>CM038043.1:97815283-100689305 GCA_021397845.1 Areca catechu | reverse complement strand
CTTTTAATTCTAAATCCATGTTTTTAGTCTTTTGTTTAATTGCTATTTTGATTGACCCCTGATGCTTGTAGGATCCCCGAGGTGTTTCACCTCCCTAGAGGAGGCTTTCTTTGCCTTCCAAATGGGTCCAGATCAGTCATCTGATTCAAGGAACCGAAGCTTCTTCTTACATACTCCAATCAGAGTGTGAGTAATCCTTTCCACTACAAAGTTTTCAATCTTTGACTGGTAAGAAACCTTCCCTTCTCTTATAATCTGATTTGATGAAGATAAACTATCCTAAACCAGAAGTTTCTCAACTCTCGGGTCCTGGCTATTCCATTAGTTTGCATGAGTTTGCCTGCGATCCGATGATTCTTTGCACTGCTAGTCCTTCCACTAGTTTTTACTTTATTTTGAGAATCTAGCCTGCAAATAAAATTATAAAAATCATAAACAATTTTTTTACTATTTTCCATGCATGTTTAGCTGTCTTAGAGTCATAATTGGTGGGGCACCAGGATCAGACACAGATTACTGGGCCCTATTTGGTTTACTTAGTCATGTGTCAAAGTTTTGAAAATTTTGTAATCAATTAAGATTGTATCTTGTAATAAGTTGAGGTTAGTTGATTTGTCTCAACCCTCAACCTAGTCAGTATTTTGAATCCTGTACATCAATTATGAGTCTAGTATGAGCCTAATTTTTGTAAAAGAGAGGAGGTCACCCTACTTTGGAGTTCCACCAAGCCACATCCAGTGGTTAGAGAACACTACATCAGCCCATTGGATTTTGTTTGACAACCCAGGATCCATGATGCTTCTACAAACCCTAATTCCTTCTAAATGCCCTCCAGATGCCTAGATTCCCTTCCAAATGCTAGAGTATATTCCCAGACCAGGGCATCCATGATTCCAGAGGTCCACCTATATCCTAGCCCAAAGAAATCAAGCCCAGGTGCCAAGCCTAATCCCTTAAGAAGCAAGATTCCATGGAATATTTATGCTACCAGGCTACCAGTTCACCCCAGCTTCCAAAGGCCCAAGCCAATGCACCCAAGCCCCTTTGGGCTGGCCCACTTGCTGCCCTAGAATCCCAACATGCCCTCCTAGGCATCCTTGAAGGGTTGACCAAGTCAAAGCTCAAAGGGAGATGTCCTTAAGTGAGAAGGAGAAGACTTGTCTAACCTAGTTAGGATTCCTAGTTCTTTTAGGCTTTGTAATTCTTACCTAGCTAGGAAAGGACATGTAATCTAACTAGGAGAAGGCCTGTAAACCTAAGTGTAACCCTAGTTAGAGAGGGCATGGGAACTCTATAAATACCCTACCCATCCCCCTCTTGTAATCAACTTTTTCTTATGAATAAACCTTGTTAAAATTTTGATCAATTACCTTGTGTTTGAGTTTTGGTTCTTACTTTGAGTGCTCTCCTTGTGTGCCCTAGCCAAATCCCTGCTGCCCTAGCTTCCATCTGCATCCTTGGAGATCAGCCACGCCCAGAGGAAGATTCCCTAGCTGCTGCCCCAGTCAAGCAACTACTTCTTCCCCGAGACATCCACACCTAAACCTAGTTCTTTCAATTCTAAACCCTAGTTTTTAGTCCTTTGTTTAATTGCTGTTTTGATTGACCCCTGATGCTTGCAAGATCCTCGAGATGTTTCACCTTCATAGAGGAGGCTTTCCTTGACTTCAGACTGGGTCCAGATCAGCCATCTGATTCAAGGAACCGAAGCTTCTTCTTACAGACTCCAATCAGAGTATGAGTGATCCTTTGCACTGCAATGTTTTCAATCTCTGACTGGTAAGAAACCTTCCCTTTTCTTGTTATCTGATTTGATGAAGATAAACTATCCTAAACCCAGAGTTTCTCAACTCTTGGATCTTGGCTGTTTCATTAGTTTGCATGAGTTTGCCTGCGATCCGATGATTCTTTGCACTACTAGTCTTTCTACTAGTTTTTACTTTATTTTGGAAATCTAGCTAGCAAATAAAATTATAAAAATCACTAAAAAATATTTTACTATTTTTCATGCATGTTTAGCAGTCTTAGAGTTATCCCCATCAATATGTCCTAGAAGTCAAGTTGGTATGACATATTGTATCTTTTCTAGGATATATTTTTATACCTAATTCCTTGAAATTAACAAAATTAGATATTTTTCCTTTCCATTCATATCTAATGTGACTATGAATTATCCATGGAGTTAATGGATAATGATTCAAATTTTTAAGAGTTAAGAATTTGAGACATATGCCATTATAGGTTAACTCTTAAATGTTCCTAGTCATTGGATTATCATGGGGATAGTGATTGATCCATTAAGACTGGTGCAAGGATCATTTTCTTCAGGATAGATGAATCTCAAGTCTATAGCATGGAACACTAGAGTAAAAATACAAGTGGTTGATATAGATCAATGGTATTGAGCATGACCAAGGAACAAGAAGTTACATGGATGTCTACTCATTCATGAGTGGCTTCTCGATGATGTAGTTGTGTGAGTAGTTCCATGTCCTATAGTATCTTGACAACTCACAGTAGGATTACTATAGTTTGGTAGTATATAAATATGATCCCTAGCCATTTGTGCCTTTGTGGTATTTGTTGGCTATTGTAAGTTCACTGTAGGAGCAGGAGTGCATTTATAAAGGAACAATCAGCCTTAGTAATTGAGGCATAGTCCTATGTGACCTAATATGTTGAGTCCTTAAATCTATGGCCAAAGTAGCATGATAATGAAAAGGAGTTTCATGAGAATCATTACTGGACTCAAGCTAATTAAGGCTAGCATATAATGGATGCTTAGGATTTGATGAGTTTCCATGACCTACATCCCATCGGGACTTTGAATAAAGAAACTTGATTATATGGTAATGACACTTAGGGATTTATTTTTCTAATCTACTAGGTTGCCACTACATACTACTAGGTATCACTGGTGGATTGTGAGAACTCACTAGGATCATTTTTGAATCAATGATTCTTGTTAGGGTTGAGCCGAAATAATTTTAATCCATCGAAAGAGTTTCGATGTACTATGATAGAGATCAGAATATATCTTACTACTAAATAGATTAGAACCTGAGGTCATATACAAAAGGGCTTAATCTGATCAAGAGCTTTGATCAAACCTAAATTATTAATTGGATTGATAATTTAAATTTAGTAACTGCTATTTTGTTAGGAATACAAATTTAGAAGTTACTAATTATAGCATGAGAGATTTAATTAAAAATATTATAATATAATTAGATTTAATTAAATTATGAATTAAATTTTAATTAATTTAATTTATATTTAATTTAATTGGACTTGATTTAATTAAAGTCTATTTGGATTTAATTTTCTTAGTTAGACTTGGATTCAAACCCTATTTGGAATAGGTTTGGCAACCTTTTCAAATTCAATTCGAATCGAACATAACTTAAGTCCAAATCAAGTCAAATTTGAACTTAATTAAACTAAACACCTAACCCAATTGGATTGGGCTTTATCTTCTTAGATTAGCCAACCAGAAGGAGGCTTGTGTGACAAAAATACATGTTATTTCTTCTTTGCATGCGCTAAGGAAAGAAAAGAGGCACTATGAGTTTTCTTTTTCCATTAGGACTCCTATTTGAATTAGAATTAATCATAATCCACTTGTATTTGAATTTTGACTGAATTAATCTAATTTAAGTACGAATTATCTAGGGATTTGTGTGACAAAGACTCATTAAATATGGGAAGAAAGATGGGCGTGTGACAATCAATCCAATCCTTCTTCTTCCATAGCTAATCTGATTTCCCATCTCTTCTCCTCATAATTCCATGCCCAAAACCCTGTAAAAATTGAGAGTCTATAAAGATAGGGTTAATAACAAAAATATTAGATTTGTTCTCTAAATGTTCTAGGAGAAATCCCTTTCGTAGTGCAAAGCTTTCATGTTGCAGCCTTCTAGTTCTAGTTCTAGTTCTAGAAGGAGGCTACATATCGAAGCTAGAAAAGGGGCTTGTGAAGGAGATAGGATTTCGAGGGCCTTGGAAACTTGATTAGGAGCTTGTCCCATGTGGATATTAGTAGAGGTCATATATTTTCATGGCTCCGACAGAAACCCTAGGATTTAGTAGGATTTGGAACCGATTGGAAGAAGAAAAGGATTTGCACTTTAGGTAAGTTATTTTCTTCTTATATAATTTTTGTTAATTCAGATCTAGTTGTTTTTATATTTATAAGTATGTGACTTTGTAATAGAGATAAAGATTTGATTATTTTTAAATTTGCATGCACATATGAAAATGTTTTCATAGTTATTGCTTTTGTGATTAGGATTTTATGAACCATTTTCAACATGCTTTCATCTATCGATTCCAACAATAGTTGCAGTAGTGAGAGCTGAGAGCAGTAGTCAAACTGAATGAGCATGTGAGAGAGGGGTATCAAGATATACTTTCATCAAGGACCCTCTTACTAATTTATAGAGTCACACAGGGAAACTGAATGTCGTTTAGGAGGTGGCCTCCCTTAACTGGATAACGAATTCCATTAGAATGTTGGGATTGTTTCACCTCGAATCTATTTTGTTGATATCCTTTCATTAGAGTGGCAGATTTTGTTGAGATCCTATCTGCCATGATCTTTATTAGGATAGCTATGGTCGGTTGGCATGTCACTTACTCAGATATCATGGATTTTGAGTACCAAGATAGCTTGTTATTATTGATGGAGGCTTTGATATTATATCTTGGCATACCTAACTAGGACTATGCTGGTAGTTAGTCGAGCTCGAGTAAGTATTCGAGGGATGTCTTTCCTGACATGCCTAACTAAGACTACATTGATAGTTAGTCAGGCTCGAGTAAGTACTTGGTGGACACACATAAAGGGATGTTATGTCAGTTGGGCCTAGTCATTTATAGCTTTTCAATTTAGGATGCTGTAGTTAGTCAGTATAGTGGCCATCTTAGTTATCTCTTTCATAGTCATCTTCTTCTCAATCAGTAGTCCAGTTGCTCTTGGATGAGTGTACAGCCATCTCCTCTTGAATCGATGATGTAGGTGATGGCATAATGGGTGGCTTGGCTGGTCCTTGAAGGAGTAAGCAGTTGCCATAATAGTTGCCTCCTACTCTAGAGTCCATAATACTATCGAGTAATTATGGACTTTGTCATTTTTAGGCAAAGGGAGTAATCACATCTTTAGCCTCAGGGATTGGATAAATCTTCTTGCATTCCTAGCATTTATTAGTTACTTGAAAACCACCATCAACTATTTTGTCATCTCTATCATATGGAACAAGAAATTATTGGCATGACACTTGAAAAGGCTATGCAATAACTCTTAGAATGGCTAATGATTCCTTCGATCTTCCTCGGCTGGTCGGGTGGCACCATGTGGCTGAAGGAATCATTGCACAATCCCTTAGGCTACATGCATGGTTTTCAAATTTTTTTTATTAAAAATGTAGTGGAATTAAAAACCTAATATAGCATGCTCTAGAATCCACATCATAAATACATAAGATCTAAAAAATAATAGTAGATCAAATCTGCTTACCTACTATACTACTCCATCTCCTTTAGATTGGATTGAATCTAGTGGATTGCCAGGATTTCTGTCGGAGTGGTGCACATGCCTGACCTCTACTGATATCCACATAGGACATGTTCCTAATTGAGTCTTTGAGACTACTGGAGTGCTAGCTCTTTTGCAGGCCTCTTATCTGGCTTGGATCTGAATATTTCTTCAACTAGAATTCGAAGAAGAATGTTATAGCCTTTGCACAAATCCTTCACACAGATCATCAAGATTTCTTAAAGGATGCCTAGGGAGAAGAAAACTATTCTTTTATCTTTAATCCTCTCTTCCTAAACTCTCTTTTTATCAGGTTTGGTCATGGAAACATGCAAGAAAAAGAGGTGGAGTAGTAGGAAGAAATATGGGTTACGACATGATGAGATGAAAGAAAGTGCATGCCTCTTTTCCTCTTCTTATGTTTGTCACACAAACATGGAGTCCATGCCCAAATATGATGAGACTCATTTTAAATTAGTTAGAACTAAAATAGAGTAGGTTTTATTAAATAAAAAGGAGAGAGAGTCCCTATAGAAGAAGGGTGGCGCCAAAGTAGCACCTCTCTTCTTTTCTTGCACATGCACAAAGGGGGGCACCAAAATTAGCACCCCTACTCAAATCATGATGTAAAAAGGAGAGACAAACTTAGTTAAAAGTAGGTTTAGATATCCTTTCTTAATTGGGTTTAGGTTTGGGTTCAATTTGAATCCAATTCGACCTAATTCAAATCAAATTTGAAAAGGCTATCAATTGAATTTGAAAAGGTTGTCAATCCTAATCCAATTTGAATTAAAATCTAAGTCTAACTTGGATAATTAAATATAATTTACCTTAAATTAACTTAATCCAAATTAAATTAAATATAATTTAAATTAATTAGGACTTGATTTATAATTTAATTAAGTCCAATTATATTATAATACTTGTAATTAAATTTCTTATGCTAATAATTAGCAGCTACTAAATTTGTAACTCTTACAAATTAATCCAAATCATCAATTTAATTGATAATTTGATTTTGATCCAAAGCCCTTGATTAGGTCAAGCTCCTTTTGTATGTGACTCCTCAAGTTTCATTTTATCTGGTAGTAAGATATACTATGATCTTTATCATAATATTATCGAAACTCTTTCGATGGACTAAAACAATCTCAACTCAACCCTAACATGGATCGTTGATTTGAAAACGATCATAGTGGGTCTTCACAATCTACCAATGATATCCAGTAGTATGTAGTGACAATCTAGTAGAATAGAAAGATGAACCCCTAAGTATAGTTATTATGTGATTAAGTTCCTTTATCAAGAGCCTCGAGAGGATGCAGGTCATGAAAACTTGTCAAATCCTAAGCATCCATCATATACAGGACTTAATTAGCTTGAGCTCAATCATGATTTCCATGGAAACTCTTCCTATTATCACACTATTATGGTCATAGATTTAGGAATTCAGCCTCTTAGGTCACATAAGACTACTCAACTATTAAGGTTGATAGTCTCCTATATGTACACTCCCTACTTCTACAGTAAACCTACTGCAACCAATGAATATCACAAGGCTTCGAATGGCTAGGGACCATATTTATGTGCTGTCAAACTATATCAACCCCACTATTAGTGATTGAGACTTCGCAGATCATGGAACTACTTACATAACTATCGCATCGAGATAATCACTAATGAGTTAGTAGACATTTATGTGACTTCTCATTCTTGGTCACACTCAGTATTGTTGTTCTATAATAACCACCTGCACTATTGCTCCAGTATCCTATACTATAGACTCGAGAGTCATCTACCTAAAAAAGAAGCAATCCATGCACTGATCTTAATAGATTTACCACCATCCCCGTGATTATCCAATGATCGAAAACATTTAGGAGTTAATCTAGTGACACGTCTCAAATTCTTAGCTCTTGAAAATATCTGTCATTATCCATTAACTCTTAAAATGATACATGGACATATATACAATATGCATGGATAAAATATCCTAATTTAGAATATTAAATATAAAATTATATCTTAGAAAGAGAATATGTATTTATCAAACTAGCTTCTAGGGCATACATTTAACAATCTCTCACTTGCCCTAAAGCTAATCAGCCATACACCTTAGCCCATCATCTCAAGATGTGCTTCAATCTTCTAATAGCTAAAGCTTTGTAAGCTATGGGTCTGCCACATCCCATTAGAGTTTATTCTCTACACCTTAATAAGGTAGTCATGAATAAAATAATCACTCTTTATATTTAGACTTTGATGCGAGACAGAGATTGGACTGGATCGCTGGTGAGCATGAAAGTCACCAGAGATTAGGATTTGCAAAGAAGGAGGAAAGAAGAGGGTGTAGGGTTAAGAAAAAAAAATACTGGGGTTCACATAGGTTCCCCAAGAAGAACAAGCACATAGCAAAGGGGCTCACACAGATGCCCTAGAAGAACAAGCACATAGCAAAGGGGCTCACATAGATGCCCTGGGCTCACACAAATGCCCAAAATCAGGGATCACACAGAAACCCTGGGAAGATGGAGAAGGGATCATACAGATACCCTAGGATCACACAGATCCTTCACACAGAACAATAGAAACTTTATTCATCCATCCTCCTATTACAAAAGGCTGAGGGTGGTATTTATAGATTTTCCAACCCTCATTTGAATTTGAATACAAGATAAAAAGATAAGAATGAATCAAATTCAAATATAAGATAGGATAAGATAAGCCTATCCATATATCAATCCTAACCAACCAAATTCTAATTCAAATTTTAAACAAAAGATAAATCATAAATAAATTTATTCCAAAAATGCTTCAAGATCTGTGCCACTCCAAGAATTATGCTTGCTCCAAGATCCGTGCTTGAGATGTCCCCATTAGACTTCTAGTGAGATCTTGGCTCCTTAGCTAAAACTAAGTCACCATTGTTGTTATAGTAGTGTTATATTATCAAATGGCATCTCACTCATTTCTACAACAATCAATTAACTAGAATACATCCTTGTACCTTAGAGGGCATGATATAGTCAGCTTCCCTGGTCAAATCTATAATGACCAATTCTTAAAAACTTTAGTTTTTTCCAAACTACCATTGTACAAGAATACATCTAGATATAGATCTACTGAATATCATATGACACGCAGTCTTAATATATGTATCCTTATTCCCTTAATTCTTTTAGTCTTTGTTAAAAAACTAGGGTAGGGTTTCATGCATGGATTTTTTTAAAAAAAATCAGTGGGAGCATATTAGATTAAACTACTTTTAACCATGAAATCAAGCATTAGAATAATTCTAAAAATCTACTCTACAGGATCGAGACAAGATATTGATGGGGACATCAATAATAAGAATATATACTTTGATTAACTATCTTTGTTTTAGCAGCTATAGTTAATAAAATATTGAGCCATGAAACAAGGCCCAAATTTTCTTGAAGCATACTCATGAGTCAATACATGAAAGAAGACAATTTTTCATGAGTCGACTCAAGCTCAAAGCATGATGGAAAGCCACATCTTCAAAGCCCAATTCAAGCCATTCAAGCCCAATTCAAGCCAAGACTTAAAGCCAAAATTTTTACATGGGGGACACCTATTCAAGAAACCTTGGAGGAGAAGAAATTACACTACATCAAGACTTTTATGGGGAACATAAAGATACCTTCCAACAAGTGACATGTGGGGTGCCACCTCTAATGACACCTAAGCCTCCACATCAGCATTTGACAACCACATGAAGACCTTCTAGAATGCCACGTGTCAAGTGGTTGTAATATTTTACCAATAATTTATTTTTAGTTAAAACCACTTACCTAAAAATTGTTGGAGCCAACTAAGCCATCCTTATCCCCTCCTCTCCACCCTTGGACAAAATTTTTAGCATTGGAGCCTATAAATAGGGCCCCTAGGCTCTCATTGTATTCATTCTATGCTATCATTTGAATTAATGAAAGGATTGTTTCCTTGTGTTCTAGTTTTCTTGAGTTCTTGTTTGGAGTGAAAGTTTTCTAACTAGTTTGAGTATGTAGATCCTTATCTAAGGAGAGAATGAAAGTTTTCTAAGTTTGAGTTTGAGAGTGAAGAGTGCTCTTGGAAGGAGTAAAGGATGGGATGCCCATTGATGGATCTATGATCAAGCTCCAAGTCCCAAGCCGCCAGCCATTTTCTTCTTCTTCTTTTTCTCTTTGTTTCCATTCCAACTCCAATTCTTCTTCCATGTCTAATCCCAAATTTCTTTGCATGTTCTCTCAAGTTCCTAGGTCAAGATGAAGGTCTCCATGCCATGGATCAAGGCCAAGGTGAGTCTCAAAGTAGAGAGTGCCAATCTTGACTTCTAGGCCTCAATCCTTGAGTGATGAGAGCTCCTTCTTCTACCAAATAATTAGCCATCATTGTTGATAGGAAAACTCTTCCTAAGCTTTATTAGATCTGATCATTTGAAGGTTAACTTGTCCTAGTAGTGATGGCTTCCTTGCCATGAAGATCCTAATCCTTATTTTGAACTAGATCTACATTGTGGGTCTTAAAAATTAGATCAACTAGTCTCCTTATAAAATTTTTTTTCTTGGATTAATTTAGCTCATTTATTTGATAATTAATTGCTGGAGTTTGCTTGCTGGTTAGCTTGCTAAAACTCTCCATTCATCATTTTATTTTTGTCTCTCATCAGATATGAATAGAACATAGATGCTAAAAATAAAATCAGTATGCCTCTCTAACCGATGCATGCAATATATCAATCCACAAGCATATACGACATTGAATCCCATACTTGGTCATGGGTTGATGAACATTGTTGCTGATGGTGCATGGTAGATAGTCTGGACATCACCTCGCAGCTGCATAGGGTGCTAGCCTCTATGAATAGTTCACATGAAGTCCCAAGGGATTACCTTTCCTAGATTGCTAGCTTCATATAAAGGTTATCAATGGCTGATCTGAAGACCTTCTTTGAATTTCTCAAACCCTTCATGAACATAAGGAGATGGAGAATGAAGAGACTAGATCATGGAAGAAAAAAAAACCCAAAATCATTTTTTTCTTAATTTTCTTTCTTCCTCTCTTTCTCTCTTCTCCTAGCACTAAGAAATAACTCTTATGCCTAAGTTTTCTTCATGCCAACTCCCGCTTGATTTTCCATGATAATTTTTCTTGAGATTACATGGTAGAAAGCTCCTCTTAAATTGTTGCACAACCCCAACAAATTAGATTAAACTAGTGTGGAATATGGATAAGAATAGGGAGTTACAGTTTCATTTTGACTAGGAATTTGATTTCCAATCAAACTCCTTCAGTTCAAATTCAAAATTTAATTAAAGGCTTAGTTGATTTAACCCTTATCAAACCAGGAGAACGAGGGGCATGTAATCTCCTTTTTTGTGCGAGAAAACTCCATGTAAATCCCAAGGTAGCATGGAGAAAAATAGGGAAGCAAGTTGTGGCACTGAAAGAATTTCATAATTTTGACATCATCAAAATGGATCCTAATCGCAATTTAAACTCCTTTTTGAAAATTAATTTGGCTTAATACTAATTTGAATAGAAAGTAGGAGAGCTGCTAATCTAGATTTGGCATGGAGTATCTTCATACTAAAAATTATTTTGGCTTGAGAAGCAAAGTGGTGCATGGAAGGAGTTTAGGGTTTTTAGGACTCTTATTTAATCCAAATTCTATTCCAAATAGAAATTGGTTTGGACCTATTTAATTAATCTGAACCCAATCCTATTTTGGTCAAATTAGACTTAATTAAATCATAATTAAATCAGAAATTAAATATATCAATATCTGAATTAAATCAAGATCAAAATCTCTTAGCAATTTGGTCTTTGAATAACTTAATCAGGTGAAATCCAATTGAATCTAATTCAATTGGACTTGACCTAAATCTCCTCACTTAATCAAATTAAGCCAATTAGCAATCAAATTACTAATAAATCCTTCCAAAATTAATTAAAAATAAATTATTTATTTATTTACAATATTTGTATAAGGTAAAATGTTAATCATATTTATAATTTTGGTACTAAAAGATTCTCAATCATCGATCAGCCATCATGATCAATCAAAAATTTCTATTGTATGTGACCTTGAAGGTTCAAACCCTAAGCTGGTTGCTCAAGAATAATTTTTGGAACTAATCGATGCGAGTGGTGCTCGACATCCAGATAGGTCGAATGTTTGTGAAGTAATATTCAAGAACCCAAGCATATGGTTAACGTATAATTTATCCCTTTAACCTAATACTCAAGATGAATTCAGAGTCAACTACCAACTCCAAATAGTGCACCTCATCTGTCTCAACCTATTAAATCTTATGACTCTTTACTAAGATTTTCCTGGCCAAGGCTTTGTTAAATTGAAACACTATCGAGCATCTACTCTAGCAACTTGGAGTGGTCAATCCCTTCTTGACTCAACATTGACTTAATAAGTACTTGACTATAACTAGAAATCTTTCATTACTAGATTAAAAATCTAGATAATCCAGTACTAAAGTATAGTGAGTTGCTTTCCAAGTCATCGTGATAGTCTCAGGTCGGAGGGGCAATTATGCCCATACCCTTTCTACAAGATACTCTTGATAGTAGAGTACTCCATAGAGTTGGTAACTATTCAGTAAGATATAGTCTTACACTCATCTGCATGCCATACTAGTATTTTCATACTCTTTGGTTAAGAGGAAAACCAATCTATGTGGCACTTAACAACCTATTCTTAATAAACCTTGTCATGCCAGGTAATAACATATCATTTAGTCATGAACCGATTTAAGAACCACTTGATAAATCCTTCTTTATTGAATAATATAATTCTAAGGATTTCAACACATTAGAGTTTACAGCAAGATGATAAACAGTGTTGGGCTACCAAAAATAACATTTATTTTATCAGTAATTTATATATATTTACAAGATAGCTCAACCATTTACAACCCAAATGATTGGCTTTAGGATACTTGTTCCAACAACTGTAACTTAGACTAGAGCCAAGTGGAACAATATCGTATACCCATCTTTTACTTGTAATTATTGAACTCTTTGATTTTGAGGGCTTTGGTAAATGGATCAGCCATTTTTTCCTTTTCATTGATCTTTTGAAGATCGACATCACCTAATTCTATAATCTCTCAAACAAGGTGGTAGCGAAGCAGAACATGCTTGATACACTGATGTGCCTTCGGTTCCTTCGCATAAGCAATAGCTCCAGTCTATCACAATATAGAATCACTAGATCATGAATGGAGGGTGCCAATCCAAGCTGGGTGATGAACTTTTGCAAACCATACAGCATCAGATGCTATAATGTACTTCACCTTATATACTAAATTAGCCACAGTCTACTATGATAATTATATTTTATAAACATATAAAAGTATTAATTTAATAATTAAACTATCTTTATTTATATTAAATTGATAATTATATATATTATTTTTAGGAAAGAAGATTGTCATTTCAAAGAGCTTAATTTTTGAAGTCCAACGGTGCAAACAGCACTCAAATCGGATTTGAAATGGGCCTAATATTGATTTTTAAAGATTTAATTCAAGAATTACACGATTATTGATGTAGCCGATCCACCATGGACTGATTGAATGGTCTACAGGAGGCTTGGTGGTCCATAGCTATTATGGCTATCAGTCCACGGTGCAGACCCGTGGACCATGAGTGGATTATATCCTTGAAATGCTGTTCGCCGCTGCCGACCACCCTCCTCACTACCGGGGGACCTCCTCCATGGCCTTCTTCAACACTTTCCGGCCGACCTTCCTTCCGACAAGCCACCAAAACACTTCTTCATCGATCAACTATTGCCACCCATCCATGGCCATTCCACGACCACCAGCTCATTGCCAAGAAGACTCCCAGCATTTCCCTCATCGATCGGTTGCCCAATATTGGCCTTCCCTCAGCATGATCCTCCACACTGCCTGTGGCCGTCTTCTTATCCTCCACACCGCCGTCTGCCATATGCTTCTCCTCCATGCCATCATCACCACCCCCTACTACCTACATCCACCACCCGATCCACCTTCCCTCGACCACCAGAAGCATCCCCTCATCGTCGGGAGATGGTTTCCAAACGGGAGAAGTGCCAATCACTGGTCTTCATGGGTTCTTCTTTCAAACACCGCTCGATGCTATTGCTACCATCTGCCTATCATCACCGGCCAACCACTACCTATCACCGTCAGCCTTCATCTTCTCCCATCACCACTGCCCAACACCCATGGCCCCTCATTGCTGTTCCCTATTCTCCATTCATCCCATCCCACCACCATCTCCTTGTCATCACTCACCACCGCTCGCCACCGCTTGCCGTCATCTTCCGCCGCCTCTCACCACCATGCTGGATTAGGAGAAGAATTCAAGTTCAATTAGGAGAAGAATTCAAGTTCAATCAGGAGAAGGAGATCAGGATTTGAGAGTCCAATTTGGACTCTGGGTAGCCAGAGAAGGAAGAAGAGAGTCGATCAATCCATCATGATGTACATCAGATGGCCAAGAGTTTTTCATGCAATATCTGCCTGATCTGGAACTTGATTGAGTCCAAATTCAACTAGGATGAAGCCCTAGATGAGCTCTATTTAAAGGACCCTTGGTTTACAAAAGAAAGCATCTTGGAGAGAGGAGTAGGGTATAGGATAGAAGGTTTAGTTTTGGGTTGCAGGTTGGCCTCTAAGAGTGAGGCTTCTTAGAGGAGAAGCTATGCTATCTACGCCATCTCTTCACCTACACCACTCTCCAGATCAAGACCCAAGGAGGAAGAAATAGAGGAAGCCTAGTTCACTCCATGGAGTATGATGGAAGGAGGGGACGTGACATCAACTGACTTCCCGATGAGGCTATGCCAATCGACTTCAAAATCTTTGTTCCTGTTTTCCTTAGTTTATTTAATTATTATTTTTAATTTTTTGTAATTGAATTCCTCTTTTAGTTAATGCAATATCTATTTTTATACACTTTAAATTCCTATTATTTATTTTCTCGCAAGTAGATGCTAAAATCAGACTAGCAATCGAACGTACCAAGTTTTACTTTTCTTTTGTATATTTAAATTTATTCTTCCAGCTTCAAAATCTTCTTCTTTATTTTATAAAAATCAAGGATTTCAAAACTCTCCCAAGTATTGCCTTCTCTTTGGATTCGACCCGACTTATCCTATCTACTTATTTTTTATTTGTTAGAATTCGGTTAATTAAATTGATAGCCACGGTGTCTTAGCGACAACATCGCGATCTATCATACTACTTGAAACTTTTTCTCGCAGATAACCCATTAAGGATAAAAACATATTTCGACACACTTTTACTATCATCCCAATCTGATTAAAAATTGGAGTCAGTAAATCAACTAGTTTCAAGTCCGAATCTTCATAAACCAACTATTGATCCTTAGTATTTCTCAAATACTTAAGGATAATTTTTATGGCCTTATAATGGTTTTCACTTGGATTAGATTGGTATCTACTCACTATTCCTAGTAAGTATGCCACATTTTGTCATATACATGTCATGGCATACATAATAGATCCCATTATCGAGGTATATAGAATCCTACTTGTACACTCTTTTTTGAGGAGTTGTTAAACAATCCTTCTTAAAGGGAGTAAGTCCATGTCTTATTAGAAGATAGCCTTTCTTAAAATTCACCATGCTGAACCACTTCAATATAGTATCAATGTACATCAATTGGGATAACCCTAGCAATTTTTTAGTTCTATCCCTATAGATCTTCATACTAAGAATATAGGTTGCTTCTCCTAGATCATTAATGGAGAATTAGGATGATAGCCAAATCTTTATTTTGTATATTATAAGAATGTCATTTTTTATTAAGAGAATGCCATCCACATACAAAACAAGAAATATAACTATTTAACCATTAGCAGGCTCTTCTCCATTCTTAATGAAGCCATACATTTTGATCATCTTATCAAAATGCATGTTTCAACTCTAAAATACCTGCTTCAATCCATAAATAGATCTCTAAAGCTTGCACACCTTTGATTTATCTGTGAATGTAAATCCTTTAAGTTGTATCATATACACCTCTTCTTCCAATTCTTTATTTAGGAAAAGCAATTTTGATATCCATTTGCCAGATCTTAAAATCAAGATGCATTGCTATCGCAAGCATAATTCAAATAGACTTGAGCATTGCTATAGGTAAAAATATCTTGTCATAGTTAGTACCATAATGTTAATAATATCTCTTGGCAACCAGACGGGCTTTATAGGTCTCTATCATCCTGTTTATGCCCCTTTTCTTTTTGAAAATCTATTTACACCCCATGGGTTTAACCCTTTTAGGTGAGTCAATGAGTGTCCATACATCGTTGATTTTCTTAGACTCCATTTCATATTTCATGGCTTCAAGTCATTTCTTAGAGTCGGAACTCTGCATCGCATCCATATAGGTGATTGGATCCTTTTTATTTTCATTAAGTTCAACAGGATCTATGTCTGGACCAAGAAATCATAGTATTTTCTGCCTGACATGGTACTTTACTAGATTTCTTTAAGGTTGCCTCTACAATAAGCATCGAGTTTGATCTAATCAAATTTGATTGAATTGGTTTAGTTAATTATGTCAGTTCTTCTACTTATCGAACTTTTTCAAGTTCAACCTTATAGACATTAGTTTCTTTTAGGTTTCGGGCAGGGTTTAGCAGAAGACCACGTTTCAGAATTTTCATTATTAAAATCCTGACCGACTGAAATCCTAAACCCTAGGACCACTTGACCATGACAACTAATAAATCATAACTTTAGGGTTATAGAAGAATACCTGGAGTTCTATACTCCTTAATTTTCACAAGGTATACAAGTGTATATCCTCCAGAGATGATCCACATAGGAACCAAATCAAGGATGCACTCCTACCAAGTTTGCTTATTTGACTAGGACTCTTTTGGAGCCTTTCAAACTTTCTTCCTTTATCGAAACCCCTACCCTCCTGTAGAGCACTCAGAGACCTCTCTGAATCCTCTCTTAGAATCTGAATATCTCTTTTATATCTCTTTCTAGGCTCTTGTCTTAAAAGGACAAGCCTTGTCTTAAAAGGACAAGCCTTGTCTTAAAGAGGAAGAGAAAATAGAAAGTACTTCTATTCAGATTAGAATGGAATTCCTAGCATTAGACTACCAATGCTTATTTATAGAGAGGGATGAGGTGCCTACTAAGTCTTTCCCTCAGCCCTTGATAAGACCCTTCAAGCAAAAGGAGTCTCTTGGGTGAATAGACTTATCATGAAATTTCCTTTCATGTGCCAAGAGACACATAAGTGTCTATTTATTTTTCCAGCCAATTTCTCCACTTGCCATGTTGCAAGTTACCAATCAGATAATGGCCAAGGGGCATGGGATCCCAAGAGGTGTGTCAGAGAAAATAGATGCCTTCAAATAGAAGGACTTTGGCCTTTTGAATTAGCACCAAATCATGAAGGGACGTGACCCTTCATCTTGCACTCCATATTTCTCATGCCAAATGCCATCTGTTGACTGGTCAACACCCATCCATTTGGGAATGGAGATGGTCTTAGAGTTTATTTTGAAAAGGTGATTTAGAAGTAGAAGGACTCTTGGTCCTTCTACACCCCTTATTCTTAGCGCACGCCAATATGGCACCAAGTGTCCCTTTCAACTTGGACTCAACCATAAATCAAGGATAAAGCCCAATAAAATATAGATAAATACTGATTAAGGCTGTCCCACTTAGGACTCAACCAAATCTAAGTTCTACTTAAGTTGGTTAGCCTAAATAGCAAGAACACTGACCCAATCCAATTAGGTTAGGAGTTGGGCTAGCCAACATATGCTAGTATGTCAATTAGCTAGCCAATTAAGATCCTATGATCCTAATAAAAATATAATTGACTTCCTTGGCCAATTTCCTAATATGTGTGACCCTTTGAGTTCTACATCTAGCTAGCAGTAGGTCTAGGTTCAGCCATTTCGATCCAATCAAAATGATTGATCTAATTAGGTCAAATTGAGCTGACCTTAGTTAGCCAATTCAAACTAATTCCCAAATTGACTCATGAATCCAATTAATTTGATTCATAAAAAACTACAAGACATGATTGACATCTAGCAACATGTCATGCCTACCCGAAAAATAAAAAATTTGATAGAAATTATCAAAATATCCTTCAGTGAAAAGTTACCATATAATTCAATCATTTGATCTTCCTTTATCCCGAATAAGTGATGGGTACGAAGAATTGTCAAACCCTAGCACTTAATTCTTTTGAATCTTAATTTGATAGTGAAGACTCGATCAATGAAAGATTAAAAACCTTATCTAATCTCATCCTACTTTGATCAAAAAAACTTTGAATCAATAATCAAAAAGATTACATGGGATAAGCCTCTTTCTAGGAGTGATCGATTCCTAGTCGATCCACTCACATCTTTCATACACAATCCATCATATTCAAGAACACCCCGTATATAAATCTTTGTCATGAATGAGTATGAACCAAAATATGGCTTTATGTGCATAAGGAACCATGGTGATCTTAGGTCTAAGGATCACTTGCACAACTCCCACTATGAGAGCCATCTTTTGACAAGTAGTAAGACCTCCATAAGATGTTCTCAAAGTGAATCAGTTCAATAAACTCATATCCTAATGAACACCCATATCCTTGTATTAGTATCCCTACATTAGTGGCTACGAGGCCAACCACCCTCTCCATCGAGTATACATAGGATGTGCTAGTCTTTCCAAAAATATCAATCCCCGAATCGATGATCCAATGACTAGGAATATTTTAGATTAGGATTTATAGGAACCTAGGTCTCACCATTATGATCTCCATCATAATCCTAATTCAATTTTTCTAACCTATAGGATTCATCATAATCTTAATAAGATGCAGCAATATGATGAATCAAATTCCTTTTATTAAGAAATAATATCATACTTGAGTTGGAAGATTATAAAAATATCCATATAAAGATTGGCTTTTAGGACATAATTCTTTCAATCTCCCACTTGCATTAAATCCAATCTCCTTTGTATCTTACACCCATACATTCTAAGTGGCGATCAAACTGCTATTGTGGTAGTGCTTTAGTGAATGGGTCTACTATGTTATTTTTTGTATGCTTTAGACTCTACCAACTCACTGCACCACCATATAGGGTGAAGGGATATCCTGATATGGATTTGCTATCATTTGAATCTGATTGAAAATTAGAATCTGTATATCCTTCTAGTTTCAACTCTGATCTACCATATATTACAAATATATCTTTAGTCCTTCTCAAGTACTTAAGAATATTTTTCACAGCTTTCCAAAGATCTTCCCTTGGATCAGCTTGGAACATGCTTACTAAGCCCAAGGCAGAAGCAACATCAAGCCTGGTACATAACATGGCATACATAATTGATCCCACAGCTAAAGAATAAGGAATCATACTCATTCTCTCTCTCTTCTAATGTCTTAGGAGTCATCTTCTTGGAGAGATGTATGTCTTGACTCATGGACAAGTAACCTCTTTTACTTCCTTTCATGTTAAATCTCTTCAACACTAAGTCAATGTACCTAGATTGGGATAAGCCAAGCATCCTCTTAGATCTATCTCTGTAAGTTTTTATATCCAATATATAGGATGCCTCCCCCAAATCCTTCATGGAAAACTACTTTGATAGCCATGACTTGATCGATTGCAACATTAGTATATCATTCCTAATGATGAGTATGTCATCAACATACAAAACCAAGAAAATAAGGGCACTCCTACTTTTCTTATACACATATGGTTCACCCACATTCTTGATGGAACCAAACTCTTTGATCATTTCATCAAAGTGGATGTTCCAACTCCTCGATGCTTGCTTCAATCCATAAATAGATTTCTTAAGCCTGCATACTTTGTTTGGTCTCTCACTTGAGACAAACCCCTCTGGTTATGACATATAGACTTCTTTCTCAAAATATCCATTAAGGAAAGTAGTCTTGACAGATCTCATAGTCATAGTATGTAGCTAAAGCAAGCAATATCCGAATAGACTTGAGTATGGCAACAGATGAAAAAGATTCATCATAATCAATACCATGTCTTTGTCTGAAACATTTTGCCACTAACCTAGCCTTGTAGGTCTCTATTTTACCATTGCTCTAATCTTCTTCTTGAAGATCCATTTACACCCAATTGGGTTTATTTCCTTAGGTGGATCAACTAATGTCCAAACCTGATTAGAGTACATGGAGTCCATCTCAGTTTTCATAGCTTCCAACTATTTGTTAGAGTCTCTACTTATGATAGCTTATGAATAGGTCATAGGATCATTATCATTCCCAATAACAAAGCCATATCTAAGAGGTGCACTTCGAACTCTCTTTGACCTATGAGAGGAGGTGTGTGTGTTGTGGTTGTTCCTGAACTTTAGGAACATCTGGTTGAGGAATTGCTTCAGGTGTAGGTTGAACTTCTTCAAGTTCAAATATTCTCCCACTGCCCCCTTATTGGATAAACTCCTTTTCCAAGAATGTGGTATGCCTACTGATAAAGACCTTTTGCTCAGTAGGATGGTAGAAAAGATATCCCATACCTTCTTTAGAATATCTTACAAACCTGCACTTATTAGCCCTAACACTTATCTTATGTCCAAAAACATTCCTGACATAAGCAAGGCAACTCCAAATCTTAAAATACTTAAAACTTAGCCTTTTTCCTTTCCATAATTTATATGGAGTGCTTTTAACTACCTTTGATGGTACCCTATTCAATATATAGATAGCAATTTCTAGGGCATAACCCCAGAAGGATACTGGAAGATCTGTGAAGCACATCATGGACTATACCATGTCCAATAAGGTATGATTCCTTCATTCTGCTACACCATTTAACTGTGGTGTGTATGGAGGAGTCCATTCAGAGAGAATGCCTTTATCTTTAAGATGATCGAGAAATTCACTAGACAAGTATTCTCCTCCTTGATCAGATCAAAGGATTTTAATACTATGCCCAGTTTATTTCTTAACCTTACTTTGATACTCCTTGAATTTATCAAAGGCTCTGAACTTGTGTTTCATAAGATACACATATCCAAATCTTGATAAATCATCAGTGAAATTGATGAAATAAGAGTATCCTCCTTTGGCCTGAGTTGTCATACATGTCTGTGTATACAATACCTAACAACTCAGCTGCCCTTTCTCCATGTCCAATGAATAGAGACTTGGTTATCTTATCCATTAGATAGGACTTACAAGTTCTTAATGATTCATAGTCAAAAGGTTCAAAGAAACTATCTTTGTATAACTTGTTTATCCTGGTCTCACTGATATAACCCAAATGGCAATTTCAGAGATTAGTGACATTCACATTATCTCTCTTTCTTTTTTTATTCTCAATAAGCATAACCTTATCATTGAGTGACAGAATCAAAAGATCATTAGAAAATATACCACAACTAAAGAATTTTTATGAAAAGAAAATCAAGCACCCATGGCTTGACAAATTTATTTCATAACCTTGTTTCAACAACAAAGGTATAGAAATAATATTATTTATAATATTGGGTACATAATAACAATCTTTTAATTCAACAATATTGCTCGATGGCAATAACAACAATAAGGTGCAAACAGCTTCAGCCTGAATGGGTTCACCACTCACATTGAACAACTCGAAGTCACCCTTCTTCAAGTTTCTAGGTCTCTGTAACCCCTGCAACGACTTGCAAATATTAGACCCACATGCGGTATCCAAGATCCATGAATCAGAAACTGAAGAACTCAATGATAGGTTTGTTTATCATGTACAAACCTTTAGATGCTTCACCAGCATCATGCTTCAGACTTGCAAGATACAACTTGCAATTCTTGTTCAAGTGCCCTTGCTTTCCACAGTGATAGTAGGTCCCATAATCAGAGGGCTTCCTTGCCTTCTTCCTCTTCTGAAAGCTACTCTTAGGGTTCTTCTTTCTCTTTGAACCCTTCTTCATTGCTTGCTTCTTCTTTCCATCAACCAGAAGAAGTTGAGCCTTATAACCTTTGAAGTAGCTCTCTACTATCTTGAGCATATTTAATAGCTTAGGCAACAACAAATTTAGTTTGTTCATGTGGTAATTCATGACAAACTATGAGAAGGAATTCAGAAGTGACTACAGGATCTAGTACTGATTAAGCTCATCATCCATCATAAACCCTAGTTGACATAATTGAGTGATCAGGTCAATCATCTTAAGGACATGTGCCTGGATGGAAGAGCCCTCACTCACGCATCCTCAGAACAACCACTTTGATATCTTATATCGAGTAGTCCAACTATGCTCTCCATAAAGCTCTTTAAGATTGAGCAGTTTGGACTAAGATTCCATTTTCTCATGTTGCCTCTGCAATTTATTGCTCATAGAGGCTAACATGATGCACTTGACAATCATGCTATCATTCTGCCATATTTTATATATGGCCCTTTCCTTCTCAGTAGAATCCTCTCCTACCGGATCTAGATTAGGAGAATTAAGGATATAGGCAAGCTTTTCCTGAGCTAATACAATCCTCAAGTTCTTCAACCAGTCCATATAATTCAAACCGGTCAACTTGTTGGCATCCAAGATGCCTCACAGTGAAAGAGTAGAGACCATAATGTAAAATCTGCATTAAATTAAAAAATAACTATAAGCAGACCACTCATGATGATATTCATAATTAGATAAGGACTTTTGCATCAAATTATGTCTCCCACTATTTTTTTCGAATACCATAGCCCTCAACTATGGTAAACGGGAAAACCCCCCCAGGGCTTCCTTAGTGGGGTTGAGATCCCAATTCCTCATGAATGTCTTATGTTAATCACAATAAACACCGATGAGTTCAAGGGTAGGAAAATCCTTTTCTAATTGCAACCCATGCAACCTTAACATAATACCTACCTCTAAGACACTTATAGACTTGTGTTAATCACAACAAATTTTAATGTCTTAGTTTAGTCAGACCCTTCATTTCCATATAGCCATGTTTGATTAATGTTGCCCTTGTATCAATCACAACAAAGCAACAGCACCAATCATGCCATAAAGCATAAAATACACCAAGACAAATATCATATCAAACCCTAAAGTAGGCCTTGCATCAATCACAACAAACCTACTATGGTTTTTGACATGGATTCGGCTTAGCATGAAGGAAGGCAATTTGTAGTGTGCTGAATCAATTAGCATTTCCAATTTAGGGTTTAGATATGACCAAATTGGCCAAGTAAGTGGAAGAGATGAGGGGTCCCCCCTTTACTTTCCTTAGACACCAAATAAATTAGCTAGATTAGACAACGAAACCAATTAAAAACTTTATTTCCTTTACCTTCCCAGAACCATTTGCTTAGACACCAATCGACTGATCAAACCCTAATCAAATTTGTATCATGATTAACTTACATTATGACTAAATATAATTTTTATGAGGGCTTTGATGGTCTCAAACACATCCTAATTAACCATGTCAACATGACACATATTCCAGTAAACAAGCATATTAACCCTAATATGCATAACCATAGCATGATTCAAACAACGATCCTTTCACCTCACTTGCTTATGAGATAAGGCCACAGTGGCACCCCAACATGTCATAGGAGACTGGTGTGGGCACCAGGATCTGATAGAGGCTCCTCAACCCTCTGTGGATCTCAGATTAGGGTTCCACTTCTTTGTGTCTTATAATAAGGCTTCAAGCCTCAAAATTATAATTATCTTTTGCTTTGAATTGAGTCCGTACCTTGACCAATTAGGTCAAATTGAGTCCTGTACTAAGTCCAGTCGTAAATCGAGTCCAGTCTGAGTCTCTCAGAAGTATGGGTCCATTGCAAGAGTGGGTCTTAAAATTTGGTCTCCTTGGAAGCAAGTAAGGAAAGAAGCCAAGTCAACTTAGGGCCCACTTATGCATCCTACATGGTGCCATAACATCTCGCCATGTGAGCAGCACACATGGCATGCAAGGATGCCCATTGGGGAGGACCACTTCACTTGGTTCAAGCCTTTGTCCCTTCCCCCCATCAAGCTCATTTCCATATAAGGGTGGTCGGCCAAGGAAGAATTCAATGGAAGATAATGGAGGGAATTCAAATCCCTTACTTCAAGCTCTCTAATCAAGCCTTCTTTCCTATTTGCTTCAACCTCTTTGGAAGGGAAAGACAAGAGCCTTGGACGCCTCCACCTAACACTCCCCTTGTCAAGCCTTGTACCAAAGAAAGAACACCGACAAAGGAAGGAGGAAGAACACATGCCTTGCTCCAAGCCCCTCTTCATGCCTTCTTCCAAAACCAAGGAGATTCTTACCAAGTTCAAGGCACCAAGAACCTCACTCCAAGCCATGCATCATGCCATGCCCAATCCAAGGTACCTTTGGTCGGCCAAAGAGAGGAGAAGGTCAATGCTTTTGGTGCCCACCCAAGAGAATTTGTAATTTTGTTTCGTTTGAAATTCAAATGGGCCTTGGGTGCCTATTTAAAGGACCCAATCCCTCCATTGTAAGGATATTGAATGATTAAATGAAAAAGAGAACTTGAGTTTTTTTTATCCTCCAACCACTATCTCCTTGACTAGGTTTGAGTAAAGTATTCTTTGTCCCCAGGGACGTCGAGTGGTGTGAGGCCACCTTTCCGTCGCCCCAGGGCGTCGCAAGTCCTTCATCCTCCTGGACGTCGAGTGGTGTGAGGCCACAATCCTTCGTCCTCCGGGATGTCGCAGGATGTGAGGCCCCAAGTTATCTCCTTCTTCGACTTCAGAATCCAGCCGGACATCGGGCTCGAAGCCCCTTCTCAACCCTATCTTAGTCCATTTCAATACGTCTCTCCATTTCGCTAATCCCTACTTTGATTGCCTACAGGTCCTCCCTGGTATCTCGGGCACCAGAGATAGTCTGCTTTGCCATCGTGACTAGCCGATCGAAAGCTAGTGCATCCACGGGTTCGACTGCTCGGGCATCCAGGCCGCATCCGCCGAGTTGAGCGATCTCTGCATCAGGCGCTTCAGACGTGTGAGGTTTGCCCCCTATCTCCTAAGTAGGTATTGTGTTTCAAGCTTAGTCCTACCGGGGTTTCTTAATCCCGGGATCTTGTTCTCATTTTCACTATTTAGGGACTTGAACTGCTAGTGTAAGCTTCTGTTATTCGCTTCTCTTATTTCTAGTCTTTGCTTGTGATCAGGAATCAAAACCCTAAGAAAAACATCTGAAACTCATCAACTATATAAAAAAAAAAATTCCTTTGCATCATAAGCATCCATACTAGCGTCTCTAGCCATATTCCACATCAGAGACCCTATTAAATGAAAAGAGAGGACCTTTAAACCTTGCTTAGCTCCTATAACCGGATGGCCATGATGACTAACCCAATTCGAAGTAGTTACTATCAACATAGCATATCACATATGTAATATGAACTAATCATGCAAGAGCCATAGCAAATCAAGCAATTAACACTAAAGTGACTACTAATTACATGTATCAAGGTGGCTTTGTGGTGTGGGCACCAGAATCAGACAAAGGCTCCTCAACCCTCTATGGATCTCTGAATAGGCTTTTTAGTCTGTTGGGTTCTATAATAAGGCTTCAATTCTAAGCATTTTTATTTGAGTCATGTATTTAGTTTCAACCTTTGTTTTAGTCATGTACCTTGACCAATGTGGTCAACCAAGGTCAATAAATCTTGTATTCAGTTGAATTGGTTCAAGCCCAAGTCTACTTGAAGATTGGGCCCATGCTTGTTTGAAGGAGTGGTCATTTGAGTCAAGCCCAATTATTAATGGACCAAGCCATCTCCCCCATGCCTTTAAGGATGCCACTTCAGCTCTTGGAGCACCACCTCACTAGTGCCATATGGCGGGAGGAAGCACCACATCACCTGGACACTTGGGTGGCTAAGGAAGGTTGGAAGACTTCAAAGTCAATGCATGTTGGATACCCCACTTATTCTCTTCTTGGTCCAAGCCAACAACACCCCCCACATTAAGCCCTTTTCCAAGAAAGCATGATCGGCTAAGGAAGGTTTATCTAGTCAATGGTGCATCCCTTGATCCAAGCCAAAACCACTTCCTCCCTTCCCTCCCCATATCAAGCTTTTCTCCATATAAGCATGGCCGGCCAAGGAAGGATTTTGAAGTCACCAAGCATCCCATGATTCTTGGAGACAAGAGCCTTTCTTCATGCCCCCACATCAAGCCTTTCTTCATAAAAGTGTGGAAAACCAAAGAAAGAATCAAATGTCAAGTGGGCACCCCATGATCCATGAAGACATGTCCCCTTTCTCATTCCCCGAATCAAGCTCTCCACCATATCAAGGCCAGCCAAGGAAAGATTCCAAGGATCAAATTCAGATTTTAGGCACCATTGATGAAGACTTGTAGCAAATTTTTATTTGAATTTTGAAAGGGACCTAGGAGCCTATATAAAGGGCCCTACTCCTCTTGTACAAAACTAATTTTGATGAATGAAAAAATTTGAGAAGTTCTACTTCATTTTAGCCCTTATCTTCTTAGACTAGGAACTCTATGAGAGAGTGCCTTTGTCCTTCAGGACATCGAGGGGTGAGAGGCCCCAAGTTCCTTTCCTCTCTCACAAGCCACCCACCAATCTTCAAGCTTGGAGCCCCTGGAAACTCCACCTGGATGCCTAGCAAGAAGAGCCTCCTCAACCACCATTCTCAACTCTTTCTCTTCCCTTTTTACTTGGTTATTCTTCATTCATAATGTTTTCTAACCCTTCCCTTGGGTACTCGCAGGTCCCCCAGGTGCCACGGACAATGGAGTTGGTCTTCCTTGCCCTCGCGACCATCAAACGGAAAGCCGGTGAATCTGCAAGGTTGAAGGCTTGATCCTTCAGGCCACATCCATGAGAGTGAGTGAACTCGACATCGAGTGCATTAGAGTCTTCACGGTTTGCACCCCTAATCTTCTAAGTAGGTATTGATCTAAAGCTAAGTCCTACGGGATTTCTCAATCCGGGGTCCTCTCGTTATCTTTGTTTAGGGACTATCTCTGCTTGCTAGAAAGTTCTTGTCCTTATAGAATCTCTAGTTCCATTCTTAACTCGACTTCGGGAATCAGTACATCTCTTAAAATCTAAAACTCAAAGAAAAATCATTTACATAACCATCTCATCATTAGTATAGTCCCACATCATCTTAGTCCCACATCACTTTGATACCACTGTGGGTTCTAAGCAGGGTGCAGCGAAAGATTGGGTTTCAAAATTTTCATTATTGAAACACTGACCGACCGGAATCCTAAACCCCAGGACCACTTGACCATGATAACAAATAAATCATAATTTTAGGATTATAAAAGAATACCTGGAGTACTATACTCCTTAATTTCTATAAGGCACATAAGTGTATGCCCTCCAGAGGTGATCCACACCGGAACCAAACCAAGGAAGCACTCCTACCAATCTTACTTATTTGACTAGGACTCTTTTGGCAGCCTTTCAAACTTTCACCCTTTATTGGAACCCCTACCCTCATGTAGGGCACTTAGAGACATCTCTGAATCCTCTCTCAAAATTCAAATATCCCTCCTATATCTATTTCTAGGCTATTATCTTAAATAAACAAGCCTTGTCTTAAAAGGACAAGCTTTGTCTTTAAAGGACAAGCCTTGCCTTAAAGAGGAAAAAAAAATAGAAAGTACTTCTATTTAGATCAGAATGGAATGCTTTGTTGGAAATTGTATCCCAAAGCCAATCATCTAGGCTGTAGATAGTTATGCGACTTATGTATATGTATATGAATTATTGAATTGAATAAAATGTTTATCCTGGCTGTTCATCATATGACATCTTCCTAATTGAACTCTTGTGTGATGATGTCCTTTGAGCTACCTTATATGTGATGTAGAGAGGATGCATCATGTAGTTCATAAACTAGTTCGCAATTGAAGGATATGTTGTTTTAGGATGATGGTGTATCGAGAGTAGGTCGTTGATATCATATATGTTGGTTGTCCTCTTAACCAAGTAGCGTGGAGATGCTGGTGTGACATTAGGCATTGTGTTTGACACTTCACTGAACATGACTCTCATACAATATTCTCTTTTTGCCGAAGAGGAGTCTTGCATTAGAATATGGACATGAATTATTTCTCTGACTTGAGATCACTATGGTAGCTTGAAGCAACTCATTGTTCTTAGGTGCCGGACTACCTGAATTTCTAATTTGATGATAGAAGTTTGCTGGGTACAGTTAAGTATTTGTGTAGCGGTAATAGGATCAAGATAGGATTGATCTCTCCAAATGGTTTGATTGAATGCTTAATATGCCTCAATTAAGAAAGACCTTGGCCAGGGCATTCCTTATAAGGAGTTACAAGGATTCTTGTTTCAGACATATTGAGATGGACTGATTAGGGTTGGATAGTTTAACCCTAAGCCATCCGAAGCATTAGGAGATTAAAAGAATAAGTTCACTGCTATTCCATATTTGATAGGTTCAAGTTCTCTGCAACCTTCAACCTATTTGGATGCTGGGTGTCATTACTAAATGGCAACTTTGGCTAGTACTGGAAATGTTTCTGTGCTACCGATTTAGTGTTTGAACCTATGGGGTCACACACCTAGGGTTTCTTCTTACTTTGTTGGCATGCGAATGATTGGAAATCATTATGGACTCGTTTAACAAGGTGTTGTCAAACTTGTGTTCGAGCCAACTCATCTGGATGAGTCGACTTGAGTCGAGTTGACTTGAATGGTCTAGTCGGCTCATCTGTCGGACTGCTGTAAATCAAAACTACTCCATTTAATTCTACAATTGTTGTGGGCATTTAATGGATGCATTTCTAGATTTTATGATTTGCTGTTACTGAATTTCGAAGGTTGTCATAACCTCCCTGGAATCTCAAGAGACCCCAAACTGCACTTTAATCTCTCTTGTGTCCTCTTAATTATTTTGAGGGTTGCGGTTATAAAACAAGGGCTAAAGAAGGTGAATGGTTCATGTTCAACACTCTACACTCTAGATTTGGATCGAGGTTAAGACTCTGCCTAAAAAATTTCTGGATAGAGATCTTGCTTGATTCTTGAGAGATTGGGAGATTTGATCTCCGGGATAGAATGAGCTTAGGTTTTGGGATTCCTGTGTGTATACCTTCTGCTGAAGGTTTGGGATAAAGCATTGGGAAAGGGTTCTCAAGCATCTTCATTCCAGCATCATTGCATCAATAGCCCTTCAAGGAGTTGAAGGAGTCTGCACATCTTCAAGGAGTTGAAGAAGGAGTCGCTACTACCATCAGTGTTTCTAGAGAGGCTAGCACCTCGAAGAAAGGACAAGAAACCACGCTACACGATGTGAACCACCCATAAAGGTGGTGCACGTGCATCACTCACAGACCCGTCCTTGTTCTTTGTAGGTATATCTAGAGCTGCTGTCATCCTTCTTTGGAGTGCTATGATTATGGTGGTGATCATCACCTTCAAGGTATGGTGTGCATTTCCTGACTGCTTGTCTTTGATTTCATATATATATTATTCTACACATGCGTCAAGATCTGCATAGGGAACCTGTGTTAATTAGATTAACATGCTTAGATAAATTATTTATCTGCTTCTGCTATATCATGTAATCTAGAAAAAAATTTTAAATTGCATGTCTCGGGCCATGCCACACGTTTCCCATTTCCATGGTTCTGCAATAGTGGTATCAAAGCATCCAAGTTGGATGCACATGTAGTTTAATATTTTTATATGAAATCGAATTAGTTCCTTCACAAAGTACTTGGATTAAGGTGGATTCATCATGGCCGTCCGGTCATAGGAGAGAAGCATGGTTTAAAGATGATCTCTTTCCATTCCAAGAGGTTCTCCTATGACGTGTAGGGGTGTTGCTGCGTCACGACCTTATGAAGAAGAAAATAATGGAATTTGATGGATTAAAATGGTTTTAATCTATAGTTAATAGATCATAACTATGTTTAGATGAGATCTAAAAGATGTTTGATCTAAAACTTTGAAAAGTTCAAGTAGAAATAACTGAAATTTGAAGTTACTGTGTTCTAGAAGAGCTGACTCGACCAGAAAACTGTGTTATAAAAGAGCTGACTCGAGCACAAGAGCTGACTCGACCAAAAAATTGTATTCTAGAAGAGCTAACTTAAGCAAAAGAGCTTACTCGACCAGAAAACTATTTCTGGAAGAGCTGACTTGAGCAGAAGAGCTGACTCGATAAGAAAACTGTGAAATAGTGTGTTCTTGAAGAGCTGACTCGATCAAAAAACTATGAAATAGTAATTTTAAGCTTGAGATCTTTATAAAATTATTTCACTTAATTTTGAAAATGTTTCAATAAGTGTAATACAATTAATTAGGAATTAAGTTATATATTTTTAAGATTTAGGATATAATTCTAATCTTAAGTCATGATTGATAAACCATAGGTTGATTAGGTTAGCTAGAATTAGGTCCTTAAATTGGTTAGACCTAAGTTTAGATGAATTGATTAAATAAAGAAAAGACTAATCAAAAGTTGAATTAGGTATTTCCTCTATAGATCTCTCTAATAGTTAGTTAGATCAGTCCATACATCTAAATGGACTTGATTCACGGCTTCGTGGTAAGCCTGGGTCTTTAGGTTAGTCTAATTGAGTATGGTAAACCAATTAGTGTCTAAGGTAAGTTTGACAGTTGTGATCAAGGTTCTTTGGGGCTAACTCTTACCTGGCCAACTCATGGTTGGTGTCTAAGGCAAGAGGCTTACTTGGATTAACCCATCCCTTGATCTTACTTACTTGGCTAATATGGTGAATCAGATCAGATTAGACTATCTTTGATTCGAGTTGACCCATGTCAACTAAGGTTAATCAGTCTGACTGGTTTTATAGGTGCCCATGGACCAAAATGATCTAGAAATCCTCTAAGTGTTTGGTGGGAGTTTTCTTAATCAAGGTCCATGTCTTCCTCTCAAATGTCAAAAAATTTAAATCCTTTAATTATTAGGTCCATAAAAAGACTATGTTATGTGATAACCTAAGTCTTATCCTCCCATTAAGTTGGATTGGCAATGAGTCCATAAGTTGGGTGATCATCGACAGTTCCAAAGAATGGGTGGTCATCAGGCGAGTAGGATTGTCATTCAACATATGATGGCTCAGTGTGACTATCTTAACACATAGTTAGGTGGGCCGGCAAAGTCGGGCTTGATCATGGGTTAGTTAGAAGCATTGAATTTGATCATATTAATGGTTGGACCTAACCAGGACCTTCAATAGAAGGCCCAAAGGCTGATTGTGAGGACCCTTGGGACAAAATGAATACTAGGAATTGCTTGGAGAAGCAATTGGTATTGTACCTGCCTTTAGATGTATTTGGGTTGGCCGGCCAAAGTCGGGCTCATATGTAGTCTATTGGATCCTAGTACCTGCTAAAGGATAAATGTTATTCTTTGGATTGGAGTGTAGAGGCTACCAGTCTGAATAAAATAGTAGGAGAAACCTTTAGACTAAAATCCATGTCTTTAGGATTTTTTAAATAATTCATATACTGATAGGTCTTGTTCTCCTTTTTCAGATAATATCGACCACTTTGTCGCTCCGATTATTATTAGATAATGACAAACTTTCTAGACCCAATTGCGATAGCTGGTATCGAAAACTCAAGATTGTTCTGGAGCACGAGCAGATCCTCTATGTGATAATAGATCTAGCACCTGAGATCCCAACCTGATGGGGGACAAACTAGATGTGTCAACCCTGTGGGTGCGCCGGCTGACTGTCCAAAGATCTCGATGGCAAGGGCAACCGTCTCTGTACTCGTGTCACCTGGAGGACCTACGAACATTCAAAGAAGGGATAGGTTTCAATCAGAATAAAGCAATAGAAGGTTGAAAGAGAGTTGTTGTAGTGAAGGCAAAGTTCTTCTCGATTCGGAGTCGGATGATGAAGTTGCAGAAGTGACGGTAACTTGAGGCCTCACACCTCTCGACGCTCGAAGGTGAAGGCGCTTCCTCACGGAGATCGACGTTCCTAGTGAACGAAGGCAACTAAAAGAAATTGGAACTCAAGAAATGTAGTTTTTCATTCATCAACATTAACCTTGCAAAGGAGGGGTTAGATCCTTTAAATAGGCACCTTAGGACCCTTTTGAAATTCAAATGAAAAATTACAAGATTTCTTGAATGGGTGCCCAAAACTTTTGACTTTCTTCTCTCCTTGGGCGACCAAGAGCTGGACTTTGAATGGGTGTGGCATGATGCAAGGCTTGGAGGAGAGATCTTGGCACCTTGAACTTGAAAATTAGCTCCTTTGTTTTGGAAGAAAGCATGAAGTGAGGCTTGGAGCAAGGCATGTGTTCTTCTTCCTTCCTTAGTTGTGCATCCCTTTTTGGTACAAAGCATGACATGGGGAGTGGGAAGTAAAGGCACCCAAAGATCTTGTCCCTTCCTTCCAAAGAGGTTCAAACAAGTTGGGAAGAAAACTTGATTGGAGGGCTTGAAGCAAGGGACATGAATTCCCAACTTCAACTCCCCTTTGACCTTCCCTTTGGCCGACCACCCTTACTTGGAAAAGAACTTGATAGGAGGAGGGAAAGAGGGCTAGTGTCAAGTGATGTTGTCTTCCTTTAAGCCTTCAAAATTCAGATTTTGTGTCGCCCACATGGCCAAGTGAAGTGGCGCCACATAGGATGATGATGTGGCATCCCAGGGTTGATTTGGCATCCATCATGTCTTGGCCCAAAAGTGACTTGGTTTTAAGACCAATCTAGCTTGGGCCCAAACTTCCAACAGACTCAGACTGGACTCGATTTATGACTGGACTCAGTACAGGACACAATTTGACCCAATTGGTCAAAGTACAGACTAGATATGAAACTTAATTCAAAGCAAAAGAAAATTACAAGGTTGAGGCTAGGCTTGAAGCCTTAATACAAGACCAGAAAATTGAAACCCTAACCAGAGGTCTGGTGCCCACACCACAACCCCCAATGCTCGTGGCAATGTCAGGGACACTTACCAGAAGTGGATCTCTGACCACACCACTGTGCATTGCATAATGTTGGCTACGATGAACAATGAGTTCAGTTGCAAGTTCAAGGAGGCCCAGTCAGAGAAGATTATTCAAAAGTTGAAGGAGTCTTTTGGTACTATGGATGATACAGAGAGATATTGGATCTCTTCCATCATCTATAACATGTGTATGCATGATGGAGCTTCGGTGACTAATCATGTAATATATATGATCGAGTTATTTGAGCGTTTGGGCAAACTCGGATGTCCTTTGCACGAGCAACTCGGCAAGGATAGGATACTGAATTCTCCGCCCCCTTCCTATCAAGTCTTTCTTTATAATTTCAAAATGAATAGGCCTATGATAAACTATCATGAGATGTTAGGATTACTGCAGACTTATGAGAGAGATCACAACCTCAACAACGGGTTAGCAAATCTGGTGGGAGGTTCTAGAGCAGGACATCGTCCCTTTGGGAAAGGGAAGAAAAAGAAAAAGAATAAAAAGGTGCAAACTACTCAGCCTAGTCAGACTACAAGAGTGAAGGCTGACAAGAGTAAGGCAGAGTGCTTCTTCTGCAAGAAGCCGAGTCATTGGAAGCGAAACTGTTCTGCATACCTTGCAACTTGGACTTGAATAGGCCAAGGAAGGGAAAGCAGCAAGGTGTTGCCGGTTAAGGTATTTATATGATAAATCCTTGTAGTTTCTCTGTTTATGATACTACTAGTTGGGTATTGGATATCGGAAGTCCTTACCACATTTGCAATTCTTTACAGGGACTTCAAGTTAGTAGGAGATTCCAAGGTGGTGAAAGGTTTCTAAACGTTGGGAATGGAAGTCAAGCTCCAGTCTGGCATTGGGAACTGTTTCTTTGTTTTTCAAGTCTTGTACTATCATTCTTAATGAATGTCATTTTTGTCCTTCCTTTTTGAAAAGTATCATTTCTGTAGGCCTGTTGGTCAATGATGGTTATGAATTGTCAATAAAGAAAGATATTTGCTACATCACTTTGAATAGTTCTAATATGATGAATGGATAAGTAAAGAATAGTGTATATGTACTGTCATAGCCTGTTACTATATTGTACACTGCTAATAAATGCCCTAGGTTAGATAAGGTTAGTGATATTTATCTCTGGCACTGTAGGCTAGGTCATATAAACAAGAACATGATAAATAACTTAGTGGGAGAAGGTCTCCTAGATATCACTGAGAGTGAATCTTTACCAACTTGTGAATCTTGTCTTTTTAAAAAGATAACCAAGTCACCTTTTACTAGAAAGGATGAAAGAGTCAGTAATATTCTATGTTTAGTATATACTAATATATGTGGACCTATGAATATCAGTGCAAAAGGTGGATATAGTTATTTCATTACATTTATAGACAATCTTTTGAGATACAGTTATGTCTACCTCATGAGATATAAATCTAACACGTTTGAAATATTCAAACATTATCGTAATGAAGTTGAAAAATAAACTGCAAAGTTTATTAAAACCCTTCGATCTGATCGAGACGGTGAGTATCTTTCCAGTGACTTTCTGACTTATCTTGAGGAGAATGGGATTCTCTCTCAATGGACTACTCCAGGGACACCTCAGATAAATGGTGTGTCTGAAAGGAGGAATCAAAATCTGTTGGACATGGTTCAATCCCTGATGGGCTTAGCTAGTTTGCCTAAATCCTTTTGGGGATTTGCTCTTGAGTCAGCATCCTACCTTCTAAATAGAGTTCCAAGTAAGTCCATTGATAAAACACCATATGAGATATGGACTGGATGGAAGCCAACTCTCTCTCACCTTCGGGTTTGGGGGTGTCTGGCTTATGTCAGACATTTGGAGATGGATAAATTAGGACCTAAGTTTGATAGATGTCTTTTTGTTGGGTATCTTAAAGAATCCAAAAGATATTATTTCTATCTGCATGAGGAACAAAAGATGTTCGTCATCTTAGGGCAACCTTTTTAGAAAGAAAGTACCTTGGTGAAGGCACTCAAGCTACTGAGGTTGAACTTAGGAAAGTTCAATAGATAGAAGAACCTTCTCACTCTAAGGCCACTATAGAACCGGATTTGATTAGATCAAATCCAGAGCCCATAGTGCAACCATTATGGAGATCTGGTAGAGTACCACGTCAACCGGACCGATACTATGATTTCTTGGTCCAGGACGGAGATCCTGTTGATCTCAATGAGAACAATGAGAATTTGATCACCTATATGGAAGCAATTTCAAAGTCTAATTCTGAGTCATGGCTGAGAGCTATGAAATCCGAAATGGAATCCATGGAAATCAATAATATATCGACATTGGTTGATCCACCTGAAAGGATAAAACCCATTGGGTGCAAGTGGATCTTCAAGCAGAAGCAAGGCACAGATGGGCAGGTGGAGACCTATAAAGCCCATCTGGTTGCCAATGTGATGGGGACATCTCAAGCACGGATCTTGGAGCAAGCATAATTCTTGGAGTGGCACAGATCTAGAAGCATTTTTTGGAATAAATTTATTTAGGATTTATCTTTTGTTTAAAATCTGAATTAGGATTTGGTTGGTTAGGATTGATATATGGATAGGCTTATCTTATCCTATCTTATTTGAATTTGATTTAGGATTTGGTTGGTTAGGATTGATATATGGATAGGCTTATCTTATCCTATCTTATATTTGAATTTGATTCGTTCTTATCTTTTTATCTTGTATTCAAATTCAAATGAGGGTTAGAAAATCTATAAATACCACCCTCAGCCTTTTGTAATAGGAGGATGGATGAATAAAATTTCTATTGTTCTGTGTGAAGGATCTGTGTGCTCCTAGGGTATCTGTATGATCCCTTCTCCATCTTCCCAGGGTTTCTGTGTGATCCCTGATTTTGGGCATCTGTGTGAGCCCAGGGCATCTATGTGAGCCCCTTTGCTATGTGCTTGTTCTTCTAGGGCATCTGTGTGAGCCCCTTTGCTATGTGCTTGTTCTTCTTGGGGAATCTATGTGAACCCCAGTATTTTATCTTAACCCTGCACCCTCTTCTTTCCTCCTTTGCAAATCCTAATCCCTGGTGACTTTCATGCTCACCAGCGATCCAGTCCAATCCCTGTCCCGCATCAAATGGTATCAGAGCTAAAGGATTAGGATTTTTCTGTTTCATCACCGGCCCACTATTCTCTTTCTTCCCTATTTCAAATCTCGTCCACGGATCCTTCCCCAACATCGACGTCGGACCACCCTCCCCCCAGCCGGTCACCCACCACCATTCCTCCCTTCCATCCCTCACCCCTGTTTTCTGCTTCGTTTATGCCAAGCTCTCCAAGAACTGCCTGCAGCCCATTTTCAAAGCACAGATTTCAAAGCCACACCATTTTCAAAGCAAAGTTGATTAAAAAAAAAAAAAAAAAAAATATCATGGTTATGTCAAGCTAAAAGTTTGGAGTTCCCGGAGCTGAAGTCAAGCTGAAGCTGGAGCCTGACCCAAACTCGACAGAGTCGAGTTTTTTCCCACCGTAGGAGAATGATGGGGACATCTCAAGCACGGATCTTGGAGCAAGCATAATTCTTGGAGTGGCACAGATCTAGAAGCATTTTTTGGAATAAATTTATTTAGGATTTATCTTTTGTTTAAAATCTGAATTAGGATTTGGTTGGTTAGGATTGATATATGGATAGGCTTATCTTATCCTATCTTATATTTGAATTTGATTTAGGATTTGGTTGGTTAGGATTGATATATGGATAGGCTTATCTTATCCTATCTTATATTTGAATTTGATTCGTTCTTATCTTTTTATCTTGTATTCAAATTCAAATGAGGGTTAGAAAATCTATAAATACCACCCTCAGTCTTTTGTAATAGGAGGATGGATGAATAAAATTTCTATTGTTCTGTGTGAAGGATCTGTGTGCTCCTAGGGTATCTGTATGATCCCTTCTCCATCTTCCCAGGGTTTCTGTGTGATCCCTGATTTTGGGCATCTGTGTGAGCCCAGGGCATCTATGTGAGCCCCTTTGCTATGTGCTTGTTCTTCTAGGGCATCTGTGTGAGCCCCTTTGCTATGTGCTTGTTCTTCTTGGGGAATCTATGTGAACCCCAGTATTTTATCTTAACCCTGCACCCTCTTCTTTCCTCCTTTGCAAATCCTAATCCCTGGTGACTTTCATGCTCACCAGCGATCCAGTCCAATCCCTGTCCCGCATCACAATGGGTATCGTTAGTGTTATGGTATTGACTATGACGAGATATTTTCTTCTGTGGCAATGCTCAAGTCCATTTGGATTATGCTTGTTTTAGCAGTACATTTAGATTATGAAATCTAGAAAATGGATGTCCGAACAGCTTTTCTAATGGTGAGCTGGAGGAGAAGGTGTATATGATGCAACCTGAAGGGTTCACATCCATAAATGAGTCTAAAGTTGCAAGCTTCAGAGATCTATCTATGGACTGAAGCAGGCTTCTCAGAGTTGGAACATGCGCTTTGATAAGTATATCAAGATGTATCGCTTCATTAGGAACGGAGAGGAACCTTGTATATATAAGTGGGCAAATGGTTCTGTAGTTATATTTCTTATTTTGTATGTCGATGACATTCTCCTAATTGGGAATGACATTCTAACATTACAAGGAATAAAGGTCTAGATTTCATCTTAATTCTCTATGAAAGACTTGGGTGAAGCCTCATATATACTGGGTATGAAGATCTATAAAGAAAGATCTAAAAGGCTTATGGGACTGTCCCAATCTATATACATAGACACTATGTTGAAGTGGTTTAGCATGGAAAATTCTAAAAGATGCTATCTTTCGATAGGTCATGGAATTACTCTTTCTTAAAAGGATTGTGCGACAACTCCTGAAGAAAGAGAACATATGAGTAGGATTTCATATGCTTCAATAGTGGGTTCTATTATGTATGCTATGCTATGTACTAGACTAGACATGGCATACTCACTAGGGGTAGTGAGCAGATACCAGTCTAACCCAGGTGAAGCTCATTGAAAAATTGTTAAGAACAACCTTAAGTATTTGAGAAATACTAAGGACCAATGGCTTATTGATGGAGATTCAGACTTAAAACTTATAGGATATATGGACTCCAGTTTTCAGTCAGACAGAGATGACAATAAGAGTATGGTGTAGGCACCAGGATTAGACAGAGGCTCCTCAACCCTCTATGGATTTCTGATTAGAATTCTTAGTCTTTTTGGGTCCTGTAATAAAGCTTAAGACATTTAAGCCTAATTAATTTGCATTTGAGTCATGTAATTAGTATTTAGTTGGTTTCAATTTTTGATTTAGTCTTGTAATTTGGCTAGATTGAGTTAATTTGGTCAAGTTAGGGTCAGTTGGTCCTGTAATTTACCAAGTTGGTTCATAAACTTGAGTCAATTCGAAGATGGGTTCAAGCTAGTTTGAAGATGGGTCCACAGGTGGGCAATCAAGTCAAGCCCAATTGAAGAAGAGTCAAGCCACCTCTTCTCCATGCCAAGCTAGGAGTGCCATGTCATCAATGCCACAAGGCATGGGGAGGCGCCACTTCACCAAATTCAAAGCAAGCATTGGGCAGAGAAGTCAAGATGAAAAGTTCAAATTCAAATCCCATGTTGAACGCCCATTAATCTCCCCTGGATTCAAGCAGACAACTCTCCTCAAATCAAGCTACCAAGATCAAGCATCATGGTCGGCCAAGAAAAGATTCAAAATTCAAAGTTGGATGCCAAGCTTCATGAAAAGATTCAAAATTCAAAAGTTGGATGCCAAGCTTCATGAAAAAAAGGATTTCAAATTTCAAGTTGGATGCCCCTTGGATTGAAATTCCAAATTCAAATTAGGCACCCCCTTGATTCATCCTCAAATCAAGCTTTGTAACTCCTTTTTTTTTAATTCAAATGAGGTCTTGGGAGATTATAAAAATGGCCCTAACCCTCTTGTAAATGATGGTTGTTCATGAATGAAAAAAATTCAGAATTTTTCTTTCCTCTAGCCCTTGTCTATTGACTTGGAACTCTGTGAGAGAGTGTTCCTTCACTTTTGAGCATCGAAGGGTGTGAGGCCCAAGATATCCCCTTCCTACGCAAGCCACCAGCCCCTTGGATGCCCCTCTAGAAGATCCTCCTGGACGCCCAACAAGAAGAGCCCTTCTTGACCGCCACGTTCACTTCACCTCTCTCTTACTTCTTTGCTTTCCCATTCCTTCTTGTTTGTCTAACTCATTTCTAGGTTGCTTGTAGGTCCTTTCGGTACCATGGATTAAGGAGTAGGCTTACCTTGCCTTCAGGACTATCTAACAGAAAGTCGATAGATCTGTAGGGTCGAGGGCTTGATCTTCCAGGCTGCATCCGTGAGTGTGAGCGAACTCGGCATCGGGCACTTGAGAAATTCAAGAGGTTTGCATTCCCTCATCTCCTGAGTAGGGTATTGATCTAGAGCTAAGTCTTACCGGAGTTTCTCAATCCCGGGGTCCTTTATCATTATTTAGGGTCTATATCTGCATGCTAGAAGTTTCTTGTTATTATGCGAATCTCTAGATCTATTTTTAGTTTAATTTTGGGGATTTTCCAATTCATTAAAATATAAAACACAAAAAAACAATCACTTGCATGAATCTCTTAGGTCTCGCATCATGTTTGGTATCAGAGCATGGTTAGGACTTAGTTTATCAGAGCATGGTTAGGACTTAGTTTCTCTTTAAGTACTCAGATCGGGTGCTTCACCATGGCCGTCCGGTCATAGAAAAAAGTAGGGTTACAAGACCCTCTGATGCGGCAAGCATATGATTAGTGATTTGATTCGTGTTTGTAGAGCAATGAAACCTAATTACACTAGCATTGTACTCATCATAATAAGTCTTAAGGATTACATGAAAATGGACTATTACATGATTAGACACAATCCTAAAACAAAGAAGGAAGAAGATCTAGACAATAGGGGCTAATGATTGAGGACTTGCCTTGTTGAGCTTTCTAACCTTCTATTGATTTCAAACCTTGAAACTACCGATGCTCTGGACTGGAGAACTCGGATAACAGAGATCAGAACGCTGGGCGTGGGCTTCAGCTTGTTGGTTCATTGTCAAGGGGAACCTTGTTCACAACTCAAAGACTTCGAAGGACCCTGCAATGAAGATCAAAAGTTAAGGAAGAAGAAAGCAGGCATATGGAAGGGATGGAATAATTTATGAGCAAGGAAGGAAGTCTGAGATGGTTTGGCCGGCTCCAATGTATCCTTCTTGAACTTGGCGTTGGATGGCTTGGAGAAGAAAGTAGATTCGAGTGGGGGGGAAGGGGGCTTAGGAACAATCACTCAAAGAAATAATATAAGACTACAACTTCAACTTCAACTTCATTTTTCATTCATCTCATCAAAATCCATCTCCTTTACAATGGGCATCCAAGGCCTTTAATAGCCTCACAAAGCTAGCTTTTGAAATTTAAAAACTCCCCAAATTGAGGAGGATTACAAGGGGGGTTGGAGGATTTGGTGGAGAGTTTGGAGGGATGGGGGGGTTGGAGGATTTGGTGGAGGATTTGGAGGGGTGTGGCCAACCTCCTTGAATTTGAATCTTCCTTGTTGGCGCCAAAGAGTGATGAGGTGGCTAATGAGGTGGTGCCTGATGATGTGGCATGATGAGATTGTCTTCTACTTGGATAAGGAATGACATGTGGTGCCAAGTGGTCCTAGTTGATGGTCCTTTTCTCTTGCTTGGTTGATGTGTCTTCTCTTCTTCATGTGGTCAAATTCTGGGGTCCAGAATTTGAGTCTTGTTGCTGGCTTTCATTGCTTGTTGGAGTGAAGTTTCTTTCGGTTTTTTTGGTGTCCACACCAATTCTCCTGGGGTGGGCAGAACTCGACCCAGTCGAGTATGGTTCAGTTTTTCCCTGGTAATGCTCGAACAAGTCTGGGTTAAGTCTTTGCAGGTCCTCTCGAGTAATCCAAGAGTTGTCGGACTCAGGTCGACCTTGCCATTGAACCAGGTATCGCTGATAGTACTTATTCCTGGTAGTAATGATCTTGTCATCCAGGATTCTCTCAATCCTCTCTCTCTGCTCAGGTAAGGTTGGTGGTGGACACTCGGAAATATGTTCACTCTCAATGAAAGTTTCTGGCTCAAAAGGCTCACTAGGTATTAGTAGTGGTTCTTTGTATTCTACTAGGTCTGAAATATTGAAGGTTGTACTAATACCCATATCAGGTGGAAGTTCCAAAACATATGCATTAGGCCCTATTTTCTTTAAGATCTTAAAAGGTCCCGCTCCGCGGGCATGTAACTTCTTTATGGTTCCAGAGGGGAACCGTTCAGGGTTGAGCCTAATCATCGCATAATCCCCTTCACAGAATTCTTTAGCCCTCTTATGTGAGTCAGCTAAGTGTTTGTAAGTTTCATTGCTCAGTTTGATCTTATTACAGATTTATTTATGCAAATTTGTGACATGCTGTGCGAAAGATTCAGCAAACTTAGAAATTTACACAAGCACATACAAAATGCAGACTGAACTAGGCATCCTTATTGAGAGGAATTTTATTGGACTTTCTAGGACCTAAACCTAACAGATTATTGACTCTCTAGGTTTGACCCTGGTCTGGTATGCACATGAGAATTTACCATGGGTTCCTAGCAAATGCCATAAGGTTTTCCAAAAGTAGGTAGCAAAAGGAATAGGCTTTAAAAGCTCATGCATCCTAGTAATCTCATCAAAATGAAACTTAATGGCTCTAAAATTATGATAAGACTCAGGAAAAGGCAGGAAATAGGAATCCGAGACTTGGGGTAATTTAGGAGAATCTTGAAACAGACCTTGGTTACTCATGATGACCTTAAGATTAGGATTTTGATCTACAGGCGGGATGCCTCTAGGTAGTTGAAGGTCTTTAGGAAAGTCTTCTAAAATAATGATTGGGTTCTTCTCAGGTACCTGAAGTTCTTGTGTCGAAGCTAAAGTATTGGGTTCTTCCTGAGGGCATCGTCTTACGGGAACCAAGTCCTCACTAAATTTTGATTGTTCTGATGTTTCAGGACTAGGCTCAATAATCTTTTCTTTACCAAAGGTTTCCTCAGGTAAGGTACTAAAGTTGTTCTCTTCATAGTCTTCCCCTTCATATTCATCTATTAAACTTATGTTAGTCTCATACACATATTTACTAGGTTCAGATTTGCCTTCTTCCTTCCCTAGCCCTTCAGTTTGAGGATACCCTAAGTCTTGAGTATTCATGAACTCAACTTGTACTTCAGGGTTCTTACTCCTATCATTCATATGAGCTAATGGGATAGTAGGAGTTGGTTGGTCTAAGGAAAATTGTTTAGCCAGCATTTGGTTCAATTGGGCCATTAGATCATTTAGGCCTCTTAGCGTGGTTTCAAGATTCGGGTCCATGGCTACACTGGACTGGGTCTAGACTGGTGAATATGAGGCTCCTGATCTAGTTTTCATGCATGCAAGTAGACTCAAGCTCGAGCTAAGGTTTCCTAGACCTAGAGCACAAATTAGAAGTCTAATTAAGTGAACCAACTAGCTAGTAGTACTTATGGGACTTAGCCAGGTAGGTGGAGGGGAGTGTAGGTCCCTGATTGCCAACCTTAGACACCAATCTGAGATTGGCCAGGTAGGCGGACCAAATCACAAGCCCTGATGCACCAATCCTAGACACCAAGCCAGTAAGCACACACCAATTAGCTGACACAGTTAACTTGACCCTAACCTGAACCCAACTTGTTGGTGTCCCTAACCCACTAGGGCAATTAACGTTCTACTCAATTTTAATTAACGGGATGGGATCGATATGCTGGTTGGTGATTTTTGGGCTAGGGACAGGTGATGAAACCCTGACCCTATGTCAAATTGATGCCCTTAATTTGATTTCTCATGAGATGAATGAAATGCAAAGGTGTTGCAGAAGTGTGTTGCAATTTGAAAGTGGTGTGAAAAACGTGATGAAAAAAATGTCCAAAAATTCTGAAAAATTCACAAAGGATTCCTAACTTATATGTTTCAATGTAGATGAAAGGAATTTTAAAACTAAAATCTATACTAATCTAAGCAGATCCTACAAATGAAGATAAATAAAAAGGACAGAACATAACCCTAATGACAGTGTCGAACTGCAAAAATTTTTATTTTTTTTATAATTTTTTTCTGATGATGAAATTTAATATGGTGATAACTGACTTAAAAAGGAACAAGAAAAAAATATTTTAATAAAAAATTAGTGACTTGCCTTTGAAGTTGCAGGCGGATTACAGTCAGCCTACAGAAAATACAGCAAGCAGAAAAACAGAACGTGACCAATGCAAAATTCATAAATGAAATCTAAAAAATCCTTTGGCTTTCTTTTTCACGGGTCAATCACAATGGCACCCCGACACGCCTTAGGAGATCCCCGTGGAATGGGAAGAGAGGGTGTTTAAACCCTACTTTCTCCTAAGACCGGACGGCCTGGTAATGCCCCCGATCCAAGTACTTCAAGGACTTAATGCTATGCAATCAGGAACTTATTCTACCATGCTCTGATACCAAGATGATGCGGCAATCATATGATTAGTGATTTGATTCGTGTTTGTAGAGCAATGAAACCTAATTACACTAGCATTGTACTCATCATAATAAGTCTTAAGGATTACATGAAAATGGACTATTACATGATTAGACACAATCCTAAAACAAAGAAGGAAGAAGATCTAGACAATAGGGGCTAATGATTGAGGACTTGCCTTGTTGAGCTTTCTAACCTTCTATTGATTTCAAACCTTGAAACTACCGATGCTCTGGACTGGAGAACTCGGATAACAGAGATCAGAACGCTGGGCGTGGGCTTCAGCTTGTTGGTTCATTGTCAAGGGGAACCTTGTTCACAACTCAAAGACTTCGAAGGACCCTGCAATGAAGATCAAAAGTTAAGGAAGAAGAAAGCAGGCATATGGAAGGGATGGAATAATTTATGAGCAAGGAAGGAAGTCTGAGATGGTTTGGCCGGCTCCAATGTATCCTTCTTGAACTTGGCGTTGGATGGCTTGGAGAAGAAAGTAGATTCGAGTGGGGGGGAAGGGGGCTTAGGAACAATCACTCAAAGAAATAATATAAGACTACAACTTCAACTTCAACTTCATTTTTCATTCATCTCATCAAAATCCATCTCCTTTACAATGGGCATCCAAGGCCTTTAATAGCCTCACAAAGCTAGCTTTTGAAATTTAAAAACTCCCCAAATTGAGGAGGATTACAAGGGGGGTTGGAGGATTTGGTGGAGAGTTTGGAGGGATGGGGGGGTTGGAGGATTTGGTGGAGGATTTGGAGGGGTGTGGCCAACCTCCTTGAATTTGAATCTTCCTTGTTGGCGCCAAAGAGTGATGAGGTGGCTAATGAGGTGGCGCCTGATGATGTGGCATGATGAGATTGTCTTCTACTTGGATAAGGAATGACATGTGGTGCCAAGTGGTCCTAGTTGATGGTCCTTTTCTCTTGCTTGGTTGATGTGTCTTCTCTTCTTCATGTGGTCAAATTCTGGGGTCCAGAATTTGAGTCTTGTTGCTGGCTTTCATTGCTTGTTGGAGTGAAGTTTCTTTCGGTTTTTTTGGTGTCCACACCACCCTCACATCCCATTCAAAGGAGATTTTTTATGGCATGTAAGGGTGCCACTGTGATTGACCCTTAAAGAAGAAAACAAAGAGATAGGCATCTTTAGGGTTAATTTTCTATATCACGTCCATCCCAGTACATTGTATGTTATTTTAGTTGTTTCTACATGTAGGAAGATTAAAAAGTTCTAATTTTTATTTTTCTAGATTTATCACATTTGATTTTATTTTTTAGAGTTTTCTCTGGATTTAATTCAGTCTGTAGAATTTTTGCTTGCCTGATTACCACCTAAGAACAATTCTGCTTTAGAATTTCAGCATATAGTTATTTCAGCCTCTTTAAATTCTAGCATAGTTAATTTTTGCACTTTAGGTTCATATCATTTAATTTTCAGCAATCTTACTTCTACCAAAATACATCAAAATATACAAAAAAAATTAAGTACACTTCTTTAGGTTTCATGTGTATGCCATCATATGCATAACTTACTTTAAGGGCAACAATATCATAAGATAAGGGAAGGAGGTCATTACCTTTCCTTGGCCCGCAAACCACCACCTTGGCATTTCAAACCTAAGCCTAACTTAAAATTTATTAGCAACCTAATAGCTTAGGGACATCAACGAGTCGGGTTTAACCATCGTAGGAAACTAGTGCATGCAACCCTTCAATTAGCACTGGGAAGCTAGTGTCTAAGGTAAGAGGTCTAGTGTCAAATGACCTAAGTGGTATTGTGGTTCTTTAATTGGGTCCCTACGCATAGCAGGAGGGCCTCCCACACTCCTACCTCTTACCTGGCTAGTGAAAAGGCTGGTTGTTGTGCTGTATGTAATCTAAGTTAACCGATTCTGTTTGAACTCATAAGTCTAGAAAACTGTAGTACCTTCCATTGTGTGTTGCAAGTCAACTAGGTTAGGAGTCAGTATCACCCACATCATCTCAGTCAGGTGAACCCATGGATAACAACCTCAGAAATCAAATTAGGACTCTCACTGAGCAAATTATCGAGTTGACCCAAAGATTTGATAGAGTTGAAATGACGGTAGAAGCCCGTATGGCCCATGCTAAACATAAATCATCTAGGCCCATTCCCCTTGATCCAAGAGCCTATTATCATGATCTTACCCTTGAGTCTAACCCTAGATGTCCATACCTATACTTGGTTGACTCAGAGGAAAGACCCATCAGGAGCACCCAACCCTATGCACCCACTTTTGATGGAAGCCAAGATCCTAAGGTATATATTGATTGGGAGGAGAGAATGGATAAGTATTTTGAGTACACTAAGATGTCAGAGTTAGGAAAAGTTAGATTGGCCAAATGTAGGTTAACCCGACATGCTAACTGGCATTGGGAAGTTATTAAGCATGGATGTTATCGAAGAGGAGATGAAATACTTACTTGGAGATCCATGAGAAGTAGATTGAGAGAAAAGTACCTAGGTAGATTTTATGAGCACAAACTTTTAAACCAATGGTACAAATTGAGACGGGGCAATAAAATTGTGTCTGAGTATATTGAGGAATTTAATGAGTTTATTAGGAGATGCAACATAGTTGAACCTAAGTCTAAGATCATAGCTAGATTTCGAGATGGCCTATATAGGGATATCCAATGGGAACTATTCCAGTGGAGGATTTATAACCTGGATGATGCCTATCGACTTGCTATGAAATTTGAGTCAAGTCAAAGGGAACCCATGAACTATCGAGTTGAGCCCAGCAGGATTAGTACCTCTGAACCCAAACCCAACCTTAACCCGAGTTGACCCACCCCTGCTACCCTATGTGTTCACCAGGATGACATTAAAGAGGAGAAATATATTGCAGACCTAGAAATGGTTGACCCAAAAAATACCTAGACTGAAGCTATATTGGAAGGACCCTTAGAAGAAGTCCTGAACCCACTAGTGAGCCTGAAGTAGAAGTGTATGAAGCTGAAGCACACTTAGTGGATGAATATGAAGAATAGTTAGAAGGAGAAAAACATGACACTGATACTACAATGGCTTTACCTGAGGAGACACTAGAAGAGAATCCAATTATCGAGCCTAGTCCTAAAATCCAAGAGGAAATTATTGAGGATATGGTCTCTTTAATTCGGTACCCTCAGGAGGAGCTCATCCCTTTAATCCCAGTTCAAGATCTCTTCCCAGAAATTGTTGACCCATTCTTCCATTATGCAAACCCTTTAGTTATACCCCAACCCCATAAGGTCAACCTCATTAGTCTAGGACTAATCCCTGAAACCCCTTCTTGTATCTTGTTCTTTCCAATCAACCTCGAACCCTTTTCTTATTTTCTATCCTACCAGACTAACCTTGAATCCACCTCTTACTTTCTGCCCTTTTCTAAAACTTCTTATGCTTTTCTGACTAATAGATTGCATTTTGAAGAAGCATAATACATACATTCATTGTGCATGTTAGATTTGCATCTTACTTCTGGTATACCTTATGGCATTTGCTAGGAGTCCATTATAAATTTTCATATGCATGTCAAACCAGGGTCAAACCTAGAGAGTCTATAGTCTGTTAGGTTTAGGCCCAAAGAGTCCAATAAAATTTCTCTCAATAGGAATGCATAGTTGAGTCTGTATTTTATTAGGTGTCAATACGAGTCTCAGAGTCTACAAAGTCATTCGCACATCATGCATGAAAAGATTAGCCAAAAATCAATCTAAGTAATAATACATACAAGAAATTGGCTGATTCCCAAAAGCGAGCCAAAGAATTTGAAATATGAGATTCTGTAATGATTAGGCTTAGGCCTGAACGGTTTCCACCAAGGACTGTTAAGAAACTACATGCTCATGGAGCTGGCCCCTTTAGAGTGATATGGAGAGTTGGCCCTAATGCCTATGTGCTTAAGCTACCCTCAGATTATGGCATTAGCTTGACTTTCAATATCTCAGACTTAGTCGAGTATAGGGAGCCGGCAACGATACCCAGTGAGCCATTTAGGCCTGACCTATCCTTTGAGAGTGAACCCGACATTGAGTGTCCACCTCCAATTTTACCTGAGAGAGGAGAATGGATCAAGCATGTCCTGGATGATCAAGCTATCAATGTTACCTGGTACGTGGCAAAGGCTATCAATGTTACCTGGTCCGTGGCAAGGTCGGTCGGAGTCTAATGATTCATGGATTTTCGAGAGGACTGCAGCGCCTCGACCTCGATCTTCTTAAGAAATACAAGAGCCAGATCAATCCTTACTTGACTGGGTTGAGTTTCTCACACCCCGGGAGAATTGGTGCAGGCACCAGGATTAGACAGAGGCTCCTCAACCCTCAATGGATTTTAGATTAGGGTTCTTAATCTTTTTGGATCCTGTAATAAGGCTTAAGACATTTAAGCCTAAGTAATTTGCATTCGAGTCATATAATTAGTGTTTAGTTGTTTCAATTTTTGATTTAGTCTTGTAATTTGGCTAGATTGAGTTAATTTGGTCAAGTTAGGGTCAGTTGGTCCTTAAATTTACCAAGTTGGTTCACAAACTCGAGTTAATTCGAAGATGGGTTCAAACTAGTTTGAAGATGGGTCCACAGGTGGGAAATCAAGTCAAGCCCAATTGAAGAAGAGTCAAGCCACCTCTTCTCCATGCCAAGCTAGGAGTGCCAACTCATGGAGTGCCACATCATCAATGCCACATGGCATGGGGAGGCACCACTTCACCAAATTCAAAGCAAGCATTGGACAGCCAAGTCAAGATGAAAAGTTCAAATTCAAATCCCATGTTGAATGCCCATTAATCTCCCCTGGATTGAAGTAGACAACTCTCCTCAAATCAAGCTACCAAGATCAAGCATCATGGTTGGCCAAGAAAAGATTCAAAATTCAAAGTTGGATGCTAAGCTTCATGAAAAGATTCAAAATTCAAAAGTTGGATGCCAAGCTTCATGAAAAAAAGGATTTCAAATTTCAAGTTGGATGCCCCTTGGATTGAAATTTCAAATTCAAATTAGGCACCCCTTTGATTCATCCTCAAATCAAGCTTTGTAACTCCTTTCTTTTGAATTCAAATGAGGTCATGGGAGCTTATAAAAATGGCCCTAACCCTCTTGTAAATGATGGTTGTTCATGAATGAAAAAAAACTCATAATTTTTCTTTCCTCTAGCCCTTGTCTCTTGACTTGGAACTCTGTGACAGAGTGTTCCTTCGCTTTCGAGCATCGAGAGGTGTGAAGCCCCAGATATCCCCTTCCTATGCAAGCCACCAGCCCCTTGGATGCCCCTCTGGAAGATCCTCCTAGACGCTCAACAAGAAGAGCCCTTCTTGACCACCACCTTCACTTCACCTCTCTCTTGCTTCTTTGCTTTCGTATTCCTTTTTGTTTTTCTAACTCGTTTCTAGGTTGCTTGCAGGTCTTTTCGATACCACGAACAAAGGAGTAGGCCTACCTTGCCTTCAGGACCATCTAACAGAAAGTCAACGGATCTACAGGGTCGAGGGCTTGATCTTCCAGGCCGCATCTATCAGTGTGAGCGAACTCGACATCAGGCGCTTCAAACATTCAAAAGGTTTGCACTCCCTCATCTCCTGAGTAGGGTATTGATCTAGAGCAAAGTCCTACCAGGGTTTCTCAATCCCGGGGTCCTTCTTTATCATTGTTTAGGGTTTATGTTTGCATGCTAGAAGTTTCTTATTATTATGGGAATCTCTAGATCTATTCTTAGTTTAATTTCAGGGATTTGCCAATTCATTAAAATATAAAATATAAAAAAATAAAGAATCACTTGCATGCATCTCTTAGGTCTCGCATCAGAGTGTGTCTGGTTTTGTGTTTACCCTTAATGGTGGAGCTGTCTACTGGAAAAGTTCCAAGCAGCATAAGTGGCTGACTCTATTTGCGAGGCAAAGTATATTGCAGCATCGGATGTAGCAAAGGAGATGTGTGGATACAGAAGTTCCTAGGCGAGCTGGGAGTGGTACCTTCCTTAGATGGTCCTATTTCGGTGTATTATGAAATCACTAGAGCCATAGCTCAAGCCAAAGAGCCGAAGTCACATCAACAGGCTAAGCATATTTTGTGTTGTTATCATCTTGTCTGAGAGATTATTGAACGAGGTGACATCGAGCTTCTGAAGATCGATGGTAAGGAGAACTTGGCCGACCCCTTCACTAAAGATGTTAAAATTCAAGAGTTCGACAACTGCAAATGGAAGATGGGAATTAGATTTTGTTCTGATTGGCTTTAGTCTAGGTGGGAGTTGTTGGAAATTATGTCCCAAACCAATCATCTAGGCTGTAGATGGTTGTGCGACTCACGTATATGTATATGAATTATTAAATTAAATAAAAGGTTTATTCTGGTTGTTCATCACATGACATCTTTCTAATTGAACTCTTATGTAATGATGTCCTTTGAGCTACCTTATATGCGATGTAGAGATGATACATCGTGTAGTTCATAAACTGGTTCACAACCAAAGGATACACTATTTCAGGATGATGGTGTATTGAGAGTAGGTCATTGATATCATATCTATTGGTTGTCCTCTTAACCAACTAGCATAGAGATGCTGATGTGACATCAGGTGTTGTGTTTGACACTTCACTGAATATGACTCTCATGCGAGATTCTCTTTCAGCCAAAGAGGAGTCTTGCATTAGAATGTGGACATGAATTATTTCTCTGACTTGAGATCACTATGGTAGCTTGTAAGCAACTTATTGTGCTTAGGCGCCAGACTACTCGGATTTCTAATTCAGTGACGGAAGGTTGCTAGGTGTAGTCAAGTACTTGTGTAGCCGTAGTATGATCAAGATAGGACTGATCTCTCCAAATGATTTGGATTGAATGCTTAATATGCGTCAATTAAGAAAGACCTTGGCCAGGGCATTCCTTGTAAGGAGTTATAAGGATTCTTTATTTGAGACATATTGAGATGGACTGATTAGGGTTGGGCAGTTTAACCCTAAGCCATCCAGAGCATTAGGAGATTAAAAGAATAAGTTCACTACTATTCTATATTCGACAGGTTCATGTTGCTCTGCAACCTTCAACCTATCCGGACACCGGGTGTCATTGCTAGATGGCGACTTTGGCTAGTACTAGAAATGTTTCTGTGCTGCCGGTTTAGTGTTTGAACCTATGGGGTCACACACCAAGGGTTTCTTCTTACTTTGTTGGCATGCGAACAATGGGAATCATTCTAGACTCGTTTGACAAGGTGTTGTCAAACCTGTGTTCGAGCCAACTGATCTGGATGAGTCGACTTGAGTTGAGTCGACTCGAATGGTCGAGTTGACTCGTATGTCAAACTGCTGTAAACCAAAACTGCTCCATTTAATTCTGCAATTGTTGTAGGCATTTAATGGATGAATTTCTGGGTTTTATGATCTGCTGTTACCGAATTCCAAAGGTTGTCATAATCTTCCTAGAATCTCAAGAGACCCCAAACTGCTCATTAATATCTCTTGTATCCTCTTAATTATTTTGAGGGCTGCTGTTATAAAAGCAAGGGTTGAAGAAGGTGAATGGTTCACGTTCAACACTCTACACTCCAGATTTGGATCAAGGTTGAGACTCTGCCAAGAAAAATTTTGGATAGAGATCTTGCTTGATCCTTGAGAGATTGGGAGATTTGATCTCCAGGATAGAGTGAGCTTGGGTTTTGGGATTCTTGTGTGTATACTTTATGCTGAAGGTTTGGGACAAAGCATTAGGAATGGGTTCTCAAAAATCTTCGTTCCAGGATCACTGCATCAATAGCCCTTCAAGGAGTTGAAGGAGTCCGCACATCTTCAAGGAGTTGAAGAAGGAGTCGCTGCTGCCATCAGTATTTCCAGAGAGGCTAGCACCTCGAAGGAAGGTCAAGAAACCATGCTACACAGTGTGAACCACCTGCAGAGGCAGTGTGCTGCATCACTCGCAGAGCCCATCTTTGTTCTTTATAGGTACATCCGAAGCTGCTACCATCCTTCTTTGGAGTGCTGTGGTTTTGGTGGTCATCGTCACCTTCCAGGTATGGTGTGCATTTCCTAACTGCTTGTCTTTGATTTTATACATACATTATTCTACACATGCATCAAGATCTGCATAGGGAACTTGTGTTAATTAGATTAACATGCTTAGATAAATTGTTTATCTGCTTCCGCTGTATCATATAATCTAGAAAAAGTTTTTAAATTGCATGTCTCAGGCTGTGCCACATGTTTCCCGTTTCCATGGTTCCCCAACATGCCTGGCATCAGATTATCGATGCTTATTTATAGAGAGGGATGAGGCACCTAAAAGTATTTTCCTCAGCCCTTGATAAAGACCCTTTAAGCAGAAGGAGTCTCTTGGGTGAATAGACTTATCATGAAATATCCTTTCATATGCCAAGAGACATATAAGTGTCCCATTATGTTCCCAGCCAATTTCTCCACTTGCCATGTTGCAAGTTACCAGTCAGACAATGGCAAAGGGGCATGGGATCCTAAAAGGTGTATTAGAGAAAACATATGCCTTCAAATAGGACTCTGGTCACTTGAATTAGCGCCAAATCATGAAGGGATGCAACCCTTCATCTTGCGCTCCATATTTCTCATGCTAAATGCCATCTTTTGACTGGTCAACACAATCCATTTGGGTGTGGAGATAAGGGAGAGGGGCTTAGAGTTTATCTAGAAAAGGTGATTTAGAAGCAAAAGGACTCTTGGTCCTTCTGTTCCCCTTATTCTTGGCGCATGCCAATATGGCACCAAGTGTCCCTTCCAACTTGGACTCTACTATAAATCAAGGATAAAGCCCAATAAAATCTAGATAAATACTTATTAAGATTGCTCACATATGACTCAACACAATCTAAGTTCTACTTAAATTAGTTAGCCCAAATAGCAAGCACACTGTCCCAATCCAATTGGATTAGGACTTGGGCTAGCCAACATATGCTAGTATGTCAATTAGCTAGCCAATTAGGATCCTATGGCCCTAATAAAAATATAATTGACTTTTGATGTGACATTACCATTGATGTGGAGCCCATGATGGCACCAGCTGGTGGCCATGTTGGTGGAAAGTGCCACCTGGACATGGCGACCAAACATAGATCCAGAGTTGAGCCGCCTTGGCTTTTGGAGTGCGCTCCTGCCTTCCGAAGTGGAGCCCCCAGCTGGGGCAGCGCTCCCACTTCCCAGGGTCGAGCTTTCAAGATGGAGCTCTCCTATCCTGTTAAGGTCAAGCCCCCAGTTGAGGTCAACTCTCATCCGGGGTCAAGCTCCCGGTCGAGGCCATGCTCTAGCTTCCCGAGGTTGAGCTTTCGAGATAGAGCTCTCCATCCTTCCGAGGTCGAGACCCTGACCAAGGTCATCTCCCATCCGGGGTCGAGCTCCCAGCTGAGGTCATGCTTTCGCTTCCCAAGATCGAGCTCCCAAGATAAAGCTCCCCCATCCTTCCAAGGTCGAGCCCTCAATCGAGGTCAGCTCCCATCCAGGGTCAAGCTCCCGGTTGAGGTATGCTCCCACTTCCCGGGGTCGAGCTCCCGAGATAAAGCTCCCCCATCCTTCCAAGGTTAAGCCCTCGGTCGAGGTCAGCTCCCATCTAGGGTCGAGCTCCTGGCCGAGGTCATGCTCCCACTTCCCACGGTCGAGCTACCGAGATAAAGCTCTCCCATCCTTCCAAGGTTGAGCCCTTGACTAAGGTCAACTCCCATCTGGGGTCGAGCTCCCGATCGAGGTCATGCTCCTGCTTCCTGGGGTCGAGATCCCAAGATAGAGCTCCCCCATCCTTCCGAGATTGAGCCCTCGGTCGAGATCAGCTCCCATCTAGGGTAGAGATCCCAATCGAGGTCATGCTCCCACTTCCCAGGGTCTAGCGCCCGAGATAGAGCTTCCCCATCCTTCCAAGGTTGAGCCCCCAATCGAGATTAGCTCCCATCCGGGGTCGAGCTGCTAGCCAAGGTCATGCTCTCGCTTCTCAAGGTCGAGCTCCTGAGATAGAGCTCCCCCATCCTTCCAAGGTCGAGCCCCCAATCGAGGTCAACTCCCATCTGGGGTCGAGCTCCTAGCCGAGGTTGTGCTCCTGCTTCCTGGGATTGAGCTCCCAAGATAGACCTCCCCCATCTCTTCGAGGTCGAGCCCCCAATCGAGGTCATCTCCTATCCGAGGTCAAGCTCCCAGCCGAGATTATGCTCTCACTTCTTAGGGTTGAGCTCTCGAGATATAGCTCCCTCGTTCTCACCAAGACTGAAGTTCCCACTTGAAGGCAAAGGGGGAAAGATCAGTAGAAGTTCAGACTGTGGCATTGAAGCTCCCAGTTGCTCGCAATCTCCAGGAGGTGGCGTATGCCCTGCCGGAAAACTCAAGCTTTGCAACATGCCATCCGCATGCTCTGTGCAGTGCATGCTTTACCAGGCTCTAGGCCCTATAGCATGCTGCCATGTCAATGGCCGTGCAGCCGAAGTGGTGCGGACACCAAAGGCACCAGAATAAGGCAGAGGCTTCTCAACCCTCTATGAATTGATCAATAATTTTTGAGTCCATCTGTAATAAGGGCTTAGCCCATCTGAGTCCTTTTTTTAGTTGTTGTTTGAGTCTTTTGAGTTGTTATTTCAGTTCTGTACTAGTCAGCTTATGTTGAGCTAGTTCAGTCCAATGCTAGTCAGCTCATGTTGAGCTAATTTTATTTTTTTGAGTCCTGTCCAAGCATACTGAAGACTCAAGACTATATCATACAAGTGAAGACCAAGTCCAACTAGATTGAAGACATGGAAGTATAGCCCAAGTCCAACCTAGCTTGAAGATTTGAAGACCCCAGGAGGAAAATTCAAAAACCCTGATTTCATGCAGATGCCCTCCAGATGCCCAGATTCCCTCCCAGATGCCAAAGTATACTCATAGATAAGGGCATCCATGATTCCAAAGGTCCATCTGCATCCTAGCCCAAAGAAATCAAGCCCAGGTGCCAAGTCCAAGCCCCTAAGAAGCAAGATACCAGGGAATATTCCTGCTACCTGGCTACCAGGCCACCCCAGCTTCCAGAGGCCCAAACCCATGCACCCGAGCCCCTTTGGGCCGGCCTTTTTGCTGCTCCTAGAAGCCCAACACGCCCCCCTAGGCATCCTTGGAGTCTTGACCAAGTCAAGAAAATTTTTAGGGATTTTTCTACCTAATATTTCCTTATTTTCTAGCTAGGGTTTGAGAGGGAAAAGGATTCTTATGTAAAGACTTATGTACCCTTACTTGGAGCCCAAGGTTAAGGGTCTACTTAAGGGACCCTAGCCTCTTGTATGAAGGAAAATTTTTGATGAATGAAAACCTTGAGTTCTTCTATTGAGTGGTGTGATACCCTGCTGTGTGCATAAAGGGGTTTGTGAGAGTTCTTCTTCCCGGTGTTTGCAATCATCTTCCTGCTGCCAACAAACCCTCCAGATCCCTGGACGCCCACTCCAAAAGAAGCCTTCCCTTACTGTTTTTACTTTGTTTTCTTGTTCCTTTGTGAGCTTTCTAACCCCTAACAGGTCATTTGCAGGTCCCTGAGTTCCAACGAATCCAACGACTCCAGCCAAGCCTTAATCGGATCACCGAGCAGAAAGCCGGGCATCCGCGGGTCTTTGGCTCGATTTTCCAGGCCGCATCCATCGAGGAACGAGAGACCCCTTCGCTGCGATCTTCACAGACGTTGTCAGGTACACCCCTCTACCTCCAGTAGTTTTACTGTAGGAGAACTTGCCCTAACCGAGGCTTCTCAGCCCCGGCGGTCCTTCTTTGCTACTTTTCTAGGTCCTAATCTGCATGCTGATCTTCAAAAATTCATACAAAATTCTCTACAAATAATTTTGATCTGAAATTTGGTAATCAATCACCTAACTCAACATGTAAAACATAAAAAAAAATGGCATGCATATTAGTTCCCCATCATTTGGTATCAGAGCTTAGATTAGGGCTTATTTTCTGTAATTTTTCAGTCCATATATACTCTGTTATTTTAATTATTTCTCCCTGATAAAAACTCTAGAAATTCTGAAATTTATTTTTCTGGATTTTTCATAATTCACGCTAATTTTAAAAATTTTTGTTGATTTTATTATAGCCTGTGAATTTTCTTCAAGCCGAAATACATCCTACAAATTTTTGGCTCTGTTTTTTCCGCAAGACAAGTTTGGAAGTTTTAGGTTTTTGTTTAGCAGCTTTTGCATATTTTTTAATTTTAGTATATTTCCATCATATTAGGCCATGATTTACAAGTTTTCTTATATTTAAAAAATACCAAAAAAAATTACATATTCTCCAAAAATACCAAAAAAAATATCTAAACCCTAATTTGCATCTTCATCTGCCTGCCATCATTGCATAATTTACTTTTAAGGGCACTCTTGCTATATCAGATAGGGGGAGGATTTGATCACCTCTCCTTAGCCCAAAACCACATCCCTTGCATTCGGTCTCAAGCCTTAACCTAAAATTAATTAGACTTAATTTGTCCTAGTGGGCTAGGGACACCAACTGGTCGGGTCCGGGCTAGTGTTAGATCACTGTGTCAAGTTAACCTGTGTGTGCCTTGTGCTCAGTGTCTAGAACGGTGGTTTAGGGATTCAATCCCGAAGGGCTTGTGTGCTGGTCCGCCTACCTGGCCAATCTCTGATTGGTGTCTAGGATTGGCAATCAGGGACCTAACACTCCCCTTACACCTGCCTGGCTGAGTACAGGGTTACTATAGGCTAGTTTGCCACCCTGATTGAGCATCTAGTTTGGACTCCAGGTCTAGTCAGCTATAGTCGGTCTGATCGAGTCTTGCATGAGCACTAGATCAGGAGTTTCATATCACCCACCTCCTTCACAAATGTCTGAATCCATGGAAAATTTACAATCTCAAATAAAAGCCCTAGCTGATCAAATGGCCCAAATGGCTACCCACATAACTACCCAGATAACTACCCAGATGACCCAGTTAACTCAGTCTCGTATTCAAACCAATGATAGAATTGACCATCTTGCCAATAGGTTTGATCAGTTAAAAGTCTGGGTAGGGACCCCAGAAAAAAACCATGGGTCACAGTCTGAGCCAGATCCTGATTCCCCTCAATCTAGGAGGATCCCAAACCCTGATCCATACCTTGAGGCTGAACCTAGGAGAGCCCATCATCCTGACCCAATCCCTAAGGTTAGTCCTAGAAGACCCAATCAGGATTTTGTAGACCAGGAAGATAGATCCTATTTACCCACATCCTCTAAGCCTAGTATACCCACAACCTATAGATCTTATGACTCCAAATCCTATGAACCTAGAACCTATGAATCCAGAACCTATGAACCTAGATCCTATGACTCTAGATCCCATGATCATAAATCCTATGCACCCACACCCTATAGGCCTAGTAGACCCAACACCCAATATTTTGACCCATATAGGGAGTCCAACCCTAGGAGAACCCAATATTCTGACCCATATAGGGAGTCCAACCCTAGGAGAACCCAGTATTCTGACCCATATAGGGAGTCCAACCCTAGGAGGACCCAATATCCTGACCCATATAGGGAGCCCAACCTTAGGAGGACCCCATACCATGATCCATCCTTAGAACCTGATCATAGAGCTGACCCAAAATGCTATGACCCCAGATCCTATAATCCCATGACCCATAGATCTGCACCCTTGTCCTATGAGCCTAGAGAACCCATAACCCCTAAGTATCAACCTAGTACTAGTCATGCTTCCCCTAGTCAACTTGAACCCCATAGGATTAGTATCCCTAAATACGAACCCAGTAGTGAGCCACTACCCCTTATACAACCTGAACCTACTAGGAGTAGTACCCATAATCAGAGACCAGAACCTAACCAATTTCCTGCTAGCCGACCTTCTCCAACCATTCCTGAGATTCACAAGGCTTACATTAACGCGGAAGTGTATGAAGCTGATGTGAGCCTAGTGGATGAGTATGAGGGAGAAGAGGAGACACCTTTAGTAGACCTAGAATTAGCTGACCCAGTAGATACCCAGGTAGAAACCAACCCAAAGCTAGTTGACCTTGACCATATCCAACCTAAAGCTATAATGGAAGAACAAATAGAGGAAGAGAACCTAGGTACTGCTACTAGAGCCTTACCTGAGGAAACCATAGAGGAGAGCCAAATTATAGAGTCTAGTCCTAAAATACAAAAACCAGAAAAATTTATTAAGGACCTGATCTCTTTGAATCAGTACCCTCAGGATGAGTCTCCTCCTATAGTTCCCATTAAGGACCTCTTTCCTGAGATTAATAACCCATCCTTCCATTATACAAACCCCGTAGATATATCGCAACCCCATAAGGTTAACCTCATTAGTCTAGGATTAGTCCCTGACATGCCTTCTTTGATTCTACTTTATCCAACTAACCCAGAACCTTTTTCTCCACCCTACCAGAGTAATTCTGAACCCACTTCCTATTTTTTACCCTTTCCTGAGTTTTCTCATGTGTCTAGAACTATTAGGTTACATTTTGTTAAGGTTACTAGGTTGCAAGGATCCATAGAGCCCATCCCATTTGCTACCTACTTTTGGCAGACCCTCTGGCACTTATTAGGAGTTACTAGCAAATTTTCTTCTGCATGTCATCCATCAACCACGACTCATGCTCCCATGCCCAAGTGGTAGTTAAGACCTAATAAACCTCTAAAATCGAGTCTGTTAGGTGTAGGTTTGAGTCCTTTGCATCATCTTGTTAGGAGTCTGCATGTGCCTAGCATGTTCACCACCCGCACTAATGTTAAAACAACTGACTAATTCCCGAAGATGGATCAAAAAATTTGATGTAGTGGATTTTATCTTGGTTAGGCTTAGGCCTAAAAGAAGCTTCATGCTTGCAGAGCCGGACCTTTTAAAGTGATAGAGAAGGTTGGATCAAATGCCTAGGTATTAGACTTGCCTTCGGATTTGGGCATTAGTTCTACCTTCAATATTACAGACCTGGTTGAGTATAGGGAACCGGCAGCGATACCTAGTAAGGCCTTTGGACCTATTCCTTTTCATTGTGAGTGACCCTAACCCAGAGTGTCCACTAACAAATTGGCCTGAGAGAGGAGAACGGATCGAGCGTATCCTGGACGATCAAGCCATCACGACCCGGGGCCGTGACTATCAATGCTTCCTGATCCGATGGCAAGGCCAGCCAGAGTCAGACGATTCGTAGATTTCTCAAGAGGACTTGCAACGCCTCAACCCAGACCTTCTCGAGAGATATGTGAGCCAGTCTGATCTTCACTCGACAGGGTCAAGTTCCTCCCACCCTGGGAGAATTGGTGCGGACATCAAAGGCACCAGAATAAGGCAGAGGCTTCTCAACCCTCTGTGAATTGATCAATAATTTTTGAGTCCATCTGTAATAAGGGCTTAGCCCATCTGAGTCCTTTTTTTAGTTGTTGTTTGAGTCTTTTGAGTTGTTATTTCAGTTCTGTACTAGTCAGCTTATGTTGAGCTAGTTCAGTCCAATGCTAGTCAGCTCATGTTGAGCTAATTTTATTTTTTTGAGTCCTGTCCAAGCATACTGAAGACTCAAGACTATATCATACAAGTGAAGACCAAGTCCAACTAGATTGAAGACATGGAAGTATAGCCCAAGTCCAACCTAGCTTGAAGATTTGAAGACCCCAGGAGGAAAATTCAGAAAACCCTGATTTCTTGCAGATGCCCTCCAGATGCCCAGATTCCCTTCCAGATGCCAAAGTATACTCATAGATAAGGGCATCCATGATTCCAAAGGTCCATCTGCATCCTATCCCAAAGAAATCAAGCCCAGGTGCCAAGCCCAAGCCCCTAAGAAGCAAGATACCAGGGAATATTCCTGCTACCTGGCTACCAGGCCACCCCAGCTTCCAGAGGCCCAAACCCATGCACCCGAGCCCCTTTGGGCCGGCCTTTTTGCTGCTCCTAGAAGCCCAACACGCCCCCTAGTCATCCTTGGAGTCTTGACCAAGTCAAGAAAATTTTTAGGGATTTTTCTACCTAATATTTCCTTATTTTCTAGCTAGGGTTTGAGAGGGAAAAGGATTCTTATGTAAAGACTTATGTACCCTTACTTGGAGCCCAAGGTTAAGGGTCTATTTAAGGGACCCTAGCCTCTTGTATGAAGGAGAATTTTTGATGAATGAAAACCTTGAGTTCTTCTATTGAGTGGTGTGATACCCTGCTGTGTGCATAAAGGGGTTTGTGAGAGTTCTTCTTCCCGGTGTTTGCAATCATCTTCCTGCTGCCAACAAACCCTCCAGATCCCTGGACGCCCACTCCAAAAGAAGCCTTCCCTTGCTATTTTTACTTTGTTTTCTTGTTCCTTTGTGAGCTTTCTAACCCCTGACAGGTCGTTTGCAGGTCCCTGAGTTCCTACGAATCCAACGACTCCAGCCAAGCCTCAATCGGATCACCGAGCAGAAAGCCGGGTATCCGCGGGTCTTTGGCTCGGTTTTCCAGGCCGCATCCGTCGAGGAACGAGAGACCCCTTCACTGCGATCTTCACAGACGTTGTCAGGTACACCCCTCTACCTCCAGTAGTTTTATTGTAGGAGAACTTGCCCTAACCGAGGCTTCTCAGCCCCGGCGGTTCTTCTTTGCTACTTTTCTAGGTCCTAATCTGCATGCTGATCTTCAAAAATTCATACAAAATTCCCTACAAATAATTTTGATCTGAAATTTGGGAATCAATCACCTAACTCAACATGTAAAACATACAAAAAAAATGGCATGCATATTAGTTCCCCATCACGAAGGCTCCGACCCTCGCAACATAGAGCCTATACCTCCTTCAAGAGAAGTATTCCATTAAGGTCCCGGGCCCTGCAACACTTCGACAGTTCCTCCTGGAGTAGAAATGTCCTACCATGGCTCAGGGCTCGGCGGCACGGCACCCACCCCTCCCACATGAAACTACACCACCAGAGGGAAAAGATCTGTACTGCACCAGTGACCACCACCAATAGAAGGATCTCCTTCCGAGGATCGGTCCGATAGGAGAAGGCTACCACTACAAGAAATAGGGCCATTTCCGAGGGAAAAAGGAAAAAATGCATTGAAAATTTATATTTCCGATGGAAACATGGTCGTCGAAAAAACCATCCTCAAAAATTTTTCCAAGAGATTTTTCCAAGAGAATTTATTTTCCGAGGAAATTTTCGATGGAATTTTTTTCTTAGAAATTTTCGACAGATTCTCCGATGGAAATTCTCCGAGGGATTTGCCGAGGGAATATTTCTGGGAGATTTTCCGAGGGAATGTTATTGGGGGATTTTCCAAGGGAACATCTCCAAGGGATTTTTCAAGGGATTTTCTGAGGGAACATCTCTAAGGTATTTTTTGAGGGAATATTACCGGGAGATTTTCTGAGGGAACATCTCCGAGGGATTTTTCGAGGGAACATCTTCGGGGGATTTTTCGAGAGAACATCGCCGAGAAATTTTCCGAGGGATTTTTCAAGGAATAATTTTCAAGGGATTTTCTGAGGGATTTTTTGAGGAATAATTTTCAAGAGATTTTTTAAGAGAACATCTCCGAAAAATTTTTTGAGGGCTTTTTCTAGGATTAATTTTTGAGGGATTTTTTGAGATACCAAACTTTCATATATGAAACCAAGTTTTTGAGATGCTGCTTGAGTTCCAACAAAAGCTACCTTGTAAGGTCACATTGATTGATTGAAAGGTCAGAAAAAGAATGATTTTTAAGGAGGATCATACCAGCTAGCATTGGATTCTATAAATTAGTACAGGCAAGACAAAAAAATGAATTCCTCTGAAAATCAAGAAAAATAGGTTACTTCTATAAAATATTTTTTTTTTGCAATTATGTCCGTAACATCAACCATCTAAAGTTTTTTCCAACCCATTGACAAGACTATCAAGATTTCTGAAAAACCATATGATCTATTAACAGAATATTGAATAAAGACATTTCACATTATCCATGTTAAACATAATGATAAAATGCTAGACCAACATGAGTCAACTATTTTAGTATTCAATATAACAACAACCATGCTTCGTGAAGAATAGCATTTAGCATCATCCAATGTGTCTGTAGTCACCTTAACATGAGTCAACTATTTTAGTATTCAATATAACAACAACCATGCTTCATGAAGAATAGCATTTAGCATCATCCAATGTGTCTGTAGTCACCTTAACAAAAATACAGTATGCATCCTGATATAGAGAGAGTGACTTGAGAAACCATCACTTTGTAGCCATTTTTAGTAGCACATAAAAGCTGTTATTCAGATCCATCATGTTTGCATCATATCTGAGTAGCCAAAAGAGAACATGCTCAATAAGAGAAAGTTATTTATATTCAAGATAGAATACTCGATGTGTGAACAGATATGCATACTACCTTACCAATCATTTGGCTGAAGCATTTCGCTGCAATGTGGGAATCCAACTGCTAGATGAACCATACTTGCTTCCCAAACCCTGACCTTGATTGTATGAAGTTCTTGCTTCTGTTTGAAAAATTAAACCCCAATCAGCATCCCAGCAAAGCCAAAAAAACCTCAAAGAATTGAAGGAATTGTTAAACTTTGATGTCACAAGACAAGCATATACCAAACAAGGTATAAGGCTTACCACAAGAAGTTGGCGATTAATTGGTAACAGAAGTTTCTTAGAAGGAACATAATAACATCGCCAAAAAAAAAAATCAGAATGAGGTCTGTTTACACATGAAATAAACCCCCCCTTGATTATGTCCTATATATGGTGCATTATGATGGGAAAGGTAGTTACAGTGAACACGGAGAATCCAATTGTGATGCAATTTTGCAATTAAGAAAATATATATATGGACACAAAACTACCAGATCAAGACCAAAAACAATAAACATGTTTAAAGATGTTTACAACAGGTCATGGATGGAAATTTGACATTTCATAAGAATGGCAGTAAATATGATATATAAACAAACACATACAAATCCACATGGCTTTAATTTACCTGAATATCTTGAAGTGTTGGGGCAACATTAATTAATACTTGCTTGCTTGCTTCAAAAATACCAGTCCTCAATCCATGGCTGCCAGTGAAAACAGATATCAGTACTACAGTAGCTCCAAGCTGTGATAGTGGGAAAAGAATCCTAACCTTGAAATTTGCCCAGGAATTGCTGGGATGGAACCTCTATAGATACCCTGAAGCCCAATTTGGGGAAGTTTTGATACAAGTTCTGCGAATGAAAGAGTTGATGCTTATACACGTACCTAATAAAACACAAATCCGTTATAATGGGAACAGCTAACCAATAAAATTATCCATATTAAAGTGAAATGAAGCAATACACCACCAGAACAGCACCAGCATATATTCAAAAGATACAATCCCTTTTCTACTTAATACTGTGTGGTAGAAATTTCTGCTAATTCTTTTATTTTTTTCTTGCTCATGAAAGGGAACTTGAATTTTTGATAAAACTATATTTATCATGAGAACAATATTTCAACATGTAAATTCAAAGGGCTTTTCTTTCTTGTATTATAAGGTGATAAAATAGGGCACAGACCAAAGAAAACACTATTTTCCTCCACCAATTAGGTAAATCATGTGAGTAGCATTGCTCTCATAATCAGCATCGAATGATTTTTTTGTATTGAGCACATGCGAGTAAAGAAATTTTAAAAAAAAAATTAATATGCAAGGCCTTTAAGTTTTCCTGCGAACAATATTATTATTGTACTCCTGCACTTTATACTTTCAGAACTTCACAAATAAAAAAAAAAAAAAATTCTTTATTCACGTGTGCATATAGGTGAAAACCATGCATATGCAGCATCCACACCAAAAGCCTTCTCTTGAAGTGCACTCACATCAAATTAATGAGACTTGCATATTAAGGGTGTGTTGGTGTGATTTGTATCCTATGTAGACAGTTTTCACCCATGTATTTGTAGTTTTAGCCCAATGAAAAAATTAAAACTGTTGTACTTGATTTTCCATAGAAACAAAATAGGGGTTTTTCAGGATGGTTCAGAATAGGGACAAGAACATTGCTTTTTTCATTTTCTGGACACACACACAGCACACAAAAAAGGAAAGAAAGGAAACCAAAAAAAAAATCAGGAAAAAAAATGTTACTGTTTCTCCTTTCTTCAGTATAACTAGAGAATTGTTGGGATATCCTGATTCAGCTTCGAACCAGGCTCCGGTTCGACTTATCGAAGTCCCGGTTTTCCGGACTATGGATTTCGGATTAAGCGAAGGCCAACTGTAAGCAACTCAAGCCTTCACACCGAACTACAACATCCGAAGGCCAGTCCTTCGGATAGCACCTTCGGTCCCGGCCGAAGTCTAAACTACTCATCGACTTCCGAAGACACGAATTTCGGTCCCCGCCATAGACATGATCTCCGGTCTCAGGGAATTATCAAGCCTTCGACCCATGCAAGGGGAAACCCGAAGCTTGAACCACAATCTGTTCCAAAAAGGAAACTGTAACCAACGGTTATAATCGACACTCATCATGCCATGATCATGGCATGCAATTCTTGCAGCCATGCCTCCGATATGGCCAGAACCACTCATTGACAATCCACGATCGCCAATCATGGGAGTGAATAGCTTCCCATGATCTTCGGGAAAAGAGCGGGCCACAGACCGGAGGCCATCTTTTAAGTATGGGTAAGAAAGATGGCTTGAGAGGTACGCATGAATAATCTCGCACACACATTTTCAATCTCCAAGAACTCTTCTTCTCTTCCACTCTCGACATCTTCCCCATTATATGGCTGGAATCCGCCACTGACTTAGGCATCGGAGTGTCCTCCACCGGAACAACTTCGGCAAGGGACCTGTTTTGTAGGTGAACCAGGGAGCGGTCCTGCGATGCAGCGGCTCCGACCGGCCGATCCAGGGACTCCATGCCAACAGATTGGCGCGCCAGGAAGGAGGAGCGTATTATTAGCATTTGTTAAGCTCCCTCCCAGACAAGGAGAAGAAACAAAGAATCCTTTGATGGCAAGAGGAAAAGCCCAAAATGCTTCTACAAGCCGGAGTCGTGCTCCGTCTCAAGGGGTGCACCCGCGGAGGTGAACGATGTTCCACCTCCCACGGTTACTGTGGGAGCATAGCAGTTCGAAGCTCTTTTGAACCAGGCTGCCAACCTGACGGCTATGGTTCAGGAGTTTCAAGACAGAGCCTTCCCGATGGCAAACCCATCGGCTGTTTCTAGACATAGCTCTCGATCCCGAAGAAAGAGAGCACCATGGGAGGATTCAGTGCATCCCTCCCCCCATTCTCGGCCCTCTCCCGAAGGCCGAACTTCGAGACTGCCTAGGTCTGCCAATTCCCCACAAAAAGGGAAAAGGCCTGGGCAAACTTCCTCCTCCTCCTTTGAAGACTCCACTCCGGTGGAAAGAGCGTCCAAGCAGACTCCCGATTATGATGGGAGGTTTAGTGACATCGAATCAGAGATGGCAAGGGCACGAGAACAGAGAATGCAGGATCAAAGAGTTCTCGAGGACCTGATTGTGGGTGATCTGCATCCACCCTACACCGATCGCATCATGGCTGAGGATATTCCTCGGCACTTCAGGGTTTCCCAGATGGAACCCTACGATGGCACCACCGACCCCTTCGACTATTTGGGCAGCTTCAAAGCCCATATGATGATTCAAGGAGCTTCGGACGTGACGTACTGTTTGGTGTTCCCAGCTACCTTGAAGAAGTCCGCTCGGATGTGGTACTCGAGCCTGCACCTAGGTACCATCGATTCCTTCTCCGAGTTAGAAAAATTGTTTGTCTTGCATTTCAGGACCTGCCACAAGATTTCTCGGAATACGGACACACTCTTCCTCCTTCACCAGAATGAAGGAGAGAGCCTGAGAGATTACATCTCCAGGTTCAATGCGGACATGCTTGAGATCCCCGATCTCAACGAGCACGTGGCCATGTCAGCACTAAAGAAGGGGCTTCGAACCTCCAGGCTTACTTTTTTCTTGAACAAGAAGTTCCCTAAAAGCTACGCTGAGCTCCTATCAAGGGCTCAGAAATACGCCGATGCTGAAGAGCAGGCGGCGAATCGACGTTTAATTGAAGGGAAACCCCCTTCAAAGAAGAAGAATAACAGGGGGCAAGGCCCCCAAACTTTCAATAACAACGGCAGCAGATATGCAGACCGCCGGAGAAGCCCTCCCAAGCCCAGAGCATTGGGAGGAAGATTTGACTCATACACCCCCTCAACCTCCCTCGAGAAAAGATCCTCATGGAGATAGAAAAAGAAAACTATCTCCAATAGCCCCATCCCATGAAGGCCTCCTCTTCTACAAGGAACATGAACAAATTATGCCGAGTCCACCGGGACCACGACCACAACACAGAAGAATGCATCCAACTGAGGGATGCAATCGAGGATCACATCAAGAGAGGATACCTAGGGCGGTACATCGATCGCCAGGGGCCCCGGTCGGAAGCAACTATTCCCCAGCCACCTCCCGAAGAGGCCGAATTGCCAAATCAAAGGCCCACCAACGGAGGTGTAGGGATGATACACCAGCCCGCCAACTGGAGAAGGGATGAAGATGAAGCTTCAAAGCGACTAAAAGATAACAACTCCATCCTCTTCTCCGATGATGACCTTGCGGGAGTCCGGCTCCCGCACGATGACCCTCTTGTAATTTCGGCCGTAGTGGCCAATTATGATGTACAGAGAGTTCTTATTGATAATGAAAGTTTGACTGATATCTTGATATACAATGCATTCTCCAAAATATGTTTGTCTAGACATCAACTACAAAGATCCCCCATACCACTCTCCAGTTTCAGGGGCAACCAAGTTTATGCCGAGGGGGAGATAGTGTTTCCTGTAACCCTCGATTCCGAGCCTCGACAAAAGACATTGCTGATCAACTTCACGGTGGTCCAGATCCCCTCTGCATACAACATTATTCTGGGGAGGCCCGCCTTGAACAGGTTCCGGACCGTGATCTCCTCTTACTACCTCTTAGTATGCTTCCCCACAAGGAATGGTGTTGGAGAAGTTAGAGGGAACTAGAGGACGGCACGGCAATGTCTAATGATTGAAGACAGGCATTTCAAAGATTCGACTACTCCAGATCAGCTGGATCCGAGGGATTCAACCATAAACCTTGGTGAACCCATGGAGAGGACCATCCCGATACCTTTAAATGAGGAAGATCCCTCCAGAGTTGTGCAAATCGGAAGCACCCTTGACGAGGAAACCAGAACGAAGCTAATCAATTTTCTTAAGGACAACGCCGATGTCTTCGCCTGGTCAGCTTCGGATATGCCCGGGATTCCCGTCGAAGTGATTACTCATCGGTTGGAAGTAACCCTTAGGTACAAGCCGATGCGACAGAAGAAGAGGAGCTTCACCCCCGAAAGACAGCAAGCTGTTGATGAAGAGGTTGGCAAGCTCCTCAAGGCAGGGTTCATCAAAGAGGCCCGCTACCCCGAGTGGCTGGCCAATATGGTAATGGTGAAGAAAGCTAGCGGCAAGTGGAGGATCTGTATCGACTATACAGACCTCAACAAGGCTTGCCCAAAAGATAGCTTCCCTCTTCCAAAGATTGATCAACTGGTCGATGCTACCGCCGGCCACCAGTTGCTGAGCTTTATAGATGCCTTCTCTGGCTACAACCAGATCAGAATGGATCCACAAGATGAGGAGAAGATGGCATTCATCACTGACAAAGGTCTCTACTACTACAAGATGATGCCATTCGGCCTCAAGAATGCCGAAGCAACATTTCAAAGACTCATCAATATGGTGTTTGAAAAGCAACTGGGAAGAAATATGGAGGCCTACGTTGACGACATGATCGTCAAGAGTCTCCACCGGAGAGACCACATCCGCGACTTGGAGGAGTCATTCAGCGCTCTCTGGCGCTACCAAATAAAGTTAAACCCGACGAAGTGCGCCTTCGGGGTCACGTCGAGTAAATTCCTGGGTTTCCTTGTCACCAAACGAGGGATTGAGGCCAACCTCGAGAAGATCCAGGCCTTGAAGGATATGCGACATCCCTCCTGTAAAAAGGAAGTCCAACAGTTGACAGGGAGGATTGCCTCCCTAAGCAGATTTATCTCTCTGTCCGACGAGAAATGTCTTCTGTTCTTCAAGGTACTTCGATAATCAAAGGGCTTCGAATGGTCTGAAGACTGTTGCATTGCCTTTGAGGAATTGAAGAAGTATTTGGAGACCCCGCCATTACTCTCGAAGCAAAAAGAAGGCGAGGTCCTCTACCTGTACCTCTCTGCTTCAGACGAAGCAGTGAGCTCGATTCTTGTCTGGAAGGAGGAAGACGGGTCCCACAAGCCGATCTACTACATCAGTAAGATCCTGCATGATGCAAAAACGCGGTATGCAAGGATGCAGAAGCTGATCTACTCTTTAGTGATTGCGGCAAAGTGACTACGGCCATATTTCTAGGCCCACGCTATCGTGGTACTGACTGATCAACCTCTCAAGGCCATTCTCCGATCTCCGAACACTTCTGGAAGGATAGCCAAGTGGGTTGTAAAGCTAAGCGAATTTGACATTAGCTTCCAGCCCCGAGCGGCTATGAAGGCCTAGGTGCTCTCCAATTTTCTGGCCGAGTGCACCAGGAAGTCCGAAGATGAAGCCTCTTCAAATGAAGAAGCCCCGAAGGAGATGAAGTCCGTTTGGGTGCTTCATGTGGATGGAGCTTCCAATGCTACCGGGTGCGGAGCTGGACTCATGTTGGCCAAACCTGACGGCCAGATTATAGAGCATGCACTCCATTTCTCCTTCCACACCTCTAATAATCAGGCCGAATATGAGGCCCTACTCGCCGGACTTCAGATCGCCAAAGATCTGGGAGTTTGGCAACTCCGAGCCTTCTCTAACTCTCAACCTGTTGTGAATCAAGTTAATGGAGAGTACACAGCCAAAGATCCAACCATAGTGCAATACCTGGAGAAGGTTCAGGCCTTATCCTCTCAATTGGAACATTTTGAAATTATTTATGTTCCCCGATCAGAGAACTCCCAGGCGGATGCACTGTCTCGACTGGCAACTACAGCACCAGAGTCTCTCGGGCACACCTTTGTTGAACATCTTGAAACTCCAAGCATTGCCAAAGAGGCTGTAGAGGTGTGCCAGATTGATGCTGAGCCAAGCTGGATGGATCCCATCATCAGATTTCTGAATGAAGGAGAACTACCCGAAGATAAGGCAAGGGCCAAGAAGATCCATTGGATGGCTTCTCAGTACGTCATCTTAGACGGAACCCTCTACAAGAGATCGTTCTCCCAACCACTGCTGAAATGCCTCAGACCCACCGATGCAGATTATGCATTGAGAGAGGTCCACGAGGGCATATGCGGGGATCACTTGGGAGGCAGATCTCTAGCATACAAGATTATTCGACAAGGGCATTACTGGCCCTTTATCCAGAAGGACTCAGCTTATTTCGTGCGGAAATGCAACCAATGCCAGAGGTATGCCAATGTGTAGAGACAACATGCGAGTCACTTGACTCAGTTGGCAGCCCCATGGCCCGTTGCCTTGTGGGGGATGGACATTCTTGGCCTGTTCCCACTAGCATCAGGGCAAAGGAAGTTTCTCCTAGTATCCATCGACTATTTCACGAAATGAGTGAAAGCCGAACCATTGGCCCAAATCACAGAGGGCAAGGTGGAAAGTTTTATGAAAAACTCCATCATCTTTAGGTTCGGTATCCCACACGTCATCATCACGGACAACGGGAGACAATTCGACAATCCGAAGTTCAAGGACTTCTGTGCTCGGTACCATATCTACCATCGGCTAACATCCGTTGCATATCCACAGTCCAACGGAGAAGCTGAAGTCACCAACCGGACCATCCTCCATGGTCTAAAGACAAGGTTGAATGCCGTCAAAGGGCTTTGGGCCGAAGAACTGATCTCTGTTCTTTGGGCGTACCAAACTATCCCAAGAATAGCCATCGACGAATCTCCGTTCAACCTAGTCTACGGTACCGAAGCCATACTACCTATCGAAGTCTCCCTACAGTCCTTGAGAATTGACAACTATGAAGAGCCTGAGAATTTCGATCGCAGAAAGATCGATCTGGATATGCTATCAAGCACCAGGCTACAGGCCCAGATAAGAATGGCGGCATACCAGCAAAAGGTCGCCAAGTACTATAATGCAAGGATGAAGGAGCAAACTTTCCACACGGGGGACATGGTATTGCGAAGAGCAGAAATGTCCAGGCCAATGGAACAGGGTAAACTCTTCCCTAACTGGGAAGGCCCATATCAAGTTGAAGAAGTCATTCAACCATGGACATATCGACTCAAGACCCTAGAGGGTAAGACCCTATCTCGGTCATGGAATGTGCAAAACCTTTGCAAATACTATCAATGAAAAAGTTCCAAAAAATTCCTGTGCAAAGCTCCTCAACCCTACTCAACTCAGAACGGCTAGTTGCATTGACTGAACGACAACAGCCCAAATGACCTGATTTGAAAAATCAGTCAACTGCGCAAAGGAGAGTCTGATCCACTCACTTTATCGGTATGCTCGACGAGCACAATTGATGGCCTAACCAGGCCACCAAAAAGATCAATGGCGCAGGGATGGTTTTCGTAACCTACCCTATGGTGAATCCGAACACGCACCGAGGCGGGCCTAAACAGCCTACCTTAATCATGACGGAAAGTGCACAGGGATGGTGTAAACACCATACCCTATGGAGAATCTGAACACGTGCCTAGAAGGACCATTGTTGTCCTCTCTGTCAACAACAAACACTCTCAGAATAGTCCAACAGACCCTACTTCTTCCCTACAAATCGCAAATGATTTATGGAGTCTATATTATGGACAAATCATGATGCAACACATCACAAAAAATACACAGGAAGAGGTAACAGAAAAGATCTTTCATTTCTTTCAATTCTTCTTACATAAAGAAAAGAAAAGAAAGAAAAAAGAAAGAAACTCTCCTATAAAGAGAGTAAGAAAAAGAAAAGAAAAACTCTTCAAAAGAGAGATACAAAAAAAAAAAGCAGCAGCAGCAACAGCAGGTTGGGAAATTTGCATTAACTCCCCGACGGGTTTTTCCCGTGCCATCGAGGAGAGACCAGATGGGACGACGAAGGGCCCCCGGGGTTCCCGTCTGAACTCGAGTCTGACCCCTCATCGAAGTCAGAATTGAATTCATGGCCGGGGAAGGGAACGGAGGGTTTGATGTTATCCAAGCCCTTCAAGTCATAAAACTTGGAGGCTTTCCTCCGACACTCTCGAAACCCCTGGTGGAAGGAGTCCAGGGCCACCCCGATGAGCTCATCCTTGAATGAGACAAAAGTTCTGAAGTTTGCGACGGCCTCCGCCGCCTCCTTCTTCACCTCCTCCACTGTCGTGGTCGCCGCCATGACTTGGGCTCGGGCCTCCCTCAACTGAGCCTCCAGAAGGCGGACCATCTTCTCGAGATGGTCAACCAGAGGCTCCTCCTCTTCGCCGACGGGCCCAGATGGCCCCGGACTTCGCTTCCTCTCGGGGTCAATAGCCCTCCTCTTTGCCGCATGACAAAGCTCGGAAGTGCTGAACCTCATGACTAATGGAAGGAAGACACCAATAGAAATGATGGCCTTCGACAACAGGGGGCAGGGTCCTATTTATAGAAACCCTGCACCCATAATCGACTACGGGGAGGCGCATCCCATGTCCTTCCGAGTCGAATGAGAAGGTGCCACGTGTCCGGGTGACACTTCGAGAACCAGAAAGTCTCTCGAAAGCCATCCCCAGGACCGCAACCGCCATTGCTTCGAATCCGGAGAAATCCGCATCATGCGACAGCATCATTAATGGTCACTTTCTGGGAAAAAGAAGCCCGGTGGCTCATAAGGTGCAAAAGATCATGATTGTACAAATTTCGATGTGCCACGTGGACAATGGTGATCCTAATCAAATCCCCTTAATTATTGATTGGCGGGGAGATGACTCTTGTCCGCCCCAACGGACAAGCTAATCATCCGAAGGAAGGCAACACAACGGAGTTCTGGTCCGTTCAAGGGTTCGTCCTTACCGACTGAATGGCCTTCGACCACAACTATTCGACTGAGCGAAAAAGAGAACGGTAAAACTGGCTCTTATCAACTGGACGGCCTTCGAGGGCTATCGTTCGACTAGGCCAAAGGAGAAACGATAGAACCATTTCAGGCTACACATGAGGCACAACAATGCATATGCAAAGAAAGGAGAATTCATTCCAAAATCTGGGAAAATTGCAGTACAAAGTTCATTGGCAATACAAGTAAAAAAAGAAGAAAATACATTCGGAGTGATCCAGGTCACTCAACATCAACAGGAGAAGGCTCCATACCACAAGACTGGAGCAACCTATCAACTTGATCGGAGAAGGTCTCATCAATCTGGGCCAGGACGGGAGAACCTTCAGCCTGGACTCCTCCAGCCTGAGTCACCTCCTGGGCCGAGATCACGGCTGGGATCACCTATAGGTTTTCGACTGGGGTAGCAGCCTCCTCCGCCGGACATGGTGACTCCTCGACCTCCCTTGCTGCTTCGGCCTCCTCCGCTTCTTCTCCTTCCTCTCCAATTATGTTGAAGGAGGGGATCTTCGAAAGGTCGAGGTGAGGGAGGGTCTCCTTTACCTTGGAAAGCCCATCATTGAAGCCGTGCTGGTAGGCATACAATGATGATTCATCAATCTCTGTCTGAAATTGTGAAGACATCTTGAAGTTAGCCACGGCATTGTCTATTTGCTTCCTCAAAGCTTCGGACTCTCTCTTGGCGGCTTCGGCCTCCCTCTTGGCAGCTTCAGATTCTAGGATCGCCTCTTCGGCCCTCTTAGAAACCTCCTCCGCCACCTTGGACAGGCTCTCCATCCTCTCCTGGTTCTCCCCGACAGTCCGCTCCAGCGATTCAACTTGCCTCCTGCTCCTGTTCCACCTTGCCTCTTGTCCCGCTATCCTCGAGTGGGCGCTTTTCAGTTCGCCCTTCAGGTCGCGAACTTCATCAGTCACCCGGACAAGACGGTCCTCCATGGATTGCTTCAGCTCCTTGGCTACTTCCCTGGTAGCCCTAGCAGTCTGAAGCTCCTCCTTGAGGTCATAGATGAGGCTGTCTACGTTCCCCAAGCCTTCCTCCATGAAAGTAAAGTCATAGACCAACTACATCAAAAAAGAAGAATCGAGGATCAGATAACTCTCAAGGCAAGGGAGGCGGAGATAGTCATACCTGTTGCAGGGTGGCGAAGCCGGAATCAGACACCTTGTGAAAGCTCCGGTTCCAAAGAATTGCCAGGTTGCGGGGCTGTATCGTACCCTTCAACACCTGTCTGGCTTCCTCCGGAACCAGCAGCTCTCCCACAGGCGGGAGCTCCGAAGGGTTCGTCGAGCGACCTCCGGCTAACGAAGCTCCGTAGACGGACTCTCCTTCGACTTGCCGTGCCTTTCCCCTATCGACAGCAGAGGGGCAAACCGGTGGCACATCCACTCCTTGAGGCGGGCCCCCCATCGTGTCGACTGGGGAGGCGACCACCGCTGGAGTCTCGACTGGGCAGGGCCTCACTGGAACCTCTTCCGCGGTCGCTGCATTTTCTCCCGAGATGCCTCGGGAAGGTGAAGCGCTTTGGTCCCCTTCGGGACCTCTCCGAGCTTTCTTCCGAGCTACAGACCTGGTGGAAGGGGCCTGTGCCACCCTCTTCTCTGAAGTCTGGCGAAGCCAGCTCAAATTGCGCTTCATCCCACCACCTGCAGACAAAGAAGATCACCTCAGTTAAATGAGCTACAATGAAACCTAAAGAAGAAGAGCAAAAATTTCCACTGCTATACCTAGTGAGGGGAATTTACTGATTCCCGCTCGATGGAGGTTCCTCTCCTCCAACAACTCCCGGATATGAGAAACTTCCAAGTTGGTTAGAAGATCATAATTCAACTGATCGGCCGCCAAGACTTTCTTTCCATCATTGGTGGTCAGGCGAGGCTTCTTCCACTCAGTGTCGAAGCCCCATGGGTCGAAGGACAACACAAATACAAAGACAGGTTTCCACCCGTGGATGGCGCTGGGCATATCCCTAATCACCCTGCGGCTCGATCTAGGACCGATCACCCACCATCCATTACTGTGGAAGTCCCTCTTGAGGATGAAAAGGGCCGAGAACAAGTTGGTCCTAGGCTCTACATTGACGATGCTGCATATGACCAGGAACCCGCAGATGTTCCTGATGCTGTTTGGGGTTAACTGCGCTGGCACCACTTGGTACAAGCGAAAAATCTTAACAAAGAAGGGATGCAGGGGAAACCGAAGACCAGCCTTCAGGTGATCTTCGTATATAGCTAGGCACCCAGGGGGGCTTCGTTCGCCCGCTCCTCGGGCGCAGGGAGGACGAAGGAAAATTCCTCAAGAATGCAGTAGTGTTCCCAAAGAAGGGTTGCCTTGCTCTGAAAAACCGAGCTGGGGATCGACTCGGGACCTACTATATCTCCGGCCCCCGAGGGCCCAACCTGCTTCCCCTGACTCTCTACGGTCTCTTCCATGATAAAGGAATGAAGCAAAGGGGCGGAAAGAGGATTCTACCTGAAGAATAGACTGGTACTCCAGAACGGTTTGAGCGGAGAATGAGATGAGGTTGAAGAAGCTTCCTTGCCCAAACCTTCACTTTTCCCCAAAAGAAAAGTAAGGGTCTCTGGACCCCTACAGAGAGTTAATTTGACTCAAGGCTACCCTGGGAGGTAACCCACTTATGACTGACCGCCAGGATAAGATCTATCCTTCATCCAACAGGCGGAGAACAGCCACCACAACAATCCAAATCCCAACCAAAAGATTGCCTCAACCACTGTGCAGCGGGACGAGGAGAGATAGCCTCAAGGCCACCTACTTCTCCCTAATCAGGTAATACCACCTGTTGCCGCTCTCGTCGCCGCGCCCGTGCCGCGGATCAGCCGATCCTTCCTGACCGCCTGGCGAGGGAGCCTCCCTTCCCGCGGAGAACCTGCAACAAAGGGGTTAGAAGACCCTGGCCGGGGATCCCGGCGAGGGAGCTCCGACGGTCAAGTCAGTAGACGACGAGAAGGAACAGACTCTCCCACCCGGGCCCTCGAGGGGGTCCCAGATTTAGAGAGTTAATTGGTGAAGGAGATACTCTGGGGACCGGAATCTCGGCTGGGCCTGCTTGTCGAACTCACGCCCAGGGTTCCCCTCTCGGGATCTCTGGTTTTTCTCTCAGTGCAAGGCCTTGTGCCCATGCTTCCTCCTTGTCCCCAGGCTAATTTCGCTTACCTTGTCGTCCCCAGATTCTTCCTTCTTTATCCCCTTCCATCGCGCGTTTGTCTTTTTCTGCCTCGGGAACCCTCCTCCCCCGTCCTCTCCTCTTTTCCCTTTTTGGTGAAGGGTGCCAGGCGGCTTTTCGACCTCGTCCGCCGGGCCCAGCATGGGAAAGGCAAGGGCAGAAGAGAGAGAGAGGAGGGCGGCGCTGGCAGGGCGCCGGTCAGGCCTTGGGCCCGGTGAGAGCGCCCTCTTCCCCAAGCGTGGGCGCCATCTATCTATGGGGCCTGTGTCGTCAGGGTTGCGTCTCTCGGCTGCGGGGCCTGTCGGGCCGATGCTAGCGATGTTCTGCGTGCCGCCGCCCTCCGTACAGGACACCGTCTGGGATTCGTACGGCCCGAGGGACGGCCTCGGGGCCCGTCTCTCGCTCCCCAGGGCCCTTGCCGTACGAGCGGTCTGACCTCGGCTGAGTTGGGCCCGTCTCTGGGGGCCACCTGGCGAAGGACGAAGGATCAGCCGACCTCGGCTTAGGTGGACCCCTCCTGGGTGGACACCTGGCGAGGTGGCAGGAGGTCGCCTGGCTTCGGTCGAGGTGGGCCCGTCTCCGGCTAGCCACCTGGCGAAGGGCGAAGGATCAGCCGACCTCAGCTTAGGTGGACCCCTCCCGGGTGGACACCTGGCGAGGTGGCAGGAGGTCGCCTGGCTTCGGTCGAGGTGGGCCCGTCTCCGGGTAGCCACCTGGCGAAGGGCGAAGGATCAGCCGACCTCGGCTTAGGTGGACCCCTCCCGGGTGGACACCTGGCGAGGTGGCAGGAGGTCGCCTGGCTTCGGCCGAGGTGGGCCCGTCTCCGGGTAGCCACCTGGCGAAGGGCGAAGGATCAGCCGACCTCGGCTTAGGTGGACCCCTCCCGGGTGGACACCTGGCGAGGTGGCAGGAGGTCACCTGGCTTCGACCGAGGTGGGCTCGTCTCCGGGTGGCCACCTGGCGAAGGACGAAGGATCAGCCGACCTCGGCTTCGGTGGACCCCTCCTGGGTGGACACCTGGCGAGGCGGCAAGAGGTCGCCCGACCTTGGCCGACCTCACTTAAGCGGACCCCTCCGATCCCGGGCGCCAATGGGGTGGTAGAGGAACTCCGAGCCGAGCTCGACCTCGGCGAGGGCGGTTTGCCTTAGGCAGTCGTCGTGTAGTGTAGTCTCGCCGACCCTAACTTTGAGGATGTGGCACTGACTAGGGCAGGGAAACTTACACGTGGCTCGCTCGTATTCGACGATACCTGAGCCTGGCCACGTCACTGTCATGGCTGTAACAGTTGCCCCCCAGCCCGCCGTTCCGCCGGGGCATCGCAGAACGGAACGTCGGGATTAAATACGGACATGACGTGGAGAGGCGAAGATCTTGCATCATAATTGCCACGATCCTCGTCGTCGTGGCTCGATGCAGCTGAAGACCTATGGTGAGCCGCCATGCATCGCCCACTTGCCCATAATCAATGCGTCGCTTCGAGGCAGAGGCCGTTACTCTGCTAACAAGGCGTCGGTGTCGGGCGTGCACCCACGTGGCGACCATCCAGTGGCCTGAGGCGGAATGACAGGTACGGCCGCTGTCGGTTGAGTTTGAAATGGAGGGGACTTTCCAGAACGAGGCCTTTTCCCTTGCTTCGTGGGCGGTTCGCTGCAGGCTAACAACTCCTGTTGCTCGCGCTCGTCTGTGCATTTTCGGTGAGTGCCTCCTTCTTCTCTAGCCCCCCCCTCCTTCCTTCTCATTTCCTTTCCGACCTTTCTGTCCTTTTCTTTTCCATGGTGCGCCGTCGCCATGTCTCTTCCAACCCGGACGAGGCCGGTCCATCCCGGTCGAGGACTCCATCTTCTTCCTCCTCAGGTGAGGAGGTGATTCCGGAGGAGGTCCGCCGGCGCTTGCAACCCGGGGGGATCACCATCGGCATCCCCAGGGGGATCCGGCCCCCTCTGGTTGCACCTGCCGTGCCCCTCCGCTCTCTTCCTGCTTTGCCTTCTCTTCCTGCTCCGCCATCTCTTCCCGCCGGTCCCTCCGGTCATGCTTCTACCATGACCGAAGGCGACCTTTCTCTGCTCCGGGATGCCTATGGCATCCCGGGGTCTATCCGTCTGTTTGCTCCGCGGTCCGGGGAGCGTGTCACCATTAGTGGCCCCGGCCGTATTGCTTTCTACGAAGACTTCCTCCTCGAGGGTCTTCGTTTTCCTCTGCACCCTTTCTTTCTTTCCTTCCTCAGCCACTTCCGGCTCGTCCCGGCTCAGCTGGCTCCTAATGCCATCCGGGTCATCTTCTCCTTCATTGTTTTCTGCCACTTTCACGGGTTCGTTGCCCATTTTTCTCTCTTCAGGGCCCTGTTCACCCTGAAGAAGTGCTCCACCGATGACGGCTGGTGGTACATTTCGCCCCGGCCTAGGTGTCTCCGGTTCGACCTCCCTTCCTCGGTCAAGGGATGGAAGAGCCAGTTTTTCTTCGTCTCGGTCGACGACGTCGACTGGGCCTGGAGTGAGCCGGACCGGTCGCCGAACCGGAATTCCCGGGTCGAGCCTGCGGACCAGGAGTCCTACACCCAGCTCCTGAGTGACGTGGTCCCGGCGCTCAAGGTTCTGCTCTCTGAGCAGAATCTTTTTGAGGCCGGCATCAGTCCCGTTCGTGAGACTGGTGAGATTCGGCCCCGCATTAATTTCTGCCCCCCCCTCTTTCTTCAAGATCGAGCCATCTGACCTTCTGTCTTTTTCATTTTGCAGGGATGAAGTTTTCTTTGGAGAACCTCCTGGAGGGGGCGGCCCAGCGGGACGTCGTGGAGGTGGACGAGCCCGCAGCGAAGAGGGCTCGTACGGAGACGAGCCGGGAGGTCGTGGCGGCGACCGTGCCCGGCCCAGCTGCTGCCATTTCCCCGCCCAGGCCACCTCAGGGCGGGGTTCCTGGTACTTCGGCCACGCGACCTGGTGGCACCGCAGAGAGAGCTCCAGCGCCAGCCGCTCTGCCCATCGCTGGGCCCGTCCTTGCCGCCAGCCCGACGGCACCGCCTGTGGCGACCGCCGACCCGTCGGTTGCGGCTTTGGCTGAGGGGGCAGCCGCCGCAGGGGCCGGCCCGAAGGGTCCGGCACCGGTGATCTCCCACCGGGACTCGGTCATCCTCGACAGGGGGCTGGCGGAGAAGATGATGGAGTATGCCTCCACCGCCCGGGACCGCCGAGCTCGGGGCGGCCGGGACTACGCGGACGCACTGCTCGGCATCCTTCCGCAGCTTTTCACGGTAAGTCCGAGCTTCCTCTTCTTTCTTGTTTCAACCTCGAGGCTTTTCTGCCTCTGCTCTGACATGTGTCACTTTTGCTATTGCAGATCGGGAACGACGTCCTCTTACTGAGAAATTACCTCGTAGGGAACGCCAAGAGGGACTCCGATCGGGAGCTGAAGCTCGGCAAGCTCGCGGCCGACGTGAAGGATCTGATGGAGAAGGGGGCCGAGCTGCGAGCCGAGAAGCAAGCCCTCCAGTCCGACCTGGCGCGTTCCGAGGAGCGGAACAAGGAGCTGGAGGCCTCCTTGTCGGAGGAGCGGATCTCCAACCAGCGCCGAACCGAGGAGGAGGCGGCGGAGAAGGCCCGCCTGCAGGCCCACTCCAACTGGGTGGAGCGCCAGCTGGGGGAGGCCCGGCGAGAGGTGGCCGCGGCGAAGGACCGGAGCGCCTACGTCAACGGGCTCCTGGAGGTGGCCAAGTGGGAAGCGCAAGAGGCCGTCCCCAAGTTCCGGGCCTTCGACGAGTTCACGTCGGAGGTCCGGGAGGCCGCCGTGGACTCCTTCCTGAAGGGGTTCCGGATGTGCCGGGAGAAGGTGGGGGCCTTCTTCCCCCAGCTGGACCTGAGCGGGGTCGTCGTCGGTGGCAGGAAGCCAGGGGGCGAGAGCAGGGCTCCCGGCGCGGCCAAAGCGACACCTGCGGCGCCGTCGACCAGCGATGCCGCGGCCCCGGAACAGCCCCAGGAGCCGGCCACTGTCGAAGTTGAAGAAGCAGCGCCCGCGCCTCCGGCAGATGGCTCCGAACCCGCACCCCAGTGACCCGGCACTGTCTTTTGCTTTATCCCTGTAGTTTTTGTTGTTTTTTTTTTGGGGAGTCCCGGCCTGTCGGGGCTCCCAGCTTGTAGCAACCATTTATATCAACAAGATTTGATCTTTATCGAAACCTTGGTTGTTGTTCGTCTCACTTTTCTCTTCTTTTCTTTCTGAGATGTCGGTCTGGAACACCTGAAGTAACTGCAGGCCTGGTCCTTCCATTGCTCAAATCGAAGGATGGGGCCCGTTGAGTCACGTTGCAGCAAGGCAAACCTTAAGCAGGTCCGATTTTGGGTTGCCTTCATGCTTGGGCGAACAACACGGTTTCCGCACCGTCTTCCAGGCCGAAACCCGGGATCTCCGGACTAAGCTTGGTGCCGCAGGCTTTCTCAAACCTTGCGCAGCTCACTGAGCTGTACTCCGGGCTTGCGCCGGTGAACTGGGAACGGTGCCACCTTCCGGGCTGAGGCCCAGGATCTTCCGGACTGGGCTCGATGCCGCAGGCTTTCTCAAGCCTTGCGCGGCTTGCTGAGCTGTGCTCCGGGCTTGCGTGGGCGAACTGGGTTCGGCGCCACCTTCCAGGCCGAGGCCCAGGATCTTTCGAACTGAGCTCGGTGCCGCAGGCTTTCTCAAGCCTTGCGCGGCTTGCTGAGCTGTGCTCCGGGCTTGCGTGGGCGAACTGGGTTCGACGCCACCTTCCAGGCCGAAGCCCAGGATCTTCCGGACTGAGCTCGATGCCGCAGGCTTTCTCAAGCCTTGCGCGGCTTGCTGAGCTGTGCTCCGGGCTTGCATGGGCGAACTGGGTTCGGCGCCACCTTCCAGGTCGAGGCCCAGGATCTTCCGGACTGAGCTCGGTGCCGCAGGCTTTCTCAAGCCTTGCGCGGCTTGCTGAGCTGTGCTCCGGACTTGCGTGGGCGAACTGGGTTCGGCGCCACCTTCCAGGCCGAGGCCCAGGATCTTCCGGACTGAGCTCGGTGCCGCAGGCTTTCTCAAGCCTTGCGCGGCTTGCTGAGCTGTGCTCCGGGCTTGCGTGGGCGAACTGGGTTTGGCGCCACCTTCCAGGCCGAGGCCCAGGATCTTCCGGACTGAGCTCGGTGCCGCAGGCTTTCTCAAGCCTTGCGCGGCTTGCTGAGCTGTGCTCCGGGCTTGCGTGGGCGAACTGGGTTCGGCGCCACCTTCCAGGCCGAAGCCTAGGATCTTCCGGACTGAGCTCGATGCCGCAGGCTTTCTTGTTGAAGTTTGGAGAGAGTGTTTGAAGTGGGGAAGCTTTGTTACAGAAACTGGGAGCCTTACATCACTGGTAGTACATTCTCAGGTTCGAGGAGTTCCATGTCCGGGGGAAACTGGCACCTCCCAATTCTTCCAAGTAATATGCTCCATGAGGGAGGGCTTCCGCCACCCGATATGGGCCTTCCCAGTTGGGTGAAAGCTTGCCGCATTCCCGTGGCTGGGAGGCTTCTGAGCGTCGGAGGACCAAGTCCCCGGGGCGAAAAACCTTCGGCCGCACTCGGGAGTTGTAATATCTGGCTACACGTTGCTGGTATGCCGCCATTCGGATTCGGGCCTTGTCCCTCGTTTCCTCGAGAAGGTCCAGGTTGAGCATCATCTTGGCTGGGTTTTCTGTCTCGTCGTATTGTTCCACGCGCAGCGTGGGTAGGCTGAGCTCGATCGGGATGACTGCCTCGGCTCCGAAGACGAGGTTGAATGGAGTTTCGTCGGTAGCCGTCCTTGGGGTGGTGTGGTATGCCCAAAGGACGCTGGGAAGCTTGTCGGCCCACCTGCCCTTGGCTTGGTCTAGCCGCGTGCGGAGGCCCTGAAGAATGGTCCTGTTCGTGACTTCGGCTTCCCCGTTGGTCTGAGGGTGCGCCACCGAGGTAAAGCGATGCCTGATGCCGAGGTCGCTGCAGAATTCTTCGAATTCCCGGCAGTCGAACTGGCGTCCGTTGTCGGTGACCACGGTGTGGGGGATGCCGAAACGGCAGACGATGGACTTCCAGAAGAACTTGGCGACGTTTGCTTCGGTGATCCTCGCCAAGGGTTCGGCCTCGACCCACTTCGTGAAGTAGTCGATAGCCACTATCAAGAACTTCCGCTGGCCCGACGCCGGCGGGAACGGGCCCAGGAGGTCCATCCCCCACTGGGCGAACGGCCAGGGGGATGAGAGCTGAGAGATTGGGTTGGAGGGTTGCCGCTGCACCGTGGCGTGACGCTGGCACCGGTCGCATTTCTTCACGAAGTCGGCGGCGTCTTCCTTCATTGTCTCCCAGAAGTAGCCTTGACGGAGGGCCTTGTATGCCAATGCCCTGCCCCCCACGTGGTTCCCACAGATGCCTTCGTGAATCTCCCGGAGCACAAGCTTGGCTTCTGTGGGTCCGATGCACTTGAGGAGGGGGTAGGAGTAGGATCTTCGATACAATTGCCCGTCCATCAGGACAAATCGCGCGGCTTTTTTCCTGATGAGGCGAGCCGCCTGTCGGTCCTCCGGCAGGGTGCCGCTGACGATGTACGCAGCGTACTTGTCCATCCAGCTGGGCTCCTGGCTGACCTGATGGACCTCCACCGGTGCTTCGAGGCTTGGGACCTCAAGGCGCTCCACATGAGCGCGTCCCAGCATCGCGTCCGGCAGGGTCGCCAGCCGGGAGAGGGCGTCTGCACGGGCGTTCTCCCCGCGAGGGATGTGGAAGATGTTGAAGCGGAGGAATTTGGACGCGCCCGCCCTGACGAGCTCCAAATACTTCGCCATTTGGGGGTCGTGTGCGACGTACTCTCCGGACACCTGCCCCGCTACGAGCTGGGAGTCAGTGAAAGCTCTGAGGTTGGTCACGCCCAGCTCGCGGGAGACTCTCAGTCCGGCAAGAAGTGCCTCGTACTCCGCCTGGTTATTCGTTGCGGGGAATTGGAAACGGAGTGCGCACTCGGCGACGACCCCGTCGCCGTTGGCAAGGATGAGCCCAGCTCCGCTCCCGCCAGAGTTCGAGGCTCCGTCCACATGGAGGATCCAGGCATCCTCTCCGGGCTCATCGGCGCCAGCCTCCATCGGCTGGGCCGGGGGATCTTCCTCGGGCTCCTTGCCCAAGCCTGCACACTCGACCAAAAAATCGGCCAGCACCTGCGCCTTCATGGCCATCCTTGGCCTGTATGCGATGTCGAACTCGCTGAGTTTCAGTGCCCACTTGGCCAACCGTCCCGAAGTATCAGGTCGGCTGAGCACCGCTTTCAGCAGTTGGTCCGTCAAGACGGCGATGGGGTGCGCTTGGAAATAGGACCTGAGACGCTGGGCAGACACTATTAGCGCGAAAACAAGTTTCTCGGGCCAGGAATACCTGAGCTCCGCACCTCGGAGGAGTTTGCTGGTATAGTATACCGGCCGCTGGAGCCCCTGGTCGTCGGTTCGGACCAAGACAGAGCTGACGGCCTCCGGGGTAACCGCCAAGTAGAGGGTAAGCTCCTCCCCCTCCTCGGGTCTGGACAGTAAAGGTGGCGATGCGAGCGTCTTCTTCAGCTCCTCGAAGGCCTGCTGGCACTCCTCGGTCCAAGCAAAGCCATTCATCTTCCTCAGCACCTTGAAGAAGGGATGGCAACGGTCCGCCGACCTGGAAATAAAACGGCTGAGGGCCGCGACTCGGCCGGTCAGTCGTTGCACCTGCTTCTTGGAGGCGGGCTGCTCCATGTCCAAGATGGCCTGGACCTTCTCCGGGTTGGCCTCAATCCCTCTCTGAGTCACCATAAACCCTAGGAACTTACCGGTGGAGACGCCGAAAGCGCACTTTGCCGGGTTCAGTTTCATCTGATGGTGCCGGAGGTTGCCGAACGTCTCCGTCAAGTCAGCCACGTGGTCCGAATCAAGTTTGCTCATCACCAGCATGTCGTCCACGTACACCTGCATGTTGCGGCCTATCTGGTCTTTGAAGATTTTACTGACCAGACGTTGATACGTCACGCCCGCGTTCTTGAGGCCGAAAGGCATCATCCTGTAGCAAAAAGTCCCGCGGTCAGTAATGAAGGCGGTGTGCTCTTCGTCCTCCGAGTTCATCCGGATCTGGTTATATCCGGAGAAGGCATCCATGAACGACAAAAGGCGATGCCCCGAGGTGGTGTCGACCAGCTGGTCGATCTTCGTAAGAGGAAAACTGTCCTTTGGGCAAGCGCGGTTGAGGTCGGTGTAGTCCACACAGATCCTCCACTTATCGCTACTTTTCTTTACCATGACCACGTTCGCCAGCCAGCTAGGGTACTAGACCTCTCGGACGAAACCGGCGGCGAGAAGCTTCTCCACTTCCTCGTTGATCGCCTTCTGCCTCTCCATGGCGAAGCTTCTCTTCTTCTGGCGGACCGGGCGGCAACTTGGGTCCACATTCAGCCTGTGCATAATAACCTCGGGCGGGATGCCCGGCATGTCGGCTGCTGACCAGGCGAACACGTCAGCGTTGGCGCGGAGGAACCCCAGCAAGCGGGTTCGCTCTTCCTCAAGGAGCTGAGCCCCGACTTGCACCGTCTTCAGGGGGTCCGAACCGAGGGGAAAAGTCAGCAGGCGCTCTACGGGTCCTCCCCTGGGTTCCTTCTCTCTCAGGTCGAGATCTTCGATATCGTGGGCGAGCTCTGCGCTCCTGGCGCCTGGGACTGTCTGGAGACAGAGTGGGACCGGCTGGAGCGTCTCCCTCATCTCTCGAGCCCGGAAGGCGTGGGGAACTGCACCAACAGCCTCCTCGTGGAGATGGTGGCGTCCAGTTGGTTGAGCCCGGGACGCCCGAGGATGGCGTTGTAAGGCGAAGGGAGCCTGACGACGGTGAATGTTATTAGGACGGTCGCTTGCCGGGGCGGGGATCCGACAGTGACCGGGAGAGTGATCTCCCCCTCGACCCCCACCGAGTCCCCTGTAAAACCTACCAGGGGGGTGTGCACCGGCTTCAGCTGTTCGGGGGACAAATTCATCCGAGAGAATGCATCGTAAAAAAGTACGTCAGCCAAGCTTCCACTATCCACCATGATTCGATGTACAGGATGCTTCGCGATGGTCATCTCGACCACCACGGCATCGTTGTTTACATTATCATTAATTTCCCTCCCTTTGGGAGGGATTACATTCTCCGGGGCTTCCCGGGCTCTCTTCGTTTCTCGGTCGGGCCTGCGCGAGATCATGCCACGGGCTTCTCCGTTGGGCGGTTGTCGATCACAGGGACAGGCGGTAGAGCCGCGAGCGATCGCCCTTCAGAGGGGGCCTCGCTCTTGACGAACTTCCTGAGGTAACCCCTGCTGATCAGCTCCTCAATCTCCCGCTTCAGATGGCGACACTCCTCCGTGTCATGCCCGTGTTCGCGATGGAACTGGCAGTACTTTGATCTGTCTCGGACGGCCCTTGGGTTCTGAGGAGGAGGTCGGCGGAGGTAGCGCTCGCCCTCGATTTCATGAGGATCTTCGTTCGAGGTGCGAGGAGAGGGGTGTACCTCCGCTCGGGAGTGGCTTCGCCCCTCGGCTTTGGATTTGGGCGGAGGTCGGCAGATGGCCCGGGCCTCCGAGCTCCCGGGGTGTCCCTCGGGAGCGGCTTCTTTGGAGTCTTCCCGTCCAGCTCTCGACGGGTGCGGTCGGCCTCCTCCGCTCGGATGTACTTGTGGACGCGGAGGAGGAGCTCAGAATACGTCCTGGGCGGCTTCTTGTCCAGGGAATAGGTTAGGCGGGACGTCTTGAGTCCGTGCTTCAAGGCCAGCATGGCGACGGGCTCGTCCAAGCTGTAGATTTCCAGGGCTGCGGTCTAGAACCGGGTGATGTAGTCCCAGAGCAGCTCCTGGTCCTGCTGGCGGATGGAAAAGAGGCTGTCCACCTCTCTAGGCACCTTTCGACAAGCGTCGAAGTGCGCCACAAACCTTCCTTCCAACTGATGGAAGGAGCAGATGGATCCGGGCTCGAGGCGGGTGAACCAGACTCGAGCGGCCTTCCGAAGGGTTGCTGGGAAGGCGATGCACAGGAGGGCGTCGGTGGCGCCCTGGACCCTCATGAGAGCTTTATAGCTCTCCAAATGGTCTAGGGGGTCGGTGGTCCCGTCATAGGGGTCCACCTGCGGCATGCGGAATCGCTTCGGGATCAGTTCCGCCTGGATTTCTTCAGAGAAAGGGGGGCGGGAGTCGTAGCCCGCCGGGTCAGCCGACGAGTTCTGCAGGTTGGCGAACCGTCGGGCGAACTCCGCCGACTTGCGCTCGTGCTCTTCTAGGCGCCTCTCGGCCTGACGCCTGATGGCTTCGTCGGTGGAGTCTTCCACTGAGGCTACGGGTGAAGGGGACGCCGATCGGTCTCGGCGCGAGGTCTGGCCTCGGCGTTGCTTATTGCGGTGTGCCGTTTCGGCCCCATCGACCGGGGATCGACTCTCGTGATCCTCCGAACCGGAATAGTTTCTCTTTGCAGGAGCTTGGTGGCTCCCCCGGGGGTTGGAGATGGCCCTCGGGTGGGACGGCCTGCCCTGGATTGAGCGCAGGCTCCCACGCTGCCCCGCGGCTCGGGCCGCGGGGGTCCCTAGCTGCGGCTGAGTGGCTAGGGATCGTTGCTGATGCTGAAGCTGTCGGACCGCTGAGGTTAAGGTCTGCAGCTGCTGGACGATGGCCGCAAGGGATCCGTCCGCCTGGGCAGGCTGCTGTGGAAGAGGAGGGGGAGCCGGAAGCTCCCGTTCGGGGGTGTGGCCCCCTGGAGGGGAGTGGGCTTCTCCCACACGGCTGGTGGACGCCTCGCGACCACGAGTGACCACCATTGCTGGAGAGCGTGACACCTGCAGAAAGCTGGTTCCCACTAGGGGTTAGTGTCCTGCCCCCCTACCTGGTGCGCCAATCTGTTGCCGCTCTCGTCGCCGCGCCCGTGCCGCGGATCAGCCGATCCTTCCTGACCGCCTGGCGAGGGAGCCTCCCTTCCCACGGAGAACCTGCAACAAAGGGGTTAGAAGACCCTGGCCGGGGATCCCGGCGAGGGAGCTCCGACGGTCAAGTCAGTAGACGACGAGAAGGAACAGACTCTCCCACCCGGGCCCTCGAGGGGGTCCCAGATTTAGAGAGTTAATTGGTGAAGGAGATGCTCTGGGGACCGGAATCTCGGCTGGGCCTGCTTGTCGAACTCATGCCCAGGGTTCCCCTCTCGGGATCTCTGGTTTTTCTCTCGGTGCAAGGCCTTGTGCCCATGCTTCCTCCTTGTCCCCAGGCTAATTTCGCTTACCTTGTCGTCCCCAGATTCTTCCTTCTTTATCCCCTTCCGTCGTGCGTTTGTCTTTTTCTGCCTCGGGAACCCTCCTCCCCCGTCCTCTCCTCTTTTCCCTTTTTGGTGAAGGGTGCCAGGCAGCTTTCCGACCTCGTCCGCCGGGCCCAGCATGGGAAAGGCAAGGGCAGAAGAGAGAGAGAGGAGGGCGGCGCTGGCAGGGCGGCCGGTCAGGACCCCAAACCCTGAACCATATCATGAGGTTGAACCTAGGAGAGCCACTCAGCCTGACCCATACTATGATACTGAACCTAGATCCTATGACTCTAGATCCTATTTACCCATATCCTATAAGCCTAGTATACGCACAACCTATAGATCTTATGACTTCAAATCCTCTGACTCTAAAATCTACGAACCCATATCCCATGAGTCCAGTAGACCCAAGACCCATAGAGCTGAACCCAAATCCTATGACCCCGGATCTTATGATCCCATGACCCATAGATCTGCTCCCTTATCCTATGAGTCTAGGGAGCCTATAATCCCTAGATATCAATCTAGTACTAGTCAGGTTTTCCATAGTCAACTTGAACCCCATAGGATTAGCACCCCTAAATATGAGCCCAGTAGTGAGCCACTACCCCTTAGACAACCTGAACCTACTAGGATTAGTGTCCATAATCAGAAACCAGGACCTAGCCAATTTTTCCCTAGCCGACCTTCTCCAACCATTCCTGAGATTGATAAGGCTTACATTAACGTGGAAGTGTATGAAGCTGATGCGAGCCTAGTAGATGAGTATGAAGGAGAAGAGGAGACACCTTTAGATGACCTAGAATTAGCTGACCTAATAGATACCCAGGTAGAAGCCAACCTAGAGGTAGTTGACCTTGACCACATCCAACCTAAAGCTATAGTGGAAGAACAAATAGAGGAAGAGAACCTAGGTACTGCTACTAGAGCCTTACCTAAGGAAACCGAAGAGGAGAGCCAAATTATAGAGTCTAGTCCTAAAATACAAGAACCAGAAGAATTTATTAAGGACCTGATCTCTTTGAATCAGTACCCTCAGGATGAGCCTCCTCCTATAGTTCCCATTAGGGACCTCTTCCCTGAGATTAGTAACCCATCATTCCATTATGCAAACCCCATAGATATACCACAACATCGTAAGGTTAGCCTCATTAGTCTAGGATTAGTCCCTGACATGCCTTCTTATATCGAACTTTATCTAACTAACCTTGAACCTTTTTCTCTACCTTACCAAACTAATTCTGAACCCACTTCCTATTTTCTGCCCTTTCCTGACACCTCCAGCATTTCTAGGATCATTAGATTGCATTTAGCTGAGATTAGCATACTGCATGCATTCATCACGCATGTTAGGTTTGCATCTTACTTCTGGCATACTCTTTGGAATTTGCTAGGAGTTCACTGTAAATTTTCATGTGCATGTCAAGCTAGGATCAAACATAGAGAACCTATAATCTATTAGGTTTAGATCTAAAGAGTTCAATAAAATTTCCTTCGATAGGAATGCATAGTCGAGTCTGTTAGGTGTCAGTATGAGTCCTTTGCATCATTTGTTAGGAGTCTGCATGTGCCTAGCATGTTCACCACCTGCGCTAATCTTAAAACAACTGGCTAATTCTCGAAGAAGGGTCAAAGAATTTGATGAAGTGGATTCTATCTTGGTTAGGCTTAGGCCTAAAAGAAGCTTCATGCTCGCAGAGCCGGACCTTTTAAAGTGATAGAGAAGGATTGGGTCAAATGCCTAGGTGTTAGACTTGCCTTCGGATTTGGGCATTAGTCTACCTTCAATATTACAGACCTAGTTGAGTATAGGGAACCGGCAGCGATACCTAGTAAGGCCTTTGGACCTATTCCTTTTCATTGTGAGTGACCCTAACCCAGAGTGTCCACTAACAAATTGGCCTGAGAGAGGAGAACGGATCGAGCGTATCCTGGACGATCAAGCCATCATGACCCGAGGCCGTGACTATCAATGCTTCCTGATCCGATGGCAAGGCCAGCCAGAGTCGGACGATTCGTAGATTTCTTGAGAGGACTTGAAATGCCTCAACCCAGACCTTCTCGAGAGATATGTGAGCCAGTCTGATCTTCACTCGACAGGGTCGAGTTCCTCCCACCCCGGGAGAATTGGTGCGGACACCAAAGGCACCAGAATAAGACAGAGGCTTCTCAACCCTCTGTAAATTGATCAATAATTTATGAGTCCATCTGTAATAAGGGATTAGCTCATCTGAGTCCATTTTAGTTGTTATTTGAGTATTTTTAGTTGTTATTTCACTTCTGTACTAGTCAGCTCATGTTGAGCTAGTTCAGTCCATTGCTAGTCAGCTCATGTTGAGCTAATTTTATTTTTTTGAGTCTTGTCCAAGCATACTGAAGACTCAAGACTATATCATACAAGTGAAGACCAAGTCCAACTAGATTGAAGACATGGAAGTATAGCCCAAGTCCAACCCAGCTTGAAGATTTGAAGACCCCAGGAGGAAAATTCAGAAAACCCTGATTTCTTGCAAATGCCCTCCAGATGCCCAGATTCCCTTCCAGATGCCAAAATATATTCATATACCAAGGCATCCATGATTTTAGAGGTCAATCTACATCCTAGCCCAAAGAAATCAAGCCCAGGTGCCAAGCCCAAGCCCCTAAGAAGCAAGATACCAGGGAATATTCCTGCTACTTGGCTACCAGGCCACCCCAGCTTCCAGAGGCCCAAACCCATGCACCCGGGCCCCTTTGGGCCGGCCCCTTGCTGCTCCTAGAAGCCCAACACGCCCCCCTAGGCGTCCTTGGAGTGTTGACCAAGTCAAGAGAATTTTTTAGGGATTTTTCTACCTAATATTTCCTTATTTTCTAGCTAGGGTTTGAGAGGGAAAAGGATTCTTATGTAAAGACTTATGTACCCTTACTTGGAGCCCAAGGTTAAGGGTCTATTTAAGGGACCCTAGCCTCTTGTATGAGGAGAATTTTTGATGAATGAAAATCTTGAGTTCTTCTATTGAGTGGTGTGATACCCTGCTGTGTGCATAAAGGGGTTTGTGAGAGTTCTTCTTCCCGGTGTTTGCAATCATCTTCCTGCTGCCAACAAACCCTCCAGATCCTTGGACACCCACTCCAAAAGAAGCCTTCCCTTGCTGTTTTTACTTTGTTTTCTTGTTCCATTGTAAGCTTTCTAACCCCTGACAGGTCGTTTGCAGGTCCCTGAGTTCCTACGAATCCAACGACTCCAGCCAAGCCTCAATCGGATCACCGAGCAGAAAGCCGGGTATCCGTGGGTCTTTGGCTCGGTTTTCCAGGCCGCATCCATCGAGGAACGAGAGACCCCTTCGCTGCGATCTTCACAGACATTGTCAGGTACACCCCTCTATCTCCAGTAGTTTTATTGTAGGAGAACTTGCCCTAACCGAGGTTTCTCAGCCCCGGCGGTCCTTCTTTGCTACTTTTCTAGGTCCTAATCTGCATGCTGATCTTCAAAAATTCATACAAAATTCCCTACAAATAATTTTGATCTGAAATTTGGGAATTAATCACCTAACTCAACATGTAAAACATACAAAAAAAATTGCATGCATATTAGTTCCCCATCATTTGGTATCAGAGCTTAGATTAGGGCTTGTTTTCTGCAATTTTTCAATCCGTATATACTCTGTTATTTTAATTATTTATCCCTTTTAAAAACTATAAAAATTCTGAAATTTATTTTTCTGGATTTATCATAATTCACAGTAATTTTAAAAATTTCTCTAGATTTTATTATGGCCTGTGAATTTTCTGCAAGCCGAAATAGGGCCTGTAAATTTTTGGCTCTGTTTTTTTTAGCAAGACAAGTTTGGAAGTTTTAGGGTTTTGTTTAGGAGTTTTTGCATATTTCTTAATTTTAGTATATTTCCAGTATATTAGGCCATGATTTTCAAGTTTTATTCTATTTTAAAAAATACCAAAAAAAAAATACATATTTTCCAAAAATACCAAAAAAAATATCTAAACCCTAATTTGCATCCTCATCTACCTGCCATCATTGCATAATTTACTTTTAAGGGCACTCTTGCTATATCAGATGGGGGGAGGATTTGATCACCTCTCCTTAGTCCAAAACCACATCCCTTGCATTCAGTCCCAAGCCTTAACCTAAAATTAATTAGACTTAATTTGCCCTAGTGGGCTAGGGACACCAACTGGTCGGGTCCGGGCTAGTGTTAGATCACTGTGTCAAGTTAACCTGTGTGTGCCTTGTGCTCAGTGTCTAGAACGGTGGTTTAGGGATTCAATCCTGAAGGGCTTGCGTGCTGGTCCGCCTACCTGGCCAATCTCTGATTGGTGTCTAGGATTGGCAATCAGGGACCTAACACTCCCCTTACACCTGCCTGGCTGAGTACAGGGTTACTATAGGCTAGTTTGCCACCCTGATTGAGCATCTAGTTTGGACTCTAGGTCTAGTCAGCTATAGTCGGTTTGATCGAGTCTTGCATGAGCACTAAATTAGGAGTTTCATATCACCCACCTCCTTCACAAATGTCTGAACCCATGGAAAATTTACAAGCCCAAATAAAAGCCCTAGCTGATCAAATGGCCCATATGACTACCCAGTTAACTCAGTCTGCTACCCAAACCAACAATAGAATTCACCATCTTGCCAATAGGTTTGACCAGTTAGGAGGCCGTGTAGGGACCATAACAAGAACCCATGGGTCACGATCTGAGCCAGATCCTGAGTCCCCTCAACCTAGGAGAACCCCAAACCCTGATCTATACCATGAGGTCGAACCTAGGAGAGCCCCTTATCATGACCCGTACTACAATCCTCAACCTAGGAGGACCCCAAACCCTGATCCATACCGAGAGGTTGAACCTAGGAGAGCCCCTCAGCCTGACCCATACTATAATCCTAAACCTAGGAGGACCCCAAACCCTGAACCATATCATGAGGTTGAACCTAGGAGAGCCACTCAGCCTGACCCATACTATGATACTAAACCTAGATCCTATGACTCTAGATCCTATTTACCCATATCCTATAAGCCTAGTATACGCACAACCTATAGATCTTATGACTTCAAATCCTCTGACTCTAAAATCTACGAACCCATATCCCATGAGTCCAGTAGACCCAAGACCCATAGAGCTGAACCCAAATCCTATGACCCCAGATCTTATGATCCCATGACCCATAGATCTGCTCCCTTATCCTATGAGTCTAGGGAGCCTATAATCCCTAGATATCAATCTAGTACTAGTCAGGTTTTCCATAGTCAACTTGAACCCCATAGGATTAGCACCCCTAAATATGAGCCCAGTAGTGAGCCACTACCCCTTAGACAACCTGAACCTACTAGGATTAGTGTCCATAATCAGAAACCAGGACCTAGCCAATTTTTCCCTAGCCGACCTTCTCCAACCATTCCTGAGATTGATAAGGCTTACATTAACGCGGAAGTGTATGAAGCTGATGCGAGCCTAGTAGATGAGTATGAAGGAGAAGAGGAGACACCTTTAGATGACCTAGAATTAGCTGACCTAATAGATACCCAGGTAGAAGCCAACCTAGAGGTAGTTGACCTTGACCACATCCAACCTAAAGCTATAGTGGAAGAACAAATAGAGGAAGAGAACCTAGGTACTGCTACTAGAGCCTTACCTAAGGAAACCGAAGAGGAGAGCCAAATTATAGAGTCTAGTCCTAAAATACAAGACCAGAAGAATTTATTAAGGACCTGATCTCTTTGAATCAGTACCCTCAGGATGAGCCTCCTCCTATAGTTCCCATTAGGGACCTCTTCCCTGAGATTAGTAACCCATCATTCCATTATGCAAACCCCATAGATATACCACAACCTCGTAAGGTTAGCCTCATTAGTCTAGGATTAGTCCCTGACATGCCTTCTTATATCAACTTTATCTAACTAACCTTGAACCTTTTTCTCTACCTTACCAAACTAATTCTGAACCCACTTCCTATTTTCTGCCCTTTCCTGACACCTCCAGCATTTCTAGGATCATTAGATTGCATTTAGCTGAGATTAGCATACTGCATGCATTCATCACGCATGTTAGGTTTGCATCTTACTTCTGGCATACTCTTTGGAATGTGCTAGGAGTTCACTGTAAATTTTCATGTGCATGTCAAGCTAGGATCAAACATAGAGAACCTATAATCTATTAGGTTTAGATCTAAAGAGTTCAATAAAATTTACTTCGATAGGAATGCATAGTCGAGTCTGTTAGGTGTCAGTATGAGTCCTTTGCATCATTTGTTAGGAGTCTGCATGTGCCTAGCATGTTCACCACCTGCACTAATCTTAAAACAACTGGCTAATTCTCGAAGAAGGGTCAAAGAATTTGATGAAGTGGATTCTATCTTGGTTAGGCTTAGGCCTAAAAGAAGCTTCATGCTCGCAGAGCCGGACCTTTTAAAGTGATAGAGAAGGATTGGGTCAAATGCCTAGGTGTTAGACTTGCCTTCGGATTTGGGCATTAGTTCTACCTTCAATATTACAGACCTAGTTGAGTATAGGGAACCGGCAGCGATACCTAGTAAGGCCTTTGGACCTATTCCTTTTCATTGTGAGTGACCCTAACCCAGAGTGTCCACTAACAAATTGGCCTGAGAGAGGAGAACGGATCGAGCGTATCCTGGACGATCAAGCCATCATGACACGGGGCCGTGACTATCAATGCTTCCTGATCCGATGGCAAGGCCAGCCAGAGTCGGACGATTCATAGATTTCTTGAGAGGACTTGCAATGCCTCAACCCAGACCTTCTCGAGAGATATGTGAGCCAGTCTGATCTTCACTCGACAGGGTCGAGTTCCTCCCACCCCGGGAGAATTGGTGCGGACACCAAAGGCACCAGAATAAGACAGAGGCTTCTCAACCCTCTGTAAATTGATCAATAATTTATGAGTCCATCTGTAATAAGGGCTTAGCTCATCTGAGTCCATTTTAGTTGTTATTTGAGTATTTTTAGTTGTTATTTCACTTCTGTACTAGTCAGCTCATGTTGAGCTAGTTCAGTCCATTGCTAGTCAGCTCATGTTGAGCTAATTTTATTTTTTTGAGTCTTGTCCAAGCATACTGAAGACTCAAGACTATATCATACAAGTGAAGACCAAGTCCAACTAGATTGAAGACATGGAAGTATAGCCCAAGTCCAACCCAGCTTGAAGATTTGAAGACCCCAGGAGGAAAATTCAGAAAACCCTGATTTCTTGCAAATGCCCTCCAGATGCCCAGATTCCCTTCCAGATGCCAAAATATATTCATATACCAAGGCATCCATGATTTTAGAGGTCAATCTACATCCTAGCCCAAAGAAATCAAGCCCAGGTGCCAAGCCCAAGCCCCTAAGAAGCAAGATACCAGGAAATATTCCTGCTACTTGGCTACCAGGCCACCCCAGCTTCCAGAGGCCCAAACCCATGCACCCGGGCCCCTTTGGGCCGGCCCCTTGCTGCTCCTAGAAGCCCAACACGCCCCCCTAGGCGTCCTTGGAGTGTTGACCAAGTCAAGAGAATTTTTTAGGGATTTTTCTACCTAATATTTCCTTATTTTCTAGCTAGGGTTTGAGAGGGAAAAGGATTCTTATGTAAAGACTTATGTACCCTTACTTGGAGCCCAAGGTTAAGGGTCTATTTAAGGGACCCTAGCCTCTTGTATGAGGAGAATTTTTGATGAATGAAAACCTTGAGTTCTTCTATTGAGTGGTGTGATACCCTGCTGTGTGCATAAAGGGGTTTGTGAGAGTTCTTCTTCCCGGTGTTTGCAATCATCTTCCTGCTGCCAACAAACCCTCCAGATCCTTGGACACCCACTCCAAAAGAAGCCTTCCCTTGATGTTTTTACTTTGTTTTCTTGTTCCTTTGTGAGCTTTCTAACCCCTGACAGGTCGTTTGCAGGTCCCTGAGTTCCTACGAATCCAACGACTCCAGCCAAGCCTCAATCGGATCACCGAGCAGAAAGCCGGGTATCCACGGGTCTTTGGCTCGGTTTTCCAGGCCGCATCCGTCGAGGAACGAGAGACCCCTTCGCTGCGATCTTCACAGACATTGTCAGGTACACCCCTCTATCTCCAATAGTTTTATTGTAGGAGAACTTGCCCTAATCGAGGCTTCTCAGCCCCGGCGGTCCTTCTTTGCTACTTTTCTAGGTCCTAATCTGCATGCTGATCTTCAAAAATTCATACAAAATTCCCTACAAATAATTTTGATCTGAAATTTGGGAATTAATCACCTAACTCAACATGTAAAACATACAAAAAAAATTGCATGCATATTAGTTCCCCATCAACCTCGGCTTAGGTGGACCCCTCCCGGGTGGACACCTGGCGAGGTGGCAGGAGGTCGCCTGGCTTCGGCCGAGGTGGGCTCGTCTCCGGGTGGCCACCTGGCGAAGGACGAAGGATCAGTCGACCTCGGCTTCGGTGGACCCCTCCTGGGTGGACACCTGGCGAGGCGGCAAGAGGTCGCCCGACCTTGGCCGACCTCACTTAAGCGGACCCCTCCGGTCCCGGGCGCCAATGGGGTGGTAGAGGAACTCCGAGCCGAGCTCGACCTCGGCGAGGGCGGTTTGCCTTAGGCAGTCGTCGTGTAGTGTAGTCTCGCCGACCCTAACTTTGAGGATGTGGCGCTGACTAGGGCAGGGAAACTTACACGTGGCTCGCTCGTATTCGACGATACCTGAGCCTGGCCACGTCACTGTCACGGCTGTAACACCACCTGTCCACCATCTGATTCTTAGATCGTGATGGGCAGCACAATACAGGTTCAGTAATCATTTACTGCGCCGTCTCTCAGGAAGAAAGCGACAAGACTATAATATTCTCACTTCTCGAGGGAGATCTTCGCTTCGACAACTGAGAGTAGGGGGCAACTGTTGGGATATCCTGGTTCAGCTTCAAACCAGGCTCCGGTTCGACTTATCGAAGCCCCGATTTTCCGGACTATGGACTTCGGACTAAGCGAAGGCCAACTGTAAGCAACTCAAGGCTTTACACCGAACTACAACATCCGAAGGCCAGTCCTTCGGGTAGCACCTTCGGCCCCGGTCGAAGTCTGAACTACTCATCAACTTTCGAAGACACGAACTTCGGTCCCCGCCATAGACATGATCTCCGGCCTCGGGGAAATATCAAGCCCTTGGCCCATGCAAGGGGAAACCCGAAGCTTGAATCACAATCTGTTCCAAAAAGAAAACTGTAACCAACGGTTACAATCGACACTCATCATGCCATGATCATGGCCCGCAATTCCTGCAGCCACGCCTCCGATCTGGCAGGAACCGCTCATTGACAACCCACGATTGACAATCATAGAAGTGAATGGCTCCCCATGATCTCCGAAAAAAGAGCGAGCCACAGACCGGAGGCCATCTTTTAAATATGGGTAAGAAGGATGGCTCGAGAGGTACGCGTGAATAATCTCGCACACACACATTTTCAATCTCCAAGAACTCTTCTTCTCTTCCACTCTCGACATCTTCCACATTCTATGGTTGGAATCCGCCACTGACTTAGGCATTGGAGTGTCCTCCACCGGAACAACTCTGGCAAGGAACCTATTTTACAGGTGAACCAGGGAGCGGTCCTGCGATGCAGCGGCTCCGACCGGCCGATCCAGGAACTCCATGCCAACAAGAATCAAGGTAAAACAAATCTGAGGGAGAATTCTATCCTTTCTTGGATAAGATAAGTAGGGCAACATCGCATGTAAACTCAAACTTGCCTTCAGATAATGCTCATTGGGAATGAAGGAATAGCACGTTGACAAAATTATGATATCACCATAATGCTTCCATGCTATGTGATAAACACATCAACACATTTGATATATTCTGCTGCTGCTATCTATAATACCAAAAAAGCACCTTGCATCATAACCATAAAAAATAAAAATGATGTGAAACTCAAATTCAACACCTCCCGGACATTTAGATCAAATGATAATGCAATGTGTTTTTCACCAAGACATGGATCATTTCATTTGGTCATTAAGATCACCCAAATAAAAAAAAGTTTTATCATGTGATGGGGACATCAAAACCCATCAGGATTTTTTCTTTTTCTCCTAGATTTTTTTTATTTTATTTTATATTTTTTATTCTAGCTATTCCACCTATCCCCGCTATTCCTACTTTATTCCTGATTATCCCCGACTTATCGCCGACCTATCCCTGTCATCTTCTTCCCTCTTTCTACCCAGATCCAAATTCTCCTCCCCTCCGTTCCTAGCCGATGTACCGTCGGATCACCTCCCTTCCCTACGCCAGCCACCCAACCCGCTACCACCGGTCATCCCCGCCCGTGCCGCCGTCCACCTCCAAATGGTCGGCCTTCCCCAAGCGGATCTCACCGCCGGCCTCCATAGTTGGTGGAAATCCAGCCACCGGCCCCCCTTCCTCTCTCCGCCACCGCGACCGCTGACCCGTCGCCATCGCCAGCCAACCGGCCGAGCCTACTAAGGTGCACCTCCGAGATGATGACGTTGAAGTAGGCGTCCGGGAAGGGCATCCGTCGGGTGTCACCCTCCCGACACATCACGTACTCCTGCACCCCCTCAGCCCATGCCCGTCGGAGAGTCGCCACCGCCATCTCCCGCCAGCGGTCCAGCCCCACCACCCAGACCACGGATCCCTCCTTCATCTGCTTCACCACCGCGTTCAGCAGCATTCCCCGACTGCAACCCACGTCCAGCGCCATCCGAACTGCCGCCCAGTCCGGCATCGCCGCCCCTGTGCCATCAACTAGGATAACTTTCCGTGCAACCATCGCCGCCCAATGCCAATCGTTGGCGAAGCCCGTCGGAGTCTCTTTATTCCACCATGGTTCGATCCGTGAGGAAGGAAGGGGACAACACGAATGTGAAAGCAGTGTCGTCCCCTATTGTCGACTTCAGTGTTGCACGGTTTTTGGAGGTGCACGATTTCCAGAGTGCTTGATTCTCAGAGCAACAGGAATTTTATAATTGTACAGATTTCAGAGCAGGCACTAATCTTGGTGAATCCAGAGTATGCCTAATTTTTTTTATTTTAAAACTGGATGTATGGACAAGTTGGAAAGTTTTTTTTTAAAATTAGTTTTAGATTAGGATTAGTTTGATTTTTCCACCATATGGGGAGGATTATGTTTAGTTTTCTACCATATTTTCAGGCTATAAACAAAGTAGGTTTGGGTTGTCACCTTTTTTGAGCTGCATGCCTTGTATTCTTTACTTGGACCCCAAGTTTTGTAAGCCTATATAAAGGCACCTCCTTGTTGGGAATTGTGTCCCAAAGCCAATCGCCTGGGTTGTAGGCGGTTGTGCTAAGTATTGTATTTTTTTTTATGAATTAATAAAATAATTATTTTTGGTAGCACATCACATTTTGTATTTCCCCGAAATGAACTCTTTCCATGTGATGAAGTCCTTAGGACTACACTGACTTCGATACAGAGAGGATGTATCGAGTGGTCCTTAAACCCAGTTCACTACCAAAGGATATATTATACTGGATGGCAATATATCAAGTATAGGTTGTTGCAGTTCACATCGTTTGGTTGTCCTCTTGACCAAATGAGTGTGGTGACACTGATGTGATCTACAAGTGGGATATGTGGTATCTCATTGAACGTGACTCCGTGCAGCCCCTTTCTACCAAAGGAAAACTCATGATTGGATATGGGTATATGTGTCCCTCTGACCTGAGGGCATCACGGTAGCTTGCAAGCAACTCCCTGTGCTTTGGTGCTGGACTATCCGGATTTTTAATCCGGTGATGGAAGGTTTCTGGGTACAGGCAAGTACTTGTGGAGTAGTGATGGACCAAGATGGAATTGACCTGTCCAAACAGTTTGGATTGAATGTCTCGCAGTATCTCAATTTAGCAAATCCTCGACCGGGGTAGTCCTAGTGAAGAGTCACTGGGCTTGTAAGGTTGAGACACGTAGTTGACTGACTCAGTCTGGGTTGGCAGCCCAATCTCAGTCGTCATGAGCATTAGAGATCAAAAGGATGAATTATATGTTGGGGTTTCCGGTGCACCGAAGCGGAAGTATAATTTCAAAATGATGAAATTTGCACCATAATCCCTTAGCCAAAATCTCCTTATTCAGGATTAAAACATATATATAGAACATTTAAACATACATTGTTAGAATTGGAGTACCAACCTGTAATCGCTAATTCCAACAAAGTTGATGTTGAAGGGGCTGATTGAATTCACCAGGCGTCCAAGTGTCCGCCCTCCGATGGTGATCCACACAGAGCAGTGATCAAGACAACTCTATCTTCTTTTCAAAGGTTCCTTCTATTGAGTTCTTCTTCCCAGAACTCAATTGCTTGGACTATGGCTTGAATTCCTCCACACAAAAGCTTGCTTTCCTTTCCTTGACTCCTTCTCCTCCTTCCACCAAGACCTTGGCCCTTTAGACACCCTTGTCTTGAAGAAAAAGACCTTGTCCTAAGAGGACATAGGCTTGTCTTAAGTTGGAGGAGAAATTAAGACAATGATGTCTTAATGTAAGAAAGAAAGGAAGAAATCAGAACTTCTTTCTTTCCTTTACCGTCGGAGACTTTTACTTTTATTCTTGTTCAGTAGCAGAGTTTTGACAGAGGTTTACTCTGTAAAGGAAACAATGCAAGAGCAAGAAAAAAATAAAGAGTCTTCAGGAGAGGAAGAAAGAAAAGATTACCTTGTTCTGAATTTTCCCGACCCTTTAAATAATTCTCAGATAGGCGCCTACACACCTCTCCGTAATGACTTTCTCACGCCCTTCTCAATTTCTCACGTCCCATCCTCCTATCTCACGGCCTTCCAGATTAAATCCCATGGCTTTTCTTAAAGGAAAAACTGCGGTGTTTAAAAAGGAAAGGGGTCGCGACTTTTCATCTCCGAAGAGATGTTATTTCGCGCGCCCGGGAGGAGTTAGCGCATTCCTTCTTTCTCAAAATCCCATCAGCCATTGGATTCTCATCCAAGGGGGGAGAGATGATGCGCTAATTGCTTAAGAAAGAGGCCGCCCCAAATAAAATCATCGGAGAAATTTTTGGGGCGTGCCAAGAGTCCATGCGCCATGGACTCTTCCTTAAGGCGCGCCAAGAGTCCATGCGCGCATGGACTCTTGGAATTTGGCGTGAAAAAATAAAGGGGGTGGGTGGGGAGGCTAGCCAAGCTACATGGCTAGCCAATAGGGTTAGCCATATTCCTGTTTTCTCAATTAGGGTCTAATTAGGTCCAATTAGAACCCAATTTGAACCAATCCGGAACCCTAATTCGAATCCGATCCGAATAGAAGCTAGGGTTTGCAACACCTGCTAGAGTGTTATCCTGCAAAGATGATTTAATTCCAAATTAAACTCTTGATCAATCCTCTTAAGTGTGTGACCCATTGGGTTCCATATCTAGCCAGCAGTGGGTTCGAATACAAGTTGACCTAATTTGATTAGAACTCTTTCTAATCGATTTAGGTCAAACCGGGCTTACCCGATTCGATCAATTAGGACTCTTCCTAACATGTGATCTTTGAACTTGATCAACCCACAAGACAAGATTGACGTCTAGCAACGTGTCATGTCTACCCGGAAGATATGGAAATTCTGGTGAAATACCAAAATTTCTCTTCAGTAGAGAGTTACCGTACAATTAAATCTTTCGATCAGCCAGCACCCAAAATATAACTATGGATATGGATATACGTCAAATCCAATATTATATTTATTTCTAGCTTAATCTTATAATGATGATTCGATTATCTTGATATTAGAAACCATCTCTAATATCTTCACTTTGATCAAAGATTCCCTGAATCATCATGCGATTGTTGACTAGCTAGATGCAATCTCCTCTTACTAAGAGTGATCGATTCCTTGTTGACCTACTCATTACCTTCACATCCAATTCACCATTCCCAGTATCAATCCTGTGCATGGCTCAGTGTCATGATTAGGATTGAACCAAAGAATGGGTTCATGTACATAAGGTACTTATGGCAGTCTCAGGTCAGAAGATTACTTGTACCACTCCCACTATGAGAACCTTCTATTGACATGTAGCTAAGACTCCATTAGATGTTCTCAAGTTGGATCATATCAGTGAACTCATTCTCCAATGAGCACCCACATCCCAGTATTAGTGTCATACACAAGTGACTGTGAGAGCAGTCACCCTTTCCAGTATACACGGGATGTGCTAGTCTTATCGGAAAAACCCGATCCCCTACTCAGGGTTCCTTTGACTAGGAATACTTTAGATTACGGTTTTAAGATTTTAGGTCTCACTGATATGATCTCATCATAACCCAAAAATCATAGCCCTAATCTATGGGGTTCATCATATAACACAGCGTATGATAAAAAAATAATGCCTTTATTTAGAAAATTGTCAATTACAATGGTTTGGGAGATACAACATAGATTGGCTTGTAGGGCATATCCCTTTCAATCTCCCACTTGCACTAAAGCCAATCGCCTTTAAATCTTAATCCCATACATTCGAGGTGGCGATCAAAATCTCGCTGTGGTAGAGCCTTAGTGAACGGGTCTGCTACATTGTTCTTTGTATCAACTCTATCTATGTAGACATCTTGTCTCTCTACTATTTCTCGGACGAGATGGAAGCGTCTCAAAATGTGCTTGGACTTATGATGAGCTCTTGGTTCCTTAGCTTGAACAACAGCTCCAGTGTTGTCACAGTAAAGTGGCACTGGGTTTTCAATTTGAGGAACAACACCCAACTCTGTGATGAACTTCTTCATCCAGACTGCTTCCTTTGCGGCTTCACTAACAGCTATGTATTCTGCCTCTGTGGTTGAGTCAGCTACAGTCTGCTGCTTGGTACTCTTTCAACTCACTGCTCCACCATTTAGGGTAAAAACATATCCTGAAATGGATTTGCTATCATCAGGGTCTGATTGAAAACTAGAATCAGAATAAGCTTCTAGTTTAAGATCAGAACCACCATAAACCAGAAAAATATCCTTAGTCCTTCTTAGGTACTTAAGAATATTTTTAACTGCTTTCCAATGATCCTCTCCTGGATCAGCCTGAAACCTACTGACAATGCCTAGAGCATATGCCACATCAGGCCTGGTACATAACATGGCATACATTATGGACCCTATTGCTGAAGCATAGGATATAGAATTCATTCTATTTCTGTCTTCAGGTGTCTTAGGAGACATCCTTTTAGAAAGATGTATGCCTTGACTCATAGGAAGATAACCTCTTTTACTTCCTTCCATGCTGAATCTTTTCAGCACTAAGTCAATGTACCTAGATTGGGATAAACCTAGCATCCTCTTAGATCTATCTCTATAGATCTTAATACCTAGTATATAGGATGCTTCTCCCAAATCTTTCATGGAAAACTGGTTTGATAGCCAAACCTTGACTGATTGCAATATTGGGATATCATTCCCAATGAGGAGTATGTCATCTACATACAGAACCAAGAAGATTATGGCACTCCCACTAGTCTTCTTATAAACACAGGGTTCATCCATATTTTTGATAAAACCAAACCTTTTAATAGTTTCATCAAAGCGGATGTTCCAACTCCTGGAAGCTTGCTTTAATCCATAAATGGATTTCTTTAGCTTGCATACTTGATTAGGTTTATTCTTTGAAATAAAACCTTCTGGCTGTGACATATAGACTTCTTCTTCAAGGAAATCATTGAGGAATGCAGTCTTTACATCCATCTGCCATATCTCATAATCGTGGTATGCTGCTATAGCATGTAAAATCCGAATTGATTTCAGCATGGCAACAGGTGAAAATGTTTCATCATAATCAATTCCCTGTTTTTGTCTAAAACCTTTAGCCACTAACCTGGCTTTATAGGTTTCAACTTGGCCATCAGCCCCAATCTTTTTCTTATAGACCCATTTACACCCAATAGGATTAACACCCTCTGGTGCATCAACCAAAGACCATACTTGGTTTACATACATAGAGTCTATTTCGGATTCCATGGCTTCTTGCCATTTATCTGAGTCAGTGCTCAAGATAGCTTCCGTATAGGTCAGAGGTTCATCATTTTGAATGACTTGAGCTTCATTATTTTCAATAATAAACCCATACCTCTCAGGTACCCGTGGCACTCTATCAGACCTACGAGGAGGAGTTTTGTGTTCTGGTTCTGTCCTAACTATATGTTCTAATGGTTGAGAATTATCTATCTGTATTTCTTGTACTTCTCCAAGTTCAATAGTTCTACCATTTTCCTTTTCTAAGATGAACTCTTTTTCTAGAAAAGTGGCATGCCTGCTGACAAAAATCTTTTGTTCAGTAGGATGGTAGAATAGATATCCTCTACCTTCTTTAGGATATCCTACAAATAGACATTTATCCGCTCTAGGTTCCAACTTATGTCCAAAATTTCTTTTAACATAAGCTGGACATCCCCATACCTTGAAATATTTAAGATATGGTTTCTTTCCACTCCAAATTTCATATGGAGTACTAACAACGGATTTAGAAGGTTCCTTGTTCAGAATGTAAACAGCAGTTTCTAGGGCATGACCCCAGAAGGAAATGGGTAAATTTGTGAAGCACATCATGGATCGTACCATATCTAATAAGGTACGATTCCTCCTTTCAGCTATACCATTTAGCTGTGGTGTATAAGGAGGGGTCCATTCAGAAAGGATTCCATTAACTTTAAGATAGTCTAAAAACTCCGTGGATAAGTATTCTCCTCCTCGATCAGAACGAAGAACTTTAATACTTTTCCCGGTTTGTTTTTCGACCATACTTTGATACTCCTTAAATTTATCAAAGGCTTCAGATTTGTGTTTCATAAGATACACATATCCAAACCTAGATAAATCATCTATAAAAGTGATAAAATATGAGTATCCTCCTCTGGCCTGAGTTGTCATTGGACCACATACATCAGTATGTATAAGTCCTAATAACTCAGTTGACCTTTCCCCATGTCCAGTGAATGGAGTTTTTGTCATCTTACCCATGAGACATGATTCGCAAGTTCCTAATGATTCATACTCATAAGGATCAAGGAGTTTTTCCTTGTATAACTTGCTAATCCTAGACTCATTAACATGACCAAGTCTATGATGCCAAAGTAAAGTATCATTAAAGTCTTTTCTTTTCCTTTTAGTATTGACATGAAAAATACTATCATTGGAAGAAAGAGTTAAGAGCCCATTGCTAAAAATGCCAGAACAAATAATTTTATTAGATAACATTATCGAGCAACCAGTGCTCGTTACATCCATTACATATCCTTGTTTTAATAACAAAGGAATAGATATAATGTTCCTAATAATCTTTGGCATATAGTAACAATTTTCTAACTCCAAGATCTTCCCTGAAGGCAACTTCAGAATATATGTTCCTACAGCTTCTGCTTGGATGATATCACCACCAGCACCGTAGAGATTGAAGTCACCTTCCTTCAATACTTTAAGCTTGTGGAGGTCCTGCAAAGATTTGCATATATGGTAACCACAAGCGGTATCCAATACCCAAGTATTTGATATAGACGAATTTAATGTCAATATAGTATGTATCTCATACATACCTTTTGGTGCGTCTGCCGCACCAGGCTTCACAGTTGCAAGGTAAGCCTTGCAATTCCTTTTCCAATGTCCCGCTTTGCCGCAAAAGAAACAGGTTTACTGTTTTGAGGCATTCTTTCCTTTCTTGTTCTTATTGATGCCATCCTTAGGGTTTAGCCTCCTACTAAAACCCTTTTTACCCGATTTCTTCTTATTGGTCTTATCAACAAGAAGAAGTGGAGCCTTTTCTTTCTTAACGTGGCTCTCTGCTGTTTTTAACATATTTAACAGCTCAAGCAAGGAAGTGTTCAGTTTGTTCATGTGATAATTCAAGACAAACTGAGAAAATGACTCCGAGAGTGATTGCAGGATTAAATCCTGATTCAGCTCCCCATCCATAATAAACCCTAATTGACCCAATCTGGTGATTAAGTCAATTACCTTCAGGACATGATCCTAAACAGATGTACCCTCTGTCATCCTAGCACGGAATAACTGCTTAGATATTTCGTATCTAGCAGTTCTGCTTTGTTCTCCATAAAGCTCCTTTAAATTGAGCATTATGGATTGAGTATCCATGCTTTCATGCTGCCTCTGTAACTCATTGGTCATAGAGGCCAGTATGATACACTTGACAGTGAGGGAGTCATTCTGCCACATTTTGTATGTGGCCATATCTTCCTGTGTGGCATCATCCCCTAGTGGATTAAGACTAGGGGTATCAAGAATATAAGAAAGTTTTTCTGAACTCAGTACAATCTTTAAGTTTCTCAACCAGTCCACATAGTTTGGACCAGTCAATTTGTTGGTATCTAAGATGCTTCTCAGTGATAATGAAGATGCCATTTATCTACATTTAATTAAGAACAATACATAAGCAAACAACCATGAAATGACTTACATAATTAAATCAGGTCTTCAATTTAACTATGTCTCCCACTATTTTATCAAAAATCATAGCCCTCACTATGATAATCGAGAAGAACCCTGATCGGTTTTTCTTAGTGAGATCGAGATCCTTATAACTTATAAAAGATCTTGCAGATAACACAACAAATCTTTTGTAAGTTCAAAGGTAGGAAACTCTTCCAATTATATCTCATATAATTCTCAAAAATAACTAGGCCTCTAGAACATTATAAGTCTTGCAAAAAATACAACAAACCATAATGTTCCAGTTAAGTCAAGACCCTTTCATTTCTATACAGTCAGTATTCAAATATAATGCCCTTGCAGATAACACAACAAGGCATTATACTGAATATACTGTAAACATATTTTTTTGCACTAGACCAATATTATGTCAATCACCCTATTAGGTCTTGCAGATAACACAACAAACCTAATGTGGTTCATAACACAGTAATGATCCAGCATGAAGGAAGACCAACATATAGCATTTTTTAACATTAAGCATATAAGTCAAGATTTAAATATAATCAAATCGGCCAGGCAAGTGGAAGAGATGTGGGAGTCCCCCCGTTGCTTTCCTAGACACCAATAAAAATTGGCCAGGTCAGTCAACGGAACCAATTAAAAACCACGATTCTCTTTACCTTCCCAGAACCACCTTTCTAGACACCGAATGATCAATTGTTCATCATGACTAGTGATGCTTATTAGTTAAATATACTATGACTTAATATAATTTTAAGAAGAGGGCTTTATAAAATTGCCAGCACATTTTATAAAAACATATCATAATGATATCACCCTGATAAACATATATGTGCTAAGTATGTCATCATACTAGGACAACCATTTACCACATAATGGATCCACCATTATGCCAGGGCAACCTTATTTCAGTATAATGACTTCAAAACTAATCATATCTCTATAATAATTAGGGTTTGAGTGAAAAACCCTAATTAGTGGCATACATCAAAACATTAATTATCATATATGCATTCCTTAAATTATGCTAAGTGTGTCAGCATTCAAGGGTTTAAAACCCTAATTGCGATACTACAACAAAAACGCATATAAATAATTTTCATATGTTTTAACTGTAATAAGGATGGCTCTGATACCACTGTTGGGGTTTCCGGTGCACCGAAGCGGAAGTATAATTTCAAAATGATGAAATTTGCACCATAATCCCTTAGCCAAAATCTCCTTATTCAGGATTAAAACATATATATAGAACATTTAAACATACATTGTTAGAATTGGAGTACCAACCTGTAATCGCTAATTCCAACAAAGTTGATGTTGAAGGGGCTGATTGAATTCATCAGGCATCCAAGTGTCCGCCCTCCGATGGTGATCCACACAGAGCAGTGATCAAGACAACTCTATCTTCTTTTCAAAGGTTCCTTCTATTGAGTTCTTCTTCCCAGAACTCAATTGCTTGGACTATGGCTTGAATTCCTCCACACAAAAGTTTGCTTTCCTTTCCTTGACTCCTTCTCCTCCTTCCACCAAGACCTTGGCCCTTTAGACACCCTTATCTTGAAGAAAAAGACCTTGTCCTAAGAGGACATAGGCTTGTCTTAAGTTGGAGGAGAAATTAAGACAATGATGTCTTAATGTAAGAAAGAAAGGAAGAAATCAGAACTTCTTTCTTTCCTTTACCGTCGGAGACTTTTACTTTTATTCTTGTTCAGTAGCAGAGTTTCGACAGAGGTTTACTCTGTAAAGGAAACAATGCAAGAGCAAGAAAAAAATAAAAGAGTCTTCAGGAGAGGAAGAAAGAAAAGATTACCTTGTTCTGAATTTTCCCGACCCTTTAAATAATTCTCAGATAGGCGCCTACACACCTCTCCGTAATGACTTTCTCATGCCCTTCTCAATTTCTCACGCCCCATCCTCCTATCTCACGGCCTTCCAGATTAAATCCCACGGCTTTTCTTAAAGGAAAAACCGTGGTGTTTAAAAAGGAAAGGGGTCGCGACTTTTCATCTCCGAAGAGATGTTATTTCGCGCGCCCGGGAGGAGTTAGCGCATTCCTTCTTTCTCAAAATCCCATCAGCCATTGGATTCTCATCCAAGGGGGGAGAGATGGTGCGCTAATTGCTTAAGAAAAAGGCCGCCCCAAATAAAATCATCGGAGAAATTTTTGGGGCGAGCCAAGAGTCCATGCGCCATGGACTCTTCCTTAAGGCGCGCCAAGAGTCCATGCACGCATGGACTCTTGGCATTTGGCGTGAAAAAATAAAGGGGGCGGGTGGGGAGGCTAGCCAAGCTACATGGCTAGCCAATAGGGTTATCCATATTCCTGTTTTCTCAATTAGGGTCTAATTAGGTCCAATTAGAACCCAATTTGAACCAATCCGGAACCTAATTCGAATCCGATCCAAATAGAAGCTAGGGTTTGCAACACCTGCTAGAGTGTTATCCTGCAAAGATGATTTAATTCCAAATTAAACTCTTGATCAATCCTTTTAAGTGTGTGACCCATTGGGTTCCATATCTAGCCAGCAGTGGGTTCGAATACAAATTGACCTAATTTGATTAGAACTCTTTCTAATCGATTTAGGTCAAACCGGGCTTACCCGATTCGATCAATTAGGACTCTTCCTAACATGTGATCTTTGAACTTGATCAACCCACAAGACAAGATTGACGTCTAGCAGCGTGTCATGTCTACCCGGAAGATATAGAAATTCTGGTGAAATACCAAAATTACCCTTTAGCAGAGAGTTACCGTACAATTAAATCTTTCGATCAGCCAGCACCCAAAATATAACTATGGATATGGATATATGTCAAATCCAATATTATATTTATTTCTAGCTCAATCTTATAATGATGATTCGATTATCTTGATATTAGAAACCATCTCTAATATCTTCACTTTGATCAAAGATTCCCTGAATCATCATGCGATTGTTGACTAGCTAGATGCAATCTCCTCTTACTAAGAGTGATCAATTCCTTGTTGACCTACTCATTACCTTCACATCCAATTCACCATTCCCAGTATCAATCCTGTGCATGGCTCAGTGTCATGATTAGGATTGAACCAAAGAATGGGTTCATGTACATAAGGTACTTATGGCAGTCTCAGGTCAGAAGATTACTTGTACCACTCCCACTATGAGAACCTTCTATTGACATGTAGCTAAGACTCCATTAGATGTTCTCAAGTTGGATCATATCAGTGAACTCATTCTCCAATGAGCACCCACATCCCAGTATTAGTGTCATACACAAGTGACTGTGAGAGCAGTCACCCTTTCCAGTATACCCGGGATGTGCTAGTCTTATCGGAAAAACCCTGATCCCCTACTCAGGGTTCCTTTGACTAGGAATACTTTAGATTACGGTTTTAAAATTTTAGGTCTCACTGGTATGATCTCATCATAACCCAAAAATCATAGCCCTAATCTATGGGGTTCATCATATAACACAGCGTATGATAAAAAAATAATGCCTTTATTTAGAAAATTGTCAATTACAATGGTTTGGGAGATACAACATAGATTGGCTTGTAGGGCATATCCCTTTCATTATACGGTAACCATATGCCAGAGGTTCGATAGTTTGCTCCCGCATCTTCAACCTATCTGGACGTCGGGACCCATTGCTAAATGGTTTCCTGTGCTGGTACTAGAAATTGTTCTAGTGCTACCGTTTAGGTTCGAACCTATGAGGTCACACGCCACAGAGGATAACTCTCTGATCCGGATACCGATTACGATTGGAAATCGTCTCGATTTTATGGTCACAGTATTTTTGAGCACTCTTTTCCCCATCTTGCCCTTGTCTGAGTCAACCGAAAATTGTTCGGGGTTGACCAGCACTGCACCAAGATTTTTCTGAATCAGTTTTGAACTGATTCGGAGTTCGTTTCGGCCTCCAATTGGTTGTGAACCAATTGAACAAATTTTAATTGGGTTGGACTCATAGGTTTAAATGGGTTTAAACCAAATTTGTTTGGACCGGTTATGAACCGGTGGTTTTTCTCCTTGGACTGGATTTGGATGAACCGACGTTTTCTTTTCCTCTTGGTCGTTTTACACGGTGATTCTCGCTGGAAGAATTCCAAGCGATGGGAGGCCAAACGATGTCTTCTCCTCTCCCTCCACCCGCTGGCCTTAATCCCCTATTTAATGGTTTAATGGCTGTTAATTGGGTTAATTGCAGCCGGTGACCACTTGGCCTCCCACCCTCTCCATTGTCACTTCTCCCTGCAGCCTTTTTAAACACCCACTGCAGCCCTGTTTCAACGTGAGATAAGAGTTTTTTTTTTTTTTCAACGTGTGAGAATTGAGGGAAAGCAACAAAAATCTCTGGGTATTCTTCTTCCTTGAGAGGCTCATTTGGAGTGCTCTTGGGGCTGGGTTTAGGAGTGTGTGAGGGAGTGAAACAAGGCCCTAATCCCTTGTTTTTGTTGTGCTCAAAGTTCTGCACTGCAGCATATTCTGTGACCGTGAAGCCCTCTTCCGGCGGCTAGCATCGTGCATGGAGGCGGATCCGAGAGTCCCGGGCATGTCTCCCCTCTAGAGGGAGTACCACTCTACTCCTAGGAGCAAACCACGCAAGCCGGGATCGCCCCAGCTGCTCCGAAACGAAGGCCAAAGTCTACTAACCAGTTCTACTGCAGAAATCTGGTAGCAGACTTTGGTGATTTATTTAATTTTTTTGGCTTAGATTTGATTGCTGAAATCGGTGGCAAATCGAAGAAGACTTGTCCAAGAAGCCGCTGCTCAAATTTGAGAGTAAACGGAGGTCCGGAAGGTGGTGTACCGATGACGTTTTGCAAGCCAAAAATAGGGTCCCAAGGAGGAAGGCGACTGGAATAACTTTATTCCAGTTATTCCAGTCTATTCCAGGTTTATTCCAGAGTTATTCCAGGTGAAATAAAGGTATGGAAAATTTATTTTTTAATCATGCATGGATAGATTAAATTGTTTAATATTTTATAAATATTTTATATGTTTATGCATGCCTAAATGTAACTAGATTTAGATTAATTCCTAGCGGAGCAGATACCCGCTGCATGAATTTTAAAAATTATTTTAAAATCCAATCTGCTCCCGCAGATGTTTGCATGCCTAGTGTAGGATCTTGTCAAACCACCTGCATCAGTTTACTTTCAATGGTATCAGAGCCAGGTTGAATTTGTAATCTAATCTAGTATGCATGTTTACAGATTAAAAATTGTTTAATCTTAAAAATGTATCCAAGTTTTCTTTTTGGAACCTAGTTGAGATCTTCACCATGACCGTGTGTCTTTGACACGATGCGGATCGTCTATGTTGGCCTCTTCAGAAGGATCCTTAAAGAATATTAAAAAATTAAAAATTATTTTAATTTGGAGATACATGGATTAGGCATGTTTTATAAAATATTTATAAAATGTTTTGATGCATGATTTGGTATGTAAAATTGTTTTACATAGAGACTTAATTAAAAATTGTTTTAATTAAGTGTTTGGCTTATTAGAAAATTTTTAGGTTTAAGAAATCTAATACAATTTGTATAAGCCATTTTTGGGTTAATTGGGTTAGCTGACTTGTTGGGTCCATAACTGGGTTAGACCTAAGTTTAGTTGAACCGGATAACAAGAATATTAAACAAAAGTTATTTAAGGTCATTCTTTAGAACTATCTAATAGTTAGAATAGTTGATCCGTTCATCTAAAATGGATCCAATTAGTGGTTCAGTGGACGCCCGAGTCTTTAGGCTAGTCTGATCGAGTCTAGTAAACCGACTGGTGTCGAGGTAGGTTTGGCATTGTGATCATGGCTGTATGAGGCTACCTCTTTCCTGGCTAACTTGGTTGGTGTCTAGGAAAGATGGTTAATGGTAGATACTCACCCATGATCTCACCTACCTGGCTAGTCGAGTCGACCAGAACTGATTGGAAAAGCTCAATGACTCGAGTTAACCCATGTCACCCAGGTTGATCGATCTGACTGATCTATAGGTGCCCATGGATCATTTGTTGATTTATTTCAACCCTCCTGGAATCTGATTGATTCAGTGGGAGGATGATCCATGTCCTTATCTCTTTCTTCTGTCATAATTAAAAATCCTCTAAAATTATTAGGTCTTTAAAAAACTAAGTCAAGGAGTTGATAGTGTCTTTGTCTCCCATTAAGTTAGATAGAAATGTGTCCACTAGCTTGGTGTGCATCGGCAGTTCCATAGAACGGGTGTACATCCGGCGATTGGAATTTCTATCTGATCGATGATGGTTCAGTGCAACCTCCTTAACGAGACCAGGTGGGCCGGCCATAGTCAGGCTTGGTCTTTAGTTAACTGGAAGCATTGGATTTGTCATATTAATGGTTGGACCTAACCAGAGACCCGCAATAGGAGGCCCCTAGGCCGATTGGGGTGCTCTCTAGGGCAAAATAAAATACTGAAAATTGTTTAGGGAAACAATTGGTTTACGAACCTACCATTAGGCTCGTATGGGTGAGCCGGCCATAGTCGGGCTCATGCGAGGCCTATTGGATTTCAGTACCCACTTGAAAAAGCATGTTTTTCACGGATTGGAGTTAGAGGCTACCAATCTGAAAAATTAGTGGGAGAAACCTTTAGACAAAAGTCCAAGTCTTTTGGTTAAGTTATTAATTTATAAACTAATTTGGTCTTGTTTTCTTTTTAGATGTCTTCCAATTTATCGCTCCGGTCACTTCTCGATAATGAGAAGTTAAAGGGTCACAACTTCGATAGTTGGTATCGAAGGTTAATAATTGTTCTGGAGCATGAACGGATCCTCTATGTGATGACGGATCCGGCACCTGAAATCCCTCCCGCTAATGCACGGAGTGCAGTCAGAGACGCTTATCTGAAGTGGGTCTCTGATCAGACTACTGTCCGTTGCATTATGTTAGCGGCGATGAACGACGAGTTCAGTCGCAAATTCGAGGAGGCCCAACCTGATGAAATCCTTCAAAAGTTGAAGGAATTCTTCGGCACTCTGGATGATGTAGAACGGTACAAAGTGTCTTGTGCCATCTACAACTCCAAGATGCCGAATGGCGGTTCAGTCACTGATCATGTATTGTACATGATCGAGCTGATTGAAAAATTAGGCAAACTCGGATGCCCCTTGCATGAGAAGCTCGGCAATGATGCGATCCTGAATTCTCTTCCCTCCTCCTATCTTCATTTTCTCGATCATTACAGAATGAACAAGCCTGCAGTCAACTACCATGGTCTTTTAGGGTTGCTGCAGACTTTCGAGAAAGACCACCAACTGAATAAGGGGGTGGTAAATTTAGTGGGAGGAAGTAGAGGTCGTCGTCCCTTTAAGAAAGGGAAAAAGAAAATAAATAAAAAGGGAAAGAAGGTGCAGAATGCTCCTGGCCCTAGTCAGACCAGGAAGTATAAGGCTGATCAATCTTCTGCAGAATGCTTCTACTGCAAGAAGAAGGGACACTGGAAGAGGAACTGTCCTCTTTATATTGCGTCCCTTGATCCGAACAGGCCGAGGAAGCAGAAGTCTGCTGAACAAGGTATTTATATGATAAAACCTTGTAATTAATCAATTGTTGATACTGCTAACTGGGTATTGGATACTGGTAGTCCAATTCATGTTTGTAATTCGTTACAGGGACTTCAAGTTAGCAGAAGATTTGAAGATGGAGAACAGTTTCTGAGCATCGGGAATGGAAATCGTGTTCCAGTACTGGCGGTTGGAATCCTATGTCTTGTCTTTGAGTCTTGTATTGTCGAACTAGTCGATTGTCACTATTGTCATAGTTTCATTATGAGCATAATCTCTGTATGCCTTTTGGCCAATTATGATTTTGAACTATCAATAAAAGGAGATTTTTGCAATGTTATTTTGAATAACTCTGTTATAATGAAAACTAGATTAAATGATGGCATATACGTACTATCAAGGCCTGTTAATGTAATGTACACTTCTAGCAAACGTCCAAGGTTAGATAATGTCAATAATTTGTACCTTTGGCACTGTAGGCTAGGTCATATTAACCAAAATAGGATAAACAAGATGCGAGGAGATGGACTTCTCGAGGTCAGTGATTCTGAATCACTGCCCACTCGTGAATCATGTTTACTTGGTAAAATGACCAAGTCACCTTTTACTGGAAAAGGTGAACGAGCTACAGAACTTCTAAGTCTAATACATACTGATGTATGTGGACTGATGACAGTTAGTACCAGAGAAGGATACAAATATTTCATTACTTTTACAGACGACTTTTCAAGATTCGGTTATGTCTTTTTAATGAGACATAAGTCTGAATGGTTTGAAATGTTCAAACGATATCGTAATGAAGTAGAAAAGCAAACTGGAAAAAGTATTAAAACCCTTCGATCTGATCGAGGTGGTGAATACTTATCTGGTGATTTTTTGACATATCTTGAGGAGAATGGAATTCTCTCTCAGTGGACTCCTCCAGGAACACCACAGTGGAATGGTGTGTCCGAAAGGAGGAATCGAACCTTGTTGGACATGGTTCGATCCATGATGGGCTTTGCAACTCTGCCACTATCCTTTTGGGGATATGCACTTCAGACAGCCTGTTACTTATTAAATAATGTTTCAAGTAACTCTGTTGTCTCCACTCCATATGAGATGTGGAATGGGCGTAAACCCTCAATCTCACACCTTCGGGTCTGGGGTTGTCCGGTTTACGTAAAGTGTTTAGACTCAGACAAACTTGGTCCTAAGTCTGACAGGTGTTTATTCATTGGTTATCCTAAGGAAACCAAAGGGTATTTCCTCTACTTGGAGAATGAACAAAAGGTGTTCGTTGCTCTTAGAGCTATCTTTTTGGAAAAGGAGTTCCTTGGAGAAGGAACTATAGCTTATAAGATTGAACTTGATGAAGTTCAGCCAATAGAAGAACCTACACACTCTAAGGACATCGTAGAACCTGCTGTGATTGAATCACACCCAGAACCCATTAGGAGATCCGGTAGAATACCGCGTCACCCGGATAGATACTACGGTTTCTTTGTCCGGGACGGCGATCCCATTGAGCTCGATGAGAACAATGAGGATCCGATCACCTATATGGATGCACTTCAGAGATCTGACTCTGAGGCATGGCTTGGAGCCATGCGATCCGAAATGGAGTCCATGGAAATCAACAATGTTTAGACATTGGTTGATCCGCCTGAAGGAATAAAACCCATCGAGTGTAAATGGATCTTTAAGAGGAAAAGGGGCGCAGATGGGAAGGTAGAGACCTATAAAGCCCGTCTGGTTGCCAAGGGGTATCGTCAGCGATATGGTATTGATTATGACGAGACTTTCTCCCCTGTGGCAATGCTCAAGTCCATTCGGATCATGCTTGCTTTGGTAGCATATTTTGATTACGAGATATGGCAGATGGATGTCCGAACCGCTTTCCTGAATGGGGAGCTGGAAGAAGAGGTGTATATGATACAGCCTGAAGGGTTCACATCCACAGATGAATCAAAAGTATGCAAGTTGCAGAGGTCCATCTATGGACTCAAGCAAGCATCTTGAAGTTGGAACTTACGGTTTGATAGGTGTATCAAATCGTATGGCTTCATTAAGAACGGAGAAGAACCGTGCATCTATAAATGGGTTAATGGTTTTGTGAATGTATTCCTAGTACTGTATGTTGACGACATTCTCTTAATCGGGAATGATGTCGCAGCATTACAAGGAATAAAGGTCTGGTTATCATCTCAGTTCTCCATGAAGAACTTGGGTGAAGCTTCTTACATACTAGGTATGAAAATCTATAGAGATAGATCTAAGAAGCTTTTGGGACTGTCCCAGTCTACGTACATTGACACTATGTTGAAACAGTTCAGCATGGAAAATTCTAAGAAATGCTATCTTCTGATAGGTTCTGGAATTACTCTTTCCAAGAAGGATTGTGCGACAACTCCTGAGGAAAGAGAGCGCATGAGTAGAGTACCTTATGCTTCGGCAGTAGGCTCTATCATGTATGCTATGACTTGTACTAGACCAGACGTGGCATACTCACTAGGAGTAGTGAGCAGATACCAGTCTGACCCAGGTGAGGCACATTGGAAGGTGGTTAAGTCCATCCTTAAGTATTTAAGAAATACTAAAGATCAATGGCTCATTTATGGAGAACCTAACTTAAAACTTGTGGGGTACTCTGACTCCAGTTTCCAGTCGGATAGAGATGATAGCAAGAGTGTGTCAGGGTTTGTTTTTACCCTGAATGGAGGAGCGATCTGCTGGAAAAGTTCTAAGCAGGCAACTGTTGCAGACTCGGTATGCGAAGCAGAATACATTGCAACATCAGATGCGGCAAAGGAAGCTGTCTGGTTGCGGAAGTTCCTTGGAGAGCAAGGGTTGGCACCTTCCCTAGATGGTTCTGTTCCGGTGTACTGTGACAGCACTGGAGCCATTGCTCAAGCTAAGGAGCCTAAAGCTCATCACCGCACCAAATATATTTTGCGGTGCTACCACCTCGTATGAGAGATCATGGAACGAGGCGACATCAATCTTCTGAAGATCGATGAAAAAGAAAATCTGGCCGACCCCTTCACTAAAGCCCTTGGAATAAAAGAGTTCGACTATTGTAAATGGGAAATGGGTATTAGATACTCTTCTGATTGGCTTTAGTACATGTGGGAGTTGTTGGGAATTATGTCCCAAAGCCAATCGCCTGAGTTGTAGGCGGTTATGCTAAGTATTGTATTTTTTTTTATGAATTAATAAAATAATTATTTTTGGTAGCTCATCACATTTTGTATTTCCCTAAAATGAACTCTTTCCATGTGATGAAGTCCTTAGGACTATACTGACTTCGATATAGAGAGGATGTATCGAGTGGTCCTTAAACCCAGTTCACAACCAAAGGATATATTGTACTGGACGGCAATATATCAAGTATAGGTTGTTGCAGTTCACATCGTTTGGTTGTCCTCTTGACCAAATGAGTGTGGTGACACTGATGTGATCTACAAGTGGGATATGTGGTATCTCATTGAACGTGACTCCATGCAGCCCCTTTCTGCCAAAGGGAAACTCACGATTGGATATGGGTATATATGTCCCTCTGACCTGAGGTCATCATGGTAGCTTGCAAGCAACTCCCTGTACTTTGGTGCCGGACTACCCGAATTTTTAATCCGGTGATGGAAGGTTTCTGGGTACAGGCAAGTACTTGTGGAGCAGTGATGGACCAAGATGGAATTGACCTGTCCAAACAGTTTGGATTGAATGTCTCGCAGTATCTCAATTTAGCAAATCCTCGGTCGGGGTAGTCTTAGAGAAGAGTCACTGGGCTTGCAAGGTTGAGACACGTTGTTGACTGACTCAGTCTGGGTTGGCAGCCCAATCTCAGTCGTCATGAGCATTAGAGGTCAAAAGGATGAATTATACGGTAACCATATGCCAGAGGTTCGATAGTTTGCTCCCGCATCTTCAACCTATCCGGACGCCGGGACCCATTGCTAGATGGTTTCCTGTGCTGGTACTAGAAATTGTTATAGTGCTACCGTTTAGGTTTGAACCTATGAGGTCACACGCCACAGAGGATAACTCTCTGATCCGGATACCGATTACGATTGGGAATCGTCTCGATTTTATGGTCACAGTATTTTTGAGCACTCTTTTCCCCGTCTTGCCCTTGTCTGAGCCAATCAAAAATTATTCCGGATTGACCAGCACTCGCCAGGATTTTTCTGAATCAGTTTTGAACTGATTCAGAGTTCGTTTCGGCCTCCAATTGGTTGTGAACCAATTGAACAAATTTTAATTGGGTTGGACTCATAGGTTTAAATGGGTTTAAACCAAATTTGTTTGGACTGGTTATGAACCGGTGGTTTTTCTCCTTGGATCGGTTTTGGATAAACCGGCATTTTCTTTTCCTCTTGGCCGTTTTACATGGTGATTCTCACTGGAAGAATTCCAAGCGAAGGGAGGCCAAACGACGTCTTCTCCTCTCCCTCCACCCGCTGGCCTTAATCCCCTATTTAATGGTTTAATGGCTGTTAATTGGGTTAATTGCAGCCGGTGACCTCTTGGCCTCCCACCCTCTCCGTTGTCACTTCTCCCTGCAGCCTTTTTAAACACCCACTGCAGCCCTGTTTCAACGTGAGATAAGAGTTTTTTTTTTTTTCAACGTGTGAGAATTGAGGGAAAGCAACAAAAATCTCTGGGTATTCTTCTTCCTTGAGAGGCTCATTTGGAGTGCTCTTGGGGCTGGGTTTAGGAGTGTGTGAGGGAGTGAAACAAGGCCTTAATCCCTTGTTTTTGTTGTGCTCAAAGTTCTGCACTGCAGCAAATTCTGTGACCGTGAAGCCCTCTTCCGGCGGCTAGCACCGTGCGTGGAGGCGGATCTGAGAGTCCCGGGCATGTCTCCTCTCTAGAGGGAGTACCACTCTACTCCTAGGAGCAAACCACGCGAGCCGGGATCGTCCCAGCTGCTCCGAAACGAAGGCCAAAGTCTGCTAACCAGTTCTGCTGCAGAAATCTGGCAGCAGACTTTGGTGATTTATTTAATTTTTTTGGCTTAGATTTGATTGCAGAAATCAGTGGCAAATCGAAGAAGACTTGTCCAAGAAGCCGCTGCTCAAATTTGGGAGCAAACGGAGGTCCGGAAGGTGGTGTTCCGACGACTTTTTGCAAGCCAAAAACAGGGTCCCAAGGAGGAAGACGACTGGAATAACTTTATTCCAGTTATTCCAGTCTATTCCAGGTTTATTCCAGAGTTATTCCAGACGGAATAAAGGTATGGAAAATTTATTTTTTAATCATGCATGGATAGATTAAATTGTTTAATATTTTATAAATATTTTATATGTTTATGCATGCCTAAATGCAACTAGATTTAGATTAATTTCTGGCGGAGCAGATACCCGCTGCATGAATTTTAAAAATTGTTTTAAAATCCAATCTGCTCCCGCAGATGTTTGCATGCCTAGTATAGGATCTTGTCAAACCACCTGCATCAGTTTACTTTCACTCCTCTCTTGAATAATATGAAGAATATGAATTTTTGAAAAGAGTGTTCTTAGTTCTGCCTCCGTTAGAAGTGGGCATGAGGCCCGTCTTTCCTTCACCTACGGGTGTCGAGGGGTGTGAGACCCCACTACCTTCGCTTTCGAGCATCGAGGGGCGTGAGGCCCTAGTTATCTTCTTCATTGCTGAGTCCCCTCTATGATCTTGGAGCTTTTCCTTCATGGTCCCAGGTAACGATTTGGGTGAGACGCCCTAGGCTCTTAATGTAGTGAGATGGGTGGGATACCCTAGACTGCATGTAGTGGGGTGGGTGAGATGCCCTAGAGGTGCGACGTCTTTCCGTGAAGGTAAGTCCCAAGTCCATAAAGTATCCATCTTTCTTTCCCCTGCATCTTTTTTCTGCCTTCTTGACCCTAATCATAGGAGACTTCTCAGCTCTCCAACGATCCTCCTAGCCTCCCTTTTGTCCCGCATCATCATGTACATGCATGTTGGTTGGTTGAGAAAGCACCTTAATTGTATCAATGGGATGCATCACAGAAGTAGAAAGTGCACAAGCAAGACCTCCTGCCAGAGCAGACTTTTAGAACATTTTCAATAGATAGATCCACAGGTGGAGATGTAACAGATAATAATAAGGTTCTGATTCCAACATGCACATAAATATAACATTTATACCAATAGTAATGGAAGGATGGATGTGTGCACCAATAATTATAATAAGAAATGAAACCAAGCAAATCCTCAACTTGAGAATTTTTGTAAAACATATAATAACATAAAAATATTCTCATAGATATCTAAAAAGATCAATATGTGATACATTTTGTCCAAAAAATTAAGAAGCTACAAAGGGCAAAAGGAAGTAACTAGGAATGCACATTCTGTCAATAGAGTATTTTTGCATATAAGCATTTAGTTTTTTATTTATGTTTTATTGCAACTTTTTATTATACTTCTTGCAAAACCACTGCCAAATTTAATTTCAATCCAGTAAGTATCTTTTATGCTACCAACATGAAGCAAACTTACAAATTCCTACATGTTAGTGACCACAAAGCAAACAGCTAATAACAGGTTCACAAGCATTTTTCTAAGCCTTCCAGTGAAACCGTCCACTATTTGAATACATCACTCTTAGAAAACAGGTCAGACATGTTAGTCTTATGTAGCAACGTATGCAAACAACAGAACCATCCCATTCCAGTGATTCATGCTTCAATATATGCGAAATCCAGTGTTAAGTATTTACAAGCTTTCATAATGCCAGGACTTGTATCCACAAGTACAAATGTCCTGGGCACAACAGTAAAAAAGAATCCTTGGAAGGGTGGCAAGTACATGCAACAACAGATATCTGACAAGAATTACGGGCAAATCTGCAGGCTGAAGCCTTGGGCCTTAAAGATATTATTAGTTGGGACCTAAAATCTGTTGGCATAGAGTCCCTATTTCGATCGGACGGAGCTAGTGGATCGCAAGGCTGCTTCCTGATTCACCTACAAAACAAATTCCTTACCGGAATTGCTCTAACAGGGGACACTCCGATACCTAAGTCAGAGGCGGGCTCCAGCTACAGAATGGGGAAGGCTCTTTAAAAGCAGAGGGAAAGAACTCTGGGATTTTTAGGAGTGTATTGTGCCTTACCTTGAGCATCCCCTCTTACCGTTATTTATGATAAGCCGTCCGGCCTACAGTTTCCTTCTTCTCCCCAATAGTTACGATGGGGAATTAATTTCTCCCCCATGATTTGCAATTGTGGGTTGTCGTCAAGCAGTTCCGGCCAGGCCGGAGGCATTGCAGCTGGAGTTATGCGCCTTGATTGTATCCTGGAGATAGTCGATGGTAACCGTTGGTTACCGTTGCTAGTCGTGCTTGTTGTGGTGTGAGACAAATCATGAATCCATCTTCAGACTTGCCTTTTAGGGAAATTCCCGTAATTAGATTGGAAATGTCTTCGTCCTCTGATCCTCTTGACACGGATCGGAGATCCCGTCTTCGGCATAGATCAGGAACTTGACCTTTGTCATAGGCCAGAGACTGTGTTTTCATATGAACCGAAGAGCGTGTCTTCGGGAGTTGGATCGGGCTGGTGATTTTGTTTCTAGGAGCTGAAGGACTTGGTCTTCAGCGAGAGCTGAAGATGTGATCCGAAGGTCTTGTCTTCGAGTGCTGTAAACTCGTAAAGGGCTTCGGCTTGCCCATAGATTGTCCAGCTCTTCCTGAATACCTGGGTCTGAAGTTTGTGGTTCGGAAGAAAAGGCTTCGGCCGGCTGAATCAGCGGTCGGATCGTACTTGGATCAAGATACCCAACAGTTGCCCCCTTACTCAATTTTCGAAGCAAAGATTTGCCTCGAAGAGTGAAAGTATCAATGGTTTGTCATTTTCCTTCTGGGGGATGGTGTAGTGGATGATCGTAAAGATCTCTGATTGGACTGTCCATCATAACTGCCAGTCAATTTGGTGCAGCGGTGGATAGTTATCATTTCCTGATTGAGGAAGGAGAAAGGAGAGGGCAGCTCGGGGACCGTCCTTTCTTTTTCCACTGCGTCGCGGTCCAACCAATCTTTTGGTTGGGATTTGAATGGTTGCCATGGTTCCTTCCTGCCTGTTGGATGATGAACGTGCTTCATCCTGGCCGTTGATCCAAACGGATTATACCTTTTGGATTATTTTTTGTCAAATTAACTTGGCAGGACCTTAGGGCCTTTTGGCCTCTTTTTTGGGGAAAGGAGAAGGTCCGGCAGAGGAAGCTTCTTCAACCTTTATTCATTCTTTGCCCAGTCTTCCCTGTTCTCGACTATCAGTCTCTTCTGCAGGTAGAACCTTCCTTCTGCCTTTTCGCTTCGTTCTTTTACCATGGCTGAATCCATAGAGAGCCAAGGGAGACAAGTTGGACCTTCGGGAGCCGGTGATACAGTGAGTCCGGAGTTAATTCCTAGCTCTATTTCACCGAAAAAGATGACTCATCTTTGGGAACGCTATCGCATTCCCGAGGGGTTTCCCTTCATTCTTCCCGCATCCGAGGAACGGGTGAACAAACCCCCTCCCAGATGCTTGGCTATGTATGAAGACCATCTGAAGGCTGGCCTTCGGTTTCCCTTGCATTCTTTTTTCATCAAAATCTTCTGTCTATACCAAGTGGTGCCCACGCAGTTGACTCCAAATAGCATTCGGAACATCTGTAGATTCCTGGTTCGATGCCGCATAGCTAACATAGAACCTAGGACCAACTTGTTCACTGCCCTTTTTGTGCTCAAGCGGGATTTTCATGATAGCGGATGGTGGGTGATCGACCCTTGACCAGGCCACAAGATCATCAAGGATATGCCCAGCGCCATCCATGGATGGAAACCCATTTTTATTTTTGTGTTGTCTATCGACCCATGGGGCTTCGATAATGATTGGAAGGAGCCGCGTTTAACTGCCAATGATGGAAAAAGGGTTTTGGCAGCCGATCAATCTGATTACAATCTATTGACTGACTTGGAAACCATTCCTATCCAAGAGTTGTTGGAGGAGAGGAACCTCCATCAGGCAGGGATTAGCAAGTTCCCTATGCTAGGTATACTGATAGAAATTTCTACCTCTTCCCTCCCATTCCTGTTGTAATTTAGTCGACTCTGAGATGTTTTCCTGTTTGTAGGTGGCGGAATGAAGCCTAGCCTGAGTTGGCTCCATCAAACTTCTGAGAAGAGGGTAGCTCAGGCCCCTCTTACAAGATCGGTAGTTCAGAAGAAGGCCCGAAGAGATGGTCCTAAAGGAGACCGGGGGACTTCATCCTCCCGGGGAACCTCCGAGGAAGATGTGGCACCGATAGGGGAGGCCCCAATAGGACCTCATCCAGTCGAAACTTCGTCGGTGGTTACTTCTCTGGTCCATACGAGGGAGAGTCCGTCTCAGATGGCAGGTGTGCCACTGCCCTGCCCCGCTGCAGCTGATAGGGGCAAGGCACCACAAGTCAAAGGAGAGTTCGCATGTGAGGCTTCTCCAGCCGGGAGCCGTCCTGCTGACTCTTCAGAGCTTTCCCCTATGGGGGGATTGTTGGTTCCCAGCGTGGCCAGGTGGGCATTGAAGAACACATTGCTTCCTTATGATTTGGCAGTTGTCCGAGGTCGAAGCCTCACCAGAGTGTCTGATTCTGCATTTTCCTCCCTGCAATAGGTAAGGTTCTCGCTATACCTCCTTCATTCTGAGGATTGATTGGCTCATTATCTCACATTGTCGATGTAGTTGGTCTATGACATCACCATCCTGGAGGAGGGCCTGGGGAATGTCGACAACCTCATCCACGGCCTCAAGGAGGAGCTTCATACGGCTAAAGCTGAAAAAGAGGAGGCCGAAGAGCTGAGGCAGTCTATGGAGAACCATCTCGCTCATGTGGATGCTGAAGTTCGTGGATTGAGGGGTGAGTTGAAAAGTTTCCAATTGATAATTATGGAGCAAGGGGTAGGGTTAAGGAAAAGTAAGAAATGGGTCGAGTCCTTGGAACAATCTACCCAGGAGAATCAAAAGAGATTGGAGGGTCTGACCAAGGCGGCTAAGGAGGCTGCCAGGAGGGCTGAAGAGGTAGTCTTGGAGTCTAAGGTGGCCAAGAAAGAGTCCGCGATCTTGAAGAAGCTGGCACGTGATGCCCTAGCGGATTTCAGGAAGTCCTCACAATTCCAGGAGGAGATGAGTGAGGCAACCTTATACGGTTATCAGCATGGCTTCAATGACGGACTCGCTAAGGTCAGAGGGGCCTTCCCATGCCTTGATCTTTCTGGCATCCCCGCTTTCAGCATAGTCGAAGAAGAAGAGGAAGAGGAGGCCGAGGCCGTAGAAGAGGCTGGAGGGGTATCGAGCCTGAGGGAAGAGATTCCGATCGTGGTCGAAGATATAAATGCAGTTTCGGTGCAGGCTGAAGGGGTCGACAGGGCCGAAGAGTTGCCACGCTTGGGAGAGGAGGCTCCTACCTCAGTAGAAGGCCTGGAGGTGGTTCCAACTCTAATCTCGACCCTGAGGGGGTTCAGGCTGAGGAGGAAGTCCAAGTTGAAGGCTCTCTGGTCCCAGCCCAATCGATGAAACCCTTACTGTGCATATTGACAAGCTGCTTCAATCCTGTGACGTTGGGCCCCCTCCACCTGATGTCTTCTTCCATGTCTCCTCTGTGATTTGTTGAATTATGGTATGCCAAGAGTGTAGATTTCTCAGACCACTTGTGATCTATGAAGAAGAGATGAGATCGGCTAGGCCATCTCATGAGTGTTTGTTGCTGACAGGAAGGACGACATAGGTACGTTCAAGCACGTTTTTGGATTTACCATTGGATAGGGCATCTACACCGTCCCTGTGCATTTCTGTCATGATCAAGGTAGACTGTTCAGGCCCGTCCAGGCATGTCTTCGGGTTTTTCGTAGGGTAGGCTATGAAAACCATCCCTGCGCCTTCTTTAGTATAAGGTAGGCTGTTCAGGCCCATCCTGGCATGTCTTCGGATTTTCCGTAGGATAGGTCACTTGAACCATCCCTGTTCCTTTGATCTTCTTGGTGGTCCGATGGGACCATCCGTTGCACTCATCGGTCATGCCGATAAGGTGAGTGGATCAGACTCTCCTTTGCACCGTTGGAAGATTCCTTAGATCGTGCCATTCAAGCCGTAGGCCATTCAGAGTTAGGCAAGTTTGCACAAGAAGTTTGGGGGTTAGTTTATTGATAGTATTTGTGAAAGTTTTGTACATTCCATGGCCAAGACAGAATTTTTCCCTCTAGGATCTTGAGTCGATATGTTCCTGGACGTATGACTTCTTTGATCTGGTATGGACCTTCCCAGTTGGGAGAAAGTTTACCCTGTTTCGCCGGCTTGGATACTTCTGCCTTTTGCAATACCATATCCCCCATGCGGAAGGCTTGCTCCTTTACTCTGGAATTATAATATTTGACGACCTTCTATTGGTACATCGCCATTCTTATCTGGGCCTAAAGCCTGGTTCTTGGCAGCAAATCCAGTCGATTCTTCTGCGATCGAAATTTTCAGGCTCTTTGTAGTTGTCGATTCTTAGGGACTGAAGGGAGACTTCGATAGGAAGAACGGCTTCGGTACCGTATGCTAGGTTGAACGGAGATTCGTCGGTGGCCATCCTTGGGGTAGTTCGGTATGCCCAGAGGATGGAGGTCAGCTCTTCAGCCCAAAGTCCTTTGGCAGCGTTCAACCTTGTCTTCAGGCCATGGAGAATGGTCTGATAAGTTAATTCGGCCTTTCCATTGGACTGTGGATGAGCAACGGAAGTCAGTCGATGTTGAACATGGTACCGAGCGCAGAAGTCCTTAAACTTTGGATTATCGAATTGTCTCCCGTTGTCCATGATTATTGCATGTGGAATCCCGAACCAAAAGATGATGGAATTTTTAACAAAATTCTTGACTCTGCCCTCCATGATTTGGGCTAATGGTTCGACTTCGACCCACTTCATGAAGTAGTCGATGGCTACAAGTAGGAACTTCCTCTGTCCAGAGGCAGGCGGGAATGGGCCGAGAATATCCATCCCCCATTAGGCAAAAGGCCAAGGGACTATCAGCTGAGTCAAGTGACTTGCAGGTTGCCTCTGAATGTTGGCATACCTTTGGCACTGGTCACATCTCCGTACGAAGTCAGCCGAGTCTTTCTAGATGGAGTGCCAATAGTATTCTTATCGAATGATCTTGTATGCTAAAGATCTGCCCTCCAAGCGATCACCACATATGCCCTCGTGGACCTCTCTTAGAGCGTAGTCTGCATCTGTCGGTCCTAGGCACTTCTGCAGAGGTTGAGAGAATGACCTTTTGTAGAGGGTTCCGTCAAAGATGACATATTGGGATGCCATCCAACGAACCTTTTTGGCTTTTGCCTTGTTTTCTGGTAGCGCACCCTCGTTCAAGTATTTGAAGATGGGGTCCATCCAGCTTGGTTCAGCGTCAATCTGGCGCACCTTCATAGCCTCCTTGGCTACACTAGGAGTTTCAAGATGTTCAACGTAGGTGCGACTGAGAGATTCTGGGGTTGTAGTAACAGGTTGAGACAATGCATTCGCCCAAGAGTTCTCTGATCAAGGGATATGAATAATCTTGAAATGCTCCAATGGAGAGGATAAGATTTGTACCTTCTCTAGGTACTGCACCATGGTAGGATCCCTGGCTTCATATTCTCCTTTAACTTGATTCATAACTAATTGGGAGTCCAAAAAAGCCCGGAGCTATTGAACTCCTAAACTCTCGGCGATCTGAAGTCCGGCAAGCAGAGCTTCGTATTCGGCTTGGTTGTTTGAAGCATGGAAGGAGAATCGAAGTGCATACTCTACAGTATGGCCATCGGGTTCAGCCAGTATAAGACCAGCTCCACATCCAGTGGCATTGGAAGCTCCATCTACATGGAGCACCCAAACGGACTTCGTATCCTTTGGAATTCCCTCTTCTGCTGAAAGTATTTCATCTTCGAACCTCCAAGTGCACTCAGCCAGGAAATCTGAAAGCACCTGGGCCTTCATAGCCGTTCGGGGCTGAAAGGAGGCAATTCTTTCTGTTAACTGTTGGACTTCTCGGCCGAACAAGAAATGAACCTACTTAAGGAGGCAATTCTTTCTATTAACTGTTGGACTTCTTTCTTGCAGGACGGGTGCCTCATATCCTTTAAGGCCTGGACCTTCTCAGGATTTGCTTCGATTCCTCACTGGGTAACGAGGAAACCCAAAAACTTGCCCGAAGTGACTCCAAAGGTGCATTTCGTCAGATTCAGCTTCATGCGATAGCATCGCAGAGCACTGAATGATTCCTCCAGGTCCTGGATGTGATCTTTTTTAAGGAGGCTTTTGACGATCATGTCATCGACATAGGCCTCCATGTTCCTCCCTAGTTGCTCCTCGAACACTTTGTTGATTAACCTTTGAAATGTCGCTCCAGCATTTTTGAGCCCAAATGGCATCATCTTGTAGTAGTACAAGCCTTCGTTGGTGATAAAGGCCATCTTCTCCTCATCTCAAGGATCCATTCGGATCTGATTATAGCCAGAGAAAGCATCCATGAAGCTCGATAACTGATGGTCGGCGGTGGCATCAATCAGCTGATCAATCTTTGGGAGAGGGAAGCTATCCTTTGGATAAGCCTTGTTGAGGTCTGTGTAATCGATGCAGATCCTTCACTTGCTATTAGCTTTTTTCACCATCACTACATTAGCCAACCACTCGGGGTAGTGGGCCTCTCAGATGAATCCTGCCTTGAGGAGCTTGTTTACTTCCTCGTCTATTACCTTCTGTCTTTCAGGGGCGAAGCTTCTCTTCTTTTATCGGACTGGTTTATACCCGGGGGTAACTTCCAGTCGATGAGTGATTACTTTAGTGAGAATTCTTGGCATGTCTGAGGTCGACCAAGCAAAGACATCGACGTTATCCCTGAGGAAGTGGATCAACTCCGTTTTAGTTTTTTCATCAAGCATACTTCCGATCTACACGACTTTGGTGGGGTCCTCTTTCATCAAGGGTACCAGGATAGTTCTTTCCATGGGTTCACCAGAGTATGCGGTGGGATCCCTTGGATCCAGCTGATCTAGGATTGCAGAATCATTGGAATGCTTGTTGATGGGGACATCTCAAGCACGGATCTTGGAGCAAGCATAATTCTTGGAGTGGCATAGATCTTGAAGCATTTTTTGGAATAAATTTATTTAGGATTTATCTTTTGTTTAAAATTTGAATTAGGATTTGGTTGGTTAGGATTGATATATGGATAGGCTTATCTTATCCTATCTTATATTTGAATCTGATTCGTTCTTATCTTTTTATCTTGTATTCAAATTCAAATGAGGGTTGGAAAATCTATAAATACCACCCTCAGCCTTTTGTAATGAGGAAGATGGATGAATAAAATTTCTATTGTTCTGTGTGAAGGATCTGTGTGATCCTAGGGTATCTGTATGATCCCTTCTCCATCTTCCCAGGGTTTCTGTATGATTCCTGATTTTGGGCATCTGTGTGAGCCCAGGGCATCTATGTGAGCCCCTTTGCTATGTGCTTATTCTCCTTGGGGAATCTATGTGAACCCCAATTTTTTTTTAGCCTAGGGCATCTATGTGAGCCCCTTTGCTATGTGCTTGTTCTTCTTGGGGAATCTATGTGAACTCCAGTATTTTTCTTAACCCTGCACCCTCTTCTTTCCTCCTTTGCAAAACCCTAATCTCTGGTGACTTTCATGCTCGCCAGCGATCCAGTCCAATCTCTGTCCCGCATCAAGTGGTATCAGAGCAAAAGGATTAGAATTTTTCTGTTTCATCACCGGCCCACTGTTCTCTTTCTTCCCTGTTTAAAATCTCGTCCACGGATCCTTCCCCAACATCGACGTCGGACCACCCTCCCCCCAGCCGGTCACCCACCACCATTCCTCCCTTCTAGCCCTCACCCCTGTTTTCTGCTTCGTCTATGCCAAGCTCTCCAAGAACTGCCTGCAGCCCATTTTCAAAGCACAGATTTCAAAGCACACCGATCTCAAAGCTGCACCATTTTCAAAGCAAAGTTGATTAAAAAAAAAATCATGGTTATGTCAAGCTAAAAGTTTGGAGTTCCTGGAGCTGAAGTCAAGCTGAAGCTGGAGCCTGACCCAAACTTGACAGAGTCGAGTTTTTTCCCCACCGTAGGAGAATGATGGGGACATCTCAAGCACGGATCTTGGAGCAATCATAATTCTTGGAGTGGCATAGATCTTGAAGCATTTTTTGGAATAAATTTATTTAGGATTTATCTTTTGTTTAAAATTTGAATTAGGATTTGGTTGGTTAGGATTGATATATGGATAGGCTTATCTTATCCTATCTTATATTTGAATTTGATTCGTTCTTATCTTTTTATCTTGTATTCAAATTCAAATGAGGGTTAGAAAATCTATAAATACCACCCTCAGCCATTTGTAATGAGGAAGATGGATGAATAAAATTTTTATTGTTCTGTGTGAAGGATCTGTGTGATCCTAGGGTATCTGTATAATCCCTTCTCCATCTTCCCAGGGTTTCTGTGTGATCCCTGATTTTGGGCATATGTGTGAGCCCAGGGCATCTATGTGAGCCCCTTTGCTATATGCTTGTTCTCCTTGGGGAATCTATGTGAACCCTAATTTTTTTTTAGCCCAGGGCATCTATGTGAGCCCCTTTGCTATGTGCTTGTTCTTCTTGGGGAATCTATGTGAACCCCAGTATTTTTCTTAACCCTGCACCCTCTTCTTTCCTCCTTTGCAAAACCCTAATCTCTGGTGACTTTCATGCTCGCCAGCGATCCAGTCCAATCTCTGTCCCGCATCACTTGTCTTGAATCATCAGGCACTATCGTGCCGCTCTCTGGTCTCCTCTAACTTCTCCAACACCATTCCTGGTGGGAAAGCACACCAGGAGATAATAAGAAGACACCACGGTCCAAAACTTGTTCAAGACAGGCCATCCCAAAATAATGTTGTAGGCCAAGGGGGTTCGGACTACCGTGAAGTTGATCGGTAGTGTCTTCTATCGAGGTTCAGTGCCAAGAGTTACAGGTAATACTATCTCCCCCTCAGCATCAACCTAATTACCCCCGAAGCCAGTAAGTGGAATGGGGGATCTCCACAGTTGATGTCTAGGAAAACACATCTTAGAGAATGCATCGTAGATCAAGACATCAGTTGAACTTCCATTATCAACTAGAATCCGTTGTGCATCATAGTTGGCCATAATGGCCGAGATTATAATAGGGTCATCGTGCGGGAGTCAAACTCCTGCAAGGTCATCATCGGAGAAGAGAATGGCATTGTTGTCCTTGAATCACTTCAGGACATCATCTTCGTCCCTTCTCTAGTTGGTAGGTCGATGTATCATCCCAACACCTCCATTGGTGGGCCTTTGATTTGATAGTTCAGCCTCTTCAGGAGTTGGTTGGGGAACAGTAGCTTCTGTCCGAGGTCCTTGGCGACCAATGTACCCCCCAGATATCCTCTCTTGATAAGATCCTCAATTCCATCTCTCAATTGGATGCATTCTTCAGTATTATGGTCATGGTCCCGGTGGAATCAACAGTATTTGTTCCTATTTCTTACGGAAGAGGAGGCCTTCATGGGACAGGGCCGTTAGAGATTGCTTTTTTTTTCTATCTCCATGAGGATCTTTTCCCGAGTGAGGTTGAGGGGGGTGTAGGAGTCGAATCTTTCGCCCGATGCTCTGGGTCTGGGAGGACTCCTTCGGCAGTCGGTATATTTGTTATTGTTGGAAGTTTGGGGACCTTGTCCCTTATTGCTTTTCTTTTTTGGAGGGGGCTTCTCTTCGATCAGTATCGATTTTCTGCCTGCTCTTCAGCATCAGCGTATTTCTGAGCCCTTGCAAGTAGCTCAGTGTAGCTTTTGGGGAACTTCTTATCCAAGAAAAAGGTGAGCCTGGATGTGTGAAGCCCCTTCTTCAGTGCAGAAATAGCCACATGCTCGTTGAGATCGGGGATCTCGAGTGTAGCCGTATTAAACCTGGAGATGTAATCTCGCATGCTTTCTCCTTCATTCTGATGAAGGAGGAACAACATGTCCGTATTTTGGGGGGTCTTGCGGCAAGTCCTGAAATGCATGATAAACAATTTCTCTAACTCGAAAAAAGAATCGATGGTACCTGGATGTATACTCGAGTACCACATCCGAGCAGCTTTCTTCAGAGTGGCTGGGAACGTGAGGCAGTACATCACATCAGAGGCTCCTTGAATTATCATATGGGCCTTAAAACTGCCCAAATGATCGTAAGGATCTGAGGTGCCATTATAGGATTCCATCTAGGGAACCCTGAAGTACCGAGGAATGACTTCGGCCATGATACGGTTGGTGTAGGGAGGGCGCAGATCATATACTACTGCATCGTTGTGACCCTGCTGCTCCCGGATCCTTGCCATCTCCGATTTGATAGCCTTGAACTTTCCATCATAATTAGGGATGGTCTGCTTGGGTACTTCCGCTACGGGAGTAGAATCTTCGAAAGAGGGGGAAGAAGTTTCCCTAGGCCTTTTCCCTTTCTATGGAGGATCAATAGGCCTAGGTATTTCTGAACTTCGGCCTTCAAGAGAGGGTCGAGGACGATGAGAAAGGTGTGCGGACCCCTCTCGAGGGGCTCTCCTCCTCCGGGCGAGCTATGTCCGGAGGTTGCCGGTGGATTTTCCACCAGAAAAGCTCTGTGTTGAAAGTCCTGAACTATCACCGTGAGATTGGTGACTTGGTTCAGGAGGGCTTCGAACTGTTGCCATTCCATGACCATGGTGGGAGGTGGAACTTCATTCTCTACTGGGGGTGCTCATCCTTGGGATGGCGCACGACTTCGACTCGTAGAGGCAATCTGAGTCTTCCCTCTTGCCATTAGAAAATTTTTACTTCCCCTTTATCAGGGAGGGGAGCTTAACAAGTTTGTCGATGGCCTCCCCTACCTGGCGTGCCAATCTATTGGTATAGAGTCCTTGTTCTGACCGGGTGGAGCTACTGGATCGCAGGGCTGCTCCCTGGTTCACCTACAAAATAAATTCCTTGCCGGAGTTGCTCCAATGGGGGACACTCCGATGCCTAAGTTAGAAGCGGGCTCCAGCTACAGAATGGGAAAGGCTCTTTAGAAGTAGAGGGAAAGGACTCTAGGAATTTTGGGAGTGTACTGTGCCTTACCTTGACATCCCCTCTTATCGTTATTTATAAGGAGTCGTCTGGCCTACAATTTCCTTCTTCTCCCCAGCGGTTATGATGGGGAGTTAATTTCTCCCCCATGATTCGCAATCATGGATTGTCATCGAGTAGTTTCGGCTAGGCCGGAGGTGTTGCAGCTAGAGTTACGCGCCCTGATTATATCCCAGAGATAGTCGATGGTAACTGTTGGTTACCTTTGCTAGTCGTGCTTGTTGTGGTGTGAGACAGATCATGAATCCGTCTTCAGACTTCCCTTTTAGGGAAATTCCCGTAATTAGATTGGGAATGTCTTCGTCCTCTGATCCTCTTGAGACAGATCGGAGATCCCGTCTTCAGCATAAATCAGGAACTTGACCTTTGTCATAGGCCGGAGACTGTATTTTCATATGAACCGAAGAGCGTGTCTTCGAGAGTTGGATCGGGCTGGTGATTTTGTTTCTAGGAGCCGAAGGACTTGGTCTTCAGCGAGGGCTGAAGATGTGATCTGAAGGTCTTGTCTTTGGGTGCTGTAGACTCGTAAATGGCTTCGGCATGCCCGTAGATTGTTCAGCTCTTCCTGAATACCTGGGTCCGAAGTTTGTGGTTCAGAAGACAAGGCTTCGGCTGGCTGAATCGGCAGTCGGATCGTACTTGGACAAAGATATCCCAACAAAATCTAAGACATCAAATACTCAGACAGATTAAAAAACATGGAAACACAACTGAGAATGTTGGCTTCTATACTTTTCCAAGAAGTTTTTTAATTTTTGGAATAATAGTATGACACAAATCAGTGCTCTAGAAGCAATAATTCATTGTCCATAAAATCTTCATTCACTAACCGAGGGATTTTCGGTTAATGATGTAGGATATCAGACAAAGGAAAGCTCACACCTTAAATAATTTTATGTACAAAACTATCAACAAGTTATCATAGGAAGGCATTCTCTAAGAAGAGAAATCCAAACAGTAGTTCCATAAAACACAACTGATAAAAGTAATTACTTCGGGGCATTTACCTTCTCACAACAGCATATATATATTTAAAATGGCACTTGCAACCAACGTTTTAAATCCCATGGAATAGAGGCGTCCTAGTTTTTTGGTAGAATAGGGACTATCCTCCTCTTCATGATCATCATCATCGTCATCAGAATCATCATCATTTGTAGAGGTAGCAACTGGAGATGGCACTGGAACTATAGATGAAAATTATGCTAAGATAGATGGATTCACCTTCATCTTCTCCATCATAAGGTGCATAAACTCCTCAGTACAAGAAACACGAGCAGATAACTCACAGTTCTAAGCTACTAATTGCCTGTTCTGATTAATTAACTCCTCATTTTGAGCAGTAACAATCTCAAACATATTATAAATCTTCTCTCACTCCTGAATCTACTCCTCAGGGACTCATGAGGATGTGCAGCCAAAAGATGAGGAGCCTATCAATAAGCTAGCCTGTGATCCAAGTCCATAAATCCATCCCTTATTCACTCCAACTGTTTCTTTCCATACATGTATCATGGATGGCTCAGGCTATTGCTATGATGATTCTATCCCATCCTTCCCAGTTGAGCTCTGACTTGATTGTACCTTTTTCCACTTCTGTGCAAAATTAGTCTATAAAAGATATTAGATACAATCAGTTAAACATACAAATAGTATAAATATGTGAATTAAAATAGAGTTTTTTGAATACTTACATATGCTGTCTCTGCCTTCTTATTCACCCATTGATTGCCATCCTTTTTCTTTTGATGGGTGTGCCTGAAGAGCTCATCTAACATAGGTGCTCGGTTCAACTTTTGCATCTGAATTTCATAACACAAACAACATTAGTAACTTTAAAAAAAAGTTATATGAAATAAGAATGTGATATATGTAAAGAAAAGGATATTTGGCATGGATTCTAAAATAGAATCTTGGATGTTCAGATCTAAAATGTGTTTTGGATGAATCACACTACCAGATGTTCATTTCATTCTACTAATTCTACTGCTTACTAAGAGGAAGAAAGCATAAGGTATTAAATGCACATTAAATCCAGATGACTATTTTAGTTATATATAATAGATGTGAAGTTGATGAAAAATATATATGTATTAATAATAAATAAAAAAATAAATTAATACCAATCTTGTCTCATGGTCATTAATGCTAATAGAACTACTAGTGTAAAGTGGAAAGTCCAATCCATCGTAATCGAATGCACAATTCTTCTTATTTTTCTGACTTTTGCCTTTAAACTCATTACTATCCTAATATTTTCACAGCTCTTGACATACACCCTCCCCAATCCAATCTGGCTTGTGGTCACGATTTTCACGAGCCTCGTTAAAAATATCTGTAAGATGACTTGAACCACGATGCTCCCAATTCCTTCGAATATGCTCATCTTCTAGATCCCATTAATTTTTTTTCTAGAAAAAGAAAAAAATGAAAAAAAATCAATGTCAACAAAATATATAGATACTTTAATCAAGTAAAAATATATAAAATACTTATCAACTTAAAAATATTCTTACCTCAAACTCACGAAACCACATGTCTCGTGTCCTCTTTGGAATCTTCTTCCATGAAGAGTAAAGATCGTCATACTTGCTCTTAAGTATTTCAACCAAAGCACGGGTCATCATGTGGTCGTCATTGAAACTGTAAATATTAACAACTATCAAACAATCATGTATATTCATTTTAATGAAATAAAATAGTGTATTGAACTAAGTATTATATAGTTTTACCAATAACCACTTGGAATTAACGGTGTCCTCTCTAATATCTGTGTGTGCACACCCTCTTGGCTAGAAGTTGTAGTGGTAGAAGTGTGCACAGGTTGGATAGGTGGTGACTGCCCAGGTGGGACCATAGTGTGGGGAGAGGAATGCTGTAAGTAGGGCTAGGTGTGTATAGCATAGTATTTGGATAAGAAAAATTTTGTGATGGATATATAGGAAATGATAGTGGCATAGTAAAGGAAGAGGGTGGGTTAGTAAAAATGGTGGGAATGGAAGGTGGAATGCAACCAGAATATGGTAGTTGAGTTGTAAAAGTCCCTGAGGTCATAGTAGGGAGATGTGGTAGAATAGAAGGAAAAAGAGATGGCATTGTAAGTAGATGTGGTGGCATACGAGGAAAAGGAGATGGCATGGTCGAAGAAGGTGGTGTAATAGGAGAAGAAGATGGTGTAACAGTGACAGAAGGTGGCGAGTCTCTGGGGGGCCATAGTGGTTGAGGGTACTGGTAAATGTATAATGGTTGTGGTGGTTGTGCGAATCTTTTTTAATCGAGTAGCAATTAACTTTCCCTTCCCCTTCCCAACTTGGTCTCAAGGTGACATCTGTAGATGCACAATAATGTAAATGTAAAACAAAACAAATATCAAGTATATTAAATAAGCATATATGCAAACAAGTTATCAAATATTCACAAAAAAAGTAAAGAAATTATCCAGAAGCATAAATATTATACCATAATTACTCTTCATTATCCTTCTTGTCATCTTCATGTATTTCATTACTTTTTAAATCATCTTCATCAGTTAAATATTCTTCTTCTTCTTCTTCTTCTTCTTCTTTCTCTTCATCTTCCTCTTCCTCTTCTTCCTCTTCTTCAACTTTCTCTTCATCTTCTTTTTCTTCATCATCAATGGTGCCTTCAAGATATGCATCAACCTCTTCAAATAATCCCTCACTATCTCATAAATTTTCAATGGCCTCATTATCATTATCATCTATTACATTGACTCGAGACATCTCATCATCTTGAAAAGTGGGCGCCAAAGTATGATCATTTTCTACTTACCTCTCGATCTTGTCTTGATGACCACCCACCAATCTACCTTATCTCTTATCCTTCCAGGATAAGGTAAATAATACACTTGCACCACATGTTTAGGAAGAATGAATGGATCAAACTTTGGATACCTTCTATGATGTCGAATCTCAATAATATCGTACTATTTATGCACTTTCATCCCCCGATTTATAATAGGATCAAACCATTCACAATAAAATAGCACCACCATTTTATCACATTGTCCTGGATACTATAACTCCACCACTTCCTTAAGAATACCATAAAATCACTTTCATTATCACCGTATCCCCTGCCCTTAACACATACTCTACTATTGTTTGTTTTTTGCCCTCAATATATGCATGTGTGTGGAATTTGAATCCACCAATAAGATACATGGGCCAGGTTTTTACCACTCTCATGGGACCCCAAGCTAAGTCATTCAAGTTTTGATTTTGTATCACACTACATGGATTGTGTACCTAATTATAAATTGCAAAAATAATGTATTAGACTTATGTTTCATATGAATAAATAATTTTGATTTGGACAAGAAGTTAAAGCTTACATAATCTTTGAACCATGATGCAAATGAAGCCTCAATCCATGCATCTATTTGAGCATCACTAAGACATCCAGGTATGGAAGCATGCACATACTACACCAACAAACTAAAATACCATATTGTATTAGTTTTGTTACATTCATTAATTGAGTATAAAGTTCTTTGTGGAGTTAAGGAGGATGCGATACTCACTTAAGATATGGCTTCACTTCATCACAATTTAATAATACATGTAACGTTGCAATAGTAAGCTCCTCATCAGTCAAATACCGAGTTCTACACTAACCAGATGAGTGACCAAACTGACTGAATATTAAAAGAGTTGGTTGGCACCTTATTGCATACTCTTCCCTAGTATCATTTTGATTAGCCCTAATGCCTGTAGCATGTACATGAGTCTCAAAATAATATGAACAAAAGTAAGATGTCTCCTGTGCTAAGTATGCCTCACATATGGAGCCTTTAACACGAGCTTTATTCTTAACCATTTTTTTCAACTTGTTAAGCAACCTAAGAACATAGCATTGTATGTTAGCACATGTGATATAAAAGAGTATATGGTTAAAGATTTGAAACAAATACAAAAATATTCTTTTTTACCTCTCAAAAGGATACATCCATCTATATTGAATAGGTCTACCTACTTGTGCTTCATATGGTTGGTGAACAGGTGAATGTTCCATTGAGTCAAAGAAACTAGGTGGAAATATATGTTCCAACTTACACAAGATGATAGGGATATTGTGTTCCATTTGTACCAAATCCTCCTATCGCAGCACAGTTGAGCATAAGTCTTTAAAGAATATACTCAACTCAGTAAGAGGTTTCCATATTGGTTCCGGTAATGCAATAAATGTAGTAGACAACAAACATTCCATAAATACATGGTAATCATGACTCTTCATCCCTAATAACTTGCCTTCGTTCATATCTACACATCTACTCAGATTTGAAGCATATCGATCAGGCATTTTCAATCCTCTTACCCATTCGCAAACAACTCTTTTTTGGTCTAGTGTAAAGCTAAAATTTGCTTTTGGTTTCATCATCTTTCCATTAGGTAACTCATAGAGTTCCAAAGCTCGCCGCCTACAATACCCTTTCAAGTCCATTCTTGCTTTAACATTATCCTTTGTCTTATTTTTTACATCCATAACAGTATTAAGGATATTATCAAACACATTTTTTTCTATGTGAATGACATCTAAGTTGTGTCAGATTAAATTCATCTTCTAATATGGTAATTCCCAGAATATGCTCTGCTTCATCTAATTATAACTTTCTCCATAGCCATGAAATTTACAAGGACCTGTTTTAGTTATTTTGGGATATCCATGAACTTTTTTCCATACTTGGTCCCCTGTTAATCTAATAGGAGGCTCTGATATATCAATTTTGTTTTTTTGAAAGGCATCCTTATTTCTTCTGAACACATGATCAAAAGACAAGAACTGACGATGACAATCAAACCATGTATTTTTACCCCCATGCTCCTAGCAAAAAGCCTTTGTCCTCTCCATATAATAAGGACATACTAATTTTCCAGTTGTGCTCCATCCTGATAACATGCCATATGCCAGAAAATCATTAATTGCCCACATTAAAGCATCCTTCATGAGAAAATTTTGCTTCCTTGAAATGTCATAAGTAACTACACCCTCATTCCACAAAACTTTTAATTCATCTATCAATGGTTGCAAATAAGTCTATCCTGATTTTTGGATTATGCGGTCCAGGAATGAGCAAGGTTAAAAACATATATGGAGCAGTCATACACATATCAGGAGGTAGATTGTAAGGCGTAACAATTACAAGCCAACAGGAGTATGGTGAAGCAGATAGATTGTATGGAGTAAAGCCATCAGCACATAATCCAAGTTGTTGACCCCATAAGTGATTTTGATGATAACCAAACATTGGAGCATGTATATTTATTTTTGACAACTCTTCAAGTGTTTTACAAGTTTTTGTAGGATGGATTAAATGTTCAAACTTCAACTCCTACACCTCAGTTTTCTTGTTTGAGTTATGTTGTAATGTGTTTTTGTAAAGAAGAACCCAATGAAAAAGCTAAGAAAAAAATCATGTGAAAAGGATTACTTCTATGTGTGTGTGCCTTAAAATTAGTTTTGAGTTGGTATGTTTGAAAATGTAAAGAGTTAGTAAGAGTTTTTCTTTAAGTTCAAATGTTAAAATCCTGAAGAAGATACTCGAGCTGACCCAACTTGTTGAAGAGCCGACTCCGCTTACTGGCATGGAGCAAGGATTCTGGAAAGCAGCAATCCAAGCTGACTCGATGGAAAGCTAGCCGACTCTAGTGAATTCAAGTCGACTAGAATCAGTCCGAGCCGACTTCTCTAGAGTCTCATTTCTGAAGATTTCTGAGAATAGCCAGGCGAGCCGACCTGAACCAGAAAGAGCCGACTCTGCTAGACCTAATTTTGAAGATCTGAGAAAGCGAGCCGACCCGAACTGCATCGAGCTGACTCTTCTAGAGTGAGGGTTTTCGATCCCGAGAAGAAGAGCCAACCCAAGCTGAAAAGAGCTGACTCCTCGAGTTCAAGTTTTTCAAAAATTCAAGTTCGAGCCGACCCGAGCTATCAAGAGCCGACTCGTCTAAAGTGATGTTTTGTATCCTGAGACAAAGAGCCGACTGCACTGAAGATTTGGCAACTTGACCTATCACTCGAAGGATTAGAGCTAACTCGAAGGACTCCGAGCCGACTCGAACATCATTTCCAAGTATCTAACGGCTAGTTTCAAAATTTATTTTTGAATGCCAAAAAGTACTCCAACGGTCACAAGTCACATCCCAACGGTCAAAAACATCTCTAACTGCCTTGGAGTGATAGGGACATCTCAAGCATGAATCTTGGAGCAAGCATAATTCTTGGAGTGGCACAGATCTTGAAGCATTTTTTGGAATAAATTTATTTAGGATTTATCTTGTGTTTAAAATTTGAATTAGGATTTGGTTGGTTATGATTGATATATGGATAGGCTTATCTTATCCTATCTTATATTTGAATTTGATTCGTTCTTATCTTTTTATCTTGTATTCAAATTCAAATGAGGATTGAAAAATCTATAAATACCACCCTCAGCCTTTTGTAATGCGGAGGATGGATGAATAAAATTTCTATTGTTCTGTGTGAAGGATCTGTGTGATCCAAGGGTATCTGTATGATCCCTTCTCCATCTTCCCAGGGTTTCTGTGTGATCCCTGATTTTGGGCATCTGTGTGAGCCCAGGGCATCTATGTGAGCCCCTTAGCTATGTGCTTGTTCTTCTAGGGCATCTGTGTGAGCCCCTTTGCTATGTGCTTGTTCTTCTTGGGGAATCTATGGGAACCCTAGTATTTTTTCTTAACCCTGCACCCTCTTCTTTCCTCCTTCTTTGCAAATCCTAATCTCTGGTGACTTTCATGCTCGCCAGCGATCCAGTCCAATCCCGGTCCCGCATCATGGAGTGATGGAAGACCATATATTTGAAGGATTTGAACATCCAAAAGACAATTCTTGACAAGTTTTTTGAAAAGTTCTTCAAACTTAAGAGAGCTTTATTGAATATTCTACCTACCAATAGCAAAAGAGCATAAGAGAATTTAAGCTAGTCTTCAAATCTTCACCAACTCTGATTTGAAGCTTGAAACAACTTTGGAAAGAAGCCACTGAAGCAATTAAAGCCTATTCAAGTGCATTCAAGTGGACTTCCATCAAGCTGCACCGGCACCTATCCGATATATTGAGTTTGTCATTTTTGTTGCATTTATTTCATTCAGTTTTTGAATTATTGGGTTATTGGTGAGCCCGGTTGAAAAACCAAATAGGTTCTTGGTGAGCCATCATAAAAACCAAGTGTTGGGTTCTTGGTGATCCTGGTAAAACCAAGTTAGGTTTCTTTGGTGAGCCTGATAAAACCAAAGGGTGTTGGGTTTTCTTTGGTGATCCCGTAAAACCAAAGTGTAGAGGTTTTGGATTGTGATCCTGTAAAACAATCCAACTGTATTCAGGTATGAATATAGTGGAAATCCCAAGTGGTATCTTGGGTAATGGATGTAGGAGCTGGGTTGCTCTGAACCACTATAAATTTGGTGTGTTTGTGTTGTGCTTCTTTACTCCTTTTTATCTTCTATAATTTATAACTCTGTCATAGCACCTAACACCTTCTAAGGAATTTTTTAATTGCACATTACTTGCTTTAAATTTTTAAATTTTCAATTCATCCCCTATTGGGTAGCCACCTAGATAAAAATTGGTATCAGAGCAATGTCTTTGATTATACTAGAGTAAAGATTGATGGCTCATCCCATGAGTACATCTCTGGCGGAAGGCCAGTCAACCAATAGACCTCCACTCTTCACAGGCACATATTATACATATTGGAAAGTACAAATGAAAATCTATATTCAAGCTGTTGATTTTCAATTATGGAAGGTCATTCTTAAAGAGCCAAGTATCCCCATGATCAAAGTTGATGGCATGGATGTCCCTAAGCCTGAAGAGGACTGGGATGAACACGACGTGAAATTAGGGGAATTGAATGCCAAAGCAATGAATTTGCTTTACTGTGCTTTGGATTCAAATGAGTTTAATCGAATTTTCATTTGCTCTTCAGTGAAGAAAATTTGGGATAAACTTGAGGTGACCCACGAAAGAACTTCTCAAGTGAAAACTTCAAAGATTAATCTTTTAGTGCACTATTATGAACTGTTTAAGATGGAGCCTAATAAAAGTATTTCTACCATGTATACTAGATTTACAGATATTATTAACGGTTTGAAAAGTCTTGGCAGGGTATACTCAAATGCTGATTTAGTATAGAAAATCTTGAGATCACTTCCTGACAAATGGGATCCTAAAGTCACTGCCATCCAGGAAGCCTAAGACTTGAACATTTTATTAATGGATGAATTAATGGGATCTCTCATCACACACGAACTAGCCATGCAGCATAGAATGGATGATGATCAGAAAAAGAAGAAAATAATTGCATTCAAGACTGCATTAGAATCAAAGGATGATGAAGAGACGGAAGATGACTCCTCCTCCTCCGAAGATAATCTTGAAGAAGAAGACATTGCAATGATCGTGAGGAGATTCAGAAAGTTTATGGGAAAGAAGAAAGGAAGGTTTAACAAAAAATTTCATAAACGAGGAGAACATTCCAAAGAAAATGATAAGGACAAAGATAAAGATAAGGAACAAGTTCTCACCTGCTATGAATGTAAGAAACCGGGGCACATTCATCCGGATTGTCCTCAATTAAAGAAATTTTTCAGAAATAAGAAAAAAAAAGCAATGGTTTTCACGTGGAGCGACAGTGAAGACTCCACTTCGATTGAAGAAGAAGAGACCACGAAAATAGCTAACCTATGTCTAATGGATCTCGAAGATGAGGTAAATTCACCCGACACACAAATTGAATTTATATTTGATGAGTTAAATTTTATATTTTATGATCTTTTATCTGAATTCAAAAAGGTAGGAGTAAAGATTAGATCATTAAAGCATATCAATGATTCTTTACTCAAACAAAGAGAAGAAATTTCAGAAAAGAATTCTTTACTGCAAAAAGAACTTCATATCTTTTCTAAAAAGTGTAATGTTTGAAAACTGAGAACAGTGAGTTTTATAACAAAAATGATATTTTATTGAAAGAAAATAATGAGCTGAAAAAAGAGGTTGAGAAACTCAAGCCACTTGTTGAAAAATTAACTTTATCTTCGAACAAGCTTGAGTTAATTCTTAAAGATCAAAGAATTTCTGGTAATAAAGCTGGAATAGGTTTTAATGCCACAAATTCAAATTATATTTCAGCTACTATATTTGTGAAACAAAAGGATTTTATTCCCAAGTTTACTCCTTATAAAACTTTTGTCACAAAAGGTTCTACTCCCACTTCAAAACTTGCTTTATATGTTCCTAAGAATTCAAATACAAAACCTGCTATCTCTACATTTCATGCATCTAGAATTTCAAAGTATTGATCATTTCAAAATTCCAGAATTAGATGTTTTGTTTGCAAGGAATTAGGATATAAAGCTTTCAACTGCAATATTATTAGAAATGTCCATAATACATCAAGAAAAATTTGGGTTCCCAAAGGAACCACCTCTACTAACCTGAAAGGACCCAAGTTAGCTTGGGTACCTAAAAGAACTCCTTGACTTTCTTGCAGGAATGTCTTGCAGCCCAAAAAATGAAAAAAGATGGTATCTCGATAGTGGTTGTTCAAGGCATATGACGGGTGACAAGGATCAGTTCATCACCATGAAAATGAAAGAAAGAGGTATGGTCACTTTTGGAGACAATGGCAAGGGGAAAATAATTGAAATTGGTAAGATCAAAATAACCTCCTATACTTTCATTGAAAATGTATCACTAGTAGATAAGTTGAAGCACAATTTATTAAATATTAGTCAACTATGTGATAAAGGCTTCAAAGTCATTTTTGAATCATCTATGTGTATAGTAACAAACTCTTTTGATTCTGGTAGTAAATTCATTGGACATAGACTTGGAAATATTTAAGTGGTAGATCTAAATGATCTTACCAAGACAAGTAGTTCCAGTTTAGTTGCAATGAATGCTAAGACCAAGGAGTCTTGTTTATTATAGCATAGAAGATTAGGTCATGTTAGCATGCATACTATTGCCAAGTTAATTTCCAAAAATCTTATTAGATGCATGCGTAAGTTTAAAGTTGATTTTGAACATGTCTGTGATGCATGCCAAATGGGTAAAAAACTAGGGAGAGGTTTAAATCAAAAAATATGATTTCAACATCTAGACCTTTAGAACTACTTCACATGGACTCATTTGGATGAACTAGGACCACAAGCCTAGGAGGTATGAAATATGCCCTTGTGATTGTAGATGATTTTTTCAGATTTACATGGGTTTTATTTATTGCTTACAAAGATGAAACTTTCAAAATGTTTAGAAAATTTTATAAAAAGGTTTCAAATCAGAAAAATCTCTCAATAATTTCAATTAGAAGTGATCACGGCAATGAATTTGAAAATCAATTTTTCAATGATTATTGCACTGAAAACAACATTGATCACAACTTCTTCGCTCCTAAAACACCACAACAAAATGGTGTTGTAGAGAGAAAAAATAGGACTTTGGAAGAAATAGCCCAAACAATATTATACGGAGGTAATCTTTCAAGATACTTTTGGACAGAAGTGATGAACACTGCATGTTATATTTTAAACCGCATTTTGATCTGTCCTATTTTGAAGAAAACCCCCTATGAGCTTTAGAATGAAAAGAAATCCAATATCAATTATTTTCATGTGTTTGGATGCAAATGCTTTGTACTTAATAATGGTAAGGATAATCTAGAAAAATTTGATATTAAATATGATGAAGCAATTTTCCTTGGTTATTCTCTACATAGCAAAGCATATAGGGTTTTTAATAAAAGGACTCTTACTGTTGAAGAGTCAATGCATGTTATCTTTGATGAAACTAACACTTCACCATCTAGAAAAGATGAGTGTATTGACAATGATGCACGTACCATTCAAAAGAAGATGGAAGATATGAATATTCAAGAAAGACCAATTTAAGAAGGAGAAGAAATGGTAAGTAAGGATCATACCGATCTACCAACTGAATGAAGGTACACTACTTTCCATCCTAAAGAATTAATCATTGGTGATCCTTTTCAAGGCATTAGGACTAGGTCTGCACATAGGATTGCACATGATTACCTAGCCTTTGTATCTCAAATAGAGCCTCACACTTTAGAAGAAACAGAAAATGACCCAAACTGGATATTAGCTATGCATGAAGAACTAAACCAGTTTGAAAGAAATAAGGTTTGGACACTAGTTGACAGACCTAAAGACCACCCAATTATAGGAACCAAATGGGTCTATAAGAATAAACTAGATGAACAAGGAAATGTCATTAGAAACAAAGCTAGATTAGTGGCTAAGGGATATAGTCAAGAAGAATGTATTGATTTTGATGAAACTTATGCACCTGTAGGAAGACTAGAAGCCATTAGATTATTACTTGCATTTGCTTGCTACATGAACTTCAAACTTTTTCAAATGGATGTGAAAAGTGTATTTTTAAATGATTTTATTGCTGAACAAGTTTTTGTAGAACAACCACCGGATTTTGAAAATCATGCCTTTCCAAATCATATGTTTAAACTTAATAAAGTTTTATATGATTTGAAACAAGCCCCTATAACCTGCTATAATAGACTTAGCACTTTCTTGATTGAAAATGATTTTTCAAGAGGAAATGTTAATAAAACTCTTTTTATCAAAAAGAAAAATAATGATATATTAGTTGTACAAATTTATGTTGATGATATTATCTTTGGTGCAACTAATGAAAGTTTTTGTGAAGAATTTGATAAGCTAATACAGGGAGAATTTGAAATGAGCCTAATGGGTGAACTTAATTACTTCCTTGGACTTCAAGTAAAGCAAACAAAGGAAGGAGTCTTCATCAACCAAGCCAAATACACCAAAGAAATCATCAAGAAATTTGGTATGGAGATGAGCAAACAAATGAACACACCCATGAGCCCATCTTGCAAATTAGACAAAGATGAGAGTGGATCCAATGTCGATCAAAAGCTATATAGAAGTATGATTGGATCTTTATTATATTTAACTGCCAGTAGACCAGATATCTTGTATAGTGTATGTGTATGTACTAGATTTCAATGTAATCCTAAAGAAACACATATGCTTGCTGTTAAAAGAATATTGAGATATTTAAAAGGTACAAGTAATCTAGGTCTTTGGTTTTTAAAAGAATCATCTTTAAATTTAATTGGATTCTATGATGCTGATTATGCTGGTTCTAAAGTTAATAGAAAAAGTCTAGCGGTACATGTCAATTTCTAGGGTTGAATTTAATCTCATGGCACTAAAAGAAACAAAACTCGGTAGCACTTTCTACTGCTGAGACAGAGTATGTTGCTGCAGGGAGTTGTTTTGTACAAGTGTTGTGGATTAAACAATAACTAAAAGATTTTGGTGTTATACATTGCAAAATTTTGATCAAGTGTGATAACACAAGTGCTATAAATCTAACGAAAAATTCTATTCAGCATTCTAGGACCAAGCACATAGAGATTAGACACCATTTTATTAGAGACCATGTTTCGAATGGTGACATTGAACTAGAATTCATCTCAACAGAAAAATAATTAGTTGACATCTTTACTAAGCCACTGAATCAGGATAGATTTGAATTGCTTAGAGGAGAATTAGGGCTTTGTGATCCTATCTAGATTTAGTCAACCCAGTTTCTTTCAAAAATTAAGGAAAAATTATCTAGAAAACCTCCTATAATTATTCATGATTTCTTGAACAACTTTCCTTGAATTTTCAATTGTACCAAATTCAATTTCTGAATCATTTGATTTTATATGGAAAGTTTCTGTTCGAGTCGACTCGAGCAATTTTGCTCTGGTCGAGCCAGCTCGAATGTATAAGTTCTCTACCTATCGCTGTGGTCGAGCCAACTAAGTCTTTTCCTAGCCGACTCGGTGTTCTAATTATTCTGAGTTCGCTCTAGTCGAGCCAACTCGGATGTTTCTAGGGTTGGGCGAGCCGACTCGAAAGTCGGGAAATTGCTATTTAGGTAGTTTTGAACTGTATTTTCTAAGTAGTTCACTCTTCTTACTTTACCTTAAACTCACACCACTTCTCTTGGAAACTTTACCAAACTCCCAAAAAATCATTCCCTAGAGCCTAAAATTCCTTAATCCCTCTATAATGGCTTCTCGAAGATCTGCGATGAAGGTTCTTCAGATTGGTGAATCAAGCGCTCGCAGTATAGATGCAAAAGAAAAAGGGGGAAAGAGGAAAATATCTGCTCCAGTGCAACAAGATGAAGAAACTCCTTCTCCTCCCGGACAGCATGTCTCAATGGTCAACCAGCCTGTCACTTGCGAAAGAAGGATCGACTTTGCATTCCTAAAAGAAATGGAAATGAAATTTGGAAAATGGATAGAAAGTCAAGGTTGGAAGCACTTCTGCCCTTTGGACATCTTGACCTATCCTTCACTAGTATGGATTTTCTATGAAAATATAGTCATCAAAGAATTTCACTTGGAATCTACTGTCAAGGGAAAGGTAATAATCTTGGATGAAGAGAAATTGGGCAATTTGCTCCGAATGCCTATGAACGATGCCACTGAGCTTCTTCTACCAGACAAGGAACATATTCTAAAGTTGATTCTAGAAAAAGAAGATGTGAGCACAGTTCAGCATGTACAAGCCAATTTATTGTCGAAGGAAATGAGGCTTCTGCACAATAAGATTAGCAAAATATTTCTTCCTAGAATTGGCTGCTTTGATTGGGTCAGTGAGAAAGATATGATATTTATGGGACACTTGATTGAAGAAAGGCCTCTCAATCTTCCTTATATATTGATGATTCAGATGACTAAAGCAGCAAGAAAAGTCAAAGCCTGTCTACCCTATGGTATGGTTTTCACTCTATTGTTTGAAGAAGCAGGAGTTGACTTAACCAATGAAATAGGAAAGCCATTACATCATTTGATATCTACTCCTTCAATTCACTGAAAAGAATGGGTTACAAGCTACAAGAAGGAATATGGATAAAAAGGATGCCTAGTCAGGTTGCTGCTACCTTTTTAGATGATGATGAAGCTGCTGCTGAAGAAAGGACTGAAGGCACAATGATTACTCCATCTGACCTCAAGAAGCTAATATTTCAGAAGATGGAAGATATTTCAAGATCATTGATAGATCACATAAATTCTGCAATTGATGAAATAAAAAATAAAGTTAATGCAAGCCTGTAGGATTTAAGATCTAAATAAAAGCTTCACCAGCAGAAAATTGAAAAGAAAATGGAGGATTTTAAGAAAGAGATCAGAAGCATCCTACTGCAATCCCAGAAGGAAACAATTCCCACTGAAATGCTCCTGAATAGATCATCAAGGAGTCACTTGACATTCCTGCTCCTATTCCTTCATCTGATCCATCCAAACCTGTTAAGACTAAGAAGAAACCCAAAACCAAGAAGACTAAAGTTCTTAGAGCCCTTGTTAGAACTAGGTTCGGGGATTTAAGGTTTAAACCCCTGAAAACTAAGACTTCTGATAAAGTTATAGAGGTAGGCTCTTCTTCTTCAACTGAGGAAGAAGAAGAATAGTTTATTTGGTTAGTCCTTTGGGTGTACTTCTGATTTTGTTAATGTTCTACATGTTATCTTTTACATTTGCAATGTACTTTCTTTCATACTTTGTATGCCAAACTTATCAATAAAATGAAAGTTTCTTTAGCAATTTCGTTTGTCGTAATATACAATGTTTTGATACAACTGTGATGAAATTTTAATTAGAATTTCAAATTTGAGAATGTGAAATTATCTCAAACAAATATTAAAAACTTTCTCAATCTATTTTAAAATCTGAGCTTTATTTAAAACCACCTTTTTGATTGACTGACAAAAAGGGGGAGAAATATGAAAAATGTGAAGAACGAAAAAATGGGAGAAATATGAAAAATGTGAGAAATAGGAAATCTCCTACCAACTATTCTTCAAGTGTATAAAAAGAATGAAAAAGGGGGAGCACAAAAATGATAGTATTCAAAAAGACTTAATGCTTAAATTGCTTTAAAACCTAGAGAAAGGGGGAGATTCTCTTGAAATGATTTTGCTCTAATTGATATTCAAATTAATTTAAATGCTCTGATTGCTTTTGTCAAATTCTCTGATACTCCATGTTTTGCACTAATTATAACATTATGAAGCATGAAAAGTTTAGCACTTTGATGATATACAATAATATCATCTCTTGAGCTCTGATACTTATTTACCAATTCAATTAGCTCTAATACATGTGAATAATTAATTTTCAAATACTTTCATACATGTAAAGTGTAAAAAATTTTTCACGCCCAGTGTTTTATCATCATCAAAAATGGGGAGATTGTTGACCCTATAAGTGATTTTGATGATAACCAAACATTGGAGCATGTATATTTATTTTTGACAACTTTTCAAATGTTTTACAAGTTTTTGTAGGATGGATTAAATGTTCAAACTTCAACTCCTACACCTCTGTTTTTTTGTTTGAGTTGTGTTATAATGTGTTTTTGTAAAGAAGAACTCAATGAAAAAGCTAAGAAAAAAATCATGTGAAAAGGGTTACTTCTATGTGTGTGTGCCTTAAAATTAGTTTTGAGTTGGTATGTTTGAAAATGTAAAGAGTTGGTAAGAGTTTTTCTTTAAGTTCAAATGTAAAAATTCTGAAGAAGATACTCGAGCCGACCTAACTTGTTGAAGAGCAAACTCCGCTTACTGGCATGCAGCAAGGATTCTGGAATGCAGCAATCCGAGCCGACATGATGGAAAGCGAGCCGTCTCTAGTGAATTCGAGTCGACTGGAATCAATCCAATCCGACTCCTCCAGAATCCCACTTTTGAAGATTTCTGAGAATAGCCAGGCAAGCCGACTCGAACCAGAAAGAGCCGACTCTGCTAGACCTAATTTTGAAGACCTGAGAAAGCGAGCCGACCGAACTGCATCGAGCCGACTCTTCCAGAGTGAGGTTTTCCGAACCTGATAAGAAGAGCCGATCCAAGCTGAAAAGAGCCAACTCCTCGAGTTCAAGTTTTTCAAAGATTCAAGTTCGAGCCGACCCGAGCTATCAAGAGCTGACTCGTCTAGAGTGATGTTTTGCATCTTAAGACAAAGAGCCGACTGCACTAAAGATTTGGTGACTCGACCTATTGACTCGAAGGATTCGAGCTGACTCGAAGGAATCCGAGCTGACTCGAACGTCGTTTCCAGGTATGTAATGGCTAGTTCCAAAATTTGTTTTTGAATGCCAAAAAGTGCTCCAACAGTCACAAGTCACATCCCAACGGTCAAAAACATCTCTAACTACCTTGGAGTGATGGAAGACCTTATATTTGAAGGATTTGAACATCCAAAAGACAATTCTTGACAAGTTTTTTGAAAAGTTCTTCAAAGTTAAGAGAGCTTCATTGAATATTCTACCTACCAACAGCAAAGAGCACAAGAGCATTCAAGCTAGTCTTCAAGTCTTCACCAACTCTGATTTGAAGCTTAAAACAACTTTGGGAAGAAGCCACTGAAGCAATTAAAGCCTATTCAAGTGCATTCAAGTGGACTTCCATCAAGCTGCACCGACAACTATCCGACAAATTGAGTTTGTCATTTTTGTTGCATTTATTTCAATTCAATTTTTGAATTGTTGGGCTATTGGTGAGCCCAGTTGAAAAACCAAATAGGTTCTTGGTGAGCCTTCATAAAAACCAAGTGTTAGGTTCTTGGTGATCCTGGTAAAACCAAGTTAGGTTTCTTTGGTGAGCCTGTTAAAACCAAAGGATGTTGGGTTTTCTTTGGTGATCCCGTAAAACCAAAGTGTAGAGGTTTTGGATTATGATCCTGTAAAACAATCCTACTATATTCGGGTGTGAATATAATGGAAATCCCAAGTCGTATCTTGGATAGTGGATGTAGGAGCTGGGTTGCTCCGAACCACTATAAATTTGGTATGTTTGTGTTGTGCTTCTTTACTCCTTTTTAGCTTCTACAATTTATAACTCTATCACAGCACCTAACACCTTCTAAGTGATTTTTTAATTACACATTACTTGCTTTAAGTTTTTAAATTCCAAATTCACCCCCCTCTTGGGTAGCCACCTGGGCAACACAAGTCTAACATTTCTTGGCTCTAATACAAACTCGGGATATGTACAGTCAAAATATTTCCATGCTTCACCATCTGATGGGTGGAACGTAATATATTATTTCTGTCTATTCTCATAATGCCATCTTATGTGTCCTGCCGATCTGTTTGAGGCATAAAGCCTCTTAAGTCTATGGATAAGTGGCAAATAATGCATCCTCTTATAAGGTATTTGACTATGATTCATACTTCCTGTCCTACCTGGTTTGTATCGAGGATGACCACAGAACTTGCAATCAATTAAAGACTCATCATCCTTGTAATACAACATACACCCATTAAAGCAACAATCTATTTTTTTAGCAGATAGGCCAAGCTTTGAAACTAATTTCTTTGTCTTGTAGAAGTCGGAAGGTATTAGATTACCGGGAGGGCTTATCTCTTTCATAAGCCCCATAAATTATTAAAACAATATTGAGATATATTGTTATCAGACTTGATGCTCATCATTCTAACCGCAACTGATAACTTTGAGTGATTAGTACAACCTGGCCAAAGTGGCTATTGTGCTGCATGCAACATCTTGTAAAACTTTTCAGCCTCTTTATTTGGAGAACGGTTACTACCTGGAACCATGAAAGAATTGCATGCCCGCAGTAGTGGACCATACAAAGTAATTAAGAAAATAGGACCTAATGCCTATGTGCTCGAGTTGTCACCTGAACTAGGCATTAGCAATACCTTCAATATTTCAGACCTTATCGAGTATAAGGAATCAACGTTGATTCCTAGTAAGCCATTTGGGCCTAATCCTGTCCTTGAGAGTGAACCAACCCAAGTGTGTCCACCTGCCATACCACCAACCCGGAGAGACAAGATCGAACGGATCTTGGATGACAAGATCATCACTACTCGGAGCAAAGATTACCAGCGGTATCTGGTTCATTAGCAAGGATGACCTGAGTTTGATGATTCTTGGATTACCAGAGAGGACTTACAGAGAGTTGCCCATGACTTACTACAGTATTATAACAGTGGAATTGACCCATACTCGACAGGGTCGAGTTCCTCCCACCCGAGGAGAATTGGTATGGGCACCAGGGCCAAAAGAAGTTGACAGGTTGAACCCACATTCCTGTGGATCACCTATGAGTAAAACCCTGAACCCAACCCTATTCACCATGTAAATATTTTATTTTAAATTTTATTATTTTTGTTTAGTTAGGGTAAACCCTTTTTTACCAACTATAATTAGGGTTTTATTTATTTTGAGAAAAAACCCTATTTACTAGGTTGAGTCAAAATCCCAATTGAGTCAAACCCTAATTATCCAATTGGGATCTTAGTGGTCTAATTTAATTAGCCCTTTTTACCAACTTTAATTGGATTTTTATTTTGAAAACCTAATTAAGTATGGTTGGTTCAATTAGTTATCAGATGGTTAGTTATTCATGAGTCCATGTAATTAGTTGAGTTATTGAGTCTTGTATTACAAGGGAGTCCCATGTACATCCAATTGAAGATCCATGTGCTAGCCCAAGACAAGCCATGAGCTAGCCCAAGACAACCCATGTGCTAGTCCAAGACAATCCATGTGCTAGGCCAAGTCAATTTATTTTTGGCACCACCTTTGCAAGACTTCTGGACAACACCTGCCACATCACCATGGGACAATAACACATGGCATGTCACTTGTGTTTGGACATAAAACAAGTTTAAGACATTCCCATATGACAACATCCTTTGGTCGGCCCATGAAGAGAGGATTATTTAGCGCCTCATATTCTTAAGATAAGTAAGTGTGAAGGATTCTTATCCTTGGTGCCCCTCCATTCAAGTTAATTCATGCCAAAAGCAAAGTAGTCGGCCAAAGTATTTCACTTCCTTCTTATCGCCAACTTCAAACAGAGTTTCAAGTTATTTGCTCACCAAGTGTTGGAGACCCAAGGGTTCCTATTTCTAGCATTTCACTTAAACAAGTTGCTAGTTGCTCAAGCTTCAAGAACTCAAGAGTTTCATCAGAACTCTTGAGTCTTCTCTAATCTAAACTAAAGTGTCCATGCACCAATCCAAACTAAAGTGTCCATGCACCTGCAGAAGGCAACATTATCAAGACTCCTGAGTCATGAAGTGTCCATGCACCTGCAAAAGGCAACATTATCAAGACTCCTGAGTCCACCCATCATGACCAACCAAGGAAGCAATAGTGGCCCTTTATCAAAGTTCATCTCCATCTTGGTGCCAACCTTGGATTAGAGTCCCATTCAATCCATCAAGTAGGAGTCCAAGCTATTTAGATCTAAATTCCAGAGTTGTAGTTCAAAGGGAACAAGAGTCTTGTATCTAAGTCCCTTACTTCACTGGTTGGGAGTCTATAAATATTCCACCAGGCCCCCCTTGTAATTCATAAAATTATTATTGAAATACAAATAAATTCTGCAAAATTTTTCCTTTGCTGTGTGCATCGCAGGGTGTGAAGCCCTTCCTTTGTTTCTTTGGAGCATCGTGGGGTGTGAGGCCTTACTTATCCAGTCGACAAGAAGACCCAACCATCACTTCGAACCCTTTCTTTTCCTTCTTTTCTTTTCATTGCTGATTTCTAACTTGAATTCCTTTGCTGAGTGTTTCGCAGGTGATTAAGAATCTAGATCTAGTGTTCTTGCCTCGGAACTGGCATCGTGCGGAAGATCGAAGCCCGGAAGCAAGATCTTGAAACCCTGCCACGATAATCTTGAGAGTTCTATTAGATCTAAAGAATCGATCTTCGTTAGTAACTTTAAAATTATTCCCCCTCTTTAGTTTCTGATTAGTTGAAGGTTAATCCTAGTTTCGGTGGTTTCTCAACCACCAGGTCCTGCTTTTAAATTACTTTATAGGTTTACTTGTGCAGGCAACAGACTTATTAGTTTCCTTTTCTGTCTCCTTTGAGCTCTTCTTTAAAATCTAAAAAAATAAAAAAAATTAGTTTCTAATTTTTCTCTATTAATTAGTTATTAGTTTCTAATTCATCTTGCGCTACTCCATGAAGGCCATCACCTCGGTGGCATACGACACCATCTACTTGATCTTCTTGAATGTGTGTTCCTTCTTTTTCTGGACTAGCCATATGAACCCAGCCTCACGGTTATACCCAAACTCCTCCATGTTCTCGAGAGGGAGCAGACCCTTTGAAAGGTAGAGCTCTTCAAGAGTTGGATGGATTTCTTCTTGCAGTGGGCATCGCCTTGGTAGATCTCAGCACCCAGAATCTACACATATCTCAAAGCAACTCAGCATATATCCACCTTTTTTGGCACCGATCTTGATGCATTCGGATTATATTTTATTAATTTTAATTTTTTTTAATCTGGATGTATTGATTAGTTTGAAGTTGTTTTAATTTCAAATTTGTTTTAGATTAGATTATTAGTTTGTAGTTTGTTAGGTTTGGGATAGGTTTCATCTTTATCTTGTAAGAGGATTGGAAACTCTATAAATATCACCCTCAGTCATTTATAAAAAATGAGTGAATAAAGATGAGTGTTTGGAAAAGAGTGATTCTTTTCGTTCGCCCCGCATAGGGAGGGTGTGAGGCCCATTTTCCTTTGCCTTTGGGTGTCGAGGGGTGTGAGACCCTATTCCTTCACTTTCGAGCATCGAGGGGTGTGAGACCCTAATCCTTCACTTTCGAGCATCGAGGGGCGTGAGGCCCTAGTTTTCCTTTGTTCTTCGGAACATCACGGGGTGTGAGGCCATTTTCCTTTGTTCTTCAGAACATCGCGGGATGTGAGGCCCTAGTTATCCCCTTCTTGACCCTAATTCCAAGAGACTTCTCAGCTCTCCAACGATCCTCCTAGCCTTGTCCTGTATCAATTTGGTATCCGAGCGGGAGAGGATTAGGGTTAAAAAAAAAAAAAAAAAAAGAGAAAGAGAGTTACAGCATCGAGCCTGACTTAACGGAGTCAAGTATAGTCAAGTATTTCCCATCCCAGGGAAATGATGGAGACATCAAAACCTATCAGCATTTTTTTCTTTTTTCTCCTAGATTTTTTTATTTTATTTTATATTTTTTATCCTGGCTATTCCACTTATCCTTGCTATTCCCATTTTATTCCATGTTTATCCCTGATTGATTCCTCTGTTATTCTTGCCATCTTCTTCCTCTATCCGTTGTGCAGATCACCTTCTTTCAACCTTATCCCAGCCAATCCATCAACACCGCCACCACCCAACCCGTGCAATCAAAGCCACACTGCCACCATCCCCACCATCTCCGTTCAGCATCGACCGAGCCACAAATCCACGGTCGAGCAGACCATGGGCATGCAATTTTTTCATGGTTCCAGGTAGGAACAGTTCAAATCATAGTCAAATCATTACAAAGTCTCCTTCTGTGTACTCCTTGAGTCTTCTTTTAAAATTACCCTTGGTTAATGTATGATATGTTGATGAAAATTTGGCATGAATTCCTAATAAATGCCATAGTGTTTTCCAAAAATAGGATGCAAATTGAATATGCTCAAAGAACTTATGCAACCTACTGATTTCATCAAAATGTAATCGGGTGGCTCTAGAAAGAGTGGAAACTTCAGGCTAGGGTAGGAAATAAGAAGTGGATTCGGGGCTAGCCTGGTGGGGTAGGACATAAGAAAAGGGCTCATAAAACAATCCCTGACTAGTGGGGTTGACCTTAAGGGTTTGAGGTATAGCTACAGGGTCTGCCCTATAAAAGAATGGGTCACTAATCTCAGGGAAGAGATCTTCAATTGGAGTCAAAGGGGTGACTTTAGCCTGAGGGTATCGGACTAAAGAAATCATGTCCTCAATAGGCTCTATGACTTGAGTCTCTCCTTGTGTTTCCTTAAGTAAAGTCTTAGCAGTAAGGTTAGGATCCTCTTGGATCTCTTTTTCTAAGGGTCCTACAGTTTCAATCTATGTAGGGTTAAGGGTCAACTAACTCTGGATCTACCTCCTGTATCTCCTCATCTACATACTCATCTACCAAGCTCACATCAGCTTCATAGACTTCTTCTTCAATAGCATCTTGGTGAACCAATTGGGTAGTAGGAGTAGGTTGGTTAAGGAGAAATTGGCTAGGATCTGGACTAGTAGGGGTAGATCGACTAAAGAGACAATGACTAGGATCTAGGATAGTGGAGAAGGGTTGGTTAAGGGAAACCTGAATAGTACCTAGGTTTTGACTTTAGCCACTGATCTTAGTGGGTTATGGCTGACTAAGGGTAGTTGGTTTGGGTAAACCAGGGTTAGTACGGGTTCTATGGATTCTTTCTAGATTTTCAATTCATTTATCTATTCGGGCCCATTTATTGTTCATCAAGACAAGCTGATCATTCATGAGCCTCAGAAAGGTTTCAAAATTGGGGTCCATGATTAAATTGGGTTGGGGTGAGACTCCTAATCTAATGGTTATGCAATGCAGACACACAAACTTGACTCGGACTAGGGTTTCCTAGACGTAGAGATCAAGTAGAATGGGTCAGCTCAAATTACAGCCAATTCAATAATTACCCTGTCCACTGGCCAGGTAAGAGGTGGGGTCATGGGAGGCTCCCCCTGCTCTCGCAGGGTCCTAATTAAAAATCACGAAATCACTTAGGGCATTTGCCTCTAGACCTCTAGCCTTAGACACCAGGTTCAAGTGATAATCAGAGGATTGGGTGCACTAGCTTACACACAATACTTAGAACCCAACCTGTTGGTGTCCCTAGCTCACTAGAGCAAATTAAGTCTAATTAATTTTAATTAGGGCTAGGACTGATGCAAAGGTGGTGATTGTAGGCTAAGGAAGGGTGATAAAATCCCTCCCTTATGTAGATATTGAGTGCCCTTAAGATTAGCTTTAGATGATGCACACATAAGATGAAACCCTAGATGCAATCAAACTAAAATAATTAAAATAACAAAAAAATAAAATTAATTATTATTTTATTATTTTATTATTTTAATTTTGTTTTCAGTAGAGATATAGTTTGTAGAAAAAAAATTCTAAGATGCAGAAAATTTAAATATGCAAGATTTATGCAAAAAGAACCATAAACTAGAATTGCTGAAATTCAGAATAGAATGTTCTCGGGCAATATTCTAGCGAGCAGAAAATCTACATACTATAATAATTCATGAGAGAAATATAGAAAATACTTTCAATTATGATGGATCCAACAAATAAGAATCAGGCAATTCTAAGTTATCTACGTATAGAAACAATTAAAATAACAGAGTATATACTAAGATAGCCGAGATGTAGAAATTAAAACCTAGATGCATAAGTCAAAACCTAAAAATGCCTATCTCTTTGTTTTCTTCTTTAAGGGTCAATTCACAGTGGCACCCCTACACGCCATAGGAAATCCTGTTTGAATGGGAGGTGAGGGTCTTGCAGCCCTACTTTTTTCTATGACCGGATGGCCATGGTGAAGCACCCAATCCGAGTACTTAAAGAGAACTAAGTCGGCACAAGAGAGATTAAACCCTAGTTTAACCTGCTCTGATACCAAAACTGATGTGGGACAGAAAACCAAAACTAAATTACTAAAATTAATAACTAATTAATAGAGAAAAATTAGAAACTAGTTTTTTAAAAATTTCTTAGATTTTAAAGAACTCAAAGGAGACAGTAAAAGAAACTAATAAGTCTATTGCCCGCACAAGTAAACCTATAAAGCAATTTAAAAGCAGGACCTGGTGGTTGAGAAACCACTAAAACTAGGATTAACCTTTAACTAATCAGGAAAGGGGGAATATGTTTAAAGTTACCAACGAAGATCGATTCTTCAGATCTAATAGAACTCTCAAGATTGTCATGGCAGGGTTTCAAGATCTCGCTTCCGGGCTCCGATCTTCCGCACGTTGCCTCTTCCGAGGCAAGAACACTAGATCAAGATTCTTGGTCACCTGCAAAATACTCAGCAAAGGAATTCAAGTTAGAAATCAGCAATGAAAAGAAAAGAAGAAAAAGAAAGGGTTCGAAGTGATGGTTGGGTCTTCTTGTTGGCTGGATAAGTAAGGCCTCACATCCCGCGATGCTCCAAAAGAACAAAGGAAGGGCCTCACACTCCACGATGCACATAGCAAAGGAAAAATTTGGCAGAATTTTTTATATTTCAATAATAATTTCATGAATTACAAGGGAGGCTGGTGGGGTATTTATAGACCCCCAACCAGTAAAGTAAGGGACTCAGATACAAGACTCTTGTTCCCTTTGAACTACAACTTTGGAATTTAGATCTAAATAGCTTGGACTCTTGCTTAATGGATTGAATGGGACTCTCACCCAAGGTTGGCGCCAAGATGGAGATGGTGATGAACTTTGATGAAGGGCCACTATTGCTTCCTTGGTTGGTCATGATGGGTGGACTCAGGAGTCTTGATAATGTAGCCTTCTGCAAGTACATGGACTCTTCAATTTGGATTGGAGAAGACTCAAGAGTTCTGATGAAACTCTTGAGTTCTTGAAGCTTAAGCAACTAGCAACTTGTTTGAGTGAAATGCTAGAAATAGGAACCCTTGGACCTCCAACACTTGGTGAGCAAATAACTTGAAACTCCCTTTAACGTTGGCGACAAGAAGGAAGTGAAATACTTTGGCTGACTACTTTGCTTTTGGCATGAATTAACTTGAATGGAGGGGCACCAAGGATAAGAATCCTTCACACTTACTTATCTTAAAAATATGAGGTGCTAATTAATCCTCTCTTCATGGGCCAACCAAAGGATGTTGTCATATGGGAATGTCTTAAACTTGTTGCATGTCTAAACACAAGTGACATGCCATGTGTTATTGTCCCCTAGTGATGTGGCAGGTGTTGTCCAGAAGTCTTGCAAAGGTGGTGCCAAAAATAAATTGACTTGGCCTAGCACATGGCTTGTCTTGGACTAGCACATGGCTTGTCTTGGACTAGCACATGGCTTGTCTTGGGCTGGCACATGGGTCTTCAATTGGATGCACATGGGTCTCCCTTGTAATATACGACTCAATAACTCAACTAATTATATGGACTCAATGAATAACTAACCATCTGATAACTAATTGAACCAACCATACTTAATTAGGCTTTCAAAATAAAAACCAAATTAAAGTTGGTAAAAAGGGCTAATTAAATTAGACCACTAAGATCCCAATTGGATAATTAGGGTTTGACTCAATTGGGATTTCAACTCAACCTGGTAAATTGGGTTTTACCCCGAAATAAACAAAACCCTAATTATAGTTGGTAAAAAGGGTTTACCCTAACTAAACCAAAATAACAAAATTTAAATTAAAATATTTACATGTTAAATAGGGTTGGGTTCAGGGTTTTACTCATAGATGATCCACAGAGATGTGGGTTCAACATGTCGACTTCTTTTGGCCCTGGTGCCCGCACCAAGGCTCTACCACATAATTTGGAGCATCATTATTTTGATAAGCATCCATATTACTATTATAAACATCTTCAAAATTTAGACCAGCAGCATCAATAACCATGGCTTTGTATCTATTGGTTTGCTCATTATTTCCCAATTGACCATAATTAGAAGCATTAAATTGAGCAGTACTTGAACCAATAAATTGCATTTGATCAACACCATAATTCATAATTGGTTCAGTTTCTCCATGTTCTATCCAATACCAGTAGTCAGGTTTGAAACCTTTTTTATAAAGATGTACCTTCACTTCCTTTACAGTTAAGTACTTTGTGTTTTTGTACTTGAAACAAGGACATCTAATTTTCTTCTCATTCAAAAATATAGGTTGTCGTCATGCAAAATGAATAAACAACTCCACCCCCATTAGAAACACATCTGTATAACCCTTTCGCTCCGGTAACAGTCTATTATACATCCAACTATGATAATGATGAATGTCCATAATAACGAAGCTTTAGAGTGTTTCCTTGATAATCAACCTAAAATTATAAACAATTGATGCATGTTAATCTTGAGTTTTTATGCATGTACTATATATACAAATGCATGTTAACCATTATTGGAGAAAATAATGAGTAATGGTGCATAGGTACTAATTTCATTTTTTCTGTAGAATACATGGATGATGAATATAAATAATAAAAGTTGATCAAAAAATTAAAAGAAAAAGGCAGTGGATAGGGTACCCATAAATTTTGCCCTACCTATATCTGAATCCATTTAAAATCTTTCTACATAAGAGTTCTTAAAGCACATGTTAAAGATTAAAGATCATAAGTATAAATCTTGAAAAAGAAATTTAAAAAAATATATTATTACCTTTGTATTCTCTCTTGGTGAGTAAGTTACAAAACCAAACCCACGAAAATGGCCATCAAAATGTTCCTATTATTCACAAAGTCATTTAAAATAAGAAATGTGATTAAAAATATGTTTATAGGCAAGCATGTAAAGTACAACCATGTAAGTAAAACCATGAAGGAAAAAAAGGCACGGAGTGGTGATCAAAAATGATCATAACAGGAGCCTCACTACTAAAAAAACCAGTAACCTCTAAGTAGCAATTAAAACAAGACATTTAACAGGAGAATTTATATCTAACATGTTAGGCATAAAAGGTTTTCATCTTGTGAAATAAAGACTTGATGCTCCAAAAATCATAGTTTTCACCATCAAAGATAGGCATAAAAGGTTATTGGATGCTCATACCCATGAGATTTAAAGTTTCCATGAAGATCTTCTTGAATGGGACTTGTTTTCTCATAAATCTTACTCAAACCTAGCTACAACGATCTTCCTTGCTATGATACCAATTTGTTGGGTGTGATTTCAGCTCATAAACATATATTTGGAAGCAAAGAAAAAAAAGAAGAAAATGGATGATCTATATGATGGAAGAAGAACCTTTCTCAACTGAATTTTTTCTTATTTTTTTTTCCTGCTTTCATGGTAGCCCTATTTTTTTACTTTTCTTGGCTCCCAAGAAGACTACATAATAGCCATCCATGTGGCATATATGCAATCCAACACTACATTGATCAAACATAATAAGAGAGAGAGAGAGTTTAATATATAATAAACATAGCATTAGAATTTAATACTAGTAAGCCCAAATCATGTCCTTTTTTTAAAAAAAAAAATCTTCTAAATTGGAGCACCAGGAAGTCACTGCCCTGGCTTAACTAATATATATGAAGAGGATTGTTTATGTATATATTGATAATCATTGCAAGACAAGAACGGAAATAGAAGGAAACAAATGCTAGAAGAGTTTATTCATCAGTGATCTTTGCAATCACATCAGCATTTGAAAGCAACCAAGTGCAGTTTAGGCTTTCAAACTTGAAGGTATAAGTACTATACCAATCTGTAGCACAATTTGTAAGCAGGAAAAGTGTTTCTAGCCCAAGGGATGATGTCTTCTTCTCAATACAATCTGCATAATAAAATAAAGACTCATTTTTAAAAATAAGAACAAAAGGTGTACGTAGACTCATGGACACTGATGATGACAAGACATTATCCATAAATGAAGTATACCATTGCTAAAATCCAACAGAATTAAAAGGACAAAATAACAAAATTTAACTAAATGCACCCTAGTTTAAGTGATAGAATTTACACGTTATATATGAATCAGTGTTTTTTATTATGTTAACAGAATTTATACTGCTTTTAAAAAAAATTATCAAACTAAACATATTTACTGCAACAGGCTGGCTTGACTTGCTTCTATGGGGCTGGTGTATTTTCAACTTTGGGAAGAAAAGTTGAGTCATCATCAACTAACACTCCAATTTCCCTCTCCTTGTTAACTCATCGTGTTATAGAAATCGTATAGTAACATCCTAAGTGATGATGGTTAGCTTGTGTTAAATAGCATCATCGCACAACCTCCCGGTATTTTATAAAATGTCGACAAAGTGCCACAAGAGCAAAGAAAAATCCTCTCAACGCTTTTAAATTTTGGTTTAAAAAATATATCGATATTTTAACGTATTAGTATTGATAAGCCCATCATGCTAAAAATAAATCCACCAATGCTTCAATAGATTTGTTTTTCTAAAAGGATAAATACAGATTTTCAAATAAATCCACCATCTCCTCCAACTCCAGCGAACCCATCGTCGTCCGTCCACCTTCTCTCTCTACCATCGAGCCCCACATCTCTCCATGAAATCCCTCGATTAGTTGGTGGTGATGGCAGTGACCATGTTCATCAAAGTCCAGTGGATTCCCATCGCAACCAGAGGAAGTTCTATACTGGGTTCGCCACCATGTCCTCCGACTCCGGCAAACCCATCATTGTCCATCCACCTTCTCTCCCTGCCGCCTTCTCTCCCTACCACCAAGCCCCACATCTCTCCTGTGAAATCCCTCACCACTGAGCCCCATCTCTCCCATTTCTCCTTCCCCATGGATCTTCAGAAAATATAATGAGATGGAAATGGAAAAAAAAAATCAATGAAGAGGGATTCAAAGTAGAGAGATCTACCTTATTTGTTCGGTCCCAGTGGAAGGAGAAGATGGAATCCATGGAAGCAAGAGAGGGAAGCCCGACGAAGATGGAATCCAGAAGAGAGGGAAGCCCGACGGTCAAATGGAGATGGGCGGTGGGCGCGGGAGTTTAAGAGATTTTAGGTTTTATTAATTTATAATAAAGGTTTTATATAGGTTAAATATATTTTAATATAATATAATAAAATAAAATTGGATCTTAATGGTCATGATAGTAGGTAGGGTTTTTAGAGGTTCTGGGTTCAATTCCTACTATCTATTATTATAAAATTATTTTATTAAAAAATATTAGAATAATATTTTTTATTTTTCTTTTTTTGAATAATTTTTTAATATTTTTTTGGGCCTTTCTTTCTAGTTTTTCTATGTTCAGTATTTTCATAGATACAGTTGTGTACTAAGCTCAAAGATGCAGCATGGAAGATAAATCATTGCATGGTCATATTAATTTAATAAAAATTATATCAATTTTGTGGACAAGGTGCTTTTAGAAACCTTCCAGCACTTCCAATGATATCTTCATAAATAATAGTCAGTCTGGATTATTTTATGAATATGAACTTGGGGGCAATAAACAAAATAATTATCTCTCTTTCAAACATTAAGTATCATGTTGAAATTAGATCAAGCAACTCAATCTGGCTAGAGTAGAAAAAATAGAATAGCCATTATGCAATTTTAAAGTAAGCATCAATAATAATGGAGCCATCAAAATATTATAAATATAGCCTCTATTCATAATTAACTACACATGGCCCACATAACTATTAGGAACACTTTCTATACTCTTTAGCCAATCCATGGTTCATGATGGAACTTTCTCATCCAACTTAAAACTATCCATGTCTCTAGAATCTCCTTTCATGACAAACTTTTTTTGTTGATAATTTCACCACCACAACTATACTTAAGATGGCATGACATGTTGTTAAAATGATTTACAGCCATAGTCAAACACTGCTTGAATGCAGAAATATACTTAAAAACTTTCTAAGATTAATCGATTCCTCTATTTGAGGCTTTAACATGTCAATAAATAAAAAATAATTCTAGAGCAAATGAACAACTCATGATAATGAGATACCTTCAAAAAAGTAAAAGTTACCAATGTGATGCTGTTACATTTATCATATCCAGCTCGAGAAAGTATGGCCTTCAAAGATAGTTTAATATTACCTCTCAGATCCTACCTAATGCACATAACTGATAGCTCTTAACCAACAGATACAACATCTGAGACTCTAGATACCTAAAAAATGATTTTAACAAATATAGCCAATGCATGAAACCAATTGTTAAATAATAATGAAACTTACATAGGCTTTTACTAGGACCCATGCAGGCCACTTATTTGAAAAATTTTTTATTGAGAATGCAATTATGATAAAAAGACCCCTTAAAAAATCTCTCACAAAAATATTTTTTTACTAAAAACTTTTTCTGACTATTTTTTTCAACTTGTTAAGAGCCTTCACATATAGAGCCTTCAACATGGATGCACAGACTGTTGATGTGAGGCGATTTGAAACTGTGGCAGAGTCGGTGGGGTGGCAGTGGCACTATGCTTGATCGAAACTCTTTTTTTTTTTGGTATTTTGATTAGAGATGGGGGAAGGCTAGAGGGGGATGAGAGGGAGGTCGAGAGGGAGTGGGGGAGGCCAGGGAGGGGATGGGGTGAAGGAGCCGAGCCCGAGCCTACCGGTCGGTGGAAACAAAAAAGAAAACAATAGGTCATTAATTGACTTACCTGAATGATGAATCGAAGGAACCAAGGAAGAAGAACGGTGGAGCCGTGGAGTTGCAGTTGCTGCCGCTGCCATCACCATCGTTCCCACTGGCCGCTGCTTGATCACCGGTCCAATTCCCAGAGGAAGAGGCAATCGAAGGAGGAAGAGAGGGAAGCCCGACGGTCAAAAAGAGATGGGCGGTGGACATGGAAGTTTAAGGGGTTTTAGGTTTTATTAATTTATAAAAAATATTTTATATAGGTTAAATAGTTTTTTAATAAACTTATAACAAAAAAAAATTGGATCTTAATGGTTATGATAGTATGTAGGCTTTTCAAAGGTTTTAGGTTCAATTCTTGCTATTTACTATTATGAAATTATTTTATAAAAAAATATTAGAACAATATTTTTTTATTTTTCTTTTTTTTGAATAATTTTTAATATTTTTCTTGGGCCTTTCTTTCTAGTTTTTCTATGTTCAGTATTTTCTTGGATATAATTGTGTACTAAGCTCAAAGATACAGCATGGTAGATAAATCATTACATGGTCACATTAATTTAAGGAAAATTATATCAATTTGTGGACAAGGTACTTTTAGAAACCTTCGAGCACTTCCAAAGATATCTTCATAAATAATAGTCAGTCTGGATTATTTTATGAAATGAACTTGGGGATGATAAACAAAATGATTATAACGAATAACTACCTAGAAATATCATACAGAAAATTATGGATGATAGCTATTTCTACTTAAAGTAAGAAAAAAACCTTAATATCATACAGAAAAATAAATATGCCCAATTCACTTTCATAACATGAAAATTTTTTGAGAAGTTTTTTTATTGAAAGTATTTTTACTAAGAACCCAATTATGATGAAAAGATCTCTCAAAAAATCTCTCGCAAAAATTAGTTACAAGAGATTTTTGGAGAGAGTTTTTTTATTAAAAAACTTCTATTGAGAGCTCATTTATAAGGAATAAATATCCTTCAAATAATCCCCCATAAAATTAATTTCTAAGAATTTTTTCTTGGAATTTTTTTGTTAAATCGTTTTTACAAAGAACCAAATTATGATGAAAAGATCCCTTAAAAAATCTCTCACAAAAGTAATTTATGAGAGATTTTTCGAGAAAATTTTTTCATTAAAAGATTTTCACTATGAGCTAATTTATAAGGAATAAATTTCTCAAAAAATCCTCCATAAAATTAATTTCCAAATTTTTTTTTGAGAATTTGTTTATTAAATTTTTTTACTAAGAACCCAATTATGATAAAAAGATTCCTTGAAAAATATTTCACAAAAATAATTTACAAGAAAATTTTTAAGAGAATTTTTTTATAAGAAAATTTTTACTAAGAGCCCATTTATAAAAAATAAATCCCTCAAAAATTCTTCAATACAACATTAATTTTTGAGAAATTTTGTGAGAAATTTTTTTATTAAAATTTCTTTTTATTAAGAACCTAATTATGATGAAAAGATTTCATAAAAATATTTTCACAAAAAAAATTTGCGAGAGATTTTCTGAGAAAACTTTTTTCTCAGAAAATTTCCACTAAGAGTTCATTTATAAGGAATAAATCTCTCAAAAAATTAATCACAAAAAAATTTCCCAGGGATTTTGCAAGGGACTTTTTTATTTGAGATTTTTTTACTAAGAACCAAATTATCATGAAAAGATATTTCGGAAAATCTCTCACAAAAATAATTTCTGAGGGATTTTGCGAGAAATTATTTTATTAGAAATTTTTTTACTAAGAACCAAATTATGATGAAAAGAACCCTCACAAAAATAATTTACAAAGAATTTTTCGAGAACTTTTTTCTCGAAAATCTCTACTTAGAGCTCATTTATAAGGAATAAATCCCTCACAAAAAAACTTCTGAGGGATTTTGCGAGGGATTTTTTTATTTGAAAATTTTTTTATTAAGAACCAAATTATCATGAAATGATCCCTCAAAAAATCTCTCATAAAAATAATTGTCAAGGGATTTTGCAAGGAATTGTTTTATTGGAAATTTTTTTACTAAGAACCAAATTATAATGAAAAGATCTCTCAGAAAATCCCCCACAAAAATAATTTGCAAGGGATTTTCTGAGAAAACTTTTTTTCTTAGAAAATTTTTATAAAGAGCTCATTTATAAGGAATAAATCCCTCAAAAAATCCCTCACAAAAAAAACTTTTGAGGGATTTTGCGAGGGATTTTTTTATTTAAAAATTTTTTTACTAAGAACCAAATTATCATAAAAAGATCTCCCAAAAAATCTCTCGCAAAAATAATTTTCAAGGGATTTTTTAAGAAATTTTTTTTATCAAAAGTTTTTTTACTAAGAACCAAATTATGATGATAAGATCCCTTGGAAAATCTCTCGCAAAAATAATTTGTGAGAAATTTTTTGAGAAAACTTTTTTTCTTGGAAAATTTCTACTAAGAGTTAATTTATAAGGAATAAATCTCTCGAAAAATCCCTCACAAAAAAATTTCCGAGGGATTTTGCGAGGAATTTTTTTATTTAAAATTTTTTTTTACCGTGAACCAAATTATTATAAAAAGATCCTTCGAAAAATCTCTCGCAAAAATAATTTCGGAGAGATTTTGCAAGGAATTCTTTTATTAAAATTTTTTTTACTAAGAACCAAATTATGATGAAAAGATCCCTCAGAAAATCTCTTGCAAAAATAATTTGCGAGGGATTTTTTGAGAAAACTTTTTTCCACAGAAAATTTTTACTAAGAGCTCATTTATAAGGAATAAATTTCTCAGAAAATCCCTCACAAAAAAAATTTCTTAGGGATTTTTGTTGCCCATAAATGGAGCCCAAGAGGGGGTTGAATTGGGTCTTTTAAAAATTAAAATAATTATGTGCAGGCCGAGTAGTGTTTATGGATAAGGCACTTAGATATGTGCAACGGAAGACAATAAGTAAAGTGTAGGAAAAAGAGCAAGTAGTAAAAGGAGATAATCACATACAAACACCAAGTTTTATAGTGGTTCGGTGCTCTCCAAGCACCGACGTCCACTCCCCAAGCTTTCCTTGAGAATTTTCACTATAATCTCTTCAAAGATTACAACCAACTTGTTTTCCAAGGCTCATAAGTCAAAACCTAAGTTAGTTTTGTCACCTAAGCTCACCAACAAACCTTTACACTTATTTTGTCTTTGGGCTCACAAGTCAACCCTAGTTGGTTTTGGCTCACCAACAACCTTACAACCTACTTTCAAGAACCTTGAAAGCTAGGTCAAAATAAGAATAAATTCATAATACAAGAATTTAAACATAAACAAACTCTCTTCTTAGAGTAGATGAGGAATCTTTAAAGCTTTTGAATAATTGCTTGATGTGACTTGACTTGGAATCTTCTCAAGAACACTTTTGAAAAGATGAAATGAAAGGAATGTAGACTTTTTCAGTGGAATCTCTCCTTTTTAGCTTTTGGAAGTGGAGTTCTTGAAGAAGGGCTTTAACTCTTGGATATTTCCTTGCTTTTCTCTCTTCTCTTGCTTCATAAATGAGTTTGGTGAAGCTTAAATATATGAAAAATATCCAAAAAACTATTTTAGACCGTTAGGGATCAAGAACTAGTCATTAGGAGCTAAAAACCATAATTTCAGGCTATCAAAAAACAGTTTCGTTGTGGCTGTCAAAACCTGAGTGTAGATACTTGGCTGTCAGGTATCGATACTTGGCTTTCAAGTGTCGATACTTGAACTTTCAAGTATCGACACTTGACTCACAGGTATCGACACTTGATACAAAAATTTCTCCATGGGCAAGTTCTGTATTTTCAAAAAGTCTCAGGCCTTGAGTCGATACTTGGATACTTAAGTGTCGACACTTGAGTTTCAGGTGTCGACACTTGAGTTCTGAGTATCGACACTTGGCACTCAGGTGTCGACACTTGAGTTCTGAGTATCGACACTTGGCATGCCATGAAAATTTCTGCATGCCAAATGCTGAAGTGTCGACACTTGGGCTCCCAGGTATCGACACTTGGTTCTGCAAATTTCAAAAGCAAGTGCCAAACATGCCAAAAATATAAAGATTTGTCATGAAATTTAAATTCAACATATATAAACAATAATTGAACTCATTTGTGTCCTTTTTTGATGGAGAAGACTTCTTAAATCTCGAAGAATGCTTTGTACCAAAGCATGCCATGATACTCTAACTTTGAGAATTTGCGGTGCTTGATTCCTGAAAACTTATAACTACAAATAATTATTAGCACAAAATATGTACTAATATTTTATTATTCGTCAAAATCAAGGGTAAACCCAACATTCTCCCCCTTTTTGATGATGGCAAAATCTTGAATATATAAATATTCAAATTCAAATTTTAGATATGATACTTCATGAACATGATCTCAAGCTCATACAACACAATTTTAATAGATGAAAGATATAATTTAAGCAAGTAAACTACATTTACTCTCCCCCTTAGTGAAACATTTTGTGTCAAATCATTTTAGAACATTTCGTTTCAGAGCAAGTTTTAATTGAAATATAAAATATAAAATTTGAAAACATTATATATCCTACTTCCCCTTTTTGTCAATCATTAAACAGTAAAGGGAGTAAACTCCCCCTCAATAAATGTACTTAGACAAAGAAGGTATTAGAGCTCATACAAGGTTTAGTTTTTCAAAAGTAAATAGGTATCAAAGCCTAAGAGTGGGGTATCAAAGCCAATATTGTTAATGCAAAATTTAAACAAGTGAATTCAATCAATATAAGCACGAAAATAATATATATATATATATATATATATATATATAGAGTGTTTTTAGTACAAAATTTGCTGAATCAATCAGCAACACTGAAAAACACAACATAAAATGTAGTACATAAGCATGAAACATAAATGATAACAACAACAGAATAAACATCTGTGAGGCTAATCCTCATCAGATGAAATCTCAAAAGATATGTGGCCGGTAATCCTGGACCTATGAGCTAGACCTCTAGGAGTCTTCATAATACCACGGCTCCTAGTCCTAGTAGAGGGTCCTATGCAGGGTACAACCCTAGAAGATCAAGTAGAAGGAGGTGGAAGAGTCTCAGCAGGTGTGATGAACACAGGAGCAGTGGAGATCGATGTGTCACTCGGATCAGTATGAGGAATAGCAAGAGTCTGTGTCTCTCGGCTGACCATCTCATAGCTATCTGCACCACCATCACTGTCACTATCACTATCATCATCAATAATATCAATCGCTCTATCATCACTCCCATCATCTCAGTCACCACCACTGACTGTATCATCGTGTCCATCCTGGTGGTCATCATCATCAGCATCATCATGTGGAGCCGCAGGAGCTGCTGGAGGTAGAAGGGATCTAAGTAAAATCTCGATACGAGCGAAGCCCGCCTCCATGGGATGACGCATCTCAGTGTGCTCCATAGCAGTATGGGCTCTAAGGCCCTCAATCTCGATATGCAACTGAGTCGTGCATACACCTAATCCAACTATCTCACTCCTCAGCTCTGTGAACTGCTGGCGAGCATGCTCCTTAAAAGATATAACAGTAGAAGATGGAGGAGCAGAAGGGGTAGCTGCAGGAGTCAATGACTTTGGCTCTAATACAGGTCCAACCCGAGGAGGTGTACCAACTGGCCCTGATGGCCAGGCCTCGGACTCTCTCAACTCATCCTCCTCATCTGGCTCCTGACCAGACTCCCTACGAACATAGCGTCCAGCGACCAATCTATATCCCATACAGTGGAGGGATCTCTCGTCATAAAAGTCCGTATGAAGTATCTCCTTGGAGGTCTTCCCCTCCAAAGGAACTTTGTAAGCTTGGAAAAGACAAGTGAGAGCCATCCCATATGGCAAGCAGTGCCTCCTCTATGTCACTGCATCTCTCATTTGGGCTAACATCAGTGATGGAAGATCTATTTGTATCCTCTAAGTCAAGCTCACCATGAGCATCAGCTCCCGCTCTGCAATAAAATCAAATCTGCCAGTCTTCGGGAGTAGGATCCGTGCAATGATGTGATGGAGAAGCCTCATCTCGACTGACAACTGGTTCACGGTGATCGTAGTCACGTCGCAAACATCCTCTCTCTCTAGGATTCATCGAAAGGCCTCCTCACGATCCTCAACAGCAAAAATACAAATCCCTCGATGTGTGATCTCCCAGACCTGACTCAAAACCTCCTCAGATAGTAGAATATGTATACCTCTGATTGTAGTGCTCCATAGTAGACGACGGCAATCCAGGCTGCCATAAAACTCATGCACCAAATATGGATAGTACCTCTCCTGCATGGTATAGAAGGGTACCAACCCTGCATCCTGAAGTGTCTGTCTGATCTGAAAGTGCTACCTGTCAAAGAACTCAGATCTATCTGCCTGCCTACTGCCACTACCTTCCCTGCCATCCTCTCTGTACGGGTGATCCAGGGGCAGCAGAACTACTGGTCTGTCCACTATCATGCCTAGCCTTTGATCTCCTCTCTGCTGAACTATGACCAAACCTCCTCTTAACTGCCAATCTCTTCCTAGGTCTCATGTCTATTAGTTGAAGAAAGGAAGGAAGTAGAAGGGGTAAACTTAATGAATAGGGATCGGTCTAAGGAAGCAGGTCAAAAAATAGTGGATTACCTAAGAGAGTGACTGAAGGAAAGGAAAATCAGGGCTTGATCAACAAATATTTGAAGAATATAACTTAGGGTTCTATTTAAAGGGGAATGAAACCAAATAGATAGGTTTAGGTTTGGGATTAACCATAGAAACATAAAATTGGAAGGTAACAGTTGTAGAAACTAATTAAAAATAGTTGAATCAGATAATGCCAAGTGAAATCAAATTTTTATTAGGTAGAAAATTGGTTTAAACAAGGGAAAAACACCAAACGGTTGATTTTGGTCCAAAAACTTCAATCAAACAGTGAAACTGTGTGGAATAAAGGATAAAATATCATATCAATCAAAAGATACAATGTATAAACGGTCCAAAGAGGAGTAATCCAAGAAATCCAAACTCTAATCCAAGAAAAATAGGGTTTTCGGCCAAGAACCTTCAATGTAACAGTAAATCAATGGAACAAGGGGCAAAAATGAGGTGTAAACCATAAAATCAAAGTACACAATCCATCCATATAAGAGAAATCCAAGAAATCCTAACTCAAATCCAAGAAAAATAAGATTCTAGGTGGGAGAATGAGCAAATCATGGAAAAATGGAAGAAAATGATGAAAAAACCATGGGTAAACCTAAAAAACTTGGAATCAAGGTGGAAAGTAAGGGGTTTTACTTGAAAAATGAGGGGCAAGGGAGGAAGATCGCTGTTCCAAGCTTCACGGACAATAGGGGGACCATTAGGGCTTGAGTGGAGGGAAAGAAATCAAATAAAAAGTGATTCAATGAAGCCCTAAAAAACCTGAAATTTCTGTGAGTGTCGACAATTCAAATTTCTCAAGTGTCGACATTTGGTCAAATGTCGACACTTTGCAAAATCCAAGTGTTGACACTTGACCAAGAAATTTCCAAGAAAAGTCAAAAAATTTTCAAAAAATCAAGGGATGTTTTAAAAGGTTTTTGGGCTCAATAAAAGTGATTTTGAGCAAAAAAAATAAATTGGGTAGGGTGGAAATTTGAGAGAGTTCTAAGAGAAAGGGTCAATGATTCCTAACTCTCTTCTAATCATACAAAATCTCTCTTCACTTAAGGGTTTGGTAAACACATCAGCTAGTTGATCATCAGTACACACAAATTAAAGGATCACATTAGAGTTTTGTACATGTTCTCTTATAAATGATGTCTTATTTCAATATATTTACTTCTTGAATGTTGCACAGGATTCTCAGTTAGATTGATTGCACTAGTATTGTCACATCTTATAGATGTCTTAATTAGTTTAATGCCAAAATCTTCGAGTTATTGTTTGATCCATAGGATTTGAGCACAATAGCTTCCAGCTGCTATATATTCGGCTTTCGCCGTAGATAGAACAACCGAATTCTATTTCTTGCTACTCCATGAGATCAAATTAACCCCAAGAAACTAACAGGTTCCACTCGTACTTTTATGATCAAGTTTACACCCAGCAAAGTCAGCATCAGAATAAGCAATCAATTCAAATAAAGAATCTCTAGAGTACCAAAGACCAATATCAATTGTGCCAGACAGATATCTAAGAATGCGTTTAACAGCCAAAAGATTAGACTCTTTAGAGGCAGACTGATATCTTGCACACATACAAACACTGAACATAATATCTGGCCTACTAGCAGTTAGGTATAGCAATGAGCCTATCATTCCTCTATAAAGTTTTTGGTCAACAGATTTACCTAATTCGTCTTTGTCAAGTTTACAAGAGGAGCTCATTGGTGTACCTAAAGGCTTGGTGTTCTCCATCCCAAACTTCTTCAGATTTCTTTTATGTACTTAGCTTGGTTGATGAAAATTCCCTCTTTGGTTTGCTTTATCTGGAGTCTGAGGAAGAAGTTAAGTTCTCCCATCATGCTCATCTTGAAATCACCCTGTATTAACTTTGCAAACTCTTGACAAAGAGATTCGTTAGTAGCACTGAATATGATATCATCCACATACACTAGCACTACTAAGAGATCCTCATTCTTCTTTTTCAAAAATAGAGTAGTATCTATATTACCTCTACTAAAATCATTTTTTAGCAAGAAAGAACTTAAATGATCATACCAAGCTCTTGGAGCTTGTTTCAAACCATACAAAGCTTTATGAAGTTTAAAAACATGGTTTGAAAATTCATGATTTTCAAAACCGGTAGTTGTTCAACATAAACCTCTTCTTTGATAAAATCATTTAAAAAGGCACTTTTAACATCCATTTGAAATAATTTAAAATCCATAAATAAGCAAAAACTAACAATAGCCTAATTGTCTCAAGTTTAGCAACAGGAGCAAAGGTTTCATCAAAATCAATCCCTTCCTCCTGATTGTATCCTTTGGTAACTAGTCTAGCTTTATTTCTTGTAACAAATCTATTTTCATCAAGTTTATTTCTAAAAACCCATTTTGTGCCAATAATTGAAACATTTGAAGGTCTATCTACTAAGTTCAAATATTATTTCTTTTGAATTGATTAAGTTTATCTTACATAGCATTAATCCAATTGCAATCATTTTCAGCTTCTTTAATAGTTTTAGGTTCTATTTGAGATACAAATGCTAAATAATCACTAACATTTCTAAGAGATGATCGAGTACTTACACCTTTAGATGGATCACCAATGATAAGTTCTTTGGGATGTCCATGAGCATACCTCCATTCTTTAGGTAGCGGATCAGGTAATGATGCGTTTTTATTTTCTTGATCTTGTCCTCTTTCATTGTTTTGATCATCTTCTTGTTCCTTGGTAGGCTCTTCATTGTTATTCACCTCTTCAGTTCTTTTGGTACGTGTTTCATCACAAAGCACATCTTCTTTTCTAGAGGATTTCTGGTTAGATTCATCAAATATAACATGGATGGATTCTTCAACAACAAGTGTTCTTCTGTTGAAGACCCTGTATGCTTTGTTAGATATAGAGTAGCCTAGAAAGACATCCTCATCTGACTTGGCATCAAATTTGCTTAAATTATCTTTACCATTGTTTAAGATGAAACAACGGCATTCAAAAACTCAAAAATATCTGATTGAATGTTTTCTACCCTTCCAAAGCTCATAAGGAGTTTTCTTTAAAATCGGTCAGATCAAAACATGGTTCAAAACATAGCATGCAGTATTTATAGCTTCCATCCAAAAATATCTAAGTAGGTCATTTTTGCAAAGCATGGTGCATGCCATTTCTTCAAGAGTTCTATTTTTTCTTTCTACCACCCCATTTTGTTGAGGTGTCCTAGGTACTGAAAAATTATGATGAATGCTATTTTCAATACAAATTTGTTAAAATCAGAATTTTCAAATTCAGTTCAATGGTCACTTCTCTAAGATACAATTGAAATACCTTTTTCATTTGAAACTCTCTTATAAAATCTAATGAATGCAGAAAACATTTCATCTTTGTGTGCTAAAAACATGACCCATGTAAAACATGAGAAATCATCTATAATAACTAGACCGTACTTCTTACCTCTCAAACTAGATGTTCTAGTTGGCCCAAAGAGGTCCATATGAAGAAACTCTAAGGGTCTAGATGTAGAGACTACTCCTTTTGGTTTAAAAGATGATTTGGTTTGTTTTCCAATTTAGCAAGCACTGCAAATCTTATCTTTTTCAAAACTAAGTTTTGGTAAATCTTTTATCAAATTCTTTTTGCTAAGTTTTGAAATCAAATGCATACTAGTATGTCCTAGTCTACGATGCCAAAGCCAACTAGTTTTATTGATCTTGGCTTCCATTGCACTAGGCATTGATCATTTTGAATAGGAAGATCATCAAGATCAACCATATAAATATTGCCATGCCTATGATCAATGAACTTGATGCCATTGTCATCTAGACTAGAAACAATGTACATTGAAGATTCGAAAATAACTTTGAAATCCTTATCACAAAATTGACTAATGCTAAGTAAATTGTGTTTCAAACCATCAACATACAATACATTATCAATGTAAGTAGAAGGGGTGATATGGACTTTACCAATTCTGACAATCTCGTCCTTTCAATTATCACCAAATGTTACATTACCACCCTTCTGATACTCAAGTGATGAGAACTGCTCCACATCTCCAATCATGTCCCTTGAGCAACTGCTGTCGAGGTACCACATTCTTCTTTTATTGTTTGCAAGGCACACCTACAATAAAAATCAGGTGGAGACTTTAAGGATCCAAGTCATCTTGGGTTCTTTCAGGTTAGCGATAATGGTTCCTTTTGAAACCCAAACTTTCTTAACATTACTTAATTTTCTTTTATTACACAAGTAAGATTTATGTTTTAAAATACCACAAGTATAGCAAGTAATAGATGATGATACAGGCACAAAGAAATTCTTGAAAAACTTTTATTGTTTTGAAGTTTTAAAACCTAAAGTAGCTTTGTTGAAAATAGCCCTTTGATTATTTAAAAGCATGTTTAATTTTTCAGAACTATATGTAAGTTTTTCAACAAATGGTTTTAGCTTTTCAAGTTCTTATTTGTACTTTTTGTTTTCTTGCAAAATCTCATTATTTCGTTTTGAAAGGTTTTTATTTGATATAGAAGAGTTTTTCTTTTTCAAAACTTTCTTTTCTTTTTCAAGAAGAATAATTTTATCATTTAGCTTTCTATTTTGAAGAAGCAAGCAATCATTTTCAGTTGAAAACTTATCATTTGCTTTAACTAAATCCAAGTTTTGCCTTTTTGGTTCTTTATGCTTTGACTTCAACTTTTTAAATTCAATGATTAATTCATCAAAAACCTCATGCAGTTCATCAAAAGTGAACTCATTTTCAATTTCAGAAAGTACCTCATCATGATCGGCCATCAAACAGAAGTTTGCAACTTCTTGCTGTTCTTCCTCAAAACTGGAGTCCTCGCTATCACTCCAGGTTGCCATCATGGCCTTCTTTCTTAGTCTTCTTCTGCTTTTTTTAAGTAGGGGGCAGTCCATTTTGAAGTGGCCCAGTTTCTTGCACTCAAAGCATATGGGCTGCTCTGTCTCTTTCTCCTTTTCCTTCTCTTTGCTAGGCTCTCCTTTTAGAGGTTTCTTCTTGCGGTTATACTTCTTCTTTCTCATGAACCTCCTAAACTTTCTAGCCATGAGAGTCGTTTCATCTTCTTCATCTTCTTCTTTGGAGTCCTCACTTGAATCATGTTTATTTGTAGACTTGAAAGCGATCACTTTCTTCTTCTTGTCAACATCCACATTCTTTTGCTTCAATGAAAGCTCATATGTCATCAATGAGCCCAACAATTGCTCGAGAGGAAGAATGTTGACATCCTTGGCTTCTTCTATAACAGTCACCTTGGCATCCCATGAAGCCGGAAGAGACCTGAGAAGTTTGTTTACAAGTTCACCATTCGATATAATCTTTCCTAAGCTTCTCATGCCATTCACAATATTTATGAACCTAGTATACATCTCACTTATAGATTCAATAGGTTCCATTTTGAACATTTCATATATGTGAATGAGCATGCTAACTTTAGTTGTTTTAACTTGGTGTGTACCCTTATGGGTAACCTCAAGTGTGTCCCATATTTCTTTAGCAGAGAGATAGTTAGAAATTCTATTAAATTCACTTAGATCTAATGAGCAAAATAATAGATTCATAGCCTTAGCATTAAGCTCTATTTGCTTAATGTCATTCTCATCCCAATCATCTTCCATTTTGGGAGTGGGAATGCCATTAATCAACATAGTAGGCTAATGAGGACTTTTGACAATTATCCTCCAAAGATTATAATCAATGGCTTGAATGAATATGCACATGCGTGTCTTCCAATACGTGTAATTTATGCCATTAAATAATGGAGGACGATTTGAAGCTTGACCTTCAAAAACACCCATACCTATTGGGCTGCCATGATCTTTTACTCAAGATCCTTGACCTATAAGAGAGTACCGGCGCTCTGATACCACTTGTTGCCCAAAAATGGAGCCCAAGAGGGGGGGTGAATTGGATCTTTTAAAAATTAAAATAATTATGTGCAGGCCGAGTAGTGTTTGTGGATAATGCACTTAGATATATGCAGTGGAAAATAATAAGTAAAGTGCAGGAAATAAAGAGCAAGTAGTAAAAGGAGATAATCACACACAAACACTAAGTTTTATAGTAGTTTGGTGCTCCCCAAGCACCTACGTCCACTCCCCAAGCTTCCCTTGGAAATTTTCACTATAATCTCTTCAAAGATTATAGCCAACTTGTTTTCCAAGGCTTACAAGTCAAAACCTAAGTTGGTTTTGTCACCTAGGCTCACCAACAAACCTTTACACTTGTTTTGTCTTTGGGCTCACAAGTCAACCCTAGTTGATTTTAGCTCACCAACAACCTTACAACCTACTTTCAAGAACCTTGAAAGCAGGTCAAAACAAGAATAAATTTAGAATACAAGAATTTAAACACAAACAAACTCTCTTCTTAGAGTGGATAAAGAATCTTTGAAGCTCTTGAATGATTGCTTGATGTGACTTGACTTGGAATCTTCTCAAGAACACTTTTGGAAAGATGAAATGAAAAGAATGTAGACTTTTTCAGTGGAATCTCTTCTTTTTTAGCTTTTGGAAGTGAAGTTCTTGAAGAAGGGCTTTAACTCTTAGATATTTTCTTGTTTTTCTCTCTTTTCTTGCTTCATGGATGAGTTTGGTGAAGCTTAAATACATGAAAAATATCCAAAAAACTATTTTAGATGATTAGGGATCAAGAACTAGCCGTTAGGAGCTAAAACCACAATTTCATGCTATCAGAAAATCATTTCGTTGAGGCTGTCAGAACCCAAGTGTCGACACTTGGCTGTCAGGTGTCGACACTTGGCTATCAGGTGTCGAAACTTGGCTTCCAGGTGTCGACACTTAAACTTTCAAGTATCGATAGTTGATTCACAGGTGTCGATACTTGACAAAAAAATTTCTCCATGGGCAAGTTCTATATTTTTAAAAAGTCTCAGGCCTTGAGTCGACACTTGGGTACTTAAGTGTCGATACTTGAATTTCAGGTGTCGACACTTGAGTTCTTAGTGTCAACACTTGGCGTGCCATGAAAAATTTTTGCATGCCAAATGCTGAAGTATTGACACTTGGGCTCCCAGGTGTTGACACTTGGTTCTGCAACTTTCAAAAGCAAGTGCCAAACATGCCAAAAACATAAAGATTTGTCATGAAATTTAAATGCAACATATATAAACAATAATTGAACTCATTTATGTCCTTTTTTGATGGAGAAGACTTCTCAAATCTCAAAAAATGTTTTGTGCCAAAGCATGCCATGATACTCTAACTTTGAGATTTGAGGTGCTTGATTCCTGAAAACTTATAACTACAAATAATCATTAGTACAAAATATGTACTCAACATTTTGTTATTCATCAAAATCAAGGGTAAACCCAACAATTTTGTGAGGAATTTGTTTATTTAAAATTTTTTTTACTAAGAACCAAATTATCATAAAAAGATCTCTCAGAAAATCTCTCGTAAAAATAATTTTTGAGGGATTTTGCAAGGAATTTTTTTATTAAAATTTGTTTACTATGAACCAAATTATGATAAAAAAATTTCTCGAAAAATCCCTCACAAAAATAATTTGCGAGAAATTTTTCGAGAAAACTTTTTTTCTCAAAAATTTCTACTAAGAGTTTATATAAGGAATAAATCCCTCAAAAATCCCTCACAAAAAATATTTTCGAGGGATTTTATGAGGGATTTTTTTATTTAAAATTTTTTTACTAAGAACCAAATTATCATGAAAAGATCCCTCGAAAAACCTTTCACAAAAATAATTTTTGAGAGATTTTGTGAGGAATTTTTTTATTGAAGTTTTTTTTACTAAGAACCAAATTATGATGAAAAGATCCCTCAGAAAATCCCTCAAAAATAATTTGTGAGGGATTTTCCGAGAAAACTTTTTTTCTCAAAAAAATTCTACTAAGAGCTCATTTATAAGGAATAAATCCCTCAAAAAATCCCTCATAAAAAAAATTTCCAAGGGATTTTTCAAGGGAATTTTTTTTCTCGAAACATTTTACAGTTAATTTTCTTTGTCGAAAGATCCCTCGAAATTATTAGAGATTTTTTCCCTTGGTAAAATCCCTCAATAAAAGCACCCTTTTCTAGTAGTGTACAGACAAAGGAAGGCCCCTCCCGAAGGGGACACCAAGAAAGGGACATCTAAGTGAAACCCCAAACTTGGTCTGGGTCATCCTTCTCATATAAAATAGAAGAAAGGATCCCCGAAAGGGAAGGAGGCAACTAGTAAGACATAAAGAAAAAATGGGCAAGGAACCAGTTGAGAAAACAGCTCTCTGATCTCCACTTCACCTTATCTTTCCATTTCATATATCTTATCTTTCATCCTCTACGTGGAGAGATCTCAAGCTCTTCATCATAGAGGTTCTATTCTCCTTGATCGTCCCAACTAACTTGATCATCGAAGTATCCCCATCAAAATCTCCGGCCCGGGTCTCCTCTCTTTTGCAGGTCATGCTAGTTCTAAAACTGACTGGGGAAGAGGACTAAGCATCCAGAGGGAGCCTGATGCATTTGTGACATGTCAAAGCTATGGGCCATGGCGATCTAGGTGGCAACAGATTGGCATGCCAAGAATGGGGGCTAAACACCATTGACTGTGAAAGTTCCAGTAGAAAGTCCCCCACCACAAGAAGGACATCCATGGACATCCATGGCCTTATGGTGACAATGCGTGCATGGGAGGCTTCCACCAGCCATGCAGGGGGCCTCTCTCATCATGGTGACCCACAGAGCCTTGAGGGGGAGCTTCCTGCTCCACCACCACCATCTCTTGCAGATCCCCAGATCACCGCACTAGCCCAGCAGGTCCATGCCCTAGCTACGGTGGTGCGCCAGCTCCACCAAAGACACTTGTCCCTGGCAACTTAGCAGCAACCAGGGATGCCGGTGGCCCATGCCATCGATCCCTAGCCATGGACCATGGTGCATGCTCGCACCGATGGCACTAGCATGGCCGGGAACTCAAGCGAGAGTTCCTCCACTCCGTGCCCTCTTCACCCTTGATGGCCTCCGCCAAAGGGTGCATAGGCGAGGCCATCTACTGCCAGGTAGAAAGTGTCTCAAAGAGCAAGAGTGCAAGCTAGCTGACATGTCCCACTGGTTTGCTGAGATTCAGGGCTTCCTTAGTAAGCTCATGAGTTATGACACCTATCCACCCTTCTTCTACAAAATTCAAGAGGAGTCGATACCTAACCGGTTCCGCATGCCTCAGGTTGACACCTATGATAGGACAACCGACCCCCTGGATCACCTGGAAAGCTACAAGGCTCTTAGAGGGTCCATTGGTGGGGACACCGGAGGCACCAGAATAAGATAGAGGCTTTTCAATCTTCTGTGAATTTGTCAATAATTTATGAGTCCATCTGTAATAAGGGCTTAGTCCATCTGAGTCCATTTTAGTTGTTATTTGAGTCTTTTGAGTTGTTATTTCAGTTCTGTACTAGTCAGCTCATGTTGAGCTAGTTCAGTCCAATGCTAGTCAGCTCATGTTGAGCTAATTTTATTTTTTTGAGTCCTGTCCAAGCATACCGAAGACTCAAGACTATATCATACAAGTGAAGACCAAGTCCAACTAGATTGAAGACATGGAAGTATAGCCCAATTCCAACCCAGCTTGAAGATTTGAAGACCCCAGGAGGAAAATTCAAAAAACCCTGATTTCTTGCAGATGCCCAGATTCCCTTCCAGATGCCAAAGTATATTCATAGATATGGGCATCCATAATTCCAGAGGTCCATCTGCATCCTAGCCCAAAGAAATCAAGCCCAGGTGCCAAGCCCAAGCCCCTAAGAAGCAAGATACCAAGGAATATTCCTGCTACCTGGCTACCAGGCCACCCCAGCTTCCAGAGGCCCAAACCCATGCACCCGAGCCCCTTTGGGCCGGCCTTTTGCTGCTCCTAGAAGCCCAACACGCCTCCCTAGGCATCCTTGGAGTGTTGGCCAAGTCAAGAGAATTTTTAGAGATTTTTCTACCTAATATTTCCTTATTTTCTAGCTAGGGTTTAAGAGGGAAAAGGATTCTTATGTAAAGACTAATGTGCCCTTACTTGGAGCACAAGGTTAAGGGTCTATTTAAAGGACCCTAGCCTCTTGTATGAAGGGAGAATTTTGATGAATGAAAACCTTGAGTTCTTTTATTGAGTTGTGTGATACCCTGCTGTGTGCATAAAGGGGTTTGCGAGAGTTTTTCTTCCCAGTGCTGCAATCATCTTCCTGTTGCCAACAGGCATCTCAGATCCCTGGACGCCCACTCCAAAAGGAGCCTTCCCTTGCTGTTTTTTCTTTGTTTTCTTGTTCCTTTGTGAGTTTTCTAACCCCTGACAGGTCGTTTACAGGTCCCCGAGTTCCTACGAATCCAACAACTCCAGCCAAGCCTCAATCGGACCACCGAGCAGAAAGCCAGGTATCCGCGGGTCTTTGGCTCGGTTTTCCATGCCGCATCCGTCGAGGAACGAGAGATCCCTTCGTTGTGATCTTCACCGGGTGCTTCAAAAGTTGTCAGGTACACCCGCTCTACCTCCAGTCTTTATATTGTAGGAGAACTTGCCCTAACCGAGGCTTTTCAGCCCCGGCGATCCTTCTTTAGTACTTTTCTAGGTTCTAATCTGCATGCTTGGCTTCAAAAATTCATACAAAATTCCCTACAACAAATTTTGATCTAAAATTTGAGAATTAATTACCTAACCCAACATATAAATATGCAAAAAGAATTGCATGCATATTAGTCCCCCATCATTTGGTATCAGAGCTTAGATTAGGGCTTGTTTTCTACAATTTTTCAATCCGTATATACTCTATTATTTTAATTATTTCTTCCTGATAAAAACTCCCAAAACTCTGAAATTTATTTTTTTGGATTCAAAATAATTCACAGTAATTTTAAGAATTGTTTCAGATTTTATTATAGCCTGTGAAATTTTTTCAAGCCGAAATATTGCCTGCAAAATTTTGGCTCTGTTTTTTTTCAGCAAGACAAGTTTGGAAGTTTTAGGGTTTTATTTAGCATCTTTTGCATATCTTTTAATTTTAGTATATTTCATGTATATTAGGCCATAATTTGAAAGTTTTCTTTTATTTAAGAAAATACCAAAAAATAATAATAATAAAATAAAATTACATATTCTCCAAAAATACCAAAAACATCTAACCCTAATTTGCATCATTTGCCTGCCATCATTGCATAATCTACTTTTAAGGGCACTCTTGCTATGTCAGATGGGGGGAGGATTTGATCACCTCTCCTTAGCCCAAAACCACACCCCTTGCATTCAGTCCCAAGCCTTAACCTAAAATTAACTAGACTTAATTTGCCCTAGTGGGCTAGGGACACCAACTGGTCGGGTCCGGACTATGTGTCAGATCATTGTGTCAAGTTAACCCGTGTGTGCTTTGTGCTCAATGTCTAGAATGGTGGTTTAGGGATTCAATCCCAAAGGGCTTGTGTGCTGGTCCGCCTACCTGGCCAATCTCTGATTGGTGTCTAGGATTGGCAATCAGGGACCTAACACTCCCCTTACACCTGCCTGGCTGAGTACAGGGTTACTATAGGCTAGTTTGCCACCCTGATTGAGCATCTAGTTTGGACTCTAGGTCTAGTCAGCTATAGTCGGTCTGATCAAGTCTTGCATGAGCACTAGATCTGGAGTTTCATATCACCCACCTCCTTCACAAATGTCTAAACCGATGGAAAATTTACAAGCCCAAATAAAAGCCCTAGCTGATCAAATGGCCCAGATGGCTACCCAGTTAACTCAGTCTGGTATTCAAACCAATGATAGAATTGACCATCTTGCTAGCAGGTTTGATCAATTAGAAGTCCGGGTAGGGACCCCAGGAAAAACCCATGGGTCATAGTCTGAGCCAAATCCTAATTCCCCTCAACCTAGGAGGACCCCTAACCCTAATCCATACCCTGAGGTCGAACCTAGGAGAGCCCCTCATCCTGACCCATACTATAACCCTCAGCCTAGGAGGACCCCAGACCCTGACCCATACCAAGAGGTCAAACCTAGGAGAGCCCCTCAACCTGACCCATACTACAATCTTGAACCTAGGAGGACCCCAAACCCTGATCCATACCGAGAGGTTGAACCTAAGAGAGCCCCTCAGCCTAACCCATACCATAATACTGAACCTAGAAGAACCCCTTACCATGACCCTTATTATGATACTGAACCTAGAAGAACCCCTTACCATGACCCTTATTATAATACTGAACCCAGGAGAACCCAATACTCTGACCCATATAGGGAGTTCAATCCTAGGAGAACCCAATACTCTGACCCATATAGGGAGTCCAATCCTAGGAGAACCCAATACTCTAACCCATATAGGGAGCCTAACCCTAGGAGAACCCAATATTCTGACCCATATAGGGAGTCCAACCCTAGGAGAACCCAATATCCTGACCCATATTAAGAGCCCAACCTTAGGAGGACCCCATACCATGATCCATCCTTAGAACCTGACCATAGAGCTGACCCAAAATCCTATGACCCCAGATCTTATAATCCCATGACCCATAAATCTGCACCCTTGTCCTATGAGCCCAGAGAACCCATAACCCCTAAGTATCAATCTAGTACTAGTCAGGTTTCCCTTAGTCAACTTGAACCCCATAGGATTAGCACCCCTAAATATGAGCCCAGTAGTGAGCCACTATCCCTTAGGCAACTTGAACCTACTAGGATTAGTGTCCATAATCAGAAACTAGGACCTAGCCAATTTTTCCCTAGCTGACCTTCTCCAACCATTCCTGAGTTTGACAAGGCTTACATTAACGCAGAAGTGTATGAAGCTGATGCGAGCCTAGTGGATGAGTATGAAGGAGAAGAGGAGACACCTTTAGTAGACCTAGAATTAGCTGACCCAGTAGATACCCAGGTAGAAACCAACCCAGAGCTAGTTGACCTTGACCACATCCAACCTAAAGCTATAGTGGAAGAATAAATAGAGGAAGAGAACCTAGGTACTGCTACTAGAGCCTTACCTAAGGAAACCATAGAGGAGAGCCAAATTATAGAGTCTAGTCCTAAAATACAAGAACCAGAAGAATTTATTAAGGACCTGATCTCTTTGAATCAGTACCCTCAGGATGAGTCTCCTCCTATAGTTCCCATTAAGGACCTCTTCCCTGAGATTAATAACCCATCCTTCCATTATACAAACCCCGTAGATATATCGCAACCCCATAAGGTTAACCTCATTAGTCTAGGATTAGTCCCTGACATGCCTTCTTTGATTCTACTTTATCCAACTAACCCAGAACCTTTTTCTCCACCCTACCAGAGTAATTCTGAACCCACTTCCTATTTTCTACCCTTTCCTGAGTTTTCTCATGTGTCTAGAACTATTAGGTTACATTTTGTTGAGGTTACTAGGTTGCAAGGATCCATAGAGCCCATCCCATTTGCTACCTACTTTTGGCAGACCCTCTGGCACTTATTAGGAGTTACTAGCAAATTTTCTTCTGCATGTCATCCATCAACCATGACTCATGCCCCCATGCCCAAGTGGTAGTTATGACCTAATAAACCTCTTTAGTCGAGTCTGTTAGGTGTAGGTTTGAGTCCTTTGCATCATCTTGTTAGGAGTTTGCATGTGCCTAGCATGTTCACAACCCGCACTAATGTTAAAACAACTGGCTAATTCCCGAGGATGGATCAAAAAATTTGATGTAGTGGATTTTATCTTGGTTAGGCTTAGGCCTAAAAGAAGCTTCATGCTCATAGAGCCGGACCTTTTAAAGTGATAGAGAAGGATGGATCAAATGCCTAGGTGTTAGACTTGCCTTTGGATTTGGGCATTAGTTCTACCTTCAATATTACTGACCTGGTTGAGTATAGAGAACCAATAGCGATACCTAGTGAGGCCTTTGGACCTATTCCTTTTCATTGTGAGTGACCCTAACCTAGAGTGTCCACAAATAAATTTGGCCTGAGAGAGGAGAACGGATCGAGCATATCCTGGACGATCAAGCCATCACGACCCAGGGCCATGACTATCAACGCTTCCTGGTCCGATGGCAAGGCCGGCCAGAGTCGGACGATTCGTGGATTTCTTGAGAGGACTTGCAATACCTCAACCAGACCTTCTCGAGAGATATGTGAGCCAGTCTAACCTTCACTCGACAGGGTCGAGTTCCTCCCACCCCGGGAGAATTGGTGGGGACACCGGAGGCACCAGAATAAGATAGAGGCTTTTCAATCCTCTGTGAATTGATCAATAATTTATGAGTCCATCTGTAATAAGGGCTTAGCCTATCTGAGTCCATTTTAGTTGTTATTTGAGTCTTTTGAGTTGTTATTTCAGTTCTGTACTAGTCAGCTCATGTTGAGCTAGTTCAGTCCAATGCTAGTCAGCTCATGTTGTGTTAATTTTATTTTTTTGAGTCCTGTCCAAGCATACCGAAGACTCAAGACTATATCATACAAGTGAAGACCAAGTCCAACTAGATTGAAGACATGGAAGTATAGCCCAAGTCCAACCCAGCTTGAAGATTTGAAGACCCTAGGAGGAAAATTCAGAAAACCCTGATTTCTTGCAGATGCCCTCAGATGCCCAGATTCCCTTCCAGATGCCAAAGTATATTCATAGATAAGGGCATCCATGATTCCAGAGGTCCATCTACATCCTAGCCCAAAGAAATCAAGCCCAGGTGCCAAGCCCAAGCCCTTAAGAAGCAAAATACCAGGGAATATTCCTGCTACCTGGCTACCGGGCCACCCTAGCTTCCAGAGGCCCAAACCCATGCACCCGAGCCCCTTTGGGCCAGCCTTTTGCTGCTCCTAAAAGCCTAACACGCCCCCTAGGCATCCTTGGAGTGTTGGCCAAGTCAAGAGAATTTTTAGGATTTTTCTACCTAATATTTCCTTATTTTCTAGCTAGGGTTTGAGAGGGAAAAGGATTCTTATGTAAAGACTAATGTGCCCTTACTTGGAGCACAAGGTTAAGGGTCTATTTAAAGGACCCTAGCCTCTTGTATGAAGGGAGAATTTTGATGAATGAAAACCTTGAGTTCTTCTATTGAGTTGTGTGATACCCTGCTGTGTGCATAAAGGGGTTTGCGAGAGTTTTTCTTTCCAGTGCTGCAATCATCTTCCTGCTGCCAACAAGCATCTCAGATCCCTGGATGCCCACTCCAAAAGGAGCCTTCCCTTGCTATTTTTCCTTTGTTTTCTTATTCCTTTGTGAGTTTTCTAACCCCTGACAGGTCATTTACAGGTCCCCGAGTTCCTACGAATCCAACGACTCCAGCCAAGCCTCAATCGGACCACCGAGCAGAAAGTCAGTATTCGCGGGTCTTTGGCTCGGTTTTCTAGGCTGCATCCATCGAGGAACGAGAGATCCCTTCGCTGTGATCTTCAGTGGGTGCTTCAGAAGTTGTCAGGTACACTCGCTCTACCTCCAGTCTTTATATTGTAGGAGAACTTGCCTAACCGAGGCTTCTCAGCCCCGGCGATCCTTCTTTAGTACTTTTCTAGGTTCTAATCTGCATGCTTGGCTTCAAAAATTTATACAAAATTCCCTACAACAAATTTTGATCTAAAATTTGGGAATTAATTACCTAACCCAACATATAAAATATACAAAAGAATTGCATGCATATTAGTCCCCCATCAGTCCAGGGGGCCACTAATGCTCTCCTATGCATCACCTTCCTAGCTACCCTCCAGAAGGCTACTCGAGCCTGGTTCTCCAGACTCGATTCATAAAGCATTGACTCCTTCGCATAGTTGGAGAAAAAGTTTATGGCACACTTTGATGCATGTTGAAAGGTGCCTGTTGCCCAGTAAGCAACCCAAGAGGGGGGGTGAATTGGATCTCTAAAAATTATTAAAGGAATGAAAAAGTATGTAATCCAATCCAATAATTAAACTAAGTACTATGAATGCAAGTGAAGTGCACTTAAGTAAGTGTGCAGCAGAAATATAAAGCAATAAAAGTAAGAGCAAATAGAAGAGACAAGCAATCACAAATACAAGAAAGTATAATGATTCAGTGCTATCCAATGCACCTACATCCACTCCTAAGATCCTCTTGGGAATTCACTATAATCTCAACCGATTATAGCCAATTAGTTTTCCAGGCTCACTAATTAAAATCCGACTTGTTTTCACAAGGCTCACAAGTCAAAACCTCACTTGGTTTTACAGGCTAACTAAGAACCTAAATAGTTTTAAAGCTCACCAACAACCTTTCTTGGTTTTGTGGGCTAACCAAGAACCTAATTGGTTTTCAAAGGCTCATGAATAACCTCCTTGGTTTTCTAATAGGCTAACCAAAAATCCTTACAACAAACATAGTTTGAAGTAAAGAAATAATGAAAGCTTTCTAATAAAAAGTGGGTATCTTTTTAAAGCTCGATGTAGTGCTGCCTCCAACTTGATGAAGCCTCTTTAATTGCTCAAGAATGATTGATCTTGAATGCTCTTGAAGGCTCTTGAATGCTTGGAGACTTGCTTTTGCTTGAAGGTGGTTGTACTCAATAGATAGGAGTGAATGCTCTTCTTTTCTTCTCTCTTGGTTATTCCTTTTTCAACAACATTGCTTTTGATTTGATTTGAATCATATAAATACCTCTTCAAGGCCTCAAATTTGGTTTCTAGCCATTAGACACGAAAAACTAGCCATTAGGAGCCAAGAGGGATGAGTTCTGCATTTGAAAAACTAGCCATTACTATTTTCAGAACTTCATGTGTCGACATTTCAGGCTGTGAGTCGACACTTCAGGTCGACACAGGCACTCTTTGAGTCAACACCTAGTTCAAATATCTTCAATATAGTTTTTTGAAATTCTCAGGTGAGTCGACACTTCTTCAGATGAGTCAACACTTTGAGTCGACACTTAGCATCCATGTGTCGACACTTTAGCCAGATCTTCAACTTCAGCAAGTTCTGTAACTCAAAAATCTCAGACGATGAGCTGATCCATGTGTTGACACTTTGAGTCGACACAACATATCCATGTGTTGACACTTCAGCCATGCCAACTGAAACTATCTCTACGTGCCGGCTTGTGTCGACACTTCACTGTCATGTGTCGACACTTGAGTTATAGGTGTCGACACTTTGAGTCGACACATCACTGAGATTCTTTCAAAAATATCTAAACTTGTGCTGAAACAAGTCTGTGTTGAACTCAAATGTCCATTCAAGCAATCTTCAACTATCAAAGTCTTCTTTAAGCAAATTTTATATCTCAATTTGGGACTTCTTCAATCAAGCAAATTTTTGTCAAGTTGATGAGCACCTTTTTCTATAAAAACACACTTCAAGAAAATTATTAGTACTTAACTTATATTTAAGCATTTTGCTTATCATCAAAATCAATAAGAGTCAACAATCTCCCCCTTTTTGATGATGACAAAATCTTTAAGTATAAATTATATAAAAAGCTTTCAAAAGAACTTTTCAATGTACAAAGAACTAATTACAATAGGTATATCAGAGCAATTGCAATATTGAAAAAGATGTATCAGAGTAAGAGTATTATAATGGCTAAAAGTATCAGAGCTTGGAATATATATAAGAGATAAATTCAAGTATCGTGATACTCTAAAAGAAAACATGCTCAGGAGAGACAAATTCAGTAATAGATTAGACTCCCCGTGAATAGATGATTCGTAAAAGAATTTGCAAACATCTTTTTAAACATCTAAAGAAAAGATTTGACATGAAATTCAATTCAAAATTGATTTTCAATACAAAGGAGGTATTACTCCCCCTTAATGAATTTTGTAAAGAATTTTCAATTCAAGCTCAAACAAATCTCAAAAAAAATTTCAAACATATTTATACTTTAGTCTTATTACTCCCCCTTTTTGTTATCATTAAAAAGGAAGGAAGAGTGTTGGCTCCACCCAGTGATTTTGATGAATAACAAAACATTGAGTGCATATTGTATTCTAATGAGGATTTCAAGTTGTGAGTTTTCAGGAAGAAAGCACCTCAAAATTTCAAAGACTTATGGTGTATGGCACGTAATGGCACGGAGCAATTCTCACATATCCGGGCATCCTCTTCATTGAAAAAGGGCATATAATTGTTTAACTATTATGTGTTTATGTATTCATGAATTTTATTTTTGTTTTCGAGGCATTTACACTTGAATCTGGATGTTTTCAGTCTCAAGTGTCGACACCTGGACAGTCAAGTGTCGACACTTCAGCATTTGGCACGAACAAAAATCCTTGGCACGCCAAGTGTCAACACCTATATTCAAGTGTCGACACCAAGTGTCGACACTTAGGTTCCAAGTGTCGACTCAAGGCCTGAGATTTTTGAAAATACATAGCTTTGTTGTTTTAAGATTTTTATGTCAAGTGTCGACACCTGTGCATCAAGTGTCGACACTTGAATGTTCAAGTGTCGACACCCAGAAATCAAGTGTCGACACCTGACAGCCAAGTGTCGACACCTGACAGCCAAGTGTCAACACTTGCAGCCTGAAGCTCTAACGGATCTATTTTTCTGGCTTGCAGAAGTTGGTTTTCAAGCTCCAAACGGCTATTTCCAATGCTCCAACGGTCACAAACTATTTTTAGAAGGTTTTTGGTGTATTTAAGCTCCACCAACCTTATTTTAAAGGAAGACAAAGCAAGAGAGAAGTGAAGAGAAATCTATTCAAGAGCATTCAAGTTCACTCAAAAGCCATAAAGCCAATATTCTCTCCAAACTTCAAATCAAAAGTCTTTTCTAGCTTGATTCCACTGAAAAGCCTACAAGCTCAACCTTACTTCATTCCAAAAAGAGGCATCTTGAAGAAGAGTGAAGACAAGGCATCCTTTTGAGCTTCAAAGATTCCAATATACTCTTGAAGAGAGTTTGTTGTAGCTTTTAAATTTCATATGTGTTTTAATTGTGATGACCTTGCTTTCAAGGGTGTCTTGAAGAAGGTTATTGTGGTTTGTTGGTGAGCCAAAGGGACAAAACCAACTAGGATTAACTTGTGAGCCCGAAGACAAAACAAGTATTTAGGTTTGTTGGTAAGCCTATGTGACAAAACCAACTTAGGTTTTGACTTGTGAGCCTTGTGAAAAATAAGTCAACTGTAATCTGGTATGGATTATAGTGGAATTTCCAAGGGTGCTTGGAGAGTGGATGTAGGTGCTAGGTTTGCACCGAATCACTATAAACTTTTTATTTGTGTGTGATTGCTCTTTTTCTCTCGTACTCCTTAATTACTGCTATCATCTTGCATCATATTTATTATTGCTCACAAGCACCACTGGACCTTCATTTTATTGTGTTAAATTTTTAAAAGATCCAATTCACCCCCCCTCTTGGCTCCATTTCTGGGCAACAAGTGGTATTAGAGCACCGGTACTCTCTTGTAGGTCCAAGGATCTTGAATAAAAGATCATGGCAGCCCCAATATGCATGGGTATTGTTGAAGGTCAAGCTTCAAACCGACCCCCACATTTTAATGGCACAAATTACACATACTGGAAGACACGCATGCACATATTTATACAAGCTCTTGATTATAATTTATGGAGAACAATTGTAAAAGGTCCTCATCAGCCTACAATGATGATTAATGGCATTCTCACTCCAAAAATGGAAGATGATTGGGATGAGAATGATATTAAGCAAATTGAGCTTAATGATAAGGCAATGAACCTTTTATTTTGCTCTCTTGATCCTAGTGAGTTTAATATAATATCAAACTATCTCTCCACAAAGGAGATTTGGGATACACTTGAGGTTATCCATGAGGGTACACACCAAGTGAAAACCACCAAGGTTAACATGCTAATTCACACATATGAAATGTTTAAAATGGAACCAACTAAGTCTATCAGTGAGATGTATACTAGGTTCACAAACATTATGAATGGCATGAGAAGTCTAGGAAAAATAATTTCTAATGGTGAACTTGTGAATAAACTTCTCAGGTCTCTACCAGCTTCATGGGATGCAAAGGTCACTGTAATTGAAGAAGCTAAAGATGTCAACACTCTCCCGCTGGAACAACTATTGGGTTCCTTGATGACTTATGAGCTATCCCTCAAATAGAAGAACGGAGAGGTGGATAAAAAGAAGAAGATGATCGCGTTCAAATCTACTACCAGAGAGGACTCAAGCGAAGACTCTGAAGAGGATGACGAAGAAGATGAAACGGCTATGTTGGCAAGGAAATTCAGAAGGTTTATGAGGAAGAAAAAGTTCAACTACAAAAAGAAACCTCTGAAAGGTGAGCCGAGTAAGGAAAAAGACAAGGAAAAGAAGGAGGAGCAGCCCACATGTTTTGAGTGTAAGAAACCCGGGCATTTCAAGGTAGATTGCCCCTTGTTAAAGAAAAGCAGAAGAAAGCTGAGAAAGAAAGCCATGATGGCAACCTGGAGTGAAAGTGAAGACTCCAGCTCTGAGGAAGAACAGCAGGAAGTAGCAAATTTCTGTCTGATGGCCGATCAAGAAGAGGTATGTTCTGAAACCAAAAATGAATTATCTTTTGATGAGCTTCATGAGATTTTTGATGAACTAGTCATAGAATTTCAAAAATTAAAGTCAAAACATAAAGACTTAAAGAAGCAAAATCTGGAACTAGCTAAAACAAACAACAATCTTTCAAATGAAAATGAATACCTTCTAATACAAAATAAAAATTTAAATGATAAGATTATGGCTCTTGAAAAAGAAAAGGATATATTTGAAAAGAAAAGTAACTTCTTTCAAATGAAAAATTGTCAAGACAAAACAAAGAAATTTTAATAGAAAACAAAAGATATAAAGAAGAAATCGAAAAACTAAAACCTTTTGTTAAAAAATTTACTTACAGTTCTGAAAAATTAAATTTACTATTAAATAACCAAAGAGCAGTATTTGACAAAGCTGGATTAGGATTCAGAACTCATAAGAAACAGAAACTCTTTAAAAATTTCTTTGTGCCTGCATTTTCATCCATTACATGCTATACTTATGGCATTAAAGGACATAAATCTTATATGTGCAACAAAAGAAAATTAAATAACACTAAGAAAGTTTAGGTTCCAAAAGGAACCAATGCCACTAACCAAAAAGGACCCAAGATGGCTTGGGTACCTAAAGTCTCCACTTGATCTTTATTGCAGGTATGCCTTGCAACCAATAAGAAAAGAATGTGGTACCTTGATAGCGGTTGGTCAAGGCATATGACAGGAGATGTGGAGCAGTTCTCATCACTCACATATCAAAATGGTGGCAATGTAACTTTTGGTGATAATGGAAAGGGCAAGACAATCGGTATTGGTAAAATCCATATCACCCCTACCTTATATATTGATAATGTTTTATATGTTGATGGATTAAAACATAACTTGCTTAGCATTAGTTAATTTTGTGACAAAAATTTTAAAGTTATTTTTGAATCTTCTTTGTGCATTGTTTCTAGTCTAGATGACAATGGCATTAAGTTCATCGGTCATAGGCATGGCAATATTTATATGGTTGATCTTGATGATCTCCCTATTCAGAAAGTCTAGTGGCAATGGAAGCCAAGATCGATGAAACTAGTTGGCTTTGGCATCGTAGACTAGGACATGCAAGCATGCATTTAATTTCAAAACTTTGCAAAAAGAATTTAGTAAAAGATTTGCCTAAACTCAATTTTGAAAAAGATAAGATTTGCAGTGCATGTCAACTTGGAAAACAAACAAAATCTTCTTTCAAATCAAAAGGAGTAATCTCTACATCTAGACCTTTGGAATTGCTTCATTTGGACCTCTTTGGGCCTACTAGAACATCTAGTTTGGGAGGTAAGAAGTTTGGTCTAGTCATTGTAGATGATTTCTCATATTTTACTTGGGTCATGTTTTTAGCACATAAAGATGAAACGTTTTCTGAATTTATTAGATTTCACAAAAGAGTTTTAAATGAAAAAGGTGTTTCAGTAATATCTTTAAGAAGTGATCGTGGAACTGAATTTGAAAATACCGATTTTAATAAATTCTATATTGAAAATGGAATTCATCACAATTTTTCTGCACCTAGGACACCTCAACAAAATGGGGTAGTAGAAAGAAAAAATAGAACTCTTGAAGAAATAGCACGCACCATGCTTTATGAAAATGATTTACCTAGATACTTTTGGGCGGAAGCCATAAATACTACATGCTATATTTTAAATCGAGTTTTAATTCTTCGACCGATTTTAAAGAAAACCCCTTATGAGCTTTGGAAGGGTAGAAAACGTTCAATCCATTATTTTCATGTTTTTGGATGCCGTTGTTTCATCTTAAACAATGGTAAAGATAATCTAAGTAAATTTGATGCCAAATTAGATGAGGGAGTCTTTCTAGGCTACTCCACATCTAGTAAGGCATACAGGGTCTTCAACAGAAGGATACTTGTTGTTGAAGAATCCATTCATGTGGTATTTGATGAAACTAACCAAAAATCTTCAAGAAAAGAAGATGTACTTTTTGATGAATCAGGTAGCAAGAAAACTGAAGAAATAAACAACAATGAAGGACTTACCAAGGAACAGAACGATGATCAAAACACTGACGAAGATCAAGCACAAGGTGATGAAAATACATCAACTGTTGATCCATTACCAAAAGAATGGAGGTATGCTCATGGACACCCAAAAGAACTAATTATAGGTGATCCATCTAAAAGTGTAAGTACTCGATCATCTCTTAGAAATATTTGTGATTACTTAGCTTTTGTGTCTCAAATTGAATCTAAAACTATTGAGGAAGCTGAATGTGATAGTAATTGGATAAATGCTATGCAATATGAACTTAATCAATTTAAAAGGAACAATGTTTGGACACTAGTGGATAGGCCTTCAAACACATCAATTATTGGCACAAAATTGGTTTTTCGAAATAAACTTGATGAAAATGGAATAGTAATTAGAAATAAAGCTAGACTAGTTGCCAAAGGATACAATCAGGAGGAAGGGATAGATTTTGATAAAACCTTTGCTCCTGTGGCTAGACTTGAGGCAATTAGGCTATTGTTGGCTTTTTCTTGTTTCATGAATTTTAAACTATATCAGATGGATGTTAAAAGTGCTTTTTTAAATGGATTAATTGAAGAAGAAGTTTATGTTGAACAACCCCCTGGTTTTGAAAGTTCTGAATTTCCAAATCATGTTTATAAACTTCATAAAGCTTTATATGGATTAAAACAAGCTCCAAGAGCTTGGTATGATCGTTTAAGCTCTTTTTTGCTGAAAAATGATTTTACTAGAGGTAATGAAGATAAAACTTTATTTTTAAAGAAAAAGAATGATGATCTCTTAGTAGTACAAATCTATGTTGATGATATAATATTTGGTGCTACTAATGAATCTCTTTGTCAAGATTTTGCAAGATTAATGCAGGGTGAGTTCGAGATGAGCATGATGGGAGAACTGAATTTCTTCCTCGGACTCCAGATAAGGCAAACCAAAGAGGGGATCTTCATCAACCAAACAAAATACACAAGAGAAATACTCAAGAAGTTTGAGATGGAGAACACTAAGCCATTAGGTACCCCTATGAGCTCTACATGTAGACTTGACAAGGATGAATCAGGTAAGTCTATAGACCAAAAATTATATCGTGGCATGATTGGTTCATTGTTATATCTTACTGCCAGTAGGCCAGATATCATGTTTAGTGTCTGTATGTGTGCTAGATATCAGTCCAATCCTAAAGAGTCTCATCTTTTGGCTGTTAAACGCATACTTAGATATCTATCTGGCTCAATTGAAATTGGTTTATGGTACTCTAGAGATTCTTCATTAGATTTAATTGCTTATTCTGATGCTGACTTTGCTGGGTGTAAACTTGATCGTAAAAGTACTAGTAGAACCTGTCAATTTCTTGGAGTAAATTTGATCTCCTGGAGTAGCAAGAAACAGAACTCAGTTGCTCTATCTACGGCGGAAGCCGAATATATAGCAGCTGGGAGCTGTTGTGCTCAAATCCTCTGGATCAAACAACAACTCGAAGATTTTGGCATTAAACTAACTAAGACACCCATAAGATGTGACAATACTAGTGCAATCAACCTATCTAAAAATCCTGTGCAACATTCAAGAAGTAAACACATTGAAATAAGACATCATTTCATAAGAGATCATATACAAAACTCTAATGTAATTCTTGATTTTGTTTGTACTAATGATCAGTTAGCTGATGTGTTTACAAAGCCTTTGAGTGAGGATAGGTTCTGTCTGATTAGAAGAGAGTTAGGTGTCATTGATCCATTCTTCTAGAACTCTCTTAGTATCATCTTTACCTAAATCCTAAAGCTCAAAACCTATTGTTTAAAACCCCAAAACTTTGTCAAAATTTTTCCTGTTTTTTCCGGATTTTCTCGAATTTTGGCCAAGTGTCGACACTTGGAAAGTGTCAAGTGTCGACACCTGACCAAGTGTCGACACTTGACAAATCCGAAGTGTCGACACTTGCAAATCTGAAACTGTTTTTAAACGGATCGAACGATGGATTTTTGAAATTTTCTTCCCCCCTGATTTATTGGAACAGTGGTCCCCTCTGTCCAAATCCGTCCTTTCACCCCTCAATCCTTCACAAATCAGGTATTTCTCCTTTCTAATTTCGTTTTATTTTTCTTTATTTTTTTAATTTTGTTGTTTTCGAACCAAACAACCGTGTTTTGGGTTTTCCAAATATTTTTCTTGAATCTAACCAGATTTTTGCGTGTTTTAATGAATTTCTAAAACTCCATTTGAGGAAATAATGTTTTAGATTTGTTTTTCTCAGATTTTCCTCATCTTTTGACCGTTTTTCAACCCTTTTTCGCAAAAATCACTGTTTCATTAATTTTGGGCAAAATAAATTGGGTTTTCATCTAAATTAAGTTTACTAAATTTATTTATTGACTATTTGGAAAGGTTTTTCGTGATACATTTGCGACATTTTTTCCTATTTGCTAAAACCCTAAGTGTTTAGATCCAAATCCCACATGTTTTTATCTTTAGACCTTACAAAAATTATTTTTCCAAAGATTCAAATGTGTTCTACCTAACAAAAATTTTTCCTACAAACTTTGCTCGAAAATTTGTGATTTGATCAAAATATATTTTTCAAACTTTGTTGATTCTGGTTTTCAAAACCTATCTGAACCTTTTGTTTCTAATCTCTACCTATGGCCAGTCCCTTGTTCTAAACCTTTCTTCCTTCTTCCTGGTCAGTTGGCTATAATGGGTCCTAGGAAGAGACTTGCAGTTAGGGCGAGGCCCAGTCATGGTACTAAGAGGAGATTGAAGGCCAGATTTGATCTTGCACAGCCGAGCAGTACAGCCACACCGAACTCCCCCCTGCAGAGAGGATGGTAGGGAAGTCTGTAGCTTCAGGGAGGAGAGTTGACCTGCAGTGCTTCGACAGGCACCACTTTGGTATTAGGGAGATACTCACAGATGCAGGACTAGTACCCTTCTGCACCATGCAGGAGAGATACTATCCTCACCTAGTGAGAGAGTTCTTCAGTGCACTGGACTGTCAATGACTTTTGTGGACGACATCCGTGAGGGGTATTCAGATCTCTTTGACTGATGAGCTTCTGAGCCGAGTATGGGAGTACCCCGAAGAGGAGTCTGTACCTTTTCTGTAGATGATAGAGAGGCGGCATTCAGGTGCATCCTTGAGCGAGAGGATGTTCGCGGTATTTCAGTGGTTACCGCGAACCAGTTATCATTAGAGATGCACCTGCTGCACCATATTACTGCACAGATCCTACTACCGAAGACTGGCAGATTCGATTTCATCACCGAGAGGGAGTTGATGGTGATGACCAGTCTGATTGAGAAGAGACAGATAGATATACCCACTTTGATGCTGTCACAGATGCATGATGCTGCCACTCAGCGCCGACACTGTTTGCCATACGGCATGGCACTGATCCGACTTTTCAGAGCTTGTGGAGTATCATTGGAGGGGGAGATCCCCAAGGAGATACTGCACACGGATGTGTACGATGAGAGGTCATTGCACAGGATGGGATACAGGATAGTTGGAGGTCGATGGGTTCGCAGAGAGTCTGGCCAAGAGCCAGATGAGGAGGATGAGTTTCGAGAGGCTGAGGCTGGACCATCTGAGCCAGCAATTCTTCCTCCAGTAGATGTACCATCGATACAGGCAGAGCACCTGTCTCCTGATGCTTCAGCTCCTCCACCACCATCTACAGGACTATCTTTTGAGGAGCATGCCAGAGCACAGTTCTCAGAGATCAGAGGTGAGATGACTCAGCTGCGTAGCGAGGTCGAGCTTCTACGAGCACATACTACCTCGGAGCATGCTGAGATTCACAGATCCATGGAGGAGGGATTTACTCGCATTGAGAGTCTATTGAGATCATTTATACCTCCTGCAGCACCTGCTCTTGCTCGATCTGATGATGATGACGATGATGATGATGATGGCGACGATCACCAGAGCGACCATGCTGATTATGCTGAGGGTGGTGATCAGGATGTTGACAGAGCTACAGAGGTAGTGGGCAGTGACAGCGATAATGTGGGCGGTGCCGATGCGTATGAGGTGGTCAGTCGAGATCCTCCTACTACACCAGCTCCTACTACTGCCTTGGTTGACTTCACACCGGATCTTATTATGCCAGCTGATCGTCTTTCACCTCCTTCTACTAGATCTTCTAGGGTTGTACCCGCCTTTGGTCCTGCCGGCCGCACTAGGAGTCTTAGAGCTTTAGCACCTCCTAGGGCATTAGCCACCAGATCTAGGATCAGTGCTCCTTTCAGTCTTGATATTCCATCTGATGAGGATTAGCCTCACAGATGTCTGTTTTAGCTCTTATTTTGTATATTTGATACATGTTTGACTCTGATGATTTATATATGTTTCAGCTCTTGCTGATGTCTCAGCAAATTTTGTACTGAAAATTTATCTTATATATATGTGTTTCTGTTCAGTACTCTGTTACCTTGAAGTTTTTGTGCTTCAGTTTACTATTCTTTGGCTCTGATACTCTTTATAATGGTATATTTTAACTATGATACTCTTTGATATTAGCATAATTTCAGCTCTGATATCTATGTTATTTGTTTCTCTACTATCTTTTTGTATCCATGCTCATTGTGAGGGGGAGGTTATTCCCCTTTCTTATGATTAACAAAAAGGGGGAGAACAAGTATTGATTTTGAGAACAGGTATTGATTTTGATTTTATTGAGAAAAAGGTGTATTGTATTGATTATATTGATTTGACCTTGCAAGAATCTTTGAAGTTTACCTTAATAAAAAGTATCTAATTAAGGGAGAGATTGTTTCCTCCTATCTATAAAGTTTTTGCCTCTATTGTGACTAAAATTCATATTTATAAATTAAATGGTTAAAGTTTGAACTATATTGCCTCTTTTTCTCAAGGTTTTGTCATCATCAAAAAGGGGGAGATTGTTGGCTCCACCCAGTGATTTTGATGAATAACAAAACATTGAGTGCATATTGTATTCTAATGAGGATTTCAAGTTGTGAGTTTTCAGGAAGAAAGCACCTCAAAATTCCAAAGACTTATGGTGTATGGCACGTAATGGCACGGAGCAATTCTCACATATCCGGGCATCCTCTTCATTGAAAAAGGGCATATAATTGTTTAACTATTATGTGTTTATATATTCATGAATTTTATTTTTGTTTTCGAGGCATTTACACTTGAATCTGGATGTTTTCAGTCTCAAGTGTCGACACCTGGACGTCAAGTGTCGACACTTCAGCATTTGGTACGGACAAAAATCCTTGGCATGCCAAGTGTCGGCACCTATATTCAAGTGTCGACACCAAGTGTCGACACTTAGGTTTCAAGTGTCGACTCAAGGCCTGAGATTTTTGAAAATACAGAACTTTGTTGTTTTAAGGATTTTTGTGTCAAGTGTCGACACCTGTGCATCAAGTGTCGGCACTTGAATGTTTAAGTGTCGACACCCAGAAATCAAGTGTCGACACCTGACAGCCAAGTGTCGACACCTGACAGCCAAGTGTCGACACTTGCATCCTGACAACTCTAACGGATCTATTTTTCTGGCTTGCAGAAGTTGGTTTTCAAGCTCCAAACGGCTATTTCCAATGCTCCAACGGTCACAAACCATTTTTAGAAGGTTTTTGGTGTATTTAAGCTCCACCAACCTCATTTTAAAGGAAGACAAAGCAAGAGAGAAGTGAAGAGAAGTCTATTCAAGAGCATTCAAGTCCACTCAAAAGCCATAAAGCCAATATTCTCTCCAAACTTCAAATCAAAAGTCTCTTCTAGCTTGATTCCACTGAAAAGCCTACAAGCTCAACCTTACTTCATTCCAAAAAGAGGCATCTTGAAGAAGAGTGAAGACAAAGCATCCTTTTGAGCTTTAAAGATTCCAATCTACTCTTGAAGAGAGTTTGTTGTAGCTTTTAAATTTCATATCTGTTTTAATTATGATTTGACCTTGCTTTCAAGGGTGTCTTGAAAGAAGGTTATTGTGGTTTGTTGGTGAGCCAAAAGGACAAAACCAACTAGGGTTAACTTGTGAGCCCGAAGACAAAACAAGTATTTAGGTTTATTGGTAAGCCTATGTGACAAAACCAACTTAGGTTTTGACTTGTGAGCCTTGTGAAAAACAAGTCAACTGTAATCTGGTGTGGATTATAGTAGAATTCCCAAGGGTGGCTTGGGGAGTGGATGTAGGTGCTAGGTTTGCACCGAACCACTATAAACTTTGTGTTTGTGTGTGATTGCTCTTTTCCTCTCGTACTCCTTAATTACTGCTATCATCTTGCATCATATTTATTATTGCTCACAAGCACCACTGGACCTTCATTTTATTGTGTTAAATTTTTAAAAGACCCAATTCACCCCCACTCTTGGGCTCCATTTCTGGGCAACAAAGAGAATAATAAGTAAGTCATTCAGGATAAAACATTGAAGTATGCCATAAAAATTTATTCATCCATTCATTCATAAACGAAGACAATGAAGCACTGAAGGTAATTAATGCATTTCAGTCATTTGAATTCATAACATGAAGTATAACATAAAAATTCATACAAGGTCAAAATTTGTACATAAGGAGAACATCAAAACATACAAAACGTGTGGAAAAGCAAACTATCTAAACATAAAAACTATCCTAATCCTCATCCTCTAAAGATCCGATCTCTATCGATCTAGTATTAGTGAAAGAACGAGCTCGGGGCCTCATCGATTTGAGTTCATGAAGACGGGTCTTGGTCAGTCGTGAAGGAGTACGATGACCACGTCCTCTGCGTCGAACATAGATCCTGCCTCTAGCTGAAGCAGAAGAGGTGGAGGCTATGTCATCAGTGGGAACATAATAGATCGGAGTGATAGTCTCTACAATTATTGGATGTGGTGTACGATCAAATGAATGTCCAGAATCAAGATAATGAGAACCAGGTGTGTAGAAACCTAGCTCTCGGATGAGTGAGGATGTATGCAAGGATGGTGTATCAACTATAGGTGTGTCAAGAATCGATGTATCAGCTGAAGAAATGATAGGTGTATCTATGATAGGAGTATCAGCTGAAGAAATAATAGGTGTATCACTAATATGAGAATCAATAACAGGTGATAGTATTGGAATGGCAGAGTGATCAATAGATCTAGAGGTGATGTAGGTAGAATATGAGTACGAATGGGTGAACTGGAAGGATCTTGAATCAGACTCCTAGGTAAGTCTGCTATCGTCTCTATCGCTGGCTCTGACTTAAGTCTAGAAAGTCAAAATCGTCAGAGTCAGTCTCACCATCAGTGTCAATCTCTGGTCCTGGTGCAGGTGGAACTAGAATAGATAAGTCAGTAATACTCCTTGAAGAGGGTCTGGATAGTGCAGATAAAATAGCGAAGATGCCATCACTCAATCCTCTGTGGCTCTCTCTCATCTCAATAATGAAATAGTCAAGTTGCTGTCGAACAATCATTATATCTATCTTTATGTGACTGACTTTGTCCATAAGACTCTCTGAATCTCCTGGAGCATCTGACTGAGCTAGCGAGGTTGTGTAGCTGGCTTAGACTGAGGAGCAGACTCTAGTTGTGCTGCTGGCTCAGGCTGAATCTCTGGAAGATGTGCCTCTGAAGCTCCTACCTCTCCAGAAAATATACGCTCCTCCTTTGCAATGTCATCATCTCTATCATCGGCCTGACCTGATACTCTGCATCTCCACTGGCCTCTGACCAACTGATATCGCATCGGTGTAGTGACCTGAGTCATAAACATCAGTATATAGAAGCATCCAGAAGGGCTCATCATCAAATAATACTCTGTATGCTTTGAAAAGCAGTGTCAACCCCATCCCGTAGGGTAAGCAAAGTCTCTGACTGGTCAATGCCTCCATCATTTGATGTATCATGAGTACCGGAGGGCAAACTAGAGTGTGCTGAACTAAGGAGACCATCACAAGCAACTCTTTCTCTGTGTTGTATCAAAACGTCCGATCTTCGGTAGAAGAATCCGGGCGATAATATGATGTAGTAGTCTCATCTCAGCAGAAAGACGGGATGTAGGAATAGTGGCTCCCTCAGGTAGAATATCTGATTCAAAATACATTGGAGTCCACTAAATCTGTCCATCAGACTGTCAACTATAGATCCGGTCATAGGTATATCCCATACCCTGCTTAGAACCTCTGTAGACACCGAGATATCCTTGCCACAAACATGAGCTAACCATCCATCATTGCCACGGGCTAAGGATCCATAGAACTCTCGTATAAGGCTCGGGTAGAATCTCTCACTCAATGAGCAGAAAGAAGTCAGACCAGCATCTCTAATCCAATGACCAATCCAGAATGCTGCTGGTCGACAAATCCAAAGTCTATAAGGCATCCTCCGACTACTACCTTTGAACTCATATGACTGGAAGTAGTGAAAAGTGGCCAAATAGGTGGATCTGGAGTTGTGGCTTCATGTCTAGCTTTAGTCCTTCTTTCTTCTTCATGGTTGGATGGCCGAGGGCGACGAACGACTTGTTTCCTTGGTCCCATTGCATAGATGAGAGGTTTGAATGAGAATGGAGAATAAATCTAGGGTTTCTATGGTTCAAAACGAAAATAGGAGAGAAAATGTAGCAAAATCCAAACCAAAAACCATCCAAAGAGAAGATTAGAGGGGATTTGAGCTAAGATTTGGAGGGAAGGAGTAGTTAGAATGGAGCTAGGGCAAGCGTCAGCTCAAGTTGAAAAAAAAATGGGGAAGAAAATGCTTCGGTTCTGCCCTTATCTTTGGTCTGCAGTCGTTCATGTGTCGACTCACGATACAGTCCCATGTGTCGACACATCAAGGTGTCGGCACATACATGTGTCGACACATCAAGGTGTCGGCACATACATGTGTCGACACATCAACTTAAAATCGAAAAACCAGAGAATGAAGTGCAGATCAAAATTACAAGAAATACAATGAAATTCAATGAGATTGATATCAAATTTGATCTATTTTAAGTCAAAGATTTGAAAATTTTAATCAAAAGGATTAATGATCCCAAATTCTCTTTTAATCATACTGAATCGATCTTCTTGGAGAGGCTAAGTTAAAATATCAGCTAATTACAATTCAGTACAAATAAATTCAAGCACAACATCATTATTTTCAACATGATCTCTAATAAAATGATACCTAATTTCAATGTGTTTACTTCTAGAATGTTGAACAAGATTTTTAATTAAGCAAATAGCACTGGTATTATCATATTTTATAGGTGTACTAGTTAATTTGATTCCAAAATCTTTAAGTTATTGCTAAATTCACAAGATTTGAGTACAACAACTTCCTGCTGCAATATACTCAACTTCAGTTATGGATAGTGCAACTGAAGTTTGTTTCTTGCTAAACCAGGAGATTAAGTTAACTCCAAGAAATTGGTAAGTTCTACTAGTACTTTTTCTATCTAATTTATATCCAGCAAAATCAGCATCAGAATATCCAATTAATTCAGCAGATGAGTCTCTAGAATACTATAAGCCAATATCAGTTATACCAGATAAGTATCTAATAATGCGCTTAATAGCCAACAGATGTGATTCCTTAGGTTCAGACTGATATCTAGCACACATGCATACACTGAACATTATATCTGGTATACTAGCAGTTAAGTACAATAAAGAGCTAATCATACATCTGTATAATTTTTGATCTATAGATTACCATGCTCATCTTTATCAAGTTTACAAGAGGGGCTCATAAGTGTACCTATTGACTTAGTAGTCTCCATCCCAAACTTCTTTATGATTTTTCTTGTATACTTAGCTTGGTTGATAAAGATTCCATCTTTAGTTTGCTTGATTTGGAGTTGGAGAAAGAAATTGAGTTCTCCCATTATGCTCATTTTGAACTCACCCAGCATTAGCATAGCAAACTCTTGACAAAGAATTTTATTAGTAGCACCAAAAATAATATCATCAACATAGATTTGCACTACTAATAAGTCATCATTTTTCTTCTTTAAAAATAAAGTTTTATCAACATAGCCTTTAGAAAATTCATTTTCAATTAGAAATTTACCGAGTATTCCATACCATGCTCGGGGTGCTTGCTTTAAACCATAAAGTGCCTTGTACAATTTAATAACATAATCAGGATGTGCATGATTTTCAAAACCAGGTGGTTGTTCAACAAAAACTTCTTCAACTATAAAACCATTTAGAAAAACACTTTTAACATCCATTTGAAAGAGTTTGAAATTCATAAAATAAGCAAATGCTAATAGTAGTCTAATTGCCTCAAGTCTAGCAACAAGAGCAAAAGTTTCATCAAAATCAATTCCTTCCTCTTGATTGTAGCCTTTGGCAACTAGCCTAGCTTTATTTCTAACAATTTCATTTTCATCTAACTTATTTCTAAATATCCATTTAGTGCCAATAACAGATACATTAGATGGTATTTCTATTAATGTCCAAACATTATTTCTATCAAACTGAATTAATTCATCTTGCATAGCATTTATCCAGTTAGGGCCTTTTTCAGCATCTTCAAAATATTTAGACTCTACTTGAGAAACAAAAGCTATATAATCACATTCATTTCTAATTGAGGCTCGAGTTCTTACCCCTTTAGATGGATCACCTAGGATTAATTCCTTAGGATGTCCATGAGCATACCTCCACTCCTTAGGTAGATCTTGGTGCTTTGGAGTGTCTTCATCTTTCTCATCTTTGTCTTGATCATCTTCATTTTGTTGAGAAGGTTGATTATTCAAAGTCAACTTTTGTAACTTATCAACACCTGCACATGCATCAGAAGTATCCTCTTTTCTGGAGGATTTATTAGCAGACTCTTCAAAAACTACATGTACAGACTCCTCTACATCTAGGGTTCTTTTGTTAAAATCTCTATATGCCCTGCTTAATGTAGAGTATCCTAGAAAGATACCTTCATCAAACTTGGCATCAAATTTTTCAAGATTGTCTTTACCATTATTTAAGATAAAACATTGACAACCAAAAACTCAAAAATACTTTAAAGTTGGTTTTCTTTGATTCCAAAGTTCATAAGGAGTTTTCTTTAAGATAGGGCGAATCAAAACTCGATCTAAAATATAGCAAGCAGTATTAATAGCTTCAGCCCAAAATATCTTGGCAAATCATTTTTACAAAGCATAGTGCATGCCATTTCTTCTAAAGTACAGTTTTTTCTTTTCACTATCCCATTCTGTTGAGGTATCCTAGGTACAGAAAAATTATGTTCAATACCTTTTTCATTACAAAAACTTTTGAAATCCTGATTTTCAAATTCAGAACCATGATCACTACATATGCAAATAACTGAAATACCTTTTTTATTTGAAACTTTTTGGTAAAACTTTACAAATGCAGAAAATGATTCATCTTTATGAGCAAGAAAGAAAATCCAAGTAAATCTTGAAAAATCATCCACTATAACCAATCTATATCTTTTGTATCCTAGACTGGATGTTCTAGTTGTCCAAAGAGATCCATATAAAGTAGTTCTAGTAGCCTACTAGTAGTTACAAAACCTTCATGTTTGAAAGAAGTTTTGACTTGTTTTCCAAATTGACAAGCTTGGCAAACTCAATCTTTTTCAAAAACAAGTTTTGGTAATTTTTTTACTAAATCTTTATTGCAAAGTTTTGAAAGTAAATACATACTAACATGACTTAGTCTTCTATGCCAAAGCCAACTAGTCTCATCTTTAGTAGAATTCATTGCAACTAGGCATTCTCCATTAGGCAAAGATAGATCATCCAAATCTACCAAATAAATATTACCATGCCTTTTTTCAATGAATTGTACTTCATTTTTATCATGACTAGCAATTATGCAACAAGATGATTTAAAAACAACTTGAAAACCTTTATCACAAAATTGATTAATACTTTAAGGATTATGTTTCAAACCATCAACTAAAAGTACATTATTAATACATGTAGAAGGGGTGATGTGAACCTTACCAATGCCAATGATTTTTCCTTTACCATTATCCCCGAAGGTCACACTCCCTCCATTCATTGTCTCAAGAGAGGTGAATTGCTTCACATCTCCTATCATGTGCCTTGAGCAACCACTATTAAGATACCATAGTCTTTGTTTTTCTTGGTTGCAAGACACACCTGCAATACAAATCAAGCTTTGTTTTTAGGTACCTAAGCCAACTTGGATCCTTTAGGGTTAGTACTTAAATTGGTTTCTTTTGGAATCCAAACTTTTTCATAAATATTAATTTTTCACATGTTGCATTGAAAAGCTGTGTCCTTATTTTCGGCATGAAAAACATGTTATACTAGATGATGTGGGTAAAAAAAAGTTTTTGAAATACATTTCTTGTTTTTAAGGTTTATAACCTAATCCTACTTTGTTAAAAATGGCTCTTTGGTTGTTTAGAAGAAGATCTAATTTTTCTGAGCTATAAGTGAACTTTTCAACAAAAGGTTTTATTTTGTCAAGCTCGGTTTTGTAATTTTTGTTTTCTAATTCTAAATTCTTGTTTTTCTTCAAAAGATCATCATTTGAAATGATAGTTTTGGATCTTTTTAAAACATCATTTTCCATTGTTAAAGCATTGTTTTTCTTTTCTAAAACATCTAGTTTAGTTTTCAAATCACTAATTTCATTTAATAAAGAATTGTTTTCATGAAAAAAACTATTTGCATGCTTTTTTAATTTTTTATTTTTAGATAAAATTAATTTATAATCATGAACTAATTCATCAAAAGCATTTTTTAACTCATCAAAAGTAAAGTCTATTTCTATATCAGAAATTACCTCTTCCTGCTCTTGATGTGCCATGAGACATAGGTTTGCAATTTCAGCTTGTTCTTCTTCTAAACTGGAGTCCTCACTATCACTCCATGTAGCCATCATAGCCTTTTTCCTTAGCTTGTTCCTTGACTTCTTTAGGAGAGGGCTGTCGAATTTATAGTGTCCAAGCTTCTTACACTCGAAGCATGTAGGTATTTCCTTCTCCTTCTCCTTTTCTTTTTCTTTTTCTTTCTCTTTTCCCTTCTCTTTAGTTGATTGGAACTTCTTCTTGTAAGGGACTTTCTTCTCTTCATGACCTTCTAAATTTTCTTGCAAGAAGTGCTTCTTCACTTTCATCTTCTTCTTCTTCTTTGGATTCATCAATTGATGATTCTTCTTGTACAGTAGATTTGAATGCAATCCCCTTTTTTTCTTCTATCCATATCCATAAATTTTTGCTTCAAATTCAACTCATAAGTCATGAGCGATCCTACCAGCTACTCCAATGGTAGCTTATCAACATCTTTAGCTTCTTGGATGGCGGTCACCTTTGGATCCTATGAGGTTGGAAGTGATCTGAGGATTTTATTGACAAGATCAGCATTAGACATTATTTTTTCTAAACTTCTCATTCCATTTATAATATTTGTAAATCTAGTGTACATATCAGTGATAGACTCATTAGGTTCCATTCAGAACATTTCATATGTGTGCACTAACATATTCACTTTAGTATTTTTCACTTGATCGATACCCTCATGGGTAACTTCAAGGGTGTTCCATATTTTCTTGATGGTTGTGCAAGTAGAAATCCTATTAAATTTACTATGATCTAATGCATAATAGAGGAGATTTATTACTTTTGCATTGATCTCGGATTGTTTAATATCATTTTCATCCAAATCCTCTTCAAGCTTTGAGATGGAAACATCATTAACCATAATCGAAGGAATATATGGACCTTTATCAACTACCTTTCACAAGTTATAATCAATAGAATGCATATATATTCTCATTCTAGTTTTTCAATAAGTATAATTTGATCCATTGAAAAATGAAGGTCTATTTGAGGCTTGTCCCTCAACTACACTGTACCAATAGAGGCTACCATAGATCTTTACTCAAGGCGATTAGACCTATAAACTAAGAACAGGGCTCTGATACTACTTGTTGCCCAGTAAGCAACCCAAGAGAAGGGGTGAATTGGGTCTCTAAAAATTATTAAAGGAATGCAAAAGTATGTGATCCAATCCAACAATTAAACTAAGTATTATGAATGCAAGTGAAGTGCTCTTAAGTAAGTGTGCAGTGGAAATATAAAGCAATAAAAGTAAGAGCAAATAGAAAAGACAAGCAATCACAAACACAAGAAAGTATAGTGGTTCGGTGCTATCCAATGCACCTACATCCACTCCCCAAGATCCCCTTGAAAATTCACTATAATCTCAACCAATTATAGCTGATTAATTTTCCAGGCTCACTAATCAAAACCTGACTTGTTTTCACAAGGCTCACAAGTCAAAACCTCACTTCATTTTATGGGCTAACCAACAACCTAAATGGTTTTAAGGCTCACCAACAACTTCCCTTGATTTTGCAGGCTAACCAAGAACCTAATTGGTTTTCAAAGGCTCACCAATAACCTCCTTGGTTTTCCAATAGGCTAACCAAAAATCCTTATGACAAATATAGTTTGAAGTAAAGAAATAATGAAAGCTTTCTAATAAAAAGCGGGTATCTCTTTGAAGCTCGATGTAGTGCTGTCTCCAACTTGACGAAGCCTTTTTAATTGCTCAAGAATGATTGATCTTGATTGCTCTTGAAAGCTCTAGAATGCTTGGAGACTTGATTTTGCTTGAAGGTGGTTGTACTCAATGGATAGGAGTGAATACTCTTCTTTTCTTCTCTCTTGGTTATTCCTTTTTCAACATTGCTTTTGATTTGATTTGAATCATATAAATGCCTTTTCAAGGCCTCAAATTTGGTTTGTAGCCGTTAGACATGAAAAACTAGCCGTTGGAAGCCAAGAGGGATGAGTTCTGCATTTGAAAAACTAGCCATCACTGTTCCTAGAACTCCATGTGTCAACACTTCAACCTGTGAGTCGACACTTCAGGCCGACACAGGCACTCCTTAAGTCGACACCTAGTTCAAATATCATCAATATAGCTTTCTAAAATTCTCAGATGAGTCGACACTTCTTCAGGTGAGTCGATACTTTAAGTCGATACTTAGCATCCATGTGTCGACACTTCAGCCAGATCTTCAACTTCAGCAAGTTTTGTAACCCAAAAATATTAGGCGATGAGCTGATCTATGGTCAATACTTTGAGTCAACACAACACATCCATGGGTTGAGACTTCAGCCGTGCCAACTGAAACTATCTCTACGTGCTGGCTTGTGTCGACACTTTACTGTCATGTGTCGACACATGAGTTGTAGGTGTCACATTTTGAGTCGACACATCACCAAGATTCTTTCAAAAACATCTGAACTTGTGCTGAAATAAGTCTGTGTTGAACACAAATATCCATTCAAGCAATCTTCAACTATCAAAGTCTTCTTTAAGCAGATTTTATATCTCAATTTGGGACTTCTTCAATCAAGCAAATTTTTGTCAAGTTGATGAGCACCTTTTTCTATAAAAATATACTTCAAGGAAATCATTAGTACTCAACTTATACTTAAGCATTTTGCTTATCATCAAAATCAATAACGGAGTTAACAGTGCCATGTGAAGCCAATAGTCTCTTCTTGATCCACCAGCAGGACTGAGAGGCCCTCCGGGACTCGTGTCCCGATTCAAAACCACCACCTTGGGGATCTATCACCTCAATGAGCCAGTCACCATGTTGACCCTAAAGAAGGGGCTCAGGACCTCTCGCTTCACCTACTCCCTTGACAAGAAGCCTCCGAAGACCTACTCGAAGCTCCTCCTCCGAGCCCACAAGTACATTCGTGCGGAGGAGGCCAACCATACCAGAGAGAGTTGGATGGGAGGCCACTGAAGAGGCAAGCCATGGGGGAGACATTTGGCCCCCTAGCCCTGAAGGCTATGCTGGCCTCACGGCCAGGGGCCAGGCATAGAGTCAACTCTACCAAGGAAGAAAAGTTCACTCCTCTCCTCACCTCGAGAATGAAGATCCTGATGAAAATTGAGGGTGAGTGCTTCCTACATCGCCCTCCCCTACTGAGTCGTCTGCTCGATGTGATAGATCTCGCTACTGCCACTTCCACCGAGACAACGACCATGACAATGATGATTGCCACCACCTGAAGAGAAAGATAGAAGACCTAATCAAGCATGACTACCTCGGGAAGTACATGAAGGGAGGAACTACTCTAGCAGCTCAGAATGAAGAGCCCCGATCACTCACTATCGATAATCGACCCATTGAGAAGCCAGTCAGAATGATCTCATGGGGGCAGGGAGAAGCTCGAAGAGTGTTGCCCAGAAATGGAGCCAAAGAAGGGGGTGAATTGGGTCTTTTAAAAATTTAAAGCAATAATGTGCAGGCCTTGTGGTATTTGTGAGTTATGAAATTCAATGCACTAGATTAAATACAGCAGAAAGCAATAAATGGATTGCAATAAACAAAGTGCAAGAAAGAGAGGAGGCAATCACACACAAATACAAAGTTTATAGTGGTTCGGTGCAAACCTATCACCTACATCCACTCCCCAAGCCACCTTTGAAAATTCCACTATAATCCAACCAAAATTATAGCCAACTTGTTTTTCAAAAGGCTTACAAGTCAAAACCTATGTTGGTTTTATCACCTAGGTTCACCAACAAACCTTTACACTTATTTATCTTCGGGCTCACAAGTTAACCCTAGTTGGTTTTACACCTTGGCTCACCAACAAACCACAACAACCTTCTTTCAAGACACCCTTGAAAACAAGGTCAAATCATAAGATAAAAGCAGATATACAATTTCAAAAATAAGATAAACTCTCTTCAAGAATAAAATAAAAGCTTTGAAGCTCAAGTTGATGCTTTGTCTTGTCTCCTCCTTGGAATATTCTTCAAACTCTTCTTTTGGAATGATGTAAGGATGGGTTTGTAAGCTTTTTCAGGGAATCAAACTTTAAAAGGCTCTTGAAGTGAAGTTCTTGAGAGAATATTGGCTTTTTGGCTTTCAATGGACTTCAATGCCTCAAGAATGAAGTTGGTGAAGCCTAAATACAAAGAAAAATTTCCAAAAAATAGTTTGTGACCATTTGAGCATCGAATTTAGCCATTGGGAGCTTGAAAAGATATTTCTGCAAGTCAAAAAATTAGATCCGTTAGGATTGTCAGAACCCGAGTATTGATACTTGGCTGTTAGGTGTCGACACTTGACTTCCAGGTGTCGACACTTGAACTTTCAAGTGTCGACACTTGATTCACAAGTGTCGACACTTGACACAAAAATACTCCATTGGCCAAGTCTATAAATTCAAAAAATCTTAGGCCTTGAGTCGATACTTGGAAACTTAAGTATCGACACTTGAGTTTCAGGTATTGACACTTGAGTCTTGGGTGTCGACACTTGGCATGCCAAAGAGTTTTTCTGCATGCCAAATGTTGAAGTGTCGATACTTGACTCCCCAGGTGTCGACACTTGGTTCTGAAAAATTCATAATCAAATACAAATTAAGCCAAAGATACAAGCATCAATTTTAAAACTTAAATGGAATATAAATAATCAATAATTGAACATGTAAAAGCCCTTTTTGCATGAAGAAGATGTCTTAAGTTGCAAAAATATTCCGTTCCATGACATGCCATGATACTTAAATTTTGAGAATTTGAGGTGCTTGCTTCCTGAAAACTCACAACTGAAAGTAAATATTAGTATACAATATGTACTCAAGGTTTTGGTATTTATCAAAATCATTAGGAGAGCCAACAATCTTCTCCTTTTTGATGATGACAAAACCTTGAGTAAATTAACATTAATTTTCAAATTTCGGATATGATATTTCATGAATATGATTTTAAGCTCATATAAACCACAACTTACATAGTTAGGAAGAATAAATCTCCCCCTTAATTAGACAATTCTAATTAGAACAAGCAATATGCAATTTTGGTATCATATCAAATTGAAAATTACAAACAAACAATTAATCATACTCCCCCTTTTTGTCAGTCATTAGAAAAGGGAGTAAACTCCCCCTCAAAACAAGCATGAAGAAAAAAAGTAATGGAGTTAAATTCAATCACAGCTAAACTTATCAGAGCTCAAGAGCATTAAACTAAGATTTCTAAGTTAACATTATCAAGTATCAGAGCCAAAATGATAAGAGTATCATATTAATTCAAGCATATAAAATTTTCAGGAAAACAATGTAAGTATCAAAGAGTCACACATATATATATATAATATGAAGTTTTCAGTTATAAAATTTTGCTGACTCAACAGCAATACTGAAACATACAATCATACCAAGATACATCAGTAGTCAATAATAGTAAATAGAGATAGTCAAGATACAATATATAACATAAAACATCTATGAGGCTAGTCCTCATCAGATGGAATCTCAAGAGTAAATGGAGCACTAATCCTAGACCTAGGAGATAAAGCCTTAGGAGGTCCCTGGGCTAAAGCCCGGCAACTCCTAGTGCGGCCTGAATGTCATAAAGAGGGTACAACCCTAGATGATCTAGTGGAAGGGGGTGAAAGAAGATCAGCAGGTATGATAAAGTCTGGCATGGAATCAACCAAGTCAGCTGGTGGAAGATCTGCAGGGGTAGCTGGAGGATCACGGCTGATAACCTCATATCTATCAGTGTCATCATCACTATCACTGTCACTGTCTCTATCAATAATATCAGTGGCTCTATCCTGACTCCCCTCAGCATGGTCACCACCATCACCAGTACCATCACCACCGTCATGTCCATCATCACCGCCATCATCATCAACTGGTGGAGCTGCAGGGGCTGCAAAAGATCTAAAAAGCTCCTCAATGCGTGCAAAACCAGTCTCCACCAATCACCGTAGATCAGTGAGCTCAGAAGTAGTGTGGGCTCTAAGGCCCTCTAGCTCGATCTGCATCTGAGTCGACCGAACTCCAAGACCAATTATCTCGCTCCATACCTCTGCGAGCTACTCTCTGGTGTGCTCCTTAAAAGATAAACTAGTCGACGAAGGAGGAGGTGCTGAAGGAGTAGCAGAAGGTGTCACCGGCTTTGCTACTGATACTAGAACATCCTAAGGAGGTGTGCTAGCTGGCCCAGATGGCCCGGCCTCTGCCTCTCGAATCTCGTCCTCCTCATCTAGCTCCTGGACAGACTCCCTCCGTACCCATTGAAAGGATTATGCCCTATAAGCCAATATCTGTATCTCCCAGACCATTGTAAATTGACAAATTAATAAAGGCAATAATTTTTTCATCATTCGCTGTGTCATTATATGATGAACCCCATAGATTAGGGCTATGGTTGTAGGGCTATGATGAGATCATACCAGTGAGATCTAAGGCCTTAAAACCCTAATCTAGAATATTCCTAGTCATAGGAACCCTGAGTTGGGGATCAGGATTTCCGGTAAGACTGGCACATCCTATGTATGCTGAAAAGGGTGACTGCTCTCACTGTCATTTGTGTAGGACACTAATACAAGGATGTGGGTGCTCATTAGTGAATGAGTTCACTGAATAGATCCAGTTTGAGAACATCTAATGGAGCCTTAGCTGCATGTCAATGGATGTTTCACATAGTGGGAGTTGTACAAGTAGTCCTATGACCTGAGACTGCCATAATACCTTATGTACATGAACCCATGCTTTGGTTCAATCTCAATCATGACACTGGGTCATGCACGAGGTTGATGCTGGGTATGGTGAATTGTATATGAAGGTATTGAGTAGGTCAACAAGGAATTGATCACTCCTAGTAGGAGGAGATTGCATCCAGCCAAATTAGGTCAAATGATGATTCAGGAAATCTTTGATCAAAGTACAGATATTAGAAATGATTTCTAATATCGAATTAATTGAATCATTAGTGTATGACTGAGCTGGGAATGAGTATAAACTGGATTTGACATGATTCCATATCCATAGTTATATTCGGGATGCAAGATGATTGAAGGATCGAATTGTACGGGAACTTTCCACTGAAGGGTAGTTTTGGAATTACACCAGAATTTCCATATCTTCCGGGTAGACATGACACGTTGCTAGACGTCAATCTTGTCTTGTGGGTTGATCAAATTAAATGGTTTAATTGGATCACTAATTAGGAGGAGTCCTAATTGACTGACTCGAGTTAGCTCGATTTGACCTAAATCGATTAGAATGAGTTCTGATCAGATTAGGTCAACTTGCACTCGGACCCACTGCTGGCTAAGTATGGAACCCAATGGGTCACACACTTAGGACAGATAATCAAGGATTTAATTTGGAATTAAATCTCGTTTGCAGATGAACACACTAGCATGTGTTGCAAACCATGACTTCTACTTGAATCGGATTCGAGTTAGGGTTCCGATTTGGTCTTTTTTAGATCCAAATTCATTCCGGTTTGAATCTAATTGAAGATTTAAAACGTTGGGCTAATAATAGGCTAGCAATTGGGCTAACCTAAGAGGCTAAACCCCTTTCCCACATCGCCTAAAACCCCTCCCCCTCTCTTCCCACGCGCGCGCGCAAGGAGAAGAGTCCACACGCGCGTGGACTCTTCCAAGACGCGTCTTTGCGTGAAAAGAAAGAATAAAACACTGGTGATTTTTTGAAGAGGCGTGGAAGAGAGTCCACCTAGGCGTGGACTCTCCAAAAGAAAGAAAAATACCATGGAAAAGAAGAGAAAAACACCGAAGGGGCGCGACTCTTCTTTCTGCGCGCGCCCTTCTGTGTTTTTCACGATCTTTCTTCGCGTCTTCCCATCTCAAAGGCCGTGAGATTAATCCCAAGGGCCGTGAGATTTAAGAAAGAAGACGTGAGAAGGGAGAGAGGGACGTGAGAGGATTTTTCTGAAGGAAAAGGCGCCTCTCTGTCGCCTATTTAAGAAGAAGGCTTCACCGTAAAAATTCATTCCAGATTTTCTACGGCGAAGCCTTGCTTCTCTTTCCTTCTCCCTCTCCAGAAGACTGTTTCCCCCTCCTCTCTTTCTTCTTTGATTCCTTTACAGAGCCTAGGCTCTGTCGAATCTCAGAACAGAAGGAGAGTCAGAGAGAGAAACTCTCCGACGGTAAAGGAAGAAGGCGCCCCCTTTTTCCTTCTTTCTTACATTAAGACAACTTTGTCTTAATTTTCTTCTCCCTCCAAGACAAGCCTTGTCTCACTTTAGGACAAGGGCTTATTCTTAAGACAAGAGTGTCTTAAGGGGCCAAAGTTGCCAAAAAAACTAGGAGAAGGGTAAGAGAGAAAGTTTTAGTCCCTGTTTGGCTAGAGGTGTCCTAGCCAATAGCCCATATATCAAGTTCTTGGGGTAGAACTTGATTGGAAGGAACCCAATTGAGGAGTCACTGTCTTGATCATCTGCCCGTGTGGATCACCATCGGAGGGCGGACAAGTGGACGCCTGGTGTGTTCAAAAGGTTACTCCATTTGGAGTTTATTTCTACATCAGATTGGATATAGCGATCTGAGGTTAGTATCTAAACTATGTTTAAATTTGGACATGCATGTAGTCATAAGTTTTAATTGCTAATAAGGAGATTTTGGGATTAGGGTTCGGACCTGATTTCATAAAGTTTTTGAAATCCACACTTCCGCACTGGTCACCGAACCTAACAGTGGTATCAGAGCCATCCTTATTAGGATTAAAACTTATGAAGTTCAATTCATGATGTAGTATCATGTTAAAGTTTTTATATTGATGCACAGTGCATGTCTTTGATTGAACATGAGTTTGATGATTGCCACCAGTTAGGGTTTTCCACTGAAACCCTAATTGTCTTAGAGATATGAGTAGCCCTGGAGCCATCATACTGAAATAAGGTTGCCCTGGCATAATGGTGTATCCATTATGTGGTAAATGGTTGTCCTAGTATGATGGCACACATTTCACATATTTGCTTAGTTTAAAGCATGTATTAATATATGTGATAGCTTTTAATTGAATGTGCTGGCATTGCATGAACCCCTCTTAAAATTATATTAAGTGGTAGTATAGTTAACCGATAAGCATTATTAGTCATGATGGATAATTAGTCATTTCGGTGTCTAGAAAGGTGGTTCTGGGAAGGTAAAGGGAATCGTGGTTTTTAATTGGTTCCGTTGACTGACCTGGCCAATTTTAAATTGGTGTCTAGGAAAGCAACGGGGGGACCCCCACATCTCTTCCACTAGCCTGGCCGATCTGATTGATTTAATTCTTGACTAACATGCTTGGTGTTAAAATACTATTATTGGCCTTCCTTCATGATAGGTCATCATTGTGTTATGATCTATACTAGGTTTGTTGTGTACACACAAGACCTAATATGGTGACTAACACAATTTTTGGCCTAATACAATTATTTGTTTATGGCATGATTTAAAGTAATATTTTGTTGTGAACACACAAGGGTATTACTATTAAAGTCATGACTATATGGCTATGAAGGGTCTTACTTAACTAAAATATTATAGTTTGTTGTGTATACACAAGGCTATTAATATTTTAGAGGCCGAGATAAGTTGAGAATTGTACAGGTTACAATTGGAAAGAGTTTTCCTACCTATGAACTTATATAAGATTTGTTGTGTACACACAAGGTCTTTTATGAGGGATTGGGATCTCAACCCCACTAAGAAAGATCAATTAAGGTTTTCTCGATCATCGTATGGAGGGTTATGATGCTCGATAAAATAGTGGGAAACATAATTAAATTAAAGTCCTAATTTAATTATGTGTTGTCATTTCATGGTTGTTTGCTTATGTTTTCGTTCTTTGTTTAAATGTAGATAAATGGCCTCTTCACTCTCACTCCGTAGTATTTTAGATGCCAACAAATTGACTGGGCCGAATTATGTTGATTGGCTGAGAAATTTGAAAATAGTACTCAGTCAAGAAAGAATTTCCTATATTCTTGATACCCCGATTTTGGAACCACCAAGGGAAGATGCCTCGCAAGAGGAGAAGACCACATATAATATGTGGCAAAATGACTCACTTACTGTCAAATGTGTTATGCTTGCCTCTATGACTAACGAGTTACAGAGGCAGCATGATAGCATGGATACTAACTCCATACTGCTAAATTTAAAAGAGCTTTATGGAGAACACAGTAGAACTGCTAGATATGAAATATCTAAGCAATTGTTCCGTGCAAGGATGACAGAAGGTACATCAGTACAAGACCATGTATTAAAGATAATTGATCTAATCACTCGATTAGGTCAATTAGGTTTTGTAATGGATGGGGAGTTGAATCAAGACTTGATCTTGCAATCACTCCCAGAGTCATTTTCACAGTTTGTTCTTAATTACCATATGAACAAACTTAATTCTTCCTTGCCTGAGCTGTTGAATATGTTGAAAACAGCAGAGAGCCATGTAAAGAAAAATAAGGCTCCAGTTCTTCTTGTGGATAAGAAGAAGACAGGCAAAAGGGGTTCCAATAAGAGGATGAATCCCAAAGGGGGCATTAAGAAGAAGAAAGGAAAGAAGGCCTCCGGACAGATGACCTGCTTTCATTGTGGCAAGCCGGGTCATTGGAAAAGAAACTGCAAGGTTTACCTTGCAAGTTTGAAGCCTGGTGCATCAGAGGCACCAAAAGGTATGAAAGAAGTTCATACTATTTTGTCATTGGATTCTTCCATTTCAAATACTTGGGTGTTGGATACCGCCTGTGGTCATAACATCTGCAAATCATTGCAGGGACTTCAGGGGCTTAAAGTATTGAAGGAAGGTAACTTTGAGCTCTACGGTGCTGGAGGGGACCCCATCCAAGCAGAAGCTGTAGGGACTTATGTTTTGAAGTTACCTTCAGGGAAGATCTTGGAGCTAAGGAATTGTTACTATATGCCAAAAATCATTAGAAATATCATATCTGTACCCTTGTTACTTAAACAAGGATATACTATGAATGTAATGAGCAGTGGCTGCTCAATTTCTTTATCTAATGAAATTATATGTTATGGCATATTCTGCAATGGTCTCTTAACTCTTTCCACTAATGACAATGTTTTTCATGTTTCTAACAAACGGAAAAGAGATGATGTTAACAATACCTTACTTTGGCATTGTCGACTTGGACATATTAGTGAGACTAGGATTAACAAGTTGTACAAAGAAAATTTCTTTGATCCTTATGACTATGAGTCATTAGGAACTTGTGAATCATGTCTCATGGGTAAGATGACCAAGACTCCATTTAAAAGACATGGAGAAAGGACAAAAGAGTTATTAGGACTCATACACACAGATGTATGTGGGCCTATGACAACTCAAGCCTATGGTGGATACTCATACTTCATCACATTTACTGATGATTTTTCAAGGTATGGATTTGTGTATCTAATGAAACATAAGTCCGATGCTTTTGAAAAATTCTTAGAGTATCAAAGTATGGTAGAGAAACAAACAGGAAAAAGTATAAAGATCCTCCGATCATATAGAGGAGGTGAATACTTATCCACTGAGTTTCTTGATCACCTTAAAGATAAGGGGATCATCTCTGAATGGACTCCTCCTTACACACCACAATTAAATGGTGTTGCTGAAAGGAGGAATCGTACTTTATTGGATATGGTACGGTCCATGATGTGCTTCACGGAGTTACCTTTTTCTTTCTGGGGATATGCTTTGGAAACAGCAACTCATATCTTGAATAGAGTACCATCTAAAACTGTCTCTAGCACTCCATATGAATTATGGAGAAGTAAGAAACCCAATCTTAAGTATATTAAGATATGGGGATGTCCAGCCTATGTAAAAAGGAATTTTGGACATAAACTAGATGCTAGAGCAGACAAATGTCTATTTATCGGATATCCTAGAGATAGTATAGGATATGTGTTCTACCACCCTACTGAACAAAAGGTTTTGGTCAGTAGGCATGCCACTTTTATGGAAAAGGAATTTATCCTACAAAAGGGCACTGGTAGAAATATCGAACTTAATGAGATTCAACAAATAGACACTTCTCAGTCAAGTAACAACATAGTTAATATAGAACCTGAACACACTCCTATCCGTAGGTCTGATAGGGTGCGACAGGCACCTGAGAGGTATGGGTTCATAATTGAAAATAATGAAGCCCAAATCATTCAAAATGATGAGCCTCTAACCTATACGGAAGCAGTCATGAGTAGAGACTCAGACAAATGGCTGGAAGCCATGAGATCCGAGATGGACTCCATGTATGTCAACCAAGTATGGTCTTTGGTTGATGCACCAGAGGGTATTAACCCTATTGGGTGTAAATGGGTCTATAAAAGGAAGATTGGGGCAGATGGCCAAGTTGAAACTTATAAAGCCAGATTGGTGGCTAAGGGTTTCAGACAAAAACAGGGAATAGATTATGATGAAACATTTTCCCCTGTTGCCATGCTCAAATCCATTCGGATTATGCTTGCTATAGCAGCATATCATGATTATGAGATCTGGCAAATGGATGTAAAAACTGCATTCCTCAATGGTTTCCTTGAGGAAGAGGTTTATATGTCACAACCAGAAGGTTTTGTCTTGGAGACTAAACCTAATCAGGTATGTAGGCTAAAGAAATCCATTTATGGATTAAAGCAAGCATCCAGGAGTTGGAACATCCGATTTGATAAAACAGTCAAAGAATTTGATTTTTTCAAAAATGAGGATGAACCTTGTGTGTACAAGAAGACTAGTGGGAGTGCCATAGTTTTCTTAGTTCTATATGTTGATGATATACTTATTATTGGGAATGATATCCCAATGTTACAATCAGTCAAAGTGTGGTTATCGAAACAGTTTTTCATGAAAGACTTGGGAGAAGCATCCTATATACTGGGTATAAAATCTATAGAGATAGATCAAGAAGGATGCTTGGCTTGTCCCAGTCTAGGTACATTGACCAGGTGCTAAAGAGATTTAGCATGGAGGAAAGTAAAAGAGGTTACTTACCTATTGGTCATGGCATACGTCTTTCTAAGAGGATGTCTCCTAAGACACCTGAAGAAAGAAATAGAATGAGTTCTATACCTTATGCTTCGGCTATAGGGTCGATTATGTATGCTATGTTATGTACTAGGCCTGATGTGGCATATGCCTTGGGTGTAGCCAGTAGATTTCAGGCTGATCCAGGAGAGGATCACTGGAAGGCTGTGAAAAATATTCTTAAGTACCTGAGAAGGACTAAGGATATTTTTCTTATATACGGAGGATCTGATCTTAAACTAGAAGCCTATTCAGACTCTAGTTTTCAATCAGACCCAGATGATAGTAAATCCATTTCAGGGTATGTCTTTACCTTGAATGGTGGAGCAGTAAGTTGGAAGAGCACTAAACAGCAGACTGTAGCTGACTCAACTACCGAGGCAGAGTACATAGCTGTCAGTGAAGCCGCCAAGGAAGCTGTCTGGATGAAGAAATTCATCACAGAGTTGGGAGTAGTTCCTGAGATTGAGAACCCGGTGCCACTCTATTGTGATAACACTGGAGCAGTTGCTCAAGCTAAGGAACCGAGAGCCCATCACAAGTCCAAGCACATTCTGAGACGCTTCCATCTTGTCCGAGAGATAATCGAAAGACAAGAAGTCTGCATCAATAGAGTAGATACAAAGAACAACATAGCAGACCCGTTCACTAAGGCTCTACCACAGCGGGAGTTTGATCGCCACCTCGATTGTATGGGGTTAAAGAATAAGAGCGATTGGCTTTAGTGCAAGTGGGAGATTGAAAGGATTATGCCCTATAAGCCAATATCTGTATCTCCCAGACCATTGTAAATTGACAAATTAATAAAGGCAATAATTTTTTCATCATTCGCTGTGTCATTATATGATGAACCCCATAGATTAGGTCTATGGTTGTAGGGCTATGATGAGATCATACCAGTGAGATCTAAGGCCTTAAAACCCTAATCTAGAATATTCCTAGTCATAGGAACCCTGAGTTGGGGATCAGGGTTTCCGGTAAGACTGGCACATCCTATGTATGCTGAAAAGGGTGACTGCTCTCACTGTCATTTGTGTAGGACACTAATACAAGGATGTGGGTGCTCATTAGTGAATGAGTTCACTGAATAGATCCAGTTTGAGAACATCTAATGGAGCCTTAGCTGCATGTCAATGGATGTTTCACATAGTGGGAGTTGTACAAGTAGTCCTATGACCTGAGACTGCCATAATACCTTATGTACATGAACCCATGCTTTGGTTCAATCTCAATCATGACACTGGGTCATGCACGAGGTTGATGCTGGGTATGGTGAATTGTATATGAAGGTATTGAGTAGGTCAACAAGGAATTGATCACTCCTAGTAGGAGGAGATTGCATCCAGCCAAATTAGGTTAAATGATGATTCAGGAAATCTTTGATCAAAGTACAGATATTAGAAATGATTTCTAATATCGAATTAATTGAATCATTAGTGTATGACTGAGCTGGGAATGAGTATAAACTGGATTTGACATGATTCCATATCCATAGTTATATTCGGGATGCAAGATGATTGAAGGATCGAATTGTACGGGAACTTTCCACTGAAGGGTAGTTTTGGAATTACACCAGAATTTCCATATCTTCCGGGTAGACATGACACGTTGCTAGACGTCAATCTTGTCTTGTGGGTTGATCAAATTAAATGGTTTAATTGGATCACTAATTAGGAGGAGTCCTAATTGACTGACTCGAGTTAGCTCGATTTGACCTAAATCGATTAGAATGAGTTCTGATCAGATTAGGTCAACTTGCACTCGGACCCACTGCTGGCTAAGTATGGAACCCAATGGGTCACACACTTAGGACAGATAATCAAGGATTTAATTTGGAATTAAATCTCGTTTGCAGATGAACACACTAGCATGTGTTGCAAACCATGACTTCCACTTGAATCGGATTCGAGTTAGGGTTCCGATTTGGTCTTTTTTAGATCCAAATTCATTCCGGTTTGAATCTAATTGAAGATTTAAAACGTTGGGCTAATAATAGGCTAGCAATTGGGCTAACCTAAGAGGCTAAACCCCTTTCCCACATCGCCTAAAACCCCTCCCCCTCTCTTCCCACGCGCGCGCGCAAGGAGAAGAGTCCACACGCGCGTGGACTCTTCCAAGACGCGTCTTTGCGTGAAAAGAAAGAATAAAACACCGGTGATTTTTGAAGAGGCGTGGAAGAGAGTCCACCTAGGCGTGGACTCTCCAAAAGAAAGAAAAATACCGTGGAAAAGAAGAGAAAAACACCGAAGGGGCGCGACTCTTCTTTCTGCGCGCGCCCTTCTGTGTTTTTCACGATCTTTCTTCGCGTCTTCCCATCTCAAAGGCCGTGAGATTAATCCCAAGGGCCGTGAGATTTAAGAAAGAAGACGTGAGAAGGGAGAGAGGGACGTGAGAGGATTTTTCTGAAGGAAAAGGCGCCTCTCTGTCGCCTATTTAAGAAGAAGGCTTCACCGTAAAAATTCATTCCAGATTTTCTACGGCGAAGCCTTGCTTCTCTTTCCTTCTCCCTCTCCAGAAGACTGTTTCCCCCTCCTCTCTTCTTCTTTGATTCCTTTACAGAGCCTAGGCTCTGTCGAATCTCAGAACAGAAGGAGAGTCAGAGAGAGAAACTCTCCGACGGTAAAGGAAGAAGGCGCCCCCTTTTTCTTCTTTCTTACATTAAGACAACTTTGTCTTAATTTTCTTCTCCCTCCAAGACAAGCCTTGTCTCACTTTAGGACAAGGGCTTATTCTTAAGACAAGAGTGTCTTAAGGGGCCAAAGTTGCCAAAAAAACTAGGAGAAGGGTAAGAGAGAAAGTTTTAGTCCCTGTTTGGCTAGAGGTGTCCTAGCCAATAGCCCATATATCAAGTTCTTGGGGTAGAACTTGATTGGAAGGAACCCAATTGAGGAGTCACTGTCTTGATCATCTGCCCGTGTGGATCACCATCGGAGGGCGGACAAGTGGACGCCTGGTGTGTTCAAAAGGTTACTCCATTTGGAGTTTATTTCTACATCAGATTGGATATAGCGATCTGAGGTTAGTATCTAAACTATGTTTAAATTTGGACATGCATGTAGTCATAAGTTTTAATTGCTAATAAGGAGATTTTGGGATTAGGGTTCGGACCTGATTTCATAAAGTTTTTGAAATCCACACTTCCGCACTGGTCACCGAACCTAACACCCATCAGCCTGCCACCAGTTTGTATCCCATGCAATGAAGTGACTCTCATCGTAGACATCCATGTGCAAGATCTCCTTGGGGACCTCCCCCTCCAAGGATACTCCACAAGCTCTAAAAAGTCTGGTCAACCCCATACCATATGGCAAACAATGACACTTCTAGGTTGCAGCGTCATGCATCTGTACAAGCATCAAGGATGGCAAGTCAATCTGTCTCCTCTCTATCGGGCTGGTCATCACCATCATCTCTCTCTCTGTAATAAAATCGAATCTCCCTATCTTCGGTAAAAGAATGCGTGCGGTGATGTGGTGTAACAAGCACATCTCTAATGATAACTGGTTCGCGATGACTACCGTCACTCCGTGAACATCCTCGTGCTCAAGTATACACCAAAAGGTAGCCTCTCTGTCCTCTACGATGAATACACTAACTCCCCGATGGGGATCTCCCATATCCTACTCAGTTACTCCACTGAAAGCGAAATCTCAACACCTCTGACGGTAGTGGTCCGAAGAAGTCGTCCACAATCCATGGCACTGTAAAACTCCCTCACTAGATGAGGGTAGTACTTCTCCTGCATGGTGCAGAAGGGTAGTAGACCTGCATCTGTGAGTACCTGACGAATAGGAAAATGGTGCCGATCAAAGAAAGCAAGGTCGACTCTCCTCCCAGAAGCCACTGCCTTCCCTGCCATCCTCTCTATAGGGGGGAAAACCGGAGCCGCTGAACTGCTAGCCTGCCTAGTATCCTGTCCAGCCTTGGATCTCCTCTCTGTACCCTGACTAGATCTCTCCCTAACTGCAAGCCTTTTCCTTGGACCCATTACAGCAAATTGACCAAGAAAGGTTGAAGAAGTATAAACTAGGGGGGACATATTTAACTAGGCTGAGAACTAGATAGGCTGAAGGAGACTTATGCTTTCTAAATTAGAAATTCTAGTTTTAAAATATGCTAACATAAGTTTTGAACAACTGGGATTAAAAACAAATTTAGGTTTGTAAAATACCTTTAATACGAAGAATCAAGGGTAAAAAGCTTTTAATAAGTTTGAAAAGTGGAGACATGACAAAACATATTTAGGTTAAAAGACTTTAATCCAAAATGTATAAAGTGTAATTAGGTTAAAAATCATATATTAAATACATTTCATAAAACTTAGTGAACTAGGTTTAAAAGAAGATAGGATTTAGGTTGAAATAATTTAGGGTTTTAGTTTAAACAACTAGGTGAAACAAAGGAGGGTAAAATGTCACAAAAACATCACCAAAATTCTTCCCAAAACAGTAAAAATTCAATACATATTTAAGAAAACCTGATTTTAGATGAAAAACCCAAGGAAATTTTGGCTAAAAAATCAATCCAATAGTGATTTTCCCAAAAATGGACGGGAAGAGTGGGAAATCGGCCAAAATTCCAAGAGAAATCCAAAAAGAATGCATTCAAGCATTATTCCTCCTAAATGGAGTCTTAGAAACAAATCATAACTCATAAAAATCTGATTAAAACACTTAAAATGGTCGGAAAAACCTAAACCTAGGGTTGCACGGTTTGAAAATAATGAAAATGAGAGGGAAAATACCTGTTTTTCGATGGGATAAATGGGAAAAGGGTTGATTCGGAAGTTGGTGGAGCTTAGGGGACAACTGGAGCTTAAGAGAGATGGGGGAAAAATGAAATATAAAACCGTTCGGCCTGTCCTAAAAAATAGAAAAAATTTCGCGAGTGTCGACACTTGGGATTTCTCAAGTGTCGACACTTGGCCAAGAAAATCCCAAAAAAAATCTAAAAAATTTTCAAAAAATTCAAGGAAGTCTTTAAATGCTTTTGGGACTAAACGCAAGTATTTTTGAGTAAAATACCTTGGGTAAGATGAAATTTGAGAGAGTTCTAGGAGAATGGATCAATGATACCTAACTCTCTTCTAATCATGCAAAATCTCTCTTCACTCAAGGGTTTGGTAAACACATCAGCTAATTGGTCATCAGTACACACAAATTCAAGTTCCACATTAGAATTTTGTACATTATCTCTTATGAAATGATGTCTTATTTCAATGTATTTACTTCTTGAATGTTGCACAGGATTCTTAGTTAGATTGATTGCACTAGTATTGTCATATCTTATGGGTGTCTTAATTAGTTTAATGCCAAAATCTTCGAGTTGTTGTTTGATCCAAAGGATTTGAGCACAACAGCTTCCAGCTACTATATATTGGCTTCCGTCGTAGATAGAGCAACTGAATTCTGTTTCTTGCTACTCCAAGAGATAAAATTTACTCTAAGAAACTGATAGGTTCCACTAGTACTTTTATGATCAAGTTTGCACCCAGCAAAGTCAGCATCAGAATAAGCAATCAATTCAAATGAAGAATCTCTAGAGTACCACAAACCAATTTTAATTGAGCTAGATAGATATCTAAGTATGCGTTTAACAGCCAAAAGATCAAACTCTTTAGGATTAGACTGATATCTAGCACACATACATACACTAAATATGATATCTGGTCTACTGGCAGTAAGATATAGCAATGAACCGATCATGCCACGATATAATTTTCGGTCAATAGATTTACCTGATTCATCCTTGTCAAGTCTACAAGAAGAGCTCATAGGGGTACATAAAGGCTTGGTGTTCTCCATCCCAAACTCCTTGAGTATTTCTTTTGTGTACTTCGCTTGGTTGATGAAGATCCCCTCTTTGGTTTGCTTTATTTGGAGTCCAAGGAAGAAATTCAGTTCTCCCATCATATTCATCTCAAACTCACCTTGCATTAACTTTGCAAATTCTTGACAAAGAGATTCGTTAGTAGCACCAAATATGATATCATTTACATAGATTTGCACTACTAAGAGATCATTATTCTTTTTCTTCAAAAATAAAGTTTTTCCTACATTACCTCTAACAAAATCATTTTGAGCAAGAAAGAACTTAAACGATCATACCAAGCTCTATGAGCTTGTTTCAAAACATACAAAGCTTTATGAAGTTGAAAACATGATTTGGAAATTCAGAATTTTCAAAACTAGGCGATTGTTCAACATAAACCTCTTATTCAATAAAACCATTTAAAAAGGTTCTTTTAACATCCATTTGAAATAATTTAAAATTCAAAAAGCAAGAAAAAACCAACAATAGCCTAATTGCCTCAAGTCTAGCCATAGGAGCAAAGGTTTCATCAAAATCGATCCCTTCCTCCTTATCGTATCCCTTGGCAACTAGTCTAGCCTTATTTCTTATAACAATACCAATTTCATTAAGTTTATTTCTGAAAACCCATTTTGTGCCAATAACTGAAGTATTTGAAGGCCTATCTACTAATGTCCAAACATTATTCCTTTTGAATTGGTTAAGTTCATCTTGCTTTGCATTTATCCAATTAGTATCACTTTCAGCTTCCTCAATAGTTTTAGGTTCAATTTTAGAAACAAATACTAAATAATCATAAATATTTCTAAGGGATGATCGAGTACTTACACCTTTAGATGGATCACTAATAATTAGTTCTTTTGAGTGTCCATGAGCATACCTCCATTCTTTTGGTAGTGGATCAATAATAGATGTGTTTCATCACCTTGTACTTGATCTCCTTCAGTGTTTTGATCATCTTCTTGTTCCTTGATAGGCTCTTTATTTGTGTTCATTTCTTCAATTATTTTAGTACATGTTTCATCAGAATGCACATCTTCTTTTCTAGAAGATTTATGGTCAGACTCATCAAATACTACATGTATGGATTCTTCAACAACAAGTATTCTTCTGTTGAAGATCCTGTATGCATTGCTAGATGTAGAGTAGCCTAGAAAGACACCCTCATCTGACTTGGCATCAAATTTACTCAAATTATCTTTACCATTGTTTAAGATGAAATAACGGCATCCAAAAATGTGAAAATAATGAATTGAAGGTTTTCTACCCTTCCAAAGCTCGTATGGTGTTTTCTTTAAAATCAGTCGGATTAAAACTCGATTTAAAATATAGCATGCAGTATTTATGGCTTCCGTCCAAAAATATCTAGGTAGGTCATTTTCACAAAGCATGGTACATGCCATTTCTTCAAGAGTTCTATTTTTTCTTTCTACCACCCCATTTTGTTGAGGTGTCCTAGGTGCTAAAAAATTATGATGAATGCCATTTTCAATATAAAATTTATCAAAATCAGCATTTTCAAATTTGGTTCAATGATCACTTCTCAAAGATATGATTGAAACACCTTTTTCATTTGAAACACGTTTATAAAATCTAATAAATTCTGAAAATATTTTATCTTTGTGTGCTAAAAATATGACCCATGTAAATCATGAGAAATCATCTACAATAACTAAACCATACTTCTTACCTCCCAAACTAGATGTTCTAGTTGAAAGATAAAGAAGCGCGGTTGCAGGAGCCTATGCTAAGCAGGCAAAGCAGGGAGCAGGCATGAATTTTAAAAATTTTAATTCACAGCGGAAAAATACCTGCTCCGTACAGGAACTAACAAATTCCGGATGCATGTATAGGCAATACAGGGCATATACAAGAGCATGTAATATTTATAAACAGTTAAACAACCTAGATCTATACATGCATGAAAAATAAAACAAGAAGTTATACCTTATTCCTGCCTGGAATAGCCTTGGTATAAAGCTGGAATTGCTGGGATAACAGGAATAACTTTATTCCTGTTGTCTTCTACTTCCAGCACGTTAACAGGTTGCTTCTTTTCTCCAAAAGCTGCAGCAAAACAACAGGGAATTTTGCCAACAAATTGATCTCCCTTCCAACACCAAAAGCTAGGAAGCAAGTTGGTTGGTCTTCCTTCAAAGGGGAGAGATGATTCAACATTTTGGTGCCCTTCCTTTCAACCAAAACAGCACCAGAAAATTCAGCAACCTAAAAACCTGCAACCTGAAAACAGAGCATAAAAAACAGCAGGAAAGAGGTTGATCCGGCTTCCAAATGCTCGGTTGAACACTCTCAAGAGGGGGAACACGCTAGGGGCTTGCTCTGATCCGTCTCTCGGGCGATGCTAGTTGCCGGAAGACATGAAACGGTGGGAGGGAAGAAGGAAGGAAACAGAATTTCAGAAGCCTGAAATTTTTTTTAGCAAAACAGAGTTCCTTCTTCCAGTTTTTGAGCACCAGAAAATAGGGATTAAAGGGCTGTTCTCTCTTCCTTTCACTCACCAAAACCCAGCCCTCAATTTCACCGGTGGAATGGGAAAGAATTTCTGCAAGGAAGAAGAACTCTCACAGGTTTTTCACCTCTCACACGGTGATGAAGCATGCCTGAAAAATTGGGAGTGCTGGAAGAGTTTAAAGGCTGCAGGGAGAATTGACAACGGAGAGGGAGGGAGGCCAAGAGTTCACCGGCTGCATTGAACCCAAAAACAGTCATTAAACCAATAAAATGGGGTTTAAGGCTAGCGGGTGGAGGGAGAGGAGAAGATGCCTATTAGGCTTCCATCGCTAGGAATTCATCCAGTGAAAAAACCACCGTGTAAACGGTTACTGGAAGAAAAATCGGTTCAAACAATTTTGGGTTCAATTTAATTAAACCCAAAGGTTCAAAAGAAAAATCGGTCCAAGCCAATAAACCAGATTGGTTCAATCCCAAAATTTTTTGGTTCAATCTAATTGAACCGGTCCAAGCCCAATTAAATTTGGTTCAATTGGTTCACAACCAATTGGAGGCCGAATTTAGCTCCGAATCAATTCAAAATTGATTCAGAAAAATCCTGACGCAGACCTGGTCAGCCTGGAACAATTTCTGGTTGATGCAAACAAGGGCAAGACCGAAAAAAGAGTGCTCAAAAAAATACCGTGACCATAAAACCGAGACGATTTCCAATCGTAATCGGTATCCGGATCAGAGAGTTATCCTCTATGGCGTGTGACCTCATAGGTTCGAACCTAAACGGTAGCACTGGAACAATTCCAGTACCAACACAGGAAACCATCTAGCAATGGGTCCCGGCATCCGGATAGGTCGAAGATGCGGGAGCATACTATCAAACCTCAGGTATATGGTTATTGTATAATTCATCCCTTTGACCTCTAATGCTCAGGACGACTGATATTGGGCTGCCAACCCAGACTGAGTCAGTCGACTACATGTCTCAACCTCGCAAGCCCAGTGACTCTTCACTAGGGCTACCCCGGCCGAGGATTTGCTAAATTGAAATACTGCGAGACATTCAATCCAAACTGTTCAGACAGGTCAATTCCATCTTGGTCCATCACTGCTCCACAAGTACTTGCCTGTACCCAGAAACCTTCCATCACCGGATTAAAAATCCGGGTAGTCCGACACCAAAGCACAGGGAGTTGCTTGCAAGCAACCGTGATGACCTCAGGTCATAGGGACACATATATCCATATCCTATCGTGAGTATCCTTTTGGCAGACAGGGGTTTCACGGAGTCACGTTCAATGAGATATGATATATCCCACTTGTAGATTACATCAGTGTCACCACACACATTTGGTCAAGAGGACAACCAAACGATGTGAACTGCAACAACCTATACTTGATATATTGCCATCCAGTACAATATATCCTTTGGTTGTGAACAAGGTTTAAGGACCAGTCGATACATCCTCTCTGTATCGAAAATAGTGTAGCCCTAAGGACTTCATCACATGGAAAGAGTTCATTTTTAGGGAAATACAATATATGATGAGCTGCCAAAAAATAATAATTTTATTAATTCATAAAATGAATACAATACTCAGCACAACCGCCTACAACCCAAGCGATTGGCTTTGGGACACAATTCCTAACACTAGTTAGCCCAAAGAGGTCCATGTGAAGCAACTCTAAGGGTCTAGATATAGAGATTACTCCTTTTGGTTTGAAAGAGGATTTGGTTTGTTTTCCAAGCTGACATGCACTACAAATCTTGTCTTTTTCAAAATTGAGTTTTGGCAAATCTTTAATCAAATTCATTTTGCTAAATTTTGAAATCAAATACATACTAGCATGTTCTAGTCTACGATGCCAAAGCCAACTAGTTTCATTGATCTTGGCTTCCATTGCCACTAGGCATTGACCATTTTGAATAGGAAGATCATCAAGATCAACCATATAAATATTGCCATGCCTATGACCAATAAACTTGATGCCATTGTCATCTAAACTAGAAACAATGCACAAAGAAGATTCGAAAACAACTTTAAAATCCTTGTCGCAAAATTGACTAATACTAAGCAAGTTATGTTTCAAACCATCAACATATAACACATTATCAATGTAAGTAGAGGGGGTGATATGGACTTTACCAATACCAATAAGTTTGCCCTTTCCATTATCACCAAATGTCACATTGCCACCATTTTGATACTCGAGTGATGAGAACTGCTCCACATCTCTGGTCATATACCTTGAGCAACCGCTATCGAGGTACCACATTCTTTTCTTATTGGTTGCAAGGCATACCTGCAATAAAAATCAAGTGGAGACTTTAGGTACCCAAGTCATCTTGGGTCCTTTCAGGTTAGTGGCAATGGTTCATTTTGGAACCCAGATTTTCTTAAAATTACTCAATCTTCTCTATTACACATGTAGGATTTATGCCCTATAGTACCACATGCATAACAAGTAATGGATGAAGATGCAGGCACAAAGAAATTTTTGAAAAGATTTTGTTTCTTCTGACTTCTAAACCCTAAACCTGCTCTATCAAAAACAGCCCTTTGATTATTCAAAAGCATGTTTAACTTTTCAGAACTGTATACAAATTTATCTACAAAAGGTTTTAACTTTTCAATTTCTTCTTTATATTTTTTGTTTTCATCCAAAATTTCTTTGTTTTGTTTTGAAAGATTTTCATTTGAAGCTGAAAGGCTTTTCTTTTCCAAAATATCTTTCTTCTTTCCAAGAATAGAAATCTTATCATTTAATTTTTTGTTTTGAAGAAGTAGACAATCATTTTCATTTGAAAACTTATTATTTGCTTTGACTAAATCCAAATTTTGCTTTTTCAAATCTTTATATTTTAACTTTAGTTTTTGAAATTCTATAACTAACTCATCAAAAACTTCATGTAACTCATCAAATATAAATTCATTCTCAGTTTCAAATTGTACCTCGTCATGATCCACCATCAGATAGAAGTTTGCAACTTCTTGCTGTTCTTCCTCAGAGCTGGAGTCCTCGCTGTCACTCCAGGTTGCCATCATGACCTTCTTTCTTAATTTTCTTCTACTTTTCTTAAGTAAGGGGCAGTCTACCTTGAAGTGGCCCAATTTTTTGCATTTGAAGCATGTGGGCTGCTCCTTGTCTTTCTCTTTATCTTTGTCTTTACTTGGCTCACCTTTCAGGGATTTTTTTTTGAAGTTGAACTTCTTCTTCCTCATGAACCTTCTGAATTTTCTTGCCATTAGAGCCATCTTATCTTCTTCATCATCTTCTTCAGAGTCATCGCTTGATTCTTCTCTTACAGTGGATTTGAAAGCGATTACTTTCTTCTTTTTGTCAACTTCCACATTCTTTTGCTTGAGGGAGAGCTCATAAGTCATCAGTGAGCCCAATAATTGCTCAAGTGAAAGAGTGTTGACATCCTTGACTTCTTCAATAGCTGTCATCTTTGCATCCCAAGAAGCCGGTAGAGATCTGAGAAGTTTGTTTACAAGTTCACCATTAGAAACATTTTTTTCTAGGCTTCTCATGCCATTCACAATATTTGTGAACCTAGTATACATCTCACTAATAGACTCAGTAGGTTCTATTTTAAACATTTCGTAAGTATGAATGAGCATGTTAACCTTAGTTATTTTCACTTGGTGTGTACCCTCATGGATAACCTCAAGTGTGTCCCAAATCTCCTTAGCGGAGAGATAATTAGATATTCTATTGAATTCACTTGGATCAAGAGAGCAATACAATATATTTATAGCCTTAGCATTAAGCTCTATTTGCTTAATGTCATTCTCATCCCAATCATCTTCCATTTTTGGAGTGAGAATGCCATTAACCAACATAGTAGGCTGATGAGGACCTTTTATAATTGTCCTCCAAAGATTATAATCCAATGCTTGAATGAATATGCGCATGCGAGTTTTCCAATAAGTGTAATTTGTGCCATTAAATAGTGGGAAACGATTTAAAGCTTGACCTTCAACAACACCCATTCCAATTGGGGCTGCCATGATCTTTTACTCAAGATCCTTAGACCTACAAGAGAGTACTGTGGCTTTGATACCACTTGTTGCCCAGAAATGGAGCCCAAGAGGGGGTGAATTGGATTTTTTAAAAATTTAAAGCAATAATGTGCAGGCCTTGTGGTGTTTGTGAGTTATGAAATTCAATGCACTAGATTAAATGCAGCAGAAAGTAATAAATGGATTGCAATAAACAAAAAGCAAGAAAGAGAAGAGGCAATCACATGCAAACACAAAGTTTATAGTGGTTCGGTGCAAACCTAGCACCTACATCCACTCTCCAAGCCGTCCTTGAGAATTTCACTATAATCCAACCAAGATTACAGCTGACTTATTTTTCAAAAGGCTCACAAGTCAAAACCTATGTTATTTTTATCACCTAGGTTCACCAACAAACCTTTACACTTGTTTTATCTTCGGGCTCACAAGTTAACCCTAGTTGGTTTTATCACCTTGGCTCACCAACAAACCACAACAACCTTCTTTCAAGACACCCTTGAAAGCAAGGTCAAATCACAAGATAAAAGCAGATATACAATTTCAAAAATAAGAAAAACTCTCTTCAAGAGTAGAATAGAAGCTTTGAAGCTCAAGTTGATGCTTTGTCTTGTCTCCTCCTTGAAATATTCTTCAAACTCTTCTTTTGGAATGATGTAAGGATGGGCTTGTAAGCTTTTTCAGGGAATCAAACTTTAAAAGGCTCTTGAAGTGAAGTTCTTGAGAGAATCTTAGCTTTTTGGCTTTCAATAGACTTCAATGCCTCAAGAATGAAGTTGGTGAAGTTTAAATACAAAGAAAAACTTCCAAAAAATGGTTTGTAACCATTTGAGCATCGAATCTAGCCATTGGGAGCTTGAAAAGATGTTTCGCAAGTCAAAAAAATAGATCCGTTAGAGCTGTCAGAACCCGAGTGTCGACACTTGGCTGTCAGGTGTCGACACTTGACTTTCAGGTGTCGACACTTGAACTTTCAAGTGTCGATACTTGATTCACAGGTGTCGACACTTAACACAAAAGTACTCCATTGGCCAAGTTCTGTAAATTCAAAAAATCTCAGGCCTTGAGTCGACACTTGGGAACTTAAGTATCGATACTTGAGTTTCAGGTGTCGACACTTGAGTCCTGGGTGTCGATACTTGGCATAACAAGAAATTTTTCTGCATGCCAAATGCTGAAGTATCGATACTTAACTCCCCAGGTATCGACACTTGGTTCTGAAAAATTCATAATCAAGTACAAATTATGCCAAAGACACAAGCATCAATTTTGAAACTTAAATGGAACATAAATAATCAATAATTGAACATGTAAAAGCCCTTTTTGCATGAAGATGATGTCTTAAGTTGCGAAAAATATTCCATGCCACGGCGTGCCATGATACTTAAATTTTGAGAATTTGAGGTGCTTGCTTTCTAAAAACTCATAACTGAAAGTAAACATTAGTATACAATATGTACTCAAGGTTTTGGTATTTATCAAAATCACTAGGAAAGCCAACAAAGAGGGCAACGGGGAGAGAGAGAAGTGATGATGTACTCTCCTGCGAGGGAGAAGGGTCGGCTAGGGTAGATAACCCAAATAATGATGCTATCATTATAGAAATGATGATAGCGAAGCATCCTATAAAAAGAATTATGGTTGATAGTGGAAGCTCTACTGATATCCTTTTTTATGATGCTTTTGCAAAGATGAACTTGTCCATTGATCAAATAAAGCCAGTGTTCACACCCTTAGTGGTCTTCGCTAGGGACTCAATTAGAGTTGGAGGGATTACACTTCCAATAACCACCGGGATGCCACCCGGCAAAGCACCATACTAATGACATTTACCGTTGTGAGGCTTTCCTCTCCTTACAATGCGATCCTAGGGCATCCTAAACTCAACCTACTCAATGCTACCATCTCCACCTAGCATCTCCTCATCCAGTTCCCCACTCCCTGGGGACCAGAGAGATGAGAGGATCTCGACAGCTAGTCCAGCATTGCCTGTAGACAGTCCCGAGAGTACGAGAGGCTACATAGGGTCCGGTCATCGACCAATTAGGCCCGATAGAGCAGGGGCTGAAGGACGGGCCGGTCGAGCCCTTGCTATCTTTCCCTCTAGAGCAGGACTCCCTGAAGACGGTGCAAGTGAGAAACCTGCTGTCCGAGGAGGAGAGATCTTGTCTGCTCAATTTTCTGTGGGCCAACGTAGATGTCTTCGCTTGGACTGCAGCATACATGCCTGGAATCCTGCTTGAGGTGATCACCCATAGGTTAAACATCGATCCCAACTACCATCCAATCTGGTAGAAGAAAAAAAATTTTGCTCCAGAGCCGCAGAAGGCAATTGACGAGGAGGTCGAAAAGCTCCTCGTAGTAGGCTTCATCCGTAAGATATGGTATCCTAACTAGCTTGCTAATGTAGTGATAGTCAGAAAAGCTTCTGAAAAGTGGAGGATCTGTATGAACTACACCAACCTCAACCTGGAATGCCTGAAGGACAGTGATAACTATGTTATACATATATAAAAAAGTATTAATTTAATAATTAAATTATAGTTATTCCTTTAAAATTAGTTTTTTTATATGTCATTTGCAGGAAAGAACACTGTCAACGTGAAGAGCTCAATTTTAGAAGTCCAACAGCATAAACGGAACTCAAATCGGACTTCCAACGGGCTCGAAATTGATTTTTGAAGAAATTTACTAGTTTTGCACGAAATTTGGCGCACGGCCCATGGACCGCGTTCTGCCATTGTCGCGGTCCACAGAACAGAGCCGTGGACCGTACACCTCCGTTTCAGCCAAAACTCGCCGGAGAGGTGTTTCCGACGCCGCCCAAGCCGCCGGCCTTGCCCTTGACGGCCGGAGAGACCGTCTTTGGCCGGAAAACCGGCCTGAAGAGCCGTCGGCCTCTCTTCTTTTTCTTCCCTGCGGTCCCATGCCATTTAAGCGGCCGGACTGACCATTGTCCCCACCGCCGGTCGGAGAGGATGCCGGCACTCTCTCCCTCGCCGCCGGGAAGCTCTCACGGCCGGAAAATAGCCGGAAGATTTACAGCAACCTCCTCACTGTCATTCGATGTTTCCCAAACCACCAAACCATCTTCCCGCTCCACCGTCGGCCGGAGAAACTGCCGGCAGTCCCTATCTTCGTCGCCGAGCAATGGCAGAAGCAACCAGAAATCAGCGCCTAAGCCGCCGATTTTCGACCACCGTCCAAGCTATCCCAAAGACAAGCTTCGGTCATCCGAAGCCGTCCCTGTCGGCCACGCCACCTGTCGCCGGTCACTCTATGCCACCAGCCGCCAGCCACGCCACACTACCGCATTCGGTTGAACGGTTGAAGCTGTTGGACTCAGTTACTCGTCGCACAGTAATCCGGTTGGAACTGTGGGAGCTGGAAACCGTTGGAGTCTGGAGATCTGTTGAAACTGTGGAACGAACTATGGTGGTATTGTTTGAACGAAGAATTGAAATTGGAGGGGATCAGGGAGCGGGCATTCGGAGGAGATCATCGAAGGTTGAGTCCGGGAGTGTTCTACCATTCCCTCTCCATATTCTCATTATTCCACTTATTCCTCTTTTATCCTTCTTTTATTCCAGTTTTATCCCATCTTTATTTCACCTCTCTTCCTTCTTGCTCTATCATCTTTCCAACCTCTGAGTTCCACTACTGCACTGGCTTGGTTCCTGCTTCCAATGCACTGGTTCCCATTTTTAAATTTCCATGGTGTCACCGGATGGCCTCGTCTTCGGACATGTTGCAACTCCCTCGGGAAGTCTACTTAGAAGAAGGGGGTTATATTTTAATATTGATTGTTGTACTTTATTTAATGAAATGAAAAGAGCTTCTCTTTGATTCATATTCTTTCTTTTTCTTGTCTGAAGCAAGTTTATGAGTAATACAAGGCTTTAGAGGTAAGTCACTCTACCATGACTATAATCTTGATTGATCAATTCCCAACAGGGACGGGCCTTGATCTATGGGTATGGGCCGTATTCTTACTAAGATAGATCACATCTTGATTATTTTCACTATCCTTTTAACTGATCTATTTCCAAAAGGTACGGGCCATGATCTATAGGTACGGGCTGTGCTCTTGTTAAAAAAGATCATCTCTAGATTACCTTCATTGCCAATTACTTGTTAATTCCCTTTCTAGTTCAATTTCTGTTGCACATTTTTATTTTTAAAATAACTCAAAGATTCCTGTGGATTTGACCCTTACTCACATTATGCTTCCTAAGAATAGTGAAATTAAGGTACTAAATCGGTGCGTTGCGATACGCATCACATTTTTGGGCACCATTGCCAGGGATCTTTGGCATTATTTTTTTAAAAAAATCAAAATCAAAATTAAAAAAAATTCTTATCTTTGCTAGTATTTTTGTTTGAAGACTTAACAAAATTTTTCCTTGACATCTTCATAACTTTATAGGAAATTAAAAATTTAACCATCAAATTAAAAAAATCAAAAAATATAATTAGTGTTAGTTAGTTTGTTTGACAAGATCTGGACATCTTGTTCGCTGCATTCATTTTTTTCATAATTAATTGAAGGGCACTTAAGCCCATTAACAAGATAAGGTGGGGATGTCATTACGTTTTCTTGGCCCAAAAATCATTTACCTGCATGTGCATTGACCCAAGCCCTAACTCTAAAATTAACTAGACACCAGCCCTAGGAAATTCGAGCTCAATAGGACAAGGGAACCCTAGAGTTTTACCAAGTTCAGATCATTTAGTTGCTCGGTGCCTAAGGCAAGTGGTTCAGGGACAAGAGCCCGAAGGAACTTAGTTCTTTAATTGGTTCCGTTTGCTTACCTGGCTAATTTTAATTAGTGTCTAAGGCAAGCAACGGGAGGACCCCCACCAACCTTATACTTATCTGGCTGAGTTAATTGATTGATCTTAGGCTTGGAGTGCTCGAAGGTAACCTTGGAATAGTTAGGAGCTGTCTAGTTCCAGGTTAACCCTAGGATAGACTTGATTTTATTTGTGTTACTTATTTGAAAAAAATATATTAACATAGCTCTTTTCTTTTCTTTAGCCTAGGATTTTCTTAAGAGTCTTTTCTTTAGATCCTCTTTCTCTTATTTTTCCAAATTCTTGTTAAAAAACAAAAAAACAAAAAAAAAATAAAACTGAACTACTATTTACTTTAGAGGTATTACTGTAGGGTGTATATTAGGTCGTCGATCTTTGGAACCTAAAATCATACCCCTAGATCCTGAAATAGACAGAACCTGTAGAGCAAACAAATCACATACCATGGACTACAATCAAGGAATTGATCCTCCATGACCATTGAAGGAATACTTCACTCCTTCGAGGTATACCTATTCACCTTGTATCCAAATACCCCCAATAGAGGCTGTTCAGTATGAAATTAAGTCTAGCACAATTTAGATGTTGCCATCTCTATGGACTTGCAAATGACGACCCCTACAAACATTTGGATGAATTCTTGGAAATATGCTCAACTGTCAAGATTCAAAATTTCTCCAATGATGCCCTTAGACTTAAGTTGTTTGCTTTTTTCCTTAAAGATAAAGCCAAGTACTTGTTGAATTCTTTAGACACTATAACCATTTCAACTTGGGATCAACTTCAAAGGAAATTTCTTAAGAAATACTTCCTAATAAGAAAAACAAACCAAATTCGAAAAGCCATAACCAGTTTTTCCCAATTAGATGGAGAAATATTTCATGAGACATGGGAGATGTTGAAAGAATTGATTAGAAAGTGCCCACATCATGCAGTTCCAAAATGGTAGTTAGTCTAGTGTTTCTATGATGGTTTGTCTAAAAGGCATCGGCAGATAGTAGATGCCTCATGTAGTGGAACATTCATGCTCAAAAATGAATATGAGGCCTAGCAACTTTTTGAAACCTTGAGTGAAAACTCCTTGCATCACATGTCTGTTGCATGTAGAGACCCTCCCATAGGACCTAAAAAAGGTGGAATATATGAAGTAGGTCATTCTGTAGACGTCTATGGCAAGATAGATGAACTGTTCCAAAAGTTTGACCAAACCTACAAAATGGATATATTTCCTCCTCACCTTGTCAAAATCATGATGTTTGCATTATCAGTTCAAGAAGTCCTACCCATCTAACAGGTGATTGTCCCATAGCTCATTAATTTCCTAAGCTTGTTTAGGAGCAAGCCCATCAAGCACAAACCCGTATGGCTCCTAAACCAGGAAATGATCCATTTTCAAACACCTACAACCCTAGATGGCGGAATCACCCAAATTTCTCTTGGAAATCCCAACCTGTTAGGCCCAACTATCAAGAGACCAACTCTAAAAGCATGCCATATTCGCAACAACACTCGAGTACCCCACAACCTCCACCGAATAATCATAATCCTACTTTAGAAAAATAGATTGGCCAAGTACTGGAAGGATAGAAGGAATTAACCAACTCCATTCCCACACTTAGTCCATCAATAATCTAGAAGCCCAGATAGGTCTCCTTCATTCTCACACTCAGTCCATTAATAAACTAGAAGCCCAGTTAGGCTAGCTAGCTACAACTCTCAATAGAAGAGAGGAAAGTAGGTTACCTAGCCAAAACATGAGTAACCCGAAAGGGCAATACATGGTTAAGAGCTTCTCTAGTTCTGAAACATTTCCAGAACATGCAAAGTTAGTCATAACTTTAAGAAGTGGGAAAACATTAAACCAGCCTGACCTGACCCCAAAACAAGAATTGGCTAAGCCGAGAAGAAAAGTAATGAAGAGGAAAAGGAATCCAATGACCAACCACCTAGACTTAAAGCCCCATTCCCTAGTGCTTTGGAAACTCCTTTATCTTTGGATAAGAAGACCTTGAAAATGAATGAGACGCTTGAGTTATTCAAGCAATTCTAGATAAACCTACTTCTTCTTGATGCCATTAAACAAGTTCTGGCTTATGCCAAATTTTTTAAGGATCTGTGCATGCAGAAATGAAAATCTAAGGCATGCATACCAAAGAAAATCTAGTTGACTGAGCAAGCCAGCTCAGTTTGTCAGCAGATAGCTCCATCTAAGCTAAAAGATCTCGGTACCCCAATCATATCTTGTGTCATAGGAGATCTTACAATCAAGAGAGCCTTATTAGATTTGGATGCAAGTGTAAACCTTCTTCCAAGCTCAATGTATGATCTATTCGGATTTGGAGAATTGAAACCTACGACAGTGACTTTGCAATTAGTAGATAGATCAGTTAAGGTACCTCATGGAATGTTAGAGGATGTATTGGTGAAAGTAGATGAATTCTACTTTCATGTTGATTTTCTTGTTTTGGATATGGAATCCAGCGGTAATCCTAGTCAAATACCCATCATTCTTGGAAGACCCTTCTTAGCCACTGCTAATGCTTGTACAAATTGTAGGATGGGAGTTATGGATGTATCTTTTGGAAACAAGAAGATGAGGTTGAACATTTTTAATGCATCCAAAGGACCACCTGTATATGATCATAATGAAGTAAACATGCTAGAGGAAGTTGTAAATGAGAAACTCCCTATTTTGCTTGATTCGGACCCTCTACAAGCATGTTTGACACATTTTCGAATAGATGATCTTGATGTTGATGAATATTCAAGGGAAGTAAATGCATTGCCAGAGCTACCCAAGTTTAGCACCACTCCTCCCTGGACTATAAAGTTTGAACAATTATCGACTCAATCAAGTCCCTTGGTACCATCCTTAGAAGCACCACCCTAGTTAAAGTTGAAACCTCTTCTTGTAAAATTGAAATATTCTTTTCTTGGACCCAATGATACCCTTCCAGTAATCATTATATCAACCCTAACCTCTAATCAGGAAGATAAGGTTGTGGATGTACTTAAAAAACATAAATAAGCAATTAGATGGACAATAGCTGATCTCAAAGGAATTGACCCTTCTGTTTGCATGCATCATATCTACTGTGAAGCTGAATCCAAACCACATAGGGACATGCTATGGAGACTGAATCCAAACATGGGGAAGTTGTTAAGAAAGAAGTGGTTACATGGCTTGATGCTAGTATCATTTACCCAATTTCGGATAGCCAATGGGTCAGTCCAACTCAAGTAGTACCTAAAAAGTCAGGTATTACTGTCATAGAGAATGCAAAAGGGCAAGTCAATTCCTACCCGAACAATAACTAGTTGGAGAGTGTGTGTAGACTACTGGAAATTGAATGTTGTTACTAGAAAAGACCACTTTTCCTTACCTTTCATTGACCAAATTTTAGAACGATTGGCAAGGCAGAGTTTCTTGTTTCCTGGATGGATATTTAGGATATAACCAAGTCCCGATATTTCCTGTAGATCAAGAAAAGATCACCTTTACCTACCCCTTTGGAACATTTGCCTTTAGATGCATACCTTTTGGTCTCTGTAATGTACCATCCACCTTTCAATGATATATGTTGGCCATATTTTCTAACATGGTTGGTCAATTTCTCAAAGTGTGTTCATGGATGATTTTTCAGTGTTTGGATCCTCATTTGATGATTGTCTCTGGAACTTGACTAAGATACTGAAACGATGCATAGAAATGAATCTAGTCTTAAGTTGGAAAAAATGTCATTTTATGGTTCATGAGGGAATCATGCTTGGACACATTATTTCCAAGCGAGGGATAGAGGTAGATAAAGCTTAGGTTGAACTAATCTCAAAATTGCCTCCCCCAACCTTAGTAAGACAAGTACGATCCTTCCTTGGTCATGCTGGTTTTTATAGATGTTTTATCAAGGATTTCATTAAAACTTCTCGACCCTTATGTAACTTGCTTGCCAAAGACAATACTTTTGACTTTAATGAAGAATGTCTGGCTGCCTATAATATGCTTAAAACTACTTTGATGACTGCACCAATTATTCAGCCTCTAGATTGGAATGCCCTTTGAAATCATGTGTGATGCCTCTGATTTTGCTGTAGGAGTAGTTTTAGGACAAAAGCTCAATCGGGAACCTCATGTAATTTATTATGCAAGCAAAACTCTTTCTGATGCACAAATGAATTACACCACTACTGAAAAGGAATTGCTAGCGGTTGTATTCATCCTAAAAAAATTTTGATCATATCTGAAAGAATCCAGGGTCCTAGTTTATTCTGATCATGCAGCATTGAAACATCTATTATCAAAAAGGGATACCAAACCTAGACTGATTAGATGGATTCTTTTTCTATAGAAATTTGATCTAGAAATCTTAGATAGGAAGGGTTCTAAAAATGTGGTAGCAACCATATTTCTAGGATTTTGGTAGAATACAACAAAGAAACAATCAGTGATAGATTTCCTGATGAGCAATTGTTCTTAATTTCCTCCAGTGATCTTCCCTCGTTTGCTCACATTGTGAATTACTTAGCAACAGGACAAATTCCTTTCCACTGGTCAAAACATGAAAAGGATAGATTTTTCTCACAAATCAAATATTATTTTTGGGAAGAACCATAATTGTTTAAGTATTGCTCGGATCAAGTGATCAGACAATGTGTCCTTGAGAGTGAATTTAAAAGTATACATACTTTTTGTCATTCTCTTGCCTGTGGGGGACATTTTAGTGGATGAAAAACTATAGCCAAGGTACTGCAAAGTGGATTTTACTGGCCAACTCTCTTTAAAGATGCACACAAATTTGGCTGTAATTACCTTCGATGCCAGCAAACAGGAAGAATTTCATGGAAAGATATGATGCCCCTTATCCCAATTTTGGTTGTTGAAATTTTTGATGTATGGGGTATTGACCTCATGGGACCATTCCCCCCTTCCTTTGGATTTGAGTTCATTATGGTAGCGGTTGATTATGTGTCAAAATGGATTGAAGCTTTGGCAACTCGAACCAATGACCATAAAGTTGTGATCAAGTTTATACAGCGTAACATCCTAAGTCGGTTTGGATGCCCGAGGGCTATTATTAGTGATGGGGGTGCTTATTTCATGAATAGGCATTTTGAAGGATTAATGAAGAAATATGGAATTACTCACAAAATAGCCACACCTTACCATCCCCAGACTAGTGGTCAAGTTGAGGTATCAAACAAGAAAATTAAACATATCCTAGAAAAGATGGTAGGACCCAATAGGAAAGACTGGTCAAAACATTTAGATGATGCATTATGGGCTTACCGAACTGCTTTCAAAATCCCTCTATGAATGTCTCCCTACCGATTAGTGTTCGGAAAGGCTTGTCATCTTCATGTGGAATTGGAACATCGTGCATTTTGGGCTATCAAAAAATTAAATTTTGGCATGAAGAAAGCAGGTTCCAATAGGAAGCTCCAATTAAATGAGTTGGAAGAGCTATGAAATGAAGCATATGAGAGTTCAAAGATTTACAAGGCTTGAACTAAGGTGTATCACGATAAATTTATCAACAGAAAAATATTTGAACCTAATCAAAAAGTTTGGCTTTATAATTCTAGATTACACCTTTTTCCTGGAAAACTTCGCTTATGATGGGATGGACATTTCATAGTGACTAAAGTATTTTCTCATGGAGTTGTAGAACTTAAAGATCCCAAATAGAAAAATACTTTTAAAGTAAACGGCCAACGGTTGAAACCTTATGTTGAAGAAATCAATGATGGAGAAATTGTTGAATCTCTTGATCTTGTTAACCCAGCATTACCATGATGTGTAGTTAGGTCTGGCTGAAGATGTTAAACTTAGCACTCTTGGGAGGCAACCCAGTTTATACTTTTAACAAGTTACTTTCTTTTTCTTTTAGAATGAATAATAAAGTGAGGGAGTACGGTAACAAAGGAACCCGCTACTTCATGAAACCCTCGTCAGCCCCCGAAACATATTTTCTCTAGGTGTATTTTTTTCTATTATACCTCTTAGTTTCTTTTCTACTCCATTGAGGATAATGTCGATTAAATTAGGGTGGAGAGATAAACTTGACTTGCTTAGATCTTCGAGTATGGCTAAAAATGATTATGTTATGTGTACCTAATTATTGTCTTGAATTGGAGTTACATAGGCACATTAATCAACGATTGATTAATGGTCTAAATAATGCTAAAGATACTGAGAGATAAATTATTAAAGAAACTCAATAAATGGCAAGGTTTAGATCATAAATAATTTCATGGAGTAATTCCAAAACCTTCTGACCATTGATCTTAATAAAGATCTACTTTATGGAAATATAAATCAAAAGATCAAGTATGCTAAAGCTTTTCCCTTTAAAAAAATAATACTAAAAAAAGAGAAAAAAAGAAGTTAGTCCTGTCTCACAGCTTTGCTTGAATACCTACTAAGTAACTAGGCCCTGTCGTCTAAGTAAGCATCGTGGTTCACGTCAAAAGGTGAGAAGGTCAAGAAATCTGTTAAGCAATGGTACCTTTCTGAGTAACTGGGCCCCTTTGCCTAAGTAAGCATTATGGTTTGCATAAAAAAGGAAGAATACTAATACTTAAGAGGCTTGGACATAATACTATACTTAAAATAAAAATTAAAAAAAGGGAAAAACCATCAACAGAAAGGTACTTAACTAAATCCCAGAAAGTTGGAGGATTTTAAGAGAGGTAGAAAGTTAGCAAAAGAAAAACTCTAGAAATCTTTATAGAATCTACCCGACCACTAAATGAGTTGAATTAATAATCCAATGAAGTATCTCAGTAGTGCTCTGACCAGGTATCATCTGACTTTAGGGTTGCTTAGGTTAATATCCAATTCAAGGATGGGTTGATATACATGGATAATCTATCTACTTTACTAAGGACGAGCAAAGTTCAAGTTAGGGGGTGTGAAAACTACGTTATACATATATATATTAAGTATTAATTTAATAATTAAATTATAGTTATTTCTTTAAAATTGATATTTTTATATATCATTTGTCGGAAAGAACACCGTCAACATGAAGAGCTCAATTTTAGAAGTCCAACGGTGCAAACGACACTCAAATTGAACTTCAAATAAGCTCGAAATTAATTTTTGAAGGAATTTACTAGTTTTGCATGAAACTTGGAGCAGCCGGTCCACTTTGGACCGGCCGCTCGGTCAACCGCATGGCCCATGGATCGTGTTCTTGTTGAAAATTATGTCTCAAAGCCAACCGCTTGGCTGTAGGCGGTTGTGCTCAGTATTGTAATTTATATATGAATTAATAAAACTTTATTTTAGCAACTCATCACATTATTCATTTCCCTATAATGAACTCTATTTATGTGATGAAGTCCTTAGGACTCCACTGACTTCGATATAGAGAGGATATATCGAGTGGTCCTTTAAAAGGTTCACAACCAAATGATACATTGTACAGGACAGCAATGTATTAAGTGTAGGTTGTTGTGGTTTATATGTTTGGTTGTCCTCTTGACCAAAGGAGTGTGGTGATACTGAAGTGATCTGCAAGTGGGATGTGTGACATCTCATTGAACGTGACTTCGTGGAGCTCCTTTCTACCAAAGAATTGCTCGCGATTGGATATGGGTATATATGTCCTTCCGACCTGAGGTCACCATGGTAGCTTGCAAGCAACTCCCTGTGCTTTGGTGCTGGACTACCCGGATTTCTAATCCAGTGACGAAAAGTTTCTGGGTACAGGCATGTACTTGTAGAGCAGTGGTGGACCAAGATGGAATTGACCTGTCCAAATTGTTTGGATTAAATATCTCGCAGTGTCTCAATTTAGCAAATCCTCGATCGGGGTAGTCCTATGAGGAGTCACTAGACTTGCGAGGTTGAGACATGTTGTAGATTGACTCAGTTAGTGTTGGCAGTCTAACCCTAGGTCATCTTGAGCATTGGAGGTAAAGGGATGAATTATACACTAACCATTTGCCAGAGGTTCGATAGATTGCTCTCGCATCTTCGGCCTATCTGGATGCCGGGATCCATTGCTAGATGGTATCTTGTGCTGGTACTGGAAGTGTTCCAGTGCTACCATTTAGGTTCGAACCTATGAGGTCACACGCCATAGAGGATTTCTTCCTGATCCAGGAGCTGATCAATGATTGGGAATCATTTCGGTATCAAGGTCAAACGGTCTGTTTGAGCACACATTGAATTTTTTCTGGTCCACCTGGTCTGATTTGGATTGACCAGGATTAGTTTGGGTCAACCAGGAATTTTCTTGGTAGACCAAGACTAGACCCAGTTTTCTTATTGATCGGGTTTGGTTGGACTGCAGTTTTTGGGTTTGTTAAACTGGTTTATTACATGGTTTATTTTACACGATGTTTTAAATGGTTCGTCATTATTTGTTTTTATCCCTCTTCCCTTGCTTTCGAACTTCTTTGTTTTTACCGTGTGTTTGGGATTAAGATCATCTTGTGATCGGATGCAGCATGGGATCTCATCGTGTTTTTCTCTCGCAAGTCTTCCTCTCTCTCGGACTCGATTTTCATGTGGTTTCAGCCTCTCCCAGCTGGCGGTTCCAGGAGTTTTCACCGATAAAGAGCCTTTTTCGTTTGAGAGTTTGGATTTCATCTGATTCCTCTCATGTCTATCCCGGCCTTCACGATTATTTCCCTGCATTCATCGATGTTCTTAGCCTATTATTGATCTTGGTTGTATGCCGTGAGGGAGGAGGGATGTGAAGAATAGAGCATGTGTTTTGAGAGCGGTTTTCAACGATCCATGAGAGAAGGTTATGAGATGGGTTGTAATAGGGGATAATAAAGGTGCAGAGAACGAGTTTTTGGGATGGTTTTCTACGTGCAGAAATTTGTTCTGCATCTCGTGTTTTCTTTCCCTGGTTTTAAAGTTTTCAGTGTGTGCTCTTGGTGGTGGATCAGCGGTTTTGGAGAAGACTGTTCGTGAAGTCTTTTTGTTTTCCCTGCTCCACATTGTCATGACCTTTTTTGTTTTATTCCTGGAGGACTAGCATCCATCTGGGAGTTGGATCAGCGAGAGCCCGTGCATGGATACTCTAGAAGGTGGACATGTAGACACCTTGAGAGATTGGATCGATCCTTCCTTGTTCTTGCTATTGAAGCCCGATTTGCAGATCTGTTCTAAAGACTAGAGTTCTACCGGCTGCATTGACTTGCTGTTGAACGGAGTAGGCTTCTTCTTGCTTCAATCCCAAATTCAGAACAAAAAGGAAACTCTATAAGGTATGTTGTTTCTTTTTGTTATCATGCATGTTTAGATCTAAAAATTATCATATTATTTATAATTATTGCACTTGCCTTTACATGCCTTTGTATCTATTTCATGCATCATGTTTCTGTTAGATCCTATGCTTGAGTAGGTTTTTCCGTATGCTTGTTAAAAATTTTAATTATGCAATACCTACTCCCTAGTGTAGCATGCCTAGGGTAGGCATCCGATGCACTGATTTACCTTCAGTGGTATCAGAGCCACAGGTTCCTATGTAGCATATCATGATTGCATGTATTGTTGGATTTGTATTTAGTTTAGGGATTATTTTTAGGAACCTAGTTGAGACCTTCACCATGGCCATGTATCCGTAGAGATTGATCAGTGTTTAAAACCCCTAATTTTCTATGGCACGAGGCGGTTCGTCTGTGTTGGCCTTTTCAAAAGGATCGTTAAAAGAAACCTACGGTATTAAAAATGTTTTAATCTTGATACATGATTTTACATTGGCATGTCTAAAATTTTATGGCTTGTAATATTATAAATTAATATAATAAGACTAGATATGATGCATGAAAGATGTAAAAGGGTTTTACATGAATTTAATTAAAAATATTTTAATTAAAAGTTGGCTTATAATCTAAAAATTATGAATTGAAAGATTAACTAAATGACAAGTCAGATTAGGGTTTATGAAACCTAAAGTCATATGAATAAGCCATCCGGGTTAATTGGGTTAGCTAACTGATTGGGTCCATTTATTGGGTTAGACCTAAGGTTAGTTTAATTGGACTTAAGAGAACTAATCAAATATTGATTAAGGACCTTCTCTTTAGTATCTATGTAATAGTTAGTTGGGTTAGTCCATTCTTCTAAAATGGATCTAATTAGTGGCTCTATGGTAAGCCCGAGTTCTTAGGCTGGTCTAATCGAGTCTGGTAAATCAATTGGTGTCTAGGCAAGTTTGGCATTTTTGATCATGGCTGCATGAGGCTACCTCTTTCCTGGCTAACTTGATTGGTGTCTAGGAAAGATGGTTAATGGCGGATACTCATCCATGATCTCACCTACTTGGCCAATCCGATCAACCAAAACTAATTAGATGAGCTTATTGATTCAAGTTAACCCATGTCACCCAAGTTGATCAGCCTGTCTGATCTTTAGGTGCCCATGGACCAACTTGTTGAACTTAATTCAACCCTCCTGAGAATTGATTTGTTCAACGGGTGGTTGATCCATGTTCTTCTCTTTGTTCTTCTATCACAATTTAATTAAAATTCTTTAAAATTATTAGGTCCTGAAAAAGACTAAGTCAATGAGTTGATGGTGTCTTAGCCTCCCATTAAGTGGGTTAGTAATGAGTCCTTTAGCTTGGTGTACATCAGCAGTTCCATAGAATGGGTGTGCATCCTATTACTGGGATTACTCTCCCATAGATGATGGTTCAGTGCAACCTTCTTAACAGTGATCATATGGGCCGGCCAAAGTCGGGCTTGGTCATTTGTTAGCTGGATGCATTGGATTTGTCATACTAATGGTTGGACCTAACTAGAGACCCGCAATAGGAGGCCCCAAGGCCGATTGGAGGTTCTATGGGACAAAATTTAATACTGGAAGTTGCTTAGGGAAGCAATTGGTTAGAGAACCTACCTTTAGGCACGTATGGGTGAGCCGACCATAGTTGGGCTCATACGTGGTCTATTGGATTCAGTACTCACTATGAAATGATGATTTCACAGATTGGAGTTGGAGGCTCCCAATCTGAAAAATTAGTGGGAGGGACCTTTAGACTAAAGTCCAAGTCTTTTAGTTTAATTAATTAATTCATATATTATTTGGTCTTAATTTTCCTTTCAGATGTCTTCAAACCTTTTGCTCCGGTCACTTCTCGATAGCGAGAAGTTAAAGGGTCCCAATTTTGATAATTGGTATCGAAAATTGAGGATAGTCCTGGAGCACGAGCGAATCCTTTATGTGATAACAGATCCAGCACCCGAGATCCCTCCTGCCAATGCTCGGAGTTCAGTCAGGGATACTTATTTAAAGTGGGTTTCTGATCGAACTACTGTCCAATGCATAATGTTGGCAACAATGAACGACGAGTTCAGTCACAAATTCGATGAGGCCTAGCCAGACGAGATTCTTCAAAGGTTGAAAGAATCTTTCAGCACGCCAGACGATGTGGAGCGGTACAAAGTATCTCGTGCCATCTACAATGCCAAAATGCGGAATGGTGGTTCGATCACTGATCATGTATTGTACATGATCGAGATGATCGAACGATTGGGCAAGCTCGGATGTCCCTTGCACAAGTAACTCGGCAAGGATACGATCCTGAATTCTCTACCCTCCTTCTATCTTGGCTTTCTCAATCATTATAGAATGAATAAGCCTACAGTCAATTACCATGGTTTGATGGAGTTGCTGCAGACTTACGAGAAGGACCACCAATTAAATAAGGGGGTGGTAAATTTAGTGGGAGGTTTTAGAGGTAGTCGTCCCTTTAAGAAAGAGAAGAAGAAAGGTAAGGGAAAGAAGGTGCAGAGTGCTCCTGGCCCTAGTCAGACCAAGAAAGTGAAAGCTGATCAAGCTAGTGCAGAGTGCTTCTATTGTAAGAAGCAGGGACACTGGAAGAGGAACTGACCTCTTTATCAGGCATCCTTAGACCCGAACAGGCCAATGAATGGAAAGTAGCAGAGTGCTGGACAAGGTATTTATATAATAAAACCTTGTAATTTCTCTATTTGTGACACTGCTAACTGGGTATTGGATACTGGTAGTCTTATTCATGTTTGCAATTCGTTGTAGGGACTGTAGGTTAGCAAGAGATTCGAGGATGGGGAGCAGTACCTGAGCATCAAAAATGGAAATCGTGTTCCAGTGCTGGTGGTTAGAGTTCTGAGTCTTGTTTTTGAGTCTAGTACTGTCGAATTAGTCGACTGTCATTATTGTCCTAATTTTATTATGAGCATTATCTGTGTAGGCCTTTTGGCCAATTATGGTTATGAACTTTTAATAAAAGGAGATTTTTGCCAAGTTATTATGAATAACTATGTGATAATGAAAGCTAAGTTAAATAATGGCATTTATGTTTTGTCATGGCCTGTTAATGTAATGTACACGTCTAGCAAATGCCCTAGGATAGAAAATGTCAGTGACTTGTATATGTGGCACTGTAGGCTAGATCATGTTAACCAGAATAGGATAAACAAGTTGCGAGGAGAATGCCTCCTCAAGGTTAGTGATTTTGACTCACTGCCCACTTGTGAATCATGTTTGCTTGGTAAAATGACCAAGTCACCTTTTACTGGAAAAGGTGAACGAGCTACAGAACTTCTGAGTCTCATACATAATGATGTATGCAGACCCATGATAGTTAGTGCCAGAGGTAGATACAGATATTTCATTACATTTATAGACGAGCTTTCCAAGTATGGTTATGTCTTCTTGTTGAGACATAAATCTGAGTCGTTTGAAATGTTCAAACGATATCGTAATGAAGTGGAGAAACAAACTAGAAAGAGTATTAAAACCGTTCGATCTAATCGAGGTGGTGAATACCTATCTAGTGAGTTCATGATATATCTTGAGGAGAATGGGATTCTCTCTCAGTGGACTCCTCCAGGAACACCCCAGTTGAATGGTGTATCCGAAAGGAGGAATCAAACCCTATTGGATATAGTTCGATCCATGATGGGCTTTGCAACTCTGCCGCTATCCTTCTGGGGATATGCACTTGAGACAGCTTGTTATTGCTAAATAATGTTTTGAGTAAGTCTGTTGTCTCCACTCCATATGAGTTATGGACTGGACGTAAGCCCTCAATTTCATACCTTCGGGTCTGGGGTTGTCCGGCTTATGTAAAGCATTTAGACTCAGATAAACTTGATCCTAGGTTTGATCGGTGCCTGTTTATTGCATACCTTAAGAAAACAAAAGGGTATTTCTTCTACTTAGAAGATGTATAGAAAGTGTTCGTTGCTCTTAGAGCTATCTTTTTGGAAAAGGAGTTCCTTGGAAAAGGAACTATAGCCTCTAAGATTGAACTTGGTGAAGTTCAACTAATGGAAGAACCTGCACACCCTAAGGATATCATAGAACCGGCTGTGATTGGATCACACCCGGAACCCATTAATAGGAGATCCGGTAGAGTATCGCGTCAGCCAGACATATATTACGGTTTCTTGGTCTGGGATAATGATCCTATTGAGCTCAACGAGAACGATGAGGATCCGATTATTTATATGGATGCACTTCAGAGATCTGACTCTGAGGCGTGGCTTGGAGCCATGTGATCCGAGATGGAATCCATGGAGATCAACAATGTATGGACTTGGTTGATCCACCTGAAGGGATAAAATCCATCAGGTGCAAGTGGATTTTCAAGAGAAAAAGGGCGCAGATGGGAAGGTGGAGACCTATAAAGCCCATCTAGTTGCCAAGGGATATCGTCAGCGATATGGTATCAATTATGACGAGACGTTCTCCGCTGTGGCAATGCTCAAGTCCATTCGGATCATGCTTTCTTTGGCAGCACATTTTGACTATGAGATCTAGCAGATGGATGTCTGAACCGCTTTCCTGAATGGGGAGCTGGAAGAGGAGATGTATATGATATAGCCTGAAGGGTTCACATCCACAGACGAGTCAAAAGTGTGTAAATTGCAGAGGTCCATTTATAGACTCAAGCAAGCATCTCGAAGTTGGAACATGCGATTTGATAGGTGTATCAAATCATATGGCTTCATTAAGAATGGAGATGAACCCTGCATCTATAAGTGGGTTAATGGTTCTGTGATTGTATTCCTAGTACTGTATGTTGATGACATTCTCTTAATCAGAAATGACATCACAGCATTGCAAGGAATAAAGGTCTGGTTATCATCTTAGCTCTCCATGAAGGACTTGGGTGAAGCTTCTTTCATACTAGGTATGAAGATCTATAGAGATAGATCTAAAAGGCTTCTGGGATTGTCCCAGTATACATACATTGATACCGGTCTGAAATGGTTCAGCATGGAGAATTCCAAGAAAGGCTATCTCCCAATAGGTTCTAGAATTACTCTTTCCAAGAAGGATTGTGCGACAACTCCTAAGGAAAGAGAGCGCATGAGTAGAGTTCCTTATACTTCTACAGTGAGCTCTATCATGTATACTATGACATGTACTAGATCAGACATGGCATACTCATAAGGAATGGTGAGCAGATACCAGTTTGACCTAGGTGAGGTGTATTGGAAGGTGGTTAAGACCATCCTAAAGTATTTGAGAAATACTAAGGATCAATGGCTGATTTATGGAGAACCTGACTTGAAACTTGTAAGGTATACTGACTTTGGTTTTTAATCAGATAGAGATGATAGCAAGAGTGTGTTAGGATTTATGTTTACCCCGAATGGAGAAGCGATCTGCTGGAAGAGTTCCAAGCATGCAACAGTTGCAGACTCGGTATGCGAAGCAGAGTACATTGCAGCATCAGAGGCAGCAAAGGAAGCTGTGTGGTTGCAGAAGTTCCTTGGAGAGCTAGGGGTGGCACCTTCCCTAGATGGTCCTGTTCCAGTGTATTGTGACAGCACAGGAGCCATTGCTCAAGCTAAGGAGCCAAAGTCTCATCACCGAACCAAGCACATTCTACGGCGCTATCTCTTTGTGCAAGAGTTCGTGGAACGAGGAGACATCATTCTTATGAAGATTGATGGAAAGGAGAATCTGACCGACTCCTTCACTAAAGCCCTTGGAATCAAAGAATTCGACTATTATAAAAGGGAAATGAGTATTAGATACTTTATGATTGGCTTTAGTACAAGTGGGAGTTGTTGGGAATTATGTCTCAAAACCAATCGCTTAGGCTGTAGGTGGTTATGCTCAGTATTGTAAGTTATATATGAATTAATAAAATTTTATTTTGGCAGCTCATCACATTATTCATTTCCCTGTAATGAACTCTATTTATGTGATGAAGTCCTTAGGACTGTACTGACTTTGATATAGAGAGGATATATCGAGTGGTCCTTTAAAAATGGTTCACAACCAAAGGATACATTGTACAGGACTGCAATGTATCAAGTGTAGGTTATTGTGGTTTACATCGTTTGGTTGTCCTCTTGACCAAAGGAGTGTGGTGATATTGATGTGATCTGCAAGTGGGATGTGTGACATCTCATTGAACGTGACTCCGTGGAGCTCCTTTCTGCCAAAGGATTGCTCGCGATTGGATATGGGTATATGTGTCCCTCCGACCTGAGGTCACCATGGTAGCTTGCAAGCAACTCCCTATGCTTTGGTGCCGGACTACCCGGATTTCTAATCCAGTGACGAAAGGTTTCTGGGTACAGGCAAGTACTTGTGGAGCAGTGGTGGACCAAGATGGAATTGACCTATCCAAATTGTTTGAATTGAATATCTTGCAGTGTCTCAATTTAGCAAATCCTCGACCGGGGTAGTCCTAGTGAGGAGTCACTGGACTTGCCAGGTTGAGACATGTTGTGGATTGACTCAGTTAGGATTGGCAGTCTAATCCTAGGTTGTCTTGAGCATTAGAGGTCAAAGGAGTGAATTATATATTAACCATATGCCGGAGGTTCAATAGATTGCTCTCACATCTTTGACCTATCCGAACGTTGGGACCCATTGCTAGATGGTATCTTATGCTGGTATTGGAAGTGTTATAGTGCTACCATTTAGGTTCGAACCTATGAGGTCACACGCCATAGAGGATTTCTTTCTGATCTGGGAGCCGATCAATGATTAGAAATCATTTCGGCATTAAGGTCAAACGGTCTGTTTGAGCATACATTAGATTTTTTCTGGTCCACCTGGTCTGATTTGGATGACCAAGATTGGTTTGGGTCAACCAGGAATTATTCCTGGTAGACCAAGACTGGACCCAATTTTCTTATTGATCGGGTTTGGTCGGACCGCAGTTTTTGGGTTTGTTAAACCAGTTTATTACATGGTTTATTTTACACGGTGTTTTAAATGGTTCATCGTTATTTATTTTTATCCCTCTTCCCCTGCTTTCGAACTTCTTTGTTTTTACCGTGTGTTTGGGATAAGATCATCTTGTGATCGGATGTAGGATCTCATCGTGTTTTTCTCCCACGGGTCTTCTTCTCTATCGGACTCGGATTTTACACGGTTTTAGCCTCTCCCAACCGGCGGTTCCAGGAGTTTTTACCGATCAAGAGCCTTACTCATTTGAGAGTTTGGTTTTCATCCGATTCCTCTCATGTCTATCCCGGCCTTCACGATTACTTCCCTACATTTATCGGTGTTCTCAGCCTATTATTGATCTTGGTTGTATGCCATGAGGGAGGAGGGATGTGAAGAACAGAGCATGTGTTTTGAGAGCGATTTTCAACGATCTGTGAGAGAAGGTTATGAGATGGATTGTAACAAGGGATAATAGAGGTGCAGAGAACGAGTAGTTGGGATGGTTTTCTGTGTACGAAAATTTGTTCTGCGTCCCGTGTTTTCTTTCCCTGGTTTTAAAGTTTTCAGTATATGTTCTTGGTGGAGGATCAGCGATTTTGGAGAAGACCATCCGTGAAGTCTTTTGTTTTCCCTGCTCCACATTACCGTGACCTTTTTTGTTCTATTTCTGGAGGACTAGTATCCATTCAGGAGTTGGATCAGTGAGAGCTCATGCATGGATACTCTAGAGGGTGGACATTTGGACACCTTGAGAGATTGGATCGATCCTTCCTTGTTCTTGCTGTTGAAGCATGATTTTCAGATCTGTTCTGAAGACTGCTGGAGTTCTACCAACTGCATTGACTTGCTGTTGAACGAAGTCGGCTTCTTCCTGCTTCGATCCCAGATTTAAAACAAAAAGGAAGCTCTATAAGGTATGTTGTTTCTTTTTGTTATCACGCATATTTAGATCTAAAAATTATCATATTATTTATAATTATTGCACTTGCCTTTACATGCCTATGTATCTGTTTCATGTATCATGTTTATGTTAGATCCTATGCTTGAGTAGGTTTTTCCGTATGCTTGTTAAAAATTTTAATTATGTAATACCTACTCCCTAGTGTAGCATACCTAGGGTAGGCATTTGATGCACTGGTTTACCTTCAGTTCTGCCATCATCATGGTGCACGAAATAGAGTCATGGACTGCACACCTCTGTTTGAGCAGAAACTCGCCGGAGAGGTGTTTTCGATACCACCCAAGCTACCGGCATGGCCCTTATCGGTCGGAGAGACCATCTTTGGCCGGATAATTGGCCGAAAGAGCCGTCGGCCTCTCTTCTTCTTCTTACTACCGTCCTATGCCATTTAAGTCGCTGGACTGACCATTTTCCCTACCGCTAGTCGAAGAGGATGCCGGCACTCTCTCCCTCGCCGCCGAGAAGTTCTCACGGTCGAAAAATGGTCGAAAGATTTCCAGACTGTCATTCGATGTTTCCCAAACCACCAAACCATCTTCTCACTCCACCGTCTGTCAGAGAAACTTCCGGCAGTCCCTATCAGTGCCTAAGCCATCGATTTTTGGCCATCGTCCAAGCTATCCCAAAGACAAGCTTTGATCATCTAATGCCATCCCTGTTCGGCCATGCCACACTTCACCGATCACTCTACGCCACCAACCGCTAGCCACGCCACACTACCCGCATTCGATTGAAGCTGATGGGCTCGGTTACTCATTGCAAAATGTTGAGATAAGTTGGCTCAGTAAAGGCTAATTACTGGTTCAAGGGTCCAATTACTGATTCAAGGGCCCAATTGAATCCCTTGTGAACTGGTCACCCATACTAGAAGGCTCAAAGGTAACTCCATAGGCTGATAAAGCAATGACTTGACATCACCATTCCGGTCATATCATAGGGTCAGTCTTCGGCCCGCATTGAAGAGGTCGGTCCCGAAGCATATCCCTGATCCATACTGTGCCAGGTGCCAAGTGGCTGGCCAGTCTTCTTTGCATCAGTCCGAAGAAGACTGGTCCGAAGAAGAAAGCTACTTCATTACATAACTTGCTCCGAAAAGGATGAATATGAAGTAAATATTCCAACCTACTCCAAGGAAGGCAATTCCGATGCAAATGGCCAAGGCATCTTCGGCCTACTCCGAATAGGATAGGTGCGAGGCGATTAGCCGATTCGACTTCAACCCCTTCCGAAGGAGTGGCCTTGAAGAAAATCTCTAATTGATCTCAAATCTCCATACGTGGATATGGTTATTGTAACCAACCACATAGCCACTAACTCTAACAATATCAAAGATGCTACAATCAACCACGTGGCCACTAACTCCAACACCAACAATATCGTAGTGGCCAGAATCAGGCAGCAACCACTTATGGTTATGAGGGGTTAAGCTAACCGACCCTATCTAACCAGAGGCAAGTAGGCTTAACTACATTTTGGCACATCTACCGCTATAAATACTGGTAAGAGTGGACACTCATGGTAAGTAAGCCAAGCAAGTAAAACAAAAAGAAGGCTAAGGCAAACTCTCTTGAGTCATCTTTACTCTCTCTCTGAGAACACTCCATTCTATTGCTCGAACCTTTACTGACTTAGGCATTGGAGTGTCCCCCACCAGAGAAAATCCGATCGGGGACCTATTTTACAATAATCTCGGGAGGCAATCCAGCAATCCAGCCGCTCCATCCGGTCCGTGGGGGTTCGACACCAATAGATTGGCATGCCAGGAAGGGGGACCTGCATGCCTAAGAGCGAGCAAAGTACTATCCCCTCTTAAAAAGGAGAGTTTGAAGAAGCTGTAATGGTAAAAGGTAGAACTTAAAATGCTTCAACAAGCAGGGGATGTCTTCCCTCTCAGAGGAACAATCCCCTAGTGGAGAATAATGTCTCACCTCCTACACTGGTCGTGCGACAGCACCAGTTCGAAGCCCTTCTAAATCGGGTTGATGCTCTCACAATCATGGTTTAGAACTTTTAAGAGACTACCCTCCAAATGGGGCATCCGTCGGCCGCCTCTAGGCACAGTCATCGATCTAAAGAGAGGAGAGACCACCACCATGAGTCTACCCAGTGCTCCCCTCGGGATAAGCCCTCTCACGAGGGCCAAAGCTCTTGACATCCGAAGCAAACTAACGACCGGTATGTAAGGAAAAGATCCAGATGATCTCCCTCTATCTCCTCCGAAGATTCTACTCCCGAAAGTGTTGGGCAAAAAGGAGCCCACTATAATTATGAAGAAAAGTTTAAGATACTTGAAGCACAGATCGCAAGGCTTCGCGATCAGAAAAGAGATGACGAGTTCACGGCCTATGACTCACGGCCTCCGTTTACCTCCAGAATAATGAAGGAACTCATCCCTCGGTATTTTAAAGTCCCTCAGATGGAATCCTACGACGGGACCACTGACCCTCTTGATCATCTAGGTAGCTTCAAGGCCCACATGATGATCCAAAGAGCCTCCGATGCATTATACTGCCTGTCCTTTCCTGTTACCCTAAAAAAGGCGGCTCGAATGTGGTATTCGAGTATACACCCAGGTACTATCGACTCCTTCTCTAAATTAGAAAAATTATTTCTCACATTTTAGGACTTACCGAAAGATACCCTAAAATATGGATAGCTTATTCCTCCATCAAAATGAAGGAGAGAGCCTCAAGAATGACATCGCGAGATTCAACTCAGCCACTCTCGAGATCCCTGATCTCAATGAGTATATGGCCATGTCTGCTCTAAAGAAGGGGCTCCGGTCATCCAGACTCACATTTTCTTTAGATAAAAGGTTTTTGATGAGCAAAGCTAAGCTCTTGGCGAGGGCTCAGAAGTACACGGATGCCGAAGAGCAAGCGGCAAATCGATGTCTAATTGAAGGAAAATTTGTTCCCAAGAAGAAGACCAACAGGGAGCTGAATCCCCCTGCACCACCCAGCAATGATGACTCCTCTCGACGACGTTGTCCCAGGCTCAAAGCATTAGGTGGAAAATTTGATTCGTATACTTCCCTCAATCTTCCAAGGGAGAGGATCTTGATGGAGATAGAAAAAGAGAGCTACCTCCAATGGCCATGCCCCATGAGGACATCCTCCTCTACAAGGAATAGAAGCAAATACTGCTGATTCCATAGGGATCATGGCTACAATACTAAAGATTGCATCCAACTTAAGGATGCAATAGAAGACCTAATCAAGAGGGGATACTTAGGAAAGTACATCGGTTATCCAGAATCTCGACCTGAAGCTACTGCCCCACAGAGGGCCATTAAAGAACTGAACTGCCCAACTAGAGGCCCACCAATGAAAGGGTGGGCATGCTACCTCGGCAAACCGACTGAAGGAGAGCCAAAGAAGATGATTCCAAGAGGCCCAAGAGAGATAACTCTGTATACTTCTGTGATGATGACCTCTAAAGAGTTCAACTCCCGCACAATGATCCCATTATAGTTTTGGCTGTCATGGCCAATTATGATATAAAACATATTTTAGTAGATAATGGAAGCTCCACAGATGTTTTACTTTACGATGCATTCTCCAGAATGGGTCTGTCAGAAATAAACTACAGAGATCTCTTGTACCTCTGACTAGGTTTGGAGGCAACCAAGTTAGAGTCAAAGGAAAAATAATACTGCCTGTAACCCTTGATGTAGAGCCATGTCAAAAGATGTTCCCCATCAACTTTGTAGTAGTCCGAACCCCATCAGCCTACAATGCGATATTGGGATGGCCTGCTTTTAACAAGTTTAGGGTCGTAGTCTCGACATACCACTTTTGATGCGGGACTACTTAAGCATGCAAATTAGTTTTTTATTATAAGTAGTGAGTTAAGGATTTGTATCCCGAAATTCGAGGCAAAATTCTAAGTAGGGGATCCTATAGAAAATCTAGAAGATCATGCACGCAGAAATAGATCCTAAAGTGAAAGAAATAGGACCATCGAGGCTAAGAAGCCCCAGTAGGGCTAGCTCTTCATTATATCACTACTTATAAGTCTAGGGGGTGTGTACCTAGCAATGTTTTTTGATGATTCCTTAACGAGGTCACTTCACGCTCCCAGATGCACCCTGGAGAACCAAGCTCCGACCCCGTAGATCTGTCAGCTTTCTATCTGTTGACCAAAGGCTAGTCAAATGGAATCCTAAAGTTATGAAACTCGAGGGACCTGCAAAACACCAAAGGAGGGTTAGAAAATAAAGGAGAAAAGGGATGAATCATTAAAAGAAAAAAGGAAGAGAGAGAGTAGCAGGGGCGGCCAAGATGAAGCTTGATTGTTGGGCATCCAAGGAGAAGAAGCAGGGCAGCTAGGGTTTGATAAAAAGGGTCCCACACCCCTTGATGCTCAAAGAGCAAAGGCACGGGTCTCTCACCCACTCCCTCATGGAGGTCGATGCACAAAGGCAAAGGAAAATTGTATGGAAGAGAACTTAAATTTCATTCCTGAGTATTCCAACAAAATTACATGAGATGGGTCCTTTATATAGAGTCATAAGACTTAGGGCCTAAGTAATGGAATACATGGAAAAAAACATGGTGCCTAGCATCTTCCTTTCTTGTAGATTGAATACATAGAATGAATTAAGCTAATACCATAAAAACTCCTCCACATATGGAATGAAGTGGTAAGCCAAGGGGGGGACTAAGGTGGGAACATGAAGACTTCTTCTTTTGGCTTGGGGTGGCCCACAAGGTTTCCAAAGCAAACATGCATGAATTAGGGGATTGGAGTATATCCTGTTGACGTTCCTTTCTCACTTGATGGCGTGTGGAGTTGATGTGCCTGGAGGGTGGAAGGGGTGTGCTGGCATGTGGTCATGCACGGGCCATCTTCATGTTATCCTCCATGTAATCCTGGGTGGCGCAATCCAGGGTGTGACTAGGACTCCACGTAGCTACTGAGGTGGTACACTAGGTGGCATCCTTCACATACTTGAGTCTTCTCTAACTGGACTTGACTCAATATAGACTCAATATAACTAGACATGATTACAAGACCCAAAATGGTAAATGGCTCAACATGAGTTGGCTCAACCAACTAAGCTCAAGGACTGATCCAAAATCTTAATGGCATGAATCAAATTTTAAATACAGGACTTAATGATATTAAGGGCTAAAATAGGACTCAAACCCTAATTTGGGCCTAAATGGGCCATGCCTTTATTACATGACTCAATTTATACTCAAACTACCTTCAAAGGACTCAAGCCCTAATTACAAGACTCAAAGGACTAACAGGACTTGATTATTGATCTTAGAGGCAAAATTGGGCTAGGGACTAATCCTGATGTCCCCATCAATTCTCCCGGGGTGGGAGAAACTCGACCCTGTCGAGTATGGGTCAGTCTGGTGCTGGTAGTAAGTCTGGGTGGAGGTGCTGCGGGTCCTCTTAGGTAATCCATGAATTATCAAATTTTGGTCGACCTTGCCAACAAGACAGGTAGCGCATATAACCTTGGCCCCGGATCGTGATAGCTTGGTCGTCCAGGATACGCTTGATCCATTTTCCTCTCTCAAGCAAATTTAGTGGGCACTCAGGTATGGTCTCGCCTCAAAGGATGGGTGAGGTCCAAAATCTCACTGGGTTTCAATGCTGACTCCCTATACTCAACTAAGTCCGAGATATTGAAAGTCGAGCTAATGCCAAAATCTGGGGATAAATCAAGCACATAGGCATTAGGTCCCACTTTCTTTCTTACTCTAAATGGTCCAGCTTTGCATGCAAGTAACTTCTTTATGGCTCCCAGAGGAAACCACTTAGGTCTAGACCTAATCTTTATATGATCTCCCTTGGCAAAATCTTTGGCTCGATTTTGGGAATTAGCCATGTTATTATCAGTGTTTAAATGAGTGTTAATGCCCTGATGCAGATGCTATGCAGAGATCGGTGTAGGTGTGGACAGATGGATTAGGTCTATGATTTTATTGGGCTCATAACTAGATACTACTTCACTACCTACATCTACTTCACACCAAGAGGTATATATCCTTAGGAATTCGATCCATCTTTCAGGTTTTAAGCTTAAAATCCTTTGTGAATTAAAAACCCTGGAAGTCTTTTGATAGGGGTATCAAACTAAATCTCGTGGAAGTAGATAATTCCTCCAAAATTTTAGGACATGGATTATAGCATAGAACTTCTTAAGGTAGATATGGTTCAATGAACTTCTATGCTTAAGAGAAATCAATGGTGTACTTGTCCTAACCTCATGATTAGCACTAGGAGGATCTATAGGTATTAGATCTAGGGCAGGCTGGATGTTCCTAGATGGTGGAAGGGGATCAAGAAAATTTTTGGAAAGTTTATCTTGATGAACTTCCTGTGGTGGTTCATTAAGGGTTTGCTCCTGAACTCTTTCTGTGGACAAGACTGGTGAACCCTCATGTTCATTTACTAAATGTGATCCTGACTCGGTCATTTCTTCTTCAAATTCTATAGTGGGTTCAGGATCTTTTTCCTTTGATTCCTCAATGGGTTCACTCTCTTGTTCCTCTTCTTCATATTCCTCTACTGGACTCAACTCATAGGTGTCCTCTTTAGATTTTTCAGTGGGCTTAGGAGTTTCTTTCTCTAAATTTTCAATGGGTTCATCATCTTCATACTCCTCTACCAGACTTGGATCAGCCTCATACACCTCTTCTTTAGGCTTAGTAATGGGTTCAAACTTTTTCGAAATGACGGGGGACTAACTAACTAGATGCGAAATGAAGAAATGATGCAAGTGAATTTTAGGTTTTTTGTGGATTTTAGATTTTTTTTAGTTTTCTTTGGATTCCCGAAAGCAAGTAGAGATGAACTAGGGTTCTACAATGACAAGAACTAACAAGAAGCAGGTAGTCCCAAAGTAGTGATAAAGAAAAGACCCCGGGATTGAGAAACCCTGTAGGACTTAGCTCTCCAATCAAGATCTATTTAGGAGTCAGGGGCAAACCTCGAAGATCTGAAGTGCCCGGTGCAGAGATCGCTCACTTTGGCGGATGCGGCCTGGATAACCGAGCCGTCAACCCTGCGGAGGCGCCGGTTGGCTGTCCGAAGATCTCGAAGGCAAAGGCAATTATCTCCGTACCCGTGTCACCTGGAGGACCTGCAAGCATTCAAAGAAGACAAGGTTAAATCTCACTCAGAAAGCAAACAGTGGCAAGTTGAAAGAAGGGTTGTAGAGATGGAGGAGTTCTGCTTGGTTCGGAGTCGGATGTCGGAGTTGCAGAAGTAACGATAGTTTGAGGCCTCACACCTCTCGACGCCCAAAGGTGAAGGCGCTCCCTCTCGAAGATCGACATTCCTAGTGAACGAAGGCAACTAACAAGAGATTGGACTCAAGAAATATTCTTTTTCATTCATCAAAAGTTAACCTTACAAGGGAGGGGGTAAGGTCCTTTATATAGGCACCTTAGACCCTTTCAAAATTTGAATGAAAAATACATTTCTTCTTTTGCTAAGGCACCAAAAAATATTCAAAAAATTGAAATTCAAACTCCTTTGATTTGGGCATGGCATGATAATGGGCTTGGAAGAAGGAATTTGGCTCCCTTGGACTTGGAAAGTTGACCTTCAATTTTGGGAAGAAGGAATGATACAAGGCTTGTGTCTCCCTCTTTCCTTGGTTTCTCACCCTTCTTTGGAAAGAAGCTTGATATGAGGCTTGGAACAAGGCCTTTGTCTTCAACATTTCCTTGGTTGCTCACCCTTCTTTGGAAAGAAGCTTGAAATGAGGCTTGGAACAAGGCCTTTGTCTTCAACCTTTCCTTGGTTGCTTATGACTCCTTTAGTAAGTGGCTTGATGGAGGGAGGGAAAAGAGGAGAGAATATTTGATGTGCCTCCATTTGGCATCCAAGAAAATCTCACTTGTGCCGTCCACATGGCTGGATGAGGAGGCACCACATGGGATGATGAAGTGGCGCCACATGGGATGGTGAACTGGCGCCCTAGGGTTGACATGTTGACCTTCAAGGCTCGGCCCAAAGTAGTTGAGCTGGACTCAAAGACCACTCCGGCTTGGACCCAGACTTGGACTAGACCCAATACATGACTGGACTCAATACAGGACACAACTTGACCCAATTGGTAAAAGTACAGAACTAGAACAGACATAAGAGACTCAATTCAAAATTAAAGAAATTACAAGTTTTAGGCTTGAAGCCTTAATTCAAGACCTGAAAAAATGGAACCCTAATTGGAGATCCACAGAGGGCTGAGGAGCCTTTGTCGGATCCTAGTACCCACACCAGTTCTCCCGGGGTGGGAGGAACTCGACCCTATCGAGTAAGAGTGAAGCTGGCTTAGATATTCCTCCAGAAGGTCGGGATTGAGGCACTGCAAGTCCTCCCAGGTAATCCATGAGTCATCGAACTCAGGTCAGCCTTGCCATCAGACTAAGAAACGTTGATAACCTTTGCCCCGAGTAGTGATAGCTTGGTCATCCAGGACATGCTCGATCCACTCTCCTCGCTCAGGTATATTTGGAGGTGGACACTCAGGTTCGGGTTCACTCTCAAAAGAATGGTTAGGTCCAAATGGCTCGCTAGGAATATTTGCTAGTTCCCTGTACTTGACTAAGTCTGAGATATTGAAAGTCGAGCTAATGCCATAATTCGGGGGTAGCTCAAGAACATAGGCATTAGGGCCGACTCTCTTTATCACTTTAAAGGGGCCAGCTCCGCGAGCATGTAGTTTCTTAATGGTTCCTGGTGGAAACCATTCAGGCCTAAGCCTAATCATTACAGAATCCCCAATTTCAAACACTTTGGCTCGTTTTCCAGGAATCAACCAAATTATTTTAAAATTTGTAAATAATGCAGAATTCTAGTATGATGCAAAGTGCAAATTCACTATGTATTCCTATTGAGAGGAATTTTATTGGACTCCTAGGGTCTAAACCTAACAGACATTGACTCTCTAGGTTTGACCCTAGTCTGGTATGCACAAGAAAAATTTCTATCAATCCCTAGCAGATGCCATAAAGTATACCAAAAGTAGGTTGCAAATGGGATGGTCTCTAAGGGTTCATGCAACCTGGTAATCTCTACGAAATGTAACCCTATGGCTCTAGAAATATGAGAAGGCTCAAGGAAGGGTAGAAAATAGGAGTCGGAGTCTTGGGGTACCCTATGGGCAGCATGAAATAGACCTTGGTTACTCAGGATAATCTTAAGATTTGGACATTGTTCTATAGGTTCAAGTTCCAAGGCTATATGGGTGTTCCTAAATGGTGGAAGGTCATTACGAAGGTCTTTGGGAATGTTATCTTGAAAGTCCTCAAAACTAATGTCTACCTCCTGGGGTGGTTCCGTAGGGACTTATTCCTGGACCTCCTCTAATGGCAATACTTGTGAACCTTCACCTCCCTCTACAATGTTCGATCCTGGCTTAGTTACTCTTTCAAATTCTCTAGTAGGTTCAGGATCTTTTTCTTTTGGTTCCTCAATGATTTCTACCTGGGGTTCATCTACATCACACTTCACCATTAGACTTGATTTCGAGATGTCTACTTTGGATTCGTCAATAAGCTTAGGGGTTTCTTCACTCAGATTCTTAGTGGGCTCAATCTTTTCTCCCTGAAATTCTTCAGAAGGTTCCTCTTTCTGGGACTCTCTAGTAGTAAGGATTCCCTCAGTAGTTTCATCCTCTAACTGTTCTTCATATTCATCCACTAAGTGTGCTTTAGCTTCATATACTTCTAATTCAGGCTCACTAGTGGGTTCAAGATTTTCTAAGGGTCCTTCCAAAGTAGCTTCCGCTTGGGTGTTTTCAGGGTCAACCAATCCCAGGTCAGCAATATACTCTCCCTCTTTAATGTTACCCTGGTGAACACATGGGGTAGTAGGGGTGGGTCGACTCAGGTCAGATCAGTTTGGACTAGGTCGACTCGGGTAGACCTGACCATACTCATGGCTAGTTCCTAGGGCTCGGCTAGGGTTCCTAAAGGGTTCAGGCCTATAATAGGTGGGTTCATGTTGAGGGAAACTCCTAGGATGGGGAAGTGATTTAAACTCCAGTTTAGGGTGAGGCTTCTAGGTCCTAACCCGAGTTTCTAGTCTTGTTACACTTTGGTCAATCTTATCAAGCTTGTTGTCCATCTTATCCAATTGTTCCTTGATGGCCCTTAATAGATCTTTTTCGGTGTTGTCCATGGGTTTACTTGGTTAGGAAGGATGGGGGTGATAAGGTACTCTTGACCTAGTGGGCATGGGTTAAACACACAAAAACGTCTAGGATCTACTAGACCTAGAATCTCAACCAGTTGCCTTAGTCCGGGTGGCAAACCCGTCTGCAGTAACTCTGTCCTTGGTCAGTGATGCAGAACAAAGAACAAAGAAGCGTATGCGGAAGTAAAATTAAGATTAATTCCTTTTTTTCTTTTTTTTTTTTATATATTTTAGAAATTGGCTTCGACTCAAAGTAAAGCTAAACTACGTTGAAGGAAACTAGGTAAGGATTGAAAGCACAGTTTAGAAGAAACTAAATTATCAGAGTAGTTCAGAAGTAACGGATCGCTGGGGGTTGAGAAACTCCCAGACCTAGGGTTTCGCTCTGAACTTTCAACAGAACAGAAATAGAGAGGAGAGATGGTTTACTAACCAGACAGTGATCTTCTCAGGATTTTGGTAGAGGAACTCTCCCGAGCAGATTGTGGGATCCTCGGAGTCGACTATCTTCGCAATGGATCCTCTAATACTGGTCTCGTGGTTTGGTCGGCTTCTTCTGGACTCAAGATCTGGGAAAGAAGAGGAACAAATGATGGAATTCAGAAACTCAAGAAAAGGTTTTACCAGGTTGAAGAACTTGAAGGCCGAAGTTGCTGAAATCAGGATTCTCCTGGAGGCCGATCTGACTTCCTCTTAGACTTGCTGTAGATCTGAAGTATCTGGAGTGGAGCTGGATGCTGGTGGTCGGCCTAGACTTGGAGAGGGTGGCCGTGAGAAGTGGAATAGACTAGGGCTTGGTGGAAAGAGAAGGGTGATGGTGGCTAGGGTGTGGAAGTGGAGTGGCTAACCTAGGGTTTGGGGTTTTGGAGATCTCACACCTCCTCAAGGTCCCTGGGGAACCCGAATTTACTCCCTCACGGAGCTCAACACTTGGATGCAAGTGCGGAAGAGAGAAAACATAGAGTTTTCTCACACAAAAATTTTAATTCATTCATCAGATTTTTTCAAGAATTACATAAAGTTGAATATATAGACATAACAAAGAAATAAAATTTCATACACTTCCCATGTGGGACTAATAGGACTAACCCACACTTTAGGCATCAAATTCTCTTCCCAAGACTCCTTCCATGAGTGGGCAGCCCAAAAACTCCAAGAAAACTTGAAAATCAGCTCCAAATGGCAGGTTATGGGGGTGTCTCCTAGTATCTCTCCATGAATCAAGGATTTTCCCTTCATGGTTTGGCTCTTTTGGACACCTCCTAGTCTTGGTCCACAAGTTTAGACTTCTTCCTTTCACGGCTTTGGCACTTTGGGAAACTTTTGGGTGCCTCCTTGATTTTCTCCCCAAGACATGCTCTCTTCCCTTTTATAACTTGGGTTTTTATGGAACATTGTGGGGCACCTCCTTGATCCTCTCTTCAAGAAAAATTCTTGCCATCCTGGCTTGGGTTTATCTGGAAAGAAGTTGGCTCCTCCTTGGATTGAGGTATCTTGATGGATTTCTCCCCCAAGTGGCGCATGAAAGAAGGGACCTACTTTCTAGTGGTGTGGGGACCAAGGCACAATGGATGGAGATGTGGCGCCTCCTGGACTCTGGCGTGTGGCTGGGAGTGTGGCGCCCACTTGCTTGGTCCTGGGAGAAAATGTGGCACCTTGGAGAAGACCTAGACCACTACTAGGACTTGTATTGAGTCAACATGACTCAACAAAATTTAAATTGCATGGAAATACAGACTCAAACTAAAATTGAGTTGACCAAGTCAACCCTTATTACAAAACCAGAAAACCCTAATTCTTCGGGCAATGTCAATCAGAGATCCAGATGGAGCCCTGAAGTCTTCTTCTGAGTCTGGTGCCCGCACCAGTCAGGTAGGTATAGGGGAGTGGAGGTCCCTGATCGCTAACCTTAGACACTAATCTGGGATTGGCCAGGTAGGCGGACCAAACTCACAAGCCTTGATTCACCAAGCCTAGACACTAAGGGCAATAGCACACACAGAATGGGCTGACGCCAAGAATAGACACTTGGTCTTGACTCGACCAATTGGTGTCCCTAAGCTCTCTAGAGCAAATTAAGTGTCTAATCAATTTTAGTTAGAGCTTGGGTTCGATATGCTGGTTAGTGATTTGTGGGCTAGGGATAGGTAATGAAATCCTGACCCTATGTCAATTTGTCGCCCTTAAAGTAATTTATGAAAATGAATGCAAGCAAATGAACTAATGAGATGTCACTAAATTATATATATATTCTTTTATGGGTTTTGATGTATGATATCAGAGTTAAGATGATGGAAATGAAATGATATTACTCTAAATGAAAGATTAAACTAGATGACAATTGAAAACACAAGAAAATGCAGATTACTGGAATTATCAGAACAGAACTTGCTCTCAGGTAATATTTCAGCTTGTAGAAATTCTACAAACTGAAATAAAATCTAAGAAAATTCTCAAAGTTACTTTGAATTGTATGTGAACTAACGAAGGAATTTGGTTGAGGAGTATGAAGGAGAGGAGGAACCCAATGAATCTGACCAATTAGGAGTTGTAAGATGCATCCTATCCCAGAATCTAGTTCAAGAGGATTGGCGTAGGACTAACATCCTACAGACTTTTCTTAAATTAGGGGATAAGGTATGTAAGATCATCATAGATAGTGGGAGCTGTGTAAATGCCATCTCTACTAGCACTGTCAAGATGTTAGGCTTAATCCCAGTTCCCCATCCCAACCCCTATAAGGTTTCTTGGGTAGATTCTACCTCCATACCCATCCAGTCTAGATGTCAAGTCCAAATCCAAATGCAATCTTATCACGAAAAGATTTGGTGCGATGTCTTACCCATGGGGGTGAGCAGTATAATTCTCGGAAGACCTTGGTTGTATGATCATGATGCCACCCTCTTAGGAAAATCCAATACCTGTGTCTTTAGTTTCAATGGGAAGAAGATTACGATCCATTCAGTTCCCCCTAAGGACAAGGTAACTAAAGGAGCCGGTAAGGTTAAGGAGATGAAAACTGGAGTGAACCTAATCAGTGCTAAGGATCTAGAACAAGAAATTCATAGTGGTTCACCCATCTGGATGTTGACTGCTAAGGAACTTAGAACTTCGGAACCCTCAGAGCCTCCTCAAGAAGTTAAACCTGTGTTAAAAGAATTTGAGGATGTCTTTCCCGAGGATTTGCCAGACCACCTTCCACCTCTTAGGGATATCCAGCATGCCATAGATCTAATCCCAGGAGCGACTTTGCCCAACTTGCCCCATTACAGGATGAATCCATCTGAGCATGAAGAACTGCAAAAGCAGGTTGGAGAATTATTGAGGAAGGGGTTTATTAGAGAAAGTCTTAGCCCTTGTGCAGTCCCAGCCTTACTGACCCCAAAGAAAGATGGCACGTGGAGGATGTGTGTTGACAGTCGTGCCATCAATAAAATTACAATCAAATATAGGTTTCCCATCCCTAGACTAGATGACATGCTTGATATGATGGCTGGTGCAATGGTTTTTTCTAAGATTGATCTCAAAAGCGGCTATCATCAGGTTAGGATTAGACCCGGGGATGAATGGAAAACTGCTTTCAAAACTAAGGATGGTCTTTATGAATGGGTTGTTATGCCTTTTGGGTTGTCCAATGCCCCTAGTACTTTCATGAGAATTATGACCCAGGTACTTAGAGCTTTCATAGGAAAATTTGTGGTGGTCTATTTTGATGACATCCTGATCTATAGTAAGACCCCAGCAGATCACCTAGGCCACCTTAGAGCAGTCTGCCAAGTTTTGAGGAATGATAGACTCTACGGTAATCTTAAGAAGTGTGAATTCATGACTAGTAGAGTTATCTTTCTTGGTTTTGTAGTAACCCCTGACGGCGTGGCGGCCGATCCTGAGAAGATTAGGTCCATAGTAGACTGGCCAGAGCCAACCAATGTGCATGAAGTTAGAAGTTTCCACGGCTTGGCTACCTTCTATAGGCGATTCATCAAGGGGTTTAGTACTTTAGCTGCTCCTATCACTGATTGTATTAGGAAGGGAGAATTTCATTGGACTAAGTCAGCCCATAAAGCCTTCCTAGATCTTAAGGATAAAATGACCCAGGCACCCATTCTGAGATTACCCGATTTTTCTAAAGTATTTGAGGTTGCCTGTGATGCTTCAGGTGTAGGAATAGGTGGAGTCCTAAGCCAAGAAAATCATCCCATAGCATTCTTTAGTGAAAAACTTAATGATGCTAAGCTTAGGTATTCTACCTATGATAAGGAATTTTATGCGGTGGTGCAAGCTTTGCGTTACTGGAGACATTATTTGCTACCGCAGGAATTTGTACTATTTTCGGACCATGAGGCTCTTAGATTTCTGAACTCCCAAAAGAAGCTTAACCCTAGGCATGCTAAGTGGGTAGAATATATCCAGTCCTATACTTTTGTCCTGAAACATAAGGCTGGAGTTGAGAATAAGGTAGCTGATGCCCTTAGTCGCCGATCTCTGTTATTAACTTCTGTTAGAACTGAGGTCATAGGGTTTGAGCAAATCAAAGAGGAATATGAGTCTTGTCCGGATTTCATAACTGTGTATCAGGATCTAGTTCAAGGACCATCTAGTAATCACCAGGATTATACCCTTGTAGATGGTTTTTTGTTCTTCAAAAATAGGCTTTGCATCCCTAGAACTTCTCTTAGGGAATTTTTGATTTGGGAAATCCATGCTGGAGGTTTAGCCGGCCATTTTGGAAAAGACAAGACCATTCTAGCTATTGAAGACCACTTTTTCTGGCCTAGCTTGAAAAGGGATGTAGCTAATATTGTAGCTAGATGTCGAACCTGCGCTGTTGCCAAACAGCGAAAACAAAACACTGGCCTTTATACCCCACTCCCTGTCCCAGATCGTCCTTGGCAAGATGTGAGTATGGATTTTGTTTTAGGTTTACCTAAGACCCAGAGGAGACATGATTCTATCTGTGTCGTAGTCGACCGATTCTCTAAAATGGCCCACTTCTTGCCTTGTTCCCAAACCTTTGATGCGTCTAAGGTAGCCACACTTTTCTTCAATGAGATAGTTAGACTCCATGGCCTACCTAAGACAATCGTTTCAGATAGGGATGTCCGGTTCACCAGTTACTTTTGGAAGACCCTTTGGCATAAGTTAGGGACAAAACTTAAGTTTTCAACTGCCTATCATCCCCAAACTGATGGCCAAACTGAAGTAGTGAACCGTAGCCTAGGAAATCTGCTGAGATGTCTTGTTGGTGAAAACACCAGAAATTGGGATTTATACCTACCAAGGGCAGAATTTGCGTACAATGACTCGGTCAATAGGTCTACGGGTAAGAGTCCATTTGAAATTGTACATGGGTACAAACCTCACACACCTCTTGACCTAGTCCCTTTACCTGTCCACACTCGAGTCTCCGAGTCTGCTGAGAATTTTGCACAGCATGTAAAAGACTTGCATAAAGAAATTCATGCCAAAATAAATTTAAGTAATGAAACTTATAAGAAGTTGGCTGATACTCAAAGGCGAGTCAAATCTTTTGTTGAGGGAGACTATGTGATGATTAGGTTAAGGCCTGAACGGTTTCCTCCTGGAACCGTTAGAAAGTTACATGCTAGGGGAGCTGGACCATTTAGAGTGGTAAAGAGAGTAGGATCCAATGCCTATGTGCTCGAGTTGCCTCCAGAACTAGGCATTAGCTCTACTTTCAACATTACAGACTTAGTAGAGTACAGGAAGCCAGCTGTGATTCCTAGTGAGCCTTTTGAGCCTAACCCTATCATTGAGAGTGATCCCGACCCTGTATGTCCACCAACAAATTGGCCTGTGAGGAAAGAGCAGATTGAAAAGATCATGGATGATCAGGTTATCTCTACTCGTAATCGAGGATACCAAAGGTACCTGGTCCGCTGGCAAGGAAGGCCAGATTCTGATGACTCTTGGATCTCCCGAGAAGAATTACAAGAATTGGACCCAGACCTCTTGGAGAGATACCAGAGCTAACTTGAGCCTTACTCGACAGGGTCGAGTTCCTCCCACCCTGGGAGAATTGGTGCGGGCACCAGACTCAGAAGAAGACTTCAGAGCTCCATCTGGATCTCTGATTAACCTTGCTCGAAGAATTATGGTTTTTGGTTTGTAATAAGAGTTGACTAGATCAACTCAATTTAGCTTGAGTCTACATTACCTGCATTTTATTTTGTTGAGTCATGTTGACTCAGTAGTGGACTAGGGTTTCAACCAGGGATGTTACATTTTCTCCCAAGACCAGGCAAGTGGACACCACACTCCCAGCCACACTCCCAGTCCAGGGGGCGCCATATCCACATCCAGCAGCCTTTGGTCCCCACTCCACAGATGGCAACTTCCTTCTTTCATGCACCAGATAAAGAGAAGAGCACAAATCAAGGGGGCGGCCAAGACTTTCCCAAGTGATTCCAAGCAAAGAAGGGAAGAAGTTTTTCTTGGAAGAGAATATCAAGGGGCGCCCATTACCTGCCAAAAACACCTAAAACAAAGATGGGAAGAGCCTTGACTTAGGGAGGAAGAAAAGGAGGAGTCTAAAAGAGTTCATCCAGGAAAGGAAGAAAATTTTCTTGAAAAATTCCAAGCAAGGTGGCGCCATCTACCTGCCATTTATAACCCAAATCCTAATTTTTGGTATTTTGGCCAACCATATGTAAGGGATTTGCCCTAATTTGGAGATCCCCTCCTTTAGTCCCACATGGGAAAATATGAAACCCTTCTCCCTTGTAAAGCATTATAAATTACATCCCTCTTGTAAGTTGCAAAGAATGATATGAATGAAGAAAAAATTATTTTTGCTATTCTCTTGTGTTGAGTAACCTAGGTTTCTCTTCTTCCGCACTATTCTAAGTGTTGAGCTCCGTGAGGGGGTAATCCGGGTTCCATTGGAGCCTTGAGGAGGTGAGAGATCTCCATCTTTATCCAAAACCCTAGGTTAGCCACTTAAAAATCCAAAACCCTAGCCGCCCTTCATTATTTTCAATCCATCGAACCCTAGCTCCTTCCATCTCCCACGGCCTCTCTCTCTCTACAAGTCCAGGCCGTCCACCTTCATCCAGATCCAGTCCGGTTACTTCAGATCCAGAGCAAGTTCCAAGGAAAATCACATCAGCTTCCAGGAGAATCCAGTTTCAGCAATTTCAATCTTCAAGTTCATCAACCTGGTAAATTTTTCCCTTGACTCTCTGATTCCATCAATTGTTTTTCTTCTCTTCCAGATCTTGAGTTCAGGAGAAGCCAACCCGCCAAAGGACCAGTATTGGAGGATCCATTGCGAAGATATCTGAATCCGAGGATCCAACAATCTGCTCGGGAGAGTTCTTCCACCAAAATCTGTGAAGATCATTGTCTGGTTAGGTAAACCATCTCTTCTCTCTATTTCTGTTCTGTTGAAAGTTCGGAGCGAAACCCTAGGTCTGGGAGTTTCTCAACCCCCAGCGATCCGTTGCTTCTGAACTACTCTGATAATTTAGTTTCCTTAAAATTGTGCTTTCAATTATCATATTAGTATCTTTCAATGTTAGGTTAACTTTTCTTTGATTTGAAGCCAACTTCTACAAACATATAAAAACAACAAAAAAAATTAGTTAATCTTAATTTACTTCCGCATCGCATCCCTTTATTTGTTCTGCATCAATAGGTTCTAAGGAGTCTTGCAACCTAGAGATCTCAGTAAAGTGTAATCCCATAGCTCTAGAAACATGAGAAGATTCAGGGAAGGGTAGGAAATAAGAATCAGAGTTTTGAGGTGGCTTATCAGAAATAAGAAACAAACCTTGGTTATTCAGGATGACCTTAAAATGAGGACATTGTTCTATAGGTGCACTCATCCAAACCTCATGATTTGCTCTAGGAGGGTCTACAAGTGCAAGTTCTAGGGTAGGCTGGGTGCTCCTAGAAGGTGGAAGGTTATCAGGAAGGTCTTTGGAATGTTTATCTAAAAAGTCCTCTAAGCTACTGTCTTTTTCTTGTTCTTGGACCTTCTCAATGGGCAATTCTTGTGAACCCCTTCCTTCTTCACACTTCTCTACCAGATTTGACTCAAGGGTGTCTTCTTTGGATTCCTCAATGAGTTCAGAGGTATTCTCACTTAAACTCTCATTGGGTGCAATTTCCTCTTCCTGAACTTCCTCAAAAGGGTCTTCTCTTAGGGTTAGCTCCTGAATTCCTTGAGTGGCAGGGGTCCCCTCAATAACCCCATCAGGTAGGAGTTGGTTAATTGAATTATCGGGAGAGATATCCTCAAATTCTTCCTCTTCATATTCATCTATCAAACTTATGTCAGGCTCATATATTTCTTCCTCAATCTTACTGAAAGGTTCTAATCTATTCTCCTTTGATTCCTCTTTAAGTACGGCTCTGGTCAGGTCAACTAATTTTGGGATGGCCATGCCTAACTCCTTCTCAGTGTTATCTTTCTGGTCAAGAGGTGACATAAGTGGGAATTGACAAACAAAAGCCTGGTTCACTACGGGTGTCGGATCAATCGGAACTTGACTCAAGTTGGTAGAGGTTGGCTTTAAGTCCAAAGTACTTGATTGGTTATATCTTAAAGACCACTCATAGTCTTGGGCTTCTTGGTAGGCTCGGTCTATCTTATTGGTCTTTTCAAGGCATAGCTTCCTATAAATGTCTGGGTGTAACCCAACCCTAAACCTCGATGTGATCTGAGCTTCGGTCTCAATGGTATTGCATTTCATGTCATACCACTGGAAGTCCTCGATATATTTAGACACAGGCCTATTACCTTGTCGCAATTGGTACCATTGGTCTAAAAGTCTTTTCTCATAGGATCTACCTAGGTACCTATCTCTCAACTTACTTCTCATATCTCTCCAAGTATATATTTCCTCTTTTCTTTGATAACACTCATGCTCAATAGCATACCAATGCGACCTAGCATGTTTGGTGAACTTGGTTTTGGCCAACCTAATTTGTCCTAATTTCGATATGTTAATGCACTCAAAATACCGATCCATTTGTTCTTCCCACTTAATATATGTCTCTTGTCTTCCATCAAAAGTGGGTGCATAAGGTTCGGTGTTCCTAATAGGTCCCTTTTCTGAGTCAACCAAGTATGGATATAGGCTCCTAGGGTTATGCTCGGGATCACGGTATAAGGTGCTCCTAGGCTCCTGGCATGGGTGAGGTTGGGGCCTATTAAATTTTGGATCAGGGTCCAATTTTGATGTCTACGTTTCTCAAGTCCCTGGGCTCGGTCTCTAAACTGGGCAAAACCCTCATTCATATCCTAACTCAATTTGGTCATACTTTCGGTAAGAGTTCTAATCATGGCCTCTAAATCAGGTTGGGTTTGACCAGGTTGGTAGGGTACTTCGTTCCGGGTGGACATGATGATGCAAGCAAGCACACCAAATGAGACTCGACTGAAATGACTACGGGCTAACTAGACCTAGAGCCCAAACTAGATGCCCAATCAGAGTGGCAAGCTAGCCTGTAGTAACTCGGGACTCAGCCAGGCAGGTGTAAGGGGAGTGTTAGGTCCCTAATTGCCAATCCTAGACATCAATCAGAGATTGGCCAGGTAGGCGGACCAGCACACAAGCCCTTCGGGATAGAATCCCTGAACCACCATTCTAGACACTGAGTACAAAGCACACACAGAGTAACTAGACAAACTGACTCAACATTAGCCTAGACCCGACTTGTTGGTGTCCCTAGCCCACTACGAAAATTAAGTCTAATAAATTTTAAAATTAGGCTTAGGATCGAATGAATGGGTGGTGGTTTTGGGCTAAGGAGAGGTTATCAACTCCTCCCCTTATCTTAGATGCTCAATTGCCCTTAAGATGAATTAGGAGATGATCACTCAAAAAAATTGAATTGCAGAAATGTAGAAACAGAATTGCTGTAATTTAACTCTCAGAAATTTCACAGAAACCAATAAATTACAGTAAAATTATGTAAAATATTTTCAATTATACTGGTCCCAACAAAATAAAAAACATATAATTTGGAGTTACATACAATGAGAAAAAATTCCTAAAACAGGACAGTTACAGACTGAAAACAGAACGCTTCCCCCGTTTACAATTCCTGCTACGAAGTTGTAACCCAACGGATCCCCTACACGCCCTAGGAACACCCCGTGGAATGGGAAGAGGAGGTTTGCACCTCGCTTCATTCCTAGGACCGGACGTCCTGGGGAGTCTACTTCGAGCAGACAAAGTAAAAAGGAGAGAGACTTAAAACAAGCAAGCAAAACAGAAACCCTAGACTGGGCTCTGATACCAAAAATGATGCAGAACAAAGAACAAAGAAGCGTATGCGGAAGTAAAATTAAGATTAATTCCTTTTTTTTTATATATATATATTTCAGAAATTGGCTTCGACTCAAAGTAAAGCTAAACTACGTTGAAGGAAACTAGGTAAGGATTGAAAGCACAGTTTAGAAGAAACTAAATTATCAGAGTAGTTCAGAAGTAACGGATCGCTGGGGGTTGAGAAACTCCCAGACCTAGGGTTTCGCTCTGAACTTTCAACAGAACAGAAATAGAGAGGAGAGATGGTTTACTAACCAGACAGTGATCTTCTCAGGATTTTGGTGGAAGAACTCTTCCGAGCAGATTGTGGGATCCTCGGAGTCGGCTATCTTCGCAATGGATCCTCTAATACTGGTCTCGTGGTTTGGTCGGCTTCTTCTGGACTCAAGATCTGGGAAAGAAGAGGAACAAATGATGGAATTCAGAAACTCAAGAAAAGGTTTTACCAGATTGAAGAACTTGAAGGCCGAAGTTGCTGAAATCAGGATTCTCCTGGAGGCCGATCTGACTTCCTCTTAGACTTGCTGTAGATCTGAAGTATCTGGAGTGGAGCTGGATGCTGGTGGTCGGCCTGGACTTGGAGAGGGTGGCCGTGAGAAGTGGAATAGACTAGGGCTTGGTGGAAAGAGAAGGGTGATGGCGGCTAGGGTGTGGAAGTGGAGTGGCTAACCTAGGGTTTGGGATTTTGGAGATCTCACACCTCCTCAAGGTCCCTGGGGAACCCGGATTTACTCCCTCATGGAGCTCAACACTTGGATGCAAGTGCGGAAGAGAGAAAACATAGAGTTTGCTCACACAAAAATTTTAATTCATTCATCAGATTTTTTTCAAGAATTACATAGAGTTGAATATATAGACATAACAAAGAAATAAAATTTCATACACTTCCCATGTGGGACTAATAGGACTAACCCACACTTTAGGCATCAAATTCTCTTCCCAAGACTCCTTCCATGAGTGGGCAGCCCAAAAACTCCAAGAAAACTTGAAAATCAGCTCCAAATGGCAGGTTATGGGGGTGTCTCCTAGTATCTCTCCATGAATCAAGGATTTTCCCTTCATGGTTTGGCTCTTTGGACACCTCCTAGTCTTGCTCCACAAGTTTAGACTTCTTCCTTTCATGGCTTTGGCACTTTGGGAAACTTTTGGGTGCCTTCTTGATTTTCTCCCCAAGACATGCTCTCTTCCCTTTTATAACTTGGGTTTTTATGGAACATTGTGGGGCACCTCCTTGATCCTCTCTTCAAGAAAAATTCTTGCCATCCTGGCTTGGGTTTATCTGGAAAGAAGTTGGCTCCTCCTTGGATTGAGGTATCTTGATGGATTTCTCCCCCAAGTGGTGCATGAAAGAAGGGACCTGCTTTCTTGTGGTGTGGGGACCAAGGCACAATGGATGGAGATGTGGCGCCTCCTGGACTCTGGCGTGTGGCTGGGAGTGTGGCGCCCACTTGCTTGGTCCTGGGAGAAAATGTGGCACCTTGGAGAAGACCTAGACCACTACTAGGACTTGTATTGAGTCAACATGACTCAACAAAATTTAAATTGCAGGGAAATACAGACTCAAACTAAAATTGAGTTGACCAAGTCAACCCTTATTACAAAACCAGAAAACCCTAATTCTTCGGGCAATGTCAATCAGAGATCCAGATGGAGCCCTGAAGTCTTCTTCTGAGTCTGGTGCCCGCACCAGTCAGGTAGGTATAGGGGAGTGGAGGTCCCTGATCGCCAACCTTAGACACTAATCTGGGATTGGCCAGGTAGGCGGACCAAACTCACAAGCCTTGATTCACCAAGCCTAGACACTAAGGGCAATAGCACACACAGAATGGGCTGACGCCAAGAATAGACACTTGGTCTTGACTCGACCAATTGGTGTCCCTAAGCTCTCTAGAGCAAATTAAGTGTCTAATCGATTTTAGTTAGAGCTTGGGTTCGATATGCTGGTTAGTGATTTGTGGGCTAGGGATAGGTAATGAAATCCTGACCCTATGTCAATTTGTCGCCCTTAAAGTAATTTATGAAAATGAATGCAAGCAAATGAACTAATGAGATGTCACTAAATTATATATATATTCTTTTATGGGTTTTGATGTATGATATCAGAGTTAAGATGATGGAAATGAAATGATATTACTCTAAATGAAAGATTAAACTAGATGACAATTGAAAACACAAGAAAATGCAGATTACTGGAATTATCAGAACAGAACTTGCTCTCAGGTAATATTTCAGCTTGTAGAAATTCTACAAACTGAAATAAAATCTAAGAAAATTCTCAAAGTTACTTTGAATTGTATGTGAACTAACGAAGCAAAAATCACGAATTTTGGAGATTCCTACAGATAGTACCAACTAAAATAACAAACCATGTACGAAGAGGGAAAACTGCAGAAATTAAAAAAAAATGAGCTCTATGATGCAAAATATTTTTGTTCTTTTAGATCTATCCTTCTTTTGTTCCTCTTCCAAGGCCTGTCACAATGGAACCCCTACCGCCTTAGGAGACCCCGTGGAATGGAGGAGAGGATCTTGAAACCCTACTTTCTCCTAAGACCGGACATCCTGGTGAAGCACCTTTTCCAAGTACTTAAGAAGCGCTAAGTCCTAACCATGCTCTGATACCAGAAATGATGATATGGGATGGAAAACGAAGAAATCTGGGGTTATTCATAAATGGAAAAGACCTAAAGCAAACTAAGGATCGTGGGAGGGCTAAGAAGCCTCCTGGGACTAGGATAGAACGACCCCTAAAAAAAAAAAAAAAATGGAAAAGAACACGAACGGGTTGAAGAAGGTTGATGATGGAATAAGCTGGGAATAACATGGGAATAAATCTGGAATAAAACGGGAATAAAAGGGATAGCTAGAATAGCGGGAATAATTATAAAAAAAATTTAAAAAATAAAAAGAGAAACTTGGATGGGTTTCGGGTCCCCCATCATTCTCCTGCAGCGTGAAGAACTCGACTCCGTCAAGTTTGTCGACGAAGCAAATCCTAGTCCGTTGCTAGCTCTGATACCAGAAATGACAGGGGACTAACTAACTTGATGTGGAATAAAGAAATGATGCCAGTCATTTTAGGTTTTTTCAGGGGTCGTTCTATCCTAGTCCCGGGAGGTTTCTTAGCCCTCCCACGATCCTTGGTTTGCTTTAGATCTTTCCCATTTCCGAATAACCATGGGTTCTTCGTTTCCGTCCCGCATCATTTTTGGTATCAGAGCCAGCAGCGGACTAGGATTTGCTTCGTCGACAAACTTGATGGAGTCGAGTTCTTCGCACTGCAGGAGAATGATGGGGGACCCAAAACCCATCCGAGTTTCTCTTTTAATTTTTTTAAATTTTTTTATAATTATTCCTGCTATTCCAGCTATCCCTTTTATTCCCATTTTATTCCAGATTTATCCCGGTGTTATTCCCAGCTTATTCCATCATCAACCTTCTTCAACCCGTTCGTGTTCTTTTCTAAAACCTAGCCGCCACCCCCTTCCCCCCCCCCCCATCCGGGCTGCCCGACCCCCGGCCGCCCCGCCAGACCGCCGCCGACGCTCGCCGGCACCTGCCCTCGTCGGAGAAACCACCACCACTACCCACACCGTGGGAAGAAGATTGGATGCGGGAGGCATCCGTCCGCCCACCTGCGACCGTGTCTCTCTGCACCGCTGCTGGCCTGCTGCCCGCCGCCGTTCTCGCCGCTCGTCGGCCCCCGCCCTCCCACCTTCGTGTCTTCCCCTCGTGGCCTTGAGATCCATCCTAGCACCTCCAAGTATCGAGGATAGCGTAATGCCTTGGAGGTGGATGGTCTCTTCGTTAGGGTGAGTCTCAAGGTCCATGAGTTCCAGTCCCCAGTCTTCTATCCCCATTCTTCTCTCGCCACCTCCACCAAAAAAATTTGAAAAACCAAAAGAGTCCAGCTGTTTTAGTTTTTTTTTTTTTTTTTTAGGGGTCGTTCTATCCTAGTCCCGGGAGGCTTCTTAGCCCTCCCACGATTCTTGGTTTGCTTTAGGTCTTTCCCATTTCCGAATAACCCCAGGTTTCTTCGTTTTTCGTCCCACATCATTTCCTCTTCTAGCTTTCCTATATGTAAGGCTTTGGTTGGACATTGGCTAGCATAGTGTCCTGATTTGTGGAATTCAAAGCACGTGATGCTGGGACTTCTCTGAACCTTTAGTGACTTGATCTTATCCTTCCCTAACTCCTTAACCTCGGAATACCCTAAGTCTTGAATATCAGTGCAATCAATTTGAACTTCAGGGTCCTTACTCTTATCATTCATATGAACTAATGGGGCAGTAGGAGTTGGTTGGTCTAAAAGAAGTTGACTAGGGTTGGGTTTGGATTCAGAGGTACTAATCCTGTTGGGCTCAACTTGATAGCTCATGGGTTCCCTCTGACATGACTCAAATTCCCTAGCAAGTCGATAGGCATCATCCAGGTCATAAATTCTCCAATGGAATAGTTTCCACTGGATGTCCCTACGTAGGCCATCTCGAAATCTAGTTATGATCTTAGACTCAGGTTCAATGTGTTACATCTCCTAATAAACTTATTAAATTGGTCAATGTATTCAGACATTTTTATTACCCTATCTCAATTTGTACCATTGGTCTAAAAGTTTGTGCTCATGAAATCTACCTAGGTACTTTTCTCTTAATCTACTTCTCATGGATCTCCAAGTAAGTATTTCATCTCCTCTTTGATAACATTCATCCTCAATAACTTCCCAGTATCGTCTGGCATGTCAGATTAGCCTAAGTGTAGCAAAGTTAACCTTTCCTAACTCTGACATTTCATTCCACTCAAAATATCAATTCATGCTTTCCTCCCAATCAATATACACCTCAGGATCCAGGCTTCCATCGAAAGTGGGTGAATAAGGTTGGGTGTGTCTAAAGGATCTTTCCTCTAGGTCCACCAAGTATGGGTATGGGCTTCTAGGATTAGACTTAGCGGCAAGATCATGATGATAAGCTCGTGGATCAAAGGTACTGGGCCTAGGGAATTTGAATTCAGCATGGGTCCTACGGGCTCCTTCATAGGTCAAAGGATGTTCACCTATTCGATTAGGCCTATGGGGTTCGAGAGAGTTAGGTCTAATATGGGCCTTAGGGGGTCTAACTTTGGTGCAGGCCCTGGCCCTGTCCCGGGCCTCCGCTTGGGTAAGTGATTAGCCCATTAGGGTAATTTGTTCATATAGGGCCCTCAATTGAGCCTGAACCCTTGACTCCATGACTAGACTGGGCTGGACATGGACTGATGGACTAATGAGCTCCTAATCTAGACTGGACATGGGCTGATGGCCTAACAGACATGGGCTGATGGGCTGATGGGCTAATGGGCTCTTAATCTAGTGGACATGCAACACACATAAGACAAACCAACTAAGGCTGCCTAGACCTAGAGCCCAAACAAAATGGCTTGACTCAACTTACACACAACACAACACCTAATCCCTCCACTGGCCAAGTAAGAGGTGGTGTGGTGGGAGGCCCCCCTACTTTCGCAAGGACCCAATTAAGAAACCACTAGTCTGCTTAGGGCGTTTGCCTCTGGACCTTGAGCCTTAGACACTAGTTTCCAGTAATAGGTGAGGTATTGGGTGCACTAGTCTTCCCACAAGGTTGGACTCAACCTGTTGGTGTCCCTAGAATCACTTTAGGTTTCAAGTTGATTTTAATTAGGTTGGGTTCAAATGCAAGGTAGTTGTTGTGGGCTAAGGAGAGGTGATCAACTCCTCCCCCCATCCGACATATTGAAATTGCCCTTAATGTAGCTTATGCATAAGATGGCACACATATGAAAACTCAATTAGGGTTTCTAATTCTTTTATATTTTTACTGTATTTTTTTGGTAGAAATATAATATGCAGGAAATTACCTGATATGCATGAAATATGTAGAAAATCAAATTATGCCAAAATTATGCAAAAAGAACCCTAAACATGATGAATTTCTATCATGATGAAATTAGGTGCAGAAATTTCCTAGGGTAGAAAACATGCATGTAGAAAATCTATAACTCGAAATAAATCATAAAAAATTATTGATAAATAGAAATCAAATATGATGAATTCAGAAAAATAATATTTTTTATCAGATCCCTATATGCATAAACAATTATGGGAAGAAATATATGCAGGATGTTCTACTATGCAGAAATTTAACCTAGGTGCAGATTTTAATATGCAGAAATTAAAATAAATGTAGAAAAATGTAAAACCTTGCTCTAAGGAGATCATGTCTAGCCTAGGCTCATTATTCCCATGGGTAGATAGTATCCTCGCATATACCCTGCTCATGAGGCATGATTTCTTCAAAGGAAGGACTTAAAAGAGGAAAAAAAAACTAGGTCCTAAGCATGCTCTGATACCAAACTGATGTGGAACTACTTAAGCATGCAAATTAATTTTTTGTTATTAAGCAATGAGTTAAGGATTTGTATCCCAAAATTCAAGCCAAAATTCTAAGTAGGGGATCCTATATAAAATTTAGAAGATCATGCACGCAGAAATATACCCTAAAGTAAAAGAAATAGGACTACCGAAGCTAAGAAGTCCCGGTAGGGCTAGCTCTTCTATAATATCACTACTTATGAGTCTAGGAGGTGTGTACCTGGCAGTGTTTACTGATGATTTCTTGACAAGGTCACTTCACGCTCCTGGATGTGCCCTGGAGAACCAAGCTCCGACCCTGTGATCCGTCGGCTTTCTATCCGTTGATCGAAGGCTAGACAAACGGAATCCTAAAGTCGTGAAACTCAAGGAACCTGCAAAATACCAAAGGATTGTTAGAAAACAAAGGAGAAAATGGATGAATCACTGAAAGAAGAATGGAAGAGAGAGTAGCAGGGGTAGCCAAGATGAAGCTTCATTGTTGAGCATCCAAGGTGGAAGAAGTAGGGCGGCTAGGGTTTGATAAATAGGGCCTCACACCCCTCAATGCTCAAAGAGCAAAGGCACGGGTCTCTCACCCACTCCCTCACGGAGGTTGATGCATAAAGGCAAAGGAAAATTATATGGAATAGAACTCAAATTTCATTCCTGAGCATTCCAACAAAATTACATAAGATGGGCCCTTTATATAGTCATAAGACTTAGGGCCTAAGTAATGGAATACATGGGAAAAAACATGAAGCCTAACATCTTCCTTTTTTGTAGATTGGATACATAGAATGAATTAAGCTAATACCATAAAAACTCCTCCACATATGGAATGAAGTGGGCGGCCAAGGGGGGACCAAGGTGGGCTCATGAAGACTTCTTCTTTTGGCTTGGGGTGGCCCACACGGTTTCCAAAGCAGACATGCATGAATTAGGGGATTGGAGTATATCATGTTGACCTTCCTTTCTCACTTGATGGCATATGGAGTTGATGTGCCTGGAGGGTGGAAGGGGTGTGCTGGCATGTGGTCATGCACAGACCATCTTCATGTGATCCTCCATGTAATCCTAGGTGGCACAATCCAGGATGTGACTGGGATTCCACGCGGCTACTGAGGTGGCACACTGGATGGCGTCCTTCACATGCTTGAGTCTTTTCTAACTGGACTTGACTCAATATAGACTCAATACAACTGGACATGATTACAAGATCCAAAATGGTAAATGCCTCAACATGAACTGGCTCAACCAACTAAGCTCAAGGACTGATCCAAAATCCTAATGGCATGAATCAAACTCTAAATACAAGACTCAATGATATCAAGGGCTAAAACAGGACTCAAACCCTAATTTGGGCCTACATGGGCCATGCCTTTATTACAGGACTCAATTTATACTCAAACTGACTTCGAATGACTCAAACCCTAATTACAAGACTCAAAGGGCTAACAGGACTTGATTATTAATCTTAAGGGAAAAATTGGGCTAGGGACTGATCCTAATGTCCCCATTAACCTTCTAATGTAGTTTCCCACCAGAAGTGGGATCGGAGAAGCAAGAGGGGACCAGAGAGCTGCCCGACAATGCCTAATGATACAAGACAAGCAGTCAACTAATCTCATCACACTAGACCAGCTGGACCAAGAGATCAGACTGAGAATTAGGAAATCGATGGAGAAGACTGTTTTTGTGTCTCTAGTCGAAGACGACCCCACCAAAGTGGTGTGATTGGAAGCCTACTTGATGAAGGAACGAAGATAAGACTGATTCATTTTCTATGGAACAACACCGATGTCTTCTCTTGGTCGATTTTGGACATGCCTGGAATTCATGTTGATGTAATTACTCATCGACTAGAAGTTGCCTCTAACTACAAGCTGGTTCGGTAGAAGAAGAGAAACTTTGCCCCTGAAAGATAGATGGCAATAGACGAAGAAGTGGATAAGCTTCTCAAATCCAGATTCATCAGGGAGGTACGTTATCCAGAATGGCTAGCTAATAATGTGATGGTAAGGAAGGCCAATGGCAAGTGGAGGATCTGTATCGACTACACAGATCTCAACAAGGCTTGCCTGAAAGATAGCTTTCTCCTGCTAAAAATAGACCAGTTGGTCGATGCCACCACTGGTTACCAGCTACTAAGCTTCATGGATGCTTTTTCTAGCTACAACCAGATACAAATGGATCTTGAAGATGAAGAGAAGACATCCTTCGTAACAGAAAAGGGACTATATTGCTACAAGATGATGCTATTCGGTCTGAAAAATGCCAGAGCAACATTTCAAAGGCTGATCAACAAAGTGTTTGAGAAGCAATTGGAGAAAAATATGAAGGCGTATGTCGATGACATGATCATGAAAAGCCTCCTCAAAGAGGACCACATTAAAGACTATGAAGAATCTTTCAATACTCTGCGATGCCATTGGATGAAGCTGAACCCAGCTAAGTGTACCTTCAGGGTGACCTTCAGTAAATTCCTAGAATTCTTGTTACCAAATGAGGGATAAAGGCCAATCCAAAAAAGATATAAGCTATCTGAAGCATAAGACATCCCTCTTGTAAGAAGGAGGTATAACAAATGAGGGAGAATCGTCTCTTTAAGCCGATTCATCTCCCGGTCAGCCGAAAGGTATTTCCCTTTCTTTAAAGTCCTTCGTCAGTCATAAAACTTTGAATGGTTCAAGGACTGCCATGGTTCCTTTGAATAACTGAAGAAGTATTTGGAGAATCCCCCTCTACTTTCTAAGCCCCAAGAAAGAGAAACCCTCTATGTGTACCTCTCTGCTTCGGACGAGGTAATTAGTTCGGTACTCATTCTAAAGGGAGCAGATAACCTTCAAAAGCCAATCTACCACACCAGCAAAGTATTGCATGATGCCGAAGTGAGATACCCTAGGATACAGAAGCTTATATACTCGCTGGTGATTGCAGCAAAATGCTTATGACCATACTTTCAATCCCACTTTGTTGTGGTCATGACAGACCAACCTTTAAAAGCTATCCTTCGATGCCCAGATACTTCAGGGAGGATAGCTAAGTGGGCCATAAAGCTTGGAGAATTCGACATCAGCTTCCAGCCCAAATCGGTAATGAAAGCACAAGTGTTGGCTAACTTCATAGCCGAATGCATATGGGATCCAGAAGATGACTCACGACAAGCTAAAAAAAGTGAGGCCATCCAAAAGGATTCAGAGTCTACATGGATACTCCATGTAGACGGGGCTTCAAACTCGGCAGGATGCAGAGCAGGCCTCATACTAGCCAGCCCAAATGGGCATACTATAGAATATGCTCTACGCTTCTCCTTCCATGCTTCGAACAACCAGGCTGAATACAAAGCCCTTCCGCAGGACTCCGAATCACGAAAGAGCTGGGGATTTGGAAGATCCAAATCTTTTTAGATTCTCAGCTTGTGGTGAACTAGGTGAAGGATGAATTTGAAGCTCGAGATCCTACCATGGTTCAATATTTAGGGAAAGTATGGGTTCTAGTTTCCTAGCTAGAATTCTTCGAGATTGCCCATGTCCCACTGACGGAGAACTCTCGAGCCAACGCATTGTCCAGACTCACCACCACCACCCCAGATTCTCTCGGTCGCACCTTCATAGCGTACCTCAAAGCTCCAAGTATAGCAGAAGAAACACTAGAGGTACATCAGGTTAAGCATGAGCCCAGTTGGATGGACCCTATTCTTAAATTTTTGAATAAAGGCACACTACCCGAGAATAAGGTTGAAGCCAAATAAGTCTATTGGATGGCATCCCAGTAAGTTATCCTAGACGGAACTCTATATAAGAGATCTTTTACACAACCTCTACTGAAATGCCTGGGGCCATCAGATGCCAACGATGCCCTAAGAGAAGTACATGAGGGCATATATGGAGATTACTTGGGAGGCAGATTCCTGGCATATGAGATAATATGCCAAGGTTATTACTGGCCAACCATTCAGAAGGATTCCGCTGACTTTGTCCGAAGATGCGACCAGTGCCAGAAATATGCTAATATTCAAAGATGGCTTGCAAGCCAGCTGACCTAGCTAACGGCATTATGGTCCTTCGCTCAATGGGATATGGATATTCTTGACCTATTCCCACCAGCATCCGGATAATGGAAGTTTCTCATTGTGGCTATCGACTACTTCACCAAGTGGATCGAAGCCGAACCTTTGGCATATATTACTGAAGGAAAGGTCGAAAGCTTCATGAGAAACTTCTTTATATTTCGATTCAGAATTCCCCATGCCATAGTCACCAACAACGAGAGATAATTTAATAACCCGAAGTTCAAGGACTTCTGTGCTCAATACCATATACTCCACAAATTGACTTCTATCAGTCATCCCCAAGCTAACAGGGAAGCTGAAGTGATGAACCGGACCATTCTCCATGATCTGAAGACCGAGCTAAACGACACCAAAGGGCTCTGGGCCGAAGAACTAAATTTTGTTCTTTAGGCATATCGGACAACTCCCAGAATAGCTAGCTACAAGTCTCCATTCCATTTGGTCTACGGCACCGAAGCGACTCTTCCTATGGAGGTTACTCTGCAATCCTTAAGGATCGACCAGTGCAAGGAACCCGAGAATTCGGAATGCTGAAGAGTAGATTTGGATATACTACAAGGCACTAGACTTTGTGCTCAGATAAGATAGTGACATACCAACAGAGAATCTCCAAATACTACAACTCTAGGGTGAAGGAACGAACCTTCCGACCCAAAGACTTAGTACTACGAAGGTCCAAGGTATCCAAGCTGACAGAACAAGGCAAGCTTTCTCCAAATTGGGAAGGCCCTTACTGAATCAAAGAAGTCATGCATCCAGGGACTTATTGGCTTGAGACTTTGGCTAGTTATGTGCTACCTCAACCTTGGAATGTAGAGAATCTTCATAAGTACTTCAATAAAAGTTCCCTCTTGGAAAGACTTCGATAAAAGTCTATTCGAAGGTAGGCCTAATTAGCCTATCTTATTCTCAATCAAAGGCATGGGGATGGTTCAAGTAACCTACCCTACGGTAAATCCACTGACGTGCCGAGGTGGGCCTAATCAGCCTATCTTATTCTCAATCAAAGGCACAAGGATGGTTGAAGTAACCTACCCTATGATAAATCCGCTAACATACCAAGGTGGACCTAATTAGCCTATCTTATTCTCAATCAAAGGCACAGGGATGGTTCAAGTAACCTATCCTATGGTAAATCCGCTAACATGCCAAGGTGGGCTTAATCAGCTTATCTTATTCTCAACCAAAGGCACAGGGATGGTTCAAGTAGGCTACCCTACGGTAAATCCACATGCATGCCGAGGTAGGTCTAAATAACCTACCTTATTATCCATGAAGTGCCTAAGGATGGTCTCATCGACCTACCTGAACAGCGAATCCGATCAAGACGAATGGATAAATCTCTCTATGGCTTCAACAAGCTCAAACTTCTCAGACCAAGAAGAAGACAAGGCTGACATGAAATCTTGAGATTCTTCATGAATGCTCTGCCTCAATGTTTATGATGCCGAAGAGCTTACACTTAGCAATACTTTGAAATGTGTTCGCCCATCAAAAGAAAATTTTAGAAAATTTTTACTTTAAAGAAGAAGAATTTTCATTCATTGAAGGAAAACCAGTACAATCGACTGAGTTACATCAGTAATAAAAAATGAAGAAGAAAAGAGAGAGAGCTACAACAAGAAGCTATTTTTCTTCGGCTAACCCAATAGCCAGAGTAGGAATGGAGACCTTCTTGGCAACCCCTTCATTAGCTACAGGGGCTGACACCTCTCTGGTGGCAGATCTTATTTCTTCCATCTTATCACCCGGTCGACAATGGAAGAAATGTCCAGGTCCGGGTAAGCCTCCGTGACCTTATTCAGGCAGTCTATGTAGCCAATGAAGTAGCACTCTACCCTAGCTTCATGCATTTCATCATCAAAGGTTTTGGATTTCTTGTAAGCCTTGACGGCCTTGGAAGTGCTCTTTGTTGCCCAGAAATGGAGCCCAAGAGGGCGGGTGAATTGGGTCTTTTAAAAATTTAACACAATAAAATGAAGGTCTAGTGGTGCTTGTGAGCAATAATAAATTTGATGCAAGATGATAGCAATAATTAAAGAGTACGAGAGGAAAAGAGCAATCACACACAAACACAAAGTTTATAGTGGTTCGGTGCAAACCTAGCACCTACATCCACTCCCCAAGCCACCCTTGGGAATTCCACTATAATCCACACCAGATTACAGTCGACTTGTTTTTCACAAGGCTCACAAGTCAAAACCTAAGTTGGTTTTGTCACCTAGGCTTACCAACAAACCTAAATACTTGTTTTGTCTTCGGGCTCACAAGTTAACCCTAGTTGGTTTTGTCCCTTTGGCTCACCAACAAACCATAATAACCTTCTTTCAAGACACTCTTGAAAGCAAGGTCAAATCACAATAAAAACATATATGAAATTTAAAAGCTACAACAAACTCGCTTCAAGAGTAGATTGGAATCTTTGAAGCTCAAAAGGATGCTTTGTCTTCACTCTTCTTCAAGGTGCCTCTTTTTGGAATGAAGTAAGGATGAGCTTGTAGGCTTTTCAGTGGAATCAAGCTAGAAGAGACTTTTGATTTGAAGTTTGGAGAGAATATTGGCTTTTTGGCTTTTGAGTGGACTTGAATGCTCTTGAATAGACTTCTCTTCACTTCTCTCTTGCTTTTTCTTACTTTAAAATGAGGTTGGTGGAGCTTAAATACACCAAAAACCTTCTAAAAACAGTTTGTGACCGTTGGTGCATTGGAAATAGCCATTTGGAGCTTGAAAACCAACTTATGCAAGCCAGAAAAATATATCCGTTAGAGCTGTCAGGCTACAAGTGTCGACACTTGGCTGTCAGGTGTCGACACTTTGCTGTCAGGTGTCGACACTTGATTTCTGGGTATCGTGTCGACACTTGATGCACAGGTGTCGACACTTGACACAAAAATCCTCAAAACCACAAAGTTCTGTATTTTCAAAAATCTCAGGCCTTGAGTTGACACTTGGAACCTAAGTGTCGACACTTGGTGTCGACACTTGGCGTGCCAAGGATTTTTGTCCGTGCCAAATGCTGAAGTGTTGACACTTGACTGTCTAGGTGTCGACACTTGAGACTGAAAACATTCAGATTCAAGTGTAAATGCCTCGAAAACAAAAATAAAATTCATGAATACATAAACACATAATAGTTAAACAATTATATGCCCTTTTTCAATGAAGAGGATGCCCGGATATGTGAGAATTGCTCCATGCCATTACGTGCCATACACCATAAGTTTTTGGAATTTTAAGGTGCTTTCTTCCTGAAAACTCACAACTTGAAATCCTCATTAGAATACAATATGCACTCAATATTTTGTTATTCATTAAAATCACTAGGTGGAGCCAACAATCTCTCCCTTTTTGATGATGACAAAACCTTAAGAAAAAGAGGCAATATAGTTCAAACTTTAACCATTTAATTTATAAATATGAATTTTAGTCACAATAGAGGCAAAAACTTTATAGATAGGAGGAAACAATCTCCCCCTTAATTAGATACTTCTTATTAAGGTAAACTTCAAAGATTCTTGCAAGGTGAAATCAATATAATTAATACAATACACCTTTTTCTCAATAAAATCAAAATCAATACATGTTCTCCCCCTTCTTGTCAATCATTAGAAAGGGGAATAACCTCCCCCTCACAATGAGCATGGATACAAAAAGATAGTAGAAAAACAAATAACATAGATATCAGAGCTGAAATTATGCTAATATCAAAGAGTATCAGAGCTAAAATATACCAAGATAAAGGAGTATCAGAGCCAAAGAATAGTAAACTGATTTAGTGAAGCACAAAATTTGCCAAGATAACAGAGTACTGAACAAAACACATATATATAAGATAAGTTTTCAGTACAAAATTTGCTGAGACATCAGCAAGAGCTGAAACATATATAAATCATCAGAGTCAAACATATATCAAATATACAAAATAAGAGCTAAAACAGACATCTGTGAGGCTAATCCTCATCAGATGTAACATCAAGACTGAAAGGAGCACAGATCCTAGATCTGGTGGCTAATGCCCTAGGAGCTGCTAAAGCTCTATGACTCCTAGTGCGGCCAGAAGGACCAAAGGCGGGTACAACCCTAGAAGATCTAGTGGAAGGAGGTGAAAGACGATCAGCTGGCATAATAAGGTCCGATGTGGAGTCAACCAAGGTAGTAGCAGGAGCTCGTGTAGTAGGAGGATCTCGACTGACCACCTCATAAGCATCGGCACTGCCCACACTGTCGCTGTCACTGCCCACTACCTCTGTAGCTCTGTCCACATCCTGATCACCACCCTCAGCATAATCAGCATGGTCGCTCTGGTGATCGTCACCATCATCATCATCATCGTCATCATCGTCAGATCGTGCAAGTGCAGGGACTGCAGGAGGTATAAGTGATCTCAACAGACTCTCAATGCGAGTAAATCCCTCCTCCATAGATCTACGAATCTCAGCATGCTCCGAGGTAGTATGTGCTCGTAGAAGCTCGACCTCGCTATGCAGCTGAATCACCTCACCTCTGATCTCTGTAAACTGTGCTCTGGCATGCTCCTCAAAAGATAGTCCTGTAGATGGTGGTGGAGAAGCTGAAGTGTCAGGAGACAGGTGCTCTACCTGTGTCGATGGTACATCTACTAGAGGAAGAACTGCTGGCTCAGATGGTCTAGCCTCAGCCTCTCGAAACTCATCCTCCTCATCTGACTCCTGGCCAGACTCTCTGCGAACCCATCGACCTCCAACTATCCTATATCCCATCCGGTGCAATGACCTCTCATTGTACACATCCGTGTGTAGTATCTCCTTGGGGATCTCCCCCTCCAATGATACTCCACAAGCTATGAAAAATCAGGTAAGTGCCATGCCGTATGGCAAACAGTGTCGGCGCTGAGTGGCAGCATCATACATCTGTGACAGCATCAGAGTGGGTAAATCTATATGTCTCCTCTCAATCAGACTGGTCATCACCATCAACTCCCTCTCGGTGATGAAGTCGAATCTGCCAGTCTTCGGTAGTAGGATCCGTGCAGTAATATGGTGCAGCAGGCGCATCTCTAATGATAACTAGTTCGTGGTAACCACTGAAATACCGTGAACATCCTCTCTCTCAAAGATGCACCTAAATGCCGCCTCTCTATCATCCACTGAAAAAGCACAGACTCCTCTCCGGGGTATCTCCCATACACGGCTCAGAAGCTCATCAGTCAAAGAGATCTGAATACCCCTGACAGATGTCGTCCACAGTAGTCTTCGACAGTCCAATGCACCGTAGAACTCCCTCACTAGGTGAGGATAGTACCTCTCCTGCATGGTGCAGAAGGGTACTAGTCCTGCATCAGTGAGTATCTACCTAATACCAAAGTGGTGCCTGTCGAAGCACTGCAAGTCAACTCTCCTCCCATAAGCTACAAACTTCCCTGCCATCCTCTCTGTAGGGGGGAGCTCGGTGAGGCTGTACTGCTCGGCTGTGCAGGATCAAATCTGGCCTTCGATCTCCTCTCAGTACCATGACTGGGCCTCTCCCTAACTGCAAGTCTCTTCCTAGGACCCATTACAACCAACTGACCAGGAAAAAGGAAGAAAGGTTTAGAACAAGGGACTGGCCATAGTTGAGATTAGGAAAAAAAGGTTCAGATAGGTTTCGAAAACCAGAATCAATGTTTGAAAAATAATATTTGTAGAAAATATATTTTGATCAAATGACAAACTTTCGAACAAAATTTGTAGAAAAAATCTTTGTTAGGTATAACACATTTGAATCTTTGGAAAAATAATTTTTGTAAGGTCTAAAAATCAAAAAAAAATGGGATTTGGGTCTAAACACTTAGGGTTTTAGCAAATAGGCAAAAATGTCGCAAATGTATCACGAAAAACCTTTCCAGATAGTCAATAAATAAATTTAGTAAATTTAATTTAGATGAAAACCCAATTTATTTTGCCCAAAATTAATGAAACAGTGATTTTTGCGAAAAAAGGGATGAAAACGGCCAAAAGATGAGGGAAATTCGAGAAAAACAAGTTTAAAATATTATTCCCTCAAATGGAGTTTTAGAAATCCATTAAAACACGCAAAAATCTGGTTAGATTCAAGAAAAATATTCGGAAAACCCAAAACACGGTTGTTTGGTTTGAAAACAACAAAATTAAAAACAAAGAAAATTAAAACAAGATTAGAAAGGAGAAATACCTGATTTGTGAAGGATTGAGGGGTGAAAGGATGGATTTGGACAGAGGGGACCACTGTTCCAAGAAAACAGGGGGGAAGAAAATTTCAAAAAACTATCGTTCGGTCCGTTTAAAAATAGTTTCAGATTCGCAAGTGTCGACACTTCGGATATGTCAAGTGTCGACACTTGGTCAGGTGTCGACACTTGACACTTTCCAAGTGTCGACACTTGGCCAAAAAATTCAAGAAAATCCAGAAAAAATAGGAAAAATTTTGACAAAGTTTTGGGGTTTTAATCAATAGGTTTTGAGCTTTAGGATTTAGGTAAAAATGATACTAAGAGAGTTCTAGGAGAATGGATCAATGACACCTAACTCTCTTCTAATCAGACAGAACCTATCCTCACTCAAAGGCTTTGTAAACACATCAGCTAACTGATCATTAGTACAAACAAAATCAAGAATTACATTAGAGTTTTGTACATGATCTCTTATGAAATGATGTCTTATTTCAATGTATTTACTTCTTGAATGTTGCACAGGATTTTTAGATAGGTTGATTGCACTAGTATTGTCACATCTTATGGGTGTCTTAGTTAGTTTAATGCCAAAATCTTCGAGTTGTTGTTTGATCCAGAGGATTTGAGCACAACAGCTCCCAGCTGCTATATATTCAGCTTCCACCATAGATAGAGCAACTGAGTTCTGTTTCTTGCTACTCCAAGAGATCAAATTTACTCCAAGAAACTGACAGGTTCCACTAGTACTTTTACGATCAAGTTTACACCCAGCAAAGTCAGCATCAGAATAAGTAATTAAATCAAATGAAGAATCTCTAGAGTACCATAAACCAATTTCAATTGAGCCAGATAGATATCTAAGTATGCGTTTAACAGCCAAAAGATGAGACTCTTTAGGATTGGACTGATATCTAGCACACATACAGACACTAAACATGATATCTGGCCTACTAGCAGCAAGATATAACAATGAACCAATCATGCCACGATATAATTTTTGGTCTATAGACTTACCTGATTTGTCCTTGTCAAGTCTACATGTAGAGCTCATAGGGGTACCTAACGGCTTAGTGTTCTCCATCCCAAACTTCTTGAGTATTTCTCTTGTGTATTTTGTTTGGTTGATGAAGATCCCCTCTTTGGTTTGCCTTATCTGGAGTCCGAGGAAGAAATTCAGTTCTCCCATCATGCTCATCTCGAACTCATCCTGCATTAATCTTGCAAAATCTTGACAAAGAGATTCATTAGTAGCACCAAATATTATATCATCAACATAGATTTGTACTACTAAGAGATCATCATTCTTTTTCTTTAAAAACAAAGTTTTATCTACATTACCTCTAGTAAAATCATTTTTCAGCAAAAAAGAGCTTAAACGATCATACCAAGCTCTTGGAGCTTGTTTTAATCCATATAAAGCTTTATGAAGTTTATAAACATGATTTGGAAATTCAGAATTTTCAAAACCAGGGGTTGTTCAACATAAACTTCTTCAATTAATCCATTTAAAAAGGCACTTTTAACATCCATTTGATATAGTTTAAAATTCATGAAGCAAGAAAAAGCCAACAATAGCCTAATTGCCTCAAGTCTAGCCACAGGAGTAAAGGTTTCATCAAAATCTATCCCTTCCTCCTGATTGTATCCTTTGACAACTAGTCTAGCTTTATTTCTAATTACTATTCCATTTTCATCAAGTTTATTTCGAAAAACCCATTTTGTGCCAATAATTGATGTGTTTGAAGGCCTATCCACTAGTGTCCAAACATTGTTCCTTTTAAATTGATTAAGTTCATCTTGCATAGCATTTATCCAATTACTATCACATTCAGCTTCCTCAATAGTTTTAGGTTCAATTTGAGACACAAAAGCTAAGTAATCACAAATATTTCTAGGAGATGATCGAGTACTTACACCTTTAGATGGATCACCTATAATTAGTTCTTTTGGGTGTCCAAGAGCATACCTCCATTCTTTTGGTAATGGATCAACAGTTGATGTATTTTCATCACCTTGTGCTTGATCTCCGTCAGTGTTTTGATCATCGTTCTGTTCCTTGATAAGTCCTTGTTGTTTATTTCTTCAGTTTTCTTGCTACCTGTTTCATCAAAAAGTATATCTTCTTTTCTTGAAGATTTTTGGTTAGTTTCATCAAATATCACATGTATGGATTCTTCAACAACAAGTGTCCTTCTGTTGAAGACCCTGTATGCCTTACTAGATATGGAGTAGCCTAGAAAGACTCCCTCATCTGATTTGGCATCAAATTTACTTAGATTATCTTTACCATTGTTTAAGATGAAACAACGGCATCCAAAAACATTAAAATAACGGATTGAAGGTTTTCTACCCTTCCAAAGCTCATAAGGGGTTTTCTTTAAAATCGGTCGAATTAAAACTCGATTTAAAATATAGCATACAGTATTTATGGCTTCCGCCCAAAAGTATCTAGGTAAATTATTTTCACAAAGCATGATGCATGCCATTTCTTCAAGAGTTCTATTTTTTCTTTCTACTACCCCATTTTGTTGAGGTGTCCTAGGTGCAAAAAAATTGTGATGAATTCCATTGTCAATACAGAATTTATTAAAATCGGCATTTTTAAATTCAGTTCCATGATCACTTCTTAAAGATACTACTGAAACACCTTTTTCATTTAAAACTCTTTTGTGAAATCTAATAAATTCAGAAAACGTTTCATCTTTATGTGCTAAAAACATGATCCAAGTAAAACGTGAGAAATCATCTACAATGACTAGACCAAACTTCTTACCTCCCAAACTAGATGTTCTAGTAGGCCCAAAGAGGTCCATATGAAGCAATTCCAAAGGTCTAGATGTAGAGATTACTCCTTTTGGTTTGAAAGAAGATTTTGTTTGTTTTCCAAGTTGACATGCACTGCAAATCTTATCTTTTTCAAAATTAAGTTTAGGCAAATCTTTTACTAAATTCTTTTTGCTAAGTTTTGAAATTAAATGCATGCTTGCATGTCCTAGTCTACGATGCCAAAGCCAACTAGTTTCATCGATCTTGGCTTCCATTGCCACTAGACATTGACCTTTCTGAATAGGGAGATCATCAAGATCAACCATATAAATATTGCCATGCCTATGACCGATGAACTTAATGACATTGTCATCTAGACTAGAAACAATGCACAAAGAAGATTCAAAAAACAACTTTAAAATTTTTGTCACAAAATTGACTAATGCTAAGCAAGTTATGTTTTAATCCATCAACATATAAAACATTATCAATATAAGAGGTAGGGGTGATACGGATTTTACCAATACCGATAATTTTGCCCTTTCCATTATCACCAAAAGTTACATTGCCACCATTTTGATATGTGAATGATGAGAACTGCTCCACATCTCCTGTCATATGCCTTGAGCAACCGCTATCAAGGTACCACATTCTTTTCTTGTTGGTTGCAAGGCATACCTGCAATAAAGATCAAGTGGAGACTTTAGGTACCCAAGCCATCTTGGGTCCTTTTTGGTTAGTGGCATTGGTTCCTTTTAGAACCCAAACTTTCTTAGTGTTATTTAATTTTTTTTGTTGCACATATAAGATTTATGTCCTTTAATACCACAAGTATAGCATGTAATGGATGAAGATGCAGGCACAAAGAAATTTTTAAAGAGTTTCTGTTTCTTATGAGTTCTGAATCCTAATCCAGCTTAGTCAAATATTGCTCTTTGGTTATTTAATAGTAAATTTAATTTTTCAGAACTGTAAGTAAATTTTTCAACAAAAGGTTTTAGTTTTTCGATTTCTTCTTTATATCTTTTGTTTTCTATTAAAATTTCTTTGCTTTGTCTTGATAATTTTTTATTTGAAAGTAAGTCACTTTTCTTTTCAAAGATATCCTTTTCTTTTTCAAGAGCCATAATCTTATTATTTAAATTTTTATTTTGTATTAGAAGGTATTCATTTTCATTTGAAAGGTTGTTGTTTGTTTTAGCTAGATCCAAATTTTGCTTCTTTAAGTCTTTATGTTTTGACTTTAATTTTTGAAATTCTATGACTAGTTCATCAAAAATCTCATGAAGCTCATCAAAAGTAAATTCATTTTCGATTTCAGAATATACCTCTTCTTGATCGGCCATCAGACAGAAGTTTGCTACCTCCTGCTGTTCTTCCTCAGAGCTGGAGTCTTCACTTTCACTCCAGGTTGCCATCATGGCTTTCTTTCTCAGCTTTCTTCTGCTTTTCTTTAACAAGGGGCAGTCTACCTTGAAATGCCCGGGTTTCTTACACTCAAAACATGTGGGCTGCTCCTCCTTTTCCTTGTCTTTTTCCTTACTCGGCTCACCTTTCAGAGGTTTCTTTTTGTAGTTGAACTTTTTCTTCCTCATAAACCTTCTGAATTTCCTTGCTAACAGAGCCATTTCATCTTCTTCGTCATCCTCTTCAGAGTCTTCTCTTGAGTCCTCTCTAGTAGTAGATTTGAAAGCGATCGCCTTCTTCTTTTTATCCATCTCTCCGTTCTTTTGTTTGAAGGATAGCTCATAAGTCATCAAGGAACCCAACAGTTGTTCCAGCGGGAGAGTGTTGACATCTTTAGCTTCTTCAATTGCAGTGGCCTTTGCATCCCATGAAGCTGGTAGAGACCTGAGAAGTTTATTCACAAGTTCACCATTAGAAATTATTTTTCCTAGACTTCTCATGCCATTCACAATGTTTGTGAACCTAGTATACATCTCACTAATAGACTCAGTAGGTTCCATTTTAAATATTTCATATGTGTGAATTAGCATGTTAACCTTGGTGGTTTTCACTTGGTGTGTACCCTCATGGATAACCTCAAGTGTATCCCAAATCTCCTTTGCGGAGAGACAGTTTGATATTCTATTAAACTCACTAGGATCAAGAGAGCAAAATAAAAGGTTCATTGCCTTAGCATTAAGCTCAATTTGCTTAATGTTATTCTCATCCCAATCATCTTCCATTTTTGGAGTAAGAATGCCATTAATCATCATTGTAGGCTGATGAGGACCTTTTACAATTGTTCTCCACAAATTATAATCAAGAGCTTGTATAAATATGCGCATGCGTGTCTTCCAGTATGTGTAATTTGTGCCATTAAAAAGTGGAGGTCGGTTTGAAGCTTGACCTTCTACAATACCCATGCCTATTGGGGCTGCCATGATCTTTTACTCAAGATCCTTGGACATACAAGAGAGTACCAGCGCTCTGATACCACTTGTTGCCCAGAAATGGAGCCCAAGAGGGGGGGTGAATTGGGTCTTTTAAAAATTTAACACAATAAAATGAAGGTCTAGTGGTGCTTGTGAGCAATAATAAATTTGATGCAAGATGATAGCAATAATTAAAGAGTACGAGAGAAAAAAAGCAATCACACACAAACACAAAGTTTATAGTGGTTCGGTGCAAATCTAGCACCTACATCCACTCCCCAAGTCACCCTTGGGAATTCCACTATAATCCACACCAGATTACAGTCGACTTGTTTTTCACAAGGCTCACAAGTGAAAACCTAAGTTGATTTTGTCACCTAGGCTTACCAACAAACCTAAATACTTGTTTTGTCTTCGGGCTCACAAGTTAACCCTAGTTGGTTTTGTCCCTTTGGCTCACCAACAAACCACAATAACCTTCTTTCAAGACACCCTTGAAAGCAAGGTCAAATCACAATAAAAACAGATATGAAATTTAAAAGCTACAACAAACTCTCTTCAAGAGTAAATTGGAATCTTTGAAGCTCAAAAGGATGCTTTGTTTTCACTCTTCTTCAAGGTGCCTCTTTTTGGAATGAAGTAAGGATGAGCTTGTAGGCTTTTCAGTGGAATCAAGCTAGAAGAGACTTTTGATTTGAAGTTTGGAGAGAATATTGGCTTTTTGGCTTTTGAGTGGACTTGAATGCTCTTGAATAGACTTCTCTTCACTTCTCTCTTGCTTTTTCTTACTTTAAAATGAGGTTGGTGGAGCTTAAATACACCAAAAACCTTCTAAAAATAGTTTGTGACCGTTGGTGCATTGGAAATAGCCGTTTGGAGCTTGAAAACCACTTATGCAAGCCAGAAAAATAGATCCGTTAGAGCTGTCAGGCTACAAGTGTCGACACTTGGCTGTCAGGTGTCGACACTTGGCTGTCAGATGTCGACACTTGATTTCTGGGTGTCGACACTTGAACATTCAAGTGTCGACACTTGATGCACAGGTGTCGACACTTGACACAAAAATTCTCAAAACCATAAAGTTCTGTATTTTCAAAAATCTCAGGCATTGAGTCGACACTTGGAACCTAAGTGTCGACACTTGGTGTCGACACTTGAATATAGGTGTCGACACTTGGCATGCCAAGGATTTTTGTCCGTGCCAAATGCTGAAGTGTCGACACTTGACTGTCCAGGTGTCGACACTTGAGACTGAAAACATTCAGATTCAAGTGTAAATGCCTCGAAAACAAAAATAAAATTCATGAATACATAAACACATAATAGTTAACCAATTATATGCCCTTTTTCAATGAAGAGGATGCCCGGATATGTGAGAATTTCTCCGTGCCATTACGTGCCATACACCATAAGTTTTTAGAATTTTGAGGTGCTTTCTTCCTGAAAACTCACAACTTGAAATCCTCATTAGAATACAATATGCACTCAATGTTTTGTTATTCATCAAAATCACTGGGTGGAGCCAATACTCTTCTCGATTTGCTCTGCCCTCTAATTGGCCGATGAAACATCCCTCTCCAGCTCAGTGATTATGTTCACTAGTTCGATCTTGTGGGCCACTGCTTCCTCGACATTCCGAAGGCAATCCCGTATTATTAGTTTAGCTGAGATTGCCTTCTTTCTTTTCTTCTACAATTTAGCCATCAGCTCGATTGCATATGTCTCAAGCATCCTCTGTTCCTTTTCCAAGGAATCGTTGGCGGTGATAACTTTGTTTAGTCTTTCTTTAGCGATGGCCTGAAGCCCTTCAACTACTTCTCTCTCAGCTACGGTCGAAGCCAACTAGCTTCGAAGGCTTTCACCAAATTTGACGGACTCACGAATGCTCTCTTCTAATAGAGAGACATCGTGGGTGACCTGTCAAGGGTAAACACACATAAAGTTAGTTTGGCTAATAATGATGTACTTATGCCACTTACATCGACACTCACCTATCGTATCCTGGGGTAAATAAAGGAAAAAGGGTCCCCTGACCCTTGCACCTTAGTCTCCTTCCCGTCCTTCCAGAGGATGGCCAAAGTCTTCACCCACCCTAGATTGTTAAGACCAGCATTTGCAATGGACAAGCCATGTCCCCCCGAGCTCTCCCCTTCTATAGTTGGAAGTTCGGGCTTGGTATTCTTAGTAGTGCGGGAGCTCTGCTCATGTCCAGCGAGCCTGTCTCCCTTGATGGCCATGCAAGAGTGGTCCCTGTCGGACGTTCGGCCAGACATCCACGCAAAGGGACTTGCTCCTCTTTCGAGGAAGAACCTACGTCGATAGAAACTTCACCATCAGTCAGGACCCGTGGGAGAGCCAGGACATAAACCCATTTCCGATCTGACCTTCTTACCGGAGGGCCCATCACCGGTCGCTTCCCCGCCGCCTGATGAAGTCGTGCTACGTCTGGCCTCATGATTGACTAAGACCCTTGAAGCTAGTTACGGGAGGAAGAGGAGGAAAGATTGCTCAAGGGGCGACGTCGCTAAAGGCTCGAGAAGGTTTGATCTATGGGGGCATCAGTCTCTTATATAAGGGCCGTTAGTGGCTCAAATTGATTGCCCATATTTTGGGCAGCCCTCCGATTACACCATGTGTGCTTGCCCTAATTAATAGGAGCCTCGATCCATGTGAAGATGGTTATGAGAAGTCTAAGAGCTATGACTGATCCGATTCCTGACATATGCAGATTTAATGACTCTGATCATCGCAGTCCCATGACCTGGGTAATAACTACCCCACCAATGGTGATAAGACATCTAGCAGAGATGGAGCATCACGTTGATTAGTAAGCTAGGATCCCCATCAAACATCGAGATTCCTTAATTATGGATCCACATGCTGAAAAGTCTGACTCATGAGCAAGAAAAAGCAGACCTGATGAGAAGCCGGAATGAACGATTTGTTTTTGAGGTAACGATCTTGTCAAAGTCAAGTTCAAAAATCTCAGGCAATAAAGAAATTCATATTCAAGCCAAAGGCTTTCCTATGCCCAAAAATAGCTCTCTGTCTAATGGCCATAGTCTATCTGAAGACCTCACACTTAGAAAATTAATATTCAAGTTGAAGGTTATTACATGTTCAGAAGCGGCCACCTATCTGAAGAGTCCACACTTTAAAAATTTTGTTGGAGGTTCTTATTCAAAGAATGCCATCTATCAGAAGATGGCGACCCATTAGAAGACTTCTCACCTGGGAAGGCTTTCGTTCAAGTTATAAGTTATTATATCTTTCAAGAAATGGTTATCCACTCGAAGATCGCAATATGCCCGATGACTTCATACTTGGAACAATTTCATCCAATTAAAAGAAAAAGTGTGCTTTCATTAATATCCAAGTAGACCTAATTACACATCATTTTCTCACAAAATAAAAGACAAAAGGTACAAGGCCTATTCGCCTACTACGGCCATCGCAAGAACTTCCGGATCGACCGTGGAAAGAGCCTCTTCAGTATGAACTATAGGAGAGACCTCTTCTGCTTGAGTCAAAGTTGTCGGATCAGCCATGGTCGGCTCTTCAACTTGCCCTTGGCCTTCAACTGTGGCTGGGACTTCTTTGGCCAGTCCCGATGCTTCTTCAGCTTCAACGGGGGCTACAGGCTCGATTTCAGTGGGGGCCGTAGGTCCTTCTTCTTCCTCAATGATCTCATATGTTGGGATGCTTGAAAGGTCAAGATCAGGGTAAAGCCCTTGGACCTCTTTGAGCCCATCATTAAAGCCATATTGGTAACTGACCACACTTGACTTAGTTACCTCCTCCTTGAACATCGAAGACTTTTTGAAATCTTTGACTGCCCTAGCCGCTTGCTCCCTCCAAGCCTCAGACTCCCTGATCGCTGCTTTGGCCCTCTTGGCCACCTCATGGCCTTCTACTAAATCTCCTGGCAGAGTGTTCCAGGGAGTGCACCTGCATCTTTCTTTTTCAGAGCTTGGACTCCTATTCAGAGATCTTTAATTGAGCTTTCTTAGCTCATTTTTTAGATCTTGAACCTCGGCATCTTTATTATTGAGCTTCTCTTCCATGGCCAGTTTTAGTTCTACAGCTACTTCTTTCCCAGCTCTCACCATCTGAAGATCTTCTTTCAAGCTCTCAAAGAAGTTATCGAACCCTTCCACATTTCTTCCATGAAATTGATATCATGGACTAGCTACATTAAATCACCAAAATGTGAAGTTAGTTATGCTAAAGACCACCATAAGAAGATGAAGGAAGATAAGACATCTCACCTTCAGCATGGAAGAGAAGGCTGAATCGGATACCTCTGCGAGGAGCCGATTTCGGGTAGTTTCCTAGTTACAGGGCAGCAACGTGGCCTTCAGTACTCTCCTGGCCACATCGGGAAGTGCAAGATCCCTTGCATCAGAGAAGAGGAAGAGGTCTATTTTGCAATCCCTGTCTAAGGGAGTATTCCTCACCGAACTCCCTCCGACTTGAGATGCCTTACCCTTATCCCTCGTAGATGGGCAGGGCGGTGATAGGTTGGCACTCGGGGCTACGATCAGACTTTTCGAAATCTGGATCGGGGAGCTCTCCCTGGGCGAAAGCTTTACTAGTGGGACCTTAAATCTCCCTATGACTCCCTTGCAGGAGCGATGCTCCTGCTGGCTCCCTCCTCCCGGGCTTTCGTTCGGACTTCCGAACCTGTTGGAGGAACTTAGGCTGCTCTCCTTTTGGCAAATTGATGAAGCAAGCTAACATCAGGCCTCATCCTGCCACCTATTGATAGAAATAAATCTCAAGGTCAGTTAACTGGGATTACTACAAAGCTGGATAGAAGCTGAAGCCATCTACTGGTTATACCTAATGACGAGAACTCACTAATCTGAGCGAGACGAAGATTCTTCTCTTCTAAAAGTTCCCAGATAGAAGCGACCTCAGACCCAGACAATAATGTGTAGTCTGATTGGTCGGTCTTCAGAATCTTCTTACCAACATTCACACTTAAACAAGGTTGTCTCCATTCTGTATTGAATCTCGATAATTGAGAAGAAGAGACAAACAAAAAGTTGGGTTTCCACCCATGGATGGCACTAGGCATATCCTTCATTATTTTATGACTAGGATGGGGGCCGATGACCCACCATCCATAGCCATGAAGTTTCTCTTCAAAGCGAAGAGAGAAGTGAACAGACTAGTCCTGGGCCTCATATTTTCTATGTGGCAACGGACTAAAAACCCATAAATATTTCAAATACTATTTAGAGTTAACTGCACGGGAACGACATGGTACATATAGAAGACTCTAACAAAAAAGGGATGCAATGGAAAGTGAAGACTAGCTTTTAAGTGATCTTCATATATGGCGATAGCACCAGATGTAGGCCTATTTACTCTCTCTTTGGGTTGTGGGAGTATCAAAGGAAGGTTATCGGGAATATGGTAGTATTCCCATAGGTGATCGATCCTATCAAAAGATAAAGAGCTTAGGATTAACTCTGATCGGGACTTGATGACAGTCCTCCTAACAGGTCTTGGGGCACTAGAAGATTCGGCTTCTCCCCTGATGGAGGGGGTCCTATCGGTGGCAGGGACCTCTAAAGTCCTAACCATGGTGGGAAAAGAAGAAGGAAAGGGGAGGCCCTACCTTTAGGAGGAAATGGAGACCAAGAAGAAAAGAAAAGCTAGGACAGCAAAAAGCAAAATGCACAAGGCAGAGAAGCTTCCTCTGCCAACCTATTTTCCTTTATATATGGAGGACGAAAGGCAGTTCAGGTAGTCTTCTCGAAAGAGGAGACACCTCTTCAATCATGCCATGTATGAAGGCCGATCGCGGATACGAAGCCCCAAACGATGCTAGTTGATTCAATGGAGAAAAAACCAAACTATCAGCCACGATCCATGTGACCACATCTGATAGCTGGGATGAAGTTCGTACCTTATATCCAAAGAACAGGATGATGCCATGTCCTCCTCCCAAACCTAAGCTGAAAAGGCCATCAGATCGCCATAGTGAAAGGAAGAGACATGATTCGTCGACTCGCCATCTTCTTTTCATAAGCCAATAAGAGAGCGACATCTATCCCACGCATGACTATCGAATCGGGTGGTAGTTATTATGAATGACTAAATCGAAGATTCGCCATCATTGGTCACACCTTTTCTGTCAGTAAATGACAATCCATAAGCACTCCCACTTCTCAAAGCAAATAATTGCTTCAAAAACTGGGAGTAGGGGGCAACTGTTGAGATAAGCCAGCTTAGTAAAGGCTAATTACTAGTCAAGGCTCCAATTACGAGTTCAAGGATCCAATTGAATCCCTTGTGAACTAGTCGCCCATACCAAAAGGCTCGAAGGTAACTCCACAGGCTGATAAAGTGATGACTTGACATCACCGTTCTAGTCACATCGCAGGGTCAGTCTTCGACCCACGCCGAAGAGGTTGGTCCTGAAGCATATCCCTGATCCATGCTATGCCAGGTGCCAGGTGGCTGGCCAGTCTTCTTCACATCAGTTCGAAGAAGACAACTACTTCATTTAACAACTTGCCCCAAAAAGGATGAATACGAAGTAAATATTCCAACCCACTCCGAAGAAGGCAACTCCGATGCAAATGGCCAAGGCATCTTCAACCTACTCCGAATAGGATTGGTGCGAGGTGATCAGCTGATTCGACTTCGGCCCCTTCTGAAGGAGTAGCCCTGAAGCAAATCTCCAATTGATCTCAAATCTCCATATGTGGATATGGTTATTATAACTAACCATGTAGCTGCTAACTCTAACAATATCAAAGTGGCTAGAATCAACCACATGGCCACTAACTCCAACACCAACAATATCATAGTGGCCAGAATCAGGTAGCAACCACTTATGGTTATGGGGGTGTTAAGCTAACCGACCCCATCTAACCAGAGGCAAGTGGGCTTAACTACATTTTGGCACATCTACCACTATAAATACTGGTAAGAGGGGACACTCACAGTAAGTAAGCTAAGCAAGCAAAAAAAAAAGAAGGCTAAGGCAAACTCTCTCGAGTCACCTTCACTCTCTCTTCCTTTGAGAACTCTCCATTATATTGCTCAAACCTTCACTAACTTAAACATCGGAGTGTCCTTCGCCAGAGAAAATTTGGTTGGGGACATGTTTTGCAAGAATCTTGGGAGGCAAGCCAGCAATCTAGTCACTCCATCCGACTTGCAGGGGTTTGACGCCAATACAATAGTAATCTGGTTTGGTTGGAACTGTGGGAGTTGGAAGTCGTTGTAGTTCAGAGATCAGTTGAAACTATGAAACAAACTACGGTTGGGTTGTTTGAACGAAGAACTAAAATTGGTTGGAAGAAGCCTATAAAAGGGGGTCCAGGGATCAGGGAGTGGGCATTCGGGGGGAGATCATCGAGGGTTCAATCCGAAGGTTGAGTCCGAAAGCATCGTTCTACCATTCCCTCTTCCTATTCCCACTATTCCACTTATTCCTCTTTTATCCTTCTTCTATTCCAATTTTATCCCACCTTTATTCCACCTCTCTTCCTTCTTGCTTTATCATCTTTCCAATCCCTGACTGGGTTCCACTACCACTGCACTGGCTTGATTCCTACTTCCACTGCACTGGCACTGGTTTCCATTTCCCACTCCCCATCATGTCACCGGACGGCCTCACCTTCGGACATGCTGCAGCTCCCTCGGGAAGTCTACTTGGAAGAAGGGGGTTTATGTTTTAATGTTGATTGTTGTACCCTTTATTCAATAAAATGAAAAGAGCTTCCCTTTACTCATGCTCTTTCCTTTTCTTTTTTGAAGCAGGTTTATGAGTAGTGCAAGGCTTTAGAGGTAAGTCACTCTAGCATTACTATAATCTTGACTGATCTATTCCCAACAGGGATGGGCCATGATCTATTGGTACGGGCCGTACTCTCACTAAGATCACATCTTGATTATTTTTACTATCCTTTTAATTGATCTATTCCCAAAAGGGACGAGCCATGATTTACAGGTACAGGCCATGCTCTTGTTAAGAAAGATCATCTCTAGATTATGATGGGGACCCAAGAGCCTATTAGAGTTCATTAGTACTGAGTCACTTGTACTAAAGTGAGCCAATTGAGTCCTGTAATAAAATAAGACAACAGAGTCCACTTAGTTAGGTCCAATCAGTTTTAGTCCAATCAAGTCCAATCGAGTCCATGTAGTTTTCATTCAAGTCATGTTCAAGAGAAGAGTCAGCTGACCAGGAGATTCACCATGCCCCCCTAACTAAAGGTGAACTTCAGGCACCTGGGCCCTTTCATGCCGCCAAGCACATAAGGAAGCGCCCCTCCAACCCATAAAGATGCACCCCAGTCCAAGCCGCCCCAGCCCAGCGCCCTAGCCCAAGCCCAATACTTGAGGTTTCTTGGCCCTCAAGTCAGGGTTTCTTGACCCTTAAGTCATGTAACCTGGGTGAATCTATAAATACCCCACCCCCTCTTGTATTTTTTTATGCTAGAATGAATTATGAATGAAATTTCTTGGGTTCTTCCTCAATTACGGTGTGAATTTCTATGTGATTAGGGTATCTGTATGATCCCTAAGGGTATCTATATGATCCCTACTGTTCTTAAGGATATCTGTGTGATCCCTTTACTGCCCCAGCCTCCTACACCCTGCCCTAGCCGCCATCTTCTTTCTTCTTCCAAGCAAGTCCTAATCCCCTTGTGACTTCTACACTCACCAGCAATCTGATCCCCGCATCTGTCCCCCATCAATTTGGTATCAGAGCTAGTGGATTAGGGTATTTTCTTCTTCCTCCCAAGCATGTTATCAAACCATCATCAAGCATCCTGAAACCTCATCGCCCGCAGCCTCCCGGAACCTCTTTCATGCCGGTCTCTCTCCCATCCGGACTACCCCGATCCGAATGGCGCTTCCACAAGATCTCCCAAACGTCGATAGCCCCAATGCCCATGACTGGGTCAATTGGAAGTAGGACCCCCTCCTTGGCGATGTTGTCCGCTACTGTGATGCCCTCAACCCCTACTCCTATAGCCCATCTACACCCGGCAGCCAACAGAACCCCGTGCCACAGATCAGGCTACCCGTGGCCCCCCACTGGAAGCTCCAGTGGCTCGAGATGCTCGACTGCCTCCAACTCCACTTCCACATCCACTCACAGATCCCATCTACCGCCCTCCATGGCCATCGACGAATCCAACTCTACCCCCCTCCCAATGGCCTCAAGGCCTCGATCCGCCCCAAAACTTTACATCCGTAACCCAAACCCATCATCCACCATTCTCAAACTTGTCCGATCACCAAATCCACTCCTCCACCGCCACCGGCATCCTCTGCCCAACCAACCCCATCTCCTAGGCCATTGTCCACTGGGGAGAAGCTGTCCAAACCCGCAAAACCCAAGCTAGATCCACCTAGCCCCTCTCACAGACATCGGCAACCGCCGAAACAAAGCCATGCCCTATCTCTGTGTGCCACTGCCCATCGACCGAACCAGTCCTCCCCCTCCTAGGAACTGGCTCCTTCGAGATCACCGGCAAAGCCTCGTCGGATTCCCTCCATGAGGATCCCTATTCTGGCATGGCATAAATGTGAGGGCACCAAGGCCAGCACAAATATGAAGGCACCAAGGCCAGCACAAATGTGAAAGCAGTTGCCCTTCATTATTGCCAACTTCAAGCTTTGCATGGATTTCAAGACTACATGAATTTTAGAGCCATATGAATCTCAAAGCTGCATGAATTTTAGAGTTGCACAGATCTCAAAGTAGAGCTTCCTCTTTATTTCAATCTTATTTGGGTATATTTGGGTTTATTTGATTGTGCCTATTTTATGGGTTTGTCTTTTTTGATATGCTTGGATTCGGTCCCATCAAAGCCCCCACTGAGCCTGACTCAACGGAGTCAAGTTCTCCCCACTCCAGGAGAATGATGAGAACCTAAGAGCTATTAGAGTTCATTAGTACTGTGTCACTTATACTAAAGTGAGCCAATTGAGTCCTGTAATAAAGTGAGACAACTGAGTCTAGTTAAGTCCACGTAGTTAGGTCTAGTCATTTTTAGTCCAGTCAAGTCCAATCAAGTCCATGTAGTTTTCATTCAAGTCATGTTCAAGAGGAGAGTCAATAGACCAGGAGATTCGCCAGGCCCCCCCAACTAGAGCTCGACTTCAGGCACCTGGGCCCTTTCATGCCGCCAAGCCCACAAGGGAGCCCTCTCCAACCCATGAAGATGGCACCCCAGTCCAAGCCATCCCAGCCCAGCACCCTAGCCCAAGCCCAACACTTGAGGTTTCTTGGCCCTCAAGTCACAGTTTCTTGATCCTTAAGTCATATAACCTGGGTGAACTATAAATACCCCACCCCCTCTTGTATTTTTTTATGTTAGAATGAATTATGAATAAAATTTCTTGGGTTCTTCCTCAATTATGATGTGATTTTCTGTGTGATTAGGGTAGCTGTGTGATCCCTAAGGGTATCTGTGTGATCCCTATTGTTCTTAAGGGTATCTATGTGATCCCTTTGCTGCCCCAGCCTCCTGTGCCCTGCCCTAGCTGCCATCTTCTTTCTTCTTCCAAGCAAGCCCAAATCCCTTAGTGACTTCTACGCTCGCCAGCGATCCGATCTCCGTATCTGTCCCCTATCATATTACCTTCACTACCAAGCACCTATTAATTCCCTTTCTAGTTCAATTTCTGTTACACATTTTTACTTTTAAAATAACTCAAAGGTCCCTGTGGATTCGACCCGTACTCCCACTACGCTTTCTAAGAATAGTAGAATTAAGGTACTAAATCGATACATTGCGATGCGCATCAGATAGCTTCCCACTTTCCAAGATTGACCAGCTGGTGGATGCGACCTCGGGCCACAAGCTCCTTAGATTCATGGATGCATTCTCTAGATACAATCAAATTTGCATGCACACGGAGGACGAGGAGCACAAGGCATTCATGATCGATAAAGGTACATACTGTTACAGGATGATGCCATTCGACCTCAAGCATATAGAGGCCACATACCAGTGCCTGGTCAACAAGGTCTTCAAAGACTAGATCGGCCGCAACATGCAGGTCTACGTGAATGATATGCTTGTCATGAGCAGTGAGGAGTCGGACCATTTCACCGACCAGATGGAGGCCTTCGACAACCTTTACCTCTACCAAATGAAGCTGAACCTCTGTTGACTCCACTAATTGATTTTGATGATAAGCAAAATAGTTAAGTATAATTTGAGGACTAATGATTTGCTTTAAGTGTGTTTTCATTGAAAGGATGCTCACAAAATTTGAAGAAGCACATTTATGTTGAAGAACCAAGGTTGAATGAAATGACTGCTCAAAAGAAGACTTGGACACTCAAAGAAATGGTTGAATGGATGACTAAGGCAAATAAAATATGTTCCAGCACAAGTTCAGTAATTTCTATAATATTTCAATGAAGTGTCGACTCAAGGTGTCGATACATGACATGATGTGTCGACACATGAAGAAGAAGTGCCGACTCAGGCCGGTATGCAGCAATGTTTCAAATGGCACAATTGATGTGTCGATACATGGATCTTATGTGTCAACTCAAGGTGTCAACACATGGATCAACACATCCCCTGAGAACTTTCAAGCCACAGAACTTGCAGAAGTTGAAGGAATAGTTGATGTGTCGATACATGGATACAAGGTGTCGACTCAATGTGTTGACTCAATTGAGAATATGTCGACTCAACTAATTTTTTCAGAGAATCTGAATGGAGCAGTTTGAACTTGTGTCGACTCAAGAAGAACATGTGTCGACATTATGTGTCGACACATGAAGAGGAAGTGTCGACACATGGAGTTCTGGCAACAGTAACGGCTAGTTCTTTCAAAAATAGAACTCATCCCAAATGCCCCTAACGGCTAGTTTTTCAAGTATAATGGCTATATTTCGACTTTGAGGGCTTGTGAAGGTATTTAAAGGCTCCAAATAAAATTAAGAATGTATGTATTGAATATCCAAAAAGAGTTTAAAGAGAAAAGAAGAGAGAAGAGCCTTAACTCCTATTCATTCAAGGTTCAACCACTCACAAGCTAAAGGATGCCTCCAAGCATTTAAAGCCATCAAGAGCATTGAAGATCATTCAATCTTGGGCATTCAAAAGGCTTCAACAAGAGCAAAGCAACACTACATCGAGCTACATCGACTTATTTACTTTATTATTGAAAGCTTACATTGGTTCTTTATTTCTCCAACTTATATCTTGTAAAGGTTTTTGGTTAGCCTATTGGAAAACCAAGTGAGGTTATTGGTAAGCCTTGAAAATTAATTAGGTTGGTGGTTAGCCTGCAAAATCACTAAGATTCTTGGTTAGCCCAGAAAACCAAGGGAGGTTTTTTGGTTAGCATTGTGAAAACCAATTAGGTTCTTGGTTAGCCTGTAAAACCAAGTGAGGTTGTGACTTGTAGGCCTTGTAAAATAAGTCGGGTTTTGATTAGTGAGCCCGGAAAACTAATCAGCTGTAATCATATTTGATTATAGTGAATTCTCAAGGAGATCTTGGGGAGTGGATGTAGATGCATTGTTGGCACCGAACCACTATAGCTTGTGATGTTTGTGATTGCTTGTTCTCTCCCTCCTTGCTCTTTACATTTTTGTTTATTGCTTTTAATTTCCACTGTACTACTATTTTATAGCATTGCACTTAAATTTTAGTACCTTGTTGAATTGAATTGCATATCTTGTCTTGTGAAGTTTGATACTTGTGTTATCAAGCTTAGCTTTGAATTTTTAGAGACCCAATTCATCCCCCCTCTTGGGTTATTCACTGGACAACAAGTGGTATCAGAGCCTTGTTCTCAGTATATAGGCTTTACTGCCTTGAGTAAAGATCTATGGCAACCCCAATTAGTACTAGTGTAGTTGAGGGACAAGCCTCAAATAGACCTCCATTTTTCAATGGAATAAATTAAACTTATTGAAAAACTAGGATGAGAATTTATATGCATTCTATAGATTATAATTTATGGAAACTAGTTGACAAGGATCTTCATATTCCTTCGGTGGTGGTTAATGATGTTTCCATCCCAAAACTCGAAGAGGATTGGGATGAAAATGACATTAAATAATCGAGATCAATGCTAAGGCAATGAATCTCTTGTATTGTGCATTAGATCCTAGTGAGTTTAATAGGATATCTACATGCATGTCTGCTAAAGAGATATAGGATACACTTGAAGTTACCCATGAGGGTACCAATCAAGTGAAGAACACTAAGATCAATATGTTAGTGCACACATATGAGATGTTCCGAATGGAACCGAATGAATCTATCACTGATATGTATACACATTTTACAAATATTGTAAATGCTATGAGAAGTCTTGGTAAAGTCATATCTAATGCTGATCTTGTGAATAAAATTTTTAGATCACTTCCGACATCATGGAATCCAAAGGTGACCGCAATTTAAGAAGAAAAGGATGTGGACAAGCTACCTCTTGAGCAGCTAGTGGGATCACTCATGACTTATGAGCTCAATCTAAAATAATAATCAATGGACATGGACAAGAAGAAGAAGGGGATTGCTTTCAAGTCAAATATTCAAGAAGAATCCTCGATTGATGAGTCCAAAGATGAAGAAGAAAGAGAAGGTGAAGAAGCCCTCCTTGCTCATAAATTTAGAAGATTCATGAAGAGGATGAAGTTTCCCCATAAGAAGAAATTTCAATCCAAGGAAAAAGGAAAGGAAAAAGAAAATAAGAAAGAAAAAGAAAATGAGAAGGAAGTACCTACATGCTTTGAGTGCAAGAAGCCCGGGCATTACAAATTTGATTATCCTCTCCTTAAGAAATCAAGGAAGAAACTAAGGAAGAAAGCAATGATGGCCACGTGAAGTGATAGCAAAGACTCCAGTTCAGAAGAAGAGCAAACTGAAATTGCAAATCTCTGCTTCATGGCACATCAGGACAATGAAGAAGTAAGTTCCGACTCTGAAGTTGATTTTATTTTTGATGAACTTAGAAGTGCTTTCGAAGAGCTTATGCATGATTATAAATTAGTTTTATTTGAAAATAAGAAACTGAAAAAGCATGCAAACTATTTTTCTTTAGAAAACAACTCTTTACTAAATGATATTACTACTTTGAAATCTAAACTAGATATTTTGGAAAAGAAAAATAATGCTTTAGTTATGAAAAATGAAGTTTTAAAAAGGCCTAAACAAATTATTTCTAACAATGAGCTTTTAAAGAAAAACAAGGATTTAGAACTTGAAAATGCTAAACACAAAAATCAACTTGAAAAACTAAAACCTTTTATTGACAAATTTACTTATAGTTCAGAAAAGTTGAATTTATTTTTAAACAATCAAAGTGATATTTTTAACAAGACAGGTTTAGGATATAAACCACAAAAGCAACAAAAGTATTTCAAAAACTTTTTTGTACCTGCATCATCCAGTATTACTTGTTTTACTTGTAAAAAATTAGGTCATAAATCATATCAATGTAATTTCAAAAAAATCATGTCTTTTGGTAAAGTGTGGGTTCTAAAAGGAACCATTTTGAATGCTAACCCTAAAGGACCCAAGTTGGCTTGGGTACCAAAAGTCAAAGCTTGATCTTATTGCAGGTGTGTCTTGCAACCAAGGAAAACAAACGAATTTGGTATCTTGATAGTGGTTGCTTAAGGCACATGACAGGAGATGTGTAGCAATTCACTTCTCTTGAAGCTTTAAATAGAGGGAATGTGACCTTCGATGATAATGATAAAGGTAAAATCATTGGTATTGGTAAGGTTCACATAACTCCTCCTAATAGTATCAGTAATGTACTTTTAGTAGATGGTTTAAAGCATAATCTTTTGAGTATTAGTCAGTTTTGAGATAAAGGTTTTCAAGTAATTTTTAAATCATCTTATTGCATGATTTCTAGTTCAGATATAAATGGAGTACAATTCATTGAAAAAAGGCATGGAAATATTTATCTAGTAGATCTTGATGATCTATCTTTGTCTAATGGAGAATGCCTTGTTGCAATGAATTTTACCAAGGAAGAGACTAATTGGTTATGGCTTAAAAGGTTAGGGCATGCTAGTATATACCTTATTTCAAAACTTTTCAAAAAGAATTTAGTTAGAGATTTACCTGAAATCAGTTTTGAAAAAGATAGAATTTGCCAAGCATGTCAATTTGGAAAACAAGTCAAAACTTCTTTTAAACCAAAAGGATTTGTAACTACTAGTAGACCACTTGAACTACTCCATATGGATCTCTTTAGACCAACTAGAACATCAAGTCTAGGAGGCAAGAGATATGGATTAGTCATTGTGGATGATTTTTCAAGATTTACTTGAATTTTCTTTTTAGCATAAAAAGATGAATCATTTTCTGTATTCATAAAGTTTTATAGAAAAGTTTCAAATGAGAAAGGTGTTTTAGTCTTTGTATTCGTAGTGATCATGGAACCAAATTTGAAAATCAAGATTTCGAAAACTTTTGTAATGAAAATGGTATAGAACACAATTTCTCTGCACCTAGGATACCTCAGCAGAATGGGGTAGTAGAAAGGAAAAATCATACTTTAGAAGAAATGGCACGCACTATGCTTTGTGAAAACGATTTGCCAAGGTATTTTTGGGTTGAAGCTATAAATACAGCCTGTTATATTTTGAATCGAGTTTTGATACACCCTATTTTAAAGAAAACTCCATATAAGCTTTGGAACCAAAGAAAATCAACTTTGAAATATTTTCGAGTTTTTGGTTGTAAATGTTTTATTTTGAACAATGGAAAAGATCATCTAGGAAAGTTCGATGCCAAGTCTGATGAAGGTATCTTCTTAGGATACTCTACATTAAGCAGGGCATACAGAGTATTTAACAAACAGATTTTAGTTGTAGAAGAGTTAGTACATGTTGTATTTGAAGAATCTACTAACAAATCCTCAAGAAAAGATGATACATTTGATAAATGTGCAGGTGCTGACAAACTTCAGAAGCTGACATTGGATGATCAAGCTCAACCAAATGAAGAAAATCAGGACAAGGATGAGAAAGAAGATGACACTCCAATGCATCAAGATCTCAAGGAGTGGAGGTTTGCTCATGGACACCCTAAGGAACTAATCTTAGGTGATCCATCTAAAGGGATCAAAACTCGAGCTTCTATTAGAAATGAATGTGATTATATTGCTTTTGTATCTCAAGTAGAACCTAAATGTTTTGAAGAAGCTGAAAAAGACTCTAATTGGATCAATGCTATGGAAGAAGAACTAATATAATTTGACAGAAATAATGTTTGGACACTTGTAGAAAGACCATCTAATATTTCAATTATTGGCACAAATGGGTATTTAGGAATAAATTAGATGAAAATGGTATTATCATTAGAAATAAAGCTAGGCTAGTTGCTAAAGGCTACAATCAGGAGGAAGGGATTGACTTTGATAAAATCTTTGCTCCTATTGCTAGACTGGAAGTAATTAGACTATTGTTAGCATTTGCCTGCTTTATGAACTTTAAATTATTTCAAATGGATATTAAGAGTACTTTCTTAAATGGTTTTATAAATGAAAAGGTCTTTGTTGAACAACCACCTGATTTTGAAAATCATGCATATCCTGATCATGTTTTCAAACTACACAAAGCACTTTATGGATTGAAGCAAACACCTAGAGCATGGTATGAAGGTTAAGCAAATTTCTTATTGAAAATGAATTTTCTAGAGAAAATGTTGACAAAACACTATTTTTGAAAATGAAAGATAATGATTTATTAGCAGTACAAATATATGTTGATGACATCATTTTCGATGCTACTAATGAAATTCTTTGTCAAGAGTTTGCTAAGCTTATGCAGGGTGAGTTTGAGATGAGTATGATGGGTGAACTAAACTTCTTTCTCGGACTCCAGATCAAGAAAACTTCAAATGGTATCTTCATTAACCAAGCTAAGTACACAAGAGAATTATCAAAAATTTTGGGATGGAGACTACTAAGCCAATAGGTACGCCTATGAGCCCCTCATGTAAACTAGATAAAGATGAAAATGGTAAATCTATAGATCATAAATTATACAGAGGCATGATAGGCTCTTTACTGTATTTGATTGCTAGTAGACCATATATTATGTTCAGTATTTGCATGTGTGCTAGATATCAGTTTGAACCTAAGGAATCACATCTTATGGCTATTAAGCACATTATTAGATATCTATCTAGTACTATTAGTATTGGTTTGTGGTATGCTAGAAATTCTTCTGCTGAATTGATTGGATATTCTGATATAGACTTTGCTGGTTGTAGATTAGATAGAAAGAGTACTAGTAGAACTTGCCAATTTCTTGGGGTTAACTTAATCTCATGGTTTAGCAAGAAACAAACTTCAGTTGCACTATCCACAACTGAAGCTGAGATATTACAGCAGGAAGTTGTTATGCTCAAATCCTATAGATTAAGCAACAACTTGAAGACTTTGGAATCAAGTTAGCTAGAACTCCTGTTAAATGTGATAATACCAGTGCTATTTGCTTGACTAAAAATCCTGTTCAACACTCTAAGAGCAAGCACATTGAAATTAGGCATCACTTTATTAGAGATCATGTTGAAAACAATGATATTTTGCTTGAATTTATATGTACTGAATTTCAATTAGCTGATATTTTAACTAAACCTCTCTTCAAAGATCGATTCTATATGATTAGAAGAGATCTCGGGATCATCAATCCATTTGATTAAATCCTTTCCCCCAAATTTGACTCAAATTAGATCTATTCAACCTAATTTATGAGGAATCGTGATTAATCATTGATGATTTGATTCCAAAAATATATTATTTTAATTAATTTTGATCATTCTGTGAAATTCCTAATTTTTCAGTTTTTAAGTCGATGTATCGACACATCATGAGTCGACACCAAATGTATCGACACATGCATGAGTCAACACATGACCGACAGGAAACTGAGATTTAAGGGATTTTCGAATCATTTTTCCCCCAAATTTTTTTCTCCTCCGAGCTGACACATCGATTCCAGGTATCCATCCTGTTCATCCTCTCATTTCTTGCTTTTACCCACCATTTTCTTGGATTTGGAAGATCGGTGGCCGTGTTTGTTGGATTTTCTCCTAGGTTTTAGCTCCTAAATCCTAGAAACCCTCCTTATTCCATCAAAAACCTTGCCAAATCTTTGATTCTTGACAATGGGTCCTCGCAAACAAGTCGTTCACCGACCTTGTCAGTCACATCATGAAGAGGAGTGGAGAACGAGGGCACGACATGAGTCTAGAGCTCCGAATCTGCCTGCACAATCGTTGTTTACACCTTCTAACTGGATGAGCTCCAACACAATGGTTGGAGGATGCTGAATGGACTTCTCCTTCTTAGACTAGCAGCATTTCAGGATTAGAGATTGGATTAGACATGCTGGGTTGGCCTCTTTTTGTTCGCTTAGTGAGAGATACTATCCCGGGTTGATGAGAGAGTTCTACGGATCACTTGCCCGCGGATCAGATGGTTGGGTTACATAGGTTAGAGGATGGGATATCCCCATTTCATCAAAGATTTTGAGCTGAGTGTGGGATATACCCATGACTGGATTAGTTATTGACAGTCTGATGGATAGAGTTAGTGGCCTCCAGTGTATTTTTGAGTCCAATATCTTACCAGAGGGAGCCACTGTTCCAGCATCAAGACTATCTACGGAGATGAGACTGCTACATCATATTGTCCCCCGGATTCTTCTGCCGAAGATCGGTGACTACATTGCCGAGCGAGAGTTGCTGGTGATGGTCTCACTGATTCAGCGGATGACGATTTGTCTTCCTGTTCTGATGATTCATCAGATTACTGAGGTGGCGTCTAGTCAGCGACTCCGCATGTCGTATGGCATGGGATTGACTGTACTGTTTCAGGAGTATGGAGTCAGCTTCCAGGATGAGCCTTATCATACTTTGATCCATACCGATGTATATGACATCAGGTCACTACATCGCATGGGTTATCATTTAGTCCTAGGCCAGTGGACATGGAGGACATCAGGACAGGCCGAGGATAGAGCTGACATTGATGAGGACATAGTAGAGGAGGAGCAGATTCTTTCAGGTGAGGCTAGATCGAGCGAGACACAGCCTGAGACGGCAGCACAACTAGCTCAGCCTAATCCTTCTACATCTGCCCAGCCATAGCCAGCGCAGATAGAGACTCGTGGTACTTTGGATACCTTAGAGGACAGAGTCAGATGCATAAAGATCGATGTTTTCATCATGAGGCAGCGTCTAGATGTTTTTATTACTGAGACGAGAGAGAGCCACATTGGTCTTAGTGATGGTATTTCGGCTATTCTCTCAGCACTGTCCAGATCATCGACGAGTGCTCCTGCTGCAGACACTGTTCCTGCTTCTGTTGATGTACCTACCCCAGCACCAACTGATGACCTTGCTGATATCGATACTGGTGTTGAGACTACTGTTGGAGATGGAGATGGAGACACTATTATTGGAGATATTGATGGAGACGTGGAGACTGACTCAGACCGGTTTGATATTGCTGATTTTACATCAGAGCCTGTTGCGGAGGTGACGGATGACATGCCTGCGAGCCCTGTTATTGACCCATCCTTCTCACCTGTCCCGTTTCCTGATTCATCCTCTCCTTCTAGATCGGTTGATCACACTCCAGTTCCAGTTCCTATTTTTATTCTTAGTCCTGTTATTGATATACCTATTATTGATCTACTTACTGTTGATTCTCCTGACATCATACACTTATCATTGAGACACCCTCTTTTGACACATCTATTGTAGATACAACAATACCTTCCATAATTGATATGATTGTTCTTGATACGCATGTATCATCAGCTGTTACACCTACTTTTGATAGTCCTACCCTTCATACTTCATCAGTCACTCGAGATCTTGGGTTTTATACACCCGGCTTTCAGCATCTCGATTCAGGACCTACTTTTGATCGTACTCCTACTCCAGCTATTGCTAAGATGATTCACCCGATCAGTTCAGTTCCTACGGAGGACGTAGCTCCTACCTCTACTACTTCAGCCAGAGGTTGGACTTATATTCATTGTAGAGGACGTGGATGCCATACCCCTCCTCAGCCGACCAGGACCAGACTTTGAGATCTTCGATCACAATGATCGCAAGCTCGATCTTCTTCTGATACCGGATCGATCGAGATCGGTTCATCTTCTGATGACTCGATGGATAAGGATTAGGATACTGATGTACTTCTAGATAGTTTTATACTTCTAGATAGTTTACATTCATGCTTATATGTACTTTTATCTTTATTGTGTACTTGATGTACAAATTTCTGACATATATGAAAAACTTTTTGTTTTCTCATTTCTATGTGTTTGTTCAAATGAATGATGTCTTGAATTGCTTTTATACATTCAATGACTATTCTATATCTTGTCTATTCATTTTCTTAACTTCCTATCTTTTAATGATAACAAAAAGGGGGAGTAAGTTATTTGGTGAGAAATTTAAGTATAAATGACAAATTTTTGAAAATTCTTGAAAAATGATATGTATACGCATTTTTTAAAAAAAAAATTGAATTGAAAGTTATTTAAAAAATTCCTTAAGAAAGGAGGAGCTTTACTTTATGTTCAATGAAAATCCTTTTGAAATAAATTTAATCATTAAAAAAAACACTCTTTCAATGTTAGAAAAGATTTTTTTACAAGTTTTATTATGAATCATTGATTCAGGGAGAGCTTTGTTGACTGTTGAAATTTCTTTGTAAAGTATCATAATACATACACTCTACAAATTTAAATGTATATCATAGTTCTGATACTTTCTAATCTTGCAACAAGCTCTAATTCTCTTACTTGTGGTCTAAATGATTATATCTTTAATGCAAGTAATGCTGATATATTTGATGCTTTCAATATTGTGCACCTTAAACAATTCTCTTAAAGCCTTACTTTTAAAGCAATTTATACTTAAGGATTTTGTTATCATCAAAAAGGGGAAGATTGTTGACTCCACTAATTGATTTTGATGATAAGTAAAACAATTAAGTATAATTTGAGGACTAATGATTTGCTTTATGTGTGTTTTCATTGAAAGGATGCTCACAAAATTTGAAGAAGCACATTTATGTTGAAGAACCAAGGTTGAATGAAATGAGTGCTCAAAACAAGACTTGCACACTCAAAGAAATGGTTGAATGGATGACTAAGGCAAATGGAAACATGTTCAAGCACAAGTTTAGCAATTTCTGTAATTTTTCAATGAAGTGTCGATTCAAGGTGTCGACACATGAAGAAAAAGTGTCGACTCAGGCCGGTATGTAGCAATGTTTCAAATGGCACAGTTGATGTGTCGATACATGGATCTTATGTGTCGATTCAAGGTGTGAGCACATGGATCAATACATTGCTTGAGAACTTTCAAGTCACAGAACTTGCAGAAGTTGAAGGAACAGTTGATGTGTCAACACATGGATACAACGTGTCGACTCAACTGAGAATGTGTCGACTCAACTAATTTTTTAGAGAATCTGAATGGAGCAGTTTGAACTTGTGTCGACTCAAGAAGAACATGTGTCGACATTATGTGTCGACACATGAAAAGAAATTGTCGACACATGGAGTTCTGGCAACAGTAACGGCTAGTTTTTTCAAAAATAGAACTCATCCCAAATGGCCCCAACGGCTAGTTTTTCAAGTGTAACGGCTATATTTCGGCTTTGAGGGCTTGTGAAGGTATTTAAAGGCTCCAAATCAAATCAAGAATGTATGTATTGAATATCCAAAAAGAGTTTAGAGAGAAAAGAAGAGAGAAGAGCCTTAACTCCTATTCATTCAAGGTTCAACCACTCACAAGCTAAAGGAAGCCTCCAAGCATTCAAAGCCACCAAGAGCATTGAAGATCATTCAATCTTGGGCATTCAAAAGGCTTCAACAAGAGCAAAGCAACACTACATTGAGCTACATCAACTTATTTGCTTTATTATTGAAAGCTTACATTGGTTCTTTATTTCTCCAACTTATATCTTGTAAAGGTTTTTGGTTAGCCTATTGGAAAACAAAGTGAGGTTATTGGTAAGCCTTGAAAACTAATTAGGTTGGTGGTTAGCCCGCAAAACCACTAAGGTTCTTGGTTAGCCCAGAAAACCAAGGGAGGTTTTTTGGTTAGCCTTGTGAAAACCAATTAGATTCTTGGTTAACCCGTAAAACCAAGTGAGGTTGTGACTTGTAGGCCTTGTAAAACAAGTCGGATTTTGATTAGTGAGCCCGAAAAACTAATCGGCTGTAATCGTTTGATTATAGTGAATTTCCAAGGAGATCTTGGGGAATGGATGTAGGTGCATTGTTGGCACCAAACCACTATAGCTTGTGGTATTTGTGATTGCTTGTTCTCTCCCTCCTTGCTCTTTACATTATTGTTATTACTTTTAATTTCCGCTGCACTACTACTTTAGAGCATTATACTTAAATTTTAGTACCTTGTTGAATTGAATTGCAAATCTTGTCTTGTGAAGTTTGCTACTTGTGTTATCAAGTTTAGCTTTGAATTTTTAGAGACCCAATTCACCCCCCCTCTTGGGTTGCTCACTGGGCAACAATCTCGCCAAATGTGCATTTGGCATTGCAACGTGAAGGTTTATAGGGTTCATGGTCATCTAAAGGGGGATAGAGACCAACCCCAAGAAGATCCAAGCGATCACTAGCATGAGGCACCCTGTCTCCAAGGAGGTCCAGCACCTGACTGGTCGCATCATGGCATTGAGTCATTTAATTTCACACTTTGCTGAGCGCTGCCAGCCATTCTTCAAGGTGCTATGCAAGATGATGACTTTACCTGGATGGAGTGCTGGGAAGCTTTCGAGGTGGTCAAGAAGCTCCTCACCTCCCCACCATTGCTGTTTAGGCTGGAGCTCAAGGAAGAGCTCCTCCTGTACCTGGTGGTCTCACCAAAGGTGGTCAGCACAGTGCTGGTCCGTGCTGACAAGGATGGCTCCCAATGGCCAGTCTACTATACTAGCAAGCTACTCTATGATGTAGAAACTAGGTATATTTGATCCGAAAAGATTATCTTTGCACTTATTGTATCTTTGCAACATCTCAGGTCCTACTTCTGGGCATATTCGATTACTGTCCTCACTGACAAGCCCCTAAGGGCCATCCTAAGCCACCCTGACACATCAAGGTGCCTGGCCAAGTCGGCGGTGAAGCTTAACAAGTTTGACATCACCTGCCATCCATGACCGGTGCAAAGGCCCAAGTCCTTGCCGATTTCCTGGTAGAATGCACCTAGGCGATCGAAGACCTAGAGGAGGCAGACTAGCAAGCCAAACTCGGGTAGGACCTAAGAGAATGGTGCCCTAAAAGCCAATCATTATAAGGGCATTTCTACGATTTTTCAACTCATGTATGATATTATTTATCAATAAAAGGCATCTTTTGATTCATCATACTGCTGCATCTTATCAAGATTATGATGAACTTCATAGGTTAGGGCAATGAAATTAGGATTATGATGGAGATCATAATGGTGAGACCTAAGTTCCTATAAATTCTAATCTAAAATATTCCTAGTCATTGGATAATCGATTCGGGGATCGATGAATCATGAAATACTAGCATATCCTATGTATGCTCGATGGAGAGGGTGGTTAGTCTCACAATCACTTGTGTAGAGACATTAATACAAGGTTGTGGGTACTCATTAAGTTATAAGTCCACTGAACTGATCTGATAAGAGAACATCAAATGGAAGTCTTACTTACTTGTCAAAAGAATATTATCTTAGTGGGAGTTGTACATGTGATCCTTAGACCTGAGACTATCATAGTATCTTATGCACATGACCCATGTTTGGTACATACTCAGTCATGGCAATTAAGTTATGTAGGGGTGTTTCTGGATATGGTGGATTGTGTATGAAGGTAATGAGTAGGTCAACAAGGAATCGATCACTCCTAGTAAGAGAAGAAGTTATCCCATGTAATATCTTCGAATGATGCCTCAGAAAGTCTTTGATCAAAGTAGGATGAGATTAGATAGGATTTTTAATCATTCATTGGTTAAGTCTTTATTATCGAATTGAGATTCAAAAGGATTAAGTGCTAGGGTTTGATATTTATCCATGCCCATCACTTAATCAGGATACAGGGGGATCGAATGATTGAATTGCACGGTAACTTTCTACTGAAGGATATTTTGGTACTTTTCATCAAATTCCTCATCTTCCAGGTAGGCATGATATGTTGCTAGATGACAATCATGTCTTGTGGGTTTTCATGAATCAATTGGATTGAATTCATGAGTCAATTCGAAAGCTAGCTCGAATTAGCAACTTAGGTCAGCTCAATTTGACCTAATTAGGTCAATCGGGTCCGATTGGATCGAATTAGCTTGGACCTAGATCTATTTCTGGCTAGATATGGAACCCAAAGGGTCACACACATTAGGGAGTTGGCCTAGAAAGTCAATTGACATTTAATTAGGGTCATGGGATCCTAATTGGTTAGCTAAAATTGCACATTAGCATGTGTATGCTTCTCTAACTCCTAACCCTATTGAATTGGATCTAAAAGGTTACTAAATGGACTAACAAATTTATGGGAGACCTAAATTGGGTTGAGTCCTAAGTGGGATGAATTTATCAAAATTTATCTGATATTTTTCATGACTTTTATGTGCCAAATATCAAGAGTCCCAAAGGCATGGGACTCTTGGCACCAAAAGAAATGGTCGGCAATTAAAGGGACGCAGAAGGACCAAGAGTCCTTTTGCTTGACAATCACGTATGTGGTGATAAAGTACATTTAATCCCATTTCACTTGACACCCATATTGGATATACTTTGACTAGTCAAAGGTAGTATATGGCATGGAGAAAGTTGACCGACAAGTGAAGAGTGACGACTCTTCACTATTGGTGCATAGAAAAGGATCTAAAGTCCTTCTGCTTTGGGGACATGGTTTCTAGGTAAAGCAAGGCATTACTTAGCCTCTTTTCCATGCTAATTGAATGGCTTATGACTAGTCAAAAAAAAAGAAGAATGTGGTGGAAGGAAGTTAGCGCACATGAAGAGTTGCGACTCTTGATGTTTGGAGCTAATTCTAAGAAGCAAAGTCCTTCTGCTTTAAGGAATTTCAAAACATCAATTCTTGAAATTAAAAGCCATGTCCCTTGGCTTACATAAAACTGGTATTTGACATGTGTCAAGTGGAGAAGTCTGATGAAATCATGAAGGGACTTGAGTGAGGTAGTTGGCGCATGAAAATAGTTGACCTTTCATTTATAAGACTCTTACTATATGAAGAGTCTTATTTGATAAATTGAAAGGCTTATCATGGGCTAATAAGAAGGCTTATCCGGTGCCTCCCTAGCTCCTATAAATACCCATCAGTGTTTAGGCTGATTGGATTTGATTCCATCTTTCTTTCTTACACTTACACTCTGCCACACTCTCCTTTGTCTCCTCCCTCCCTTGTTAGAGTTTAGGTCTTGTCTTAAGACAAGTCCACCATTTAAGACAAGGGTTTAGGAAGAGATTTAGAAAGTGGAAAAGAGAGTAAAGAGTGAATTTGGAGAGGGCTCAGAGTGCTCTACGGGAGGGCAAGGGTTTGAGCAAGGAAGGAGAGGCTGCCAAAGGAAGAAAGGCCATCAGAAGAGTCCCAATGCCTTAAGCAACCCACTAAGGAGTGCTTCCTAGGATCAATTCCTGTGTGGATCACCTCTGGAGGGCATGCAGTTGTATGCCTAGTGGAAAGAAGAAGAAATTAGCATTCCAGGTATTTTTCCAAATCTTAATTGCATGACTTGTTAATTATAATGAATAAGGGATCTTGGGCTTAGGGTTTCAAGTTGTTTGGAGTTTCAAGAAAGAAATTTTTTGAAATCCATTATTCCGCTGTGCCATCGAAACCCTAGAAACCCAACAATAATATCAGAGCCCTCTTATTTCATTCAATTAATGGTCAATTGAATATGCTTATATGATAGTGATATGATCATATATGGGAATCATATTCTGAAGCATGCCACTAATTAGGGTTCAATTATTTATTGAATGATAATATGATCATATATATAAATCGTAGTATGATGCATACTATTGAAAGATTATATGATAGTGCATATTATCAAGTATGGTGCATGCTATTGAATAATTATATGATTTTATGCATGATTAGTTCAATCACATATTTGAAATGTGTTATATCCTAGTAATTGCTTCAGATTAGGTTAGTCACCATAGCCGTCCGGTCATAGGAGTAATTTAGGATTTCATGGCCCTCTTTTCCCATTCAATGGGGTCTTCTATGGCATGTAGGGGTGCCTCTATGGCCATATCCCATGAACAAGTGAGGTGAACGGATTGATATTACAATCATATTTATGGTATGCATATTAGGGTTAATATGCTTGAATGATGGAATGAATATCATGTCAGATGTGTATAGTTATGAATACATTATGATGTCATGAATGTCAGGTTTTATGATGTCATGAATGTTAGGTTGACATGATTAAGTCAATATTAGGATGTGTTTGAGACCACTTAAGCCCTCATAAAATCAATATTTAGTCATAGTGTAAGTTAATCATGATGCAAAATTGATTAGGGTATGATCAGCCAATTGGTATCTAGGCAAAGTGGTTCTGGGAAGGTAAAGGGAATGAGATTTTTAATTGGTTCCATTGTCTGACCTGGCCAATTCAATTGGTGTCTAAGGAAAGCAACGGAAAACCCCCTTATCTCTTCCACTTACTTGGCCAATTTGGTCATATCTAAACCCTAAATTGGAAATGCTAAGTGATTAAGCACACTACACATTGCCTTCCTTTATGCTAAGCCAAATTCTTGTCAAAAACTATAGTAGGTTTGTTGTGATTAACACAAGGCCTATTCTAGGATTTGATATGATATTTGTCTTGGTGCATTTTATTCTTTATGGCATGATTGGTGGTGTTGCTTTATTGTGGTTGACACAAGGGCAACATTTATCAAACATGGCTGTATAGAAATAAAGGGTCTGACTAAACTAAGACATTATAGTTTATTGTGATTAACCAAGGCTATAAGTATCTTAGAGGTAGCTGTTATGCTAAGAATTACATGGATTGCAATTGGAAAGGAATTTTTCTACCCTTGAACTCATGGGTGTTTGTTGTGATTAACACAAGGCATTCATGAGGAATTGGGATCTCAACCCCACTAAGGAAGCCTTAGGAGGGTTTCCCGCTTACCATAGTTAAGGGTTATGGTATTCAATAGAAAAAAGTGGGAGACACAATTAGATGCGAAAGTCCTTGTCCAATTGTGAATATCATCATGAGTGGTCTGCGTATAGTTATTCTTTACTTACTATAGATTGTTACATTATGGCTTCTACTTTTTCACTGTCGGGCATCTTAGATGCCAATAAGTTGACCGATCTGAATTATGTGGATTGGTTGAGGAACCTAAGAATTGTATTAGCTTAGAAGAAAATTGCCTATATCCTTGATATCCTGACCTAGATCTGCTATGAGAGGATGCTACTAAGAAGGGTTCAAAGAGAAAAAGGAATCCTAAGAGTAGCTTCTAGAAAAGGAAAAAGGCAAGGAAGCCCTCTGCTGGTGGAACTTACTATCACTGTGGAAAGCAAGGGTACTGGAAGAAGAATTGCAAGTTATATCTTGCAAGTCAGAAGAAGGATGCTAGTGATGCATCAAAAAGTTTATACATGATACAAACAAACTTGTCATTGAGTTCTTCAGCTTTTGATACAAGGGTATTGGATACCGCATGTGGGTCTCATATCTGCAAGTCATTGCAAGGGTTACAGAGACCCAGAAGCTTGAAGAAGGGTGACTTTGAGCTGTTTGGCACGAGTGGTGATCCTATTCATGCTGAAGCTATTGGCACCTATCTGATGTTAGTGCCATCGGGCAAATTCTTGAATTAAAAGATTGTTAATATGTACCCAACATTATAAAGAATATTATTTCTATACCTTTGTTATTGAAACAAGGTTATGAAATAAATATTTCGAGCCATGGGTGCTCGATCTTCTTTTCAAAGTAGTTCTTTGGTTGTGGTACATTTGTTAATGGTCTTTTGATTCTATCACTTAATGATGAAGTTATGCTTGTTGAGAACAAGAAGAGAAAGAGAGATGATATAAATGTTACATATCTCTGGCATTGTCGTTTGGGTCATATTGGTGAATATAGGATAAATAAGTTGTACAAAGAAAATTTCTTTGAACCTTTTGATCATGAATCATTAGGAACCTGTGAGTCCTGTCTCATGGATAAGATGACCAAATCTTTATTCACTGGACATGGAGATAGGGCAACTGAGTTGTTTAGCCTAGTACACACAAATGTGTGTGGTCCTATGACACCTAGGCCAGAGGTGGATACTCTTATTTCATCAGTTTTACTGATGATTTATCAAGGTTCGGATATGTGTATCTTATGAAACACAAGTCCGAAGCCTTTGAAAAATTCAAAGAGTATCAAAGTATGGTTGAGAAGCAAACTGGGCATAGTATTAAAATCCTTCGATCTGATAGAGGAGCAGAATACTTGTCTAGTGAATTTCTCGATCATCTTAAAGACAAAGAATTCTCTCTGAATGGACCCCTCTATATACACCATAGTTAAATGGTGTAGCATAAAGGAGGAACTGAACATTGTTGGACATGGTACGGTACATGATGTGCTTCACAGATCTTCTAATATCCTTCTGGGATTATGCCCTAGAGACTGCTACCCACATACTAAACAAAGTGCCATCAAAGGCTGTTAAGAGTACTCCATATGAATTATAGAATGGAAAAAAGGCCAAGTCTTAAATATTTTAAGATTTGGGGTTGCCCTGCTTATATCAGGAATGTTTTTGGATATAAGCTAAGTGCTAGGGCTAACAAGTGCAGAATTGTAGGATATCCTAAAGAAGGTATGGGTTACTTTTTTTACCATCTTACTGAGCAAAAGGTCTTTGTTAGTAGGCATGTCACATTCTTGGAAAAGGAGTTTATCCAAGAAAAGGGCAATGAGAAGATATTTGAACTTGAAGAAGTTCAACCTACACCTAAAGTAATTCCTGAACCAGATGTTCCTAAGGTTCATGAACAACCACAACACACACCTCCTCTCCGTAGGTCAGAGAGAGTGTGAAGTGCACCTCTCAGATATTGTTTTGTCATAGGGAATGATAATGAAGCCAATATCATACAAGATGGTGATCTTGTGACCTATACGGAAGCTATCGAGAGTAAATACTCCGACAAATGGCTAAATATCAGGAAGTCTGAAATGGACTCTATGTATTCTTATCAGGTTTGGACCTTGGTAGATCCACCTGAAGGAATTAACTAAATAGGGTGTAAATGGGTCTTCAAGAAGAAGATAGGAGCAGATGGTCAAGTAGAGACCTACAAGGCCAGGCTGGTGTCAAAAAGGTTTTAGACAAAAACATGGCATTGACTATGATGAAACCTTTTCACCAATAGATATGCTCAAGTCCATTCGGATATTGCTTGCTATAGCAGCATACCATCATTATGAAATCTGGTAGATGGACGTAAAGACTGATTTCCTTAATGGAAATCTTGAGGAAGAAGTCTATATGACACAGCTAGAGGGTTTTGTCTCAAATTGGAGACCAAACCAAGAATGCAAGCTAAGGAAGTCCATTTATGGACTAAAGTAAGCATCGAGGAGTTGGAATATCCTCTTTGATGAAACAATCAAGGAGTTTGGTTTTATCAAGAATGTGGATGAACCATGTGTGTACAAGAAGTCAAGTGGAAGTGCCCTTGTTTTCTTGGTTATGTAAGTCGATGACATACTCATCATTGGAAATGATATCCCAATGTTGCAATCGGTCAAATCTTGGCTATCAAAGTAGTTTTCCATGAAGGATTTGGGAGAGGCATCCTACATACTGGGTATAAAGATTTATAGAGATAGATCTAAGAGGATGCTGGGCTTATCCCAATCCAGGTACATTGACTTAGTGTTGAAGAGATTCAACATGGAGGGAAGAAGGTTACTTGCCCACGAGTCAAGGTATAATTTCTCCAAGAAGATGTCTCCTAAGACACTGGAGGAAAGAGAGAGAATGAGTTTGATCCCTTTTGCTTCAGCTGTTGAATCAATTATGTATGCCATGTTATGTACCATGCCTGATGTTGCTTATGCCTTGGGCATAGTAAGCAGGTTCCAGGCTGATCCAGGGGAGGATCATTGGTGATGTAGGATGATAATTAAAACTAAATTACTGATATAAAGATCTAATTAGTAGAGAAAAACAGAGATTAATTTTTTATATTTTTTTCATATTTTTAAGAGAGCTCAAAGAAGACAGTAAAGGAAACTAGTTCTTGATAATTATCCACAAGTAAACCTACAAAATAACTAGAAAAATAGGACTTGGTGGCTGAGAAACCACCGTAAACTAGGGTCTACTTATCAATTATTCAGAAATTAAAGAGGAGGGAAGAGGTTTTAAGTTTACCAATGTAGAATCATCCCTTTGAAGTAAATCTGGCAAGACTCTCAAGATTATCATGTCAGGGTTTCAAGAACTCAATCACGGGCACTAATCTTCCGCGCGATGCTGGTTTCAAGGCAAGGATACCTCACTTCGATTCCTGATCACCTGCAAACACTCAACAACGAAAACTCAGATTAGAAACTAGCAAAGGAAGGAAAAAGAATGGAAAGGAAGGGTTAAAAGTGGTGGCTAGGATTTCTTGTTGGCTGGATAGGTAGGATAACTAGGGCCTCGCACCCCATGATGTTCCGAAGAACAAAGAAAAAGGGTCTCACACCCCGCGATATTCCAAAGGATAAAGGAAAAGAGCCTCACACCCCACGATGCACATAGCAAAGGAACAAAATTCGATAGAGCTTCCTTGTTGATGAATAATAATAAAATTATAAGGGGGTTGATGGGGTATTTATAGACCCTCAACCAGTGGTGTAAGGGATTCAAACAGTAGACTTTTTCTCCCTTGTACTGCAACTCCTAGAATTCTAGCTCTATGCATCCTGGACTCTTGTCTCTGGATAGAAGAGGACTCAAGAGTTTTGGTGAGACTCTTGAGTTCTGAAAACTTAATCAGCTCTAAACCTGTTTGATCCAAATATCTGCAGTATAGAACCATTGAACCTCCTCCATTTAGGTGATCAAATATTTTAGAACTCCTTGGATGTTGGCATGAAAAAAATGCTTGGCCGACTCTTGAAATTTTTGGGCATGAAATTCTTGAATGGAGGCGCCAATTTGGGAGAGTCCTTCACATTTACTTATCTTAAAATTAAGTTGGCATGAAATCTTTAGTGAGAGGGCACCAAGGATGAGACTCCTTCTTATTTACTTCTCTTAAAAAGAAGTTGGTGCTAACTCCTTCTTAAGTCACCGACCAAAGAGGATTTGTGGCATGTGTTGTCATGTGATAATTTCCAAATAAAGTGACATGAAGTGTGTTGGCATGACATGTCCAAACATGACATGTGTTGAAGTCCAGATTCTTGAAAGGTGGCGCCAAGAAAAGGGTTGCACATGCTAAGTGACTTGGACTAGCACATGGAGTCACATGGCTTGTCTTGGGCTAGCACATGGGTCTTCAATTTGGTGCACATGAAGTATCTTCGATTGGGACCCCCTTGTATTACAGGACTCAATAACTAATTATTACAAGACTCAAAACTAAATAACTAAATCCCACTTGATCAATTGGAACCCAATTTGATCAATAGACAAGACTCATGTAACAAAAAAGAATAAATTGGTAAACAGGGTTTGGCCCAATAGAGTTTGACATAACCAATAAATGGGGTTTTTATATAATATGGTAAAAAAGGTTTAGCCCAAAAGGCTAAATAACAAAACCCTAATTACAGTTGGTAAAAAGGGCTAATCCTAACTAAGCCAAAATAACAGAATTTAAAATAAAATATTTACATGGTAAAAGGAGTTGGGTTCAGGGATTTATTCATAGGTGATCCACAGGGATGTGGGTTCAACCTATCAATATTTTCTAGCCCTGGTGTCCACACCAATTCTTCCCGGGTGGGAGAAACTCGACCCTGTCGAGTATGGATCAACGTCACTGTGATAGCGCTCTAGCAAGTCTAGGTCAACTCTCTGCAAGTCCTCTCTGGTGATTAAAGAATTACCAGTCTCAGGTCATCCTTACTAATGAACCAAATACCGCGGTAATCTTTGCTCCAGGTAGCAATGATTTTGTTATCCAAGATCCGCTCAATCTTGTCTCTCTGGGCTAGTGGTATGGCAGGTGGACACACTTGGGTTGGTTCACTCTCAAGGACTAGATTAGGCCAAAATGGCTTACTAGGAATCAACGTTGGCTCCCTATACTCAATAAGGTCTGAAACATTGAAAGTTGGACTAATACCTAGTTCAGGTGGTAACTCGAGCACATAGGAATTAGACCTAATTTTTTTAATCACTTTGTATGGTCCACTACTATAAGCATGTAACTTTTTCATGGTTCCAGGTGGGAACCATTCAGGCATAGTCTAACCATAACAAAGTCTCCTTTATTGTATTCTTTGAGTCTTTTTTTCTTTTTCCTTTTTTTCTTTTTTTTTATTGACATGAAACTAAACCCTAAACTACAACTGAGTTTGACTTTTGGTTGGTGGGTAACATGCAGATGAGAATGGTGCATGGACTCCTACCAAATGCCATAGAGTCTGCCATAAATAGGTTGTAAACCTAACATGCTCAATGGGCTTATGCAACATGCTAACCTCTATAAAATGCAAACTAATGGTCCTAGAAATATGGGAAGCTTCAGGAAAAGGTAGAAAATAAGTAGATTCGGGGGTGACTTGGTAGGGTAAAAAATAAGAAAAGGGTTCAGGAATTTGTCCTAAACTAATGGGGTTGACCTTAAGGTTTGGACATTGATTCACACCAATAGGTAATAAAGGGTCAGCCTGAAGAAAGGATGAGTCAAGAATTTTAGGAAAAAGATCTTTAATGGAGATTGATGGAGTGAATTCTTCTTGAGATTTTTGGTTTGGAAAAATTAAGTCCTCACTGATTGCTTTAGGACTAAGTTCTATAGCTTGACTCTTTTCCAGGGTTTCCCTAGGTAAGGTCTCTGTAGTAGGGTTAGGTTTTTCATGGGTCTCTTTTTCTAAGGGTCCTACCAATATAGTTTCAATCAGGGTATGGTCATGGTCAACTAACTCTGGGCTGGCTTCAGCCTGGGTGCCTACCGAGTTAACTAATTCTAGGTCAGCCATATGTATTTCATCTTCTCCCTCATACTCATCCACTAAGTTCATCTCAGCTTCATACACTTCTTCTTCAATAGCATCTTGGTGAACCAATGGGATAGTAGAAGTAGGCCGATTAAGAGAAAATTGGCTAGGATCTGGGCTAGTAGGTGTAGGTCAGCTAGGATTAGGGTTGAGTCAGCTCTGGTGAGAATTGAGTTGACTCTACTGACGATGGGTCGACTCGGGTGAATTTAACTAGATCCTAATTTTTGATAAGATGTACTAATCCTAATGGGTTTTGGCCAACTAAGCGAAACCTGACTAACATTTGGTTGATACCTAGGGTTTATGGGTTCCTTGGGTTCATAAGATATAGGTTCAGACCTATGAGTTATGGATCTAGATTCGTAGGAGCTTGGTTCAAAGGATCTGGGTGCATAGAAACTAGGTTCATATGATCTGGGTAGATACTTTTCCCTAAGTTTAAGTTTTATGTCACCCCAAGTAGTTTTGGATATGTCTCTTCTTCGTTTGATCATTCTTTCATCATCATCCCAATAAATCCTAGCCTGGTGTACTAATTTAAGCTTAGCAAACTTAAACTTTATTTCATCAGACACTAGTTCCCTCTCAAAATATAGATACATACTGATGTGGGACTAACTAGATGCGAAGATGAGGAATGATGCAAGTGGTTTTTTTTTTTTTTGTGATTTTTAAGTGTTATTAAGGATTTAGGATTCCCGAAGAAAAGACAATAGCAGATCTAGGGATTCGATAATGATAAGAACTACTAGCACGTAAATTAGCCCCTAAGCAAGAATAAAAAGAGGACCCCGGATTGAGAAACCCCGTAGGACTTAGCTCTCGAATCAATATCTACTTAGGAGTTCTAGGGTTACAAACCTTAAAAGCTCTGAAGCGCCTGATGCCGAGTTCACTCGCTCTCACGGATGCGGCCTGGATGATCGAGCCTTCAACCCCTGCAGATGCGCCAGCTTTCCATCCAAGGTCTCGAAGGCAAGGACAACCGACTCCATGTTCGTGGTACCTGGAGGACCTGCGAGCAATCAATAGAAGGATTAGGAATCAATAAGTATTTGGAAGAAATAAAAAAAGAAAGGCTGAAGATGATGTTGATTGTGGGTCTTCTTGTTGGGTGCCTAGATGGAACATCCAGTTGGTCTCCAAACTCGAAGATTGAAGATGGATTTGGCAGAAGAGATGGTAACTTGAGGCCTCACACCTCTCGATGCCCGAAGGCGAAGGCGCTCCCTCACGAAGATCGACGTTCTTAAGGAATGAAGGCAACTAACAAAGAGAATGGCTCTCAAATATTTTATTTTCATTCATCATCATTAACATTACAAAGGAGGGGGTAAGGCCCTTTATATAGGCACCTTAAGACTCTTTCAAAATTTGAATGAAAAAATACATTCCTTCTCTTGACGAGGCACCAAAAAAATTCTGAAATTCAAAATAAATCTGAAATCCTCCTTCTTGGCTGACCAAGGCTTGAATTTGATTTGGGCATGACATGATTTTGGGCTTGGAAGAAAGAATTTGGCTCCCTTGGACTTGGAAAGTTGACCTTCAATTTGGGAAGAAGGCAAGATTCATGACTTGTGTCTTCCCTCTTTCCTTGGTTACTCACCCTTCTTTGGAGAGAAGCTTGAAATGAGGCTTGGAGCAAGGCCTTTGTCTTCAACCTTTCCTTGGTTGCTCTCCCTACTTTGGTAAGTGGCTTGATGGAGGGAGGGAAAGGAGGAAAGGATATTTGAAGTGTCTCCATTTGGTGCCCAAGAAACTCCTACTTGTGCCGCCCACTTGGCAAGATAAGGTGGCGCCACATGGAATGGTGAAGTGGCGCCACATGGGGTGGTGAAGTGGCACCCTAGGGTTGACATGTTGACCTTTAAGGCTTGGCCCAATAGTAGTTGAGCTGGATTCAAAGACCACTCTGGCTTGGACCCAGACTTGGACTAGACTCAATATAGGACTGGACTCAATACAAGACACAACTTGACCAAATTGATCAAAGTACAAGACTAAACACAAACACTTGAGACTCTATTCATGGCTAAAAAAATTTACAATGTTTAGGCTTGAAGCCTTATTACAAGACCTGAAAAAATTGAAACCCTAATCAGAGGTCTGGTGCACACACTAATTCTTCCGGGGTGGGAGGAACTCGACCCTGTCGAGTAAGGGTTGATTTGGCTTTGATATTTTTTCAGAAGGTCGGGGTCGAGGTGCTGCAAGTCCTCTCGAGTATCCTATGAATCATCGAACTGCGGTCGGCCTTGCAATCAGACCAAGTAATGCTGAAAGCCTTTGTCCCGGGTGGTCATAGCTTGATCATCCAGGACACGCTCGATCCGCTCTCCTCTCTCAGGTAAAATTGGAGGTGGACACTCTAGGTCAGGTTTGCCCTCATATGAAAGGTTAGGCCTAAATGGCTCACTGGGTATGATTGTTGGTTCCCTATACTCAACTAAGTTCAGGATATTGAAAGTCGAGCTAATGCCATAATCTGGGGGTAGCTCAAACACATAGGCATTAGGGCTAACTCTCCTTATCACTTTAAAGGGGCCAGCTCCACGAGCATGAAGTTTTTTAACCATTCAGACCTAAGCCTAACCATTAAAGAATCCCTTGTTCAAACTCTTTGGTTCTCTTCTGGGAATCAGCCAAATTATTTTAAAATTTATACTTAATGCAAAATTCTAACATGATACAAAATGCAAACTCAACTATGCATTCCTATTGAGAGGAATTTTATTGGGCTCCTAGGGTCTAAACCTAACAGACTACTAACTCTTTAGGTTTGACCCTGGTTTGGTATGCACAAGCAAAATTACCATGGATCCCTAGCAAATGCCATAAGGTATACCAAAAGTAGGTAGCAAATGGGATGGGCTCTAGGGATTCACGCAACCTAGAAATCTTAGCAAAATATAACCCCATGGCTCTAGAAACGTGAGAAGGCTCAGGGAAGGGTAGGAAATAAGAATCGGAGTCTTGGGGTGGCTTATGGAAAACATGAAATAGACCTTGGTTATTCAGGATGACCTTAAAATTTGGATATTGTTCTATAGGTGTCATATGGTCCACTTGTTCTGGTAGATTTTGGGGCTCGCTAGGGTCAATCCCACAATGAGGAAGGTCTGTTAAAGAGGATCCTAGGACCAAGTCTATAGTATAATGGATGTCTCTTAGGGGTGGAAGTTGATCAGGTAACTCATCGGGAAGTACATCCTTAAATCCTTTTAGAGCTTCAACTATCTCTTGAGGATGTTCTCTTTGGGTCGATTCATTAAGGGTTTGTTCCTGAACTCCTTCTGTGGATAAGACTGGCGAACCCTCATGTTCATTTACTAAATGTGAACCTGGCTCGGTCATTTCTTCTTCAAATTCTTTAGTGGGTTCAGGATCTTTTTTCTTTGATTTCTCAATGATTTCAACCTTGGGCCCATCTTCACCATACTCCTTTACTAAACTTGGCTCACAGATGTTTTCTTTAGATTCTTTGATGGGCTCCAGAGTTTCTTTCTCTAGATTATTAATGGGTTCAACCTTTTCATACTTAAAGGCTTCAATGGGCTCAGGGGTTTTCTCATTTAAATTCTTAGAATGTTCAACCTTTCTCCCTGAAATTTATTAAAGGGTTCTTCCTCAGTGACCTCTTTCTCTAACTCCTTAGACTTGATCAGGGTGACTCCAGGCTTCTCTTCCTTAAGGCTACTTGATTCTCTTTTAACCTTGTCCTTAGGCTAAATTGGTTTGATTACAAATTTCTTTCCATGGTGACTAAAGGCACAAGTATTGGTCTGACCATAAAGGGTGGTGTCATGATCGTAAAGCTAGGGTTGACCTAGGATAATGATACTGGCTCCCATGGGAAGGACATCTTACCAAATCTCTTCCTCATATAATTGCAATTTGATCAAAACCTGGCATCTAGACTTGATAGGTATGGAAGTTGAATCTATCCATGAGACCTTATAAGGGTTGGGATGAGGAATTGGGGTCAATCCTAGGGCTTTGACAGTACTTAAAAAGATGGCATTGACATAGCTCCCACTATCAACTATGATCTTACATACCTTATCCCCTAACTTGACAAAGGTTTGTAGGATGTTAGTCCTACGCCAATCTTCTTGCACTATGTTTTGGGTAAGGATTCACCTGACTATTCCTAAAAGGTCTTCAGACTCTAAGGAAGGATCATGCTGAGGGTATTCCCTAGGGTGAGGAGGTGACTCAGACTCAAGCTCGATGGATGGTCTAATGTTCTTTTCTAAGGCTCCAATTCTATCTTCAAATTTATCAAGCCTATTGTTTATCCTAGCTAATTGTTTAGTGATGACCCTTAATTTATTCTCGTGGGTGTTTTCCATGGGTTCACTTGATTGGAAATGATGGGGGTGATAAGGGACTCCTAATCTAGTTGACATGCAACACACAATGAAAGGTGCTATGGGTTTACTAGACCTAAGTTCAAACCAAATATTAGGTCAAGATGACAATCTTGGTGGCAGTAACTTGGCACTTGGCCAAGTAAGTGTAAGGTTGGTGGAGGTTCCTTTTTACTTGCCTTAGACACCAATTTGAAATTGGCCAGGTAAGCGAACCAACCCACCTTCCTTCGGGCTCTTATCCCTAAACCACTTGTCTAGACACCAGATACTCAAGCACACACAAACAAGTTATCTAAATTGGCTTGACACTTGGTTCGACCCGACTTCGTGGGTGTCCCTAGCTCACTAGAGCAAGTTAAGTGTCTACTCTATTTTACTTAGGGGCCAGGTTCGTTATGCAGGTTGATGATTATTTGGGCTAGGAACAGGTAATGAAATCCTGACCCTATGTTAAATTGATGCCGTTTAGATGATTTATGAAAATGATGACATACAAATGATCTAATGAGATGGATCTAATTTATGTTTTTTTTTGGATGTTTTTGATGGATGAAAGCAGAAATAAAATGATGGAAATGACAAGAGATGATACTAAATGCAAAATTAAACTACTTGAAAAATGAAAACATGAAAAGATGCACTTGTTGAAAAATCACAAAATAGATTTTGCTCTCAGGTAGTATTCCGGCTTGTAGAAATTATACATGTTGCAATAAAATATGAGAAAATTATCAAAAATACTTTCAATTATGTGTGATCTGAAAAAATAAAAAACAGAGAGTTTGGAGATCTCTACAAATAGAAACACCTAAAAAAATAGACCATGTATGGAAAGAAGAATATGCAGAAATTAAAAGAAGATGAGATCTAATGTTGCAAAAAAAAAAAAATTGGATTTTTAAAACTTTTTTCTTGTGTTTACCTTCAAAGATCAATCATAGTGGCACCCCTACACACCTTAGAAGATCCCCGTGGAATGGGAGGAGAGGGCCTTGAAACCCTACTTTTCTCCTAAGATCGGATGGCCTGGTGAAGCACCTAACCAAGTACTTAAGAAGTGCTAAGTCCTAAACATGCTATGATACCAAACATGATGCGAGACTAACTAGATGTGAAGATAAGGAATGATGCAAGTGGTTTTTTTTTTTTGTGATTTTTAAGTGTTCTCAAGGATTTAGGATTCTTGAAGAAAAGACAACAGCAGATCTAGGGATTCGAAATGATAAGAACTACTAGCACATAAATTAGCCCCTAAGCAAGGATAAAAAGAGGACCCCGTGATTGAGAAACCCCATAGGACTTAGCTCTCGAATCAATATCTACTTAGGAGTTCTAGGGTTGCAAACCTCAAAAGCTCTGAAGCGCCCAATGCCGAGTTCACTCACTCTCGCGGATGCAGCCTGGATGATCGAGCCTTCAACCCCCGCGGATGCACCGGCTTTCCATCCAAGGTCTTGAAAGCAAGGAAAACTGACTCCGTGTTTGTGGTACCTAGAGGACCTACGAGCAATCAATAGAAGGATTGGAATCAATAAGTATCTGGAAGAAATAAAGGAAGAAAAATTGAAGATGATGTTAATTGTGGGTCTTCTTGCTGGGCGCCTAGATGGAACATCCAGTTGGCCTCCGAACTTGAAGATGGAAGATGGATTTGGCTGAAGAGACGATAACTTGAGTCCTCACACCTCTCGATGCCCGAAGGCGAAGGCTCGCCCTCACAGAGATCGACGTTCTTAAGAAACGAAGGCAACTAACAAAGAGAATGGCTCTCAAATATTTTCTTTTCATTCATCATCAATAATATTACGAAGGAGGGGGTAAGGTCCTTTATATAGGCACCTTAAGACTCTTTCAAAAATTGAATGAAAAAATGCATTCCTTCTCTTGATGAGGCGCCAAAAAAATTCTAAAATTCAAAATAAATCTGAAATCCTCCTCCTTGGCCGACCAAGGCTTGAATTTGATTGGGCCGTGGCATGATTTTGGGCTTGGAAGAAGGAATTTGGCTCCCTTGGACTTGGAAAGTTGACCTTCAATTTGGGAAGAAGGCAAGATTCATGGCTTGTGTCTTCCCTCTTTCCTTGGTTACTCACCCTTCTTTGGAGAGAAGCTTGAAATGAGGCTTGGAGCAAGGCCTTTGTCTTCAACCTTTCCTTGGTTGCTCTCCCTACTTTGGTAAGTGGCTTGATGGAGGGAGGGAAAGGAGGAAAGGATATTTGAAGTGTCTCCACTTGGTGCCCAAGAAACTCCTACTTGTGCCGCCCACTTGGCAAGATGAGGTGGCGCCACATGGGATGGTGAAGTGGTGCCCTAGGGTTGACATGTTGACCTTCAAGGCTTGGCCCAATAGTAGTTGAGCTGGACTCAAAGACCACTCCGGCTTGGACCCAGACTCGGACTGGACTCAATACAGGACACAACTTGACCAAATTGGTCAAAGTACAGGACTAAACACAAACACTTAAGACTCAATTTATGGCTAAAAAAAATTACAATGTTTAGGCTTGAAGCCTTATTACAAGATCCAAAAAAATTTAAACCCTAATCAAAGGTCTGGTGCCCACACCACATACCTTCTTCCCAATCAAGATAATCCTCAAGATCAAGATCACCATCAAAGGTAGGTGCTTCTAACCTAATGTACCTAGTGGCTCTCTCATCCTGGTCTATGAAATCATAATTGGGTCTCCTATGGTTAGTCTTCCAGATTTGGTCCTAGTGAGGGGCTATCCTAGGGTTGGGTTCTAGGAGTGGGTCAAGGTGTGTTTCAAATTTAGGTTTAGGACGGGTCTTACGGGTTTTCTCTAGGTTCCCTAATCGATCATCTATTCGGTTAAACTTATTATTCATTAGGGCAAATTGTTCAGTTATGGTCCTAAGGAAGGTCTCAAAATTGGGATCCATGATTAAACTGGGTTGGATTTGGGTGAAACTAATAGGGTGTGCCTGACCTAGGTAAGAAGTGGGGTCATGGGAGGCTCCCCCTACCCTCGCAGGATCCTAATTAAAAACCATGAAACCGTGTAGGGCATTTGCCTATGGATCTCTAGCCTTAGACACCAGATTCAAGTGATAATCAAAGGATTGGGTGCACTAGCTTTCACACAATACTTGGAACCCAGCCTGTTGGTGTCCCTAGCTCACTAGATCAATTAAGTCTAATTAATTTTAATTAAGGTTAGGCCTGATGCAAAGGTGGTGGTTGTGGGCCAAGGAAGGGTGATAAAATCCCTCCCTTATCTGAGATGCTCAAGTACCCTTAAGATTAGGTTACTTGATGATGATAGCAAGCATACGAAGATGCAATTAGGGTTTCCAAGTCTTTTTTTTTTAAGCAAAGATATAGTTTGCAGAAAAGTACCTAATATGTAGGAAATATGCAGAAAATTAAAATATACAAAATTTATGCAAAAAGAACCCAAAACTAGAATTACTGAAAATTCAGGGTAGAACTGTTCTTAGGTAGTAAATTAGAGATTCAGATGACTTAAATCTGAATTAAATTATAAGAAAATTTTGATAAATACTATCAATTATGAGGAATCCATCAAAATAAGAATCAAAATTTTCTAAACTTTTTACATATGGAAATAATTAAAATAACAAACTATGTATTGGAATGGATGTGATGCAGAAAATTAACCCAAATATGCCTCTCTTTGTTTTCTTCTTCAAGGGTCAATGATAGCAGTACCCCTACATGCCATAGGAAATTCCTTTTGAATGGGATATGAGGGTCTTGCAGCCCTACTTTTTCCTATGACCGGATGGCCATGGTGAAGCACTCAATCCGAGTACTTAAAGAGAAACTAAGTCCTAACCTGGTATGCAGAAATTTAGTATAAGAGTGATTAAACCCTAGTTTAACCTGCTCTGATACCAAAACTAATATGAAAAAATAATTAAAACTAAATTAATAATATAAAGATCTAATTAGCAGAGAAAAATAGAGATTAATTTTTTATATTTTTTTCAGATTTTTAAGAGAGACTCAAAGGAGACAGTAGAAGAAACTAGTTCTAGTTAATTACCCGCAAGTAAACCTACAAAATAACTAGAAAAATAGGACTTAGTGGTTGAGAAACAACCATAAACTAGGGTCTACTTATCAATTATTCAGAAATTAAAGAGGAGGGAAGAGGTTTTAAGTTTACCAACATAGAATCATCCCTCTGAAGTAAATTTGGCAGGACTCTCAAGATTATTATGGCAGGGTTTCAAGAACTCAATCCCAGGCTTCGATCTTCCATGCGATGCTGGTTTCAAGGCAAGAATACCTGACTTCATTTCCTGATCACCTGCAAACACTCAACAATGAAAACTCAAATTAGAAAGCAGCAAAGGAAGGAAAAAGAATGGAAGGGAAGGGTTAGAAGTGGTGGCTAGGATTTCTTGTCGGCTGGATAGGTAGGATAACTAGGGCCTCGCTTCCCATGATGTTCCGAAGAACAAAGAAAAAGAGCCTCACACCCCATGATGTTCTGAAGAACAAAGGAAAAGGGCCTCACACCCTATGATGCACATAGAAAAGGAAGAAAATTTGGCAGAGCTTCTTTATTGATGAATAATAATAATAATTACAAGGGGGTTGATAGGGACCCTCAACCAGTGATGTAAGGGATTCAAACAGTAGACTTTTTCTTCCTTGGACTATAACTCCTAGAATTATGGCTCTGGACATCCTAAACTCTTGTCTCTGGATAGAAGAGGACTCAAGAGTTTTGATGAGACTCTTGAGTTCTGGAAACTTAAGCAGCTCTGAACCTGTTTGATCCAAATATCTGCGGTAGAGAACCATTGAACCTCCTCCATTTGGGTGATCAAATATTTTAGAACTCCTTGAAAGTTGGTGTGAAAAAAATGCTTGGCTGATGCTTGGAATTTTTTGGCATGAAATTCTTGAGTGGAGGCACCATTTTGGGAGAGTCCTTCACATTTACTTATCTTAAAATTAAGTTGGCATGAAATTTTAAGTGAGAGGGTGCCAAGGATGAGACTCCTTCTCATTTACTTCTCTTAAAAAGAAGTTGGTGCTAACTCCTTCTTATGTGGCCGACCAAAGAGGATTTATGGCATGTGTTGTCATGTGATGATGTCCAAATAAAGTGATATAGAGTGTGTTGGCATGTCATGTCCAAACATGACATGCGTTGATGTCCAAATTCTTGAAAGGTGGTGCCAAGAAAAGGGTTGCACATGCTAAGTGACTTTGGCTAGCACATGGAGTCACATGGCTTGTCTTGGGCTAGCACATGGCTTGTCTTGGGCTAGCACATGGGTCTTCAATTTGGTGCACATGAAATCACATGGGTCTTCAATTGGGTTCCCCTTGTATTACAGGACTCAATAACTAATTATTACAATACTCAAAACCAAATAACTAAATCCCACTTGATCAATTGGAACCCAATTTAATCAATAAACAAGACTCATGTAACAAAAAAGAATAAATTGGTAAACAAGGTTTGGCCCAATAGGGTTTGACACAATCGATAAATGGGATTTTTACACAATATGGTAAAAAGGGTTTAGCCTAAAAGGCTAAATAACAAAACCCTAATTATAGTTGGTAAAAAGGGCTACCCCTAACTAAGCCCAAATAATAGAATTCAAAATAAAATATTTACATGGTAAAAGGGGTTGGGTTCGGGGCTTTATTCATAGGTAATCCACAGGGATGTGGGTTCAACCTGTTGATATTTTCTGGCCCTGGTGTCCACACCAATTGGAAAGCTGTGAAAAATATTATTAAGTACCTGAGAAGGACTAAAGATTTTTTTTAGTTATATGGTGAATCAGAGTTGTACTAGAAGGATATACAGATTCTAATTTTCAATCAGATCTGGATGATAGCAAATCCATATCAGGGTATGTCTTCACCCTATATGATGGTGCAGTGAGTAGGGAAAGTACATAACTACAAGTGAAGCCATAAGGGAAGTTGTGTGAATGAAGAAATTCATCACGGAATTGGGCATGGTTCCTACTATAGAACTGTTGGGAATTATGTCCTATAGCTAATCATCTAGATTGCAGATGGTTGTGCTATTTTGTATTTGTATATGAATTTTTAATAATAAATAAAAGTTATTTATTTTTGGCTGTCCATCATTTTACATTTTTCTATAATGAACTCTTGTATGATGGAGTCCTTAGAACTACTTTGTTTTGATATAGAGATGATATATCAAGTAGTTCTTAAACCAGTTCATAACCAAATGATACATTGTTATAGGACGATGATATATCAAGTATCAGTTGTTGTATGTTGCATTTGTTAGTTGTCCTCTTAACTAAGGAGTGTGGAGATATTGGTGTGATATGCAAGTAAAATGTATGACATCTCACTGAACGTGACCATCTGCGGAGCTACCTTCTGCTAAAGGGTTGCTCACGAAGGGATATGGGTATTTGTGTCCCTCAGACCTGAGGTCTCCATGGCAGCTTGCAAGCAACTCACTATACTTTGGTGCTGGACTACCTGGATTTCTAATCTAGTGATGGAAGGTTTTTAGATATGGTCAAGTGCTTGTGGAGTAGTGGTGGATCAAAACCTTTGTCAGGGTAGCTCTTATGAGGAGTCACAGAACTTGTGAGGTTGAGACATGATCTGGATAGACCAAATTAGGGTTGGCAGTTGAACCCTAGGTCATCTTGAGCAATATAAGGTCAAAGGGATGAATTATGCGGTAACCATATGCCAGAGGTTCTTGTGAGGTGCTCTGCATCTTCGACCTATTCGGATGTCGGGTATCATTGCTAAATAAGGACTTTGACTGGTATTGGAAATGTTCCAGTGCTACCGGTTTAGTGTTCGAACCTATGGGGTCACACACCATAGAGGATTTCTATATGATCTTTTGGGCTAATCAATGATCGAGAATCGTTTGCCATCACCTAAAGTCAATATGGTTGACTTTGCTCCAAGTGTCGAAACTTAGATTTTTGGAGGTGTCGACACTTGGTGAAGTGTCGACACTTGGTGAATTTTCAAGTGCGACACTTCCTGTGACGAGCAGAAATCTGGGAGGATTTCGTGAGAGTTTTTTTGGACAGGTTTTGACCTAGTTTGAATTTTGAATTCAAACCAGTTTTGGCTCCAAGGCTTTATGGTATGAATATCATACTTACCTTAATGAATTGGACCCATTTGGAATGGCCTTGATCCTCTCCTCCATTCTCTCCCTCCATCTCTCCTCCTTCTTTCTTCTCCCTCTTATGGCAGCCCCTATAAATATAGGTCTTTGTAGTGGCTGCTGAGGTTACATGAACAGCAAGAGAGAAAAGAAAAGAAAGGAAGAAGAAGGGCTTTGTGAGAGGTTTAGGGATTGGGTGTGAGCCACCTAGCAATCAAGCTAGGTCTTGGGAAAGAGGTTTTGGGAAGGGGTTCCTGCTCTCTTTCTTGTCTTCCTGGAAGAAGAAGTTCAGCCCACGAATCCCAAAGAGCTAGCACTCCAAGGGAGTTGATCAGAGTCGAGCCCAGATGTGGACTCCTGTAGAGGCCAGATGCGTGTGTGGCTCGAGCGCCCTCCTCCTTCTCATAGCACTTCCTTGGCTTTTCTCTTGTGGAAAAGGTATAGTACTTTTATGTTTTCTCTTGCTTTGATGTTTATATGCATGCTAGGTTATTATACTAGATCCCGTTGCGGGCAGATCGATAGATGGTTTAGATCTATCTACCGAGCCTTCCTCTATGCATGTCATAAAAATATTTTAAAATGCATATTCTCTGCCCTATTTCTCGCATAATGTATACTAGGTGTAGGTGTTTTTCACCCTTCAAGAACAACCAGTGGAGTTGTTGTACAAGTTAAGGAACCAAGGTCTTATAATAAGCCCAAGCACATCCTAAGATGCTTCCACCTCATTCGAAGACAAGATGTTGTCATTGAACGAGTAGATACAAAGAACAACATAGTAGACCCATTCACTAAAGCACTACCAAAGTAGCAGTTTGATCACCACTAGATTGTATGGGTATAAAATACAAAGGCGATTGGCTTTAGTGCAAATGGGAGATTGAAAGAATGGTGCCCTAAAAGCCAATCATTGTAAGGGCATTTCTATGATCTTCCAACTCATGTATGATATTATTTATCAATAAAAAGCATCTTTGATTCATCATACTATTGCATCTTATCAAGATTATGATGGACCCCATAGGTTAGGGCAATGGAATTAGGGTTATGATGGAGATCATAACTGTGAGACCTAAGTTCCTATAAACCCTAATCTAAAATGTTCCTAGTCATTGGATAATCGATTCGGGGATCGATGAATTAGGAAAGACTAGCACATCCTATGTATGCTTGATGGAGAGAGTGGTTGGTCTCACAACCACTTGTGTAGAGATACTAATACGAGGATGTGGGTGCTCATTAGGTTATGAGTCCACTGAACTGATCCGACAAGAGAATATCAAATGGAAGTCTTACTTACTTGTCAAAAGAATGTTCTCTTAGTGCGAGTTGTGCATGTGATCCTTAGACCAGAGACTATCATAGTATCTTGTGCACATGAACCCATGTTTTGATACATACTCAGTCATGGCAATTAAGTCATGTATGGGGTGTTCTGGATATGGTGGATTGTGTATGAAGGTAATGAGTAGGTCTACAAGAAATCGATCACTCCTAGTAAGAGGAGAAGTTATCCTATGTGATCTCTTCGAATGATGACTCAAGAAGTCTTTGACCAAAGCAAGATGAGATTAGATAGGATTTTTAATCATTCATTAGTCGAGTCTTCATTATCGAATTGAGATTCAAAAGGATTAAGTGCTAGGGTTTGGCATTTATCCATGCCCATCACTTAATCGAGATACAGTGAGATCGAAGGATTGAATTGCACGGTAACTTTCTAATGAAGGATATTTTGATACTTTTTACCAAATTCCTCATCTTCCAGGTAGGCATGACATGTTGCTAGACGTCAATCATATCTTGTGGGTTTCCATGAATCAATTGGACATGAGTCAATTAAAAAGCTAGTTCGAATTGGCAACTTAGGTCAGCTTAATTTGACCTAATTAGGTCAATCAGGTCTAATTGGATCAAATTGGCTTGGAACTAGACCTACTACTGGCTAGATGTGGAACCTAAAGGGTCACACACATTAGGGAGTTGGCCTAGCAAATCAATTGACATTTAATTAGGATCATGGAATCCTAATTGGTTAGCTAGATTGCATACTAGCATGTGTATGCAAACCTAACTGCTAACCCAATTGAATTGGGTCTAAAAGGTTACTAAATAGACTAAAAAAATTATGAGAGACCTAAATTGGGTTAATTCCTAAGTATGATAAATTTATCAAAATTTATCTGATATTTTTTATGGCTTTTATGTGTCAAATACCAAGAGTCCCAAGGGCACGGGACTCTTGGCACCAAAAGAAATGGTCGGCAATTAAAGGGGTGCAGAAAGACCAAGAGTCCTTCTACTTGATAATCACTTATATGGTGATAAAATACATTTAATCCCCTTTCATTTGACACCCATATTAGATATACTTTGACTAGTCAAAGGCAGCATATGGCATGGAGAAAGTTGACCGACAAGTAAAGACTAGCGACTATTCACTATTGGCGCACAGAAAAGGACCTAGAGTCCTGCTTTGGGGACATGGTTTCCAGATAAAGCAAGGCATCCCATAGCCTCATCTCCATGCCAATTGAATGGGTTATGACCAGTCAAAACAAAAGGAAGAATGCGATGGAAGGAAGTTGGCACATATGAAGAGTTGCGACTCTTGATGTTTGGAGCTAATTCTAAGAAGCAGAGTCCTTCTACTTTAAGGAATTTCAAAACACCAATTCCTTAAATTAAAAGCCATGTCCCTTGGCTTTTTTAAAACCAGTATTTGACATGTGTCAAGTGGAGAAGTCGGATGAATTCATGAAGGGACTTGAGTGAGGCAGTTGGCGCATGAAAATAGTTAACCTTTCATTTATAAGACTCTTACTATATGAAGAGTCTTATTTGATATATTGAAAGGCTTATCATGGACTGATAAGAAGGCTTATCTGGCACCTCCCCATCTCCATTAAATATCCATCGGTGTTTAGGCTGATGGGATATGATTCCATCTTTTTTTCTTACACTTGCACTCTGCCACACTCTCTTTTGTCTCCTCCCTCCCTTGTTAGAGTTTAGGTCTTGCCTTAAGACAAGTCCACCATTTTAAGACAAGGGTTTAGGAAGAGATTTAAAAAGTGAAAAAGAGAGTGAAGAGAGGATTTGGAGATGGCTCAGAGTACTCTACAGGAGGGCAAGGGTCTGAGCAAGGAAGGAGAGGCTGCCAAAGGAAGAAAGGCCATCAAAAGAGTCCCAATGGCTTAAGCAACTACTAAGGAGTGCTTCCTAGGATTAATTCCTGTGTTGATCACCTCTGGAGGGCATGCACTTGTGTGCCTAGTGGAAAGAAGAAGGAATTAGCATTCCAGGTATTTTTCCAAATCATAATTGCATGACTTGTTAATTGTAATGAATAAGGGATCTTGGGCTTAGGGTTTCAAGTTATTTGGAGTTTCAAGAAAGAAATTTTTTGAAATCCATTGTTCCTCTATGCCATCAAAATCCTAAAAGCCCAACAGGACCCAGACTCGGGAGCGATGACATGGATCTTCTACATCGATGGCACGTCCAATGCTGAAGGGAGTGGAGCCGGGCTCATCCTCACCAACCCCGATGGAGTCATCTCTAGATGCATGTTGTGTTTCCTCTTCAAGGCAACCAACAATCAGGTTGAGTACGAGGTGCTCCTCATGGGATTGAAGGTATCTCGCAAGCTGGGTGTAAATTGCCTAAAGGTCTTCACGAACTCACAGCTCATGGTGGGCCAGGTCTCCGACGAGTATGAGCTCGAAATCCCATGATGGTGAAGATCTAGACAAGATATGCTCATACACATTGAACCTCCTACACTTCAGCATTTCCCATATCCCTCGTGTAGAGAATGCCCAGGTCGACATCCTCTCTAGGCTAGCAATACTACCAGATTCGTTGCTGGGACGTACCTGTTGGGAATTGTGTTCCAAAGTCAATCGTCTAGGTTATAGACGGTTATGCAACTCATGTATATGTATATAATTATTGAATTGAATAAAAAGTTTATTATAATTGTTCATCACATATCATCTTCCTAATTGAACTCTTGTGTGATGATGTCCTTTGAGCTACCTTATATGTAATATAGAGATGATACATCGTGTAGTTCATAAACTGGTTCGCGACCAAAGGATACACTATTTCAAGATGATGGTGTATCGAGAATAGGTCGTTGATGTCATATATATTGGTTGTCTTCTTAACCAAGAGCATGGAGATGCTGGTACGACATCAGGTGTTGTGTTTGACACTTCACCGAGCATGACTCTCATGCGAGATTCTCTTTCTGCCGAAGAGAAGTCTTGCATTAGAATATGGACATGAATTATTCGTCTGACTTGAGATCACTATGGTAGCTTGTAAGCAATTCACTGTGCTTAGGTGCCGGACTACCCGGATTTCTAATCCGGTGATGGAAGGTTGCTGGGTACAGTCAAGTACTTGTGTAGCGGTAGTAAGATCGAGATAGGATTAACCTCCTCAAATGGTTTGGATTGAATGCTTAATATGCCTTAATTGAGAAAGACCTTGGCCAGGGCATTCCTTGTAAGGAGTTACAAGGATTCTTTGTTTGAGACATATTAAGATGGATTGATTAGGGTTGGGCAGTTTAATCCTATGCCATCCAAAGCATTAGGAGGTTCAAGGAATAAGTTCAATGCTATTCCATATTTGACAGGTTCATGTTGCTCTGCAACCTTCAACCTATCCGGACATCGGGTGTCATTGCTAGATGGTGACTTTGACTGGTACTGGAAATGTTCCCGTGCAATCGGTTTAGTGTTTGAACCTATGGAGTCATACACTGAGGGTTTCTTCTTGCTTTGTTGGCATGCAAAAGATTGAGAATCATTCCAAACTAGTTTGATAAGAGTTGTCAAAACTGCTCGAGCCGGCCATTTGGATGACTCGACTCAAGTCATCCAAGTCGACTCGAGTAGTCGAGTCGACTCAACTGATGGGTTCTGGAAAAAACTAAAACTACTTCATTAATCACTATAATCATTGTGGACATTAATGAGGGGGGTTTCTGGTTTTTATGCTGATCGATTGCTGAATTCCAAAAGTTCCAAGAATCCCAAGAGACTCATAACTCCCCATTAATCTCTCATTAGCCCTCCTAATGGTTTTAGGGGCTGCTATTATAAAAACAGGGCTCAGGAAGGTGAATGGTTCATGCTCAAGGATCTGATTTCCTGTTCCACCTGTTTTGAGGTTAAGACTCTCTCATTCCTTTGGAAGAGATCTTCTCAAACCTGTAAGAGATTGAGAGATTGGATCTCAAGGTTGAGTGTGTTTTGGGAGGGAACCTTGTGCGTTACCTTCTATTGAAGGTTAGAGACAGAGTGATCTGGGAAAGGTCTCGGGTCCTTGTTCCAGCTATGATTCAGTAACCGGATCTTCAAGAAGTTGAAGACGAAGTCCATCCTTCTTCAAGGAGTTGAAGTAGTCCTTGCTATCGACATCATTTCTGAAGAGGCTAGCACCTCGAAGGAAGGAGAAGAAACTATGCTACATGGTGTGAAAGACCCGTAGAGGCAGCACACTTGTGCTGCTGGCAGAGTTCTGTGGTCCTCATTACAATACTATGCTTGGCGATTGTTGAGTTATGTCGGTCCAAGTACAAGCCAACCATCGACTCAACTAGTTGAAGACATTTTCTTAAACCATGCATGTTAAACCAAAGTGTTCGGAAGAAACTAAGCAAGTCAAAATCAAAGCCCTTAACTCCATCTGAAAAGCAAGTCTACGGTCCCTGCCGAAGATAGGGTCCCCAGTCCGCGTTGAAGTATGATCTCTGCTATCGATCGAGGACACAGTCTTCGGTCTATGACAAAGACATCGGCTTCGACATCGGCTTCGGCCTACAACCAAGACAAAGTCTTCGATCTTTGCCGAGGCATAACCCCTGATCTGTCCCAAAAGAGTATGAAGCAAAGATAATTCTCCAACTCGACTACAGGTATTTCCTGAAGAGGGAAACCTAAAGATAGATCTCCGATCTGTCTCAGATCTCTACGAACATAATGAATAATGGTTACCATCGACTATCTCTAAGAGCACAATCATGGCGCATGACTCCAGCAGCAACGGCCCCAGTCTATCCGAAACCATTTTGTAATTGTCCATAATTACGGATTGAGGGAAAAGAATTAACTCCCCCCATCGTAACCGCTGGAGGAAGGATAGAACCGCAGGATGGGCAACTCATTATAAATAACGATAAGAGGGGACACTCCAGGTGAGGCATAATATACTCCTGAAAATCTCAGAGTCTCTTCATTTTCCATCCGATCCTTCACAGAATCTTCCCTATTCTATGGCTGGAGCCCACCTCTGACTTAGGCATCGAAGTATCCCCCGCCGAAGCAACTCCGGCCAGGGATTTGTTTTGCAGGTAAACCAGGGAGCGGCCCTGCGATCCAGTAGCTCCGCCCGATCGAAAAGGGACTCTATGCCAACAGCGGTGATTATCACTTTGCAGAGGCCCTCGTTCACCTAGGAGTAGTACTATCCGGAGTAACTGCTGCCTCTTCTTCTTCCAGTTGGTGATTTCCTGGTGATCGTCATCCAGGTACACTTTTAGATTATATGTTAGACATATTGTTCTTTGCCGTATCATTATATGGTTATATGAATAGTTCCATATTTCATACTATGGATACATGATTTCATATTTACAATACTCTAGATGCATCTAGATCCTGGTAGGGGCTTGTGTTAATTAGATTAACATCTTGAGATAAAATGGTTTTATTACTTTTCACTGCTATATTCCTTTAGAAAAGTTTTAAAATGCATTTATCGTCCCTAGGAATAGTTCCTTACAGTACCTTCATCGAATATCTAGAGACCCCTAGCTTCGAATCCGTAGCAGAAGTCTAACAGGTTACCTTCAAAGCCAGCTGGATAGACCCCTACATCGAATACATTACCACCGATGCCCTACTCGAGGATCGCAAGGAAGCCAGCCTTCTCAAGAAGAAGGTTGCATGGCATGTGTTGATGGATGGGCAGCTTTATTGGAGGTCTTACTCCTATCGCCTACTGAAGTGCTTGAAGCCATCAGATGCTACGTACGTGTTTCAAGAAATACACGAAGGCATCTACATAAATCACATGGGGGGTAGGACTCTAGCTTACAAGGAACTCCGGCAAGGATACTTTTGGGAGACCATACGAGAGGATGCTGCTGATTTTATGAGGAAATATGACCGTTGTCAACATCACATCCACATCCAGCATCAACCGGCTGCCATGCTCTCCTAGCTATCAGCCCTGTGGCTGTTTGCCCAATAGGGAATGGACATCCTAGGTCCCTTTCCTCCCGTGTCCGGCCAATGAAAGTATTTGGTTGTGGCCATAGACTACTTCACCACATGGGTCGAGACCGAACCCTTGGCACGGTCACTGAGACCAAGGTCAGATCATTCTTCTGGAAGTTAGTCATCTACCATTTTGGACTCTCGCACACAGTCATCACTAACAATGGGTGGCAGTTTGATAACCAGGTTTTCGAAGAGTTCTGCGTCGACCTCCACATCCACCATCGCTTCACTCTGATGGCTCACCCTCAGACTAATGGGGAGGCCAAGGTGACCAACCGAACCATCTTGCAAGGGCTTTGCACCAAAATGGATGAGGCCAAGGGTCGATGGGCAGAAGAGCTCCCCAATATACTGTGGGCCAACCATACCATACCCCAAACGGCAACAGGTGAGATACCCTTCAACCTCATCTTCGATTCGGAAGCTGTGATTTTGATGGAGGTTGGTCTGCCCATGCTATGGGTAGAGCAATACAATGAGGCTGAGAATCTAGCCCACCTCCTTCTTAACCTGGACCTTCTGGATGAGACGAGGGACAAAGCCCAACTTCGGATGGTAGCATATCGGCAACGAGTAGCACACTACTACAATGATGCGGGCACCAAAGTTCGTAAGAGACTTCAAGCAAACTAGATTAACACAAGCTCCTTATGGATTGCAAGTGAATAAACCAAACTCTGATTTTGGTTTCAACTTTGTGTTACTTTTAGCATGATTCCATGAGTCCTTTAATTTTAGCATGAGTCCATGAGTCCTGTAATTAGAGTCCAGTCAACTTTAATTTAATTTTAGTCATATAATTTGCTTAAGTTAGGTTCAATTTGGTTAAGTTGAGTTTAATTAGGCAAGTTGGGTTCAAAATTAAGCAAGATCAAGATCATGAAGCTTGGAGATTGGATGGAGCAAACCACCTCAACCACCATGCCAAGTTGGAATGCCACATCACCATGCCAAGATGAAAGCCACCTCACCTCCTCCATGCCAAGATAGGATGACACCTTACCTCCCATGCCACATCACTCCATTTGGGCACCCAAATTCAGATTTGAGTTTAAGTTGAAACTTCCCTCTTATATCTCCACTCTTCATGCATGAATCCCACTTATCCCTCCACTTTTCACTCCACTTTTAAGCTTGTAATTTGAATTTGAAAGGGCTAGGAAAGTCTATAAATACTCCTAACCCTCTTGTAATCAAACCATTATAATGAATGAATGAAAGTTTTTTTCTACTTCCATTTGCTTGTTGCATTTGACACTCCGTGAGGGAGAGGGTGTGAGGCCCAACCATCCATTCAAGATGCCACCATCTTCAACCAAGATGCCCATCTCTTCAACCAAGATGCCAGCCTATCCTACCAAGATGCCAACAATCATTTCCTTTTCCTCCTTCTAAATCTTTACTTTCCTTTTCTCTCATCCTTCTATGCCCACTAATGCCCTCCATTGTAGGATCCTCCTTGATCTTGAACTAAAGAGGAGGTTTGCTTTACTTCAAAACCATCTACGTTAGGAGTCTTCCATCCAAGGAGTGATAGTTTTCAAGTCCAACCGCTAATCTTTGGAGTGTTGAAATTAAACCACCACTAAAAGTATGAGCGCTCATTGTTGGTAAGAGAACCCTTCCTAGACTCTTAGGTCTGATTGTTTGAAGGTACATGACCTAGTTAGAATGGTTTCTCAACCATTAGGTCCTTTCTATTTTGATTGAATGGAAACTACATTGCGGGTAATATGACTTTCATCTAGTAGTCTCTTACATCAAATTTATTTACTCCCTCTTATGCATGAATCCTGCTGATATGTGGTAGAATCATTGCTCATTTTAGTTTGCTAGGTTCTAAGTTTAAAACCCCATCCAGCATTCCATATTAATTTTAGTATCAGAGCATGGTTAACTAGGACAAGTTTGCCAATTGCTAAAATTTTCTACATGCTAAAATTTTGCACAATAAGGATTAATCTGAAAGTTCTCTTCATAACTTTCTAGATCTTAGTTTTCATTAGCATTTCTCATTAATATTGCCAATTCAAAAACCAGGGCTAAAATCTTCCTCACAATTTCAGATCTAAAATTTTAAGAAAAAAAAATATGCATTATTTTATACTTTGATCTAAGTGTCACGCCTTCTAGTGGGTATACAAAAGTATACTATCATGATCCATGAGAGTAATGAGCTACGGCCAGACATGAGATCCTTGGGTTAAAGGTTTGATGTGCTAATTGCTTGCTTGATGTGTGATTGCATGACTTGCCTAAGTGATTGCTTGAATTGCATGATTTTCTTTTATTAGCATATTGAACACCACAAAAAAAGAAATTTCTGGCATAATTCAAATTTGAATCCACCTAACCATGATTCAAAAATTTAAAATTTAAAATTTAAATTTAAAATTTTGAAATTTTAAATTTGAAAATTTTAAATTGAAATTCAAACTTGAAATTCAAATTTGAAATTCAAATTTGAAGTTTGAAATTTAGAAATTTGAATTTTGAAGTGCATGTTATTCCTAGTCCTTATGATCTATTGATTAGCTAGATTGTTGGATGTGCATTCATTTTTAAAACATTTAAGGGCAATCCTATCACAAGATAAGGGAATGATTTCATCACCTTTCTTTGGTCCAAAAATAACCAACTACATATTGTATTGACCCAAGCCTAATTTAAAATTGAGTAAGAACCTAAACTAGGGACATCAACAAGTCAAATTCATGATCATGTTGAGATTTAGTATTGATTGATTCTGTATTTACTCCTGGATATTGGTGTCTAAGACTTGGGGTCCAACAGCAAACACCTTAAATGGATTTGTGATTTTTAATTAGGATCTCGTGAAAGCAAGGGGAATCTCCCACAATCCCACCTCTTACCTGGCCAGTTGAAAGGCTGACTGCAGTCTTGATTAGTGCTTTAGAAATTCATGCTATCTTGGACTTTTAGGTCTCAGAGCCCTAGAAGCTAGGTTTGTATTGCATGACCACTAGATCAGGAACCCTATACCAACACTCTCAGACCAAACCAAGTCTCACCATGGATCCCAATCTTGAAACTTTGATGAGAACCATGACTGAGCAATTCAGTCAACTAAATAATAGGATTGACCAAATGGAGGAGTGAATCGAGACCCTTGAAGAGACCCGTTTGACCCATACTGAACCTGAATCACCTAGACCAACTTCCCTTGGTCCAAGAGCCCATAGCCATGATCCCACCCCTAAACATAATCCTAGATGCCCACACCAAGACTTCGTGGATTCGAATGAAAGAGCCCTTAGGAACATTCGTCTCGATGCACCCACTCTTGATGGAAATTTAGACCCTAAGATATATGTTGATTGGGAGAGTGACATAGATCAATACTTTGAGTGGTATGAGATGTCGAAAGAAAGGAAGTACAAATTTGCTAAACTTAGGTTAGTTCGACAAGCTAGATTGTATTGAAAAAATGTTGAGCGCATTTGTCGACATAGAGGAGACATGCCCACAGCCACATGGATAGCCATGAAGATCAAATTTAGGGAAAAGTACCTATCCATGTCCTATGAGCAGAGGGGACCCATGACCCATCGACCCGAATCCAATAGGATTAATACCCCTGGATATAAGCCAAGTACTAGTCAAGTTCCCCTTAGCCACCCACCTTAACTACCCCATTTGTTCATAAGGATGACATTTAAGAGAAAATATATATAGTAGACCCAAAATTAGTTGACCAGGAAAATACTCAGACTGAGGTTGTATTGGAAGGACAATTAGAAAAAGAAAACTATGAGGAGTATAATACTGCTACCACATGGCTTTACCTGAGGAAATACTAGAAAAGAATCAAATTATAGAGCCTAGTCTTGAAATTCAAGAACAAAAGAAAATTAGTAAGGACATGGTTTTTCAATTCAGTATCCTCAGGGGGAATTCACTCCTTTAGTCCCACTTAAAGATCTCTTTCCTGAAATTGCTGACTCATCCTTCCATAAAGTGTACCTTTTATCGCCTATAGATATAAATCAATGTCCAAACCTTAAGATCATCTCCATTAATCAAGGGCTATTCCATTAATCCTCTTCTTATTTCCTACCCTATCCTAAGGCTTCCAATTGGTGTGGGCACCTGAATCCGACAGAGGCTCCTCAACCCTCTGTGGATGTCTAGGTAGGGTTCCATTTTTTTAGGTCTTGAAATAAGGCTTCAAGCCTAAAACTTGTAATGTCTTTAGTTTTGAATTGAGTCTCATATGTCTGTGTCTAGTCCTATATTTTGACCAATTGGGATGAATTGTGTCCTGTACTGAGTCAAGTCCTGTAGTGAGTCAATTGTGTCCAGTCAGAGTCAGTTTGAAGTAGGGTCCAAGCAAGAATTGGTCTTAAAATTTAGTCTCTTTGGAGCCAAGTCAGGAAGGAATCCAACTCAACTCAGGGCCCACCTTTTCATCCTATGTGGTGCCATGACAACTTGCCATGTGGGCGGCACACATTTCATCTTTGGACGCCCAAAGGGGGGGACATATCACTTGACTCAGTCCCTCTTTCCCTCCCCCACATCATGCTCTTTCCCAAGTAAATGTGGCCAGCCAAAGGAAGGTCAAATGGGAGTTGGAGTTTGGAATTCAAATCCCTTACTTCAAGCCCTCCAATCAAGCTTTCTTCCCAAACTACATGAACAACTATGAAAGGAAGGCAAGAATCCATGGGTGCCTCCACCTCTTACTCCCCACATCTTGCCTTGTTCCAAAGATGGATGCACAACCAAGGAAATAAGGAGAACACTTGCCTTACTATGTCTTCTTCCAAAATAAAGGATCAACATTCCAAGTTCAAGGCGCCAAGATCTCTCTTCCAAGCCTTACATCATGCCACGCCCAATCAAGTCCAACTTCATGGTCGGCCAAGGAGAGAAAAACATCTAAAATTTTGGGCACCCCTTCAAGGAGACTTGTATTTTTTTATTTGAATTTCAAATGGGGTCCTAAGGTGCCTATTTAAAGGACCTTACCCCTCCTTTGTAAGGCTAATTTTTGATGAATGAAAAACCAAGTTTCTTGAGATCCAATTTCTCTTTAGTTTTCTTCGTTCACTAGGAACGTGGATCTCTGTGAGGGAGCGCCTTCGCCTTCAGGCGTCGAGAGGTATGAGGCCTCAAGTTACCATCCCTTCCGCAACTCCATCCTCTAGCTTCGAATTGGAGCCCATCGGGATCATCCACCCAGGCGCCTAGCAAGAAGACTCCACCCATCACCACATCAACTCTCTTTCCTTCTTCTATTGCTATCTTTTTGATCGAAACCTAACTTTTCTTCTTTGAATGCTCCCAGGTCCTCCAGGTGCCATGAACACGGAATCGGCCATCCTTGCCTTCGTGACCTTCGGACTGAAAGTCGGTGCATCCACAGGGTTAAGGGCTTGATCATCCAGGCGCATCCGTAAGCGTGAGTGATATCGACATCGAGCGCTTCATATATTTGAGGTTTGCAACCCTAGACTCCTAAGTAGGTATTGTTCTAAGAGCTAAGTCCTACGGGGTTTCTCAATCCTAGGATCCTCTATTTATCATTGCTTAGGGACTACTTGCTTGCATGAGGTTCTTGTTAATATAGAAACCTAGATCTACTCTTACTTGTTTTCGGGAATCCAAAGAAAATCATAAAAACCTAAAAATCATAAAACAAACAAATCACTTGCATCATTTCATCTTGCATTTAGTTAGTCCCCCATCACAATCAATTCTGATTGATCACATTGGCTAGGTAAGTGAGATCATGGGTTGGGTTCTACCATTAACCATCTTGCCTTAGACACCAACAGAGTTGGCCAAGTAAGAGGTAGCCCCAAAGAACCATGATCAAAATGCCAAACTTACCTAGACACCAATCGGTTCATCAAAGTCGATTAGACTAGCCTAAAGACTCGGGCTTTCCACTGAGCCACAAATTAGGTCCATTTAGACTTATGGACTAATCAATTTAACTATTAGAGAGATCTAAAGAGAAGAAATCCTAACTCAATATTTGATTAGATTAGTTCTTTAATTAGTCCAATGCATCTAAACTTACGTCTAACCCAATCAAAGACCTAAAGAAGCTAACCCATGACCCTTAAGGCTTATTGAAATGACTTAAAATCTTTGAATCACATTCCTAGAGTTCTTAGTCATTCTTAATTCTCAATTAAGTTCAATAGCCTTAAATAAATTAAAACAATTTTAATTTATAAATGTAAAATAATTTTACAACAAATCAAAATTTGAATTCATTGTTTTTCTGCATTTTCATCCCAAGTGTCAACTCACCAAGAGTAAGTGTCGACACTAGGTATCAACACTTGTGGTGGGGACACCTGAGGCACCAGAATAAGACAGAGGCTTTTCAACCCTCTGTAAATTGATCAATAATTTATGAATCTATCTGTAATAAGGGCTTAGCTCATCTGAGTCCATTTTAGTTGTTATTTCAGTTCTGTACTAGTCAGCTCATGTTGAGCTAGTTCAGTCTAATGCTAGTTAGCTCATGTTGAGCTAATTTTATTTTTTTGAGTCCTGTCCAAGCATACTGAAGACTCAAGACTATATTATACAAGTGAAGACCAAGTCCAACCAGATTGAAGACATGGAAGTTTAGCCCAAGTCCAACCCAGCTTGAAGATTTGAAGACCCCAAGAGAAAAATCAGAAACCCTGATTCCTTGCAGATGCCCTCCAGATGCCCAGATTCCCTTCCAGATGCCAAAGTATATTCATAAATAAGGGCATCCATGATTCCAGAGGTCCATCTGCATCCTAGCCCAATGAAATCAAGCCCAGGTGCCAAGCCCAAGCCCCTAAGAAGCAAGATACCAGGGAATATTCCTGCTACCTGGCTACCAGGCTACCCCAGCTTCCAGAGGCCCAAACCCATGCACCCGGGCCCTTTGGGCCGACCTTTTGCTGCTCCTAGAAGCCCAACACGCCCCCTAGGCATCCTTGGAGTCTTGACCAAGTCAAGAAAAATTTTAGGGATTTTTCTACCTAATATTTCCTTATTTTCTAGCTAGGGTTTGAGAGGGAAAAGGATTCTTATGTAAAGACTTATGTACCCTTACTTGGAGCCCAAGGTTAAGGGTCTATTTAAGGGACCCTAGCCTCTTGTATGAGGGGAATTTTTGATGAATGAAAACCTTGAGTTCTTCTATTGAGTTGTGTGATACCCTGCTGTGTGCATAAAGGGGTTTGCGAGAGTTCTTCTTTCCAGTGCTGCAATCATCTTCCTGCTACCAACAAGCATCTCAGATCCCTGGACGCCCACTCCAAAAGAAGCCTTCCCTTGCTGTTTTTCCTTTGTTTTCTTGTTCCTTTGTGAGTTTTCTAACCCCTGACAGGTCGTTTGCAGGTCCCCGAGTTCCTACGAATCCAACGACTCCAGCCAAGCCTCAATCGGATCACCGAGCAGAAAGCCGGGTATCCGCGGGTCTTTGGCTCAATTTTCCAGGCCGCATCCGTCGAGGAACGAGAGACCCTTTTGCTGCGATCTTCACAGACGTTGTTAGGTACACCCCTCTACCTCCAGTAGTTTTATTGTAGGAGAACTTGCCCTAACCGAGGCTTCTCAGCCCCGGCGATCCTTCTTTTCTACTTTTCTAGGTCCTAATCTGCATGCTGATCTTCTAAAATTCATATAAAATTCCCTATAACTTATTTTAATCTGAAATTCGGGAATTAATCACCCAACCCCACATATAAAACATATAAAAAAATTGCATGCATATTAGTCCCGCATCAACTTGGGTCGACTCAAGATCTGAGACAAGAAGAAAATAGAACACCAGATTTTCTGTACTCGCTCATGAGTCGACACTTCCAAGGCCAAGTGTCAACTCACGAGCCCAGGTGTCAACACTTCCTAATCAAGTGTCGACACTTCAACCTGAGACAGGCAAAAAAACAGTGATTTCAAATCCAAAGTTTCTCTAAACTTTCAACAAATACGATCAAAACATAACTCCTACATCTTATCTAAAGTTATTTTATGATCATGTCATTGGATCAAAATAATTTTTAATCTACATTTTCTTTCTTCTTTTTCTTTTTAAGAGTCAATCACAAGCGGTACCCCTACACACCATAACAGATCCCATTGAATGGGAAGAGAGGGTCTTGCAGCCCTACTTCTCTCCTATGACCGGACGGCCATGGTGAAGCACTCAATCCAAGTACTTTAAAAAAGGTAATGTTAAGGCATGCTAGCATCATTATACCACAAAAAGAACCTATTGCTCTGATATCATTGAAGGTGAGCACTTCATGCAAGCAGGGCAGAAAAGATACATTTTAAAACTATTTTAAAGCATGCGCAGCGGAAGGCTCGGTAGATAGATCAAAATGATCTACTGATCTGCCTACAACAGGATCTAGTATAATGATCTAGCATGCAAGCAAAACATCAACAGGAAGAAATAAACAAAGATGCAACAGTACCTTATCGTTATACCTTTAAAAATATAGTGGAGGAGGGGGCCCGAGCCACACAAGTGTCTGGCCTCTACAGGTAATCCACACCAAGGCTCGATTCTGATCAACTACCTCGGAGTGCTAGCTCTTCGGGATCCTTCGGACCGATCTTCTTCTTCCGGAAAAATAGGGAGGAGAGGTGGAACCCTTCCCAAAACTCTCTTCCCAAGACCTAGCTTGAATGCTAGGTTTCTCACACCCAATCCCAAGTCCTTATTAAGCCCTTCTTCTTCCTCTCTTTTTCTCAAAGAACTATTAGCTTAACCATTAGCAGCCTCTAGAATGACCTACATTTATAGGGATAGCCATGAGAAGGAGAAAGAGGAAGGAGTGATTGGGGGAGAGAGTCAAGGGCCATTCCAAATGGGTCCAAGCCAAAGAAGGTAAGTATGACTATCATACCATGAATGCTTGGAGCCAAAATACCCAAAACTCGAATTTCGAATTCAAAATTCGAAGTCAAACATTCTAGAAAATTCTTTCCAGAAATCTGCTCATCATAGCAAGTGTCGACACTTGTAAAATGCCAAGTATCGACACTTCCCTAAGTATCGATACTTACAAAAATCCACGTGTCGACACTTGGAACATGGTCAATCATATTGACCTTCGGTGATGGCAAATGATTCATAATCATCGATCAGCCTTAAGATCAGATAGAAACCCCTATGGTGTGTAACCCTATAGGTTCAAACACTAAGCCGGTAGCACTGGAACATTTCTAGTACCAGTCAAAGTCCTCAACTAGCAATGATACCTGACATCTGGATAGGTCGAAGATGCAGAGCACCTCACAAGAACGGCATATGATTACCGCATAATTCATCCCTTTGACCTCAAAATGCTTAGGATGACCTAGGGTTCGACTGCCAACCCTAATTTGGTCCATCCAGATCATGTCTCAACTTTACAAGTTCTGTGACTCCTCATAAGAACTACCCTTACCAAGGATTTGCTAAATTGAGACATTATGAGTCATTCACTCCAAACTATTTGGAGGGATCAATTCCATCTTGATCCACCACCGCTCTACAAGTACTTGACTGCATCCAAAAACCTTCCATCACTGGATTAGAAATCCAGGTATCTAGTACCAAAGTATAGTGAGTTGCTTGTAAGCTACCATGGTGATCTCAGGTCTAAGGGACACATATATCCATATCCCTTCACGAGCAACCCTTTGGCAGAAGGGAGCTCCGTAGATGGTCACGTTCAGTGAGATGTCACACATTTCACTTGTATATCATACCAGTATCTCCACACTCCTTGGTTAAGAGGATAACCAACAAATATGACATATAACAACCTATACTTGATACATCATTGTCCTATAACAATATATCCTTTGGTTGTGAACCAGTTTAAGAACTACTTGATATATCCTCTCTATATCAAATAATGTAATTCTAAGGACTCCATCATACAAGAGTTCATTTTAGAAAAATATAAATATAATGAATATCCAAAAATAATAACTTTTATTTATTAAAAATCATATACAGTTACAAGATAGCATAATCGTCTACAACAATTGGCTTTGGGACACAATTCCCAACAACAATAGACTACATATGAGCCCGACTTTAGTCGGCCAACTCAAATGCATCTAAAGGTAGATACAATACCAATCGCTTCTCTAAACAACTCCTAGTAATCATTTTGCCCCAGGGGTCCTTACAATCGACCTTTGGGCCTTCTATTGAAGGTCCTGATTAGGTCCAACCATTAACATGATCAAATTCAATGCTTCTAATTAACCCATGATCAAGCCCAACTTTGGCTGGCCCACCTGACCACATGTTAAGATAGTCACACTGAGCCATCATATATTGAATGGCAATCCCACTCACCTGATGACCACCCGTTCTTTGGAACTGTCGATGATCATCCAACTTATGGACACATTGCCAATCCAACTTGATGGGAGGCTAAGACTTAGGCTATCACATAATTTAGTCTTTTTATGGACCTAATAATTTAGAGGATTTTAATTTTGTGACATTTGAGAGGAAGATATGGACCTTGATCAAGAAAACTCCCAATAAACACTTACAAGGTTTCTAGATCAATTTGGTCCATGGGCACCTATAAACCAGTCAGACTGATTAACCTTAGTTGACATGGGTCAACTCGAATCAATAAGTAATCTAATCAAGTCTAGTTCACCACTTTAGCCAGGTAAGTAATATCAAGGGATGGGTTAAGCCAAGTAAGCCTCTTTCCTTAGACACCAACCATGAGTTGGCCAGGTAAGAGTTAGCCCCAAACAACCTTGATCAGAACTATCAAACTTACCTTAGACACTAAGTGGTTTACCAGACTCAATCAGACTGACCTAAAGATCCGGGCTCACCACAAAGCCATGAATCAAGTCAATTTAGATGTATGGATTGATCTAACCAACTATTAGAGAGATCTATAGAGGAGAGACCTAATTTAACTTTTGATTAGTCTTTTTTCTATTTAATCCATTCATCTAAACCTAGGTCTAACCCATTTAAGGACCCAATTCTAGCTAACCCAATCAACCCATGGTTTATCAATCATGATTTAAGATTAGAATCATATCCTAAATCTTAAAAATATACAACTTAATTTCTAATTAAGTGTATCACACTAATTGAAATATTTTCGAAATCAAGTGAAACAATTTCATAAAAATCTTAAGCTTAAATTACTGTTTCATAGTTTTCTGATCAAGTCAGCTCTTACAGGTCGAGTCAGCTCTTCCAAAATACAAAAAAAAGATAGAATGAACTATCTGCAAAATTGAGTCAGCTCTTACAAGTCGAGTCAACTCTTTTAGAACACAGTAACTTCAAATTTCAGTCATTTCCACTTAAACTTTTCAAAGTTTTAGGTCAAACATCTTTTAGATATCATCTAAACATAGTTATGATCTATTAACCATAGATTAAAACCATTTTAATCCATCAAATTCCTTCACTTTTTTTTTCATAAAGTCACCACTTAAACTTTTCAAAGTTTTAGGTCAAACATCGTTTACATATCATCTAAACATAGTTATGATCTATTAACCATAGATTAAAACCATTTTAATCCATCAAATTCCTTCACTTTCTTTTTCATAAGGTCATGACACAGCGGCACCCCTATACGTCATAGGAGAATCCCTTGGAATGAAAAGAGATGGTCTTTAAACCATGCTTATCTCCTATAACCGGACGGCCATGGCGAATCCACCTTAATCCAAGTACTTTATGAAAAAAATAATTTGATTTCATATGAAAACATTAAACTACATGTGCATTTAACCTGCTTGCTCTGATACCACTATTGGTGAACCTAGGAAACGGGAACCGTGTGGCACGGTCCGAGACATGCAATTTAAAAACTTTTTCTAGATTACATGATACAACGGAAGCAGATAAATAATTTATTTAAGCATATTAATCTAATTAACACAGGTTTCCTATGCAGATCTTGATGTATGTGTAGAATAATGTATGAGCGACAGACTGGTAGATATAATCTGATAGGAAAAAAAATATTAGTGTATATGAATTATTAACATCCTAAAGATATTGACTTTAGTTTAAAGGTTTCTCCCACTATTTTGTACAGACTGGTAGCCTCTACACTCCAATCTAAAGAATAACACTTACTCCTTAGCTAGTATTAGAATCCAATAGATTACACATGAGCTCGACTTTGGCTAGCCAACCCATATGTATCTAAAGGTAGGTTCATTACCAATTGCTTCTCGAAGCAATTTCTAATAAATAATTTTTGCCCCAGGGTACCGATCAATTGGCCATTGGGCCTCCAATTGAAGGTCCTGGTTAGGTCCAACCATTAACATGACCGAATTCAATGCTTCTAACTAACAAATGATCAAGCTCGACTTTGGCCGACTAACTTGACCACTTGTAAAGATAGTTGCACTAAGCCATCATATTATGAATGGCAATTCCACCAGCCTGATGACCACTCGATCTTTGGATCTGCTAATGATCACCCAACTAATGGACTCATTACCATCCACTTAATGGGAGGCTAAGACTAGGTTATCCTATAACTTTGTCTTTTAAAGGACCTAATAATTTAGAGGATTTAATTCATCATGACACATTAAGAGAAGACATGGACCTAATCAAGAAACCTCCCACAATCTCATAGAGGGGTTCATGATCATTTGGTCCTTGGGCACCTAATAACTAGTCATGACTGATTAACCTCAATTGACATGGGTTAACTCGAATCAATAAGTTATCCAATCAATTCTGGTTTACCACATTGGCTAGGTAAGTGAGACAAGGAATAGGTTGCGCCAATTAAGCCTCTTGCCTTTGATACCAACCTTGAGTTGGCTAAGTAAAAGTTAGCCCTAAAGAACCTTGATCAAGATCCCAAACTTATCTTAGACACCAATTGGTTTACCAGACTCAATTGGACTAACCTAAAGACTCGGGCTCACCAAGAAGCCAAAAATCAAGTCCATTTAGATGTATAAACCGATCAAACTAAATGATGTGGCACATCCGCTAACGTGGAGTCTATGCTGGCGATCCCACTAATAAAGAGTCTGCCACACGAGTGCGATGGCCAAACTAAAGAGCCAAGGCTAGCCCTCCTATCAAGGTCAGCACCCAACCGAGGTCATGCTCATAAGGCGAGCCCTCCGTCTGAGGTCAGCTCCTGGCTGGGGTCATGCTCATGCTTCTAAGGTGAGCCCTCCTGCTGAGGTCAGCTCCCAGTTGGGGTCGTTCTCATAAGGCTAGCCCTCCGTCTGAGGTCAGCTCTCAGCCAGGGCCATGCTCATGATTCCAAGGCGAGCCCTCCTATCAAGGTCAGCTCCCAGTCAGGGTCGTGCTTATAAGGTGAGCCCTCCATCTGAGATCAGCTCATGCCGGGATCATGCTCATGCTTCCAAGATGAGCCCTCCTGCCGAGGTCAGCTCCTAGCCGAGGTCATGCTCATGAGGTGAGCCCTCCATCTGAGGTTAGCTCCCGACCGGGGTCGTGCTCATGCTTCTAAGATGAGCCCTCCTACCAAGGTCAGCTCCTAGCTAGGGTCATGCTCATAAGGCGAGCCCTCTGTTTGAGGTCAGCTCCCGACCGGGCTCTTGCTCATGCTTCCAAGGTGAGCCCTCCTACTGAGCTTAGCTCCCAGTTAGGGTCGTGCTCATAAGGCAAGCCCCCCATCTGAGGCCAGCTCCTGGTCGAGATCATACTGATGCTGCCAAGATGAGGCCCCGAAGTGGGTATGTTTTCTGTCCCATGAGGAAAGAATTCCCACCAATAGCAAATGAGGGAAAGATCAACATGAATTCAAACCACAGCAAGGAGGGGTCCCCATCTGCCTGCAACCTCTAGAAGGTAGTGCACACGCTGCCATTAATTCAAGTTCTACAATGCGCCGCTCACGAGCTCTATGCAAAGAGTGCTCTTTTAGGGGCCTTCAGGCCCCAGATCCTGTATCACACCACCACATTGACAATCGTGTAACCAAGAGCTTCAACCCCCGTGACACGAAGCCTGAACCTCTCCCAAGATGAGTATTCCATTAAGACCCCAGGGCCCTATAATGCTCGAACGATCTCCCCAGGAATGGAAATTCCCTACTGTGGCATGGGGCTCAGTGGCACGATGCTCACCCCTCGCACGAGGAACTACACCACCAAAAGAGACAGGACCTATGCCATGCCGGCATGCACCTCCAAGGAAAAGATCTCCTCCCAAGGACCGATCCGACAGGAGAGAAGCCACACATAATAATAAGCCCCTCCTAGAGAAGGCACACGGAAAGGGACACCGGGACAAAGCCCCAGACCTGTTCTAGGCCATTCCATATAAAAAGGAGAAGAAAAGAATAAGAAAAAGGAGGCAAACAGGTGAGAAGGGGATGGAGGGCGAGCGAGGGATCCCTAGTAGACCCTTCCGAGCTCTTCGCCCCCATCTTCGCTTGTTCTTTCTAGCTCAATTCTACCTTTCAACCTCCACATGGAGAGCCCCCCAAGCTCTCCACCACAAAGATTATGTTCCTCTCGATCGTACCGTCTGACATGATTATCGGAGTGTCCCCGCCAGAATCCCTGACCCGGGTCTCCTTTTTTTTACAGGGCGACCGGACCAAGAAGCCAGCCAGGAAAGGGAGGGACAAGCACCCCACCATGAACCTGATGCATCCACGATATGCATGGGAGCTACAGGCCATGGCGATATCAGCGACAACAGATTGGCATGCCAGGTTGGGGGGCGGGAAGCTAGTTTGATGTCAAGTCCCCCACTATAAGGGAGAGGTCCGTGAAAGGCCATGATCCAGTGGCGATCGCACAGGCTTGCAAAGTCTCCGCTAGCCGAGCAGGAGATCCCTCTCACCACCGACAACCAGCCCACTGAGAGGCTGGTAGGGATGACATCTTGGGGGCACAGGGAGAACCCTGAAGGGGGATAAGAGAAGAAACTACACCCCCAATGATGGTTGGGGCCCCACCTCAGGAAGGACCCTTAAGGATTTATGCATTGATATTGGCATCCATATCTGTCTCACCCCAAGATCCGCACGGGGCTGGGTGAGACAAGAGACGAGGCCTGATCCTGGGGGGCAGCCTCCTGGAAAAGAATAGCACACTACTATGACCCCGTGAAGGACCCTGATGAGGAGGTCGAGGGCCAACCAGGCAAAGCCTACTACCTCGCCAGCCTCGATGCTACCCTATGCACGTGGGCCCAGAATGAGAGCAATTTAAAAGGGCACTACCGATGATGTAGGACTTCTTCTTAATTATTTAAGTTCATTTTTGGTGCAACTTTGTCTTTCACCTCTGCAGGAATGTCTCCGTCTGACTCAGAGTCCTATGGACCAAGCCGGAAAACTTATGAAGCCCCACACCTTTAAGCTAGAAAACTTATGAAGCCCCACACTTTCAAGCCTGGAAACTTGCGAAGCCCCGCACTCTCAAGCCGGGAAACTTACAAAGCCCCACACCCTCAAGTCGGGAAACTTACGAAGCCCCATACTTTCAAGTCAAAAAACTTACGAAGCCCCATACCATCAAGTCGAGAAACTTACAAAGCCCTGTACTTTCAAGCTAGAAAACTTACGAAGCCTTGCACTTTCAAGATAGAAAACTTATGAAGCCTTGCACTCTCAAGCTAGGAAACTTATGAGGCCCCGCGCCTCCAAGCTAGACCCCCCAAGCAGGCCCACACTCCTCATCGTGCTCACAGTCCTGAGGTGGTGGCAGGGTAACCCACCATCTACCGCTTGACTCACAGTTCAACATCTCTAAGCCGGGCCCCCCAGCAGGCTAGCACTCCTCGTCATGCTTACAGTCCGGAGGTGGTGGCAGGACAACCCGCCATCTACCACTTGACTCACAGTTCGATACCTCTAAGACGGGCTCCCCAAGCAAGCCCGCACTCTTTGTCGTGCTCACAGTCTAGAGGTGGTAGCAGGGCAACCCGCCATCTATCGCTTGACTCAGTTCAGCACCTCCAAGCTGGGTGCCCCAAGCAAGCCTGCACTCCTTGCCGTGCTCACAATACAGAGGTGGTGATAGGCCAACCTGCCATCTACCGCTTGACTCATAATTCGGCACCTTCAAGCTAGGTTCCCCCAGCATGCCCTCACTCCTCGCCGTGCTTATAGTCCAGTGGTGGTGGCAGTGCAACCTGCCATCCACCGCATGACTCATAGTTCAACACCTCTAAGTCGGGGCCCCCAAGCAGGCCCGCACTCCTTGCCATGCTCACAGTCCAGAGATGGTGGTAGGGCATCCCGCCATCTATCGCTTGACTCATAGTTCGGCATCTTCAAGCTAGGTCTACCCAATGGGCCCGCACTCCTTGCTGTGCTCACAGTCCGAAGGTGATGGCAAGGCAACCCACCATCTATCGCTTACTCATAGTTTAGCACCTCCAAGCCAGGCCCCCCAAGTAGGCCTGCACTCCTCGCTGTGCTCAAGTCCAGAGATGGCAGCAGGGCAACTCGTCATCTACTACTTGACTCATAGTTCAGCACCTTCAAGATCGGTTCCCCCAGTAGGTCCACACTCCTCGCCGTGCTCACAGTCTGGAGGTGGTGGCAAGGCAACCCGCCATCTACCGCTTGACTTACAGTTCGGTACCTCCAAGCTGGGTCCCCCTAGTAGGCCCACAATCCTTGTCATGCTCACAGTCCGAAGGTGGTAGCAGGGCAACCCGCCATCTACCGCTTGATTCATAGTTCAACACCTTTAAGCCGGGTCCCCCCAGTAAGTCTACACTCCTCACCATGCTCACAGTTCGGAGGTGGTGGTAGGGCAACCCACCATCTATCGCTTAACTCATAGTCCAGCACCTTCAAGCCGGGCCCCCCAAGCAGGCCCGCATTCCTCACCATGCTTATAGTCCGGAGGTGGCGATAGGGCAACCCGCCATCTATCGATTGACTCACAGTTCGGTACCCTTAAGCCAAAAAACTCTAGAAGCTCGGCACCCACTGCCTTACTCACAGTTCGGAGACGTCCACCAGGAAACCAGGGAGTACTACCATCTATCGCTTAACTCATAATTCGGCACTCTCAAGCCGGGAAACTCTAGAAATCCCGCATCCACTACCTTACTCACAGTCTGGAGATGTCTATCGGGAAACCAAGGAGTCCCGCCATCTATCACTTGACTCACAGTTTGGGATCTCACGTTAAGAGACTTATGGAGTCCTACCTCTGAGGTTAAGAGACATCAGCAGTCATGCCTTCGAGGTCAGGAGACATCAGTAATCCCATCTCTGAGGCTAGAGGACCCCAGAATCCTTGGACTCCAGAGCCGGAGATCCCTCAATTGACCAGCTAACAGTCTGAAGATGTCAATCAGAAGCTTCAAAGCCCACCACCTACTACTCAATTCATAGCTTGGCGAGCTAAAAAACTCCTTGAGTCCTGCATTCGAGCCCTCACGACCTCGAAGTCGAAGGAATGGGGATGAGATGCCCCTAGAAATTTTGGTGTCAATCCTAAGGTCCTAATGCTCGTCTGGAGTGGCTAAGGCATGGGAGAGACATGCCTGCATTTTCAAAAGCCCTAGAGTTCATCCGCTTTCCATGCAAAATGATAGGGGATGAGATCGGGGGTAAGATCGTCGACGAGCTGAGAAGTCACCGAGATTAAGTTATCACTATTTTTTTTCTAATTTGGTGGTAAAAGAAATAATGGGGATGGAAGACTTAAGGTTTGGAACTCATGAACTTTGGGACTCACGCTCACGAAGAGATCTCTCTCCTCTAGGGCATCTCACCCACCCCACTACACGTAGCCTAGGGCATCCCACCCATCTCACTACAGTGGAGCCTAGGGCATCCCACCTAAATCGCTACCTAAGGCCATGAAGGAAAATCTCTAAGACCATAGAGGAAACTCGACAAGGAAGGGGATAACTAGGGCCCCATGCCCCTTAACGCTCGAAAGTGAAGGCATAAGGTCTCACACCCCTCGATGCCCGAAGGCGAAGGCAAGATGGGCCTCACGCCCACTCCTTTACGGTGGCAGAACGAAGAATTACTCTTCCCTAAAAACTCATTTTTATTCACTAAACTATTTATTTACAAAGGATTGAAGGTGGTATTTATAGACCTTTCCTAACCCTCATTTGAATTTGAATACAGGATAGAAAGATAGGGGTTCAAATTCAAATATAAGATAAGATGAGATCTATCCCAATCCTAATAACTAGATATCTCAATCCTAACCAACTAACAAATTTCAAAATAAAGATAAATCCTAAACTATCCTAAAAATCCGATAACTTATTCTTGAATTTGAATTCAAGAGTGGTGATGCTTCAAGATCCATGCTGCTCTAGGATCCGTGCTGCTTTGGGATCCATGCTTATTCAAGATTCATGCTGCTTCGAGATTCGTATAGGTCGATATCCCCATCATTTCCCTAAGATGGGGAGAACTTGACCCCGTCAAGTCAGGCTCAAACTCTAGCTTGATTTCAGGCTCCTGGGACTCTTGATTTCAGGCTCATGGGACTCCAAATTGACTCGTCAATATCCATAGACATTTTTTTTCCAAACAAATCCTAGATTTTTTTTTTTATTGCCCTTATTTTTCTCTTTTATTTATTTATTTTTTCTCTAATTTTTCTTTTTTTTCATCATTTTTTTTATTTTCCTTGCTGATGCAGAAGTCTGCACTAAGGATCGACTTTGCATTCACGATCATGCAAAGGGTCTTCTATGCTTTGACAGGCATGCAAAATAGGGGAGAAGGCTTCGAGCATGGGAATATGATGGCTTCATCGGTGACAGCGATAACAGGAGGAGCTGAAGATGGTCTTGGACGGAGACAATGGAGGTGCATGGGGAGGAAGGGATGGAGGGTATCTTTGGTGATGGAGCACAGTCGTCGGCTGCTGGGCATTAATCGGGGCGATGGAGATCGGGCATGCCGGAGGAGATGGATGTGGGTCTTCCATATGGGAGGGGATTTGGTGGAGGCTTGGAACGAGGCAGAGAGGAGGGGGCTTGGCCTGGGCGGAGGCTGACAGAGGCGAATCTTTTGGTGGGTGGGCACGGGTGGTCGACGGTTGGTGCAAGCTTGGATATGGGCAAAGGTATTCCGATTAGAGGAGCAGGGGACGTTGATGGTGTTGCTTGATAGGGAAGGAGCTTTGGAGGAGGAGACTGGCAGGGCGGCATCGTGCGGATCCATGGCTGGTTGGTCGATGGGGATTTCTGCATAAACGGGAGGGAGGCGGAAAGCTTCACAAGGAGATCTGGCAGGAATCTGATGGAGATTTGCATTGTGGTCAGCTTGGATGGATTGTTGGTGGTCAGTCAGAGATGAGATTGGAGATGGAGATCGGTGCCTGTGGATCACTGATGATCGGGTGGTCCTTGTCACAGGCGAAAGAGGGTGGCAGTAGGCGACGGAGGCAATGGTTATGGGAAGGAAGGACCAAAATGGCACGGGTGAAGATGGCGGATGGAGGTGGATCTTCCGGTGGGGCTGGCTCGGTAGGAAAGATTGACTAGGCGATGGCAGTAGGGGCATCGGTGGGGCTTTGAGATGTGGGGTTGGGTGCTCGATGGGGATGATGGATCTGGCTTGGTGGTGGTGGGACCTTGGATGATTTGGAAAACCCTAATCCTGTGGCTCTGATACCAAATTGATGGAGGATGGGATCAGGGGTAGGATCATCGGCGAGCTAAGAAGTCACCGAGATTAGGGTACTACTATTTTTTTTTCTAATTTGGTAGTGAAAGAAATAATGGGGATGGAAGACTTAAGGTTTGGAACTCATGGACTTTGGGACTCATGCTCACGGAGAGACCTCTCACCTCTAGAGCATCTCACCCATCCCACTATTTGTAGCCTAAGGCATCCCACCCTTCTCACTACATGCGGAGCCTAGGGCATCCCACCCAAATCGCTACCTGGGGCCATGTAGGAAAATCTCTAAGACCATAGAGGGGACTCGACGGAAAAGGGGATAACTAGGGCCTCACGCTCCTCGATGCTCAAAAGCGAAGGCATAGGGTCTCACACCCCTCGATGCCCGAAGGCGAAGGCAAGACGGGTATCTTGCCTCACGCCCACTCCTTTACGGAGGCAAAACGAAGAATCACTCTTTCCTAAAAACTCATTTTTACTCACTAAACTATTTTTTACAAAGGATTGAGGGTAATATTTATAGATCTTTTCTAACCCTTGTTTGAATTTGAATACAAGATTGAAAGATGAAGGTTCAAATTCAAATACAAGATAAGATGAGGTCTATCCCAATCCTAACAAGTAGATATCTCAATCCTAACCAACTAACAAAATTCAAAATAAAGATAAATCCTAAACTATCCTAAAAATTTGATAACTTATTCTTGAATTTGAATTTAAGAGTGGTGATGCTTCAAGATTCGTGCTGCTCTGGGATCCATGCTGATCCGAGATTCGTGCTGCTCCAAGATTTGTGCAAGTCGATGTCCCCATCATGAAAGGGAAGAGTAACTAAGTGAAGAACGAGGTCCTGGTCAGATGTTTTGGTCAAGTTGAACTACATCCTCATTGCAAAGCTAAGTCCCTTGAATATCTCAAAGGGTTCCTTCGAAGTCCCTAAAAGAGAGAGAGAGAGAGAGAGAGAGAGAGAGAAGAGAAGAGAAGAAGATGGGGAGAAGAACAATAGCCATAAAAAAAAAAGGATATTTTCATTGCTAAGACTTTTTTTATATCCTATGAAGGTTCCCGATAGGCCAGAAAATCCTTCAAAAATCTAGGTTACAAGGGAAAGAAGGACGCGCGAGAGGTAAGGAAAGAAAAATTTTCATTGATCAAAAGTCTCTTACACTGTGAAGACCCCCGACAGGCCGAGGAGTCTTTCAAACGTTCAATTACAAAGTGAAAAGAAAGAGGCTTGAAATGCCCTTGCCACTCTTCGCCCAACCAATGGGCAGGTCCTCTCCGGCTCTAGACTCTACCCCCGGGCTCGGCGCACCCTCAGCACCAGGGTTATCCTGTTCCAAAGTGCACCTCCCCCACCAAAGGTACAGGCAAGACTAGCTGGAGACATTCCAGTCGCTTCTGCCTGACAAGGCGGGCACCCATCTTCTCCTGGATCCCCCATAACAAAGGTCTAACACCGCATCAGCCGCCCCGTCCTTGGAGGTCACCGATCTCGTGATTCCAAGCATAACTTCAACGGCTCCTTGTTAGGCCACCTCAATCAATGCCATCGCGGTCGTGACCTTTTCCATAGCAACCACGACCGCATCAAGCTTCTTTGCCGCCCCCCTGGGGGCTCTCCCCTTCTCCTCTTTGGTGGGGGCACCAGGATCAGACACAAATTACTGTACCCTATTTGGTTTACCTAGCCATGTGTCAAAGTTTTGTAATCAACTAGGATTGAGTCCTGTAATAAGTTGAGGTTAGTTGATTTGTCTCAACCCTCAACCTAGTCCAGTACATTGAGTCCTATACACTAGTATGAGTCTAGTATGAGTTCACTTTTTGTATAAGAGAAGAGGTTACGCTATTTTGGAGTTCCACCAGACCTCATTCTGAAGCCAAAAGCAGTTACACTAGCTTAGGGGAGCTCAATCGACACCTAGGTGCCCTGATTTCCTCCGGATGCCCTTTCAGATGCCAGATTCTCTCCAGATGCTTCTGGAATATTCCATATGCCAGGAGCCCATATTTACTAGCCTGTCTCAGCACTCCAGGCCTCCAAATTCAAGCCCAAAGAGCAAACCCAAGCAAGAAGAACCAAGATTCTTTTTTGATGCCGGGAATATGCCAACCCAGGGAACCAGGCGCCCCAGCTTCCAGGGGGCCCAAGCCCAAGCTCTCCAAGCCCATGACCGACCTCCCCCTTGCTGCCCTAAAGTCCACACACCCAAGGAGTTGGTGTCCAAGAGAGTTTGACCTAGTCCTAGGTGAAGAGAAGTGGGAGAAGACCAAGTCTTTTCTAACCTAGTTAGGATTCCTAATCCCTTTAAACTTTGTAATTCTAACCTAGCTAGGAATGGACTTGTAGTCTAATTGGGAAGAGGACTTGTAACCCAAGTATAACCATGGTTAGTGAGGGCATGGGAACTTTATAAATACCCCACCCCTCCTCCTCTTGTAATCAACTTTTTCTTATGAATAAACCTTGCTGAAATTTGGATTAATTGCCTTGTGTTTAAGTTTTGGTTCTTACTTTGTGTGCTCTCCTTGTGTTCCTGGATTGAAACCCTGCTGCCCTAGCACCCTCCTACATCCCTGGAGATCAGCCACGCCCAAGGAACAGAAGCCCTTGCTGCTGTCCAAGCCCAGGAGCTTCTTCTTTCCCGGCTGCCATCTTCTAACCCTAATTCCAAATCCTTCTAAATTCTAGTTCTTTTTCTATTTTTTATTTGCTGCTTTGATTGACCCTGACGCTTGCAGATACTCGAGGTGCTTCACCTCCCCTGAGGAGGCCTTCTTTGCTACCTGGACCACCTAGATCAGCCTTCAGATTCAAGGGAAACAAGGCTTCTTCATCCAGACTCCGATCAGAGTGTGAGTGATCCCTTTTGCTACTGAGTTTCAATCTCTGACTGGTAAGAAACCTTCCCTTCTCTTATTATCTGATATGATTGAAGTTAACTATCCTAAGTCGGGAATTTCTTAATATTCGGGTCCTGTCTTTTAGTTATCTTGCATGATTCAGCCTGCGACAAGTTGATTCTTAAAATTGCTAAATACCTGCTAGTTCTTTACTTTGCTTTGAGAAATTAGCCAACAAACCTAAATCTAAAAATCACAAAAAAATTAGTTTACTATTTTTTTCCTGCATATTTAGCATTGTTAGAGTCATCTCGCATCACTCTTTCCTCTTGGGGGTGGCATCGAGCTCGGTAGGTGCCTTCTCCAAGACCAGACATCCCTACCAAGACACTGGCCGGTCCCTCCTGAAGGGTCGTTATCTGGTCCGTAACGCCGATCGATGCTCCCTGAAGGGTCATTATCTAGCTCATAAGCTCTCAGGACCGGGCGGCCTGAGCCCGAAATTTGTTCCGCCCCACGTCCGGGCGATGGCTCTTCCTTATTGATACTCGGCGAGAAAGAAGAAGCAGGAAGGGGGCTAGAAGTGAAGGAAGGAGACTTTGCAGAAGCTTGGCCCATTGCACCCGAAGGTCCTTTAAAAAGGCAAGGGGATAGGTCCTTAGCAATAAAGTTCGCCACCCACCACTGCCTCGTGCCCATCGAAGGCATGCGACTCTTCAACTCCCTGACCAACCAGGAGACTCTAACGCTTTGGATCAGGGGCAGTCGCCTCGATCCAAGTGAAATATTTATGATCTTTTTATCAGAGGACTGAGCGTAGCATCGCTTCATTAGCACGAAAGCACGTTCTCCAAGATGCGGGCGCTCGAGGCATTGATGGCTCAAGGGGTGCACCCCTCCATATCAGCATGGTCATTACTCCCTTCGCCCCAAGCGATGCTTTGTCCTTCGGGCCCGGGAGTGGGGGGCATCTGATGTAGCATATCCACTAACATGGAATCTCTACTGGCAGCCCTACTGACAAAGAGTCCGCCACCCAAGCATGATGACCAAACCAAAGAGCCAAGGCGAGCCCTCCTGCTGAGGTCAGCTCCCAGCCAGGGTCATGCTCATAAGACGAGCCCTCCATTTGAAGTCAGCTCCCGATCGGGATCATGCTTATGCTTTCAAGGTGAACCCTCCTACCGAGGTCAGCTCCCAGCCGGGTTCATGCTCATAAGGCGAGCCCTCTGTCTGAGATCAGCTCCCAGCTGGGGTCGCACTCATGCTTCCAAGACGAGCCCTCCTACCGAGGTCAACTCCCAGCCAGGGTCATGCTCATGAGGTGAGCCCTCCATCTGAGGTCAGCTCCCAATCGGGGCTATGCTTGTGCTTCCAAGGCGAGCCCTCCTATCAAGGTCAACTCCCAGCCGAGGTCATGCTCATAAGGTGAGCCCTCTGTCTAAGGTTAGCTCCTGGCCAGGGTCATGCTCATGCTTTCAAGGCAAGCTCTCCTGTCTAGGTTAGCTCCTAGCCGGGGTCGTGCTCATGAGGCGAGCCCCCCGTCTGAGGCCAGCTCCCGGCCGGGGTCGTGCTCATGGTACCAAGATGAGGCCCCAAAGCGCGCCCCTTTCTTGGCCCATGGAGGAAAGAATTCTCACCAATAGCAATGGAGAGAAAGATCAACAAGAATTCAAACCACAGTAAGGAGGGGTCACCATACGCCTGCAACCTCTGGAAGGTGGCGCACACCCTACCATTAATTCAAGTTCTGCAACGCGCCGCTCGCATGCTCTACACAAAGAGTGCTCCTTCAGGGGCCTTCAGGCTCCAAATCCTGTAGCGCACCACCACGTTGATGACCGTGCAACCGGAAGCTTCAACCTCCATGACACGAAGCCTGAACCTCCCCTAAAAAGAGTATTTCATTAAGATCCCAGGGCCCTGTAATGCTCGAACAGTCTCCCTAACAATGGAATTCCCCACCATGGCATGGGGCTCAACAGCACGGTGCCCGCCCCTCCCATAGGAAACTGCACTACCAAAAGAGACAGGACCTGTGCCACACCGGCATGCACCTCCAAGGAAAGGATCTCCTCCCAAGGACCGATCTGACTAAAGGGAAGCCGCACACAATAGTAAGCCCCTCCCAGAGAGGGCACATGGAAAGGGATACCAAGATAAAGCCCCAAACCTGTTCTAGGCCATCCCATATAAAAAGGAGAAGAAAAGAAGAAGAAAAAAAAGGCAAACAGGTGAGAAGGGGATGGAGGGCGAGCAAGCGAGGGATCCCCAATAGACCCTTCCAGGCTCTTCGCCCCCATCTCCGCTTGTTCTTTCCACCTCAATTCTACCTTTCACCCTTTGCGTGGAGAGCCTCCCAAGCTCTTCGCCACAGAGGCTCTGTTCCCCTCGATCATCCCATCTGACTTGATCGTCGGAGTGTCCCCACCAGAATCCCCGACCCGGGTCTTCTATTTTTGCAAGATGGCCAAACCAAGGAGCCAGCCAGGAAAGGGAGGGACGAGCACCCAACCGGGAACCCGACGCATCCGTAACACGCACGAGAGCTACAAGCCATGGCAATCTTGGCGGCAACCTAACTAATTAGAGTGATCTATAGAGAAGAGACCTAATACAATACTTGATTAGACTTATTTATCTGTTTAATCCATTTCATCTAAACTTAAGGTCTAACCCAATTAAGGACTTAATCATAGCTAACCCAATTAACCCAAGGTTATGATCATGTCTTAAGATTTTGAATCACATTCCTAAATCTTAAAAGGTTATTAGACAACTTAATTCATAATTAAGTTTATCAATTCTAATTGAAACATTTTCAATTAATCACTTGTTATTTGAAACAATTTTAAATATTTGAAGTAATTTTACAAAAATTCAAAGATTTTTACTAATCTTTTCAATGGATTTAGATCATATCTAAGTAAATTAAAGATCTAACATACAAGATTAAAACTATTTTAATCTACTAAACCTTTCACTTTTCTTCTTCATAAGATCATGATGCAAGCGGCACCCCTACATGCCATAGAAGATCCCATTGAATGGAAAGAGAGGGCCTTTAAACCCTACTTCTCTTCTATGACCGGATGATCATGGAAAATTCACCTTAATCCAAGTACTCCCTATGTGAAAGAAAACTAAGATTTCATATCTATATGTTAAATAATCATACAAATGAACATGGCTCTGGTACCACTGTAAGGAAACATTATGTAGGTAATAGTTATGCAACTTTAAAACTTTTTTTAACCTTGCATCACAGCGGAAGACTAGATTAACCATATTAATCAATATATAATATTAGAATATTTCTAATATAGGCCTACAAATAGGATTATGTATGAATATTAATAAACAAAAGAAAGAGAACATAAGCACACAAAGTCGTGCATCATATAGAATGACTCTATGTTCGATGCACATGCTAAAGCACACTTCTTTAGCAAGCTCACCAAGAATCTTACCTTTAATCTGATATGACACTCACATAGCTGAGGAAAAGCTCACCAAGGAAGGCAATCACTCTAGAAGCCACACACGTATCCGGCCTCTACAGGTAATCCACATCGGAGTTCTTCCTTGACCTTCTTCCTTTGAAGTGCTAGCTTTGCTAGAACGAAATGGCTTATGGACTCTTCTTCTTCTTCGCTGGGACATCCTAGGAGATGAAGAAGTACTATAGAGGATTTAGGAAGTAAACTCAAGAACCCTTCCCAAGACACTCTTCCCAAGCCTAAAATACTAGGCAGCACACACCCAAACCCAAACCTTTCTTCCCCACACAAAGGTTTCAAGCTCTCCTTCTTCTTTTCCCCCTTTTTAAAGGATTTTCCAACAAATAAATTTCAAAAATCTCTCTTTCACACATCCTCATCAAGCCCTCATATGTAAGTAAGTGGGGAGAAAAGAAATGGGGAGAGTTACATAAGTCATGGAATAATTATGGGGGGTTACAAAAGATTCAAGGCCATAGGAGTTACATCCTTTTAAATTCAAACTAAATTCTGAATTTAAAACTTAAATCAAAATTTGAATTCATAATTTAAACTTAAATCTGAAATTGGATGCAATAATTTAGCCCAATTACATTGGACCTAACCCGAGCCCAAACTGAATCACGTTCGATTTGACCCAAACTAAATTGTTCAATCAAATTGAGTTAATCAAGCAATCACATTGCCACTCACCCTTCATATAATCACCAACATTTAGTAATTAAAACATTTGTCACAATATTTGTAGCATGATATGTCAACACTTGATAAATTATCAAATCCCTACAACTGAGTCGACTCATGAGTCGACTCCGAAATGTAGATGGATAATCAAATTGTCCAAAGAGTCCAAAAATGATTCTCAATCATTCAATAGCTATTAGGTCAATCAGAAATCCCTATGGTGTGTGATCCCATAGGTTCAAACAGTAAGTCGGTAGTACTAGAATACTTCCAGTACTAGCCAAAGTCACCATCTAGCAATGACACCCGGTGTCCAAATAGGTCGAAGGTTGCGGAGCAACTATTAAGAACCAAATGGATATAATAATCATATAATGCATTCCTTTAACCCTCAATGCTCTGGATGACTTAGGGTTTAACTGCCCAACCCTAAAATAGTCCATCATAATATGTCTCAAACTCAAAATTCCTGTAACTGCTTACAAGGACTACCCTTACAAGGACTACCCTAGCCAAGGTTTTACTCAATTGAGACATAATGAGTCATTCACTCCAAATTCTTTTGGAGGGGTTAATCCCATCTTGATCCAACCACTACAATACAAGTACTTGACTGTACCTAGTATCCTTTTATCACCGGATTAAAAATCCAGGAAGTCCGGCAACTAAGCACAGTGAGTTGCTTGCAAGCTATCATGGTGACCTCAAGTCAAAGGAACACTTATATCCATATCCTAATGTGAACTACTCTTTGGCAGAAAGAGTATTCTACAGATGGGTCACTTCTAGTAAAGTGTCATATTCAACACCTACATGCCATACCAGTGTCTCTACACTCCTAGGTTAAGAGGACAACCAACGACTATAACATTCATTACCTACACTTAATACACCATCGTCCTATAACAATGTATCATTTGGTCATGAACCAATTTAAGAACTAGATGATATATCCTCTCTATATCACATCAAAGTAGTATTAAGGACTTCATCATACAAGAGTTCATTATAGGAAGATGTAAAATATGATGAATAGCCATAATAAATATTTTATTCAATATAATTCATATACAATTACAATAATAGCTCAATCGTCAACAAGCTAGATGATTGGCTTTGGGACGCATTTCTCAATAACTCCCACTTGGACTAAAGCCAATCAAAACAGAATCGTATTCCCATCTTCCATTTACAATAGTTGAACTCTTGAACTCCAATGACTTTAGTGAAGGGGTCGACCAGATTCTCCTTTCCATCGATCTTCATAAGTTTGATGTCACCTCGTTCCACGATCTCTCGTACAAGGTGGTAGCGATATAGATTGTGCTTAGTACGCTGATGAAACATTGGCTCTTTGGCTTGAGTAATAGCTCCAGTATTGTCACAGTACACCGAAATAGGACCATCCAAGGAAGGTGCCACTCCAGCTCGCCTAGAAACTTTCACAACCACACAGCCTCCTTTGCCGCATCTGTAATGTACTCTGCTTCACATACAAAGTCTACCACTGTATGCTGCTTGGAACTTTTCCAGCAGAATGCTCCTCCATTCAGGGTAAACAAGAATCCAGATACATACTCTTGCTGTGATCTCTATCTGACTGAAAACTAGAATCAGTAAACCCCACAAGTTTTAAGTCAGGTTTTCCATAATTTAGCCATTGGTCTTTAGTGTTTCACAAATACTTGAGAATAGTCTTTAGTACCTTCCAATGTACCTCACGTGGGTCAAACTGGTATCTACTTATTATCCCTAGTGAGTATACCATGTCTGGTCTAGTATATGTCATGGCGTATATGATAGGACCCACTGTCAAAGCATTATACATACGCTCTCCCTCCTCAAGAGTTGTCGCACAATCCTTCTTGGAAAGAGTAATTCCAAGAAGTTGTAACTGCATCGCTCCAGGGAGCCCAGTGACACTAGATTTTTCTTCAGCTCGAGAACATGCTTGACATTGGTTAGTGTCCTCACGATCTCATCAAACATCCTTACTCGTACAGTCCCAATACTAGCGACCTTACATAAGTGATTATCTCCAAGTATCATACTTCTCTCATAGATCTTGGTATAGGTCGAAAATCAAGACCGGTTCGGGGTATAATGATGAGAACAAGCTAAATCTAGGGTCCATATATCTGTGTACAATCTATGATCACTCATCCTCAACCTCTTTATCAGCCATGGCACTCATGAATCTGACCCTCCTGTGTCTCCCTTCTTATTTTTCAATTGAGGACAATCCCACTAAAAGTGCCCAGTCTCATTGCACTTAAAGCACCTTGCATCTTTCCTGCTCTTGCTCTTCCTTCTGGACTCGATCGTCCTCTATGCTTGGACCTCTCCCTTCCTCTCCCAGACTTTTCCTCAATGACCAAGCCCTCCTAGGGAGCTCCTTCTTTGGTTAGCTTCTCCCTCTGCTAATTCGAACGTAGCACCAAGACTATGTCTTCATACTCCAGGGTCTCCTTGCCATACAACAGCATAGTAACCAAAGCATCAAAGGAAGGGGGCAGCAAGCATAGCAACAACAAGGACTTGTCCTCCTCCTTGAACTTGATCCCAATATTCAGTAACTCATTGCACATATGGTCAAACTTTTAAATATGATATACTATATTTTTTCCTTCCTGTATCTGAAGGCTATAGAGTCACTTCTTTAGCATCAACTTGTTACACATGTTCTTCTCCATGTAGAGCATATGCAACTTCGACCAGAGACCTTTTGGAGTCCTCTCCTCTATCATGGAATAGAGAGCCACATCCACCAAGCACCCTCTGATCATCACACAAGCCTTCCTTTCCATGGACATCCATTATTTCTCTGACACCTCGTTAGGCTTTTCTCCAAAGCCTGATCCAGTTCCAATTGGACAAGGAGATCTTCAACCCAAACTTTCCATATGAAAAAGTTTCCTTTTCCATCAAACTTCTCAAAATCTACCTTCATGCTGATACTCATGGCTGGATCCTAGCCAAACATACAATAACAAAAAAAACACCATAGATTGAGAAGTACCTTGACATGCCCTTACTGAAATTTCAGCAATTGAAGATCTACAACTTCAGGCATCTCCCACGAACTTCATGCAACTCAGGCTCTGATACCACTTATTAGAGGACGTTCCCAGGTATGCGGAAAACCTTCTACCAGCAACCAATCTTAGATCATTATATTGGAAGCGGTAGCAATAGGGGATTGAAGCAATCAGCCTAGCAAAAATTTAGCCTTCTTGTGCAGAAATCTTCTAACTTGTTTAGAGTGCCCTGAACATTCCAGATATGATATGGACGTGAAACTACCTCTCTTAGGACATCCAACTAGTGAGGACTCAACCTTTAAAGCTCCTGGTCAAACTCCAAAAGGATAGAGAGAGGGATGACTCCAAAGATGCTAGGCATTGGATTTCCTACTTAAACTAGGAGTCCCTAGGCGTTAAGAAATTCTCTCCTTCCTAGGGTTAGGTGGCTTAGATGCTGATATTACCCTGATAGAGAGTAACAAACCAAAGAGTGATGGGAAACTTTGGAACTCAACCTAATGAAGAGACCTCTCATCTCTAGGGCATTTCACCCTCCTCGATACATAGAGGCATTAGTGATGCGGGATGACGACGAAAAATCCATGGTTATTTGGAAAAGGGAAAGATCTAAAGCAAATCAAGGATCATGGGAGGGCTAAGAAGCCTCTCGAGACTAGGATAGAACGACCCCTGAAAAATCATAAGATGGCCGGACTCTTTTGGTTTTCAAATTTTCTTGGCGGGGGTGGCGAAGGAAGGACGGGGATGGGAGACAGGGGACTGGAACTCATGGACCTTGGGACTCATCCTAACGAAGAGACCATCCACCTCTAAGGCATTACACCATCCTCGATACTTGGAGGCGCTAGGATGGATCTCAAGGTCACGAGGGGAAACCGGGAGAGACATGAAGGTGGGGAAGAGAATGGAGATACCTGGGACCTCACACCCCTCGACGTCCCGAAGGACGAAGGCAAGTTGGGGCCTCACACCCCTGGACGTCCCGAAGGACGAAGGCAAACAGGCCTCAGCCCGGAACCACACACAAGTGGAAAAACACTCTCAAAAATTTATTTTCATCAACTAGTTTATTACAAGAGGAGTATGGGTATTTATAGATGCCCATATCCCTTTTGAAATTCAAAAATAAAATCCCATAAAATCCTCCCTAGATTTGAATTCAAATTCAAAATGATTTGAATTCAAATTCAAAACCCAAAGCCCAAATTTCCATTTTAAACCCACGTTACAATCATGAAAAAATACCAAATAAATTTCTGTTATTTGAAATTTGAAATCTCCCTCTGCTCTAAAAATCATGTGGCCCTGAAAATCATGCTGCTCTGAAAATCATGCAGCTCCAAAAATCGTGCAGAACAGCCTTTCCTTGGGGTGCTTTGAGGAGCATGCCAAAGCATCTCTCGGCCAAGCCAAGGGGGGATCTCTGGTGGCCGGCCCAGCGGGCAGCGGTGGGGCGGCACGGCGGCGCGCCGGCGGGTGGGTGGCGGTGGCGGGGTGGCACGGCGGCACGGTGGCGGCGTCACACGGACGCACGAGGTGGATGGATGCCTCCCGCGTCTGTTCATCTTCCCACGGATGTGGGCGGCGGTTGTGGCTTCTCCGACGAGGGCGGGGGCCGGCGATCCGACGGGGGCGGCCGGGGGTCAGGCACAGCGTATCGGGGACCGGTGGGGCCAAAAAAATCAAAAAAATGAACTCTCTGTGATTTCCTGGAGGTTGAAGAAGATAGAATATATCTGGAATAAGTTGGGAATAACATCGGGATAAGGTAAGGATAGTGGGAATAAGAGGAATAGTTGGGATAAGTATTTTTAAACTAAAAAATAAAAAATCTAAAAAAAGTAAAAGAAAATTCGGATGGGTTTCGGGTCCCCCATCATTCTCCTGCAGCATAAAAAACTCGACTCCGATGAGTTTGAGGATGAAGCAAATCCTAGTCTGCTGCTGGCTCTGATACCAAAAAATGATGCGGGATGACGACGAAAAACCCATGGTTATTTAGAAAAGGGAAAGACCTAAAGCAAACCAAGGATCATGGGAGGGCTAAGAAGCCTCCCAGGACTAGGATAGCACGACCCCTGAAAAATCCTAAGATGGCCGGACTCTTTTGGTTTTCAAATTTTCTTGGCGGGGGTGGCGAAGGAAGGACGGGGATGGGAGACAGGGGACTGGAACTCATGGACCTTGGGACTCATCCAAACGAAGAGACCATCCACCTCTAAGGCATTACGCCATCCTCGATACTTGGAGGTGCTAGGATGGATCTCAAGGTCATGAGGGGAAACAGAGAGAGACATAAAGGTGGGGAAGAGAATGAAGATACCTGGGACCTCGCACCCCTCGACATCCCGAAGGACGAAGGCAAGTTGGGGCCTCACTCCCCTCAACGTCCTGAAGGACGAAGGCAAACAGGCCTCTGCCCGGAACCACACACAAGTGGAAAAACACTCTCAAAATTTCATTTTCATCAACTAGTTTATCACAAGAGGAGTATGGGTATTTATAGATGCCCATATCCCTTTTGAAATTCAAAAATAAAATTCCATGAAATCCTCCCTAGATTTGAATTCAAATTCAAAACCCAAATCCCAAATTTTATTTTAAACCCACGTTACAATCATGAAAAAATACCAAATAAATTCCTATTATTTGAATTTTGAAATCTCCCTCTGCTCTGGAAATCGTGCAGCCCTGAAAATCATGATGCTCTGAAAATCGTGTGGCCCTGAAAATCATGCAACTCCAAAAATCATGCAGAACAGCCTTTCCTTGGGGTGCTTTGAGAAGCGTGCCAAAGCTTCTCTCGGCCGAGCCAAGGGGGGATCTCCGGCGATCGGCCCAGCGGGCGGTGGTGGGGCGGCACGATGGCACGCCGGCGGGCGGGCGACGGTGGCAGGGCGGCACGGCGGCGGCGTCACATGGACGCACGGGGCGGACGGACGCCTCCGGCGTCTATTCGTCTTCCCACGGGCGTGGGCGGCGGTGGCAGCTTCTTCGATAAGGGCAGGGGCCGGCGAGCATCGGCGGCGGTCCGGCAGGGGCGGCCGGGGGTCGGGCACGGCGTATCAAGGACCGGTGGGGCAAAAAATATCAGAAAAATGAACTCTCTGTGATTTCTTGGAGGTTGAAGAAGATAAAAATATATCTGGAATAAGTTGGGAATAACATCGGGATAAGGTAAGGATAATGGGAATAAGAGGAATAGTTGGGATAAGTATTTTTAAACTAAAAAATCTAAAAATCTAAAAAAAGAAAAAGAAAACCCATATGGGTTTCAGGTCCCCCATCATTCTCCTGCAGCACAAAGAACTCGACTCCGACGAGTTTGAGGACGAAGCAAATCCTAATCCGCTGCTGGCTCTGATACCAAAAAATGATGTGGGATGATGACGAAAAACCCATGGTTATTTGGAAAAGGGAAAGACCTAAAGCAAACCAAGGATCGTGGGAGGGCTAAGAAGCCTCCCGGGACTAGAATAGAACGACCCCGAAAAATCCTAAGACGGCCGGACTCTTTTGGTTTTCAAATTTTCTTGGCGGGGATGGCGAACGAAAGACGGGGATAGGAGACAGGGGACTGGAACTCATGGACCTTGGGACTCATCCTAACGAAGAGACCATCCACCTCTAAGGCATTACAACATCCTCGATACTTGGAAGCGCTAGGATGGATCTCAAGGTCACGATGGGAAACCGGGAGAGACATGAAGGTGGGGAAGAGAATGGAGATACCAGGGACCTCACACCCCTCGATGTCTCGAAGGACGAAGGCAAGTTGGGGCCTCACTCCCCTCAACATCCTGAAGGACGAAGGCAAACATGCCTCAGCCCGAAACCACACACAAGTGGAAAAACACTCTCAAAAATTCATTTTCATCAACTAGTTTATTACAAGAGGAGTATAGGTATTTATAGATGCCTATATCCCTTTAGAAATTCAAAAATAAAATCCCATGAAATCCTTCCTAGATTTGAATTCAAATTCAAAATGATTTGAATTCAAATTCAAAACCTAAATCCCAAATTTCTATTTTAAACCCACGTTACAATCATGAAAAAATACCAAATAAATTCCTGTTATTTGAATTTTGAAATCTCCATCTGCTCTGGAAATCATGTGGCCCTGAAAATCATGCTGCTCTGAAAATCATGTGGCCCTGAAAATCGTGCTACTCTGAAAATCATGCAGCTCCAAAAATCATGCAGAATAGCCTTTCCTTGGGATGCTTTGAGAAGCATGCCAAAGCTTCTCTCGGCCAAGCCACAGGGGGATCTCCGACGACCGGCCCAGCGGGCGGCATTGCGGCGTGCCAGCGGGCGGCATGGCAGCGCGCCGCGCGGCGGGCAGGCGGCGGTGGCGGGGCAGCACAGCGGCACGGCACGGCGTCACATGGACGCACGGGGTGGATGGACGCCTCCCGCGTTCGTTCGTCTTCCCACGGGCGTGGGCTGTGGGGGCGGCTTCTCCGGCGAGGGCGGGGGCTGGCAAGCATCGGTGGCGGTCCGACGGGGGTGGCCGGGGGTCGGGCACGGCGTATTGGGGATCGATGGGGCAAAAAAAATCGAAAAAATGAACTCTCTGTGATTTCCTGGAGGTTGAAGAAGATAGGAATAGATATGGAATAAGTTGGGAATAACATCGGGATAAGGTAAGGATAATGGGAATAAGAGGAATAGTTGGGATAAGTATTTTTAAACTAAAAAATAAAAAAATCTAAAAAAAGAAAACCCGGATGGGTTTCGGGTCCCCCATCAATTAGGGTGAATCTCAAAGGTCATGAGGGATAAAGAAATAAAATGGGAAGGGGGAAAACTAGACATGACCTCACATCATGTCCTAAGATTGGGTCTCACACCCTCTCCTCACGGAGTGGAAGAAAAGAATCCCTCTTTCCTAAAACTTATTTTTAATTGACAAAACTCTTCTTTTTACAAAGGACTGAGGGTGGTATTTATAGACCTGTCCAACCCCCATTTGAATTTGAATACAAGATAAAAAGATAGGGATGATTCAAATTCAAATACAAGATAGGAAAAAATAAGCCTATCCATATCTCAATCCTATCCAACCAAATCCTAATTTAAATTTCAAATAAAAAGATAAACCCAAATTAATTTATTCTGGATATGCTCTGAGATTCGTGCTACTCCAAGATTCGTGCTTGCTCTGTGATCCATGCTAGCGATATCCCCATCATTCCCCTGAGGTGGAGTCAGGCTCAGACTCCAACTTCAGCTTGATTTCAGGCTCTCGCGACTCCAACTTGACTTGTCAATGCCATAGATTTTTTTTTTTGCTCTTTTCTTTTTTTTCACCTATATTTTTTTATTTCCCTCCTGCTCTTGAAGTCGGCAAACAGGTGGGCGTCTTGCTTTAGAAGCGTGTAGAGAGTCTTGCTTTGAAATTCGTGTGCTTTCACGTTCGTGCGCATCTTCTCCTTCTTCTTCACGGACCGAACCAAGAACAGGGCAGCAACACGGGGAAGAAGATGAGCCCATATTTGGATCAGCATCCTTTGCTGATGCCATCCTTCTTCCACGGATGGAGGCTGGGTGGAACAAAGGAGGCTTGCGGGTGGGATTCCGATGGGCTTCGTTGGCAATGGCACTGGGGAGGAAACGACGACCTGCGATGGTGCTAGGGAAGAGAGCAGCAACTTGGGAAGAGGGGAGGCATGGGTAGCTCGCTGGCCAAAGACGTTGCAGGTGAAGAGCATCCGGCAGGAGGGGCTTAGACCAAACGATAGATCCGGGAGCCTCTGAGCTCTAGAGATGGCGATCGGATGAGTCCGGTGCTGTCATGCCAAAATCGACGATGACATCGGGCTTCACGAGAGGTAGAGAGGAGGGGGAGCTCGGCCTGGGATTGTTTGCCGGAGGAAGGGTGGTCCGGTGGGAGGCAGTGGTAGTAGATGGGATCTGCGAACCAATATTCATGCATGATCCAATCGGTCTTGATTCCTTTCGGTGCCTTTCCATGGTAAAACACCAGAGCCTTCTTTATCCCAAGAGGCCGGCTATTCCCCGGTGGCGTAACCGGTTTATCGGCCCCTATCACCTTCCAATATCCCTTTTCGATGGCCTTGTTCGGCCTCGACCCGTTCGGGTATTTCTGATCGCGCGGGGTGAAGAAATACAATTCCTTCTGTCCGAACAATGCCTTCTCTGGGAGATCCCAAGGGTTGTACTCGTAGAGATCGACCTCGGCAATGATAGAAATGGGGATGCGCTGGCAGGCGATCTTGCGGTACAGATAATGGACGACGAGCTCCTCGTCGGTGGGGTGGAATCGTAAACCCGGTGGCAGGTTGAGCTCAGTCTCAGCATCTCTTCTCCTCAAACTGGACGTAGATCTAGGGCAAATCAGAGCTCTGTTTCAAAATTCCAATTGGATAAAGGGAGAACTCAGAATGGCACCTTCGTCCCGGATCCAAAACATGATTTTTTTTTTTGGGGGCTACCAGGAACTGAAAGATGGAAACGTTCGACGGGCTAGAAGCAACATTGCTTCCGATCTTCGGCAGTAGGTCGGTGGGATGGGCGGCATGGTGGTTTGGTGGTGCAAGGATAGGGAAGAGAGAATGGGCTGGGATGTTTTGGAAAAAAAAAATATACCCTAATTTTTCTGGGCTCTGATACCAAAAATTGATGGGGGATAGATGGGTAGGATCGTTGGTGAGCCTAGAAGTCACCTAAATTAGGGTATCATGTTTTTCTTGGGGGGGTTTAGGGGTGGAGAAGGAATAGTTGGGATGGAAGATAAGGATTTGAATCTCATGGACTTTAGGACTTAACCTAACGAAGAGATCTCTCACCTTTAGGGCATTTCACCCTCCTCAATACTTGGAGGCGTTAGGGTGAATCTTAAAAGTCATGAGAGATAAAGAAAATAGAATGGAAAGGGGGATAACTAGACATGACCTCATATCATGTCCTGGGATTGGGTCTCACACCATCTCCTCAAGGAGTGGAAGAAAAGAATCCCTCTTTCCTAAAACTCATTTTTAATTGACCAAACTCTTCTTTTTACAAAGGACTGAGGGTGGTATTTATAGACTTGTCCAACCCTCATTTGAATTTAAATACAATATAAAAAGATAGGGATGATTCAAATTCAAATATAAGATAGGATAAGATAAGCCTATCCATATCTCAATCCTAGCCAACCAAATCCTAATTTAAATTTCAAATAAAAAGATAAACCCAAATTAATTTATTCCGTATATGCTCTAAGATTTCGTGCAACTCCAAGATTCGTGCTTGCTTTGGGATCCGTGCTGGCGATATCCCCATCATTCCCTGAGGTGGGAAGAACTCGACTCTGTCGAGTCAGGCTCAGACTCCAACTTCAGCTTGATTTCAGGCTCCCGGGACTCCAACTTGAATTGTCAACAGCCCTAGATTTTTTTTCTACTCTTTTTCTTTTTTTTTCACCAATATTTTTTTTGTTTCCCTCCTGCTCTTGAAGTCGGCAAACGGGTGGGCATCTTGCTTTAAGAAGCATGTAGAGAGTCTCGCTTTGAAATCCGTGTGCTTTCAAGTTCGTGTGCATCTTCTCCTTCTTCTTCACGGACCGAACCAGGAACAGGGTGGCAACACGGGGAAGAAGATGAGCCCACGTTTGGATCAGCATCCTTTGCTGATGCCATCCTTCTTCCACGGATGGAGGCTGGGCAGAACAGAGGAGGCTTACGGGTGGGATTCCGGTGGGCTTCATCGGCAATGGTGCTGGGGAGGAAACGGCGACCGGCAATGGTGCTGGGGAAGAGAGCAGTGGCTTGGGGAGAGGGGAGGCATGGGTAGCTCGCTGGCCATAGACATTGCAGGTGAAGAGCATCTGGTGGGAGGGGCTTAGACCAAACGACAGATCCGGGAGCCTCTGAGTTCCAGAGATGGCGATCGGATGAGTCTGGTGCTGGCATGGCAAAATCGGCGACGACGTCGGGCTTCACGAGAGGTAGAGAGGAGGGGGGGGCTCGGCCTGGGATTGTTTGCTGGAGGAAGGGTGGTCCGGTGCAGTGGCAGTATATGGGATATGCAAGCCAATATGCATGCATGATCCAATCGGTCTTGATTCCTTTCGGCGCCTTTCCATGGTAGAACACCAGAGCCTTCTTTATCCCGAGAGGCTAGCCATTCCCCGATGGCGCAACTGGCTTATCAGCCCCTATTGCCTTCCAGTATCCCTTTCTGGTGGCCCTGTTCGGCCTTGACCCATTTAGGTATTTTTGATCGCACGGGGTGAAGAAATACAATCCTTCTATCCGAACAATGCCTTCTCTGGGAGGTCCCAAGGGTTGTACTTGTAGTGATCGACCTTGGCAATGATGGAAACAGGGATGCGCTGGCAGGCGATCTTGCGGCAGAGATAATGGACGACGAGCTCCTCATCAGTGGGGTGGAATTGGAAACCCGACGGTAGGTTGAGCTCAGCCTCGACATCTCTTCTCCTCAAACCGGTCGTAGATCTAGGGCAAATCAGAGCTCCATTTTAAAATTCCAACTGGATAAAGGGAGAACTCAGAATGGCACCTTCATCCTGGATCCAAAATGCAATTTTTTTTTTGTTGGGCTACCAGGAACTGAAAGATGGAAACGTTTAGTGGGCTAGAAGCAACATCTGCTTCCGATCTATGGTAGCAGGTCGATGGGATGGGCAGCACGGTGGTTCAGTGGTGCAAGGATAGGGAAGAGAGAATGGGTCTGGGATGATTTGGAAAGAAAAAATATACCCTAATTTTTCTAGGCTCTGATACCAAAAATTGATGGGGGACAGATGGGTAGGATCGTTTGTGAGCCTAGAAGTCATCTAAATTAGGGTATCATATTTTTTTTGGGGGGGGGGTTTAGGGGTGGCGAAGGAATAGTTGGGATGGAAGACATGGATTTGAATCTCATGGACTTTGGGACTCAACCTAACGAAGAGACCTCTCACCTCTAGGGCATTTCACCCTCCTCGATACTTGGAGACGTTAGGGTGAATCGCAATGGTCATGAGGGATAAAGAAAATGGAATGGAAAGGGGGATAACTAGACATGACCTCACATCATGTCCTGGGATTGGGTCTCACACCCTCTCCTCGCGAAGTGGAAGAAAAGAATCCCTCTTTCCTAAAACTCATTTTTAATTGACCAAACTCTTCTTTTTACAAAGGACTGAGGGTGGTATTTATAGACCTGTCCAACCCTCATTTGAATTTGAATACAAGATAAAAAGATAGGGATGATTCAAATTCAAATACAAATTCAAATACAAGATAGGATAAGATAAGCCTATCCATATCTCAATCCTAACCAACCAAATCCTAATTTAAATTTCAAACAAAAAGATAAACCCAAATTAATTTATTCTGGATATGCTCTAAGATTCGTGCAGCTCCAAGATTTGTGCTTGCTCTGGGATCCATGCTGGTGATATCCCCATCAGAGAGGAAGAGTGGGAGGAAGAAGATGGATATCAAGAAGAAAATGTTATTTCATTATGATGGCTCCAATCAACCCCGTATACAAAGTATATATATACTAGGTCACCATGACCTAACCCTAAAACTCCCATAGGTCAACTTAATGCATAATTGATTTTTCCAAGCCTAAGTACACCCTTGACTCAAGTCCAATCACACATACCTATGATTCAAAATCATCCCAATACAAGTTGGCCCCTTGAGGCCTAATTTTTCTGAACCTCAAGATCCAAAAGGCTAACAGCTTTATCCTAGGGCCCAAACTAGCCCCAGAAATTCCATGGTAGCATCATAATCATTGGACCTTGGCTTTAGCCTTGGTCCCCTGAGCCTTAGAAGCACCATATGAGACCCAACAAATAGGGCTTCTGGTATCTAATATCCAGGTAGCAGTATCATAAATAGAAAAATTACAAGGTATTATAATATAAGTACCTTGTGTAGCAACACCTTGCTGGTTCTTTTTCTTTCTTGGCCTATTCGGGTCCAGCGAGATAATGTAAAGAGGACAATTCATCTTCTAGTGTCCCAACTTATTATAGTAAAAGGATTTAGCTTGAGTCTAGTCGACATTTAACTTCTTGGTTTGACCTGCCTTAGTCACTAGGGCACTTTGCTATTTTTTCTTATTTTTCTTCTTTCCTTTCCTAAAGGGATGATGTCTTATCAATCCCCCCACCACATTCACCATTTCCTTATAGAGTTGATGATCCTTCTCATAAGTCTATGGTAATCCCAATAGATCATAGTAGTTTACTACAGGTCTTGTTATTCTATAATGATCAAGGAAGTCAATATAGGATTTCGATAAAAAATTAAGGATTGCATCCTTTCACAACTATTCATGCAGGGAAAATCTAAGTTTGCTCAGCCACTCAATCAGTTCAATCATATATAACACATGATTAGTGACTAAGGCCCCTTCTCTCATCCTCGTGTTAAAAAGGGTATAAGACTTTTTGTACCTTTCAATATCGTCGAGAGGATCGAAGGATTCTTTCAATACTTGAAGTATGTCTTCCAACTAAGCATCCTCAAACTTGCAATTTAATTTGCCATTCATGGATGCCAGCATAATACAACTGATGGGGACATCAAAACCCATCCGGGTTTTGCTTTTCTTTTTTTCAGATTTTTTCTTTTTTTTAGTTTAAGTTTTTATCCCCACTATTCCACCTATTCCTGTTATTCCAGCTTTATTCCAGACTTATCCCAGTTTTATCCCTTTGTTATTCTAATCATCTTCTTCCTTCCAGAATCGTCCAGAACCTCCATTTTTCTCCATTTTTCTTCCTGTTCATCCCGAATTCGCCACGCCCGACCACCGGTGCCCCCCCGACGTCCGTCCACCTTCGCTGGGGATAATCTTCTCGTGGGAACGTCGGCGAATCCCACAAACTGCCCATGGCCATTTTCCCCATGTGGCTCCGCCCACATCGCACCCCTCTCCACCATGCCGCTGACAGCCACCTTGCTCCACCACCGCTATTCGAGATGATCTCCAGCCCAGCCATCGGCCTAGCCGCCCCATCCCCCCGCTGCCGTCGCAAGCCACCATCCCACTGCCCTGCTGCCATTGTTGTTGGTCCACGACAGAGAACCGTGGACCACAGCCTTCCTTGGCCACCGCCATCACCTCCGACCACCGGCCCTTTCCTCCGGTGAGTGTCCCACGCCTCTGGCAACCACCCGAGATCGGATCCACCGATGCACAATGTACCCAGCATGGGCGAGCCGCGTCGCTGCGATCCATGTTTCCACAGCCACCGCCCATGCGGCCATTCCCCGGGATCTGCCGACCCATTCGCCCTCCGTCTCGCCCGCGAGTACCGCCTCCTCCAAATCCACCAGCCTCCTCCAAATCCGCCATCCTCCTCCAAATTTGCTGGCCCGCATCCTCCGCCTCGCCTACGATCTCGACATGCGACCCCTGTTCCACGGTCTCGAGAGAGGGACATGCACATATTTCAGAGCAGAAGAACTGGCATGGATCTCAAAGCTACAAGATTTAGGATTAAAAAATAAAATAAAATAAAATAAAATTTCCATGTATATTCTACTTAGTTCCTAAGTCTTGTAAGCCTATAAAAAGGCACCCCCCTCTCTTGTAATTGGAGTAATGAAATTAAATTTTTGAGAAAAGTTTGGTTCTGCCTCCGTTTGGAGTGGGCTTAGGCCCATCTTGCCTTTGTCCTTCGGGACATCGAGGGGTGTGAGGCCCCATCTTGCCTTCGTCCTTCGAGACGTCGAGGGGTGTGAGGCCCTGTTTGCCTTTGTCCTTCGGGACATCGAGGGGTGTGAGGCCCTGGTTATCCCATTTTTGATCCTAATCTCGGGAGACTACTCATCTCTCCGACGATCCTCTCTACCCCCTTGTCCCACATTAAATTTGGTATCAGAGCAGGAGAGGATTAGGATAAGAAAAAAAAAGAGAGGAAAAAAAATACAGCGAGCCTGACTCGACGGAGTCGAGTTTTCCACACCTCGGGGGATGATGGGGATATCAAAACCCATCCGAGTTTTGCTTTTCTTTTTTTTAGTTTAAGTTTTTATCCCCGCTATTCCATATATTCATGTTATTCCAGCTTTATTCTAGACTTATCCCTATTTTATCCCTCTGTTATTCCAATCATCTTCTTCCTCCCAGAATCGTCCAGAACCTCCATTTTTCTTCCTATTCATCCCGGATCCGCCACACCTAACCACCGGTGCCCCCCCTAACATCCGTCCACCTTCACCGGCGACAATCTTCTTGTGGGAACGCCGGCGAATCCCACGAACTACCCATGGCTGTTTTCCCATGCGACTCCGACCATGTCGTGCCCCTCTCCACAGCACCGCCGACCGCCGCCTTGCTCCACCGCCGCTATCCGAGACAATCTTCAGCCCAGCCATCGGTCAAGCCGCCCCATCCCCCCGCTGCCATCACAAGCCACTGTCCCACCGCCCTGCTGCCATTATTGTTGGTCCACGGCAGAGAACCGTGGACCACAGCCTTCCTTGGCCACCGCCGTCACCTCCAACCACCGGCACTTTCCTCCAGTGAGTGTCCCGCACCTCTGGCAACCACCCGAGATCGGATCCACCAATGCACGATGTGCCCAGCACGGGCGAGCCGCGCCCCTGCGATCCACGTTTCCATAGCCACCGCCCATGCAGCCATTCCCCGAGATCCGCCGACCATCCGACCTCCATCTCGCCCGCGAGTACCGCCTCCTCCAAATCCATCGACCTCCTCCAAATCCGCCATCCTCCTCCAAATCTGCCAGCCTGCGTCCTCTGCCTCGCCTGCAATCTTGACATGCGACCCCTGTTCCATGGTCTCGAGAGAGGGACATGCACAGATTTTAGAGCGAAAGAACTGGCATGGATCTCAAAGCTAAACGATTTAGGATTAAAAAATAAGATAAAATAAAATAAAATTTTCATGTATATTCTACTTGGTTCCTAAGTCTTGTAAGCCTATAAAAAGGCACCCCCCCTCTTGCAATTGGAGTAATGAAATTGAATTTTTGAGAAAAGTTTGGTTCTGCCTCCATTTGGAGTGGGCTTAGGCCCGTCTTGCCTTCGTCCTTCGGGATGTCGAGGGGTGTGAGGCCCCATCTTGCCTTCATCCTTCAAGACGTCGAGGGGTATGAGGCCCCAGGTATCCCCATTCCACCTTCTTTACCACCTTCATGTCCCTTGTGATTCACCTTGATGACTCCATTTGTGAGGTGGGTAGGATGCCCTAGAGGTGTGAGATCTCTCCGTACAGCTTCATTAGTGAGGTGGGTAGGAAGCCCTAAAGGTGTGAGATCTCTCTATACGGCTTCATTAGTGAGGTAGGTTATCCTAGAGGTCTGAGATCTCTCCTTGAATGTGAGTCCCAAGGTTCTTGAAAGGCCCGACCCGGGTCTTCCACCTCCTTTGTTCCTTCACCCCCCCTTTTACAAAAAAAATCAAAAAAAAAAAGTACCCTAATCTAGGTGACTTCTAAACTCACCGTTCGATCCTCCCTAGCCCCACCAATTGTCCCGCATCAACAACTGACCATGGTTCGGTGTTGAGCCACTTTTAATAAGTGTCTCGAACTGCACCACGAGCATTCTAAGCAAGCTCCTCAAGTGTCGGATCTGTCAGCATATATAGAATCCGTTCATGCTCCAGGACTATTTTTAACTTTCAATACCATCTATCAAAATTGGGTGCTATTAATTTTTCATTATCTAGCAATGCATGGAGCGACAAAATAGTGACCATATTAATTTAAAAGGAGAACAATACCTAATTAGTATATGAATCATTTAATCCTAAAGAATTGGACTTTAGTCTAAACGTTCTCCCACTATTTTTTATCAAATTGATAGCCTCTACCTCCAATTCAAGGAATTACACCAATTTTTAGCAGGTACCATAATCCAAATAACTATACATGAGCCCGATTTTGGCCGACTTATCCATATGCATCTAAAGGTAGATTCTTAACCAATTATTTTTTTAAATAATTTTTGGTAATAATTTTGTCTCGGGAACTAATTAGTAAGCCTTTGGGCTATCACTGGAAGTCCTGGTTAGGTCCAACCATTAACATGATAGGACTGAGTGCTTCTAGCCAACAATGCCGAAGCCCGACTTTTACCGACCAACCTGACCATCGTTTAGAAAGAAGAACTAAGCCATCATAATATGAATAATAATTCCAATAGCTAGATAAACACCAAGTCTTTGGACTTCTAATGGTCATCTTAACTATTATACTCATTATCACTCTCTTTATGGAAGGCTATGACTTAATTATCTCTACAATTTTATCACTTAAGGGATTTAATAATTTTAAAAAATTTAATTAGAGAAAAGAAAAGAAGACATGGACTAATCAACAATCCTCCCACTGACTTCATCAAGTAACAAGGGTCAATACATTAGTCCAAGGGCACTTAAATCAGTTAAACTGATCTTCCTTACTAGCATGGGTTAACTCCAATCAATAAGCTATCTGATCAAATTCTGATTGATTATATTGGCTAGGCAAGTGAGATCAATAGGAGGGATTCATCATTAACCTCTTTTCTTAGGCACCAAACAAGTTACCTAGGTAAGAGATAGTCTCAATTAATAATTATGATCGAAATGCCATACTTATCTTAGATACCAATTGGTTCATTAGATTCGATTGGACTAGCCTAAGGAATCGAGTCTAACCACGATAGCCATAATCAGGTCCATTTGTTATAGTATAGACTTGATCAAATTATCATGATATATTTGATCTAAAAAAAAATTGTTCTAATCCTAATCAACTTTTGATTATATTAAATCCAATTCTATATTAGGTCCATATTATTATAGATTCTAATCCTAGGTCTAACCTAATTATTTGACTTGATTCAAGCTAACCGAAAGCCAATGATTTATGGAATATAATTAGATCTTTAATTTATAATTCTAAATTTAATCTTAGACCTCTTAATTCTAATCATTAATCAAGATTAATTTTACTAAATTTTAGATCTAAATAATTTATATGCATTACATATATATTAAATACTTTTAGAACTCAATTATACGATATAGTCTTATGCTGAAATTAATTTTATGTTTCATGTTTTAAACATAAAAACAAATACTAATACATTAATTTTAGATCAAAAACAACAATTAAAGAAGATTAAATAACTAAAAAATAGATCTAATTATTAAAATAATTTTATTGAATTTTTTTTTACCTCACCTGTTCATAGGATATAACTACAAGCGACACTCTTACATGCCATAGGAGATCCCATTGAATAGGAAGAGAGGGCCTTTAAACCTTACTTTTCTTTTATGATCAGATGACCATGGTGATCAACCCAATCTGTGTTGGGTTATAGTTGTGCAGCGGAAGATTGGATTTCAAAAATTTAATCAATAATTCTCCCACTAACTTCATCAAGTGACAATGGTCGAATCACATTAGTCCAAGGGTACTTAGATTAGTTAAACTGATCTTCCTTACTATCATGGGTTAACTCGAATCAATGAGCTATATGATCAAATTCTGATTGATCATATTGACTAGGTAGGTGAGATCAATGGAAGGGTTTCACCATTAACCCATTTTCTTAGGAACCAAACAAGTTGCCTAAGTAAGAGATAGCCTCAATTAATAATTATGATCGAAATGTCATACTTATCTTAGATACCAATTTGTTCATTAAATTCGATTGGACTAGCCTAAGAAATCGGGTCAGACCACAACAGCCATAATCAAGTCTATTTGTTATAATATGGACTTGATCAAATTATCATGATATATTTCATCTAAAAAAAAGTGATATAATCCTAATCAACTTTTGGTTAGATTAAATCCAATTCTCTATTAGATCCATATTATTCTAGATTCTAATCCTACGTCAACCCAATTATTTGACCTGATTCAAGCTAACCCAAAACTAAATATTAATGGAATATAATTAGATTTTTAATTTATAATTCTAAATCTAATCTTAGATCTCTTAATTCTAGTAATTAATCAAGATTAGTTTTACTAAATTTTAGATCTAAACAATTTATATGTATTACATATATATTAAATACTTTTAGATCTCAACTATACGATATAGTCTTATGCTAAAATTAATTTTATGTTTCATATTCTAAACATAAAAACAAACCCTAATACATTAATTTTAGATCAAAAATAGTAATTAATAAAGATTAAATTTTTAAAAAATAGATCTAATTATTAAAATAATTTTATTGAATTTCCTTTCACCTTACTTGTTCATAGGATATAACCACATGCGGCGGCACCCTTACATGCCATAGGAGATCCCATTGAATGGGAAGAGATAGCCTTTAAACCCTACTTTTCTTCTATGACCAGATAGTCATTGTGATCAACCCAATTGATGTTGGGATACAATTGTACAACGAAAGACTGGATTTCAAAAACTTAATCCTTGAAATCCTAGTCAACCAAAACCCTAAACCCAGGACTACCTTGATTATATCAATTAATAAGACAAAATAATGGGAAATAGAAGAATACCTGTAACGCTAATATCCCTTATTCCACTAAGCATACAAGTGTATGCCCTCCGGAGGTGATACACATAGGAACTAGATCAAGAAAACACTCCTCTTTCTTGCTTGATTCTTCCCGGCAGCCTTTCTTTCTTCAGCAGCCTTTCTTCTCTTCTAGGATCTTTTTTCTTTCGAAGAGTACCTTAAAACCTTTCCAAAAACTCTCTTACTATTCTATTATCCTTTCTAATTCTCTTTCTAAGTCCTTGTCTTAAAATAGTAGACCTATCTTAAAATAAAAGACTTGTCCTAACAAGGAAAGGAAGAAAGTTGTCAGGATAAACTTCGGATGCTTTGGCTTCAATCACTGAAGCCTTTAAATAGGTAAAGAGGAAGCATCTAATACATCCTTTCATCAGCTCCTAATCTGATATTTAACATATCAGATAAGGCCCTTCAAGTAAAAGGATTCTTTAGGTAGAAAGGTGCAAAGTAAAATATCATTTCACTAACATTTTTGTGTCAAAAGTTGCTTATCCAACTCTTCAAGAAAAATTGATAATTAGTTTTTAATTTCAGAATTAAAGCTTAGTATAACATCACAATAGGCGTATAAATTAGAAAGACTTGTATGAAAAAAAGTGATTGATAAGTAGGACTCTAACCCATCCCATGCGTCATGTTATCCAAGCATCGCATCCCTTCATGAAATCATGCCCATTATTACATATTTTGACTAGTCAAATCCAGTCCAAATGGGTGCTTATTAGTGAGGATATGGGTTAAGGCTTATCACCAAAAAGGTAATTTAATTGCAGGACTCTTGGTCCTTCTGCACCCCATAAGAAATGTATACGCCAATATGGGTGCCAAGAGTCCTAAGTCCTTGGGACTCTTAGTTTAATCAGTGAAAAAAGGCTATAAAATCAAGATAAATCCTAATTTGGCTACCTCACTTTAGACTCAACCCAATCTAAGTCCACTCAATTTAGTTAGCCTAAATAGCGAGAATTTAAATCTAATCTAATTAGGTTAGGAGTTAGGCTAGCCAATATATTCTAGGATGTTAATTAGCTAGCTAATTAAGATCTTATGATCCTCAAAAAAATATAAATAACTTTCTTGATCAATTCCTTAATATGTGTGACCCTTTGGACTCATCATCTAGCCAATAGTAGGTCTAGATTCATGTCGATTTAGTTTGATTAGAAATTAACTAATCGAATTAGGTCAAATCAAGCTAATGCTAGTTATCAATTTGAACCATCTTTCAAATTGGCTCATGAATTTATTCAATTTAACTCATGATAACCTACAAGATATGATTGACGTCTAGCAACATATCATGCCTACCTAGAATATAAAGATTTTGAAAAAAATTATCAAAATATCCTTTAGTGGTAAGTTACCATGCAATTCAATAATAAGTGATGGGTATGAAAAATTGTTAAACCCTCACACTTTATTTATTCGAACCTCAAATTACTAATAAAGACTCGACCAATAAAAAATTAAAAATCTTTTTTCTAATTTTAACCTGCTTTGATCAAAGACTTCTTGAATCATCATTTGATGAAATTGTATAGGATAAGTAGTCTTACTAGGAATGATCAATTCCTTGTTGACCTACTCATAACCTTCATACGCAATTCACCATATCCATGAATATCCCGTACATGATTAAGTCATAAATGAGTATGAACCAAAATATTAATTCATGTGTATAAGATAGCATGGTGATCTCAGATCTAAGGATCACTTGCACAACTTTCATTAAAAAAATCATCTTTTGACAAGTAAGACTTTTATAAGATGTTCTCATAATGGATCAATTCAGTAAACTCATATCCTGATGAGCACCCATATCCTTATATTAGTGTTGCTACATAAGTGGTTGTGAGACCAACAACTCTCTTCATTGAGCATACATAGGATGTGCTAGTCTCTCCAAAAACATCGATCCTGACTCGATGATCCTATGACTAGGAATATTTTATATTAGAGTTTATAAGATCTTAGATCTTGCTATTATGAACTCCATCAAAATTCTAAAATCATTGCACTAAGTATGGGATTCATCTTAATCTTAAAACAACAAAGTATAAGATACAGCATATGATGAAACAAAATGCCTTTTATCATACTTGAGTTGGAAGAATTTTATAATAAGTCCCTATTTCATAAGAACTATGATTGACTTTTAGGATACTATTCTTTCAATCTGTTACTTAGATTAAAATTACATCTAACATATAAGGTTCTACATCTACATATCATGTTATGAAAACCTATCACTCTAATACCACTATTGGAAAACATCAAAGATTTCATGCATGATTTTTTTTATAAATTTATAATGGAAGTGAATCTATTTTAAAACTATTTTAAATAGAAAACATACATTTAAAGCAATTTTAATAAACCCTAAGCAAGATCATAATATTATATGTAGTATAGAAAATAAAATCAGCATGCATCGATCTACCCGATACATGCTGTAGATCTAATCTATAAATAATATGAAAATAATTTCATATATGATCATGAGTCGATGATCACCACTATCGATGGCATGTAGTGAGGGCTCTCCATATTAGTTCGTAGCCACACAAGGTGTCTAGCCCCTATGAACCCCCAACGCGATCAACCTCCCGAACTGCTAGATAAATGTGAAGGCCACTGGATGGCTAAAAATAATTTATTTCTTAGATTTTGTTGAGCCTTCCACGAAATCCAAGAAGAGGATGAAGATGTCTAGATCAAGAAGGAATAAAAAAAAAATAAGAAACCATTTTCTATTATTTTTCTTTTATTCTCTCTCCCTTCAACCCTTGCTCCCAAAAGAATCTCTTACAGTTATCTAGAATTCACGCCCCCTATTTTTCTTATTTTATTAGAAATTTCACTTTAGATTTTACATGATAATTGGCCTCTTAATGTTGCATACATGATAAAACACTGAAATAAAATTTCATTAATTAGAGGAGGGAATAGATTAGGATAAGATGATACTGTTTGAATAGGACTGGATGTTCTATTCCCAATAAAACTTTAATTAAATTGAAATAAATCTAAATTTAATTCAAACCAATCCTAATCTAAATAAAAATGAGGGAGGATGAAAAAAATTAATTTTTTTATGAATAACTTATGAAAAAACTCTAGAAAGGTATGAAGAATTTTTAGGAAAGAAAATAAGTTGGACTAGGTAAGGGTTTGACCAAGTTTGACCAATTTAGTTGAAACAAAAACTAATTTGGTTATAAGTAATATAACTAACTTGAATCTAATCCAATTAGATCCAAATTAAGTTTAATTAAATTTTAATTAAATCTAAAATTAATTGAATCTAAGTCTGAATCAAACTAAAATTAGAAATCCGTAGTGATTAGGTCATCGAATAACCTAATCGGGTAAAATCCAATTGAACCAAATTCAATTAGACTTGATCTAAACCTCTTTACTCAATCAAATCAAACTATATAGTAATCAAATTACTAATTAATATTTTTATAATTAATTAATAATTAATTTATTATTATTTTATAATTTTATTTATAATTATTTGTTGAGGGTTAATTATTCATCATATTTATAATTTTATCACTAAACGATTCTTAATTGTTAATCATCTATCATAATTGGTTAGAAACTTTTTATATATGTGATCCCATAAGTTCGAACACTAAGTCGGTAGCCCATGAACTAATCGATATGACCTCTAGTAATAATACCAGACATCCAGATAAGTTGAATGTTTGCGAAGCAACATTCAAGAACCCAAGCATATGGTTTTCATATAATTCATCCCTTTGATCCTATTGCTCGGAATGATTTCAAAGTTAACTGCCAACTCCAAATAATACATCCAAATATGTCTCAATATGCTAAATTCTATAACTCCTCACAAGGATTATCCTGGCCAAGGTCATGTTAAATTGAAACACAGTAGATCATTTTTTCTAACTCCTTAGAGTGGTCAATCCCATCTTGACTCATCACTGATTTAATAAGTACTTGACCGTACCCAGTAATCTTTTATCACTAGATTAGAAATCCAGGTAATTCAGCACTTAAGTAAAATGATTGCTTGCAAGTCACCATGGTGATCTTAGGCTGGAGGGAGACTTATACCCATATCTTTTTATGAGATACTTTCAACAGCAGAGTACTCAACAGAGTTAGTCACGTTCAGTGCAATATGCACATACACTCACCTACATGCCATACTAGTATCTTTACACTCCTTGATTATGAAGACAACCAATCCATATGGCATAAAATGACCTATGCTGGATAAGCATTATCGTCAAAGATAATAATGTATCATTTGATCATGAACATGTTTAAGAACTACTCGATAAATTGTCCTTCATCGAATTAAAGTTGTTGCCCATAAATAGAGCCCAGGAGGGGGGGTGAATTGGGTCTTTCAAAAATTAAAACAATTATGTGCTTGGTCAAGAAGTGTTTGTGAGCAATGTGATTAAGTACTCAAAGATATGCAGTGAAAAATTAAATACAAAGAATAAAGTGCAGTAATGGAAAGAGCAATCACACACAAACATAATGTTTTATAGTGGTTCGGTGCACTCCAAGCACCTACGTCCACTCCCCAAGCTTTCCTTGAAAAATTTTACTATAATCTCTTCAAAGATTATAGCCGACTTGTTTTCCAAGGCTCACAAGTCAAAATCTAAGTTGGTTTGTTACCTAGGCTCACCAACAACCATACAACTTGTTTTGTCTTCGGGCTCACAAGTTAAACCCTAGTTGGTTTTGTACCTTTGGCTCACCAACAACCTTACAACCTACTTTCAAGAACCTTGAAAGCTAGGTCAACAAAGAATAAAGTTTAGATACAAGAATAAAAGCACAATCAAACTCTATTATAGAGTGAAATGTGAAAGCTTTGAGGCTCTTGATGATTGCTTGATGTGACTTCTCTTTCAAGTCTCTTGGCAGATACTTTTGGAAAGCTAAAATGAAAGGAGTAAGAGCTTTTTCAGTGTAATCTCTCCTTTTTGGCTTCTGGAAGTGAAGTTCTTGAAGAAAGTTTTTCTCTTGTGTGTTCTCTTGCTTCATGAATAAGTTTGGTGAAGCTTAAATACTTCAAAAACCTCCAAAAAACCATTTGAGACCATTGAGGATAAAAAACTAGCCATTGGGGGCTTGTAGAAGTCAAATCTGGTTGTTAGAAAATAGATCCGTTGGAGCTGTCAGAACCTGTAAGTCGACACTTGGCTTCCAGGTGTCGACACTTGAATTTCAGGTGTCGACACTTGAATCATAGGTGTCGACACTTGACATAAAAACACTCCAAATGGCAAGTTCTGTATTTTTAAAAATCTCAGGCCTTGAGTCGACACTTGAAATCTTAGGTATCGATACTTGAGTTTCAGGTGTCGACACTTGAGTTTCAGGTGTCGTCACTTGAGTTTCAAGTGTCAACACTTGGCATGCCAGTGAAGAATTTTTGCATGCCAGTTTATGATGTGTCGACACTTGGACTGTCAGGTGTCGACACTTGGTTCTACAGTTGCCAAAAACAAGTGCTAAACCTCCCAAATTCACAAGGATATTCAAGGAAACTTAAATACAACTTTTGTAAACCATAATTGAACAATTTTGTGGCCTTTTTCAATTGAGAAGTCTTCTCAAATCAAGAAAATTGCTCGACTTTCAAAGCATGCCATGATACTTTAATTTTGAAAATTTGAGATGCCTGTATCCTGAAACTTATAACTACAATTGAAATATTAGTATAAAATATGTACTAAATATTTTGTTAGTCATCAAAATCAAGGACTAGAGCCAACAATCTCCTCCTTTTTGATGATGACAAAACCTTAAGTATATAAGTATTCAAATTCAATTTTGGATAATGTAGCCCAAGAACATGAACTTAAAACTTATGCAACATAATTTAAATAGAGGGATGTGCTAAACAAGGATTGAAAACAATTTTCTCTCCCCCTATGTAAGTTAAGATAAGTTAAGATATGAAACATTTCAAAAAATTTAAGAAAATGCTTATAATGTATCTACTCCCCATTTTTGTCAATATTAAACAATAAAGGGAGTAAACCCCCCTGAATTGATGTATTAAGGCATGGAATTTGGTTAGAGGCCATGATACCCAATTAGATTTTCAAAAAAAAAAAAATACACCAGGTATCATAGCCAATGAATAAAGTAGGGAGTAATTATAAGATAAAACTGAACTTTTGCATAAGTGATTAGAGTTTCAGTACAATACATAAACTGATACAAGCAAGTTTAATGATACCACATAAACTATAAAGCAAGTCTGCATATATATATAAAATCAAGTTTTCAATTATAAAACTGGTATTGGTGATACAACAAACACTGAAACATGGTACAAGACAAGTACACTGATACAAGCTAAAAAGCTAATATAATAAGATATCATAAAAACTAATACAAAAGTATCATGCATCAAGATAAACATCTGTGATGCTACTCTTCCTCAGATGGAAGCTCAAAGTAGACTGGGGCACTTATCCTAGACCTAGGTACTAGGGCTTTAGGTGGCTTAAGCATGCTATGACTCCTAGTCCTGGTGGATGGTCCAAATCTGGGTACAACCCGAGAGGATCTAGTCGATGGTAGGGAAAGAAACTATGCAGGTGTCACAAAGGAAGGTGTATAAGCAAGCTGATTATCTGAGGGACGAACAGTGGGAGCAACTAGAGTCTCTCTACTGACAATCTCATAATCACCAGCTCGGTCATCACCGCTGTCAGAACTACCATCAATAACATCTGTGCTCTGTCACCATCACCATCGCCATCACCACCAAGTGTGCCATCATGTGTATCAGGGTGGTCATCATCATCATCAGCAGGTGGAGGAGGAGGTGGATCAGCTAGTTTAGATGACCCTGAAGGCAATAAAGCTCGTAACATCTCCTCAATGCATGCAAAGCCAGCCTCCATCGATCGTCCAATATCGGTGTGCTGCTTAATAGTGTGGGCTCTGAGTCCCTCAATCTCTATGCGAAGTTGAGTGATTCGAACTCCCAATCTGATCATCTCACTCTAGAGCTCTGCAAACTGGTGACGTGCATGCTCCTCAAAGGATGACACTGTAGTTGTAGGAGAAGCAGTAGAAGGAATAACGGCTGGTGAAGGTGTAACAAGCTCTGGCTCAGTCTCAGCTGCGATGCCGCTCTGGAAGGTGTATTTGATGGCCCTGATGGCCTTGCCTTAGCCTTAGGAGTCTCATCCTCCTCGTCTGGCTCCCGGCCAGACTCACGACACACCCATCTACAAGCTAATCTCCAAAAACCCATACGATGGAGAGACCGCTCATCCTACACATCAGTGTACAGAATGTCTTTGGAGGCCTCCTCCTCCAAAGGTATACCTTACGCTTTAAACAGACCAGTAAGTCCCATACCATAGGGTAAACAATGTGGCGCTGAGTAGCTGCATCCTTCATCTGTACCATCATAAGAGCTGGAAGATCAACTGCAGTCCTCTATGTCAAGTATACCATAATCATAAGCTCCCGCTCAGTGATGAAGTCAAATCTTCCCATCTTCGGCAGTAGGATCCGAGCAATAATGTAATGCGAGAGCCTCATCTCAACTGACAGCTGGTTCGCGGTGACTGAGGCTGCACCACGAACATCATCTCGCTCAAGAATACATCTGAAGGGCTCCTCCCTATCATCAATGCATGATGAGATGATCCCTCGATAAGGAATCTCCCATACTCTGCTCAGCACATCCTCGTCAACTAGAATCTGGATGCCTCTGATTGTAGCACTCCGGGCTATCTTGCCGTAGTCCAAGCTCTCATAAAACTCATGAATCAAATGGGGGTAATTCTCTCTGTCATGGTGCAGAAAGGAATCAATCCCGCTGACTCGAGAATCTGACACAGTCTGAAACTCTGACGGTCAAAGAAACTAAGATCCACTCGATGACATGATGCTATCATCTTCCCCGAAAACCTTTTCACAGATGGAGAAGAAGGGGGAACAGGTCTCTCTGTCTGCTACTGACTACTGTCATCCCTGGCTTTAGTTCTTCTCTCAACTAAACTTTGATTTGGTTTTCTTTTATAGGCAAGCTGCTTCCTTGGTCCCATATTCTTCAAACAGATGGAAGAAAAAGAGTGGAAGGAGATGAAACAAGGAATGGCAACAGCAACCGAACAAGAGAAATGGAAGAAAAAAGGAGAAAAAGGGAGGGAAATGAGCAACGTGCTGATTAACCCAAACAAAATTCAAAGATAATCGGTCCGTAGATGGGAAAAATTAAATGGAGAAGAACATGGCCCAAAAAACAACAGTAAAATGGTGATTAACCATGAAGAATAGTACCACATCAACAAAAAGATGACCAAGATGAGGGAGAAGAGGGATTCGACTGAAACAAAGGAAAAATCACAATGAAATCCATGAAGAATTTGATTAAATCAGGGAAAAACCGAATGTAAATAGTGAATTAACGGTCCAAAGGAAGGAAAAAGGAAGAAATTACCGGAATACGGAGGGACACGAGTGGAAAATCACTGTTCCACGGCAACGGAGTGTTTGGGGACCACTAGGGCATGGGAGGAAAAAAGAAAATAAAAAAGGAAAGAGACCGGGCGATGCCCTAAAAAATAGCAAAAATCGCACGAGTGTCGACACTTCAAATTTCTCAAGTGTCGACCTTGGTCAGGTGTCAACACTTTGCCAAAAGTCAAGTGTCGACACTTGGCCAAGAAATTTCCAAGAAGATCCAAAAAAATTTGCAAAAAACAAAGGGACTTTAGTGAAGGGTTTGGAGCTAAATGAATAAGAATTTGAGCATCAGGAATTTAAATATGAAGAGGATTTGAAGGAGTTCTAAGAGAATGGGTTAATGATACCTAACTCTCTTCTAATCATGCAAAACCTTTCTTCACTCAAGGATTTGGTAAATACAATAGCTAATTGATTATCAGTAAAAACAAATTCAAGTATCACATTAAAGTTTTGCACATGATCTCTTATAAAGTGATGTCTTATTTTAATGTGTTTACTTCTTGAATGTTGCACAGGATTCTTAGATTAATTGCACTAGTATTGTTACATCTTATGCGTGTCTTAATTAGTTTGATGCCAAAATCTTCGAGTTATTGTTTGATCCATAGGATTTGAGCACAACAGCTTCCAGCTGCTATATATTCGATTTCTGCCATAGATAGAGCAACCAAATTCTATTTCTTGCTACTCCATGAAATTAAATTGATTCCAAGAAACTAACAAGTTCTTCTAGTACCTTTTCTATCAAGTTTACACTCTGCAAAATTAGCATTAGAATAAGCAATCAATTCAAATGATAAATCTCTAGAGTACCAAAGACCAATTTATATAGTGTCAGATAGATATCTAAGTATGCGTTTAACAGCCAAAAGATGAGACTCTTTAGGGACAGACTGATATCTTGCACACATACAAACACTTAACATAATATCTGGCCTACTAGTAGTTGAATATAGCAATGAATAAATCATTCTTCTATAAAGCTTTTGGTCTATAGATTTACCTGATTCATCTTTGTCAAGCTTACAAGAGGAGCTCATTGGCATGCCTAATGGCTTGGTGTTCTCCATCCCAACTTCTTTAGTATTTCTTTTGTGTATTTAGCATGGTTGATAAAGATTCCCTCTTTTGTTTGCTTTATTTGGAGTCCGAGGAAGAAATTAAGTTCTCCCATCATGCTCATCTCGAACTCACATTGCATTAACTTTGTAAACTCTTGACAAAGATATTCGATAGTAGCACCGAATATGATATCATCCACATAAACTTGTACTACTTAGAGATCATCATTCTTCTTTTTCAAAAACAAGGTAGTATCTACATTACCTCTAGTAAAATTATTTTTAAGCAAGAAAGAACTCAATATATCATACCAAGCTCTTGGAGCTTGTTTCAAACCATACAAAGCTTTATGAAGTTTAAAAACATTATTTAGAAATTCATGATTTTCAAAACCAGGGGTTATTCAACATAAACTTCTTCTTCGATAAAACCATTCAAAAAGACACTTTTGACATCTATTTGAAATAATTTAAAATTCATAAAATATGCAAATGCCAACAATAACCTAATTGGCTCAAGTCTAGCAACAGGAGCAAATATTTCATCAAAATCAATCCCTTCCTCCTGATTGTATCCTTTGGCAACTAGCCTAGCTTTATTTCTTGTAACAATTCCATTTTCATCAAGCTTATTTCTAAAAACTCATTTTGTGCCAATTATCGAAACATTAGTGGGTCTATCAACCAAAGTCCAAACATTATTTCTTTTAAATTGATTTAGTTCATCTTACATAGCATTAATCCAATTGCAATCATTTTCAGCTTCTTCAATAGATTTAGGTTCTACTTAAGAAATACAAGCTAAATAATCATATACATTTCTAAAAGATAAACGAGTACTTACCTCTTTAGATTGATCATCAATTATAAGTTCTTTAGGGTGTCCATGAGCATACCTCCATTCTTTAGGTAGAGGATTAGGCACTAATGTGTTTTCACCTTCTTGAACTTGTTCTCTTTCATTGTTTTGATCATCTTCTTGCTCCTTGGTGGGTTCTTCATTGTTACTCACTTCTTTAGTTCTTTTGGTACCTGTATCATTATCAAGAATATCTTCTTTTCTAGAAGATTTTTTGTTAGCTTCATCAAACACAACATGGATGGATTTTTTAACAACAAGTGTCCTTCTGTTGAAGACCCTGTATGCCTTGCTAGATGTAGAGTAGCCTAAAAAGACACACTCATCTGACTTGGTATTAATTTTACTTAGGTTGTCCTTGCCATTATTTAAAATGAAACAACGGCATCAAAAAATATGAAAATATTTAATTGAGGGTTTCCTACCTTTCCAAAGCTCATATGGTATTTTTTTTAAAATAGGTCAGATTAAAACATGATTTAAAACATAGCAAGCAGTGTTTATGACTTCCATCCAAAAATATCTAGGTAAATCATTTTCACAAAGCATGGTGCGTGCCATTTCTTCAAGAGTTCTATTTTTTCTTTCTACGACTCCATTTTGTTGAGGTGTCCTAGGTGCAGAAAAGTTATGATGAATGCCATTTTCACTACAAAACTTTTCAAAATCAGAATTTTCAAATTCTGTACCTATTAAAGCAAGATCTGCTATGATATTAAACTGTCATGACACACCGGATGAGATCACCCCGTTCGGACCACTTGCACCATCTCAAACACGAAGCACCGTGAAGAAACAATAGTGGAAGCAACAAGCCTGACATGAACACTATACTACGAATCTTAGGAGATCAAGGTAAAGAAGATCAACCAAAGAATATATCAAGATTAAGAAGAAGTTTAGGAAGAAAACAAGGGTTTATATTATCTCCTGTGTGAATAGCTTACAGGACCTCTTGAAAGACTCGAACCTCTCTATCTCAAGGCCGTATAATATATATATACCTAGGTTAAACCAAACCTAGCCCCTTGAACCAACTCCCAACCAGCACATCGTCAAAACAGCTTACCCGTCATCCGAGTTAACTCAAATCCATCCGAGCCGACTCGTCCAGACAACATGTTTCTTGACTATGCATCCGAGTCGACTCTAATCCATCCGAGCCGACTCGACTAGAGTGTCTTCATACCTACCTTGAGAACTAGAGTCAACTCCTGGAAATCGAGTCGACTCGAAGGACCATCGAGTCGACTCGAGCCGAGAACCATCGAGCCGACTCGAAGAACCATCGAGCCGACTCGAACAGATAGACTGAACAATAACCATTGTAACATAGTCTATCACCTAGGACTCTTACCGAACTCACTCCTAGCCTTAGTTACATCATGACCAATATGACAAAGACCCAAAACTTGATTCTAGATGCCTTGGATATACCATACGAGACTCAACAATCTCCATCTTGGTGTTTCAAGGCTTCGGTCAACTCTATTTTGTCTATTAACCACATCAGTCCCATACACTTGTGAAAGTTGTCCCTTGGAAGAACCTTCGTCAGTGCATCAGCTAGATTCTCCTTGGTATAAACTTTTTCCAGCTCCACCTCACCTTCCTCCACCAGCTCTCTAATCCGATGGTATCTGATGTCAATGTGCTTCGTCATGGCATGATATACTGAATTCTATACAAGTAACAATGCACTCGGGCTATCACAATACACCTTGACAGCCTCCTATTTGCAGCCCATCTCCATAGCCAATCCCTTCAGCCATAAAGCCTCCTTTGCTACCTCCGTGATGCCAATATACTCTACTTCAATGGTAGATTACACTGTTATAGGCTGCAAACAAGATCTCCAAGACACAGTTCTCCCATTCATGCTGAATATGAAACTTGTTTGAGGAACGACGGGTATCCACATCTCCACCAAAGTCTGCATCCACAAAGCCTTCCATCTGTCCCTTGGCAACCTTGACTATGTTAGAGTGTTCCACAGCACCTCCATGCTGTCCGTAGCAGATGGTCACTCCAACTGATCCTACCAAGTATCTGAAGATCCCCTTCAGTACTTGCCAATGTTCCTTGCCAGGCTGTGCCATGAATCTTCTCACTTGACTCACTACATGGGCAAGATCCGGCCTACAACAAATCATAGCGTAAATTAAACTTCCCATGCCAGATGCATAAGGCACCCTCTCCATTTCCTGAGCCTCCACCTCAGTCTGTGGTGACATACTCTTCGAAAGTCTGAAATGTCCTGGAAGTGGCAGTGCTGCTGGTTTGGCCTCCTTCATTCCAAACCTCTCTATCACTTTTCAAATATATCATCCCTGAGATAAATGCAGCAACTTCTTGGCTCGATCTCTAAAAATCTCCATACCCAAAATCTTCCATGCAGCCCCCAAGTTCTTCATCTCAAACTCCCGAGATAGGCTTGCCTTCAAATCCTGCACTGTCCTCTTACTCTTGCATGCTTTCAGCATGTCATCTACATATAAGAGTAGATATACCTTGGATCTATCCTCTAGAGATTTTATATACACACATGGATCAAAATTGCACCTGGAAAGTCCAATGCTTCTCACGAAAGTATCAAACCACTAGTACCATTGTCTTGGTGACTGCTTCAACCCATACAATGATTTCTTCAACAAGCATACCTTCTCCTTTGATTCAGGTTCCCTGAACCCCTGTGGCTTCTTCATGTAGATACTCTCCTCAAGATGTCCATGAAGAAATGCTGTCTTCACGTCCATCTGCTCCAGCTCCAAATCCTGAGTTGCTACAATGCTTAACAGCACCCTGATAGACATATGCTTAACAACAGGAGAGAAGATCTCAAAGTAGTCAATGCCTTCTTTCTGTGAGTACCCCTTGGCTACCAACCTAGCCTTGTACCTCACTCCACCTTGCTCTGAATTTCCCTCCTTCTTTGTAAAGACCCATTTAGAGCCAATGGGTCAACTCCCTCTTGGTAGATCCACAAGCTGCCATGTCTTGTTCTTCCGAAGAGAGTCCATCTCCTCCATCATGGCTTACATCCATGATCTCGCATATGAACTATCCATGGCCTCCTCAAATGTCTCTGGATCTCCACTGGCAGAGATGAGTGCATATGAGATGGTCTCATCTATACCGTGATGCACCGATTTTTGGATGTTCCTCTTAGGCTTGTGCAGTGCTACACCTCTTAGATTATCTTGCAAATCTACATTTTCTGGCTCCTCCTTCACATCCTCCTGGTCAGAAGTCCCCCCTCGTTGTTCCTCCACATATATGGGAATGTGACTGCGACTCACCGCGTCAAAGTGAACCAGTTTTGAGGCTGAAACTGATGGCTCATCACCTGACTACAGAAATTGAGATCTATTATCCTCCACAGACCTATCAACTCCAGTTGCAACACCGGGCTTCCTTAGAAGGCTCCTCTCATCGAAGATAACATTCCTACTAATTGTGGACCACTGAGAGTGATGATCCACCAATAGGTATCCTTTCACGCCCCTTGGATATCCAATGAATACCAATTTGCATGACTTTGGATCCAATTTATTCCTTTCGGCTCCTTCCACCAATGCATATGCTGGACTGCCAAAAACTTTTAGGTGACCAAACTTCACCTTCTTCCCTCTCCAGACCTCCTCTAGGATGCCTCCATCGATTTTTCTATTTGGAGACATGCTTACAAGAAAACAAGAAAAGGTTATAGCATCACCCCAAAAAACCTTGGATAGTGATGCTTGCAGCCTCAAGCTCCTGGCCTTCTCTGTCAATGTCCAGTTCATTCTTTCAGCTACACCATTTTGTTGGGGAGTCATCTTCACTGTGAATTGGCATTTGATGCCATTCTCCTCACAGTAACTTCTAAAATCAAAGCTTGTGTACTCTCCTCCATTATCAGACCGCAGGCACTTGACTGGTTTTCCTGTTTCCTTTTCTACTTTAACTCTCCAGGCCTTGAATCGGGCAAATACCTCGATTTTTCCCTGATTAGATATACCCACACCTTCCTGGAGAAGTCATCGATGAAGGTAACAAAGTATTTTGCTCCACCCCTAGCTGATACGGGTGCCGGCCCCCAAACATCCGAGTGAACTAACTTCAAAACTCCTTCACTCAGCTTGGTACTCCTGGCAAACATTACTCTGTGTTATTTGCTATAAATACAAGGCTCACATAGATCATCTCCCTCTTTCTTAAGTGCTGGAATTAGACCCTTCTTGAAGAGTTCCATGAGTCCTCGGTCACTCATGTGACCCATCCAATAGTGCCATAACTGGTAGGTAAGCTGCTCCTCCTGAGCTGCAGCAAGGATTTCCGCACTATTTGTCATAACTGAGCCTTCCATCCTATAAAGGTTGTTGCTCAATCTCCTTCCTCTCATCACCACCAAGGTGCCCTTGGTTATCTTCAAGCATCCACTACCCGGTGAACAGCTGAAAGTATACCCCTGCTTCTCCAAATAACCTAGAGAAATCAGGTTCTTCTTCAGCTCCGGCACATGCTTGACATTGGTAAGCATCCGTATGACTCCATCATACATTCTTACCCTGATTGTACCAACACCAGCAACCTTACATGGATGATCATCCCCGAGACTCACACTCCCACCATTTGCTTTGGCATAAGAAGCAAACCAATTCATGTGTGAAGTGTATGAAAAGAGTAGGCTGAATCCAATGTCCATTCACTATCATACTTCATGGCTCCATCTGATACAACCAGTAAATCACCGTCACTATCCTCAGATGAATGTGCACCACTCCCATTGGTCGAATCTATTTTGGAAAAGCCCTTCCCCTTTTCATTCTATAGAAGTAGACAGTTCCTCTTCAGATGACCAGGCTGATGACATTTAAAACACCTCCAACCCTGCTGACTACCTCAAGATTTGGACCTACCTTTTGATTTTCCTCGAGTCCTATCCCTTGGCCTTCCTTGCCTTTCATTCACAACAAGAACCTCTGAACTTGAACTCCCTTTACATAGCTTTTCCAGCTGTTCATTAGACCTGAGAACTCCAACCACCTCTTCGAAGTTTAATGTCTCCTTTCCATACACCAAAGTTGTAATGAGACCGTCATATGAAACTGGAAGCCATATCAATAGATTTTATCAAATCAACAACACCAACTACTCACCTTGATGTTTCGATCAAAAACTGTTCCGCACCTGATCCCAGCAGTGATCTTCTTTCCTTCACGCAACCCAGGCTCTAATACCAAATGTCAGAGCAAGATCTGCTCTGATATTAAACTATCGTGACACACCAGATGAGATCACCCCATCCAGAATACTTGCACCGTCTCAAACATGAAGCACCGTGAAGAAATAATAGCGAAAGCAACAAGCCTGACGTGAACACTATACCACGAATCTTAGGAGATCGAGGTAAAGAAGATCAACCAAAAAATATATCAAGATTAAGAAGAAGTTTAGAGAAAAAACAAGGGTTTATATTATCTCCTGTGTGAATAGCTTACAGGACCTCTTGAATGACTCGAACCTCTCTCTCTCAAGGCCATACAATATATATATACCTAGGTTAAACCAAACCTAGTCCCTTGAACCAACTCCCAACCAGCACATCGTCAAAATAGCTAACCCATCATCCGAGTCGACTCAAATCCATCCGAGTTGACTCATCTAGATAACAGGTTTCCTGAATGTGCATCCGAGCCGACTCTAATCCATCCGAGCCAACTCGACCAGAGTGTCTTCATACCTACCCTGAGAACTAGAGTCGACTCCTGGAAACCGAGTCGACTCAAAGGACCATTGAGCTGACTCGAAGAATCATCAAGCCGACTCGAACAGACTGATTGAACAATAACCATTGTAACACAGTCTATCACCTAGGACTTTTACCGGACTCACTCCTAGCCCTAGTTACATCATGACTAATATGACAAAGACCCAAAACTTGACTCCAGATACCTTGGATACACCACACAAGACTCAACAGTATCATGATCACTTCTTAAAGAAACGATTAAAATATCTTTTTCATTTGAAACTCTTTTATAAAATCTGATAAATGCAAAAATAGTTTCATCTTTGTATGCTAAAAACATAAACCAAATAAAACGTGAGAAATCATCTACAATAACTAAACCACACTTCTTACCTCCCAAACTAGATGTTCTAGTTGGCCCAAAGAGGTCCATATGAAGTAATTCCAAGGGTTAGATGTAGAGACTACTCCTTTAGGTTTAAAAGATGTTTTGGTTTATTTTTCAAGTTAGCAAGCATCACAAATCTTATCCTTTTCAAAACAAAGTTTTAGCAAATCTTTTATTAAATCCTTTTTGCAAAGTTTTGAAAGAAAATGCATACTAGCATTTCCTAGTCTACGATGCCAAGGCCAACTAGTTTCATTGATCTTGGCTTCCATTGCCACTAGGCATTGACCATTTTGAACAGGAAGATCATCAAGATCAACCATATAAATATTGCCATGCCTATGACCACTAAACTTGATGCCATTATCATCTAGACTAGAAATAATGCACATAGAAGATTCAAAAATAACTTTAAAATCTTTATCACAAAATTGGCTAATGCTAAGTAAATTATGCTTTAAACCATCAATATATAAAACATTATCTATGTAAGTAAAGAGAGTGATATGGACTTTACCAATTCCAACAATCTTACCTTTTTCATTATCACCGAAGGTTACATTACCACTATTTTGATATTCAAGTGATAAGAACTGCTCCACATCTCCAATCATGTGCCTTAAGCAACTACTGTCGAGGTACCACATTCTTCTTTTGTTGGTTGCAATTCACACCTACAACATAAATCAGGTGAAGACTTTAGGTATCCAAGTCATCTTGGATCCTTTAAGGTTAGTGGTAATGGTTTCTTTTGGAACCCAAGCTTTTCTAACTTTGCTCAATTTTCTTTTATTACATGAATAAAATTTGTCCTATAATGCCACAAGTATAGCAAGTAATAGAAGATGATGCAGGTACAAAGAAATTCTTAAAAAACTTTTGCTGTTTTTGAGTTTTAAAATATAATCTAACTTTGTTAAAAATAGCTCTTTGATTATTCATAACCATATTAAGTTTTTCATAACTATAAGTAAATTTTTTAGCAAAAAGTTTTAATTTTTCAAGTTCATCTTTGTACTTCTTGTTTTCTTGCAAAATCTCTTTGTTTTGTTTAATAAAATCTTCAGTTGATGCAAAAGTATTTTTCTTTTTCAAAACTTCCTTTTCTTTTTTCAAAAGAATAATTTTATCATTTAATTTTTTTGTTTTCTTGGAGCAAGCAATCATTTTCAAATAAACACTTATTATTTGTTTTGACAAAATTCAGATTTTGCTTCTTTAATTCTTTGTGCTTCAATTTAAGTTTTTGAAATTCGATAACTAATTCATCAAAAACATCATGCAATTCATCAAAAACAAATTTATTTTTAGTTTCAGATAATACCTCATCATTGTTGGCCATTAAGTAGAAATTTGCAACCTCTTACTGCTCTTCCTCGGAACTTGAGTCCTCACTGTCACTCCAGGTTGCCATCATAGCTTTCTTTCTTAATCTTCTTCTGCTCTTCTTTAGTATGGGCAATCCATCTTGAAGTGCTAGGTTTCTTGCACTCAAAACATGTTGGCTGCTCTTTTTCTTTCTCTTTCTCTTTCTCTTTGCTAGGCTCTCCTTTTTGAGATTTCTTCTTGAAGTTGTATTTCTTCTTTCTCATGAACCTCCTAAACTTTCTTACCATGAGAGCCGTTTCATCTTCTTCATCTTCAGAATCTTCACTTGATTCTTCTTTGTTGGTGGACTTGAAAGCGATCACTTTCTTTTTCTTGTCATAATCCACGGTCTTTTATTTTAAGGAAAGCTCATAAATCATCAATGAGCCTAAGAGTTGCTCGAGAGGAAGTATATTTACATCTTTGGCTTCTTCTATTGCAGTGACTTTAGCATCCCAAGAAGCCGGAAGAGACCTGAAAAGTTTATTTACAAGTTCACCATTAGAAATAACCTTTCCTAAACTTCTTATACCATTCACAATATTAGTGAATCCAGTATACATTTCACTAATAGATTCAGAAGGTTCTATTTTGAACATCTCATATGTATAAATGAGCATGTTCACTTTAATAGTTTTTACTTGATGTGTACCCTCATGGATAACTTCAAGTGTGTCTCATATTTTCTTTGTAGAGAGATAATTTGAGATTCTATTGAATTCGCTTGGGTCTAAAGCACAAAATAATAGATTCATAGCCTTTGCATTAAGTTCTATTTGCTTAATGTCATTCTCATCCCAATCATCTTCCATTTTGAAAGTGGGAATGCCATTAATCAACATAATAGGCTGATGAGAGCCTTTAACAATGGTCTTTCAAATATTATAGTCCATGGCTTGAATATAAATGCGCATGCATGTTTTCCAATATGTGTAATTTGTGGCATTGAATAATGGGGGATGGTTAGAGGCTTGACCTTCTACAACACCCATACCTATTGGGGCTGCCATGATCTTTTACTCAAGATCGTTGGACCTACAAGTAGAGTATTGGTGCTCTGATACCACTTGTTGCCCAGAAATGGAGCCCAAGAGAGGGGGTGAATTGGGTCTTTCAAAAATTAAAACAATTATGTGCTTGGTCAAGAAGTGTTTGTGAGCAATGTGATTAAGCACTCAAAGATATGCAGCAAAAAATTAAATGCAAGAAATAAAGTGCAAGTAATGGAAAGAGCAATCACACACAAACACAATGTTTTATAGTAGTTCGGTGCACTCCAAGCACCTACATCCACTCCCCAAGCTTCCTTTGAAAAATTTTACTATAATCTCTTTAAAGATTACAACTGACTTATTTTCCAAGGCTCACAAGTCAAAACCTAAGTTGGTTTTGTCACCTAGGCTCACAAGTTAAATCCTAGTTGGTTTTGTACCTTTGGCTTATCAACAACCTTACAACCTACTTTCAAGAACCTTGAAAGCTAGGTCAACAAAGAATAAAGTTTAGATACAAGAATAAAAGCACAATCAAACTCTCTTCTAGAGGGGAATGTGGAAGCTTTGAGGCTCTTGATAATTGCTTGATGTAACTTCTCTTTGGAATCTCTTGGAAGATACTTTTGGAAAGCTTAAATGAAAGGAGTAAGAGCTTTTTCAATGGAATCTCTCCTTTTTGGCTTTTGGAAGGGAAGTTCTAAAAGAATATTTTTCTCTTGTGTGTTCTCTTATTTCATGAATGAGTTTGGTGAAGCTTAAATATTTTAAAAACCTCCAAAAAACCGTTTGAGACCATTGAGCATGGAAAACTAGCTATTGAGGGCTTGTAGAAGTCAAATATGGCTGTTAGAAAATAGATCCATTGGAGCTGTCAGAACCTGTGAGTCGATACTTAGCTTCCATATGTTGACACTTAGTTTTCAGGTATCGATACTTGAATTTTCAGGTATCGACACTTGAATCATAGGTATCGACACTTGACATAAAACACTCCAAATGGCAAGTTCTGTATTATTAAAAATCTCAGGCCTTGAGTCGACACTTGAAATCTTAAGTATCGACACTTAGCATGCCAGTGAAGAATTTTTGTGTGCTAGTTTTTGAAGTATTGATACTTGGGCTATCAGGTGTCAATACTTGGTTCTGCAGTTCCCAAAAACAAGTACCAAACTTTCCAAATTCATAAGGAAATTCAAGGAATCTTAAATACAACTTTTGTAAACCATAATTGAACAATTTTGTGGCCTTTTTCAATTGAAAAGTCTTTTCAAATCAAGGAAATCGCTCGGCTTGTAAAGCATGCCATAATACTTTAATTTTAAGAATTTGAGGTACATGTATCCTGAAATTTATAACTGCAATTGAAATATTAGTACAAAATATATACTCAATATTTTGTTAGTCATCAAAATCAAGGGCTACAGCCAATAGAAGTAGTTTTAAGGACTTTATCTCAAAAGAGTCCAAAGAAAGATGCCAAAAGAGATGAACTACCAAAAATAACTTTTATTTTATTAATGATTCATGTATAAATTATAAAGAGCTTAACCGTCTACGATCCAGACAATTGGCTATATGACACATTTATTAACATAGATTAGATTTTTATTTCTACTACTATTTATTTTAACTTGATTAAAATTTTTAAAACCTGTTCATGCAACCCTGGGATCATCAGGCAGTTTCTTCAATAGATCCATCATATATCTCCAACTATGGCATCTTGAAATTCCTTAGCAGTGGCTCTTGCATGATTTGAGCTTTGAAAGGAGATGTAGTAGTGAAGTTAAGATCCTCTTCTCTGGATGGAGCTAAGCCTTGCAAGGCTTTGATACAATGATCTAGCTCTTGGAGCTTTTGGTCTACTTTAGCTTCAGTTGTGGGATGTGTTTAAGGATGTCGAGGGGGTGAATGAGCTAATGTTGACCCCTCATCCAATTGGAATGACACAAAATGCCTCCTTGCACATTTGTGACTTCTTGGTGTCACCAAGAGGGCATGTCCCTCCCGCTTGGTACCTCGTGAAAGAGACAACTACTATGGTTCCAAGCTTGCTGCCCCTAGCAATGTGGGGTTTATGGTGGTATAGCCTGGTCTACCCTTTAAGGTGGCATAACTGTTAGTGATGGATGCTGGATGGGTTGGACCATTGCTATTAATGCATTGATTTGCTAGGAGAGTTGCTCTAAGTGGTCAGGTTGGCCTTCTTGCTAGGTAACACTAGCTGAAGGCTTTAAAATAGGACCCCTTATAGGTTGACTACTTCACTGGGAGGTGGTAGCACCAGAACGTCAAGTAAAAACACCTTTCAATGGCATGTCCTCTCCGCCCAACATTTCTTTTGGAAGGAACATAGGCAAAAAAAAAGGTCCTTCCTCTATCTGATGGTGCTAAATCTCACTTGATCACCAGAGTATGCTAGAGCAGGTGGCATCCATGGATAGTACCTGCATGAAACCCTGCTAGAGGTGGCTTCGACGAAGACACTCTGATGCTCAAGTCAGTATCAGGCCACTAGAAAATAGAATAGACTAGATAAAGAAGGAAAATGTTTTCATCACTTGGGGAGCTTTTAGGGAGCTTCCTTTTATAGGGTAATTGCAAGGGTACTTTGGGGATAAGAAATATGCTTGGTAGACTGGCAAAAGGTGGTTGGTCATCTACTCTTGTCAGCATGCTAGGAGAGGGAATCATTTTACTTGTTTTATTCATGCTGAAATTTCCACCATGTATTTAAGGAAATGCTTGTCTTATATATGATGGCAGCCATTTTTATTAATTTTGGTGGGGATTATAGCTGGGAGTAAATTATGTTTCTTTAATTGCAGGGATTTCTTATCGATTAGAGCATTTGGTTATTTGTTGATTTTGAAGCATGCATAGATGTGAGTATTAGTAGGTCTTTCCTTCAATCAATTCACAAGGTGTTAGATGTAGAGTTTAGTCTATTGTTTGAAAGTATGAGAGCTGGCCCATCAGCTAGAGTGGGGCCAAAGGTTCATAGAACTAAGAATATCAATAAATCAGGAGGACTGTTAGGTAATGGTCCCCCTGGACATGATTTGGTCCTTCCCTGAGTGATGCCATACTGTTGTTGCGAATCTTAGCTTCTAGGTATGAGGTGTTCTTACTTCAAGACTGAGATTCTATCGGCTAAGGATCTCTCGAGCATATTCTCTTTTGTCTTAAGAATAGTATGACCAGGAGGAGAACCGAATCTTTGACAATGCAAGGATTGTCCTTCGACATCTGAGAATTTCTATTGGACTACCTGAGTGCCAAGGCTTGGTTAGTCCAATGACTCCACTAGCTGGGGGTTGACCAAAAGGAAAGTCAATTGAGATATTAAGCATGTAAAAAGAGGACTAACTTGGTTAAAGATAGTGGCAGTGGATTCATCTATTGGCCCATGGTCAAGAGATTCAGACTATTGTTATCAAAGCTCAAGTTAGCCAGAGATGAATTTGGCCGAGGATCCTAAAGAGCCATTTTTATCTTTCTGGGTGCAGGATTTAACATCAAGGGAGCGAAAACCTTTTATCAGGACCTAAAAATCTCCATAGCACACTCGCATTTCTGGATATGAAGGATGGACATTAGATGATGCATTTTGTAGAGATAACATGTAACTAATATCATTTCATTGGGAGATTCAAGAGATGCTTGGGATAGTGCAGTTTCGTCCCTTGTTGGAGATATTTGGTTGATGTTCCATTAGTGTAGATATCTTTGCATGTTAATGGCCCAGGAGTGGATGACTTGAGGCCGAAGATGATGGAGGTTGAAGGAATTTAGATTATCTTAGTTATAAGACAAATAGTGAATACCTTCTTTGAGCCCGCCCTCGTGCTCTCAAGATGCCGAGGGTGGGAGGCTCCCCCCACTTCACCTTCAATATTAAGCTGAAGGAGGTGTCTTCTAAATCAGATTCTTGCAGATTACTTTTAAATGAAGAATCCACATGACAAATATGAATTGAATTTGATTAAGAAAAAATCACTAAAAATGCTTCTCTTCAACAAGTGCGCATGACAAACTCATTGGTTGTGCAAAGGGACATGAGGACTCCTACTTTAAGCAAAAGGAGGCACCATATTATCAGGATTTTTTTTTCTTTTTTAATCAAATTAAAGTGCTAATTCCACGTGTCAAATTTGAAAAGAAAATGATAAATGAAAGGATGCATAAATGCCATCTCCTTGGCACATGCGCGGGGTGAAAGCCAAATGCCATATATGGCTCTTCATAGTGTTGGTAGGAAATAATATTTGGCTACCTAATTGAAAAGACCGAGTCTAGAATTACACTCTATGTTCTTAAGATAATTTCGTCCCGCAATGGTGCTTATGGTTTATAACGATTGTCTCCCAGGATACAACGGTCTTCTTCTGGTGAAAGCAACACTATAATTTACCAGAAATTCAAACCAGGAATGCTTTTCTCTCTCTATATGCACTATAGCTATACTCTATTATTCAGAGTATGCAAATGCCTAAGAGATTGCACTATAGATATATTCTATTATTTAGAGTATGCAAATGTCCAAGAGAAGAAAAGAAAAAGATTGATTGGATGAAATGAATAAGGAACAGGACCTATTTATAGACTTAAGATGTCTCTTGGAAGAAACTCCTCAGATGTGATCGGAGAGAGTTACTGATGACTTTTCACAGTGAGATATGCCTTTTTCCAATCACGATCTAAAGATTTCACGATCAATATACTTCCTCAATCGTGATCGAATGCCATGATACGCCGATTCGTATCGTAATCTCTAGATTAGCGCGCATCTCAATGCATCATTTTATGATTCGATGGCATCCGTGATCATCAGAGAAAATGTTGATCCGTGAACGGAAGCGTGATTACACTATCAATGCCTCCGGACGCGTGATAAGTTATTTCATAATTTCTGAAATCTCATCATCCGAGTCGGCTCAAACCCTCGAGTCGGCTCCTTGCTGCAGAGAGCACTCTAGTCGAGTCGATTCGAACCCCTTGAGTCGACTCGGCCAGACCACATGTTACCGTTCTATGGATCCGAGCCGACTCGAGCCACTCGAGTCGACTCGGCCAGACCGTATGTTACTGTTTTGTGGATCTGACTGACTCTCAATCATCCGAGTCGACTCGCCTTCCTGCAACCCTGATATGGTGCTAATCAATCTTGACCGTCTGATCCATTTGACCAAAAAATATTTAAAGGCTCCTCAAGCTCCTGTTCTGCGGATCCGAGCCGGCTCGAACCACTCGAGTCAACTCGGCCAGACTGTATGTTACCATTCTGTGGATCCGAGCAACTCCCAATCATCTAAGTCAACTCGCCTCTCTACAATCCTGATGTGGTGCCAATCAATCTCGACCGTCTGATCCATTTGACCATGAAAAATTTAAAGGCTCCTCAAGACGATGCATACGTGCAAAGTGCAAAGTGTACCTACAAAGTATCCATTACGTCCTTGTCACCCGTCGCACACGCACGTGCGTGCGGGTGATGCTATGCATCACCCTTAAGCTCTCTAACTATGGTGAGCTTAAATGCAAGCGCATGGAAAAATGTTTTCTTATAAAGAGCCTTAACTTTTTCCAATCTTTCCATATGGGTCTAAAAGTTCCCATCCCAAAGGATAGTTTAGGAATAAAAAAAATTCCTATTCGCTTTTTCCAACAATCCACCATATGAATGAAATTTTGGACTAAGATCAAATATCAGTAAAGGCAATCCCCCATAAATATAGATTTTTAAATGCAAATGAATATGCAGACACTTAAAGAGAGTAAATGGAATGAAGTTATATCAGGATAGGTAGCTTATGGCTTTGAACCTTCCTTTGTGTTTTGTTATCGAGTTTACTTGCTAAAAGTAAACATGATATCTTGAATTTTTCAGAGTTTGATATTAATTAAGATAATAACAATCACACAACTTCTTTCCGAGCATTCCTTTTAGTTCTCATGGTTGTGTTCATTTTGGTCTTGAACAACTCCTGGTTTCATGAGTGCTCTAGAGAATTAAAGCCTTTAAAATTCTCATAGAATTGGTCCAGTTTACACTCACATAGGTGATTCTTATTTATAGTATCATGCTATATCCCATATGATATTCATGTCATAAGAATTATTAAAAGCTATGCTTATCCTAGTACCTTTAGCAGGCAGCTCTGATTATCATAGGAATGAGTAGGAATTTACATCCTTAGTGCTTCGTTGACCTCTTCATAATTTAGTTGTCCCTTTTGAACCTAGATCTTGGGATCTCTAGTCTACTAGGTTGGGTATCCACTATGAAGATTAATTTGTTATAGACTTTAAACCTATTCCCCTCGATAAACAATTTACTTGATCTCTTAGTAAACCTTTTGTCAGTGAATCCACAAGGTTTTTCTTTGACTGAATGTATCAATAGAGATTATTCCATTTTCAAGTAATTGCTTAATGGTATTATGTCTGCGATGTATATATCTAGACATACCATTATACATTTTATTCTGTGCTCTGCAAATAGCTGATTGATTATCGTAATGAATACATATTGCAAACACAGGTTTAGACCAATATGGAATATCCTCCAAAAAATTTTGAAGCCATTCTGCTTCTTCTCCAACTTTATCTAAAGCTATAAACTCTGATTCCATAATGGATCGAGCTATACAAGTTTGTTTTGAGGATTTTCATGACACTGCACCTCCTTCTAAGGTGAACATATATCCATTAGTAGATTTAGTATCTTCTGAAGAAGATATTCAGTTAGCATCACTATATCCTTTTAGTACAACTGGATATGTTGTATAATATAATCTAGAATTTAGGGTATATCATAGATATCGTGATATCCTTACTAGTGCTATCCAATGATTTGGACTTGGATTACTAGTAAATCTGCTTAACTTATTGATAGCATATTCTATATCAGGACGGGTGCAATTTATGACATACATTAAACTGCCAATTATACGTGAATATTCTAATTGTGATATAAGTTGCCTATATGCTTAGCAAGATATAGATTAATATCTACAGGTGTTCTAAGTGGACTGGTATCATATTTATTGAATTTATCTAATATTTTCTTAATATAGTGAGATTGAGATAATATTATTCCATCAGATGTTCTAGTGATTTTAATCCTTAGTATAACATCTGTGATACCCATATCTTTCATATTAAAATGTTTGATCAATATTTTCTTTATTTGTTTAATCATATCAGTATCACTATCTATGATTAACAAATCATCCACGTATAAGCAGACCAAAATATACCCTTTAGGTAGGGTTTTGGCATATACATATTTATCACATTCATTGATTTTGAATCGATTAGACAACATGATTGATGCAGGACGACTCTAAGACTGCTAAACATGCATGAAAAGTAGTAAAATATTTTTTTGTAAATTTTATAATTTTATTTGTAGGCTAGATTTCTAAAATAAAGTAAGAACTAGCTGAAAGACTAGCAGTGCAAAGAATCATCGGGTCGTAGGCATACTCATGCAAACCAATGGAATATCCAGGACCTGAGAATTGAGAAACTCCTGGTTTATGATAGCTTTTCTTCATTAAATCAGATAATAAAAGAAGGAAAGGTTTATTACCAGTCAGAGATTTGAATTCAGTAGCAGTATGGATCACTCTGATCGGAGCCTAGAAGAAGAAGCCTTGTTTCCCTCGAATCTGATGGCTGATCTAGGCTATCCAGGCAGCAAAGAAAGCCTCCTCAGGGGAGGGAAAGCACCTCCGGGATCCTACAAGTATCAGGGTTAATCAAAACAGCAAATAAAAAATAGAAAAGGAACTAGGTTTATAAGGAATCAGGTTAGGGTTTAGAAGCTGGGCTGTTTGAAGCTTGTTGAATATCTCATTGCTTGGTGGCCTAGGGAACTCCTCCTTGGATGTGTGAAGGCTTGGATGGTAGTGATTTAGGGTGTGGAAGGATGCTAGGGCAGCAAGGAATTTTTCCAAGCATAAGAACACAAACCAAAGAATCAAAACAAAACACCAGCACAAGACAATAACTCAAAATTTCAGCAAGTTGTATTCGTAAGAAAGAGATGCTTACAAGAGGGGGAGGGGTGGGGTATTTATAGAGTTCCCATGCCCTCACAAACCATGGTTACACTTGGGTTACAAGTCCTCTTCCAAATTGGAATACAAGTCCTTTCCTAGCTATGTTAGAATTACAAAGTTTAAAAAGGATTAGAACCAACTAGGTTAGGAATAAACTTGGTCTTCTCCTTCTTCTCTTCAACTTGGACTTGGTCAAACCTCTTTGGACATGGTCAACACTTCAAGGATGCCTAGGGGGCATGTTGGGCCTCTAAGAGTAGTAAGGGGCAGGCCCAAAGGGGCTTGGGTGCATGGGTTTGGGCCTCTAGAAGCTGGGGTGGCCTGGTAGCCTAGTAGCAGGAATATTCCCTGTAATCTTGCTTCTTAAGGGCTTGGACTTGGCACCTGGGCTTGATTTCTTTGGACAAGGATGTAAGTGGACCTCTGGATTCATGGGTGCCCTATTCTGAAAATATGCTTTGGCATTTGGAAGGAAATCTGGGCATCTGGAGGGCATCTGGAAGGAATCAGGATTTCCAGAAGCATCTTGGATCCTAGGTTGTCACACAAAATCCAATGGCTAATGTAGTGGCCTCTGACTCCTCGATGTGATCTATTGGAACTCTAAAATAAGATAACCTCCTCTCTTGTATAAAAATTGAGCTCATGCTGGACTCATAATTGATGTACATGACTCAAAATACTGACTAGGTTGAGGGTTGAGACAAATCAACTAACCTCAACTTTTTACAGGACTCAATTCTAGTTGATTACAAAATTTGACACATGGCTAGGTAAACCAAATAGGGCATAGTAATCTGTGTCTGATCCTGGTGCCGCCACCAATTCTCTTGGGGTGAGAGGAACTCGACCCCGTCGAGTGTGGGATAACTTGGCTCTCATAATGCTCTAGTAGGTCTGGGTTGAGGCACTGCAGATCCTCATGGGTGATCCATGAATCCTCATATTCTGGCCGACCTTGCAACTGGACCAAATACCTCTGATAGCCTCTATTCTGGGTACATATGGCTTGATCATCCAGGATTCTCTTGATCTTTTTCTCATTATTTAGTCAATTATATGTGGACACTCTAGGATGAGTTCTCTCTCAAAGGGAGAGATAGGCTCAAGGTGCTTGCTAGGTATCATTGCTAGCTCCCTAGACTCTATAAGATCTAAGATGATGAAGGTGGAGCTAATACCTAAATCAGGTAGTATCTCACGCACATAGGCATTGGGTCCACAAATATTCATTTTCTTTGATGGGCCAGCTTCACGAGCAGAAAATCCTTTACAACTACAAAATCCCCTGCAAGATTCTTTATCTCTCTTTTGGGAATTAGCCAAGTTATTATTTAGTTCATTAGTTATATTCAGCTTTTGACTAATTTCCATATGCATATGCTGTGCAGAGGGTAATGTAGGTGTAGACAAATAGGTTAGGACTGTGAATTTTATTAGACTCAAAACCAACACCTAATAGACTCAACTATGCTTATCGAAGGAAACTTATTGGACTCTTCGGGTCTAAAACCTAAGAGACTATAGACTCTCTAGGTTTGATCCTATCATGGCATGCACATAAAAATTTATTATATACTCCTAGCAAATGCCACAAAGTATACTAAAAATAATATGCAAACCTAATGTGGGCAATAAATGAATGCAACATGCAAACCTCTACACGATGCAGATGAATGGTTAAGGAAATATAAGAAAACTCAAGAAAAAGCAAAAAATACGAGGTGGACTCAGGGTTAGTCTGATAGGGTAGAAAGTAAGAAGAAGGTTCTTGGTTGATCGAGTAGAATAGGAGATAAGAAGGAATTTCAAGGATGAGGCCTATACTAATGAGATTGACCTTATGGATTTGAGGTAGTCCTACAGGGTTTATAGTATGGAAGAGTGGGTCACTAATCTCAGGAAAGAGATCATTAATGGGAACTATAAGATGGGATTCTAATAATGATCTAGGAAAGAGATCATTAATGGGATTCTTTTCTAATCCTTTTTAAACTTTGTCATCAGGTTCAAGAAATTTCGGACTGGGCTTTCTAATTGGGCTTTCTTCTAGTGGCTTCTCAGGTAGGATTCTAACAGTAGGATTGCGTTCCTCATGGTCTTCTTCCTTTAAGGGTTGTTTCACTAAATGGTCATCTAACTCTATGTTGGTTACTGTTTGGGTATGGCTAGGGTTGGCTAAATCTAGATCGGCTCCTACTTGGGTATGGTCGGGGTCAACTAATGTTGGGTGGTCTTCTACCTGGTCAACTAACACTGGATTGGTTGCGATCTGGGTTTAGTCATGGTCAACTACTTCTGGGTCTTCTATAGGTGGGTCTTCCTTTGATTCTTCTATGGACTCATCATCTTCATACTCCTCTACCAAACTTGGGTCAGCCTCATATATTTCTTCTTCTAAGTCATCTCGGTGAACCAATGGGGTGGTAAGAGGGGTTTGGCTAATGGAAAATTGACTAAAGTCTGGGATAACAGGGGTGGGTAAACTAAGGGTTATGGGTTCAAAGGCTATGGGTTTAAAAGTTATGGGTTCAAAGATTATGGGTTCAAATCTAGGGGTATCAATCCTATAGGGTTCAGGTTAACTGAGGGATGGTTGGTTATTATTGGGTTCATATCTAGGGATTATGGGTTCCTGAGGTTTAGCTCTATGGGTCTTGCCTAGGGTTCCTACTTGGTTGAGTCTATGGTTCATTTGGTCAAGCTGGTTTATTCGGGCGGCCAATTGGGCATTCATTTGGGCTAACTGATTGTGGGTCTGGATATTGGATTGGTTTATTTGGGTAAGCCGGGCTTGGGTTTGGGTATTCATTTGGGCAAGTTGAGCTAGGATGGTCTCCAAAGTGGGTTCCATGGTTGGGCTGAGCTGAGGTTTGGACTTTTGATATTGGGTTCCTAATCTAGTGGTCATGTAACAAATCAATCAATCAAAATGAAATGATGCAACCAAGCATGCAAAAGAGAAAGAAAAGGCTAGTATAATCTAGGGTTTCCTAGACCTAGAGTCAAAAACTGGGTGGGTTAGCTCAACTTACACCTAACCCAATAGCTAATCCTTCACTGGCCAGGTAGGGGGTGGGAGTGTGGGAGGCCCCGCCTGCTTTTGCAGGGACCTAATTAAAAACCACAACACCACTTAGGTCGTTTGACTCTGGACCCCCAGCCTTAGACACCAGCTTTCAGTAATAGCTAAAAGGTTAAATGCACTAGTTGGCCCACACAGCTCAGACCCGACCTGTTGATGTCTCCTAGCCCACCAGGACAAATTAGGTCTAATTGATTTTAATTAAGGCTTGAGTGGAAATGCTGGGTGGTTGTTTTGGGCCCAGGACATGTTATGACCTCATGCCCTGATGTTATATTGATCGCCCTTAAGATTAGATTAAAAGATGATGAACATTCAATGGTCCTGATGCAAACTAAAACACAGCAAAAAATAAAATATTTTTTTATGATTTATGATGTGTCAAGTTAAGTTTAAGTTAATTAAAATTATCAAACAAGGTTTGGCTTGGGATTTGGGGTTTGGTAGTTGATTAGGTTAGGTTGAGTCAAGATGCAAAATGTAGCAGAAGTCAGTGAATTAGGGTTTCAGTTATTACAGAGTTTGACATAGATCCTGATGCATAAAAAATTCAAAAAAATATAAAATAAAGGATGGATGGTGATGAAGAATCCTACCAAATTTCATAAAGAAAGAAAATCAGATGTAAATGCAAAACTAGGGTTTTCTAGACTACTATAGAAATTATCAAGATTCTGTTAGGATTCCTATTATGCCAAATTTTAGAGATTTAGGTTTTCACTAAAAATAATTAAAAATTTTGATAATTACCAGGACAGAACAGAGGACATGCAGTGTAGATTTCATAGAAAAATAAAATGTTTATGATACCAAAATCAGATAAAACCTAGACACCTAATGTAGTGGACAGAATGCAGAATTAGGGTTTGTGAATGCAAGGCAGATAAATAACTATCCTAAACCTGCTTTGATACTAAACTAATGTGGGATGACTCTAAGAATGCTAGATATGCAGTAAAAGTAATAAACTAATTTTCTTGTGATTTTTATAGTTTTATTTGTAGGCTAAATTTCTAAAATAAAGTAATAACTAGCGGAAAGACTAGCAGTGCAAAGAATCATCGGGTCGCAGGCATACTCATGCAAACGAATGGAATATCCAGGACCCGAGAGTTGAGAAACTCCCGATTTAGGATAGCTTTTCTTCATTAAATCAGATAATAAGAGAAAGGAAGGTTTCTTACCAGTCAGAGATTTGAATTCAGTCGCAGCAGGGATCACTCGCAACTCTGATCGGAGCCTGGAAGAAGAAGCCTTGTTTTCCTCGAATCTGATGGCTGATCTGGGTGGTCCGAGCAGCAAAGAAAGCCTCCTCAAGGGAGGGGAAGTACCTCGGGGATCCTACAAGCATCAGGGTTAATCAAAATAGCAAATAAAAAATAGAAAAGGAGCTAGGTTTATAAGGAATCAGGTTAGGGTTTAGAAGCTGGGCTGTTTGAAGCTTGTTGAAGATCTCCTTGCTTGGTGGCCTAGGGCACTCCTCCTTGGACGTGTGAAGGCTTGGATGGCAGTGATTTAGGGTGTGGAAGGATGCTAGGGCAGCAAGGAATTCCTCCAAGCACAAGAACAAAAACCAAAGAACCAAAACAAAACACCAGCACATGGCAATAACTCAAAATTTCAGCAAGTTGTATTCATAAGAAAGAGATGCTTACAAGAGGGGGAGGGGTGGGGTATTTATAGAGTTTCCATGCCCTCACTAACCATGGTTACACTTGGGTTACAAGTTCTCTTCCAAATTGGAATACAAGTCCTTTCCTAGCTAGGTTAGAGTTACAAAGTTTAAAAAGGATTAGAAATCCTAACTATGTTAGGAATAAACTTGGTCTTCTCCTTCTTCTCTTCAACTTGGACTTGGTCAAACCTCTTTGGACGTGGTCAACACTTCAAGGATGCCTAGGGGGCGTGTTGGGCCTCTAAGAGCAGCAAGGGGCAGGCCCAAAGGGGCTTGGGTGCATGGGTTTGGGCCTCTGGAAGCTGGGGTGGCCTGATAGCCTGGTAGCAGGAATATTCCATGGAGTCTTGCTTCTTAAGGGCTTGGGCTTGGCACCTGGGCTTGATTTCTTTGAGCAGGGATGTAAGTGGACCTCTGGATTCATGGGTGCCCTATTCTGGGAATATGCTCTGGCATCTGAAAGGAAATATGAGCATCTAGAGGGCATTTGGAAGGAATCAGGGTTTCCGGAAGCAACTTGGATCTTGGGTTGTCACACAAAATCCAATGGCTGATGTAGTGGCCTCTAACTCCTCGATGTGATCTGGTGGAACTCTAAAATTGGATAACCTCCTCTCTTGTATAAAAATCAGGCTCATACTGGACTCATAATTGATGTACATGACTCAAAATACTGACTAGGTTGAGGGTTGAGACAAATCAACTAACCTCAACTTATTACAAGATTCAATTCTAGTTGATTACAAAATTTGATACATAGCTAGGTAAACCAAATAGGGCCCAGTAATCTATGTCTGATCCTGGTGCCCCCACCAATGACATTGTCAAATTTTATATGCTATTACTTAGGTACTTGTTTTAATCCATATAAGGATTTCACAAGTCTGCACATCTTCTTTTCTTTACCTGGAACCACAAACCTTCAGGTTGTTCCATATAAATTTCTTCTTCTAATTTACCATTAAGGAAAGCTATTTTTATATCCATTTGATGTATTTCAATATTGTTAATAACTGTAATAGCGATTAACATTCTTATGGATATTATCCTTGTTACAGGTGAATAAGTATCAAAGAAGTCTATACCTTCTTTTTGTTTAAAGTCTTTAGCTACTAATCTGGCTTTATACTTATCAATTGATCCATCAGCCTTTAACTTCTTCTTGAAAATCCATTTACACCACAAAGACTTTATACCTAATGGTAAATCTACTAATTCCCAAGTATGATTATGCATGATAGACTTAATTTAGCTATTAATAATTTCTTTCCAAAAGGGTACTTCTGGTATAGACATTGCCTCTTTGAATGTCGAGGTACATTTTCTATTATGTACATAAAATAATCAGATCAAAAAGTTTTGTAACTTTAGGTCTCTTACTACGTCTAGGTTCATCTTTAGGATGTTTTTCTTGATGACTATTACTTGCCATGTTATCATAAGTTCTTTTATTTAAACTTGTACCAGATATCCCTTTATAAGAAAATATCTCTTCAAAAAATGATGCATTTCTTGATTTTATAATTATATTTTCCTGTATATCAGATATATCTGATTTATATATAAGAAAGTGATATGCACTACTGTTTTGTGCATAACCAATAAAAATACAATCAATAGTTTTAGATCCTATTTTGACCTTTTTAAGATCTGGAATAGCTACTTTAGCTAGACACCCCCACACTTTAAGATAATTATAAGAAGGCTTTTTTTCTTTTCATAACTTATATGGAGTAATGTTCTTCCTTTTAAGAGGTATTTTGTTAAGAATATGATTAGCCGAGAGAATTGCTTCTCCCCATAATTTTTGTGGTGTACCAGAATTTATCAACATGGCATTCATCATTTCTTTCAATGTTCAATTTTTGCATTCAGCAATTCCATTAGATTGAGATGAATAAAGAGCTATAGTTTGATGAATAATGCCATGTTCTTGACAAAAGTCATTAAACGGTGCATGGTATTCACCACTTCTATCACTCTTTATAGCCTTGATATTTTTACCAAGCTGATATTCAACCTCATTCTTATAATATTTAAACATATATAAAACCTCATCTTTAGACTTTAGTAGATACACATAACAGTATCTAGTTGAATCATCAATAAATGTTATAAAATACTTTTTACCTTCTCTAGATTGTATTGACTTTAAGTCACATAGATCACTGTGGATCAAATCTAGAGGTTTAATATTCCTTTCTATTGAATGGAATGGTGTTTTGGCTAGCTTAGCTTCAACACATATCTCATACTTGTAATGCGGATCGATTTCATGATTAGGTAACAATTCTAAATTCATTAATTTCTGTAATGAATTAAAATTTACATGACCTAATCTATCATGCTATAAATAAGAGGAGTCAACCATATAAACAGAAGAAGCATCTTTATTCTTTTCAAGGTTGTGATGTACAATCATTACATTCATCTTGAATAGCTTATTATTCAAGTAACCTCTACTTAGAAAGATCCCTCCTTTAGTAAGTACAAATTTATCAGACTCAAACACCATTCTAAATCCATGTTTGCTTAGGAGGGAGCCTGATACCAAATTCTTACAGTTGTCAGGAACATGCAATACATCATTCAGTAGAAGCTCTTTACTGGATGTTATCTTTAGAATAATGCGGCCAACTTCTTCTATCTTCGATGTAGCAGAGTTACCTATTAGCAGATTTCTATCTCTGATATGAGTATATGATGATAACATACTCTTATCAGAGCAGATATGTCGAGTAGCTCTAGTGCCAACATACCACTTATTTGGTTTATCAACAATATTTGCTTCGAATACAACTGCTGACAACATCATCCCTGACACTTCATGGGATAGGGTATCTTTAGTAGTATTGACTTCCTTCTTTTCTTTTTCCTTGAAACGACAATTCTTGGATTTGTAGCCTATTTTACCACAAATGAAGCATTTGCCTTTAAACTTTTTAGGATTGTCCTTCTTCTGTTTATAGCCTTCACCAGAAAACTTGCATTTCTTCTTATTGACTTTTCCTTCCATGAGGTTGGCCTTAGGCTCAGCAAATGTCTTCCTATCTTCTTATCATGGCTCTTGTTATCTTCCTCGATCCTCAGGCAGACTATCAGATCTTCAAGTCCCATCTCCTTTCGCTTATATTTCAGGTAGTTCTTGAAGTCTTTCCATGATGGAGGTAGCTTTTCAATTATAGCGGCTACCTAGAATGAGTCACTCAGAGATATCATTTCTGCATGTATCTCATGCAGTACGATCTGTAGTTCTTGAACTTGCTTCATGATGGTCTTGTAATCTACCATCTTGTAATCAAGAAACCTGCCGACCACAAATTTCTTATGACCTACATCCTCAGTCTTATACTTCTTGTCCAAGGATGCCCACAGCTCTTTTGCTGTGCTTATACTATTGTATACATTATACAGAGTATTCTCTAATCCATTTAGGATATAGTTCTTGCATATGAAGTCTGAGTACTTCCATGCATCCACAGCAGTGACAATTTACTTGTCATTCTCTCCTTCCTTCAGGATTGGTAGATCTTCATTGAAAACTATGACCAGATTCAGAATCATCAGATATAACATCATTTTTTGTTGCCATCTCTTAAAATCGATGCCGGCAAACTTCTCTGGCTTCTCGGCTTGAACAGGTGCAGCCATTGTTGCCATCACTTGAGCAACACTTCAGTAAGAGGAAAATTATCTTAAGATTGTTGGTAGGTAATAATATTTGGTTACCTAATTGAAAAGACCGAGTCTAGAGTTACACTCTATGTCCTTAAGACAACTTCGTCCTGCAATGGTGCTTACGGTTTATGACAATTATCTTCCAGGGTACAATGATCTTCTTCTGGTGAAAGCACCACTATAATTCACCAGAAATTCAAACCAGGAATACTTTTTTCTTTGTATGCACTATAACTATACTCTATTATTCAGAGTATGCAAATGTCTAAGAGATTGCACTATAGTTATACTCTGTTATTCAGAGTATGCAAATGCCTAAGAGAAGGAAAGAAAATGATTGATTGGATGAAATGAATGAAAAACATGACCTATTTATAGCCTTAAGATATCTCTTAGAAGCAACTCCTCAGATGTGATCAAAGGGAGTTACCGATGACATTTCACAGTGAGATACGCCTTTTCTCAATCATGATATGAAGAATTCGCGATCAATACACTTCCTCAACCGTGATCGAACACCATGATACACTGATTCATACCGTGATCTCTAGATCATGCGATCAGCGTGCTTCTTAATGCATTGTTTCATGATCCAATGGCACCCGTGATCATCAGAGGAAACATTGATCCGTGAACGAACGCGTGATTGCGCTATCAACGCCTCTGGATGCGTGATCAATTATTTCATGATTTCTTGAATCCCATCATCTGAGTCGGCTCGAACCCTCGAGTCGGCTCCTTACTACAGAGAGCACTCTGATCAAGTCGGCTTGAATTCCTCGAGTCGACTCGGCTAGATCGCACGTTACCGTTCTGTGGATCCGAGCCGGCTCGAACCACTCGAGTCGACTTGGCCAGACTGTATGAACCACTCGAGTCGACTCGGCCAGACCGTATGTTACTGTTCTGTGGATCCGAGCTGACTTTCAGTCATTCGAGTCGACTCCCAGTAGAACTGAGTTGACTCGCCTCCCTACAACCTTGAGTGGTGCCAATCAATCTCGACCGTCTGATCTGTTTGACCATGAAAAATTTAAAAGCTCCTCAAGCTCCTCGCGAAGATACGCAATCCTGATGTGGTGCCAATCAATCTTGATCGTCGATCCATTTGACCAGGAAATATTTAAAGGCTCCTCAAGCTTCTCGTGACGATGCTTACGTGCAAAATGAGCATACAAAGAGCCCTTGTCGCCTGTCGCATGCGCGCGTGCAGTAGCATCTCCCTCAAGCTCTCCATCTATGGTGAGCCTAAATGCAGGAGCATGAAAAAAGGTTTTCTTATAAAGAACCTTAATTTGTTCCAATCTTTTCATGTGGGACTAAAAGTTCCCATTCCAAAGGGTAGTTTCCCATCCCAAAGGATAATTTAGGAATAAAAAAAATTCTTATTCACTTTTTCCAATACATAGTCACCCTTTCACGGGTCTTATTAAATCTAATAAAATCTTTTCAAATAGGATTTTGGAATGGGTTGTGGTGCTTCATTAGCACCTTTCCTGGTTTTATAAAAAGCGTTTGGTAGATACACTTTGGCAGAATTCTTCTTTCAGGATAGTGCTATTCAAACTTCCTATTAGCCTAGGATTTTAGGATAAAGTTTTGTCATTTCAAGATAAGACTATTTCTATTAAATCAAGGCTACATGAAGTTTTAAAGAAGAAATTTTAGAAACCTATGAAGTATTCTAATGGTTTAAAATATGTGCTGATGGTCAGGAAGATTAGATAGGGGCATCGACTTCCAAGTGCAAGGCTATGTGAGTTCTAGGAACCAGAACTCTTGAAGAAATATTTGTAGAGCACTGTCCTTGGTGTAATTCCTGTATGGATCATCTTCGAAAAGTGGACATTTGTGTCTCCATAAAAATGATAGTTAAATCTCAATATCTTTTTATTTCATATGGTTCTTTGTTTGTATTGTATAAGGGTGACTATTGGGCTTTAGGATTTCGGTGTATCGAGATGTTTTGAATGAAGATTTTAAAAACTAGTCTTCTGCTGTGCCTGCCGAAATTCAATAAGACAGCTATGATTAGTCTGTCTCTATCACTTACTCAAGTATCACAAGTTCCAAGCATCATGATAACTTGTTTGTGACCAACAGAAAAGGCCTTGATATTGTATCCCAACATATCCAACTAAGTCTATCTTGATAGTTAGTTGAACCCGAGTAGTTACTTGGTGAACACGTATAAAGGGATATTGTGCCAGTTAAGCTTAATCGTTTATAACCTCTCGATCCAATAAATAGTTTGAACACCTATAAAGGGATATTATGCCAGTTGGGCTTAATCGGTTATAACTTCTCAATCCAATAAATAGTTGTTATAATTAACTTATTTAATCATTTGTATATCATTTCAATTACCTTTTTATATATAATAATTAAATATTTCAAATTAAATTATAAATTATTATTATTGTTATTATTTCTAGTCCTATGAGCAAGTTCCTGTTGATGAAAATAAGAGGTATGCTACTATTAAGGCAGTAGCCCGATTGGTAGAAATTTTACCTCACTTATCATGATTTCGAGGTATGATCTCGGGAACTTCTCTTTGTCCACGTTCTACTAACCGACGTCTTAGTGGTGTTAGATTGATGTATTCATCAATCTTGCATCGCGGGGTTGGACTTGCAGGATAACTACATTGAAATTTATCGTCCTATTCATTTTATTTTCTGCGAGATAGCTACACCAAAATTTATCTTCCTGTCCCTTTTCTTTATAAAAAAATACTTTAATTTTTTTTGGTAAAATAAATTGGAGAAGGAGTTAGATCCCGAGTGTGGCCACCCCCAGACGGTCCCCCAATCCCAGCCAAAAAATGTTCGATATACGGTACGTTACTAATCTTTAATTCCAGCTAAAAAATATTCGATATACGATGCATCCTTTATTTGAAAGTAAGTATATCAATCTAACAATCAGTGGCATGTGCCATGCATCAGTGGCCTTCAATTTTTTTTTTTTAAATAAAAATTCATCGCGTAGCACGGATTACATATCCGTGTTCGTTGGCTGCCCGGTCCCTCCCCTCTTGCCAGAAAATTAGCCGCACAAGTCGAAAGGCCCGGAGCGCGGAAAAGCGGTCCATTTCCGGTCGGGCGTGGCAAGTCTTTCCAATTAAAATCCAAAAAAAGTAGCGCGCGTTTCGGATCGTAAGAAACGGATTCCCACCTGGATTCCGTGACTTCAGTCAGGGTCTCGGTCCTCACTCGAGTACACTAACCAGAGAGGAGCGAGACAGGGCGAGGGGATACCATGGAAACAGAGGCTACACTCGCTTCACTGATCCCTTCTTGGAGCTCCGTGAGTGCAAAAAAAATGAGGCTGGAAACCTCTTTCTCGCTTCATCTTCTTCACTGAAACCTCTCTTTGTTTGTGCTTTGTTTTTTTTTCTCCCAATGATTTGGTTCCCTACTAATGGAAATATTCGCAGGTCATTCTCCTGATCTCGTACCTGGGCTACCTGGTGGTAGCTGGATTTATTCTTCCCGGCAAGGTTGTACCTGGAGCCATTCTGTCAGATGGCACGAGACTGCACTACCGATGCAATGGTCTGCAATCTCTTTTCCTCACTTCTTTACTGATCTCTTGCTACTGTACTCTACGCCAAGGATTTAGATCCCGGCGGGATGTTCCGTGGAACACTGGGGTACCATCCCAGACAGGACGTCCCATCAGCATCTTGGCATCCTAATCCTTGAGATATCCCCTGTCCCTGGTGTCAGGATGGGGTGGGATGCTGGCGTGTCCAAAACTGGGACAGCCTTATCCTACTGGATTTAAAACCTTGCTCTACGCCTTTCCAATCCTTCTACTTCTCTAGATGTGCTTTTATCTGTTTGTTATTTGACGTCATCTGAACCGGAGCAAGTCTTTAGGTTATTATAGATATTGAAATTTTTACTATAAGGCTACTTATTCGAAGATTTTATGGTGGGGTTTGTATTCTAGAACCTACCAAGATGGTGTGATGGGCATTTGTCGTTACATTGGAGCATTGGAACTATAATGGTTGGCCTGAATGGAAAACCATGGTCTTGTTGTCACTTGCATAACAGATGCTTGCGAAATTGTCCAAAAGGGGTGGATGCGAGGGTTGTGGATGGGAACAATGTAAATGTTAGGGTGAAAGAGGGTAAGAACTTGGAGGAAAAGGGAACAGACAATTGGTGGTAGCACATCTGGTTAGGAATGGTATGGCATCACAAGATGCACTAGGACATATCCGAAAGCATTCGTTAGAATGCATAGTCAATAGGGACTTTAGAAATCTAAGTTCAATGACCAATGCCTTTTTATTTATACAGCCGGTTAAATATTAGTTTATCTATGTACATCATCTTTTGGTGGAATGTCGTAAGGAATGATGTGCTTGATTAAGATGTGGATGCCTTCTTTCAAGCCAGGCAGGCAACATTCATGGGGGAAGAGTTGTGTAGGGGAGTGGAAAGGGTTTGGATAGAGTTGATAAGCAAGGAGGGTGGGGGATGGCAAGGAGAAACGAAAGGTTAGGTTTATAGAAAACAAAAAACCACTCGAATCCTTGGCAGCTTAAAGATTCATGGAGTTCAGTTTTGATTAAAAATCTATATGAGTAATAACATCCAAAATTGGGAAATTCAGCTCTTTATTTCATACCCTGCATCAGAAACTAATGGGCATTATTAGTCACCTAGAATGCTAAAGTTGCAGGATTCTTTTTGGGTGGTGGAGACTGGAAATACCTTTTTCATTCAAGTGCCATTGTAGAGGAAAAGAAAAATAATTTAAGATTGTATTTTGTCCATTATACGGTAACAATTTGCAATTTCTTCAAGTGCACGAATTTAACATGAATTCTCTATGTTTAAGTATTTTCCTCGTATTATTATAGTCATTTTTGAAAATCAGGACATTTTTGTGCATTAAAATGTTATATCATCTTGTACACAACCTCAATCAACTAAAATTTGTGTGTATGCATGGTAATGTATGTATAAGATAAATCTTGATAAAACTTACTCACCAAGAAATTTAATTGAAATTTCAAAGTGATCTCTACTAAAATATGTAGTGATAAAACTCCATAAATTATAGTTAGTGTATATGAATGACACATTTTCATTCAGTCCTTGCTATATTGAGTATCTGGAGGGCTTGCGGGCATCCTTGTTAGGTGTCAATTCTATGTTTAGGTTTTCGTAGAGATAGTAGCATGTAGATTTGGAGTGACATGTTATGGTGATAAAAATTATTATATGGCTCCCAAAAATTTGAGCAAGCTGTGTTGGTTGACGGTATCCATATAGGTAATATATGTATGCAGGGTCTTTTGTGTAACTTTGATCATTTGAGATAATGGAAGGTCCCCCTACATTGATCATGAGGACATGTAGTGGAATCTATGTTAGGATGCATTGAACCATTTTGTCGACCTAACTCCCTTCATATGACATCCATGCCCCCTGGATGCCCCTATTTAGAACTATGGTGTTGCTCATGATTATTTGTAGCCTTCCCCTTCCCTTTGTCTTTGCCTTTTTGATATTCACTTATGGAGTAAGATTGCTTTAGCATTGTGATCATGACTTTGGATGCAATTATTAAAGTTGACCTCATAAGTAAATGGGCTTAATCAAGAAAATAACATCTTGCAAGAATGACATTTCCTTCATTACTGGATAATTGCACTTGAACCCCCTTCGTGTGCTAGAATAACCAAGAAAGATAACTGCTTGAGGCTCTGGTTTATCATAAGTTGGGTCTAAAATATGAACAAAGCAAGGATCCCGCATCCCGGTACCGATACCGGGACCCGTACCGGTACTGGGATGGTACGGTACAGTGTGTCGATTCAAACCGGCATGTCAAATTTTTTTGTTCCTTTTAGGATTTATAAAATATTTTTAGGTCTAAATAGATGTTTGTTGATATTAATTGATGTTTGTATCACTTCAAAATACTACAAAATGCTATTTAGCTTCTAGCCATGATATATTATTTTTTTTAAATTTTAATTAAAGTAAGATTACCGGTAATTAATTAAAGTGAAAGGTAAAATATAAACATAATTACATACCGATATTTAGAATCAGGTCGAGTATCGATGTTCATGAATATCGGGATCATTAATGTACTGAGTAGGAAGATCAGTAAATCCCTCTAATTAGGCAACATGATATTCCTGTAAACTCATCCCAAGAGGTATGCATAATGGATCGTAACTCATCGCAAATCCCTCGCTGAGATCCCGACTTTGAGAGTTATTTAGAGATTGATGATATGGCTGTGCAGGGGTCATCCAAATATACCAACATCAAAATCAGATCTGTAAGATGTTCCAGGTTATATAGAATAATAATCACTAGAAGATGATATCTCGGATATATCATATTTATATCCATATGAATCACAAGCTGCCAGTACATGCGGGTAAGAGGATCCTGAATATGAGGATGATTCTGATACATCCATGGATCCTATTTTATGTGCAAGATCTGCAGCTGCATCGTGTTCCGAACGACTTTGTGAAGCTTGTCGCCTATATGGAATCGTATCACCACGGGCTCTATCAACTGGTGCATCATGGTCTGTATCCTGTGGCATGACTAAACTGCGACTTACCAGTGAATCGTAGATGAATAGCCAGTTGCGTCTCTTGTCCTCTAACCCCTTCCTAATCACTAGATCCTCATTATCTGAAGAAGCACTAGCACCACTCTTTCTGGTGTCTGAATCTGAATGAATTGAGTATTCTAGTAGAGATATAACTATCTTTCCTTCTTCTCTATCTCTAGGCTGAATAGATGGTGGGGAGGGATGATGTGATGTATTTGCTGAAACCCTGTGAGAAATATTTTTGTTGATCATTGTTCAGCATCCATCCCAGCCTCGCTAGCTACAAAATTGATTAGTCGAGGAGACAATCTTGGCTCATCAAGCTCTGACTCCTGTTACTGACTCACGATCCATCTAATTATCGGATCTTCATCAACATAATTACGTGCAGTTGGATCGGAGTATTTTAGTTTAACTTTCTCTTGAATGTACTTTAGCCTCAACCTTAAATTATAGTATACATAAACAAGATCGTTGAGGTATTTCTGTTTTAGATGGTTTCTCTGCTTGGAGTGGATAAGGTCGAAGGTAGACTAGTTGCGTTCACATCCACCAGATGACACAATCTAGGAGAGGATCTTGACAGCAAGAATTTTTAAATATTTTGTTGACCACCAAAATGCACCCATCATTCAGTTATAAAAAATATTAAATCATTTAGAATGTTAGATTCAATAAAATTTAAAAATCAATTTGAATCTATTATTAGACTTAGTAGTACCTACCAAGATTCATTTTTGATTTACTTCTGATGGCTTCATTGGATCCAAAAGAATCTATGCCCTTCCAAAAAGAATTACTTAGAAAAAAATTATTATTATTATGTGCTACTTGTTGAAATTAGTGGTAATAAAAATTACTCAATAATTTCAATCTAATTTACTTCTTCTAGGCACATAGCTACGACATCTGGATCAGGCTCCATCTTATATATAACATTGCATAGGGTAGAGATAAGCTGTTCATCCATGGCAATATCTGGTATGGAGTATTGGAATCTTGGATTCAGATAGTAAACTGCACATATATTTTAAAAATTAGTCAAGCGGACTTGTACAAATATAATTTAATTTAAAATTTTAAAGAGTTAATGATTTACTATATACTCGCTAGATACAAATTCGAACTTTTTTGATAACTCCATTGTTTATCAATGATCCAGATTTACTCATTAGCATGTGCTGGATCTGTCTTTTGGATCTTTTTCTTTATCTTTTGTATCATGTAATATAGGAAGCCCATCTGAGCATATTTCTTAGAGTTCACGATCCGAAGTACCTCATATAGAGGCTCGATAATCTACACTATCCTCTCGGTCTACTGCTAGAATGTTTGTTTTATCACTAAATTTTTTATAGTATTCTTTTTAGTATTTGTCCTGGCATATTTACTCTGTTGCCACTCTTGACTGACAAACATTTGACGCAGTTCTACTTTCTTGCTAAGAAGATGATGCGGCACGCATATGATTAATGTTTTGAATATGGGGTTTGTAGAGCAATGAAACCTAATTATACTTAGCATTGTACTCATCTTAATAAGATTTAAGGATTATATGAAAAGGGACTATTACATGATTAGACACAACTCTAAAACTAAAAAGGAAGAAGATCTAGACAATAGGGGCTAATGATTGAGGACTTACCTTGATGAGTTTTCCAACCTTCCTATGATTCAAAACTTGAAACTACTGATGCTCTGTACTGGAGAACTTGGATAACAGTGATCAGAACCCTGGACTTGGGCTTCAGCTTGTTGGTTCATTGTCAAGGGGAACCCTGTTCACAACTCAAGGACTTCGAAGGACCCTGCAATGAAGATCAAAGTTAAGGTTGAAGGATGCAAACATAAAGAAGGGATGGGAGAACTTGTGAACAAAGAAAAGATAATTGAGAAGATCTGGCCGACTCCAATGCCTTTGCCTTGAGCTTGGATGATGAATTGCTAGGGAAGAGAGTGGCTTTGGGCGTGGAAGAAGAAGATAGAAAAAATTTCACACATAAAACTCAAGACAACTTCACTTCAAACTTTATTCATTTCCAAAATCAATCTCCTTTACAATGGGCGTCCAAGGCTTTTAATAGCCTCACAAAGCTAGCTTTTGAAATTTAAAAACTCCCCAAATCGAGGAGGATTACAAGGGGGGTTGGAGGATTTGGTGGAGAGTTTGGAGGGATGTGGGGGGGGTTGGAGGATTTGGTGGAGGACTTGGAGGGATATGGCCAACCTCCTTGAATTTGAATCTCCCTTGTTGGCGCCCAAAGGGTGATGAGGTGGCTGGTGAAGTGGCACCTGATGACGTGGCATGGTGTGGTGGTCTTCTACTTGGATAAGAATGACATGTGGCGCCCAGTGGTCCTAGTTGATGGTCCTTTTCTCTTGCTTGGTTGATGTGTCTTCTCTTCTTCATGTGGTCAAATTATGGGGTCTAGAATTTGAGTCTTGTTGCTGGCTTTCATGGCTTTAAGACTTGATTAGACTTAACTCAACTGAACTGACTTGACTGACCTAGACTTTAAAACTTGAAATGGACTTACAGGAAATGAAATTTTAAAAGTAATTACAGGACTCAATAAACACTCTTGATTTGAAACTCAAAATTAATTACAGGACTCTTGAAAAGGAAATGACTCTTGAAAATAAAATATTTTTGAACTAAAGGATACAAGGTAACCTAATTATCTTCGATCCAAATTGGGATAAGGCTAACCTTGTTGGAGTGAAGTTTCTTTCGGCTTCTGGTGTCCACACCAGAAGATTATCAAGTACTTTATAATTTGTAGCAAACCGTGTGACTCTTGGTCTTAATATTTCTCTTCCAGTAAAGCTCCTCATCAAGTATAAGATTCATGTATGGTTATAGATGAATCTAGTGATAGTCTATGCTAATTCAACTATCTTCTGTATCCTATAAATTTTTTCAATATCCATTAACATGAGGTCAATACAATGTGCAGCACAAGAGTCTAGAAAATATGTGGTCACCGCTGCATTGAGAGCTGCCATACGGTCCTATACTGCGGTTCATTATCTGTGATGACCTGTATGACATTTTGCTCTCTCACCTGATCAATCATCTTCTCTATCAATACGAGAATATAACTATTGTCGTGCATCTGATCTAAAGCATCAATAGATTTATGAAAAAAATTTTACCATCTTAATAAGTCAAGAAGTTGATGATGCTCCGTCTAGTAGGACCAGTCCAATCATTATATATTACTGTTAATCCATACATCGGTCACTTACTTTGGTAGGAGACAATCCAATTTTCTAGTTCTTTATTGCTGTCCAGAAGCTGATCATAAATATTTCTCGATTCTGGAGGATCTACATCTGCACTAGCAGTCTGTATAGATGCAATAGGAGAGCGATAATATGCGTTGTTTGCTACGTGTACTGGAATATAACTGAAATGAAACCAGGATTCGATGGTCCATCACATATTCTTCTTATTCTTTTTTAGCATGTTATCAATCCTCTGTTGCTTGGAATCTTTGCTAGGAAAGGCATGTGGATCGACATCATGGATAGTGGCTCCTGCTGGAATGTTCCTAGAAACTTCTTTCTACTATTAAATACTCCCAACATGGATACAATATGACTGGTGCTTCTATTGATGGGCTTTCTGACTGAGGAGGTCCTTCTAAACTGTCTTAGACTCTCCTGCAATATTTCTAGAGTTCAATCGTCATCCCGACTCAAAAGTTGATGGCCCAAATCGCTGTCTATGCCTGGCCATCTTTTCTAGCTGCCTTTGCTTATACAAGCTCGTTGAATGGTAGCCTCCATCTGTGCCTCTTCATCGGAAGGAATAGATGCTCTTTCTGATTTTCTGGAATAATAAGAAGGTAGTTCTGCAGCTCTGCGGTCCACCTCTGCTTTTTTTCTTTAATATTTTTTTCTTTTCTGTTCTAAAATTAGCAAAATACTTTTCATCAACTGACGGACCTCTTGTAGATACTGTCGGCATGCAGATACATCAGAATAGTTTTCAACCAGTGATGCTTTAACCTCGTTATCCCACCATCTTTGAATTCTACATTGCACTTGTCGCCTGGATTGTCGTGGCCCGTAGCTCCAGCGCATCGCCGCCATGTCGACGCAAGATTATTTTTGGAAACAAAGTTCATAGAGTTGATATGGCTACATAGAGTTTCAATTTCAATCACCTCAGACTAGGAAACAAAGTTCATATCATATTTTTGGAGGAGCTTACAATGGAGATTAGGAATGACCGAGGTTTGCCGACTTGGAATTGGATCCTGTGCTAGTTAGCCAGCCTATAGTACGAGTTGCTATGGCCTGTATTGGACCATATCGGCCTAAACCTAAACAGAAATGAGAAAACTACGGAGGAAAGAGAGAAAGAAGGGGACGAGGAAGGGGAAGGGAGAAGGGGGAGGAGGGAGAGAGAGGGAGGCCGGCGCCTCTACATCCTTTGCAAGAGATGACTCATAGAGAGAGAGGGGGAGTCAAAGAAGAGGAAGGGGGGAAGGTGGTGGGGATGGTGCCGGGCTTTCAGACGGTGAAAACCCAGCCTGTGTATGTGAAGTCGGCAAACCCATTACGGGGTTTACTATGCATCAAGCTTTTTAAAATAATTTATGAAATAGGGCAACCTCGCCCATGTTTTGATCCCATGGCTCCATGGGCTCCATTTGTGCGTGGCCCTCTGGTGCCCTTCCTGCTTCTTCGCTCTCTTCTTTCCCTTCCCCCTCTGTCTCTATCTCTCTTTGTGAGCCATCTCTCGCAGGGATGCGGAGGCCCAAAGGCCTCCATGGCCCTTCGATGGACACCGTAGGCATTTTTGCAAGCCTCAATCTCCTTCCCTTCCCTCCTCTCTCTTCTTATCTTTCCTTCTTCCTCGTTCATTTGTCGCTGGTGTTTTAAATCTAAAGGATGAACTGCACAGGTTTGCCACTGATATGGCTTGGCATGCCCCAAATCGCCTGGTTTGGTGAACCATGGGAACAACTCTTTCATTTAGTAATGCTCACCACCCATGGATAGATGTGCAGGCTAAGGTAGTGAGCAGAAGTTTGGGTTAGATATTGTGAAGTTTGGTTGGTCAAAATCCATGACAGTGGGATTAGATGCCTACACAAGTAGAGTTTGCATTCAATGGATCCATCAATGGATCAAGAGGTTTCAATTCTTTTCAGATTATGTATGGTTGGGACCCAAGATGTGTTGGACTTGACACCATTCCCACAACCTGGTTGAACTAGAATGCAAGCTAAATATATGGTGCAAAAGCTTCAAGATATGCATGCTCAGGTTTGTGAGCAGATTGAAGAACAGGAGTTGCAAGGAGCATGTGGATGAGCATAGGTGTAGGGTGATATTCAAGATTGGTGACTATATGTGGGCTATCTTTACTAGGACCACCTACTAGCTAGAGAATATGGTAAACTTGTTCCTTTTAAGATTTGAACTTGTGAGATTATAGAGAAGATTAGTGATAATGCCTATTGTTGGAAGCTATTGAGTCATATTCGCACCCACGATGTTTTCAATGTTAAGCACCTAGTGCTATATCATGGAGATGCATTTAATGATGAATTGACTTCGAGGTTGAAATCTCTCCAACTCACGGAGGATGATGCAGCACATGGTGCAGCCAACAGGTACTATGACCAAAATTCCTGGTACCGGTATCGGGAGCGGTACCGGTGGCCGGCCGGTACGATATCGTACCGTATCGTGCTGACACACGGTACGACGTGGCGTACCGGTTTGAACCGGTATGCCCAATTTTTGTTTTTTGATTTTTTTTGATGTTTTTTGTGATTTTAAGGTTTTTATTTTATTTTTTAAGTGTTTAGGGTTTAGGGTTTAGGGAGAATTTAGTGTTTAAGAGTTCTAAATGCTTGAAATTTAAAATTTAAGATATATCCGATTTCAAGATTTAGGATTAAATACTAATATTTAGGACTATTTCCAATTGAAATAAGATAAAAAATGATAATTAATCTAAGATTATCAGCAATTAATGAAAGTGAAATGTAGCATAAACATAATTACATACCAATGTCTAGAATCGGGTAGAGTGACGATGTCCATAAATATAGGGATCATGTATGTACTCTTTAGGAAAATCGGTATATCCCTCATGCCAAGCAGCATGATACTCCTCTAAGCTCATCCAAGGAGGTATGCATGATTAATCATAACTCATCGCAGATCCCTCTCTGATGTCCCGACTCTGAGAGGATAGCTAGAGACTAATGATATGGCAGTGCAGGGGCCCATCCAAATATACTAGCAGCAAAATCAGATCCATAAGATGCTCCGGGCTGCATGGGATAATAATCACTGGATGATGATGTCTCAGATGCACCATATGGATCATATGGACCAGAAGCTGCCGGTAGCTGCAGATAAGAAGATCCTGAATATGAGGATGACCTAGATATATCCATGGATTCTACTCCATGTGCAAGAGCTGCAGCTGTATCGTGTCTCGAATGACCACGCGGAGTCCGTCGCCTATATGGAATCGTATCACCACGGGGTCTATCAGATGGTAATCCATGATTTGTATCTTGCGTAGCATGGCTAAACTACGACTTTCCAGTGAATCGAATATGAATAGGTGGCTACGACTCCTGTCCTCTTGCCCCTCCCTGATCACTAGATCCTCCACTATCTGAAGCACTATCATCACTCTCTCTGGTATCTGAATCTGAGTGGACTGAGTGCTCCGATGGAGGTGCAACTGCCTTTCCTTTTCCTCTGTCTCCGGGTCTACTAGATGGTGAGAAGGGACGATGTGCTGTATCTGCTGGAGCCCTATGAGGAATATGACTTGTTGTCCATTGTCCAGCATCCATCCTAGCCTCATTAACTACAAAACTGGCTGGTCGAAGAGGCGATCCTGGCTCATCAAGCTTTGGCTGCTGCGGCTGATTCATGACCCATCCAATCATTGGATCTTCATCCTTATCAACATATGAACTTGCTGTGAGTTCGGGATATTTCAATTCTACTTCCTGAGTATACTTTAGCCTCAACCTTAAATATAGTGTATATACACAAGATCATTGAGACGTTTCTGTTTCAGACGGTTCCTCTGCTTAGAATGGATAAGGCCAAATATAGACCAGTTGTGCTCACATCCACTGGATGACACCGTTTGGGAGAGGATCTTAACTGCAAGAACCTTCAGATTTTTAGTAGATCCATCAAAATACATGCACCATTCAGCTGCAAAAGACATTACATTATTTAGAATTTTAGGTTTGGCAAAATAAAAAATTTAATCTTGATATAATATTACACTTATTCCTTAGTAGTACCTACCAGGATTCATCTTTGATTTACTTCTGATTGCTACAGTGGATCCAAATGAATCTGTGCTCTCCCTAAAAAATTTCGTCTGCCAGAAAAAAATTTTGTTAGCATGTGCTACTTGTTGAAATTAACGCTCTTAAAAGTCACTCAATAATTTCAACCTAACTTACTTCTTCAAGGCACATAGTAGCGATATCTGGATCGGGCTCCATCTTATATATAACATTACGTATGGCAGACATAAGATCTTCATCAATGATAATGTTTGGTACGAAGTACTGAAATCTCCGATTTAAATAGTAAGCTGCACATATATTTTAAGAATTAGTCGAGCGTACTTGTACAAATCTAATTGAATTTTAATTTTTAGGGACTTTATAAATTACTGTGTACCTGTTTGATGCAAATCCGAACTCATTTGATAACTCCACTGTCCATCAATGATCCGGATATACTCAGATGCATGTGATGGATCTGCCTCCTGGATCTTTTCCTTTGCCTTTGCATCATAAAATATAAGAAGCCCGTCTGAGCATACCTCTTGGAGTCCATGACGCGGTAGAGGCTTGATAGCCTCCACTATCCTCTCAGCCTGCTGCTAGAATGTCTGTCTCGTCATTAAATTTTTCACATTGCTTCCCTCAATATTTGCCCTGGCATATCTGCTATGCTGCCATTTCTGACTGACAAATATCTGATGCAGCTCTACTTTTTTGCCAAGAAGACTATCAAGTACAATGTAATTAGTAGCAAACCGTGTGACCCCAGTCTCAATATTTTTCCCTGTAAAGCTCCTCATCAATGATAAGATCCATGTATGGTTATATATAAATCTGGTGATAGACTGTGCTAGCTCAACAATCTTCTGCACCCTGCGGATTTTTCCAATATCTATCAACATGAGGTCTATACGATGTGCAACACAAGGGGTCCAGAAAATATGAGGCCACTGCTCCATCATGATCTGCCCTGCGGTCCTGTACTGTGGTCCATTATCAGTGATAACCTGCACGACATTATGTTCTCCCATATGATCAATCACCTTCTCCATCAATCTGAGGATATAACTGGCATCGTGCACCTGATCTGAAGCATCAATAGACTTTTGAAAAAAATCTTCCCATCACAATAAGTCAAGAAATTGATGATGCTCCATCTAGTAGGACCAGTCCAACCATCACACATCATCGTCAATTCATACATGGGCCACTTGCTCTGATATGAGGATATCCATCCTTCTAGCCCTAGATTAATAATTTATAATTACAGTTTTTTTTAAATTATTTTTTTAAATTAATTTGTTAATCTGAAATTAATTTTTAATTTAGAAAATTATATGCTTAACAAAAATCAAGATTTTAGTATCATTGTGTAGATCTAACCTACATCTACTGCATACTCTAAAATCATAGCCAACAAATAAATCTTGACAGCATTTTTTCTTAATTTTCTATTTTGCTCAGATTTGAATTAAAAAACGATACGAAAGAGGGAAATACGGAAAAAGAAAGGTATACGTATCTTGATTCTACCTTCTTCTTCGACTTCTGCAGGTTTGATTGGATTGAAAAGGATTAAGGCAATTTTTTTCGTCGTTTTTGTTTCCGCAGGTCTGTAGCCTCTGCCCTTTCATTCCTTAAAACTTAAGGCAGCCCCCCTCCCAAAGCAAGTCACATGGCTACAGTAGCCATGTGACAAAAACAAAAAAAATAGCCCCCACCCGCCCATACCGAGTCGAACCGGGCCTAACCAGGCCGAATTGGGCTGTTCGGTCTCATTTCAACCGGTTCAGCACCGGTTCGACCCGGTTCGGGTTCGGTTCAGCACGATAAAGTTTTTTTTTTTAATTTTTATAGGGCCATTTCGATTTATATGGCCGAACCGTGCCGGCCGGCCATCGGTTGGTTCTGCACGCCCCGAACTGGCTGGTTCGGCACGGTTCGGAAAACCCTAACTATGACCAATTGGACTATGCCAAATATTGAAGAAGCCAGCATATTTGTGGGCAAAGACTGCAGCAAGAAAATATTTGATTTATTTCTATCATGTGAGCGAGTGTGCGAATGAATGGGATTCAAAGGTTTTCAGCAGATTTTTTTATACATTTTCCATTAGGGACAGTGTAAAATTTTAGCTATATTTCAGTATTTGTAATAGAATAATTCTGACATGTTTTCTTGTTATCTAATCCTATTTCAATATGATTCTATACTGGGTTTAATGCCCAAATTAGTGTTAAGGTATCATGCCCTATAAACATGTGCATAGTACATTGTAAGGAGCAGCCTTCAAGATATTACTAAATTCATTTTGAGAGAATTTCTTTCACGAAGTGAAGAAATCTTCAATCCACCTTTTTTCTATTTGTGTGTTGATCTTTGAAGCATGAGCTTCTCGATCAAATTGCCCTTTCTTCCTTTTCCCATTGCACCACTATCTGATCTCAAAATGAAGCTTTGAGAGATGCATTGCTGTGACGCATCTTTGATAATCTGCTCTTCAGAATCAAAAACATTACTCTGATTTGATGAATCTGTATCTACTTGCTCGCCATCAATAGAAGCAACGTTTGTGCTTGGATGTCTTAGATTCTTAGGTCTGAAGTGAGGATTCAAATCCCAACACATCTCCTTGGTGTGCATTCTCTTTCTATAATGACTGCACTTTAGCTTTTAGCTTTTCTTTCTCTGCATCATTTACCTTAGGACAGCCTTGTTTCTTGCTATAGTTCCCTCCTCTTGCAGCTTGACAATCCCAAAGTGATGTTGATTGTTCAACAGATCCAAGACTCATAGCTTTCGACATTCTACTTGCTTCACTTCTCACATAATCGACCAATATGTTTTGCATGAAATAAACAAAAAGTTCTGAAACAGGATAAAACCTGGTTTTGAATCCTATGCTGGTTTCATCAGTATAAATTTCTGCCGGGAGAAACTCTCTAACCATGATGAGAATGGAAGAAGGTTTTTTCTAGTGCTTATGTTGGTTTGGGTAGTATAATAAATATTTTGCCATAATAATTGCAATTATGAAATCTGAAAGACAAATAGTTTGGAGGCCATCAAAGTCAATTACTTTAACAAATGTCTTCCATAATTGCATATGTTACTCTGTTAATTTCATAAGTCAATTTATTGTTGGTTCTAAACTTGTGCTCCACAATTGTTGGCTCCTTTTCAGGTCTGGTATCATTATTGATGCTGTTGGCACTCTTGGGGACTGGATTTTACACAAAATGGATGTCTCCTACAGTATGTCTCCACTCTTCACTTTACACCTTAGATGATCCTGTTTCTCTCAATGTTAGGTTAGACACCTCAAATTGCAGGGTGCTTGCCTCTGTTCAAGACATGCTATCTACCATTGCCTTCTATCCGTAGATTCTCTTAGTTTCATAAATACTTTTAATGCTCACATTGTTAAAAATCAATGGTCACATATACATCCAGTGACTGGTAGATTATTATGTTGGACTATAGCAGATCATCATTCATGTACCTTCTGTAGTAGCTTTCTATCTTCTACAAAAGGCAAGAGACAACACATATTCCCCAAGTCTAGCAGTGATTAATGGCACACATGACAATTGGGTTATCATCATCATCACCTTTTCTTTGGGATGGGGGTCATATTGGCTTTTCCCTAACTTTAACATGGCAACCAGTATTTATGCACTAGCAATTTCATTTTATGATTAAAATCAATTCACCAGGATAGATTGTCAAGTGGTCTGCCTCAACTACATTACTGATAATGTTTTACTTACACAACACCCGTCTCTTAATCGGCTCATGAGTTCCTTATTTGGGTCCAGCGATATTGCTTCCTACAAGAATTGATCAAGTGAAATTTGGGCCTGTTCTTTGGATATAGAAATGTAAATTCTATGTTTTCATCATATCTCATTTTTGTCTGTTTGTTCTACTTGAGGCAGGTCTATCATAAGCATATTTACTGGACATGGAACCTCATCACTGGATTATCGTAGATTTTTCTTGTCAATTAAACTTTGTAATACTGGGACCATGTGAAAGTCCCTTCAAAACACAATTCTAAAGAAGTTTTTCCTAATCATACTAGGACCCAAAGTAGGACCTTTAAATGATAATCCTACTCAAAATGGGACTCAAAGATACAAGTCAAAATAGACCCAAAATTAAGTACGAAAATGTCTAGAAGATAGAAAATCTTGACTTCTTATGATGACTTAAATGCTAGGCTCTTACTAACTAGAAATCAAGATTCACAAAGACTTAATTTTAAACTTTCTTTTGTTCAAATTGCCTATGCATCATCATGGATATCTGATCTTTAACTTGGACTACTTACAAGTGACTTAAATTATATGCTGATAATATTTGAATTTTATTTGATCTTGAGTACAGGCCATAGCAGACAAAGGTGTCGAGCTACTGTCAACAACCTTTATATTCTGCCTCTTTGTAAGTTTATTTTATGTAGTAATGGTATATAACTACACTTGAAAATTTGTTAATATTGTACCTGCTGGTAATGTCTACACAATGTGATGATCTGGCATAATTTTGCTTCTCTCTGCCATCTACATATCTTCATGGAAGCTGATAAAACTTTTTCTATCAGCTTATTTCTATTGGATTGGAGTATTTATGTGTTTATAGTTTCACAATTGTGTACTAAATATGAAAGCTTAAAGTTTATCACTAGCCAAAAATTGTGCCACTAGATACCATTTGGCTCTATGAGTTGTTTGTTGGCTTTTCTTAATCTCAATTGGACAAGCACCACGCAAATGGCATAATCATATTCTCATGTCATAATCTAAATTTATATTCTTATACATCACACTATTTGAATTTATATTCGTACACAAAACAAATGTTTTGTGTCTTTTCTGATTTGCCAAAAGAATGCAAATGTGACGTATTTTCAGTTTCCTCTGTTTGCTTCAAGTGAATAACCAGTTTCCTTGGGTGCCCTTCAATTTTTCCAGCTTTCTTAGAGTGTTTGTTTTCCTGAAGTTCATGGAGGACAATGTCATTGTGGTATGAATCCTAATAAAAGTTTGTGCTTGCATCAATAATTAAAATTCCTTTTTTTTGCTACCCTCATGTGTGCATTTTGCAAAAAGCTCCAAGGTTTTAAGCTTCATGTTTCATGTTTACATTGTTCACGCAAGAAAGTCTGGTACCCTGTTCTGCAGTTTTTTGCATTGAGGCATGCTCATACTGACAGATGCAGGCCACTTAAATATACTGATACACCTTGGATATTTTAAGAATATCAACCATATCTCTAAAAAGTAAAAACAATGATCCTATGTCATCTGGGATATGCTTGATGCTCATAAGAGGTCCCCATCAAGATGCAAAGCAGTGTGGTACATTATGATGTCAACAGCTATAAATTTGTTAACATTGTTCATACAATACAGATTCATATTCTTGGATACTTTATGAAAGAATAATGCTTTACAAGACAATCACATCAATAATGCATTAGGATTATTCTTTGCATTATCTTCCTACTCATGTGCATGATTTTAATTAATTGTTAATAAAATAAATATTTTGTTTCATCATGTACTTTATCTTATTACTTGACTAAGATAATAGTGAACTTTATAAAGTAAGACAATGAATTTAGGGTCATGATGAGATCATGCCAGCGAGATCTAAAATTTTAATAGTCCCAATTTAAAATATTTCATCATAGGATCATCGAGTCGGGATTGGCATATCCTATGTATGCTTGATGAAGAGGGTGATTGATCTCAATCTCGTGTGGTGACGCTAATACAATGATGTAGGTGTTCATTGAAGAATGAGTTCACTGAATTGACCTTCAAAGACAACATTTGGAGGCTTACTCGTATGTAAAAGGATGGCTATCTAGTGGAAGTAGTGCAAGTGATCCTTACAGGGTTCTCGGTACCGGTAGCGGGTGCCGTACCGGTGGCCGGCCGGTACCGGTTCGGTACCAAACCATACCAGTCCAAACCGGTACCCCCAAAAAATTTTTTTTTTGGTTTTTTTTTGTAAGTTTAAGGTATTTATTTTAATTTTTAAGGGTTTAGGGTTTATTTTTTAAGGGTTTAGGTCGGTTTAGGATTTAGGGTTTAGGATGGCGTACCGCTTTAGGGTTTAGGACTAAATATTAATATTTAGGACTATTTTTAATTGAAATAAAAAAATTGATAATTAAACTAAAATTATCAGCAATTGATGAAAGTAAAATGTGTCATAAACATATAATTACATACCAATGTCTAGAATCGGGTAGAGTGACGATGTCCATAAATATAGGGATCATGTATGTACTCCATAGGAAAGTCGGCATGCCCCTCTTGCCAGGCAGCATGATACTCTAAGCTCATCCCAGGAGGTATGCGTGACGGGTCATAACTAATTGCAGATCCCTCTCTGATGTCCCGACTCTGAGAGCTGTCCAGAGACTGACGATATGATAGTGCAGGTGTAGGGAGGAATCCAAATATACCAGCAACAAAATCAGATACATAAGATGCTTCGGGATAATAACCACTGGATGCTGACATCTCGGATGCACCATATGGATCATAAGCTGCCGGTAGCTGCAGATAAAAGGATCCTGAATATGAGGATGATCTAGATACATCTAAGGATCCTACTCTACGTGCAAGATCTGCAGCTGTATCGTATTCCGAACGACCACGCGGAGCCCGTCGCCTATATGGAATCGTATCACCACGAGGTCTATCAGATGGTGCTCCATGATCTGTATCCTGCGTGGCATGGTCCCTCCTGCCAGGCAGCATGATACTCTAAGCTCATCCCAGGAGGTATGCGTGACGGGTCATAACTAATTGCAGATCCCTCTCTGATGTCCCGACTCTGAGAGCTGTCCAGAGACTGACGATATGATAGTGCAGGTGTAGGGGGGAATCCAAATATACCAGCAACAAAATCAGATACATAAGATGCTTCGGGATAATAACCACTGGATGCTGATATCTCGGATGCACCATATGGATCATAAGCTGCCGGTAGCTGCAGATAAAAGGATCCTGAATATGAGGATGATCTAGATACATCTAAGGATCCTACTCTACGTGCAAGATCTGCAGCTGTATCGTATTCCGAACGACCACGCGGAGCCCGTCGCCTATATGGAATCGTATCACCACGAGGTCTATCAGATGGTACTCCATGATCTGTATCCTGCGTGGCATGGTAAAACTGCGACTCCCCAGTAAATCGAATAGGATTAGGAGGCTGCGACTCCTATCCTCCTGCCCCTCCCTGATCACTAGATCCTCCACTATCTGAAGCACTATCATCAGTTTCATTACTGTCTCTGGTATTTGAACCTGAGTGGACTGAGTGCTCCGATGGAGGTGCAACTGCCATTCCTTTTCCTCTGTCTCCAGGTCTACTAGATGGTAGGGACGGACGATGTGCTATATATGCTGGAGCCCTGTGAGGAATATGACTTGTTGCCCACTGTCCAGCATCCACCCCAGCCTCACTAGCTACAAAACTGGCTGGTCGAGGAGGCGATCCTAGCTTATCAAGCTCTGGCTGCTGCTGCTGCTGACCCATGACCCACCCAATCATTGGATCTTCATCCTCATCAATATATGAACTTGCAGTGGGATCAGGATATTTCAATTCTACTTCTTCCTGAATACATTTTAGTCTCAACCTTAAATTATAGTGTACATCCACAAGATCGTTGAGACGTTTCTGTTTCAGACGGTTCCTCTGTTTGGAGTGGATAAGACCAAATGTAGACCAGTTGCGCTCACATCCACTGGAGGACACCGTCTGGGAGAGGATTTTCACTGCAAGTACCTTCAAATTTTTAGCAGATCCACCAAAATGCACCCACTATTCAACTGTAAAAGACATTACATCATTTAGAATTTTAGATTTGTCAAAATAAAAAATTTAATCCTGATATAATATTAGACTTACTCCTTAGTAATACCTACCAGGATTCATCTTTGATTTACTTCTGATCGCTACAGTAGATCCAAATGAATCTATGCCTCCCTAAAAATTTCGTCTGCTAGAAAAAAATTTGTTAGCTTGTCAAAATTAATGCTATTAAAAATCATTCAATAATTTTAACCTAACTTCTTCAAGGCACAGTAGCGATATCTGGATCGGGCTCCATCTTATATATAACATTGTGCAGAGCAGACATAAGATCCTCATCCATGGCAATGTCCGGTACGGTGTACTGAAATCTCGGATTTAGATAGTAAGCTGCATATATATTTTAAGAATCAGTCAAGCATACTTGTATGAATCTAATTGAAACTTAATTTTTAGGGACTTCATAAAATACTACGTACCTGCTAGATGCAAATCCGAACTCATTTGATAACTCCACCGTCCATCAATGATCCGGATATACTCATGTGCATGTGATGGATCTGCCTCCTGGATCTTTTCCTTTGTCCTTTGCATCATGAAGTATAAGAAGACCATCTGAGCATACCTCTCGAAGTCCACGGCACGAAGTACCTCATATAGAGACTTGATAGCCTCCACTACCCTCTCAGCCCCCTGCCAGAATGTCTGTCTCGTCACTAAATTCTCCACATTGCTTCCTTCAGTATTTGTCCTGACATATCTACTCTCCTGCCAGTCCTGACTGAAAAACATCTGACGCAGCTTTGCTTTCTTGTTAAGAAGATTATCAAGTGCAATGTAATTAGTTGCAAACCGTGTGACCCCCGGTCTCAATATTTCCTCCCAGTAAAGCTCCTCATCAATGATAAGACCCATGTATGGTTATATATAAATCTGGTGATAGACTGTGCTCAACAATCTTTTGCATCCTGCGAATTTTACCAATATCCATCAACATGAGGTCTATACAATGTGCAGTACAAGGGGTCCAGAAAATATGTGGCCTCCGCTCCATCAAGATCTACCCTGCGGCCCTGTACTGTGGTCCATTATCAGTGATTACCTGCACGACATTATGCTCTCCCACCTGATCAATCACCTCCTCCATCAATCTGAGGATATAACTGGCGTCGTGCACCTGATCTGAAGATCAATAGACTTCTGAAAATGTCTTTCCCATCACAATAAGTCAAAAAATTGATGATGCTCCGTCTAGTAGGACCAGTCCAACCATCACACATCACCGTCAATCCATACACAGGCCACTTGCTCTAATATGAGGATATCCATCATTCTAGCTCCTCATTGCTGTCCAGAAGATGACCATATATATTCCTCGATGCTGGAGGATCTACACCTGTACCAGCAGCATGTATAAATGAAATAGCAGAGCGATAATAAGGATTGTCTGCTGCATGGGCTGGGATATGACTGAAATGAAACCAGGAGGAGATGGCTCGCCACATATCCTTCTTCTTATCCTTCTTCAGTATTGTGTCAATCCTTTGTTGCTTCAAATCTCTACTGGAAAATGTATATGGATCGACATCATGGATAGTGGCTCCCTCTGGAATGTCCCTGGGCCTGTAAGACTTTCTCCTACTGCCAAATGCTCCCAACATGGATGCAATACAGCCGGTGCCTCTCTTGACGGGCTTTCTGACTAAGGAAGTCCTCTTATACCGTGTCTCAGACTCTCCTGGAGCACTAGCAGAAGCGGATCTCGATCCTGACTCAAAAGCTGATGGCCTGAATCGCTGTCTCTGTCTGGTTGCCTCCTCCTGCTGCCTCTGCTTATACAAGCTCGCCTGAATAGCAGCATCCATCTGTGCCTCATCATCAGAAGGAATAGCTTCCTCTGACTCCCTGGAGTGATAAGAAGGTGGTTCTGCGGTTCTGCGGTCTACCTCTGCCTTCTTCTTTGCTGCTCTTTCCTTCCCAGCTTTAAACTCAGCAAAGTGTTTCTTCATCAACTGACGGACCTCCTGTGGACACTGTCGGCATGCAGATACATCAGGATAGCCGCCAGCCAAGTGCTGCTTCAACCTTGTTACCCCCCACCTTTGAATTCGGTATTGCACCATTTACACCTCCAGTGATGCCGAGCCGAGAGCATCTCTACATGTAACTAGCCAATGTCCCGCTCCGGATCCTTCTTCCTCCTTGATGGATCCATACCTGATATTTAAATTACATATAAGGTCAATAATAATGTTTATTAATTAACAGTTAATTAACATAATTTTTAAAATTTAATTTATTTTTTTTATTTTTTTAATTAAAAAAATTAAAAAAATAAAGAAAAATAAAAAAAAATTAAATTTTAGATTCATGTAGGATTCCATCGTACATACTACATATATTTTTTTAAGAGCCTAGAAATGCATTAAAAGTCACTTTTTTTTCAATTTAAGACCTACGAGCACTATTTATGAGATGCACAAAACTTAAATAAATCGACATGAAATTTATAGTGAGAGTAGCTTACAAGCCCTAGATTAATAATTTATAATTATAATTTTTTTTCTTATTATTTTTTTATTAATTTTTTAATCCGAAAATTAATTTTTAATTTAAAAAATTATATACTTAACAAAAAATTAAGATTTTAGTATCATTGTGTAGATCTATCCTAGATCTACCACATACTCTAAAATCATTGCCAACAAATAAATTTTGACAACATTTCTTCTTAATTTTTTAATTTGCACGGATTTTAACAAAATTTAACCCTACGAAAGACGAAAATATGGAAAAAGAAGGGTATACGGACCTTGATTCTACCTACCCCTTCGATTTTTGCAGGTTGAATTGGGTTGAAATTGACCCTGCATATTTTTTTTTCTTGGTTTTCCTTCGTGCGTCGCTGCAGAGAACACACAGAGAGCTCTTAAGCTCTCTGTGTCGTGCCTTTCCTTAATTAAGGAAAGGCAGCAAGGCCCCCCCTTTGGACATTACATGGCTACACTGTAGCCATGTGACAAAAAACAAAAGCCCCCCCTTTGGAACCGTACCGAGCCGAACCAGGCCGAACCGGCCGGTTCGGGCCCGTTTTGACCGGTTCGGGTTTGGTTCGCACCGGTTCGGGCCCGATTTGTTTTTTTTTTTTGGTTTTTAATGCGGTTGTGCCATTTTTTACAGCCGAACCATGCCGGCCGGCTGTCGGTCCGGTTCGGTATGCCTCGATTCGGTACGGTTCGGTGAACCTTGGATCCTTAGACTTGGGATCATCATGGTCCCTTCTGTATATGATCCGTGTTTTGGTTCATACCCTAGTATGGCTCTTTGAAATGTGTGGGATGCTCTGGACATGATGAAATGTGCATGGAAGGTATCAGTGGTCAACAAGAAATCGGTCACTTGTAAGAAGAGAATATCCTATATAATCTCATAGGATGACGACTTAGAAAGTCTTTGGCCAGAGCAAGATGAAAATTAGAAAGAATTTTTATTATTTCATCAATCATTATCATTGGATTGAGATATATATGGATAAATGCTTCGGCTTGACATGATTTTATGCCCATTACTTATCTAAGATGTTTGATTGAAGGATTGAATTGTATTATAACTTGTTATTGAAGTGTATTTTGGTAATTTTATTGAAATTCCATATCATCCTATGGATAATAATGGTACGTTGCTAGATATTAATCTTGATTTATAGACTTACAAGAATTAAAAGAGTTTAATTTAGCAATTAATTAGAAGAGTTCTAATTTAAATTAGGTTTGACCTAATTTCAATTGATGTAATCGGGCTTGACCTAATTTCAATTAGGTTAGACTTTAGAGTCTAAGTCTGTTGCTGCTGGTTAGATATGTAATCGGGCTTGACTAGAAATTAGGGAGTTCGCTTGGCGGTCGAAGTGTCTTGGTAACCACGCCGTCTTCTTCGAGTTTTCCAAGTGGGTTTCGAGGGTTTTGAGGTGCTTTCTGTGTCCTTGCTTGGTTCATGGTGGAGCTGGGAGTGGAGGGGAAGGCTTCTGCCTTGGAGGGCAAAGGGGAGGCCGGTCGTACGTGGGCGGACGTGGTGCACGGGCCGTCGCGAGCGCCGCAATGGACATCTTATAAGCTTTTCGGAGGCGGAGATGGAGGCTGCAACTTAGCTTCTCCAAAGTTTTCGTTATGCCGCAGTCGATCATTGATGAAGCGAGGACCAAGTGGGAGGGCCTTGCGATCACCTTCCGTAGTCTGGGGTGCCAGGTTCAAGCCGTCCGGCTGGCAAAGGAGGTCCGGCAGCGGTTGCAGATGACAGTGGATCTCGAAATATTTTCGGTGGGGGAGGACCACTTCGTGGTTCGGCTGCCCTCAAAGGATGATAGCAGCCGAGTGCTCCGAGCGGGGTCGTGGTACGTCGCCGGCCAGCTCATGGCTCTGGAGCCGTGGCAGTCTGATTTTAACCCGGCAAGAAGCCCGTCAACCGCACTGTAGTGTTGATGAGGCTGCCTCATCTACCTCTTGAATATTGGGAGCCTTCGGTGATAATGGCTGTCGCGGGAGAGGCAGGTAAGCCTCTATCTCTGGACAACTTTACTGACCTTATGAGGAAAACCGGATTTGCGAGGGTCTGGATGGAGCTTGATGCTTCAAAACCTCTACTGCTTGGAGTCCTCATTCAAGGAAGAAGCTTTGTCTTTTGGCAGCAGTTGTTTATGAAAGTATCCCGTCGGTTTGCTTCCGTTGTGGCAGAATCGGCCACTCTGTTAATGGCTGCCTATTCAAGGAGGAGCAGGGGTCTCCGGCTGCCAACAACCCAGGGCTGAGCCCAGGAAATTTCATGGATGATTTTAGGGCCCTGAACTCGGATGTTCCGAGGTTCAAAACCATGCAGGAAGGGGAGCTGCTTACCTTTGGGCCTTGGCTTACGACTTCGAGGGTGCGCCCTGCACGCCCGGGGGGGTCCCACCCAAGGCTGCCACCTTGCCGGACTGAGGTAAGGCGCCAGTGTTGTCCCCTGATCCTCCATCTTCTTCCCCTTCGAGATCATCTCCTGCTCACCATTCTTCCACTCCTACGTCTCCTCTGGACTCCGAAGGATGGCAAAAGCCATCTAAGGTGGCGAGGAGGAAGTTGCCGATGGTGCTCGACTCGGGCATTTCGGAGGGTGGCGGGATTTTGAAGGAGGCCGGAGCGAGCTTCTTCGAGGCATTGGCAGACACCATGCAAATCCTTCCGCCGGAGGAAGCTCAACGGGATCATGGTATGGTCGATTATGGCACGGTGTCGCTCAAGCGCTGCAGAAGCCGATCCAGATCTTCTTCACCGTCATCTTTGAAGTCTTCCACGGCTCCAAAGGTTAAGGTATGCTCCTTAGCCTCCGTGAATGTTTCTGAGGGTGCATCTCTGGGAGTTAAAAGTGTTGCTGTTCCATTGTCGTCGGGGTCTTTTGAGACAAGGAACAGGGAGAGGAAGAGGGAGTGGTGCAGGGTAGAGGCTAAGGCCGGGAGAGAGGGGGTTGGCCAGCCAGGGGAGGGTTCTGGGGAGCGAGCTGGAGCACTGGTGAGGGGGGATCCCACTGGCTGTCTGGAGGAGGGGTCTGGTTTGGTGCTTCCGGAAGCTGGGGAGGGAAGGGGGTCTGTGGAGGTGATGGGGCATTCTGTTGGGGAATTTGCTCTTTCGGAGCGAGCCCGGTCTGTGGGTGGGGGTTCGGGATCTAGGGGAGTGAGTCTGGAGAAGTCCGTGGCTAGGGCTAGTGGGGATAAGGAGGTCTGTGAAGGGCTCTTGCTGCTTGGTGATGCCAGTGGAGTGCAAGTCCAGGGGGTGCTGGGAAGCTCCCACGGTTGAAGGTGCTTGCTAGGAAGCCGGCAACTGGAGTGCCGGGTTCATCAGGCGAGGATAAAAAATCGAGTGTGGGGTCTCTGGTGAAGGCTGGTGGGAAGGGTTTTGAAAAAAGAGCTTCTGATGCTCCATGCAAGGCTGCCATACCGTTGAAGAGTGATTTGTCCTCGGAACTGGGGGGGGGCATTCCAATGTTTGTGATAGGGTCAAAATTGCCCTGGGGATCACTGGAGAAATAGATGGAGGAGAACGACTAGTCAACGTCCCAGTCATACAATCCACTGTAATCACAGGAAGGGAGGTCAGACAGGGGTCCGGGCCTCATCTCTGATCCTTGTATCTATGAAACTTTTTGTTTGGAATGTAAGGGGGGCGAAAAAACCCTCCTTTTTATCTACCTATCACAGATATTTGCAGGTTCATCATCCTTAGATTTGTATTTTGCTTGAGACTAGGATTGCTGGTCCTAGTCTTCAAGGTCTCCGGCGTCGCCTTCCTAGGGATTGGGGGTTCTATTCTATACCTTCTCAGGGGCGGGCCGGGGGCATTATTGTTAGTTGGGACTTTATGGCTGCAAGGATAGAGGTTTTCCACAAATCTTCTCAGCTTGTGGCCATTGTTGTGTCTGAACCTGACCACCCTTCCTAGCTTCTCTGTGGCGTATATGCAAGTACGTCTTACCGAGAAAGGAGAGTGCTCTGGGAGGAAGCTTCTGTGTTAATTAATCAGGGGATCCCTACTGTTGTGGCTGGGGATTTCAACACAATTGAAAGGAAGGAAGACAAGCGTGGTGGTAGACCTTTTATCCCAGATACTAGTATCAAGGAATTTTCTAGCTTTATCTAGGAGAATGGCCTAATTGATTTAGGCTTTCAGGGTCCTCGCCACACTTGGTGCAACAATAGGTCTGGCCAGGTGAGAGTCTGGGAGAGGCTGGATAGATACTTTGCTACGCCCTCCTGGCTTTCATTGTTTCCGGATTACACTGTTCACCATCTGAGCAGGATTGCTTCTGATCATGCTCCCATTCTCCTGTCTATGACTGCCCCTATTCGCAGACTCCAACCTTTCAGATTTGAGAAGTTCTGGCAATCTTATCCAAAGGCTAAGGAGTTAGCTAGGAAGGTCTGGCATATGCCTGTCCGGGGGGATGTGGCTTACAGGATCTCAAGGAGATTGATGCTTCTGAGGAGACGCCTCTGGTGGAATAGGGTGGAGGTTGGTAATCTTATGAATCAGATCAAGACCGTTGAAGCCTCTATTCATGATTTGCAAATCAAGGAGGATACCCAAGGCCAATTATCTGATGATGATCTAAATGTCCTTCGGAATTCTCTTGCCACTCATTATACCCTTCTTCAGAATCAGGAAGTCTTCTGGAGGCAAAAATCCAGGGTTCAATGGCTGAGAGAAGGGGACCGGAATACCGGGTTGTTTTATCATGCTACTGTGATTAGGAGACATACCAACACTATTCGAGCTATTTATTCTGATCAGGAGGGCTGGATCGAGGATGATGCTAACATCCGGAGGCAATTCCTCCACTATTTCGCAGCCAGGTGGACTGTTCCTAATCCTACTTATCCTTTTATTTCTCCTGATCCTCCTCAGATCTCTGTTTCTTCTCTCTAGAATTATGATCTCCTGAATCAGGTCACTGAGGACGAGGTTAAATCCACTCTGTGGTCCATGGCGGAGGACAAAGCCCTCGGCCCGGATGGTTTCACACCTTTCGTATTTCGGTCCTTCTAGGAGATTTTGAGGGCTGATATGGTTGCGGCTGTTCAGCTCTTCTTTGATATGGCTACTATGCATCCCAATTGGAAGCAGACCTATATTGCCCTCATACCGAAATGACGGGACCCATCTCTGCCTTTACATTTTCGGTCCATCAGTCTCTGCAATACTCTTTACAAAGTTTGTGCTAAATTATTGGCAAACAGAATGAGACTGATTCTCCCAAAGCTGATTAGCCCTGAGCAAGGAGCTTTCATAGGAGGCCGCAACATTACTGATAATATCCTTATAGCCCAGGAATTTATGAATGATCTTCATCGGGCTTCTCAGCGCCATAGCATGATGGCTATCAAGCTTGATATGGAGAGGGCCTATGACTGTGTTGATTGGACCTTTCTTAGTAAATCTCTGGAGGACTTTGGTTTTCACTCGTCCTGGATATCAAAAATTATGGCTTGTATTATTGCACCGGCTTTCTCTATCTTGATTAATGGATCCCCTACGGAATTCTTTCAATCGTCCCACGGCTTCCGACAAAGTTGTTCTCTGTTCCCTTATTTATTTATCATTTGTACTGACTTCCTATCCAGATCTCTTTCGGCGGTGGTGCGAGATTCTCAAATCCATCCTTATATTATGGCACCTGGAGCATCCCCGGTTTCTCATCTCCTTTTTGTAGATGACCGTCTTTTACTTGGTCGGGCCTCTCTGCCTAATGCCAGGGAACTCAGAAGAGTCGTCGAGCACGCACTACTGTTATGCATCCGGCTAGAGGGTTAATTTTCATAAATCTGGAATTTACTTCAGCCCCAATATTGCTCCTACTCTTCAGTGCAGGATCATTGACATGCTAGGTATTCGGGAGCGACAGGGACCTCTCCAGTATTTGGGAATACCCATATCGGGTGCCAGGCTGTCTAACCAAGATTGTGCAACTCTTCTGGCTTCGGTGACTGACAGGATTAGGGGATGGCAGGCTAGATCCCAGGATTAGGGGATGGCAGGCTAGATCCCTCTCGGCGATGGGCAGGCTCACCCTGATCCGATCTGTCCTTGCCTCTCTCCTTGTTTATTTGCTCTCCAATGCTTTTATCCCGAAGGGAGTGATTACCAAGGTGGAGCAGATGATTAGGTCTTTCCTTTGGGATTCTTCATCTGAAAGGCGGAGGATTCATCTGATGAGATAGAACATTGTTTGCACTCCTACTCACTCTGGTGGTTTGGGTATTCCTTCACTCCTGGAAAGGAGGGAGGTGTTCTTGACTAGACATGCTGCCAGATTCTTCTTTTGTTCGGATTCTATGTGGTCCTCTCTCATGAGGGCCAAATATGGTGATATTCCCATGGATCCCGGTGACTGTCCTAGACCGGATAGGAAGTCATCGGTTATTTGGCGTGAGGTGCTTGCCAGGGCTCCGATCGTCATCCCCCCGCTCTCTTGGATTCTGGGGGATGGTTGATCTATCAGATTCATGCATGATCCCTGGATATCGGATATTCCTCTCAGTCGGTGGCCTACTTTCATCTATGTTCTCACGCTGCCCTCTATGACTGTTGCTGATCTTCGCCAGCCGGGGACTGCCCTTGCGACACGGAGGTGGTTCTCTCTATATTTGGCCACATTCTCAGCTCCAGGGTCGTATCCATCCCCATGCCTCTTCATTCCTGCCCTAACATCAGAGTCTGGAGACATACGACGTCTTCACGAGTGCCCGTCTCTGACCTCATAGCACGGACCTCCTCCGATCAGTTTCTGCCTAGGAGCTATCGCTGGATTTGAACTCTGCCTGTTCATCCTAGGGTCTCCCTCTTCATCTGGAAACTCGCTTGGCATCGCCTCCCCACCCACGAGTTTCTTAGCTCCAGGGACGTCCACATCCCTCCGGATTGTCCTTTCTGTGGGATGCCGGCAGAGTCACAGACACATGCTATCTTCCTTTGTGATCGTGCGAGGAGGATCTGGATTCTGGCAGGCATCCTTGATTCTACAGCCCGACCCGACATCATGCCTGATGCCTTTTATGTTCTCATATGGACGGCTCTGACGATCCAGGTATCTTTTATTGCTTATCTGGCTTATCATATTTGGATTTCTAGAAACGACCGGATCTTTGCTTCGGTCAGGTCTTCCTCTACGATGCTGGTTGAGAGAGCCAGGACTGCTGCTATGGAGTATTGTAAATCTACTGTGATGATTACAGAGGCCTGGGGTTCCCTTTCCGCTCACCGAGCAACTCGGAGGGTTTTTATTTCTTAGGAACCCCCTCCTCCGCCATTTGTCACGGTTAGTTTTGACGGGAGCTTGCGACGTAGGATGAGTGGAGCGGAGTTTGTTATCAGGGACTCTCGTCTGGGGTTCTTAGCAGCTGGGGGTATCCCCCTTATGGACTACTTTGTACCGGCTCTGGAGCTTTGTGCCGCATGGGCTGGTATTAGGTATGCCAGGCAGGTTCTCCGGCTTGATCACCTTATCATCGAGGGTGATTCTACCACCGTGGTCTCTTGGATATCACATTCTTCATCCATGCCAGAGGCTCACCCCATTGTCAGGGATATCAGACTCATGCTGTAGCGTTGTCGGTCTCTGACCGTCAGGCATATGTATAGGGAGGCTAACTCGGCTGCAGACTGGGTAGCCTCCTATGTAGCTCAGCATACAGGGTTTGTTCTGTGGACCGACTGGCGTTCGGTCCCTATACAGCTTAGGGATATTATACTCGCTGACTCTTCAGGTTGTATTCATTACCGTACTGTGCAATGAATATACCATCTTATAAAAAAAAAAAAGGAAAAAAAAAAAAGAAGATATGAAATCCAATGGGTCATACATTAGAAGTTAATCAAGGATCTATATATTTGGATTTATAAGAAATCCTATGGGTTTAATTAACATGCTAGCATATGGGTTAATCCAAGTTCAATCTAACTTGATCTAATTTTTCTTTGATTGAAGCCACCTTGGTTTGTGTGCCCAAAAGGAATTGGGATGCTTATTTCTCGTGCACAAGAGATGAGATCTCTTGTGAAATTAGAGAAAAAGAGGTGTCCAAGCCTCCAAGGTTTTCTTCTTTGACTGATTTTTGATCAAGTCAGAGTCTCACATGTCACCTATTTCTAGCACCAAAAGTGTTTGCACCAAAGAAGGAATTGTGGCTTTGATGGAATTTAGTTTTGAAACAATTCTTGACCAGGTCAAAGGGGGCTTACGCCCCCTACTTTTCTTGCACCCTTTTATTCCTAACATGGAAGGGTTCCATGCCTTTTAGAAGAGGCCCCACGCCTCTTTGGAAAAAATAATGTAAGAAAGAGAAGGAAGAGTCCTTTTTGTGAAACTCCTCTTCCTTCTCCTTAACGCCCATGTTTAAATGCCTTAAAAGTCTAACATGGAAAGGGTTTTCACATGGAATTCGAAGGGCTGAGATTCTCTAGAAGAAATTCAACAAAATCAGATAGGGAAGGTCCTTGATTAAGCTCATGTATGAACTATCATTGGAAGGTGCACACTTGGGTGCTTGTGGAGATCTAATTGAATCTGATAACAATCTGATTCTGGGTAATTAACTAACCTAATTTGCTATTATTGATGTTTGATTGTATATTTACAAAGGACACCTGGGATTGGGTCTACGTTAGCATGATTTTCATTAGATGAATACAAGTAAAAATTCTTGAAATTAATTTTCATTACATAACCTTGAATCCAATAGTGGTATCAGAGCCAACTTATTAGATTCAGTCAACTTGCATGTTATTATTGTAGTATGGATTAATTCTAATTTATAATTGTTGTATTGGTTGATTTGCGTTTGCGCTGACTCAAGTCAAACCTAATTGGATTAGGGTTTGATTCATGAAGTCCTAATTAGATTAGGGTTCGGATTAAATCAAACCCAATTTCTTGAAATCTTGATTAGATTATGGTTTGGGTTAGGTCTAACTCAAGATTTATGATTGGATTGGTCCAAAAGTTGAGTCCAAATCATAGTCTAAGGCATTTTGTCTCATGAGTTGGACCATCAATACAATAATTAACATTATGATATATGAATGTTATATTGTACATGCTAGTAGTTTCACATAACATACATGTTTAGGATATGCCCGAGACACGTCCTTTAATAAAACTTATATAAGTTATAATGGTGCAGTGTTAAGAATACTATCCATGCCTTCATGCTAATTCAATAGAGTATATTGGCACCTATAGTTAGCTTGTTGTGCTATCCACAAGGCTGGCTATGGGCATTTGGTATGATATTGTCATAGTGCATGCCAATGCTTATGGCATATCTAATTGGTATTGCTTGTGTTATCCACAAGGGTAGCATTACTCAGGTATGAATATATTGGAATCAAGGGTGAAATTTAACTAACACATTGTAGTTTGTTGTGCTATCCATAAGATATAAGTGTATTAGAGGTAAAAGAGATGTTGGGAATTGTATGAGTTGTAATTGGTAAGAATTATTTATCCTTGAGTTCATGGATGTTTATTGTGCTATTCACATGGCCTTTCTATGGGGTTGGGGTCTCAACCCTACCAAGAAACCTAAAATTAGGGTTTCTCATTTTCCATAATTGAAGGCTATGGAATTTGCTAAATTAATGGCGAATACAATTAGACAAAAGACCTAATTTGATTGTGCATGTTATCATGAGTTGTTTGTTTATAGATTGTTCTTATTAATTGTAGATTTATAGTACACATGGCATCTTCAGTTTCACTATGTGGCATATTGGATACTGGACCTAACTATATGGACTGATTAAAGAACCTGAGAATTGCTCTCATCCTAGAGAAGTCTCTTATGTCTTAGATATTTTTGGTTTGGATTTGATTGGGGATGATGTTATTGAGGAAAGGACCACTTACGACAAGTTGTAGAGTGATAGTATGTTTCCCAGATCGATAATCCAAAAGGGAGGTGAATTAGGTTTTTGAAAAATAAAACAAGTATGTGCCTTTAAAATTCAAAAGTAATATATGGGCCAAGTGTTATGTCAAAGTAAGTGTGCAAGTGCTGAAATATAAGAGTGAGATAGAGAGACAAGCAAGCACATAAACATAATAGGATTTATAATGGTTCGGAGCAATCTCTGCTTCTATGTCTGCTATCCAAGGTTCTCTTGGGATTTTTGCTATATTTCCACAAGAATCCAACCTATTTATTTTATTTTAGGCTCACAAAACCAAAATCTTAATACGTTTATTTTTCGGACTCATAAATAACCCGATTGGTTTCCAAGATCAATGAATTAAAACTTAAATCCAAAGTTTCAGCTCCCTGCTGAAACAAACAACAGCTTAAAACACAAAAAAATAGAGCAACAAAACAAACTCTCAAAAGAATGGAAGGTTGCTGATTAAGTTCCTCTTAAAAACTCTTTAAGAGTTCAAGGATTGATCTTTAATGCTCTCTGAGATCTTCATTTAATGCTTCAAGAGAGTTGGTAGAAAGTAGTTATGTTTTTCTTGAGTTTTCATATGATAGCTCTTGAGTTCTCTCTTGTTTGCAATGATCGGAAAAACATTCTCACAAGTTATTAAGAATGTTGGTCGTTTGACTTTAATGCTCTCTTTTATACTTGTCCAAGTGTTTTCAATTGGTTCTCAATCATTTCTAGCCATTTAGAGACGTTGGGAAGCGACAAATAGCCGTTAAAAATCTTGGAAGTCGAATTCTGCAAGTTTTGGAACTAATTGTTACTGTAGCATTGTATGGGATGAGAGTTGGCTCATTAAGAGGAGTCGGCTCTAATGAACAGTAACTAGAAATTCAAGTTTTTGTCATCCTAAGAGAGTTGGGTGTAATTTCAGGAGTCAGCTTTTTTACATAGTATCCAGAAATCATACTTTCTACTTGTCTAAGAAAGAAGCTCGCTTGAAGGGAGTTGGCTCTTCTACATAGTATCCAGAAAACAGCTTTTTGTCAACCTGTGAGAGTCGGCTCTAATCTCAGGGTCGGCTTTCTTGAATAGTGCCAATTTGCATGATGTGCCATCATGCCATGCCAGAGTCGGCTCTTATTAAGGGAGTCGGCTATTTCAGCCAGAATTTCAATTCAAGGATTTTGATGTAATTTGGCTCTTTAATGCTTTCAAAAGTCTTCCAAGGGCTTCTTAGGATATTCAAGAATCTTCTAACTAACTCAAACACTTTAAATTACAAGAATTAAGCTTTCTACTCTTCTCATGATACAAAAACTCTTTTAAAGAATTTACCATGATACATAAGGTTTTACAATGATTCTGAGAGCTGACTTGTCCAATGGCTTATAAACAATTTCAATGATCTAAAATGTTTTCAATTGATGGTTGTTCATTGGAAAACATTCTCAACAATTTGAAAAGCATTAGCACAGTATTCATGTTCCAATATTTTGTAATCATCAAAATCATTCTCAGGGTCAACACAGTAGGACAGTCAAATATATCATGTTAATCTCTATGAGTAATGAGTTGCAGTGGCAATATGAAAGCATGGATCCTAAATCCATACTTCTCAATCTAAAAAAGTTGTATGGAGAATAGAGTAGAACTACTAGATATGAGATATCTAAGTAGTTATTCCATGCTAGGATGAGAGGGCTAATCCATATAGACCCATGTGCTAAAGATGATTGACCTGATTACTTGATTAGGTCAATTAGGATTTATTATGTATAGTAAGCTGAATCAGGATCTGATCCTACAACCATTCTCTGATTTCTATCAATTTGCCATAAACTACCATAGGAACAAAGTGAACTTGAGTCTGGCTAAGCTGCTTAATATGTTGAAGACAGCTGAAAACTATTTTAAGGATAAAAGGGCATATGTTTTTGTTGTGGATAAGAAGATAGGCAAGAAGCGTTTCTAGAAAAAATAAAAATCCAAAGGCATGCATCACTAAGAAGAGGCGAAGAATGTCTTTGCCAAAGGTTCTTGTTTCCATTATGGCAAGGATAAGCATTGGAAGAGAAACTGCAAGTAGTACCTTGCAACTATGAAACATCAGAAGGTAGCAAATGTTGCTCAAGATTTGTATATGATACAAACAAATTTATTATTAAGTATTTCAACTTCAGATTCTTAGAGTTTAGATACTACCTGTGGATCTCACCTATGCAAATCGTCGCAGGGGTTGTAGGAAATAAAGAAACTAAATGAAGGTAACTTTAAGTTGTATGGTGCTAGTGGAGAGTCCATTGAAGTTGAAGCTATTGGAACTTGTCTGTTGAGGTTACCCTCAAGGAAAGTACTGGAGCTGCTAGACTGTTATTTTATACCTAAAATAATTAGACATATTATTGTTGTATCATTGTTACTTGAACAAGGTTATCAAAATAAAAGAAAATAGCAAAGGTTGCTCTATCTATCATTTTAATGAATTTTATGGTAATGCTTTTGTAAATAATGGTCTATTACTCCTGTCATTTAATGATAATGTTCTTCATATTGACACATCGAAGAAAGAAAGAGAGAAGATATGAATATTACATATCTTTGGAACTATCGATTTAGTCATATTAGTGAGTCAAGGATTAATAAGTTATACAAATAAAAGTTCTTTGACCTATATGATTTTGAATGATATAGAACTTGTGAGTCTTGTCTCATGGGAAAGATAACAAAGACTCCATTTAATGGACATGGAGAAAGAGAAAGTGATTTATTAAGCCTAATACATACAGATATATGCGGCCCAATGACAACCTAGGCTAGAGATGGATATTCCTACTTCATCACATTTATTGATGATTTGTCAAGGTTTGGATATGTGTATTTAATGAAATACAAATTTGAAGCACAAGTTTAAGGAGTATCAAAGAATGGCTGAGAAGCAAATTGGTAAAAAGTATTAAAGCTTTTTGATTTGTTCAAGGAGGTGAATACTTAACTAGTGAGTTTCTTGATCATTTAAAAGAAAATTGAATTCTCTCTGAGTGGGCTCCTTCTTATACATCACAATTAAATGGTGTTGCGGAAAGGAGAGATCATATTTTATTAGATATGGTGTGGTCCATGATGTACTTCATAGATCTTCCAATTTTCTTCTAAGAATATGTGCTTAAGATTGTTGCATATCTACTAAACAAACTATTAACTCAGGATGTTTCTAGCATTCCATGTGAGATATGGAAAGGTAAGAGGCCGAGCCTTAAATATATTAAGATATGAGGGCTTATGTCAAAAGAGTTCAAGGACATAAGCTAAGTGCTATATCAGACAAGTGCAACTTTGTAGGGATCTTAAAGAGGCTATAGGATACTACTACCATCCTATTGAACAAAAGGGCTTGTTAGTAGGCATGCCACTTGAAAAAAGACTCTACCCTAGGAGGCAATGGGAGGAAAGTTAAACTTGGAGAAGTTCATGATCTACAATGTATCCTACAATAACTTGTAGATAGTCCATAAGTTGTTCCTCAATCAAAAGTACCAAATGACGAGTTACAACCACAACACATCCTCTTCGAAGGCCAGAGAGTGTGAAATGCACCTCTTAGATATAGATTTGTCATTGAGAATGACAGTGAGCCTTTCATTATTGAGAATGATGATCTATTGACTTATTCGGAAGCAGTCATGAGTAGTGACTGATAAATGGCTTGAAGCCATGAAATTCGAAATGGACTCTATGTATGTTAATCAAGCATGGACTTTGGTTGAAGTACTTGAGGGTGTGATCTCAACAGGTTGCAAGTTGGTCTTTAAAAAAAAAATTGGAGCTGTTATGACGGGATGGTCAGACTGATTGGCAAAAGGCTAAGAGCCCAGAAATTGATAAGCCATCAATATAAAATCCGACCGGCTCATCTTTGAAGCACAACTATCTAACCAACTCATAAAGTCTGACCAACTCAGAGTTAACAAAATATCAAGTAAACTATCCCCAAATGGATCAATGACTAGATTTCGCCGACCAAGTCAAGAAGAATTAGGATTGTAAGAAAGAAACAGTTATCATAACTGAATGATGTTATAACAACCATTCGTTACAACGGGTTCAACTTAGTTTCAACGAAATGACATTGAGATTAACTGTAAGAAATTTCTCCTAACTTCTGTTAAGGCGAACATCTATAAATACGGGTAAGAGGGGATCTTTGCAGGCAAGTAAGAAAGTGAAGTACTTTTGACCTAGCTTCTTTACACATTCTCTATCTATTGCTTGAACTCTACTAACTTAAACATCGCAGTGTCCCCCACTGGAAAGCTTCTGGTCAGGAACTTGTTTTGCAAGTGCTTGAGGTGACCTACTGGTGGTTCTCGACGGTGCAGAGTTGATCATCAGAGTTCAGCATCAATAGATTGGCGTGCCAGGAAGGGGGAGATAGGTTGCCTCCTGTCTGGAAAAAGGGATCTATATAGAGAAGATGTTAAAGAAAAAAGTACAAAATGCTTCAACCAGTAGGGGTTGTCAGCATCCAAGAATGATCCACCAAACCCTCCACTGGAGAATAATAATGTATCTCCCACATGAGCGTGGGGCAACAACAGATTGATATTTTCTTGAATAAGATGGAAGTTTTGACTGTCATAGTTCAAAATCTCTAAGAAGTTACAACCAGTCGCCTCTAGACTTGGTCGATGATCTCCTTTAAGAGACGTTTGGCACCAAGAATCAAGTCGATATTCCCGATACCGGCATTTCTTGGATTGATGATCCTCTTATGGCAAAATTCTCAACATTATGAACATGGAGAAAGCCGACTTAAAGGAAAACGTTTGAGGTCCCTTTTCGAATCTTCAAAGGACTCTACTCCGGGAAGTACCTGACAGAGTAGGGTGTTCGACGACATGATGATTATGAAAGGAAGTTCTGGAAGTTAGAGTTGCAAATTGTGAAGCTTGGTGATCAACGAAGAAGCGATGAACGACTTGTTGCTTATAATACACGACCTCCGTTTTCTTAACAAATTATGGAAGAAGTGATCCCATCTCACTACAAGTTCCCATAACTGGAACCTTATGACGGAACTACTGATCCTCTTGACTACTTGGGTAGTTTTAAAGCCTATATGATAATTCAAGGTGCAAGTGATGCCCTTAATTGTCTTGTTTTTCCAGCAACTTTGAAAAAAGTTGCGCGAATATGGTACTTGAGCTTCAAACCAGGTATTATTCATTCATTTAGTCAATTGAAAAAACTATTTGTGGCTCATTTCAGGACATGTAGAAAGATGCCGCGCAATTCAGATAGCCTCTTCTTCATTTAGCAAAATGAAGGAGAAATCTTGAGGGAAAATGTGGCTCATTTCAACTCTACCACACTTGAGATCCCAGATCTTAATGAGTACATAGCTATGTCTGTGATGAAAAAGGGATTTTGGTCATCTAGGTTTACTCTTTCTGGACAAAAAATTTTTCACCGGTTATTCAGAACTATTGGCATGCATACAAAAGTATGTGTTAGCCGAGGAGCAGGCTGCAGGTCGATGCCAAGTTGAAGGGAGATCGACATCAAAGAACAATATAGCAGACCCAAAGAACAATATAGCAGACCCATTCACTAAAGCATTAGCCAAGCAGCAGTTAGATCGTCACTTAGATTGTTTGGGCATAAAATACAAGGACGATTGGCTTTAGTGCAAGTGGGAGTTTGATGAAAAAGTGCCCTAGGAGCCAATCATTATAAGGGCCTTTTTGTAAACTTCCAGCTCATGTATGACATTTTTCATATTAATAAAGGCATTTGATTCATCATATATTGCTGTGTCATGTTTTTATTGATTATGATGAACCCCCTAGAGTAGGGCAATGGAATTAGGGTTATGATAAAATAACAGTGAGACCTAATTCCTATAAACCCTAATCTAGAATGTTCCTTGTCGTTGGACCATCAATTTGGAGATCGATGAATCTGGAAAGACTAGCTTATCCTATGTATGCTCAGTTGATGAGGGTGGTTGATCTCATAACTACTTGTGTAGAGACACTAATACAAGGATAAGGGTGCTCATTAGGGTTTGAGTATACTGGACTGATCCGCACTGGGACTATCTTATGGAAGTCTTACTGCTTGTCAAAAAGATAGATCCCAGAGTAGAAGTTGTGCATGTGATCTTTAGAGCTGAGGTCACCATGTTTCCTTGTGCACACTAAGCCATATTTTGGTTCATACTCATTCATGGCATTGCGACATGTACGGGATGTTCTGGGTATGGTGGAAGGTGTACGAAGGATGTGAGTGGACCAAAAAAAAATCGATCTTTCCTAGTAAGAGGAATTGTTATCCTATTCAATCTCTTCGATGAGTGACTCAAGGAGCCTTTGATCAAAGCAGGATGAGATTAGAATTGGTTTCTAATCAGTTATCAGCTGAGTCCTCATGATCGAAATGAGATTCGATATAATTAAGTGTTAGGGTTTGACATATATCCATACCTATCACTTAATCGGGATAATGGGAGATCGAAAGATTGAATGTCATGGTAACTTATTATTGAAGGGTATTGTTGTCCAGTAAGCAACCCAAGAAGGGGGGTGAATTGGGTCTCTAAAAATTAATATAAGCTATTAACTTAACAAAACTTAATACAAAGCAAGGCAATCTAATTCAACAAATATATATAAGCAAGGTACTATGATTCAAATGCAATTCTCTAAAATATAAGTGCAGTAGAAATTAAGAGCAATAAATAAAGAGCAAAGAGAAAGAGATCAAGCAATCACAAACACCAAAAGTTATAGTGGTTCGGTGCCAACCAATGCACCTACATCCACTCTCCAAGATCCTCTTGGAAATTCACTATAATCACAGGATTACAGCCAATTAGTTTTCCGGGCTCACTAATCAAAATCCGACTTGTTTTTACAAGGATCACAAGTCACAACCTCAGTTTTGCCGGCTAACTAAGAACCTAATTGGTTTTCACAAGGCTAACTAACAACCTCCTTTGGTTTTCTGGGCTAACCAAGAACCTTAGTGGTTTTGCCGGCTAACCACCAACCTAATTGGTTTTCACAAGGCTTACCAATAACCTCACTTGGTTTTATAATAGGCTAACCAAGAACCCTTACAAGAAATAAGGTTTAGAAATAAAGAACCAATGTAAGCTTTCAATAACAAAGCGAATATCTCGATGTAGCTCGATGTAGAGTTGCTTTGCACTTGTTGAAGCCTTTTGAATATCCAAGATTGAATGATCTTCAATGCTCTTGATGGCTTTTGAATGCTTGGAGGCTTCCTTTAGTTTGTAAGTGGTTGAAACTTGAATGAATAGGAGTTAAGGCTCTTCTCTCTTCTTTTTTCTCAAAACTCTTTAATGGTATTCAATATCATGTGTTTAGATTTGATTTGGAGTAAATAAATACCCTCCTAAGGCCTCAAAACCGAAATCTAGCCGTTACACTTGAAAAACTAGTCGTTGGGGACATTTTGGGTGAGTTCTGCGTTTGAATAAACTAGCCGTTACTGTTGCCAGAACTCGATGTATCGACACTTCCTCAGTTGAGTCGATACAAAAGGTCGACACATGTTCTTTTTGAGTCGACACAAAGTTCAAAAAGCTCCATTCAGATTCTCTGAAAATCTCAGATGTGTCGACACCTTCTCAGTTGAGTTGACACCTTGCTTCCATGTGTCGACACTTCAGCTGCTCCTTCAACTTCTGCAAGTTCTGTGGCTTGAAAGTCTCAGACGATGTGTTGATCCATGTGTCGACACCTTGAGTTGACACTTCAGGTTCATGTATCGACACTTCATCTGAAAATACACAAAAACTGCTGAATTTGAGCTAGAACAAGTTTCTATTTAGCTCAGCCATCCATTCAACCATTTCTTAAGTGTCCAAGTCCTCTTTGAGCAAATTTTTCTTTCAAACATGGCTTCTTCAAATTTTGCGAGCACCTTTTCAGTAAAAACAAACTCAAAGCAAATCATTAGTCCTCAACTTATACTTAACTGTATTGCTTATCATCAAAATCAATTAGTGGAGTCAACAGGTATTTTGGTAATTTATACCAAATTCTTCATCTTCCAGGTAGGCATGACACGTTGCTAGACGTCAATCTTATCTTGTAGGTTTTCATGAACTAATTGATTTGGTTTCATGAGTCAATTCGATTTGTGTTTCGAATTGGACAATTAGGTGAGCCAATTTGACCTAATTAGGTCAATCGAGTTCGATTGGATCGAATCGGCTCAAACATAAAACCTACTGCTGGCTAGATGTGGAATCCAATGGATCACACACAATATATATTTTGCCAAGGAAGTCATTCATGATTTAATTAGAGTCATGGCACTCTAATTGGTTAGCCAGATTACATACTAGCATGTGCAGGCTAACCCAATTCTTAACCCAATTGGATTGGATCGGTTGCTTGCTAATTGGGCTAACATAATTAAGGGAAACCTTAATTAGGCTGAGTCCTAAGTGGTGCTAATTAAATTAGAGCTTTTTCTGATTTTATCTTGACCTTTTGATCAATTTATGGAAGTCCCTGGGGCTAGGGACTCTTGGTGCCTCTTGGCGCGCGCGGGAAAGAAGCGGGGGCGCAGAAGGACAGGAGTCCTTCTGCAGATGAAACACTGGAGTGTTTCTAATCAGGGGTGCCTTCTCATTTTATCCCCACGCCTTTTGGAGTTGATTGACCGGACAAAGAATGTAAGAGGATGGCGTGAAAGCAGATGAAAAGTTGGCGTGCAGATGAAGAGTCGCGTCTCTTCATCTGCGCACGGTTCTGAGGCAGAGTCCTTCTGCTCTCAGAACTCTGCTTATTCCACAGTTTTCAAATATGAAAGGACGCCTCCTTTGCTTTTTCATAATCGATACATGCTACATGGCACATGGGGAATTAATCTGGAAAGGAAAAGAACTCAGATAAGACTCCTGAATCTTGAAGAGTCTTATCAGATAAGAAGAAGCATATCTGATAAGAACCTTTGAGATGCTTTCACGCCCTTTTGGTTTCTATTTAAGGGTGTTTGATGAAGAGAGAAAATAATATAGTATTCTTTAGATATCTGAAATATGAGTCCAACTTCATCGAGAGTCTTGTCTGAGTGTCTCTCTCTGTCTCTCTCTCCCTCCTTTTAAGACAAGACTTGTCTTGTTAAGACAAAGTCTTATCTATTAGGACAAGGCTTTGTTTTAGGACATAAGCCTAAGAGGTCCTAGAGGAGGGTTATACCTGAACCAAGAAAGGTTTATGAGAATAACCAGAGAGCCCTATAGTAGGACAGGGTGTCCTATAGTAGTCAAAGGTCCAAGGGCTGCCCTAAGAGTTCTGTTGAAGCAAGTAATCCGGCAGGGATTCTTCCTTGGTACCATTCTCGTGTGGATCATCGTTGGAGGGCTTGCACTTGTGAGCCTCGTGGAAAGGATTAGATTTCAACGATCCAGGTATGTTTTTCTGACTCCATTTATGTTTCATTAATTGGTATTGCATAAGGGATTCTTGGGAATTAGGATTTTTTAGCCAATTAGGGTTTAATGCTTAGAATTATTGTTTTGAAATTCACTTCTGCATGCTCCATGATTCCCGGCACCCTGGAAGAATTTCCATCAAGGAAGACCACCTGAGCCATCTTCAACAAGTATGCCAAGCTCTTAGAAATGATAGCCTCTATGCTAATCTTAAGAAATGCAGCTTCCTGATCCCTAGAGTCATTTTTTTATATTTTGTCGTTATCCCCGAAGGAGTGTCTGCCGACCCAGAAAAGATCAAGTCCATAGTTGAGTGGCTGTACCCAAAAGTATATATGATGTATGTAGCTTCTTAGGGGGTTTAGCTGGCTATTTTGGTAGGAACAAAACCATTCTAATAGTTGAAGACCAGTTTTTTTGGCATAGCCTCAAGCAAAATGTGGTCCAAGTAGTGGCCCAGTGTTGAACCTGTGCTGTTGCCAAACAGCATAAACAAAACACTGGCCTATATACCCCTTTGCCAGTACCTGGTTGTCCATGACCTTAGTATGGATTTTGTGTTAGGGTTACTAAAGACCATGCGAAGACATGACTCTATCTATGTTGTGGTCGATCGCTTTTCTAAGATGGCACACTTCTTACCTTGTTTCCAAACTTTTGATGCTTCAAAAGTGGTTAAGCTATTCTTAAATGAAGTGGTTAGGTTACATGGTTTGTCCAAAACCATTGTATATGATAGTGATGTCTAATTCACTAGCTATTTTTGGAAAACCTTATGGCACATGTTAGGAACCAAACTGAAATTTTCTACCACCTACCATCCACAAACTGATGGCCAAACAGAAGTTGTGAATAGGAGTCTTGGAAACCTGTTGAGATGTCTAGTTGGTGAGAGTACTGGAAATTGGCCATTTTGCTACCATGTACTGAATTTGCCTACAATAGCTCAGTCAATAGGTCCACTGGAAAAAGCCCATTTAAGATTGTCCATGGATACAAACCAAAAAAGCCCTTAGACCTTATCCCCTTGTCCATACATGCACGAGTTTCTGAATCTACAAAGTCATATGCATAGCATGTTAGAGATTTGCATGAAGAGATCAGTAAGAAAATTAACTTGAGCAATGAAACTTACAAGCATATGGCTAATTTTTGTAAAAGAGTCAGAGTTTACTGAAGGAGATTATGTGATGATTAGGCTTAGACCTGAACGATTCCCACCCAGAACCATGAAAAAGTTATATGCCCGCGGTGTAGGTCATTTCAAAATAATAAAGAAAATTGGACCTAATGTCTATATGCTTGAGTTACCATCTGATTTTGGTATCAATTCAATTTTCAATATCTCAGACCTAGTAGAGTATAAGGAACCAGTAATGATACTTAGTGAGCCTTTTGGACCTGACCCATTTTTGAGAGTGAGCCTATCCCTGAGTGTCCACCAGCCACATTACCAGACCAGCGAGATAGGATTGAGCGTATTCTGGATGACCAGGCTATTACTACCCGGAACAAAGGATATCAACGTTATTTGGTTCGTTGGCAAGGTCGATCAGAATCTAAAGACTCGTGGATCACTGGAGAGGATCTGCAAATGATCAACCTAGACTTACTAGAACACTACCAGAGTCAAGTTGACCCATACTCGATAAGGTCGAGTCCTTCCCACCTTGGAAGAATTGGTGCGGGCACTAAAATTCGAAAGAGACATCAATCAAACCCAATCAATCCAGGCTCCTTGTGGATTACCAGTGAATAAGCTATTTCAGTTTCAACTTTTAATTTCAGCTGAGTCTTGTAGGGTCAAGTTAATTTCAGCTTAAGAATTTCAACATGAGTCCTATAATTAGAGTCAAGTTAATTTTAATTTCAGCAAAAGTCCTGTAATTAGTCATAAGAGGCAAGTTGGGTTCAATTTAGTCTTGTAATTGGTCAAGTTGGGTTCAAATTAGTCAAGGCAAGAGCAAGACCATTGGATGAAAGCATGGAATGAAGCTTGAACCCAAGAAAAGAAGCATCAAGATTGGATGGAGCAAACCACCTCAACCTCCATGCCAAGATGGAATGCCACCTTATTCCCACGCCACATCAGCTCCATTTTTGCGCCTAGAGCATAAAGACTTCGAATTTGAATTCAAGTTGGGATGCCCCACTTATCACTCCACTTTTCATGCATGTAATTCGAATTTCAAAGGGCTAGGAAAGTTAATAAATACCTCTTAACCCTCTTGTAATTAAGCCATTACATGAATTAAAAAAAAGTCTTTCTTCTCTTCCATTGCCTTGTTGCATTGTCATTCTGTGAGGGAGAGGGTGTGAGGCCCAACCGGTTCATCCAAGCTCCCAGAAATCGCCAACAATCCTTCTTTTCCCCTTCTTCAATCATTTTTCTCTCTTCTCTTTCCTTCCACGCCCACTGATGTTCTTTATTGCAGGAATCCCTCCATGGCCACGAGTTGAGGATGGAGTCTACCTTGCCTTGGAATCAACTGCATTAGGTATCTTCAATCAAGGGAGTGGAAGTCTTCTCATTCAGCCGCTAGTCCTTTGAGTGTTGAAGTTTGAGCCACCTACAAAGTTGCGATTTCATTGTTGGTAAGATAATCCCCTCCTACATTCTTAGGTTTGATTTCTTGAAGGTAATTGTCATAATTAGAATAGTTTCTCAGCCATTAGATCCATTTACTTTCGAATAAATGAACCTCCATTGCGGGTAACAACTTTCTAGTAGTCTGTTTCATTAAGCTCATTTGCTCTCTTACAAATGGAACTTGCTGATATGTGCAGACTCATTGTTCTCTTTAGACTTATAAGTTCTTTAGTTTTAAAACCCTTTTTTCATCCCGCATCACTTGCATGTCAGAAGATGGTTTTTTAGTGGGAGTAATGCAAGTGATCCTTAGACTTGAGATTATCATGATCCCTTGTGTATATAGATTTATACTTTGGTTTATATCATAGCACGACTTTTTAAGATATATGTGGAATGCTTTAGACATGTTGAAGTGTGCATTAAGGGAGTGAGCGGTCAATAAGGAATTGTTCACTCTTTGTAAGAGAAGAGAACATCTTGATATCCATAGGATGATGATGACTTAAGAAGTCCCTGGCTAGAGTAGGATAAAAATTAGAGAGTTTTTAATATTTCATCAATCAAGTCATCATCATTGGATTGAAATATATATGGATAAGTATTTGGGCTTGACATGATTCTATGCCTATTACTTATCTGAGGTGTTGTTTAATCGAAGAATTGAATTACATGGTAACTTGTCACTGAAAGATATTTTGGTAATTTTATCAAAATGTCATATCTTCTGGATAATCATGATACGTTGCTAGACGTTTATCTTGATTTATAGGCTTACAAGAATTAAAAGAGTTTAATTCACTGATTAATTAGAAAAGTTCTAATTTTAATTAGGTTTGACCCAATTCCAATAGATGCAATCGGGCTTGACCTAATTCTAATTGGGTTGGAGCCAAAGTCTATTGTTGGCTAGATATAAAACTCAATGGGTTAGACACATTATGAGTTAATCAAGGATTTATGTCTTTGGATTTATAAAAAATCTTATGAATTTAATTAACAAGCTAGCATATGAGTTAATCCAAGTTTTCAATCTAATTTGACTTAATTTCCTTTTGATTAGAGCCATTGATTTTGTGCACCCAAAAGGAATTGGGGTACCTATTTTTTATCATGCACAAGAGATGTGATCTCTCGTGAAATTAGAGAAAAAGGGGTGCCCAAGGTTTCCTTCTTTGGCTAGTTTTTGACCAAGAAAGAGTCCCACACCACCTATTCCTAGTGCCAAAAGTGTTTGTGCCAAAGAAGGAATTGTGGCTTTGATGGAATTTGGTTTTAAACCAAAGTTTGATCAGGTCAAATGGGGCTCATGTCCCTTATTTTCTTGCACCCTTTTATCCCTAACGTTGAAAGGTTCCATGCCTTTTAGAAGAGGTCCCATGCCTCTTCAAGAAATAATGCAAGAAAGAGGAGGAAGAGTCCTCTTTTTGAAACTCCTCTTCCTTCTTCCTAACGCCTATGTTTAAATGCCATAAAAGTTCAATGTGGAAAGGGTTTTCACGTGGGATTTGAAGGGCTGAGATTTTCCGGACAAAAAATCAGCAATAGCGGATTTGGAAGGTCCTTGACTATACTCCCGTGTGGATTACCATTGGAGGGTATATACTTGGGTGCCTTGTGGAGATCTAATTGTATATGGTAACGATCTGATTCTAGGTAATTAACTAACTTATTTTGCTATTATTGATGTTTGATTGTATATCTACAAGGGATACTTGGGATTGGGTTTAGGTTAGTATGGTTTTTATTAGATGAATACAAGTAAAATTTCTTGAAATTAATTTTCGCTGTGCAACCCTGAGCCTAACACTTTAGATCTTAATATCATTGTAGATTTATGTTTCTACAAGGGATACTTGGGATTGGGTTTAGGCTAGTATGGTTTTTTTAGATGAATACAAGTAAAAATAAAAAAAATTTGAAATTAATTTTTGCTGCGCAATCCTGAACCCAACACTTTAGATCTTAATATCATTGTAGATTTATGTGTTAGTTAGGGGAAAGACAGTCAGGTGGAAATTAGTAATGTTCAAGTGTCTGACTATCCTAATTGTTCATTTCAGAAAACATTAACATGCTAATATCTTGACAAGAGAAAACAAAGATTTTATTGGCAAAATTGCTGTTTTCATGTCCAGCAGTGGGTGTCCTCATAAATGAATAGTCAAAATAACATAGCTTCTATGCTGTTTGCTGGTTATCATATGTCCCTAGTAGCACATAAACGGTATCTTGTATCAATCCTGATATGCAAAACATGTTGATTTCAAAAGCAAATATTCAGAATTCAGTGCTTCATCTATATTTCTTATAAAAATAATTAAAGCTTAGGTATCCATAGAAGGTCAGTGATGAAAAAACAATTGCTAACAATTAATCTCTTAATCTTCTTCATTTCAGGTTTCTTTGGTACTTTATGCTGCTGGCTTAAAGTCCTGTAGTCAGTGTTCCTCTTTGAAACCACATGTCACGGGAAACTTTATTCATGACTGGTACTTCTGAGAACATTGTTTATCTTTGTTATCAAATATTCTTAAAGTCACAAATTCATTGGAGAACTTTCTTTCATATGTTTGTTGTTCTTTAAATAACAAAAGCTCATATTAGTTCCTTCCAGTGATATGTGTCTGCAGTAAAAAAATATTCTCATTGGTATTGACTATTGAGCATATACATGTCCATTGATTCCCTGGTATGTTGAAGTTTGAATGAGTTTTGTAATTGGTTTTATTAAAAAAAATATAATAAACTGCACCTGATCTCAAAAAGTGTGGTCAGTAGAATCTGAACTATTGATAAAGGTAAGACCAATAATTTTTAGCCCATTTTATGCCGTTTGTTGTTGGATTATGTTATGGTGGTTATTGATAGTCTGCAATGCCTATATGCTAGTTGTCTTATATTTGTTAAATGCAGCTTCTCAACCTAAAATTAATGAACATGAAAATAAGACCACATCAGAAATTGCCACGTGGGGAGGAAAATAAGACTACATCAGAAAGCTATTAAGGGCCAAAGAATAGTCAGTGCAGGTATTCTTCTTTGTTGCTAATAAAGGGACAGCGGAATAATGTTGTTAAAGGTGGTAACGTTGTCAAAGGCAGCCACCTAGGTGCTCAGGCAACCCCACTAAGGTTCCTACTTTCTACATGCACCCCAGGCTATGATGTTTTTATGCCAGTCCTGCAGCGGTATTCTTTTAATGAGCTTTTTCAAGATAGTATTTATAATTATGTACTATTTCTTTGTTATTGTAACCAGATACATATCTTTTTGCTTTATTTGCTATATTTATTTAATAACTAATGAAAAGCATATAAGGCTTCCTTCTTTTATTGAAATGGACCTACATGTTGTCTACAGTGGAAATATATCTATCAGATGGATGCATATATGGATGTTTATCCTTGGTTTTGCTCAATACACTGATTTTGGACTGAGTTATTTCATGGAGAATAAAAGAAAATGGAGACTTGAGTGATTTAGAAAAGTTTCCATAATTATCATGCAAATGGATAATCATGTGTCAATATCTTAATGCTTTTTGCTTAGCTTCCTATATGTACATGCATATACATATGCAGACATGTGTGTGTGTGTTCATGATCTAATATGTTAATCTAGATGTGTAAATATGAATTACAATATTTATTTACATATTATATAAATTATTAGGCACTTTTAGGCTTTAGCATAGGCACCAGTCTACCTGCTTGTGTTCAGCCGGTTAAGGTAGCTACCATTGTAGCTGTTTGAAACCAAATTCCCTGAAATTTCCAACTGCCATTTTTTGTGGATGGTCTTCTTAAAATACAACAATCACGGTATATTTGCTTTCCTATGTTGTGTGGTAGTTCAAATTGATATATAAATTGATAAAATGTAAAGTGCTTCCTAGCATAATTTAGCAGGTAGTTCTTTATTACTTTTATGTAGTGCTAGCATATTTGTCAACTCAAATAATTGCTTTTCTTAACTTTATAAGTCATGTTTTGAAACCCGAGGGAAAGTCTTTGAAATTTAAAAGAATATATCTTTTAATTTATGAAATATGAGTATTCCTTCTTGTTGGCATGGAGTCCCTGTTCCGGCCGGTCGGAGCTACTGCATCACAGGACCGCTCCCCGGTTCACCTGCAAAACAGGTCTCTTGCCGGAGTTGCTTCGGCGGGGGACACTCCGATGCCTAAGTCAGAGGCGGGCTCCAGCCACAGAATGGGGAAGATTTTGGAGAAGCAGAGGGAAAGGCTTTGTGAATTTTGAGCGTGTACCTTTTTTTGTGTATTTCCTCTTACCACTATTTATAAGGGGCCGTCCGGCCTGCGGATCCATTCTTCTCCCAGTGATTATAGGGAGTTGATTTCTTTCCATGATTGGCAATCGTGGGTTGTCATTGAGCGATTCCGGCCAGACTGGAGGCGTGGCAGCTGGAGTTGCGCGCCATGATCGTGGCATGGAGATAGTCGATAGTAACTGTTGGTTACTGTTGCCTATCTGAGACAGATCGTGGATCCATCTTCAGATTTTTCCTGCTTAGGGAGATTCTCATAATTAAATCGGGAATCCCCTTGTCTTCGGATCTTCTCGGTCAGAGGTCTTGTCTTCAGCGTGAGTCGAGGACTTGGTGTTTACCAAGGGCCGGAGTGAAAGAAAAACGGGTGCAGGTGGTTTGACATGGTCCTACACTAGGCATGCAAACAGCTGCGGGAGCAGAATGGATTTTAAAACTTTTTAAAAAATTCTCGCAGCGGAAAACTGCTCCGTCCAGAACCTAACCTATTCATGTTGCATGTAAGCATGTATGATGATATAAAATATTTGCAAAATATTAAACAAATAAATCTATTTATGCATGCTTAAAAAAATAATTTTCCATACCTTTATTCCGCCTGGAATAACTCTGGAATAAAGCTGGAATAGGCTGGAAAAGCTGGAATAAAACTATTCCAGCCTTTTTCTTCCTTGGGCTAAAATTTTGGTCTATTTTGAGCTTGAAATATAGCAGTGAAACACCACCTTCCGGACCTCCGTTTGCTCTCGAATCGCAGCAGCGACAAGGTGGATAAGTGTTCTTCGATCTCCAATGGAAATCTGCAAGGAAAATACAGTGTACACGATGTACAAAACGGCCAAAAACCTGCTGCCAGAATTTTTGCAGCAGAACAGGATAGCTGGTTCTTCCTTCGTTTTGGAGCAGTAGAAGCGATCCCGGCTCGCGTGGCTTGCTCCAAGGAGTAGAAGAGTACTCCCTCTAGAGGGGAGACGCGCCCGGGGCTCTCGGATCCCACTCCACACGCGGTGCTAGCCGCTGGAAGATGATTCGGCCACAGTGAACGGCAGCAACTGGCCTTGCTGCAGTCCTGGGTTTGAGCACTCAAATGGACAAGGAAATGGGGCCTGAGACTCTCCCTCTCACCCTCCAAAAACCCAGCCTATAAGTACCCAATGGAAGCAGGCAAAAACTCTCTCAAAAACGTCCCAGAATTTTTTACTTTCTCTTCACACGGTGTAACTTCAACTGAGTTGTAAACAGGGGTGCTGCAGAGGTTTATATAGGCAGCGGGGAGAGGGAGTAATTCGTAGAGACCGGGAGAGGAAGAGGCAGCAGCCGTTAAGCCATAAAAACAACCATAAACGAGAGGTAAATGAGCAGTGGTGGAGGGAGAAGAAGAGGCGCCAGCGAGGGGAGACGTTCGGCCTTCTCCCAACGTTAGGAAACTTTTACACGGTGAAACTGGTCCATTCCCAATTTGGTTCAATCCCATTAAACCTCTTGGTTCAATCCAATTGAACCGGTTCAAGCCCAATTAAATTGGTTCATGGGATTAAAATTGGTTCACAACCAATTGAAGGCCAAAACGAACTCCGAATCAGTTCAAAACTGATTCAGAAAAATCCTGGCGCAGTCTTGGTCAACCCGGAACAATTTTGGGTTGACACAGACAAGGGCAAGACGGGAAAAAGAGTGCTCAAAAAATACTGTGACCATAAAACCGAGACGATTCCCAATCGTAATCGGTATCCGGATCAGAGAGTAATCCTCTGTGGCGTGTGACCTCATAGGTTTGAACCTAAACGGGAGCACTAGAACAATTCTAATACCAGCATAGGAAACCATCTTGCAATGAGTCCCGGCGTCCGGATAGGTCGAAGATGCGGGAGCAAACTATCGAACCTCTGGCATATGGTTACCGTATAATTCATCCTATTGACCTCTAATGCTCGGGACGACTGAGATTGGGTTGCCAACCCAGACTGAGTCAGTCGACTACGTGTCTCAACCTCGCAAGCCCAGTGACTCTTCACTAGGATTTCCCGGCCGAGGATTTGCTAAATTGAGATACTGCGAGACATTCAATCCAAACTGTTTGGACAGGTCAATTCCATCTTGGTCCATCACTGCTCCACAAGTACTTGCCTGTACCCAGAAACCTTCCGTCACCGGATTAAAAATCCGGGTAGTCCGGCACCAAAGCATAGGGAGTTGCTTGCAAGCTACCATGATGACCTCAGGTCAGAGGGACACATATACCTATATCCAATCGTGAGTATCTCTTTGGCAGAAAGGGGTTGCACGGAGTCACGTTCAATGAGATATCACATATCCCACTTGTAGATCACATTAGTGTCACCACACTCATTTGGTCAAGAGGACAACCAAACGATGTGAACTACAACAACCTATACTTGACATATTGCCGTCCAGTACAATATATTCTTTGGTTGTGAACAAGGTTTAAGGACGATACATCCTGAAGTCAATGTAGTCCTAAGGACTTTATCACATGGAAAGAGTTCATTTCAGGGAAATTTAGTATGTGATGAGCTGCCAAAATAATATTTTATTAATTCATAAAAAGAGTACAATACTGAGCACAGCCGCCTACAACCCAGGCGATTGACTTTGGGACACAATTCCCAACACGGAGATCATGTCTTCGGCAGGAAACGAAGAGTGTCTTTGGAAGTCGATGAGAAGCCTGGTCTTCGGTTAGGGACGAAGACATAATCCGAAGGTCTTGCCTTCGGATGTCGTAGGCCGGCGGAGAGCCTTGAGTTGCCCGCGGTTGGCCTGATCTTTCTGGGCCCGAAGTTGGTTCGGAGGAAAGGTTTTCGGTCGGCAGAACCGGTGTTCGGCTCGTGCTTGGACCGGGATATTCCAACAGTTGCCTCCTTACTCTCGGTTTTTGAAGCGAAGATTTGCCTCGAGAAGTGTGAGTACCAATGCTTTGTCATTTTCCTCCGAGGGGAGAGTGTAGTGGATGATCATGAGATCCCTTATTAGACTGCCCATCATAACCGCTTGTTGATTTGAGAATCAGGCGGTGGACAGTTGTCACTTCCTGATTGGGGGAGAAGAAAAGAGCGAGTGGCCCTGGGACCGTCTCTTCTTTTCCAATTGCGTGATGGTTCAGCCAATCTTTTGGTTGGGATTTGGGCGGTTGTGGTAGCTTCTCTCCGTCCATTGGATGATGGATGTGCTTTATTCTGGCCGTTGATCTAAGATGGGTTACCTCCTTGGGTTACCCTTTGTCAAATCAACTGGTGGGACTTTAGAGGCTCCTGGTCTCCTTTTAGGAAAGAGAGAAGGTCCGGCTGAGGAAGCCCAAGCTGAAGGTTCTCCGGTCCCGGCCCAGGTCGACGAAATCCTTTTTGTGCAGGTTGACAAGTTGCTTCAATCCTGCGATGTTGGGTCTCCTCCAGCTGATGTTGAATAATCTAAGTTGCTTTAGGCATTTTTTTTTTTTTAATGTGTCATCAATGATTTTTGTATGACAACTTCTCTGATTTTAAAGTAGCTTCTTTTCCTGCTTGGTCGAACGGCCGTGGTCGAAGGCCGTTTGATTGGTAGTTGACGAAGACGAACTTTGGAATTAGTTAGAACTCCGTTGCCGAAGACCGTCTACGGTCGATCAGGTTGATGCCACCTTCCTTTCATAACTAAATCTGTCTGTTGGGATAGACATGATAGGTGCGATCTCCCTGTTGGCCGGTGATTAAGAAAGTCTGATTTTGATTCTCGTTGTCCACGCGGTGTGTCGATATTCGTACAGTCGCGTTTTCTTGCGCCTTGTGTGCTGCCATATCTCCTTTTTCCAAAAAGGAGCTATTAATGTCGTTGCCGCACGATGGGAATTCCTCCGGATTCGAAGCGTCGGCAGTTGCTATCCCAAGAATGACCCTCAAGTGGTCTTCTGGTTCTCGAAGCGTCGCTTGGACACGTGGCGCTCTTTGATGCGACTGGGAAAAGACGTGGAGCACGCTTCCCTGCGGCCAGTCGTGGGTGCAGAGTCCTTATAAATAGGACCTTGTTCTCTGCTGTCAAGGGTTATCATCCTCTCAGACTTCTTCTTCCTTCCTAGCGCTCCAGTCGAAAATGAGGTTCAGCACCTCTGAGCTTCGAAAGGCAGCGAAGAGGAGGGCTATTGATCCCAAAAGAAAGAGGAGTCCGGGGTTCTTCGAACCGAGCGACGATGATGAGCCTACCGTGGATCGCTTGGAGAAGAGGGTCTCCGCATATTGGAGGCTCAACTGAAGGGGGCTAGGGCCCAGGTCGTGGCAGCAGTCGCGGAGGTGGAGGGGGCCAAGAAGGAGGCGGCAAGCGCCGTCTCAGACTTCAAGGCGTCCGCTGCTTTCAAGGAGGAGATCATCGAAGCGGCTCTGGACTCTTACCATCAGGGGTTCCGGGAGTGCAGGGGGAATGCTTTCAAGTTCTATGACTTGAAGGGCCTGGACAACATCAAGCCCTCTGTTCCCTTTCCCGGACATGAGTTTGATTCTGACTCCGAAGAGGGATCGGATTCTGGTCCAGATAGGAACCCCGGGGCCCCTTCATCATCCTTTCAGAACTTTCCCCGCCGGTACGGGAAAGAGCCGGGGGGAGGTTATTGAAATGCTTTCCCGCAACCCTTCTCCTTTTTTTTTTTGTCCTCTCTTTGTGAGAGTTTTTTTTTTTGGTAAGAACTTCGAAAAAGAATGAAATATCCTAACTTTTCTTACCTCTTTCCATGTGTCCTTTGCGATATGTTACATTATGTCACGTCTAGAGCGTAGATTCCTCGGACCATTCGCGGTCTATAGGGAAGATGTGAGGTCAGCTGGGCCATCATAGAGATGTTTGTTGTCGACAGGAAAGACGACATTGGTCCTTTTAAGCACGTTTTCGGATTTACCGTTGGGTGGGATGTCTGCACCGTCCCTATGCATTTCTGTCATGATCAAGGTAGGCTGTTTAGGCCCGTCCCGGCGCGTCTTTGGATTTACCGTAGGGTAGGTTATGAAAACCATCCCGCGTCTTTTTTAGGATAAGGTAGGCTGATTAGGCCCGCCCCGGCACGTCTTCGGGTTTCCCGTAGGGTAGGTTATATGAACCATCCCTGTGCCTTCGATCTTCTTGGTGGCCTGACTAGGCCATCGTTGCGCTCGTCGGGCACACCGATAAGGTGAGTGGATCAGACTCTCCTTTGCGTAGTTGGCCGATTTCTTAGTTCGGTCCACTTAGGCTGTTGCCGTTCAGTCGGGGCAACAAGCCGTTCTGAGTTGAGTAGAGTTGAGCAAATTTGCACAGGAAATTTAGGAATCTGTTTATTAATAATATTTGCGAAGGTTTTGTACATTTCATGACCGGGATAGAGGTTTCCCATATAGGATCTTGAGTCGATATGCTCCTGGTCGAATGACCTCTTCGACTTGGTACGGACCTTCCTAGTTGGGGGAAGTTGACCCTGTTCTATTGGCTTGGATACTTCTGCACTTCGCAATACCATGTCCCCTGTGCAGAAGATCTGCTCCTTCACTCTGGAGTTGTAATATTTGGCGACCTTTTGTTGGTACGCCGCCATTCTTATCTGAGCCTGAAGCCTGGTGCTTGGCAGCAGATCCAGGTCGATCCTTGTACGTTCGAAGTTTCCAGGCTCTTCGTAGTTGTCAACTCTTAAGAATTGTAGGGATACTTCGATAGGTAGTACGGTTTCGGTACCGTATGATAGGTTGAACGGAGACTTGCTGGTGGCCGTTCTTGCGGTAGTTCGGTACGTCCAGAGAACGGAGGTCAACTCTTCGGCCAAAAGTCCTTTGGCGACGTTCAACCTCGTCTTCAGACCGTGGAGAATGGTCCGATTAGTTGCTTCGGCTTCTCCGTTAGACTGTGGGTGGACAACGGAGGTCAGCCGGTGCTGAACATGATACCGAGCGCAGAAGTCCTTGAACTTCGGATTGTCGAACTGTCTTCCATTATCCGTGATTATGATATGTGGGATGCCAAACCGGAATATGATGGAATTTTTTACAAAATTCTCTACCTTGCCTTCTGTGATCTGGGCCAGTGGTTCGGTTTCTACCCACTTTGTGAAGTAGTCGATGGCCACAAGGAGGAACTTCCTTTGTCCAGAGGCCGGCGGGAATGGGCCAAGAATATCCATTCCCCATTGGGCAAAAGGCCAAGGGGCCGTCAGTTGAGTTAAGTGAGTTGCAGGTTGCCTCTGAATATTAGCGTACATTTGGCATTGGTCACACCTTCCTACGAAGTCAGTCGAGTCATTCTGGATGGAGGGCCAATAATATCCTTGTCGAATGATCTTGTACGCCAAAGACTTACCTCCCAAGTGATCACCGCATATGCCCTCGTGGACCTCTCTCAAGACGTAATCCGCATCCGTCGGTCCCAAGCACTTTAGCAGTGGTTGAGAAAATGACCTCTTATAGAGGGCCCCGTCTAAGATGACATATTGGGACGCCATCCAGCGAATTTTCTTGGCCTCTGTCTTATCTCCCGGTAGCACGCCCTCATTTAGGAACTTGATGATGGGATTCATCCAGCTTGGCTTGGCGTCGATCTGGTACACCTCCATAGCCTCTTCGGCTATACTTGGAGTTTCAAGATGTTCAACAAAGGTGCGCCCGAGAAATTTTGGTGTTGTAGAAGCAAGTCGAGATAATGCATCCGTCTGGGAATTTTCTGATCGAGGGACATGGATAATCTCGAAATGCTTCAGTTGAGAGGATAAGCCTCGTACCTTCTCTAGGTATTGCATCATGGTTGGGTCCCTGGCTTCGTATTCTTTTTTAACTTGGTTCACAACCAATTGGGAGTCTGAAAAGGCCCGGAGTTGTTGAACTCCCAAATTTTTGGCGATCTAAAGTCCGGCGAGCAAGGCTTCGTATTTAGCTTGGTTGTTAGAAGCATGGAAGGAGAATCGAAGTGCATTCTCTATGGCATGACCATCGGGTTCGGCCAGCAGAAGACCGGCTCCACACCCATTAGCATTGGCAGCTCCATCCACGTGGAGCACCCAAACGGACTTCGTCTCCTTCGAAACTTCCCCTTCTGTCGAAGGTACTTCGTTTTTGGGCCTCCAGGTGCATTCAACCAGGAAATCAGAGAGCACCTGGGCCTTCATAGCTGACCGGGGCTGAAAGCTGATATCGAATTCACTTAACTTCACAGCCCACTTGGCTATCCTTCCTGAGGTATCCGGAGACCGGAGAACGGCCTTGAGCGGTTGATCAGTCAGCACCACGATAGCGTGGGCATGGAAGTACGGTCATAGTCGCTTTGCTGCAATCACCAGAGAGTAAATCAGCTTCTACATCTTCGCATATCGCGTTTCAGCATCATGCAGAACCTTGCTGATGTAGTAAATCGGCTTGTGGGATCCGTCTTCATCTTTTCAGATAAGGACCGAACTAATTGCTTCATCTGAAGCAGAGAGGTATAGGTAAAGCACCTCGCCCTCTTGAGGTTTGGAGAGTAGAGGCGGGTTTTCTAGGTGCTTCTTTAATTCTTCAAAGGCAGTACGATAGTCTTCGGACCATTCGAAGCCTTTTGACTGCCGAAGTACCTTGAAGAATGGGAGACATTTCTCGGTTGAACGAGAAATGAACCTGTTTAGGGAGGCAATTCTTCCTGTTAACTGCTGGACTTCTTTCTTGCAGGAGGGATGCCTTATATCTTTTAGGGCTTGGATCTTCTCAGGATTTGCCTCAATCCCTCATTTGGTGACAAGAAAACCCAAGAACTTACCCGAAGTGACCCCGAAGGCGCACTTCGCCGGGTTCAGCTTCATGCGGTAACGTCGCAGAGCACTGAATGATTCTTGCAGGTCTTGGATATGATCTTTTCGGAGGAGGCTCTTGACGATCATGTCGTCGACATAGATCTCCAGTTGCTTTTCGAACACTTTGTTGATTAGCCTTTGAAATGTTGCCCCGGCGTTCTTGAGACCAAATGGCATCATCTTGTAGCAGTAGAGACCTTTGTCGGTGACAAACGCCGTCTTCTCCTCATCTCGGGGATCCATCCTGATATGATTATAGCTAGAGAAAGCTTCCATGAAGCTCAGTAGTTGGTGGCCGATAGTGGCGTCGACTAGTGATCAATCTTTGGGAGAGGGAAGCATCTTTTGGGCAAGCCTTATTGAGGTCTGTGTAATCGATGCAGATCCTCCACTTGCCATTAGCTTTTTTCACCATTATCACATTGGCCAACCATTCGGGGTAGTGGGCCTCTCGGATGAACCCTGCTCTGAGGAGTTTGCTTACTTCCTTGTCCACAGCTTTCTGTCTTTCAGGAGCAAAGCTTCTATTCTTTTGCTGGACTGGCTTATACCCGGGAATAACTTCCAGCCGATGAGTGATTACTTCGGCAGGAATCCCTGGCATATTCGAAGCTGTCCAGGCGAAGACATCGGATTGTCTCTGAGGAAGCGAATCAGCGCTGTTCTGGTTTCTTCGTCAAGCAGACTCCCGACCTGCACAACTTTGGTGGGGTCTTCCTTTGTCAAAGGTACCAGGACAGTTCTTTCCATGGGTTCACCAGAATCTGTGGTTGTCTCTCGGATCCAACTGATCCAGGATGGCAGAATCATTGAAGTGCTTGTCTTGGATCATTAGGCACTGCCGTGCCGCTTTCTGATTTCCTCTAACTTCTCCGACACCATTCTTGGTGGGGAAGCATACTAGGAGATAATGAGAGGACATGACGGTCCGAAATTTGTTCAGGCGGGCTGCCCGAGAATGATGTTGTAAGCCGAGGGGGTCGGACTACCGTGAAGTTGATTGGCAGTATTTTTTGTCGAGGTTCAGTGCCAAGGGTCATAGGCAATACTATTTGTCCCTCGGCATCAACTTGATTACCCCCGAAGCCAGTGAGTGGTATGGGGGATCTCCGTAGTTGATGTCTAGGAAAACACATTTTAGAAAATGCATCGTAGATCAAGACATCGGTCGAACTTCCATTATCAACAAGGATTCGCTGTACATCATAGTTGGCCACAACGGTCGAGATTACAATGGGATCATCATGCGGGAGCCGGACTCCCGCGAGGTCATCGTCGGAGAAGAGGATAGCGTTGTTGTCCTTGAGTCGCTTTGGGACATCGTCCTCGTCTCTTCTCCAGTCGATAGGCTGGTGTATCATCCCCACACCTCCGTTGGTGGGCCTTTGATTTGGCAGTTCGTCCTCTGCAGGAGGTGGCTGGGGAACAGTAGCTTCCGACCGAGATCCTTGACGGCCAATGTACCGTCCCAAATACCCTCTTTTGATAAGATCCTCAATCGCATCCCTCAACTAGATGCATTCTTCAGTATTGTGGCCATGGTCCCAGTGGAATCGGCAGTATTTGTTCCTATTCCTTACGGAAGAGGAGGCCTTCATGGGACGGGGCCGTTGGAGATAGTTTTCTTTCTCTATCTCCATGAGGATCTTTTCTCGAGAGAGGTTGAGGGGGGTGTAGGAGTCGAATCTTCCTCCCGATGTTCTGGACCTGGGAGGACTTCTTCGACGGTCAGTATATTTGTTGTTGTTATTGGACATCGGGGGACCTTGTCCCTTGTTGTTCTTCTTTTTTGAAGGGGGCTTCCCTTCGATCAGTCGTCGGTTAGCCGTCTGCTCTTCAGCATCGGCGTATTTCTGAGCCCTTGATAGGAGCTCAGCGTAGCTTTTGGGAAACTTCTTATCCAGGAAAAAGGTGAGTCTGGATGTGCGAAGTCCCTTCTTCAGTGCATACATGGCCACATGCTCGTTGAGATTGGGGATCTCAAGTGTGGCCGCATTAAACCTGGAGTTGTAGTCTCGCAGGCTTTCTCCTTCGTTTTAATGGAGGAATAGTGTGTCCGTATTCGGGGGGTCTTGCTGTAAGTCCTGAAATGCAAGACAAACAATTTCTTTAACTTGGAAAAAGAATCGATGGTACCTGGGCGGAGGCTTGAGTACCATATCCGAGCGGCTTTCTTCAAGGTGGCTGGGAACGCAAGGCAGTACATCGTGTCCGAATCTTCTTGGATCATCATATGGGCCTTGAAACTGTCCAAGTGGTCGAAGGGATCGTAGGTACCGTCGTAGGGTTCCACCTGGGGAACCCTGAAGTGCCGAGGGATGACTTCGGTCATGACATGATCGGTGAAGGGCGGGCGTAGATCGCCTACTATCAAGTCGTTGTGATCTTTTAGGTCCTGCAACCTCTGCTCTCGCGCCCTTGCCATTTCCGATTCGATGGCTTTGAATCTTCCATCGTAATCGTGGGGAGCCTGCTTCGGCGCCCTCTCTACGGGAGTAGAGTCTTCGGAGGAGGGTGAGGGAGTTTGCCTAAGCCTTTTCCCTTTCCGCGGGGAGTTAACGGGCCTAGGTAGCCTTGAGCTTTGGCCTTCAGGAGAAGGCCGAGAATGGGAGGAGAGATGTGTTGATTTCTCCCGAGGGGCTCTCTTTCTCCGAGATCGAGAGCTATGTCTGGAGGCGGCCGGTGGATTTCCCACCGGAAAATCTCTGTTTTGGAAATCTTGAACCATGGCCGTAAGATTGGTGACCTGGTTTACAAGAGCTTCAAATTGCTGCAACCCCACGACAACTGTGGGAGGTGGAATGTCATTCTCTCTCGGGGGCGCACCCCCCTGGGATGGAACACGACTTCGACTCGTGGAGGTGATCTGAGTCTTTCCTCTCGCCATCGGGATACTTCCCCTTGTTAGGGAGGGGAGCTTAAAGAGTGTTGGCGACTTGTCCCCCCTACCTGGCGCGCCAATCTGTTGGCGTGGAGTCCCTGTTCCGGCCGGTCGGAGCTGCTGCACCACAAGACCGCTCCCCGGTTCACCTGCAAAACAGGTCCCTTGCCAGAGTTGCTCCGGCGGGGGACACTCCGATGCCTAAGTCAAGGCGGGCTCCAGCCACAGAATGGGAAAGATTCTGGAGAAGCAAAGGGAAAGGCTCTGTGAATTTTGAGCCTGTGTACCTTTTTTTGTGCATTTCCTCTTACCGCTATTTATAAGGGGCCATCCGGCCTGCGGATCCGTTCTTCTCCCAGTGATTACGGGGAGTTGATTTCTCCCCATGATTGGCAATCATGGATTGTCATTGAGTGGTTCGGCCAGACCGGAGGCGTAGCAGTTGGAGTTGCGCGCCATGATCGTGGCATGGAGATAGTCGATAGTAACCGTTGATTACTGTTGCCTATCTGAGACATATCGTGGATCCATCTTCAGATTTTCCCCGCTTAGGGAGATTTCATAATTAAATCGGGAATCTCCTCGTCTTCGGATCTTCTCGGTTGGAGGTCTTGTCTTCAGCGTGAGTCGAGGACTTGGTATTTACCAAGGGTCGGAGATTGTGTCTTCGGCAGGAAACGAAGAGTATGTCTTCGGAAGTCGACGAGAAGCCTGGTCTTCGGTTAGGGCCGAAGACATAATCCGAAGGTCTTGCCTTCGGATGTCGTAGGCCGGCGGAGAGCCTTGAGTTGCCCGCGGTTGGCCTGATCTTTCTGGGCCCGAAGTTGTTGATTCGGAGGAAAGGTCTTCGGTCGGCAGAATCGGTGTTCGGCTCGTGCTTGGACCGGGATATCCCAACACTTCTAATTGAATTGGCAAATTTTGATTATTCTTTTTCTCACACCACCAGTTGAAACCTCACCTCTCTGCCAATATTGTGCCATCTTTCTAAATGCCTATATTGTGACCTCATTCCCAAGGCCATTTTTCCAGCATTGACAACTCTTATTGCATCATTTGTTCTACTCAGGCCTGCCAATGGGTTGGGTCAAGAACTGAACTGACCTAGAACATGGTCTTGCCCTACCTAAACCAATTACCTGACCTAAAATGGTTCTCATGCATTCTAGATCAAAACCCTTGATGAATTGCCTATTCTGATGTTCCCTTCTCCCCACGATTGCCTCCCTCTTCTTCGCTGCCCTAAGGCCTAGGCAGATGGTGGCGTTGTTGATGAGGGAGGCTTCATCGATTTTGTTGACAGCAGAAGAGGCTTGGCGAAGTTGTTATTGTTGATGTGGTGAACTCACTGTGGATCTTGGTGGCAGATATGGGAGTGATGGCTGCGATCGCTGTGGAAGGGGGCTGATGGTGTTGTGGCTGTCAAACATCACAATGGCTGTTCTCATTGTGGTCATTGTGATAGAGCCATGAGGATCCATCGGGAGCAGGGGAGTGGTTTTTGATATCAGGGAGGAAGAAACAATGAGGTTAGGGTCTTGGAATGAGAGAAGAGGAGAGGACGTAAATTCGTAATTGGGTTGAATCGGGTAAAATTGCGTAATGGGTCAGGTTGGTATGAGTCGGGTTAGACCTGAATCATTAATAGGCCTGGTGGTGCAAGTTGCTAGATATGCTACTTCTATTCTTGCAGCATTTTCCCTCTGCCCATCATCTTGAATAATATTGTTTCTTGTTCACCTTCCATCTTGCTATCCTTTACCATCATTTTTTTGGCTTACCATCTGAGTGAAACCTGGATAATTTGGTTTGACAATTTTAATCATGCTGTCAATTTTGTGAAATAAACACATGATGAAACTGCAACACTATCCAGTGACATTGTGTGTTTAGGGGAAAGATGATTTGTTATTTCATCAAAAAATGTCTGCCTTTTGCAACAATGTTATATTATATAGACATGCTGACAGAAATGTCTAAGATTTCTGTAGATAGTCGAGAGAAAAGGTAAGGGGAACGAGTTACCATGACACAGAAAATTGTCACATGGGCAATGACAAGGATGGCTTTGATGCATTAAGGGCTAAGGTGATCATGCTCTAATTTTTCTCTCCCAAATGAAAGGAGGATTAAAGAGCATAAAACTTCATGTTTTAACTGTCTTATTTCTGGATCATGGGAACTCTTAACAACAATAACGTTTAATGGACTTAAAAGACAAATAATGAATTAATAATGATTTATTAACCATGTGTTAAATAAGAATCTTGTTCTTTATAATACCTTGAATGCTTTCTGCGATGATGAACCTGGTCTTTATAATACCTCGAAAGCTTTCTGAGATGATGAACATTGTATAAAACAGTGCATTATCACATGAGTTTTTATATCTCCTTTCCTACATTGCGATTTTTATTGGTTTCTAGCTACTTGTCAAGCCCAAAAATCCCAAAAATTGGTATTGCATTTTTGTTGTTTACTCTTATTCTATGATATATATAAGATGTCATTAACTTGGATGTTTCAAAATTGTGGCATGTAGGTGGTTTGGCGTACAACTCAATCCCCATTTTATGGGAATTGACCTCAAGTATGTGAATCATTCTTTTCTTTGCCTGATCTTATTCCTTGTTGTCCATGGAAAATGGAAACTCCTTATCATGCATTATAATCATAAATATATTATGGCATTTTTAGTACTTATGGGTGATTCCTTACTATGCCTAGTACTTATGGGTCAGAAAGTGCCGGTTTGGGTCAATGCACACCTCAGGACGGGGTGGTACATATTTGTATGGGGTGGTGCAGGGCTTATACCAACTAAAACTTGAGTTTCATTCTACTTCCAATTTGGCACTGTACAGTAAGCCCCGTACCAAGCTATATGGGATGGTATGGCAAACCATGGGTAGAAAATTATTTCAAAGTTTTTATCAAATATCAAAATCGCCTAAAAGAGCTTTCAGCCTCGAAGAAGCACTTTTTGGAGGGCGAACAGCTCTATTAAATGGAGCCCATGTAAAGAGAAATAAAACAGTGGGATTGGCCCATAAAATTCAGATAAAACATCGACCTTTGTGCTTACTGTACCGATCAGTTATGTGAATGAGTTGGGAATGGGAAAATCATTAACCAGGTGGGTTTAGTTCAGCTAGCTTGACCTAATCTATGCTGTTGTACCACCATAGGCTTGGGACAGGCTTCGAGTCCTAATGCAATGAATCCTTGTCAAGCCTGTTATTTCATTCGAGCATTAACTATATACTAGTATATTTTATTCAACACAACTTCCTAAATGTAGAGAAACTTAATGTGAACTTACTGCTGATAAGAAACTTGTTTTGTGTATTAATATGGTTACCTGCCTTTATGATATTGTGACCAAGGATCATTGAATCAGTATCGGGACCCATACCGGTCAGCGACCGGTATGGTACGGTATTGTACCATATTGTACCATACCATATCATATCGGTACATGTACCGCCTTGGTGAATTGAAAAAAAACTATCTTCCTCCTTTCAAGCAGGATCGTTGAACCGGACTTGAATTGGACCCGAATCGGGCCGTACCGGTCCGAACCGATCCATACCGGTCCGGCTCAGGTCAATTTTTATGGTTTGGATCCCGAACCATTTTTTAGGACTGAATCATACTGGTTCTTAGCCGGTACGGTATGGTATGTCCCAAACTGGGCGGTTTGGGACGATACCGGAAACCTTGATTGTGACAATTGTCAAAATTCTGGATAAAATTGTTCGTCATTATACCAAAGTCTTTGTTAAAGATTGTTAGTCAAATTGTGTTCTGGCTTAGCCCTCTCTTTCTTCATGCTAGCAAATTATGGAGAGAATATAGTTTATACTGCCAATTTATAGCAACGGATAATTATCAGTTATGTTATATATTCTTCCAGTGGATTTTGAACCCTACTCCTTTTCTAGATTCTTTTTTGTGAGAGCTGGAATGATGGGATGGTTATTGATCAATCTCTCTCTATTGGCAAAGAGCTATCTAACTGGCACTGCAAACCTTTCAATCATCCTTTACCACCTTTTTTGTGCGGTATTGTGGTATCTAATTTTCAAATCTGTTGGTGCTTCTAAAATTAGAAGTTAGTGATATTTTTTTTTCTTATTTTTTCCTGCAGTTGTATATTGCAGACTACTTCTTCTATGAGGAGTTCATGACCTCCACGTAAGTATGTCTTTTTCTTCTCCATAAGCAAAATCATCTTATTGTAGTGGAGAAAGAAAGCGATAATGAATTGGCATGTTTGAGTTATTATTATATTTTTAATGTTGTAGTGGATTCAACTCTATTTCATCCGTTTTCTTTCTTCTCTTCTGTTACCAATTTCTCTTTTCCCTCATGTATGAATGCCTATCGCTTTGGCATCAAGTCCTCAACCTTCCTGCACGTGTATAAGTAATTGGATTCTTTCATGCAAGCCATTGCCTTAGTCATCAAAAATTTAGTGGTTCAATGGATTTTGCAAGTTCCAGACTTAGAAATATATCTGCATTCAAATTGCACCATGGAGTGCGGCATCCATATTTAATTTCAATGTATTTCTATTCGGAGCCATCCACTGTCCACATTCAATCCATCCTTGTGAACTTTAACTGCTGCAAATCCCTGTTGATTCACTTGTTTAAAAACAGTGTCTGAAGTTACTAGGATTTTGTTATTAGTTTTCACAGAATGCGTGGAAGAATAGCTTCATTGAGCACCTGCATGTTTGACATTCTTTGTTGTCTAAAAATATCATCGGTTTTCTGAAAATGCTTTGCCATATTTGCTATGAAAGATAAATTCAATTTGCAAATAGGGCCTCTTCCTGTGTCACTTATATTATCTGAAAAGTGATTAATATTCATGTTCCAACCAAGGTTCAAGAAAGAAATTACCTGCTTCCAAGCTCTTGATTTATCGGTGCAATCATGCAAGATGTGCTTTATTGCTTCCACCATGCTCAAATGGAAATTGAATTGATGGGTCGGAGATCAACTAAATAATCTTTTTCATTATTTTAGTCCTGTTCTGTAGGAATTATAGACTTAAAGATAGCATTGACATTATCATTGTTGAAATGCTTTTCTATCAAAATAGGATCTGTTATGGACTTGCGCTACATGAGAGTTAGGTTTGTGTTGGCATGCAGGTGTCTGTCTAAGCATTGTTCTTCTTACAAAGCCTTGTTCGAGAGTCATCCACATTGTGTCGGGTGTGGGTTCCTAATGATAAAATTGAAAGATCTAGATAATATGGGTTATGGACTATGACTTTTGGTCTGCGTTGCATGGACATGGATATAGGAACTGGATTTTGACATGTGACCAAGTGGCTGACCTGGCAAGAGGAAAAAAAGAGATATGAGAATACACAGAAAAAAATAATATTAATTAAATTATATATGTTGTGTAAAAGAAAATATTAGAATATATTATTTGCTAAGGACTTTGACTGTGTTTTTTAAACTTTCTAATTTGTTGAGAGATACAAAGAAAAAACATTTTGAAAAGTTATTTCATTATCTACATCCTTTACCAATCTCTAAAATAGAACGAAAAGGCTGATAGGTTCATCTTGTTATGGAAGAGTCAACTTGTCCACCTGAATGTAAAAGCTAGAGAAAATAAATATCCAAGTGTTTGGCATGTCTCTGACATGAATTCTTGGAGCTGGACATGAGTGTCCATCTAACACAGCTTGTGGTCAAGAAAGCTCTATGTATGTAGGGTTATGCAGATTGTTGCATCAGAATGTCATTCTGAGCTAACCCTTTAATTCCCGTGAAAGGCAACTTCTTTGTTGCATCAGAATGTCATTAGAATGCTGATTGGTGTGTATGGAAACTTATTTGCCACAATTTAGTCTCATAATTTAGTCTCATCTACATAGGAGCTGTTGACGTCGAACCCCCGCGGACCGGATGGAACGACAGGATCATCGGTGCGCCTCCCGCGATCCCTGCAAAACAGGTCCCTGACCGGAATTTCTTCGGTGGGGGATACTTCGATATTTAAGTCAGTGAGGATTCTAGCAATAGAATGGAGTGTTCTCAAGGAAAAGAAAGTGAAAGTAGCTTAAAAGTGAATAGCCTTAGTTTTTCTGGCTTTACTTGACTTACCGTGAGTGTCCCCTCTTACCAGTATTTATAGTGGTAGTCATGTCTAACTGCAGTCGACTCCACTTGCCCTTAGTTAAGCGGGGTTAACTTAACCCCCCTAACCAAAAGTGCTTGCTGCTTGAGATGGCCACTTTGATGCTATTGGAGTTGGAGTTCGTGGCCACGTTGTTGGTTACAATAGCCGTATCCACGTTTAGAGATTCGAGGCTAGTTGGAGATTTGCTTTAGAGCCACTCCCTCAGAAAGGGCCGAAGTCGAGCTGGTTGATCGTCTTGTGCCTATCCTCTCCGGAGCAGGCTAAAGACATCTTGACCACTCGCGTCGGAGCTGCCTTCTTCGGAGTGGACTGGATTGCTTACTTCGTACTTGCTTTCTTTTGAACAATTGGAGAAATAAAGTGATCATCTTTTTTGGACTAACCTTCTTCGGATCGGTCTTCTTCGGACTAATGTGAAGAAGATCGATCGGTCACTCGATGGTGAATAGCTGAAAGATAGGCTTCGGGACCAGTGTTTTCGGCTAGGCCGAAGACTGACTCTGAAGTGGTGCTGTAGCGTCGTTGTGTCGTCTTCGATTCTTCTGGCATAAACGACCGGTTCGAAAAAGACCCGACCGGATCTTTAAACTGGGGGTTAGCCTTAGTTGAGCCGGCGTATCCTAACAGTTGCCTCCCACTCCTAGTTAACGAAGCAATTATCTGCTTCGAAAAGTGGGAGTGCTGATGATTTTTCGTTTGCTGGCGAAAAAGGCATAACCAATGATGGCAAATCTTCGATTTAGTCATCCGCCATAACTGCCCCCTGATTCGATAGTCGTGCGGAGGACAGGTGTCACCTTATTATTGGCGCCTGGAAGGAAGACGGCGAGTCGACGTGCGTGCGCCTTTTATTATCAATGCCGAACGCGCTGGCATTTAGGTGGCCGTGCTTTCACGCCATCTGGGTGTCACCAAGTTTTCTTTTCTCGAAGACGGTTATTAATGCCGCATCAGCTTCAAGGAAGCTGCTCCGGGTTTGAAGCGTCGCTTCAGTACGTGGCGTTTCCTAGTTGGCTCGGCGTGAGGTGTGGTACACGTCCTCTATAGGCACGAAGCGACAAGGCTCTGGGCCGTTAAATAGGATTCATCTTCCTAGTCTCTGAAGGTTCTTCAAGCAGTAGAAAAGTGAGTCCTTCGCTCCAGAGTTACTCTTCCCCTCCATATCGTAAAGATGAAATTTAGCCTTAAGGACCTCCGGGAGATGTCTTGAAAAAGGGTCGCCGTCATGGAGCCGGAAGGGGGACCTAGTGCGAAGGTCCGTGGGGGCAATGATGATTCTTTTTGGGCCAAGGAAGCGGCCCGCTTGGAAAGGAGGGTGCAGACCCTCCAGACCCAACTAGAGGAGGCAAATGCTCGGGCCATAGCGGCGGTTGTGGCGGCGGAGTCGGCCAGGAAGGAGGCGACGGAGGCCATCCCCAAGTTTCTGGCATCACATGCCTTTAAAGATGAGGTCGCCGAGGCTGTCATGGACTCTTACCATCGGGGATTCTAAGAGCACAAGAGTAAGGCCTTCCGCTTCTATGACTTAAAAGGGCTGGACAACATCAGGCCTTTTGTTCTGTACCCCAGGCAAGAGGATGAGTCTGACTTCGAGGAGTCAGAGTCAGAGAAGGCGGAGGCGAAACCCGAAGCCTCCCCGAGCGCCTCACAGGGGCCTGGTGTCGTCCGTCGATTTGGAAAGGGGCCGGTGGCCGATTTTTAGATCTTCCTTTCCTATTACCCTTTCTTTTCCTCTCTTGTTTTTTTTTGCAATCCCGTTGATTGTACAATTCTACTATTAATGAATGAAGATGCTTTTTGGTTGGACAGACGCGTTCCAAAATAATGTTAAGTGTGAACTCTTTGGCATAGCAGATATTAGAGAAGTCTGTTCGTTCACTTGGATCGGATTTGCTGCTAAGGTAGGCCGATTAAGCCATCCTCGGGGCATCTATTGATAACAGAGAGTTGTTTGGACCCACCTCGGCACGTTTGCAGATTTATCGTAGGGCAGGTTACTTAGACCATCCCTGTGCCTTCGATTGATGTTAAGGCAGGCTGATTAGGCCCACCTGCGCTTCTGCGGATTTACCGTAGGGTAAGTTACGTGAACCATCCACGCGCCTTTAATTGATGTTAAGGCAGGCTGATTAGGCCCATCTCGGCGCGTCTGCGGATTTACCGTAGGATAGGTTTTGTGAACCATCCCTGCGCTTTTGATTGTTGATCATAAGGTGGCCTGGTTGGGCCATCCTTTGCGCTCATCGGGCATACCGATAAGGCGAGTGGATCAGACTCACCTTTGTGCTGTTTTGTTGTTGATCATAAGGTGGCCTGATTAGGCTCTCCTTTGCGCTCGTCGGACATACAGGTAAGGCGAGTGGATCAGACCCACCTTTGCACTTTTTGTTGGTTTCATCGGTTGGGTTACTGAGACCATCCTTGTATCATTGATTGACAATAAGACAGGCTGACTCGACCCATCTTCAAATATATTTTTATTGAAGTCTTCCCTGGTGGGAACTTTCATTGATAGTACTTGCGGAGATTTTCTACATTTCAAAGCCAAGATAGCATAGCACTAGCCAAAGTCTCGAGTCGATACGTCTCTGGACGTATGACTTCTTTGATTCGGTAGGGGCCTTCCCAGTTAGGAGAGAGCTTACCCTGTTCTGTTGGCCTGGATACTTCAGATTTTCGCAGTACTAGATCTTTGGGTCGGAAAGTTCGTTTCTTCACCCTGGAGTTGTAATATTTGGCGGCTCTCTACTGATATGCCGCCATCTTCATCTGAGTAGAAAGTCTAGCACCCTGTAGCAAGTCCAGATCCACCTTTCGGTGCTCCAAATTCTCGGCTCCTTGTACTGGTCGATCCTTAAGGATTGTAGGGTAACCTCCACAGGAAGAACTGCTTCTATTTTATAAGCCAAATGGAATGGAGATTCGCCAGTTGCCGTTTTAGGAGTTGTTCGATATGCCTAGAGAACTGAATTCAGCTCTTCGGCCCAGAGCCCTTTGGCGTCGTTCAGCCGGATCTTCAGACCATGGAGGATGGTCCGATTTGTGACTTCGGCTTCTCCGTTGGCTTGGGGATGACCATGGTTCGTGGTACCGTCCCGTACCGTCCGGTACAGGGCGTACCGTACTGTACCGGCCAAGAGCCGGCATGGTTTGCCATCTAAAAATAGTCCGGACACCGGACCGTTGAAAAAAAATAAATTTTTTTTTTTCGTGCCGGTATGGTAAGGTACCGGTACCAGTACGAACCGCCTGGTTCGGCCCGGTTTGGGTCGGTTCGGGTCGGTTCAGGGTCGGTTCAGTGAGAGGGGTAGAGAAAGATTGTTTTTTTTTAATTTGGCATGCCGGTACACATGCCGGTATGGTACGGTACAGACCGTACCGTACCGTACTATCCGCTGACCGGTACGGGTCTCGGTACCTGTTCAGCAGACCTTGGGGATGACCAACAGATGTTAATTTGTGGTGTATGTGATACTGGGCATAGAAGTCCTTGAATTTGGGTTTATCGAATTGTCTCTCATTGTCGGTGATTATGGCATACGAAATTCTGAATCGAAAAATGTTCTTGACAACCTTCAATTTTTCCTTCAGTGATATGCGCTAGGGGTTTATCCTCGACCCACTTGGTGAAGTAGTCGATAGCTACGACAAGGAATTTTCGTTGTCCGGATGCTGGTGGAAACGGGCCAAGGATATCCATGTCCCACTGTGCGAAGGGCCATGATGCCGTTAACTGGGTGAGTTGGCTCGCGGGCCATCTTTGAATGTTGGCATACCTCTGGCATTGTTCACATCTTCGGACGAAATCAATGGAATCTTTCTGGGTTGTCGGCTAATAATATCCTTGACGTATAATCTTTTACGCTAGGGATCTTCCTCTCAAGTGATCTCCACATATGCCCTCATGCACTTCTCTTAGGGTGTACTTGGCGTCTGTGGGCCCCAGACACTTCAGCAGAGGTTGAGTGAAGGATCTCTTATACAATGTTCCGTCCAGGACAACATATTGGGATGCCATCCAACGGACTTGCTTGGCCTCGATCTTGTCCTCAGGTAGTGTACCCTCATTCAGGAATTTAAGAATATGATCCATTCAGCTTGGTTCGTGCTCCCTGATGCACCTCTTGCGCTTCTTCTGTTATACTTGGAGTTTCAAGGTACTTCATGAAGGTGTGACCGAGGGAATCTAGGATGGTGGTGGCGAGTCTGGATAGGGCGTCGACTCGGGAGTTCCCGTTCGTGGGACGTGGGCAATTTTGAAGAAATCGAGCTGCGACACCAAGTCCCGCACTTTCTCCAGGTAACGGATCATGGCAAGATCTCGTGCTTCAAACTCGCCTTTTACTTGGTTTACTACCAGCTAAGAATCTGAAAAAATTCGAATTTTCCGAATCCCCAAATTCTTGGCGATTCAGAGCCAGCAAGGAGGGTTTCGTATTCAGCCTGGTTATTGGAAGCATGGAAGGAAAAGTGTAGTGCGTATTCCATAATGGGCCCTTCTGGGCTGGCTAGTATGAGGCCTGTTCCGCATCCTGCCGAGTTTAAAGCCCCGTCTATATGGAGTGACCATGTAGACTTCAAATTCCTTCAGATGGCCTCATCTTCTTCGGCTTGTTGCAAGTCACCTTTTGGGCCCTATGTACATTCGGCTATAAAATCAGTCAGCACTTGTGCTTTCATCGCCGTTCTGGACTGGAAGCTGATGTCAAACTCTCCAAGTTTTATGGCCCACTTAGCTATCCTCCCCGAAGTGTCTGGACAAAGGTTCACCGAACTGTGCCGAACCGGCCGGTACGGTTCGGCTTTAAAAAATGGCACAGTCGCTTTAAAAAATCAAAAAAAAAACCTTACCGCATCGAACCGGGCCCGAACTGGTCCGATCCGGTGCAAACCGAACTCGAACCGGTCACACGGTTTGCAACTATTTATATTGCACTTGATAGTCTTCTTAACAAGAAAGCAGAGCTACGTCAGATGTTTGTTAGTCAGGACTGGTAGGAGAGTAGATATGCCAGGGCAAATACTGATGGAAGCAATGTGGAGAATTTAGTGACGAGATAGACATTCTGACAGCGGGCTGAGAGGGTAGTGGAGGTTATCAAGCCTCTATATGAGGTACTTCGTGCCGTGGACTCCGAGAGGTATGCTCAGATGGGCTTCTTATATTTCATGATACAAAGGGCAAAGAAGAAGATTCAGGAGGTAGATCTATCACATGCATATGAGTATATCTGGATCATTGATGGATGGTGAAGTTATCAAATGAGTTTGGATTTGCATCTAGCAGGTACGTAGTATTTTATGAAGTCCCTAAAAATTAAGTTTTAATTAGATTCATACAAGTACGCTTGACTGATTCTTAAAATATTTGTGCATCTTACTATCTAAATCCGAGATTTCAGTACTCCGTACCGGACATTGCCATGGATGAGGATCTTATGTCTGCTCTGCACAATGTTATATATAAGATGGAGCCCGATCCAGATATCGCTGCTGTGCCTTGAAGAAGTTAGGTTAAAATTATTGAATGATTTTTAATAGCATTAATTTTGACAAGCTAACAAATTTTTTTCTAGCAGACGAAATTTTTTATGGAGGCATAGATTCATTTGGATCCACTGTAGCGATCAGAAGTAAATCAAAGATGAATCCTGGTAGGTATTACTAAGGAGTAAGTCTAATATTATATCAGGATTAAATTTTTTATTTTGCCAAATCTAAAATTCTAAATGATGTAATGTCCTTTACAGTTGAATAGTGGGTGCATTTTGGTGGATCTGCTAAAAATTTGAAGGTTCTTGCAGTGAAAATCCTCTCCCAGACGGTGTCCTCCAGTGGATATGAGCGCAACTGGTCTACATTTGGTCTTATCCACTCCAAACAGAGGAACTGTCTGAAACAGAAACGTCTCAACGATCTTGTGTATGTACACTATAATTTAAGGTTGAGACTAAAATGTATTCAGGAAGAAGTAGAATTGAAATATCCTGATCCCACTGCAAGTTCATATATTGATGAGGATGAAGATCCAATGATTGGGTGGGTCATGGGTCAGCAGCAGCAGCAGTCAGAGATTTATGAGCCAGGATCGTCTCCTCGACCAGCCAGTTTTGTAGCTAGTGAGGCTGGGATGGATGCTAGATAATGGGCAACAAGTCATATTCCTCACAGAGCTCCAGCAGATACAGCACATCGTCCGTTCCCACTATCTAGTAGATCTAGAGACAGAAAAAGGAAAGGCAGTTGCACCTTCATCGGAGCACTCAGTCCACTCAGATGTAGATACCAGAGACAGTGATGATAGTGCTTCAGATAGTGGAGGATCTAGTGATCAGGGAGAGACAGGAGGACATGAGTCGCAGCCACCTAGTCCTATTCGATTCACTTGGGAGTCGCAGTTTTTCCATGCCACGCAGGATACAAATCATGGAGCACCATCTGATAGACCTCGTGGTGATACGATTCCATATAGGCGACGGGCTCCGCGTGGTCGTTCGGGATACGATATAGCTGCAGATCTTGCACGTGGAGTAGGATCCTTGAATGTATCTGGATCATCCTCATATTCAGTATCCTCTTATCCGCAGCTACCGGCAGCTTATGGTCCATATGATCCATATGATGCATCCGAGATGTCAGCATCCAGTGGTTATTATCTCGGAGCATCTTATGCATCTGATTTTGTTGCTGGTATATTTGGATTCCCCCCTGCACCTGTATTGCCATATCGTCAGTCTCTGGACAGCTCTCAGAGTCGGGATATCAGAGAGGGATCTGCGATTAGTTATGACCCATCACGCATACCTCCTGGGAGGAGTTTAGAGTATCATGCTGCCTGGCAGGAGGGACATGCCGAATTTTCTACAGAGTACATACATGATCCCTATATTTATGGACATCGTCACTCTACCCGATTCTAGATATTGGATGTAATTATATGTTTATGCCACATTTTACTTTCATTAATTGCTAATAATCTTAGTTTAATTATCTTTTTTCTTTATTTCAATTGAAAATAGTCCTAAATATTAGTATTTAGTCATAAACCCTAAAATGGTATGCCATCCTAAACCTTAAATCCTAAACCGGCCTAAACCCTAAATCCTAAACGGCTAAACTCTTAAAAAATAAATCCTAAACCCTAAACCCTAAACCTTAAACCCTTAAAATTAAATAAAAACCTTAAAATTACAAAAAAATAAAAAAAAATCAAAAAAAAAAAATTTGGGCGTACCGGTTTGGATCGGCACGCCCTGCCGTACCGTGTATCGGCACGCCCTGCCGTACCGTGTGTCGGCAGGGTACGGTTTGGTACCGAACCGGTACCGGCCGGCCACGGTACGGTGCCCGGTACCGGTACCGGGAATCTTGGTCTGGACTCTAGAGGACATCCTTCAAAGGCTAGTTTGTTAGGACGATGATAGAGTGAGATTGAAAATACGATCGCAATCGTTTCATTGCAACCACCAATGAGTAAACAAGCTTTTGCATTCTGAAGTACCTCACTTCTGCATTGTGTAAGACCTTACTAATGTAGTAGATCGGCCTTTGGAGGTCGTTGGCTCCCTTCTGGACAAGAACCGAACTGATCGCTTTGTCCGAAGCAGAAAGATACAGGTAAAGAGTTTCCCCCTCTTGAGGCTTCGAAAGTAAAGGAGGGCTCCTTAAGTACCTTTTCAGCTCTTCGATGGTGAGACGACAGTTTTCGGACCATTCGAAGTTTTGCGATTGGCGGAGGACTTTAAAGAAGGGGAGACACCTTTCGGTCGATCGGGAGATGAATCGGTTCAAAGAAGCGATTCTTCCGGTCAACTGCTGCACCTCCTTCTTACAAGAGGGATGTCTCATGCTTCGGAGTGTATGTATCTTTTTGGGATTGGCTTCTATTCCTTATTTAGTAACAAAGAATCCCAGGAATTTGCCAGAGGTCACTTCGAAGATGCACTTAGCTCGGTTCAGCTTCATCCGGTGGCGTCGTAAGGCATCAAAAGATTCTTTTAAGTCTCTGATGTGATCTTCTTTGAGGAGGCTCTTCACGATCATGTCGTCAACATATGCCTCCATATTCTTTCCTAGTTGCTTCTCGAACACCTTATTGATCAGCCTTTGAAATGTTGCCCTGGCGTTCTTCAAACCAAATGGCATCATCCTGTAGCAATATAACCCTTTCTCCATTATGAAGGAGGTCTTCTCTTCATCCTCAGGATCCATTTGTATTTGGTTGTAAGTAGAAAAGGTATCCATGAAGCTCAGTAGCTGATGGCCAGCAGTGGCGTCGATCAATTGGTCTATCTTTGGCAGGGGTAAGCTATCCTTCGGACAAGCTTTGTTGAGATCTGTATAGTCGATACAGATCCTCCACTTGCCGTTGGCCTTCCTTACTATCACAATAGTAGCTAGCCACTTAGGATAACGTACCTCCCTGATGAAGAGGAGCTTATCTACCTCTTCGTCTATCACCCTTTGCCTTTTAGGGGTGAAGTTTCTTTTCTTTTATTGAATCGGCCCGTAGCCAGAAGCAATTTCCAGCTGATGAGTAATTACTTCGGCGGGAATTCCTGACATGTCGGAAGTCGACCAGGCAAACACATTGGCATTGTTTCGTAGGAATTAAATCAGCGTTGCCTTCGTTCCTTCATCAAGTAGGCTTCCGATCTGCTCTGTTCTGGTGGGATCATCTTCGGTCAAAGGCACCGAGATAGTCTTCTCCAATGGTTTCCCTGAATTCTCAGTCGGATGTCTTGGGTCCAGTTGATCCAAGGTTATAAGATCAGCTGACTGCTTGTCCTGTATCATCAGGTATTGCCGGGTGGCCCTTTGATCTCCTCTTGTTTCTTCGATCCCATTTTTGGTGGGAAAGCGCACCAGAAGGTGATACGTGGAGACTGCGGCCTTGAACTTGTTCAAGGCAGGCCATCCCAAGATTGCATTGTAGGTTGATGGGATTCGGACCACCACAAAATTGATGGGGAACGTCTTCTGATGGGGCTCCGTGCCGAGGGTTATCGGCAGCATTATTTCTCCTTCAATTCCGACTTGGTTTCCTCTGAATCCAGTCAGAGGTACAGGAGATCTCTGTAGCTTATTTTTAGACAAACTCATTCTGGAGAATGCATCATATAGTAAAACATCCGCGGAGCTCCCATTATCTATTAAAATTCGTCTTACATCATAGTTGGCCACAACGACCGAGATTACAACGGGATCGTCATGGAGGAATTGAACTCCCTGGAGGTCATCATCAGAGAAGTATACGGAGTTGTTGCTCCCGAGCCTTTTAGAAGCATCTTCTTCGGCTCTCCTCCAATTGGTTGGTTGGTGTAGCATGCCCACTCTCCTGTTAGTGGGCCTCTGATGGGGCAGTTCAGCTTCCTCAATGGCCCGTTGAGGGGCGGTGGCTTCAAGTCGAGGTTCTAGATGTTCGACGTACTTCCCCAAGTACCCCCTCTTAATGAGGTCCTCTATCGCATCCTTCCGTTGGATGCAGTTTTTGGTATTATGGCCGTGATCCCTATGGAATCGACAGTACTTGCTTCTGTTCCTTGCAAAAGAGGATGATCTTATAGGACGTGGCCGTTGGAGATAGTTCTCTTTTTCTATCTCCATCAGGATCCTCTCGCTTGGGAGGTTGAGGGAGGTGTATGAATCAAATTTTTGGTCTGGTATTTTGGGCCCGGTGCTACGTCGTTGGGTAGAATCGTCGTTGCTGGGGGAGCAGAGGGATTTGGCCCTTTGCCATTCTTCTTCTTGGGGACAGGTTCCCTTTCAATCAGACGCCGATTAGCCGCTTGTTCTTTGGCATCGTCATATTTCTGAGCCCTTGTCAGGAGCTCAGCGTAGCTTGTCGGAAACCTTTTGTCCAGAGAGAACGTGAGCCTGGACGACCGGAGCCCCTTCTTCGGAGCGGACATAGCCACATACTTGTTGAGATCTGGGATGTCGAGAGTGGCCGAATTGAATATTGTAATGTAGTTTTGAGCAAGGTCCGTTGAACCGGTACCGAGATCCGTACCGGTTAGTGAGCGGTATGATCCATACCGTACCATACCGTAAGGTGTACCGGTGTGCCAAATTAAATAAAAAAATAATCTCTCCCCCCTCTCACTGAGCCGACCTTGAATCGACATGAACCGGGCTGAACAGAGCCCGAACCGACCCGAATCGGGCGGTTCGTACTGGTACGGTACATTTTTTTTGTTTTCGTCAATGGTCCGGTGTCCGGACCATTTTCGGTGGCGAACCGTATCGGCTCTTGGCCGGTACGGTATGGAACGCCCCGTACCAGGCGGTATGGGACGGTTCTAAGAACCCTGGTCTTGAGGCTCTCTCCCTCATTTTGGTGGAGGAATAAGCTATCCATATTCCGGGGCATCTTGCGGCAAGTCCTGAATTGTAAGACGAATAGTTTTTTCTAATTCAGAGGAGTCCATGGTACCTGGGCGGATGCTCGAGTACTACATTCGAGCTGCCTTCTTTAGGGTGGCGCGAAAAGCCAAGCAGTACAATGCATCGGAGGCTCCTTGGATCATCATATGGGCTTTGAAACTGCCGAGATGATCCAGGAGGTCAGTAGTCTCGTCATAAGGTTTCATTTGAGGGACCTTAAAATGCCGATGGATGACTTCCTCCTTTATCTTGGAGGTGAACGGAGGTCGCGAGTCGTAGGTCGTGGAGCCTCACGATCTGCGCCTCAAGTGTCTTAAATTTTTTTCATAATCATAATGGGCCTCTCTAGGGCCAACATCTTCGGGAGTAGAGTCTTCAGAGGAGTCAGAGGGAGATCGCCTGGATTTGTTCCTCACTCGTCGGCTATCAGTCTGCTTCGGATGTCGAGAGCTTTGGCCTTCATGGGAAGGTCGATCCTGGAGGGAGTGTCGGGTAGAACCATGGTGGTCTCCCTTCTCCCCAAATCGATGGCTGTGTCGGGAGACGGCCGACGGGTGCCCCGCCTGGAGAGCAGCCTCCTGAAAGTTCTGAACCAAGGTTGTGAGAGCATCAACCTGGTTCAGAAGGGCTTCGAACTGGTGCTGTCCCACAACCAAGGTTGGAGGTGGGACATTATTCTCCACTGGGGGGTCATTCTTCTAAGAGGGAGGACGCCCCTGCTTGTCGATGGGTTTTGAGCTTTACCTTTCACCATTGCAATTTTTCAGAACTCTCCTTTGCAAGAGAAGGTTTGGTAGCTGCCCCCTTTCCTGGCGCACCAATCTGTTGACGTCGAATCCCCGCGGACCAAACGGAATGGCAAAATTGTCGGTGCACCTCTCGTGATCCCTGCAAAACAGGTCCCTGACCAGAATTTCTCCGGTGGGGGACACTCCGATACTTAAGTCAGTGAGGATTCTAGCAACAGAATTGAGAGTTCTCAAGGAAAAGAGAGTGAAAGTAGCTCAAAAGTGAAGTCTTAATTTTTCTGGGTTTTCTTGACTTACCGTGAGAGTCCCCTCTTACTAGTATTTATAGTGGTGGCCATGTCTAACTGCAGTCGACTACACTTGCCCTTGGTTAAGCAGGGTTAGTTAACTTAACCCCCCTAACCAAAAGTGGTTGCTGCTTGAGATGGCCACTTTGATGCTGTTGGAGTTGGAGTTCGTGACCACGTTGTTGGTTACAACAGCCATATCCATGTTTGGAGATTTGAGGCTAGTTGGAGATTTGCTTTAGAGCCACTCTCTCAGAAAGGGCCGAAGTCGAGCTGGTTGATCATCTTGTGCCTATTCTTTTCGGAGTAGGCCGAAGCCATCTTAACCACTCGCGTCGAAGTTGCCTTCTTCGGAGTGGGCTGATTGCTTATTTCGTACTTGCTTTCTTTGGAACAATTGGAGAAATAAAGTGATCTTCTTTGGACTAACCTTCTTCCGATCGGTCTTCTTCGGACTGATGTGAAGAAGACCGACCGGTCACTCGATGGTGAATAGCTGAAAGATAGGCTTCGGGGCCAGTGTCTTCGGCTTAGGCCAAAGACTGACCCTGAAGTGGTGCTGTAGCGTCGTTGGGTCGTTTTCGATTCTTCTGGCGCGGACGACCGGTTTGAAAGAGACCCGACCGGACTTTTGAACCGGGGGCTAGCCTTAGTTGAGCCGGCGTATCCCAACAGGAGCAATCAACCAATATGATTATTTAATCAAATCTCTTTCTAGTGAAAGGACTGAAATAGTGGGGAAGTATGAAGTATGAGCAACTCCTTTTTTAAATTAAAAAAGGAGAGACCGTTAGAATATCTATTCAAACCATCAAAAAACAGAAAAACTCGTCATCCTTGTTTCAGCACAGAAAGCAAAATGGAAAACCTCTTTTTTTTTTCAAAAATTCATATATTTTTTTAAAATACCATGGATTTCTTTTGTTACATAGAGAGAGAGAGAGCATAATCTTTATGATATGCAGATGTTTGCCTGTTAAAAAAATTAGGAGAGTGATTGGTCTCTTCAAGCAAAATTAACTCTTCATTCATATGCCCACTTATTTGTGAGATTTGGTGTTCTACCAGAATTTTTCCTCGCCCATTTTCTCAATACTACATCAAAGTGTGGATATAGTTTGTAGGGTCCTAATCTGCATGTTTACCAAGGTTAGTGCCTTTGGTCTTTCCTAAATAGGAGAAACATTTGTAAACAATAATTTCGAAAAGCTTCATGACTCCAGAATAAAGAAGACGAGTCTGGCAGCAAATTATTGGATGAAGTTTTTGGTGATTATGCTTGGATTTTGCTAAATTATTTGTGAGAAGGAACATAACAGGAACACATCATGTCTTGTGTAATTTCTAATGCGAGTATTACAAGCAAGCAGGATTCACGGAACCGTCTCGTGCCACCCTGTACGGGGCGTACCATGCGATACTGGCCAAGAGCCGGTACGGTTCACCTATTAAATTCGATCCGGCATTTAAAAAATAAAAAAAATTAAATTCCAGGTATCGTACGGTACCAGTATGTACCATCCGGTTTGGCCCGGTTCAAGCTCAGTTCGTCCCGGTTCGGGCTCATTTCATGTTTGGTTTAGCGATCCTTGCTTGAGAGGGAAGAAAAAGATTGCTTTTTTTTCAATTTTTTAACGTCGGTATATTTGCCGGTACGGTATGGACCGTACCATACCATACTGGCTACTGATCGGTACGGGTCTCGGTGCCGGTTCAGCTATCCTTGCAAGCAAGGTTGCTAAATTAGGGCATAAAATCATTTCAGAATTACCTTTCATTCGTCCATAGTCTATCCGACACCCATTCCCTGTGCCACTTTGAACAACAAAGAGATTGATTATTTCCCTGTTTTCATAATTTTATGAGTGCATGCATGCAGTTTTAATTTTTCTTTTTAAAATATATGTTATATTATATTATGTTAACATAGTTCTGATTTGTTCAAGGCTTTAGAAAATAATTCTTCCGTAATTGACTCTACGATGAAAGTTTAGAGGTTTAGCTTAGAAAGAGATGTTTTCTAGTATAAAAAAAATGTTAGTGTCCTTTCCATTAGTTTTTAATGATCTGCATTTAGGGAATATAAAGGAATGCACAATTTAATATTACTCAGCTTGATGTATTTCCCTTTTCTAGTTGCAAGGTTTCAGCCAAACTCTCTCATTTATGTAAAAATTGTAGGGGTAGTGTGCTGCTGTGCCATTTCCTTGGGCCTGTTATGCAGTCACTTGTTGATGTGCAATTCCACACTATCATAATCTTTAAAATTTAATCCTGTGTGGCTATGATTTTGCACTTTCATTCATTATGACATAAATGCTGCTTTGCTGTTGTCCTTATGATTTATCTGTAATGTAATCTGATTTATGAAACTAATCAGTGTAAATTTGGTTATAATTTATAGGTGGGACATTATTGCAGAAAGGTTGGGTTTTATGCTGGTCTTTGGAGATCTAGTTTTCATCCCTTTCACATTTACTATTCAGGCAAGTTAATTTTAACCTGTCCATGACATTGCCATGCCCTGCTAACATTTTTTGGCATTGCATCCTGTTACAAGAATAATGGACTTACATTGCACGGACTAGGAGATTGCATGTCACTCTGCATACCAAAAGCTCACTTGACTATAATCTTTTAATCAAGATTTTAAATACTACTATTGAACCCCATACCGTCTTCCATTGGAATGGTGCAGTATGGGTACTGTACTGGTACTGTCAGTGAATACTAAAACTAACATATTCTGAAAAATTGAAAAACCATCTGTATGTTGGTACAACCATTATGGTATGTTGGTATGCATTGGTACCAACTGGTGCAGATTGGTATGTACTGGTACAGTTGTGTTGGCATCTGGGTGCCTGTAATGTTGCCGGTTTCACACTAGAATGGTATAGTATCCGTCATACTGTCCTATTTTTCTGTGGTTTTTGAAACCATGCTTTGGATTTAGTTTTGCCATCAACAATGATAGCTGGAGTTTCATCCTCCAAGGAACTCCTCCACATGCCCCTCTCCATATTAAATCATGCAGCTGTGTATATGATGTTCTTTTGAATGTTCGAAACCGTAACAGACCCAAAACCCTTGGGGATTTCTACTCATTTCTCTCATCTTGGAAAGTTAAATTTTTCTCTAATTATAGAATTTTCTTATATCACATCATTCCCAATGCTACTGATTTTTAGAAACATTTGCTTCTTTGATACTTTTTTCATACCATCTGTCTTTTAACGTCACTGCCATGCACCGGAGATAAACTGAATGATCCACAACAAACTTCTGTGCATGAAGCCCATAATGATAGGAAACAGATGCACAACGAAAGCGGATTTTAAAAAATTTTAAACAAAATATAACAATTATGTCCATGCATCTGAAACCCTTACTAAGATCTCCTTGCATATATCAAAAGAAATAACATGAGAAATTGAAAATTAATGCATGCTTGAATGATGGTCATCCAATGTTGGTTTGTAATCCACAAGGTCCTCAAGCGTGAGTTCTCCAATGGTGATCTATACATGAACCTCCGAGAGACCTTTCCAATTGATTTAAACCCGCTGAAATTCTTCTTAATAATTTCAGCCCTTCTTCTCAAGGAGACGCACCTCTCTCTTGATTGTGATATCTTCTCAAGAGATCACAAAATCCTCTGTCCCTTTCCTCCATCTGCTCCCTTAGCCTTCTTTTATACTAAGAAATTGATTCACTTCAATCCTTAGAGGTTCCTCTTATTTATAGAGTTCAAGCCAAACCCTTTTGGCATAGGAGTCTAATCAAGTTAGACTCCCTAATCAACCCCATATCTAATCCCAACTCCACTAGGAATAGGAGTCCACTTGGGGTGCCAATTTTGGCATGTGAGAAGGCTAAGACGTGGAGAATAACTTAGGAAAGTGGGGGGGGGGGGGTGCCAAAATCAGATCTCCCACTAGGACTCCTAGTGGGGGCATGAAAACATCCTACCGCCAACCCTTGGTGCACAATATTTTCATCGCTAAATCCTTAATTTGGTGCTAATTCAATCCCTATCTGATAGGGATGAAGAGGAGAGAGTCCCAGAATGGGGTGCCAAGGCTTGGTCAAAACCCCTTGGGACTTCTAGGGGGCACCAAAAACCTTCTTAGCATTGGGAATTATTTGTGCCAGGAAATATTTGCGCCAAATCCTTCATTTGTAACATGAGGAAAGAGAAACCCAGGAGGACTCCTCCTGGGGCACTAGTATTTCCTATTTCACACTAGAAAAACCAGCATAAAAAGATGTTAGGTGCATTTTCTAATTTGGGTGCGAATAGGAGTCCTATTGGGTTTTGGATTTGACCAAGTTAAACTTGGTCTTTCAATTTGATTAGGAACTTGGGTCTAACCCTTGTGCTAGCAATCCAATTAGATCCATAGGATTTATACTAAATCCTATTAGATTAGGTCCATGATTGATTTTCTATTGTATGACTCATTGGGCTCCACACCTAGCTGTCAGGAGACTTAAATTCGAACATAATCCAATTAGGTCAAATCCAAAATACTAATTAATTAGAACTCCTAATTAATTACTGAATTAAACTCTTTAATTCGTGCAAGTTCATAAACCAAGATTGACATTTGGCAACATGTCATGCCTATCCAGAAGACATGAAATTTTGATTAAATTACCAAAATACCCTTCTATGGTGAGTTATCATGCAATTCGATCCTTTGATCATACTTTTCGAAAAGGTCATGAGCATGGAATCATGCCAAGCCTAAATACCTAATCATGTCTCTCGATTCAAGACAATGACTTAATTGATGAAATATTAGAAACTTTTTGATTTCATTGTGCTCTGGCCAGAGATTGAGTCATCATCCTATGAGATTATATAGGATCTCTTTTTTTACAAGAAGTGATCTATTCCTTCTTGACTACTTAGCCTCCATGCATACTTCATCATGTCTAGAGCATCCTGCACATGTATCAAAGCACCATGCTATAGTATGAATTAAGGCATGAGATCCATGTATACAAGGTACCATAGTGATCTCAGGTTTAAGGATCACATGCACCACTCCTACTAGAGAAACATCTATTGATATACTTATAATGCTCTATTAGATATCTGCAAGTCAGTCCAGTAAACTCATTCTTCAATAAGTATCTACGTTCTTGTATTAGTATTCCCATACAAGTGACTGTGAGATCAGTCACCCTCTCTATTAAGAGCATATAGAGGATATACCAGTCTATCCGATATTGATTCTTGACTCGATCCTATTATTGGGAATATTTTAGATCATGGCTATTAAGATTTTAGGTCTCATTGGCATGATCTCATCATGGTCCTAAAATTATTACCTTAATATTATTGGGTACATCATAATTCAGTCTAAAATAGAATGTAGCATATGATGAAACATAGTGCCTCTTTATTAATATCATTTACATGAGTAGGAAGAAACTATAAAATGCCCCATCGCATTAAATATGCGATTGACTTATAGGACACTATTCTTTCAATCTCCTACTTGCACTAAAGCTATTTGTTCCTGTAGTAGATGTCCATGCAATCAAGATTGTGGTTAAATTGCTGCATTGACTAGGCCTTAGTGAATGGATCCACTATGTTTACTATTTACAACTCTTCTAACTACTCTTCCATTACTAAGTTTGCTATTTACAACTCTTCTAACTCACTGCTCTTCCATTACAGAGTAAATACATACTCTGAGATGGACTTGCTATCATTGAAAAATATCTCTAGTGCTTCTCTAGTACTTAAGAATGTTCTTCACAACTTTCTAATTTATACCCATTTATGTTGAACTCAACATGAGATCTATGTACCTAGACTGCGACAAGCCAAGCATCCTTGTAGATCTATCTATATAGATCTAAATACCAAGTATATGGGATGCTTCGTCGAAGTCTTTTATGGAAAATTTCTGTGATAAGTAGTGTTTTGACCGTATACAACGTTAGGATGTTATTCCTAATGGGTAGTATGTCATCAACATATAAGACCAATAAGACAGTGGCACTCCACTTATCTTTATATATATATATATATGGTACATCTACATTTTTGATAAAGTCAAATTATTCGATAATTTTATCAAAATGGATGTTCCAACTCCTTGATGCTTGCTTGAATCTACTCTTGGACTTTTTTAGCTTGTATACCCAATTCGCCCTCCCATTGGAGACAAATCTCTCATGGTATGCAGCTACAACAAGCAAAATCTAAATTGACTTGAGCATCGCTACTGGTGAAAAAATTTTATCAAAGTCAACTCCTTGACCTTGTAAAATCCTTAGATGCCAGTCTAGCCTCATGGATTTTTACTTGGCCATCTGTTCCAATCTTTTTTCTTAAAGACCTATTGCAGCCTATTGGGATCACACCCTGAGACTGATCAACTAAAGTCTATACTTGGTTGATATTCATGAAGTCCATTTCAGATTTTATGGCTTCAAGCCATCTATCAGAGTTTACTCATGACTGCATCTGAATAGGCCATGGGATCATCATTCTTAATGATGTGTGCTTCGTCATTTTCAAAAACAAAGCCATATCTGAGTGGTACATTATGCACTTAACCTTCGGATGGGAGTTGTGTTGTGGTTGAGCCTCATCAATGGGCATAAAAGGCTGAGGAATATCCTGTAGACTATGCACAGGCAGTTGCGGGTTTTGAACTTTTTCAAGTTCAACCATTCTTCCACTATCCTTTTCTTGGATAAACTCTTTTTTGAAGAAAACTGCATGCCTACTGACAAACATCTTTTATTCAGTAGTAGTAGTATCGCATACTCTCCTTAGAATCATCCATAAAACTACACCCATCTGATCTAGTGCTAAGCTTATATCCATCAACTCTTTTCACATAAACTGGGCAGCCCCAACCATTTAAATATTTTAGGCTTGGCCTCTTTCCTTTCTATATCTCATATGAGGCGCCAGTAATAGATTTAGTTGGTACCTAGTTTTATATGTAAGCAATAGTTTATAGGGCAAATCTTTATAATGAGATCGGAAGATCTGTGAAGCACATGATTGACCGCACCATATCTAATAAAGTGTAATTCCTCCTTTCTACAACACCATTGTGGTGTATAAGGAGGGGTCCATTTAGAGAGAATTTCTTTTATTTTAAGAAAGTTACTAGTTAAGTATTCACCTTCTCGATCAGATTGAAGAGATTTAATACTCTTACCAGTTTATTTCTTAACCAAGCAATGGTACTTAAACTTGCTTGTGCCAAGGACATGAAGCCCAAATCAACAAGTCCTCGTGGGAGGCCTAATAGCACAATTTTCAACCACCTATCAGATGGGGGCCTTGGTTAGTAAGAAGCTACCTCTTGGTCCTAGCTCTGCTAGGTAATGCATAGGTCGAACCACTTGCAGGTAAGCATGGTCAGATGGCCCAGTTGCATGTCTATTGACTACTCAGATTGGATCCTTGATCGAAAAACTTCTAGCCTAAATTATCAGCAGATAGTTGGCCATGTTAATTGGGTGGCCCTACTACGTGCCCATCGATTGTTTGTCAGAGTAGGATCTTCATCAGAAGGAGATTCCCCCTCTGTCCCAATGTTATTGGGCAGGATAGCATGATCAATGCTTGGTCGGCCCATCACTAGGCCGACCCTTCATCAAAGTAGGTGCTTTTCCTAGTTGATCAAGTCAGGCTAAGTATCAGATTGCCAAGTCCTCTTGCTTAAGCGAGCCTTAAAGCCGATTATGCTTTTGAGCATGGCTCAACCACATCACCGACATCTCTTCCCACCAACTAGATCAGCCAGATATTGAGTTGTCAAGTGCCCTTGTTCGAGTGAGCCTTGGTAGTAATTGGTGCTCATCAACTGGCCCCCGAAATTATTTACACACACCAGCCGCTCATCGAACCTGATCACTGGTCGTCCAGCAATTTCGTTCCAATATACTTGGATGTGGCTTGATCACATGCTTGGTGTGAGTGGTCTCCTATCGGACCATCTGGTGCCTTACTAGGAAAAATGACATTCCAGTTGGCTGAATCAGGCTGACTGTCGCCTTTCAACCACCTTCGTCCGACCTGGCCTCGGCAACAACTAGCCTCCCATCAACTGGACGGCCCGAAGGCATAGACACCTCATCTTCAACCAAGACTGTCCAATCAAGTATCCCCTGGCTGATTATTCCTTAGACTCAATAAAAATACTCGAACCAAGTCCCGTTCTGCAAGTCTGATGGCGAACGGGTCCTTAGACGATATGCCTGCTCAGGTATACATGGACGATATGCTCGTCTAAAGTAAAATTCTCGGGACCCACATCGATGACCTCAGAGAAACATTTGCCATCCTGTGAAAGTACTAGATGAAGTTGAACCCATAAAGTGTTTTTGGAGTGGCCTTGGGAAAGTTTCTTGGTTTCATCTTCTCTAATCGAGGGTGGAGGCCAATCCTGAGAAAATCAAAGCCATACAGGAAATGGGCTCCCCGAGGATGATCAGAGATGTCTAGCACCAATGGGAAGGATCGCAATCCTCAATCGGTTCGTCTCCAAGTCGGTCGAGTGATGCCTCTCCTTTCGAATCTTAAAGCAGTCCAAGAATTTCTAGTGGACCGAGAAATGTTAGAAAACTTTTAAAGACCTTAAAAATTATCTCAATTCCCCTCCGCCATTGGGCAAACCGGACTCGGGTGAGGAATTATTCCTATACATTGCGACTTTGTCCCTAGCAATGGGCACAGTGCTAATCCAGGAGCGTAACAAGATTTAGAGACCGATCTATTATATTAGTTGGATCTTGAGGGATGCAAAGACCCGGTATTCCAAACTAGAGTTGGTCTACGTCCTTATCACTGCCCAGAAGCTCCGACCCTACTTCCAAGCCCACACCATCACCCTTCCGATCGATCAATCTATGAAGAGCATCTTGCATTGACCTGATATGCCGGGGTGCATCGCCAAGTGGGCGATCGAACTTTTTAAATCAACATCAAATTTCAATCTCGACCGTCGATCAAAGCTCAGATATTGCCTGATTTTCTGGTTGAGTGTACCATCCTTGATGAATAGCTATGCCAGATGACGTGGAGCCCTCTACTTCCATACAAGGATCCATCCCAGAGCCCACCAACACCTGGAAGGTGTATGTAGACAGCTGTTCCAACTCTAAAAGGTTGGGGACCGGATTGGTCATCATAAGCCCGGAAGGAGTCGTAGCTGAGCATGCCCTATGCTTTGAGTTCTCTGCGACAAATAATGAAGCTGAATATGAAATCCTGATTGCGGGACATTGAGTGGCTAAAGAATTAGGGGTATAGGATCTAAGGGTCTATAGTGACAGCTATCCTTGGGCATATCAAAGGTGATCATGAAGCTCGAGAAGGAAACATGACTAAGTACCTTTCGAAGGTCAAGGATCTGAGATCTAGCAAATATCAAGGGAGGATCACTCCTATGCCAACCTTCTAGCAAAATCGATGACCGCTATACTAATGGCACTACTTAGAGAAGCCTATTTCGAGTTGATCAAGAAACTAATCATCGAGGAATTGGCGGAAGTGATGCAATTAGACAATGAACCTTGTTGGATCGACCAACGGAACAACTGTCCAAAGAATGGCATGCTCCTAGTAGATCAAAAAGAAGCCTGCCAGAGTGAAATACCAAGCCTCCCGATACCTCCTGCATGAAGGGAAGCTTTATAAAAGATCATTCTCTGCCTCTTAGGTGCCTGTGCCCATTCGAGGCTGATTATGCATTGAGGAAGTTCATGGAGAAGCCATGTCAGAAAGAAAGCGCTGGCATACAAACTCCAACAAGGTTACTACTAGCTCATGATGCAAAAGGATGCAGAGGATTTCATCATGCGATGCGACACTTGCCAAAGGAATTCAAATATTCAATGCCTACCTACCGTATCGATCATCCCTATATGTGCCTCCCGACCTTTTGCGCAGCAGGAAATGGATATCCTCGGCCCATTTTTGCCTATTTTAGGATAGTGAAAGTTCTTGCTAGTCACTGTAGATTACTTTACAAAGTAGATGGAGGCTAAGCCATTGGCCCGCATTACCAAGGCCAAGTTGTTAGATTTTGTATGGAGGGCCATAATCTGCTAGTTTGGGATCCTCGGGTGTTGATAACTGATTATGGATGACAATTTGTCGGAACCAGATTCGAGTTCTATGAAGATCATGGGATCTCACATCATCTCACCTCGGTAGCTCACTCGCAAGCTAATGGAGAGGCAGAAGTGATAAATCGAACTCTTCTCCAAGGCAGCAAAAAGAGATTGGGCAAAGCCAAAAGCTCGTGGATTGATGAGCTTCGTGTACTTTGGGTGTATTGGATGACACCGAGAGTTTCGACGGGAGAAACACCTTTTAGCCTAGCTTTTGGAATAGAGGTCGTGATGCTTGTTGAGCTCAGAATCCTATCAGCGCGGGTTAAAAATTTCAATGAGCAAACTAACTTTGAAAGATGACTTGCAGACTTGGATTTGCTAGACGAAGCCTGAGAAAGAGCATACATCAGAATGGTGGCATACCAGTATAAAGTTGTTTGGCACTTTAACTTCAGAGTTTGGAGCAAAATGTTAGACATTAGAATAATGATAATTAACCCAACTTTATTTGATTAAAATTAATACTTTTTGTGATACTTTGCAGGAATTGACTCCATAAACGTGTAGATCTTGATTTTAGGAGTCCAACGACGCAAACGGAATGTAATTTGGACTTCAAACGGGCCCGAAATAGATTTTAGAAGGTTTTAGCACGGATTTCAGAGCCGTACGAATTTTGGAGCGCCCTTAAAAACTTTTGTTTGGCTCACGGTGGACCGGCTCAATGGTCCACCGTATGGGCTGCTGGTCCACGGCAGCCATTGCTGCCGGTCCACGGGCGGAGCCGTGGACCACCGTGCTCCGATCGCGCCGAAACTCGCCGGAGAGCTTCCCATGGCACCGTCGAAGCCACTGGCAACTTTCTCGCCGGCCGAAGAGCTCCCGTTCGGCCGGAAAAATGGCCGGAAGTCGGCTCCGCCCAAGCCCGAAGCCGCCCACCGTCTGTCCGTGCCCGAAGCCGCTGCCGCCGCGCGCCACGCCCAAGCCCGAAGCCGCCGCCGCGCCGTCCGCCCTCCGCCCACGCCGCAGCCGGCCGTCTGCCCCCGCGCCGCCGCCCAGCCGTCCGTGTTCGTCGCCCACGGCCACGCCGCCGCCCACGGCCATCGCCGCCACCGCACCGTCCGCCGCCCGCCCAGCCGCCCGCCTTCCGCCGCGCGTCAGCCAGCCGCCTGCTGCCGTCGCCCACGGAGCAGCGCCACCCACGCCCACGGCCATGCTGCGTGTCCGCCAAGCTCCAGCCGTCTGCCCCCGAGCTGCCGCCCAGCGTCCCCCTGCGCCGCGTGTCCGCCGAGCTCGCCGCCCAAGCCTGCTGCCGCCACGCCGTCCACCGTCCACAGCACCACCTCCGGCCACGTCCTCCGTCCGCGCTGCCACCCAAGTCGCCGCCCAAGCCTGCTGCTGCATGCCACCCACGCCCACGGCCATGCAGCCCAAGTCCGTCTCTGCGCCACATCCGTCTCCGCTGCTTAGCTGTGTCCACGGTCCACCCCACCGCCTGGCCGTGCCCGCTGTCACCGCCCCTGTTGTTCCGACCGGGATATCCGAAAACAAGAAGTATCGAAACGAGATGAGATGTCGGACGACGCTGAATGGACGCGGGATTGTGCGATAAAATTTTTGAATTTAATTTTTGAGATGGGGATGATCGTAAAAAAATCAGATAAGGAGATCGGATTGAGATGAAGAAATCACCGCGCTTTCCACACGGACCCGACACGGTATTTTTCAGCTATAAATACCTCGGTGATTCTTTTCTGCGGAGAGGAATTTTTGGGAGGTTCCACTTGCTGTCCGTAGTTCCACCTGTTGCTGTGACAGAGAGTCAGAGTCGGATAAAAAGGGAGAAAGGGACCCTTGTTCCCTTACTTTTATTTTCTCTGTACTCCAATTTTTATGCAATAAAATTTATTTGTTTTATATTAATCCATGTCTGCTTATTTTTATTTTAGTCATGCTGGAGTCATGTTGGATTAGCGTTTAAGGTAAGTTGTAGTGAATTAGTTTTGACTGACCTATACCTAAGGGACGGGCCGTGATCCAAGGATACGGGCCGTACTCTTGAGATAGGTCATATCTAAATTATTTTCACAGATTTATTATTTGCATTTAATTCTTGCATTAGTCTAGTTTATTTTAGTTTATTTTAAGTCAAAAGAAAATACTTTTTCAAGATAACCCCAAAGTCTCTGTGGGATCGACCCTTACTCCCGCTATTCTACCCTTTAGAGTAGTGGAATTAAGGTTCTAAATCGGTGCATTACGACACGCATCACAAAACTTTCAAAGTCGGCAACCTGGTACTACTTTGAGCAGAGGTCTTCCATTCTGGCCAAAGAGGCAAACTTTCACATAACCGGGAAGGACCCTATCAAGTGGAGGAAGTCATCAAGCCAAGGACCTGCCAATTGATGCAACTAGATGGAAACCCTCTACTCCGATCTTGGAACTTGGCTAATCTCCGAATGTATTACTAGTAATATAGTTCTTCCACTTATTAAATAAAAAATCTTTCTCGAATTATATATATCCTCGCTAACTAGTGGGAAACCAAAAGAACTTCGACATTGAAGGCCACCGAGCCAAGTTCCTCCAACTGAGCAAGGCCCCTGCCAAAGCTCGTCGGATGCCAAGTTTCTCGAGCTAAGCAGTGCCCCAGCCAAAGCTTGTCGGATACCAAGGTCCTCGAGCTGAGCAAGGTTCCTATCAAAGCTTGCTAGATACCAAGTTCCTCAAGCTGAGCAAGGCCCTTGCCAAAGCTCATCGGATTACAAGTTTTTTGAGTTGAGCAAGTCCCCAGCCAAAGCTTGCCAGATGCCAAGTTCCTCGAGCTGAGTAAGGCCCTTGCCAAAGCTCGCCGGATACCAAGTTCCCCGAGTTGAGCAAGGTCTCTTCCAAAGCTCAATGGAGACCATGTTCCTCGAGCTGGGCAAGGCCCATGCCAAAGCTTATCGGATGCCCTTAAAGCTTCTAGTGAAAAATCCTGTGAAAATGCGAGGCCCAAACACTATGGCCGTGCGGTTCAAAATTTGGCAAATAACAGGCAAACACGAACCAGAAATATGAAGAAGTATTATTTTATTGATAAATTTTGTATTACATATGTTTTTGGCCTCAACCAGATTACATTGTTTTGACTTTTGAGGATACTTCACGAAGTATAGCTGAAAGATGTATGAACTTTGAAGGGCTAAGACCCTCCAGAGACTCCTGAGCTCCGTGTCGGTGAGAGAAGGATCAGGACTAGGTTCGAGCTCTTCAGAGTGACAAAGTTCCCCTTCGAAAAATGGTAAAATATCTCCTCCGTGCCTGATAGATAGCTAGAAACGCCTCGTGAAAGGGAGGAGGTGCATTATGAAGGCGAGGTCAACTGGCATGAAGCGCATGCACATGCTTCCTCTGCATGGAGTTGATGTGACAAAAGATGCAGCCCCAACCATGAGCAGATGGAGCAAAAAAAGTTTGCATGGCCTGAGGGTTCCGCACGAGCAGGGAGAACATCCTGGGAACCTTTGCTGGCTTGTGATAGAGGTCTCGGAGGTGCACTTGCCACCTCTCCACCCGATCCCAGGACCTACTTAAGGTGGTGATGGGTGATGAGGCATACAACCTGAGTCCCCCTCCAACTCTATCCTTTGGTTGGCGATAGTTGCAGCAACAAAATTGGAGCACCGGCCATTCCCGATACCTTCCATTTCAAGGTGAGCATTCATCGTCACACCCTTGAAATAACCTAGACAGCCCTCCTAGGGAGAGCCCATCCGTCAGGAAAGGGAACCCTACGTTCCTTGGTACCCGCACTAGAACCTAACTACGGCATTTTTCTACGAACCTTGATAGCAAGGAGATTTAGCCAAGTTTTGTTCCACTTGCCATCTATTTATAGAGGATCCAAGTGGAAGGAAGCACTCCTGTGCCCAACCACCGCGAGGTAGGTGTCCTTTCCCCAGCAACCAAGCATCTTTAGGTGGGAAGTTGAAGCAGCGAGCATCTTTAGGTGTCCTTTCCCTAGCAACCAATCATCTTTTGGTGGGAAGTTGAAGCAGCGAGCATCCTAATCGAGATCCCTATCCCTTCGGGGATAATGCATTAATGCCCTGATGTTCTCACCAAAGGGGCATCATAAAGGCACCTGATGCCCAAATGTCATACCCAGTCAAAACCTCCCTAGGAAACCAAGTTTATGACAAGTGTTGCTCTTGGCCACGTGGCATCCCGTGACTTGGAGGAACAACACTAAGGCATCCATTGGGCGACAATGCATTAAACATGCTTAGAAAAAACACTCATGGAATGAGAGACCTAGTAAGGTTCAAACTCAGAAACATCAACCACGAAGTATCTGCAATGGCCTCCTGATGGCCCCTTAGTAGTTTGTCAAGTTGAAAGGTGATCCAATGCCCATGGTTTCAAGTGACTTTTGATTGGTCAGAGCCTTAGGGCCATTAAATGTCTACCGCTCCAAGTGGCTTTTGATTGGTCAAAAAGCTCCAAGGCCATGCAATGCCCATGGCTCTAGGTGACCTTTAATTGATCAGAGTCGCCAAGGCCATTAAATGCCCATGTCTCCAAGTGATCTTTGATCTATCAGAGCCCTAAGGCCTTTCAGCATCCATGGCTCCAAGTGATCTTTGATCGGTTAGAGTTCTAAGGCCATTTAGTGCCCTTTGCACCAAACAACCATCGATCGGATAGAGCCCTAAGATTTTTCAATGACCTTTGGTTGGCCAAAGTCTTAGGACCTTTGATCGGTCTGCAAAAGGTTTATATGTTAAGTACTATCACTCGATGTTACAACACCTATGATTGATTGTGGCCTTCAATCAATTATGAACAAAGAAGGATCATCCAATCGTTCAAAGTAACAAAAATGTGTATTGATGCGTGTCGTAATGCACCGATTTAGAACCTTAATTCCACTACTCTAAAGGGTAGAATAGCGGGAGTAAGGGTCGATCCCACAGAGACTTTGGGGTTATCTTGAAAAGAATTTTTCAATATTAACATGAAAGTATAAATCAACTAACTAAAATAGATAATAATAAAACAAAGATAAAATCTCGAAACTCCAATTGGTTACTTGTTAGGTGGGCTGGCACTCCACTTCTATGAAATTTGTACGTTCCGATCCAGATATAACCTATTCTTGGTGATGACGACCCGTACCTATTCGATCACGGCCCGTTCCCCTGGAATATAGATTAGTCAAAAATCAGACACATGCAAATTAATAAAATCCTTTTTTGGAATAATTTATTCCAAGAGTACAAACTGTTCCTATCGCGAATACAGCTTGTCCCAAGAATATAAACTATGTCTAATAATAATTCATAAAAAATATTGACAAGAAATTCTTTTATTTCATAGAAAAGGAGTACAAAAGATAAAAAAAATAATAAAATAAAACCTCCTGTGCCAAGCACTACAGTGGAATCCCGAGAAAAGAAATACGAGAATTGGAAGTGAAATGGGGTGAAGTCTCTCCCGAATTCCCCAGAGCGTAGAATGACCCGAGATATTTATAGATGGGAAATACCGTGTCGGGCCCGTGTGGGAACTGCGGTGATTTTCTCATCTCAATCTGCTTCTGAAACTTATCGCTATCTTCTCATCCGAACTCCTTCGCGATCATATCTCCATCTCAAAAATTAAACTTAAAAATCTTATCGCACAATCCCGCGTCCATCCAGCGTCGTCCGACATCTCTTCTCGTTCTGATGCTTCCTTGTTTTCGGACATCCCGGTCTTGAATAACAGGGGCGGTGACAAGCAGCTCCAGGAGCTTGGAAACGGAGGTGATGGCTGGGCGAACGACGGGGATGGGGCGGACACGGCGGCAGCGGGCACGGCAGCAGGCGCTGGGCATCTTGCGGCGACTTGGGCGGACGGTGGCTCCGTGGTGGCTCTCGGCGAAGCCGGAACGGCAGCAGGCGGTGGCAGTGGACGGCGACGATGGTGCGGAAGACGACTTCGAGCTGGGCGGCGGCGTGGGCGTGGCACGCGGGAGAGGAGGCAGCAGCGGACGGCGTGGCTGAGATTCCGGCTGGGCGACACGGCTGCGGACGGCGGAAGGGGCGACGGTGGCTGCAGCAGGGGCGGATGCCGTGGCCGTGGGCGGATGCCGTGGCCGTGGGCGGAGGGGCGGAGGCGCGGACACGATGGGGACGGCGGAGGCGGTGCGGCGAAGGTGGCTCGCGGCTGGGGCGGACGGCGGCGGCAGCAGGGGCGGCGGCGAAGGATGGGAACGCGTAGTCGCAGGGATTCCGGCCATTTTTCCGGCCGAACGGCGACTCTCCGGCCGGCGGGAAGGTTGGCGGCGGCTTCGGCGGTGCCGGGGGAAGCTCTCGGGCGAGTTTCGGCGCGATCGGAGCACGGTGGTCCACGGCTCTGCCCGTGGACCGGCAGCGATGGCTGCCGTGGACCAAGAGGTCATGCGGTGGACCATTGAGCCGGTCCACCATGAGCCATTAAAAGTTTTAAGGTTCGTTCCAAAAATCGTGCAGCTCTGAAATCCGTGCTAAAATCTTCTAAAATCCATTTCAGGCCCGTTCGAAGTCCGAATTACATTCCGTTTGCGTCGTTGGACTCCTAAAATCAAGATCTACACGTTTATGGAGTCAATTCCTGCAAAGTATCATAAAAAGTATCAATTTTAATCAAATAAAGCTGGGTTAATTTTCATTATTCTAATGTCTAACATGTATACCATGGAAAAAGGGAAAAAGGGGAAGTAAAAAATAAGAACTTCATTATATCGAAAGTGCTTGGAGGCTACAAGGTGGTCACGGAAAATGAATGACGTGCAAAAGAAAAGAAAAGTTTTTACAAGGAACTATTTATGGGCTTCCGAGCCACCTCACTGATTTTCGTGAAGAATTTGTTCACATCCTTCTCCGGTGATGGTAGGCAAGAAAGGTTGAGACTTGAATAAAAAATCCGAACCTTATCCTTGTAGGTAAAATGACCAATGATGCGATCGAGCTTGAATATCTCATGTATTCTCCCTATCATACTATTATTCTCCTTTGGAGCCCTTGTTGCCCTTCGAGTCCCCATGGCATGGTGCATTTCCGCCCGAAGCTTCCCACTTTATTGAGAGGCAGCCATGACAAGCTATCTTGATTTGACCTCAGAACTAGTTGCCATGCCTTTACTCTTTAATGATTGCTCGAGACTGAAAATCTTCTTATGAGCCCTGTGCAACTTGCTTTGAAGGTGCACTGTCCGAGTGGTCGACCCCCATCTCACCTCTCTAGATGCAAACAACAATTCCAGGGTGATCTCCCCTTGGGTAGAATGAAGTGGACTGTGCATCTGAAATGCCTTGGCAAATGCATCACAAGTTACCCTCTTGTCTATCTAAGAAAGCCTCTTTGACTCCTCGACGAACTTAGCCTTCTTGGTACTATGTGCCTTGTATCTCTCCCGGATTAATGATCGGAGGTGCTCGATTTTCTTATCAGCCTCTTTAAGCTCTTGCACCTTCGAAAGCTTCTTTTTCTAGTTTGCGACCTTCTTTCTTGCCACCTTGACTTTCTTCTCTAAGTTATCAATGTGGGCCCTAGTTTCTATGGCTCTTGGAAGAGGATCGGGAATGAAGTGTTCGCCCAATGGAGGCTTGCCGCCATACAGGTAACCACGTGGCCAAAATGAGCAAGCACCCCAAAACAAGAGATTCGAAAACTCCATTTTATTGATGAAAAGTTCTTTTACAAAGATAAAAGAAATGAAAGGAAAAACTACGAAATTAGCCCCTTGACATTCTCTTTCGAGTCGGTGATAGTGGAAGCAACCTCAGAGGGCATAATTGTGGCTTCAGCTAGAGGAGGCTCGGATGCGATGACCTTGGCTTCAGCTGGTGGAGGCTTGGATGCAATGACAGCTTTGGCTAGAGGGGGCTTGGACACGGCGACGGACGCCGCGATCTCTTTGCACCCAAGGGAGGACTTCCTCCCAGACTCTTCTTGCTCATCCAGGAAGGAAAGGTCCAACTCCGGGTGATGGCTCACGACCTAGGTGCGGTAGCCATCCTTGGCCAATTTGAAGCCTTAATGGAAGGCCTCCTTGCTAAGTTGGCGGCGATCGGCGTAGAATTCCTCCAATGTACGGAAGACCATCGCTCGGGCTTTGTCGTGAAGTTTGTAGAATCCTTGTATACCTCCATGGCCTTCTTCCCCCTTTTCTCTTTGCCTGGACCAACTCCTTGGCCTTTGCTGCCTCCACCTATCTCTTTTTCTTCGAGGCCAAGTTGGCCTCTACCCTGGCAAGCGCCTCCTTTGAGTGCTCGGATGTAGCCTCTGCCGTCTTTGCCCTCTGGCAGGCCTCATAATAGCATCTTTAGGCCATTTTTATTGCTCGAGGGCCTTCATTCCCTTTAGTGACCAATTCATCAAAACTGTCATGGAATGTATTAGCTGCAACCAAACCAAGTGTTAGAAATAGCAGAAGACAAAGGAAAACGGGAATTAGTTGAGAAAGTTCCTAATGCATAACATTTACCAAATGCTTTTTTAGATCCGAGAAGTATATTGTGTTAACCTTCTCTAACTCTACCGGAAGCAAAGTTCTCTTGAAAAGCTCCTAAGCGACTTTCAAGTTATGAACGGTCGCATCCCCTGAAATTTCTTACAAGAGGGGCTCGGAATCGAGCGGGCCTCCTGAGGCTACCTCCTCTGGAGCACCAGAAGATGATGATCGAGTGGCCATTGTTAGGGTTGGAGCTAGCAAGGATAGCAGAACGGTGGGCTTTGAGACAACATGGCCACGACTTGAGAGGCCTGCTCGGCAGGAGCCTCCACTGGACCAGCATATGTAGACCTCTTCGATGAAGTGTTGGCAGCCCGAGCCTTCCTCTTCTGAAGAAGGGTCTTCTTCAAATCAGTTAAGTCTTTGGGCCTCATGTCTATAACTGAGCAATATTTGGTTAGAATCAAAAGAGAAATGGCACTAAAGGAAAGAAAATAAGTCCTAAACTCATTCCTAGGATCGGCTTGGCTAAGCCTTGCATTGGAGAGGGCACTCTCGGTCAGAAGTTGCCATAGAGAAGGGATCGTGAAATTCCTAAGAGCCTTGAAATGCCCTTCTTCCATAGCATTTAGCCTTGGAACTTGTAAAGTAGAATCCTCCGGCCGATCCCAGTTTGGCAAACCCCAGTCACTAATAGAAGAGCAAGAACAAACATAAATCGCTCCTTCCATCTATCAATAGCAGGAGCGCTTGTAATCAGAGACGAAATGCCCCTTTGAGCAGAAAAATATCACCATTCCTTGGCATAGGGATGCCTCTTGATGGTATAAAAAGCATGGAACAAAGGGAGAGAAGGCCGAATTTTGGCTAGAAAAGAATGAGGAATCCTAAGGCTACCCTAAGAGAGTTGGGAGTCAAGGTGTACAAGGAGTTACCGTAGAATCTAAGGAGCTCAAGAAGAAAAGAGGGGAGGGAAAATCTCAATCCGGTCTCAAATCCTCATATACTCCTAACCTACTCGGAGGTGGATTGTTTACCCGTGCGTTGAGAGTTCCAAGTCAAACTCCCTGATGATTCAGTACAACACCCGGATCTCAGATAAATCTTAGACCCAGTACAGACTGGTATGCCTTTAGACCAGAGGTCTCGGATCTAGTAGACCCTTGCTCGCTTTTTCAGAATCCCTCTTCAATAGCGACTCCCCTCTCCTAGAACTTGCCTTTATGAAGAAAAGAATGGGTTAGAAGAAAAAGTTAAAAGACCCACCTGAGAGTGAAAAGTGGTTAAAGATGACGAGATACCCCCAGAAAGATCTCCAACACGGGAGAGCGGGAAAGGTGAGAGAAGAGTAGAACACCGGCGATCGGAGTGGGGGCGATAGGATGGTGCTCTGCGAAAGGTCTTGGAAAGCAAAAAATGCAAATAAAAAAGCCAAAGCAATAGAAGAAACTGCTTCTTATAGCAGGAAAGGGAGGTTACAAAAATCCTGGCTTGCTTTGAATTGATGGACGTATGCCATGTTGTCACAGGGCTAGTCTTTTCTTAGGCCAAACCCATGCGGCGCTCCAAAACTCCCTGCAAAAAGGAGCCAGAGCCGGTCAATGCATGCCAGCAACAGAAATTTAATACTGCAACCAAGGCAAACACACAAAAGATAGAGAAAAATGGCAAGGAAACATACTCAAATGCGCAATGGCAAAACCAGTGCTTTCATTAATGAAAATGGAGAGATTACAAGCAAATGCAACTATCGCTAGACCTATCCTAAGAGCTCAGAAGGTAGAGGAGGCAACAATGAACCGCAAGAATCCACACGGAAATCGGTCCATAATTGTTCTCGCTCACCCTCACGATACTATACCTGTGAAGCATCCCACCAAATCCCACCCCTGGAGTTCCAAGGTATCGAGGAGACTTGTATTTTTCTGGCTCGTTGCTGGAAGCCCCGACACAAGGAAAAACCCCCAAAATGCCAAAGCAAGAAAAAAATATCCTAGTAGTAGTTGCTCATGACATCTTTTTACAATATATGCACAAGACCGTGTCAGAGGCCATGGCCAAGTAAAATGCTAGGCAAATGGCCCTGATAGACTCCCCCAGGGTTTTCCGAACCGTGCCGAACCGGACCGGCGGCCGGCCGGCACGGTTCGGCTTTAAAAAATGGCATAGCCACCGTAAAAAATCCAAAAAAAAAAGTTTCCGCACTGTACTGGACCCGAACCGGACCTGAACCGGACTCGAACTGGTCGAACCGGGCGGTTCGGCGCGGTTCGGCCCGGTTCGAGATGGTTCTGGGCGATACAGTGGGAGGGGGCAGGTGGGCCCCTATATTTTTGTTTTTGTCACATGGCACTGTAGCCATGTGACAGCTTTGAGAGGGGGGATTTCGTTGGGTTTTTAGCAATGGAAAAGGCAGAGAGCTCGTAAGAGCTCTGCTGCAGCACCGTGGAAGGAAATTGATCCAAAAAAAAATTCGTGAATCAATTTAAAGCCAATCCAACATGCAAAAATCAAAGGGAAAGCTAGAATCAAGGTCCGTATACCTTTCTTTTTCCATATTTTTCTCTTTCGTATCGTTATTTTTTTGTTAAAATCTATGCAAAATAGAAAATTAAGAAAAAATGCTGTCAAAATTTATTTGTTGGGAATGATTTTAGAGTATGTTGTAGATCTAGGATAGATCTACACAATGATACTAAAATCTTAATTTTTATTAAGTATATAATTTATTAAATTAAAAATTAATTTTGGATTAATAAATTAATTAAAAAAATAATTAGAAAAAATTGTAAATATAAATTATTAATCTAGGGCTTGTATGCTACTCTCTCTATAAATTTCATGTCGATTTATTCAAGTTTTGTGCATCTCATGAATAGTGCTTGTAGGTCTTAAATTAAAAAAAAATGACTTTTAATGCATTTCTAGGCTCTTAAAAAAATATATGTAGCATGTATGATGGAATCCTACATGAATCTAAAATTTAAATTTTTTTTATTTTACTTTATTTTTTGAATTATTTTAATTAAAAAAATAAAAAAATAAAATAAAATTTTAAAAATTAGGTTAATTAACTGTTAATTAATAAACATTATTATTGACCATATATGTAATTTAAATATTCAAGTATGGATCCATTAAGGAGGAAGAAGGATCCGGAGCGGGACATTGGCTGGTTACATGGAGAGATGCTCTCGGGTCGGCATCACTGGAGGTGTAAATGGTGCAACACCGAATTCAAAGGTGGGGGAGTAACAAGGTTGAAGCAGCACTTAGCTGGCGGTTATCCTGATGTATCTGCATGTCGACAGTGTCCACAGGAGATCCATCAGTTGATGAAGAAAACTTTGCTGAGTTTAAAGCTGGGAAGGAAAGAGCAGCAAAGAAGAAGGCAGAGGTGGACCGCAGAGCCGCAGAACCACCTTCTTATCACTCCAGGGAGTTAGAGGAAGCATCAATTCCTTCTGATGAGGAGGCACAGATGGAGGCTGCTATTTAGGCGAGCTTGTATGAGCAAAGGTAGCAGGAGGAGGCAACTAGGCAGAGACAGCGTTTCGGGCCATCAGCTTTTGAGTCAGGATCGGGATCCGCTTCTGCTAGTGCTCCAGGAGAGTCTGAGATTGTTTAGGAGGACCTCAGTCAGAGAGCCCGTCAGGAGAGGCACCGGCCGTATTGCATCCATGTTGGAAGCATTTGGCAGTAGGAGGAAGTCTTCCAGGCCCAGGGACATTCCAGAGGGAGCCACTATCCATGATGTCGATCCACATGCATTTCCAGTAGAGATTCAAAGCAACAGAAGATCGACACAATGCTGAAGAAGGATAGAAGGATATGTGGCGGGCCATCTCCTGGTTTCATTTCAGTCATATCCCAGCCCATGCAGCAAACAATCCATATTATCGCTCTGCTATTTCATCTATACAGGCTGCTGGAGTAGGTGTAGATCTTCCAGCATCGAGGGATATCTATGGTCATCTTCTGGACAGCAATAAGGAGCTAGAAGGATGGATATCCTCATATCAAAGCAAGTGGCCTGTGTATGGATTGACGGTGATGTGTGATGGTTGGACTGGTCCTATTAGACGGAGCATCATCAATTTCTTGACTTATTGTGGTGGGAAGACTTTTTTCAGAAGTCTATTGATGCTTCAGATCAGGAGCACGATGCCAGTTATATCCTCAGATTGATGGAGGAGGTGATTGATTAGGTGGAAGAGCGTAATGTTGTGCAGGTTATCACTGATAATGGACCACGGTACAGGGCCGCAGGGCAGATCTTGATGGAGCGGCGGCCACATATTTTCTGGAACCCTTATGCTGCACATTGTATAGACCTCATGTTGATGGAAGATTGTTGAGCTAGCACAGTCTATCACCAGATTTATATATAACCATACATGAGTCTTATCATTGATGAGGAGCTTTACAGGGGAGAAAATATTAAGACCGGGGGTCTCACGGTTTGTAACTAATTACATTGTACTCGGTAGTCTTCTTAACAAGAAAGCAAAGCTGCGTCAGATGTTTGTCAATTAGGACTGGCAGGAGAGCAGATATGCCAGGGCAAATACTGAGGGAAGCAATGTGGAGAATTTAGTGACGAGACAAACATTCTGGCAGCGGGCTGAGAGGGTAGTAGAGGCTATCAAGCCTCTATAAGAGGTACTTCGTGCCGTGGACTCTGAGAGGTATGCTTAGATGGGCTTCTTATATTTTATGATGCAAAGGGCAAAGGAAAAGATCTAGGAGGCAGATCCATTACATGCACATGAGTATATCCAGATCATTGATGGACAGTGGAGTTATCAAATGAGTTTGGATTTGCATCTAGCAGGTACATAGTATTTTATGAAGTCCCTAAAAATTAAGTTTCAATTAGATTCATACAAGTACGCTTGACTGATTCTTAAAATATATGTGCAGCTTACTATCTAAATCTGAGATTTCACTACTCCATACCGGACATTGCCATGGACGAGGATCTTATGTCTGTCCTGCGCAATGTTATATATAAGATGGAGCTCTATCCAGATATCGCTGCTGTGTGCCTTGAAGAAGTAAGTTAGGTTGAAATTATTGAATGATTTTTAATAGCATTAATTTCAACAAGCTAACAAATTTTTTTTCTAACAGATGAAATTTTTTAGGGAGGGCACAGATTTATTTGGATCTACTGTAGCGATCAGAAGTAAATCAAAGATGAATCCTGGTAGGTACTACTAAGGAATAAGTCTAATATTATATCAGGATTAAATTTTTTATTTTGCCAAATCTAAAATTCTAAATGATGTAATGTCTTTTGTAGCTGAATGTTGGGTGCATTTTGGTGGATCTGCTAAAAATTTGAAGATTCTTGCAGTGAAGATCTCCCAGATGGTGTCCTCCAGTGGATGTGAGCGCAATTGGTCTACATTTGGTCTTATCCACTCCAAACAGAGGAACCGTCTGAAACAGAAACGCCTCAACGATCTTGTGTATGTACACTATAATTTAAGGTTGAGGCTAAAATGTATTCAGGAAGAAGTAGAATTGAAATATCCTGATCCTACTGCAAGTTCATGTATTGATGAAGATGAAGATCCAATGATTGGGTGGGTCATGGGTCAGCAGCAGCAGCAGCCAGAGTTTGATGAGCCAGGATCGCCTCCTCGACCAGCCAGTTTTGTAGCTAGTGAGGCTGAGGTGGATGCTGGACAATAGGCAACAAGTCATATTCCTCGCAGGGCTCTAGCAGATTCAGCACATCGTCCGTCCCCACCATCTAGTAGACCTGGAGACAAAGGAAAAGGAAAGGCAGTTGCACCTCCATCGGAGCACTCAGTCCATTCAGATTCAGATACCAGAGACAGTGATGATAGTGCTTCAGATAGTGGAGGATCTAGTGATCAGGGAGGGGCAGGAGGACTAGGAGGCTGACCTTCTAGTCCTATTCAATTCACTGGAGAGTCGCAGTTTTACCATGCCACGCAGGATACAGATCATGGAGCACCATCTGATATACCTCGTGGAGATACGATTCCATATAGGCGACGGGCTTCCCGTGGTCGTTCGGGACACGATACAGCTGCAGATCTTGCACGTGGAGTAGGATCCTTGGATGTATCTAGATCATCATCATATTCAGGATCCTCTTATCCGCAGCTACTGGCAGCTTATAGTCCATATGATCCATATGGTGCATTCGAGACGTCAGCATCCATTGGTTATTATCCCGGAGCATCTTATGCATCTGATTTTGTTGCTGGTATATTTGGATTCCCCCCTGCACCTGCACTGCCATATCGTCAGTCTCTGGACAGCTCTCAGAGTCGGGACATAGAGGGATCTGCGATTAGTTATGACCCGTCACGCATATCTCCTGGGATGAGCTTAGAGGAGTATCATGCTGCCTGGCAGAAGGGACATGCCGACTTTCCTACGGAGTGCATACATGATCCCTATATTTATGGACATCGTCACTCTACCCGATTCTAGACATTGATATGTAATTATATGTTTATGACACATTTTACTTTCACTAATTGCTGATAATCTTAGTTTAATTATCATTTTTTTAATTTCAATTGAAAATAGTCCTAAATATTAGTATTTAGTCCTAAACCCTAAAGCGGTACGCCATCCTAAACCCTAAATCCTAAACCGGCTTAAACCCTAAACTGGCTTAAACCCTTAAAAAATAAATCCTAAACCCTTAAAAATTAAAATAAATACCTTAAACTTACAAAAAAACAAAAAAAAATAAAAAAAAAATTTGGGCATACCGGTTTGGACCGGTACGCCCTGCCGTACCGTGTGTCGGCACGATATGGTTCGGTACCGAACTGGTACCGGCCGGCCACCGGTACGGCACTCGGTATCGGTGCCGAGAACCTTGGACTCCCCCACTTGATCATGTCGATGCCCTCATCGATATGCTTCGCTTGTATGCTTCGACCCGATCCCCTTCATGCCGCAATGAGTACTTTGGTTCGCAGCTCGCTTCTGACTTGGAAAGTCTTTCCATAGCACCAAGCACTCGATCACCTGTGCGCCATTGGGTAACCCGTAGACTATCTACCAAAATGTTGTCTACCTGTCGCTCTAAGGAGGCAGTAAGGATTGGACGGTTCGACATATTCCTCATGGGATCCTCCAGGTCGGCATGGTATGGTTTGATGTAGCTTCTGTGGAGCACTGAATGTATCTCGAGCCATACTAGAAGTTGCACGCGGTAGGATACATTTCCTACCCTTTCAAGGATGGGGAATGGATCCTCACACTTATGAACCAGTCCTTTATGCACCTTGCGAAAGAACCGGAGTTGGGTTGGTTGAAGCTTAACTAGCACCATTTCGTCTCTCTTAAAGTTTAGAGGTCTCCCCTTATCAACCCACTTTATCTTCTTGGAAGCCTTCTCCAGGTATGCCCGTGCAATCTCAGTATTGCGGTGCCACTCCTTGGCCAGATGATAAGCTAACTGGCTTTTCTCAGTGTATCCCAGAACCACTATATAGGAGTGGAGGGTTGCTGTCCAGTGATGATTTCAAAAGGGCTCTTGCCTGATGCAGAGCTCCGCTGCAAGTTATAAGAGAATTGGGCTATGTCAAGCAGTTTCACCCAATTCTTTTGGTTGGCACTTATAAAGTGCCTCAAGTACCGCTCCAGGAGAGCATTTATTTTTTTTGTCTAGCCATCAGTTTGAGGGTAGAGACTAGTGGAAAAGTATAATTTGGATCCCTATAGCTTAAAAAGCCCAGTCCAAAATTATCCTAAGAACTTGGAGTCTCTGTTACTTACAATGTTCTGAGGAATACGCAATACTTCACATGCTTCAAGAAGAATCGAGCTACCTTTACGGAGCAATGCAGGGATGCTGGGATGAAGATGCCATATTTCGAGAATCGATCCACCACCACTAGGATCGATCCACACTCTACTTTTGGCAAACTCAAAATGAAGTCCATAGAGACGCTCTCCCATGGCCGCTTCGGCACAAGAAAAGGTTCAAGAAAGCCACTAGGTTTGCTTTGTTCCACCTTGTCCTGTTGGCAAATAAGACACGTCCGGACAATCTTCCACATCCTCTCCCATCTTTGGCTAGTAGTACGCCCTCTCCAAGAGGGCAAGTGTTCGTTGCATTCCTAGGTGACCAGCCCAAAGATTGTCATGGCATTCTCATAATAATTCTCTTCTAAGGTTTTCCACCCGAGACACATACACTCGATGCCCTTTTATTAAAATGAGCCCATCTTCAGACCAAAATTGCCGTGCCTTCCCTTCATCAATGAGCTGCTTCAAGGTAATAGCTGTGGGATCCTTCAGCTGCCCATCTCGAATCTTTGGTAGCAAAGTTGCTTGAACTTGGCTGACTTGTCCTTGCTCTTCCACCTTTAGAGCGGCGAGCTCTGCCTTCCGGCTCAAGGCATTAGTCACTTGATTCAAACGCTCTAGTTTATATTCCAAGGTCATGTCAAATTTAGCTAGGAAGTCCTGCCAGCGAGCCTATTTTGGAGACAGCTTCTTCTGTATTTGGAAGTAGCTGAGGACTACATTATCGATCCGCACCATAAATCGTGACCCAAGGAGATAATACCTCTACATCCTTAGACAGTGAACCACCGCTGTCATCTCCTTCTCATGAACAGTGATCGCCTCTCCGTGTCATTCAGCTTCCGACTTTCAAATGCCATCGGATGGCTCTCCTAAACTAGGACTTCTCCAATAGCAAAGTCTGAGGCATCAGTGTGGACTTCGAAGGATAAGTTATAATTTGAAAATCGTAGCATAGGCCCCTTCACTATTGCAGCTTTCAAGTCCTCGAAAGCTTCTTGGCACCTCAAAGACTAATCCCACGATTGATCCTTCTTCAATAGCTTCGTTAGTGGCACAGCTCGATGAGAGTAACCTGTGATGAACCGCCTATAGTACTTAACAAGCTCCAAGAAAGATTGTAATTCTGTCATTTTAGTAGGGGCCTGCCATTCTTGTATAGCCTAGACCTTCTCCTGGTCCATTCGGATCATGCCGCCACCAAAAAGATGTCCCAGGAGCAAAATCTTTTCCTAGACAAAGTAGCACTTCTCCTTCACACAGAGGGAGTTCTCCCATAGTACTTGAAGGATGATCCACAAGTGCTTTGCATGGTCCTCCAGTGTCTAACTATATATAACAATATTATCAAGGTACACCACCACGAAGTTGTCAAGATAGTCGTGGAACAGCTGGTTCATTAGTATTTAAAATGTAGTAGCTGGGGCATTAGTCAGTCCGAAAGGCATCACCAGGAATTCAAATGCCCCATACCTTGTCACACACGTAGTCTTGCCTTCATCCCCCTCTACGATTCGGACTTGCCAATACCCAGATCTTAAATCCAATTTGGAGAAATATCGAGCTCCACCCAAATGATTAAACAAGTTTGCAATTAGAGGAATTGGATACTTATTTTTCATAGTCACCTTGTTCAGGGCCCGATAATCCACACACAAGCGAAGACTCCCATCATGTTTCTTTTGAAAGAGTACCGGGGCTCCGAAGGGGGCCTTTAAGCTGCAAATAAGCCCTCTGTTTAGCAGCTCATCAAGTTGTTTCCTGAGTTCTGCAATCTCCGGTGGGGCCATATGATGAGGCGGACGGGCAGGAGGCTTTGTGCGTGCCTCCAGCTCGATTTTGTGATCCACCGCCCGCCGTGGTGGAAAGTCTTTCGAAACTCAGGAGGCATCACATCTTCGAACTCCTGTAGGACTTTAGCCACTCCAGGAGGCAAGGGACCTGTCTTTGGCTTCTGATTTTGGCTTCATAGCAGCCATATAGGTTAATTCTCCTTTCTTCATTCCTCTCTTCAATTGAAGCGAAGATATCTGCTGTATCCCTTCCTGACTTCGTCGAGTAACCGAAACGACACAAGGGGACTTGTTCCCCATCATGCACAGTGCATCTAGGAATGGCATTGGAACCACCCTAGCTGCCTGAAGAAACTCCATGCCCAAAATCACTTGGAAATCATCCAGCGGTACAGCCGTGAAATTGGCTTTTCCGTACCAAGTTCCGACTCGTATTGGTACCTCCCTTGCAAGTCCAACAATGGGTCGAGCCTCCGAATTCACTGCCTTCATTCTACTGGAATCCCCTTCCAGCTTCAATCCAAGGTGATTGGCTTCCTGATCTGCAACAAAGTTGTGGGTTGCTCCTATGTCCACCATTGCTTGGGTTATGCGACCATTGAGCTCCACCTGCACATACATGAGTTCATTGGTTCGCCGACTAGTGTTTTGGTGAGTTTGGTGTGGTTTCGACCGCTGCTGCTTTGGCTGCTGTGGCTTGGATGGCTTAAGTTGCTCCCCCACTTGACCCTTGATGGCATTGAGTAACCTGAGGGCACCCATCCTAGGACCCTCAACCTGCTCCTCACCATCACTACTAAGGTCATCTTGGTTAACTTGGTTCTACTATACACTAGCTTGTAAGGCATTGAGAGCCTGTTTCTGGCGACAGTTCTTCACCATGTGTGGCCCTCCGCACAGAAAGCACCCAAACTTTGGGATCCTTGATACCTCTAGTCCCTTAGTCTTAGAGTCTTTCTTCTTCTCATTCTCCACACCCTTTTCTTTTGATAGCTTCTGATTCTTGGAGGTATTTTGAGTGGCCTTTTTCTTCTGGTGGTCAGAGGGAAAAAAATCTGTCAGGCGCTTAGCTGCAGCTTGAGCAGATGCCAAGTCGGTGACACCCCTCTATTGAACTGCTGGGCCCATAGTTTCAAACCCTCCAAAAAGTTGAATAGCTTTTCTTTCTCGAACATGTCCTTAATGTCCAACATCAATGTTGAGAACTGCTTCACATATTCTTGAACAGTTTCTGTATGCTGGAGATGCCTCAAGTTTTGTCGAGCAATGAAGTCCATATTCTCTGGCAAAAATTGAGCCTTGATCTCCCTCTTTAGGTCCTCCCGTTGGCAATGATGCAGCACTTGCTTGCATATCTTCATACTGAGTTTGCCACCACAGTTTGGCATGCCTGGTCAAGTACATGGTAGCCAAGATGACCTTTGTCTCCTTTGAGTCAGGTCGCACCACCCGGAAGTACTGCTCGACGTCGAATAAGTTCTCCAACTCCTTTGCATCATGAGCTCCATTGTAACTTCTAGGCTCTGGTGCTCTCATCCGGCTTGCCCTACCTTCCACAACACCTAGAGTTGGCATGTTACCCACTGCCCGAGTCAGCACTGCAACCCTGGTGGTCAACTCATTCAGTTGCTCCTATAAGAGCTTGACAGACTCTTTAGTATTGTTACTAAGATTATCCATCGTCTCCCCGAGTTGCTCCTGACTCAACTCCAAGTTTGCAATATGGTCCACCATTGAGAACAAATGTGCCATGCTCCCATCCATTTGGGCCAATTGCACCTCTAATGCGGACATCCGCTCCTTGTGGCTTCGCGGCTTTGCATTATCAGCGTGTAGATCTACCGGGACTGGTGTGGCAACCGTCGCCTCGCGCACCATCCCACTCGTCTTTCCCTCGTTCTTGTGATCCATGTGGGTTGTACCAATGTCCACAGTCGAATCTGGCTCTGATACCACTTGTTACGGGGCTAGTCTTTTCTTAGACCAAACCCATGCGGCACTCTAAAATGCCCTGCGAAAAGGAGCCAACCAATGCGTGCCAGCAACAGAAATCTAATGCTGCAAGCAAGGCAAATACAAAAGACAGAGGAAAATGGCAAAAAAACACACTCAAATGCATAATAGCAAAACTAGTGCTTTCATTAATGAAAATGGAGAGATTACAAGTAAATGCAACTACTACCAAACCTATCCTCAGGGCTCAGAAGGCAGAGGAGGCAACAATGAACCGCAAGAATCCACATGGAAAACGGCCCACGATTGTTCTCGCTTACCCTCCCAATACTATACCTGTGGAGCATCCTGCCAAATCCCACCCCCGAGGTTCCAAGGTATCAAGGAGTCTTGCATTTTTTGGCTTGTTGTTGGAAGCCCCAACACAAGGAAAAACTCTCCAAAACTAGCCAAAACAAGGAAAAAACATTCTAGCGATAGTTGCTAATGATATCTTTTTACAATATATGTACAAGACTGTGTCAGAGACCATGGCCAAGCAAAATGCTGGGCAAATGGCCCTGACAACGTGGCGGCCCATTGTTGGCCTCCTTCGATCATTAGTTTCCTGGATTAAATATAGTACACCAGATGAAGCATCTGTCGGACTCAAATCGGAGCCCATGATTGCTTCCGTCCATTCGGATCCATCTTGAAAGCCATGTGCATCCTTCAATTTGAAAGGACCATGTCCTTGGTGACCCCAGAATGAATACTCTCATAGCCTGACCATGGCTTGGACTAGGAAGTAGGGGGTATATGTTAGGGGCATAATTGTCTAATCGGGATTTGACTCGTGAATTGCCTATAACTTGAAATGCAACTCGAATCATGACTTGACTCATAAGATTCATTAACAAATTCAATTTAGTTATAAAATAATTGAAATTAGCATAAAAATAAAATTTACATTATAAAAATGATAAAAATGTAATGAATTTGATAATCACGTCTAAATGAAAAGATGCTTACCTCCATGATAAGAATACTATGAATCCCATTATGGACTTGTGGTCAATATTGCATAATTTGTATAATAAAATAATTTAAGAAATATTAAAATAAAAGCATAATGAAAATGTATACCATCTCTTAATCAATGAACACTCAAAGAGCATAAGTTTAACTTTAAAATAGTAAGTGTAAATCTAAAACATATGCATATATCCATGTATGGTGTACCCATCAAAACATATTATCAATTCAAAACTATTCACTCAACATCTCAAATAATTAAATAGAATCTTCAATCATTATAATCATTTTCAAGGTCAATGTCATCGCTGTTGCCATCGTCATTATCATCATCTTCTACATGCATAACCATCTCTTGATTCTCTTCTTCCTCGTCACCTTCATCATCTTCTATCATTTCAATATCTTCAACAACCTTTTCTTTTCCTTTACCTTTACCATCAAGATTTAAGTTCCTTGGTCCTACAAAAGTATTTTAAGAATCAACAAAAACAAATAAAAAATAATGCAAATGTTAAAAAATAAAAAAATAAAAAAGTTAGAAAAAAATTTGCATCTCTTCCTTTTTCTATTATTAGGTCTCTCATCAACATTAAAACAGTCATTAACCTCCAACCAATACACATCCGATAAACATGGCTCTTCTTGTTCGGTTATCCACTCATCATTTGATTCCATATCTGATAAGCATATCAGATTATGTCTCTTCCCTTCTTTTTTTTGTCTCATCTTAAGTTGAATATTATAATTGGCAAACACCAAGGCATTCCACCTTTGTTGCTCCAAACGATTCCCTTTTTTAGGATGAATATGCTCAAATGTGCTCTAATTTCTTTCACAAAAGATTAATTACCTGGTAGTTTTTCTTTCTTGTCGATACCGCGATGTCCATCCCAATTAAATCCTCAGCTTTCCTTAATTTGTCAAGTTGTGAATCAATGATGATTCTTATCTTAACATCTGGAAACATCTTCTTAATTGTCTTAAACAGTCCAATTTTTACTCCAGCATTGGCATTAAAATTATGATCATATTAAAATCTAATAATTAAGAAGTCAAAAAAAAAATTAATTTTTTTAAAAAATATTAATAGAATAATAAAAATTAAAAATTAAATGTGACTTACGTAGGATTAAGATATGCCGCCGTATGGAGTGGCTATGGAGTTGCAAATCCCGAGTATCAATTATCTTCCAAATCCTATCATACCTCTTGTTTATATTGTTGAAATTTTTGCCAATTTATCTCTTTGCTCTATCCATTGCTTCATAAATATAACCCACAGCCAGTTTTGCATCTCCATTAATAAGTCTCAGCACTTTTACTAAGGACACTTCAAACAATAATTCGTGGCTCTCTAAAATCTATTATCATTCAATACAATTTTTGGAACTTTTTTGGCTTCAAATTTACATGCATGAGTGCTTGTCCATTTTTTTGAAACATAGTCCTTAAAGCAATCTTTCTATCTCATATACTTTTCAAAAGTGAGATAGGATGTGGCAAATCTAGTAATCATTGGTCTTGTCAATTTCTTGTTCTTAGAATATTTTTTAAACAAACTAAGAATCTAAGTATGACGGTAAATATAAACTATAATTTGCCTTGCCTTGCCAATTGTATTAAAAAAATCGGAATGTTTCCAATATCACTAAGTATTAAATCCGAATAATGTATTGCACATAGAGACCCAAAAAGATGCTCTCTTTTCTTCTAAGAGTCTACCTGCACTAACATAAGTGGAGGTACTATCCATCACCACTTGAACTACATTGTCTTCTCCAATCTTTTTTACTAAGCTGTCAAGCAATTCAAATAATTTATTTGAATCCTTATTAACATCAGAGGTATCCAAAGATTTGAGAAATGCGGTCCCATTTGGACTACTCATAAGAAAATTGATGATAGATCGATTCTTTCTATTAGTCTAACTATCAAACATGATTGAACATTCTATTTTCTTCTACTCATCTTTATATTTCATTAAACTTTCATCAACATGTTCAACTTCTTTCTTCAAGAAAGAAACTCTAGCTTCATAATATGATGGGAGTTTCAATCCCTTCTATATTACTAATATATTTTACCATTTGAGCAAATAAAAGAATTTTAACCAGATTGAAGGCCAATGCATATCTATATAAAAATCTACAAATATCCCTGTCCATTGGTTCTCTTTTTTACCAATTTCATTCATTGTCTGTTGTTTAGGTATATTTCCCTTTAATTACAAATGAATTCATAGTGTCCTTATTTTTTCATTTGGCTCTTGCACTTTAGAACACTCAACATCATCACCAAAATTTTTCTTGATTTTTCTCCCCTCACAAATCTTTTAAAAAATTTTAATTTCTACAGGAACTTGAGCACAAGGAGAAACATTATTGAGTACCCACAAAATAATTTTTCATTCTATTAACTCTTGAAAAACTCTTTTATATTGATTGCATACAAGATGCAATTGATTTCCGTCACCCCCTTACCTTCATCAAATTTTTTGCAATGATTGCAAGTTGGATCCACAATCTTAATTTTTCTTTCAGATGACAATTCAATAAAAAAATACTATTAAAAATAAAAAAATTAAAAAATTAAAAAACTATTATAAAATAAATAAATAAATAAATAAATATTTAAAAATTAAATCTTACCTTTGTTAAATCTTAATTTTTTGGCCCACTGTCTTTGGGTCGAACTGAGAGGAAGTAGGTTAAAGAGAAAATCTTGGCCTAGTCCCTTAAATCTCTTCCAGTCCCTACCCGTGCATCTCTCTCGGTCGAAGATGGCGAATAGGACTTCAAACAGGAGCTTCGGAGAAGATGACGAATAGGGGCTTCGATCGTGCCTTTTGTGGAAGACAGCAACGATGACCGGGCTTTGGGAGCCTCCTTTTTGCCAGCGAAGATGAAGACGACAAAGCTCAGAGAGGGCCGAGGGACTTTGGGGCATGAAGATGAATAGAGAAGAGAGAGAGAGAACGGGCCTCCTTCGCTGGCTGTTGAAGCTTGGAGAAGCAACGGAGAGAGAATCGAAGAAACGGAAGAAAAGAAGTCGAATAAAGGTTGAAATACCTTTGATTTCATTTAATGGAAGGATTTTCATGGGATTTCGATGCTTCGACTTTCAAAATCATTGAAGATTTTTGATCGAAAACCTATCTTTTCCGAATCGATGAACTCGGACATTCTGGTGATGATGTCGATTCACCCCATGAGTCGATGTTCCAAGTGCCATCTTTTTTATTTTTCGATTCTCCTGCGGTTCGACTCGGCCATGGGCTGAATTGACTCAAATCGGACGAGTTGAATCGTGACTCGTACGATTCTAACAATAGAGGTTGGGGAAAATTCCACTTGTGCCAAGGACATGAAGAACAAATGATGCGGGACGATATAATCTAGGGATGCAATGCAGATTATTATTATTTTTAGTTTTTTAAAAATTATCAGCAAATCAAAACTATAAATCAAAGTTAGCTATTTTTTTAATATGGAAGGGATTAAGCCATGATCAAATATTTTTTAATAACTACAAGCAATAATAGAAAATCCTAGATCTAAAGAAATTTGGATCGTAGGTAATTGAGAAACTACCCGTAAGTTTAGGCTAAGCACAATCAATTAATATATTAATTTAATAAAATTAAAGAAATAAACTCATTATTAATATCAATTAAATATTTAAAGTGAAAAAGGGTGCTCACAAACTAGATCGTGGTCGAAATTGAAAAAGGTGTTGACCAAGTTGGGCTGAGATTCTGGCTAGATGGCGAATCTGATAAAGTCCTTGGACCTGGAATACCAAAAGATAATGTATGCAGTCGGGATTTTTCAAATAAAAATAATTTTAGATCTGGTTTGATAAATCCAAAAAATATGGTCGATACAGTTTTCTAGAAGTGCTATGAGCGGTATGCGGACTCTTCGATCGTGTGTTGATCAGGATGCGTTGATCAGGATGCTCGAGATGTCACTGGTGAAGTCCAATTTGTTGACTTTAAAACTCACTTTTTTTTTTCTTTTTAAACCTTTGAAACAGAAGTCGGCAACAAGGGGGCTGTTGTTGCTTTCACAATCGTGTTGGCCCTTTGGTGCCTTCACGATCGTGCCGAAATAAGGGAAACCTGTGGGCAAGAAAATTCGGCGAGGACATGACGGCTCTAGGGATTTGACGGTGTCCGTGAAAGGGGTGGGTCGGCTTTGTTTGCCAGTGGGGTTGTGGTCGGGAGGCCGAGTATGGGTGTCGGCGAGGGAGGATGGGGGTTTTGGTCGATAGCTGTGCATTTGGATGGAATTTCGCTAGTGGCCCGCGGTCATGGGTATGGGATTCTCTTCGAGTTTGAGGGAGTCGGCGATTGCCTGGTGACCGTCGGCTTGGGTTGAAACTCGAGAAGGCATTGGAAATGAAGGCGACGGCATGGGAGATGGGGGTGGTTGGGCGGAGGATGACGGTGGCGGTGGAGCATGGGAGGTGCGGACTTGGCGGCGATGTCGAAGGAAAGGCGGCGACAATGGGCGGCTCAGTGATTGGCTCGGTCGGTGTTCGTTTGGTGGTGATGAGTTGTATCAGGGGAGGCAGTTTTCAGGGGCTTTGGATGCTTGACGATGGATTGTTACCGGCCTCTGGAAATTTGAATTGGCAACAGAGAAGAAGAGGAAGAGGAGAGGAAGAAAGAGAAGAAGAGAGGAAGGAGAAGAGGAAGAAGAAGACGAAGAGAAAGAGAAGAGTCGGAAAATAAAATTTCTTTATTCAATATTTGTCGATGCTTCGATTGATACATGGGATTCCTTTAAATAAATCCTGGTCCATGAATTGGAGACCAAAACTCTAGGACTCTCCCAACAGATTGGAGACCAGACAAACTGAAATAATTGGCCTAATCTAAAAATAGACTCCATACTAATCCAGTATTCATGTTGAGATCCGTGCAAGAATAATAAAAATAAAAAAAATATTTTCAATCCCAATACATTCAAAAAAAATGTCTGCTCAGATATATGCATCAGGATCTATGCTGGATGATATCCTCATCAACAAATCAACAAGTCCTTGCAAGACACCCAACAATAGGATCTATACTAGATGATGTCCTCATCAACAAATCAACAAGTCCTTGCAAGACACCCAACAACATATTTTCCAACCACCTATTGGATAGGGGCCTTGGTCGGTAAGAAGCTACCTCTCGGTCCTAGCGCTGCTAGGTAATGCACAGGTCAAACCACATGCAGGCAAGCATGGTCAGATGGCCCAGTCGCGCACCCACCAACTACTTGGATTGGATCCTTGATCAGAAAACTTCTAGCCTAAATTATCAGCAAGCAGTTGGCCATGCTAACCAGGCGGCCTTACTATGTGCTCGCTGATCGTTTGTTGGGGCAGGATCTTCATCAAAAGGAGATTCTCTCTCTATTCCAATGTTATCGAGCAAGACAACATGATTAGTGTTTGGTCGGTCCTCTACTTGGCCAATCCCTTGTCATAGAAGTTGGTGCTTTTCTTAGTCGATCAAGTCAGGCTAAGTATCAACTGCCAAGTCCCTTTGCTCGAGCGAGCCTTAGAGCCGGTTATCTTTCGAGCATGGCTCAACCATACCATCGATGCCTCTTCCCTCCAACTAGATTCAGCCAGATGTTGAGTCGTCGAGTGCCCCCGTTCGAGCGAGCCTTGATAGTAATTGATGCTCATCAACTAGCCCTCGAAGGTTATTTACACACTTGCCAGCCGCTCATCGGATCTGATCCCTGATCATCTGGCAATTTTGCTTCAATATGCTTGGATGTGGCTTGATCATATGCTTGGTGTGTGAGTGGTGTCCTGTTCGACTATCTGTCGCCTTACTAGAAAAAATAACATCCTAGTCAGTCGGATCAGGTTGAGTATCACTCACCAACCACCTTCAGCCAACCTGGCCTCGGCAATGACCAGCCTCCCATTAATTGGACAGCTCAAAGGCACAGACACCTCATCTCCAACCAAGACCATCCGATCAAGCATCCCGTGGCCAACCATTCCTCAGATTCAATAGAAACATTCGGACCAAGTCCCGTTCTGCAAGTCTGATGGCAAACCGGTCCTTAGGTGGTACGTTTGCTCAAACCCTTTGAAGGCCAACAATACTTATGCTTGTCTTCAGGAACTAGATTGCCTCGTCAAAAGGTCATATCACGTCCAATGATTGCTCATCTCTACTATTACTCCGTATTTAAGAGGAGCATGCCTGAACTTATGCAATAGTCCATGCGCCATTAAAGAAATATGACAAAACTCTATATAAGGACAAGGTGTCAATTAAAATGGAATGGACATGCTTGCAATCAAAAAATTCTCTGATAGCTTATTAAAAGTCTTGTTCACATCGAATTTTCCTGGATTTTCTTTATTTCGAAAATATTCTTGTCCTTCACCTATAAGATGAAGCCCCTAAGACTTCCAAGGCATGCAAAAATTTTCTGCCACGATGCTTCTTAATGTGAGGTGAACTCCCCATCCTCGACATCCCGAGGGCCCTCAGGTTGAAAGCCAAGGCAGGCAATGAGGAGCACCGAGGCATACAACAATTCGTCTCCCAAACGAGGCAAAGACTATCTTGACCCCTCTAACTCCTGTAATCCACAAAATCGAGCAACTTACCCTCGGATTGTTTATGTAGAAGACACCGCCTCAAGTGGAACATCAACCAAACATCTACAATAAGGAAAAAGGTTCAGTTGAGGCATCTCTCAGATGACCAACACCAGTTACATGCTACCTATGTGAGGGCTCTTCCGACATCATCCAACGTTTATCCTCGGCACTCGAAGGTGGAACTGTATCATCGAACTTCTACGATCCTGATAAGTGACCTTCACCTCTTAAATATCTAGGACAGTCCTATTTGAACAAAGCCAGGGAAAGGCCTTGAGACCTTCAAAAGGAAGATCTTCGGCCCAATCACTCTTTGGCCAACTCAACCTTGGCCATGTCGACCCTTCGCCTAATCGATTTTCATCTTGGTTGAAGGACTATTCGGCCCTCAGTGATTGAGCTTTGGCATATCAAGGTATCCCTTCAAGATTCTTGGTTTATTCAACCTCCTGCCTTGGCAAAGGTCTATTTTGCTCCCAGCATCGAAGCTCCGACATATCATATTGCTCTTTGAGACCTTCGATCTTGACCCTCAGCTTCGGCATAAAGAATAGATCCGAACCAGGACCCTTCGCCCAAGGGACGTCAAGGTGAAAAGGTTTCTATAGTCAATGCTGACTATAACCTTTTACCTAAGTCTTGCCTTATAGATCTCCATCTATTTTTCTTTTATAAATCCATTGCCTCCATTAGGTACCATACCTTATGGTGGATTTATTAAGGTCTATACTAGGATGGAGCACATGGAGTCTAACTTCATGGCATTCAACTATTTCTCGGAATCGATGTCTGCCATCGCCTTGTTGTAGGTTTCTATGATTATCTCTGTTCCCTATCTTCCTCAAGGAACACCTCTACGTCCTTTATAAACATATCTATGTATCTTTTGGAGGATAGAAGATCCTACAAGACTTACGAGGTGGAGAGAAACCACATGCACTGGTTTTGCTCAAATAGGTTCTATAGGTTCTATGGTCCATTACTTTTTAGAAACTCTTTTCGAGCTCTATTGTCCTCCTACTATTATATTTAGGATAAACTATTTAATCATTAATATAGACATTGGGTCATAACAATTTGTGATCCATTTGGAAGAAGTATCCTAACAACTCTTTAGGATACAGGCCAATAGCAACCTAAACTCTAACTTATCCATGGCCCACCTATATCGCATATAAGTGTGGTTAGAATGGATTTAGAGTGAACCTAATTAAATAGGCAAGCAGAATTATGTAATCATATCCTTAAAGATAAATTAGCAATGTAATCATATCCTTAAAGATAAATTAGCAATGTAATCATATCCTTAAAGATTTAGTGACTCTTATAATGGATTGAATCATATCCAATAGAGTTCAATTTCTTTGCTCAGATATCATATTGAGCTTTAGATATAAGAGGAGTCCATTGTGAGACTATTGAAAGAATTGTATCCTAAAAGCCAATCTTTGTACGGGCATTTCAATAATCTTTCAACTCATGTATGATATTATTTACTAATAAAAGGCAATTATTGATTCATCATACTGCTGCATCTTATCAAGATTATGATGAACCTCTAGGTTAGGGCAATGAAATTAGGGTTTTGATGGAGATCATAACGGTGAGACCTAAATTCCTACAAACCCTAATCTAAAATGTTCCTAGTTGGATCATCGATTCGGGGATCGATATTTCCGGAAAGACTGACACATCCTATGCATGCTCGATGGAGAGGGTGGTTGGTCTCACAGCCACTTGTGTAGGGATACTAATACAAGGATGTTGGTGCTCATTAGGATACGAGTTCACTGAATTGATCTGTCTTGAGAACATTTTATGGAGGTCTTACTAGTCAAAAAATGGTTCTCATATTGGGAGTTGTGCAAGTGATCCTTAGACTTGAGATTACCATGATTCCTTATATACGTAAAGCCATGTTTTGGTTCATACTCATTCATGACAAAGAGTCATGTACGGGGTATTCTCGGATATGGTGGATTGTGCATGAAGGATGTGAGTGGATTAATAACGAATCTATCACTCCTAGTAAGAGGACTTATCTCATGTAATCTCTTCGATTGTTGACTTAAGAAGTCTTTGATCAAAGCAGGATGAGATTAGATAGGGTTTCTAATCTTTCATCGATCGAGTCTTCATTATCGAATTAAGATTCTAAAGGATTAAGTGCTAGGGTTTGATAATTCTCCATACCCATCACTTATTCGGGATAAAGGGAGATCGAAGGATTAAATTGCATGGCAACTTTTCACTGAAGGGTATTTTGGTAATTTCTACTAAATTCTTCATCTTCTGGGTAAGCATGACATATTACTAGACGTCAATCATGTCTTGTAGGTTTTCATGAATCAATTTGGAAGGATTCATGAGTTAATTTGGAAATTGGTTCGAATTGGCTAACTTGGATCAGCTCGATTTGACCTAATTAGGTCGATCGATTTTGATTGGATCAAAATAGCTTGGACCTGGACCTATTGCTGGCTAGATGTGGAGTCCAAAGGATCACACACACTAAGGAATTGGCCAAGGAATTCAATTGAATTTTATTTAGGGTCATAAGATCCTAATTGGCTGGCTAATTAACATACTAGCATATGTTGGCTAGCCCAACTCCTAACTCAACTGGATTGGGTCAATTAGCATGCTATTTGGGCTAACTAATTTAAGTGGGACTTAGATTGGGTTGAGTCCTAATTGGGACAGTAATTATCTACATTTATCTGGAATTATTTGGAGCTTTATCCTTGAATTATGGAAAAGTCCAAGTGGGATTGGACTCTTGGCGCCAAGATTAAGGTGGGCAGAAGGACCAACAGTCCTTCTACCACTTAATCACCTATTCTAGATAGACACAAGGACCCTCTTCCTTATTCTCACACTCATTTGGATTGGGCTTGATTGGTCAAAAGAAGGATTTGGCATGGAATTGGATGGCGCGCATAATGAAGGGATGCGTCCCTTAATATTTGGTGCAGATAAAAATCCAGAATTCCTATTTGAAGGCTTTTATTTTCTCCTATACATCCCTTGGAATCCCATGCCTTAGCCAATTTATGACTGGTTACATGTCCCATGGCAAGTGGAAATAATGCTAGAAAAATGAAGAGACATATATATGTCTCTTGGCGCATGATATGACATGTTAAGATAAGTCTTTTCATCCCAGGAACTCCTGCTTGAAGGGTCTTATCAAGGGCTGAAGAAAAGATTTATCAAGCGCCTCCTTACTCTTAAATAAGCATCGGTAATCTGATGCCAGTATATCCAAAAACATCCGAAAGAAGTCCTTTTCATTTTCTCTTGTCTTAGGATAAAGGTCTCTTTTAAGATAAGGCTTGTCCTTTTAAGACAAGACTTGTCATTTAAGATAAGAGCTTAAGAAGAGATATAGGAAGGATAATCGGATTCTGAGAGAGAATTCAGAGAGGTCTCTGAGTGTTCTACAAGAAGGTAGGGGCTCCAGCAAAGGAAAAGGAAGAAAGGCTGTCGGGAAGAGTCATAGTTAAATAAGCAAGCTCGATAGGAGTGCTTCCTTGGTCCGGTTCCAGTATGGATCACCTTTGGAGGACATACACTTGTGTGCCTTATAAAAATTAAGGAGTATAGCATTCTAGGTATTTATTTATAACCCTAAATTATGATTTATTAGTTATCATGATCAAGTGATCCTTGGGACTAGGGTTTCGATCGATTAGGATTTTAATAATGAAAATTTTGAAATTGCCTTCCGTTGTGTCAGCCCAAAATCCAACTATGGTATCAGAGCCAGCTTGATTCATGTAATTATTAGTCATTTTTAGTGTTAATTACTTGCTTTGCTATGAATATTGCATTAGTTTATTTACATATATGATATGTTATGCTCCTAGTAACTGCTTCGAATTGGGTTAGTCGCCATGGCCATCCGGTCATAGGAGCTAAGTAGGGTTTAAAGACCCTCTCTTTCCATTCAATGGAATCTCCTATGACGTGTTGGGGTGCTGCTGTGGTCTTATCCGATGAACAAGTGAGGTGAACGAATTATTGTTTTAATCATGCTTTGGTTATACATTTAGGGTTAATATGCTTATTTGCTGGAATATATCATGTTGGCATGGTTAATTAGGATGTATTTGAGACCATCAAAGCTCTCATAAAATTATATTTAGTCATAGTGTAAGTTAGTTAATTGGTGTCTAGGCAAGTGGTTCTGGGAAGGTAAAGGGAATGAGATTTTTAATTGGTTCCATTATCTGACCTGGCCAATTCATTTGGTGTCTAAGGAAAGCAACGGGGGACCACCTCATCTCTCCCACTTACCTGGCCAATTTAGTTATATCTAGACCTTAAATTGGAAATGCTAATTGATTAAGCACACTACAAATTGCTTTCCTTCATGCTAATCCAAATTCATATAAAAAACTATAGTAGGTTTGTTGTGATTAACACAAGGTCTACTCTAGGGTTTGATATGATTTGTCTTGGTGCATTTTATGGTTTATGGCATGCTTGGTGGTGTTGCTTTGTTGTAGTTGACACAAGGGCAACATTTATCAAACATGGCTGTATGGAAATGAAGGATTTGATTAAACTAAGACATTGTAGTTTGTTATTATTGACATAAGGCTATAAGTATCTTAGAGGCAGGTGTTATGTTGAGAGTTGCATAGGTTGTAATTGGAAAGGGATTTTCCTACCATTGAACTCATGGGTGTTTGTTGTGATTAACACAAGGCATTCATGAGGAATTAGGATCTCAACCCCACTATGGAAGCCCTAGGAGGGTTTTTCCGCTTATCATAGTTGAAAGTTATGGTATTCGAAAGAAAATAGTGGGAGACAATTAGATGCAAAAGTCCTTGTCTAATTATGAATATCATCATAAGTGGTCTACTTATAGTTATTCTTTATTTAATGTCGATTTTACATTATGGCTTCCACTCTTTCACTGCGGGGCATCTTGGATGCCAACAAGTTGACCGGTCCGAATTATGTGGACTGGTTGAGGAACCTGAGATTTGTACTTGCTTATATCCTTGATTCTCTTGATCCAATAGGAGAGGATACTACTGAGAAGGAAAGGGCCACATATAAAATATGACAAAATGACAGCATGACTATCAAGTGCATCATGTTGGCCTTTATGAGCAATGAGTTGCAGAGACTATAAGGAAATGGAACCTCGGTCCATATTGCTCAATCTTAAAGAGCGTTATGGAGAGCATAGTCGGACTGCTCGATATAAGATATCGAAGCAGTTGTTCCAAGCATGCATGAGTGAGGGCTCTTTTGTTTAGGCACATGTTCTCAAGATGATTGACTTGATCACTCGATTAAGTCAACTGGGATTTGTGATGGACAGAGAGCTTAATTAGGACTTTATCCTACAGTCACTTCTGGATTCTTTCTCATAGTTTGTCATGAATTACCACATGAACAAACTGAATTTGTTATTGCTTGAGCTGCTGAATATGCTCAAACAGTAGAGAGCCACTTCAAAGGTGATAAGGCTCAGCTTCTTCTGGTTGATGGAAAGAAGCAAGCAATGAAGAAGGGATCAAAGGGGAAGAGGAACCCTAAGAGTAGCTTCCAGAAGAAGGCGAGGAAGCCCTTTACTGATGGGACCTGCTATCACTGTGGGAAGCAAGGGCACTGGAAGAAGAATTGCAAGTCTGAGACATGATGCTGGTGGAGCATCTAAAAGTTTGTACAGATACAAGCAAACCTGTCATTGAGTTCTTCAGTTTTTGATACATGGGTATTGGATACCTCATGTAGGTCTCGTATTTGCAAGTCATTGTAGGGGTTATAGAGACCTAGAAGCTTGAAGAAGGGTGACTTCGAGCTGTTCGATGCGAGTGGTGAATCCATGTAGGCTGAAACTGTTGGCACCTATTTGTTGTTATTGCCATCGGGCAATATTCTTGAATTAAAAGATTGTTATTATGTATCAAACGTTATAAGAAATATTATTTCTGTACTTTTGTTTATGAAATAAGGTTATGAAATAAATTTGATGAGCCATGGGTGCTCGATTTTCTTTTCAAAAAAATTATTTGGTTGTACATTCTCTAATGGTATTTTGATTTTGTCATTCAATGATGAGGTTATGCTTGTAGAGAAAAAAAAAAGAAAGTGAGATGATGTGAATGTCACTTATCTCTGGCATTACCGTTTGGATCATATCAATGAGTCCAAGATAAATAGTACAAAGATAATTTCTTTGAACCTTTTAATTATAAGTCATTAAAAACTTGTGAGTCCTGTCTCATGGATAAGATGACCAGGTCTCCATTCACTGGACATGAATAAAGGGCAACCGAGTTGTTAGGTCTAGTACACAGATGTGTATGGTCCTATGACAATACAAGCCAGAGGAGGATACTCTTATTTCATTAGTTTTACTGATGATTTATCAAGGTTCGGATATGTGTATCTTATGAAATACAAGTCCGAAGCCTTTGATAAATTCAAAGAGTATCAAAATGAGGTTGAGAAACAAATTGGGCATAGTATTAAAATACTTTGATTTGATCGAGGAGGAGAATACTTGTCTAGTGAATTTCTCTATCATCTTAAAGATAAAGGCATCTCTCTGAATGGACCCCTCCATACATACCATAGTTAAATGGTGTAGCAGAAAGAAGGAATCGTACCTTGTTGGACATGGTATGGTCCATGATGTGCTTCACGGATCTTTCAGTATCCTTCTGGGATTATGCCTTAGAGACTGCTATCTACATACTAAACAGGGTGCCATCAAAGGCAGTTAAAAGCACTCCATATCAATTATGGAAAGGAAAAAGGCCAAGTCTTAAGTATTTTAAGATTTGGGATTGCCTTGCTTATGTCAGGAATATTTTTGAACATAAGCTAAGTGCTATGATTGATAAGTACAGGTTTGTAGGATATCCTAAAGAAGGTATATGATACTTTTTCTATCACCCTATTGAGCAAAATGTCTTTGTCAGTAGGCATGCTACATTCTTGGAAAAGGAGTTTATCCAAGAAGGGGTTAGTGGGAGGATATTTGAACTTGAAAATGTTCAACCTATATATGAAGCAATTCCTCAACCAAATGTTCCTAAGGTTCAGGAACAACCACAACACACCTCTCCCTAGGTCAGAGAGTGCGAAGTGCAACCACAACACACCTCTCCCTAGGTCAGAGAGTGCGAAGTGCACCTCTCAGATATGACTGTCATTGGGAATGACAATAAAGCCAGTATCATACAGGATGATGATCCTGTGACCTATACGAAAGCTGTCATGAGTAGAGACTAACAAATGGCGAGAAGCCATGAAATATGAGATGAACTCCATGTACTCTAATCAGGCTTGGACATTAGTTTATCTACCTAAGGGAGTAGACCCAATTGGGTGTATATGGGTCTTCAAGAAGAGGATAGGAGCATATGGTCAAGTAGAAACCTACAAGGTCAGGCTGGTGGCAAAAGGTTTCAGATAAATACATGGTATTGACTATGATGAAACTTTTTCATCAGTAGCCATGCTTAAGTCCATTCGGATATTGCTTGCCATAGTTGCATACTATGACTATGAGATCTGGTAGATGGATGTAAAGACTGCTTTCTTTAATGGACATCTTGAGGAAGAAGTCTATATGTCATAGCCAGACTTAAGAAATCCATTTATGCAGGCTTAAGAAATTCATTTATGAATTGAAGCAAACATCGAGGAGTTGGAACATTCGCTTTGATAAAACGATCAAAGAGTTTGGTTTCATCAAGAATGTGGATGAATCATGTGTATAAGAAGACAAGTGGGAGTGTCCTTGTTTTCTTGGTTTTGTATGTTGATGATGTACTCATCATTGGGAATGATATACCAATGTTACAATCGATCAAGTGTTGGCTATCAAAGCAGTTTTTCATGAAGGATTTGGGAGAGGCATCCTATATACTAGGTATAAAGATCTACAGAGATAGATCTAAGAGGATACTTGGCTTCCTAATCCAGGGACATTGATTTAGTGTTGAAGAGATTCAACATGGAGGGAAGTAAGAGAGGTTACTTGCTCATGAGTTAAGGCATACATCTCTTCAAGAAGATGCCTTCTAAGACACCAGAAGAGAGGGAAAAGATGAGTTTGATTTCTTATGTTTCGGCTGTAGGATCAATTATGTATGCCATATTATGTACCAGGCCTGATGTTGCTTATGCCTTGGACATAATAAGTAGGTTCTAAGCTAATCCAGGGAAGGATCATTGGAAAGCTATGAAAAATATTTTTAAGTACCTGAGAAGGACTAAAGATGTTTTTCTAATATATGGTGGATCAGAGTTGAAACTAGAAGGGTGTACAGATTTAGTTTTCAATTAGATCCAGATGATAGCAAATCCATATCAGGGTATTCTTCATCCTATATGGTGTAGTGAGTTGGAAGAGTATAAAGCAGCAAACTGTAGTTGACTAAGTCATTGAGACAGAGTACATAGCTATAAGTGAAGCCGCAAAGGAAGCTGTGTGGATGAAGAAATTCATCACGGAATTGGGCATGGTTCCTATTATACAACTAGTGCCACTTTATTATGATAACATTGGAATTGTTGCGCAAGTTAGGAAGCCAAGGTTTCATCAAAATACCAAACACATCCTAAGATGCTTCCATCTCGTTTGAGAGATCATAAAAAGACAAGATGTCATCGAACGAGAAGATACAAAGAACAACATAGCAGACTCATTCACTAAAGCACTACCACATCAGCAGTTTGATTGCACTTAGATTGTATAGGTGCAAGATACAAGGGCGATTGGCTTTAGTTCAAGTAGGAGATTGAAAGAATTGTGCTCTAAAAGCCAATCTTTGTATGAGCATTTTTATAATCTTTCAACTCATGTGCGATATTATTTATTAATAAAAGGTAATTATTGATTATCATACAATTGCACCTTATCAAGATTATGATGAATCCTATAGGTTAGGGCAATGAAATTAGGGTTATGATGGAGATCATAGCGGTGAGATCCAAATTCCTACAAACCCTAATCTAAAATATTCCTAGTCGTTGGATCATCGATTCGGAGATCGATGTTTCTGGAAAGACTAGCACATTTTATGTATGTTCTATGCAGAGGGTGGTTGGTCTCACAGCCACTTGTATAGGGATACTAATACAAGGATGTTGGTGCTTATTAGGATATTAGTTCACTGAATTGATCCATCTTGAGAACATTTTATGGAGGTCTTACTAGTCAACATGGCTTTAGACCTGAGATCACCATGGTTCCTTATATACATAAAGCCATGTTTTGGTTCACACTCATTCATGACAAAAAGTCATGTACGGGGTATTCTCGGATATGGTGGATTATGCATGAAGGATGTGAGTGGATCAACAAGGAATCGATCACTCCTAGTAAGAGGACTTATCCCATGTAATCTCTTCGATTGTTAACTTAGGAAGTCTTTGATCAAAGCAGGATGAGATTAGATAGGGTTTCTAATCTTTTATTGATCGAGTCTTCATTATCAAATTGAGATTCTAAAGGATTAAGTGCTAGGATTTCTAATCTTGATCATAAGATTTGATTGTTTGTCTGTTATGATAGATAGGTTAGAATGGGCATTGATAGACTTTTCCTTCAGTCATTTGGTGAATCACCTTTAAGGAGCGTTAGCGACTGGACTAGAACTCCAAGTGTTTAGGTTCGGTAGGTTTAGAAGTCCTTCGGGACTAGGGGTCTACAGAACTAAGGAGTCGGAGAGGCCGGATGCCTATTATGCCAAAGGGATATGAGCAGATTTATCTTGCCAGAGATCTATGAAATAATTGTTCAAATATCCGAATGTCTATCTGGACAGGGTTCAAAGGGCCGAAGGTTAAGCCTGCAAGGAGCACGGGAGGCCGCAGGTTTAATCCAGTAAGGAGCTAGAAGGTCGATGGCTTGGTCGGATAGGGATCCAGGAGGCTGGAGTTTGGCTTGGCGGGATCTGGGGGAATGAAGATAGTTTGGCACAATGGTTGATAGGATTGGAAGTTCTAAGATATTGGTCCCAGCTTTTTTCCTCAAGTAGTGAGGCTGAACAATTGATGAGGTGCCTTGGAAAAATGTCCTGAGCCAGAAGTTATCCTCCAAATGATTTGGTAGCATATTACTCTGATGGTACGGGTTTGGTTATTTATGGCTTGCGTAGACGACTGTTCTATATATACATGCACATGTTTAGGATATTTTTGACTCAACATTAGACGCGGAAATAGCCGAATGTGGTTCCAACTTATTCCAAAGTAGACTTGGCTAATCTATTCCCAGTTCTTGACCTTCGGGATCCTAGGGATGGGATTTCCCCCATATCAAAATATTAGAATTTTTTTTAATTTTTATCCTGCTTTGGCTAGAGACTCTTGAGTATCATCTTATAGGTCACATGGGATGTTCTCTTCTCTTATAAAAAGTGATCGATTCCTTGTTGACCACTCACAACCTCTATGCACACTTCACCATGCTCAGAGCATCCCGCATATGTGTCGAAGTACCATGTTAGGATATGAACCAAAGTATAGATCTATTTATACAAGGTACTATGATGATCTCGGGTCTAAGGATCATGTGCACCACTCTCACTAGAGAAATATCTATTGACATGCTTGTAAGGTTTCATTAGATATTTTGTTTGTAGGAGTGAACTCATTCTTCAATGAGCACCGACATCCTTATATTAGTATCCCCATACAAGTGATTATGTGATTAGTCACCCTCTATTGAGAGCATACATAGGATGTGCCAATCAACTCGGTATCATCAATCCCTAACTCGATAATCCTATGGCTGGGAGTATTGATTAGAGCTATCAAGGTTTTAAGTTTCACTGGCATGATCTCATAATGGCCCTAAAACCATTGCCTGATCTTTGAGGTTTATCATAATTTAATCTAAAATAGAATGCAACATTTGATGAAACACAGTGCCTCTTTATTCATGTCATTTATGAGCAGGGAGATGAAATATAAAATGCACTATTTCATTAACCATGCGATTGGCTTGTAGGACATCATTCTTTCACATAATGCCCTTTATCGAGGACTGTTAACATCTCTTGCTGTGTGGCTAAGTGACAACTTTGTCTATGAACTTCCAACGTTTTGGAACATCTATACTTGAGTCTGTTTGGAAATTTACTTTAATTTTAGCTGAGATTTCTTAGTTTATTTATTCTGTCTATATTTTGGTCCAGGGTTGGTGGCTTTTGAAGACCAAAGTGGAGCTAACAAACGTTGCTGCTGTAGCCAATTGCTTGACTTTTATCATTGGGTAAAATCACATTGTTTCCTTATAAACGAAATAGTCTGATGCCTTTGTTTTGGTGAACACTAATCTCAAGTGCTAGTTACTTTTAGAAGTATGCTCATGTTTCGATCAGATTTCCTATGAACCATGCAGTTATCGAGTATTCAGAGGAGCTAACAAGCAGAAACATATATTTAAGAAGAACCCTAAAGCTCACATATGGGGTAAACCACCAAAAGTTACTGGAGGAAAGTTGCTTGCTTCTGGTTACTGGTAAATTCTTGAACCATTATTGCAATAGATTGTTAAAAATATAAATGTTCTCTTAACTGTGTTTAGTGTTCCTTTCCAAAAGTGTTTTGATAATTTCAATCATGTAATAGTTATTTTCCATCTTAAATAAATAATATAAAATCCCACAAAAAAAAAGAAATAATATAGATACTTCGAAAACATTCTTTTCTTTTCTTTTTTTTTTTGCTAGTGTGGGACATTAGCTTTCCTTTCAAGTACTTCGAGGAAAGGTGATGGACCATTTTCATGTCAAATTGGTCATGCTGTTCTGTACAAAAAAACTATATTAATTTTTTCTTTATTAAACAATTTGTTGTGGAATCACACTCCAAGATAGCTCAGAGTGTAACCATGCTTTGAGATTGATACCATCGTTTCGGTGCTCTGGCCTTATTTTTCTGATTAATGTCAATAAATTGCCAATGTAACTTTGGGTGTTTTAACTTGCCTATGTTTGAAATGAATGTCTTTATAATTTGGTGAAAGCCTTCCAATCTACTGAGTTGAACTCAGAAATCCAAGAAAAAATACCAGATTTGATTGTGACACCTTGAGGAACAAAATTTTCTAATCACAGGTCTGAATGTGCTGAACCCCTTAGAAATTTCGTTTTCAAGATCTTGTCAATAAATTAATATTTGAAAATTAGAAAACGTATTAGAGATAAACCTGTTTGGTATTTGAAGCATTATTTTATTTGTTTTAATCAAGTTTCGTTGGAACACCTCAATGACCAGAATTTTTGTAATCAAGGTAGTTTCACTCCATCTTACTGTTATCCAATCCCAACTGCAAGCTCACAGGCTCATATACGCATACTATAAATATTCCAAATTCGAATGAGAAGTACATTTGTCCACCACATGTTGCTTGCTTCTATTGTTTCTTTAACATATTGTCAGACTCAGGTTTGCTAGAGGTCACAAGTTTGATTCCTTCCAGTTTAGTTATTCATTTAATTATCCTGTGTAATCTGTTATCATGTTTTCAGTCTGTCTTGACTCCCTTCTCTCTCCAGGTGGGTTGTTCAGGCCATATGTGAGTATAGATGTTAAACCTGATATATATTGCTGATTCTTTCCATATCAGCTTAAGCTTTTGGGGTTAGATGGTTAACATGGTATGTTAATGATTATAAAATTAACTTTTCCATGAACAGACTGGTACTTGTCAACCTTTCAAAATGTGTGGTTTTTAAGACAGCTAAAATGAAAATAAGTAATAAATTTTTTGACATCTTCACCAAGGCTAACCATTAGCCATTCAGCATTCAACCATGTTTCCACAGTATTTATGGTATTGTGGATGCAACAATGAGAAATATTAGTAGTGTTGGACATTTGTGAGTTGTGACCCGGATATGATGCTAAAACTGGAGACATGGTTTCACACTTTACCCTCAATGTTTTAGTTCTTTTTTGTAGGGGTATTGCAAGACATTGCAATTACCTTGGAGATTTACTGCTGGCACTCTCTTTCAGTCTGCCATGTGGGGCAAGGTGATTTTTTTCCTTATCTGCATATTGTTCTTGATGCTTGCAGTTTAACAGCTAACATCTCTTGCAGTTCTGTGATTCCGTACTTCTATCCTATCTACCTTTTTATTCTGCTTATATGGAGGGAGAGGAGGGATGAAGCAAGGTGTTCACAGAAGTACAAGGAAGTCTGGGTAGAATATTGCAAGGTGGTTCCATGGAGGATACTACCTTTTGTGTATTAGAAAAGCATTTGCGGTTGGTTAGTGCATGCTCCACAAACAGAATACTTTCAGAAGACAGTTGCACCAAATGCCGCATGCTCATATTTTCTTAGACTAGACAAAGAACTACAATCCTCTAATCTGTCATGCTGCTTCTGTTTGAGCTCTTCAAATATATAAACTTGCACCTTGTGGCTTTGAATATTTGCTTATGAATTTACATTTTAATTTTCCACATAATATGATGCAATTCCAAAATCCTGAACTTTTACAAGTGGGAACTTATCTTTTTTCTTCCATTTTAATTTTCGACTTGAATTGTCCAACAAATAGAGCAGAAGTATAAAATGATTTTTCTAATGATTTTCATGTCTTTTTTTCTATAAACTTACATTTTAACGGACGTTAAAAACATTTCATCTGGCTATAACAGTTGAGAATTTGATGTGGAAATTTTGGCAAAACCACCAGCGGCTATATGATTTTCACGTCTGCTAAAATGAATCTTTTATGGACCAAGTACCAAGGAAGCTTGTGAATGCAACATTCACCTGAATGGCAGACATGTTTCTCACAGGCTTCGCATACGATTGTTGCAGTAGCAAGCGGGATGCATGGTGGTAACCATTACCAGTCATCTCATGTTGTATCATGAACTGTGGCCCTTGGTGTGATGCCTGAACTGGTGAGTTAAAACAATGTTTCTGCGATGGGCCTGTTCTTTACAGTCCAAAAACAAGGAGGAGCAACCTATGGCATTCATGGAAGAGAACTGGTATAGCCTTTTATTTTTCGGTAGATAAAGTGTCAACGATCTTCTCCACCTGCGGTTAGTGGGATTGTGGTTCCCAAGGTGAGGATAGCTGGGAGTGCGATGATGTTTGTTCAAGGCCCGCTAACAAATGGATTCCCAACCTGCTACCCTGCATCCATTTAGCTACAATGGCAAGCATCTCTGTAAAAGCGAACCTACATTTTGGGGAAGAAAAGAAAGATAAAAAAATTAGAGAGGACTGTAGCCGAGTCTTTTCAGTCGTTACATCAATGGATGTAGACAAAAAGTTGTCCTGAGCTGAAGTGCCTACCGGACCAGAGCAACTCACGGTTGTAGAACCGGAAAAGGTTTTGAATTTTTTTTAAATAATAGTTTTTAAAAATTTATTTTTCCAGTTGGGATCATCCCAACATTATTTTTCAAACTAGGTGTACGTCCGACCGAAAAAAAAAAAAAAAAAAAAAAAAAAAAAAAAAAAAAAAAGGATACCGCTGGATTTCAAGAAAATGCAGGTATAATATGTAATTTCTTGAAATCGCATGAACTTATAATTTTTTTTTCAATTTTTTACTTTAAATATTAAGAAAAAATAAAAATAAAAAAATAAAAATTTTTAAAAATCAATTAAAAAATTATAAAAATATGATATTATAATAATATATAATAATATATTTTATATTATAATAAATATTTTATATTTTAAAATATAATAAATATATTATAATTTATTAAATTCTATATAATAATAGTATATTTGTTGAAGTCGTATACCAAACATGGCGGTGGTAGTGCTGTATCAAATGCCGTCGACATAGTGTAATGGGATCAGTGGCCAGATCGACGATCGGACAGGTACCGTCTTGGCAGCCAGACTGGCTATCGGATCAGGGCTAGATTGATGATTAGACTAGTGGTTGGATTGATGGTCGGATCGATGATCAGACTGGTATCGATCTAGCAACCGGACTGGTTGTCGGACCGGTGGCCGGAGCCGGATTGGTTGTCGGACCGGTGGCCATAGCGACCGGACCGCGAAGTCACCGATCCGATTGGTCTGACAGCTAGTCTGGCTCCGGCCACCGATCCGACTCCAGCCACCAGTCCGGCTCTGGTCACCAATCCGATAGCCAGTCCGGTTGCTAGGTCTGTGCCAGTCCAATCGTTGGTCCGGCCGCCAGTCCGATGACTGGTCTGATCGCCAGTATAGCTCCTGATCCAATAGCTAGTCTGGCTGTAAGGATGATACCTGTCCGATCGTTGGTATGGCCATTTCATCCCATTGTGCTGCATCAACGACACTTGACGCAACACTGTCACCATCATGTTTGGTATACATATATCAACAAATATATCATATTATAATATATAATATATAATTTAATAAATTATAATAAATTTATTATATTTTAAAATATAAAATATTTATTATAATATAAATATATAATAATATATTATTATAATATCATATTATTATTTTTTATTTTTAATTTTTTTCTAGTTTTTTATTAATTTTTAAAATTTTTAGTATTTTTTTTGTTTTTTTATTTTTTATTAAAATTTAAAATAAAAAAATAGAGGAAAAATTATGATTGGACCTGTAATTTTAAAAAATCGTAGATTATACCTGCATTTTTTTTGAAATGGCATGTTGTGCCTGTAATTTATTATTATTATTATTATTTTTTCTATCGTATTTTGAAAAAAAAGTTAGGACAACCTCAACTTGCAAAATAAATTTATAAAAAATATTATTTAAAAAAAAAATCCAAAAGGTTTAAGCCATGGCTGGTCAAGTCAACATGTGCCATGGCTGGTCAGTCAACATGTGCCAGCGATTTCAGATTGGAATCCCGTCGTCTTGTCATGGCGTGTAATCTTTAGCGGGTTGTATACGGACTGGGTCATTTATTTATTCAAGAAGAGTCAAAAGCCAACGCTCTTACCTCTCACCTTGGCTATCAATTGCGTTCCCTGCAGTATATTTATTTATTTATGTATAATAAAATTTATTGAGATACAATATATTTGGTCTACTTATATTGATTTGATGGAGATTGAGTTTGGCTGATTCAGCAATATGTCAGCAATCAATGCTAAAGAGCCTAATCAACATCCAAAAAAGTGTAAAGCCAATTAATACTCGAAAGGTATAAGGCTGTTCAATGTCCATGAAGCCTGAAGCTGATTAATGCCTGATCAACGTCCAAGAGGCGTAAAGTCGATCAATGTCCAAGAAGTGAGAGTCTAATCAATATATAAGAGGTATAAAGCCGACTGATACTCACAAGATATAAAGCCGACTGATACCCACAAGATATAAAGTTGATCGATGCCCAGGAAATATGAGATTAGCCAACGTTCAGAAAGAATGTAAAGCTGATCATGCTCTATGATGGATGACTATTACAGCACGTGCTGATTCCTTAACAAACTAACCGTTTATAGCTTGATTTGGCTGGAATCGGTTAGGTCTAAGGCCTATAAATATCCAAGAATGCGATGAAAATGGGATTCGAAGGAGGAGAGATTCCAAAGTACCTTTTTGTTGGCTCCATCTAGTGATTTTGATGAATAACAAAACATTAAGTGCATATTGTATACTAATGTGTATTTCAAGTTATGAGTTTTCAGGAAGAAAGCACCTCAAAATCTCAAACTTGTATATCATGGCACGCCGTGGCATGAAGCATTTTTCACAAATCTGAACATCTTCTTCATGAGAAAAGGGGCATCTACATGTTTAATTATTACTTGTTTACGATCTATTTAAGTTTCGAAATTTATATTTATGTTTTTGGGCTAATTGGCACTTGAATCTGAGCTTTTCAGTCTCAAGTGTCGACACCTGGGAAGCCAAGTATCGACACTTCAGCATTTGGCACGAACAAAAATCGTTGGCATGCCAAGTGTCGACACCCAGAATTCAAGTGTCGACACGTAGGTTTCCAAGTATCGATTCAAGGCCTGAGATTTTTGAAAATACAGAACTTTACCATTTGAGGATTTTTGTGTCAAGTGTCGACACCTGGCCATCAAGTGTCGATACTTGAAAGTTCAAGTATCAACATCCAGAAATCAAGTGTCGACACCTGACAGCCAAGTGTTGACACCTGACAGCCAAGTGTCGATACTTGAAGCCTGACAGCTCTAACGGATCTATTTTTCTGATTTGCAGAACTTGCTTTTCAAGCTCCCAATGGCTAGATCCGAGGCTCCAATGGTCACAAACCATTTTTTGGAAGTTTCTTGGTATATTTAACCTCCACCAACCTCATTCTAAAGACATTGAAGTGTATTGAAGTCCATTCAAAAGCCAAAAATCTTATATTCTCTCAAGTACTCCACATCAAAAGCCTTTTATAGTTTGATTCCCTGAAAAAGCCTACAAACTCATCCTTACATCATTCCAAAAGAGGCATTTTGAAGGATATTCCAAGGAAGAGTCAAGACAAAGCATCAACTTGAGCTTCAAAGATTCCATTCTACTCTTGAAGAGAGTTTGACTTAGTTTTAAAGTTGTATATCTGTTTTTATCTTGTGATTTGACCTTGCTTTCAAGGGTGTCTCGAAAGAAGGTTGTTGTGGTTTGTTGGTGAGCCAAAGGGATAAAATCAACTAGGGTTAACTTGTGAACCCGAAGACAAAACAAGTGTTAAGATTTGTTGGTGAGCCTAAGTGACAAAACCAACTTGGGTTTTGACTTGTGAGCCTTGTGAAAAATAAGTCAGCTGTAATCTTGTTTGGATTATAGTGAAATTCCTAAGGGTGGCTTAGGGAGTGGATGTAGGTGCTAGGTTTGCACCGAACCACTATAAACCTTGTGTTTGTATATGTTTGCCCTCTTTTTCGCTTGCTCTTTGGTTTTTGCTACTCACTTATTATTTTTCGCTGCATTCAATCATGTGCATAGAATTTATTATTCACAAATACTGCTAGACCTTCATATTATTGTTTTAATTTTTTAAAAGACCTAATTCACCCCCCCTCTTGGGCTCCATTTCTGGGCAACAAGTGGTATCAGAGCACCGGTACTCTCTTGTAGGTCGAAGGATCTTGAGTAAAAGATCATGGCAGCCCCAATGGGAATGGGTATAGTTAAAGGTCAAGCTTCAAATTGTCCCCTACTTTTCAATGGCACAAATTACATGTATTGAAAAACATGCATGCACATTTTTATTCAAGCTCTTGATTATAATTTGTGGAGGACAATTATAAAAGGTCCTCATCAGCCTACAATGTTGGTTAATGGCATTCTCACTCCAAAGTTAGAAGATGATTGGGATGAGAATAACATTAAGCAAATCGAGCTCAATGCTAAGGCTATGAATCTATTATTTTGCTCTCTTGACCCAAGTGAATTTAATAGAATATCTAATTGTCTATCCATCAAGGAGATTTGGGATACACTTGAGGTTACCCATGAGAGTACACACCAAGTGAAAACAACTAAGGTTAACATGCTTATTCGTACGTATGAAATGTTTAAAATGGAACCTACTGAGTCTATTAGTGAGATGTATACTAGGTTCACAAATATTGTGAATGGCATGAGAAGCCTAGGAAAAGTTGTTTCTAACGGTGAACTTATGAACAAACTTCTTAGGTCTCTACCGGCTTCTTAGGATGCAAAAGTAACAGCTATTGAAGAAGCCAAGGATGTCAACACTCTTCCACTTGAACAACTGTTGGGCTCACTGATGACCTATGAGCTCTCCCTCAAACAGAAAATTGTGGAAGTCGACAAAAAGAAGAAAGTAATCGCCTTCAAATCTACTGTGAGAGAAGAAGCAAGCGATACTCTGAAGAAGATGATGAAGAAGATGAGACGGCTCTAATGGCGAGAAAGTTCAGAAGGTTTATGAGGAAGAAAAAGTTCAACTTCAAGAAGAAACCTCTGAAAGGTGAGCCAAGTAAAGAGAAAGACAAGGAAAAGGAGAAGGAGCAGCCCACTTGTTTTGAATGCAAGAAACCTGGTCATTTCAAGGTAGACTGCCCCTTGCTCAAGAAAAGCAGAAGAAAGTTGAGAAAGAAAGCCATGATGGCAACCTGGAGTGATAGTGAGGACTCCAGTTCTGAGGAAGAACAGCAGGAGGTGGCAAACTTCTGTCTGATGGCGGATCATGATGAGGTATGTTCTGAAATAGAAAATGAATTTACATTTGATGAGCTTCATGAAGTTTTTGACGAATTAGTCATAGAATTTCAAAAACTAAAATCAAAACATAAAGAGTTAAAAAAGCAAAATTTAGATTTAGCCATAACAAATGATAAGCTTTCAGATAAAAATGAATGCCTTCTTTTTCAAAATAAAAAATTAAATGATAAGATTGCAGCTCTTGAAAAAGAAAAAGAGGTTTTGAAAATGAAAAGTTCTTCACTTTCAAATGAAAATTTTTCAAAACAAAGCAAAGAAATTTTGGATGAAAATAAAGATATAAAGAAGAAATTAAAAAATTAAAACCTTTTGTAGATAAATTTACTTATAGTTCTGAAAAATTGAATTTGCTTTTGAACAATCAAAGAGCTATTTTTGATAAAGCAGGTTTAGGATTTAGAACTCATAAAAACAAAAACTTTTTAAAAATTTCTTTGTGCCTGCATCTTCATCCATTACTTGCTATACATGTGGTACTAAAGGACATAAATCTTATATGTGCAACAAAAGAAGATTGAGTAATATTAAAAAAGTTTGGGTTCCAAAAGGAACTAATGCCACTAACCTAAAAGGACCCAAGATGGATTGGGTATCTAAAGTCTCCACTTGATCTTTATTGCAGGTATGCCTTGCAACCAACAAGAAAAGAATGTGGTACCTTGATAGCGGTTGCTCAAGGCATATGACAGGAGATGTGGAGCAGTTCTCATCGCTCGAATATCAAAATGATGGCAATGTAACTTTTGGTGATAATGGAAAGGACAAAATTATCGGTATTGGTAAAGTCCATATCACCCCTTCTTCTTATATTGATAATGTCTTATATGTTGATGGTTTAAAACATAACTTGCTTAGTATTAGCCAGTTTTGCGACAAGGATTTTAAAGTTGTTTTTGAATATTCTTTGTGCATTGTTTCTAGTTTAGATGACAATGGCATCAAGTTCATTGGTCATAGGCATGGCAATATTTATATGGTTGATCTTGATGATCTCCCTATTCAAAATGGTCAATGCTTAGTGGTAATAGAAGCCAAGATCGATGAAATTAGTTGGCTTTGGCATCGTAGACTAGGACATGCAAGTATGCATTTAATTTCAAAACTTAGCAAAAAGAATTTGATAAAGGATTTGCCTAAACTCAATTTTGAAAAAGACAAGATTTGCAGTGCATGTCAACTTGGAAAACAAACCAAATCCTCTTTCAAACCAAAAGGAGTAATCTCTACATCTAGACCCTTGGAGTTGCTTCACATGGACCTCTTTGGGCCAACTAGAACATCTAGTTTGGGAGGTCAGAAGTACGGTCTAGTTATTGTAGATGATTTCTCATGATTTACATGGATCATGTTTTTAGCACATAAAGATGAAACTTTTTCTGAATTCATTAGATTTCATAAACGAGTTTCGAATGAAAAAGGTGTTTCAATCGTATCTTTGAGAAGTGATCATGGAACCAAATTTGAAAATACTAATTTTGATAAATTTTGTATTGAAAATGGCATTCATCACAATTTTTCTACACCTAGGATACCTCAACAAAATGGGGTAGTAGAAAGAAAAAATAGAACTTTTGAAGAAATGGCACGCACCATGCTTTGTGAAAATGACTTACCTAGATATTTTTGGGTGGAAGCCATAAATATTGCATGCTATGTTTTAAATCGAGTTTTAATTCGACTGATTCTAAAAAAAATACCTTATGAGCTTTGAAAGGGTAGAAAACCCTCAATTCATTATTTTAGCATTTTTGGATGCCGTTGTTTCATCTTAAACAATGGTAAGGATAATTTAAGTAAATTTGATGCCAAATCAGATGAGGGAGTCTTTCTAGGCTACTCCATATCTAGTAAGGCATAATGATCTTCAACAGAAGAACACTTGTTGTTGAAGAATCCATACATGTGGTGTTTGATGAATCTAACAAAAAATCTTCGAGAAAAGAAGATGTACTCTTTGATGAAACATGTAGCAAGAAAACTGAAAATGTAAACAACAATGAAGGGCTTATCAAGGAACAGAACGATGATCAAAACACTGAAGGAGATCAAGCACAAGGTGATGAAAACACATCAACAGTTGATCCATTACCAAAAGAATGGAGGTATGCTCATAGACACCCAAAATAACTAATTATTGGTGATCCATCTAAAGGTGTAAGTACTCGATCATCTCTTAGAAATATCTATGATTACTTAGCTTTTGTTTCTCAAATTGAACCTAAAACTATTAAGAAAGCTGAATGTGATAGTAATTGGATAAATGCTATGCAAGATGAACTTAACCAATTCAAAAGGAACAATGTTTGGACATTAGTAGATAGGCCATCAAATACTTCAATTATTGGTACAAAGTGGGTTTTTCGAAATAAACTTAATGAAAATGGTGTTGTTACTAGAATAAGGCTAGACTAGTTGCCAAAGGATACAATCAGGAGGAAGGGATAGATTTTGATGAAACATTTGCTCCTATGGCTAGACTTGAGGCAATTAGGCTATTGTTGGCCTTTGCTTGCTTTATGAATTTTAAATTATTTCAAATGGATATTAAAAGTGCTTTTTTAAATGGTCTAATTGAGGAGGAGGTTTACGTTGAACAACCTCCTGGTTTTGAAAATTCTGAGTTTCCAAATCATGTTTACAAACTTCATAAAGCTTTGTATGGTTTGAAACAAACTCCTAGAGCTTGGTATGATCGTTTAAGCTCTTTCTTGCTAAAAAATGATTTTGCTAGAGATAATGTAGACAAAACTTTGTTTTTAAAAAAAGATTGATGATCTCTTAGTAGTACAAATCTATGTTGATGATATAATATTTGGTGCTACTAATGAATCTCTTTGTCAAGAATTTGCAAAGTTAATGCAGGGTGAGTTCGAGATGAGCATGATAGGAGAACTAAACTTCTTCCTCGGACTCAAAATAAAGCAAACCAAAGAGGGGATCTTCATCAACCAAGCAAAGTACACAAAAGAAATACTCAAGAAGTTTGGGATGGAGAACACTAAGCCTTTAGGTACCCCTATGAGCTCTACTTGTAGACTTGACAAGGATGAATCAGGTAAATTTATTGACCAAAAATTATATCGTGGCATGATCGGTTCATTGCTATATCTTACTGCCAGTAGGCCAGATATCATGTTTAGCGTCTGTATGTGTGCTAGATATTAGTCTAATCCTAAAGAGTCTCATCTTTTGGCTGTTAAACGCATATTTAAATATCTATCTGGCTCAATTGAAATTGGTTTATGGTACTCTAGAGATTCTTCATTTGAATTGATTATTTATTCTGATGCTGACTTTGCTGGGTGTAAACTTGATCGTAAAAGTACTAGTGGAACCTGTCAGTTTCTTGGAGTAAATTTGATCTCTTGGAGTAGCAACAAACAGAATTTAGTTGCTTTATCAACGACGGAAGCCAAATATATAGCAGCTGGAAGCTGTTGTGCTTAAATCCTTTGGATCAAACAACAACTCGAAGATTTTGGCATTAAACTAAGACACCCATAAGATGTGACAATACTAGTGCAATCAATCTAACTAAGAATCATGTGCAACATTCAAAAAGTAAACACATTGAAATATGACATCATTTCATAAGAGATCATGTACAAAACTCTAATGTTATTCTTAATTTTGTATGTACTGATGATCAGTTAGCAGATGTGTTTACCAAACCTTTGAGTGAGGATAGGTTCTGTCTGATTAGAAGAAAGTTAGGTGTAATTGACCCATTCTCCTAGGACTCTCATAGTTTTCATAATACCCAAGTCTTTTCACTCAAAAACCACTTGCTTTGAACCCCAAAAGTTTTAAAATATTTTCTTAGATTTTTTGAAAACTTTTTCAATTTTTTTTAAATTTTTCTTGGCCAAGTGTCGACACTTGGATATTGTCAAGTGCCGACACCTGACCAAGTATCGACACTTGACAAATACTAAGTGTCGACACTTGCGAAACGAAATCTATTTTTAAAAGGACCGACCGAGGGTTTTTGTTTTTATTTTCCTCCGTCGATTTCAAGCTACATTGGTCCCCTTCTATCCAAATCTCTTCTCTTCCCATTTAGCCCCACACGAATCAGGTATTCCCTCTTCCAATTTCTCTTCATTCCATTTTATTTCTCAAATTTTCATTTTCCTCACCATTAAACCGTTTTGATCTAAATTAAGGATTTGTCGATTTTATTTGGATTACGACTGGATTTTCCCAAGTTTTAGTGGTTTTCTAAAACTCCGTTTGAAGGAATAGTGATTTACACGATATTTTTCATGGTTTTCTCACGGTTTAGGTCATTCTCCATGCACATTTCATCCGAATTTGGGTAAAATCACTGTTTGATTGGATTTTAGCCAAAAATTTGGGTATTCACCTAGAAACTAGTATTTAATACATATTTTCAGTGATTTATCATAATTTATTATAATGTTTTTGCCATATTATTTTTATTTTTTCTTTTGGTAGAACCCTAAATGTTCTAAGCCCAAAACCCAAGTATTTTGGTATTTTGGTATTACAAAATATACTCTTATAAAATTTCCAGCAAAAAACTTTGTCTAGCTTATAAAATCCTCACCTTCAAAATGTTTCTGGCTTTTCAAAATTATCTTGGTATTTTATAACTCTAAGTTTGTTTCAAGACTATCTTGAAAAATGACTTTTTAATCAGTCCCTTTGCTCCTAGTTTGAGTGATTTCCCCCCTTAGCTTATCTAGTTTAAACTCTCTTGGTCAGCTTGTTGTAATGGGTCCCAGGAAGAGACTTACAGTTAGGGAAAGATCTAGTCGAGGTGTAGAGAGGAGATCGAAGGCCAGATTTGATTCTGCACAGGCTAGTAGTTCTGCCACACCGAGTTCCCCCTTGCGGAGAGGATGGCAGGGAAGTTAGTAGCCTCTGGGAGGAGAGTCGACCTGGATTGTTTTGATAGGCACCACTTTTTCTTGCGATAGGTGCTCACTGATGCAGGTTTAGTACCCTTCTGTACTATGCAAGAGAGGTACTACCCTCATCTAGTGAGGGAGTTCTATGGTGCGATGGACTGTCGATGACTTCTATGGACTATGACCGTGAGAGGTGTTCAGATTTCACTTTCTACAGCTACTGGGCAGAGTCTGGGAGATCCCCCATAGGGGAGTCAGTGTTTTTACGGTGGATGATAGGGAGGCTGCATTTAGGTGTATCCTCGAGCGAAAGGATATTCGTGGTGTATCTATAGTCATCGCGAACCAGTTATCCCTGGAGATACGCCTGTTACACCACATCACGGCCCGTATACTTCTGCCAAAGACTGGGAGGTTAGACTTCATCACTGAGAGAGAGCTGATGGTGATGACGAGTCTGGCAGAGAGGAGGCAGATCGACCTTCCATCTTTGATGTTAGTACAGATGCACGATGCCGCGACTCAGCACCGTCATTGTTTACCCTACGGCATGGCACTGACCAGGTTATTTAGAGCATGTGGAGTATCACTGGAGGGGGAGATCCCCAAGGAGATACTACATACAGATGTCTATGATGAGAGGTCTTTGCACCGTATGGGGTATAGACTAGTCGCAGGTTGATGGGTGCGCAGAGAGTCTAGCCAGGAGCCAGATGAGGAGGATGAGCTTCGAGAGGCAGAGGCAGGACCATTTGAACCAGCTAGTTTTCCTCCCATTGATATTCCATCGACACAGGCAGAGCATTCAGCTCCTGGTACTTCAGCTCCTCCGCCACCATCTACTGGATTATCCTTTGAGAAGCACGCTGGAGAGTAGTTTACTGAGATCAGGAGTGAGTTGACTCAGCTACGCAGCGAGATTGAGTCTCTTCGAGCACATACTACCTCGGAGCATGCTGAGATCCGTAGGACTATGGAGGAGGGCTTCACTCGTATTGAGGATTTATTGAGATCCCTTATACCTCCAGCAGCCCCTGCAGTTACATCTTCTTCTTCTTCTGATGATGATGATGGTGATGATCACCAGAGCGACCATACTGATACAGTTGATGGTGATGATCAGGCAGATATGGATGAGGACAGAGCTACAGAGATCGTGGGCAGTGGTAGTGACAGTGATGGCAGTGCAAATGGTTTTGAGGTGGTTAGTCGTGATCCTCCCACTACCCCAGCTACTCCTACTGACTTGGTTGATTCTACACCGGACTTTGTTACACCAGCTGATCTTCTCTCCCCCCCTTCCACCAGATCATCTAGGGTTGTACCCGCTTTAGGTCCTTCTGGCCGCACTAGGAGTCGTCGGGCTTTAGAACCTCCTAGGGCCTTAGCCTCTAGATCTAGGATCAATGCTCCTTTTAGTCTTGAGATTCCATCTGATGAGGATTAGCCTCACAGATGTCTTTTATGTCTTTTATCTCTTCTATTGTATGTCTTTTATATTTCATGTTACTTTGTATGTTTCTGATTATTGTATGACTTTGATACATTCTGTATGTTTCAGTTTTTGCTGATGACTCAGCAAATTTTTGTACTGAAAACTTCTCTTATCAGTTATATATTTTAGTTTAGTGCTTATTATTTGTGTTTGATTGGTTAAATTTACTTTCTTCATCTCTGATTCTCTCTTTGGATCTTTTTGGCTCTGATACTTGTCATATTTGATACTTTACATCTTTTTGTCTCCATGCTCATTGTGAGGGGGAGGTTATTCCCCTTTCTAATAATTGACAAAAAGGGGGAGTAATAGTATTGATTGTATAAGTGCATAAAATTGTTTGTGTAAACCTTCAAATCAAGTAATAGTATAGATTATAAATGCATAAATTGTTGTGGTTCCACCTTGTTTGTGAGAACCTTCAAATCTGATCTAATTTGTTATCCTGAAATAACATATTATTTGTTCTAATTAGAAATATCTAATTGAGGGGGAGATTGATTCTTCCTAACTATGAAGATTATGCCTCATATGGACTTAAAATCCTATTCATGAATTATAACAGTTGAAATTTGAAACTTAACGTTATTTTACTCAAGGTTTAGTCATCATCAAAAGGGGGAGATTGTTGGCTCCACCCAGTGATTTTGATGAATAACAAAATATTGAGTGCATATTGTATACTAATGTGTATTTCAAGTTATGAGTTTTCAGGAAGAAAGCACCTCAAAATCTCAAAAACTTGTGTATCATGGCACGCCGTGGCACGAAGCATTTTTCGCAAATCTGGACATCTTCTTCATGAAAAAAGGGGCATCTACATGTTTAATTATTACTTGTTTACGATCCATTTAAGTTTTGAAATTTATATTTATGTTTTTGGGCTAATTTGTACTTGAATCTGAGCTTTTCAGTCTCAAGTGTCGACACCTGGGAAGCCAAGTGTCGACACTTCAGCATTTGGCATGAACAAAAATCCTTGGCACGCCAAGTGTCGACACCCAGAACTCAAGTGTCGATACCAAGTGTCGACACGTAGGTTTCCAAGTGTCGACTCAAGGCCTGAGATTTTTGAAAATACAGAACTTTGCCATTTGAGGATTTTTATGTCAAGTGTCGACACCTGGCCATCAAGTGTCGACACTTGAAAGTTTAAGTGTCGACACCCAGAAATCAAGTGTCGATACCTGATAGCCAAGTGTCGATACCTGACAGCCAAGTATCGATACTTTAAGCCTGACAACTCTAACGGATCTATTTTTCTAACTTGTAGAACTTGCTTTTCAAGCTCCCAATGGCTAGATCCGAGGCTCTAACGGTCACAAACCATTTTTTGAAAGTTTCTTGGTATATTTAACCTCCACCAACCTCATTCTAAAGGCATTGAAGTGTATTGAAGTCCATTCAAAATCTAAAAGGCCTATATTCTCTCAAGTACTCCACATCAAAAGCCTTTTATAGTTTGATTCCCTGAAAAAGCCTACAAGCTCATCCTTACATCATTCCAAAAGAGGCATTTTGAAGGATATTCCAAGGAAGAGTAAAGACAAAGCATCAACTTGAGCTTCAAAGATTCCATTCTACTCTTGAAGAGAGTTTGTCTTAGTTTTAAAGTTGTATATCTATTTTTATCTTGTGATTTGACCTTGCTTTCAAGGGTGTCTTGAGAGAAGGTTGTTGTTGTTTGTTGGTGAGCCAAAAGGGTAAAACCAACTAGGTTTAACTTGTGAACCCGAAGACAAAACAAGTGTTAAGGTTTGTTGGTGAGCCTAGGTGACAAAACCAACTTGGGTTTTGACTTGTGAGCCTTGTGAAAAACAAGTCAATTATAATCTTGTTTGGATTATAGTGAAATTCCCAAGGATGGCTTGGGGAGTGGATGTAGGTGCTAGGTTTGCACCGAACCACTATAAACCTTGTATTTGTGTGTGTTTGCCCTCTTTTTCTCTTGCTCTTTGGTTATTGCTACTCACTTATTATTTTCTGCTGCATTCAATCTTGTGCATAGAACTTATTATTCACAAACACCTCTAGACCTTCACATTATTGTTTTAATTTTTTAAAAGATCCAATTCACCCCCCCTCTTGGGCTCCATTTCTAGGCAACATTTTTATCCAATTTTTTTTTCAGACATCATCTGTTTAGTCTGGACTCCATTGACGAGTGAGCTTGAGCATGGAAGCATTTCATCACACAGAGCCTGTAAGAAGATGAAAAAAGGCTAGATTAACTAGCTCGACTTGGTTTACATCAATCTAATCCAAGCTCAAGCATCCTTGTAATTTATCTAGACACAACATATTGGAGCGCCAAGAAGGGAAAACTCAACGAAAGAGTTTTTCAACAATTTGAAAGAAAATATGGTGAAAGGTAAGAACCAGAATCTTCCCATCGAAGAAATTCCCCATTCTCCAAGTGAGAATGATCTAATTCTTAATGGAGTGGGAGTTGTTCCTGCTGCAAACATGGATCAAGAAAGATTAAATACTCTTTTGGACAAGATAGAAGTGCTCATTGCAGCTGTTCAAAACCTCCGAGAAATTGCTGCAAATGAGGCATCGCGACCTGCTACTTCCAGGAGTAGTCAGTGACCTTCCCTCCAGATAAGTAGACATCTTAGTGCAAGAAGACACTCACCTTATCAACATTCTTCGGGACAACATTCTCTATCAAAGCAACATCACCAGTCTCATCATCATGCCGAGAAACGAGATAAGGGAAAGCATCCGCAATCTTATTCAACGTCTTCTACTGAATTGACTCATGACAATGCTCAGACTTCAAATCTTGGAAGAGTTAATGATTTTGATAAGAAATTCAGAAAACTGGAATTGTAGATTGCCAGAATTGGCGAGCAAAGGAAGACAGAGGATATAGTACCAAGCTACGATATTTTGCCTCCTTTTTCTAAAAAGATCATGGAGGAAAATATTCCTCATCACTTGAAAATTTCATAAATTGAACCATATTACGGATCGTCTGATCCCTTGGATCATTTGGGCAGCTTTAAAGCCCACATGTTAATCCAAGGGGCATCAGACACGCTTCACTGCCTTGCTTTCCCAGCGACTCTGAAAAAGGCTGCAAAAATATGGTATTCAATTCTCCAGCCAGATACCATTCATTCTTTCAGTCAGTTGGAGAAGTTATTCGTCTCTCACTTCAGAACAAGCAGAAGAATGCCAAGAAACTCTGATAGTTTGTTCTTCATTCAGCAACTAGAAGGAAAATCTCTGAGAGACAATATAACAAGGTTCAATTCTGCCACGTTGGAGATCCCAGATCTCAATGAATACGTGGTAATGCCAGCTATGAAAAAGAGACTACGAGTCTCCAGGTTCACATTCTCTTTAGACAAAAAATTCTCAACCAATTATTCTGAACTGTTAGCGCGCGCCCAAAAATATGCTTAGATTGAAGAACAAGCCTTGAGTTGACGACAAATAGAAAGAAAATCGGTGCCGAGCAAGAAGAACTCCAAAGAAGATGAATTTCGATCACCTAGAGTCTGACCAATTCAATGGTGATAGGGGATGGATCAGGGGAGGATCGTCAGTGAGCTGAGAAGTCGCCGAAGATTAGGGTATCCTATTTTTTTTTGATTTTATTTTTTTTCTATGGTGGTGGCAAAGGAAAAAATAGGGATGGAAGGTAGGAGAATTAGACACTCTAAGACTTGGGACTTACATTCACGGAGAGACATCTCACCTCTAGGGCATCTCACCCACCCCACTACATGTAGCCTAGAGCATTCCACCCATCTCACTACATGCGAAGCTAGGGCTTCTCACCCAAATCACTATCTGAGGCCGTGAAGGAAAATCCCTAAGACCATAGAGGGGACTCGACGGGGAAGGGGATAACTAGGGTCTCACACCTCTCGATGCTCGAAGGTGAAGGACAGAAGGGCCTCTCACCCTCCCCATACAGGGCGAACGAAAAGAAAAACTCTTTTCTACAAAATCACTTGATTCACCAAATTAATTTTTTAGAAAGGATTGAGGATGGTATTTATAGACTTGTCCAACCCTCATTTGAATTTGAATACAAGATAAAAAGATAAGGATGAATCAAATTCAAATATAAGATAGGATAAGATAAGCCTATCCATATCTCAATCTTAACCAACTAAATCCTAATTCAAAATTCAAACAAAAGATAAAGATAAATTCCAAACAAATTTATTCTGGATATCCTTCGAGATTCGTGCAGCTCTAGAATTTGTGCTTGCTCCGGGATTTGTGCTGGCGATGCCCCCATCATTCCTCTGAGGTGGGAAAAACTTGACTCCGTCGAGTCAGGCTTCAAGTCTCCCATCTTCAGTTTGATATTATTTTCCTTGGACTCCAAACTTCTACAAATTGTTTATTCAGCAAACTTCAATCTTTTACTTTCCGTTGTCGATAGTGTGATAGAATCAGTTAGCCCATCGATAGAAGTCTGAAGAGAAGAATTTTCCTTTTCTGCATATCCATCTGTAACAAAACTTCCAGCCCCTTTGGGTAGTCTGGAGTAGCCCATCCGAAAATGCATAGATTTTGCTGAATATATGGGATTGCGAGATTGAAAGAATGCTTCAAATGGCCGTATCTTTATTTCATTAATGATGCATAACTTGGAAAGCAATCTATAAGTCAAAGTTTCAGGTACTTCAAGATCTATTTGTCCCCCACTTGACCAGTAAGAAGGCCTCCTATCCACTTGATCTCTTGGTTCCAGTGTATTTCCAATCCTTTCATCTAGATAATAATCAGTGCTAGAAGCACTAATGGCATAAAAAATGCAATCCTCTTTGCCCTTAGGTGAAACTAGATAGTAACTCAAATTTGTGTGCACGCTGTGCTCCCTCTCTAGGCTTTCCGATTCAATAGCAGTGCAAGATCCAATTTCCATAGACTATTATGAAATTCTTACTTCGATAACACCAGTAAAATTGATACCTCTGGGCAAATTCTTAAGCACAGATTATTTTGCTAAAACCTTGTATAATAACAAATCGGTGCCAGGATTGGGACACAGCACTAGCTCGCATGATATCAGATGGATCGTTCAGGCATATGAACACCCTTGTGGAGATGTTCGGCCCTAGCCATTCTAGGAAATCAAATCAAGTCTCCATCACCAGTAACCTCGAGATGGCCACCGATGAGTCCGAAGAAGAGAAAAGAAGCAGAAGCCCCCTTAAAACGAGATCATGGAGAAAATGATGAGGAGAGGGAGGATGAAAGACTTGCCCATGGTGCCAGGGACCGAATTTGGGATTTACCGGAGGAGGAGGTCGCGTCGCTCATGGTCGAAGCAGCGAAGGGCTGGTGCTTTAACTGGTGCATTCTGGTTCTGGGTGGAAGATTGCATCTCCGGCGGTTGTGGAGACGGTGGAAGGGGCCGTGCGGTAGATGGAATTTTAGGCGGCAGAAGGGGTTTTGAAGGAGGAGACGGCTGGCCGGAAGGGGAACGGCTTGCTACTTCGAAGGTGGACGGGACACCGGGAGGAAGTGCCTTTGGTGAATGGCTTTGTCGGGTGATACAATCTGTGGGTTGATGACAAGGAGGTTTGTCTGCGTATGGAAGATCTAGCGGTATGGTAGCAGTCATAGAGGCTCTCTGGTTAGGAGGGATAGCATTGAGGGAGATCGGGTGGATGACTGTCATCTCAGGCGGGGAAGGCGAGAGCCGGTGTTCGTCGGAGTCATAGGTAGTAGGGGAATGCAATGGGATCCGGTGGAGTCGCCGATCAGATCTGGGCGGACGATGGGGTTTGGCAGTGTCCTCCGGTCGGTGAGGCATCGCGTGTGGAGATGAACAGAGGATCAGCTTCTGGGATGGATGTCTGCAGTGCAGGGGATCGTGCGGCAGGAGTTCGAAAGCATCTGGGTGGAGGTCCATGGTGGATCGGAGATGACATGGTGGCCGGTGGTCTCGAGAAGGGTTGCTGTAGAAATGGAAGTTTCGTTGGTACAGTGGCTGTCAGCGTCTGAAAGATGAGTTGGAGGCATCGATGAACTTCGACCGCAGAGGAAGACGATGGCTGTAGATAGTGGATCAAGAATAGGAAAGATAGAGAACAGCGGAACCGGTGGAGGAATTTGGAATCGGAAAAGAAACATACCCTAACCTGTCCTATAGCTCTGACACCAATTTGATAGGGGATGGATCAGTAGAGGATCGTCGATGAGCTAAGAAGTCATCGAAGATTAGAGTATCCTATTTTTTTTTTTATTTTTTTTTATGATGGTGGAGAAGGAAAAAATAGGGATGGAAGGTAGGGAAATTGGACACTCTAGTACTTGGGACTTACATTCATGGAGAGACATCTCACCTCTAAGGCATCTCACACACCCCACTACATGTAGCCTAGGGCATTCCACCCATCTCACTATATGCGGAGCCTAGGGCATCCTATCCAAATCGCTATCGGGGGTCGTGAAAGAAATCCCTAAGACAATAGAGAAGACTAGACAGGGAAGGGGATAACAGGGTCTCACATCCCTCGATGCTCGAAGGTGAGGATAGACGGGCCTCTCACCTTCCCCATATGGGGTGAACGAAAAGAAAAACTCTTTTCTAATAACTCACTTGATTCACCAAATTGATTTTTTACAAAGGATTGAGGGTGGTATTTATAGACCTGTCCAACCCTCATTTGAATTTGAATACAAGATAAAAAGATAAGGATGAATCAAATTAAAATACAAGATATGATAAGATAAGCCTATCCATATCTCAATCCTAATTAACTAAATCCTAATTTAAAATTCAAATAAAAGATAAAGATAAATTCTAAATAAATTTATTCTGGATATCCTCCGAGATTCGTGCAGCTCTAGGATTCGTGGTTGCTCCGGGATCCATGCTGGCGATGCCTCGGTCAAAACTTGTAGGGTACACTGACTCTAGTTTTCAATCAGATAGAGATGATAGTAAGAGTGTGTCTGGTTTTGTGTTTATCCTTAACGGCGGTGGAGCTATCTGCTGAAAAAGTCCCAAGTAGCATACAGTGGCTGATTCTGTTTGCGAGGCAAAGTATATTGCAGCATCGAATGTAGCAAAGGAGGCTGTGCAGTTATGAAAATTCCTAGGCGAGCTGGGAGTGGAACCTTCCTTAGATGATCCTATTTTGATGTATTATGACAGCACTGAAGCCATAGCTCAAGCCAAAGAGCCGAAGTCACATCAACAGACCAAGCATATTCTGTGTTGCTATCACATTGTCCAAGAGATTAATGAACGAGGTGACATCAAGCTTTTAAAGATTGATGGTAAGGAGAACTTGGCTGACCCCTTCACTAAAGCCATTGGAATTCAAGAGTTCGACGACTACAAATGGAAGATAGGAATTAGATTCTGTTCCGATTAGCTTTAGCCCAGGTAAGAGTTGTTTGGAATTGTGTCCCAAAGCCAATCATCTAGGCTGTAGATGGTTATGTGACTCATGTATATGTATATAAATTATTGAATTGAATAAAAAGTTTATTCTGGTTGTTCATCATATGTCATCTTCTTAATTGAGCTCTTGTGTGATGATGTCCTTTGAGCTACCTTGTATGTGATATAGAGAGGATGCATCGTGTAGTTTATAAATTGGTTCGCGATCAAAGAATACGCTGTTTCAGGATGATGGTGTATCAAGAGTAGGTCATTGATGTCATATCGATTGGTTGTCCTATTAACCAAGTAGCATGGAGATGCTGTCATGACATCAGGTGTTGTGTTTGACACTTCACAGAACGTGACTCTCATGTAAGATTCTCTTTCTACTGAAGAAGAGTCTTGCATTAGAATGTGGACATGAATTATTCCTTTGACTTGAGATCAATATGGCAGCTTGCAAGCAACTCACTGTGCTTAGGTGCCAGACTACCCGGATTTCTTATATGGTGATGGAAGGTTGCTTGGCACAGTCAAGTACTTGTGTAGCAGTAGTAGGATCAAGATAGGATTGATCTCTCCAAATGGTTTGAATTGAATGCTTGATATGCCTCAAATGAGAAAGACCTTGGTCAGGGCATTCCTTGTAAGGAGTTACAAGGATTCTTTGTTTAAGACATATTGAGATGGATTGATTAGGGTTGGGCAGTTTAACCCTATGCCATCTGAAGCATTAAGAGATTAAAGGAATAAGTTCACTGATATTTCATATTCGACAGGTTCATGTTGCTTTGCAACCTTCAACCTATCCGGATGCCGGGTGTCATTGCTAGATGGCAACTTTGGCTAGAACTAAAAATGTTTTTGTGCTACTGGTTTAGTGTTTGAACTTATAGGGTCACACACCGAGGGTTTCTTCTTGCTTTGTTGGCATGCGAATGATTGGGAATCATTCCAGACTTGTTTGACAAGGTGTTGTCAAACCTGTGTTCGAGCCGACTCATTTAGATAAATCGACTCGAGTCGAGTCAACTCGAATGGTCGAGCCGACTCATCTGTCAGACTACTATAAACCGAAACTACTCCATTTAATTTTACAATTGTTGTGGGCATTTAATGGATGCATTTCTGGGTTTTATGATTTGCTATTGCTAAATTCCAAGGGACTTCATAACCTCCCTAGAATCTCAAAAGATCTCAAATTGCTCATTAATCTGTCTTGTGTCCTCTTAATTGTTTTGAAGGCTGCTGTTATAAAAGAAGGACTGAAGAAGGTGAATGGTTCACGTTCCTCACATTCAACATTCCACACTCCAGATTTGGATCAAAGTTACGACTTTGCCGAGAAAATTTCTGAGATAGAGATCATGCTTGATCCTTGAGAGAATGTGAGATTTGATGTCCAAGATAGAGTGAGGTTTGGGTTTTAGGATTCTTGTGTGCTACCTTTTGTTGAAGGTTTGGGATAGAGAGTTGGGAAGGGTTCTTAAGAGTCCTTGTTCCAGCACTGCTTCAGCAACAGGTTCTTCAAAGAGTTGAAGATGGAGTCTGTGACTCTTCAAGGAGTTGAAGTGGGAGTCCTTGCTGCCGATGTTATTCCTGGAGAGGCTAGCACCTCGAAGGGAGGAGAAGAAACTACGCTACATGGTGTGAACCACCCACAGAGGCGGTATGCGTGTGCTGCTTACAGAGCAGGAGTTTTTTTCATAGGTTGGAGCCGCCCTTGGGATTGTGACTGAGAGCCAGGAATTTTGTTGCAACCTTTGGTGAATGTCACTAAGGTATATCTTTATTTTATGTATGACATAATTATCATTTCTGCATCATTGTGTGATTTCTAGAATGATTCTATTTTGCATACAATGTTTGCATGATTTCATATTTACATTATGCTAGATGCATCAAGATCTTGGTAGGGGCTTGTGTTAATTAGATTAACATTTATAGATAAAATGATTTTATCATTATTCACTGCTGCATGCCTTTAGAAAAGTTTTAAAATGCACGTATCGTCCCTTAGGAACAGTTCCTTATAGTTTAATCCTAAGCCATCCGGAAAATTATGAAATTAAAGGAATAAGTTTAGTGGTAGTCCATATTCGATAGGTTCTTGTTGCTCTGCAACCTTCAACCTATCCGGATGTCGGGTGTCATTGCTTGATGGCGACTTTGGCTTACATTGGAAATGTTCCCGTGCTACCGGTTTAGTGTTTGAACCTATGGGGTCACACACTGTGGGGTTTCTTCTTGATTTGTTGGCTTGGGAATGATTGGGAATCGTTCTGGATTTTTTTGACAAAAGTTGTCAAACCAGTCAATTGAGTCGACCCGGGGCGAGTCGACCCAATTGACGGGATGCTGAAAAATCCAAGAATGCTTCATTCATTATTATAAGTGTCATGGAATTGAATGATTGGCATTTCAGGTTTTAATCCCACCAGTTGTTGAATGGTGGGAACACCAGGATCAGACACAGATCACTGGATCCCATATGGTTCACTTAGTCATGTGTCAAAATTTTGTAATCAATTAAGATTGAGTCCTGTAATAAGTTGAGGTTAGTTGATTTGTCTCAACCCTCAACCTAATCAATATATTGAGTCTTGTACATCAGCTATGAATCCAGTATGAGCCTAATTTTTGTACAAGAGAGGAGGTTACCCTATTTTGGAGTTCCATCAGGTCACATCTAGGAGTTAGAGGCCACTACATCAGCCTATTGAATTTTGTGTGACAACCTAGGATCCAAGATGCTTCCAGAAATCCTGATTCCTTCCAGATGCCTAGATTTCTTTGCAGATGCTAGAGCATATTACCAAACCAGGGCATCCATGATTTTGGAGGTCCATCTATGCCCAGCCAAGGAGAAATCAAGCCCAGGCGCCAAGCCCAAGCCCTTAAGAAGCAAGATTCCAGCCAGATTCCCTGGAATATGCCAGCCCATGTGCCCAGCCCCTGGAAGCCCACCTGGGCCCCTCAAAAATTCATCCAAGCCCATGAAGGAGGCATCCTTGCTGCTGCCCCAATGTCCAAAACTGAATTTATGGAGTTTGACCAAGTCCAAGCCAAGAGGAGGCACCCATGAGTTGACTAGTCAAAGCATGAAGGGAGAAGGAGAAGACTAGTCTAAGTCCTAACCTCTTAAGGCTTTCTTTCCTAACCTATTAAGGATCTCTTTTCCTAAAATTTTAAGGAATGGTTATCTCTAACCTAAGTGTAACCTTATGTTGACCCCTGGAATGATTTTGATGATCATAAAATATTGGAGCATGTATATGTTACTAATTCTTTCAATTACTTGAGAAGTTTTTACAAGAAAATGGTTATCTTTAGTTTAATTGGGTTTTCAAATTGGTTGAAAGGTAATTCAATTTTGTATAGACTCTTATGGACTTTAAATTTAAAAGCCCTAATTCCTTAAACTATGTAATCTTGTAAATGGGCTGTAAAATTGTAAAAATAAGAGTGTGTAGATTAGCTCTTGTTGGATTCGTATGTTGAAGATTTTTGGAGAAATTTGAAGCATTAAATGAAGTTTTGGCAAGAGCCGACTCATGGATCAAGAGCTAACTCCTTGTGGCACGGCACAAAGAAATTTCAGAGTTTCAATACCTCGAGCCAACTCAAGCCCTAAGAGCCAACTCATGGAAGAACACATGTTTTTGAAGTCTGAGATCTCGAGCTGACTCAAGCTCCAAGAGCCGACTCATCCAGAGTTATGTTTGTTGGTGACTGAGACTTTGAGCCAACTCTGCCATGAAGAGCTGACTCAAGGAAATTGTTGTTTTGAATTGATTGAAGGTTCTAGCCGACTCCAGCTTAAAGAGTCGACTCGCACAGGATTTTTGTTTGGGCTGTCTGAGACTTTGAGCCAACTCGTGGACCTCGAGCTGACTCGAGTGATCGTTTTCTACACTCTAACGGCTAGTTGTTGAAAGTGATTTTTGAACTTCAAATGGTTTCCAATAGCTCTTTCACGAATCCCTAGGCCCTACAACGACTATATCTCATGGAAAACTATAAAAGGGATTACTTTTGATGAATTAAACAATTTTTTGAGGAATTATTATTGATTTATCTTGGAAATTTGAAAAGCCTTCAAGTCTTTTATCAACCTACTTCAAGAGCATTCAAGATAGGATTCAAAGCTTCACCAACTTCTCGTTATCATTGAATCCACTCATCGAAGAAGCAAAGAAGCAGCTTGAAGAACATTAAAGAGTATTCAAAGCTAGGCTTCACCTTGATCTTCATCGACAACATTTAAACAAACTCGGTTTATTGTGTAGTTGCTTTACATTTCTCTTATATCTTTATTTTCTCTCTAAGAATAGCAAGGGGCTGTGTCTTAAGATAGGGTTAAAGATTTTTAGGTGAACCTTGTGAAAATCTAAGTTGGGTTCTTAGTGATCCCAGTATAAAACCAAGTGTTAGGATTTCTTTTGTGATCCCGTTTAAAACCAAAGGGTGTTGGATTTTCTTTGGTGATCCCGTTTAAAACCAAAGGGTGTTGGATTTTCTTTGGTGATCCCGATAAAATCAAAGTATATAGGTTTGGATTATGAGCCTTGTAAAACAATCCGACTGTATTCTGGTTGGGGGATATAGTGAAAAACCCAAGTGGTCCTTGGGTAGTGGACGTAGGAGCCGATTGCTCCGAACCACTTTAAATTTCCTTGTATTTGTGTTGGTGCTTACTTTACCTTATTGCATTTACTTAATCACTTTCGCATTGCATATTGCACCACAACACCAAAAATATTTCAAAGTGCATATACTTGTAAAAAGTTTTTATAATCCTAATTCACCCCCTCTTGGGAAGCTACCTGGGCAACAAGTGGTATCAAAATAGAGTCTCTAAAAATTACTTAGAGTAAAGATAGATGGCACATCTGATGAGCACTTCTTTGACCGAGGGCCAATCCACAAATCGATCTCCACTTTTCACCGGAACTAATTATACATATTGGAAGGTGAGGATGAAAATATACATTAAAGCTATAGATTTTTATTTATGAAAAATTATCTTGAAAGGACCTCACACACCCACTGTTAGAGTTAATGATATTGAGGTTCCCAAACCAGAAAAGGAATGGGACGAAAATGATATGAAGTTAGTTGAGCTGAATGCCAAAGCTATGAATTTGCTGTATTGTGCTTTGGATCCAAATGAGTTTAATAGAATTTTAACTTGTAATCTGCTAAAGAAATTTTGGATAAGCTTGAGATTACACATGAAGGCACATCACAAGTTAAAACTTCAAAAATCAATCTTCTTGTGCATAACTATGAATTATTTAAGATGGATCCTATTGAAACTATATATGCTATGTATACTCATTTTACTGATATTATTAATGGTTTCAAAAATCTTGGTAGGGCTTACACTAATGCTGATCTTGTTCAAAAAGTTTTGAGATCCTTGCCAGATAAATGGGAAGCTAAAGTGATAGCTATTCAAGAGATAAAGGACCTAAACACCCTACCACTGGATGAGTTGCTTGGATCACTAATTATACATGAATTAGCTTGCAACAAAGGATTGATGAAGATTCCAAAAGAAAGAAAGCTATAGCATTTAAAGCTACAAAAGAAGATAAAAATGAAGATTCAGATTCAACTGATGATGATGATCTTGAAAATGATGAGATAGCCCTTGTAATGAGAAAATTTAAAAGGTTTATGGGCAGAAGAAGAATAAATAGATGGAGGAAGCAGTTTAGAAAAGGAGATTTTGGAAAAGAAAGAGAAAAGGACAAAGAAAATGAGAAGGGCAAGGATAAGGATCAAATTTCAATCTGCTATGAATGCAAGAAACTGGGTCATATACGTCCTGATTGTCTAGAAATTAAGAAAAAGATGATCAAGAGAAAGAAGAAGAAGGCAATGCTTGCTGCATGGAGTGACAGCGATGAATCTACATCCACTGAAGAGGATGAAGAAGCAACAAAAACTGCACAGATCTGTCTTAAGGGTTTGGAGGATGAGGCAACTACTTCTGAACCTAATTTAGAATTTATATATGATGAACTGTATAATGCTTTTGTGAATTATTAATAGATTATAAAAAGGCTAGTTTGAAAATGAAAAATTTGAAAAACCATTATGATATAATTGAAAAGGATAAAAATGAATTTGGTGAAAGAAATAAGATTTTACAAAGAAAATTAAGTCTAGTTTGTGAAAGACTTAAGACCACCCAATTTGAAAAAGAAGAGCTTCTTGAGAAAAATAAAAGTTTGCAGAATGAAAATGATGATTTGAAAAAGGAAGTTCAAAAGCTTAAGCCTTTAGTTGAAAAATTATCCTAAGTTCCAACAAGCTTGAACTAATTTTGAAAGATCAAAGAGAGACAAATTACAAATTTAAAATTGGTTACAAAAGTTCAATTTCAAATAAATTTTCTGCATCTACATTATATGCTCCTAAGTTTATTACTTCAAAATAATTTAAACCTAAATTTGCATCATCACATACTTTTTATTCAAAGCCAAGAATTGTATGCTATGCTTGAAGTAATATTGGTCATAAGGCATTTGAGTATCATTTGAAACAATATGACCAGAAGAAAGTCAAGAAAATTTAGGTTCCAGAAGGAATAATTTCTACTAACTTGCAAGGATGCAAGAAAGCTTAGGTACCTAAATCTATTACCTGATTGTTTTGCAGGGATGTTTTGCAGCCACAAATATAAAGAAAAAATAGTACCTTGATAGCAGCTGTTCAAGACACATGACGGGTGATATTGATCAATTCTTTATCCTAAAACAAAAAGATGGTGGAATGGTAACCTTTGGAGATAATTGCAAAGAAAGGATAATCGGTATTGGTAAAATCAAAATTACTCCTATATTTATTGAAAATGTGTTACTTGTAGAAAAGTTAAAATATAATTTTTGAGTATTAGTCAGCTGTATGATATTGGTTTTAATATTTTCTTCAAGTCTTCAATATGTATAGTAGTTGATCCACCTGACTTTAGTACAAAATTCATTAGACATAGACTTGGTAACATATATGTAGTAGATCTTAATGATCTGGCTATGTCAAGTAATACAAGTCTTGTAGTAATGAATGACAAGAACAAGGAATCAAGTTTACTATGGCATAGGTGACTTGGACATGCTGTATGGATACTACAACAAAACTTATTTTGAAAGATCTAGTTAAAGGTTTGCCAAAGTTTAAAGTTAATTTTGATTATGTTTGCGATGCTTGTCAATTAGGAAAGCAAGTGAGGGGAGTTTTAAATCCAAAAATATTGTTTCTACTACTAGACCCTTAGAGCTACTTCACATGGATGTATTTGGACCTACTAGGATAACAAGCCTAGGTGGTATGAAATACGGCCTTGTGATTGTAGATGATTTTTCAAGATACACATGGGTTTTGTTCATTGCATATAAAGATGAAGCTTTTAAAGTATTCAAAAAGTGTTATAAAAGAGTTTCGAATTTGAAAAATCTTTCTGTATTTCTATTCGTAGTGATTATGGCACTGAATTTGAAAATCAATATTTTGATCTCTTTTGCACAAAGCAAGGAATTGACCACAACTTCTCAGCTCCTAGAACACCATAGCAAAATGGTGTTGTAGAAAGAAAGAATCATACTTTGAAGAGATGTCCAGAATAATGCTTTGTGAAGAAAATTTTTTAAAATACTTTTGGGCAAAAGCTGTAAATATTGCTTGCTATATTTTGAATAGAGTTTTAATTAGACTTATCATTAGAAAAACCTCCTATGAACTGTGAAATAATAGAAAGCCTAATATCAATTATTTTCATATTTTCGGCTGTAAATATTTTGTTCTTAATAATGGAAATGATAACCTTGGTAAATTCGATTCAAAATCTGATAAGGCTATTTTTCTTGAATATTCTTTAAATAGTAAAGCCTATCGAGTTTTCAATAAAAGAACTTTGACTGTGGAAGAATCAATATATGTTATTTTCAATGAATTTGACATTACATCTTCTAGGAAAGAAGATTGTGCTGATGGTGATGAAGGTATATTAGAACATGGACTGAAGGATTTGACTCTCAAAGACAAACAAACAAGTGAACCACATGAAGAAGAGGTAAGCAAAAATCATGAAGATATATCCAAAGAATGGAGGTATGTACACTTACATCCCAAAGAACTAATTATCTCAAGGTGTTAGAACTAGAGCTGCAAATAAAGATACACAAGACTTGATTGCTTTTGTTTCTCATGTAGAGCCACACACTATAGAAGAAGTTGAAATTGATTCTAATTGGATGTTAGATATGCATGATGAGTTAAACCAATTCAAAAGAAATAATGTTTGGACCATAGTAGAAAGACCTAATGACTATCCCGTTATAGATACTAGATGGGTTTATAGAAATAAACTAGATAAGCAAGGTAATGTAATTAGGATTAAGGCTAGACTGATAGCACAAGGATATAATCAAGAAGAGGGAATAGATTTTGTTGAGACTTATGCACCAGTAGCTAGGTTAGAGGCTATTAGATTACTATTAGCATATGCATGCTTTATGAATTGCAAATTATTTCAAATGGATGTAAAGAGTGTATTTTTGAATGGTTTTCTATCTGAAAAAGTTTTTGTCGAATAACCATCGGGTTTTATCGATCACACATTTCCAAATCATGTTTTCAAATTGAATAAAGCTTTGTATGGTCTTAAACAGACACCTAGAGTCTGGTATGACAGACTAAGTAAGTTTTTAATTGCAAATAATTTTGTAAGAAGTAGTATTGACACCACACTATTTACTCAAAGAAAAGATAATGATATTTTAGTTGTTCAAATCTATGTTGATGATATTATATTTGGATCTACTGATGAATCTTTGTGTCAAGACTTTGTTAAGTTAATACAGGGTGAATTCGAGATGAGCTTAATGGGTAAGCTGAGTTACTTCCTCGGGCTTCATATCAAACAATCTAAGGAAGGTATCCTGATCAACTAGGCCAAATATATCAAAGAGATTATCAAAAAGTTTGGCATGGAATAAAGCAAATAAATTGGAACACCCATGAATCCTGCATGTAGACTTGATAAAGATAAGAATGGCACAAATGTTGATCAAAAGTTGTATAGAGGTATGATTGGTTCCTTACTTTATTTAACAGCTAGTAGACCTAATATTTTACTTAGTGTTTGTATGTGTGAACGTTTTCAATCTAATCCAAAAGAGTCACACATCATAGCTGTTAAAAGAATCATTAAGTATCTTAAAGGCACATGTAATCTAGGATTATGGTACTCTAAGCATACATCTTTGAAATTAATTAGTCATTCTGATGCTGATTATAAAGGCTATAAAATTGATAGAAAAAGTATAAGTGGCACTTGTCAATTTCTAGGTGTCAACTTGATTTCATGGTACTGTCGTAAACAGAACTCTGTAGCACTATCTACTGCTGAGATAGAATATATGGCTGCGGGGAGCTGTTGTGCTCAAGTATTGTTGATAAAGCAACAACTAGAAGATTATAGTGTTGTCCAATCTAAAATTCATATTAAATGTGAAAACACTAGTGCTATTAACTTATCCAAAAATCCAATTCAGTATTCTCGAACTAAGCATATAGAAATTAGACATCATTTCATTCAAGATCATGTTTTAAATAATGGTGTTGAATTAGAATTTGTACCTACTGAAGATCAACTTGTTGACATTTTTACTAAATCCCTTAGTCAAGATAGATTTGAAAAGATTAGAGGCGAATTAGGCTGTGTGACCCATTCTGAGAATTTTTGACCTAATTTCTCAAAAATAAGGAAAAGTTATCTAGATATTTCAAATTTCCTTCTAAAGCTTATAACAACATCCTTTAGTGATAAGAAACCCTTAGAAATTTATTTTATCTTTTTTTGAGTTTTAAGCTAAATTTTAGCTCGAGCTAACTCGAGTCACCAGGTGTTTCGGCGAGCCGACTCGAGAGTCGGGCCGAGGATTTTTAAATAGGCCTTCATAGGTTTAAATCTTTCATTTCTTTCCACCCTTTTCATTTTTCCTTAGCCGACTCCTCTCCCTAGCCTAAGAAAAACTTCTAGAACACCTCCACAACCTTCCAAAATACTAATATAACCTAGATGGCTCCTAGGAAAGCCGTGGCCAAGAAACCTAAAAGAGTTGTTCGGTCAGTGGCAGAGGAAAGAAGGGCAAAGCGTAGGTTGGATACTTCAAATCCGGTAGAGGAACATCAAGAAGAGCAAGAGGCACCAAGGCAAGTAATATTAATGGGAAATAGGCAAGTGACATCGGGTAGATGCATAGATTTCACTTTCCTAGAACAAGAGAACTTGCATATTGGTGATTGGTTGACTAGACAAGGTTGGAAAGATTTTTGTATGCTTAATCTTCCCACAAATCCTAACCTTGTTAGACAATTTTTTGAGAACATGTCTTTGAGTGCATTTCATATTAAAGTTACTGTGAAGGGGAAGCATTTAGAAATCAGTGAGCAAAATTTGTCTAGTGTTCTTCATATACCTAAAGAAGGTGAGAGCTACCTAGTGTTGAAGGACAAACAAAAGACTTTAAGAATTATGCTTGAAAGATCAAATGTGAAAGGTGTTATTCATGTTAGTGCCAACCAACTCTCTTTGGAGATGAGGTTGCTACATAACATTATTAGCCGCATCTTTCTTCCTCGGACTAGAAGATTCGACTGGGTTAGTGAGAGAAACCTAGTCTTCATGAGATGCTTAGTTGAGGGGGGCCCCTCAATTTACCGTTCATTATGTTGTCGCAGATGAGGGAAGCTACTCGAAGGGAACGATCATGTCTTCCATACGAGATGGTGTTTATCCTATTGTTTCTTGATGCCCAGGTTGATTTGTCTGGAGAGGACAGCGGACCACTATTGCATACAGACAAATACAACTTGAAGTCTTTAACCCGAATGGGATTTGTAAAGGTTGAGGGTCACTAGATTAGGAAGTGCTCAGGTCTTCCAGTGACTCATTCAGATGATGACTCAGGTGAGGATGATCAGGCAGCACAGAGGCAGGATGCAGAGGCGGAGCCACATGTTGACGAGGCTGGACCTTCAGAGCCAGCTCATTCTACTCCTTGATCACCTATCAGAGGATCGACAACTATTGGACCAGGTGATGATGACAGACTGCAGCGTATACTGGATGAGATCTTGAGTTTTCAGAGAGGGAGATCAGAGACTGATGCCAGGATATCTGCACTTTAGTCAGAGATGCACTAGAGTTTCTAGGATATCATGGCTATTCTCTAGCAGATTTCAGCAACTAGTCATCTGTATCTCCTACTATAGCAGTACCAGACATTGGCATAGATTGCAGATAGGGACAGGCAGCACACTTCACTGATATTCCTTCTGAGACTACTCCTGCTGAGGCTGAGATTGGTACTGAGATTCCAGGTTCTGATGTTGGAGATACTCCAGTCATAGAGATTTTGTCTACTACCAGCACTTTAGCCTTGTCTTTTGATCCTCCTACTGCTAGACCTACTCCTATTGTCATTTTTTCTGAATCTAAAGTTAAAGCCAAACCTAAAACTTCTAGGACTACTACTCCTGTTAGGACTAGGCTTAGGGACCTAAGGCCTAGGTTCCCTAAATTTAGGCTTGCTCTAGGCATTTTAGAGGTCGGTTCCTCCTCTAGCAAGGAAGAGCCTAGTAATGATGACTCCAGTCCTTCATTTTGATATTTTTTAGGACTGTATGTTTGTCATGTTTTATTGTTGTGATACTACTTTTGTCGTGCCGAGGCACTTTTGTACTATATCACTCTTGTATTGACTCTTCTCACATATATATGACTTTTTATGATACATGTTGTGAATGACTTAATTTTGTGAATGAATGTTCTCCTTTTTATATTTTTTGTTGATGACAAAAAGGGGGAGAAGAAAAGAAAAGAGAGAAGAGTGTGCATGAAAGTGTGAAGACATGCATGAAAATGTGAATAAAATATGTATGAAAGTGAGAATATGAAAGAAAATATGAAAAAATATTATTACACTAGTAAGGGGGAGCTTATGCTAAGTTTTCTTGAAACTTACTTCAAATGCAAGCTAATTTTGTGAAGTTTCGATACTTAGTATTTGGATGATACACATGATACATTATGTTTCGAAACATATAATACATTGTGATATATTGAATTGATACTTTCCAATTTAACAACTTGATACTCAATTTGGTCTGATACACACTATGTCTAATATTCTTTGATACATGTGAATACGATACATAGTAATTGTAAAGTGTTTTTAAATCCTACTCATGTCCAGTGTTTTGTCATCATCAAAAAGGGGAGATTATTGATCCCTGGAATGATTTTAATGATCACAAAATATTGGAGCATGTATATGTTACTAATTCTTTCAATTACTTGAGAAGTTTTTGCAGGAAAATGGTTATCTTTAGTTTAATTGGATTTTCAAATTGGTTGAAAGGTAATTCAATTTTGTATAGACTCTTATGGACTTTAAATTGTAAAAGCCCTAATTCCTTAAACTATGTAATCTTGTAAATGGGCTATAAAATTGTAAAAATAAGAGTGTGTAGATTAGCTCTTGTTGGATTCGTATGTTGAAGATTTTTGGAAAAATTTGAAGCATTAAATGAAGTTTTGGCAAGAGCCAACTCATGGATCAAGAGCCGACTCCTTGTGGCACAGTACAAAAAAATTTCAGAGTTTCAGTACCTCGAGCCAACTCAAGCCCTAAGAGCCGACTCATGGAAGAACACATGTTTTTGAAGTTTGAGATCTCGAACTGACTTGAGCTCCAAGAGCCGACTTGTCCAGAGTTATGTTTGTTGGTGACTGAGACTTCGAGCCTACTCTGCCCTGAAGAGCCGACTCAAGGAAATTGTTGTTTTGAATTGATTGAAGGTTCGAGCTGACTCCAGCTTGAAAAGCCAACTCATACAGGATTTCTATTTGGGCTATCTGAGACTTTGAGCCGACCATGGACCTCGAGCCGACTCGAGTGACCGTTTTCTGCACTCTAACGACTAGTTGCTGAAAGTGATTTTTGAACTTCAAATGGTCTCCAATAGCTCTTTCATGAATCCCTAGGCCCTACAACGGCTATATCTCATGGAAAACTATAAAAGGGATTACTTTTGATGGATTAAACAATTTTTTGAGGAATTATTATGATTTATCTTGGGAATTTGAAAAGCCTTCAAGTCTTTCACCAACCTACTTCAAGAGCATTCAAGATAGGATTCAAAGCTTCACCAACTTCTCTTTATCATTGAATCCACTCATCGAAGAAGCAAAGAAGCAGCTTGAAGAGAATTAAAGAGCATTCAAAACTAGGCTTCACCTTGATCTTCATCGACAATATTTAAACAAACTCGGTTTGTTGTGTAGTTGCTTTACATTTCTCTTATATCTTTGTTTTCTCTCTAAGAACAGCAAAGGACTGTGTCTTAAGAGAGGGTTAAAGATTTTTAGGTGAACCTTATGAAAACCTAAGTTGGGTTCTTGGTGATCCCGGTATAAAATCAAGTATTAGGGTTTCTTTGGTGATCTCGTTTAAAACCAAAGGGTGTTGAGTTTTTTTTGGTGATCCCGTTTAAAACCAAAGGGTGTTGGGTTTTCTTTGATGATCCCGATAAAACCAAAGTGTATAGGTTTGGATTGTGAGCATTGTAAAACAATCCGATGTATTCCAGTTGGGGGATATAGTGGAAATCCCAAGTGATCCTTGGATAGTGGATATAGGAGTCGGTTGCTTCGAACCACTCTAAATTTCCTTGTGTTTGTGTTGGTGCTTACTTTACCTTATTGCATTTACTTAATCACTTCCGCATTTCATATTGCACCACAACACCAAAAAGATTTCAAAGTGCACATACTTATAAAAAGTTTTTATAATCCCAATTCACCCCCTCTTGGGAAGCCACATGGGCAACACCTTAGTTAGGAGAGGGCATGGGAGCTCTATAAATACCCCACCCCTCTTCCTCTTGTAATAACTTTTTTTTTGAATACAATTTGCTGAAATTTTGAGTCATTGCCTTGTTCTTGTGTTGGTTCTTAAGTTTGAGTGCTCTCCTTGTGTACCTTGGCCAAACCCCTACTGCCTTAGCTTCCATCTACATCCCAGGAGATCAGCCATGCTCTAGGAAGTGAAGCTCTAGCTGCCATCCAAGACAAAGAGGTTCTTCTTCTCAAGCCATCCACTCCTAACCCTAATTCAAATTTCTCTTAAGCCCTAGCTTCCATTCCAATTTTTATTTGCTGTTTTGATTAACCCTTAATGCTTGCAGGATCCTCAAGGTGTTTCACCTCCCCAGATGAGGCTTTCCTTGCCTCCAGGACTGCCCAAATCAGCCATCTAATCAAGGGAACCAAGCTTCATCATCCAGGCTCCAATCAGAGTGCTGTGTGATCTTTTCATCAAAAGTTTTTCAAATCACTGATTGGTAACATCCTTCCCTTCGCTTGATATCTGATTTGTTGAAGATAAGCTATCCTAAACTGGGAGTTTCTCAATTCCTCGGTCCTGACTTTCATTATCTTGCATGAGATATTTTGTGACGATGGTGATTCTTTGCATTGCTACTCTTTCTGCTAGTTCTTACTTTAGTTTGGGAATTTAGCCTACAAACCTAAATTATAAAAATCACAAAAAAATTAGTTTACTATTTTTCCTGTATGATTAGCAATCTTAGAGTCATCCTGCATCACTGAAGTCCAAAGGTTATGTAATCTATATGAATCCCAAGAGACTCTAAACCTTCCATTAATCTCTTTTTACTTCTCATTATGGTTTCATTATGAGACTATTTTTGAGGGCTTATAAAAAGAAGGAAGAAGGTGAATGGTTCACGTTCCACACTCCAAATTTGGATCAATGTCAAGACTCTACCAATTTCCTAGGATAGAGATCTTGCTTAATCCTTGAGAGATTGAGAGATTTGATCTCTAGAGTGGGATTTGAGTTTTGGGAGGGATTGTTATGTGCTACCTTCTATTGAAGGTTTGGGATAGAGAGATCTGGGAAGGGTTCTTGGGTCTTTGATCCAGTACTCTTTCAGCAATAGGTTTTTCAAGGAGTTGAAGATGAAGTTTGTAGTTCTTCAAGGAGTTCAAGAAGGTGCCCCACTGCCACACTATTTCTGTAGAGGCTAGCAGCTCAAAGGAAGGGGGAGAAATCCCTTACCCCGATGTGAACTACCTGTAGAGCCAGTACACGTGTGCTGCTCACAGAGCTGTTCTTCTTCCTTCCAATTACAGCACATCCTAGTGATTGTCACTGAGGTATGTTTTATATTATATGTTTGACATATTTTTCAATTGCATCATTATGTGATTCCATGAATAGTTCTATATTTCAAACTATAGATGCATGATTTCATATTTACATTACTCAAGATACATCAAAATCCTTGTAGAGGCCCGTGTTAATTAGATTAACATATTATAGATAAAAGTGTTTTATCTCCTTCCACTGCGCCATGTGGTTTAGAAAAAGTTTTAAATTGCATGCATTGGGGCCCACCTCATCCGCTAGCTCCCCCAACCTTACAAGAAGACACATCAGTTAAAAATAGAAATTGTATTTATTCATCAAAGTATTTCTTACATCAGTCAAAGCTCCAGACATGCCAGAAAGACATTCAATGAACTTTGACACAAAGTAATAGAAGAAAAAAAATACTCAATATTTGGAGAAAATAGTATCTTCATTGATCGAAAATTCTTTACACTTGTAAAGACCCCCGATAGGCCGAGAAGTCTTCCAAAGGCTTAGTTACAAAAAAGGAAGAAAATTTAGGCCTCACTCACCAGTTCCTTTCCCGATCGACAAGTGGCTTCCCCCGGTGCCGGCGCAGGATTCGATGGAGGAACATCCTGGGCAGCATTGACTCCGGCTTCGGCCTCCACCTCTGTTAACATTCCTAGACACTGATACCACTTATTAGGAATCTGGATTAGTGCCTACGTAGTGGAAGCAACGAGGGAGAGATCAAAAACCAACCTTCTTGATTCAAGAAACCAGCAACAACCTATTCTTGGATTCAATATGCAAAGGAGAGATATAGGAGAAGAGATGTAAGAGAAAAAGAGAGATTGTATTCCTTGGAGAAGAACCTTGTTACAATACAAGACTAGAACCTCCTCTCATAACCGAGAAGACCCACGTGAAAACCCTTACGCGCAAAACGCCACCCTTCTCCAAATCCAGAAGCCATCTCTCACCAAGCAAAGAAGCTCCACGGTTAAACTATGGAGAAGAACCTCCACATGATTGTTGGGAATTGTATCCCAAAAGCCAATCGCCTGGGTTGTAGGTGGTTGAGCTAAGTATTGTATTTTTTCTTTGAATTAATAATTTATATTTTTTGGCAGCTCATCACATACTAAATTTTCCTGAAATGAACTCTTTCCATGTGATGAAGTCCTTAGGACTACATTGACCTCGATACAGAGAGGATGTATCGAGTGGTCCTTAAATCCTGTTCACAACCAAAGGATATATTATACTGGACGGCAATATATCAAGTATAGGTTGTTGTAGTTCACATCGTTTGATTGTCCTCTTAACCAAATGAGTGTGGTGACACTGATGTGATCTACAAGTGGGATATGTGATATCTCATTGAACGTGACTCCGTGCAGCCCTTTTTGCCAAAGGGATACTCATGATTGGATATGGGTATATGTGTCCCTCTGACCTGAGGTCATCATGGTAGCTTGCAAGCAACTCCATGTGCTTTGGTGCCAGACTACCTGGATTTTTAATCCGTTGACGGAAGGTTTCTAGGTACAGGCAAGTACTTATGGAGCAGTGATGGACCAAGATGGAATTGACCTGTCCAAACAGTTTGGATTGAATGTCTCGCAGTATCTCAATTTAGCAAATCCTCGGCCGGGGTAGTCCTAGTGAAGAGTCACTAGGCTTGCAAGGTTGAGACACGTAGTCGACTGACTCAGTCTGGTTTGGCAGCCCAATCTCAGTCGTCTCGAGCATTAGAGGTCAAAGGGATGAATTATACGGTAACCATATGCCAGAGGTTCGATAGTTTGCTCCCGCATCTTCGACCTATCCGGTCGCTGGGACCCATTGCTAGATGGTTTCCTGTGCTGGTACTAGAATTGTTCTAGTGCTACCATTTAGGTTCGAACCTATGAGTCACACGCCATAGAGGATAACTCTCTGATCCGGATACCGATTACGATTGAAAATCGTCTCGATTTTATGGTCACAATATTTTTCGAGCACTCTTTTTCCTATCTTGCCCTTGTCTGTGTCAACTGGAAATTGTTTCGGGTTGACTAGCACTGCGCCAGGATTTTTCTGAATCAGTTTTGAACTGATTCGGAGTTCGTTTCGGCCTCCAATTGGTTGTGAACCAATCGAACCCAATTTAATTGGGCTTAAACCGGTTCAATTGGATTGAACCAAGAGTTTTAAAGGGGTTGACCAGTTTTGAACCGGTGGTTTTTTCTCCACTTGGACCGTTTTACACGGTAAAATGTTGGGAGAAAAACCAAGCGTCCGAAGAAGGCCAATCGACGCTGGGCGTTGTCTCTTCCTCTCCTTCCACCCGCTGCCATTCCTCCTTGGTTAATTGCTGGTTTAATGTGGAGTTGGCAACTGCTACCTCTTGGCCTCCCCGTCTCTCCACCTCCCTCTCTCCCTGCTGTCCTATATAAACTCCAGCAGTCCCATGTTTCAGAGTTAAGTTTTTTCAGCCATGAAAACATCGTGAATGAAGCACCTGGATGTTCTTTCTTTGAGAGGTTGAGAGACCCCCTGGTTGAGAGCTTAGAGTTTGCTCTTATAGGCTGGGTTTTGGAGGGTGTGAGGGAGAGAAACCAAACTCTTTTCCCATTGTTTCTGGTGCTCAAAATTCTGCACTATAGCAAAGAAATTTGCTGCTTCCTGTGACCGTGTTACTCACTTCCAGCGGCTAGCACCGCGTGTGGAGAGAGATTGGAGGGCCCCCGGCGTGTCTCCCCTTTAGAGGGAGTATCCTTCTACTCCTAGGAGCAAGCCACGCGAGCCAGGATCGCTCCAGCTGCTCCAAATCGAAGGCCAAAGCCTGCTGCCCAGTTATGCTACAGAATTTCTGGCAGCAGACTTTGGGGATTTTTTACACCTATTTTAGCTTGTTTTGATTGCAGATTTCGATTGAAAATCGAAGAGCACTTGTCCACCTTGTTGCTGCTCAAATTTGGGAGCAAACGGAGGTCCGGAAGCCATCGTTCCGGCGACGTTTTTCAAGCTCAAAATAGAGTTTTCAATCAGCCCAAGGAAGAAGAAGACTGGAATAAGTTTATCCCACTTATTCCAGCCTATTCCTGGTTTATTCCAGAGTTATTCCAGGCAGAATAAAGGTATGAAAAATTATTTTTTTAATCATGCATGAATAGAATTTTTTATTCAAATATTTTACAAATATTTTATATCATTATACATGCCTTCATGCAACTAGAATAGATTAGGTTCTGGGCGGAGCAGTTTTCCGCTGCGCGGATTTTTTAAAAATATTTTTAAAATCCATTCTGCTCTCGTAGCTGTTTGCATGCCTAGTGTAGGACCATGTTAAACCACTTGCACCATTTTTGTTTCAGTGATAACCCTCACACATGCCCTTCTCTCTTTCTTTTGATCCGTTGTCCTCCTCTCAAGAAGACACCCTTCTTCTCAAACCTTGACCATGAGAAGCCCTCACGGACTCCCCCTTTGGACCATGAGCCAAGCCCAATGGTCCAAGCTCTCTTCCAAACCGTGGATGCCCCCTCTCCCATTATATAGATGGCCGTACAATTTAGTTCTTGATTAGGGAGGTTCTTGGTCTTCTTGTTGGGCTTAGACTTCTTGGGTTGTTAGGCTTCTTCTTCTTAGACCCAAATCGGTTAGGACTCCTTAGGTAGTTAGGCTTCTAAGTAGTTACAACCAACCAACTAACCACCTAACCAACTAAGCCAACTAACTAACCAATTGAAACACCCTTTCACACCCAAAAGGGTAGCTGGCTACATCTCTGGACCTAAACCCCATAACCCAACTGAGTTATATTATAATCTCTCAAAAAACTCCCCCCTAACAAGTCAATTGAGAAAACCCTTAAACCCGAGCCCATGTACACCCATGTCTCACATGTTCTATCAAACCCTCGGTCAAACCCCCTGACCCAACATGACTCTGGGGCCCTGAGAACTTATAAACTAGCTCCCAAACCTGCATGGCTCCTCTCTTGGTCTCTCAAGACTTGGAGAACTATACAAAACCCTACAATCTCTACCTTAGTGCTATAAGTCTTGACAAGCTCTGCATGACTGTCTGCACCCTTCCTATCATCTTCAGAGCTGACATCTTCCCGACGAAGCCACCTCGCCTCTCCAGCTGCAACATTGACCCGTGATCCACAGTCCTTGAGACTCGTGCTCCACTGCACTCCTAACCTCAAACTGATGTCTTCCTGCTCTATCCCCGTGACTGCAATACTAACCTATGCTTCCATAGTGCACCTAGATAGCTATGCAAACCTAATGCCAATGTCAAACCTCTTCAGCTTCTGAACTCCCTTGGAGGCCTTTGAGATGACCGCCTCCTTAATTGAAGATCAGTACAAGTTCCTTGGGACCAACCGTACCTACTCCATAGCACCAACTTGAGATCTCTATTATAGGCTCCCTTCTACTAAGCTATTGCATCACTCACCATGGACTTCCTAGAATGACTGCAACGATCTTGAACTGGTAGTCACTGCACCCAGAGCTCCACTTGACAAAGTCTCCACAGAGCCACGCCAATCTCTGCATACTTTGCTCAACCTGGCTAAGTGCACCCATGGCGTTCGTGCTAGGATATGGCCAATATCCCTGCACCTCCCACTCTGAACTCATGCCTAAGCTCTCTCTTCAACCATGAAGACACCTCCACCAGCATTCCACCTCAAAGCAAAGTCCACCTGATGCCACAAAAGTCCCATCGAGGTCAACCTCCCAACGCTGCACTGTTGGGGTATGTCCCTGCACCTCGATCATAGTCGCTGCTCCTTCGGCCCCCTCTGCACTCCACGGGCATAGCTGAATCCATCTCAGACACTGTATCAATGCAAGCTCCTTCGAGCCCTAGGAGCTCATCCCAACTCCTTTAACGCAATGACTGAACATAGCAACCATCTCCATAGGCTGCTGCATCATGTCCCAGCCTACCCTTAAGCTAATCCTGCCATACTAGGACACTCCCGACTGCATGATGCCCCTAGCACTCCCTGAGACCTGTCCTCTTGGTCTCCCTGAGTTGCCACCTCCATCAGCACCAGTCTTTGTCCCTAGGCCAATCTCGCCATAACAGGACACTCCTGACTACCCGATACCCTCAGCACTCTTTGAGACTGTCCCCTGTCTTCTTTAGCTACCTCTGGCACAGCCTCTGCTAATGTACTCCGGTCTTCCTGAGATATCTGTCTTTCGAGTGAGGGGACCCTCACTCTGATACCAATTATTGACAACCCTGCACACCCTTCTCTCTTTCTCTTGATTTGTTGTCCTCCTCTCAAAAAGATGCCCTTCTTCTCAAACCTTGACCATGAGAATTCCTCATGGACTCCCCCCTTGGATTGTGAGCCAAGCCCCATGGTCCAAGCTCTCTTCCAATCCATGGATGCCCCCTCTCCCATTTATATAGATGGGCATACAATTTAGTTCTTGAATAGGGAGGTTCTTGGTCTTCTTGTTGGGCTTAGACTGCTTGGGGTGTTAGGCTTCATCTTCTTAGACCCAAACTGGTTAGGACTCCTTAGGTAGTTAGGCTTCTAAGTGGTTACAACCAACTAACTAACCACCAAACCAACAAGGCTAGCCAACTAACCAACTAAAACCCCCTTTCACACCCAAAAGGGTAGCTGGCTACACCTCTAGACCTAAACCCTGTAACCCAACTGGGTTATATTACAATCTCTAAACAAACTCTCCCCTAACAAGTCAATTGAGAAAACCTTTAAACCCGAGCCCATGTACACTGGTGCGGGCACCAGACTCAGAAGAAGACTTCAGGGCTCCATCTGGATCTCTGATTGACCTTGCTCGAAAAATTAGGATTTTCTGGTTTTGTAATAAGGGTTGACTTGGTCAACTCAATTTTAGTTTGAGTCTGTATTTCCCTGCAATCTAAATTTTGTTGAGTCATGTTGACTCAGTACAAGTCCTAGTAGTGGTCTAGGTCTTCTCCAGGGTGCCACATTTTCTCCCAGGACCAAGCAAGTGGGCACCACACTCCCAGCCACATGCCAGAGTCCAGGAGGTGCCACATCTCCATTCCAGTGTCTTGGTCCCCACACCCAAGGGAGCAAGAATTTTTCTTGAAGCCAAAATCAAGGAGGCACCCCATATGTACCTTAAAAGGCCAAGCTAAAGGAGGAAAGAGGCATTTCTTGGGGAGAACTTCAAGGGGGCGCCCAATCCATGCCTAAAAAGCCCAAAGCAAAGTTGGGAAGAGCCATGACTTGGGGAGAAAGAAAAGGAGGTGTCCAAAAGAGTTGAGCCATGGAAGGAAGAAAATTTTTCTTGAAAAGCAAGGCTAGGAGGCGCCACCTACTTACCATTTGGAGCTTTCAATCAACATTTATGGAACCTCTTGGCCGGCCATATGGGAAGGAATTGATTCTACAAACCTAATTTGAAGATCCATCCTATTAGTCCCACATGGGAAGATGTAAAATCCTGACCTCTTGTAAAGTCCTATAAAATAAACCCCTCTTGTAAGTTTTGAAAACAATTGATGAATGAATTCAATTTATGTGTGAGCAAACTTTGTGTTTCTCTCTTCCGCACTTGTATTCAAGTGTTGAGCTCCGTGAGGGAGTAAATCCAGGTTCTCCAGGAACCTTGAGGAGGTATGAGATCTCCAACCCCAAAACCCTAGGTTAGCCACTTCCATTCCAAACCCTAGCCGCCCTTCATCCTCTTCATTCCACCAAACCCTAGCCTACCCCATCTCTCACGGCCCCTCTCTCCAAGTAGAGGCCGACCACCAGCATCCAGGTCCAGTTCGGCTACTTCGAAGATAGAGCAAATCCCAGAGGAAGTCAGATCAGCATTCCAGGAGAACCAGGATTTCAGCAACATCAGCTTTCAAGTTCTTCTATCTGGTAAATCCTTCCTTGAGTATATGGTTCCATAACTTGTTCTTCTTCTTTCCCAGATCTTGAGTTCAGAAGAAGCCAACTCTGCCAAAGGGCCAGTATTGATGGATCCATTGCGAAGATATCTGAATCCGGGGATCCAACAATCTGCTCAAGAGAGTCCTTCCACTAAACTCTATGAAGATCACTGCCTGGTCTGTAACCCTTCTCTTCTCTTTACTTCAGTCCTGTTGAAAGTTCAGAGCGAAACCCTAGGTCTGGGAGTTTCTCAACCCCCAGCGATCCTTTACTTCTGAACTACTCTGATAACCTAGTTTCTTTAAATTGTGCTTTCAATTATTACATTATTTCTTTCAATTTAGTTTAACTTTCCTTTGAGTCAAAGCTGACTTCTGAAAATATATAAAAAAATAATAATAAAAAAAAAAAGAATTAGTCTTAATTTTACTTTTGCATTGCATCTCTTCTTTCGTTCTGCATCAATTTTGGTATCAGAGCCCTGTCTAGGGTTTCTGACTTGCTTGCATGTTTTGAGTGTCTCTCTTTTTTACTTTGTCTGCTTGAATTAGACTCCCCAGGATATCCGGTCCTAGGAACGAAGCGAGGTGCAAGCCTCCTCTTCCCATTCCATGGGGTGTTCCTAGGGCGTGTAGGGGATCCGCTAGGTTACAACTTCATAGCAGGAATTATAAACGGGGAAGCATTCTATTTTTAGTCTATAACTACCTTGTTGTAGGAATTGTTTCTCATTGTAGATAACTCCGAATTGTGTGATTTTTGTTTTGATGGAACCAGTATAATTGAAACTGTTTTACATAACTTTACTGTAATTTATTGGTTTCTGTGAAACTTCTTAGAGTTAAATTACAGCAACTCTATTTCTGTGTTTCTGGAATTCAATTTTTTTTGAGTGATCATCTCCTAATTCATCTTAAGGGAAATTGAGCATCTAAGATAAGGGGAGGAGTTGATAACCTCTCCTTAGCCCAAAACCACCACCCATTCATTCGATCCTAAGCTTAATTTTAAAATTTATTAGACTTAATTCGCCGTAGTGGGCTAGGGACACCAACAAGTCGGGTCTAGGCTAGTGTTGAGTCAGTTTGTCTAGTTACTCTGTGTGTGCTTTGTACTCAGTGTCTAGAACAGTGGTTCAGGGATTCTATTCCGAAGGGCTTGTGTGCTGGTCCGCCTACCTGGCCAATCTCTGATTGGTGTCTAGGATTGGCATTTAGGGACCTAACACTCCCCTTACACCTGCCTGGCTGAGTCCCGAGTTAGTACAGGCTAGCTTGCCACTCTGATTGGGCATCTAGTTTGGGCTCCAGGTCTAGTTAGCCCGTAGTCAATTCAGTCGAGTCTCATTTGGTGTGTTTGCTTGCATCATCATGTCTACCCGGAATGGAGTACCCTACCAACCTGGTCAGACCCAACCTGATTTAGAGGCCATGGTTAGAGCTCTTACTAAAGTATGAACAAATTGAGTCAGGATATGAATGAGAATTTTACCCAGCTTAGGGATCGAGTCCAAGTAGTTGAGAAACGTAGACATCAAAATTGGACCCCTGATCCAAAATTTAATAGGCCCCAACCTCACCCATGCCAGGAGCCTAGGAGGACCTTATACCATGATCCCGAGCATAACCTTAGGAAGCCTATCCATGATATCTATAGTGTGCATCGTGTCTATGAGAGGTCCTTACAATATTCTAGACCAGTCACTCAACAACCCAAGTCTTCTAGATCAAACCATTTAGATCCACACCCATGCCCCAGTAAGGTCTCTACTAGCTTGAAACCTAGTGTGACCCAGGTTCCTATATCGCAAGAATGTTGGTTTTGTGGACAAAGAGGCCATAAATCTAGTCAGTGCCCATGCATAGGACTGGCTTGTGCACAGCTAAGTGGTAAGAATCCTAAGGATGACATTAATGAGGGAGAACCCAAGCCTACCAATGAGGAAGAAAGGTTAGGTATGACAAGCCCAGAATCAGTTGACCTGATTACCACTGACCCGAAACCCATTAAAGATGGCATCGAGGAAGTATATGATGATGGCTTGAGTCTAGTTGATGAATATGAGGGGGAAGAACTTGAAGAATGTGACATCAATACTATTGGTTCCTTACCTGAGGAGACCTTGGAGAGCAACCAAGTGGTAGGACCTAGTTCAGAAATTCAAGAGATTTGTGAGAATCAGGTTCCTTTAGTCAAATACCCCCAGGAAGAACTCATAGTGTTAGCCCGAGCTATCAGTTCGGACCCTCTAATGACAGTCATTCTCCAAGTACCAATTGAAGATCTTTGCACTGAACTGTTTAAGTTTGCCCACCCTATGGTAGATCCTCTCCTTAGGATGACTGAATCAAGCCTCTTACAATTGGACCTTGTCCCATGCCTAGCCACTAAGGTCTCTCCCGTAATCTCAGTTGAACATCCTTGTCTTGAGCGGATTGATTCACCCAGTCCTGTAGAAGTCCTCCTTATGACCCCAGACCCCTTCCTTCACATGACTGACCTACCCTTCTATAGAGTATACCTTTCCGCACCCATATGTCAAATTTCAAGTCTTGAGGTCATCATCCATAGGCCCTTCCATGAATCATTCTTCAATCCAGTTCTTGAGAAAATGGATCATTATTTGCTTAGAGAACAAACTTTAACTATTGCAATCACATGTCCTAGGCTACTTCCCGAACCATCTCTTGATCCATTCCTGGGAGTAGCAAACTTTTCCTTTCGTAAGGATGATTAGTTGACACTCATAGATCACCATTCAAACCTTCAGGTCACCACCTTTAGTCAACAGGTAATTCGAGACTCCACCTCATATTTCCTCCTTTCTCTAGGACTTCCAATGCTTCTTACACCATCCAAGTATACTTTGTCAAAGTCTTTAGAGTGAACCACATGTCAAACCTATTAGGTTTGCCACCTACTTCTGGAAGACCTTATGGCACCTACTAGGCACCCATGATAAGTTTTCATGCTCTGCATGCCATCCTCCGACCCAAGGTCAAACCTAGAGAGCCATAGTTTGTTAGGTTTAGACCTAGGGTTCCTTTGGAATAAAGTCCATTCTTTAGGAATGCGTCGTCAGTCTAGTTTAGTTTTTCTTGACCCTTTACTAGGCTTTGACTCAGATTTTGGTTTGATTGAGAGCACCAGGAATTGGGATTTGTATTTTGTCCAGGGCTAAAATTGCATTCAATGTTTCGATCAATAGGTCTATAGGCTAGAGTCCCTTTGAAATTGTTCATGGATACAAGACTCACACACCACTTGATCTGATTTCACTATTAGCCCACACACGCAAGTCTCTTGATGCACTTGCATAGCATGTAAAGGACTTGCATAAAGAAATTCATGCCAAAATAACTTTAAGTAATGAAACTTATAAGAAGTTGGCTGATTCTCAAAGGTGAGTCAAAACTTTTGTTGAGGGAGACTATGTAATGATTAGGTTAAGGCCTGAACGGTTTCCTCCTAGAACCGTTAGAAAGTTACATGCTAGAGGAGCTGGACCATTTAGAGTTGTGAAGAGAGTAAGGTCCAATGCCTATGTGCTCGAGTTGCCTTCAGAACTAGGCATTAGCTCCACTTTCAACATTACAGACCTAGTAGAGTATAGAGAGCCAGCTGTGATTCCCAGTGAGCCTTTTGAGCCTAATCCTGATCTTGAGAGTGAACCCAACCCTGTGTGTCCACCAACAAACTGGCCTGTGAGGAAAGAGCAGATTGAAAAGATCTTGGATGATCTGGTTACCTCTACTCGTAATCGAGGATACCAAAGATACCTGGTCCACTAGAAAGGAAGGCCAGATTCTAATGACTCTTGGATCTCCCGAGAAGAATTACAAGAATTGGACCCAGACCTCTTGGAGAGATACCAGAGCCAACTTGATCCATACTCGACAGGGTCGAGTTCCTCCCACCCCGGGAGAATTGGTGCGGGCACCAGACTCAGAAGAAGACTTCAGGGCTCCATCTGGATCTCTGATTGACCTTGCCCAAAGAATTAGGGTTTTCTGGTTTTGTAATAAGGGTTGACTTGGTCAACTCGATTTTAGTTTGAGTCTGTATTTTCTTGCAATCTAAATTTTGTTGAGTCATGTTGACTCAGTACAAGTCCTAGTAGTGGTCTAGGTCTTCTCCAGGGTGCCACATTTTCTCCCAGGACCAAGCAAGTGGCGCCACACTCCCAGCCACACGCCAGAGTCCAGGAGGTGCCACATCTCCATTCCAGTGTCTTGGTCCCCACACCCAAGGGAGCAAGAATTTTTCTTGAAGCCAAAATCAAGGAGGCACCCCATATGTACCTTAAAAGGCCAAGCTAAATGAGGAAAGAGGCATTTCTTGGGGAGAACTTCAAGGGGGCGCCCAATCCATGCCTAAAAAGCCCAAAGCAAAGTTGGGAAGAGCCATGACTTGGGGAGAAAGAAAAGGAGGTGTCCAAAAGAGTTGAGCCATGGAAGGAAGAAAATTTTTTCTTGAAATGCAAGGCTAGGAGGCGCCACCTACTTACCATTTGGAGCTTTCAATCAACATTTATGGAACCTCTTGGCCGGCCATATGGGAAGGAATTGATTCTACAAACCTAATTTGAAGATCCATCCTATTAGTCCCACATGGGAAGATGTAAAACCCTGACCTCTTATAAAGTCCTATAAAATAAATCCCTCTTGTAAGTTTTGAAAACAACTGATGAATGAATTCAATTTATGTGTGAGCAAACTTTGTGTTTCTCTCTTCCGCACTTGTATTCAGGTGTTGAGCTCCATGAGGGAATAAATCCAGGTTCCCCAGGAACCTTGAGGAGGTGTGAGATCTCCAACCCCAAAACCCTATGTTAGCCACTTCCATTCCAAACCCTAGCCGCCCTTCATCCTCTTCATTCCACCAAACCCTAGCCTACCCCATCTCTCACGGCCCCTCTCTCCAAGTAGAGGCCGACCACCAGCATCCAGGTCCAGTTCGGCTACTTCGAAGATAGAGCAAATCCCAGAGGAGGTCAGATCAGCACTCCAGGAGAACCAGGATTTCAGCAACATCAGCTTTCAAGTTCTTCTATCTGGTAAATCCTTCCTTGAGTATCTGGTTCCATAACTTGTCCTTCTTCTTTCCCAGATCTTGAGTTCAGAAGAAGCCAACTCTGCCAAAGGGCCAGTATTGGAGGATCCATTACGAAGATATCTGAATCCGGGGATCCAACAATCTACTCAAGAGAGTCCTTCCACTAAACTCTGTGAAGATCACTGCCTGGTCTGTAACCCTTCTCTTCTCTTTACTTCTATCATGTTGAAAGTTCAGAGCGAAATCCTAGGTCTGGGAGTTTCTCAACCCCTAGCGATCCTTTACTTCTGAACTACTCTGATAACCTAGTTTCTTTAAATTGTGCTTTCAATTATTACATAGTTTCTTTCAATTTAGTTTAACTTTTCTTTGAGTCAAAGCCGACTTCTGAAAATATTAAAAAAAATAATAATAATAAAAAGAAAGAATTAGTCTTAATTTTACTTCCGCATTTCATCTCTTCTTTCATTCTGCATCAATTTTGGTACCAGAGCTTTCGTTCTGCAACTTACACCCATGTCTCACATGTTCTCTCAAACCCTGGGTCAAGCCCCCTGACCCAACATGACTCTGGGACCCTGAGAACTTATAAACCAGCTCCCAAACCTGTGTGGCTCCTCTCTTGGCCTCTCAAGACTTGGAGCACTATACAAAACCCTACAACCTCTGGCTCTGGCTCAGCCTCAGCATCAGGATCCCTGGGTGTCTGTGGGACCGGTAGTTCAGGCTAGATGTTAGCCACCCTTTCAGTCCAAAGAAATGGGTGGCCTTACCTCAAAATTCATTGAACCCCTTATGGTACGAGTCCAACATGTTGGCTCCACCCAGTGATTTTGATGAATAACAAAATATTGAGTACATATTGTATACTAATGTGTATTTCCAGCTATGAATTTTCAGAAAGCAAGCTCCTCAAATTCTGAAATGTTTAAGTATCATGGCACGCCGTGGCACGGAGCATTTTTCGCAATTAAGGGCATCCTCTTCATGCAAAAAGGGCTTTTACATGTTCAATTATTGATTGTTTATGTTTCATTTTAGTTTCAAAATATATGCTTGTGTTTTTGGCTTAATTCACACTTGATTATGAACTTTTCAAGGTCAAGTGTCGACACCTGGGAAGTCAAGTATCGACACTTTAGCATTTGGCACGCAGAAAAATCCCTTGGCATGCCAAGTGTCGACACCTAGAACTCAAGTATCGACACCTGCATTTCAAGTGTCGACACTTAGATTTCCAAGTGTCGACTCAAGATCTGAGATTTTTGAAAATATAGAACTTTACTAATGGAGGGTTTTTGTATCAAGTGTCGATACCTGTGCATCAAGTGTTGACACTTGAAAGTTCAAGTGTCGACACCTAGAAATCAAGTATCGACACCTGACATCCAAGTATCAATAGTTGACAGCCAAGTATCAACACTTAAGTCTGACAACCCTAATGGATCTATTTTTCTAACTTGCAGAAATCACTTTTCAAGCTTCCAACGGCTAGATTCGAGGCTCCAATGGTCACAAACCATTTTTGGAAGTTTTTAGTTGTATTTAACCTCCACCAACTTCATTCTTGAGGCATTGAAGTCTATTAAAAGTCAAAAAGCCAAGATTCTCTTAAGAACTTCACATCAAGAGCCACTTAAAGTTTGATTCCCTGAAAAAGCTTACAAGCCCATCCTTACTTCATTCCAAAAGAAGAGTTTGAAGAATATTCCAAGGAGGAGATAAGAGAAAGTATCATTTTGAGCTTCAAAGCTTCTATTCTACTCTTGAAGAGAGTTTGTCTTATTTTTTGAAATTGTATATCTGATTTCATCTTGTGATTTGACCTTGCTTTCAAGGGTGTCTTGAAAGAAGGTTGTTGTGGTTTGTTGGTGAGCCAAAGGGACAAAACCAACTAGGGTTAACTTGTGAGCCCGAAGACAAAACAAGTGTAAAGGTTTGTTGGTAAGCCTAGGTAACAAAACCAACATAGGTTTTGACTTGTAAGCCTTTTGAAAAATAAGTCGGCTGTAATCTTGATTGGATTATAATGAAATTTCCAAGGGTGGCTTGGGGAGTGGATGTAGGTGCTAGGATTGCACCGAACCACTATAAACTTTGTGTTTGTATGTGATTGCCCTCTTTCTTTCTTGCTCTTTGTTTATTACAATTCATTTACTGCTTTCCGCTGCATTCAATTTAGTGCATTGAATTTATCACTCACAAAACACCACTAGACCATCATATTTTAGTTTTAAATTTTTAAAAGATCCAACTTACCCCCCCTCTTGGGCTCCATTTCTGGGCAACAAGTGGATCAGAGCACCGGTACTCTCTTGTAGGTCCAAGGATCTTGAGTTAAAGATCATGGTAGCCCCAATAGGAATGGATGTTGTTGAAGGTCAAGCTTCAAATCGTCCCCCACTCTTCAATGGCACAAATTACACATATTGGAAAACATGCATGTGCATTTTTATTCAAGCTATTGATTATAATCTATGGAGGACAATTGTAAAAGGTCCTCATCAGCCTACTATGTTGGTTAATAGCATTCTCACTCCAAAAATGGAAGATGATTGGGATGAGAATGACATTAAGCAAATAGAGCTTGATGCTTAGGCTATTTGTTATTTTGCTCTTTTGATCCAAGTGAATTCAATAGAATATCTAATTGTCTCTCCACCAAGGAGATTTGGGACACACTTAAGGTTACCCATGAGGGTACACTCCAAGTGAAAACATCTAAGGTCAACATGCTCATTCATACTTACGAAATGTTTAGAATGGAACCTACCGAGTCTATTAGTGAGATGTATACTAGGTTCACAAATATTGTGAATGGCATGAGAAGCCTAGGAAAAGTTGTTTCTAATGGTGAACTTGTAAACAAACTTCTCAGGTCTCTACCAGCTTCTTGGGATGCAAAGGTGACAGCTATTGAAGAAGCTAAGGATGTCAATACTCTTCCAATTGAGCAATTGTTGGGCTCACTGATGACTTATGAGCTCTCTCTCAAACAAAAGAATGTGGAAGTCGATAAAAAGAAGAAAATGATTGCTTTCAAATCCACTACTAGAGAAGAATCAAGCGATGACTTTGAAGAAGATGATGAAGAAGATGAGACGGCTCTAATGGCAAGAAAATTTAGAAGGTTCATGAGAAAGAAAAAGTTCAACTTCAAGAAGAAACCCCTGAAAGGTGAGCCAAGTAAAGAGAAAGACAAGGAGAAAGAGAAGGAGCAGCCCACTTATTTTGAATGCAAGAAACCAAGTCATTTTAAGGTGGACTGCCCCTTACTCAAGAAAAGCAAAAGAAAATTAATAAAGAAGGCCATGATGGCAACCTGGAGTGACAGCGAGGACTCCAGCTCTGAGGAAGAATAGCAGGAGAACGCAAACTTCTATCTGATGACAGATAATGATGAGGTACAATCTGAAAATGAGAATGAATTTATATTTGATGAACTTCATGAAATTTTTGATGAATTAGTTATAGAATTTCAAAAACTAAAGTCAAAACATAAAGATTTGAAAAATCAAAATTTGGAGTTAGCCAAAGCAAATCATAAGTTTTCTGATGAAAATAGCTACATTCTTCTTCAAAATAAAAAATTAAATGATAAGATTTCAGCTCTTGAAAAGGAAAAAGAAGTTTTGAAAAAGAAAAGTCCTTCAGTTTCAAATGAAAATCTTTCAAAACAAAGCAAAGAAATTTTGGATAAAAATAAAAGATATAAAGAAGAACTTGAAAAGCTAAAACCTTTTGTAGATAAATTTACATACAGTTCTGAAAAATTAAACTTGCTTTTGAACAATCAAAGGGCTATTTTTGATAGAGGAGGTTTAGGGTTTAGAACTCATAAGAAACAAAAACTTTTCAAAAATTTTTTTGTGCCTGCATCTTCATCCATTACTTGTTATGCATGTGGTAGTATAGGGCATAAATCTTATATGTGCAACAAAAAAAGATTAAGTAACATTAAGAAAATTTGGGTTCCAAAAGGAACCAATGCCACTAACCTAAAAGGATCCAAGATGACTTGAGTACCTAAAGTCTCCACTTGATTTTTATTGCAGGTATGCCTTGCAACTAATAAGAAAAGAATGTGGTACCTTAAAAGCGGTTGCTCAAGGCATATGATAGGAGATGTGGAGCAGTTCTCATCACTCGAATATCAAAATGGTGGCAATGTGACTTTTGGTGATAATGGAAAGGGTAAAATTGTTGGTATTGGTAAAGTCCATATCACCCCCTCTTCATACATTGATAATGCTTTATATGTTGATGGTTTGAAACATAACTTGCTTAGTATTAGTCAATTTTGCGACAAGGATTTTAATGTTGTTTTTGAATCTTCTATGTGTATTATTTCTAGTTTAAATGGTAATGGCATCAAGTTCATTGGTCATAGGCATGGAAATATTTATATGGTTGATCTTGATGATCTTCTAGTTCAAAATAGTCAATGCCTAGTGGCAATGGAAGCCAAGATCAATGAAACTAGTTGGCTTTGGCATCGTAGACTAGGACATACTAGTATGCATTTAATTTCAAAACTTAGCAAAAAGAATTTGATAAAAGATTTGCCAAAACTCAGTTTTGAAAAAGACAAGATTTGTAGTGCATGTCAGCCTAGAAAACAAACCAAATCCTCTTTCAAACCAAAAGGAGTAATCTCTACATCTAGACCCTTAGAGTTGCTTCACATGGACCTCTTTGGGCCGACTAGAACATCTAGTTTGGGAGGTAAGAAGTACGGTCTAGTTATTGTAGATAATTTTTCATGATTTACATGGGTCATGTTTTTAGCATACAAAGATGAAACATTTTCTGAATTCATTAGATTTCATAAACGAGTTTCAAATAAAAAAGGTGTTTCAATCATATCTTTGAGAAGTGATCATGGAACCGAATTTGAAAATGCTAATTTTGATAAATTTTGTATTGAAAATGGCATTCATCACAATTTTTCAGTACCTAGGATACCTCAACAAAATGGGGTGGTAGAAAGGAAAAATAGAACTCTTGAAGAAATGGCACGCACCATTCTTTGTGAAAATGACTTACCTAGATATTTTTGGACAGAAGCCATAAATACTACATGCTATGTTTTAAATCGAGTTTTGATATGACCGATTTTAAAGAAAACACCATATGAGCTTTGGAAGGGTAGAAAACCCTCAATTCCTTATTTTCGTGTTTTTGGATGCCGTTGTTTCATTTAAAACAATGGTAAGGATAATTTGAGCAAATTTGATGCCGAATTAGATGAGGGAGTCTTTTTAGGCTACTCCACATCTAGTAAGGCATACAGGGTCTTCAACAGAAGAATACTTGTTGTTGAAGAATCCATACATGTAGTATTTGATGAATCTGACCAGAAATTTTCTAGAAAAGAAGATGTACTTTCTGATGAAACTGCTACCAAGAAAACTAAAAGTATAAACAACAATGAAGAACCTACCAAGGAACAAGAAGATGATCAAAACACTGAAGGAGATCAAGCATAAGGTGATGAAAACACATCTATAGTTGATCCACTACCAAAAGAATGGAGGTATGCTCATGGACACCCAAAAGAACTAATTATTGGTGATCCATCTAAAGGTATAAGTACTCGATCATCCTTAGAAATATCTGTGATTATTTAGCTTTTGTTTCTTAAATTGAACCTAAAACTATTGAGGAAGCTGAATGTGATAGTAATTGGATAAATGCTATGCAAGATGAACTTAACTAATTCAAAAGAAACAATGATTGGACATTAGTAGATAGGCCTTCAAATACCTCAATTATTGACACAAAATGGATTTTCCGAAATAAACTTGATGAAAATGGTATTGTTACAAGAAATAAGGCTAGACTAATTGCCAAAGGATACAATCAGGAGAAAGGGATAGATTTTGATGAAACCTTTTGCTCCTGTGGCTAGATTTGAGGCAATTAGGCTATTGTTAGCTTTTGCTTGCTTTATGAATTTTAAATTATTTCAAATGGATGTTAAGAGTGCCTTTTTAAATGGTTTTATTAAAGAAGAGGTTTATGTTGAACAACCTCCTGGTTTTGAAAATTCTGAATTTCCAAATCATGTTTTCAAACTTCATAAAGCTTTGTATGGTTTGAAACAAGCTCCTAGAGCTTGGTATGATCGTTTAAGTTCTTTCTTGCTCAAAAATGATTTTGCTAGAGGTAATGTAGACAAAACTTTGTTTTTGAAGAAAAAGAATGATGATCTCTTAGTAGTGCAAATCTATGTAGATGATATCATATTTGGTGCTACTAACAAATCTCTTTATCAAGAATTTGCAAAGTTAATGCAGGGTGAGTTCGAGATGAGCATGATGGGAGAACTGAATTTCTTCCTCGGACTCCAAATAAAGCAAACCAAAGAGGGGATCTACATCAACCAAGTGATGTACATAAAAAAATACTCAAGAAGTTTGGGATGGAGAACACCAAGCCTTTAGGTACCCCTATGAGCTCTTCTTGTAGACTTGACAAGGATGAATCAGGTAAATCTATTGACCAAAAATTATATCATGGCATGATCGGCTCATTGCTATATCTTACTGCCAATAGGCCAGATATCATGTTTAGTATTTGTATATGTACTAGATATCAGTCTAATCTTAAAGAGTCTTATCTTTTGGCTATTAAACGCATACTTAGATATCTATTTGGCTCAATTGAAATTGGTTTGTGGTACTCTGGAGATTTTTTATTTGAATTGATTGTTTATTCTGATGCTGACTTTGCTGGGTGTAAACTTGATTGTAAAAATACTAGTGGAACCTGTCAGTTTCTTGGAGTAAATTTGATCTCTTAGAGTAGCAAGAAACAAAATTCAGTTGCTCTATCTATGGTGGAAGCCGAATATATAGCAACTAGAAGCTGTTGTGCTCAAATCCTTTGGATCAAACAACAACTCGAAGATTTTAGCATTAAACTAATTAAGACACCCATAAGATGTGACAATACTAGTGCAATCAATCTAACTAAGAATCCTGTGCAACATTCAAGAAGTAAACACATTGAAATAAGACATCATTTCATAAGAGATCATGTACAAAACTTTAATGTTATACTTCAATTTGTGTGTACTGATGATCAATTAGTCGATGTGTTTACCAAACCATTGAGTGAAGAAAGATTCTGTCTGATTAGAAGAGAGTTAGGTGTTATTGATCTATTCTCCTAGAACTCTCACAAACTTCATCTTATCTAAGGTATTTTACTTAAAAAATACTTGCTTTTAGACCCAAAAGCATTTAAATACTTCCTTAAATTTTTTGAAAATTTTTTGATTTTTTTTGGGTTTTTCTTGGCCAAGTGTCGACACTTGGGTTTTGCGAAGTGTTGACACTTGACCAAGTGTCGACACTTGACAAATCCCAAGTGTCGACACTAGTGGAAATTTTTTTGTTTTTTAGGGTTAACCGAACGATTCTTTGTCTCATTTTCCCCTGTCTCTCTCAAGCAGCAGTGGTCCCCCAAGCTCCAAATCTTCCATTTTCCTGATTACCCCAACAAAAATCAGGTATTTCCCTCTTTTATTTTCGTTTTATTTTGTTGTCTTCAAACCGTGTAACCTAGAATAGGGTTTTTCTGACCATTTTAAGGGATTTTGATCGTATTTTCATGAGTTTTGATGGATTTCTAAGACTCCATTTTCAGGAAATCTTAGTTAAAGGTATTTTTTCTCGGATTTTTGGCCGATTTCTTGCTTATTTCATCCGATTTTTAGAAAATCACTGTTGGATTGATTTTGGCCAAAATAATTGGGGTTTTCATATAAAATCCAGTGTTCTAAAACCATTTATTGCATTGTCATTGTTTTGGAAAGGTTATTTATGATGTTTTTGTGACATTTTACCCTCATTTTCACCACTTTGCTGTTTGAGCTAAAACCCTAATTTATTTTAACCCAAATCCATTTTTTTTTCTAGTACTTTGGCCTTATAAAATGTATTTTACAAAGTTCAAATATAATTTTTTTTACAACCAAAAACATATTCTATATATACGGGGTAATGTCTTTTAATCTAAATATAGTTTATAGAATTCCCATTTTCAAACTATTGGTAGATTACCTAAGATTTTTTCTTTCTTGTTAAAGGCATTTTACAACCTAAAGTTGTTTTAATCCCAGTTTTCAAAACTTGTCTTAACACCTTTTAAGAAAAGCAATTCTTTTTAGCTCAACCTATAGCCAGACCTATAGTTCTAAGCCTGATTGAACCTATCTTCTTTCCTGCTCAGCTTGATTGAAATGGGTCCAAGAAAGAGGTTAGCTGTTTGGAGACCTAGTCAGAGATCAGGGAGGAGGACCAAGACTAGACATGATACACGAGAGTCCAGTAGCTCAGTTGCCCCATGTTCTCCTGCAGAGAGGATGGCAGGAAAGGCTGTAGCCTCTGGTCGACGGGTTGACCTCGAGTTCTTCGATAGGCAGCACTTTCAGATTTGTTAGACCCTCACTGATGCGGGATTTGTACCCTTCTGCACCATGCAGGAGAGATATTACCCCCACCTAGTATGAGAGTTTTATGGAGCCATGGACTACCGTCGGTTGTTGTGGAGGACTTCTATCCGGGGTGTTGAGATTCTTCTGACTGAGGAGCTTCTGAGTAGGGTTTGGGAGATTCCACATCGGGGTATCAGTATTTTCTCTGTGGAGGATAGAGAGGCCACCTTTCGATGTATTCTTGAGTGCGAGGATGTTTGCGGAGTGACGGTGGTCATCATGAATCAACTTTCTATGGAGATGCGCCTCTTGCATCATATCATGGCTCGAATACTGCTTCCAAAGACTGGGCGCTTCGACTTCATCACAGAGAGAGAGCTGATGCTCATGGTTTGTTTGACTCAGAGGACCCAGGTCGATATTCCATCTATGATGTTAGTACAGATGAAAGATGCAGCGAGCCAGTGTCGGCACTGTCTGCCATATGGTATGGGGTTGACCCGACTCTTTAAAGCATGTGGAGTATCCTTGGAGGGGGAGATCCCCAAGGAGATCTTGCACATGGGTGTATACGATGAGAGGTCGCTTCATCGCATGGGCTACAGATTGCTAGCAGGCAGATGGATTCGGAGGGAGTCTGGTCAGGAGCCAGATGAGGAGGATGAGGTATGAGAGGCAGAGGCAAGGCCATCAGGGTCGGTCAGTCCTCCTGCTCAGGCAGCTTATGCATCTGAGACAGAGCCTACGACATCTTCTGCCACTCCTTCAGCTGCTCATCCAGCATCTACTGGATTACATTTTGAGGAGTTTTTTCATCAGTAGTTCATAGAGGTTAGAGGTAAGTGATAAATCATGGATTTACACGTTTATTTTAAGTATTTTAGTTAATTAATGGTGCTAACATTCTTTTAATAACCTAATTTCATAATTAAATTGGACTTCCTTGCAAAACTAATTATTTTAAAAATATCTTTGAAAAATGTGAAATTAGAGTACGTTCATGAAAAATAGATTTCAAGTCAAAAGACCACACACCCATTTAAATGATTAATAAAATATTTAATAATTATAATTAATGATCATGGAATTGATAAAATTAATAAGTTTGAAACTCGTCAATAGGTAGAGCTTGATTTATGGAATCCAACGACGCAAACGGTACTTAAATCAGGTTTGAAATGAAGAAGTTATGAATTTTTTTAGGATTTTTGCACATATTTTGATGCTGCATAGTTTTCGAGATGGACCGGCTGCTCGGTTTATTCATCGCAGGTTGGTCCACCGGCAGCCATTGCTGCCGGTCCATGGAACAGGGCATAGACCACAGCCCTCCAGAGGTGCCGAAACTCGTCGGGAAGCACGCCGGCGGTGTCCCTGGCCGGAGGAGAAGCTCCGGCGGTGGTTTAACGGGCGGTGGTGGCGGTCTTTGGCGGCAAACAAGAGGAACATGGATCATTCCTCATGAGCTTCTTCATGGGCTACAGGGCGTTGCAGTCCACGGTGGTTCTACAAGCGAGCCTCACGTTGCAGTCCACGAGCGGCGTGACGCACGGGCGCTGCAGGGCGGTGAGCGTGGATCAGTGGGATCTGCTCCGATGATGGTGGTTAATGTTCAGTTCGGTAAACATGGAGAGGTCACGGTATTTTTTATCCCACATCACTAGTGTTCAACGAGCTCTCCTCTCCGGTCAATTATAAAATGAACCCATAGCACAAGGCAGAGGTATCCTGGAGAAAGAACAAGGTACAGGATAGAGGGCATTGCTTGGGTTGCGGGTTGGCTTTTGGGAGTGAGGTTTCTCAAAGGAGAGTGTGTCCCTACACCATCTTCCAGCCTTCTCCCTCTCTGAGATCAAGATCCGAAGAAGAAGACGCATAGGAAGCACAGTTCGCTCCACGGAGTATGAAGGAAGATCTATCTTCCCGACGAGGCTGCGCTGATCTGTTCTTGTCTTTGTTATTTATTTTGTTAATTTAGTTTTTACTGCATTGTACTTAGACCTTAAAATCAATGCAATATTTTTTTTAATTCCTGTCTTTCACCTTGTCTGCATGTAGATGCTAGGATCTAAATAATAGATCCTAGTGCCAAGTTTACTTTTCCTGCAATTTTAATTTTTATATTTTTTTCGACTTTAAATATTTTTTTTTTTTACAAGATCAAAAATTTCAAATCCTAAACACCGCCTTCTCTGTGGATTCGACCTGACTCCTCTTGCTACATATTTTTAAATATTTTAAGAAGTCAGATTTTAAACTGATAGCCACGGTGTTTTAACGACAACCCCGCGGTTCTATCAAGTTTTTGGCACCGTTGCCGGGGAAGGTATTAAAATAATAGTTTTTGATCTTTTTGATTTTTTATTTCGTGCTAACTTTTCTTTTTCTTGTAGATTAAAAAAAAAAAAAAGGGAGAAAAGCAGAAGAGGAAGAAAGTCTCCCAATCAGTAAGATCCATCCTAAACTTTCTTTCTCTTTTACATATTAATTGTTTTCCTTTTTAGTTTCTTTTCTTATTTCCAAAAAAAAAAAATTTCAAATTTCAAATTTAAAAAAAAAAATTTTTTTTTGCTTTTCATTTTTAGATTCATTTAGGTAAATTTATCTTTCTGCAAAATCCAAAAAAAAATTGCCCAGACATTTCATAATTTATTAGGATTAGAAACTTAATCACAAAATTAAAAAATATATATATATATAGCTTTAATTTAATTTTGTGTGTTTATAACTTTTATTTTGACATCTTATTTATTGCATTTCATAATTTCATAATCATCTTAAGGGCACTTATCCATAAACAAGATAAGGTGGGGGTTCAATACCCTTCCTGAGCCCACAAACCATCACCCCTATTTTGCATACCTAAGCCTTCTAAATAAAATTAACTAGACGTCAGCCCTAAGGAACTTGAGCTCAATAGGACAGGCACCCGGAAGAGTTGGATCGGGTCAAGATTAGTTGGTTGACTGGTGTCTAGGAAAGGGGTTCAGAGATTACATCCCGAAGGAAGGTGGTTGGATCCGCTTACTTGGCCAATTTTCAATTGGTGTCTAAGGCAAGCAAAGAGGGAAACTCCACCGACCTTACCCTTACCTGGCCAGTTAGCTAATTGGTCTTTGACTTGGAGGGCTCCAAGGCGGTCTTGAAAGTTAGGAGCTGTCTAGAATTAGGGAACCTAGGATAGAAATCTGTTTGATAAGTGTTTGAAAAAAAAAAAAAAAAATATAAAAAAAAAATTTTGATTCACATATTAGGGTTGCACTGTTACATGCACGGTAGGAGATCTTTATTTCCAGACCTAGTTGACTTCAACCCTGAAATCGAACGACTGATCCATAGTATACCAAAAAATCAAATGGCTGGAAACCCAGAAGAACCACCTAGACAGATGAAGGAATACTTTATTCCTTCCACCTACAACCCCTTGACTTGTATCCATTTACCTGAAATACCTGCTAGACAATATGAGATCAAGTCTGCCACAGTCCAAATGCTTCCTTCCTTTTATGGGAATACCAATGAAGATCCTTATAAGCATCTAGATGAGTTTCTTGAAATCTATTCTACGGTGAAGATCCAAGATTTTACTGATGATGCCCTTAGGCTAACCTTGTTCCCCTTCTCACTTAAGGATAAGGCCAAGTACTGGCTTGGCACAATAGGGAAACCAATTTGAACTTGGGCTGAAATGCAGCACGAGTTCCTTAAGAAATTCTATCCTATAGGTTGAACCAACACCATGAGGCGAGCCATCACTGGATTTGCTCAGCTTCCTGGTGAACAAATTCATGAATCATGGCAGAGACTTAAGGAACTCCTTAGAAAATGCCCACATCATGGTCTGTCTAAGTGGCAAATTGTCCAAGCTTTTTATGAGGGATTAGGAGACCAGTATAGACAGATGGTGGATGCATCTTGTGGAGGTGCATTCATGAGTAGAAGTGAGGATGAAGCCTATACCTTGTTTGAAATCCTAAGTGAAAATTCGATCAACCATGCTTCTTTGACTTCATATGAAAGATCGATACCTCACCAAAAGCGGGCAGGGATTTATGAAATTAGACATTCAAATTCCAATGTCGACTTGAACCTAATATCCCAAAGATTAGATACAGTCGACCTCCTTGCCCAAAAGTTGGACCAAGTCCTAGCCCTCAGTCAACAATCTCCTGCACAATACCCATCACACCCATCACAATACCCATCACCCTCTAATCATCGAGAGATTTGTTCTATCTGTGCTAGCCCAGCCCATCACATGAATGAATGTCCTACGGTTGCACAGTTACCACCTTTCATCCAAGAATAAGTCCAAGCTGCTCAAGGTTACTCCAAGCCGGGTAATGACCCATTTTCAAATACTTATAACCCGGGTTGGAGAAACCATCCTAATTTTTCTTGGAAACCACAACAGACTCAGGTTCAGACCCAAACTCCTCCTGCACGGAACTTTCAAAATAGGCCCCCATATCAAAACTATGCCTATAATAGAGGTCAGCCTAGTCAGCCTGCTCAGCCACCATATTAGCCACCATATCATCATCAGTCATCATATCAACCTCCTCAACAGACCAATCTGGCCGACGATAGGTTTGATCAACTCCAACAATTAATCATGACCCAACAACAATCTATCGCCAGGTTAGAAGTTCAAATAGGACAGTTAGCTGAATCTACTATGAGGAGAGAACCCGGTCAACTACCGAGTCAACCAATACCGAATCCTAGAAACAACCCACTCATTCTTTAGCCTAATGTTCCACCTAAGAACCCTCAATTTGAGAATGCCAAAGCAATTTCTGAGCTTAGAAGTGGTAGGATTCTTAGGGACCCATATCAAGACCAGGAGAGAGAGGCTAGTACTGATGCTAGCGAGAATGAGAATTTAGAAGATGATGTTAGTACTAAGACTAACCATGTAAAAGAGCCTGAGCCCGGGACTAGTACTGATACTGGTTCTGATTTAAATGAGAAAGGGAAGAAGAGAGCATATGAATTACCTGAGACTTATAAACCTAGAGTCTCATTCCCTTCAGCCCTAGAAGCTGGTTCTTCCCGTAAAAAGCAAGGAGCACGCAATGAGGAGCTGATGGAATTATTCAAGCAAGTCCATATTAATTTACCCCTCCTCGATGCAATTCAGCACGTTCCAGCTTACGCTAAATTTCTCAAAGAACTCTGCACCCAAAAGCGTGAGCCACGAACCATAAAGAGAATCATATTGTCTGAGGATGTAAGTGTAGTCTTGTTGAATCAATTACCTCAGAAAATGAAAGACCACGGTGCTCCTTTGATTTCTTGTGTTATAGGAGGCATTACCTTTGATCGAGCCCTGTTAGACCTAGGAGCTAGTGTGAACCTTCTTTCAACCTCAGTCTATGAAAAATTTGGGATAGGTGAACTAAAACCCACGTCAGTCATTTTACAACTAGCCGATAGATTTGTCAAGACACCACGTGGTTTGATTGAGGATGTCTTAGTTAGAGTGAACCAATGTTATTTCCCAGTAGACTTCCTCATACTAGACATGGAACCATCCCAAGAGCTAAATCAGAATCCCATAATCTTAGGTCATCCATTCCTAGCCACTGCCAATGCCAATATCAATTGTAAAACGGGAGCTATGGACATTTCTTTTGGGGATCAAAAGGTGAGAATTAATATTTTTAATGCCTCAAAGTTTGCTCGAGAGGAGGAAAATTGTTCTGTGATTGGTTTAATAGATGAGATTGTTGAGTCTGAATTTTCCTCCAATTTGATGGAAGATGACGAGCCTATTGCTGAAACCCAAGTCCAAGAGGTAAATGCCCTACTTGATTCACCTCAACCTTCACCACCTTGGTCAATGCAAACTAAATCCTTACCTGACCTAGGAACTGAGCCTTTGCACCCTTCGATTTAGGCCCCACCACAACTTGAACTAAAAACTTTGCCTGAATTACTTAAGTATGTGTTTTTAGGACCCGACAAAACCCTGCCTGTAATCATTGCTTCTGACCTAACCATTGAGTAGGAAAATCAATTGGTAGATGTTCTGAAAACACATAGGGAGGCCATAGGTTGGGCCATTGCTGATTTAAAAGGCATTAGTCCATCAATTTGTATGCACCATATCTATACTGAGGATAGTGCCAAGCCAACTAGATAGATGCAAAGATGGCTCAACCCAAACATGCAAGAAGTGGTCAAGAAGGAAGTGATTAAATGGTTAGATGCTGGTATTATTTATCCTATTTCTGATAGCCACTGGATGAGTCCTACTCAAGTCATTCCAAAGAAATCTGGACTCATGGTTGTCCATACTAACCATGGGATTTAGTACCAACACGACTTTCTACTGGGTGGCGTGTCTGTATAGATTATAGAAAACTTAATGCAGCTACCCGCAAAGACCACTTTCCCTTACCATTTATTGATCAGATCCTAGAAAGATTAGCTGGCCAGCAATACTTTTGCTTCTTAGATGGATACTCAGGATACAACCAGGTAGCAATCTATCCAGGAGACCAGGAAAAGACCACCTTCACATGTCCCTATGGAACCTTTGCTTTCCGTAGAATGCCTTTCGGATTGTGTAATGCACCTGCAACCTTTCAAAGGTGCATGATATCAATTTTCTCGGACATGGTAGGAGATTTCTTAGAAATTTTTATGGATGATTTTTCAGTCTTTGGAGAATCTTTTGAGAGTTGCCTCAATAATTTGAAGAAAATATTAAAACGATGTATTGAGGCGAATTTGGTTCTGAGCTGGGAGAAGAGCCATTTCATGGTTCGAGAAGAGATTGTTTTAGGACATATTGTATCTAAGAGAGGGATCGAGGTAGATAAAGCAAAGGTTGAATTGATCTCTAAACTTCCTCCACCCATCTCTATCAAACAATTTTGATCTTTTCTCGGCCATGTAGGATTCTATCGTCGCTTTATCAAAGACTTTTCCAAAATTTCCCGTCCTTTTTGTAATTTGCTCGCTAAGGACGTTCCTTTCAATTTTGATGAAGATTTTCCTAAGGCTTTTGAGTTTCTAAAGGAAGCTGTGACCCAAGCCCCAATCATCCAACCCCCTGATTGGTCACTACCTTTTGAAATCATGTGTGATGCTTTAGACTTTGCCATAGGAGCTGTCTTGGGCCAAAGGGTAAACAAATGTCCCATAGTGATTTATTATGCTAGCAGAACTTTGAATGAAGCCCAAAAAAATTATACCACTACTGAAAAGGAGTTGCTAGCTGTGGTGTTTGCCCTGGAAAAGTTTAGATCATATCTTTTAGGTTCCAAGATTGTGGTTTATTCAGATCACTCGTCTTTGAGATACCTACTCTCAAAGAAAGATGCTAAACCATAATTGATTAGATGGATCTTACTGCTACAAGAGTTTGATATTGAAATTCGAGACAAGAAAGGATCTGAGAATGTTGTAGCAGATCATCTATCAAGGATTTTAGTTGAAGAGTGTGGACCTGCATCAATTGAAGAATCTTTTCCGGATGAACAACTCTTAGCAGTTTCACATGCAAAGGCCCCTTGGTTTGCAGATATTGTTAACTACTTAGTGGGTGGACAAATCCCTGATGGCTGGTCCAAGAATGAAAAGGATCGATTCTTTGCTCAAATTAAATATTACTTTTGGGAAGATCCTGAACTCTTTCGAATTTGTGCTGATCAAATCATCCGTAGGTGTGTTCCTGAATCTGAACATCTGAGTATTTTAAACTTTTGCCACACCCTTGCTTGCGGAGGACATTTTTCTGGTCAAAAACGGTGGCTAAAGTTTTGCAAAGTGGATTTTATTGGCCGACATTGTTTAAGGATGCCTATACTTTTGGCAAAGAATGTCTTAAGTGTCAAGCCTTAGGAAATATTTCAAGAAAAGACATGATGCCTTTAAATCCCATCTTGGTAGTTGAAATCTTTGACGCTTGGGGAATTGATTTTATGGGACCCTTTCCACCCTCTAATGGTTTTGAATATATTTTGGTTGCTGTCGATTATGTTTCTAAATGGATTGAGGCAATGGCAATGCGCACCAATGATCATAAAGTAGTCATAAAGTTTGTTCAAAAGAATATCTTCTCTAGGTTCAGATTTCCACGTGCCATCATTAGCGACGGAGGTGCCCATTTCACAAACTCCCAATTTCGAATGCTTTTACGAAAATATGGGGTCACACATAAATTAGCTACACCTTATCACCCGCAAACAAGTGGCCAAGTGGAAGTATCCAATAGGGAGATCAAGAACATTTTGCAAAAGACTATTAGGCCCGATCGTAGAAACTGGTCAGATCGATTAGATGATGCATTATGGGCCTATCGGACAGCTTACAAGAATCCCATTGGAATGTCTCCCTATAGACTGATCTTTGGAAAAGCATGTCATCTTCCGGTAGAACTTGAACATAAAGCATATTGGGCGATTAAGCAATTAAATTTTGATTTAAAGCAAGCTGGTTCTAACCAGATGTTGCAACTGAGTGAATTAGATGAACTGAGGTGAAAGGCTTATGAAAATTCACGTATTTATAAAGAGAAAATGTAAGCCTTTTTTCATGATCAATTTATTTCTAGGAAAATCTTTGAGCCAAATCAACAAGTCTGGTTATTTAATTCAAGGCTTCGATTATTTCCTGGAAAATTGAGATCTAGATGGGATGGACCTTACTTTGTTAATCAAGTATTCCCCCATGGTGCAGTCAAAATTTATGATCCTAGGTCAGGAAACTTCTTTAAGGTGAATGGTCAACGTTTAAAACCATACATTGAAGGAATATCAACAGATCGAACAATTGACCAAGTAACATTAACTGACCCACACTGAACTGAGCTGCATTATGTCTGGCTGAAGACATTAAACTTAGCGCTTGTTGGGAGGCAACCCAATATGTACTCTATCTCTTTTCAAAAAAAAAAAAAAAAAAATTGTAGCCTCTACTTTGTTCATGAGCTCCTCTTCTCAGGTAACCCCTATCCCCTTACATTTTTTTAGTTCTTATGGTTTATTCCTTTGCCTTTTTATACCATTAGGGACAATGGTATTTAAGTTGTGGGGTCGGGACAATTTTCTTAAAATTTTGAAAAAAAAAAAAGTTTTCATGTGTCAAAAATAAATCTGGAGCAAGATAGACTAGGAAAAGTAATAAGAGTTAGAGAGTGTTGCTAATGACTGTAGCGAGTCAAGAAGTAGACTAGCGTGTCAGACTTTTAAGGCCAACTTAGATCACCTAAAGGTTATCAGCACTTCCATTGCACATGCACGCTGACGAGACAAAGTAAGTATTAGTTATAAGGATAATTGAGGACTTAATTATCACTGAAAATTGGTAATTGATATATATCCCAATTTTAAATTTTTTTTTTTGAATTGAGGAAAGAGCTACCTACCTGAAATAAAAGTGCAAAACATAGAGTATATGTGGATCATCCTAAACTTAGTAACCGGGTCTCTGCACCTAAGTCAAGTATGGAGGTTCGCGTCAAACGGTGAAGGGAAGGCCAGGATGCTCAGCACTTAAAAAAAAAAAAAAAAATCATGTAGTGTGAAAGCTAACTCAGTTCATAAGCTTAATTTAGGGATGTATAGAAAATTAACCAAAGTAAGTGTTAATCAAAGATACATTTGTTCTTGCAAACTAGTACCAAAATGTTAAGTTAGTCATCACAAACACAAGTGCTGTAGATCTTTAGATGAACTCTAAGAAAGTTTCTAATTATGCTGACTGCAAAATTTATTTCTGAAACTCAATACTTAGTTAGTGATACTTGCTAGATCTTTTTACTTTCAAACCTGGATCTATTTTTGTAAAGGATGATCTTTGTGACACATAGTTATACTTTTTGCATTGCTAAGGGACTAGCAATAAATAAGTTGGGGGGTGTGATAAATCATGGATTTACACATTTATTTTAAGTATTTTAGTTAATTAATGGTGCTAACATTCTTTTAATAACCTAATTTCATAATTAATTTGGACTTTCTTGCAAAACTAATTATTTTAAAAATATCTTTGAAAAATGTGAAATTAGAGTACGTTCATGAAAAATAGATTTCAAGTCAAAGCACCACACACCCATTTAAATGATCAATAAAATATTTAATAATTATAATTAATGATCATGGAATCGGTAAAATTAATAAGTTTGAAACTTGCCAATAGGTAGAGCTTGATTTATGGAATCCAACGACGCAAACGGTACTTAAATCAGGTTTGAAATGAAGAAGTTATGAATTTTTTTAGGATTTTTGCACACATTTTGATTCTGCATAGTTTTCGGAGCAACCAGTCCATCATGGACCGGTTGCTGGGTTTATTCATCGCAGGTTGGTCCACCGGTAGCCATTGGTACAAGTCCATGGAGCATGGCATAGACCACAGCCCTCCAGAGGTGCCGAAACTCGCGGGAAGCACGCTGGCGGTGTCCCTGGCCGGAGGAGAAGCTCCGGCGGTGGTTTAACGGGCGGTGGTGGCGGTCTTTGGCGGTAAACGAGAGGAACATGGATCGTTCCTCACAAGCTTCTTCATGGGCTATAGGGCATTGCAGTCCACGGTGGTTCCATGAGCGAGCCTCACGTTGCAGTCCACGAGAGGCGTGACGCACGGGCGCTTGCAGGGCGGTGAGCGTGGATCAGCGGGATCTGCTCCGATGATGGTGGCTAACGTTCAGTTTGGTAAACATGGAGCGGTCACGGTATTTTTTGTCCCACATCGCTAGTGTGCAATGAGCTCTCCTCTCCGGTCAATTATAAAATGAACCCCAGAGCACAAGGCAGAGGTATCCGGAGAAAGGACAAGGTACAGGGTAGAGGGCATTGCTTGGGTTGCGGGTTGGCTTTTGGGAGTGAGGTTTCTCAAAGGAGAGCGTGTCCCTACACCATCTTCTAGCCTTCTCCCTCTCTGAGATCAAGATCCAAAGAAGAAGACGCAGAGGAAGCCCAGTTCGCTCCACGAAGTATGAAGGAAGGATCTATCTTCCCGACAAGGTTGCGCTGATCTGTTCTTGTCTTTGTTATTTGTTTTGTTAATTTAGTTTTTACTGCATTATACTTAGACCTTAAAATCAATGCAATATTTTTTTTAATTCCTGTCTTTCACCTTGTCTGCAAGTAGATGCTAGGATCTAAATAATAGATCATAGTGCTAAGTTTACTTTTCCTGCAATTTTAATTTTTATATTTTTTTTCGACTTCAAATATTTTTTTTTTTTACAAGATCAAAAATTTCAAATCCTAAACACCGCCTTCTCTGTGGATTCGACCCGACTCCTCTTGCTACGTATTTTTAAATATTTTAAGAAGTCGGATTTTAAACTGATAGCCATGATGTTTTAACGACAACCCCGCGGTTCTATCAGTAAGCTCATTAGTCTTGGCGTTCGGACGACTCAGCTATGGATTGAGATAGATAGCCTTATAGCTCATACAGCTTCAGAGCATGCTGAGATTCGTCAGACTATGGATGCAGGATTTGCTCGCATTGAGGATTTGCTTAGATTTCTGCTTCCTCCTGTTGCTCCTGTTGATCCACCTGCTGGTGATGATGATGATGACCACCAGGATGACCCTGATGATACCATTGAGAGTGGTGACCGTACTGATGGGATTGAGGATAGAGCTACAGATGTTATTGATGATGACAGTGATAGTGACGATGGCGCTGATGGATATGAGGTAGTCAGCCGAGAGCTGTAGTCTCCAGATGTTCCTCCCACTGATGCGACTGGCACACCTGTCACCATTGATCCAGTCTTTGTCACTCCTGCTGAGACTCTACCCCCTCCATCTACTAGAGCATCTAGGGTTGTACCCCGGACCCTCCACTAGGACTCGGAGTCGTGGCATCTTGAAGACTCCTAGTGGTCTAGCCCATAGGTCTAGGGTTATAGGTCCTATTTCCTTTGAGATCCCATCTGATGAGGATTAGCCTCACAGATGTTTATTGTGTTGTATGCTCTTTATGATTCATGTTACTTATGATGTATGACTCTTGATATATTCTATTTGTTTCAGTTTTGCTGATGAGTCAGCAAGTTTTGTACTGAAAACACTACTTAACAGATATATATATTTCAGTTTGATATTTATAAATTGTGATTCTCTATGATTGCTTGATTGGTTACATTTACTTCATAGATATACTTTTTTTTGGCTCTGATACCTATCAACTCTGATACTCTACCACTTTTTGTCTCCTTGCTCATTTTGAGGGGGAGGTTATTCCCTTTTCTAATGATTGACAAAAAGGGGGAGTATGGTATAAATTGTTTGTGCTTGCAAATTTTCCACTTTGATCTGATACCCAGAATTACATATTGTTTGTTATGATTAGAATTATCTAATTGAGGGGGAGATTTATTCTTCCTAACTATGAAAATTGTGGCTTACAATCATATTCATGAAATATCATAATTGAAATTTGAAAATTAATGCTGATTTACTCAAGGTTTTGTCATCATCAAAAAGGGAGAGATTGTTGGCTCCACCCAGTGATTTTGATGAATAACAAAACATTGAGTACATATTGTATACTAATGTGTATTTCTAGCTATGAGTTTTCAGGAAGCAAGCACCTCAAATTCTCAAATGTTTAAGTATCGTGGCACACCGTGGCATGGAGCATTTTTTCTAATTAAGGGCATCCTCTTCATGCAAAAAGGGCTTTTACATGTTCAATTATTGATTGTTTATGTTTCATTTTAGTTTCAAAATATATGCTTGTGTTTTTGGCTTAATTCGCACTTGATTATGAACTTTTCAAGGTCAAGTGTCGACACCTGGGAAGTCAAGTATCGATACTTCAGCATTTGGCATGTAGAAAAATCCCTTGGCATGCCAAGTATCGACACCCAGAACTCAGGTGTCGACACCTGCATTTCAAGTGTCGACACTTAGGTTTCCAAGTATCGACTCAAGACCTGAGATTTTTGAAAATACAGAACTTTGCCAATGAAGGGTTTTTATATCAAGTGTCGACACCTGTGCAACAAGTGTCGATACTTGAAAGTTCAAGTGTCAACACCTGACAGCCAAGTGTCAACACCTGATAGCCAAGTGTCGACACTTGAAGTCTGATAGCCCTAACGGATCTATTTTTCTGACTTGCAGAAATCACTTTTTAAGCTCCCAACGGCTAGATTCGAGGCTCCAATGATCACAAACCATTTTTTGGAAGTTTTTAGTTGTATTTAACCTCCACCAACTTCATTCTTGAGGCATTGAAGTCTATTGAAACCCAAAAAGCCAAGATTCTCTCAAGAACTTCACATCAAGAGCCACTTAAAGTTTGATTCCCTGAAAAAGCTTACAAGCCCATCCTTACTTCATTCCAAAAGAGGAGTTTGAAGAATATTCCAAGGAGGAGACAAGAGAAAGCATCATCATGAGCTTCAAAGCTTCTATTATACTCTTGAAGAGGGTTTGTCTTATTTTTTGAAATTGTATATCTGATTTCATCTTGTGATTTGACCTTGCTTTCAAGGGTGTCTTGAAAGAAGGTTGTTGTAATTTGTTAGTGAGCCAAAGGGACAAAACCAATTAGGGTTAATTTATGAGCCTGAAGACAAAAAGTGTAAAGGTTTGTTGGTAAGCCTACATGACAAAACTAACATAGGTTTTGACATATAAGCCTTTTAAAAACAAGTCAGCTGTAATCTTGATTGGATTATAGTGGAATTTCCAAGGGTGGCTTGGGGAGTGGATGTAGGTGCTAGGATTACACCAAACCATTATAAACTTTGTGTTTGTGTGTGATTGCCCTTTTTTTTTCTTGCTCTTTGTTTATTGCAATTCATTTACTGCTTTCCGTTGCATTCAATCTAGTGCATTGAATTTATAACTCACAAAACACCACTAAACCTTCACATTTTAGTTTTAAATTTTTAAAAGACCCAATTCACCCCCCTTCTTGGGCAACAACCACCGTGTCCTTCTCCAAGGCTATCGCGGTCTGGGCTGCTTCCTCATCGACTTGCACTTGGAGGGTCTGTGTCCTTCCCTCCAGGTGGGCTACCTCTGCCATAGAGGCTACCAGTTTTTCAGCTCGGTAAAGGCTCTCCCCGTTCTCTTCCTTCAGGGCCACCTCGAGCTCGGTAGATTTCTTCTCCAGCTTTGTCGCCCTTGCCTTGAAGCTAGCCAACTTATCTTTGAGGGACTTCACCTGACCTCTAGTTTTTGAGCTCGTGCTTCATCCCTCTCCTTGCAAAGATGGAAGTCCCATCTCATCAGCCCTTGGCAGGGTTCCAAAGGAGTTATATATCGATGGCCACCTGCATAGAAAACATCAATAAATATTTCTTTAAGAAGAAGAGAAAAATGAAGTAGTCTAGAAAATGACATACCGACATAAGCTAGGGAAATACCGTAGTGAAGACATCCACCACCTGATGGACGGTCCTATCCTGGTGATCCAATGACTAGATGAGGGCATCCAGAATCTCCTCCGCCAGCTTCCCATCCTACATCAGCCTTGCATCCCAGGGCAGGTAGATGGACACTTTCTTTCTCCCCATATTCGGCATCGTAGATGGCTTCGAGGTTTCTAGGGTGGTCACTGGTGGATGCACGGTGGTGGTTGGTTGGTAGACGGTGGCTCTACCTCTGGGCGGTAGGGTCAGTCTCTTCGTGGTGGTGTCTCCCACCACCTCCACCACTTCTGACTGCAATGGAGCTTCGGTACGTTGAGGGGCTGCTAGAGCTGACAACGCAACCCCCTCCCTCGTTCGGGCCTCACTCTTGGGCCTGCGGGCTAGAGGCTGAACCCCTATCCCAGGAGCAGCCAATGCGGCAGCAAGCCTCCTTCTCCTGGTCTCCTCGTCGGGCCTCTATCCCAGCTCCTCCTAGGCTTTCTTTGCAGGCTTTCCTTCGGGCCCTGCAGTGCCAATTCTTCTCACCACCCAATCCTTCTTTCCATCGGTAATAAGCCAATGCAATCAGACATGGGATAAGGCTAGGGATGCCTTGGTTCAGGTGGAAACCAATTCCTATAAGCAGAAGGACTCTAGGTCCTTTTGCATGCCAACATATCTCACGGAAACTCCAATTGGTGCCAAGAGTCCCTTCAACTTACGACTGTTTAAATAAATAAGATAAAGGCTTAATAAATATGGATAAAACTAGATAATTGCTATCCCACTTTGGACTCAACCCAATCTAGGATTCCCTCAAATTGATTAGCCCATCAAGCAACCTTATAGACCCAATTCAATTGGGTTAGGAGTTAGGTTAGCTTACACATGCTAGTATGTATCTAGCTAACCAATTAGGATCCCATGACCCTAATAAAATACCAATTGACTTCCTAGGTCAATTTTCTAATGTGTGTGATCCTTTGGGTTCTACATCTAGCTAGTAGTAGGTTCGGGTCCAAGTTGTTTTAATCCAATTGAAATGGATTGACCTAATTAGGTCAAATAAGGCTAACCCAAGTTGCCAATTCGAACAATTTCCAAATTGACTCATAAATTCATCTAATTTGATTCATGAAAACCTATAAGATATGATTGATGTCTAGCAACGTGTCATGCCTACCCAAAAGATGAGAAATTTAATGAAAAGTACCAAAATATCATTTAGTGGAAAGTTACCATGCAACTCAATCTTTCGATCACTCTTTATCCGAGTAAGTAATTGGTATGGATAATTATCAACCCATAGCACTTAGTCATTTCAATTCTTAATTTGATAATAAAGACTCTGCTGATGACTAATTAGAAAACACTTCTAATCTCATCCTGCTTTGATCAAAGACTCTCTGAGTCATCAATCGAAGAGATTACTTGGGATAACATTTCCTCTTACTAGAAATGATCGATTCCTTGTTGATCCACTCACATCCTTCATACACCTTCTACCATATCCAAGAACACCCCGTATATGACTCAATGTCATTAATGAGTGTGAACCAAAACATGGCTTAGTGTGCATAAGGAACCATGGTGATCTCAGGTCTAAAATTCACTTGCACAACTCCCACTATGAGAACTATCTCTTGACAAGTAGTAAGACTTCTATAAGATATTCTCAGTATGGATTAGTTCAGTGAACTCGTACCCTAATGAGCACCCTTTTTCTTGTATTAGTGTCTCTACACAAGTGGCTGTGAGACCAACCACCCTCTCCATCGAGCATACATAGGACAAGCTAGTCTTCTCGGAAACATCGATCCCGGAAACATCGATCCCTGAATTGATGATCCAACGATTAAAAATATTTTAGATTAGGATTTATAGGAACTTTGGTCTCACCATTATGATCTCCATCATAATCCTATTCTTTTGCCTTAACCTATGGGATTCATCATAATCTTTAAATAAGACACAAGAGTATGATGAAACAAAATACCTTTTATTAATACAATAATTCTTACAAGAGTTGAAAGATTATAAAAAATATTCTTACAAAGATTGGCTTTTAGGGCACTTTTCTTTCAATCTCCCACTTGCACTAAAGCTAACCGCCCTTGTATTTTATACCCATACAATCTAAGTGGCGATCAAACTGCTGCTGAGATAGTGCTTTAGTGAATGGGTCTGCTATATTGTTCTTTGTATCAACTCATTCGATGACAACATCTTGTCTTCCTATGATTTTCTGAACGCGGTGGAAACATCTTAGGATGTGTTTGGACTTATGATGAGACCTTGGTTCCTTAGCTTGTGCAACAGCTCGGTGTTATCATAATATAGTGGCACTGGTTGTTGTATTTTAGGAACCATGCCCAATTCCATGATGAATTTCTTCATCCAGACAACTTTCTTCATGGCTTCACTTAAAGCTATGTATTCTGCCACAGTGACTGAGTCAGCTATAGTTGGCTGCTTTATACTCTTCCAACTCACTACACCACCATATAGGGTGAAGATATACCCTAATATGGATTTGCTATCATCTGGATCTGATTGAAAACTAGAATTTGTATATCCTTCTAGTTTTAATTCTTATCCACCATATAGGAGAAAAATATCCTTAGTCCTTCTTAGGTACTTAAAAATATTTTTCACAACTTTTCAATGATCTTATCCTGGATCTGCCTGGAACCTGCTTACTATGCCCAAGGCATAAGCAACATCAGGCCTGGTACATAACATGGCATACATAATTGATCCTATAATCGAAGCATAAGGAATCATAGCCATCCTCTCTCTTTCTTTCGATGTCTTAGGAGGCATTTTCTTGGAGAGATGTATGCCCGACTCATAGGTAAGTAACCCCTCTTACTTCCATCTATGTTGAATCTCTTCAACACTAAGTCAATGTACCTAGATTGGGATATGCCTAGCATCCTCTTTTTTTTTTTTTACAGATCTTTATCCCTAATATATAGGATGCCTTTCCTAGATCCTTCTTGGAAAACTTTGATGATAGCCAAGTTTTGACTGATTGTAACATTGGGACATCATTCCCAATGATAAGTATGTCATCGACATACAAAACCAAAAAGATAATTGCACTCCCATTTGTCTTTTTACACACATAAGGTTCATCCACATTTTAAATGAAGCCAAACTCTCTGATTGCTTCATCAAAATGGATGTTCCAACTTCTTGATGCTTGCTTTAATCCATATATGGATTTTTTAAGTTTGCATACTTGGTTTGGTCTCCCACTTGAGGCAAACTCTTCTGGTTGTGACATATAGACTTCTTCCTCAAAATGTCCATTAAGGAAAACAGTCTTTATGTCCTTCTGCCAGATTTCATAATCACAGTATGTTGCTATTGCAAGCAAAATCCTGATGGACTTGAGCATTGCTACTGGTGAAAAAAGTTTCATCATAGTCAATACATGGCTTTATCTGAAACCTTTTGCCACTAGCCTGGCCTTGTAGGTATCTACTTGGCCATCTACTCTAATCTTCTTCTTGAAGACCTATTTACACCCTATTGGGTTAACACCTTCAGGTGGATCTACCAAGGTCCAAACCTGATTGAAATACATGGAGTCCATTTTAGATTTCATGGCATTTAACCATTTATCAGAATCTCTACTCTTAATAGCTTCCGTATAAGTCATAGGATCATCATCCTGAATGATACTAAACCTCATTGTCATTCCCAATGACAAAGCTATATCTGAGAGGTGCACTCCACACCCTCTTTGACTTTCAGAGAGGAGGTGTGTGTTGTGGCTATTCCTAATCAACAAGAACCTTTGATTGAGGAATTTCATTTGAGGACTCTTCAGGAATTGGTTGTTGGTTTTGAACTTCACAAAGTTCAAGTGTTGTTCCACTACTTCTTTCTTGGATAAATTCTTGCTCCAAGAATGTAGCATGTCTACTACTAAATACCTTTTGTTCAATAGTATGGCAAAAAAGGTATCCAATACCCTCTTTGGGATAACCAATGAACCTGCATTTGTCAGCCCTAATACTTAACTTATGTCCAAAATTATTCTTGACATAAGTATAGCAATCCCAAATCTTCAAGTATTTAAGATTTGGTCTTTTGCCATTCCATATCTCATATGGAGTGCTAGTCACTAACTTTGATGGTACTCTGCTCAAAATATAAGCAGTAGTTTCCAAGGCATATCCCCAGAAGGAAATAGGAAGATCTGTGAAGCTCATCATGGACAACACCATGTCTAACAAGGTGCAATTTCTCCATTCTGCCACACCATTTAATTGGGGTGTATAAGGAGGAGTCCACTCAGAGATTATGCCTTTATCCTTAAGATGGTTTAGAAACTCACTAGACAAGTATTCTCCTCCTCGATCAGAATAAAGAATTTTAATACTATGTCCAGTTTGTTTCTCAACCATACTTTGATACTCTTTAAATTTATCAAAGGCTTTAGATTTGTATTTCATTAGATACACATGTCCAAACCTAGATGAGTCATCAATAAACGTGATGAAATAAGAGTATCCACCTCTGACCTGAGTTATCATAGGTTCACATACATCAGTATATACAAGACCTAATAATTCAGTTGCCTTGTCTCTATGTCCAATGAATGGAGACTGGGTCATTTTACCTATGAGGCAAGACTTACAAGTTCCTAATGATTAAAAATCATAAAGATCAAAGTAATTATCTTTGATTAACTTGTTTATCCTTGACTCACTAATATGACCTAATCAGCAATGCCAGAGAAATGTGACATTGACATTATCTCTCTTTCTTTTCTTGTTATCAACAAGTAATATTTTATCATTGAGTTCTAAAGTTAAAAGATCATTAATAAAATAACCATGTCCAAATATTTTATTAGAATAAAGAATAGAGCAGCCATTGCTCTTTACACTTATTTCAAATCCTTGTTGTAATAACAAGGGTACAGAAATAATGTTTCTTATACATTTGGAATATAGTAACAATCTTCTAACTTTAATACATTACCTAAAGGTAATAATAGAAGATAGGTGCCCACAGCTTCAGTGTACATGGCTTCACCACTTGTGCCATATAGCTCGAAGTTACCTTTCTTCAAAGTTCTAATTCTGTGGGTCCCTGCAATGGCTTACAGATATGAGACCCACATGCGGTATCCAATACCCATGAATTAAAAATAGAAGCACTCAATGATAAATTTGTTTGTATCATGTACAAACCTTTAGATGCTCCTCCAGCATCTTGCTTCACACTTACAAAATATGTCTTGCAATTTTTTTTCCAATGCCCCTACTTGCCGTAGTGGAAACAGGCTCCATCATTAACAACCTTCTTTGCTTTCTTCTTCTTCTGGATGCTCCTTTTAGGATTGAATTTTCTTTTCAAACCCTTATTCATTGCATGTTTCTTCATCCCATCAACAAGAAGAAGATGAGCCTCATCTCCCTTAGAATGGCTCTCTGCTATTTTAAGCATGTTAAGCAGCTCAGGCAAAGAAATATTCAGTTTGTTCATATGATAATTTAAAACAAACTGAGAGAAAGAATCTGGGAGTGACTGCAGGATCAAGTCCTAGTTGAGTTCACCATCCATTACAAATTTTAATTGACCTAATCGGGTGATTAAGTCAATCATTTTCAAAACATGGGTTTGAACTGACGAACCCTCACTCATGCATGCATGGAATAACTACTTCGATATCTTGTACCGAGCAGCCCTACTTTGCTTTCCATAAAGCTCCTTAAGATTGAGTAATATGGATTGAGGTTCCATCTCTTCATGTTGCCTCTAAAGCCTATTGCTCCTTGAGGCCAAAATGATGCACCTGACAGTCATGCTATCATTTAGCCACATTTTATGTGTGGGCCTTTCTTTCTTAGAAGCATCCTCTTCGATCGGCTCTAGATCTGGAGAATCAAGAATATAAGAAAGTTTCTCCTGAGTTAATACTATCATCAGGTTCCTCAACCAGTCCATATAATTGAGACCGATCAACTTATTGACATCTAAAATGCCCTGTAGTGATAAACTTGAAGCCATAATAAAACTTACATTTAATATAGAATAGTATAAGCAGACCACTCAAGATGACATTCATAACTAGATAAGGACTTTATATCTAATTATGTCTCCCACTATTTTATTTGAATACCATAACCCTCATTTATGATAAGCAAGAAACCTTACCAGATTTCTTTAGTGGGGTTGAGATCCTAATTCCTCATAAGTGCCTTGTGTTACACAACAAACACTCATGTGTTCAAAGGTAGGAATTTCTTTTCCATTGCAACCCATGCAATTCTCAACAAATAAACTGCCTCTAAGACACTTATAGTCTTGTGTTACATAATAAACTATAATGTCTTAGTTTAGTCAGATCCTTCATTTCCATATAGACATGTTCGAATAATATTGCCCTTGTGTTACACAACAAAGCAATACTACCAAACATACTATAAAGCATAAACTGCACTAAGATAATTCATATTTAATACTAGGGTAGGCCTTGTGTTACACAACAAACCTACTATAGTTGTTAATATGAACTATACCTTGCATGAAGGAAGGCAAATTGTAGTATGTTAATTCAATTGGCATATTCAATTTAAGGTCCAGATATAGCCAAATTGGCCAGGTAGTGGAAGAGATAAGGGGGTTCCCCCATTACTTTCCTTAGACACTAAATTAATTAGCCAGGTCAGACAATGAAACCAATTAAAAACTTCATGCCCTTTACCTTCCCAGAACTACTTGCCTAGACACCAATTGACTAATTATATAATCCTAAATGAATTTGCCTCTTAACTAACTAACACTATGACTATATATTTTAATTATGAGGGCTTTTAGTGATCTCAAACTCATCCTAAGTAAACATGATATTCATGACATTATTTAAGCATATAATACCTAATATGCGTAACATAGCGTGATTATGACAATAATCCATTCACCTCAATTGTTTATGGGATATGGCCACAGCGACACCTCTACACACCATAGGAGACCCTATTGAATTGGAAGAGAGGGCCTTTAAACCCTACATGACCCCTATGATGGACAGCCATGATGATTAATCCAATCCGAAGCAGTTACTAGGATATAACATATCATAATGTATTCATAACACAAAACCATGCACATATGACATGATACCAAATTTGTGCTATGTGTGTCATCTTTCTAGAATAACCTTACAACATAACATATATCCACCTTATTTCAAAATGTGACTAAATAGTCTAAATATAACTCTATGTGGATTAAGATTTAAGTGTAAAAATCCCTAACCAGTGGCAAGCATCATACTATGATTGCCATACATTATAATATTCACTATCATTCAATAGCATGCACCATACATGATGATATTCACTATCATATAAGCATTCAATAATTCAATTGACCATTAATTGAGTAAAATAAGGGGGCTCTGATACCACTATTGAGTTTCAGTGGCACAATGGAAGAATGGATTTCAAAAAAAAATTATTTTGAAACTCCAACAACTAGAAACCCTAAGCCCAAGATCACTTATTCATTAAAATTAACAAGTCATTCAAACAACGTTTGAAAAAAATACTTGGAATGCTAATTCTGTTGGAAATTGTGTCCCAAAGCCAATTGCCTAGGCTATAGATGGTTGAGCTAAGTATTGTACTCTTTGTATGAATTAATAAATATTTTTTTGGTAGCTCATCACATTTTGACTTTTTTCTGTAATGAACTCTTTTACATGTGACGAAGTCCTTAGGACTACATTGACTTTGATATAGAAAGGATATATCGAGTGGTCCTTTAACCAGGTTCATGACCAAAGGATACATTGTACTGGACGGTAATGTATCAAGTATAGGTTGTTGTGGTTCACATCGTTTGGTTGTCCTCTTGACCAAAGGAGTGTGGTGACACTGATATGATCTGCAAGTGGGATATATGATATCTAATTGAACGTGACTCTGTGTAGCCCCTTTCTGCCAAAGGGATACTCATGATTGGATATGTGTATATATGTCCCTCTGACCTGAGGTCATCATGGTAGCTTGCAAGTAACTCCCTGTGCTTTGGTACCGAACTACTTGGATTTCTAATCTGGTGATGGAAGGTTTTTGGATACAGACAAGTACTTGTGGAGCAGTGGTGGACCAAGATGGAATTGACCTATCCAAATAGTTTGGATTGAATGTCTTACAGTGTCTCAATTTAGCAAATCCTCGGCTGGGGTAGTCCTAGTGAGGAGTCATTGGACTTGCGAGGTTGAGACATGTTGTGAATTGACTTAGCTAGGGTTGGTAGTCTAACCCTAGGTCATCCTGAGAATTAGAGGTCAAAGGGATGAATTATACGGTAACCATATGCCAGAGATTCGATTGATTGCTCTCGCATCTTCGACCTATCCGGATGCCGGGATCCATTGCTAGATGGTATCTTGTGCTGGTACTGGAATTGTTCCAGTGCTACCGTCTAGGTTTGAACCTACGAGGTCACATGTCATAGAGGATTTTTCCCTGATCCAGGTACTAATTTATGATTAGGAATCATTTCAGTAACGGTTTGATTGAGCACTCATTGGATTGACCTGGTTTTGGATCGATCAAAAATTATTCGGGTACACCGAGAATTGTTCCTGGGTGACCAGGACTTGACCAAGCCTTTTATTAATTAGATTTTGATCTAATTATATTTTGAAATAGTTTAGAAATGGTTTGGGATTTTTGAACCGGTTGTGAACCAATTTTGAACCCATTTACATGGTAATTAAGGCTTGGGCAAATAGGGGATATAAGGCATCTTTTCCTCTCCCGTTTCACTCAATTTTTGCTGGAATTAATCCATCAATTTATGGCTCTTCACTGCTTGATTGAAAATGAATTCGATTCGTTCTCATACTTGGTGGCCTATCGAATTCCTAGTAGGTCTCCTTAGCTCCCAAAAATCACCGTTCCATGGTTTTCACTAGATATAAATTTTTGGGCGGTGAAAAGCTTATAGAGAGTTCTTTAGAGAGATTCCACCATCCTTTCCACCTGTGATTTTGGGGCTGGAGATTTGTTGAGAGATTGGGAGTGAAAGAGTTCTTTAATTCCCTATTTTTATTGGTGCTCAATCGGTGGAAGAAAACTTTGTTTTGGAGAAAACAATATAAGAACATAGTGTTCTTTTTTTCTTCCTCCCCACTCACCATTCCAAGAGGTTTCCAGTGACTAGCATCGCGCAAGAAGCCAGATCAGAAGAAGCCCAGGCATGTCCCCCCTCTAGAGGGTGTTCTCTTGAGCACCTGTGAGCTACATCAACAACCATAGCTGCTAGTTTTGTTTTCTCTATTTTTTGGTTGTAGAATTGCTGTTGCTACTCTTGGAGAAGAGATAAAGAATATTCCAAACGATTGAAAGAATGATGCATTAGCTCCATTGAAGCAAGTTCCATCAAGAAATTACCTTGCTGTTGTTGCAGAAGGAGAGACCAAAGTGTTGCCATTTTTGGTTTGGGTTTACTACACTTGGAAGAGAGGAAGAGAATCATTCCAAATGGTTGCTGGAAGAAGAAGACTGGAATAAGGTTATTCCAGATATTCCAGCTATTCTAGTAGTTATCCCTGCTTTATTCCAAGTAGGAATAAGGTAACATTTCTATTTTTATTTTTCATGCATGCCTAGATCTAGGTCTATCAAATTGTTTATAAATATTACATGCCTATTTCATGCCTTCTTTCGGCTTTACATGCATCTTGAAAATGTTAGTTCCTATGCGTAGTAGGTTTTTTCGCTATTATTTTAAAATTGTTTTAAAATACAAACCTGCTCACCTACTCCTTGCGCTGTTGCATGCATAGTGTAGGCACTCGCAACCCTATTTTGCTTTCAGTGGTATCAGAGCCAGGTTCAGGTGTAACACATTTTGATTGCATGTATAGTAGATTAAAATGTTTAATCTATTGAAATGTATCTATATCTTAATCATAGGGTATGATTTAGGAGTACTTTTAGGAACCTAGTCGAGACCTTCACCATGATCGCGTGTCTTTGGCACGATGTGGTTCATTTGTTTTGGCCTCTTCAGAAGGATCCTTTAAGGAAATCCAAGGAATTAAAATTATTTTAATTCAGATACATAGTTGGCATGTCTTATAAATTTTTTTTTCGTAATGTAATATTTATAAAAGAATAAAACTAGATATGATGTATTAATTTATATATAAAAGGACTTTTACATGTTTTGATTAAAATTGTTTTAATTAAAATATTGACCTATATTCAAACAATTTTGAATTGTATAATTAAATTAAATGACAAGTTAACTTAGGGTTTATGAAACCTAATGTCATTTAAATAAGCCAATTGGGTTAATTGGGTTAGCAGTCTAATTGGATCCATAATTTGGGTTAGACCTATGTTTAGTTGAACTGGATAATAAGAAGACTAATCAAAAGTTGATTAAGGTCCTTCTTTTAGAACTATCTAATAGTTAGATAAGTTAGTCCATTCATCTAAAATGGATCTAATTAGTGGCTCTGTGGAAGCCCGAGTCTTTAGGCTAGTTTGATTGAGTCTGGTAAACCGGTTGGTGTCGAGGTAGGTTTGGCATTATGATCATAGTTGTATGAGGCTACCTCTTTCCTGGCCAACTTGGTTGGTGTCTAGGAAAGATGGTTAATGGTGGATACTCACCCATGTTCTCACCTACCTGGCCAGTCGTGTCGACCAGAACTGATTAGAAAAGCTCATTGACTCAAGTTAAGCCATGTCACCCTGGTTGATCAGTCTGACTGATCGATAGGTGCCCTTGGATCAATTGTTGAATTGATTCAACCCTCCTAAAAACTGATTCGTTCAGTGGGATGATGATCCATGTTCTTCTCTTTTTCATCTGTCACAACCTAAAATCCTCTAAAATTATTAGGTCCTAAAAAAGACTAAGTCAAAGAGTTGATGGTGTCTTTGCCTTCCATTAAGTGGGTTAGTAATGTATCCTTTAACTTGGTGTTCATCAGCATTTCCATAGAACGGGTGTGCATCCGGTTACTGAATTACTCTCTCATAGATGATGGTTCAGTGAAACCTTCTAACGGTGATCAGGTGAGCTGGCCATAGTCGGGCTTGGTCATTCGTTGGCTAGAAGTATTGGATTTATCATGTTAATGGTTGGACCTAACCGGAAACCTATAATAGGAGGCCCCTAGGCCGATTGGGGTGTTCTTTGGGGCAAAATAAATTACTGGAAGTTGCTTAGGGAAGTAATTAGTTGGTGAACCTACCTTTAGACGCGTATGGGTGAGCTGGCCATAGTCAGGCTCATACGTGGTCTATTGGATTTCTGTACCCACTATGAAATAATGATTTCACGGATTGGAGTTAGAGGCTCCCAATCTAAAAAATTAGTGGGAGATACCTTTAGACTAAAATCCAAGTCTTTTCGTTAATTGATTAATTCATACTCTAATATGGTCTTGTTTTTCCTTTCAGATGTCTTCAAATCTTTTGCTCCGGTTACTTCTCAATAACGAGAAGTTAAAGGGTCACAACTTCGATAGCTGGTATCGAAAGTTAAGGATTGTCCTAGAGCATGAACGGATCCTTTATGTGATAACGGATTCGGCACCTGAAATCCCCTCTGCCAATGCTCGAAGTTCAGTTAGGGACACTTATCAGAAGTGGGTTTCTGATCAGATTACTATCCGATGCATTATGCTAGTGGCAATGAACAACGAGTTCAGTCACAAATTCAAGGAGGCCCAACCATATGAGATCTTTCAAAAGTTGAAGGAATCTTTCAGCACGCTAGACGATGTAGAGCGATACAAAGTATCTTATGCCATCTACAATGCCAAGATGCCAAATGGTGGTTCTGTCACTAATCATATATTATACATGATCAAGCTGATTGAAAAGTTGGGCAAGCTCGGATGTCCCTTGCACGAGTAGCTCGACAAGGATGTGATCTTGAGTTCTCTGCCCTCCTCTTATCTTGACTTTCTCGACCATTACAGAATGAACAAGCCTGCAGTCAATTACCATGGTTTGATGGGATTACAGCAGACTTACGAGAAAGACCACCAACCTAACAAGGGAGTGGTGAATTTAGTGGGAGGTTCTAGAGGTCGTCGTCCCTTTAAGAAAGGGAAGAATAAAAGGAAGGGAAAGAAGGTGCTAAATGCTCCTGGCCCGAGTCAGACCAGGAAAGTGAAAGCTGATCAATCTACTGCAGAGTGCTTTTACTACAAAAAGTGGGGACACTGGAAGAGGAACTGTTCTCTTTACCAAGCATCCCTATACTCGAACAGGCCAAGGAAGGGAAAGCAGTAGACTGCTGGACAAGGTATTTATATGATAAAACCTTGTAATTTCTCTATTTGTGATACTTCTAACTGGGTATTGGACACCGGTAGTCCTATTCATGTTTGTAATTCATTACAGGTACTGCAGGTTAGTAAGAGATTCAAGGATGGGGAATAGTTCCTAAGCATCTGGAATGGAAATCATGTTCCAGTACTGGCGGTCGGACTTCTAAGTCTTGTCTTTGAGTCCTGTACTGTCGAGTTAGTCGACTGTCATTGCTGTCCTATTTTCATTATGTGCATAATCTCTGTAGGCCTTTTGGCCAATTATGGTTTTGAACTATCAATAAAAGGAGATATTTGCCAAGTTATTTTGACTAACTCTATGATAATGAAAGCTAAGTTAAATAATGGCATTTATGTACTGTTAGGCCTGTTAGTGTAATGTACACATCTAGCAAACACCCAAGGTTAGAAAATGTCAGTGATCTGTATCTTTGGCACTGTAGGATAAGTCATGTAAACCAGAATAGGATAAACAAGATACGAGGAGAAGGCCTCCTCAAGGTCAGTGATTCTGAATCACTGCCTACTTGTGAATCCTGTTTACTTGGTAAAATGACCAAGTCACCTTTTACTGGAAAAGGTGAACGAGCTACAGAACTTCTGAGTCTCATATATATTAATGTATGCGGACCCATGACAGTTAGTGCCAGAGGTGGATACAGATATTTCATTATGTTTATAGATGACCTTTCGAGGTTTGGTTATGTTTTATTGATGAGACATAAATCTGAGTCATTTGAAATGTTCAAATGATATCGTAATGAAGTAGAGAAACAAACTGGAAAAAGTATTAAAACCCTTCGATTGATCGAGGTGGTGAATACCTATCTGGTGAGTTTTTGACATACCTTAAGGAGAATGGAATTCTCTCTTAGTGGACTCCTTCAGGAACACCATAGTTGAATGGTGTGTCTAAAAGGAGGAATCGAACCCTGTTGGACATGGTTTGATCCATGATGGGCTTTATAACTTTGCCGCTATCCTTTTGGGGATATGCACTTGAGACAGCTTGTCACTTGTTAAATAATGTTCCGAGTAAGTCTGTTGTCTCTACTCCATATGAGATATGGACTGGACGTAAGCCCTCAATCTCACACCTTCGGGTCTGGGGTTGTCCGGCTTATGTAAAGCATTTAGACTCAGATAAACTTGGTCCTAGGTCTGATCGGTGCCTGTTTATTGGTTACCCTAAGAAAACCAAAGGGTATTTCTTCTACTTGGAAGATGAACAGAAAGTGTTCGTCGCTCTTAGGGCTATTTCTTTGGAAAAAGAGTTCCTTAGAGAAGGGACTGTAGCCTCTAAGATTGAACTTGGTTAAGTTCAGCCAGTAGAAGAACCTGCACACTCTAAGGACATCATAGAATCGGTTGTGATTGGATCACACACAGAACCCATTATTAAGAGATCCGGTAGAGTACCGCGTCAGCCGGACAGATACTACGGTTTCTTGGTCCGGGATGGTGATTCCATTGAGCTCGACGAGAACAATAAGGATCCGATCACCTATATGGATGCACTTCAGAGATCTGACTCTGAGGCATGGCTTGGAGCCATGCGATTCGAAATGGAGTCCATGGAGATCAATAATATATGGTCATTGATTGATCCGCCTGAAGGGATTAAACCCATCGGGTGCACGTGGATCTTCAAGAGGAAAAGGGGCGCAGATGGAAAGGTGAAGACCTATAAAGCCCGTTGGTTGCCAAGGGATATCGTCAGTGATATGGTATCAATTATGATGAGACTTTCTCTCCTGTGGCAATGCTCAAGTCCATTCGGATCATGCTTGCTTTAGCAACATATTTTGATTATGAGATCTTGCAGATGGATGTCCAAACCGTTTTCCTAAATGGGGAGCTGGAAGAGGAGGTGTATATGATACAACCTGAAGGGTTCACATCCTCAAATGAGTCAAAAGTATGCAAGCTGCAGAGGTCCATTTATGGACTCAAGAAAGCTTCTCGAAGATGGAATTTATAGTTTGATAGGTGTGTCAAATCGTATGGCTTCATTAGGAACGGAGAAGAACCGTGCATCTATATGTAGGTTAATGGTTCTGTAATTGTATTCCTGGTACTGTATGTTGACGACATCCTCTTAATTGGGAATGACGTCGCAGCATTACAAGAAATAAAGGTCAGGTTATCATCTCAGTTCTCCATGAAGGACTTGGGTGAAGCTTCTTACATACTGGGTATGAAGATCTATGGAGATAGATCTAAGAGGCTTCTGGGATTGTCCCAGTCTATGTACATTGATACCGTGTTGAAACGGTTCAGCATGAAAAATTTCAAGAAAGGCTATCTTCCGATAGGTTCTGGAATTACTCTTTCCAAGAAGGATTGTGCGACAACTCCTACAGAAAGAGAGCGCATGAGTAGAGTACCTTATGCTTTTACATTAGGCTTTATCATGTATGCTATGATATGTACTGGACCAGACATGGCATACTCACTAGGAGTAGTGAGCAGATACCAGTCTGACCCAGGTGAGGTGCATTAGAAAGTGGTTAAGTCCATCCTGAAGTATTTGAGAAATACTAAAGACTAAAGGCTAATTTATGGAGAATCTGACTTGAAACATGTGGGGTATATTGACTCCAGTTTCCAGTCAGACAGAGATTATAGCAAGAGTGTGTCAGGATTTGTATTTACCCTGAATGGAGGAGCGATATGCTGGAAAAGTTCTAAGCAGGTGATAGTTACAGACTCGGTGTGCGAGGTAGAGTACCTTGCAGCATCAGATGCAGTGAAGGAAGCTATGTGGTTGCAGAAGTTTCTTGAAGAGTTAGGGGTGGCATCTTTCCTAGATGGTCCAGTTCTAGTGTACTGTGACAGCACTGGAGCCATTGCTCAAGATAAGGAGCCGAAAGCTCATCACCGCACCAAGAATATTCTGCGGTGCTACCATCTCGTATGAGAGATCATGGAACGAGGCGACATCAATCTTATAAAGATCGATGGAAAGGAAAATCTAGCCAACATTTTTACTAAAGCCCTCGGAATAAAAGAGTTTGACTTTTGTAAAAGGAAATAGGCATTAGATACTGTTCTGATTGGCTTTAGTATCAGTGAGAGTTGTTGGGAATTATGTCCCAAAGCCAATCGCCTAGGCTGTAGGTGGTTGAGCTGAGTATTGTACTCTTTATATGAATTAATAAATATTTTTTTGGTAGCTCATCACATTCTGACTTTTCCCTGTAATGAACTCTTTTTCATGTGATGAAGTCCTTAGGACTACATTGACTTCGATATAGAGAGGATATATCGAGTGGTTGGTGGGGGCACCAAGATCAGACATAGATTACTAGGCCCTATTTGGTTTACCTAGCCATGTATCAAATTTTGTAATCAACTAGAATTGAGTCCTATAATAAGTTGAGGTTAGTTGATTTGTCTCAACCCTCAACCTAGTCATTATTTTGAGTCCTGTATATCAGTTATGAGTCCAACATGAGCTCAATTTCTGTACAAGAGAGGAGGTTACCATATTTTGGAGTTCCACCAGGCCACATCCAGGAGTCAGAGGCCACTACATCAGCTCATTGGATTTTGTGTGACAACCCAGGATCCAAGATGCTTCCGGAAATCCTGATTCCTTCTAGATGCCCTCCAGATGCCCAGATTCCCTTGCAGATGCCAGAGCATATTCTCAGAATAGGGCACCCATGATTCCAGAGGTCCACCTGCATCCTAGCCCAAACAAATCCAGCCCATGTTCCAAGCCCAAGCTCTTAAGAAGAAGATTCTAGGGAATATTCCTGCTACCAGACTAATAGGCCACCCCAGCTTCCAGAGGCCCAAACCCATGCACCCAAGCACCTTTGGGCCGGCCCCTTGCTGCTCCTAGAGGCCCAACACGCCCCCCTTGGCATCCTTGAAGTGTTGACCAAGTCCAAGAGTTGTCCTTGAGTGGAATAGTCAAAGCATGAAGGAAAAAGGAGAAGACTAGGTCAATTCTTAACCTAATGGGAATTTGTTTTTTAACCTAGCTAGGAAAGGACTTGTATTCCAATTGGAAAGAGGACTTGTAATCCAAGTGTAACCATGGTTAGTGAGGTCATGGGAACTCTATAAATACCCACCCCTCTCTCTCTTGTAAGCATCTCTTTCTTATGAATACAACTTGCTGAAATTTTGAGTTATTACCTTGTGTTGGTATTTTGTTTTGGTTCTTTAGGTTGTGTTTTTGTGTTTGGACGAATTCTTTGCTGCCCTAGCATCCTTCCACACCCTAACTCACTGCCATCCAAGCCTTCACACATCCAAGAAGGTGTGCCCTAGGCCACCAAGCAAGGAGATCTTCAACAAGTTTCAAACAGCCATCTTCTAACCCTAATCTTGATTCCATTCAACCCATAGTTACTTTTCTTATTTTTTAATTGCGTTTTGATTAACCCTGATGCTTGTTGGATCCCCGAGGTGCTTCTCCTCCCTTGAAGAGGCTATCTTTACTGCCCGAACTACCTAGATTCGCCATCAGATTCAAGGAAAACAAGGCTTCTTCTTCCAGGCTCCGATCAGAGTTGTGAGTGATCTCTTCTGCTTCTAAATTTCAATCTTGACTGGTAAGAAACCTTCCCAACTCTTATTTTCTGATTTGATGAAGACAAACTATCCTAAACCAGGAGTTTTTCAACTCTCGGGTCCTGGATATTTCATTAGTTTGTATGAGTTTGCCTGCGATCCAATGATTCTTTGCACTGCTAGTCTTTCCGCTAGTTCTTGCTTTATTTTGGGAATCTAGCCTGCAAATAAAATTATAAAAATTATAAAAAAATATTTTACTATTTTCTATGCATGTTTAGTAGTCTTAGAGTCATCCTGCATCAGTTTGGTATCAGAGCAGGTTTAGGATAGTTTTTATCTGCTTTGCATTCACAAATCCTAATTTCTGCATCCTGTCCACTACATTAGGTGTCTAGGTTTCATCTGATTTTGGCATCATAAATATTTTATTTTTCTATGAAATCTGACTACATGTCCTCTGTTTTATACTAGTAATTATCAGAATTTTTAATTATTTTTACTGAAATCCTAAATTTCTAAAATTCGGCATAATAGGAACCCTAATAGAATTTTGATAATTTCTGCAGTAGTATAAAAAACCCTAGGTTTGCATCATCATATGATTTTCTTTATGCATGAAATTTGTTAGGGTTTATCATCACCATCCATCCTCTATTTTAGATTTTTTCTGAATTTTTTTTGCATCAGGATCTGTGTCAAACTCTGCAACAATAGAAACCCTAATTCACTGATTTCTGCTACATTCTGCATACTTAACTCAACCTAACCTAATCAACTTCCAAACCCCCCAATCCCAAGCCAAACCTTGTTTGCTAACCGTAATAAACTTAAACTTAACTTGACATCTCATAAATTAATTAAAAATCATTTTATTTTCTGATTGTTTTAGATTGCATCAGGACCATTGATTGTTCATCATCTGTTAATCTAATCTTAAGGGCAATCTATATAACATTAGGGCAGGAGGTCATAACCTGTCTTGGGCCCAAAATAACCACCCAGCATTTCCATCCAAGGCTTAATTAAAATCGATTAGACCTAATTTTTTCTAGTGGGTTAGGAGACATCAACAGGTCGGGTCCAAGCTATGTGGGCCAACTAGTGCATTTAACCTTTTAGCTATTGCTGAAAGCTGATGTCTAAGGCTAGGGGTCCAGAGTCAAATGACCTAAGTGGTGCTGTGGTTTTTAATTGGGTCCCTGTGAAAGCAGGGGGGGCTCCCACACTCCCATCCCCTACCTGGCCAGTGGAAGGATTAGCTATTGGGTTAGGTGTAAGTTGAGCTGACCCACCCAGTTTCTGGCTCTAGGTCTAGGAAACCCTAGATTGTACTAGCCTTTTCTTTTTCTTTTGCATGCTTGGTTGCATCATTTCATTTTGATTGTTTGATTTGTTGCATGACCACTAGATTAGGAACCCAATATCAAAAGTCCAAACCTCAACCCAGCCCAACCATGAATCCCACTTTGGAGGCCATCCTAGCACAGCTTACCTAAATGAACCAAGCCAATACTCAAACCCAAGCCCAGCTTGCCCAGTTAACTATCCAATTGAACCAAGCCAATGTCCAATCTCAAAATCAGTTAGCCCAGATAGACCATAGGTTTGACCAATCTGATTCTAAGCTTGACCGAATGAACCAAAGATTCAACCAAGTAGGAACCCTAGGCAAGACCCATAGAGCTGAACCCCAGGAACCCATAGTCTTTATATATGAACCCAGTAGTAACCCACTATTCCTTAGTCAACCTGAACCCTATAAAATCGACACCCCTAGATTAGAACCCATAACCTTTAAACCCATAACCTTTGAACCCATAACCCTTAGTTTACCCAACCCTGTTACCCTAGACCCTAGTCAATTTCTCACTAGCCAAACCCCTCTTACCACCCCATTCGTTCACAAAGATGACTTAGAAGAAGAAATATATGAGGCTGATCCAAGCTTGGTAGAGGAGTATGAAGATAATGAGTCCATTGAAGATTTAGAAGAAGAGATACCTATAGGTGACCTAGAGTTAGGAGTCAACCCAGAATTAGTTGACCCAGTGGAAACCCAATTAGAAGTCAACCCAGTGTTAGTTGATCCAGTAGAAACCCAGGTAGAAGCCACCCTAAAGTTAGCTGACTTTAACGACATCCAACCTATAATGGAAGAACCTTTAAAGGGAGAAGACCATGAGAAATCCAATCCTACAATTAGCATCTTACCTGAGGAGCCACTAGACGAAAGCCCAAGTATAGAGCCTAGTCCTAAATTTATTGAACCCGATGACTTTATTAAGGAATTGGCTGATCAATACCCTCAGGAAGAATCTCATCCTATAGTTCCCATTGACGATCTCTTCCCTAAGATTAGTGATCCATCCTATAGTTCCCATCAACCCCATAAGGTAAACCTCATTAGTCTAGGACTAATTCGTGACACACCTTCTTGCATTCCATTCTATCCAATCAATCTCGAACCCTTTTCCTGCCAGACTAACCCTGAATCCACCTCTTATTTTTTGCCTTTTCTTAAGTTTTTCTATATTTCTTTAACCATTCACCTGCATCATGTAGAGGTTTGCATGTTACATTCATTCCTTGCACATGTTAGGTTTGCATCATACTTCTTGCATACCCTTTGGCATTTACTAGAAGCTATAGTAAGTTTTCATGTGCATGTCATGCTAGGGTTAAACCTAGAGAGTCTATAATGTGTTAGGTTAGACCCTAGAAAGTCTAATAAAATTTTCTTCGATAGGAAAGTTTAGTCGAGTCTAATAGGTATTAGTTGATTCCAATAAAATTCATAGTTTTAAATTACATGTCTACACCAGCACTACCCTCTGCATAGCATATGCATATGGAAATTAGTCAAAGCTGAACAAAACTAATGAACTAACTAACAACTTGGCTAATTCCCAAAAGAAAGATAAAGGATTTTGCAGGGAATTTTGTAGTTGTAAAGAATTTTATGCTCGCGAAGCTGGCCCATCCAAAATAATAAAGAGTAATGGACCCAATGCCTATGTGCATGAGATACTACCTGATTTAGGTATTAGATCCACCTTCATCATCTCAGATCTTAAAGAGTCTAGGGAGCCAGCAGCGATACCTAGCGAGCACCTTGAGCCTATCCCTCCCTCTGAGAGAGAACTCGCCATAGAGTGTCCATATATAATTGGCCAAATAGTGAGAAAAAGATTGAGAGAATCCTGGACGATCAAGCCATATGTACCCAGAATCATGGCTATCAGAGGTACCTGGTCTAGTGGCAAGGTTGGCCAGAATCTGAGGACTCGTGGATCACCCATGAGGATCTGCAGCACCTCAACCCAGACCTACTCGAGCACTATGAGAGCCAAGTTATCCCACACTCGATGGGGTCGAGTTCCTCCTACCCCGGGAGAATTGGTGGGGGCACCAGGATTAGACACAGATTACTGGGGCCTATTTGGTTTACCTAGCCATGTGTCAAATTTTGTAATCAACTAGAATTATGTCCTGTAATAATTTGAGGTTAGTTGATTTGTCTCAACCCTCAACCTAGTCATTATTTTGAGTCCTGTATATCAGTTATGAGTCCAATATGAGCTCAATTTTTGTACAAGAGAGGAGGTTACCATATTTTGAAGTTCCACCAGGCTACATCCAGGAGTCAGAGGCCACTACATCAACCCATTGGATTTTGTGTGACAATCCAAGATCCAAGATGCTTTTGGAAACCCTATTTCCTTCCAAATGCCCTCCATATGCCCAGATTCCTTCCATATGGCCAGAGCATATTCTCAGAATAGGGCACCCATGATTTCAGAGGTCCACCTGTATCCAAGTCCAAAGAAATCAAGCCCAGGTGCCAAGCCCAAGCCCTTAAAAAGAAAGATTCCAGGGAATATTCCTGCTACTAGGCTAACAGGCCATCCCAACTTCCAGAGGCCCAAAGCCATGCACCCAAGCCCCTTTGGGTTAGCCCCTTGCTGCTCCTAGAGGCCCAACACATCCCCCTAGGCATCCTTGAAGTGTTGACCAAGTCCAAGAGGTGTCCTTGAGTGGAATAGTCAAAGCATGAAGGAAAAAGGAGAAGACTAGGTCAATTCCTAACCTAATGGGGATTTGTTTTTCTAACCTACCTAGGAAAGGACTTGTATTCTAATTTGGAAGAGGACTTGTAACCCAAGTGTAACCATGGTTAGTGAGGGCATGGAAACTTTATAAATACCCCACCCCTCCCCTTCTTGTAAGCATCTCTTTCTTATGAATACAACTTGCTGAAATTTTGAGTTATTACCTTGTGTTGGTATTTTGTTTTGGTTCTTTAGGTTGTGTTTTTGTGTTTGGACGAATTCCTTGCTGCCCTAGCATCCTTCCACACCCTAACTCACTACCATCCAAGCCTTCACACATCCAAGAAGGAGTGCCCTAGGTCGCCAAGCAAGGAGATCTTCAACAAGCTTCAAACAGCCATCTTCTAACCCTAATCCTGATTCCTTTCAACCCATAGTACCTTAGTTTTTAATTGCTGTTTTGATTAACCCTAATGCTTGTAGGATCCCCAAGGTGCTTCCCCTCCCTTGAGGGGGCCTTCTTTGCTGCCCGAACCACCCAGATTCGCCATCAGATTCAAGGGAAACAAGGCTTCTTCTTCCAGGCTTCGATCAGAGTTGTGAGTGATCTCTTCTGCTTCTAAATCTCAATCTCTGACTGGTAAGAAACCTTCCCAACTCTTATTTTCTGATTTGATGAAGACAAACTATCCTAAACCAGAAGTTTCTCAACTCTCGAGTCCTAGATATTTCATTAGTTTGTATGAGTTCGCCTGCGATCCGATGAATCTTTGCACTGCTAGTCTTTCCGCTAGTTCTAGCTTTATTTTGGATATCTAGCCTGCAAATAAATTTATAAAAATCATAAAAAATATTTTACCATTTTCCATGCATGTTTAGTAGTCTTAGAGTTGTAATTGGTGGGGGCACTAGGATCAGACACAGATTACTGGGCCCTATTTGGTTTACCTAGCCATGTATCAAATTTTGTAATCAACTAGAATTGAGTCCTGTAATAAGTTAAGGTTAGTTGATTTGTCTCAACCCTCAACCTAATCATTATTTTGAGTCCTGTATATCAGTTATGAGTCCAATATCAGCTCATTTTTTGTACAAGAGAAAATGTTACCATATTTTGGAGTCCCACCAGGCCATATCCAGGAGTTAGAGGCCACTACATCAGCCCATTGGATTTTGTGTGACAACTCAGGATCCAAGATGCTTCCGGTAACTCTGATTCCTTCCAGATACCCTCTAGATGCCCAGATTCCCTTTCAGATGCCAGAGCATATTCTCAGAATAGGGCACCCATGATTCTAGAGGTCCACCTGCATCCAAGCCCAAACAAATCAAGCCCAGGTTCCAAGCCCAAGCCCTTAAGAAGTAAGATTCCACGGAATATTCCTACTACCAGGATAACAGGCCATCCCAGCTTTCAGAGGCCCAATCCCATGCACCCAAGCCCCTTTGGGCCGGCCCTTGCTGCTCCTAGAGGCCCAACATGCCCCCCTAGGCATCCTTGAAGTATTGACCAAGTCCAAGAGGTGTCCTTGAGTGGAATAGTCAAAGCATGAAAGAAAAAGAAGAAGACTAGATCAATTTCTAACCTAATGGGAATTTGTTTTTCTAACCTAGCTAGGAAAGGACTTGTATTCCAATTGGGAAGAGAAATTGTAACCCAAGTATAACCATCGTTAGTGAGGGCATGGGAACTCTATAAATACCCCACCCCTCCCCCTCTTGTAAGCATCTCTTTCTTATGAATACAACTTGCTGAAATTTTGAGTTATTATCTTGTGTTGGTATTTTGTTTTGGTTCTTTAGGTTGTGTTTTTGTGTTTGGACGAATTCCTTGCTACCCTAGCATCCTTCCACACCCTAACTCACTACCATCCAAGCCTTCACACATCCATGAAGGAGTGCCCTAGGCCGCCAAGCAAGGAGATCTTCAACAAGCTTCAAACAGCCATCTTCTAACCCTAATCCTGATTCCTTTCAACCCATAGTTCCTTTACTTATTTTTTAATTACTGTTTTGATTAACCTTGATGCTTGTAGGATCCCCGAGGTGCTTCCTCTCCCTTGAGGAGGCCTTCTTTGCTGCCCGAACCACCCAGATTTGCCATCAGATTCAAGGAAAACAAGGCTTCTTCTTCCAGGCTCCGATCGGAGTTGTGAGTGATCTCTTCTGCTTCTAAATTTCAATCTCTGACTGATAAGAAACCTTCCTAACTCTTATTTTCTGATTTGATGAAGACAAACTATCCTAAACTGGGAGTTTCTCAACTCTCGGGTCCTGGATATTTTATTAGTTTGTATGAGTTCGCCTGCGATCCGATGATTCTTTGCACTGCTAGTCTTTCTGATAGTTCTTGCTTTATTTTAGGAATATAGCCTGTAAATAAAATTATAAAATTTTTTAAAAAATATTTTACTATTTTTCATGCATGTTTAGCAGTCTTAGAGTCGTCTCAGATCAGTGGTCCTTTAACCAGGTTCACGATCAAAGGATACATTGTACTGGATGGCAATGTATCAAGTGTAGGTTGTTGTGGTTCACATCGTTTGGTTGTCCTCTTGACCAAAGGAGTGTAGTGACACTGATGTGATCTGCACGTGGGATATATGATATCTCATTGAACGTGACTCCGTGTAGCACCTTTCTACCAAAGGGATACTCATGATTGGATATGGGTATATGTGTCCCTCCGACCTGAGGTGATCATGGTAGCTTGCAAGTAACTCCCTGTGCTTTGGTGCCGGACTACCCGGATTTCTAATCCGGTGATGGAAGGTTTCTGGGTATAGGTAAGTACTTGTGGAGCAATGGTGGACCAAGATGGAATTGACCTATCCAAATAGTTTGGATTGAATGTCTTATAGTGTCTCAATTTAGCAAATCCTCGACCAGGGTAGTCCTAGTGAGGAGTCACTGGACTTGCGAGGTTGAGACATGTTGTGAATTGACTTAGCTAGGGTTGGCAATCTAACCCTAAGTCTTCCTGAGCATTAGTGGTCAAAGGTATGAATTATATGGTAACCATATGCTAGAGGTTCGATTGATTGATCTTGCATCTTGGACCTATCCGGACGTCGGGACCCATTGCTAGATGGTATCTTATGCTGGTACTGGAATTGTTCCAGTGTTACCTCCTAGGTTCGAACCTATGTGGTCACACACCATAGAGAATTTCTTCCTGGTCCAGGTACCGATTTATGATTAGGAATCATTTTGGTAACGGTTTGATTGAGCACTCATTGGATTGACCTGGTTTTGGGTCGATCAGAAATTGTTCGGGTACACCGAGAATTGTTCCTAGGTGACCAGGACTTGAACAAGCATTTTATTAATTAGATTTTGATCTAATTGTCTTTTGAACCAGTTTAGAACCAAGTTGGGATTTTTGAACCGGTTGTGAACTGATTTTGAACCCATTTACATGGTAATTAAGGCCTGGGCAAACAGGGGATATAAGGCATCTTTTCCTCTCCCGTCTCACTCAGTTATTGCTAGAATTAATCCATCGATTTATGGCTCTTCACTGCTTGATTGAAAATGAATTCGATTCATTCTCATACTTGGTGGCCTATCTAATTCTCAGCAGGTCTCCTCATCTCCCAAAAATCACCATTTCATGGTTCTCGCTGGATATAAATTTATGGGCGGTGAAAAGCTTATAGAGAGTTCTTCTTTAGAGAGCTTCCACCATCCTTTCCACCAGTGATTTTGGGGCTAGAGTTTTGTTGAGAGATTGGGAGTGAAAGAGTTCTTTAATTCCTTGTTTTTGTTGGTGCTCAATCGGTGGAAGAAAACTTTATTTTGGAGAAAACAATATAAGAACACAGTGTTCTTTTTTTTCTTCCTCCCCTCTCACCATTCCAAGAGGTTTCTGGTGACTAGCATCGCACGAGAAGGCAGATCAGAGGAAGCCCAGGCATGTCCCCCCTTTAGAGGGTGTTCTCTTGAGCACCTGTGAGCTGCATCAACAACCATAGCTACTAGTTTTGTTTCCCCTATTTTTTGGTTGCAGAATTGCTGTTGCTACTCTTAGAGAAGAGATAAAGAACATTCGAAATGATTGAAAGAATGATGCATTAGCTCCATTGAAGCAAGTTCCATCAAGCAATTACCTTGCTGTTGTTGCAGAAGGAGAGACCAAAGTGTTGCCATTTTTGGTTTGGGTTTACTGAACTTGGAAGAGAGGAAAAGAATCATTCCAAACGGTTGCTCGAAGAAGAAGACCGGAATAAGGTTATTCTAGATATTCCAGCTATTCCAGCAGTTATCCCTACTTTATTCCAAGCAGGAATAAGGTAAAATTTCTGTTTTTATTTTTGATGCATGCCTAGATCTAGGTCTATCATATTGTTTATAAATATTACATGCCTATTTCATGCCTTCTTTCAGCTTTACATGCATCTTGAAAATGTTAGTTCCTATGTGAAGTAAGTTTTTTCCGCTGTTATTTTAAAATTATTTTAAAATACAAACTTGCTCACCTGCTCCTTGCGCTATTGCATGCTTAGTGTAGGCACTAGCAACCCCATTTTGCTTTCAAATTCCTCCTCCTTTCTAGTTGGCACATAAGTGCATGCCCTGCAGAGGTGATCCACATAATAATTGATCCTAGGAACCACTCCTTAGTAGGTTGCTTAATCCATTGGGACTCTTCTGATGCCTTTTCTACCTTTGGTAGCCTTTCCTTCCTTGCTCAGATCCTTGCTCTCTAGTAGAACACTCAGAGCCCTCTCCTAAACCTTTTTTTACTCTCTTTATCACTTCTTAATTTTCTTTTTAAACCCTTGTCTAAGAATGGCAGACATGTCTTAAGGAAAGACCTATGTCCTAACATGGGAAGGAAGAGACAAGGAGGATAAGTTGGCAGAGTGTAGTGCAAGAAAGAAAGATAATTCTAATACCTTCGGCATAAACACTGAAGGCTTTAAATAGGAGATGGGGGGGTGCCAAATATGGCTCTTCATCAGCCTTTGATTTGTCAAATAACAGATCATATAAGACCCTTCATGAAGAAGGTGTCTTATATTGAAAAATCGACTCTTCATGTGCCAAAAGGGCTTATACGAGTCCTCTGGATAATTTTGGCCTTTTGTCCTCATGCCATGTGGCATGTAACTGGTAGATAGGACTATAGGTTGCATGGAAAATTAAGTGGCTTATCTAAGAGATCAAGTCCCTTCATGAAGAAAGACTCTTGGTATGAATTATTGCGGTAACCATGAAGGTACCCAACCTTCACTTGTGCGTGCCAATTCTTCTCACCACCTAATCCTTTTTTCCACCAGTAATAAGCCAATGCAATCAGATGTAGAATAAGGCTTGGGATGCCTTGGTTCAGGTGGAAACCAATTCCCATAAGAAGAAAGACTCTAGGTCCTTTTGCGCACCAACATATCTCACGCAAAATCCAATTGGCACCAAGAGTCCCTTCAACTTAGGACTCTTCAAATAATTAAGATAAAGGCTTAATAAATCTTGATAAAACTAGATAATTGCTGCCTCACTTTGGACTCAACCCAATCTAGGATTCTCTCTAATTGGTTAGCCCACTAAGCAACCTTATAGACCCAATTCAATTGGGTTAGGAGTTAGGTTAGCTTACACATGCTAGTATGTAATCTAGCTAACCAATAAGGATCCCATGACCTTAATAAAATACCAATTGACTTCCTAGGTCAATTTCCTAATGTGTGTGACCCTTTGGATTTCACATCTAACTAGCAGTAGGTCCGAGTCCAAGCTATTTTGATCCAAATAAAATCAATTGACCTAAGTAGGTCAAATAAGACTGACCCAAGTTTCCAATTTGAACCAATTTCCAAATTGACTCATGAATTCATCCAATTTGATTCATGAAAACCTACAAGATATGATTGATGTCTAGCAACGTGTCATGCCTACCTGGAAGATGAGAAATTTGATAGAAAGTACCAAAATACCCTTTAGTGGAAAGTTATCGTACAACTCAATCTTTCGATCCCTCTTTATCCCGAATAAGTGATGGTTATGGATAATTGTCAAACCCTAGCACTTAGTTATTTTGAATCTTAATTTAATAATGAAGACTCTACTAATGACTGATTAGAAAATACTTCTAATCTCATCCTGCTTTGATCGAAGACTCCCTGAGTCATCAATCGAAGAGATTACTTTGGATAATATTTTCTCTTATTAGGAATGATCGATTCCTTATAGATCCACTCACATCCTTCATACACCTTCTACCATATTCTAGAATACCCCGTACATGACTCAATGTCATAAATGAGTATGAACCAAAACATGGCTTAGTGTGCATAAGGAACCATGGTGATCTCAGGTCTAAAGATCACTTGCACAACTCCCACTATGAGAACTATCTCTTGATAAGTAGTAAGACTTCCATAAGATATTCCCAGTACAGATCAGTTCAGTGAACTCATACCCTAATAAGCATCCTTATCCTTGTATTAGTGTCTCTACATAAGTGGCTATGAGACCAACCACCCTCTCCATCGAGCATACATAGGATAAGCTAGTCTTTCTGAAAACATCGATCCTCGAATTGATGATCCAATGACTAGGAACATTTTAGATTATGATTTATAGGAACTTATGTCTTACCATTATGATCTCCATCATAACCCTAATTCCTTTGCCCTAACCTATGAGGTTCATCATAATCTTTAAATAAGACATAGCAGTATGATGAAACAAAATATCTTTTATTAATACAATAATGTCATACAAGAATTGGAAGATTACAAAAAATATCCTTACAAAGATTGGCTTTTAGATCACTTTTATTTCAAGTTCATTGTCAAAACCGGATATCAAACTCAGAAGGAAAAAGAGACCGACATCAAGCCTTATCTTGGGGTTGGGCCTGGCTGACTTTGGTGTCGAGGAGGTTCCGCTCGGTCAGCAGATCTCGAAGAGCCAGGATCTTAGAAGTGACGAGCCAGTCGTACACTTCCTTATTGACTGGCTCAACCATAGACTAATGGTTGGGAAAGCAGTCCGGGTCACTCCAGACCCAGTCCACCCTCTCAATCGAGATTAACATGTACCTGCTCTTCCACTCCTTAATGGAAGAGGGTAGGTCGAGCTTGGTGGCCCACGGGCGAGGGATGATGAACCACTACCCATTATCATCTGGGTGGCAATTTAGGATGAATAAAGCCCTGAAGAGGAAGAAATAGGCAACAATCTCATGGAAGTGATAAAGAATAATAAAACAGAAATGGCCCTAACGGCATTGAGAGTGAGCTGGGCTGGGACCAAACGATAGTTGCTGAGGAAGAAAAGGAAGAAAACATGAAGAGGAAGATGAAGGCCCCCGAAGAAGAAGTCTTCATATAGGGTGATCTGGCTTGGGCCATTGGAAGTGACCCATTCGTCTGGTCCAGGGACTGTGAGCTGGATGAAATCAGGGATCCCATATGCCCTTCGGATATGAAGAAGGTCCTCACCGGTCATCATTGATGCAATGCCGGTGGGATTGTCAGACTCCTTGATGGGAGAGGAGGCGGGGGAGGAGCCGCAGGGGGTCCAATGACAATCCCTGTCAGGTGGGGATCCCTGCGGATCACTACAGGGACATCCTCCTCCTTGCTATCCAAGGAAGGAGGCCTCAATCAAGATGGCCCCACCTCATCAAAAAAATTTGTGCGACGATGCCCTTCACTGGAAGAACTCATATGGAATAGGAGGAAAGAAGGCAAAGAAGAGACAAAAGCCTATAAACCTAATGGAAGCTCTTCCTTAGCACAGGTTGAAGGAGAAGAGTAGGAAAAGGAAAAAGAGGAAGGGGGAGGAGAAATCTAACCTACTAAGACTTTGAATCCCTAACCAGAGAGATGGAGATGAGGTGGGAGCAAGAAGAAGCACTTTACAACAAAGTCCTTATCCCAGTTGCTCGAAAAACCCTTAAGGGGCGAGTGGACAAGTCATTTTCAAAAAAAGCCTGTAGCCCCCATCGCCTCATACCGGTCAAAGGCATGCACCCTTTCTCCTCCTTGGCCAACCAGGGACTGCTATGTGCCAAGATTCGATGGAGCCAATGCTTCGATTTGGAGGCAGTCGCTTCGGTCCAAATGCAACATTTATGGCCTCCTTATTGAAAGGGCTGACATGGTGCCACTTCATTAGTATGGATGCACGATCTCTAGGGAACCGGTGCTCGAGGTATTAATGGTATAGGAAGTGCACCCCTCCATGTCAGCATGATCATTACTCTTATCACCCCGAGCACCACATCATTCCCTGGGCTCGAGAGTGGGGGGCATCTGATGTGGCACAACTGCTAACGTGGAGCCCATGATGGCAATAGCTCGTGGCCGTGCTGGTAGGAAGCGCCACCTAGATGTGGCACCCAAATGAAGATCCAAAGGCGAGGTCAGCACCCAGCCGAGGTTAGCTCCCATCCGGGGTTGAGCTCCCGATCGAGGTCGTGCTCATGCTTACCAAAGACGAGCCCCCGGCCGAGGTCAGCTCCTATCTGAAGTGATGCGGGACTAATATGCATGCAATTCTTTTTGTATGTTTTATATGTGGGGTTAGGTGATTAATTCCTAAATTTCAGATCAAAATTAGTTGTAGAAAATTTTGTATGAATTTTTGAAGCCAAGCATGCAGATTAGAACCTAGAAAAGTACTAAAGAAGGATCGCCGGGGATGAGAAGCCTCGGTTAGGGCAAGTTCTCCTACAATATAAAGACTGGAGGTAGAGGGGGTGTACCTGACAACGTATAAAGCACCCGGTGAAGATCGTAGCGAAGGGATCTCTCGTTCCTTAATGGATGCGGCCTGGAAAACTGAGCTAAAGACTCGTGGATACCCGGCTTTCTGCTCGGTGGTCCGATTGAGGCTTGGCTGGAGTCGTTGGACTCGTAGGAACTCGGGGACCTGCAAACGACCTGTCAGTAGTTAGAAAACTCAGAAGAAATCAAGAAAATGAAGGAAAACATCAAAGAGAAGAATGTTTTGGAGGGAGCTGGAAGGATGGTTGGCGGCAGGAAGATGGTTGCAAACACCGGGAAGAAGAACTCTCAAACCCCTTTATGCACACAGCAGGTAATCACACAAAACAATAGAAGAACTTAAGGTTTATTTCATATCAAAAATCTCTCTTCATACAAGAGGCTAGGGTCCTTTAAATAGACCCTTAACCTTGGGCTCTAAGTAAGGGCACATAAGTCTTTACATAAGAATCCTTTTCCCTCTCAAACCCTAGATAGAAAATAAGGAAACATTAGGTAGAAAAATCCCTAAAAATTCTCTTGACTTGGCCAACACTCCAAGGACACCTAGGGGGGCGTGATGGGCTTCTAGGAGCAGCAAGAGACCGGCCCAAAGGGGCTCGGGCGCATGGGTTTGGGCCTCTGGAAGCTGGGGTGGCCTGGTAGCCAGGTAGCAGGAATATTACCTGGTATCTTGCTTCTTAGGAGCTTGGGCTTGGCGCCTGGGCTTGATTTCTTTGGGCTAGGATGCAGATGGACCTCTAAAATCATGGATGCCTTGGTATATGAATATATCTTGGCATCTGGAAGGGAATCTGGGCATCTGGAGGGCATCTGCAAGGAATCAGGGTTTTCTAAATTTTTCCTCCTGGGGTCTTCAAATCTTCAAGCTGAGTTGGACTTGGGCTATACTTCCATGTCTTCAATCTGGTTGGACTTGGTCTTCACTTGTATGATGTGGTCTTGAGTCTTTAATATGGTTGAATAGGACTCAAAAAAAATAAAATTAGCTCGACATGAGCTGACTAACACTGGACTGAACTAGCTCAACATGAGCTGACTAGTACAGAACTGAAACTCAAAAGACTCAAATAACAACTAAAATGGACTCAGATGGGCTAAGCCCTTATTACAGATGGACTCATAAATTATTGATCAATTCACAGAGGGTTGAAAAGCCTCTGTCTTATTCTGGTGCCTCCGGTGTCCCCATCATGAAGTCAAGCACCCGGTCAAGGTCATGCTCATGCTTACCAAAGGCGAGCCCCCGATCGAGGTTAGCTCCCATCGGAGGTCGAGCTCCCTGATATGGGACTATTTATGCATGCCAATTATTTCTTTGTTATTAGGCATTAAGTTAAGAGTTTGTATCCCGAATTTCAAGCCAAGATATTTAGGGAATTCTATAGAAAATCTAAAAAACAGGCATGCAGAAATAAACCCTAAAAGTGAAGAAACTGGACCGCCAAAGCTAAGAAACCCTGGTTAGGACTAGTTCTTCTACAATACCGCTACCAGAGGAGTCTAGGGGGTGTACCTGGCAGAGACTTGAAGTTCAATCCATGAAGAGTTCACTCTATGCTCTTAGATGCAGCCTGGAAAACAAAGCTGTTGCCCAGATATGGTGCTCAAGAGGGGGGGGTGAATTGGGTCTTTTAAAAAATAAAGCAATATATGTGCTATCTTTTTTTCAAATGTGAAGAGTGATAGTGCTCAAGTAATTGTGCAATGGAAGCAATGAAAGATAACAACAATTAAAGAGCAAAAGAAGATAGAGAGTAAAGCAATGCAAACACACAAAACGTATAGTGGTTCGGTGCACCTAGCACCCTACATCCACTCCCTAAGCTCCACTTGGGAATTTCCACTATAATCTTCTCTAGATTACAGCCGACTTATTTTACAAGGCTCACAAGTCAAAACCTAAGTTGGTTTTGTTACCTAGGCTCACCAACAAACCTTACACACTTGTTTTGGCTTCGGGCTTACAAGCAACCCTAGTTGGTTTTATCAATTGGCTCACCAACAAACCTCACACTAGTTTCAAATTCCCTTGAAACTAGGCTAACACAAATAGAGTATGAATACAATGAATAAAAACAAGACAAACTCCTTTTTGAGCAAAAATAATTCGATGCAGCTCTTGTTGGAGACTCTTCAAGTCTTCCTCTTGGAATCTTGGACCTCACTAAATGCCAAAGACTTGAAAGTTGGATTCCTCAAAAATAGAAAGCTTTTGGCTAAGGAATCTCTTGGTTTTTCACTCTTTTTGGCTTAGGATTGATTGAAAGCTTTGTACTTTTTCTCTCTTCTTTTTCACTTTGTCTCCTTGTCCTTTTTGAAGTTAGGTGGAGGTTAAATACTTCATTCAAGCTGAAACAACTCCACAAGACTGTTAGAATCAAAAAAATGGCCGTTTATGGCCGTTAGAAATCAAATCAAAAGTTTAGAAAAACTAGCCGTTATGCCATGAGTCGACCTCATGAGTCGACCTTTGGATCAAGTGTCGACCTCATGAGTCGACCTCCAGTTTATCTTAGGCAAAAATCCAGAAAACCATAGTTTTGCCCAGTTTGAATTCTCAGGCGATGAGTCCACCTCTGGTATCGACCTCTGGACAGGTGTCGACCTCTGGTGGTCGACCACTGGAGCGTGCCACTGAAATTTTGCCATGCTGGCCTTGCTGAACTTTTCTTTTCTTCATGAGTCGACCTCTGGTGGTCGACCTTTGGCAAGGTGTCGACCTCTGGTGGTTGACCTCTGGTCTGAAATTTTTTGAAACTCTTGAGAGGTGTGTGCCATGCTTGAGTTTCTTTAGGCCTTTGTTTCTTTTGTCAATTACTTCTTAATAAGAAGGTCCAATATGAAAAATTTGATCTTGTTTAAGGTAGAAAAGCTCTTTCCAAAATCAAGCAAGCTTGGTTTCATCATTGTACTCTTGATACCTTTTTTTTTTGAATAACCTATGGCCTAAAACTTTATCTCGAAATGAAACATTAGTCCAAACATATACTCAACCTTTTGTTAATCATCAAAACTAAGGAGCCAAAGCCAACAATCTCCCCCTTTTTGATGATGACAAAACCTTGAGTATATATGCAATTAAGTCCAAAAGCAAAATATAGCATTAAAAAAAATTTTCAAAGAAACCTCACATATATGAGTATATCATAAAAATTTTACTTTTCATCTACTTCTTTCTTTTTGTGAAAACATTCTCATGAGTCAAAAAGATAAGAACCATAATATCTTTACCCTACTCTATGAAAGAGTCATAAGAACCATATATACTTTACTATACTTTACCATATATACTTTACAAACTTTACTATACTCCCCTTTTTGTTAAGAATCAAAAAGTGCATTCTTTGTAGTAAAAGATATACTAAAGAAAATTATGTTCCATTACAATGAAGTACTTAGTTGTATAAAATACATGCTCCCCCTCAATTTGTGCATTCGATATAGCAAAGACATTCTAACTTGAGGGTTTAAAAGGATAAAAGCTAAGAGCTGGTATCAGACAGTAAAATATCACAAAGTAGATAAATATATAAATGAATGTATTCAGTTACAAAATTGCTTACATAGTAAGCACAAAACACTGATACATCAGAACATACAAAGCAAACTAGTACATCATACATCAAGCAAATCTTTGAGGCTACTCTCATCAGAAGGTATATCAAAAGAGATAGGAGCTGAGATCCTAGATAAGGATTTTGGAGTCCTATGAGTGAGACTCCGAGTCCTTAGAGAGGGACTAGACCTAGGGGTAGTCCTACGAGATCTATAGGTCCGTGGAAAAGACTCCGAAGGTGTCCTAACAGAAGTAGTAGCAGTAGGAGTAGGTGGATTAGTATGCTGAGTAGACTGAGCTGGAGTGTGCCTACTGACAAGCTCATAAGCAGTGGGATCATCAATATCAGTCTCTGTATGCTCCATTCTATCATCTGGAATGCCTGTAATAGTCTCAAAGAGTGACTCAATAATCTCAGTATCTACTGGCATATCTGTAGCTGGAGGATCATTACTAGGAAGATCAGTAGAAGGAGGATCTGCAGAAGGGGGAATCTCTGGAATTGGATCAGCAGGTGGAACATCAGAGCTACCTGCTCCAGGCTAATCTCCATCACTGTCACTGTAGCCACTGGAGTCATCATCATCATCATCATCAGCATCATCATCATCATCATCATCAGCATTAGAATGTGGAGGAGGCACTGTCGGATCTACAGTCCCTGGTGGCAATGCCAATCTCAGTAAGCTGAGGATCTGTCGGAATCTTGTATCGACAATAGCTGACAGAGCTCCAGTGTGCATGTCTGTGTGGATCCGCAGACCATGTAGCTCCTGTCGTACACCAGCAATCTCTGTCCGGACCTCTGAAATGTGATCAGTCACTCTCTGCTCAAAGTTCGATGTGCTCGTTGTAGTCCTCTATGGTGTAGCAGTAGCAGAAGGTGCTGGAGCTGATGAGGGTGGTGGCGTGAATGGCTCAGGCTCCGCAGTCTCTGACTCTGGTGCTGGACGAGGATGTGTACCATGATCAGTAGGCTCTGAAGGCCCTGCCTCAGCTGCTCGAATCTTCTCCTCCTCATCTGGCTCCTGGCCAGACTCACGTCGCACCCATCGGTCACCAATCAATCGAAATCCCATCCTATGCAGGGATTTCTCTCCGTATGTGTCAATATGCTGCAGCTGACTGAAAGGTATACCATCAAATGATACTCCATACTCCCTGAATAACTGTGTCAGCCCCATGCCATATGGCTGAACTAGTATCCTATGAGATGCTGCCTCTCCCATCTGCTGAAGCATGATCCTGGGAAGGTTGATGGGAGTCCGCTGTCTCTGGGACACCATCAACACTAGCTCACGCTCTGTAATAAAGTCGAACCTCCCGCTCTTTGGAATCAAGATGCGGGCGATGATATGATGCAGCACTCTTATCTCCAATGAAAGCTGGTTAGCGGCTACTGTGGAAATGCCGCTAACATCCTCGTGCTCTAAGATACATCTGAAGGCGCGCTCTCGGTCGCTGATAGTAGTGGCGGCTATGCCATGAAGTGGAATCCTCCAAACATGACTGATGACCTCCGGTGTCACTGGAATCTCGATCCCACGAACAGTAGCAGACCATCCAATGCCATCAGTGGCCATGGATGCATAGAACTCCCTGATGAGGTCTGGGTAGAATCTCTCAGTCATCGTGCAGAAGTGAACCAGACCTGCATCTCTCAGTACATCTCCAATTAAAAAAGTGATGCTGATCCCAGAAGGGTTTGTCCACACGTCTCCCGCTCGCAATGCTCTTCCGTACTAAGCTGGCTAGCACTGGTGCAGGTGCCTCTAGGGATGGCTCATGCTCATGTCTGGTCTTTCTTCGTCGCTCAATACTACCCTGGCCTTGTTCCAATCTTTTTTTCCTTACAGCCAAATGCTTCCTTGGACCCATATGGATGGAAGAGGGTAATTTAGGGAGAAGAAGGATAGTGCAGTGCTAAGAAAGAGGAGAACCAAGAATTTTGGAGAGGAGAAAAGGAATTCACAGTTGGGCAAATGAAGGAACCGTGAAAAGGTAAGTGAGGGTTTGTGAAATTGAGAAGAAAAAGAGAGCAAATAGAAGAAATGCACGAAATGGAGGGAAGAAATGAGTGTTTTCAATCGAATACCAACCGATATTTGAGGGTAGAAAAAGGCAAAAGCTTACGGTTGCCCAAAAACAAAGAACACAGTTAAAACGGTTCGGTTCAAAAGAAAATGAGAGGGGAGGAGAAGATTACCCAAAAAGAGGAGGGAGAGGGTTGGAAATCCACTATTCAGACCTTAGGAACGTTGGAGGGGGACCACACGAAGGAGAAAACGAAAAGAAGTGGAAGAAAAAAGGGCTTGTGGACGGGTTTTAAAAAACAGATTTTCCGTCCAAGTGTCGACCTCTAAAAAATTTCAGGGGTCGACCTCAAGTGTCGACTTCCGAAATTCTAAGTGTCGACCTCCGAAAATAAATTTGTCAAAATAAAATTTGGAAAAAAATTAAAAAGTTTAGAATGAATTCTTAGAGAAGCTTTAAATATATTTGAGAATTTATAAATCATTTTTGAGATATTTTGAAGGAAATTGAAGAGTTTCAAGCAAAAGGGTCAATGACTCCCAATTCTCTTCTGATCATGCAAAATCTATCTTCATTCAATGGTTTTGTAAATATATCAGCCAATTGATAATCAGTACAAATAAATTCTAACAACACATTAGAGTTTTGAACGTGATCTCTTATGAAGTGATGTCTTATTTCAATATGTTTGCTTCTTGAATGTTGTACATGATTTTTCGTTAAATTGATTGCACTAGTATTATCACATCTTATGGGTGTCTTAGTTAGTTTGATGCCAAAGTCCTCGAGTTGTTGTTTGATCCATAGAATATAGCACAACAGCTTCCGGCTGCTATATATTCGCTTTCGACGTAGATAGAGCAACCGAATTCTATTTCTTGCTGCTCCATGAAATCAAATTAACTCCTAGGAATTGACAAGTTCCACTAGTACTTTTATGATCAAGTTTACACCCAGCAAAATCAGCATCAGAATAAGCAATCAATTCATATGATGACTCTCTAGAGTACCAAAGACCAATTTCAATTGACTCAGATAAGTATCTAAATATACATTTTACAGCTAAGAGATGTGATTCTTTAGGAGCAGACTGAAAACGTGCACACATACAAACACTAAATATTATATCTGGTCTACTGGCAGTTAGATATAGCAATGAACCAATCATGCCTCTATATAATTTTTGGTCTACTGATTTACCACATTCATCTTTGTCTAATTTGCATGAAGAGCTCATAGGGGTACCATTGGTTTGGTAGTCTCCATCCCAAACTTTTTCAATATTTCCTTTGTATACTTGGCTTGGTTGATGAAGATCCCCTCTTTGGTTTGCTTAATTTGGAGTCCGAGGAAGAAGTTGAGTTCTCCCATCATGCTCATCTCAAACTCACTCTGCATTAACTTTGCAAACTCTTGACAAAGACATTCGTTAGTAGCACCAAAAATAATATCATCTACATAGATTTGTACTACTAAGAGATCATCATTTTTATTTTTCAAAAATAATGTATTATCTACATTACCTCTAAAAAAATCATTCTTCATCAAAAATGAACTTAATCTATCATACCAAGCTCTAGGAGCTTGCTTTAAACCATACAATGCTTTATGCAATTTAAAAACATGGTTAGGAAATTCATGATTTTCAAAACCAGGAGGTTGTTCAACATAAACTTCCTCTTCAATAAATCCATTTAAAAAAGCACTTTTAACATCCATTTGAAATAACTTGAAATCCATAAAATAAGCAAAAGCAAGTAAAAGTCTAATTGCTTCCAGCCTAGCAACAGGAGCAAAGGTTTCATCAAAGTCAATCCCTTCTTCCTGGTTGTAGCCTTTAGCAACAAGTCTAGCTTTGTTTCTAGTTACAATACCATGTTCATCAAGTTTATTTCTAAAAACCCATTTTGTGCCAATTATAGAAACATTAGGGGGTCTTTCAGTTAAAGTCCAAACGTTATTTCTTTTAAATTGATTTAGTTCATCTTGCATGGCATTAATCCAGTTACAATCTTTTTCAGCTTCTTCAATTGACTTAGGCTCTATTTGAGAAACAAAAGCTAAATAATCATAAACATTTCTGATAGAAGAGCGTGTACTTACTCCCTTTGACGGATCACCAATAATTAGCTCTTTGGGGTGTCCGTGTGCATACCTCACTCTTTAGGTAAAGGTTTTGGTGAAGTTGCATTGATCTCTTGAATTTGATCTTCATTTTCTTGATCATCATTTCCTTTGGGCACATCTTCATTGATTGTCAATTGTTCAAGCTTCTTTGAACCTGTTTCATCATCAATAGAATCTTCTTTTCTAGAAGATTTTTCATTAGTTTCATCAAACACTACATGAATTGATTCTTCAACTAGAAGAGTTCTTCTATTGAAGACCCTGTATGCCTTGCTAGAAGTAAAGTATCCTAAGAAGATACCCTCATCTGACTTGGCATCAAATTTACTGATATTGTCTTTGCTATTATTTAATATGAAACAGCGGCAACCAAATACACAAAAATATTTAAGATTAGGTTTTTGATTTTTCCAAAGCTTATATGGTGTTTTCTTCAAAATAGGTCGAATTAAAACATGATTTAAAATGTAACAGGAAGTATTAATGGCTTCTACCCAAAAATATCTAGATAAATCATTTTGGCAAAGCATTGTGCGTGCCATTTCTTCAAGAGTCCTGTTTTTTCTTTTTACCACCCCATTTTGTTGAGGTGTCCTAGGTGCAGAAAAATTATGACTAATGCCATTATCATTACAAAAAGCTTCAAAATCATGATTGTCAAATTCAGTTCCATGATCACTACGCAAAGAAATAATAGTGAGATCTTTTTCATTTGAAACCCTTCTATGAAATTTAACAAAAGTTGAAAACGTTTCATCTTTATGAGCTAAAAACATTATCCAAGTAAATCGTGAGTAATCATCTACAATTACTAGCCCATATTTCTTACCTCCCAAACTAGTTGTTCTGGTTGGTCCAAAGAGGTCCATATGCAATAATTCAAGGGGTCCAGTAGTAGATACTACTCCTTTAGGTTTGAAAGTAGATTTAGTTTGTTTTCCAAATTGACATGCAGCACAAATATTATCTTTTTCAAATGTGAGTTTTGGCAATTCTTTTACAAGATCCTTTTTGCTTAATTTTGAAATCAAATGCATACTAGCATGCCCTAGCCTGCGATGCCAAAGCCAACTAGTTTCACTTGCCTTGGCTTCCCTAGCCACTAGGCATTGACCACTTTCCATGGCTAGATCATCAAGATCAACCATATAAATGTTTCCATGCCTATGACCAGTGAACTTGATGCCATCGACATCTAGACTAGACACCATGCACAAAGATGATTCAAAAATTACTTTAAAACCCTTATCACAAAACTGACTAATGCTAAAAGGTTATGGTTCAAACCATCAACAAATAATACATTATCTACATAAGCATTAGGGGTGATATGGATTTTACCAATTCCGACGATTTTACCTTTTCCATTATCACCAAAAGTAATGTTTCCACCATTTATAGCTACTAGTGATGAGAATTGCTTCACATCCCCAGTCATGTGCCTTAAGCAACCACTGTCCAGATACCACATTCTTCTTTTATTTTTGGTTGCAAGACATACCTGCAGAAATTGATTAAGTTGAAACTTTAGGTACCCAAGTCGTCTTGGGTCCTTTAGGGTTAAACAAATTGGTTCCTTTTGGAACCCAAATCTTTCCAAAGGTACTTGATTTTCTTCTATTACAAATATATGATTTATGTCCTAACTTACCACATGCATAGCAGGTAATATTAGAAGATGCAGGTATGAAAAAGTTTTTGAAAAGTTTTTGCTGATTCTGTGGCTTAAATCCAAGTCCAGCTTTGTTAAAAACTGCATGTTGACTGTTTAAAAGCATACTTAATTTTTCTGAACTATAAGTAAACTTTTCTACAAAAGGTTTTACTTTTTCTAATTCTTCTTTGAAATTCTTTTTTGAAGCAACAATTCTTTGTTTTGCTTTTCAATTTTCTCATTAGTTTCAAAACTTCTATTATTTTTCAAAGAATCCTTTTCTTTTATAAGATTGTCCTTATCATTTTTCAAGGTCTTTACATGTTCAGTTAATTTCTTGTTTTCTTGAATTAAATCTTTAATTTCAGTTGAAAACTTGTCTGAATTTTTGGTAAGCTCTTGATTTAGCTTTCTTAATTTCTTATTTTTTAGTTTTAGTTTTTCATACTCCATAACTAAATCATCAAAAATATCATGTAGTTCATTAAAAGTAAATTCATTTTCAGGTTCAGAATTTACCTCATCATCTTCATTGGCCATGAAACACAGGTTGGCGACTTCCTGCTGCTCTTCATCACTGCTGGAGTCCTTACTCTCACTCCAGGTAGCCATCATGGCTTTCTTTCTCAACATCCTTCGACTCTTTTTAAGCAAAGGGCAATCCATTTTATAATGTCCAGGCTTCTTGCACTCGAAGCAGATGGGTGGATCCCTTTCTTTTTCTTTCTCTTTATCTTTATTGTAATCACCTTTTTGTGGCCTTTTCTTGTAGAAGCCCTTCTTCTTTTTCATGAATCTTCTGAATTTTCTTGTAATGAGGGCTGTCTCATCATCATCAGCTTCTTCTTCTGATTCATCACTTGACTCTTCCTTTGTAGTGGACTTGAAGGCTATGGCTTTCTTTTTCTTGTCATTGTCCACTATCTTCTGTTTTAGTGAAAGCTCATAAGTCATCAGTGATCCAAGAAGCTGCTCAAGAGGTAGAGTATTGACATCCTTAGCTTCTTCTATGGCCGTTACTTTCTTATCCCATGAAGCCGGAAGAGACCTGAGAAGTTTGTTAACAAGTTCACCATTAGATATAATCTTTCCCAAACTCCTCATACCATTTGCTATATTGGTAAATCTTGTATACATCTCACTAATACTTTCAGTTGGTTCCATCCTGAACATCTCATACGTATGAATGAGCATGTGCACCTTTGTGGTCTTCACTTGGTGTGTACCCTCATGGGTAACCTCAAGTGTATCCCAAATTTTTTTGGCAAAAATACAATTTGATATTCTGTTAAATTCACTTGGGTCAAGTGCACAGAATAGCAAATTCATCGCTTTTGCATTTAACTCAGCTTGTTTGATGTCATTGTCATCCCATTCTTCTTCAGATTTTGGGGTGATAATGCCATTAACCAAGTGAGTGGGCTGATGAGGCCCTTTAGTAATTACTTTCCATATATTATAACTATAGCTTGTAAATAAATGTGCATACGAGTTTTCCAGTATGTGTAGTTTGTGCCATTAAAGAAAAGAGGGTGATTTGATGCTTGACCTTCAACTACACCCATTCCAATTGGAGCGGCCATGATCTTTCACTCAAGATCGTTGGACCTACAAGAGAGTACCGGTGCTCTGATACCACTTGTTGCCCAGATATGGTGCCCAAGAGGGGAGGTGAATTGGGTCTTTTAAAAAATAAAGCAATATATGTGCTATCTTTTTTTCAAATGTGAAGAGTGATAGTGCTCAAGTAATTGTGCAACGGAAGCAATGAAAGATAACAACAATTAAAGAGCAAAAGAAGATAGAGAGTAAAGCAATGCAAACACACAAAACGTATAGTGGTTCGGTGCACCTAGCACCTACATCCACTCCCCAAGCTTCACTTGGGAATTTTCACTATAATCTTCTCTAGATTACAGCCGACTTATTTTACAAGGCTCACAAGTCAAAACCTAAGTTGGTTTTGTTACCAACTTAGGTAGCAAGGCCATGGAAGCTATGCACATCATGTATACTAGCGGGTAAAGGTCACTCAACTATGGACATAATCTTTTCTAGATTGGCAGATACTCCTTCGGGGATCCCCATAAATCCTAGGAAGATGACTCTATGGGTCAAGAACTCACATTTCTTCAAATTGACATAGAGACTATCTTTCCTAAGGGCTTGACATACTTGTTGAATATGACTTTGGTGGTCTTCCTTAGTCCTACTGTAGATTAAGATGTCATCAAAGTAAACCACAACAAATTTTTTGATGATCAATTTTAGGACTTGGGTCATGATCTTCATGAAAGTACTAGGGGCATTAGAAAGTTTGAAAGGCATCACTACTCATTCATAAAGGCCATCCTTAGTCTTGAAAGCTATTTTCCACTCATCTCCACGTCTAATTCTTACTTGGTAATAGCCACTCTTAAGGTCATCAAGGCAGGGAATGGAGAAATGATACTTAACTATTATCTTATTGATGGAACAACTATTAACACACATTCTCTAAGTGCCATCTTTCTTGGAGGTCAAAAGGGCTAGCACTGCACATGGGCTCAGGCATTCCCTAATGAATCCCTTTTGGAGGAGATCCCCAACTTACCTTTGTAACTCTAAATGTTCAGTGGGATTCATCCTATAGTGTGGGAGGTTCGGCAAAGTGGCTGCTCGGACCAGATCTATGGCATGTTGTATGTCCTTTAAAGGTGGTAGGTGGTCAAGAAGATCTTCGGGAAACACATCTTGAAACTTCCTTAAAAACTCTACAACTTCCTGAGGGTGCTTCTTTTGGGGTTGGTCATGAACTTCTTTAGTTGTCAAAATCCAAACTGGTGAACCCTTAGTAATCTCATGCTCTAATTCTTTGGCATTGATCAAATTTAGTCCTGGTTTCTTCTCCTTCAAATTGCTAGACCCTCTTTTGGTGCTATTTGACGCAGGAACAGACCCCGATCAAGAATTATTCCAGGGATTGGATCGTTGGTCACTAGGAAATGACCTTAGGCTAGGTTAAACCAGGCCCAAATTATTTTTTTTTTTTTTTTCTATTCAAATAAACTTTTTTTTTCATATTTTTTTCTTTCATTTTTTCCCCTCTTTTTTTTTCACTCTTTTTGTTTCCTTTGTTTTTTTTTTCTTTTCTACGCTTCAAGTTGACAGAGAGGACCGACTATGCTTTGATGAGCATGCATAGGGTCTCCTTCTCATGGGCCAATGTAGGGTCATGAGGGATCGACGATCCGACAGGGATCTCCACTGGTGACGGCACTGGGAGGCAGGCGATGGCTCAAGTTGAGGGAGGCATGGCTCATTTTAGCGATCGACGGTGATACAGATACACAAGGAAGGAGAAGGACTTCGACCATTTGAGCATTGACATTGGCAAGCATCGGTGGCCAGAGGTGAGGCTCGAGGTAGGATCTTTGACCATAGCATGAATAGAGGGAACGTACAACATCAATGGCATGGGAGATGGATCACACGATAGTGTCCGTGGCTTAAGAGGTCCGGCAAAGCGAGGGCTCTGTTGTTGGCACAGGCAGATCTAGGGCTGGGACAGTTTTGGTCAAGGGTGGTCCTGCTCACAAGCAGAAAGGGGAAATGGCCGACGTCGCTGGATAGGAGGAAGGAGGCGGTGTTGGTGTAGATCTTCTCATAGTCGAAAGCTAGGGCCATAAATTGAAATAGGGGAGAGGGAGAGGAGAGGAAGAAACCCAGGATGAGCTAGAAGAGGAATAAGAAAGGAGAATTAAGATGAGGATAAGGAGGAATAGCTATCAGAGAATAAGAAGGAGAGCACCGAGGGAAGAACCAAAAGAGAGAATAGTAGGGGAGAAAGAAAAGGAGAGGAGGGGGAGGAGTCGGGACACACCCAAGCTCTTTTCTCAATAAATTCTTCACTTCACTAATTTTATTCATGAAGAAACATGACCTTAAATAAACCAAGATTCTATCAAACTTCAGACTCCAAACAATCAGAAACAAATCCAATATACTAATCATAATACGTTAAAATAAATCCTAAAATAACTTTCAAACAATCGAGATAAATTCTAAAAAGTCCTAATATCCTAATCCCATAAAAAAATTTACATTATCTTTATTTGGATATGCTTTGGGATTCATGCTGCTCTGGGATCCATGCTACTCTGTAATGTGTGCTCATCGACTCCAAGATCTTGGGCCCCAGGGTTTGGGTTGGGTTGGCTTTAGGTTCTAAGCTAGCTTCTGGGTTAGGCTGGCTTCAGGTTTTGGGCTGGGCTGGGCTTCAGGTTCTGGGCTGGGCTTCAGGATTGATCTGGGTTGCTTCAGATTCTGGGCTTCAGGTTTAATCTGGGCTGCTTCAGATTCTGGGCTAGTCGATGTCCCCATCACTATCCTTAGGTGGTGTTAGGTTTATAACAATCTTCTTCCCATGGTGATTGAAGGAACAGGAGTTGGATTGATCGTACAGGGTAGCATCATGATCGTATAACAAAGGCCAGCCTTGAATGATACTACTAACTCCCATAGGAAGGACATCACACCAAACTCTCTCTTGATATGATTGGAGTTGAACAATAACTTGGCATCTTATCTTGATGGGGATGGAAGTTGAATCTATCCAAGATACCTTATACGGGTTGGGATGGGGAACAGTAGGTAAACCTAAGCTTTTGACAGCACTGGCAAAGATTGCATTTACATAGCTCCCGCTATCTATAATGATCTTGCACACCTTCTCTCCTTCTTGACAAAAGTTTGCAGGATGTTGGTCTTACACCAATCCTCTTGCTCTCTAGTCTAGGTCAAAATACATCTAACAACTTCCAGTAAATCAGATGACTCTATGGCTTTCTCATCTCCCTTATACTCTTCCATTAGGCTTGCTCTTGCTTCATACACTTTTTTTTTAATTTCTTCAGTGGGTTTAGGATCATCTTCATCTAGCCCTTCATGAGTAGAGATTGGGTAGGGCATTGGCTGGCATAGTATCCCAATTTATGATATTTAAAATAATGAACATCTAGGTTACTATTCCGCTGAACTTTAGGAGCCTTACCCTTGTCATCCATATGGTTCAATGGGATATTAGGAGTGGGTCAGTTTGTGTGCACCTAACTAGATCCTAGTTTTTGACTAGGGGCACTAATCTTGTTTGATTCAAGCCGACGGATTATGGGTCCCCTTTGAAATCTCTGAAAATCCCTAGCTATTTAATAGGCTTGCTCAAGGTCGTGGACATCTCTCAAATACAACTCTCTCTAAATTTTTTCATGTAGGCCAGCTCGAAATCTGGACAGGATCATAGCCTCAGACTCACTATACTACACCTCATGACATATTCATCAAACTTGGAAATGTATTCAGATACTATCCTATTGCCCTGACTCAGCCATTACCACTAATCTAAGAGTCTAAGGTACATTTCCCTAAGCTTAAGTTTCATGGCTCTCCAGGTAGCTATGGGTATGTCTCATCTCTGTCTACTTATATGTTCAACACTTCCCCACTATAGCCTAGCCTAGCGGACTAACCTGAGTTTGGCAAACTTAAATTTCCATTCTTTTGACATCTTATATCATTCAAAGTACTGATTCATATCTCTTTCCCAATCAGTATACACCCTAGGGTCAAGACTACCATCAAATGTAGGTGCTTCTAAATGAATGTTCCTAATGGCTCTTTTATCTTGGTCCACAAAGTCATTGTATGGTCATCTCTGGTTCAGTTCCATGGTGGGTTCACGATGTTGGAATCTCCTAGGATTGAGCGATGTTGGTAGGGGTGTTTCAGGTTCAGGTTTAGTATGAGTCTCATGGGCTCCTTCTAGGGTCCCTACATGCATCTCCATTCGATCAAGCCTATGGTTCAGTTGGATAAACTATTCAGTCATGGTCTTTAATAATGTTTCAAAGTTAGGTTCCATGGTCAGATTGGGTTGGGTTTGAGACTGCTAGTATTGGGTTCCTAATCTAGTAGTCATGCAGCATAGAAACTCGTTCTAGCGGTTTCCTAGACTTAGAGGCTTAATGTAGAATGAATTGACTGAGTACAATCAAATCTATAATTATCCTTTTAACTGGCCAGGTAAGAGGTGGGAGTGCGGGAGGCTCCCCTTACTCTCGCAAGGTCCTAATTAAAAACCATAGTTCTGCTTAAGGCATTTGCCGTTGGCCCCTAGCCTTAGACACTAATTTTCAAGAGTAAGTGAAGAATTAAGTTACACTAGTCTCAACATAATACCTTGAACTTGACTCATTGGTGTCCCTAGTCTTTACTTTAGTTACTACTCGATTTTAATTAGGGCCTAGGATCGATGCAAATGGGGGTGGTTGTTTGTGGGCCAAGGAAATATGATGAAATCCTTCCTTTATCATAGATAGAATTGCCCTTAGATATCTTAAATATGAATGCACAAGCAAATTCTACTCATCATGAAAACTAAATTATCTAAGCAATTTAGTTTTGTAATGTGCCAGAAAACTTTGGGGTGTTCAATATGCTAATAAAAGAAAATCATGCATTTTAAGCAATTACTTAGGCAAGTTATGCAATCACACATCGAGCAAGCAATTAGCACATCAAACCTTTAACCTAAGGATATCACGTTCGGCCATAGATCATTACTCCCATGGGTCATGATAGTAAACTTTCGTATACCCGCTTAAGAGGAGTGAAACTCTAGATCAAAGAATGAAAACAATGCAGATTTTTTTTTTGAAATTTCAGATCTGAAATCTATGAGGAAGATTTTAGCCATGGTTTTTTAAACTGGCAAAATTAATAAGAAATGCTAATGAAAACTAGGATCTGGAAAGCTATGAGCAGAACTTTCATATCAATCCTTAATGTGCAGAATTTTAGCATGCAAGAAATCTCAGCACTATGTATGAACTAGTCCTAATAACCATGCTCTGATACCAAATTGATACAGGATAATTACATGAAGAACATCAGCATAAAAGAAAAGCTATTTTGGATGAGCAACGATTTAGATCTATATGGCTTGTTCCTCCCAAGAAGTAGTAAAGAACATGTTGTGATTGACTACAAGAAAAGTAAAGAGCACTATCCCACAGACTGATCACCCAAATGATAAAGAAAGAGGATCTAAGGGTTGAGAAACCACTTATGATTAGGTCTAGTGCCTTCTTCAATAAGTCAGACCTAAGATTAGGGGGGGTTTGTACCATGCAATGATCTCTTCTCCATAGTTAGATCTCTCGCACTCGAGGGGTTGGTGCTGGATGAGGAGGCATTACTCTGGTAGATTCGTCGGCTTTCAGGTCCAGAGTTCCAAGGCAAGGATGACCTCCTTCATGGATCGAGATACCCAGGAGATCCTGCAAGCAACAAAGTTAGAGACCTATTGGAGAAGAGAATGAAGTGGAAAGGAAACTTTGAGTAGAGAGGAGTAGAGAATGGTGATAGAAGATGGATCTTGGCATGGATGAGGCTTGGCGTGGAAGAGTCTTGGTGAGGAGGAAGCTTGTTGCCTTGAGACTTGAAGGAGAAATGCTTGATGGCTAGGGCTTGGAGGAGGAACTCTTGGTAGCCAGGGCTTGGAAGAGAGATTAGGGTTTGGAACTTAGAGAACTATGTGTTTTGGGCCTCACACCCTCTCCCTCACGGAGCATCAATGTGAATAGCAGAGGAAGTAGATAAAAAACTCTTTCATTCATTAAGATTCATGTCTTACAAGAGGAGAGGGGGGGTACTTATTAATCACCAAAGACCCCTTTTGAAATTTGAATACATGTCTAAAATAAAAAGAGAAAAAAGGGGAACACCTTTCATGCTTAGGCGATCAAGGACTTCCAAGTGGGGCACCACTTTCCTTTCATCCTTGGTCAAAGATTTCCAAGTGGGGTGCCATTTTTGAAATTTGAAAAGCTTCCAAGATGGAAATAAGGAGAGAAAGGTGGGGGTGCCACTTAGTTTCTTCCTTTACTGGGGTGGCTTGAGTGGGGACCAGTGGTGGTGGCACATGATATCTTCCTTCTTTGCTTTAGTGGGGACTAGTGGAGGTGGCGTATGAAATCTTTGTTTAAGTGGGGACCAGTGTCCCTCCTCTTGGACTTGACTCAAATGAAAGAAAATAAAATTATAGCACTCAAGATGAAAACAAATGGGCTCAATTGACTTAACTCTACTACAGGACTGACATGACTCTAAAATGATGGACTCAAATGCCTAAGCAATCCATAATGAGTTTTGATTTGGGTGCAGCCTCTTTCTGATCTTGGTGCCCGCACCACATTTTCCACTAGGTGAACGGCCATAGGGTTGAGAGCTGGGAGAGCGGGGCTTCCGGCTGCCACTATATGTGGGTGTGACACTGACAACGGTCACACTTCTTTACAAAATCGATGATGTCCTCGTGCATGGTCTCCCAGAAGTATCCTTGCCAGAGTGCCTTGTATGCCAGGGCCCAACCTCCCACATGATTGCCATATATGCCTTCATGTGTTTCTTGGAGCATGTAGGTGGCTTATGAGGGCTTCAAGCACTTCTGTAGGGGATATGAATAAGACCTCCGATAAAGATGCCCATCCATCATCACATATCGTGCAGCCTTCTTCTTGAGAAGGCCAGCTTCCTTGTGATCTTCAGGTAGGGTGCCAGTGGTAATGTATTTGATGTAGGGGTCCATCCAGCTAGGTTTGATAGTAAGCTGCTGGACCTCTACTGTAGACTCGAAGCTGGGGGTTTCTAGATATTCGATGAAGGTGCGCCCTAGCAACGAGTCTAGTAGGGTTGCCAATCTGGAGAGGACGTCGGCTCATGCATTCTCCACTCGAGGGATATGGGAGATGTTGAAGTGCTAGAGGTTCGTTGTATTCTAGCGCACCTTGTCCAGAAACTTCACCATCTGAGATCCCGGGCTTCATACTTGCCAGAGACTTGGCCATCCATGAGCTATGAATCTATGAAGCCTTCAAGCATTTTATGCCCAACTTGCGGGACTAATGCGGAACTAAAATTTCATGCAAATTATTTTTATAATTTTTTTGATTAAGTTGTGTGTTTAATTCCTGAAGAATATATCAAGAACCTAAGTAGAGAATTTTGTGCAAGTAAGAAACTAAAGCATGCAAAGTAGAACCTAAAAGTAATAGAAAAAGTGGATCGCGAGGCTGAGAAGTCTCGATTGGGCTAGTTCAACTCCAATAAAATGACTGGCAGGAAGAGGGGGTGTACCTGGGAATGGTTGATATGCCCGGTGTAGATCGTAGATGAAGGGATCGCTCTCGCTCCCGGATACGGCCTGGAAAATCAAGCTAGAGACCGACGAATTCTCGGCTTTCTACCCGGTGACCCGATCGTTGCCCGGTTGGAGTCGTTGGATTTGTAGAAGCTGAGGGACCTGCAAATAGCCATTCTAGGGTTAGAAAACAAAGCAAATATGGAGGATTAATTAAACAACCAGTAAGGGGAAGGAAGGTTGAGGGTGGGCGGCCAGGGCTTGGAGAGATGGCTGGCGGCTGGAGACAGGGTGCAGGACACCAGGAAGAAGGAGAAGCTCACACAGAATTCCCTTAGCACACAGTAGGTAGCACACAGCAATTGGTAGAACTCAGTTATATTTCATGAATAAAAGTATCTTGATACAAGAGAGTAGAGTCTCTTAAGTAGACTCTTAAACTTGGCCCCTAAGTAAGGTTACAAGAGACATTTACTACGAGTTAGAATCCCACCCAAACCCTAGCTAGAATACATGGTAGGTCTTAGGATTGAAATCCCTTAATTTTCTCCCCTCTCTCTTGCCTTGGTCGACCAAAGGTGGTGAATCTAGTGGCCGACCAAGGGGTGGTGAGCATAAGTGTAGGCTCAGGTAGGCAATCCAAGAGGGGGGGTGAATTGGATTTTATAAAACTTTTGTACTATTTAAAAGATGAACTAAAGCAAGTATGTGCTAATGCAATTCAAGTGCTTGTGTATTTCAAATAAATGCAGCGAAAATAAATAAATAAAGAGGAAAAGAGCAATCACACAAACATAAAGATTTATAGTGGTTCGGTGCCAACCAAGCACCTACATCCACTCCCCAAGAATCCCTTGGGAATTCCACTAAGTTTGGTTTTATAACTTAGGCTCACCAACAACCTTTACAACTTGTTTTGTCTTCGGGCTCACAAGTCAAACCCTAGTTGGTTTCAAGGCTCACCAACAACCAACCTTGGTTTTACGGGATAACCAAGAACCTAAACAACTTGTTTTGGCTCCGGGCTCACAAGTAAAACCCTAGTTGGTTTCAAGGATCACCAACAACCACTTTGGTTTTCAAGGCTTACCAAAAACCTCTTTGGTTTTCCAAGGCTCACCAAAAACCTTAAGTAAAATAATGTAAGAACAAGTATAAAAGAATACAATAAAAGCTTTCTAAAATAAAGCAAATATCTCTTTGAAGCCCGTTGAGAGTTGATGAAGATCTTGTCTTCAAGTTGATGAAGCCTTTGATTGATGCTTGTAGATGTAGACTTTGAATGCTCTCTTTGAAACTTGGAAGCTTGAAGGCTTTGAATCACTCAACTCTTGAATCCTTGAAGAATATTCAAAAAACTCACCAAAGGATTACTTCTTCAATTTATTTTTAATGTTTATATAGCCTCCCAACACTTAAATGACCATTTTTAGCCGTTAGGGAGGAAAATATGACCGTTTGGAAGCAAGTTGGAGAAGTTCTTCAGCCCAGAAAACTAGCCGTTACTGTTTAAGTGTCGACACTTCACCTTCAGGTGTCAACACTTCAGCTTCAAGTGTCGACACTTCAGTTTTCAGGTATCGACACTTCACTTCCAAGTGTCGACACTTCAGCTCCAGGTGTCGACACTTCACTGAAAGAGCTTTCTGAAGTTTTTTGTTTGTCTCAGGCCTTGAGTCGACACTTCACTCTTCAAGTGTCGACACTTGATCCTCAGGTGTCGACACTTCATTTCCAAGTGTTGACACTTGCCTGTGCCATTGCTGAAACATCTTCAAATTGAAACTTTAACATCTTAAAGTCCTTCCATATTAATTCCAAAGTCCATATACTTGATTTTCCATTAATTTAAGGACTTTTTTAGTTGAAATACAAGCATTTCTTCATTCAACATGGATGAGTATTAAGATCTGAAAAATATACTTAAAATATAATTTGTACTCATATATACTTAAACATTTTGTCAATCATCAAAATCAAGACCAGAGTCAACAATCTCCCCTTTTTGATGATGGCAAAACCTTTAAGTATATGAATAGGGTAAGCTTAAAAAAGATTAATAATAAGATAAATATGTAAGCTCAAAACAATAAGCACCAAACTCCCCAACAAAATATGATCCAAAAAAAAAAAAATCTTCAAAAATATTTTTCAAAATATGCAAAATTTTTAAATTTTCAAAATTTTTTCTTCTTACTAATTCTTTCCTTTAGATAAAAACATTTTACATTCTTCTCCCCTTTTGCACTTTATTTTTCATGTTTATACAATCTTCCCCTTTTCATACTTAATAATCTTCTCTCCCTTTTTGACATCATGAAAAAGGGTGAAAGGCAATACAAAGTGGGAATGAAGTCAGAAAGAATAGCAAGTAGGTCATCAAAATCAATGCATGAAATCAAATAATTATAATATCAATTTAATATGATACAAATTGAACAAGATACCAAGGAATGTAAGCACATGCAAGAAATGATTTGATGTATATTATCCATTCGCCTTACTTGTTCATGGGATAAGGTCACAGCGGCACCCCTACACGTCATAAGAGAGCCCATTGAATGGGAAGAGAGGGTCTTTAAGCCCTACTTATCTCCTATGACCGGACGGCCATGGTGACTAACCCAATTCGAAGCGGTTACTAGGAATTCTTTTAAAATAATTTTGATACCAATAGAATATGATACCATTTAAATGTAACTCCCCTCAAAGAATTAGATTTGAAAATAAGAAGGAGTATCAGAGCAATATAAGCAAAGCATGATATCAACAAGATATTTAAAGCATCAAATATGATAACAAATCTTTGGATGCTCCCCCTGAATGTTATTCCTTCTTTAAAAATATGCATTTATTTCAGGAATAAAACATGAAAGCTTATGCATCAAGATTTGAAAATTTTCAAGATATTCTTGATTTTCAAAATACAAAGCATTTATATCACTTAAAAACTTTTAGCATGATTTCAAATTCATTTTAAGATGATTTGATATCCATACAAATGCTAGAAGTAATATGATATCAAGTCTAGCTACTAGATCAAGGGTTTGTCAATATGCATACATTCTTCTTAAATGGAACCCTTAACTACCAGTTCTATACTTGATGCAAATCAATTCTAACTTAAGCATAGATGCCAACAATGAAAGCACATAAATCGTAACATTTCACTTGAAATAACTCAAACACTATATTAATCAAAATCAAGTGAAAGTCTAATAATCATAAGTTGAAATCATGAGAGCATGAAATCATTTACATCAAAATAGTCATGATCACAACTAATGATTATTAGTCTAAGCTTGATTCTAATTAATCAATTAAAATATTTTTCAAATCAATATGCATTTTTAAAAGTATTTTTCATGAAATACATTAATCAATATCAAGTGAAGGTCTTATAATCATAAGTTTAATCATGATAGCATGAAATTCATCAACACCAAAAAGTTCATGATCATAGCCAATGATGATAAGTCCAAACTTGATTCTAATTAATTATTTAAAATAAATTTTCAAAGTAATTGATGCAATAAAAATTAATCTACATTTTTAATTATGGAAGGAGATGTTTAGAATTTACCAATATACAAAGTCCTTCCTTTTACCATTTAGTTTAAAATGTAGCTTGTCCACTTCTTTAAATTGTCTTGTACAACCTCTTTTCAAGAACTTCCTTTCTTCATGTTGTGTTGCAAGACATTCCTGCAAAACAAATTAAGTGGATATTTTTGGTACCCAAACTTTCTTGGGTCCTTTATGATTAGTAATTATGGTTCCTTTTGGAACCCAAACTTTTCTTAATCTAGAAGGATAAGCATTAAAACCACATTTTGAAGATAAATTGAAAGAAGCAGGAATAGAGAAATTTTTCAAAAGTTTTTGCTTCTTTTCCTCAACCAAAATATTTTTATCACATAAATCTTTCAAAATAACATTTTCTTTTTCTAAAAATTCTTTTTCTTTAGAAAAATTATTCTTTTCATTTTTCAAAATATAAATCTTGGCATTTAAATCATTATTTTTATTTGTAAGATTGGTGTTGTCAAGAGAAAATGAATCTACATGCCTATTTAATTTTTTGTGATCAATTTTTAGCAATCTATATTCATGCACAAGATCATTAGATGCATCATGTGATTCTTTAAAGGTAAAATCATAATTATTTTTAGCACATACCTTTTCCTTATTTGCCATGAAGCAAAGATGGGCAACTTCATCATCCGTACTTGAATCTTCGCTATCGCTCCAAGTTGCCATCATTGCCTTGAATTTCTTTTTGGCCTTGAGAGCTATTATTTTCTTTTCTGTATCAGCTTCCACAATCCTTTGCCATAAGTTCAACTCATAGGTCATGAGTGAACCGATAAGCTCCTCCAAAGGTAAGGTTTCTACATCTTTAGCTTCTTGGATCGCCGTCACCTTTGGATCCCATGATTTTGGCAAGGATCTAAGAATTTTGTTCACCAAATCAGCATTAATATAGATTTTGCCAAGACTTTTTAATTCATTAATAATAGTCATAAATCTTGAAAACATATCAGATATAGATTCATAATGCATCATTTCAAAAATTTCAAAAGAATGTACAAGCAAATTAATTTTAGTGTTCTTCACTTGAAGAGTACCCTCATGAGTAACTTCAAGTGTGTCCTATATTTTCTTCGCTGATGTGCATATAGAAATTCTATTAAATTCATTTAAGTCCAATGCATAATAAAGCACGTTCATTGCTTTAGCATTGAGTTCAGTTTGTTCAATGTCATATTCATTCCAATCCTCTTCGAGCTTTGGAATGGAAATGCCATTAACCAACATGGAAGGAATATGAGGACCACTAACAATGATTTTCCAAAGATGATAACTAATAGATTGAATATGGATGCACATACGAGTTTTCCAAAATGTGTAATTTATGCCATTGAAAAATGGTGGTCTAACACTAATACCTACAAGGGTTTCCATGAACTTTAGCTCAAAATCATTAGATTTTCAAACAGAGCACCTGCTCTGATACCAATTGTAGGCTTAGGTAGGCAACCCAAGAGGGGGGGTGAATTGGGTTTTATAAAATTTTTGTACTATTTAAAAGATGAACTAAAGTAAGTATGTGCTAATGCAATTCAAGTATTGTGTATTTCAAATAAATGCAGCAGAAATAAATAAATAAAGAGGAAAAGAGCAATCACACAAACACAAAGATTTATAGTGGTTCGGTGCCAACCAAGCACCTACATCCACTCCCCAAGAATCACTTGGGAATTCCACTAAGTTTGATTTTATAACTTAGGCTCACCAACAACCTTTACAACTTGTTTTGTCTTTGGGCTCACAAGTCAAATCCTAGTTGGTTTCAAGGCTCACCAACAACCAACCTTGGTTTTACGGGATAACCAAGAACCTAAACAACTTGTTTTGGCTTTGGGCTCACAAGTAAAATCCTAGTTGGTTTCAAGGCTCACCAACAACCACTTTGGTTTTCAAGGCTTACCAAAAACCTCTTTGGTTTTTCAAGGCTCACCAAAAACCTTAAGTAAAACAATGTAAGAGCAAGTATAAAAGAATACAATAAAAGCTTTCTAAAATAAAGCAAATATCTCTTTGAAGCCCGTTGAGAGTTGATGAAAATCTTGTCTTCAAGTTGATGAAGCCTTTGATTGATGCTTGTAGATGTAGACTTTGAATGCTCTCTTTGAAACTTGGAAGCTTGAAGGCTTTGAATCACTCAACTCTTGAATCCTTGAAGAATATTCAAAAAACTCACCAAAGGATTACTTCCCCAATTGATTTTTAATGTTTATATAGCCTCCCAACACTTAAATGATCATTTATAGCTGTTAGAGAGAAAAATATGACCGTTTGGAAGCAAGTTGGAGAAGTTCTGCAGCCCAGAAAACTAGCCGTTACTGTTTAAGTGTCGACACTTCACCTTCAGGTGTCGACACGTCAGTTTCCAGGTGTCGACATTTCACTTCCAAGTATTGACACTTCAGCTCCAGGTGTCGATACTTCACTGAAAGAGCTTTCTGAAGTTTTTTGTTTGTCTCAGGCCTTGAGTCGATACTTCACTCTTCAAGTATCGACACTTGATCCTCAAGTGTCGACACTTCATTTCCAAGTGTCGACACTTGCCTGTGCCATTGCTGAAACATCTTCAAATTGAAACTTTAACCTCTTCAAGTCCTTCCATATTAATTCTAAAGTCCATATACTTGATTTTTCATTAATTTAAGGACTTTTTCAATTGAAATACAAGCATTTCTTCATTCAACATGGATGAGTACTAAGATCTGAAAAATATACTTAAAATATAATTAGTACTCATATATATACTTAAACATTTTGTCAATCATCAAAATCAAGACCAGAGTCAACAATAAGGCCTTGGTGCCAATTAACTCCTCTCTTGGGCCTTGGCGGCCCAGTTTGCTTCAGGCTACGGTTCAGGGCTCCAAGGCTTCTGATTTGGCTTCCGGGCTTCTGATCTCTTCTACTAGGCCTTCCATGGTCTTCAAAGCTTCAAGCTAGGTTGATCCTTACTTGGACTGGGTTGATCTTTACTTGTGTTGAGTCTTCACTGGACTTGGACTAACATGTACAGGACTCAGAAAGAAAACTAGCTTAACATGAGCTGACTAGTATAGGACTCAGATAATAAAAAGACAACTCAAATATGCTAAGCCTTTATTACAAATAGACTCAAATACTACAAAGTAATCCACAGAGGGTTGAGAAGCCTCTATCTTATTCTGGTGCCTTTGGTGTCCGCACCAATTTCTTGGGGTGGGAGGAACTCGACCTTGTCGAGTGAGGATCACACTGGCTCACATATCTCTCGAGAATGTCTGGGTCGAGGCACTGCAAGTCCTCTCAAGAAATCCATGAATCGTTTGACTCTGGCCAGCCTTGCCATCGGACCAGGTTGCATTGATTGCCGTGGCCCTGGGTCATGAAGGCTTGATCATCCAAGATATGCTCGATCCATTCTCCTCTCTCGGGCCAATTTATTGGTGGAGAATCTGGGCTATGGTCACTCATAATGGAAGGACTAGGTTCAAAGGCCTCACTGGGTATCACTGTCGGTTCCCAATACTTAACCAGGTCTATGATATTGAATGTAGAACAGATGCCCAAAGCCGGAGGCAAATCTAACATATAGGCATTTGGTCCAACTCTCTCTATCACTTTAAAAGGTCTGGCTCCGCGAGCATGAAGCTTCTTAACGGTCCTAGGTGGGAACCTCTCAGGCCTAAGCCTAATCATGATAGAATCCCCAACATCAAATTCCTTGGCCCTTCTTTGGGAATTAGCCAGTTTCTTATATGTTTCATTGCTTAGGTTAATCTTTTGGCTAATATTCTTGTGCAAGTCTCTAATATGCTGTGCGAATGACTCTGTAGACTCTGAGACTCGTGCATGAATAGGTAAAGGAATCAAATCAATGGGGCAATTAGGCTTGTACCCATGGACTATCTTAAAAGGACTCTTTCCCGTTGTCCTATTCACTGAGCTATTGTTGGCAAACTCGACTCTAGGCAACAAAACATCCCAATTTCCAATGTGTTCACCTACTAGGCATCTAAGGAGGTTTCCTAGGCTATGGTTCACCACTTCAGTTTGGCCATCTATCTAGGGGAGGTAGGCTATAGAAAACTTAAGCTTGGTCCCTAATGGGTGCCAGAGGATTTTCTAGAAATAACTGGTGAACCTAACATCCCTATCTGATATGATGGTCTTGGGTAGGCCATGGAGTCTAACCACATTGTCTAAGAAAAGCTTGGCTACTCTAGATGCATCAAAGGTTTGGGAATATGGGATGAAGTGAGCCATCTTAGAGAACCTATCGACCACTACAAAGATAGAATCATGTCTCTTCTGGGTCTTATGTAACCCTAACATGAAGTCCATATTGAGATCCTGCCAAGGGTGATTAGGCACTGGCAAAGGTGTGTAGAGTCCAGTGTTTTGCTTTTGCTGTTTTGCAATAGCACAAGTTCTACACCTGGCTATAATCTGAGCAACATGCCTTTTCAAGCCTGGCCAATAAAATTGGTCTTCTATTGCTAAAATGATCTTATTCCTACCAAAGTGACCCGCTAAACCTCCAGCATGGGTCTCCCAAATCAAGAATTCTCTAAAAGAAGTTCTAGGGATACAGAGTCTATTATTCTGGAAAAGGTAGCCATCCTGAATGGTATACTCGCTATGGGTACTGGATGGTCCTAGCCTAATGGTCTAGTAAATGTCACCAAAGTCTGGGCAAGCTTCATACTCTTCCTTTAGTCTATCAAACCCTATGACTTGGGTGCTGACTGAGCCTAAAATTAAAGACCTATAGCTAAGGGCATCTACTACCTTATTGTCTGTTCCGGCATGGTGTTTCAGGACAAAGATGAATGCCTGAATATCATAGGTAGAGTACTTAAGTTTAACCTTATTTAGCTTCTCACTAAAGAAGGCTACAGGATGATTTTCTTGACTTAGTACCCCACCTATTCCTACTCCCGAGGCATTGCAAGCGACCTCAAACACCTTATAAAAGTTAGGCAATCTAAGGATGGGTGCATGGATCATCTTATCCTTAAATTCTAGGAAGGCCTTATTAGCTGCTTTGGTCCACTTAAATGTACCCTTCCTAATGCAATCGATTTTTGGTGCGATAACTGTATTAAAGCCCTTAATAAATCTCCTGTAAAAGGTTGCTAGGCCATGGATACTACACATGTCGTAGATACTAGTGGGTACAGGCCACTTAACAATTGCCCTAACCTTTTCAGGGTCTGCAGAAACTCCATTTGGGGTATAACAAAACCTAGGAAGATAACCTTATATGTCATGAACTCACATTTCTTAAGGTTGGCATTGAGGTTATTCTCCCTAAGGGTCTGGCATACTAGTCTAAGGTGACTAAGGTGGTCCTTTTTAGTCCTACTATAAATCAAGATGTCATCAAAATAGACCACAACAAATTTTTCAGTATATTCTCTCAGGACTTGGGTCATAATCCTCATAAATGTACTTGGTGCATTTGAAAGGCCAAAAGGCATAACAACCCACTCAAACAGGCCATCCTTAGTCTTGAATGCAGTCTTCCACTCATCCCGAGATCTAATCCTAACATGATGATAGCCGCTCTTAAGGTTTATTTTTGAGAAAACTATAGCACCGGCCATCATGTCTAACATGTCATCCAATCAGGGGATGGGAAACCTATACTTCATAGTTATTTTGTTGATGGCTCAACTGTCTACACACATCCTCTAGGTACCATCTTTCTTAGGGGTCAGTAGAGTAGGGACTGCACATGGACTCAAGCTCTCCCTAATGAAACCTTTCCTAAGTAACTCTCCTACTTGTTTTTGTAATTCTTGATGCTCACTAGGGTTCATTCTATAGTGAGGAAGGTGATACGGGATAGAAAACCAAAAAAGAAAAAATAGAAATTAATATTTTTTTTTTATATTTTTGATTTTAATGGAGAACTCAAAGGAAGCAGTAAAATAAACTAGTATGTCTATTACTCGTACAAGTAAACCTAAAAGCAATTAATAAATCAGGACCTGGTGGTTGAGAAACCACCGTAAATTAGGATTTTCAATGAATCAGAATTTATCGAAAGGGAAGGGTTCAGTGTTACCAACGTAGATTGCTCTTTGATGCAGATCCGGCAAGACTCTCAAGATCATCAAGCTGGGACTTCAAGATATTGCTTCCAGGCTTTGATTGTCCACACGATGCTGGTTCCAAGGCAAGAACAATAGATCTGGATTGTTGGTCACCTGCAAAACACTCAACAAAGAAACTAAGGTTAAAAGTAGAAAAAAAGGGAAAGGAAGGGAAGGGTTTAGAAGGGTTGGCTAGATATTTTTGTCGGATTGATAAATAGGATAACTAGGGCCTCGCACCCCATGATGTTTTGAAGAATAAAGGAAGGAGCCTCACACCCCGAAATGTTCCATAGAACAAAGGGAAAAGAGCCTCACACCCTGCGATGCACACAGTAAAGGAAAAATTCAGCATAATTTTGTTGGATTTCTCTATTAATTCATGAATTACATGGGGGGTGTAGGGGTATTTATAGACCCCTAACCTAGAGATGTAAGGGACTCAAATACAAGAGTTTCATTACAATTATAGACTTCAAGTTTACATTGCCTGGACTCCTGCTAGATGAAAAAACAAGGACTCTATCCATAGTTGGCACCAAGATGAGACTTTGATGGAGGGTCATGATCGCTTCTGGGTTGTTCATGATGATTGGACTCCAGTATCTTGATAATGTATTCTTCTATAGCTGACTGGACTCTTCAGTCTGGATTGGAGAGAACTCTAGAGTCATGCTGAAATTCTAGAGTCCTTGAAGCTTGAATAGTTAGCAGCTTATTTGAATGGAATGCTAGGAACCCTTGGACCTCCAACACTAGGTGAGAAGACAACTCAAAACTCCTTTGAAGTGGCATTGAACCTTGCTTGGCCAAACTCTTTTGGCATGAAATATTATGAGTAGAAGGGTGCTATCTGGGAGAAGTCCTTCTACTTTACTTCTCTTAAAATATGAGGCACCAATTATTTCTCTTCATGGGCCGACCAAAAGAAATTGTCTTGATGAGTGTAGCTTGTCCAAATTTAAGTGGTAGGCCATGTGTTATTGTCCCCCTGGTGACGTGGCAATAGTTGTCCTGAAATCATACAAACTTGACATGCAAAATAGGCTAGCATATGATAAGAGCTTGTGCTAGCACATGGTCACATGGGCTTATCTTGAACTAGCACATGGGTCTTGATTTGAGTCACATGGGTCGTACAATTGGTCTCCCCTATAATACAAGACTCAACAACTAATTTTTACAGGACTCAATAAATAACTAAAGTCCTATTTGATCAATTGGAACCCAATTTGATCAAAAGGGCAAGACATGTAAATACGTAGTTCAACTTGGTAAAAGAGGTTTAGCCTAAAAGGCTAAATAAATAAAACCCTAATTCTAGTTGGTAAAAGGGGCTAACCCTAACTAACCAAAAATAATAAAAATTAAAATAAATTATTTACACGGATAAAAGGGTTGGGTCCAGGGCTTCATTCACAGGTGATCCATAGGGATGTGGGTTCAATTTGTCGATATTTTTGGGCCCTGGTGTCCACACCAATTCTCCCCAGGTGGGAAAAACTTGACCTTGTCGAGTATGGATCAATGTCACTAACATAGCGCTCTAGCAAGTCCGGGTCAACTCTCAGCAAGTCCTCTCTAGTGATCCAAGAATCATCAGACTCATGTCATCCTTGCCAACGAACCAGTTATCGCTGGTAATCCTTGCCTCGGGTAGCAATGATCTTATCATCCAAGATCTGTTTGATCTTGTCTCTCCGGGTTGGTGGTATGGCAGGTGGTCACACTTGGGTTGGCTCACTCTCAAGGATATGGTTAGGCCCAAATGGCTCACTAGGAATCAACGTTGGTTCCCTATACTCGATAAGGTCTGAAACGTTAAATGTATTACTAATACCTAGTTCAGGTGGCAACTCGAGTACATAGGCATTAGGTCCTATTTTCTTAATTTCTTTGTATGGTCCACTACTACAGGCATATAATAGTTCCAGGTGGGAACCATGAAAAAGTCTCCTTCATTGTATTCCTTTGAGTCTTTTTTTTTTTGAAAAGATTCATTGCTTTCATTAATAATTTTTTTTTATCAATATGCATGTAAACCCTAAGCTACAACTGGGTTTATCCTTTGGTCAGGTGGGTGGCATGCAGATGAGAATGGTGCATGGATTCCTACTAAATGCCATAGGATTTTCCAAAAGTAAGTAGAAAACCTAATATGCTCAAAAGATATATGCAACTTACTAACCTCTATAAAATGTAATCTAATGGTCCTAGAAATGTTGGAAGCTTCTGGAAAAGGTAAAAAATAAGAATTGGGTTCGGGGTTGACTTGGTAGGGTAGGAAATAAGAAAAGGGTTTGGGGATTGGTCCTAAACTAATGAGGTTTACCTTAAAGGTTTAGGATATTTCTACAGGGTCTGTCTTATAGAAGAATGGGTCACTAATCTCAGGGAAGAGATCTTCAATTGAAGTCAAAGGGGTGACTTCAGCTAAGGGTACCGGACTAAAGAAATCTTGTCCTCAATAGGCTCTATGACTTGAGTCTCTTCTTGTATTTCCTCAGGTAAAGTCTCATCAGTAGGGTTAAGTTTTTCTTGGATCTCTTTTCCTAAGGGTCCTACTAGTATAGTTTCAGTCAAGGTATGGTCATGGTCAACTAACTCTGGGTTGGCTTCAGTCTGGGTGTCTACTAGGTTAGCTAATTCTGGGTCTATCCTACCTACTTCCTCTTTAATGTTATCCTTGTGAACTAAAGGAGTACTAGGGGTAGGTCGGCTAAGGGAAAGTGGACTAATACTAGGTTCCCATATAGGGGTACTAATCCTATAGGGTTTAGGTTGACTAAAGGGAAGTTGACTAGTACTTGATTGATACCTAGGAGTTATGGGTTCCTTGGATTCATAGGATATGGATTCAGATCTATGGTTCATGGATTTGGGTTTGTAAGAGCTGGGTTCAAAGAGTCTGGGTAGGTACTTTTGCCTAAGTTTAAGTTTTATGCCACTCCAGGTAGTTATGGATATGTCACTTCTTCATTTAATCATTCTTTCAACATCATCCTAATAAATTCTAGCCTGGCGTACTAATTTATGTTTAGCAAACTTAAACTTTCTTTCATCAAATATTAGTTTCCTCTCAAAGTATAGATCCATATCTTCTTCCCAATTAAGATAATCCTCAAGATCAAGATCGCCACCAAAAATAGGTGCTAGTAAACTGAAGTTCCTAGTGGCTCTCTCATCTTGGTCTATGGAATCATAATTGGGTCTCCTATGGCTAGTCTCCCAGATGGGATCATGGCGAGGAGCTATCCTAGGGTTGGGAGGTATAGGACATGGGGTCTCAAGTTTAGGTTCAGTACGGATCTTACGGGTTTTTTCTAGGTTACCTAATCGGTCATCTAGTCGGTCAAACCTAGTGTTAAGTTGTCCTAACTGTTCAGTCATAGTCCTAAAGAAGGTCTCAAGGTTAGACTCCATGGTCAAGCTAGGTTAGGGTTGGGTTCGAACTACTGGTATTGGGCTCCTAATCTAGGGGTCATGTAATGCAAATACATCGAACTCAACTTGAACAAGGGTTTCCTAGACCTAGAGCTCAAGTAGAATGGGTCAGCTCAAATTATAGCTAATTCAATAATTACCCTGTCCCCTGGCCAAGTAAGAGGTGGGGTCGTGGGAGGCTCCCCCTGCTCTCGCAGGGTCCTAATTAAAAACCACAAGTCCGCTTAGGGTGTTTGCCTCTGGACCTCTAGCCTAAGACACCAGGTTCAAGTGATAATCAGAGGATTGGGTGCACTAGCTTATACACAATACTTTGAACCTGACCTATTGGTGTCCCTAGCTCAGTTGAGCAATTAAGTCTAATTAATTTTAATTAGGGCTAGGACCGATGCAAAGTTGGTTGTTATGGGCCCAAGACAGATGATGAGCTCCTACCCTGATCTGAGATGCTCAAGTTCCCTTAAGATTAGGTTACTTGATGATGCACACACAAGATGAAACCCTAGATGCAATCAAACTAAAATAATTAAAATAACAGAAAAAACCCTAAACTAGAATTGCTGAAAACAGAACATAAATTCTTAGTCAATATTTCAGTAAGCAGAAAATCTATAGACCTCAATAATTCTTGAGAAAAATATGGAAAATACTTTCAATTATGTTGGATCCAACAAAATAAGAATCAGGAAATTCTGAGTTTTTCACATGCAAAAAAAATTAAAACAATAGAGTATGTACTAAAATGGCCGAGATGCAGAAATTAAAACGTAGATGTAGAAATTTAAAAAACACATATCTCTTCATTTTCTTCTTCAGGAGTCAATTCACAGCGGCACCCATACATGCAATCAGAAATCCTGTTTGAATGGGAAGTAAGGGTCTTGCAGCCCTACTTTTTTCTATGACTGGATGGCGATGGTGAAGCACCCGATCCGAGTACTTAAAGAGAGCTAAAACGGTACAAGGGAGATTAAATCCTAGTTTAACCATGCTCTGTTACCAAAACTGATGTGGGACAGAAAACCAAATAAAAAAAATAGAAATTAATATTTTTTTTATATTTTTAGATTTTAATGGAGAACTCAAAGGAAACAGTAAAATAAACTAGTAGGTCTATTACCCACACAAGTAAACCTAAAAGCAATTAATAAAGCAGGACCTGGTGGTTGAGAAACCACCGTAAACTATGATTTTCAATGAATTAGAATTTATCGGAAGGGAAGGGTTCAATGTTACCAACATAGATCGCTCTTTGATGTAGATCCGGCAAGACTCTCAAGATCGTCAAGCTGGGACTTCAAGATATTGCTTCCGGGCTTCGATTGCCCACATGATGTCGGTTCCAAGGCAAGAACAACAGATATGGATTGTCGGTCACCTGCAAAACAATCAACAAAGAAACTAAGGTTAAAAGTAGAAAAAGAAGGGAAAGGAAGGAAGGGAAGGGTTTAGAAGGGTTGGCTGGATCTTTTCGTCGGATTGATAAATAGGATAACTAGGGCCTCACACCCTGCGATGTTTCGAAGAATAAAGGAAGGAGCCTCACACCCGCAATGTTCCGAAGAATAAAGGAAAAGAGCCTCACACCCTGCGATGCACACAGTAAAGGAAAAATTCAGCATAATTTTGTTGGATTTCTCTATTAATTCGTGAATTACATGGGGGGTGTAGGGGTATTTATAGACCCCTAACCTAGAGAAGTAAGGGACTCAAATACAAGAGTTTCATTATAACTCTAGACTTCAAGTTTACATTGCCTGGACTCCTGCTAGATGAAAAATCAAGAACTCTATCCATAGTTGGTGCCAAGATGAGACTTTGATGGAGGGTCATGATCGCTTCTGGGTTGGTCATGATGATTGGATTCCAGTGTCTTGATAATGTATTCTTCTACAGCTGCCTAGACTCTTCAGTCTGGATTGAAGAGAACTCTAGCGTCATGTTGAAATTCTAGAGTCCTTAAAGCTTGAACAGTTAGCAGCTTATTTGAATGGAATGCTAGGAACCCTTGGACCTCCAACACTAGGTGAGAAGACAACTCAAAACTCCTTTGAAGTGGCGTTGAACCTTACTTGGCCGAACTCTTTTGGCATGAAATATTATGAGTAGAAGGGCGCCATCTGGGAGAAGTCCTTCTGCTTTACTTCTCTTAAAATATGAGGCGCCAATTATTTCTCTTCATGGGCCGACCAAAAGAAATTTCTTGATGAGTGTAGCTTGTCCAAATTTAAGTGGTAGGCCATGTGTCATTGTCCCCCTGGTGATGTGGCAATAGTTGTCCTAAAATCATGCAAAGTTGACATACAAAATAGGCTAGCATATGACATGAGCTTGTGCTAGCACATGGGTCACATGGGCTTGTCTTAAACTAGCACATGGGTCTTGTTTTGAGTCACATGGGTCTTACAATTGGTCTCCCCTGTAATACAAGACTCAACAACTAATTTTTATAGGACTCAATGAATAACTAAAGTCCTATTTGATCAATTGGAACCCAATTTGATCAAAAGGGTAAGACATATAAATACGTAGTTCAACTTGGTAAAAGGGGTTTAGCCTAAAAGGCTAAATAAATAAAACCATAATTCCAGTTAGTAAAAGGGGCTAACCCTAACTAATCAAAAATAACAAAAACTAAAATAAATTATTTACATGGATAAAAGGGTTGGGTCCATGGCTTCATTCATAGGTGATCCACAGGGATGTGGGTTCAACCTGTCGATATTTTCGGGCCCTGGTGTCCACACCAGAAGGTTTGGTAAAGTGCCTCATGGGACTAGATCTATGGCATGTTGGATGTCTCAAGGGGTGGTAATTGAGCAGGAAAATTCTCAGGGAAGACATCTTTAAATTCTTTGAGAGCTTCAACAATTTCTAGAGAGTGTTCCTTTGTTGAAAATTCGACTCCAAATCCAACCAGATTTTACGAACCAAATCTTCAAGAACAGCTTTGTTCCCGGTCAAGAACGAACACCTTGATCAACAAAGCAATCGCATAATCGTATCACCAGGTTGTGGATGACCATCTACCAGCAATCTCCATTGAAGATCGCAGTAGGATTCAGGTCTGCGAAGATTAAGAACACCAAGAACAGAAGAGGAGAAAAATAAAGGAATTTTCATGGGAGAAAGGGATTTCCACTTCCAAGAAGTTCGTTACACCATCACCATCCTCTTACGAGAATACAATATATATATACCTCGGTCACACATGCCCGAGATCCCAAAACTCCCCCAGATGGCACCGTTAAAAAAATATTTCACCTGACATACAAGCTGACTCAAATCCATTCGAGCTGACTCGTCCAAACTATAGGTTTCCCAACTGTCCATCCGAGTTGACTCAAATTCATTCGAGCCGACTCGTCCAGACCATAAGTTTCCTAACTATCCATCTGAGCCGACTCAAATTCATTTGAGTCGACTCGTCCAGACCACAGGTTTCCTGACTGTCCATCCGAGCTGACAAAAATTTATTCGAGCCGACTCGTCCTAACCACAGTCACCTATTCTGAGATGTGCCAACCAACAGAGTCGACTCTTACCACAGAAGAGCTGACCCTAATACTCAGACTAACCAAAATTGAGCCTAAACACCTAGGACTCATACCGGACTCAACCCTAGCCCTAGACACATCATGAAAAACCATGATAGACCAAATCAACACATGTACATTGACCCAACTAGCCATGAATGCACCACCTGAGACTCAACAATCTCCACCTTGGTGCTTCAAGGCTACATATGCCAAACTTCTCAAACCCATTAACCACATGCAAGAGTAGAAGCTATCCCTTGGTAGAGCCTTCGTAAGTGCATCCGCCTGGTTTTCCGTTGTATGAACCTTCACCAGTGCCACTTCTCCTTCCTCCACCAGCTCCCTAACTCTGTGGTACCTTACATCTATATGCTTGGTCTTAGCATGATAGACTGAGTTCTATGTCAAGTGTATGGCACTCTTGCTATCACTGTGCAGGACCACCATACACAATTTCACCCCCATTTCAGACACTAGCCTTCTCAGCCATAGTGCTTCCTTTGCAGCTTCAGTAATCCCTATATACTCCGCTTCTGTTGTAGACAAAGCAGTAATAGATTGAAGGGTTGATCTCCAAGAAACTGGTCCACCATACATGAAAAGAGATAACCTGTTATAGACCTTCTTGTATCAAGATCATCTGCATAGCTTGCATCAACAAACCCTTCCAGAGGACCTGAATCCTTACATGATTCTATGGAGTTCCATCCTTGTCCTTCACGCTGCCCTCCAAATACCAGTCCATGTCTTTGAGTCCCTTGCAGATATCTCAAAATTCACTTCAATGCCTTCCAGTGTTCCTTCCCAGGATTAGCAATGTACCTGCTCACCTGGCTTACAGCATATGCTATGTCCGGCCTGCAACAAACTGACCATTGCATTAGCATTAGCATGAGGAACTCTTTTCATGTGCTCTTTCTCCTCCTCTGACTGGGGGCACTATTTTTTCGAGAAAGAAATATGCCCTGGTAATGGTGTTTCCACAAGTTTGGCCTTATCCATCCCAAACCTCTCAAGTACCCTTTTAATGTACCCACCTTGTGACAAATGGAGTATTCCTTTGCATCTATCTTTGCAAATCTCCATTCCAAGGATTTTCTGAGTTGATCCTAAGTCTTTCATCTCAAATTCCTAAGATAATTCTCTCTTCAGCCCTTTCATGCTATCATACTTTTGCTGGCTATCAACATATCATCCACATACAGAAGTAAATACAGAGCATCCATAGTATCCACATCCTTCACATAGACACAATGATCATGTTCACATCTAAGAAATCCAAGGCTCAAGATAAATGTGTCAAATCTGTGATACCATTGATGAGGTGATTGTTTCAATCCATACAATGACCTCTGAAGTAGACATACCTTGTTCTCCTGTCCAATCTCAATGAAGCCATCAGGTTGCTTCATATAGATTTTCTCTTCCAGTCTTCCATGTAAAAAGGCTATCTTCACATCCATCTGCTCCAATTCCAAATTATGTTTTGCCACCAAAGACAACAATGCCCAAATTGAAGTATGGCGTACCACAGGAGAAAACACTTATGTGTAGTCAACTCCTTCTTTCTGTGAGTATCCCTTAGCTACTAATCTTGCCTTGTATCTCACTCCACCTTGCTCTGAAGGTAATGATTTCTTAGTGAACACCCATTTGGAGCCAATAGAATGAGCATCTCTAGGTAGATCCACCAGCTGCCATGTTTGATTTCTCCTGAGAGATTCCATCTCTTCCATCATGCATTGCATCCATGACTCTTTATCAGGACTTTACATGGCTTCTACAAAACTTTTGGGATCTCCTTCATAGATATAAGAGCATATGAAATTGCTTCATTGATGGGGGACCAAATATGCATGCAATTTTTTTTGTATGTTTTACATGTTGAGTTAGGTGATTAATTCCCAAATTTCAGATCAAAATTATTTGTAGGGAATTTTGTATGAATTTTTGAAGATCAGCATGCAGATTAGGACCTAGAAAAGTAGCAAAGAAGGACCGTCGGGGCTGAGAAGCCTCAGTTAGGGCAAGTTCTCCTACAATAAAACTACTGGAGGTAGAGGGGTGTACCTGACAACATCTCTGAAGATCGCAGCGAAGGGGTCTCTCGTTCCTCGATGGATGCGGCCTAGAAAACTGAGCCAAAGACCCACGGATACCCGGCTTTCTGCTCAGTGATCCGATTGAGGCTTGGCTGGAGTCGTTGGATTCGTAGGAACTCAGGGACCTGCAAACGACCTGTCAGGGGTTAGAAAGCTCACAAAGGAACAAGAAAACAAAGTAAAAATAGCAAGGGAAGGCTTCTTTTGGAGTGGGCATCCAGGGATCTGGAGGGTTTGTTGGCAGCAGGAAGATGATTGCAAACACCGGGAAGAAGAACTCTCACAAACCCCTTTATGCACACAGCAGGGTATCATACAACTCAATAGAAGAACTCAAGGTTTTCATTCATCAAAATTCTCCTCATACAAGAGGCTAGGGTCCCTTAAATAGACCCTTAACCTTGGGCTCCAAGTAAGGGTACATAAGTCTTTACATAAGAATCCTTTTCCCTCTCAAACCCTAGCTAGAAAATAAGGAAATATTAGGTAGAAAAATCCCTAAAAGTTTTCTTGACTTGGTCAAGACTCCAAGGATGCCTAAGGGGGCGTGTTGGGCTTCTAGGAGCAGCAAAAGGCCGGCCCAAAGGGGCTTGGGTGCATGGGTTTGGGTCTCTGGAAGCTGGGGTGGCCTGGTAGCCAGGTAGCAGGAATATTCCCTGGTATCTTGCTTCTTAGGGGCTTGGGCTTGGCACCTGGGCTTGATTTCTTTGGGCTAGGATGCAGATGGACCTCTGGAACCATGGATGACCTTATCTATAAATATACTTTGGCATCTGGAAGGGAATCTGGGAATCTGGAGGGCATCTGCAAGAAATCAGGGTTTTCTGAATTTTCCTCCTGGGGTCTTCAAATCTTCAAGCTGGGTTGGACTTGTGCTATACTTCCATGTCTTCAATCTAGTTGGACTTGGTCTTCACTTGTATGATATAGTCTTGAGTCTTCAGTATGCTTGGACAGGACTCAAAAAAATAAAATAAGCTCAACATGAGCTGACTAGCATTGGACTGAACTAGCTCAACATAAGCTGACTAGTACAGAACTGAAATAACAACTCAAAAGACTCAAACAACAACTAAAAAAAGGACTCAGATGGGCTAAGCCCTTATTACAGATGGACTCAAAAATTATTGATCAATTCACAGAGGGTTGAGAAGCCTCTGCCTTATTCTGGTGCCTTTGGTGTCCGCACCAATTCTCCCGGGGTGGGAGGAACTCGACCCTGTCGATTGAAGATCAGACTGGCTCACATATCTCTCGAGAAGGTCTGGGTTGAGGCGTTGCAAGTCCTCTCGAGAAATCTACGAATCGTCCAACTCTGGCTGGCCTTGCCATCGGATCAGGAAGCATGATAGTCATGGCCCCGGGTCGTGATGGCTTGATCGTCCAGGATGCGCTCGATCCGTTCTCCTCTCTCAGGCCAATTTGTTAGTGGACACTCTGGGTTAGGGTCACTCACAATGAAAAGGAATAGGTCCAAAGGTCTTACTAGGTATCGCTGCCAGTTCCCTATACTCAACCAGGTCTGTAATATTGAAGGTAGAACTAATGCCCAAATCCGAAGGCAAGTCTAACACCTAGGCATTTGATCCAATCCTTCTCTATCACTTTAAAAGGTCCGGCTCTGCGAGCATGAAGCTTCTTTTAGGCCTAAGCCTAACCAAGATAAAATCCACTACATCAAATTTTTTGATCCATCTTCGGGAATTAGCCAGTTGTTTTAACATTAGTGCGGGTGGTGAACATGCTAGGCACATGCAGACTCCTAACAAGATGATGCAAAGGACTCATACTGACACCTAACAGACTCGACTATGCATTCCTATCGAAGGAAATTTTATTGAACTCTTTGGATCTAAACCTAATAGATTATAGGTTCTCTAGGTTTGATCCTAGCTTGACATGCACATGAAAATTTACAGTGAACTCCTAGCAAATTTCAAAGAGTATGCCAGAAGTAAGATGCAAACCTAACATGCATGATGAATGCATGCAGTATGCTAATCTCAGCTAAATGCAATCTAATGATCCTAGAAATGCTGGAGGTGTCAAGAAAGGGCAGAAAATAGGAAGTGGGTTCAGAATTAGTTTGGTAAGGTAGAGAAAAAGGTTCATGGTTAGTTGGATAAAGTAGGATAAAAGACGGGGTGTCAGGAACTAATCCTATACTAATGAGGTTAACCTTACGAGGTTGAGCTATATCTATAGGGTTTGCATAATGGAAGGATGGGTCGCCAATTTCGAGGAAGAGGTCCTTAATGGGAACTATAGGAGGGGACTCATCTTGAAGGTATTGATTCAAAGAGATAAGGTCCTTAATAAATTCTTCTGGTTCTTGTATTTTAGGACTAGACTCTATAATTTGGCTCCCTCTATGGTTTCCTCAGGTAAGGCTCTAGCAGCAATACCTAGGTTCTCTTCCACTATTTGTTCTTCCACTATAGCTTTAGGTTGGATGTGGTCAAGGTCAATTAGCTCTGGGTTGGTTTCTACCTGGGTATCTACTGGGTCAGCTAATTCTAGTTCTTCTAAAGGTGTCTCCTCTTCTCCCTCATACTCATCCACTAGGCTCACATCAGCTTCATACACTTCCGCGTTAATGTAAGCCTTGCGAATCTCAGGAATGGTTGGAGAAGGTCGGTTAGCAGGAAATTGGTTAGGTTCTGGTCTCTGATTATGGGTACTACTCCTAGTAGGTTCAGGTTGTATAAGAGGTAGTGGCTCACTATTGGATTCATATTTAGGGATACTAATCCTATGGGGTTCAAGTTGACTAGGGGAAGCATGACTAGTACTAGGCTGATACTTAGGGGTTTTGGGTTCTCTAGGCTCATAGGACAAGGGTACAGATCTATGGGTCATGGGATTATAGGATCTGGGGTCATAGGATTTTGGGTCAGCTCTATGATCAGGTTCTAAGGATGGATCAAGGTATGGGGTCCTCCTAAGGTTGGGCTCTCTATATGGGTCAGGATATTGGGTTCTTCTAGGATTGGACTCCCTATATGGGTCAGAATACTGGGTTCTCCTAGGGTTGGACTCCCTATATGGGTCAGAATATTGGGTCCTCCTAGGGTTGGACTCCCTATATGGGTCAGAATATTGGGTGTTGGGTCTACTAGGCTCATAGGGTGTGGGTGCATAGGATCTATGATCATGGGATCTAGAGTCATAGGATCTAGGTTCATAGGTTATGGATTCATAGGTTCTAGGTTCATAGGATTTGGAGTCATAAGATCTATAGGTTGTAGGTATACTAGGCTTATAGGGAGAGGGTAAATAGGATCTATCTTCCTGGTCTATAAAATCCTGATTGGGTCTTCTAGGACTAACCTTAGGGATTGGGTCATGACGATGGGCTCTCCTAGGTTCAGCCTTAAGGTATGGATCAGGGCTTGGGGTCCACCTAAGTTGAGGGGAATTAGGATCTGGTTCAGACTATGACCCATGGTTTTTTTCTGGGGTCCCTACCCGGACTTTTAACTGATCAAACCTATTGGCAAGATGGTCAATTCTATCATTGGTTTGAATACGAGACTGAGTTAACTGGGTCATCTGGGTAGTTATCTTGGTAGCCATCTAGGCCATTTGATCAGCTAGGGCTTTTATTTGAGCTTGTAAGTTTTTTATGGGTTCAGACATTTGTGAAGGAGGTGGGTGATATGAAACTCCTGATCTAGTGCTCATGCAAGACTTGATCAGACCGACTATAGCTGACTAGACCTAGAGTCCAAACTAGATGCTCAATCAGGGTGGCAAACTAGCTTATAGTAACCCTGTACTCAGCCAGGCAGGTGTAAGGGGAGTGTTAGGTCCCTGATTGCCAATCCTAGACACCAATCAGAGATTGACCAGGTAGGCGGACCAGCACACAAGCCCTTCGGGATTGAATCCCTAAACCACCGTTCTAGACACTAAGCACAAGGCACACACAGGTTAACTTGACACAGTGATCTAACACTAGCCCGGACCCGACCAGTTGGTGTCCCTAGCCCACTAGGGCAAATTAAGTCTAATTAATTTTAGGTTAAGGCTTGGGACCGAATGCAAGGGATGTGATTTTGGGCTAAGGAGAGGTGATCAAATCCTCCCCCCATATGATATAGCAAGAGTGCCCTTAAAAGTAAATTATGCAATGATGGCAGGCAGATGAGGATGCAAATTAGGGTTTAGATATTTTTTTTTGGTATTTTTGGAGAATATGTAATTTTTTCTTTAGTATTTTTTTAAATAAAAGAAAACTTTCAAATCATGGCCTAATATACAGGAAATATACTAAAATTAAAAAATATGCAAAAATTGCTAAACAAAAACCTAAAACTTCCAAACTTGTCTTGCTGAAAAAATAGAGCTGAAAATTTGTAGGATGTATTTCGGCTTGAAGAAAATTAAAAGGCCATAATAAAATATAAAAAAATCTTTAAAATTATGGTGAATTATGATAAATCCAGGAAAATAAATTTTAGAATTTTTAGAGTTTTTAACTGAGAGAAATAATTAAAATAACAGAGTATATATGGACAGAAAAATTGCAGAAAACAAGCCCTAATCTAAGCTCTGATACCAAATGATGGGGGACCAAATATGCATGCAATTTTTTTTGTATGTTTTACATGTTGAGTTAGGTGATTAATTCCCAGATTTTAGATCAAAATTATTTGTAGGGAATTTTGTATGAATTTTTGAAGATCAGCATGCAGATTAGGACCTAGAAAAGTAGCAAAGAAGGACCGTCGGGGCTGAGAAGCCTCGGTTAGGGCAAGTTCTCCTACAATAAAACTACTGGAGGTAGAGGGGTGTACCTGACAACATCTGTGAAGATCGTAGCGAAGGGGTCTCACGTTCCTCGATGGATGCGGCCTGGAAAATCGAGCCAAAGCCCCGCGGATACCCGGCTTTCTGCTCGGTGATTCGATTGAGGCTTGGCTGGAGTCGTTGGATTCGTAGGAACTCAGTGACCTGCAAACGACCTGTCAGGGGTTAGAAAGCTCACAAAGGAACAAGAAAACAAAGTAAAAATAGCAAGGGAAGGCTTCTTTTGGAGTGGGCGTCCAGGGATCTGGAGGGTTTGTTGGCAGCAGGAAGATGATTGCAAACACCGGGAAGAAGAACTCTCACAAACCCCTTTATGCACACAGCAGGGTATCACACAACTCAATAGAAGAACTCAAGGTTTTCATTCATCAAAATTCTCCTCATACAAGAGGCTAGGGTCCCTTAAATAGACCCTTAACCTTGGGATCCAAGTAAGGGTACATAAGTCTTTACATAAGAATCCTTTTCCCTCTCAAACCCTAGCTAGAAAATAAGGAAATATTAGGTAGAAAAATCCCTAAAAGTTTTCTTGACTTGGTCAAGACTCCAAGGATGCTTAGGAGGGCGTGTTGGGCTTCTAGGAGCAGCAAAAGGCCGGCCCAAAGGGGCTTGGGTGCATGGGTTTGGGCCTCTGGAAGCTGGGGTGGCCTGGTAGCCAGGTAGCAGGAATATTCCCTGGTATCTTGCTTCTTAGGGGCTTGGGCTTGGCACCTGGGCTTGATTTCTTTGGGCTAGGCTACAGATGGACCTCTGGAACCATGGATGACCTTATCTATAAATATACTTTGGCATCTGGAAGGGAATCTGGGCATCTGGAGGGCATCTGCAAGAAATCAGGGTTTTCTGAATTTTCCTCCTGGGGTCTTCAAATCTTCAAGCTAGGTTGGACTTATGCTATACTTCCATGTCTTCAATCTAGTTGGACTTGGTCTTCACTTGTATGATATAGTCTTGAGTCTTCAGTATGCTTGGACAGGACTCAAAAAAATAAAATAAGCTCAACATGAGCTGACTAGCATTGGACTGAACTAGCTCAACATAAGCTGACTAGTACAGAACTGAAATAACAACTCAAAAGACTCAAACAACAACTAAAAAAAGGACTCAGATGGGCTAAGCCCTTATTACAGATGGACTCAAAAATTATTGATCAATTCACAGAGGGTTGAGAAGCCTCTGCCTTATTCTGGTGCCTTTGGTGTCCGCACCATTCATCCATGCCATATCAAATCGGCTTCTGGATTGTGCGTTGAGGCTTATGCAATGCCACTCCCCTTGCACTGTCCTGCAAGTCTACTGTTAGTAGCTCCTCCTGCACTTTCCTTTGAACAATTGATTCTTCTTGCCTCTCCTTCACTCCTGGAGAATCTTTCCTATCCAACTCTACCTCAACTGAAACTCCATTTCCAGCTGATGTTGAAGGCTTATCCTCCACCTGTGATAGGCTCTCACTACTGTTCATCTTATGACTGCATTTCCTGTTATAGTCCTCGATTTCTCCAAGATGCTTCTCTCATAAAAAATGACATCCCTACTGATCACCACCTTTTGAGACCGTGGATCCTACTGTAGGTAACCTTTGACTCCTTTTGGATATCCTATAAAGATCATCTTCTTTGACTTAGGATCCAGCTTGCTTCTTTCAGTTGCCTCCACATGAACATAAGCTAGACAACCAAAAACTTTCAGGTGGCCAAGCTCCACCTTCTTCCTACTCCAAGCTTCTTCTAGAAGTCCACCATCCAACTTGAAGTGAGGGGACTTGTTTATGAGAAAATATGACAGAGTAATAGCATCACCCCAAAAAGTTTTCGGCAGTGATGACTGCAGCCTCATACTCCTTGCCCTCTCCAATAGTGTCCGGTTCATCCTTTCCATGACACCATTCTGCTATGGAGTCATCCTTACTGTGTAATGGCATTTGATACCATTTTCCTCATAGTCACTTCAAAACTCTTACTAGAGTACTCCCCACCATTATCAGTCCGAAGGCACTTTACATATCTTCCTATCTCCTTCTCTACCTCAGCTCTCCAAGCTTTAAATTAAGCAAATACATCTGATTTTTCACTCATCAGATACACCTATAGTTTCCTAGAGAAGTCATCAATAAAGGTAATAAAATACCTTGCTTCACCTCTGGATAAAATAGGTGCTGGTCCCCATACATCTGAGTGCACCAAATCTAACACTCTTTCGCTTATCTAGGTACAAACAGCAAATTTCACTCTATGCTGTTTACCAAAGATACATGGCTCACAAAGGTCATTTCCATCCTTTTTCAAAGCTGGGATGTTCCCTCTTCTGCTTAACTTCGTGAGCCCTCGATCACTCATATGACCCATTCGATAGTGCCACAGTTTATATTTCAATTGATCCTCCTGTACCGCTACAAGCACTTCAGCACTATCACTTTTCACTGAGCCTTCCATCCTGTATAAATTGTTACTCAGTCTTCTTCCTCTCATTACCACCAAAGCTTCCTTGATAGTTCTCAAACATCCACTACCAGATTGGCAACTAAAAGCATATCCCTGCTCTCCCAAGTAGCCCAAAGAAATTAAATTCTTTTTCAATTCTAGTACATGTTTGACATTTGATAGAGTCCTTATCACTCCATCATACATCCTCACCCTAATAGTGCCTACTCCAGCTACCATACAAGGATGATCATCACCAAGACTTACACTACCTCCATCTGACCTGTCATAGGTGTAAAACCAATCTCGATGTGAGGTATAGTGAAATGAGCATGCAGAATCCAAAATCCAGGTATTCTCCCAATCCACTAATTCATCTGATACAACCAGTACTCCTCCATTGCTTTCCAAAGCATTAGCACCACTAGTGTTGGCTCTCCCCTTTTTTGTCTTCCAAAGAGGACAATTCTTCTTGATATGTCCAAGTTGATGACACTTGTAGCATTTCACACTTTTATGATTCCGAGATTGAGATATGCCCTTGGACTTTCCCTTAGTTCTTTCCTTGGGTCTTCCTTGCCTCTCATTCACAGCAAGGACCTCTAAATTAGGATTACCTTTGCAGATCTTTTCTTTTTTCTCATTGGATCTGAGCACACCAACAACCTCTTCATAGTTTAGGATTTCCTTCCCATAAACCAAAGTTGTTATAAGACCATCATACGATCCAGGGAGTGAACACAATAGCAACAATGCCCGATCTTCCTCGTTGATCTTCACATCTAGACTCATCACTTCGGAACAAACCTGATTGAACCTCTAAATGTGAGCAACTAGGTCTCCTCCTTCATGCATTCTCAAGCTATATAATTGCTTCTTTAGCTTGTTCGTCATGTTCTTTTTCATGTATGTGTTCTCCAGTCTTTTCCAAAGACCTTTTGCAGTAGTCTCTGAGCATACTTCAGGTAAAACCTGATCAGCCAAACACATCCTGATGGTGCTGAAAGCAATCTCTTCTAACTCTTCCCATTCTTCAACACTAATCTTTTTTGGTCTTTCTTTAACCAAGACCTTGTAGATTCTCTATTGAACCAGCAAATCTTTAACTCTTTGCTGCCATAGGGTGAAGTTTCCCTTGCCATCGTACTTCTCAAAGTCTACTTTGAACCCACTCGATGCCATTACCATAATCAAGAATTCAAGAGATTTGAAAATTGTACCTGCAAGAAGCCTTACTTCCAACCCTCTGATCTTGAGATCTTTCTTCCATGAACCTTGCTTTGATACCAAATGTTGAGAATTTGACTCCAAATCCAACCAGATTTTATGAACCAAATCTTTAAGAATAGCTTTGTTCCCGATCAAGAACGAACACCTTGATCAACAAAGCAATCACGGAAGCGTATCACCAAGTTGTGGATGACCATCTGCCAGCAATCTTCATTGAAGATCATGATAGGATTCAGGTCAGTGAAGATCAAGAACACCAAGAATGGAAGAGGAGAAAAATAGAGAAATTTTCATGGAAGAAAGGGATTTCCACTTCCAAGAAGTTCATTACACCATCACCATCCTTTTACGAGAATATAATATATATATACCTCGGTCACACATGCTCGAGATCCTAAAACTCCCCCCAACTGGCACCATTAAAAAAATAGTTCACCTGACATCTGAGCCGACTCAAATCCATTCAAGCCAACTCGTCCAGACTATAGGTTTTCCAACTGTCCATCCGAGCCGACTCAAATTCATTCGAGCTGACTCAACCAGACCACAGGTTCTTGACTGTCCATCCGAGCTGACTCAATTTCATTCGAGTTGACTCGTCCAAACCACAAGTTTCCTGATTGTCCATCCAAGCCGACACAAATTCATTCGAGCCAACTCGTTCAGACCACAGTCACCTATTCTGAGACATGCTAACCAATAGAGTCGACTCTTACCACAGAAGAGCCGACCCTAATACCTAGACTGACTAAAATTGAGCCTAAACACCTAGGACTCATACCGGACTCAACCCTAGCCCTAGACACATCATGGAAAACCATGATAGACCAGATCAACACATGTATATTGAACCAACTAGCTATGAATGCACCACCTGAGACTCAACATCCTTTTGGGTTGGCTCATGAATTTCTTTGGTTGTCAAGATCCAAAAAGGGCTACCCTCAGCAAGTTCTTTCTCTAACTCCTTAGCCTTAATCAGATTAACTCCTAGTTTCTTATCCTTAAGGCTACTAGATCCTCTCTTGACTGGGTCTCTAGGTGGAGTTGGGTGGATAACAAACTTATTTCCATGGTGGCTAAAAGCACAGATATTGGTTCGACCAAATAGGGTTGCATCATGATCAAAAAGCCAGGGTCGACCTAAAATGATACTACTAACTTCCATGGGAATGACATCACACCAAATCTTTTCCTCATAGGTTTGTTGTTTAACTAAGATTTGGCACCTAGACTTGATCTTGATGGAGGTGGAATTTATCCAAGAAACCTTGTAAGGGCTAGGATGGGAAACTGTGGTCAACACTAAAGATTTGACTGTACTAGCAGAGACGGCATTGACACAACTCCTACTGTCTATGATGATCTTGAGCACCTTAACCCCTACCTTAACAAAGGTTTGTAGGATGTTAGTCTTACGCCAATCTTCCTTAACCTGGGTTTGGGTCAAGATGCACCTAACCACTCCTAGTATGTTCTCAGACTCAGGTTCCTCTTCCTCTCCTTCGTACTCATCCAACAACTGGTCATCAGCCTCATAGATTTCTCCCTCAGGTTCAGCTATGGGTTCAGGTTCCTCTTCCTCTAGCTCACCAAGTGTAGGGAACTAACCGGGCACTGGCTAGCAAAGTGGCTTGGTTTATGACATTTAAAACAGGTCTTCTAGGGATTGTGACTCCTGTGGACCTCTACAGATTTACCTCTATCATCTCTATGGGTCAAAGGAGTACTAGGCTGGGGTCGACTCGGGTCAGGTCACTCAGATTGGGTTGACTCGGGCTAGGTCGGCTAGTGCTGGGTCGACTCTGGTGGGACTAGCTAGCTCTTGGATAATGACTAGGGTATTTAGTGGGCTCGGGTTTATGATAGACGAGCCCTCTCTGGAAACGCTCATAATCCCTAGTAATCTGGTAGGCATGGTCCAGGTCCCTAACCTCTCTCATATAGAGCTCCCTCTTAATATCATCTCTCAAACCAGCTCTAAACCTAAACAGGACAACATCCTCAGCCTCATTTAAGTCATATCGCATGGAATACTTATCAAATTTTGCGAGTACTCATCTACACTCTTCTTACCCTGATTCAATTGTTGTCACTGATTTATTAAACCATAATGATATGAGCTAGCAACGTACTTTCCTCTAAGCTTAGCCTTCATGGCCCTCCAGGTGGTAATGGGGTCATGGCCTCCTAGTCTAAGTGTTCTCTCAATACTTGCCCAATATAACCTGGCCTGGCAGACCAACTTAAGCTTGGCAAACCTAAACTTATGCTCCTCAGACATATCGTACCACTCAAAGTATAGGTCAACCTCTCCCTCCCAATCTATATAAACCTTAGGATCTTGACAACCATCAAAAGTGGGGGCTTTTAACCTTATGTTCTTGTAGGCTCTATCCTCCTGGTCTATGAAGTCCTGATTGGGTCTCCTTGGATGAACCTCTGGGACTGGGTCATAACGATGGGCTCTTCTAGGTTTAGTCTCAAAGTAGGGATCAGGGTTTGGGGTCCTCTTAGTGTCAGCCTCATAATAAGGGTCATGATGAGGGGTTCTCCTTGGATGGGGAGGCGACTCAAGACCTATCTCAGAATGGGTCCTACGTGTCTTCTCTAGGTTTCCTATTTTATTCTCCATCTGGTCAAACCTCTGATTCATCTGAGTGAAGGATTGGGCTAGCTGATTAGTAAGGGCTTTCATCCGGGCTTTAAAGTTATCCATGGATTCAGCCAAAGGTGGAGATGGTGGATGATATGAAGCTCCTAATCTAGTGCACATGCAAGACTCAACACTGACTCGACTATAGCTACCTAGACCTAGAGCCCAAACAGAATGGGTTGACTCAACTTATACACAACTCAACCCCTAGTCCTTCAGTCTGGCCAGATAAGAGGTGGGATGGTGGGAGGCCCCCCTGCTCTCGTAGGGACCCAATTAAGGAACCACCGATCTACTTAGGTCGTTAGACACTGTACCTCTAGCCTAGACACCAGCATCCAATAATAGGAGATGAATTGGGTGCACTAGTCATCCCACAATGATCGAACCCAACCGATTGGTGTCCCTAGCCCACTAGGGCAAATTAAGTCTAGTTAATTTTAGATTAGGCTTGGGATTGAATGCAAGGGAGGTGGTTTTGGGCTAAGGAGAGGTTATCAACTCCTCGCCTTATCTGACATATAGAAAGTGCCCTTAAAGTATTTTTTGCAATGATGGCAGGTAGATGAAAATGCAAATTAGGGTTTAAGTGTTTTATAAATATATATGTAAATTTGTTGTTTATTTTGGTATTTTCTTAAATAGAAAGATAACTTGTAGATTATGACCTAATATGCAGGGAACATGCCAAAATTAAAGATATGAAAAAATTATACTAAAAGAACCCTAAACTTTTTGAAATTAGCTTTGTTGCCAAAATAGAGCGAAACTATTCTTAGATAGTTTTTTGGCTGGGAGAAAATCCACAAACCAAAATAATTCCTAAGAAAACTCTAAAAATTAATCTCAATTATAAGGAATTTAGAAAAATAAATTTTAGATTTTTTAAAGTTCTATCTAGGCAGAAACAATTGAAACAATGAAGATGTACTGAGAAGGCCGAGAATGCAAGAAACCTTAATGGAACTCTTTGTGTTCTTCTTCAGGGGTCAGTTTACAGCGGCACCCCTACCGCTATAGGAGATCCCATAGATTGGGAAGAGAGGGTCTTGTATCCTTACTAGTCTTCTCTGACCGGATGGCCATGGTGAAGCACCCGATCTGAATATCCAAAGAGAACTGAGCCCAAAACAGGCTCTGATACCAAATGATACGGAACTAAAATTGCATGCAAATTATTTTTGTAATTTTTTTGATTAAGTTATGTGTTTAATTCTCAAAGAATAGATCAAGAACCTAAGTAGAGAATTTTATGCAAGCAAGAAACTAAAGCATGCAAAGTAGAACCTAAAAGTAATAGAAAAAGTGGATCGCCGAGGCTGAGAGGTCTTGATTGGGCTAGTTCAACTCCAATAAAGTAACTGGCAGGCAGAGGGGGTGTACCTGGCAATGGTTGATGTTCCTGGTATAGATCGTAGATGAAGAGATCTCTCTTGCTAATGGATGCGGCCTGGAAAATCAAGCCAGAGACCGACGAATTCTTGGCTTTCTACATGGTGTCCCGATCGCTGCCCGGCTGGAGTTGTTGGATTTGTAGAAGCTAAGGGACCTGCAAACAGCCATTCTAGGGTTAGAAAATAAAGCAAAGATGGAGGATTAATTGAAAAACCAGCAAGGGGAAGGAAGGTTAAGGGTGGGCAGCCAGGGCTTGGAGAGATGGCTGGCGGCTGGAGACAGGGTGCAGGACACCAAGAAGAAGGAGGGGCTCACACAGAATCCCTTAGCACACAACAGGTAACACACAGCTATTGGAATAACTCAGTTATATTTCATGAATAAAAGTGTCTTGATACAAGAGAGTAGAGTCTCTTTACTAGGAGTTAGAATCCCACCCAATCCCTAGCTAGAATACTTGGTAGGTCTTAGGATTGAAATCCCTTAATTTTCTCTCCTCTCTCTTGCCTTGGTCGGCCAAAGGTTCAGTTTGCTGGCCCAGTTTGCTTCAGGCTATTGTTCAGGGCTCCTCTCCTGGGCCTTGGCTGGCCCAGTTTGCTTCAAGCTATGGTTCAGGACTCTAGGGCTTCTGATTTGGCTTCCGGGCTTCTGGTCTCTTCTACTAGGCCTTCCATGGTCTTCAAAGCTTCAACCTGGGTTGATCCTTACTTAGACTGGCTTGGTCCTCACTTGTGCTATGTCTTTACTAAACTTGGACTAACATATACGTGACTTGGAAAGAAAACTAGCTTAACATGAGCTGACTAGTATAGGACTCAAATAATAAAAAGACAACTCAAATAGGCTAAGCCTTTATTACAAATGAACTCATTTGCTACTAAGTAATCCATAGAGGGTTGAGAAGCCTCTGTCTTATTCTGGTGCCTCCGGTGTCCGCACTAGGGACATCCTCAATCCCATGAAGAGCACCTTATACTCAGCCTGGTTGTTGGTCACCTTGAAGAGGAAGCGCAGTGCATACTCTAGAATGACCCCATCAGGATTGCCAAGAATGAGGTTGGCTCCACTTTCTCCAGTGTTGGACATGTAGTCAACCTGGAGGATCCATGTCACCACTCCCGGGGCTGGGTCCAGCCGGTGTTCAGCTTGTTGGTCCACTTCTTCTAGGTCCTTCTCTACCTAAGTGCATTCTACTAGGAAGTCAGCAAGGACTTGCACCTTTTACACTGGTCGGGTGGTAGGTGATGTCGAACTCCTTGAACTTTATTGCCCACTTGGCCAAGCACCCCAAAGTGTCAGGGCAGCTTAGGATGGTCCTCGGAGGCTAATTAGTGAGCATAGCTATCGGGTGCACTTGGAAGTAGGGCTTGAGATCCTGTGTAGACACTATTAGTGCAAAGATAATTCTTTTAGATCGAGTGTACCTGGTTTCCACGTCGTGGAGCAGCTTGCTGGTGTGGTAGACTTGCCACTGGGAGCTGTCCTTATCGATGCGAACTAGGATTGTGCTAATCACTTCTGGTGAGACCACCAAGTACAGGAGGAGCTCTTCTCCTGGCTACGGCGTGGACAGTAGCAGCATGGAGGTGAGGATCTTCTTTAGCCCTTCAATTGCCTCTCGACACTCCTCCATCCAGGTGAAGCCATGCATCTTATGTAATAGCTTGAAGAATGGCTGGCAATGCTCAGCAGAATGCAAGATAAAATAGCTCAATGCCATGATGCATCCGGTCAAGCACCGAACTTCCTTCTTGGAGACAGGATGTATCGTATAAGTGATCGCCTGGATCTTCTTAGGATTGGCCTTTATTCCCCTCTAGGTGACCATGAACCCCAGGAACTTTCTCGCCATGATGCCAAATGCACTTTGGTAGGGTTTAGCTTCATCTGATAGTGGTGGAGGTTGTCGAAGGCCTCCGCTAGGTCAGCAACATGGTCCGACTTTGGGCCGCTCATGATAAGCATGTCATCTACGTAAACTTGCATGTTGCGACCAATCTAGTCCTTGAAGACCTTGCTGACCAAGTGCTAGTACGTGGCCCCTGCATTCTTGAGACTAAATGGCATCATCTTGTAGCAATACGTACCTCTATTGATCACAAATGTTGTATGCTCTTCATCCTCCAAATGCATGTATATTTGATTGTATCTGGAGAATGCATCCATGAAGCTGAGGTACTTATGACCCGAGGTCGCATCCATCAGCTGGTCGATCTTCGGGCATGCTCGATTGAGATCGGTGTATTCTACATAGATCCTCCACTTTCCAAAAGCTTTCTTGACCATCACCACATTAGCAAGCCAGTCAGGATATCATACCTCCTAGATGAAGCCTACTACAAGGAGCTTCTCGACTTCCTTATCGATCGCCTTCTTCCAGTTTGGGTGAAACTCCTCTTCTTTTGCCAGACTGGGTGATAGTTGGGATTGACATTCAGCTTATGGGTGATCACTTCTAGTGGGATCCTGGGCATGTTTGCGATGGTCCAGGTGAAGATGTCCGCATTGGCCCATATGAAACTGAGCGGATGGGATCTCTGTTCTTAAGGCAATAGGGCTCCCACCTGCACAATCTTCAAGGGATCCTCCCCCAAGGGGAAGGATGACAAGGGATCAATTGGTCTGCCCTTTAGCTCTGATTCTGCTGGATTCGGTTGACCAATGACTGGGCTCAGATCGACCCCTTATGGTCCTGAGGTGATCTGCAGGCAGTATTGGACCAGCTGGCAGGACCCTCTCATCTTCCCGGTCCCCCAAGGGGTTGGGAACTGAATGAGAAGACATCTTGTGGAGATGGTGGCATCAAGCAAGTTGAGTCCGGGATGCCCCAAGATCGCGTTGTAATGCGAGGGAAGCCTTACAACGATGAATGTTGTCAACACAGTACTTTGTCGAGGTGGCATCTCGATAGTTATTGGGAGTGTAATCTCTCCCTTAACTTGGTGGGGCCACCAGGATCATACACAGATTACTGGATCCTATTCGATTTACTTAGTCATGTGTCATAATTTTGTAATCAAGTAGATTGAGTCTTGTAATAAGTTGAGGCTAGTTGATTTGTCTCAACCCTGGTCCAGTTATTTAGTCTTGTACTTTAGTATTAGTCCTGTACCAGTCCAATTTTTGTACAAGAGAGGAGGACACCCTATTTTGAAGTTCCACCAAGCCTCATCCAGGAGCCTAAGTCTTTCACATTAGCTTATTGGGCCTTGTTTGCCACCCCAGGGTCCAAGATTTCTTCTAGATACCCAGATGCCCTCAAGATGCCTTCCAGATGCCTTGATACCCTCTAGATGCCAGAGTATATTCCAGATGCCAGGCACCCTATGATCCCAAGGGTATAACTATGCCACAGCCCAAGAGAACTCAAGCTCAGGCACCAGGCCCAAGCAATTAGAACCAAGATTCCAAGAATATTTTGAAACTAGGGCATCCCAGTTTCCAGGGGCCCAAAGCCCATGCACCCTTCACCTTTTGGCCGGCCCCTTGCTGCCCCTTGAAGTCCACACGTGAAATAAGAGGAGGCATCCAAGAGTTTGACTACGTCCAAGGAGGAAGAAGGAGTTCCACTTAATTAAGGAGAGCTAGTTTTATTTTATTTCAAATTGTATTCTCCTTAGCAAACTTGTATTCCCTCTCTCTCTCTACTTTATATTCCTATCCTAACTAAGAGAGGACTTGGGGAACATCTATAAAAACCCAACCCCTCCCCCTCTTGTAAAAAAACTTTATTCATGAAATCAAACCTTGCTAAAATCTTGAGTGATATTGTTCTTGTGTTGGTGGTGTTTGAGTTGTTTGTGTGAGTGTTCTTGTGCTTGGCCGACCCTGTTCCTTTGCTTTCTTCCATGCCCTAGCAACCTTCCACATCTCAAGCAATCATCCATGCCCTAGTTGAAGAAACCCTAGGCATCCCAAAGCAAGAGGCCTTCTTCAACCTTTAGCCGCCGGCAACAAAAAACCTGATTCCCTTTCTTCTTACCACCTTAGTTTCTTTTATTGTTTCATTATTCATTGACTGACCCTGATGCTTCCAGGATCCCTGAGGTGCTTCACCTCCAAGGAGGAGGCCTTCTTTTCCTTTAGGTCTGATCCAAATTGCCTTCAGATTCAGGGAACAAAGGCTTGTCTTCCAGGTGCCATCCAGAGTACTGAGAGAACTCATCATCAGATTATCTTCAATCTGTGCTTGGTACAAACCTTCCCTCTCCTAAGTTCTGACCTACTTGAAGGTATGCTATCCTAAACCGGGGGTTTCTCAATTTCTGGGGTCCTATCTTTTATTATTCTGCATGTGTCTTTTTGCGGGCATGATAGTTTCTTTCATTACATGTTTACCTCCAATTCTTTACTTGCTTTCGGGTTATTAGCCTACAAATTAAATTCTAAAAAAATAAAAAAAAGAAATAGTTTTTGTTTTTCCTGTAGTCATGGTAGCATTAGGATCATCCCACATTAGTTTGGTATCAGAGCTAGTCTAGGATAGCTTGCATCTTTATCAGAAACCCTAGAATATTCATTGCTATTTTTTTAGCATCTTATCATCTGCAGTAAGTCTCTAAGTTTCGGTCCAATTCATCCTCCTAGAAATTTTATTTTCTATTGAAATTTGCATTATAGAGTCTCTGTTTAGTCCTAATAATTTTCAAAAATTTTAATTAATTTTATAGAAAATAAATGTCCTATATTTTGGCATCTTAGAAATCCTAATTAAAATCATTAGATTTCTATATCAGTCCGAAAACCCTTGGATTTGCATTATCATCTGATTTTAGTTTTGCATGAAATTTGGTAAGGATCATCAACATTGTTAGTCCTCAGTCATAGAATTTTTCTGAATTTTTTATGCATCAAAAACTATGTCAAATTCTATAGTGAACCAAAACCTAAATCTTTGTTCTGCATACTTGTTCAAACCAAACCTAATTAACTACCGAACCTCTCAAATCCCAAGCTCAATTTTGATTGCTAACCTAATCAACTTAAACCTAACTTGCCATCTCATAAAATATCCAAAATATTTTTATTTTTCTGATTGTTATTAGTTTGCATTAGGGCTCATTGAATGTGTATCATCTGATTAATCTAATCCTAAGGGCAATTTACTATCTCATATCAGGACATGATTTCATCACCTATCTCGAGCCCAAGACAACCACCATCATTTTAACCTAAGCCTTAATTAAAATTAGTTAGACTTAATTTGCCCTAGTGGACTAGGTGACACCAACAGGCTGGGTCCAAATTGTGTGGGTCAATTAGTGTATCCAATTCTCTAACTATTACTGGAATCTGGTGTCTAAGGCTGGGTGTCCAGAGTCAAATAACCTAAGTGGTGCTGTGGTTTTTAATTGGGTCCCTGTGAAAGCAAGGGGGCCTCCCACACTCCCACCCCCTACCTGGCCAGAGGAAGGATTAGTTTTTGAGTTGGGTGTAAGTTGAGTCGACCCACTCAATTTTGGCTTTAGGTCTAGCAAACCCTAGAACTGATAATCCTTGCTTGCTTGGCTGCACCACATCACCTTGATTGATTGATTCATTGCATGACCACCAGGTCAGGAGTCCAATACAGTCAGTCTAAGCCCGAATCTAGTTCAACCATGGAGCCTAATTTTGAAACTCTCATGAAAGTCATGACTAATTAGTTTGCTCAGATGAACACCCAAACTAATTTTAAAGGCTTAGGTTCGAAAATGAGGGTGGTTGTTGTGGACTAAGGAGAGGTAATGATGTCCTCCCATTTGTTATGAAATTGCCGCCCTTAAATAGATTTATCATGAGATGGAATGAAACATGCAATGAACCCTAGTCTAATGGTGCAAAAAAAATTCCAGAAAAATCACAGTAGACACTTAACACATCAATAGCATACCAGATGAAAGGATTTAGACAAATAAAACCTATGCCATTCTAAACATGTCTTGGAACTTAACTAAAATGGAAGAGTCAGCAAAACAGCATGCAGACAGCAGAGGATTTCAGAAATTTTAACTTTTTTTGTAATTTTTTTCTGAGGATGATATTTTAAACGAAGATAGATAGCTGAAAATTCTACAAGGAAAAAAATATAAACAAGATAAACTAACTACTTTTATATAGAGATTTAAGTAGATTACAGGCAGAAAACGAAACTAATACAGAAAAACAGTAAATAGTAAACAGGACAGCAACAACTTGCAGGAATTTTAATTTTTTTTACAATTTTTTTCTAAAGATAAAATTTTAAACTAAGATATCTAACTAAAAATGATACAAGGAAAAAATACAAAACAAAGAAACTAACTACTCTTATATTGAAATTAAAATGGATTACAGGTAGGTCACAAGTGAAAACAGAAATCCTGAAGTGCAGAGACTGGAACAAGTCCTAATCTAACCTGCTCTGATACCAAATATGATGGGGAACCTATGGACTAGGATGGCATGAAAATGATGAGAGATGCAATGCAAAGAAAATCACCCTTAAATCTGATTAAATTGAGACTCATAACAAGCAAGGATGATAGAAAACAACTTAAGGAAGGTATCATCTCATACAACCTCTCATGCTGGACCCCAAAATTAAGTAAGCAGAATAATAGACCCAGGACTCAGAGATTGAGAAATCCCCGATCTAGGACATGCAAACAGTTAATAAAACAGATCTTGAGGATAAGGAGGTGAGGTAAAATGACACAACAGTAAATAAATAATCTCAAAGCACTAGGGTCACTCTTCCTAGGAAGATGCGGCCTAGATGATCAATAATCAGCTGCTCAACGGGTGGCATCGTACTAAATGTATGTTGGCAAGGTTCCTTCAGGGGATCGTTACCGGAGAAAGACCTTGAAATCTTCGATCTTCTGGAGCACGGCGGTGAGGATTATGGATGATGGAATGGATGATAGGGGGGGCTTAGATGGCTGGAAAATGGTAGGATAAATAGGGCCTCGTTCCCCTCGACGCCACGGGTGCAGCGAAGGCAACCGGAGCCTCACACTCCTCGACGTTGCAATGCAACGAAGGCAGGGTTAGGGCCTCACACCCCTCAATGTTACAATTGTAACAAAGGCACTAGAGAAAACACTCCAGCAGTATTTCATTTCATCTATCCCTTCTTCTTTTTTTCATACAAGAGAACCATCCCTATTTATAGGCTCAAGAACACCCTCTAGAACCCTCTATATAAAGATTAGTTTAATTTTTAAATGGGTACAAAGCTGCAGGAATCATGATAAAGGGCTACAGGAAATCTGGGGGGCACTAGAGAAAACACTCCAACAGTATTTCATTTCATCTATCCCTTCTTCTTTTTTTCATACAAGAGAACCATCCTTATTTATAGGCTCAAGAACACCCTCTAGAACCCTCTATATAAAGATTAGTTTAATTTTTAAATGGGTACAAAGCTGCAGGAATCATGATGAAGGGGCTGCAAAATGCTGACAAGATCCGGGGCTGCAGGATCTGCAAAATCATGATGAAATCTGAAAGGTGGGGTTGGTGGTGCATGCTGTTGATTTAAAACTCATCAAAACTTTTCCTTCCTCGTTGGCTTAAGAAATGTATGACACATGCTTTAAAATTAGGAAAATTTTCCCTCCTTTGCTAGCTTCTCTTGATGTTTGGCTACAAAAGACTTCATACTTTAAAACCCGAAAATAATTACTGGGTTGCATTTGCTGGATGGTTCAGAGTCTGGATCTTCCTAACGAGATCCATAGTGAGTTCTGAAATTTTGTGTAGGTGTCCTCACCAATCCTCTTGGGGTGGGAAGAACTTGACTCCGTCGAGTAAAGGCTCATCCGGCTTTGATATTCTTCCAGAAGGTCCGGGTCAATGCATTGTAGGTCCTCTCGGGTAACCCATGAATCCTCCGACTCGGGACGTCCTTGCCACCTTACCAAGTAGCGTTGATAACCATTCCGCCGAGTACTGATAATTTGATCATCTAGGATTCGCTCGATCTTCTCTCATCTCTCAGGCCTTTTTAGTGGACACTCTATGGTGGGTTCTCTCTCAAGTAATGGATCAGGTCCGAATGCCTCACTGGGTTTACTGTTGGCTCATTATACTCAGTTAGATCTGCAATATTGAAAGTGGAGCTAATGCCTAGATCAGGAGGTAATTCAAGCACGTAAGCATTGGGTCCTACTCTCTCAATAATTTTAAAGGGACCAGTACTTCGAGAATGTAATTTCTTAATAGTTCTTGAGGGGAACCGTTCTGGTCTGAGTTGGATCATTACGAAATCCCCTACAAAAAATTCCTTGAATCGCTTTCTAGAACCAGCTTGTATTTTATAAGCCTCATTACTTAATGTGATTTTTTGGGTGATTTCCTTATGCAGATTCCTAATATGCTGTGCAAAAGATTCAGCAGACTCGGATGTCCTAGCATGCAATGGCAGGGGAATCAGGTCAAGTGGCTTGTTAGGTCGGTACCCATGGACAATCTCAAATGGGCTTTTACTGGTGGTCCTATTGACAGAACTGTTGTAGGCAAACTCGGCTTTGGGTAACAGCAAGTCCCAGTTCTTAATGTTTTCGCCTACAAGACACCTAAGCAAGTTTCCTAGGCTTCAGTTCACAACTTCAGTCTGGCTGTCAGTTTGGGGATGGTAAGCAGTGGAGAATTTCAACTTGGTCCCTAACATGTGCCAGAGGGTCTTCCAAAAGTAACTGGTGAACCTAACATCTCTGTCGGACACAATTGTCTTAGGTAGGCCATGAATTCTAACTATCTCATCTAAGAATAGTTTGGCTACCTTAGAGGCATCATAAGATTGGTTGCATGGCAGGAAGTGGGCCATCTTGGAGAATCTATCAACCACAACAAATATTGAGTCGTGTTTCCTTTGGGTTCTAGGTAATCCTAACACAAAATCCGTACTCAAATCCTGCTAAGGGCAACTAGGGACGGGCAAAGGGGTGTACAAGGCAGTGTTCTGCTTTTGCTATTTTACAACAGTGCACGTTTGGCACCTAGCCACAATTTGGGCAACATCCCTTTTCAGACTTGGCCAAAAGAAATGTTCCTCTACAGCTAGGATGGTCTTATTCTTCCCGAAATGGCTAGCTAAACCTCCTGTGTGCGTCTCCCAGACCAAAAATTCCCTCACAGACGTTCTTGGGATGCATAGCCTATTCTCCTTAAACAGGTAACCATCTAACAAGGTATACTGACTGTGTTCCTTAGATGGTCCGATAATCAAGGCTTGGTGAATCTTTCTGAAATCAGGACAGGTATTGTACTGCTCTTTAATCTGGTTAAACCCTACAACCTCGGCTCTAACAGTGCTCAGGAGTAAAGATCGTCGGCTCAGGGTGTCGGCTACCTTATTGTCAGTTCCCGCTCGATGTTTCAAAACAAAGGTATACGCCTGGATATACTCTACCCACTTAGCATGTCTAGGGTTCAACTTCTTTTGGGAACTCAGATACCTCAATGCCTCGTGATCAGAGTACAACACAAATTCATTAGGTAAAAGGTAATGTCTCCAATATCTTAGTGCTTGTACTAAGGCATAAAATTCCTTGTCATAGGTAGAATACCTAAGCTTAGCCTCATTGAACTTCTCACTAAAAAAGGCTACCGGGTGGTTCTCTTGGCTTAGGACTCCTATTCCTACCCCTGAGGCATCACATGCTTCCTCGAATACTTTGGAAAAATCAGGCAATCTTAGGATGGGGGCCTGGGTCATTTTCTCTGTCAGCTCTAAGAAGGCTTTATCAGCAGCTTTGGTCCACTCGAAAGCTCCCTTCCTAATGCAATCAGTGATGGGTGAGACAACGGTGCTGAAACCCCTAATGAATCGTCTATAAAAGGTGGCCAGTCCATGGAAAGTACGAACTTCAGTAACAGAGGTTGGTACAGGCCACTCAACTATCGTCCTGAGCTTTTCGGGATCAGCGGCTACTCCTTTTGGGGTCACGACAAATCCTAGGAAGACAACCCTACGGGTCAGAAACTCGCACTTCTTGGGATTTGCATAGAAGCTGTCTTTCCTAAGGGCCGAACACACTAACCTAAGATGGTCCAGGTGGTCCTTCTCATTCTTGCTGTAAATCAGGATGTCGTCAAAATAGACTACCACAAACTTACCGATGAACATCCTAAGGACCTGGGTCATGACTCTCATGAAAGTGCTGGGTGCATTGGATAATCCAAAAGGCATGACTACCCACTCATACAAACCATCCTTAGTCTTGAATGCTGTCTTCCATTCATCCCCGGGTCGGATTCTAACTTGATGGTAGCCACTTTTAAGGTCAATCTTGGAAAAAATTGTGGCTCCAGCCATCATGTCTAAGAGGTCGTTTAGGCGAGGTATGGGAAACCAATATTTGATGGTGATCTTGTTAATAGCTCGACTGTCTACGCACATTTGCCATGTGCCATCCTTTTTGGGAGTCAAAAGGGCTGGGACGGCACAAAGGCTCAAACTCTCTCTGATAAAATCTTTATTCAACAACTCACTAACTTGCTTATGGAGCTCTAAATGTTCCTTGGGGTTCATCCGGTATTGGGGCAGGTTAGGCAAAGTGGATCCCGTGACAAGGTCAATGGCATGCTGGATGTCCCTAAGGGGTGGAAGTTGGTCGAGCAGATCATCTTGAAATACATCCTTAAATTCTTCCAAAACTTCCAAGACTCCCTAAGGTGGGTCTTCTAAGGTTGGTTTCTTAACTTCCTTGGAGGACACTAACCAAACAGGTGAACCTTCCACAATCTCCCTTTCTAACTCTTTGGCACTAATCAGATTTAATCCAGATGTCTTCTTTTTCAAAGAGCTAGCTCCCTTCTTGACTTCATCCTTAGGGGGCACTGGGTTAATGACTATCTTCTTCCCTAAGTGGTTGAAGGAACAGGAGTTGGACTTGCCAAATAGAGTGACATCATGGTCATAGAGCCAGGGTCGTCCTAAAATGATGCTGCTAACCCCCATGGGCAGCACATCACACCACACTTTCTCCTTGTACGACTGTAATTGGATGAGGACTTGACACTGGAGCTTGATGGGAATGGAGCTGGAATCTATCCAGGACACCTTGTAAGGGCTAGGATGGGGAATTGGGGTTAGCCCTAAAGTCTTGACAGTGCTAGCAGAAATGGCATTGATCCAACTGCCACTATCTAGGATAACCTTACAAACCTTCTCTCCAACCTTAATGAAAGTGTGTAGGATGTTGGTCCTACGCCAGTCTTCTTGTTCCTTAGATTGGGCAAGGATGTGTCTAACTACTCCACACAAGGTAGTGGGGTCACAGGTTTCCTCATCTCCCTCGTACTCTTCTGCTAAAGTCAGTCCTTCCTCATACACTTCTTCTTCCAATTCATGAATAGTCTTAGGGTTCTCTTCTTCCTCTAAACCACCTATATGGAGGGATATAGTAGGACATTCACTGGAGTAATGGCCGGGCTGGTGACATCTAAAACAAATGCTAGATTTTCTGGGGACCTCTACAGATTTACCTTTATTATCTTGAGGCCGGCTGGGACTAGGTCTACTAGACTCGGGTCGACTAGGGTCAGTCCAGTTTTGGTCAGGATGACTCAGATTTGGACGGGTAGGGTAAGGTCGACTTGGATTAGGCTGGGCTGGTCTAGGGTATAGACTCCTAGTGGGTTCAATCTTTCGATAGGCGGGAGTCTTATGGAACTGCTCAAAATCCCTAGCTACCTGGTAGGCCTGCTCTAGATCTTTTACCTCCCTCAGGTAAAGCTCTCTCTTTAACTCCTCTCTCAAACCAGACCTAAATCTAGACAAAATCACGGCCTCAGATTCGTTCATCCCACACCTCATGGCCAACTCATCAAACTGGGCAATATACTCTGTGGCACTCTTGTTTCCTTGAATCAACCTATGCCACTGATCTAAAAGGCGTTGGTGGTAAGACACAGGTATGTACTTTTTTCTAAGCCTGGCTTTTAACCCTCCCCAGGTGGCTACGGGTTCCTGTCATCTTTGCCTCATTAGTCTCTCAATAGTATCCCAATACATCCGGGCTTGGCGAATTAACCTAAGCTTGGCAAACTTAAATTTCCTACCCTCCGTCATCTCGTACCACTCGAAATATTGGTCCATTTCCTTTTCCCAGTCCAGGTATACCTTGGTGTCCATGGTGCCATCAAATGTGATGGCTTCTAGTCTAATGCTCTTAAAAGCCCTATCCTCCAGATCAACAAACTCCTGATGGGGTCTTCTAGGAGGATGATCTCGGTATGGGTCAGGTTGCTGGGCCCTCCTAGGATGCGGTTCCTCGAATGGGTCAAAAGTTCTCTCTCTCCTAGGGTTAGGCTCTTCGAAAGGATCAAGATTTCTAGCCCTCCTAGGGTGTGTCATCGAAGCTGGGGTGCCAGGGTCGGGCTCAGAACGCTGCTGCTGGGTTCTCTCTATGGTGTCCAATCTAGCCTCAAACTGATTCAACCGGTTATCTAAGTGATTAGTCAATTGGGCAGATAACTGGGCTGACATTTGGGCAAAATGCTCTGACATAGTTCTTAGTAAAGCCTCTTGAGGGTTATCCATAGGTGTCTCGGGCTGATATGATGTCCCTGCCCTAGTAGACATGAATCAAGCACACAAGCAGAAAATTCGACTAAGGGTAACTAGACCTAGAATCTCAACTGGGGCCTAACTCAATGCAACAGGCTAACCTGTAGTAACCCTTATCCTTGGCCAGGTAGGTGTATGGGAGTGAAGGTCCCTTTCTGCCAACCTTAGACACCAATCGGGGATTGGCCAGGTACGGCAGACCAACTCGCAAGCCCTAGGTTCACCAGCCTAGACACCAATAATAGTGGCACACACAAGATAGACTGACACAAGGAGTAGACTCGAAGTCTTGACTCGACCGTGTTGGTGTCCCTATGGCTCTCTAGAGCAAAGCAGTACGTTGCTAATTGATTTTAAATTTAAAGGCTTAGGTTCGAAAATGAGGGTGGTTGTTGTGGACTAAGGAGAGGTAATGACATCCTCCCCTTTGTTATGAAATTGCCGCCCTTAAATAGATTTATCATGAGATGGAATGAAACATGCAATGAACCCTAGTCTAATGGTGCAAAAAAAATTCCAGAAAAATCACAGTAGACACTTAACACATCAATAGCATACCAGATGAAAGGATTTAGACAAATAAAACTTATGCTATTCTAAACATGTCTTGGAACTTAACTAAAATGGAAGAGTCAGCAAAATAGCATGCAGACAGCAGAGGATTTCAGAAATTTTAACTTTTTTTGTAATTTTTTTCTGAGGATGAGATTTTAAAAGAAGATATATAACTGAAAATGCTACAAGGAAGAAAATATAAACAAGATAAACTAACTACTTTTATATAGAGATTTAAGTAGATTACAGGCAGAAAACGTAACTAATATAGAAAAACAGTAAATAGTAAACAGGACAGCAACAACTTGCAGGAATTTTAATTTTTTTTATGATTTTTTTCTAAATACAAAATTTTAAACTAAGATAGCTAACTAAAAATGATACAAGGAAAAAAATACAAAAAAAAGAAACTAACTACTCTTATATTGAAATTAAAATGGATTACAGGTAGGTCACAAGTGAAAACAGAAATCCTGAAGTGCAGAGACTGGAACAAGTCCTAATCTAACCACTCTGATACCAAATATGATGGGGAACCTATGGACTAGGATGGCATGAAAATGATGAGAGATGCAATGCAAAGAAAATCACCCTTAAATCTGATTAAATTGAGACTCATAACAAGCAAGGATGATAGAAAACAACTTAAGGAAGGTATCATCTCATACAACCTCTCATGCTGGACCCCAAAATTAAGTAAGCAGAATAATAGACCCAGGACTCAGAGATTGAGAAATCCCCGATCTAGGACATGCAAACAGTTAATAAAACAGATCTTGAGGATAAGGAGGTGAGGTAAAATGACACAACAGTAAATAAATAATCTCAAAGCACTAGGGTCACTCTTCCTGGGAAGATGCGGCCTAGATGATCAATAATCAGCTGCTCAACGGGTGGCATCGTGCTAAATGTATGTTGGCAAGGTTCCTTCGGGGGATCGTTACCGGAGAAAGACCTTGAAATCAACGATCTTCTGGAGCACGGTGGTGAGGATTATGGATGATGGAATGGATGATAGGGGGGCTTAGACGGCTGGAAAATGGTAGGATAAATAGGGCCTCGTGCCCCTCGACGCCACGGGTGCAGCGAAGGCAGCCGGAGCCTCACACTCCTCGACGTTGCAACGCAACGAAGGCAGGGTTAGGGCCTCACACCCCTCAATGTTACAATTGTAACAAAGGCACTAGAGAAAACACTCCAGCAATATTTCATTTCATCTATCCCTTCTTCTTTTTTTCATACAAGAGAACCATCCCTATTTATAGGCTCAAGAACACCCTCTAGAACCCTCTATATAAAGATTAGTTTAATTTTTAAATGGGTACAAAGCTGCAGGAAATGGAAATCTGGAGCTGCAGGAATCATGATGAAGGGGCTGCAAAATGCTGACAAGATCCGGGGCTGCAGGATCTGCAAAATCATGATGAAATTTGAAAGCCGGGGCTGGTGGTGCATGCTCTTGCTTTAAAACTCACAAAACTTTTCCTTCCTTGTTGGCCTAAGAAATGTATGACACATGCTTTAAAATTAAAATTTTCCCTCCTTTGCTAGCTTCTCTTGATGTTTGGCAACAAAAGACTTTATACTTTAAAACCCGAAAATAATTACTGGGTTGCATTTGCTGGATGGTTCAGAGTCTGGATCTTCCTTACGAGATCCATAGTGAGTTCTGAAATTTTGTGTAGGTGTCCTCACCAGTAGAGGTTTACATATTGCATGCATTCATTGAGCTTGTCATGTTTGCATCATACTTTTGGAAAACCCTTTGGCATATATTAAGGGTTCTTGTTAAATTTTTATGTGCCAAACCAGAGTCAAACCTAGAGAGCCTATAGTCTGTTAGGTTTAGGTCCAAAGAGCCCAATCTGTCACAAACCTAATCCATATGTTTACACCTACACTGATCTCTGCACAGCATTTGCATCAGGAAATTAGCCAAAAGATAAACCTAAGTAATGAACTTTATAAGAACTTGGTTAATGCCCGAAAAAGAGCTAAAGAATATTTTGCAGGGGATTTTGTAATGATCAGGCTTAGACTGAGTAGTTTTCTCTAGGGACCGTCAAGAAATTGCATGCTCACAGAACTGGACCATTTAGAATAATAAAGGGAGTTGGATCCAATGCCTATGTGCTTGAGTTACCACCCGATCTAGGTATTAGTTCCACCTTCAATATTTCAGACCTTGTGGAATACCGAGAACCAGCAGTGATACCTAGCGAGCCATTTAGACCTATCCTTGCCCTTGAGAGTGAACCCACCCCAGAGTGTCCACAAAAAAAAAAGGCCTATAAGTGAGGAATGGATTGAGTGAATCCTGGACGATCAAGCCATCAATACCCAAAACAAAGACTATCAGAGGTATTTGGTCAGATGGCAAGGTCGGCCAGAATCTGAGGACTCGTGGATCACCCGTGAGGATCTGTAGTGCTTCAACCTAGACCTTCTTGAGTAGTATGAGAGCCAAGTTGACCCTTACTCGATGGGGTCGAGTTCCTTCTACCCGAGAGAATTGGTGGTGGCATCAGGATCAGACACAGATTACTGGACCTTATCCGGTTTATTTAGTCATGTATCACAATTTTGTAATCAAGTAGATTGAGCCCCGTAATTAGTTGAGGGTGTTGATTTGTCTCAACCCTAGTCCAGTTATTGAGTCCCGTACTTCAGTATTGGTCCCATACCAGTCCAATTTTTGTATAAGAGAGAAGGATACCCTATTTTGAAGTTCCACCATGCCTCATCTAGGACCCTGAGTCTTTCACATCAGCTTATTGGGCCTTATTTGCCACCCAGGGTCCAAGATTCCTTCCAGATACCCAGATGCCCTCCAGATACCTTCCAGATGCCTTGATACCCTCTAGATGCTAGAGTATATTCCAGATGCTAGGCGCCCCATGATCCCAGGGGTATAACTACACCCCAGCCAAAGAGAAGCCCAGGTGCCAGGCCCAAGCAATTAGAACCAAGATTTTAGGAATATTCTGAATCCAGGGCATCCCAGTTTCTAGGGGCCCAAAGCCCATTAGCCCTTCACCTTTTGGCTGGCCCCTTACTACCCCTTGAAGCCCATATGCCAATAAGAGGAGGTGTCCAAGAGTTTGACCATGTCCAAGGAGGAAGAAGGAGTTCCACTTAATTAAGGAGAGCTAGTTTTATTTTATTTCAAATTGTATTCTCCTTAGCAAACTTGTATTCCCTCTCCCTCTCTACTTTGTATTCCTATCCTAACTAGGAGAGGACTTGCAGAACATCTATAAATACCCCATCCCTCCCACTCTTATAAAAACACTTTATTCATGAAATCAAACCTTGCTGAAATTTTAAAAGATATTGTTCTTGTGTTGGTGGTGTTTGAGTTGTTTGTGTGAGTGTTCTTGTGCTTGGCCGACCCTGTTCCTTTGGTTTCTTCCATGCCCTAGCAACCTTCCACATCTCAAGCAATCATCCACACCCTAGTTGAAGAAGCCCTAGGCATCCCAAAGCAAGAGGCCTTCTTCAACCTTCAGCTGCAAGCAACAAGAAACCTGATTCCCTTTCTTCTTACCATCTTAGTTTCTTTTATTATTTCATTATTCATTGACTGACCCTGACACTTGCAGGATCTTCGAGGTGCTTCACCTTCATGGAGGAGGCCTTCTTTGCCTTCAGGACCGATCCAGATTGACTTCAGATTCAGGGAACAAAGGCTTGTCTTCCAGGCACCATCTAGAGTGCTAAGAGAACTCTTCATCAAAGGATCTTCAATTTGTGCCTAGTACAAACCTTCCCTCTTCTAAGTTCTGACCTACATGAAGGTATGCTATCCTAAACTGGGGGTTTCTCAATTCCCAGGGTCCTATCTTTTATTATTCTGCATGTGTCTTTTTGCGGGCATGATAGTTTCTTTCATTATATGTTTACCTGCAATTCTTTACTTGCTTTCGAGTTATTAGCCTACAAATTAATTTCTAAAAAATATAAAAAAAATTAGTTTTTGTTTTTCTTGCAGTCATGGTAGCATTAGGATCATCCCGCATCACAACTCCAACTGAATCCCTAGTGAAGCCCACCAAGGGTGTGAACACTAGCTTTATTTGGTTAGTGGACAAGTCATCCTTGCAAAGGCATCATAAAAAAGTATATCTGCAGAGCTTCCACTATCAATCATAATTCCTTTTATAGAATGTTTTGCTATCATCATTTCAATAATGATAGCATCATTATTTGGGTTATCTACCCTGGTCAGCCCTTCTCTCTCGCATCATTCTCCCCTCTCCCCTTAGCCCTCTTTAAGGTTCTCCTGGTCCCCAGGAGATCATCCCATCTAGCTTCTCAGTGGACCAGTTGTCGGTGGTGAGCGATCGGGGTTCTTCATTCTGGGCTGCTGGGGGAGCTCCTCCCTCGACATACTTTTTGAGGTAGCCATGCTTGATCAGGTTTTCCATCTCCCTCTTTAGGTGGCGGCATTCCTTAGTATCGTGACTGTGGTCTCGGTGGAAGCGGTAGTAGTGGGACCTGTCATGCCCAATAGATGGCCTTAGTAGGGGAGGTCAACATAGGAAGCATTCACCCTCGATTTCCATTAAGATCTTTGCTCTTAGGTTGAGGAGAGGAGTGAACTTTTCTTCTTTGGTAGGGTTAACTCTGGGTCTTGGCCCCGGTCACTGGACCGGCTCCGTCTTCTAGGTCGGGGGAGTGGATGCTTTTCATATGGCCTGCCTCTTCAATGGCCTCCCATCCAACTCTTTTCTCTCTTCTGGTATGGTCAGCCTCCTCTGCATGGATATACTTATGAGCACGGAGGAGGAGGTCTGAATAGGTTATCGGAGGCTTCTTGTCGAGGGAGTAGGTGAAGCGGGAGGTTCGCAGCCTCCTTTTCAGGGATAGCATGGTGACTGGCTCATCGAGGTGGTATATCTTTAGGGTGGTGGCTTTAAACCATGACACGTAGTCCTGAAGAGGCTCTCGGTCCTACTGGCAGATCGAGAAAAGATTGTAAGCCTTACGTGGTACCTTTCTGCATGCATCAAAGTGTGCCATGAATATTTTCTCTAACTGGGAGGAGTCAATGCTTCTAGACTCGAGTCTAAAAAAATAGGCTTAAGCAACCTTCCAAAGGGTAGCTAGGAAGGCAATGCAGAGAAGAGTGTCAGTGTCCCCCTGGATCTTTATAAGGGCCTTGTAGCTTTTCAGGTGGTCTAGGGGGTCGATTGTCCCATCATAGGGATCAACCTGGGGCATGCAGAACCGGTCGGGGATCAGTTCCTCTTAGATTTTGTGGGAGAAGGTTGAACATGTGTCATAACCCATGGCTCACTGGGAGAGTGATGGGGACATCGACTAGCCCTGAATCTAAAGCAGCCCAGATCAAACCTGAAGCCCAGCCCAACCCAAAACCTGAATCCAGCCCAACCTAGAAGCCAGCCTAGAACCTGAAGCCAACCTAGCCCAATCCTTGGGGCCCAAGATCCTGGAGTCGATGAACACACATTTTGGTGCAGCACAAATCTCGAAGTACACAAACCTCGGAGCAGGATAAATATAACATTTTATTTCTATGGGTGTACGAGGGATTGGGGTTTCTTGAAATTTTAGGATTAGTTTTCGTATGATTTTTTTTAGAATATATTTTATTGTTGTTTTAGGATTTATCTTATTTTTAGGATTTAGGTGGATTAGTTTAATTTTAATAGTTTGAATGTTTAGGATTGGTTTGAGGTATCAGGATATCGGATATCTCAGAGTAGCCTATTTATTATTTTATCGATCAAATAAAAAAATTATTATTATGATGAATTATTAAAAAAAAATTTGATTCGTTTCTCCGGGTAGGGAGATCGTTGTTTCTCCAGGTAGGAGAAGGGCCCTTCCGGGTAGGAGAAGGGTGCCTCAATCTTTGTCCCTTCCAAGTAGGAGAAGGGTGAGAAGCCTGTAGTACTTTTTCCATTCCGAGATCTTCCTTTCCATCTTTCCTCTCCGTCTCTTCTTGATTTTAACTCCCGAACATAGACCCCACCAAAGGACCATGGACAAGCTGACGACCTCCACCGCCAGTCACTGATAGCGAGGACCAAGAAGAATCCCGAGCAGATTCATGCCATCCCAACCGAAAATCTCCCTCCAGTCCAGTGCCCAACCGACCATCTCCTCCGCTCCTAGCCCACGCCCCAATCAGATCCGGCATCTACCCATCTCCTTGGCTTAAGAACAAGCTGACATCCTTGAGCTGCCCGCACCTTCCCCGCCAACAACCGCACCGGCCATCCTGAACGATTCACAACCGCCGGTCTCTTATTTCCGTTCATCCATGTGGAGATCCACCCGAGAACCAGCCATTGAACGCTCGTGTCCCCTCCACCGGAAGATCCACCTTCGCCATTGCCAACCAATCGTGGGTCGACGCTTCGCTCGAAGCCCCCTCCAGTGACTCTGTTCCCCATCTCCGCTCATGCTCCTCACCGAAGCCCCATCTCCCAGTTGCCATGACGCCCGCTGCCCATCGGAGAGGCCGCGCTGCCAACTCCCCTAGCTGCCATCGTTAGCCCAACATTGTCACCAGTGAGATCCCACCAGAATAAAAGGCAATGCCGACTTCTGGGCATTTCGCATGGCCATCAAAGCTCTAGGAGATACTTTGCATGAACATGAAAGCATCTTTAGGCTTCTCAATGCTGACTTCAAGTGCAGAGCCTTCTGCATGCTTCTCAGAGCATAGCTGGCTTCCCTTAATGCCGACTTTAGAATAAAGGCAAAAAGAAAAAAAAAATTGAAAGAAAAGAATATGAAAAGAAAGTTTATTTGAAGAAAAAAAAATTGGGAAAAAAAATTTGGGCTTGGTTGAACCTAGTCTAAAGGTCGTTTCCAAGCGACCAACGGTCTGATCTCCTAGATATAATCTTGATCAGGGCATGTTCCCCATCAACTTGGTATCAGAGTAAGTTTAGGTTAGGTTAGGTTAGCTAATTATATTTTAATTATATTATTTGTAAAAAAAAATTCAATTTACAGATGATGCATTGAGGAGCCAATTTTCTGAAGCCTGACTCGATGAGTCAAGTTCTCGCCACCTCAACGGAAATGAAGGGGACATCGACTAGCCCAGAATCTGAAGCAGCCCAGATCAAACCTGAAGCCCAGCCCAGAACTTGAAGCCCAGCCCAGCCTAGAACCTGAAGCCTAGCACAACCCATAAGCCAGCCTAGAACCTGAAGCCAACCCAGCCCAAACCATTGGGCCCAAGATCCTGGAGTCGATGAGCACACATTTTGGTGCAGCACAAATCTCGAAGTACACAAACCTCGAAGCAGGATAAATATAATATTTTATTTTTATGGGTGTATGAGGGATTGGGGTATCTTAAAATTTTAGGATTAGTTTTCGTATGAATTTTTTAGAATTTATTTTATCATTGTTTTAGGATTTATCTTGTCTTTAGGATTTAGGTGGATTAGTTTAATTTTGATGATGCGGGACTAAGTAGATGCTAGGATGAAATGATGCAGGTGATTTTTGTTCTTAGGATATTTTTAGTTTTTTTTTGGATTTAGGATTCTCGAAGATGGACAAAAAGAAGATCTAGGGTTCTACAATGAAAAGAAATTCAAGCAAGAAAGTCCTTAAACAGGATAGGAAGAGGACCTCGGGATTGAGAAACCTCGTAGGACTTAGCTCTTGAATCAATAACCCTTTAGGAGTCTAGGGTTGCAAACCTTAAAGTTTTGAAGCGCCCGATGCCGAGTTCGCTCGTTCTTGTGGATGTGGCCTGGATGATCAAGCCTTCAATGTCCGCAGATGCACCGGCTTTCCGTCCAAGGTCTCGAAGGCAAGGGAAATAGACTCTATATTCATGGTACCTAGAGGACCTATGAATAATCAATAGAAGGATTAGGAATCAATAAGTATCAGGAAGAAATAAGGGAAGAGAGGATGGAGATGATGTTGATTGGGGTCTTCTTGCTGGGTGCCTAGATGAAAAATTCATTGGCCTTCGAACTCGAAGATGAAAGATGGATTTGTGGAAGAGAAAGTAATTCGAGGCCTCACACCTCTCGACGCCCGAAGGCAAAGGCGCTCCCTCACAGAGATCGATGTTCTTAAGGAACGAAGGCAACTACCAAAGAGAATGGCTCTCAAATATTTTCTTTTCATTCATCATCATTAAACTTTACAAGGGAGGGGTAAGGCCCTTTATATAGGCATCTTAAAACCTATTCAAATTTCAAAAATACAAAGCTTCATGAAGAGGGTGCCCAAATTCAAATTTCTTCTTCCAAGGTTTTGTGGCTTGATTTGGGGCTTGAAAGATGGGAGTTGTCTCCTTGATTTGATAGTCAATGATTTTCTTCCATAACCGACCAAGCACTTTAGGAAGATGGCTTGATATGGGGCTTGAAACAAGGGAGTTGTCTTCTTGATTTGAGGGTCAATGTATTTCTTCCATAGCCAACCAAGCACTTTGGGAAGAAGTCTTCATATGGGGCTTTAAACAAGGATCATGCCTTCATTGCCAATTGACCTTCCTTGGATGCCCATAGCTCCTTTGGAAAGAGGCTTGATAGGGGGAGGGAAGGGAGGAAAGTATCAAGGAATGGCACCCATAAATTCTAGCATTCCCTTCTTGCCTTGGCCATCACATGTCAAGGTGATATGATGCCATATGGGATAGATGAGGTGGTGCCAAGTGGCATCCTTCATGGCTTGGGAGATGGGTTGACCCATTACATATTGGACTAGACTTGAAGATGACTCCGGCTTGGGCCCGATATTTAAACAGACTTGCACTGTAATCATTACAGGACTGGACTCAATATAGGACACAACTTGACCTAATTGGTCAATGTACATGACTAAACAAAAATAATTAAGACTAATTTCATGACTAAAAATTACAATGCATAGGCTTGAAGCCTTATTACAGGACCCAAAAATTGAAAACCGAATTAGAGGTTTGGTGCCTATACCAGTTCTCCCGGTGTGGGAGGAACTCAACCGTGTCGAGTAAGGATTTATTTAGCTTTGATATTTTTCCAGAAGGTCGGGGTTGAGGTGCTGCAAGTCCTCTCGGGTATCCTACGAATCGTCAAACTGTGGTTGGCCTTATAATTGGACCAAGTAACACTGAAAGCCTTTGCCCCGGGTGGTCATAGCTTGATCATCCAGGACATGCTCGATCCGCTCTCCTCTCTCAGGTAAAATTGGAGGTGGACACTCTGGGTCGGGTTCGCTCTCATATGAAAGGTTAGGCTCAAATGGCTCACTGGGTATGTTTTGCTGGTTCCCTATACTCAACTAAGTCCAGGACATTGAAAGTCGAGCTAATGCCATAATTCGGGAGTAGCTCAAGCACATAGGCATTAGGGCTAACTCTCCTTATCACTTTAAAGGGGCTAGCTCCACGAGCATGGAGTTTCTTAACGGTTCCTAGTGGAAACCATTCAGAACTAAGCCTAATCATTACAGAATCTCCAATTTCACACTCTTTGGCTCTCTTTGAGGAATTAGTCAAAATTATTTTAGAATTTGTACTTAATGCAGAATTCTAGTATGATGCAAAATGCAGACTCAACTAAGCATTCCTATAAAGCAGAATTTCATTGGACTCTCTAGGGCCTAAACCTAATAGATTATTGACTCTCCAGGTTTTACCCAGGTCTGGTATGTACAAGAAAAATTACCATGGATCCTTAGCAAATGCCATAAGGTATACCAAAAGTAGATGGCAAAAGGGATGGGCTCTAAGGAGTCATGCAATCTGGTAATCTCAACAAAATGTAACCCAATGGCTCTAGAAACATGAGAAGACTCAGAGAAGGGTATAAAATAGGAATCAGAGTCTTGGGGTAATATATGGAAAGCATGAAATAGACCCTGCTTACTCAGGATGACCTTAAGATTTGAATATTGATCTATGGGTGTCATAAGGTCAAATTGATGGATGGAGAATTTGGTCATTATAAGTGTAGGTTTTTCAAGGAGGGAAGACTTGGTCAGTTCCAGAAAAATGTTATCGACTGGGGTTAGAAGAAAGAAATCTTTACAAGGGAGCTAAATGAGGTCTTGGATTGAGGCTGAAGAAGTAGGCTTTTCCTGAGGGCATTGACTTACAGGAACCAAGTCCCCACTAATTTCCTGTGGTTCTGATGTTTTAGGACTATGCTCAACACTCTTATCTTCTACAAGGATTTTCTCAGGTAAGGTACTAGAGTTGTCCTTCTCGAAGTCTTCTCCTTCATATTCGTCTACCAAACTCATGTCAGCCTTATATACTTCCATCATGGGTTCTAATTCTTCCTTCTTTAAATGTTCTTTCAGTATGGCTTCATTCTGGTCAACTAATCTTGGGTCGACCATACTTGATTCCTTTTCAATGTCATCCTTCTAGGTTGGAGGTGATACAGATGAGGGTTGATCAACAATAGTCAGGTTCACACTAGGTGTCAGACCAATGGGGATATGATTCAAGCTGGTAGAGATCGGATTTAGGTCCAAAGTACTTGATCTAGCATGCCTCAATGATGTAGCACGAAAGCTCTGATACCAAAAATGATGTAGAACAAAGAACAAAGAAGCGTATGCAGAAGTAAATCTAAGATTAAATTTTTTTTTTTTTTTTTTTTTATATTTCAGAAATTGGCCTCGACTCAAAGTAAAGTAAACTAAGTTGATGGAAACTAGGTAAGGATTGAAAGCACAATTTAGAAGAAGCTAAGTTATCAGAGTAGTTCAGAAGTAACGGATCGTTGGGGGTTGAGAAACTCCCAGACCTAGGGTTTCGCTCTGAACTCTCAACAGGACAGAAATAAAGAGAAGAGATGGTTTACCAACCAGACAGTGATCTTCACAGAATTTGGGTGGAAGAACTCTCTCGAGCAGATTGTTGGATCCTCGGATTCGGCTATCTTCGCAATGGATCCTCCAATACTGGCCTCGTGGCTGGGTCGGCTTCTCCTGAACTCAAGATCTAGGAAGAAGAAAAACAAGTGATGGATTCAGAGACTCAGGGAAGGATTTACCAGTTCGAGGAACTTGAAGGCTGATGTCACTGAGATCCGGATTCTCTTGAAGGCTGATTCGACTTCCTCTTGAAATAGCTTTGGATCTGAAGTATCCGGACTGGAGCTGGATGCTGGTGGTCGGCCTGGACTTGGAGAGAGAGGCCGTGGGAGGTGGAATAGGCTAGGGTTTGGTGGATTGAAGTGGATGGTGGGCGGCTAGGGTTTTGGAGTAGAAGTGGCTAACCTAGGGTTTGGGTTTTGGAGATCTCACACCTTCTCAAGGTTCCTGGGGAACCCGGATTTACTCCCTCATGGAGCTCAACACCTGGATGCAAGTGTGGAAGAGAGAAAACACAGAGTTTGCTCAAAAAAAAAGTTGGTTTCATTCATCTGATTCTTTCAAACTTACATGGGAGTTTAATTTATAGGACATTACAAGAGAGTAGGGTTTTACATCTTCCATGTGGGACTAAAGGAGGGGATCTTCAAATTAGGATTATAGGATCAATCCCTACTCATATGGCCGGCCAAATAATTCCAAAGATGATTGAGGCTTCAAAAAAGGAAAGTGGGTGGCGCCTCCTTGTCTTGACCTCCAAGAAAATTATTTTTTTCCTTCTATGCTTGGCCTTATCTGGAAGTGTTTGGGCGCCTCTTAACCTTGCCCTCCAAGAGAAAATTTGTTTCCTTTTATATCTGGCTTTAGTTGGAATGACTAGGGCACCTCCTAACCTTGCTCTTCAAGAGAAATCTCCTTCCTTCCATGGCTCAACCCTTTTTGGATACCTCCTTTTCTTTCTCCCCAAGTTATGGCTCTTTCTAACTTTGTTTTGAGTATTTTTGGCAGGTAATGGGTGCCTCCTTGAAGTTCTCTCCAAGAGAATTTCTTCCCTTTCATAGTTTGGTTCTTTTGGGAATGTCTTGGGTCCGCCCCCTTGATTTGTGGACCCCTGGTGGATTTCTCCTCGATTGGCGCATGAGAGAAGGGAGCTGCTATCTGTGGTGTGGGGACCAAAGCCTGCTGGATGGAGATGTGGCGCCCCCTGGACTCAGGTGTATGGCTGGGAGTGTGGCTGGGAGTGTGGCGCCCACTTGCTTGGCCTTGGGAGAAAATGTAACACCCCAGGTTGAAGCCCTAGTCCACTACTGAGTCAACATGACTCAACAAAATAAAAATGTAGGTAATATAGACTCAAGCTAAAATTGAGTTGATCAAGTCAACTCTTATTACAAGCCAAAAAACCCTAATTCTTCGGGCAAGGTTAATCAGAGATCCAGATGGAGCTCTGAAGTCTTCTTTTGAGTCTGGTGCCTGCACCAATTCTCCCGGGGTGGGAGGAACTCGACCCTGTCGAGTATGGATCAAGTTGACTCTGGTATCTCTCCAAGAGGTCTGGGTCCAATTCTTGTAATTCTTCTCGGGAGATCCAAGAGTCATCAGAATCTGGCCTTCCTTGCCAGCGGACCAGGTATCTTTGGTATCCTCGATTACGAGTAGAGATAACCTGATCATCCAGGATCTTTTCAATCTGCTCTTTCCTCACAGGCCAGTTTGTTGGTGGACACACAGGGTTGGGTTCACTCTCAAGAGCAGGATTAGGTTCAAAAGGCTCACTGGGAATCACAGCTGGCTCTCTATACTCTACTAAGTCTGTAATGTTGAAAGTGGAGCTAATGACTAGTTCTGGAGGCAACTCGAGCACATAGGCATTGGATCCTACTCTCTTCACCACTCTAAATGGTCCAGCTCCTCTAGCATGTAACTTTCTAACGGTTCTAGGAGGAAACCGTTCAGGCCTTAACCTAATCATTACATAGTCTCCCTTATTAAAAGTTTTGACTCGCCTTTGAGAATCAGCCAACTTCTTATAAGTTTCATTACTTAAAGTTATTTTGGCATGAATTTCTTTATGCAAGTCCTTTACATGCTATGCAAGTGCATCAAGAGACTTGTGTGTGTGGGCTAATAGTGAAATCAGATCAAGTGGTGTGTGAGGCTTGTATCCATGAATAATTTCAAAGGGACTCTAGCCTATAGACCTATTGATCGAAACATTGAATGCAATTTCAGCCCTGGACAAAATACAAATCCCAATTCCTGGTGCTCTCAAAATCTGAGACAATGTCCTAAACTTGACTGACGATGCATTCCTAAAGAATGGATTTTATTCAAAGGAACCCTAGGTCTAAACCTAACAAACTATGGCTCTCTAGGTTTACCTTGGGTCGGAGGATGGCATGCAGAGCATGAAAACTTATCATGGGTGCCTAGTAGGTGCCATAAGGTCTTCCAGAAGTAGGTGGCAAACCTAATAGGTTCTAACACGTGGTTCACTCTAAAGACTTTGACAAAGTATACTTGGATGGTGTAAGAAGCATTGGAAGTCCTAGAGAAAGGGAGGAGATATGAGGCAGAGTCTCGAATTACCTGCTGACTAAAGGTGGTGACCTGAAGGTTTGAATGGTGATCTATGAGTGTCAACTGGTCATCCTTACGAAAGGAAAAGTTTGCTACTCCTAGGAATGGATCAAGAGATGGTTCGGGGAGTAGCCTAGGACATGTGATTGCAACAGTTAAGGTTTGTTCTCTAAGCAAATAATGATCCACTTTCTCAAGAGATGGATTAGAGAATGATTCATGGAAGGGTCTATGGATGATGACCTCAAGACTTGAAATTTGACCTATGGGTGAGGAAAGGTATACTCTATAGAAGGGTAGCTCAGTCATGCGAAGAAAGGGGTCTGGGGCCATAAGGAGGACTTCTACAGGACTGGGTGAATCAATCCGCTCAAGAAAAGGATGTCCAACTGAGATTACAGGAGAGACCTTAGTGGCTGAGCATGGGACGAGGTCCAATTGTAAGAGGCTTGATTCAGTCATCCTAAGGAGAGGATCTACCATAGGGTAGGCAAACTTAAACAGTTTAGTGCAAAGATCTTCAATTGGTACTTGGGGAATGACTGTCATTAGAGGATACGAACTGATAGCTCGGGCTAACACTATGAGTTCTTCCTGGGGGTATTTGACTAAAGGAACTTGGTTCTCACAAATCTCTTGAATTTCTGAACTAGGTCCTACCACTTGGTTGCTCTCCAAGGTCTCCTCAGGTAAGGAACCAATAGTATCAATGTCACATTCTTCAAGTTCTTCCCCCTCATATTCATCAACTAGACTCAAGCCAGCATCATATACTTCCTCGATGCCATCTTCAATGGGTTTCGGGTCAGTGGTGATCGGGTCAACTGATTCTAGGCTTGTCATACCTAACCTTTCTTCCTCATTGGTAGGCTTGGGTTCTCCCTCATTAATGTCATCCTTAGGATTCTTATCACTTAGCTGTGCACAAGCCAGTCCTATGCATGGGCACTGACTAGATTTATGGCCTCTTTCTCCACAAAACAAACATTCTTGAGATATAGGAACCTGGGTCACACTGGGTTTCAAGCTAGTAGAGACCTTACTTGGGCATGGGTGTGGATCTAAATGGTTTGATCTAGAAGACTTGGGTTGTTGAGTGACTGGTTTAGAATATTGTAAGGACCTCTCATAAACACGATCCACACTAGAGATATCATGGTTAGGCTTCCTAAGGTTATGCTCGGGATCACGGTATAAGGTCCTCCTAGGTTCCTGGCATGGGTGAGGTTGGGGCCTATTAAATTTTGGATCAGAGGTCCAATTTTGATGTCTATGTTTCTCAAGTACTTGGACTCGATCCCTAAACTGGGAAAAACCCTCATTCATGTCCTGACTCAATTTGGTCATACTTTCGGTAAGATTTCTAACCATGGCCTCTAAATCTGGTTGGGTTTGACTAGGTTGGTAGGGTACTCCATTCCGGGTAGACATGATGATGCAAACAAACACACAAAATGAGACTTAACTGAATCGACTACGGGCTAACTAAACCTAGAGTCCAAACTAGATGCCCAATCAGAGTGGCAAGCTAGCCTGTAGTAACTCAGGACTCAGCCAGGCAGGTGTAAGGGGAGTGTTAGGTCCCTAGATGCCAATCCTAGACACCAATCAGAGATTGGCCAGGTAGGCGGACCAGCACACAAGCCCTTCGGGATGGAATCCCTGAACCACCGTTCTAGACACTGAGTATAAAGCACACACAGAGTAACCAGACAAACTGACTCAACACTAGCTTTGACCCGACTTGTTGATGTCCCTAGCCCACTAGGGCAACTTAGGTCTAATTAATTTTAAGATTAAAGGCTTAGGTTCGAATGAGTGGGTGGTGGTTTTGGGCTAAGGAGAAGGTTATCAACTCCTCCCCTTATCTTAGATGCTCAAATGCCCTTAAGATGAATTAAGAGATGAACACTCAAAAATAATTGAATTGCAGAAACACAAAAATAGAGTTACAGTAATTTAATTCTCAGAAATGTTACGGAAACCAATAAATAACAGGAAAATTATGTAAAATAGGATCAGTTATACTGGTTTCAGCAAAAGAAGAATCACTGAATTTGGAGTTACCTGCAGTGAGAAATAATTCTTGCAATAGGACAATTACGGGCTGAAAATAGAGTACTTCCCCGTTTACAATTCCTGCTACGAAGTTGTAACCCAACGGATCCCCTACACGCCCTAGGATCACCCATGGAATGGGAAGAGGAGGTTTGCACCTCACTTCATTCCTAGGACCGGACGTCCTGGGGAGTCTACTTCGAGCAGACAAAGTAAAAAGAGAGAGACTCAAACAAGCAATCAAAACAGAAACCCTAGACAGGGCTCTGATACCAAAATTGATGCAGCACGAAAGCTCTGATACCAAAAATGATGTAGAACAAAGAACAAAGAAGCGTATGCGGAAGTAAATCTAAGATTAAATTTTTTTTTTTTTTTTTTATATTTCAGAAATTGGCCTCGACTCAAAGTAAAGTAAACTAAGTTGATGGAAACTAGGTAAGGATTGAAAGCACAATTTAGAAGAAGCTAAGTTATCAGAGTAGTTCAGAAGTAACGGATCGCTAGGGGTTGAGAAACTCCCAGACCTAGGGTTTTGCTCTGAACTTTCAACAGGACAGAAATAAAGAGAAGAGATGGTTTACCAACCAGACAGTGATCTTCACAGAATTTGGGTGGAAGAACTCTCTCGAGCAGATTGTTGGATCCTCGGATTCGGCTATCTTCGCAATGGATCCTCCAATACTGGCCTCGTGGCTAGGTCGGCTTCTCTTGAACTCAAGATCTGGGTAGAAGAAAAACAAGTGATGGATTCAGAGACTCAGGAAAGGATTTACCAGTTCGAGGAACTTGAAGGCTGATGTCGCTGAGATCCGGATTCTCTTGAAGGCTGATTCGACTCCCTCTGGAAAGAGCTTTGGATATGAAGTATCCGGACTGGAGCTGGATGCTGGTGGTCGGCCTGGACTTGGAGAGATAGGCCGTGGGAGGTGGAATAGGCTAGGGTTTGGTGGATTGAAGTGGATGGTGGGCGGCTAGGGTTTTGGAGTAGAAGTGGCTAACCTAGGGTTTGGGTTTTGGAGATCTCACACCTCCTCAAGGTTCCTGGGGAACCCGGATTTACTCCCTCATGGAGCTCAACACCTGGATGCAAGTGCGGAAGAGAGAAAACACAGAGTTTGCTCAAAAAAAAAGTTGGTTTCATTCATCTGATTCTTTCAAACTTACATGGGGGTTTAATTTATAGGACATTACAAGAGAGTAGGGTTTTACATCTTCCCATGTGGGACTAAAGGAGGGGATCTTCAAATTAGGATTGTAGGATCAATCCCTACTCATATGGCCGGCCAAATAATTCCAAAGATGATTGAGGCTTCAAAAAAGGAAAGTGGGTGGCGCCTCCTTGTCTTGACCTCCAAGAAAATTATTTTTTTTCTTCTATGCTTGGCCTTATCTGGAAGTGTTTGGGCTCCTCTTAACCTTGCCCTCCAAGAGAAAATTTGTTTTCTTTTATATCTGGCTTTAGTTGGAATGACTAGGGCACCTCCTAACCTTGCTCTTCAAGAGAAATCTCCTTCCTTCCATGGCTCAACCCTTTTTGGATACCTCCTTTTCTTTCTCCCCAAGTTATGGCTCTTTCTAACTTTGTTTTGAGTATTTTTGGCAGGTAATGGGCGCCTCCTTGAAGTTCTCTCCAAGAGAATTTCTTCCCTTTCATAGTTTGGTTCTTTTGGGAATGTCTTGGGCTGCCCCCTTGATTTGTGGACCCCTGGTGGATTTCTCCTCAATTGGCGCATGAGAGAAGGGAGCTGCTATCTGTGGTGTGGGGACCAAAGCCTGCTGGATGGAGATGTGGCGCCCCCTGGACTCAAGTGTATGGCTGGGAGTGTGGCTGGGAGTGTGGCGCCCACTTGCTTGGCCTTGGGAGAAAATGTAACACCCCAGGTTGAAGCCCTAGTCCACTACTGAGTCAACATGACTCAACAAAATAAAAATGCAGGTAATATAGACTCAAGCTAAAATTGAGTTGATCAAGTCAACCCTTATTACAAGCCAAAAAACCCTAATTCTTCGGACAAGGTTAATCAGAGATCCAGATGGAGCTCTGAAGTCTTCTTTTGAGTCTGGTGCCCGCACCACTCAAGGACCTCTCATAGTTTTGGAGTACTCGGTAGGCTTGCTCCAAACTATAGATATTATGTCTAAACAGTTTCTCTAGATATCTTCCCTCAAACCCTCTTCAAATTGGATTAGAATATCATATGGATCATTTTCACAATATAGCGCATTAGATGCTCGAATCTATCAATATAATCACTGACTGATCCATTACCTTAGGTCAACCTCTCTAAGTGGTCTAGGAGATTTTGTTGGTATGACACAGGGATATACCTTTCACGAAGCTTGCTCTTCATTTCTTTCTAGGTCCTAATGGGTTCGAGTCTCTCATACGCCTTTGACTGATCCATTACCTTAGGTCAACCTCTCTAAGTGGTCTAGGAGATTTTGTTGGTATGACACAGGGATATACCTTTCACGAAGCTTGCTCTTCATTTCTTTCTAGGTCCTAATGGGTTCGAGTCTCTCATACGCCCTCCTTCCCTGAACATTATTCCAATAAGACTCGGTTGGACCCCATAGATGCACTCGGGAAAACCTAACCTTTCTATCCTCAGACATTTCATTCTACTTAAAATAATCATCCATATCTTCCTCCCAATCTATATAAACCTTAGGATCTAGATTTCCATCAATAGTGGGAGCTTCCAACCTAATGTTCCTAAAGGTTCGGTCTTCATGGCCCATTTGATCCTGATTGGGTATCTTAGGATTTGGATCATAAGCTGGGTTATGGTGTGCTCTCCTAGGATTCAGGTCATGGACTCGATCAGGGTTGGGTCTCCTAGGATTTGGCTCAAGGAAAGGGTCTTGATGAGGCATCCTAGGGTTTGGTTCAGGAAAAAGGTCTTGGTGCGGGGGCCTTCTTGGGTTGATGGGTGCACCAATCTCTGGTTTAGGTTCTACTTCATTTTGAACTTCATGGGTTCTTCCAGGGGTACAAGCCTCTAATCGATCAAGCTTAGTAGTGATGTGGGTCATCTGATCAGTCATGCTTTGGTTGGTCTGGGCTAATTCGTTAGTCAAGTCTTGGTTCAGTTGGGCCATTTGATCATTCAAAGTTTTCATAAGGGTCTCAAAGATTTGGTCCATGGCTGTACTTGTTTGAGCTTGGGTTTGCTGGTAAGGTGCTCCTGATCTAGTTGCCATGCACACACGGACTCAATCTCGGGCTAGGGGTTTGCTAGACCTAGAGTCGAAACCAAATGTTAGGTCAAGATGACAATCTTGGAGGTAGTAACTCAGCACCTGGCCAAGTAAGTGTAAGGTTGGTGGAGGTCCCTCTTTGCTTACCTTTGACATCAATTTGAAAATGGCCAGGTAAGCGAACCAACCCACCTTTCGAGCTCTTGTCCTTGAACCACTTGCCTAGATACCAGATACACAAGCACACAAACAAGTTATCTAAATTGGCTTGACACTTGGTTTGACCCGACCTTGTGGGTGTCCCTAGCTCACTAGAGAAAATTAAGTGTCTACTCAGTTTTAATTAGGTGTTGGGTCCGATATGCAGGGTGGTTGTTTTTGGGCTAAGGAAAGGTAATGACTTCCTTCCCTTATCTTTTGATATTAACACCCTTAAGTGATTTATGAAAATGATGGCATACAAATGATCTATTGAGATGTATCTAAATTGTGTTTTTGAATTTTTGATGGATGATAGAAGAAATAAGATGATGAAATGACAAGAGATGAAGCTAAATGCAAAATTAAACTATTAAGAAATGAAAACATAAAAAGATGCACTTGTTGAAAATCTCAGAATAGATTTTTCTCTTAGGTAGTATTCCAGCTTGTAGAAATTCTACAAACTGTAATAAAATTTGATAAAACTATCAAAAATACTTTCAATTATGTGTAATCCAACAAAATAAAAATTAGAAGATTTGGAGATTCCTACAAATAGCAATACCTAAAACAATAGGCTATATACTGAAAGGAAAAAATGCAGAAATTTAAAGGAGATGAGATCTAATGATGCAAAAGTTTTCTTTTGGATTTTTTTTTTAAGCTTTTCTTCTTGTGTTCCCCTTCAAAGGTCTATCATAGTGGCACCCCTACACACCTTAGGAGATCCCTATGGAATGGGAGGAGAGGGTCTTGAAACCCTACTTTTCTCCTAAGACTGGACGGCCTGGTGAAGCACCTAATCCAAGTACTTAAGAAGTGCTAAGTCCTAACCCTGCTCTGATACCAACATGATGCGGGACTAACTAGATGCCAGGATGAAATGATGCAGCTGATTTTTGTTCTTGTATTTTTTTAAGTTTTTTTTTTTGGATTTAGGATTCCCGAAGATGGACAAAAAGAAGATCTAGGGTTCTATAATGAAAAGAAATTCAAGCAAGCCCCAAAACAGGATAGGAAGAGGACCCCGGGATTGAGAAACCCAGTAGGACTTAGCTCTTGAATCAATAATCCCTTAAGAGTATAGGGTTGCAAACCTTAAAGTTCTGAAGCGCTCGATGCCGAGTTCGCTCGCTCTCATGGATATGGCTTGGATGATCGAGCCTTCAACCCCCACGGATACACCGGCATTCCGTCCAAGGTCTTGAAAAGAAGGAAAACTGACTCCGTATTCATGGTACTTGGAGGACCTATGAATAATCAATAGAAGGATTAGGAATCAATAAGTATCAGGAAGAAATAAGGGAAGAGAGGTTGGAGATGATGTTGATTGGGATCTTCATGCTGGGTGCCAAGATGGAACATCTAGTGGCCTCCGAACTCGAAGATGAAAGATGGATTTGCGGAAGAGAAAGTAACTCGAGGCCTCACACCTCTCGATGCCTGAAGGCGAAGGTGCTCCCTCACGGAGATCGACATTCTTAAGGAACGAAGGCAACTACCAAAGAGAATGGCTCTCAAATATTTTCTTTTCATTCATCATCATTAAACTTTACAAGGGAGGGGTAAGGCCCTTTATATAGGCACCTTAAAACCTATTCAAATTTCAAAAATACAAAGCTTCATGAAGAGGGTGCCCAAACTCAAATTTCTTCTTCCAAGGTTTTGTGGCTTGATTTGGGGCTTGAAAGATGGGAGTTGTCTCCTTGATTTGACGGTCAATGATTTTCTTCCATAGCCGACCAAGAACTTTAGGAAGATGGCTTGATATGGGGCTTGAAACAAGGGAGTTGTCTTCTTGATTTGAAGGTCAATGATTTTCTTCCATAGCCAACCAAGCCCTTTGGGAAGAAGTCTTGATATGGGGCTTTAAACAAGGATCATGCCTTCATTGCCCATTGACCTTCCTTGGCTGCCCATAGCTCCTTTGGAAAGAGGCTTGATAGGGGGAGGGAAGGAAGGAAAGAATCAAGGAATGGCACCCATAAATTCTAGCATTCCCTTCTTGCCTTGGCCGTCCACATGTCAAGGTGATGTGGTGACACATGTGATAGATGAGGTGGTGCCAAGTGGCATCCTTCATGGCTTGGGAGATGGCTTGACCCATTACAAATTGGACTAGACTCGAAGACCACTCTGGCTTGGGCTCAATCTTCAAATAGTCTTGGATTGGAATCATTACAGGACTAGACTCAATATAGGACAACTTGACCCAATTGGTCAAGGTACAGGACTAAACAAAAATAATTGAGACTAACTTCATGACTAAAAATTACAATGTATAGGCTTGAAGCCTTATTACAGGACACAAGAATTGAAACCCTAATTAGAGGTTTGGTGCCCACACCAGTTCTCCTGGGATGGGCGGAACTCAACCCTATCGAGTAAGGGTTGATTTGGCTTTGATATTTTTCCAGAAGGTCGGGGTCGAGGTGCTGCAAGTCCTCTTGGGTATCCTACGAATCGTCGAACTGCGGTCGGCCTTGCAATTGGACAAAGTAATGCTGAAAGCCTTTGCCCTAGGTGGTCATAGCTTGATCATCCAGGACACGCTCGATCCGCTCTCCTCTCTCAGGTAAAATTGGAGGTGGACACTTTGGGACTGGTTCGCTCTCATATGAAAGGTTAGGCTCAAATGGCTTACTGGATATGTTTGCTGGTTTTCTATACTCGACTAAGTCCAGGATATTGAAAGTTGAGCTAATGCCATAATTTGGGGTTAGCTCAAGCACATAGGCATTAGGGCTAACTCTCCTTATCACTCTAAAGGGGCCAGCTCCACGAGCATGAAGTTTCTTAACGGTTCCTAGTGGAAACCATTCAGAACTAAGCCTAATCATTACAGAATCTCCAATTTCACTCTTTGGCTCTCTTTGCGAAATCGGTCAAATTATTTTTGAATTTGTACTTAATGCAGAATTCTGGTATGATACAAAATGTAGACTCAACTAAGCATTCCTATAAAGCTAAATTTTATTGGACTCTCTAGGGCCTAAACCTAATAGACTATTGACTCTTTAGGTTTGACCCAGGTCTGGTATGCACAAGAAAAATTATCATGGATCCCTAGAAAATGCCAAAAGCTATACCAGAAGTAGATGGCAAAAGGGATGGGCTCTAAAGAGTCATGTAATCTGGTAATCTCAACAAAATGTAACCCAATGGCTCTAGAAATATGAGAAGACTCAGGGAAGGGTAGGAAATATGAATCGAAGTCTTGGGGTAATTTATGGGAACCCTGCTTACTCAGGATGACCTTAAGATTTGAATATTGATCTATGGGTTTCATAAGGTCAAATTGATGGATGGAGAATTTGGTCATTATAAGTGCAGGATTTTCAAGAAGGGAAGACTTGGCCGGTTCCAGAAAAAGGTTATCGACTGGGTTAGAAGAAAGAACTCTTTACAAGGAGTTGAATGAGGTCTTGGGTTGAGACTGAAGGAGTAGGCTTTTCTTGAGGGCATTGACTTACAGGAACCAAGTCCCCACTAATTTCCTGTGGTTCTAATGTTTCAGGACTAGGCACAACACTCTTATCTTATATAAGGATTTCCTCAGGTAAGGTACTAGAGTTGTCCTTCTCGATGTCTTCTCCTTCATATTCATCTACCAAACTCATGTCAGCCTCATATACTTCTATCATGGGTTCTAATTCTTCCTTCTTTAAATGTTCTTTCAGTATGGCTTCATTCTGGTCAACTAATCCTGGGTCGGCCATACCTGATTCCTTTTCAATGTCATCCTTCTAGGTTGGAGGTGATACAGATGAGGGTTGATCAACAAAAGTCTAGTTCACACTAGGTGTCGGACCAATGGGGATATGATTCAAGCTAGTAGAGGTCGGATTTAGGTCCAAAGTACTTGATCAAGCATAACTCAAGGACCTCTCATAGTTTTGGAGTACTCGGTAGGCTTGCTGCAAACTATAGATATTATGTCTAAACAGTTCTCTCTGGATATCTTCCCTCAAACCCTCTTCAAATCGGATTATAATATCATATGGATCCATTTTCATAATATAGTGCATTAGATGCTCGAATCTATCAATATAATCACTGACTAATCCATTACCTTCGGTAAACCTCTCTAAGTGGTCAAGGAGATTTTGTTGGTAGGACACAGGGATATACCTTTCATTAAGCTTGCTCTTCATTTCTTTCCAGGTCCTAATGGGTTCGTGTCTCTCACACACCCTCCTTCTTTGAACATTGTTCCAAAAAGACTCAGCTGGATCCCAAAGATGCACTCAGGCAAACCTAACCTTTCCATCGTCAGACATTTCATTCCACTTAAAATAATCATCCATATCTTCCTCCCAATCTATATAAACCTTAGGATCTAGATTTTCATCAAAAGTGGGAGCTTCCAACCTAATGTTCCTAAGGGTTCGGTCTTCACGGTCCATTTGATCATGATTGGGTCTCCTAGGATTTGGCTTATAAGCTAGGTTATGGTGTGCTCTCCTAGGGTTCGGGTCATGGACTCGATCAGGGTTGGGTCTCCTAGGATTTGGCTTAAGGAAAGGGTCTTGATGAGGCATCCTAGGGTTTGGTTCAGGAAAAATGTCTTGATGCGGGGCCCTTCTAGGGTTGATGGGTGTACCAATCTCTGGTTCAGGCTCTACTTCATTTTGAACTTCATGGGTTCTTCCAGGGGTACAAGCCTCTAATTGATCAAGCTTAGTAGTGATGCGGGTCTTCTGATCAATCATTCTTTGTTTGGTCTGGGCCAATTGGTCAGTCAAGTCTTGGTTCAGTTGGGCCATTTGATCATTCAAAGTTTTCATAAAAGTCTTAAAAATTTGGTCCATGGTTGTACTTGTTTGAGCTTGGGTTTGCTGGTAAGGTGCTCCTGATCTAGTTGCCATGCACACACGGACTCAATCTCGGCTAGGGGTTTGCTAGACCTAGAGTCGAAACCAAATGTTAGGTCAAGATGACAATCTTGGTGGTAGTAACTTGGCACATGGCCAGGTAAGTGTAAGGTTGGTGGAGGTCCCTCTTTGCTTGTCTTAGACTCCAATTTGAAATTGGCTAGGTAAGCGAACCAACCCACCTTCCTTCGAGCTCTTGTCCCTGAACCACTTGCCTAGACACCAGATACACAAGCACACAAACAAGTTATCTAAATTGGCTTGACACTTGGTTCGACTCGACCTTGTGGGTGTCCCTAGCTCACTATAGCAAATTAAGTGTCTACTTAATTTTAATTAGGTGTTGGGTCCGATATGCAGGGTGGTTGTTTTTGGGCTAAGAAAAGTAATGACTTCCTTCCCTTATCTTTTGATATTGACGCCCTTAAGTGATTTATGAAAATGATGGCATATAAATGATCAAATGAGATGCATCTAAGTAATGTTTTTGGATTTCTGATGGATGATTGCAGAAGTAAGATGATGGAAATGAGAAGAGATGAAGCTAAATGCAAAATTAAACTATTTAAGTAATGAAAACATAAAAAGATGCACTTGCTGAAAATCTCATATTAGATTTTCTCTCAGGTAGTATTCCAGCTTGTAGAAATTTTACAAGCTGCAATAAAATCTAATAAAATTATCTAAAATACTTTCAGTTATGTGTAATCCAACAAAATAAAAATCAGAAGATTTAGAGATTCCTACAAACAGCAACACCTAAAAAAATAGGCTATATACTGAAAGGAAAAAATGCAAAAAATTAAAGGAGATGAGATCTAATGATGCAAAAATTTTCTTTTGTTTTTTTTTTAAAACTTTTCTTCTTGTGTTTTCCTTCAAAGGTATATCATAGTGGCACCCCTACATTCCTTAGGAGATCCCCGTGGAATGGGAGGAGAGGGTCTTGAGACCCTAATTTTTTTCTAAGACTGGATGGCATGGTGAAGCACCTAATCCAAGTACTTAAGAAGTGCTAAGTCTTAACCATGCTCTGTACCAAACATGATGCGGGACTAACTAGATGCCAGGATGAAATGATGCAGGTGATTTTTGTTCTTGTGATTTTTTTAGTTTTTTTTTTTTTTGGATTTAGGATTCCCGAAGACGGACAAAAAGAAGATCTAGGGTTCTACAATGATAAGAAATTCAAGCAAGTAAGTCCCTAAATAAGATAGGAAAAGGATCTCGGGATTGAGAAACCTCATAGGACTTAGCTCTCGAATCAATAATCCCTTAGGAGTCTAGGGTTGCAGACCTTAAAGTTCTAAAGTGCCCGATGCTGAGTTCGCTCGCTCTCACGGATGCGCCTTGGATGATCGAGCCTTCAACCCCCACAGATGCGTCGGCTTTCCATCAAAGATCTCGAAGGCAAGGGAAACCGACTCCGTATTCGTGGTACCTAGAGGACCTATGAACAATCAATTGAAGGATTAAGAATCAATAAGTATCAGGAAGAAATAAGGGAAGAGAGGTTGTAGATGATGTTGATTGGGATCTTCTTGCTGGGTTCCTAGATGGAACATCCAGTGGCCTCCGAACTCGAAGATGGAAGACAGATTTGCAGAAGAAAAAGTAACTCGAGGCCTCACACCTCTCGATGCCCGAAGGTGAAGGTGCACCCTCATGGAGATCGACATTCTTAAGGAACGAAGGCAACTACCAAAGAGAATGGCTCTCAAATATTTTCTTTTCATTCATCATCATTAAACTTTACAAGGGAAGGGTAAGGCCCTTTATATAGGCACCTTAAAACCTATTCAAATTTCAAAAATACAAAGCTTCATGAAGAGGGCGCCCAAATTCAAATTTCTTCTTCCAAGGTTTTGTGGATTGATTTGGGGCTTGAAAGATGGGAGTTGTCTCCTTGATTTGAGGGTCAATGATTTTCTTCCATAGCCGACCAAGCACTTTAGGAAGATGGCTTGATATGGATTTTGAAACAAGGGAGTTGTCTTTTTGATTTGAGGGTCAATGATTTTCTTCTATAGCTAACCAAGCACTTTGGGAAGAAGTCTTGATATGGGACTTGAAACAAGGATCATGCCTTCATTGCCCATTGTCCTTCCTTGGCTGCCCATATCTCCTTTGGAAAGAGGCTTGATAGGGGGAGGGAAGAGAGGAAAGAAACAAGGAATGGCACCCATAAATTCAAGCATTCCCTTCTAGCCTTGGCCATCCATATGTCAAGGTGATGTGGTGCCACATGGGATAGATGAGGTGGCACCAAGTGGCATCCTTCATGGCTTATGAGATGGCTTGACCCATTACAGATTGGACTAGACTCGAAGACCACTCCGGTTTGGGCCCAATCTTCAAACAGACTCGGACTGGAATCATTACAGGATTGGACTCAATACAAGACATAACTTGACCCAATTGGTCAATGTACAGGACTAAACAAAAATAATTTAGACTAACTTCATGACTAAAAATTATAATGCATAGGCTTGAAGCCTTATTACAGGATCCTAAAATTGAAACCCTAATCAGAGGTCTGGTGCCTGCACCATTTGATAGTTTGAATGTTTAGGATTGAGTTGAGGTATCAGGATATCGAATATCTCAGAGTAGCCTATTTATTGTTTTACCGATCAAATAAAAATTACTATTTTGATGAATTTTTTTTAAAAAAATTTTGCTTCATTTCACTGGGTAGGGAGATCATTATTTCTCTGGGTAGGAGAAGGGCCCTTTCGGTTGGAGAAGGGGGCCTCAGTCTTTTTCCCTTCCGGGTAGTAGAAGGGTGAGAAGCCTGTAGCACTTTTTTCCTTCTGAGATCTTCCTTTCCATCTTTCCTCTCCATCGCTTCTTGATTTCAACTCCTGAACACAGATCCCACTGAAGGACCACAGACAAGCCGACGACCTCCACCGCCAGTAGCCGATAGCGAGGACCAAGAAGAACCCCACACAGATCTGTGCCATCCCGACTGGAAATCTCCCTCCAGTCCAGTGCCCGGTCGACCATCTCCTCTGCTCCTAGCCCATGCCTCGATTGGATCTGGCATCCGCCCATCTCCTCAGCTCAAGTCCAAGCCCGCATCCCTGAGCCGCCTGGACCTTCCCGCCGATAGCCACACCAGCCATCCTGAACGATTCATAGCCTTCGGTCTCTCATTTTTGTTCATCCATGCAGAGATCCCCTCGGGAACCATCCATCGACCGCTCGTGCTCCCTCCACCAGAAGATCCACCTTCGCCACTATCGACTGACCGCGATCGACGCTCTGCCTGAAATCCCCTCCGGTGACTCCATTCCCCATCTCCGCTCACGCTCCTCATTGAAGCCCCATCACGCTGCTGCCATGACGCCCGCCACCCGTTGGAGAGGCCGCGCCGCCAACTCTCCTGGCCACCGTCCTCAGCCTAACACCATCGCTGTCGAGATCCCACCAGAATCATCTCTCCCACAATTGGAACCCTTGTTCTTGGCATTCTGCATGGCCATCAAAGCACCGAGAGATACTTTTCACGAACATGAAAGCATCTTTAGGCTTCTCAATGACAACTTCAAGTGTAGAGCCTTTTGCACACTTCTCAGAGCATGGCCGACTTCCCCTAATGCCGACTTTAGAATAAAGGCAAAAAAAAATGAAAGAAAAGAATATGAAAAAAAAGAAAGTTTATTTGAATAAATAAATTAGAAAAAATAATTTGGGCTTGGTTGAACCTAGCCTGAAGGTCGTTTCCTAGTGACCAACGGTCCGATCTCCTAGAATATAATCTTGATCGGGGCTCGTTCCCCATCAGGGAGCCTTGAATCTCTACAAACTAGTGGGAGAGGTCGTCCAGTTTGCGCTCCTACTCTTTATGGTGCCTCTCCCTTGGCAGTGGATGGCCTCGTCTATAGACCCCTCGGTGGAAGCCATCAGGGGTGAAGGAGGTGCGGAGTGGGAAGACTCTCGCTTGAGTTCCTGGCCATGCCATTTTTGCTGGTGTGAGTATGCACCATGGTCCGAGATGAAGGAGCGGCTCTCCAAGCTGGTCGGGCCATCATGCTGCTTCTTTCCGGCCACTTGGTGGTCTCGTCATGGGTGGGAGGCCGCATGCAATGGCCCCTCCCGGAAGGACCGTAGGCTAGTACGGGGATCGATGGCATGGGCCGCGGGTATCCCTGGCTACTGCTATGTTGCTAAGGACGGTGTCTTTGATGAAGCTGGCACACCATCGTAGCAAGGGCATGGACCTGCTAAGCTATTGCAGTGATTTGGGGATCCACCAGAGGTGGCGATGGTGGAAAGGAGAGCTCCCCCTCAGGGCTCTGTAGGTCTCCACAATGGGGGGCCCCCGCTCGGCTAGCGAAAGCATCACATCCTCACATTATCACCATGGAGCTTTAGGCTTCTGCAGAGGCTTTGCTAGTGGTGGGGGACTCACTGTTAGACTTCCCATAGTTGTCGATGTTCTTCCCCCTTCCTGGTGCGCCAATCTATTGCCGCCAAGATTGCCATGGCCTGTAGCTCTAACATGGATGGACTCGTCGGGTTCCCGTTGGGTGCTCGATCCTCTTTTGATGTGGCCCGCAAAAAAGAAGAGTCCCGAGCCAAGGATTTTGGCGGGGACTCTCTGACAATCAAGTCAGTTGGGATGATTAAGGGGAACAGAACCTCTATGGTGAAGAGCTTGGGGACTCTCTATGTGGAGGATGAAAGATGGAATTTGAAGATAAAGGATAGGATCAAGTAGAGATCTGAGAGCTGGGAGGCTCTCTTGGCTGATTCCTTTCTCGTTTGCTCTTTGAGTCTTACCAGTTGCCCCTCCCCCCTCTCAAGGGTCCTTTCTTCTATTTTTATATGAGTAGGAGCGGCCCAGACCAAGCCTGGGGTTTCATTGAGGTGTCCCTTTCCTTGTATCCCTGGAGGAGTTTTCCTTTGTCTGTAGCGTCCCCTTTGTTGGATCGGTCCTCTAGAGGAGATCCTTCTATTTTGGGGTGATCACCAGCATAGTATAGATTTTGTCCCTTTGGTGGTGCAATTTCTCGTGGGAGGGGTGGGTGCTATGCCGCTGAGCCCCAAGCCATGGTGCAGCATTTCTATTCCAGGAGGAACTATCAGAGTGTCATAGGGCCTATGGCCTTAATGGATTACTCCCCATGGAGGAGGCTCAGGTTCTGTGTCATGAGGATCAGAGCCCTCGGTTGCACAGTTGTTGACATGGTGTGTACTACATGGTGCAAGGCCTGTCAGACATGTATTGCATAGAATGTGTGGGTGGCATGTTACAGAGTTTGAATTTTTTGGCAGGGCATGCGCCACTTCTGGGAGGTTGCAGGTAGTTGAAAGCTTCCATATCATAATCTATACCTCTGTGGTCCTCCCTCTTTCTGCCACTGGTGGGAACTCTGAACTTAGCAGGAGGAGGGAGAGAGCTCAATCTGGAGAGCTTGATTCCAGAAGTAGGAGCACGACCTTGGTTGGGCACCCGACCCCGGATGCATGGGGTTGCCCTTGGAATGCATGAGCACAACCCCTGCCTGGAGCTGACCTCAGATGGAGAGATCACCCTATGAGCACGACCCCGACTGGTAGCTGACCTCGGATGTAGGGCTCACCCTTGGAGCACATGAGCATGACCTCAGCCTGGAGCTAACCTCATACAGAGGGCTCATCTTATAAGTATGACCACGTCTGGGAGCTGACCTCAGATGGAGTGCTCACCCTTGGAATGCATGAGCATGACCCCGACCGGGAGCTGACCTTAGATGAAGGGCTTGCCCTATAGCATGACCCCAGCTCAGAGCTGACCTTGGATGGATGGCTCACCCTTGGAATGCATGAGCACGACCCCGACTAGGAGCTGACCTCGGTCGGAGGGCTCACCCTATGAGCACGACCTCGACTGGGAGCTAACCTCGAATAGAGGGCTCGCCCTTAGAACACATGAGCATGACCCCTACTGGTAGCTGATCTCGGATAGAGGGCTCACCCTATAAGCACAACCCTAGCTAGGAGCTGACCTTAGATGGAGGGCTCACCCTTGGAATGCATGAGCATGACCCCAACTAGAAGCTGAACTTAGATGAAGGGCTTGCCTAATTAGCATGACCCTAGCTGGGAGCTGACCTCGGACAGAGGGCTCACCCTTGGAATGCATGAGGAAGACCCCAGCTAGAGCTGACCTCAGATGAAGGGCTCGCCCTATGAGCATGACCCCGACTAAGAGCTGACCTTGGACAGAGGGCTCACCCTTGGAATGCATGAGCACGACCCTGGCCAGGAGCTGATCTCAGACTGAGGGCTCATCCTATGACAATGACCCTGGCTGAGAGATGACCTTGAGCGGAGGGCTCACCCTTGGGTCTTCATTTGAGCACCGCATCCAAGTAGCACTTCCACCAGTGTGGCTGCCAGCTATCACTGTCATAGGCTCTATGTCAGCGGTTGTGCCACATTAGTGACCAACCAATTATATGTATGATAGCCACGGCTTCAATAAGACCAAGGTAACTAACCTTCGATAGTAACTATAATTAGTTAAAGGGAAGTTATATTGATTAACTTTCCTAACATAAATCAAGAAGGCTTAACTACTTTCAGTTACAGCAACACCTATAAAAAGCAGTAAGAGGGGACCTCCAAGGTAAGCAATGCTAAGCCATTCCAGGTGAGTCTGAGCCAGTCTATGACTAGCTTGCACTATGCACATCACACTCCACTCATTTCATCTCACTTTCTTTCTTTGAGCTCTCCATTATGTGGCCTAAACTCTACTGACTTAGGCATTGGAGTGTCCCCCACTAAAGAAAATTCGGTTAGGAATTTATATTGCAGGATCCCAAGGAGGTGAACCGGTGACCCAGGCACTCCATCCGATCCACAGGGATCTGCATCAATAGATTGGCACAGCAGGAAGGGCCAAGTTTTAACTATAAAGTTCGTTTCCTTCTAGGAAAGGAAAGCCTTTAAGAAATACAAGATGGTGAAAGGGAGTGCCCAGAATATCTCAGCAAGCAGGGGACGCCCTGTGTCCCAGAGGACTGAACCCCTATTAAAGAATCATATGGCACCTCCTACATTCATTGTAGGACAACAACAATTAGAAGCCCTCATAAATTGAGTGGATGTATTAACGACCATGGTGCAGAATTTCTAAGAAACTGCACTTTAGGGATGATGCCCACCAGTGACCTCTAGACAAAACCATCAAGCTAGGAGGAAGGAGGATCAACATCAAGAATTCAGTCGATGTTACTCTCGGGATTGGAAATCTTGCAAACCCTGAAGTTCTCGATATCACAGGCATGCGAAAAATTGACCCAACAAAAAGAGAACTAGAAGGTCTTCCTCAGCTTCTTCTAAAGATTCCATGCCAAGAAGCACCAGGCGAAAGGGAATATGCACTGATTATGAAGAAAAATTCAAAATGCTGGAATTACAAATCACGAGACTCGGTGATCAATGAAGAAGTGACGAGATCATAGCATATGACTCGCAGCCTCCTTTCTCTCCTAGAACAATGGAGGAAGTTATCCCCACCACTTAAAGATTCCCCAATTGGAATCATAAGACAGAACCTCTGATCCTCTAGACCACTTGGGGTGCTTCAAGGTATACATGATGATATAGGGAGCTTTCGATGCCCTACACTGCCTCACCTTCCTAGCCACTTTGAAGAAAGCAGCTCGAATATGGTATTCGGGCATCTGCCTGTAAGGAAACATTATGTAGGCAATATGATGTAGGACATCAAGAGATGACAAGAATTTCAAGGTTCCAATCTCAAATTCATGTGTTGGGTAAACAATCATTTGTAAGTTGAGTCCATCAGGGTAAATTGAGTCCTATAATGAAGTCTAATTTTGAGACCTGTAATAAGGTGAGCTGATTGAGTTCACCGAGTTAGTTGAAGTCCCCTATTTAGTCCAAATTGAGTTCATGCAATTTATCATTCAAGTCAAGACCAAGAGGGAGAGTCATCGATCAAGAGATCCATCAGACCCCTACTCTAGCACCCCAGTCCTTGGCTTGGGCCCCTTTCATGATGCCCCAAAGGTCCCAAGCATTGGTGCCCCAGCCCAAGGTCCATAGGTTGGTGCACATCCCAGAGCCCACTGGTGTAGGTGCCCATCCCAGCCACCTAAGTTGGCACCCATAGGCCCAAAGCCCATTCATGTTGGTGCCCCCTCCCAAGGCCTTTGACCCAATCCATCTACATTGGTGCCCAAGGCTTTGACCAGTCAAAGAAGATGTCATCCCAACCTAGCAAGGAGTCAACCAGTCTAGGCCCAGTCCAAGCCCAGAAAGAATTTCATACCAGTCCAAGCCCATGGAGAAAAGTCAAAGCTTCCAAGTTTAAGAAGGAGTTGATGTCCAAGTCCTACAAGGATTTCAGTCAACCAAATCTATTCAAACTATGTACTCCTTATTCTACTCAACTTTATTCTCCTAATCCTATTCATACTGTGTACTCCTAGTTTGATAGAGAAAGGACTAGATGAGTCTATAAATACCCACCCCCTCCCCTCTTGTATGAATAATCTTTTCATGAATGAAATTGAGAGTTTTTCTACATTGCTTTGTTTCCTCCAATTGGAGTGGTTGTGAGACCCATTCGCCTTTGTTCTTCGAAACATCGAGGGGTGTGAGGCCCTAGTTATCTAGCTACTAGTTTTCATCCACTTAAACCTTAGCCACTCTCTGCCTTCACCCATTTAGGATGCCCTTCCCTCCATCCAACCAAGGCCACCCCCTCCCTTTTTCTTCCCTTGGTTGCCCACTACATCATCCAAGCCCTAGCCGCCAGAACTTCTCTCTCCCCAGGACACCCTTCTTTAGCATCTAGATGCCCTCTTCATCAAACCCCAGGCAGCCCTCCAAGGGTCCAGGCATCCATCATCCTTCAAGCCATCAACGATCCTCCTGCTTCTCGTTCTTTTCCAAATCTTCCATTTTATATTTTTCCCATCATCCTTGACACTAACCTTTGATGTTTGTAGGATCCCTCAGGAGAAATGGGCATTGGATGAAGTCCTCCTTGCCTTCGAACCAATCTGATAAAAGGTCAGTGGATCCGCAGGAAAGTGGCCGGATCATCCAGGCACCGATCCGAGCGGAGAGAACCCTTGTACGATTTCAAGATCATCATCGCTAGGTAACACTAACCCTTCCCATCTCTCTTTGTCTGATTTTTGAAGATTGAACATGCACCTAATAGGCCTTCTTAGTCTTAGGATCTTTTATTTGCTTTGTCTCTTTGATAGTTCTAGCATGTGGGTGGGATTCTAACCGTTACTAGAAAACCCTAACCTTGTCTTGACCTGTTTTAGGAATTTAATCATAAAAAATCTGAAATTAATTTGCTGTATATTTTATGTTCCTCCCCTGCATCTTCATCATGCATCATGTTAGAATCCTGTCCCTGCATTAATTTTGGTATCAGAGCTGGATTAGGGCATGTTCTTGCATCGTGGTTTAGATTTTCTGCATGATATTTTCTGCATTAGGAGTCCAAACATAGATCTAGCTATCTATTAATCTCTTACTATTTTTTTCTGATTTTCATGTCATTTGATCTCTGTTTTGTCTTCTATTTCCCTATGATTTTTTTGTATTTTTTTCTAATCTGAAAATAGGGTGAAATCTGCATGAGAAAAAACCCTAAAAAAAAACTCTGCACACTGAATTTTGCATACTAGTCCACATCTAGGTCCAATTTCCTATTAAATTTTTATTGTTTTTCTTTGAAATTTGTAGAACATCATCCCTGTTGAGTCCTCTATATTTTATATATTTTTTGATAATTCTTCTGATCTGGAAACCTAGGAAATTCTGCATGAAACCAAAACCCTGTATTGCTGAGTTCTGCATGTTAACCTAGGGCTGAACCTAACTTACATCCAAAACTCTCAAACCCAAGCCAATTTTGTTTGATCACCTAACCAACTCAAATTTAGGTCAGACACCTCATAATATATATATATATATATGTTTTTCTGATTTTAGCCTACATTAGGGTTTCATCATGTGCGCATCATTTGCATTAACCTAATCTTAAGGGACTCTACTCTATCAGATTAGGGCAGGATTTCATCACCTGTCCTGGGCCTGAAACAACTGCTTGCATATTGACTCAAGCCTAATTAGAATCAACTAGAAACCTAATTGATTTAGGGACACCAACAGGTCGGGTCCGAGTCTAGTGGAAAAACTAGTGCACTCAACCCTTCATTTATTATTGGAAACTAGTGTCTAAGGCTAGAGGTCTAGAGGCAAACGTCCTAAGTGGACTGGTGGTTATTTAATTAGGACCCTGTGACAAGCAGGGGGAGCCTCCCACCACCCCATCTCTTACTTGGCCAGTGGAAGGATTAAGTGTTGAGTTGGGTGTAAGTTGAGTTGACCCACTTGACTTTGATTTTAGGTCTAGCAAACCCTAGTACAATTAACTCATCGTTGCTTGCATGTATCATAACCCTTGTGTGTTTGATTGCATGACCATTAGATTAGAAGCCCAATACCAATAGCCTCACCTAACCCAGCCTAGTGTGACTATGGAGCCCAACCCTAGGAGAACCCCATACCATGACCCATACTTAGAGCCCAACCCTAGGAGAGCCCCACACCATGACCCATACTTGGAGCCCAACCCTAGGAGAACCCCATACCATGACCCATACTTAGAGCCCAACCCTAGGAGAGCCCCACACCATGGCCAATACTTGGAGCCCAACCCTAGGAGAACCCCATACCAAGACCCATATTTGGAGCCCAACCCTAGGAGAGCCCTACACCCTGAACCAATCTGGGATCTTCATGCAAGGAGACCCAATTATGACTTCATAGACCAAGATGAAAGAGCCACTAGGTACATTAGGCGAGAGGCACCTACATTTAGTGATGATCTTGATCTTGAGGATTATCTTATTTGGGAAAGAAATATGGATCTGTATTTTGAGAAGGATCTAATGATTAAGGAAAAAAAATTTAAGTTTGCTAAGCTTAAGTTAGTATGTTAGGCTAGAATTTACTGGGATGATGTTGAAAGAATGATCAGACAAAGAAGAGACATACCCATAACTACCTAGAGTAACATAAAAATTAGAAAAAAGTACCAACCCAGATCCTATGCACCTAGATCCTATGAACCTAGCTCCTATGCATCCAAATCCAATGAATCCAGATCCTATGAACCCAGAACCTATGAACCCAGATCCTATGAACCCAGAACCTATGAACCCAAACCCTATGAACCCGGAACCTCTGAGCCCATGTCCTATGAGCCCAAGAGATCCAGACCTTGGATGAAGTCCTCCTTGCCCCCGAACCAATCTGATAAAAAATTGGCTGATCCACAGGAAAGTGGTCGTATCATCCAGGCACCGATCCGAGTGAAGCGAACCCTTCTATGACTTCAAGATCGCCATTGCTAGATAACACTAACCCTTCCCGCCTCTCGTTGTCTAATTTTTGAAGATTGAACATGCACCTAATAGGCCTTCTAAGTCCTCGGATCCTTTATTTGTTTTGTCTCTTTGATAGTTCTAGCATGTAGGTAGGATTCTAACTGTTACTCGAAAACCCTAACCTAGTCTTGACCTGTTTCAGGAATTTAATCATAATAAAATCTGAAATTAATTTGCTACATATGTTATGTTCCTCCCCTGCATCCTCATCATGCATCATGTTAGAATCCTGTCCTTGCATCACAATAGCCATGCAACTTTAAAATTTTTTCAACCTTGCATCACTGTAGAAGACTGAATTAATCATATTAATCAATATATAATATTAGAACATTTCTAGTATAGGTCTGCAAATAGGATAATGTATGAATATTAACATGCAAATGAAAGAAAATATAAGCACACAAAGTCGTGCATCACATAGAACCACTCTATGTTCGATGCACATGCTAAAGCACACTTCTTTAGCAAACTCACCAAGAACCTTACCTTTAATCTGATGCAACACTCGTCGGGTTGAGGAAAAGCTCACCAAGGAAGATAATCACTTTGGAAGCTGCACACGTGTCCGGCCTCTACAGGTAATCCACACCAGAGTTCTTCTTTGACCTTCTTCCTTTGAAGTGCTAGCTTCACCAAAACGAAATGGCTTATGGACTCTTCTTCTTCTTCTTCTTCTTGGCCGAGACACTCAAGAGATGAAGAAGTACTATAAAGGATTTAGGAAGTGCACCTAAGAATCCTTCTCAAGACACTCTTCCAAAGCCTAGAACACAAGGCAGCACACACCCAAACCCAAATATTTTTTGTTCACATAAAGGTTTCAACTCTTTTATCCTTTTATCCCTTTTTCTAAAGGATTTTTTTCAACAAACAACTTTAAAAATATCTCTTCTCCACATCATCATTAAGCCCCCAAATATAAAGGTAAGTGGGGAGAGAAGAAAAGGAGAGAGTTACAAAACAAAGAGGGTTACATAAGTTATGTGATTACATAATTATGGGGGGTTACATGACATTTAAGGCCATGGGAGTTACATCCTTTTAAATTCAAACTAAATTCTGAATTTAAATACCAAATCATTGGAGCATGTATGCTTTACTAATTCTTTCAATTATTCAAGAAGTTTTTGCAGGAAAGTATGTATCTTTAGTTCAGTTGGTTTTCTACCTAGTTGAAAGGTATTCCAATATTGTATGAACGCTTGTATACTTCAAGTTGTAAAGTCCTAATTCCTTCTTCTATGTAATCTTATAAAAAGGGCTTTAAATTAGTAAAAAATGAGTGCAAATAGGTTAGACATGTTTGGCAAGCTCTTTGAAGCTTTTTGGAAGACTTGCTCTTATTGGAATCTTGAATTGAAGAAGTTTGGAGAAGTTTTAAGCTTAAAAAGAATTTTTTGTTAGAGCTGACTCATGGACCAAGAGCCAACTCCTATTCTAGCATGGCACAAAAATTTTCAGAGTTTCAGAAGTTCGAGTCGGCTTAAGCCTTAAGAGTCGACTCGTTGAAGAACTTGTGTTTTTGGTGTCTGAGACCTTAGCGACTCAAGCCCAAAAGAGCCGACTCATCTAGAGTTTGTTTTGTTGGTGACTGTGACTTCGAGCTGACTCAGCCTTGAAGAGTCGACTCATGTAGAATTTGATTTTCTATTGATTGAGAGTTCGAGCCAACTTAACCCAGAAGAGCCGACTCGCATAGAACTTTTTTTTGGGTTGTCTGAGACTTCGAGCCAACTCATGGACCTCGAGTCGACTCGAGTGATAGGTTTTTGCAGTCTAATGGCTAGTAGCAGAATCTCATTTTTGAACTTCAAAAGTCCTCCAATAGCTCTATTTCAGTTCCCTAGGCCCTACAATGGCTAGTTTTACTTGAAGACTATAAAAGGGAGTATTTATGAATGATTAATTTTTTTAGATTATTCATTGATTATTCCTTGGAAGTTAAAGAGTCTTCAAGTCTTTCACCAACTCACTTCAAGAGCATTCAAGAAAGGATTCAAAGCTTCATCAACTGACTTTCATTCTTTAATCCAACATTCTGAAAAAGTAAAGAAGCAGCTTGAAGAGCATTCAAGAGCATTGAAAGCTAGGCTTCGATTTGATCTTCATCGGCAACACTTAAACAAATTAGGTTTGCTGTAAAGCTGCTTTATTCATTTGATTTATCTTGTCTTCTATCTAAGAACAGCAAGGGGCTATGTCTTGAGAGTGTATTAAAAGTTTTTAGGTGAGCCAATTAAAACCTAAGTTTAGGTTTTCTTTGATGAGCCCAGTTTTAAAAATCAAAGGAATTTAGGTTCTTGGTTAGCTTGTGTTAAAACCAAGTGCGGGTTTTCTTTGGTGATCCCGGTAAAACCAAAGTGTAGAGGTTTGGATTGTGAGCCTGTTAAAATAATCTGACTATATTCCGGTAGGGTATATAGGGGAAATTCCAAGTGGTGCTCGGGTAGTGGACGTAGGAGCGGGTTGCTTTGAACCACTCTAAATTTCTTGTGTGTATGATTGTGCTTGTTTAAGTTCATTGCATTTATTTACTTGCTTCTGTATTTCATTGTTCACCACAATACTAAAAGGATTTTAAATTGCACATACTTGCTAAAGTTTTTATAATCTCAATTTACCCCCCTCTTGGGAAGCTACTTGGGCAACAAGTGGTATCAGAGTAGAGTATCCAAAATTCCTTAGAGTAAAGACTGATGGCATATCCCATGAACACCTCCTTGGCCGAAAGCCAATCCACAAATCGACCTCCACTTTTCACTGAAATTAATTACACATATTGAAAGGCTAGGATGAAAATATACATTCAAGCCATAGACTTTCATTTATGAAAAATAATTCTAAAAGGACCTCACACACCCACCGTTAGAATTAATGATATTGAGGTTCCCAAATTGGAAGAGGAATGGGATGAGAATGATATGAAATTGGCCAAGCTAAATGCCAAAGCTATGAATTTACTTTATTGCTCTTTGGACCCAAATGAGTTTAATAGAATTTTCACTTGCAATTATGCTAAACAAATCTAGGATAAGCTTGAGATCACACACGAGGGCACATCACAAGTTAAGACTTCAAAAATCAATCTTCTTGTGCATAATTATGAATTGTTCAAAATGGATCCAAGTGAAACTATATCTGTTATGTATACTCTTTTTACTAATATCATAAATGGTCTTAAAAGTCTTGGTAGGACTTATACTAATGGTGATCTAGTCCAAAAGGTTTTGAGATCTTTGTTAGATAAATGAAAAGCAAAAGTTACAGCTATTCAAGAGGCAAAGGACTTAAACAGCCTACCATTGGATGAACTGCTAGGATCGTTGATCACTCATGAGCTAGCCATGCAACAAAGAATAGAAGAAGACTCAAAGAAGAAGAAGGCCATTGCTTTTAAAGCAATAGAAGAGGACAAAGATGGAAATTCAGAAACTTCTGATGATGATATGGAAGATGATGAATTTGTCCTAGTTATGAGAAAATTTAAGAGATTTATGGGTAAAGAAGAACAAACAGATGGATAGAAGAACAAACATATGGAGAAAGCAATTTAGAAGAGGAGAATTTGGAAAAGAAAAAGATAAAGAAAAGGATAAGGACAAATATCAAACTCCAATTTGTTATGGATGCAAGAAGCTAGGACACATACATCCTGATTGTCTAGAATTCAAGAAGTTGTTCAAGCAAAAGAAAAAGAAAGCAATACTTGCAGTGTGGAGCGATAGTGATGAATCTACATCAATCGAAGAAGAAGAAGATACAACAAAGATGGCTCAAATTTTCCTTATGGGTTTGGAGGATGAGGTAACAACTTCTGAACCTAACTTAGATTTTACTTATGATGGTTGCATAATGCCTTTTGTGAACTATTAATTGAATACAAAAAGGCTGCTTTAAAAATGAAAGTTTTAAAAAATACTTGTGATACTTTCGAAAAAGATAAAAATGAAATTGGTGAAAGAAACAAGATTTTATAAAGAGAATTAAATTTGACATGTGAAAGACTTAAAGCTATTCAATTTAAAAAGGAAGAACTTCTTGAAAAGAATATAACTTTATAAAATAAAAATACTGACTTGCAAAAGGAAGTTCAAAAGCTTAAACCATTGGTTGAAAAGTTAACTTTAATCTCTAAAAACTTGAACTGATTTTGAAAGATCAAAGAGTTTCAAATAGCAAGTTTGGAATTGCTATAAAAGTTCAAATTCAAATAAGTTTTCTACATCCACATCTTATGCTCCTAAGTTCATTACATCTAAGCAATATAGACTTAAGTTTGCATCATCATATACTTCTTATTCAAAGCCAAAAATTATTTGCTATGCTTGTAATAATATTGGTCACAAAGCAGTTGAATGTCATTTGAAATATAATGATAATAAAAAAATTAAGAAAATTTGGATTCCAAAAAGAACCAATCCTACTAACTTGCAAGGACCTAAGAAGCTTGAATACCTAAATCCATTACTTGATTGTTTTGCAGGGATGTCTTGCAGCCATGAATGCAAAGAAAAGATAGTACCTTGATAGCAGCTATTCAAGACACATGACGAGTGATATTGATCAATTCTTTATCCTAGAACAAAAAGATGGTGGCATGGTAACCTTTGGTGATAATCACAAAAGAAGGATAATCGGTATAGATAAAATAAATATTAATCCTTTTATTTTCATTAAGAATATACTACTTGTAGAGAAATTAAGTATAATCTTTTAAGCATCAACCAACTCTGTGATATTGGTTTTAATGTTTTCTTCAAGTCTTCAATGTGTATAGTAGTTGATCCTCTTGACTCTAGTATAAAGTTCATTGGACATAGACTTGGTAACATTTATGCAATATATCTTAATGATCTAGCTATGTCAAGTAATACAAGTCTTGTGGCAGTGAATGATAAGAGCAAGGAATCAAGTTTACTATGGCATGATGACTTGGACATGCCAGTATGGATACTATTGCAAAGCTTATTTTAAAAGATTTAGTTAAAGGTCTACCAAAATTTAAAGTAAATTTTGATTATATCTGTGATGCATGTCAATTAGGAAAGCAAGTGAGGGAGAGTTTTAAATCCAAAAATATTATTTCTACCACTAGACCCTTAGAGCTACTTCACATGGATTTATTTGGACCTACTAGGGCAACAAGCCTAGGTGGTATGAAGTATGGCCTTGTGATTGTAGATGATTTTTAAAGATACACTTGGGTTTTGTTCATTGCACATAAAGATAAAATTTTTAAAGTATTCAAAAAGTTTTACAAAAGAGTTTCCAACTTGAAAAATCTTTCTGTTGTTTCTATTCATAGTGATCATGGTACATAATTTGAAAATTAATATTTTGATCACTTTTGTACAAAGCACGGTATTGATCATAACTTTTTCACTCCTAGAACACCACAGCAAAATGATATTGTAGAGAGAAAGAACAGAAGTTTGGAAGAAATGTCCAGAACAATGCTTTGTGAAGGAAATCTTCCAAAATACTTTTGGGCAGAAGCTGTAAATGCTACTTGCTATATTTTAAACAGAGTTTTGATTAGACCTATTTTAAGAAAAACCCTCTATGAACTATGGAACAATAGAAAGACTAATATCAATTACTTTCATATTTTTGGTTGCAAATATTTTGTTCTTAATAATGGTAAAGATAATCTTGGTAAGTTTGATGCAAAATTCGATGAGACTATATTTCTTGGTTATTCTATAAATAGCAAAGCCTATCAACTTTTTAATAAAAGAACTTTAACCGTGGAAGAATCAATTTATGTTGTTTTCAATAAAATTGACATGACATCTTTTAGAAAAGAAGATTGTGCTGATGATGATGTAGGTATACTTGAACATGGACTAAAGGATATGACTATCAAAGATAAGCAAACGTGTGAATAACATGAAGAAGAAGTAAGCAAAGATCATGAAGATATACCTAAAGCATGAAGGTATGTACATTCACATCCTAAAGAAATTATTATAGGAGATCCATCTCAAGGTGTTAGAACCAAAGCTTCACACAGGGATGCACATGATTTGATTGCTTTTGTATCTCATGTAGAACCACACACTATAGAAGAAGCTGAAACCGACCCTAATTGGATGTCAGCTATGCATGATGAGTTAAACCAATTTAGGAGAAATAATGTTTGGACACTTGTAGAAAGACCAAATGACTACCCTGTTATAGGCATTAGATGGATTTATAGAAACAAGCTAGATGAGCAAGGTAATGTGATTAGAAAGAAGGCTAGACTGGTAACTCAAGGTTATAATCAAGAAGAGGAAATAGATTTTAATGATACCTATACACCAATAGCTAGGCTAGAGGCTATTAGATTACTCTTGGCATATGCATATTTTATGAACTTTAAATTATTTCAGATGGATATAAAGAGTGCTTTTCTAAATGGTTTTCTATCTGAAGAAGTTTTTGTCAAATAACACCTGGTTTTATCGATCACACATTTTTAAATCATGTTTTTAAGTTGAATAAAGCTTTATATGATCTTAAATAGGCACCTAGAGCCTGGTATGATAGATTAAGTAAATTTTTAATCAGAAATAATTTTATAAGAGGTAGTGTTGATACTACCCTGTTCATTCAAAAGAAAAATAATGATATTTTGGTTGATCAAATTTATGTTGATGATATAATATTTGGATCTACTGATAAATCTTTGTGCCAAGATTTTGTTAAGTTAATGCAGGGTGAATTCGAAATGAGTTTAATGGGTGAGCTAAGTTACTTCATTGGGCTTCAAATCAAACAATCAAAGGAAGGAATTCTGATCAACCAAGCCAAATATATTAAAGAGATTATCAAAAAGTTTAGCATGGAATCAAGCAAAGAAGTTGGAACACCCATGAATCATGCATGCAGACTTGATAAAGATGAAAATGACACAACTGATGATCAAAAATTATATAGAGGTATGATTGGTTCTCTACTTTATTTAAAGACCAATAGATCTGATATTCTTTTTAGTATTTGTATGTGTGCACATTTTCAATCAAATCCAAAAGAGTCACACATTATTGCTGCTAAAAGAATCATTAAGTATCTTAAAGGCACATATAATATAGGACTGTGGTATTCATAGCATTCATCTTTAAACTTAATTAGTTATTCTGATGCTGATTATGGTGGCTATAAAATTGATAGAAAGAGTACAAGTGGCACTTGTCAATTTCTATGTGTCAACTTGATTTCATGGCACTGCCATAAATAGAACTTTGTAGCACTGTCTATTGCTGAGATAGAGTATGTGGCTGTGGGGAGCTGTTGTGCATAAGTATTATGGATCAAGCAACAGCTATAAGATTATGGTGTTATCCAGTCTAAAATTCCTATTAAATGTGATAACATTAGTGCTATTAACTTATCTAAAAATCCAATTCAGCATTCTAGAACCAAGCATATTGAAATTAGACATCATTTCATTAGAGACCATGTTTTGAATAATATTGTAGAATTAGAATTTGTGCATACAGAAGATCAACTTGCTGATATTTTTATCAAACCTTTTAGCCAAGATAGATTCGAAAAGATTAGAGGTGAGTTAGGTCTATATGACCCATATTAAGAATTCTTGACCTAATTTTTCAAAAATAAGGAAAAATTATCTAAATGTTTCAAAATTCACTTTAGAGCTTATGACCACCTTCTCTAGTACTAAGGAACCTATAGAATTTTATTTTTTTAGTTTTCTGAGATTTAACCTTGATTTTTGCTTAAGCCGACTCGAGCACCAAGTTACTCTATCGAGCCGACTCGAGAGTCGGCTCGACTCTTTTTAAATAGGGCATCGTTAGGTTTCAAAATCCATTTTCTTTCTACCTTTCCTATTCTACTTCAACCATTCCCTATTCCAAACCTAGGAAAATCCTTAGAACTCTACCAAACCTTTCCTAAACCCTAATCCAACCACAATGGCACCTAAGAAAGCTGTAAGGAAGAAACCTAAGAGGGTTGCGCGGACCATAGCAGAGGAGAGAAGAACCAAGAGGAGGCTTGACACTTCAAATCCCATGATAGAGCAATAAGAAGAACATGAACAGGCTCCAAAAAATCCAAGACAGGTTGTTCTTATGGGTAATAGGCAAGTTACTTTTAGACGTTGTGTTGATTTTACTTTTTTTGAGCAAGAAAATTTGAGAGTTGATGATTGGCTCAATGCACAAGGATGGAAATCATTTTGTATGTTGAATTTTCCTACATTTTCAAATTTTGTAAGACAATTCTTTGAAAATATGTCCCTTGGTGCATTTCATGTGGAATTAATTTCGAAAGGGAAGCATATTGAGATAAATGAGCAAAAAATAAGTGACATTCTTCAAATACCTAAGGAAGGAGAGAGCTTTTTGATATTGAAGGAAAAATAGAAGACTTTGAGGATAATTCTTGAGAGGAATGATGTTACTGGTGTTATACAGGTCAGGGCTAATCAACTTTCTTTGGAAATGAGGTTGATTCATAATATCATCAATCGTATTTTTCTACCAAGGATTGGAAGGTTTGACTGAGTGAGTGAGAGGGATCTGATGTTTATAAGATGTCTGGTTGAGGGGGAGGCCCTAAACTTACCTTATATCATAATTTTCCAGATACGGGAAGCAGTTCATAGGGCACGAGCATGTCTTCCTTATGGCATGGTATTCACATTGCTCTTTCAGGATGCATAGGTAGATTTGTCTGGTGAGGATAGCAGGCCATTACTTCATATAGACATATATAATGTTAAGTCATTGATCAGGATGGGATTCCTGAAGCTTGATCGACACTGGCTCAAGAAGACTTCAAGACTACCAGCGACACATTCAAACGAGGAGTCAGGTGATGATGACCAGACTGGTCAAGCACAGGATATAGAGGCTAAGCCACAGACTGATGAGGCTGGACCTTCGGAGCTAGCTCCTTCTACACCTCATTCACCTATGAGAGGATCTACTGCTGATGGTTTAGGTGATGATAGTAGGTTGCAACAGATTCTGGATGAGATCTCTACTCTTACAAAGAGGCAGGGCAGAGACAGATGCCAGAATACTGGCACTTCAGACTGAGATGAGAGATGGCTTCCAGAAGATTCTATCTATTCTTTAGCAGATTAGGACAGCCAGTCATTCAGCACCTCCTTCATCTTCAGCAGGACCTGATATTCATGATACTGACTATGAACAGGGAGAAGTAGAGCATTCTACTGATATTCCTACTACAGCGCTACTCCTGTTGGGCTTGGTACTGGTACTCAGGGTTCGAGCACTGGCGTATTGGATACTCCTATGATGTAGATTCTATCGACTACCAGCACCCTTGCATTATTTGATGTTCCTCCTTCTGGATGGCCGACACCTATCTTGATTTCTTCTGAGCCTCCAACTAAATCTAAACCTAGAACTTCTAAGACTTCAGCTCTTGTTAGGACTAGACTTAGGGACCTTAGACCTAGGTTCCCTAAATTTAAACCTGCTCCGGTATTTTAGAGGTTGGTTCTTCTTCTAGTGAAGATGAACCTAGTAATGATGAGCCTAGTTCATCCTTTTGATTTTTAGGATTTATTATTTAGTATTTTCTGTAGTTGTTTGTGATACTATTTTTGGTTTGCTTTGGCACTCTTGTAATGTATCACCTTTGTACTGACACTTTATATGTATATATATATATATATATCTTTTCTTATGTATCACTCGATACATGTTTAAATGATTGTGAATGATTTAGTTTGTGAATGAATGTTCTCCCTAAATTATATACTTTTATGTTGATGACAAAAAGGGGGAGATGAGCATGAAAAATGAGTTGAGAATGAAAATGTGAAGAGAGTATTGTTATATAAGAAAGGGGAAGCTTTTGTTAAGCTTTTGTTAATGAGCATGAAAAATGAGTTGAGCATGAAAATGTGAAGAGAGTATTGTTATATAAGAAAGGGGGAGCTTTTGTTAAAACTTATTTCGAATGCAAAGTTAGTATTGTGATGATTTGATACTTAGTGCATGAATGATACAAATGATACATTGTTTTGATACTCTTCACTTCAACAACAACAACTAGACACTTTATTTGTGTTGATATACTTTTTAATACATGTGAATATGATACATAGTATATTATTACAGGTAATTGTAAAGTGTTTTAAATCTTTTCATGTCCAGTATTTTGTCATCATAAAAAAGGGAGAGATTATTGACCCCTAGAATGATTTTGATGATTACAAAACATTGGAGCATGTATGCTTTACTAATTCTTTCAATTATTCAAGAAGGTTTTGCAGGAAAGTTTGTATCTTTAGTTCAGTTGGCTTTCTATCTAGTTGAAAGGTATTCCAATATTGTATGAACTCTTGTATACTTCAAGTTGTAAAGCCCTAATTTTTTCTTCTATGTAATATTGTAAAAAGGGCTCTAAATTAGTATAAAATGAGTGCAATTAGGTTAGACATATTTGGCAAGCTCTTTGAAGCTTCTTGGAAGACTTGCTCTTGTTGGAATCTTGAATTGAAAAAGTTTGGAGAAGTTTGAAGCTTAAAAAGAAATTTTTGTGAGAGCTGACTCATGGACCAAGAGCCGACTCTTGTTTTGGCATGGCACAAAAATTTTTAGAGTTTCAGAAGTTCGAGCCGACTCGAGCCTTAAGAGCCGACTCGATGAAGAACTTGTGTTTTTGGTGTTTGAGACCTCGAGCCGACTCAAGCCTAGAAGAGTCGACTTGTCCAGAGTTTGTTTTGTTGGTGACTATGACTTCGAGCTGACTTAGCCTTGAAGAGCTGACTCATGCAGAATTTGATTTTCTATTGATTGAGAGTTCGAGCTGACTGAACCCAGAAGAGCCGACTCGCACAGAACTTTTTTTTGGATTGTTTGAGACTTCGAGCCGACTCATGGACCTCGAGTCGACTCGAGTGATGAATTTTTGCAGTCTAACAGCTAGTTGCAGAATCTCAATTTTGAACTTCAAATGCCCTCCAACGGCTCTATTTCAGTTTGCTAGGCCCTACAACGACTGTATTCTGGTGGGGGATATAGTGGAAATCCCAAGTGGTGCTTGGGTAGTGGACGTAGGAGCGGGTTGCTCAGAACCACTCTTAATTTCTTGTATTTGTGATTGTGCTTGTTTAAGTTCATTGCATTTATTTACTTGCTTCCAAATTGCATTGTTCACCACAATCCTAAAAGGATTTAAAATTGCACATATTTACTAAAGTTTTTATAATCCCAATTCACTCCCCTCTTGGGAAGCCACCTAGGCAACAATCTATGAGTCGACCTGTGAGTTCACACTTAGGTTGACACTTAGGTTGACACTTGGCTTGCCAGCTAAGGTTCTACATGCCAGTTCTTTAGAAGTATCAACACTTGAGGCTTCATGAGTCGATACTTGTTCTATGCCAATCCCAAACTTTGTGCCAAGCTCTGAGACTCTAAATTTTGTCCAATAAACTTCTAGTTTCTTCTTCATAATGCCCAAAGTGAATAGTTTCATTGCTTTCCAAGGTGAGAAGACTTCTAAAACTTTGAAATTCATCTTGCATTAATGTCAATAGCTTTGATACTTTTGTGTAAAGAATTTTGATGTACCTATGACCTAGAATTCACAAATCCAATTGAAACATTAGTACAAGATATATACTCAATATTTTGTTATTCATGAAAATCAAGGGCTAAAGCTAACAATCTATCCCTTTTTGATGATGACAAAACTTTGAGTATATAAGCATTTGAATTCAAATTTGGCTATTGTATTAAACCTTCAAGTAAACATATATTCAAAGGCATTGTAAATTAAATAAATTCATCAAACAAACTTCATAATTATCATCAAACAAAGTTCATAATGACATTCAGATGAAGATATATTATCTCTTTAGTTCATTCAACAATATTTGATGTATCAAACAAAGTTAGATTTTCTCATTTTCTCTCCCTATCTTAAGTAGATTGTGAATTGTTAAAAATTTTGGATTGTTGCTTATATAGTCAATCTTATGTTATCTTACTCCCCCTTTTTGTCATCATTAAAAATGAGAGGAGTTTCTCCCCCTTAATTAGTGCTTTTGTCATACAAAATATTAATAAGACAAAAAGACGAGTAATAATAGGAAACATAACTTTCATATATAGAAGAATTTCAGTACAACAAGAAGATCTCATACATAAACTAAAAATGCACTATGGAAAGTACATGAAATACAAACATAGTATCTATGAGGCTACTCCTCATTAGATGGAAACTCTAGAACAACACGGGCCAATATCAGAGATGTCGAAGGTCTAGGAGTGTTATGGGTCAGGCTTCTAGTCCTAAGAGATGGGCCAAAGCGATGAAAGGTCCTAGAAGTCCTAGTGGCACGAGTCCCAAGAGTCTCTACTGGTGTCATAAAAGGGGAATTAGTGGCATGCCGATCTTTCAGAGCAAAATCCGAAGCCAGAGCAGTAGCATCTACAAAAATAATTGGAGGCTGATCCTCATGAACCGCTCCGCCATCACCTGACGGATCATCACCAGCACTACTACCATCATCATCATCATGATCATCTAAACCATCATCAGCTGGAGGAGGGGGAGGTGGAACTAAGGGACCAGGTGTAGTAGGAGGAGGCAACAGGGATCTCAGTAAATCTCTTATCTCAGCAAACCCTGCCTTCATAGACTATCTGATGGATGTGAGCTACTTATCAGTATGAGCTCTCAGTCCATGCAAGTCAATCTGCAATCTACTAGTCCTGATGATATGCTCAAAATATCCTCATGGACTGTAGTGATCTACTCCCTCAATCTATCCTCGAATGTAGAATCTATCGCTGAAGTATGCTGAGGAGTTGGAGCAGAAGGAGATGTAACAGGCTCTGTCTTTGATGTGGCAACTAGAGCAAGTCTAGAAGGGGACAACTGTGGATTAGGTGCAGAAGGTCCCACCTTTGCTGCCCTGATCTTGTCCTCCTCATCAGGCTTCTGGCCTGACTCCCTCCTAGTCCATCTGCCTACTACCTTTCTAAAGCCCATCAGGTGCAGTGATTTCACACCATAGGTATCTATATGAAGAATATCTTTAGAGGCCTCACCCTCCACTGGTATCCCATATGCATGAAAGATACGGGTCAGTCCTAACCTGTATGGCAAACTGATGGGGACATCAGGATCAGACCCATATTGCAAAGCTCTAATTAGATATCTGAGTCATGTGTTAGGTAACCAGTCATTTTAAGTTGTGTCCATCAAGCAAATTGAGTCCTATAATGAAGTCTAATTTTTGAGTCCTATAATAACTTAAGACAAGAAAGTTCAGTTGAGTCCCTTGTCTCAATCCCAAAGTCTTGTAATTTAGGTTTTCATTCTAGTACAAGAGGAGAGTCACCAGACCAAAAGATTCACCAGGCCCCTACTAGAGTAGAGCTTTCATGCACCTGGGCCCCTACTCAAGCACCCCAGCCCATGTGCCAGGACCCCATTCATGCCGCCAAGCCCTTCAAAGGATGAGGCTTCATGCACCCCAGGCCTTCCCCAGGAAATGGCACCACAGCTCCTAAGCTTTCGTGCCCCAGTTTATGCCCATCAAGAGAAGGCACCTCTCCAAGTCCACCAGGCCTTGGTGCCTCATCCCAGATCCACTTGAAGTGGGCGCCCCTCCCTATCCAAGCTCAAAAAGCACCCCTGGTCCAAAGCCCATTCATGTTGGCACCCCTTCCAAGGCTTTTACTCAATCCACAGTGTTGGCGCCCAGGCCTTTGACCAGTCAAAGAAAGTGTCATCCCAGCCCAGCAAGGAGTGAAGCAGTTCAAGCCCAAAAGGAGTCAACTATCCAAGTTTTACTACGAGTTCAATATCCAAGTTTTACTAGGACTCCAGTCTTCTAATCCCACTCCAACTTTATACTCCTTGCCCACTCAAATTATGTACTCCTACTTTGACAGGGATAGGGCCCTGGGTACATCTATAAATACCCACCCCCTCCCCCTCTTGTAAAAAAGGATACTTTGATGAATGAAAATTTTGAGTGACTCTTTATTTCAAATTACCTTCGTTCTTTGAACGTAGACGGGTGTGAGGCATGAGTTATCTCTAAACCCTAGCTAGCCGCCCGCCCCCCCCCCCCCCGTCTTCATCGAATAAACCCTAGCCGCCCATCCCCTTTCTCCAACAAGGATGCCCTCCACCTTCTTTCTCTTGGCCGCCCACACAACTTGCATCTAGGCCGCCACCCTCTACTCCTCCACAAACCCTAACACCAACCCACCTCTCACCATCCAGGCCGCCATCCAGGGAAGCACTCAAGCATCCTCCCATCAACCCCAGGCTACTCCTCCATCCATCGAGATGCCCAAGCATCCTCCAAAGCCTCCAGCCCCCTGTAGCCAACTCTTCCACCATATCTCTTCTTTTCATCAAATTTATTATTTTTCTTATAATCTACGTGCCTAACTTGTGATGTTCGCAAGATCCCTCGAGAAAAATGGGCCTTGGATTAGGTCCTCCTTACCCTCAAACCAATCTAATAAAAAGCTGGTGGATCTGTGGGAAAGCAACCTCTTCATCCAGGCATCGATTCGAGAGGAGTGATCACTTCTACGGCTTCAAGAACGCCATTGCTAGGCAAAACTAACCCATCCCATCTCACTTTCTCTGAGTTTTGAAGATTGAACATGTACCTAATAGGATTTCTTAGTCCTAAGATCCTAATTTCTCTTTATTTCTTTGAATGTTTCTAACATGTGGGTAGGACCCTAACTATTACATAAATACCCTAACATGTTCTAGTCTCTTTTTCGAGAATCAATCACTTAAAAATCTGAAAAAATCATTGTTCATAATAATCTGATTTTTTTTTTTGATGATCCTTTTCATGTGATCCCCTGCATGCATCATTAGTTAGAGTCTGTCTCTCATCATTTTTGGTATCAGAGCTAATTTAGGATAGGTTCTTGCATGGTTAGGAAAATTTCTGCATGCTGGAAACCTAGATAACCAGTCAAAACCTAGGGCTGTTTACCCTTCAAAACATTGCTATTTATCTCTGATTTTCATACCAATTAATCTCTATTTAGTCCTCTATTTTCTGTGATTTTTTTTGAATTTTTCAGATCGAAAAACAAACAAAAAAAATCAGTCAAAAAAAAAAAACTAACAAAAAAACTGCATACTGATTTCTGCATTAGGAGTCAAAACCTAAGTCTGGTTTTTCATCATAAGCTCTCTGTTTTTTTCTGATTTTTGCTTTGATTATTATCTGATTAGTCCTCTATTTTTCTGTAATTTTAGTTTAATTTTCCCTGATCTAAAAACCTAGAAAAGTCTTTATGAGAACTGCAAGTATACATTGCTAAAATTTTCTGCATGCGTAGTTTAGGTAAAACTTAATCAACAATCAAACGCCCCCCAACCCAAGCCATTTTTGCACATTAATTAACTGTAATTAAGTTCGCCATCTTCATAAAACACAAAAAAAAAAAAAAATTCTGATTTTCTGATTTTTAGACTGCATTAGGGTTTCATCGTGTGTGCATCATCTTGCATTAATCTAATCTAAGGGCACTTTTACTCTGTCAGATCAGGGCAGGATTTCATCACCTATCCTGGGCCCAAAATAATCACCTAGCATTCGAACCCAAGCCTAACTAAAATCAAGTAGAAACTTAATTGATTTAGGGATACCAACTAGTCGGATCCGAGTCTAGTGAGAAAACTAGTGCACTCAACCCTCCAATTATTACTGGAAGCTAGTGTCTAAGCATAGAGGTTTAGAGGCAAACACCCTAAGTGGGCTGGTAGTATTTAGTTAGGACCCTGTGATAAGTAAGGGGAGCCTCCCACCACCCCACCACTTACCTGGCCAGTGGAAGGATTAATTGTTGAGTTAGGTGTAAGTTGAGTTGACTCACTTTACTTTGGCTCTAGGTCTAGCAAATCCTAGAATGCATAACTCTTGTGTGTTGCATGATCCCTAGATTAGGAGCCCCAATACTAGTAGTCTCACCCCAACCCAATCCAGTGTGATCAAGGAACCCAGCCTTGAGACCTTCCTTAGGACCATGAATGGACAGTTTGCCCAACTGAACCATAAGTTTGACCAGATGAACTATAAGTATGACCAAACAAATAATAGGTGTGACCGAGTGGGAGATCGGTTACAAACCCTAGAGAAAACCCATAGGACCCATACTGAGCTCAACCCCAGGAGAACCCCACACCCTTACCCATTATTGGAGCCCAACCCTAGGAGAGCCCCACACCCTGACCCATTCTTGGAGCCTAAACCTAGGAGAGCCCCATACTATGACCCAATCTAGGAACCCAACCCTAGGAGAGCCCCACACCTTGATCCAATCTGGGATCTTAGTGTAATAAGAACCAATGCTGATGAGAGAGCCACTAGGTACATAGAAGCACCTAAATTTGGTGGTGATCCTGAGTTTAAGAATTATCTTATTTGGGAAAGAAATATGGATCGGTATTTTGAGAAGGAATAAATGTCTAAAGGAAGTCAGTTCAAGTTTGCTAAATGTAAGTTAGTTCGCCAGGCTAGGATATACTGGGATAAGTTTGAGAGAATGTCTAGACTAGAAGGAGAAATGCCCATAACTACCTGGACATCCATGAAAAGCAAACTTAGAGAAAAGTACCTATCCAGATCTTATGAACCTAGCTCCTATGCACCAAGATCCAATGAATCCAGATCCTATGAACCTAGATCCTATGAACCCCAATCCTATGAACCCAGACCCTATGTACCTTTGTCCTATGAGCCCAAGGAACCCATAACCCCTAGGTATCAGCCTAGTGCTAGTCAGGTTCCCCTTAGTCGACCTGAACCCCATAGGATTAGCCCCCCTAAATATGAGCCCAGTGTTAGTCCACTTCCCCTTAGCCAACCCACCCCTAGTATCCCATTGGTTCACTAGGATGACATTAAAGAAGAGGTACATGTGGTAGACCCAGAGTTAGTCGACCATGACCATACCCAAACTGAAGCCAACCTAGAGCTAGTTGACCCTAACCACACCCAGACTGAAACTATTATGAAAGGACAATTAGAGAAAGATCCTGAATCCACTAATGAGTATGAGGTAGAAGTATATGAAGCTGGAATCGATTTAGTGGATGAATATGAAGAGTAGCTAGAGGAAGAGGACCATGACCTTGCCCTACCTAAAGAGACCCTAGAAGAGAACTAAATTGTAGAGCCTAGTCCTGAACTTCAGAAGCTAGAGACAGTTAGTGAGGATGTAGTCTCTTTAATTTAGTACCCTCAGGAAGAGCTCCCTTCTCCAATTCTAGTTAAGGATCTTTTTCCTAAGATTAATGACCCATTCATCCATCAGGCAGACCTTGTAGATATACATCAAACCTGTAAAGTCAACCTTATTAGTCTAGGACTAATCCCTAAAACCTCTTCTTATATCCTACTCTATCCGATCATCCCCGAACCCTCTTCTTATTTCCTACCCTACCAGGCTAACCTTGAATCCACTTCTTATTTCTCACCTTTTCCCAAAGCTTCCTATGTTTTTCTAATCATTCGATTGCATTTTGTAGAGGTTAGCAAGCTGCATGCATTCTTTGAACCTATTAAATTTGCTACTTATTTCTGGCATACCATATGGAATTTAGTAGGAGTTCATGCACCATTCTCATCTGCATGTCACCTACTTGACCAAGGGTCACACACCTAGTTGTAGTTAGGGGTTTGTCATGTACCTATATTAGGCATTGGCATAGGTCATTTGCCTGCATGTCAATAGGAGTTGTTTTGCGTCATTTGCACTGTATGATTAGAGATTGGCATAAGGAAATTGACCATAAGATTAATCTGAGCAATGATTTTTATAAAAACATGGTTAATTCCCGAAAAGAGTCCAAAAGTTTGCTAGGAAAATCTTGTGATGATTAGGCTACATACCCATATAGCTAGAACCATCAAAGTGATGGTGAATGTTGGACCTAGTGCCTAAGTTACCACCCGAATTAGGCATTAAGCTCAACCTTCAATGTCTCAGACTCAATTGAGTATTGGGACCTAGCAATGATACCCAGTGAGCCTATTGAGCCTGACCCTTTCTTTGAGAGTGAACCCAACCCTGAGTGTCCACTAAATTAGCCTAGGTAAGGAAAAGATTGAAAGTATGCTTGACAACCAAGCCACTAGTTCCCGGATCAAAGGCTACCTCATCACTTGGTTTGTTGGTAAGGTCGACCAACATCTGAGGACTCGTGGATCACTCGAGAGGATCTGCAGCACCTTAACCCAGACCCGTTGGAGCAATACCCATGCCAGATTGACCCTTGCTCGACAGGGTCAAGTTCCTCCTATCCCGGGAGAATTGATGGGGACATCAGGATCAGACCCAGACTGCAAAGCTCTAATTAGATCTCTAAGTCATGTGTTGGGTAACCAGTCATTTTAAGTTGAGTCCATCAGGCAAATTGAGTCCTATAATGAAGTCTAATTTTTGAGTACTATGATAACTTGACACAAGAAAGTCAGTCCAGTTGAGTCTAATGAGTCCCTTGTCTCAATCCATTAGTCCTATAATTTTGGTTTTCATTCTAGTATAAGAGGAGAGTCACCAGACCGGGAGACTCACCAGGCCCCTACCAGACCAGAGCTTCATGCACCTGGGCCCCTACTCCACCACTCAGCCCATGTGTCAGACCCCATTCATGCCGCCAAGCCCTTCAAAGGATGACGCTTCATGCACCCTAGGCCTTCCCCAAGAAATGGCACCCCAGCTCCAAAGCTTTGTACCCTAGTCCAAGCCCATCAAAAGAAGGCACCTCTCCAAGTCCACCAGGCCTTGGCGCCTCATTTTAGATCTACTTGAAGAGGGCGACCCTGGCCCAAAGCCCATTCATGTTGGCATCCCTCCCAAGGATTTGACCTAGTCCATAGTGTTGGTGCCCAAGCCTTTGACCAGTCAAATAAGGTGTCATCCTAGCCCAGCAAGGAGTGAAGCTGTTCAAGCCCAAGAGGAGTCATCTGTCCAAGTTTTACTAGGAGTTCAATATCCAAGTTTAACTAGGGCTCCAGTCTTTTAATCCCACTCCAACTTTGTACTCCTTGTCCCACTCAAATTATGTACTCCTACTTTGACAGGGATAAGGCCCTGGGTATATCTATAAATACCCACCCCCTCCCCCTCTTGTTAAAAAGGATCCTTTTATGAATGAAAATTTTGAGTGACTCTTTATTTCAAATTGCCTTCATTCTTTGAACGTCGATGGGTGAGAGGCCCAAGTTATTACTAAACCCTAGCTAGCTGCCCCCCCTCTTCACCCAATCAAACCCTAGCCATGCATCACCTTTCTCCAACAAGGATGCCCTCCACCTTCTTTCTCTTGGCCGCCCACACAACTTGCATCAAGGCCGCCACCCTCCACTCCACCACAAACCCTAATGCTAACCCACCTCTCACCATCCAGGGCACCATCTAGGGAAGCACTCAGGCATCCTCCCATCATCCGCAGGCCACCCCTCCATCCATCCAGATGCCCAAGCATCCTCCAAAGCCGCCAGCCCCCTACAACCAACTCTTCCGTTAGATCTCTTCTTTTCATCCTATTTATTATTTTTTCTATAATCTAGGTGCCTAACTTGTACCATTTGTAGGATCCCTCAGGAAAAATGGGCCTTGGATGAGGTTGTCCTTACCCCCGAACCAATCTGATAAAAAGTTGGTGGATCCGTGAGAAAGCGACCTCTTCGTCTAGGTGCCGATCCGAGAGGATTGATCGCTTCTATGGCTTCAAGAATGTCATTGCTAGGTAAAACTAACCCATCCCATCTTACTTTCTCTGAGTTTTAAAGATTGAACATGTACCTAATAGGATTTCTTAGTCCTAAGATCTTGATTTTTCTTTATTTCTTTGAATGTTTCTAGCTTGTGGGTAGGGACCCTAACTATTACATAAAAATCCTAACCTATTGTAGTCTCTTTTCGGGAAACAATCACTTAAAAATCTAAAAAAATCATTATTCATAATAATCTAATTTTTTCTTTATGATGATCTTTTTCATGTCTTCTCCTGCATGCATCATTAGTTAGAGTCCGTCCCTCATCACAAACAGAGTCTCCTTTGGGTGGCTGCCTCACCCATCTAGTGAACCATCAATGCGGGTTGGTTGATGGCCATCCTCTAAGTCAGGGTAACTATCAACCTAGCTCCCACTCCATAATGAAGTCAAACCTACCTATCTTCAGAAGTAGAATCTATGCAATGATGTGGTGCAGCAACCTCATCTCCATGGATAGCTGACTGGCTGAGACAGTGGATACTCCTCTAATGTCGTCACACTCCAAGATACATCTAAAGGCATCCCTGTTTCTCACACAGTTAACTACCAAACCTTGAAGTGGGATCTCCTAAACTCTACTGACTATCTCAGGTGTGACCGAAATTTGAACTCCCCTAACCTGTGCAGTCCATCTAATACCATCAGTAGCCATCTGCCATAGAACTCTCTCATCAAGTGAGGGTAGTACCACTCCCTCATAGTACGGAACGAGACCAAACCAGCAGCTCTAAGCAAATCTCTAATAACAAACCCCTCAGAATCCAGAAAAGGTAGGTCAATCCTCCTCTCGCAGGCAATAACTTTTCCTACCACTTGCTCGGCCGCAGGGGATAGCTACGGAGGTGTTGCCCTAGCTACTGCTTGAGCCTCGGGCTCCTCATGCTGCTTTTATAGGGTCTTATCGAGCCCTAGACCTTCTTTCTCTCGAGCTAGCTTCCCCTGTCTCGAAATTAGACCTCTTCTTACGGAAGCAACTTGATTTCTCGAACCCATTGCCACCAAAACCGCTAGAAATAAATGGGTTTAAAGGGAGAGGATTGGGATTTAGCCAAAAATGAAAGGTTAGAGAGGTGAAAACACTGTTTAAGGGTGATTGGGGAAGTTTAGGGAGCACTACGGAGAGAGGAAAGTGAAAAACAAGTGAGAAAATCCATTCAATGATGCCCTAGATAAACAGTCCAATCGATCATGATTCGACACTCATGATTTGCTCAAGTGTTGACACTTTTATAAGTTGACACTTGGACAAATTGCAAGTGTCGACACTTGGTCAAAAATCCAGAAAAAATTAGAAAGAATTTCAATAAATTGCTACAAATCATTGGGGTGTTTAAGGATTATACTAAGCATTATTTGAAAGGATTTGGAACATTTGAAAGAATTCAATGAAGAATTTGAAAGAGTTTCAATCAAAGGGATCAATGATGCCTAATTCTCTTCTAATCATGCAGAACCTATCTTCGCTAAGGGGCTTAGTGTAAATGTTTGCTAATTATCTATTAGTACACATAAAATCAAGCATTACATCACCATTTTGTACATGGTCTCTTATGAAATGATGTCTTATTTCAATGTGTTTACTCTTGAATGTTGAACTGGATTTTTAGTTAAATTGATAGCACTTATGTTGTCACATCTTATGGGAGATTTATTTAACTTAATGCCAAAATCTTCAAGTTGTTGTTTAATCCATAAGATTTGAGCACAACAACTTTCAACTACTATATATTCAGCTTCTGCTATAAATAGAGTAACTGAATTTTGTTTCTTGTTAAACCATGAAATCAAATTAACTCCAAGAAATTGACAAGTTTCACTAGTGCTTTTTCTATCTAGTTTACATCCAGCAAAGTTAGCATTAGAATAGGCAATCAATTCAATTAATGAATTTCTAGAATACCATAATCCAATATCAATTATGCTAGATAAATATCTAAGAATGCACTTTACAACTAATAAATGAGATTCTTTTGGAGTAGACTGATATCTAGCACACATACATATGCTAAAGATAATATCTGGGCTACTTGCAGTTAAGCACAATAATGAAGCAATGATATCTTTATATAATTTTTGATCAACATTTTTACCTGATTCATCTTTATCAAGTTTGCAAGAAGGACTCATAGGTGTAACTAATGACTTGGTTGTCTCCATCCCACACTTCTTTAAGATTTTCTTTGTATATTTAATTTGGTTGATGAAGATCCCTTCTTTAGTTTGGTTGATTTGGAGTCCAAGGAAGAAGTTTAGTTCTCCCATCATGCTCATCTCGAACTCTTCTTGCATAAGCTTGGCGAACTCTTGACAAAGTGTTTCATTAGTAGTACCAAAAATGATATCATCAACATAAACTTGTCTACTACAAGATCATCATTTTTTCTTTTCAAAAATAGTGTAGTATCTACATTACCTCTAAAAAAGTCATTTTCAAGTAAAAATTTACTTAATCCATCATACCAAGCTCTTGGAGCTTGTTTTAAACCATATAAAGCCTTGTGAATTTTAAAAACATGGTTAGGATATTCATGATTTTCAAAATCAGGGGGTTGTTCAAATACACTTATTCAATAAAACCATTTAAAAATATACTTTTGACATCCATTTGAAATAATTTAAAATCCATAAGGCAAGCAAAAGCAAGTAATAATCTAATTGCTTCTAATCTAGCAATCGGAGCAAAAGTTTCATCAAATCAATACCTTCTTATTGATTATGACCTTTTGTTACAAATCTAGCTTTATTTCTAGTTACTACTCCATTTTTATCAAGTTTATTTTTGAAAACCCATTTGGTTCCAATTATTGAAATATTAGAAGGTCTTTCAACTAAAATCCAAACTTTGTTTCTTTTGAATTGAATTAGTTCATCTTGCATGGCATTTATCCAATTTATAATACAAATGCTATGTAATCACATATATTTCTTAGTGAGGAACGAGTATTTATCCCTTTCGATGGATCACTAATTATAAGTTCTTTGGGGTGCCATGGGCATACCTCCATTCTTTAGGTAAAGGCTTGGGTGTGGATGAAGCTCCAACTCTTTGTATTTGTTCTTCTTCATAGTTTTGATCACCTTTTTGCTCTTTGGAAGGTCCTTCATTGATTGACAATTTTTCAACCATTTGGATACCTATTTTATCATCAAGAACATCTTCTTTTCTAAAAGATTTTTCATTAGTTTCATCAAAAACAACATGAATGGGTTCTTCAACAAGAAGTGTTCTTCTGTTGAAGACCCGTATGCCTTGCTAGAAGTAGAGTATCCTAAGAAGATACCTATTGCCCAAAGAGCAACCCAAGAGGGGGGTGAATTGGGTCTCTAAAAAAAATTTAAAGCTAAGCTTGATAAAACAAGTAGCAAACTTCACAAGATAAGATATGCAATTCAATTCAATAAGGTACTAAAATTAAAGTGCAATGCTCTAATGTAAAGGTGCAGTGAAAATTATAAGCAATAAGCAATAAAGTAAAGAACAAAGAGGGAGAGAACAAACAATCACAAACACAACAATCTATAGTGGTTCGGTGCCAACAAAGCACCTACATCCACTCCCCAAGATCTCCTTGGGAACTCACTATAATCCAATGATTACAGCCGATTAGTTTTTCGGGCTCACTAATCAAAACCTGACTTGTTTTTACAAGGCTCACAAGTCACAACCTCACTTAGTTTTATGGGCTAACCAAGAACCTAATTGGTTTTCACAAGGCTAACCAAAAACCTCCCTTGGTTTTCCGAGCTAACCAAGAATCTTAGTGGTTTTGCAGGCTAACCACTAACCTAATTGATTTTCAAGGCTTACCAACAACCTTAACAAGATAAAAGATGGAGAAATAAAGAACCAATGTAGGCTTTCAATTAAAAAGCAAATAAGTCGATGTAGCTCGAAGTTGTGTTGCTTTGCTCTTGTTGAAGCCTTTTGAATGCCCAAGATTTAATGATCTTCAATGCACTTGATAGCTTTGAATGCTTGGAAGCCTTCTCTTGGCTTGAGAGTGGTTGAGCTTTGAATGAATAGGAGTTAAGGTTCTTCTCTCTTCTTTTCTCTTTAAACTCTTTTGGATATTCAATATTTGTGAATAGTTATTGTCTTGATTTGATTTGGAGCCTTTATATGCCTTCCCAAGCCTCCAAAACCAAAATCTAGCCATTATACTTGAAAAACTAGCCATTGGAGGGCTTTTGGAAGAGTTCTGTGCTTGAAAAAACTAGTCGTTACTGTTGCCAAAACTCCATGTGTCGACACTTTCTCTTCATGTGTTGACACATTAGGTGGACACATGTTCTTCTTGAGTCGACACAAGTTCAAAATGTTCCATTCAGATTCTTTGGAAAAGTCAGCTGAGTCGACACATTAAGTCGATACATTAGGTTCGTGTATCGACACATAAACTGTTCCTTCAATTTCTGCAAGTTCTGTGGCTTGAAATTCTTAGGCGATGTGTTAATCCATATGTTGACACCTTGAGTTGACACATAAGGACCATGTGTCAACACATCATCTGTGCCATTTGAATTTTTGCTACGTGCCGATCTGAGTCGACACACCATCTTCATGTGTCTACACATCATGTCATGTGTCGACACCTTGAGTCGACACATCATAAAAAATGTGCAGAATTTGCTAAACTTGTGATGGAACATGTTTTCATTTGCCTTGGTCATCCATTCAACCAACTCTTTGAGTGTCCAAGTCTTGTTTTGTACAATCATTCCATTCAAACTTGGTTCTTCAACACAATTGGGCTTCTTCAAATTTTTGAGCATCCTTTCAATGAAAACACACTTAAAGTAAATCATTAGTCCTCAAATTATACTTAACTATTTTGCTTATCATCAAAATCAATTAGTGGAGTCAACAATCTTCCCTTTTAGATGATGACAAAATCCTTAAGTATAAATTGCTTTAAAAGTAAAGCTTTAGGAGAATTGATCAAGATGCACAATATTGAAAGCATTAAGTATCAATCATTACTTAAAATTATAATCATTCAAAATACAGATGATAGAATTTGAGCTTGTTTCAAAGATAGAGAGTATCAAAACTTAGCCAGAACTTTGATATTCATTTAAATGCAATAAGAGCATGTATCATGATACTCTTACAATGAAAGTTTCAACAATTAACAAGGCTCCCCCTGAATTAATGATTCATAACAAAATTTGAAAGAATCATTTCAAAAACATTGAAAGAGGGGTTTTGAGAATCAAATTTACTTTGACTAAAAGGTGAAGCTCCCCCTTTCATAAATTCAGGTTTTCAAAAAGTAAAAGCTACTCCCCCTTTAGTTTGAAGAAGTAAACACATTTATACTTAAATAACATCATGAATTACTCCCCCTTTTGTTATCATTAAAAAGGTACGAAGTAAGGGAAATGAATTAAAGAAGACAAAGCATAGTCATTGAATATATAAAAGCAATTCAAGACATCATTCATGTTCATCAAGGATATGGAAGTGAGAAAACACAAAGTTTTTCATATATGTCAGCAACTTGTACAACAAAGATAAAAGTACATGTAAGTATGAAAGTAAACTATCTAGAAATATAAAACTATCAAGAAATACATCAATGTCCTAATCCTCATCCATCGAGTCATCAAAAAATGATCCGATCTCGATCAGTCCAGTATCAGTAAAAGATCGAGCTCGCGGCCATCGTGGTTGAAGATCTCGAAGTCTGGTCCTGGTTGGTTGAGGAGGGGTACGGCATCCACGTCCTCTACGACGAATATAGGTCTGACCTCTGGCTGAAGCAGTAGAGGTAGAAGCTACGTTTTCCGTAGGAACTGAACTGATCAGGTGAATCATCTTAGCAACAGCTGGAGTAGGAGTATAATCAAAAGTGGGACGTGAATCGAGATGCTGAAAGCCAGGTGTATAGAATCCAAGCTCTCGAATGACTGATGAAGTATGAAGGGTAGGACTATCAAAAATAGGTGTAACAGCTGATGATACAGGTGTATCAAAAAATAGTATCAGATGTAGAAAGTATTGGTGTATGTACAACAGATGTATTAAGTGTGGGCGTCTGAATGATAGGTATATAAATGTCAGGATAATCAATAGTAGGTAAATCAGTAACAGGTAGGTCAACAACAGGACTAAGAATAGGAATCAGAATTGGAACTGAAGTGAGATCAAGCTATCCAAAAGGAGAGGATGGATCAGGTATCGGAGCAGGTGAGAAGGATAAATCAACAGGTCTCGCAACTATAACATCCATCACCTCCATAACTGGCTCTGACATAAGATCATCAATATCAAAATGGTCAGAGTCAGCCACCTCATCTCCATCAATATCTCCAACAATAGTATCTCCAACTCCATCTCCAATAGTAGTCTCAACACCAGTATCAATATCAGCAATGTCATCAGCTGGTGCTGGAGCAGGTACATCAGCAGGAGCAGGAACCGTGTCTGCAGCAGGAGCACTCGTAGAAGCTCTAGACAGTGCTAAGAGAATAACCGAAATACCATCATGAAGACCAATATGGCTCTCTCTCGTCTCAATAATAAAGACATCTAGACATTGCCTCATGATGAAAACATCGATCTCTATGCGTCTGACTTTGTCCTCTAGAGTATCTGAAATACCAAGAGTCTCCGTCTGCTCTGGCTGTGGCTGTGGCTGGGCAGATGTAGAAGGATCTGACTGAGTTGGCTGTGCTGCCATCTCAGGCTGTGTCTTGCTCGGTCCAGCCTCACCGGAAAGAATCCGCTCCTCCTCTACTGTGTCCTCATCAATGTCAGTTGCATCCTTGGCCTGTCCTGATGTCCTCCGTATCCACTGGCCTCGGACTAAATGATAACTCATGTGATGTAGTGACATGATGTCATATACATCGGTATGGATCAAGGTACGATATGGCTTATCCTGGAAGCTGACTCCATACTCTCTGAATAGTACTGTCAAACCCATGCCATACGACAAACAGAGCCACTATTAGATGCCGCCTCAGTAATCTAATGGATCATCAGAACAGGAAGACAAATTGATGTCCGCTAAATCAGGGAGACCATCACGAGCAGCTCTCGCTCAGTAATGTAGTCAAATCAACCGGTCTTCGGCAGAAGGATCCGGGCGACTATGTGATGTAGCAGTCTCATCTCCATAGACAGTCTCGAAGCAGGAACAGTGGCTCCCTCTAGTAAGGTATCAGACTCAAAAATACACTGGAGCCCACTAACTCTATCCAACAGACTATCCATAACTGATCCAGTCATGGGTATATCAGATACCCTGCTCAGAATCTCCACTGAAATGGGAATATCCCGTCCCCTGACCTGAGCAATCTAGCCATCTGATTCGCGGGCAAGTGATCCATAGAACTCTCTTATTAGCCCGGGATAGTATCTCTCATTGAGCAAACAGAAAGATGCCAAACCAGCATGTCGAATCCACTCTCCTATCCGAAAATGCTGCTGGTCCAAGAAAGAGAAGTCCACTTGGCATCCTCCAACCACTATCTTGGAGCTCATCCGACTAGAGGGTGCAAACAACTGTCGTGCTGGTGGATCTGGAGCCCTAGACTCGTGTCGTGCTTTCGTTCGACGCTCTTCTTCATGCTGTGACTGTTGCGGTCTACGAACAACTTGCTTGCTAGGATCCATTATTAATAATCAAGGTTTGGGCAAGGTTTTTGGTGGAAATAGGGAGTTTCTAGGGTTTAGGAGATAAAACCTAGAGGGAAATCCAACAAAAATGGCTACCAAAGTCTCAAATCCAAGAAATCCATGGTTAAAAACAAAGAAATGGGAGGATGAATAGTATGGATACCTGGGATCGAGGTGTCGGCTCGGAGGAGAATGATTTTTGGGAGAAAAATGGTTCGGAAGCCCTTAAAATCTTAGTTTCCCATCGGGCATGTGTCGATTCACGAATGTGTCGACTCATGATATGTCGACATATCGACTTAAAAACTGAAAAATTTAGAATTTTACAGAATGATCAAAATCAATTGAAACAACATGTATTTGGAGTCAAATCATCAATGATTAATCACGATTCATCAAAAATAAGATTGAATAGATCTAATTTGAGTCAAATTTGGAGAAAAGATTTAATCAAAGGGATTGATGATCTCGAGCTCTCTTCTAATCATACAGAATCGATCTTCCAAGAGAGGTTTAGTTAAAATATCAGCTAATTGAAATTCTGTACATATAAATTCAAGCAAAATATCATTGTTTTCAACATGATCTCTAATAAAGTGATGTCTAATTTCTATGTACTTGCTCCTAGAGTGTTGAATAGGAGTTTTAGTCAAGCAAATAGCACTAGTGTTATCACATTTAATAGGAGTTCTAGCCAACTTGATTCCAAAGTCTTCGAGTTGTTGCTTAATCCACAAGATTTGAGCACCACAACTTCCTGCTGCAATATACTCAGCCTCAGCTATGGATAGTGCAACTGAAGTTTGTTTCTTGCTAAACCATGAGATTAAATTAATCCCAAGAAATTGGCAAGTTTTTCTAGTACTCTTTCTATCTAATCTACAACCAGCAAAGTCTGCATCAGAATATCCAATCAATTCAGCAGAAAAATTTCTAGCATACCATAAACCAATACTAATAGTGCCTGACAGATATCTAATTATGTGCTTAACAGCCATAAGATGTGATTCCTTAGGTTTAGACTGATATCTAGCACACATGCATACACTGAACATAATATCTGGTCTACTAGCAGTAAGATACAGTAAAGAGCCTATCATGCCTCTATATAATTTTTGATCCACAGATTTACCATTTTCATCTTTATCTAGTTTACATGAGGGGCTCATAGGCGTACCTATTGATTTAGTAGTCTCCATCCCAAATTTTTTAATAATTTTTCTTGTGTACTTAGCTTGGTTGATGAAGATACCATCTGAAGTTTGCTTGATCTGAAGTCCGAGAAAGAAGTTGAGTTCTCCCATCATGCTCATCTCGAACACACCCTGCATAAGCTTAGCAAACTCTTGACAAAGAATTTCATTAGTAGCACCGAAAATGATGTCATCAACATATATTTGTACTACAAATAAATCATTGTCTTTCCTTTTCAAAAATAGTGTATTGTCAACATTTTCTCTAAAAAATTCATTTTCAATAAGAAATTTACTTAACTTTTTATACCATGCTCTAGGTGCTTGTTTTAAACCATAAAGTGCTTTGTGCAATTTGAAAACATGATTAGGATGTGCATGATTTTCAAATCTGGGAGGTAAAAGGATTATGCCCTAAAGGCCAATCGAAATGTTGTATTTCGATGGATTTTCTTTTGTATCCCAAACCAGTGTATTGACATTATCAATTAATAAAGGCATTTTATTTTTATCATACGCTGTCTTATTAATTTTATTAAGATATGATGAACCCCATAGATTAGGGCTATGGTTCTATGGTTATGATGAGATCATACCAGTGAGATCTAAAGCCTTAAAACCCTAATCTAGAATATTCCTGATCGATGGGATATTGAGTAGGGGAACATTGTTTCCGATAAGACCAGCACATCCTATGTATGCTTGGTGAAGAGGGTGAGTGATCTCACAGTCACTTGTGTTTGACACTAATACTAGGATGTGGGTGCTCATTAGAGAATGAGTTCATTGAATGGATCCAGCTTGAGAACATCTAATGGAACCTTATCTGTTTGTCAATAGATAGTTCTCATAGTGGGAGTAGTGCATTTGGTCCTTTGACCTGAGATCGCCATGGTACCTTGTATGCATGAATCCATACTTTGGTTCACACTCAATCATGACACTGAGTCATGGATGGGGTGATACTGGGTATGGTGGATTGCATATGGAGGTTGTGAGTAGGTCAAAAAGGAGTCGATCAATCCTAGTAAGAGGGAAGCGCATCCACATGATTTCAATCAAATGAAGATTCGGGAAATCTTTGATCAAAGTATGAACATTAGAAATAGTTTTAATGGTTCATTAATGAATCATCATTATCAGATTGAGCAAGGAATGAATATGAAATTGGATTTGACAAGTATCCATATCCGTAGTCATATTCAGGGTGCAAGTAGATCGAAGTATTGAATTGCCCGGTAACTCACCACTGAAGGGTATTTTGGTAAATCCATCAAAATTTCTCATCTTCCGGGTAGGCATGACACGTTGCTAGATGTCAATCTTGTCTTGTAGGTCTTCATGAACAAATTGATTTGGTTTCATGAGTCAATTCGACGTGTGATTCGTATTGGACAATTAGGTGATCCAATTTGACCTAGTTAGGTCAATCGGGTTCGATCGAATCGAATCGGCTCAAACCTACACCTATTGCTGGCTAGATGTGGAACCCAATGGGTCACACACAATAGAGAATTCGTCAAGGAAGTCATTCATGATTTAATTAGGGTCATAGGATTTTAATTGGTTAGCCGGATTACATACTAGCATATGTAGGCTAACCAAATTCCTAACCCAATTGGATTGGGTCCAGTTGCTTGCCAATTGGGCTAACCTAATTATGGAAAACCTAAATTAGGTTGAGTCCTAAGTGGGGCTAGCCTAATCAGAGCTAAATCTGATTTTAATTAGGATTTAAGGGCATTTTAGGCGCCATACATGAAGAGTCCCAATGGCATGGGACTCTTGGTACCTAAATGATACCTTAACTTCAAAAGGACACAGAATCAGCTATAGATCTCTGATTTGAATATAATTTATATGGTCAGAAAGGAAATCTTATGCTCTTTCCAATGACACCCATATTTCTTATATTTTGACTGGTCAACATTCTTTGAAATTTGTGTGGAAGAAGGATGGTGCGCACGGTGCATGAAGAGTCGCAACTCTTCTTGTGGCGCGCGGTTCTAATGTAGAGTCCTTCTGCTATGAGGACTCTTCATAATCTTCGATATTTGAAGATTGAAGTGGCACCTCCTGGCTTCTTAGGGATCGGTCATTGACATGTGGAAAGTGAGAATTCGTCCAGATAAATGAAGGGATGTGAATAAGGCCTTCGGTGCATGAATGGGCTTATTAGATATGATTTTTCAAGCCAAATAACTTCTCTTTGATCTTCATCGGATTGGATACTAGCGGTTCAGGTTGGTGCCTAAACTCTAGTTTATATTATATATGCATGTTTGTATGTTTTAATTCCTAGTAAGGAGGTCTTGGGTTAAGGGTTTGGTAATAGTTTCATAATAAATTTTTGAAATCCATGCTTCTGTCCTGGTCACCAAAATCCTTACAGTGGTATCAGAGCCACCTTATTAGGGCTAAATCATACAAAATTTGAAGTTGTCCAATTTTGTAGGACTCTTGAGGTTGCCTATTTTGGTATGACTCTACAAAATTTGAAGTTGTCCAATTTTGTAGGACTCTTGAGGTTGCCCATTTTTGTAGGACTCTACATAATTTGAAGTTGCCTAATTTTGTAGGACTCTATAAAAGTTTAAAGTTACATATGATTGATATGTTTATGCATATATGTATGTCACTGGTTAGGGTTTTCACTTAAACTTTAACCGATATAGAGATATGTTTAGATTTCTAGTCATTATACTGAAATAAGGTTGCCCTGGCATAATGGTGGATCCATTATGTGGTAGATGGTTGTCCTAGTATGATGATTCACTTGGAACATTATAAAATGATATATGATGCATGGTTGATGAATGGTAATATTAGAATGTGCTTCTATTTGAATTGCCCTCTATTAAAATTATATTAAGTTGTAGTGTCATATATCGAAAGCAAAATAATCAAGATGATTAGTTGATCATTCGGTGTCTAGGAAAAGTGGTTCATGATCGGTAAAGAGGACGTGGTTTTTAATTGTTTCCGTTGACTGACCTGGCCAATTTTTATTGGTATCTAGGAAAGCAACGGAGGGACTCCCACTACTCTCCCACTTACCCGGCCGATAAGATTAACTTAATTTTTGATTGATATGCTTAGTGTAATGTTCACTACATTAGGCCTTCCTTTATACTAGGTCATTATTATGTTATGATCCGTATTAGGTTTGTTGTGTACACACAAGGCCTATTATGGTAACTAACACAATTTTGGCCTGGTGCATTTGATGCTTATGACATGATTTAATATAATACTTTGTTGTAAACATACAAGGGTATTATTATTACAATCATGACTATAAAGGAATGAAGGGTCTTACTTAACTAAAAATATTATAGTTTGTTGTGCACACACAAGACTATTAATATTTTAGAGGCCATGTTTTGTTAAGAATTGTATGAGATATAATTGGAAAGAGTTTTCCTACCTTTGAACTTATAAAAGATTTGTTGTGTACACACAAGGTCTTTTATAAGGAATTAGGATCTCAACCCCACTAAGAAAACCAATTAGGGTTTCTCGGTCATCATATAGAGGGTTATGATGCTTGATAAAATAGTGGGAGACATAATTAAGTTAAAGTCCTAATTTAATTATGTTTTGTCAACATTGGTTGTTTGCTTATGTTATGTTCTTTGTTAATGTAGATTAAATGGCCTCTTCACTCTCACTCCATAGTATACTTGATGCCAATTAATTGACTGGACCGAACTATGTTGACTGGTTGAGAAACATAAAGATAGTACTCAGCCAGGAAAAACTTTCTTACATTCTTGATACCCCTATCTTGAAACCTTTAGGGGAAGATGCCTTGTAAGAGGAAAAGACCACATACAAGATGTGGCAAAATGACTCACTCACTGTCAAATATATCATGCTTGCCTCTATGAGCAATGAGTTGCAGAGGCAACATGATAGCATGGACATTAACTCCATACTGCTAAATCTAAAAGAGCTATATGGAGAACATAGTCAAACTACTAGATATGAGATATCTAAGCAGTTGTTCCATGCGAGAATGATAGAAGGTACATCCGTACAAGACCACGTACTGATGGTTATTGACCTGATCACTTGATTAGGTCAATTGGGTTTTGTTATGGATGGGGAGTTGAATCAGGATTTGATCCTGCAGTCACTCCTGGAGTCATTTTCATAGTTTGTTCTTAATTATCATATGAACAAACTTAACACTTCTTTGCCTGAGCTGTTAAACATGTTAAAAATAGCAGAGAGCCATTTAAAGAAAAATAAGGCTCCACTTCTTCTTGTGGATGGGATCAACAAGAAGAAGTTAGGCAGAAAGGGTTCTAAGAGGAGATTGAACCCAAAATGGGGGCATCAAGAAGAAGAAAGGAAAGAAGGCCTCCAGATAGATGACCAGCTTTCACTGTGGCAAGCCGGGTCATTGGAAGAGGAACTGCAAGGCTTACCTTGCAGGTATAAAGCCTGGTGCATCGGATGCACCAAAAGGTATGAAAAAAGTTCATACTATTTTGTCATTGGATTCTTCCATTTCAAATACTTGGATATTGGATACCGCCTGTGGTCATAATATCTACAAATCATTGCAGAGGCTGCAAAGGCTTAGAGTATTGAAGGAAAGAGACTTTGAGCTCTACGGTGCTGTAGGAGAGTCCATCCAAGCAGAGGCCGTAGGGACTTATATCTTGAAGTTACCTTCGGGGAAGATTTTAGAGCTGAGAGATTGTTACTATATGCCTAAGGTCATTAGAAATATCATATATGTAGCCTTGTTACTTAGACAAGGTTATACTATGAATGTGATGAGCAATGGTTACTCAATCAGCTTTTCTAATGAAATTATATGTTGTGGCATATTTTGCAATGGTCTTTTAACTCTATCCACTAATGACAATATACTTCATGTAAGTAACAAACAAAAGAGAGATGATGTAAACAATACTTTACTCTGGCACTATCGGCTTGAACATATTAGTGAGACTAAGATTAGCAAGTTATACAAGGAAAATTTCCTTAATCCTTATGATTATGAATCATTAGGAACTTATGAATCATGTCTGATGGGTAAAATGGCCAAGATTCCATTTAGTGGACATAGAGAAAGGACAACTGAGTTATTAGGACTCATACATACAGATGTATGTGGGCCTATGACAACTCAGGCCAAGGGTGGATACTCTTATTTCATCACGTTTACTGATGATTTTTCAAGGTACGGATTTGTGTATCTTATTAAGCATAAGTCCGAAGCCTTTGATAAATTTTTAGAGTATCAAAGTATGATAGAGAAACAAACGGGGAAAAGTATTAAAATCCTTCGATCAGATCGAGGAGGTGAATACTTATCCACCGAGTTTCTCGATCACCTTAAAAAAAAGGGGATTATCTCTGAATGGACCTCTCCTTACACATTATAATTAAATGGTGTTGCTGAAAGGAGGAATCGTACCTTATTAGATATGGTACGGTCCATGATGTGCTTCATAGAGTTACTTGTTTCCTTTCGGGGATATGCCTTGGAAATCGTGGCTAATATCTTAAATATAGTACCATCTAAATCTGTCTCTAGCACTCCATATGAGATATGGAGGGGTAAGAAACCCAATCTTAGGTATCTTAAGATATGGGGATGTCCAGCCTATGTCAAAAGAAATTTTGGACATAAGCTGGATGCTAAAGCAGATAAGTGTCTATTTGTAGGATATCCTAAAGATAGTATAGGATATCTGTTCTACCACCTTACTGAACAAAAAGTTTTTGTCAGTAGGCATGCCACTTTTCTGGAGAAAGAGTTCATCCTATAAAAGGGCAGTGGGAGAAATATTGAACTTGAAGAAGTTCAACAAATAGATACATCTCAACCAAATGATAACATAGTTAGTATAGAACCAGAACACACCACTCCTATCCATAGGTCTGATAGGGTGCGTCATGCACCTGAGAGGTATGGGTTCATTATTGAAAATAATGAAGCCCGGATCATTGAAAATGATGAGCCTCTAACCTATACGGATGCTGTCATGAGTAGGGACTCAGATAGATGGCTGGAAGCCATGAGATCTGAAATGGACTCCATGTATGTCAACCAAGTGTGGACTTTGGTTGATGCACCAGAGGGTGTTAACCCTATTGGATGCAAATGGGTCTATAAGAAAAAGTTGGGGCAGATGGCCAAGTCAAAACTTATAAAGCTAGATTAGTGGCTAAGGGTTTCAGACAAAAACAGGGAATATATTATGATGAAACATTTTCTCCTGTTGCCATGCTCAAATCTATTCGGATCATGCTTATCATGATTATGAAATCTAGTAGATGGATGTGAAAGCTGCATTCCTTAATGGTTTCCTTGAGGAAGAGGTCTATATGTCATAGCCAGAAGGTTTTGTCTTGGAGACTATACCTAATCTGGTATGTAGGCTGAAGAAATCCATTTATGGATTAAAGCAAGCATCTAGGAGTTGGAACATCCGATTTGATAAGACAGTCAAAGAGTTTGACTTTATCAAAAATGAGGATGAACCTTGTGTGTACAAGAAGACTAGTGGGAGTGCCATAGTTTTCTTGGTTCTGTATGTGGATGACATACTCCTTATTGGGAATGATATCCCAATGTTACAATCTGTCAAGGTATGGTTATCTAAACAGTTTTCCATGAAAGACATGGGAGAAGCATCCTATATACTGGGTATCAAGATCTATAGAGATAGATCTAGGAGGATGCCAGGCTTATCCCAGTCTAGGTACATTGACCAAGTGCTAAAGAGATTTAGCATGGAGGGAAGTAAAATTGGTTACTTGCCCATTGGTCATGGCATACATCTCTCTAAGAAGATGTCTCCTAAGACACCTGAAGAAAGAAATAGAATGAGTTCTATACCTTATGCTTCAGCTGTAGGATCTATAATGTTTTCTATGTTATGTACCAGGCCTGATGTGGCATATGCCTTAGGTATAGCCAGCAGATTTCAGGCTGATCCATGAGAGGATCACTGGAAGGCTGTGAAAAATATTCTTAAGTACTTGAGAAGGACTAAGGATATTTTTCTGATATACGGAGGATCTGATCTTAAACTGGAAGCTTATTCAGATTCTAGTTTTCAATTGGATCCAGATGATAGCAAATCTATTTCAGGGTATGTTTTTACCCTAAATGGTGGAGTTGTAAGCTAGAAGAGTTCTAAACAATAGACTATAGCTAACTCAACAACTGAGGCATAATACATTGCTGTTAGTGAAGCTGCCAAGGAAGCTGTCTGGATGAAGAAGTTCATCTAAGAGTTGGGCGTTGTTCCGGAGATTAAAGGTCCAGTACCACTTTACTGTGATAATACTAAAGACGTCGCTCAAGCTAAGGAACCTAGAGCTCATCACAAATCAAAGCACATTCTAAGACGCTTCCATCTTGTTCAAGAGATTGTTGAAAGACAAGAAGTCTGCATTAAAAGAGTAGAAACGAAGAACAACATAGCAGACCCGTTCACTAAGGCTCTACCACAACGGGAGTTTGATCGCCACCTCGATTATATGGGGTTAAAATTTAAAGGCGATTGGCTTTAGTGCATGTGGGAGATTGAAAGGATTATGCCCTAAAGGCCAATCGAAATGTTGTATTTCGATGGGATTTTCTTTTGTATCCCAAACCAGTATATTGACATTATCAATTAATAAAGGCATTTTATTTTCATCATACACTGTATCTTATTAATTTTATTAAGATATGATGAACCCCATAGATTAGGGCTATGGTTCTACGGTTATGATGAGATCATACCAGTGAGACCTAAAGCTTTAAAACCCTAATCTAGAATATTCCTGGTCGATGGGATATTGAATAGGGGATGAATATTTCCGGTAAGACCAGCACATCCTATGTATGCTTAGTGATGAGGGTGACTAATCTCACAGTCACTTGTGTTTGACACTTATACTAGGATGTGGGTGCTCATTAGAGAATGAGTTCACTGAATGGATCCAGCTTGAGAATATCTAATGGAAGCTTATCTATTTGTCAATAGATAGTTTTCATAGTGGGAGTAGTACATGTGGTCCTTTGACCTGAGACTGCCATGGTACCTTGTATGCATGAATCCATACTTTGGTTCACACTCAATCATGACACCGAGTCATGCATAGGGTGATAATGGGTACGGTGGATTGCATATGGAGGTTGTGAGTTGGTTAAAAAGGAATCGATCAACCCTAGTAAAAGGGAAGCGCATCCAGATGATTTCAATCAAATGAAGATTCGAAAAATCTTTGATCAAAGTATGAACATTAGAAATAGTTTTTAATGGTTCATTAATGAATCATCATTATCAGATTGATCAAGGAATGAATATGAAATTAGATTTGACAAGTATCCATATCCATAGTCATATTCAGGGTGCAAGTAGATTGAAGGACTGAATTGCCCGGTAACTCACCACTAAAGGGTATTTTAGTAAATCCACCAATTTTTCTCATCTTCCGGGTAGGCATGACATGTTGCTAGACATCAATCTTGTCTTGTAGGTCTTCATGAGCCAATTGATTTGGTTTCATGAGTCAATTCGATGTGTGATTCGAATTGGACAATTAGGTCAGCCAATTTGACCTAATTAGGTCAATCGGGTTTGATCGGATCGAATCAGCTCAAACCTAAACCTACTGCTGGCTAGATGTGGAACCCAATGGGTCACACACAATAGAGACTTGGCCAAGGAATTCATTCATGATTTAATTAGGGTCATAGGATCCTAATTGGTTAGCCGGATTACATACTAGCATATGTAGGCTAACCAAATTACTAACCCAATTGGATTGTGTCCGGTTGCTTGCTAATTGGGCTAACCTAATTATGGGAAACCTAAATTAGGTTGAGTCCTAAGTGAGGCTAGCCTAATCAGAGCTAAATCTGATTATAATTTGGATTTAAGGGCATTTTAGGTGCCATACATGAAGAGTCCCAATGGCATGGGACTCTTGGTACCTAAATGATACCTTAACTTCAAAAGGGCACAAAATGAGCTATAGATCTCTGATTTGAATATAATTTATATGGTCAGAAAGAAAATTTTATGCTCTTTCCAATGACACCCATATTTCCTATGTTTTGACTTGTCAACATTCTTTAAAATTTGTGTGGAAGAAGGATGGCACGCGTGGTGCATGAAGAGTCGCAACTCTTTATGTGGCGCGTGGTTCTGATGGAGAGTCCTTCTGCTATCAGGACTCTTCATAATCTTTGATGTTTGGAGATTGAAGAGGTGCCTCTTGGCTTCCTAGGGACCGTTAATTGACATGTGGTATGTGAGAATTCGTCTAGATAAAAGAAGGGATGTGAGTAAGTGCTTCGGTGCTTGAATGGGCTTATTAGATATGATTTTTCAAGCCAGATAACTTATCTTCGGTCTTGAAAAATCATATCTGATAAGTTTATGAGAGGACATATGACACGCCTTTCTTGTATCTATAAATAGGGGGCGGTGAAATGAGTCTGATAATGAAGAATTCCATCGAAGTACTATTCTGAGTGTCTCTCTCTCCCTCCTTCTTTCTTTAAGACAAGACTTGTCTTGTTTAGACAAGGTCATTTCTACTAGGTCAAGGCTTTGTTTTAGGATATAAGCCTAAGGGGTCCTAGAGGTGGGTTGTCCTAAAACCAAGAGTGGTTTAGGAGAGTATCTTTAGTGCCCTACAGTAGGACAGGGTGTCCTATAGTGGTCAATAGACCAAAGGCTGCCGAAAGAGTTCCACTTCTCCAAGCAACTTGAAGAAGGAGTTCTTTCTTAGTCCGAGTTTCGGGTGGATCACCGTTGGAGGGCGAACATTTGGGCGCCTGGTAGAGAAGAAGGCTAAATCAAGATTTTCTTCATCGGATTGGATACTAGCGGTTCAGGTTGGTGCCTAAACTCTAGTTTATATTATATATGCATGTTTGTATGTTTTAATTCTTAGTAAGGAGGTCTTGGGTTAAGGGTTTGGTAGTGGTTTCATAATAATTTTTTGAAATCCACGCTTCTGCCCTGGTCACCAAAACCCTTACAGGTGGTTGTTTAACAAAAACCTTTTCATTTATAAAACCAGTTAAGAAAGCACTCTTAACATCCATTTGAAATAATTTGAAGTTCATGAAATATGCAAAAGCTAACAATAGTCTAATTGCTTCAAGTCTAGCAACAGGAGCAAAAGTTTCATCAAAGTCAATCCCTTCCTTCTGATTGTAGCCTTTAGCAACTAGCCTAGCTTTATTTCTATTGATAAAACCATTTTTATCTAATTTATTCCTAAATACCCATTTAGTGCCAATAATAGAAACATTAGTTGGTCTTTCTATAAGTGTCCAAACATTATTTCTGTCAAATTGTGTTAGTTCTTCTTGCATAGCATTGATCCAATTAGAGTCTTTTTCAGCTTCTTCAAAACATTTAGGTTCTACTTGAGATACAAAAGCTATGTAATCACATTCATTTCTAATAGAAGCTCTAGTTCTTACCTCTTTAGATGGATCACCTAAGATTAATTCCTTAGGGTGTCCATGAGCCTACCTCCACTCCTTAGGTAGATCATGATGCACTGGAGTGTCATCTTCTTTCTCACCTTTGTCCCGATTCTCTTCATTTGGTTGAGCTTGATCATCCAATGCCAACTTCTGAAGTTTGTCAGCACCTACACATTCATCAAATGTATCATCTTTTCTCAAGAACTTGTTAGAACATTCTTCAAATACAACATGTACTGACTCTTCTACAACTAAAGTTCGTTTGTTAAATACTCTGTATGCCCTACTTGATGTAGAGTATCCTAAGAAGATACCTTCATCAGACTTGGCATCGAACTTCCCTAGATGATATTTTCCATTGTTCAAAATAAAACACTTACAACCAAAAACTCGAAAATATTTCAAAGTTGGTTTTCTTTGGTTCCAAAGCTCATATGGAGTTTTCTTTAAAATAGGGCGTATCAAAACTTGATTCAAAACATAACAAGCTATATTTATAGCTTCAGCCCAAAAATACCTTGGCAAATTGTTTTCACAAAGCATAGTGCGTGCCATTTCTTCTAAAGTGTAATTTTTCCTTTCTACTACCCCATTCTGCTGAGATGTCCTAGGTGTAGAGAAATTATGTTCTATGCCTTTTTCATTGCAAAAGTTTTCAAAATCTTGATTTTCAAATTCGGTTCCATGATCACTACGAATACAAACGACTGAAACACCTTTTTTCGTTTGAAACTTTTCTATAAAACTTTATGAATATGGAAAAAGATTCATCTTTTTGTGCTAAAAAAAAATCTGAGTAAATCTCGAAAAATCATCCACAATAACTAATCCATATCTCTTGCCTCCTAGACTTGATGTTCTAGTTGGTCCAAAGAGATCCATATGGAATAGTTCAAGTGGTCTACTAGTGGTTACAAATCCTTTTGGTTTAATAGAAGTTTTGATTTGTTTTCCAAATTGACATGCTTGGCAAAATCTATCTTTTTCAAAACTGATTTCAGGTAAATCTCTAACCAAATTCTTTTTGCAAAGTTTTGAAATAAGGTATATACTAGCGTGCCCTAACCTTCTATGCCACAACCAACTAGTGTCTTCTTTGGTAGAATTCATTGCAACAAGGCATTCTCCATTAGGTAAAGATAGATCATCAAGATCTACAAGATAGATATTTCCATGCCTTTTTCCAATGAATTGTACTCCATTTAAATCTGGACTAGAAATCATGCAATATGATGATTTGAAAACTACTTGAAAACCTTTATCGCAAAACTGGCTAATACTTAAGAGATTATGCTTTAAACCATCTACTAGAAGTACATTACTAATACTATTAGGAGTTATGTGATCCTTACCAATTCCAATGATTTTACCTTTACCATTATCACCAAAGGCCACACTCTCTCCATTCAAAGCTTTAAGAGAAGTGAATTGCTTCACATCTCTTGTCATGTGCCTTGAGAAACCACTATCAAGATACCAAATTCGTTTGTTTTTCTTGGTTGCAAGACACACTTGCAATAAGATCAAGCTTTGTTTTTAGGTACCCAAGCTAACTTGGGTCCTTTCGGATTAGCATTCAAAATGGTTCCTTTCGGAACCCACATTTTACCAATAGACATGATTTTTCTAAAATTGCATTGATATGATTTATGACATAATTTTTTGCAAGTAAAATAAGTGATACTAGATGATGCAGGTACAAAAAAGTTTCTGAAATATTTTTGTTGCTTTTGAGGTTTATATCCTAAACCTGCCTAGTTGAAAACTGCTCTTTGATTATTCAAAAGTAAATTCAGCTTTTCTGAACTAAAGGTGTACTTATCAACAAAAGGCTTGATTTTCTCAAGTTCATTTTTGTATTTTTTATTTTCAAGTTCTAAATCCTTGTTTTTCTTTAAAAGATCATTGTTAGAAACAACATGTTTAGGTCTTTTTAGAACATCATTTTCCATAGCTAAAGCATTATTCTTCTTTTCCAAAACATCTAGCTTAATTTTCAAAGAACTAACATCATTAAGTAAAGAATTATTTTATAATGAGAAACTATTAGCATGCCTTTTTAATTTCTTATTTTCAGATGATACTAAATTATAATCATGCATCAATTCTTCAAAAGCACTTCTAAGCTCATCAAAAGTAAAATCAACTTCAGAGTTGGAACATACCTCTTCGTTATCCTGATGTACCATGAAGCAAAGATTTGCAATTTCAATCTGCTCTTCTTCTGTACTGGAGTCTTCACTATCGCTCCACGTGGCCATCATTGCTTTCTTTCTTAGTTTCTTCCTTGATTTCTTGAGGAGAGGACAATCAAATTTATAGTGTCCGGGATTCTTGCACTAGAAGCATATAGGTACTTCCTTCTCCTTTTCCTTTTCTTTCTCTTTTTTATTTTCCTTTCCCTTTTCTTTAGATTGGAATTTCTTCTTGTAGGGAAATTTCTTCCTCTTCATGAATCTTCTAAATTTTCGGGCAAGGAGGGCTTCTTCACCTTCTTCTTCTTCATCATTATCGGACTCATCAATCGAGGATTCTTCTTGAACATTAGATTTAAAGGTGATCCCCTTCTTTTTTTTATCCAAGTCCATTGATTTCTATTTCAAGTTGAGCTCATAGGTCATGAGCGATCCTACTAGCTGGTCAAGTGGAAGCTTGTCTACATCTTTTGCCTCTTGAATTGCGGTCACCTTTGGATCCCATGATGTCGGTAGTGACCTAAGAATTTTATTCACAAGATCAGCATTAGATATGACTTTACCAAGACTCCTCATAGCATTTACAATATTTGTAAAATGAGTATACATATCAGTAATAGATTCATTTGATTCCTTCCAGAACATCTCATATGTGTGCACTAACATATTGACCTTAGTATTCTTCACTTGATCGGTACCCTCGTGGGTAACTTCAAGTGTGTCCCATATTTCTTTGGCGGATGTGCATGTAGATATCCTATTGAACTCACTAGGATCTAATGCACAATACAAGAGATTCATTGCCTTAGAATTGATCTCAGATTGTTTAATATCATTTTCATCCCAATCCTCTTCAAGTTTTGGGATGGAAACACCATTAACCACCACCGAAGGAACATGAGGACCTTTATCAACTACTTTCATAAATTATAATCTATAGAATGCATATAAATTATCATCCTAGTTTTCTAATAAGTGTAATTTGCACCATTGAAAAATGGAGGTCTGTTTGAGGCTTGTCCCTCAACTACACTAGTACCAATAGGGGTTGCCATAGATCTTTACTCAAGGCGGTAAAGCCTATATACTGAGAACAAGGCTCTAATACCACTTGTTGCCCAGAGAGCAACCCAAGAGGGGGTGTGAATTGGGTCTCTAAAGAAAATTTAAGGCTAAGCTTGATAAAATAAGTAACAAACTTCACAAGACAAGATATGCAATTCAATTCAATAAGGTACTAAAATTAAAGTGCAATGCTCTAATGTAAAGGTGCAGCGAAAATTATAAGCAATAAGCAATAAAGTAAAGAGCAAGGAGGGAGAGAACAAACAATCACAAACACAACAATCTATAGTGGTTCGGTGCCAACAATGCACCTACATCCACTCCCCAAGATATCCTTGGAAATTCACTATAATCCAATGATTACAGTCGATTAGTTTTTTGGGCTCACTAATCAAAACCCGACTTGTTTTACAAGGTTCACAAGTCATAACCTCACTTGGTTTTATGGGCTAACCAAGAACCTAATTGATTTTCACAAGGCTAACCAAAAACCTTTCATGATTTTTTAGGCTAACCAAGAACCTTAGTGGTTTTGCGGGTTAACCACCAACCTAATTGGTTTTTAAGGCTTACCAACAACCTTTACAAGATAAAAGATGGAGAAATAAAGAACCAATGTAAGATTTCAATTAGAAAGCAAATAAGTTGATGTAGCTCGAAGTTGTGTTGCTTTGCTCTTGTTGAAGCCTTTTGAATGACCAAGATTGAATGATCTTCAATGCACTTGATAGCTTTGAATTTTTGGAAGGCTTCAATTGGCTTGAGAGTGGTTGAGCTTTGAATGCATAGGAGTTAAGGCTCTTCTCTCTTCTTTTCTCTTTAAACTCTTTTGGATATTCAATATTTGTGAATAGTTGTTGTCTTGATTTGATTTGGAGCCTTTATATGCCTTCCAAGCCCCCAAAATCAAAATCTAGTTGTTATACTTGAAAAACTAGCCGTTGGAGGGCATTTGGGAGAGTTCTGTGCTTGAGAAAACTAGCAGTTACTGTTATCAGAACTCCATGTGTCGACACTTCCTCTTCATGTGTCGATACATTAGGTCGACAAATGTTCTTCTTGAGTCGACACAAGTTCAAAATGTTCCATTCATATTCTCTGAAAAAATCAGCTGAGTCGACACATTCTTAGTGAGTCGACACATTGAGTCGATACATTAGGTCCGTGTGTTGACACATCAACTGTTCCTTCAATTTCTGTAAGTTCTGTGGCTTGAAATTCTTAGGTGATGTGTTGATCCATGTGTTGACACCTTGAGTCGACACATAAGGTCCATGTGTCGACACATCATCTGTGCCATTTAAAATTTTGCTGCGTGCCGGTCTGAGTCGACACACCATCTTCATGTGTGACACATCATATCATGTGTCGACACCTTGAGTCGACACATCATCAAAAAGGTACAGAATTCACTGAACTTGTGTTGGAACATGTTTTCATTTGCCTTGGTCATCCATTCAACCAACTCTTTGAGTGTCCAAGTCTTATTTTATGCAATCATTCCATTCAAACTTGGTTCTTCAACACAATTGGGCTTCTTCAAATTTTGTGAGCATCCTTTCAATGAAAACATACTTAAAGCAAATCATTAGTCCTCAAATTATACTTAACTATTTTGTTTATCATCAAAATCAATTAGTGGAGTCAACAATACCCTCATCTGACTTGGCATCAAATTTACTTAGATTGTCTTTGCCATTATTTAGAATGAAACACGACATTCAAATATATACTTGATAGTTGGTTTCTACCTTTCCAAAGCTCATAAGGCATTTTCTTCAAAATTGATCAAATCAAAACATGATTTTTAACATAACATGCAGGGTTTATGGCTTCCGTCCAAAAATATTTAGGTAAATCATTTTCATAAAGTATTGTGCATGCCATTTCTTTGTGTCCTATTCTTTCTTTCTACCACTCCATTTTGTTGAGGTATCCTAGGTACAGAAAAATTATGATGAATTCCATTTTCATTGCAAAATATTTTAAAATCATGATTTCCAAACTTGATAACATGATCACTTTGTAAACAGACAATTGAAATACCTTTTTCATTTGAGACTTGCTTGTGAAACTTAATGAATGCAGAAAATATTTCATCTTTATGAGCTAAAAATATTATCCATGTAAAACGTGAGAAATCGTCTACAATAACTAGACCATACTTCTTGCCTCCCAAACTAGTTATTCTAGTAGGTCCAAAGATGTTCATATGAAGTAGTTCCAAGGATCTAGATGTAGTGACTACTCCTTTTAGTTTGAAAGATGATTTTGTTTGTTTTCCAAGTTGACATGCACTACAAATCTTATCTTTTTCAAAAGTAAATTTGGGCAAATCTTTTATAATATTTTTTTTTGTTTAATTTGAAAAGCAAATGCATACTAGCATGCCCTAGTCTATGATCCAAAGCCAACTAGTTTCATTTATCTTGGCTTTCATTGCCACTAGGCATTAATCATTTTGCATAGGTAGATCATCAAGATCAACCACGTAAATGTTTCTATGCCTGTGACCAATGAACTTGATGCCATTATCATTAAGACTAGATATAATGCACATAGAAGATTCAAAAATTACTTTAAAACCTTTATCACAAAATAGACTTATACTAAGCAAATTATTTTTTAAACCATTAACAAGTAAAATATTATCAACATAAGTAGAGGGGGTGATATAGACTTTACCGATACCGATAATTTTACTCTTTCCATTATCATCAAATATCACATTTCCACCATTTAGAGCCTGAAGAGATGTAAATTGCTTTACATCTCTGGTCATGCATCTTGAGCAACCGCTATCAAGGTACCATAATCTCCTTTTATCCTTGGTTGCAAGACACACCTAACAAAACAAATCAGGTAGAGACTTTAGGTACCTTAGTCATCTTGGGTCCTTTAGGATTAGTTGATGTGGTTCATTTTGGAACCCAAACTTTTCGAACACTATTCAATTTTCTTCTATCACACATGTAAGATTTATGTCTTAACTTACCATAAGAATAACATGTAATGCTAGAAGATATAGGTACAAAAAATTTTTGAAATATTTTTGTTATTTTTAAGGTTTAAAACCTAGGCCTGCTTTGTTAAAAACTGCTTTTTGGCTACTTAAAAGCATGTTCTATTTTTTTGAACTATAGATAAATTTTTCAACAAATGATTTCATTTTTTCAACCTTTTCTTTGTATTTCTTATTTTCTTGCAAAAGTTCTTTGTTTTGTTTGAAAAGTTTTTCATTTGTTGCAAAAAAATTATCCTTTTTCAAAACTTCTTTTTCTTTCAAAAGATCTTCCTTTTCATTTTTCAAGGAGGTAATTTGATCATTCAATATTCTATTTTCTTGAAGTAGACTATAATTTTCTATCAAAAACATACCATTTATTTTAGAAAGCTCAAAGTTTTGCCTTTTCAATTCTTTGTTTTTCATCTTAAGTTTTTGATATTCTACAATAAGTTCATCAAAAATATTACGTAATTCATTAAAGGTAGATTCATTTTCAAGTTCAAATCTTACCTGTTCTTCATTTGCCATGAAGTAGATGTTAGCAACCTCTTACTGCTCTTCATCGGAGCTTGAATCTTTGCTTTCACTCCACGTTGTCATCATCACTTTCTTTTTGAATTTTTTTTGGCCTTCTTGAGAGTAGGTCAATCCATTTTATAATGTCCAGGCTTCTTACACTCAAAACATATTGGTTGCTCCCTTTCCTTTTCTTTTTCCTTTTCCTTACTAGGCTCCCCTCTCTGTGGCTTCTTCTTGTAGTTGAACCTCTTCTTCCTCTTGAATCTTTTAAACTTCCTAGAGATAAGAACTATCTCATCTTCCTTATCGGAGTCATCATTAGAATCCTCCTTGTTTATGGACTTGAATGCAATAGTCTTTTTTTTTTGTCATTGTCCATAACTTTCTGCTTTAAGGATAGCTCATATGTCATAAGTGATCCCAAGAGCTACTCAAGTGAAAGAGTGTTGACATCCTTGGCTTCTTCAATAGCGATGACTTTTGGATCCCAAGATGATGGAAGAGACTTAAGAATTTTGTTGACAAGTTTAGCATTAGATATAACTTTTCCCAAACTCCTCATACCATTAACAATGTTAGTGAACCTATTGTACATTTCACTAATGATTCATTTGGTTCCATCCTAAATATCTCATAAGTATGGATGAGTATGTTAACTTTGGTAGACTTCATTTGATGTGTACCCTCATGGGCAACTTCAAGTATATCCCAGATTTTCTTAGCAAAGGTACAATTAGATATCCTATTAAACTTGCTTGGGTCTAATGCACAAAATAATAAATTCATAGCTTTTGCATTAAGCTCAGCATGCTTAATGTCATTCTCATCCCAATCTTCTTCTAATTTGGGAGTGGGAATGGCATTAATCAAAACAATAGGCTAATGAGGACCTTTAACTATGGTCTTCCAAATATTGTAATCTATGGCTTGAATGTAAATGCGCATGCATATTTTTCAGTATGTGTAATTTATGCCATTAAAAAATGGGGGACGGTTTGAGACTTGACCCTTAATAATACCAACACCAATTTGGACTACCATTAGATCTTTGAATCAAGATCATTAGACCTACACATTGAGAACATGTCTACGATACCACTTGTTGCCAGTATAGCAACCCAAGAGGGGAGGTGAATTAGATTTTTAAAATTTTAAACAAGTATGTGCTGAACTAATGTGTTTGTGAAATAAAGTGAATGTGCTAAATATAATCTAGATGCTATGTTTTTAAAGAATAAGCAACATTGCAAGAGAAAGTAATGAGAAGATAAAGCACACACATAAACACAAGAAGTTTATAGTGGTTTGATGCACACCAAGAACCAACATCCACTCCCTAAGTATCCCTTAGGAATTTCTACTATAATCTACCAAAGATTACACCTAACTTACTTTCAAGGGCTCACAAGTCAAACCTATAGTTGGTTTTCTCACTTAGGCTCAGCAACAACCTTTCTCTCAAGCCAACCCTAGGCTTGAATTCTAATTTATAGCTTGGAAGGACCTAACCCTAGTTTCAATAGCCTTGAAACTAGTTATAACAAATAAAACCAAAGGTATAGAATAAAGCACAAGAATAAAACTCTCAAAAGAGTAGAAATAAAATAGATGAAGCTCTTTTTGAATACTTGAGTTGTCTTCTTCTTCTTGGAATCTTTCATTGAATACTTTTGGATATTGATTTGAAGGCTCAATAGCAAGAATGAAGGCTCTTTCAGGTGGTACCTTTTTTATGGCTCACTCTTGTCTTTTCAATTGCTTTATTAAAAGATAAGATTTGTCTCTTGTGTCTCCTCTTTTTCTCTTATGTTTTCAATGAGTTTGGTGAGTGATAAATACTCCAAAAACCTCTAAAATATTGTTTGTGACCATTGGAGTGGAGAATCTAGCCTTTTAGACCATTTGAGCTAATTCTAAACTTCTAAAAATATAGTTGTTACTGTTGTCAGAACCTGTGAGTTGACCTATGAATCGACACTTGGGTCGGTACTTGAGTCTTCATGAGTCGACACTTGGGTCGGCACTTGAGTCTTCATGAGTCGACACTTGGATCAACACTAAGTATAATTTTTTGAAAAACATGTTCTGCTTCATTTCTAGTTTTAGGCTATGAGTCGTTTTGTGAGTCAACACTTGAATCTTATGAGTCTACACTTGAGTCTTGTGAGACGACACTTGAGTCGACACTTGAGTGTGCACTTGATAAAAAGATCCAGGAATGACACTATTCTATAACTTTCTTGTCTCAAGCCATGAGTCGATCTGTGAGTCAAAACTTGAGTCAACTCTTGGGTCAACACTTCACTGAAGTCCAAAAATAATGTTCTGTTCATTTCTGTTCTCAGGCCTTGAGTCGATCTAAGAGTCGACCTGTGAGTCAACACTTAGGTCGATACTTGGGTTGATGCTTGGCATGCTAGCTGAGATGATATGGGATGAATTTAAGACTGATATGAAAGAAGAAATAATAGAAACTAATTTTTTAATATTTTTTTTGAAATTTAATATTGTTGAGTCTTAGGTGGTGCATTCATGGCTAGTTGGGTCAATGTACATGTGTTGATCTAGTCTATCATGGTTTTCCATGATGTGTTTAGGGCTAGGGTTGAGTCCGATATGAGTCCTAGGTATTTAGGCTCAGTTTTGGTCTTTCTGGATCTTTGAGTCGGCTCTTCTGTTGTAAGAGTCGACTCTATTGGTTGGCACGTCTCAAAATAGGTGATTATGGATTGGATGAGTCGACTCGGATGCACAGTCATAAAATCTACAGTTTGGACGGGTCAGCTTAGATGGATTCGGGTCGGCTCGAATGAACAGTCAGAAAATCTATAGTCTAGACGGGTCTGCTCGGATGCACAGTCAGGAAACCTATTGTCTGGATGGGTCGGCTCAGATGGATTAGAGTCGGCTCGGATGCAAGGCCTAGTCGACTCTAATGTCTCGGGTCGGCTTGGATGACGGGTGAACTATTTTTTGAAAGGTGCCAGCTGGGGGAGTTTTTGGGATCTCGGGCATGTGTGACCGAGGTATATATATATTGTATTCTCGTAAGAGGATGTGTGTGGTGTAACAAACTTCTTGGAAGTGGAAATCCCTTTCTTCCATGAAAATTCATCTATTTTCTTCTTTCTTCTCTCTTCTCCTATTCTTGGTGTTCTTGTTCTTCATAGACCTGAATCCTACCGTGATCTTCAATGGAGATTGCTGGCAGATGGTCATCCATAACCTGGTGATACGCTTCTGTGATTGCTTTGTTAATAGGGTGTTTGCTCTTGATTGGAACAAGGCTGTTCTTGAGGATTTAGTTTGTCAAATCTAGTTGGATTTGTAGCAAAATTCTCAACAAATTTTGAGGCTAAAACTTTGAAAAGATTGCAAAGACTAGCAGGCAACTAGCAATGAAAAGAATCAACATACTTGCATATGAACACATGCAAAATAATAAAAGCAAGATCTCAAAATTCGAGAAAATCCTAGTTAGGATAGTGTACCTTCAATAAATTAGAAATCGGAAGGGGGCAGGATTGTACCGAACAATGATTGAAGATCTGATCGAAGCCAGGGTCGGACAACACTCAGGATCATCGCCTGGAAGATAAGCCTTTAGTTCCTCGGATCTGGCTGCTATCTGGGATCGGTCCAAGAGGCAAAGAGGGCCTCCTCCTTGGAGGTGAACACCTCGGCGATCCTGCAAGCATCTGAGATCAGCAAGAGAACAAATAAGAAAGCAAATGAAAAGAACCTGGGTTTGGAAAAGATGGAATTAGGGTTTCTGAAGTTGGCGGCCTGGATGGGGAAGAAGACTCCTTTCTTTGGATGCCTAGGGCTTCTTCTCTTTGGGCATATTAGGGCTTGAATGAAGGTGCTTTGGGAAGGTTAGGGCTTGGATGAATTAGGGCTCTCAAATATCACTCACACACCTCAACACAAGAACACAAGAACAAGCTAACAAAATTTCAGCAAAGTTTTAATTCATGAATAAGAGTTGCTTACAAGAGGGGGAGGGCTGGTGTATTTTTAGATATTCTCCAAGTCCTCTCCTTGTTAGGATAGAATAACAAAGTTGAGTGGGAGAGGGATTACAAATTGGCTTAAAATTAGGAGTATACAATTTGAGTAGAAATAAAACTTATTCTACTTGTTTGAAGTGGACTTCTCCCTTCCTTGGACTTGGACAAAGGCGCCTTGGCCTTGGTCTCTTGGGGTTGGATGCCTAATGGAATGGGCTTAGGCATGTGGGCAGCAAGGGACGTCCTCCATCTTGGGCTTGGGTGGCCTCCAAAGAGCTTGGGCACATGGGCCTCTTGGTGGGATGGAAACCCTGGGCTGGGGCGTCTAGAATATTCTCTGGCATCTTTATGTGTTGAGCTTTATAGACTTTGGCTTACTTTGATTTGGGATCCTGATGAAGAATTTAGCTTGTGATCCTCCTCTTGTATGAAACTGGAACTACAAACTTGTAACACAAAATTATACTGATCTTACATGACTAAATTTGACTGAGGTTGAAATAACTCAACTTATTACAGGACTCAATTCAACTCAACTGAGCTAACTTCATTACAAAACTCTCAACTAGACTAATTTTATTACAAGACTTGATTACAAAATATGACACATTATTAAGGATTCAAGAAAATCTTAATTAGTAAACCAGATAGGGCTCAGTAATCTGTGTCGGACCCTGGTGCCCTGGTGCAGGGCGGGTGTCAAACGCCTGCAGCGACCAAAACCCCGATTCAAGGAGAACGGGTTCTGGGATTTCTTGGATGCTAGGATTGAGCAAGATGGGGAAGATCCTTTGAAACCTGCAACGATCAAGCGCTGGAAGGGCCACGTGATTCCTCACGTTGTCAGCCCTCTATCGGATTTCAATCCGGGTCTTCAAGATTGGAAGGGACGAACGATGGGTTTCTCACTGTGAGTCCCTGTTTCTTCTTCTTTTTTTTTTTACCAGGAACTTGTAATAGAAGGAAGAGATTCCTCACGGAATCGTCTTCTTCCAACCAGGCTTTCGGCATAGAGTGCACAAGGGAAAAAAAAGATGGCCGGCGGCCTTCCACGGAATCACCCAAAGAAAACAACCGTCCAATTGTATTCCCAAAAGAAAATTACAGTGCAATGGAGTTTTTTCAAAAACAAAGATGCTCCAAAGCAAAAACACGCCGTCCAATACACCAGGATCATCCGTGCAACAAAGAAACCAACACAACATCCAATGGGTAAAATCCAAAACAAAACAACCCCTCTTTTCATTCCTTGGGTTCGGTTTTTAAGAAAACAAAGCCTTGCAAGGTATTAATGTCCCCCACGTGACTACAAGGGAGGGGAAAAATAAAAAAAAACTAAACTCTAGTGTAAACAAATCCAAACGCTGACTCTTGCGTGAAACTCTTCAAACGGATTTTTTTTTTTTATAAAAAAAATCAAGAGATCACGCCACTAATAAAATTATAATAATAATAAAACTAAAGACTCCGATGTTTTCCTGGATCCAAAATTTCATGGACGCAATTAGTGTATTAGGCCTTCAGCCCAATTCTCAATTAATTGTTTTCATCCCAAAAACGGGTCAAATTTGAAACTTGCTTCCCTTGAAGGCATCTGGACCTGCGCACGTTTCCTGCTGGTGAGGCTGGCGGCCCCAAATCGTCATGGGCCGGAAGCTGAACCAAAATGTCTGGGTTGGGCTTCGCCGAACTATCACCGGGTTGTCCTGATATATGAGTCAACTGATCTGGTTCAATATTCATCTCGATGTCCGCATCATGCCCCCACCAATTCTCCTGGGGCGAGAGGAACTTGACCCCATCGAGTAAGGGTCAATGCAGCTCTCATATTGCTTAAGAAGGTCTGCGTTGAGGTGCTGCAGATCCTCCTGGGTGATCCACGAGTCCTCAGATTCCGATCGACCTTGCCATCAAAACAAATACTGTTGATAGCCTTTATTTCGGGTTCTAATGGCTTGATCATCCAAGATGTGTTCAATCCTTTCCTCACTATTAGGCCAGTTTGTAGGTGGACACTCTGGGGTGGGTTCATTCTCAAGGGAAGGGATAGGTCCAAAGAGCTCGCTAGGTATCGCTGCTATCTCCCGGTACTCCACCAGGTCTAAAATATTGAAGGTGGAACTAATACCTAATTTGGGTGGCAATTCAAGCATATAGGCATTGGATCTAACTCTCTTTATTATATTGAATGATCTAGTTCTACGAGCATGTAGTTTCTTTACGGTCCTTGGAGGGAACTGCTCAAGCCTAAGCCTGATCATCACATAATCCCCTGCAGAAAACTCTTTAGCTCATTTTCAGGAATTAGCCATGTTTTTAAAGAGTTCATTACTTATGTTTATCTTTTGACTAATTTTTTTATGCAACTCCCTGACATGCTGTGCAAAGGACTCAGAGACTCAAAAACTCGTGCATGTGAGGGTAAGGAAATCATATCAAGAGGTTTATTAGGTTTGTAACCATGAACAACCTCAAATGGACCTTTTCCTATGGATCTATTAATAGAACTGTTGTAAGCAAATTCAGCTTGGGGTAAAAGAAGGTCCCAAATCCCAGTATGTTCACGTACGAGGCATCTAAGTAAATTTCTTAAGCTTTGACTCACTACCTCAATTTGGCCATCAATCTGTGGGTGGTAGGCTGTGAAGAATTTGAGTTTAGTTCTTAATAAGTGCCATAGGGTTTTCCAGAAGTAACTGGTGAAACGAACATTCCTATCTGACACCATAGTCTTAGGAAGGCCATGTGACCTAACCACATTATCAAGGAAAAGTTGAGCGACTCTGGATGCATCAAAAGTTTGATAGCACGGTATGAAATGGGCCATTTTCAAAAACATTTCGACCACTACACATACAAAATCATGTTTCCTTAGGGTCTTAGGTAGGCCTAACACAAAATCCATGCTAAGACCCTGCCATGGACAATCTGGTATAGGCAAAAGGGTATATAAACCAATGTTTTACTTCTACTATTTTGCAACAGCACAAGTTCGACACCTTGATACTATGTTGGCGACATCCCTTTTTAAACTAGGCCAAAAGAACTGATCTTTTATAGCTAAGATAGTCTTGTTTCTATCAAAGTGACCAGCAAGGCCTCCTATATTGGTTTCCCAGACAAAGAATTCTCAAAGTGAAGTCTTGGGAATATAGAGTCTATTGTTTTTAAATAGATAACCATCTTGGAGAGTGTATTCACTATGGGTACTAGATGGTCCTTGGGCTAGGGATTGGAAAATCTCACTAAAGTTTGGACATATTTCATATTCTCCTTTCAGTCGATCAAATCCAATGACTTCAATGCTAATAGTGTTTAACAGTAAGGCACATCTACTAAGGGCATTTGCTACCTTGTTTTCAATTCCAACTTGATGTTTCAGTACAAAGGTATAGGCTTGTATAAACTTTACCCATTTGGCATGCCTAGGGTTTAAATTTTTCTAGGAGTTTAGGAATGGAGTGCTTCATGGTCAGAGTAAAAGACAAACTCTAGGGGTAGTAAATAATGTCTCCAATATCTAAGGGCTTGTACTACCGCATAAAATTCCTTATCATAGGTTGAGTATTTATGCTTAGCCTCATTAAGTTTTTCACTAAAGAAGGCTACTGGGTGATTTTCTTGGCTCAGAACTCCTCCTAGCCTACTCCCAATGCATCATAAGGTACCTTAAAGTCTTTGGAGAAATCAGGTTACCTTAAGATTAATGCTTGTGTCATCTTACTCTTGATCTCTAGGAAAGCTCTATCAGTTGCTTTAGTCCACTCAAAATTATCCTTCCTAATACAATTGGTAATGGGTGCCACAATGGTGCTAAATCCCCTGATAAATCTCCTGTAGAAAGTGGCTAGACCATGGAAACAACGTACCTCATGGACACTAGTGGGTATTGGCCACTCTACTATAGACCTAACCTTTTCAGGATCAGCTGAAACTCCTTCAGGGATCACCATAAATCCTAGGAAGATAACTCTATGGGTCGTGAAATCACACTTCTTCAAATTGGCATAGAGATTCTCCTTCCTAAGGGTTTGGCAAACTTGTCTCAGGTGGTCCATGTGGTCTTCCTTAGTCCTACTATTGATTACGATGTCATCAAAATAAACCACTACAAATTTTTCTATGAACAACCTTAGGACTTGGGTCATAATTCTCATGAATGTACTAGGGCATTGGATAACCCAAATGGCGTTACAACCCATTCATACAGACCATCCTTGGTTTTAAAAGTAGTCTTCCACTCATCCCCTTGTCTGATTCTAACCTAATGATAGCCACTCTTAAGATCAATTTTCAAAAAAGATGGTTGCATCGGCCATCATATCTAACATATCATCCAATCTGGGGATAAGAAACCTATACTTTACAGTAATTTTATTTATGGCATGGCTATCGACATACATCCGCCATGTGCCATCCTTCTAGGGGTTAATATGGCTCGTATAGCACAAAGACTTAAGCTCTCCCTAATAAACCCTTTTCTAAGGAGTTCACCTACCTGTCTTTGAAGCTCTGAATGTTTAGTTGGGTTCATTCTATAGTAGGGCAGGATAGGTAGGGTGGCTTATGGGACTAGATCGATAACATGTTGGACGTCCCTAAGTGGTGGTAGCTGGTCAGCTAAATCATCAAGAAATATATCATTAAATTCACTTAAGATTCTCTTAACCTCCTGAGGGTACTCTTTATCAGATTGATCAAGTATTTCTTTTACAGCTAACATCCAGACTGTACTCCCCTCAGATATCTCTTTCTCTTGCTCTTTAACAGTGATTAAATTGACTCCAGGCTTCTTTTCTTTTAGTGAGCATGATCCTCTCTTAACTATTTCCTGTGGTGGAGTGCGGTTAATGGTAATCTTCTTTCCACTAAAGTTAAACATACATGCATTAGACCGGCCATATAGGGTAGCATCGTTAGCATAAAGCCAGGGTCTACCTAAGATTATACTACTAATTCCCATGGGCACAACATCACACCACACTTTATCTTGGTAAGATTGAAATTGGATCTGAACTTGGCATCTGGACTTAATGGGTATTGATGTGGAATCTATCCAAGATACCTTATAGGGGCTAGGATGAGGAATTGGGCTTATGCCTAGGGTTTTGATTGCCTTAAGTGAGATGGCATTCACACAGCTCCCACTATCTATGATAATCTTACATACCTTATCTCCAATTTTCACAAAGGTTTGTAGGATGTTGGTCCTACGCCAATCTTCCTGGGTTCTGGTCTGGGATAGGATGCACCTAACTACCCCTGCTAGGTCAGACTGATCAAATTCCTCCTCATCTCCTTCATATTCTGCAATCAAGTCTACATCAGCTTCATAAACCTCTTCTTCCTCATCATCATTACGTTCAGGCTCCTCCTCCTTAAGCTCCCCTATATGTAAAGATCTGGTGGGACACTGACTGGCACAGTGACCTACATTATTGCATCTAAAGCAGGCATTGGGGCTGGGACTTGGGTTTTTTTGAAATGCAGGTGCCTTACCCTTATCGATTCTAACTGGTGCAGAATTGCTTGAATTGGACTGACTAAGACTCGGGTTGGGTCGAAGTGGATTAGGGTTGGGATGGGTTGAGTTAGGATTGGATCAAATTGGGTTAGGATTAGGTCGGACTAGGTTAGGGTTTGACCTAACTGGGTTGGGGTTAAATCGAACCGGGTTGGGGTTGGGTCGACCTTGGTATACCTGATTTGGGTTTGATTTTGGGAATGGGGCATTTTCCTAATTGGTTCAAAATGCTGATATGTAGGTCCCCTCTAGAATTGTTCATAATGTCTAGCTATCAGTATGCTTGCTCTAAATCAATGACCTCTCTTATGTATAGCTCTCTCTAGATGTCTTCATGTAATATGGTTCTAAACTTAGACAGGGTTTGTGCTAGAGACTCGGATTCATTACATCTAACGGTGAAGTCATCAAACTGGGCTATGTAATCTGATACAGACCATTCCCTTGACATATCCTATTCCATTGGTCTAGAAGTTTTTGATTGTAGGATTCAGGAAGGTACTTCTCCTTAAGTTTTTATTTCATTTCTTGACAAGTGGTTTGTCTCCTAGTACGCTCAAGGTTAGCCCAATGTAGCCTAGCCTGATGAATCAACATCATCTTTGCAAATTTATACTTCATCTCTTCACTCATGTTATACCATTCAAAATAATAATCCATGTTTTCTACCCAATCTACATAGACCTTTGGTTCAAGACTACCATCAAAGGTGGGTGCCTCTACCTTAATGTTTCTCATGGCCCTCTCATCTTGATCACAAACTTCATGGTAGGGCCTTCTACGGTTGGGTTCTTGGATAGGGTCAGGGTTTTGGACTCTCCTAGGATTGGGTTCCTGGTATGGTTCTGGGCATTGGACTCTCCTAGGGTTGGGTTCCACAAACTGGCCCTAGTTCTGGGTTCTCCTAGGATTGGGTTCCATAAATTGGTCTTAATTTAGGGCTCTCCTAGGGTTATGAGAGGTGGAACAGGGTGAATCAGGATCAGGTTTAGCATTGGACTCTTGGGTTCTTTCTATGGTACCTAATCAGTTTTCTACCTGGTCTAACCTATAGGTTAACTAGTCGATCTTATTGGTTACTTGGTTATTTTTTTGGGTCAATTGGTCAAGTCTTTGATTTATTTGGGTATTGGATTGGTCGAGCTTATGGTTCACCTGGGCAAACTGATTTTGGGATTGGGTGTTTATTTGATCAAGCCATTCAATCATGGCTTTAATGAGGGTTTCAAGATTGGATTCTATGGTTGAACTGGGTTGGGGCTTAGATTGTTTATACTGGATCCTAACCTAGTGGTCATATAATCAATCAAATAAGTTAGTATGATGCAGTCAAGCACACAAAGTGAAAATGGACTACAGCTTGCTAGACCTAGAGCCAAAATTGAATGGGTCTACTCAACTTACACCTAACTCAATAGCTAATCCTTCCACTATCCAGGTAAGAGATGGGGTGGTGGGAGGCTCCCCCTGCTTGTGACAGGGTCCAAATTAAAAACTACCAGTCCACTTAGGGCGTTTGCCTTTGGATCTTTAGCCTCAGACATCAGTTTTCAGTAATAGCTGGGGAATTAGGTGCACTAGTTGATCCACACAATTCGGACCCGACCTGTTGGTGTCCCTAAGATCATTAGAGCAATTAGGTTACTAATTGATTTTAGTTAAGGCTTGGGTTATGATGCTGGGTGGTTGTTTTGGGCCCAGGACAGGTTATGACCTCCTGCCCTGATATGAGATATTGAGATTGCCCTTAAGATTAGTTTAATGAGATGATGACATTCAATGAACCTAATGCAATCTAAAATAATCAGAAAATAAATTATTTTTTTTGGTCTTTTATGAGATGGCAAACTAAGTTTAAGCTGGTTAAGTTAGCAAACAAAATTTGGGCTTGGGTGAGGTAGGGTTTGGAAGTTGATTAGATTTGGTTTAATCAAGTATGCAGAATGGAAATTAGGGTTTGATTGGAAGCAAAATTTGGTTTAGTTTTCGGTGCAGAAAAAAATCTAAAAAAATTGGGACAAAGGAATAATAATTCATATGATCCCTACCAAATTTCATGCAAAACAAAATTCAGATGATGATGTAAGACCTAGGGAGTTCAGACTGTGCGCAGAAGTTCAGGATTTCAGTTAGGTTTCTAAGATGCAAATTTTTTTATATTTTTGTTTCTATAAAAACAATTAAGAATTATAGAAATTACTAAACATGGAGTATTCCATGAAAACTTCAGCAAAAAATAAAATTTCTAAGATGATGAACTAGACCGAAACTCATACCCCTATTGCAGATGACAGGATACAGAAAATAAGATATAAAATGTTTTTGTGGTTTGGATGAAGATGCAAGCTATCCTAAACTAGCTCTGATACCAAACTGATGTGAGATGAACCTAAGACTGATATGAAAGAAGGAAATAATAGAAATTAATTTTTTAATATTTTTTTAGAGATTTAATTTTGAGGCTAAAATCTCTAAAAATAAGCAAAGACTAGCAGGCAACTAGCAATGAAAGGAATCAATATACCCGCATATGAACACATGCAAAATAATAAAAGCAGGACCTCAAGAATTAAAAAACCCCTAGTCAGGATAGAGTACCTTCAACAAACCAAAAATTAAGAGGGCGAAGGATTATACCGAACAATGATTGAAGATCTGATTGAAGCCAGGGTCGCACAGCACTCAGGATCGTCGCCTGAAAGACAAGCCTTTAGTTCCTTGGATTTGGCTGCTATCTGGGATAAGTCCAAGAGGCAAAGAGGGCCTCCTCCTTGGAGGTGAACACCTTGGAAATCTAGCAAGCATCAGAGGTCAGCAAGAGAACAAATAAGTAAGCAAAAGAAAAGAACTAGGGTTTGGAAAAGATGGAATTAGGATTTCTAAAGCTGGTGGCCTGGATGGGAAAGAAGACTCCATGCTTTGGATGCCTAGGGCTTCTTCTCTTTGGGAAGATTAGGGCTTGAATGAAGTTGCTTTGGGATGGCTAGTGCTTGGATGAATTAGGGCTCTCAAATATCACTCACACACCTCAACACAAGAACACAAGAACAAGCAAACAAAATTTTAGCAAAGTTTTAATTCATGAATAAGAGTTGCTTACAAGAGGGGGATGGGTGGGGTATTTATAGATGTTCCCTAAGTCCTCTCCTTGTTAGGATAGAATTACAAAGTTGAGTGAGAGAGGGATTACAAATTGGCTTAAAATTAGGAGTATACATTTTGAGTAGAAATAAAATTTATTCTCCTTGTTTGAAGTGGACTTCTCCCTTCCTTGGACTTGGTCAAAGGCACATTGGGCTTGGTCTCTTGGGGTTGGACGCCTAATGGAATGGGCTTGGGCATGTGGGCAGCAAGGGGCGTCCTCCATCTTGGGCTTGGGCGGCCTCCAAAGAGGTTGGGCGCATGGGCCTCCTAGTGGTCTGGAAACCCTGGGCTGGGGCGCCTTGGGCTGGGGCGCCTAGAATATTCTCTGGCATCTTTATGTGTGGAGCTTTATAGACTTGGGCTTGCTTTGCTCTGGGATCCTAGTGAAGATTTCAGCGGGTGATCCTTGTGTTGTATGAAATCTGAGCTACAAACTTGTAATACAAAATTGTACTGAACTTACAGGACTTAATTGGACTGAGGTTGAAATTACTCAACTTATTACAGGACTTAATTCAACTCAGCTGAGCTAACTTCATTACAAAACCTCAACTAGACTAACTTTATTACAAGACTTGATTACAAAACTTGACACATTGTTGAGGGTTCAAAAAAATCCTAATCAGTAAACCAGATAGGGCCCAGTAATCTGTGTCAGATCCTAGTGCCCCTATCATGAGGTTCTACATGCCAGTTCTTTAGAAGTGTCGACACTTGAGGTTTCATGAGTCGACACTTGGTCTGTGCCAATTCCAAACTTTGTGCCAAGCTCCGAGACTCTAAAATTTATCCAATAAACTTCCAGTTTCTTCTTTATAATGTTCAAAGTTATCGGTTTCATGGCTTTCCAAGGTGAGAAGACTTCTAAAACATTGAAATTCATCTTACATTAATGTCAATAACTTTTATACTTTTGTGTGAAGAATTTGATGTACCTATGATCTAGAATTCACAACTCCAATTGAAATATTAGTACAAAACATATACTCAATATTTTTTTATTCATCAAAATCAAGGGCTAAAGCTAATAATATATCCTCTCTATATCACATCAAAGTAGTCCTAAGGACTTCATCACACAAAAGTTCATTACAAGAAGACGTAAAATGTGATGAACTACCAGAATAAACATTTTATTCTTTATAATTCATATACCATTACAACAATGGCTCAACCGTCTACAACCTAGACAGTTGGCTTTGGGATACATTTCCCAATAATTTTCATTTAGACTAAAGCCAATCAAAATAAAATTATATTCTTATCTTTCATTTACAATCGTTGAACTTTTGAACTCCAATGGCTTTAGTAAAGGGGTCGGCCGATTCTCCTTTCCATTGATCTTTATAAGTTCGATGTCACCTCATTCCATGATCTCTCGTACAACATGATAGCGATGCAGAATGTGCTTGGTATGTTGATGGAACTTTGGCTCCTTGGCTTGAGCAATCGTTCTAGTGCTATCACAGTACACCAAAATAAGACCATCCAAGGAAGGTGCCCCTCCCAGCTCGCCTAAAAACTTTCGCAACCATATAGCCTCCTTTGCGGCATATGATGCTGTAATGTACTCTACTTCACATACTGAGTCTGCCACTATATGTTGCTTAGAACTTTTCTAGCATATGGCTCCTCCATTCAGGGTAAACACAAATCCAGATACACCCTTGCTATCATCTCCATCTGACTGAAAACTGAAATCAGTATACCCCATAAGTTTTAAGTCAGGTTCTCCATCAATTAGCTATTGGTCTTTAATTCCAATGTGCCTCACCTGGGTTAGACTGGTATCTACTCACTACCCCTAGTGAGTATGCCATGTCTGGTCTAGTACATGTCATGGCATACATTATATAACCCACTATCGAAGCATATGAAATCTTATGCATATGCTCTCTCTTCTCAGGAGTTATCGTACAATCCTTTTAGGAAAAGTAATTTCATGACTTATCGAAAGATAGCCTACCTTGAAATTTTTCATGCTGAACCATTTCAGCATAGTATCTATGTACATAGATTGAGATAATCCCAAAAGCTTCCTAAATCTATCTCTATAGATTTTCATACCAAGTATGTAGGAAGCTTCACCCAAGTACATAAAAATTTAAGATGACAACCAGATCTTTATTCACTGTATTGCAGGAATGTCATTCCCGATTAAGAGAATGTCATCCACATATAGAATAAGAAATGCAACTACAAAACCATTAGCCAGTGCGGGCACCAGAGTTTGTAAGAGACTTCAAGCAAACCAGATCAACCCAAGCTCTTTATGGATTGCGAGTGAATAAACCAAACTCTGATTTTGGTTTCAACTTTATGTTACTTTCAGCATGATTCCATGAGTAGTTTAATTTCAGCATGAGTCCATGAGTCCTGTAATTAGAGTCCAGTCAACTTTAATTTCAATTTAGTCATGTAATTTGCTTAAGTTATGTTCAATTTGATTAAGTTGAGTTTAATTAGGCAAGTTGGGTTCAAAATTAAGCAAGATCAAGGCCATGAAGCTTGGAGATTGGATGGAGCAAACCATCTCAACCACCATGCCAAGTTGGAATGTCACATCACCATGCCAAGATGGAAGCCACCTCACCTCCTCCATGCCAAGATCTAGCAAGCATCAGAGGTCAGCAAGAGAACAAATAAGTAAGCAAAAGAAAAGAACTAGGATTTGGAAAAGATGGAATTAGGGTTTCTGAAGCTAGCGGCTTGGATGGGAAAGAAGACTCCTTGCTTTGGATGCCTAGGGCTTCTTCTCTTTGAGCAGATTAGGGCTTGAATGAAGATGCTTTGGGATGGCTTGGGCTTGGATGAATTAGGGCTCTCAAATATCACTCACACACCTCAACACAAGAACACAAGAACAAGCTAACAAAATTTCAGCAAAGTTTTAATTCATGAATAAGAGTTGCTTACAAGAGGGAGAAGGGTGGGGTATTTATAGATGTTTCCCAAGTCCTCTCCTTGTTAGGATAGAATTACAAAGTTGAGTGGGAGAGGGATTACAAATTGGCTTAAAACTAGGAGTATACAATTTGAGTAGAAATAAAATTTATTCTCCTTGTTTGAAGTGGACTTCTCCCTTCCTTGGACTTGGTCAAAGGCACCTTGGGCTTGGTCTCTTGGGGTTGGACGCCTAATGGAATGGGCTTGGGCATGTGGGCAGCAAGGCGCATCCTCCATCTTGGGCTTGGGCGGCCTCCAAGGAGCTTGGGCGCATGGGCCTCCTGGTAGGCTGGAAACCCTGGGCTGGGGTGCCTAGAATATTCTCTGGCATCTTTATGTGTGGAGCTTTATAGACTTGGGCTTGCTTTGCTCTGGGATCCTAGTAAAGATTTTAGTTGGTGATCCTTGTCTTGTATGAAATCTGAACTACAAACTTGTAATACAAAATTGTACTGAACTTACAGGACTTAATTGGACTGAGGTTGAAATTACTCAACTTATTACATGCCTTAATTCAAGTCAGCTGAGCTAACTTCATTACAAAATCTCAACTAGACCAACTTTATTACAAGACTTGATTACAAAACTTGACACATTGTTGAGGGTTCAAAAAAATCCTAATCAGTAAACTAGATAGGGCCTAGTAATCTGTGTCAGATCCTGGTGCCCCCATCATGAGGTTCTACGTGCCAGTTCTTTAGAAGTGTCGAGACTTGAGGTTTCATGAGTCGACACTTGGTCCGTGCCAATCCCAAACTTTGTGCCAAGCTCCGAGACTCTAAAATTTATCCAATAAACTTCCAGTTTCTTCTTTATAATGTTCAAAGTGATCAGTTTCATGGCTTTCCAAGGTGAGAAGACTTCTAAAACATTGAAATTCATCTTACATTAATGTCAATAACTTTTATACTTTTGTGTGAAGAATTTAATGTACCTATGATCTCGAATTCATAACTCCAATTGAAATATTAGTACAAAACATATACTCAATATTTTGTTATTCATCAAAATCAAAGGCTAAAGCTAATAATATATCCTCTTTATATCACATCAAAGTAGTCCAAAGGACTTCATCACACAAATGCTCACTACAAGAAGATGTAAAATGTGATGAACTACCAGAATAAACATTTTATTCCATATAATTCATATACAATTACAACAATAGCTCAACCATCTACAAACTAGATGGTTGGCTTTGGGATACATTTCCCAATAATTTTCATTTAGACTAAAGCCAATCAGAATAAAATTATATTCTTATCTTTCATTTACAATCGTTGAACTTTTGAACTCCAACGGCTTTAGTGAAGGGGTCGGCCAAATTCTCCTTTACATTGATCTTTATAAGTTCGATGTCACCTCATTCCACGATCTCTCGTACAAGATGGTAGCGATGCAGAATATGCTTGGTATGCTGACGGGACTTTGGCTCCTTGGCTTGAGCAATGGTTCTAGTGCTATCACAGTACACCAGAATAAGACCATCCAGGGAAGGTGCCCCTCCCAGCTCGCCTAGATACTTTTGCAACCATATAGCATTTTTTGCGGCATCTGATGCTGCAATGTACTCTACTTCGCATACTGAGTCTGCCACTATATGCTGCTTAGAACTTTTCTAGTAGATGGCTCCTTCGTTTAGGGTAAACACAAATCCAGATACACGCTTGCTATCATCTCTATCTGACTGAAAACTAAATCAGTATACCCCACAAGTTTTAAGTCAGGTTCTCCATCAATTAGCTATTGGTCTTTAATATTTTGCAAATACATAAGGATAGTCTTTACTACCTTCCAATGTGCCTCACTTGGGTTAGACTGGTATCTACTCACTACCCCTAGTGAGTATGCCATGTTTGGTCTAGTACATGTCATGGTGTACATGATATAACCCACTATCGAAGCATATGAAATCTTATGCATATGCTCTCTCTTCTCAGGAGTTGTCGCACAATCCTTTTAGAAAAAGTAATTTCATGACTTATCGAAAAATAGCCTTTTTTGAAATTTTTCATGCAGAACCATTTCATCATAGTGTCTATGTACGTAGATTGAGATAATCCCAAAAGCTTTCTAAATCTATCTCTATAGATTTTCATACCAAGTATGTTGGAAGCTTCACCCAAGTCCATAAAAATTTAAGATGACAACCAGATCTTTATTCACTGTAATGCAGGAATGTCATTCCCGATTAAGAGAATGTCATCCACATATAGAATAAGAAATGCAACTACAAAACCATTAGCCGGTGCGGGCACTAGAGTTTGTAAGAGACTTCAAGCAAACCAGATCAACCCAAGCTCTTTATGGATTGCAAGTGAAAAAACCAAACTTTGTTTTTGGTTTCAACTTCATGTTACTTTCAGCATGATTCCATGAGTAGTTTAATTTCAGCATGAGTCCATGAGTCCTGTAATTAGAGTCTAATCAACTTTAATTTCAATTTAGTCATGTAATTTGCTTAAGTTATGTTCAATTTGATTAAGTTGAGTTTAATTAGGCAAGTTGGGTTCAAAATTAAGCAAGATCAAGGCCATGAAGCTTGAAGATTGGATGGAGCAAACCATCTCAACCACCATGCCAAGTTGGAATGCCACATCACCATGCTAAGATGGAAGCCACCTCACCTCCTCCATGCTAAGATAGGATGACACCTCATCTCCCATGCCACATCACTCCATTTGTGCGCCCAAATTCATATTTGAATTTAAGTTAGAATGCCCCTCTTATATCTCCACTCTTCATACATGAATCCCACTTATCCCTCCACTCTTTAAGCTTGTAATTTGAATTTGAAAGGGCTAGGAAAGTTTATAAATATCCCTAACCCTCTTGTAATCAATAAATTATGATGAATGAATGAAAGCTCTTTTTCTTCTTCCATTTTCTTGTTGCATTTGACGCTCCGTGAGGAAGAGGGTGTGAGGCTCAACCATCCATCTTCATCCAAGACACCAACCTCCTCATCCAAGTCACTAACCTCTTCACCCAAGGTGCCAACAATCCTTTTTCTCCTCCTTCTTCTAGACTTCTACTTTCCTTTTTCTCTCATCCTTCCATGCCTACTAATGCCCTCCATTATAGGATCCTCCATGATTTCGAGCTGAAGAGGAGGTTTTCTTTGCTTTGAAACTATCTATGTTAGGAGTCTTTCATCCAAGGAGTGAAAGTCTTCAAGTACAATTGCTAATCCTTGGAGTGCTTAAATTAAACCACCACCAAAAGTGTGAGAGTTCATTATTGGTAAGAGAACCCTTCCTAGACTCCTAGGTCTGATTATTTGAAGGTACATGTCCTAGTTAGAATAGTTTCTCAACCATTAGGTCCTTTCTACTTTTGATTGAATGGAAACTACATTGTGGGTAATATAATTTTTATCAAGTAGTCTCTTATATTAAATTTATTTGCTCCCTCTTATGCATGAATCTTGCTGATTTGTGGTAGAATCATTGCTCATTTTAGTTTGCTAGGTTCTAAGTTTAAAATTCTATCTAGCATCCCGCATCATTTTTGGTATCAAAGCATGGTTAACCAGGACAAGTATGCTAGTTGCTGAAATTTTCTGCATGCTGAAATTCTGCATATTGAGGATTGATCTAAAAGTTCTCATCAAAACTTTTTAGATCCTAGTTTTCATTAGTATTTTTCATTAATATTGCCAGTTCAAAAACCAGGGCTGAAATCTTCCTCATAGATTTAATCTAATTTTTTTTAAAAAAAATCTGCATTGTTTTCATTCCTTGATTTAAGGTTTCACACCTCCTGAGCGAGTATACAAAAGTATACTGTCACGACCCATGGAAGTAATGAGTTATGGCCGAATGTGAAATTCTTAGGTTAAAGGTTTGATGTGCTAATTGCTTGCTTGATGTATGATTGCATGACTTGCCTTAGTGATTGCTTGAATTGCATGATTTTCTTTTATTAGCACATTGAACATCCCAAAGTTTTCTAGCAAAATTCAAATTAAAAATCCACCTATCCATAATTCAAAAAATTAAAATTTAAAATTTGAATTTTTAATTTTTAAATTTAAAATTTGAAAATTCAAATTTAAAATTTAAATGTGAAATTTGAAATTTAGAGATTTGAATTTTGAAATGCATGTTACTCTTAGTCTTTATGTTCTATTGATTAGCTAGATTGTTGGATGTGCATTCATTTTAAAACATTTAAGGGCAATCCTATCATAAGATAAGGGAAGGATTTCATCACCTTTCCTTGGCCAAAAAACAAGCAACCACATATTGCATTGATCCAAGCCTAACATAAAATTGAGTAAGAACCTAAAACTAAGGACATCAATAAGTCAAGTTCAAGATCATGATGAGACTTAGCATTGACTAATTCTGTATTTACTCTGGATATTGGTGTCTAAGGCTAGGGGTCTAATAGCAAACACCTTAAGTAGATTTGTGATTTTTAATTAGGACCTCATGAAAGCGAGAGGAGCCTCTCACAATCCCACCTCTTATTTTACCAATTGAAAGGGTGACTGCAGTCTTGATTAGTGTTTTAGCAATTCATGCTATCTTGAACTTCTAGGTCTAGGAGCCCTAGAAGCTAGGATTGTATTGCATGACCACTAGATCAAGAACCCCATACCAACACTCCTAGACCCAACCATGTCTCACCATGGACCCCAATCTTGAAACTTTGATGAGAACCATAACTGAGCAATTTAGGTAATTAAACAATAGGTTTGACCAAATGGAGGAGCGAATTGGGACCCTTGAAGAGACTCGCTTGACCCATGCTGAACCTGAATCACCTAGACCAACTCTCCTTAGTCTAAGAGCCCATCATCATGATCTCACCCCTGAACATAACCCTAAATGCCCATACCAATATTTTGCTGATTCAGAGGAAAGAGCCCTTAGGAACATACGTCTAGATGCACCCACTTTTGATAGAAATTTAGACCCTAAGGTGTACGTTGATTGAAAGAGTGACATGGATCAATACTTTGAGTGGTATGAGATGTCAAAAGAGAGAAAGTTTAAATTCGCTAAACTTAGATTAGTTCAATAAGCTAGGTTGTATTGAAGAAATGTTGAGCATATTTATCGGCAAAGAGGAGACATGCCAATAGTCACATGGAGGGCAATGAAGATCAAAAATAGGGAGAAGTACTACGCTTATCCTATAAGCAGAGGCTTTTAGATCAGTGGCAAGGATTGAGCCAAGGTAATAAGACTGTATTCGAATACATTGTAAAATTTGATGAATTTGTCATGAGATGCAGTGTGGTCGAGTCAGAGGTCATCACCCTGTCTTGGTTTAGAGCAGGCCTACGAGAAGAAATCCAAAGAGAATTATTTCTAAGAGAAGTCCATGACCTAGAGTAGGCTTACCAAATAGCTAGGAACTGTGAGAGATTTCATAGGGGACCCCTGATCCGTCGACCAGAACCTAGTAGGATTAGTATCCATGGAAATAGGCCAAATTCTTGTCAGATTCCTTTGAACCAATCCAATCCTACTATCCCACTAGCTCGCAAAGATGATAGGGGTAAGGCCCCTGATGTTCAAAGGGATAATCATCAAAATGTACATTGCTTCAGGTGTTATAAAGTTGGCTACTATGATAGTCAATGTCCTATGCAAGCCTTACACATAGGAGAGTTAGAGGAAGAGACTCCAAGAACCTTCGCAGAATTTAGGGAAGAAGTCTATGAAGCTGAGTCAAATCTAGTGGATGAATATCAGGGAGATGAAGAAGACATTTATCCAACTGAAACATTGGAAGTTGTTAGATGTATTTTGACCCAATCAAGAGAACATGAGGATTGGCATAGAACTAACATCGTACAAACTTTTGTCAAAATAGTGAAAAAAGTTTGCAAGATCATCATAGATAGTGGGAGTTGTGTTAATGCCATTTCCACTAGTGCTGTCAAGAATCTAGGTTGACCATTGTTCCCCATCCCAACCCTTATAAGGTATCTTGAATTGCTTCGACCTCCATCCCTATTAAGTTAAGATACTAAGTTACAATGCAACTCCAATCATATCAGGAGAAAGTTTGGTGTGATGTTCTTCCTTTGAGGGTTAGCATTATCATTCTAGGCCGACCCTAGTTGTATGATCACGATGCTATCTTGTACGGTCGATCAAACTCTTGTTCATTCACCCACTTAGGAAGGAAAATCATTATAAACTCTTCACCACCTAAGGACAATACCAAAAAAGGGTCTAGCAATCTGAAGGAAAAGAAACAAGGATTGAATTTGATCAATGCTAAGGATTTGGAAAGAGAGATTAATGAGGGTTCACCAGTTTGGATATTGTCCACCATGGAAGTCCAGGATCAATCCCAGAAGGAGAAACCCTAGGAAATAGTAGAATTTTTGAAGGATTTTTAAGATGTGTTTCTAAAAGATCTTCCTGATCTCCTCCCATAATTAAGGGACATTCAACATCCCATAGACTTAATCCCAGGAGCCACCCTACTAAACCTTCCACATGATAGGTTGAATTCTACTGAACATTCAGAGTTACAAAGGCAAGTTGAAGACCTTCTCCAAAGGGATTCATTAGGAAAAGCTTGAGCCCTTGTGCTGTACCTGGCCTTTTGACCCCCAAGAAGGATGGCACTTGGAGATTGTGTGTAGATAGTCATGCCATCAATAAGATAACGGTCAAGTGTCATTTCCCTATTCCCCTCCTTGATGACATGCTAGACATGATGGCTGGAGCCACTATTTTCTCTAAGATTAACCTTGTTGGCTAGGTGCCAGCTCATGCCTTCGGGTCATACTCCGTGCAATGCGATCATGTGCATGGTGGGCTGGGGTATAGTTAGCATCCTCGAAGGTTGAGTCGGCTCCTTCCATCCGGGTCGACTAAATGAGAAAAGCAGCCTAGCCCGTGTACCCCAGTTGCTATGCTTCCGGTTTAAGAGAGTTAGACCTGCCTCTTATAATAAGGGTTGATCCTTTTGTAAGGTTGGTTATGGGTGACGATCTAACAACTGGTATCAAAGCCAGAGGTTGTGGGTTCGAAACCTGGAGTTGGAGGAATTCCTCAGGCATTTAGCTGGGGGGCAATGTTGGCTAGGTGCTAGCTCATGCCTTCGGGTCATACTCCATGCAATGCGATCACGTGCTTGGTGGGCTGGGATCTAGTCAGCATCCTTAGAGGCCGAGTTGGCTCCTTCCATCCGGGTAGACTAAATGAGCAAAGCAGCTCAGCCCGTGCACCCTAGTTGCTGTGCTGTTGGTTTAACAGAGTTAAACCTACCTATTATAATAAGGGTCGATCCTTTTGTAAGGCTGGTTAGGGGCGACGATCTAACAGACCTTAAGATTGGCTATCACCAAGTTAGGATTAGACCTAGAGATGAGTGGAAGATAGCCTTCAAAACTAAAAATGGCCTTTACAAATGGTTAGTAATGCCTTTTGGCCTTTCAAATGCCCCTAGTATGTTTATGAGGATCATGACGCAAGTCCTGAGACCATTCATTGGACAATTTGTTGTTGTCTATTTCGACGATATCCTCATATACAGTAGGACTAAGAAACATCACTTGGATCATCTCCAACAAGTATGTCAAGCTCTAAGAAAGGACAACCTCTATGCCAACCTTAAGAAATGCAGCTTCATGACCCCTAGAGTTATTTTTCTAGGTTTTGTCATTACCCTTGAAGGAGTGTTTGCAGACCCAGAAAAGGTTAAGTCCATAGTTGAGTGGCCTGTACCCAAAAGTGTACGTGATGTACATAGCTTCCATGGCCTTGCTACTTTTTATAGGAGATTCATTTGAGTTTTAGTACAATTGTTGCACTGATCACGGACTATATTAGGAAGGAAACTTTTGAATGGACTAAGAATGCCGATAGAGCCTTCCTTGAGATCAAAGAGAAAATGACCTAAGAACCAATTTTAAGGCTACCTCACTTTTCAAAGGTTCTTAAGGTTGCTTGTGATCCCTCCGAAATTAGAATTGGAGGAGTTTTAAGTCAAGAGAACTACCTTGTAGCCTTCTTTAGCGAGAAGTTGAATGAAGTGAAGTTGAGATATTCAACTTATGAGAAGGAATTGTATGCAGTAGTTCAAGCTTTATGGTATTGGACACACTATCTAATACTGTAGGAGTTTGTCCTATATTTAGACCATGAAGCACTATGATTCCTTAGTTCCCAAAAGAAGCTGAACCTTAGGCACGGCAAGTGGGTAAAGTACATTCAAGCTTATACCTTTGTTATGAAACACCGTGCTAGTATTGAAAATCGAGTTGCCGATGTGCTGAGCCATCATTCCATGCTCTTGACCTCTGTGAGTACTGAAGTCGTAGGATTTGATAGATTGAAAGATGAATACAAAAATTGTCCTAACTTTAGTAAGATTTTTGAATCTATTCGACAAGGACCATCTAGTGTATATAGTGATTATACCCTTCATGATGGATTCCTTTTCAAACAAAATAAGTTATGCATCCCTCGAACCTCTATCTAAGAATTCTTGATTTGGGAAATCCATGCAAGGGGTTTAGCTAGTCATTTTGGTAGGAACAAAACCATTCTAGCAGTAGAAGACCAGTTCTTTTGGCTTAGCCTCAAGCGAAATGTGCCCAAGTGGTGACCCAGTGTCGAACCTATGCTGTTGCCAAATAGCAGAAACAAAATATTAGCCTATATACCCCTTTACCTATCCCTGATTATCCATGACAAGACCTTAGTATGGACTTTGTGTTAGGATTACCAAAGACCATGCAAAAGCACGACTCCATCTACGTTGTGGTCGATCATTTTTCCAAGATGGCACACTTCTTACCCTTTTCTCAGACTTTTGATTCTTCAAAAGTGGCCAAACTATTCCTTAATGAAGTGGTTAGGTTACATGGTTTGCCCAAAACCATTGTGTCTGATAAGGACATCCGATTCACTAGTTATTTTTGGAAAATCCTATGGCACATGTTAGGAACCAAACTAAAATTTTTTAGCACCTACCACCCATAAATTGATGGCCGAACAAAAATTGTGAGTAGAAGTCTTGGAAATCTGTTAAGATGTTTAGTTGATGAGAGTACTAGAAACTGGGACCTTTTGTTACCACGTGTTGAATTTGCCTACGATACTTAGTCAATAGGTCCACCAGGAAAAGTCCATTTGAGATTATCTATGGATACAAACCAAGAAAGCCGATAGACCTTGTTCCTTTACCCATGCATGCAGAGTTTCTACATCTACAGAGTCATATGCATAGCATGTTAGAGAATTGCACAAAGAGATTAGTAAGAAAATTAATTTGAGCAATGAAACTTACAAGCATATGGCTAATTCTCATAAGATAGTTAAAGAATTTTATGAAGGAGACTATGTGATGATTAGGCTTAGACTTGAACGGTTCCCACTCAGAATCATGAAAAAATTACATGCCCGCGGTGCAGGTCATTTCAAAATAATAAACAAAATTGGACCTAATGCCTATGTGCTTGAGTTACCATCTGACTTAGGTATTAGTTCAACTTTCAATATTTCAAACATAGTAGAGTATAAGGAACCAACAATGATACCTAGTAGCCTTTTGGACCTGATCTCATTTTTGAGAGTGAACCTATCCCTGAGTGTCCACCAGCCACATTACCAGAATGGCAAGATAGGATTGAGCAAATTCTGGATGACAAGACTATCCTACCCGGAATAAAGACTATCAACTCTATTTGGTTTTTTGGCAAGATCGACTAGAATCTAAAGACTCGTTGATCACTCGAGAGGATCTGCAAAGGATCAACCCAGACTTACTAGAACACTACCACAGTCAAGTTGACCCATACTCGACAGGGTCGAGTCCATCCCACCATAGGAGAATTGGTGCGGGCACTAGAGTTTGTAAGAGACTTCAAGCAAACCAAATCAACCCAAGCTCATTTGGATTGTAAGTGAGTAAACCAAACTCTGATTTTGGTTTCAATTTTGTGTTGCTTTCAGCATGATTCTATGAGTCCTTTAATTTTAACATGAGTCTATGAGTCCTGTAATTAGAGTCTATTCAACTTTAATTTCAATTTAGTCATGTAATTTGCTTAAGTTAGGTTCAATTTGGTTAAGTTGAGTTCAATTAGGCAAGTTGGATTTAAGTTGGGTTCAAAATTAAACAAGATCAAGGACATGAAGCTTTGAGATTGGATGGAGCAAACCACCTCAACCACCATGCTAAGTTGGAATGCCACATCACCATACCAAGATGGAAGGCAGCTCACCTCCTTCACGCCAAGATAGGATGACACCTCACCTCCCATGCCACATCACTCCATTTGCCTAAATTCATATTTGAATTTAAGTTGGAATGCCCTTCTTATATCTCTACTCTTCATGCATGAATCCCACTTATCCCTCTACTCTTCCTCCACTCTTTAAGCTTGTAATTTGAATTTGAAAGGGCTAAGGAAGTCTATAAATACCCCTAATCCTCTTGTAATTAAGGCATTATGATGAATGAATGAAAGCTCTTTTTCTTCTTCCATTTGCTTATTGCATTTGACACTCCGTGAGGGAGAGGGTGTGAGGCCCAACCATCCATCTTCATCCAAGACGCCATCCTCCTCATCCAAGTCACCAACCTCTTCATCCAAGGCACCAACAATCATTTCTTCTCCTCCTTCTTCTAGACTTCTACTTTCCTTTTTCTATCATCCTTCCATGCCCACTAATGCCCTCCATTGCAGGATCGTGCTTGATCTCAAGCTGAAGAGGAGGTTTGCTTTACATTGGGAGTCTTCCATCCAAGGAGTGATAGTCTTCAAGTCCAACCGCTAATCCTTGGAGTGCTAAAATTAAATCACCACCAAAAGTATGAGAGCTCATTGTTTGTAAGAAAACCCTTTCTAGACTCTTAGGTCTGATTGTTTGAAGGTGCATGTCCTAGTTAGAATGGTTTCTTAACCATTAGGCTTTTTCTACTTTTGACTGAATGGAAACTACATTGCGGGTAATAGAACTTTCATCTAGTAGTCTCTTACATTAAATTTATTTACTCCCTCTTATGCATGAATCTTGTTGATATGTGATAGAATCATTGCTTATTTTAGTTTGCTAGGTTCTAAGTTTAAAATTCCATCTAACATCCTGCATCATTAGCCCATTTATATATGCAGGGTTCTTCTCCGTTCCTAATGAAGCTATATGTTTTGATACATTTATCAAAATGCATGTTCCAACTCCAAGATGCTTGCTTCAGTCTATAAATGGACCTCTACTGCTTGCACACCTTAGACTCATCTGTGGATGTGAACCTTTCAGGTTGCATCATATACACCTTTTCTTCCAGTTCACCATTTAGGAAAGCTATTTGGACATCCATTTGCCAGATTTCGTAGTCTAGATATGCTGCTAGAGCAAGCATAATCCAAATAGACTTGAGCATTGCCACAAGAAAAATGTCTCGTCATAGTCTATACCATAATATTATCGATATCCCTTGGCAACCAGATGGGCTTTATAGGTCTCCACCTGCCCGTTTGTACCCCTCTTCCTCTTGAAGATCCATTTATATGCAATGGATTTTATCCCTTCAGGTGGATCAACCAATATCCACATATTGTTGATTTCCATGGACTCCATTTTGGATTTCATGGCCTCAAGCCATTTCTCAAAGTCAGACCTCTGCATTGTATCTATATAGGCAATCAGATCCTTGTTATTCTCATTAAGCTTAATAGGATCACCATCCCAGACCAAAAAATTATAGTATCTATCCGATTGTCGTGGTACTCTATCAGATCTCCTTAATGGTTGCATAATAGACTTAGATCTTATCAAATCTGGTTCTATAGTGATCTTAGAATATGTTGTTTCCTCTTCCTATTGAACTTTCCCAAGTTCAACCTTAGCTGCTCGAGTCCCTTCAATAAAGTACTCCCTTTCCAAAAAGGTAGCCCTAAGATTGACAAATGCTCTATATTCCTCAGGCATATAGAAGAAATATCCTTTAGACTCTTTTGGATACCCAACAAAGAGGCACCTATCAGACCTAGGTCCAAGTTTATCCATCTGCAAATATTTGACATAAGCCTGACACCCCTAAACTCAAAGATGTGAAAGTGTTGGCTTATGCCCAGTCCATATTGTTGCTTTGTAAGCAACCCAAGAGGGGGGTGAATTGGATTTCTAAAAATATTTTCTAGTAGGTGTGCCAATTCAATAATCAATTCAAGTGCTAGTGAGATGAAAGTGTTGTGTGCTTTTAAAGAGTATGCAGCAAAAACTTAAATGCAATAAAAGTAAGAGTATGTAAAGAAGAAACAATCAACCACAAACACAAGCATGTATAGTGGTTCGGTGCACTACAAGGCACCTACATCCATTTTTCAAGTTCCACTCGGGAATTCACTATAATCACTCTCGATTACATGCGATTAGTTTTTCGGGCTCACTAATCAAAATTTCTTTTGGTTTTCACTAGGCTCACCAAAAGAAACCTCTTGGTTTTCAAAGGCTAACCAAAAATCTCCTTGATTTTCAACTAACCTAATAAAAAACCTCCTTAGTTTTCAACTAGACTAATCAAAAACCTTGTTACAACAAAGTAAGATAGAAAGTAAAGAATACAATCAAGCTTTCTAATAAAAAGCTATTATCTCTTTGAAGCTTATTGAAGATGTTTGTCTTCAAATCGATGAAGCCTCAAACAATGCTCAAAAGTGGTTGGACTTGAATGCCCTTGTTTGCTTTGAATGCTTGGAGGCTTCTTTTTCTTGAAGTAATTGCTCTCAATGAATTTGAGTGAATGCACTTATTTTTCTTTCTCTTTTTCTTTCTCTTTTTATTCTCTCTTGTTCCACTTGAATTTAATTTCCTTAAATACCATCCAAAGGCTTAAATGATGATTTATGACCGTTGGAGAGGTGGATGGTGTGGGCACCAGGATCAGACAGAGGCTCCTCAAACCTCTGTGGATATCGGATTTGGGTTTTTAATTTATTGGGTCCTCTAATAAGGCTTCAAGCCTGACCATTTTATTTTTTTGAGTCATGTATTTAGTTTCAATTTTTTTTTATTTTAGTCATGTACCTTGGCTAATTTGGTCAAGTTGGGTCAATGGGTCCTGTAGTTAGCTAAATTGGTTCAAGCTCAAGTCTACTTGAGATTGGGCTCAAGCATGGTTTTCATTCAAGTCAAGCCCAGTTATTGGCGGTTCAAGCAATCTCCCCACGCCAAGTAGGAGCACCACTTCAATTCATGGAGTGCCACTTCATCTATGCCATGTGGCATGAAGAAGCACCACATCACCAAGTCATGTTGGGCGGCCAAGGTGAGAGGGAAACTCCAAAGTCAATGCCATGTGGATGCCCCATCAAGCCTCCCCTTGATCCAAGCCAACCACTTCCTCCCTTCGCTCCCCATATCAAGCCTCTCTCCATAGAAGCATGGTCGGCCAAGGAAGGATCCTAAAGTCAACTAAACATCCCATGATTCTTGAGGACAAGATCCTTTCTTCATTCCCCCACATCAAGCCTTTCTCCATAGAAGCATGGTCGGCCAAGGAAAGAATCAAAGGTCAAATGGGCACCCCATGATTCTTGAAGACATGATCCCTTCCTTACTCCCCAAATCAAGCTTTCCACCAAATCAAGGTTGGCCAAAGGAAAATCTCAAAAGTCAAATTCAAATCTTTGGGTGCCTCTTTAATGATGGCTTGTAACCTTTTCTTTTGAAATTTGAATGGGACTTAGGAGCCTATATAAAGGGCCCTACCCTCCCTTGTAAGAAACTTGTTTTTGATGAATGAAAATTATGAGAAATTTCTACTTTATTATAGCCCTTATCTTCTTAGACTAGGAACTTTGTGAAAGAGTGACTTTGTCCTTCAAGACATCGAGGCGTGAGAGGCCCTAAGTTTCCTTCCTCCTTCGCAAGCCACCCACCAATCTTCAAGCTTGGACTCCCCTTGAAACTCCACCTGGATGCCTAGCAAGAAGAGCCTCCTCGACCACCATTCTTAACTCTTTTCCATCGCTTCTTACTTGCTTATTCCTTCTTCTTGATGTTTTCTAATCCTTCCCTTGGGTGCTCATAGGTCCTCTAAATGCCACGGACAATGAAGTCAGTGTTCCTTGGCCCTGCGAGCATCAAATGGAAAGCCAGCAAATTTGCAAGGTTGAAGGCTTGATCCTCCAGGGTGCATCCGTAAGAGTGAGTAAACTCAGCATCGGGCATATCAGAGTCTTCATAGTTTGCACCCCTAATCTCCTAAGTAGGTATTAATCTATAACTAAGTCCTACGGGGTTTCTCAATCCTGAGGTCCTCTTGTTATCTTTGTTTAGGGACTATCTTTGCTTGCTAGAAAGTTATTGTCCTTATAGAATCCCTAATTCCATTCTTAACTTGACTTCAGGAATCAGTACATCTCTTAAAACCTAAAACTCAAAAGAAAAATTATTAGCATATCCATCTCATCATTAGTATAGTCTCGCACCATCTTAGTCCCACACCAATTTCTGGTATCAGAGCAGGTTAGGACTTAGTTCTCTTTAAGTACTTAGATCGGGTGCTTCACCATGGCCATCTGGTCATAGAAAAAAGTAAGGCTGCAAGACCCTCACATCCCATTCAAAGGAGATTTCCTATGGCATGTAGGGGTCTCGATGTGATTGACCCTTGAAGGGGAAAACAAGGAGATAGATTTTAGATCCTAAAAGAAAAATTTTGCATCATTAGATTTCAACATCTTTAAAATTTCTGCATTTTTCCAACCCAGTACATAGTTTGTTGTTTTAGTTGTTTCTGCCTGTAGAAATTTCTGAATTTGCTGATTTTTATTTTGCTGGACTCCACATAATTGATAATATTTTTCACAGTTTTTCAGATTTTATTTCAGTCTGTAGATTTTCTACATGCCTGATTACTATCCGAGAAAATCCCATTGAAATACAACATTTCGAATGGCCTTTAGGGCATAATCCTTTCAATCTCTCACTTGCACTAAAGCCAATCGCCTTTAAATTTTAACCCCATACAATCGAGGTGGCGGTCAAACTCCCACTATGGTAGAGCCTTAGTGAACGGGTGTGCTATGTTGTTCTTCATTTCTACTCTTTTAATGCAGACTTCTTGTCTTTCAATAATCTCTCGAACGAGATGGAAGTGTCTTAGAATGTTCTTTGATTTGTGATGAGCTCTAGGTTCCTTAGCTTGAGCGACGGCTCCAGTATTATCACAGTAAAGTGGTACTGGACCTTCAATCTCTGGAGCAATGCTCAACTCTGAGATGAACTTCTTCATCCAAACAGCTTCCTTGGCAGCTTCACTAACAGCAATGTATTCTACCTCAGTTGTTGAGTCAGCTACAGTCTGCTATTTAGAACTCTTCTAGCTTATAGCTCCTCCATTTAGGATAAAAACATACCCTAAAATAGATTTGCTATCATCTGGATCCGATTGAAAACTAGAATCTGAATAAGCTTTCAGTTTAAGATCAGATCCTCCGTATATCAGAAAAATATCCTTAGTCATTCTCAAGTACTGAAGAATATTTTTCACAGCCTTCCAGTGATCCTCTCCTAGATCAGCCTAAAATATGCTGGCTATACCTAAGGCATATGCCACATCAGGCCTGGTACATAACATAGCATACATTATAGATCCTATAGCCGAAGCATAAGGTATAGAACTCATTCTATTTCTTTCTCTAGGAGTCTTTGGAGACATCTTCATAGAAAGATGTATGCCCTGACCAATGGGCAAGTAACCTCTTTTACTTCCCTCCATGCTAAATCTCTTTAGCACTTGGTCAATGTACCTAGACTGGGATAAGCCTAGCATCCTCCTAGATCTATCTCTATAGATCTTGATACCCAGTATATAGGATGCTTCTCCCAAGTCTTTCATGGAAAACTGTTTAGATAACCATACCTTGACTGATTGTAACATTGGGATATCATTCCCAATGAGGAGTATGTCATCCATATACAGAACCAAGAAAACTATGGCACTCCCACTAGTCTTCTTGTACACACAAGGTTCATCCTCATTTTTGATAAAGTCAAACTCTTTGACTGTCTTATCAAATCGGATGTTCCAACTCCTGGATGCTTGCTTTAATCCATAAATGGATTTCCTCAGCCTACATACCTGATTATGTTTAGTCTCCAAGATAAAACCTTCTGGCTATGACATATAGACCTCTTCCTCAAGGAAACGATTAAGGAATGTGGTTTTCACATCCATCTACCAGATTTCATAATCATGATATGCTGCTATAGCAAGCATGATCCGAATAAATTTGAGCATAGCAACAGTAGAAAATGTTTCATCATAATATATTCCCTGTTTTTGTCTGAAACCCTTAGCCACTAATCTGGCTTTATAAGTTTCGACTTGGTCATTTGCCTAAATCTTTTTCTTATATACCCATTTGCATCCAATAGGGTTAACACCCTCTAGTGAATCAACCAAAGTCCACACTTGGTTGACATACATGGAGTCCATTTTGGATCTCATGGCTTCCAGCCATCTGTCTGAGTCCCTACTCATGACAGCATCCGTATAGGTTAGAGGCTCATCATTTTCAATGATCCGGGCTTCATTATTTTCAATAATGAACCCATACCTCTCAGGTGCATGACACACCCTATCAAACCTACGGATAGGAGTGGTGTGTTCTGGTTCTATACTAACTATGTTATCATTTGGTTGAGATGTATCTATTTGTTGAACTTCTTCAAGTTCAATATTTCTCCCACTACCCTTTTGTAGGATGAACTCTTTCTCCAGAAAAGTGGCATGCCTACTGACAAAAACTTTTTGTTCAGTAGGGTGGTAGAACAGATATCCTATATTATCTTTAGGATATCCTACAAATAGACACTTATCTACTCTAGCATCTAGCTTATGTCCAAAATTTCTTTTGACATAGGCTGGACATCCCCATATCTTAAGATTGGGTTTCTTACCCCTCTATATCTCATATGGAGTGCTAGAGATAGATTTAGATGGTACTCTATTTAAGATATTAGCCACAGTTTCCAAAGCATATCCCTAGAAGGAAACAGGTAACTCTGTGAAGCACATCATGGACCATACCATATCTAATAAGGTACGGTTCCTCCTTTCAGCAACACCATTTAATTGTGGTGTGTAAGGAGGGGTCCATTCAGAGATAATCCCTTTTTCTTTAATGTGATCAAGAAACTCGGTGGATAAGTATTCACCTCCTCGATCTAATCGAAGGATTTTAATACTTTTCCCCGTTTGTTTCTCTACCATACTTTGATACTCTAAAAATTTATCAAAGACTTCAGACTTATGTTTCATAAGATACACAAATTCGTATCTTGAAAAATCATCAGTAAACGTGATAAAATAAGAGTATCCATCCTTTGCTTGAGTTGTCATAGGCCCACATACATCTGTATGTATGAGTCCTAATAACTCAGTTGTCCTTTCTCTATGTCCACTAAATGGAGTCTTGGCCATTTTATCCATGAGACATGATTCACAAGTTCCTAATGATTCATAATCATAAGGATTAAGGAAAATTTCCTTGTATAACTTGCTAATCCTAGTCTCACTAATATGTCCAAGCTGACAGTGCCAGAGTAAAGTATTGTTTATATCATCTCTCTTTCGTTTGTTACTTACATGAAGTATATTATCATTAGTGGATAGAGTTAAAAGACCATTGCAAAATATGCCACAACATATAATTTCATTAAAAAAGCTGATTGAGCAACCATTGCTCATCACATTCATAGAATAACCTTGTCTAAGTAACAAGGGTACAGAAATGATATTTCTAATGACCTTAGGCATATAGTAACAATCTCTCAGCTCTAAAATCTTTCCCGAAGGTAACTTCAAGATATAAGTCCCTACGGCCTCTGCTTGGATGGACTCTCCTCCAGCACCATAGAGCTCGAAGTCTCCTTCCTTCAATACTCTAAGCCTCTACAGCCCCTGCAATGATTTGCAGATTTTATGACCACAGGCGGTATCCAATACCCAAGTGTTTGAAATAGAAGAATCCAATGACAAAATTATATGAACTTCTTTCATACCTTTTGGTGCATCCGATGCACCAGGCTTCACACCTGCAAGGTAAGCCTTGCAGTTCCTCTTCCAATGACCCGGCTTGCCACAGTGAAAGTAGGTCATCTATCTGGAGGCCTTCTTTCCTTTCTTCTTCTTGATGCCCCTTTTTGGGTTCAATCTCCTCTTGGAACCCTTTCTGTCTAACTTCTTCTTGTTGATCCCATCCACAAGAAGAAGTGGAGCCTTATTTTTCTTTAAATGGCTCTCTGCTATTTTTAACATGTTTAACAGCTCAGGCAAGGAAGTGTTAAGTTTGTTCATATGATAATTAAGAACAAACTGTGAAAATGACTCCGGGAGTGACTGCAGGATCAAATCCTGATTCAACTCCCCATCCATAACAAAACCCAATTGACCTAATTGAGTGATCAGGTCAATAACCATTAGTACGTAGTCTTGTATGGATGTACCTTATGTCATTCTCGCATCAACTGCTTAGATGTCTCATATCTAGCAGTTCGACTATGTTCTCCATATAGCTCTTTTAGATTGAGCAGTATGGAGTTAGTGTCCATGCTATCATGTTGCCTCTGCAACTCATTGGTAAAGAGGCAAGCATGATACATTTGATAGTGAGTGAGTCATTTTGCCACATCTTGTATGTGGTCTTTTCCTCTTGAGAGGCATCTTCCCCTAAAGGTTCCAAGGTAGGGGTATCAAGAATGTAAGAAAGTTTTTCCTAGCTGAGTACTATCTTTAGGTTTCTCAACCAGTCAACATAGTTCGGTCCAGTCAATTTATTTGCATCAAGTATACTACGGAGTGAGAGTGAAGAGGCCATTTAATCTACATTAACAAAGAACATAACATAAGCAAACAACCAATGTTGACAAAACATTATTAAATTAGGACTTTAACTTAATTATGTCTTCCACTATTTTATCAAGCATCATAACCCTCTATATGATGATCGAGAAACCCTAATTGGTTTTCTTAGTGGGGTTGAGATCCTAATTCCTTATGAAAGACCTTGTGTGTACACAACAAATATTTTATAAGTTCAAAGGTAGGAAAACTCTTTCCAATTGTATCTCATACAATTCTCAACAAAACCTAGCCTCTAAAATATTAATAGCCTTGAGTGTGCACAACAAAATATAATATTTTTGTTAAGTAAGACCCTTTATTCCTTTATAGTCATGATTGTAATAATAATACCCTTGAGTGTTCATAATAAAATATTATATTAAATCATGCCATAAGCATCAAATGCACCAGGCCAAAATTATGTTAGTTACCATAATAGGCCTTGTGTGTACACAACAAACCTAATATGGATCATAACATAATAATGACTTAGCATGAAGGAAGGCCTAATGTAGTGAATATTATACTAAGCATATCAATCAAGAATTAAGTTAATCTTATCAGCCAGGTAAGTGGGAGAGTAGTGGGAGTCCCCCCGTTGCTTTCCTAGACACCAATAAAAATTGGCCAGGTCAGTCAACGGAACCAATTAGAAACCACGTCCTCTTTACCGATTATAAACCACTTTTCCTAGACACCGATTGATCAACTAATCATCTTGATTATTTTGCTTTTGGTATATGACACTGCAACTTAATAGAATTTTAATAGAGGGCAATTCAAATAGAAGCACATTCTAATATTACCATTCATCAACCATGCATCATATATCATTTTATAATGTGCCAAGTGTGTCATCATACTAGGACAACCATCTACCACATAATGGATCCACCATTATGCCAGGGCAACCATATTTTAGTATGATGATTATAAAGCTAAACATATCTCTATATCAGTTAAGGTTTAAGTGATAACCCTAACCAGTGACATACATATATGCAAAAACATATCAATCATATGTAACTTTAAACTTTTGTAGAGTCCTACAAAATTGGGCAACTTCAAATTTTGTAGAGTTCTATAAAAATGGGCAACCTCAAGAGTCCTATAAAATTGGGCAACTTCAAATTTTGTAGAGTCCTACCAAAATGGGCAACCTCAAGAGTCCTACAAAATTGGGCAACTTCAAATTTTGTATGATTTAGCCCTAATAAGGTGGCTCTGATACCACTGTAAGGGTTTTGGTGACCAGGGCAAAAGCGTGGATTTCAAAAATTTATTATGAAACCACTACCAAACCCTTATCCCAAGACCTCCTTACTAGGAATTAAAACATACAAACATGCATATATAATATAAACTAGAGTTTAGGCACCAACCTGAACCGCTAGTATCCAATCTGATGAAGAAAACCCTAATTCAGCCTTCTTCTCCACCAGGCGCCCAAACGTTCGCCCTCCAATGGTGATCCACACGAAACTGAGACCAAGGAAGAACTCCTTCTTCAAGTTACTTAGAGAAGTGGAACTCTTTCGGCAGCCTTTGGTCTATTGACCACTATAGGACACCCTGTCCTACTGTAGGGCACTAAAGACACTCTCCTAAACCACTCTTGGTTTTAGGACAACCCTTCTCTAGGAAACCTTAGGTTTATATCCTAAAACAAAGCCTTGTCCTAGTAGAAAAGACCTTGTCTTAACAAGACAAGTCTTGTCTTAAAGAAAGAAGAAGGGAGAGAGAGACACTCAGAATAATACTTCGGTGAAATTCTTATATCAGACTCATTTCACCACCCCTTATTTATAGATACAAGAGGGGCATGTGATATGTCCTCCCATCAACTTATCAGATATGATTTTTCAAGATCGAAGAGAAGTTATCTGGCTTGAAAAATCATATCTAATAAGCCCATTCATGCATCGAAGGCCTTATTCACATCCCTTCTTTTATCTGAACAAATTCTCACTTGCCACATGTCAATTAACGATCCCTAGGAAGCCAAGAGGTGCCTCTTCAATCTCCAAACATCAAAGATTATGAAGAGTCCTGATAGTAGAAGGACTCTCCATCAGAACCGCATGCCACATGAAGAGTTGCGACTCTTCATGCACCGCGTGCGCCATCCTTCTTCCTCGCAAATTTTAAAGAATGTTGACCACTGAAAATATAGGTGATATGGGTGTCATTGGAAATATCATTAAATTTTCTTTCTGACCATATAAATTATATTCAAATCAGAGATCTATAGCTCATTCTATGCCCTTTTGAAGTTAAGGTATCATTTAGGTACCAAGAGTCCCATGCCATTGGGACTCTTCATGTATGGCACCTAAAATGCCCTTAAATCCAAATTAAAATCAGATTTAGCTCTGATTAGGCTAGCCCCACTTAGGACTCAACCTAATTTAGGTTTTCCATAATTAGGTTAGCCCAATTAGCAAGCAACCGGACCCAATCCAATTTGGTTAGGAATTTGGTTAGCCTACATATGCTAGTATGTAATCCGGCTAACCAATTAGGATCCTATGACCCTAATTAAATCATGAATGACTTCTTTGGCCAAGTCTCTATTATGTGTGACCCATTGGGTTCCACATCTAGCCAGCAGTTGGTTTAGGTTTGAGCTGATTCGATCCGATCGAACTCGATTGACCTAATTAGGTCAAATTGGCTCACCTAATTGTCCAATTCGAATCACACATCGAATTGACTCATGAAACCAAATCAATTGGTTCATGAAGACATACAAGATAAGATTGATATCTAGCAACGTGTCATGCCTACCCAGAAGATGAGAAATTTTGGTAGATTTGCCAAAATACCCTTTAGTGGTGAGTTACTGGGCAATTCAGTACTTCGATCTACTTGCACCCTGATATGACTTTGGATATGGATACTTGTCAAATCCAATTTCATATTCATTCCTTGCATAATCTGATAATGATGACTCATTAATGAACCATTAGAAACTATTTGTAATGTTCATACTTTGATCAAAGATTTTCCGAATCTTCATTTGATTGAAATCATCTGGATGCGCTTCCCTCTTACTAGGGTTGATCGATTCCTTTTTGACCTACTCACAACCTCCATATGCAATCCACCATACCTAGTATCACCCCATGCATGACTCAGTGTCATGATTGAGTGTGAACCAAAGTATGGATTCATGCATACAAGGTACCATGGCAGTCTCAGGTCAAAGGACCACATGCACTACTCCCACTATAAGAACTATCTATTGACAAACAGATAAGGTTCTATTAGATGTTCTCAAGCTGGATTCATTCAGTGAACTCATTCTCTAATGAACACCCACATCCTAGTATTAGTGTCAAATACAAGTGACTGTGAGATCAGTCACCCTCTTCACCAAGCATACATAGGATGTGCTGGTCTTACTGGAAACATTGATTCCCTACTCAATATTCTAGATTAGGGTTTTAAGGCTTTAGGTCTCACTGGTATGATCTCATCATAACCCTAGAACCATAGCCCTAATCTATGGGATTCATCATATCTTAATAAAATTAATAAGACATAGTGTATGATGAAAATAAAATGCCTTTATTAATTGATAATGTCAATAAACTGGTTTGGGATACAAAAGAAAATCCCATCGAAATACAATATTTTGATTGGCCTTTAGGGCATAATCTTTTCATGGACACCCCTGGAAACTCCACCTGGATGCCTAACAAGAAGAGCCTCCTCGACCACCATTCTTAACTCTTTCCCATCCCTTCTTACTTGCTTATTCCTTCTTCTTGATATTTTCTAATCCTTCCCTTGGGTGCTCGTAGGTCCTCCAGGTGTCACGAATAACAGTGTCAGTCTTCCTTGCCCCTGTGACCATCGAATGGAAAGCCGGCGAATCCATAGGATTGAAGGCTTGATCTTCCAGGCCGTATCCGCGAGAGTGGGTGAACTCAGCATCAGGTGCATCAGAGTCTTCATGGTTTGCACCCCTAATCTCCTATGTAGCTAGATCTGGAGCTAAGTCCTATGGGGTTTCTCAATCCCGGGGTCATCTCGTTATCTTTGTTTAGGGACTATCTTTGCTTTCTAGAAAGTTCTTGTCCTTATAGAATCCCTAGTTCCATTCTTAACTTGACTTCGGGAATCAATACATCTCTTAAAACCTACAACTCAAAAGAAAAGTTATTTGCATATCCAACTTATCATTAGTATTATCCTGCATCATCTTAGTCCCACACTAGTGGAACTAGCTGTTCGGGCTAAAAGGGTTGAGTTCTACGTTTGAAAAAACTAGCTGTTACTATTTCCAGAACTATAAGTGTCGACACTTTAGGCTGTCAGTCGACACTTAGTTCAAAATTCTACTTTGAAGCTCTCTAGAAATCTCAGGTGAGTCAAAACTTCATTTGATGAGTCAACACATGAGTCGATACTTGAGTTGCATGAGTCAACACCTAAGGCAAGTCTTGAAATTTAGCATGTTCTATAAAAAAAAATATCACAGGCTTTGAGTCGATACTTAGGATCGACACTTGTGAAGCATAAGTCAACACTTCAACCATGCCATCTGAAACTCTATTTTGCATACTGGCTTGAGTCGACACTTGCGCTGTCATGAGTTGATACTTGCACTATCATGAGTCGACACTTTCTGAAACTTTTCAAAATCTGACTAAAACTCTATCAAATCTTCATTGAACTTGACTTTTAAAACCTTTCAAGCAATTCTCAAATACTTAAGTCCATCAATCTTTACTATTTCATTCATAAAAAGGGCTTCTCTAATCATTTGACAAGCAATTCATTTTAACCAACTTGATGAGGACCTTTTTCTAATAGAAACATACTTTAAAGAACTGTTAGAACTTAAATATACTTAAATATTTTGTTAATCATCAAAATCAATAACGATGTCAACAATCTCCCCCTTTTTGATGATGACAAAACTTTTAAGTATACTTCATGTAATAAGCTTAAAAAATTTTCAATGAGTTTATAGCTCTGTGCAATATGTATCAGAGTAAAGGAAAAGTAGAAGCTAGAGTCTAAAGTTGAGTTATTGAAAAGCTAGGACTCAATTGAACTAAATTAAAGCTATAAAAAAATATCAGAGCTAAAATTGCATGTACTATGATACTCTAAATGTGTATCAGAGTTAAAATATACTTTAAAGATAAAAGTTTTAGCATATAAACATAATGAGTGAAACAAACATAAAAAATCTTTGAACAAGAGATTGAAGAGTATAAATACTCCCCCTTAAAAGGTGATTCGAAAAATCAATTTTCTAAGAGTTTTCATGGACTAAAAAGAATATGATTTTCAAAGATTTTTTAAGAAATTTTAGCTTAAGAAGAAATTCTTTTTCTTTTAGATTACTCCCCCTCACTCATTGTTCTTACCTTTATTGAATTTATGTTCCAAGATACCAATTACTATTTTAGCATAATTCTACCATTATCTTCTCATTTTTCATTATCGTCTAATTTTACTCTCTCCCTTTTTCATTTTTCTCCCATTTTTTACTCATTTATCTCTCACTTATTTCTCACTTATTTCTCCCCCTTTTTGTCAACATCAAAAAGACTAGAAGGATAAAATAAAGATGCAACAATAGAGACTATAACAACATCAGAAACTAAAAGAGATAATATTTATAAACAGGCATTGATACATTGATACAAAATTTCATACATTGATACAACCATAGAAGCATACAAATAGTGTTGAAATGTAAACTAACTAACATGGAGACTATCCTACTGAGAACTCTCCTCATCAGAGGATCCAATCTCAATTGGTCCAGTATCTCTAGAAGGAGGGGATCATGGCCACATCGATCAGAGATCAAAGAGTCTGGTTTGGGTAGGTTTGATACATCATGACGGCCTCGTCCTCTACACCTGACATATGCTCTGCCTCTGGCTGGTGTAGAAGAGGTAGAGGCTATATCAGTAGCAAGACCAGCACTGACTAGAGTGGCTATATCAAAAGAAAAGAGAGTATGGTCAAAGATGGGACCAGAATCAAGATGATGGAAACCAGGAATATAAAATCCTAGTTCCCTGATAAAAGAAGATGTATGCATAGATTAAGAATGTATCACAGGTGTGCCAGAAGATGAAATGATAGGAGTAGGTGCAGGAATTGAAGTAATGTATGGATTAGATCTAGAAGGTGAGGTGGATAAAATTGGAGTCTAAAATGGTGATCGGGTGAGATTGGGAATGGGACTCCTAGGAACATCTGCTGCTACATTCGGCTCTGGCTCTGTCATAAAATCTACAACATCAAACTCTGCAAAGTCAATCTGATCATCTACCATATCAGGTCCTGGAGTTGATGGTGCTGGAGGTGGATCTGATGTAGAGGAAGGTGGAGGTGCTCTGGTGGAAGTCAATCTCTCCATAGCAGCCAGAATAGCAGAGATGCCATCACTCAATCCTCGATGGCTCTCGCTCATCTCCATATGTACCTAGTCAACTCTCAATCTAATGACCATAATCTCAGTCTCTATGCGAATGACCCTGTCCTCTAAGCTATCTCCACTGCTTGGTATCTCTGTATATGCAAGGGTGGCTAGCTCGGTCTGAGGAGTAGGCTCTGGTTGAGTCTTAGGCTCGGGCTATGTCTTTGGAATCTCTCTGCATAACTCAGAAGGTCTGGCCTCACCTGAGACAATACGCTACTCCTCTACTGCCTCATCATCTACGTCGGTGGCATGATTGGATATGCATCATCTCCACTAGCCTCTGACTAAATGATACCCCATCCTGTGAAGTGATTTGATGTCATAGACTCTGTATGAAATAATTATCTATAAGGCTCACCATCTATGACTACTCCATTAGAATAGTATAGTCAATCCCATTCCGTAGTGTAGACAAAGTCTTCGACTGGTCGATGCCTCTATCAACTGATGAACCATAAGCACTAGGAGGCATACCGGAGTATGCTGTATCAAAGACACCATAACCAATAACTCATGTTTTGTGATGAAATCAAAGCATTTGGTCTTCGATAGAAGAATCCGGGCTATAATGTGGTGCAGCAACCTCATCTCAGGTGAAAAATTTGAAGAAACTATTGTGGCTCCATCTAGAAGATTGTCTGTCTCAAAAATTCACTGGAGTCCACTAACACTATCCACCAGGGAATCCACCATTGAACCTGTCATAGGAATCTCACATACTCAGCTCAGAATCTCAGTAGAAACTAGAATGTCGCTCCCTCAGAACTGTGCTATCCATCCATCACTACCTCTGGCTAAAGATCCATAGAACTCACTCATCAGGCCAGGGTAAAATCTCTCGGATAGTGAGTAGAAGTGTGCTAATTCGGCATCCCTCAGCCACTATCCTATCCTAAAATGCTGCTGGTCCAGGAAGTCAAAATCCACTCGATGACCACCAATGATAGTCTTTGAGCTCATCCTATCTACGGTAGAGACAACTGGTCTGACAAGAACATCAGGCTGATCCTCGAGCTCAACTACTGCACGATGCTTATGCCTAGCCTTTGTTCTTCACTCTTCGTCCCGAATGGAAGGTCGAGGCCTTCAGACAACTTGCTTTCTAGGTCCCATTCCAAGAAATCAAGGGAAAGAAGCAAAAATAGGGAGAAATATAGGGTTTCTAAAGTGAAAAATAGTGATGAACGGATGAAGAATAGTAAAAGACCGAAATGAACTTGTTCCAAATGAAGAATTGGGCAATTGAAACTAAGATTGGAGGGAAGGAGGTGGTGAAGAACAGTTAGAGGGTGAGTTGGCTCAAATTTGGAGAAGAAAAATCAAAGAAAACACTTCATTTTTCCTATTTTATCTCGATTTTTCGCCGACCAAGTGTCGACTCACGAATGTGGGTCATGTGTCGACACTTGCAGGTGTCGACACTTCAAAGTATCGACACTTCGACTTAAAATCCAAAAAAATGGGAAAAAGAGCATTAAGCAAAAAGAACTTGATTTGAAGGGGGTTAAAAAAGATTAAACATGATCTACAAGCAATTTTGATCAATCAAGAGTTAAGGATTATAAAGAGATGTAGATTTTTAGTCAAAAGGATTGATGACCCTTAATTCTCTTCTAATCATACTGAACTGATCCTCTTGAAGAGGTTTAGTCAAAATATCAGCTAGTTGCATTTCAGTACAAACAAATTCAAGCATTATATCATTATTTTCAACATGATCTCTAATAAAATGATGCCTAATTTCAATGTGTTTACTTCTAAAATGTTGAACAGGATTTTTAGTCAAATTTATAGCACTAGTGTTATCACATCTTATGGATTTGAGAACAACAACTTCCAGTTACAATATACTCAGCCTCAACTATGGATAGTGCAACAGAAGTTTATTTTTTGCTAAATCAAGATATTAAGTTAACTCTAAGAAATTGACAAGTTTCACTTATGCTTTTTCTATCTAACCTACACCCATCGAAGTCAACATCTAAATAACCAATCAAATAAATAGATGAATCTCTAGAATACCATAAACCAATATCAATTAAACTAGATAGATATCTAAGAATGCATTTAATAGCCAATAAATGAGATTCTTTAGGAGCAGACTGATATCTAGAACACATATAAATACTAAATATTATATCCGGTCTACTAGAAGTCAAATATAGTAAAGAGCCTATGATACCTCTATATAGTTTCTGATCAATAGATTTACCATGTTCATCTTTATCAAGTTTATAATAAGGCTCATAGGTATACCTATTATCCTGATATTCTCCATTCTAAACTTCTTTAAGATTTCTCTTGTGTACTTAGCTTGGTTGATGAAGATCCCTTCTTCGGCTTGCTTGATTTGGAGTCCAAGGAAAAAATTAATTTCACCCATCATACTTATCTCGAACTCACCCTGCATAAGCTTGACAAATTCTTGACAAAGAATTTCATTAGTAGAATCGAAAATAATGTCATCAACATAAATTTGTACTACTAAAAAATTATTATCTTTTATTTTCAGAAATAAGGTAGTGTCAACATGGCCTCTAGAGAAATTATTTTTAATTAAAAACTTGCTAAGTCTTTCATACCATGCACGGGGTGCTTGTTTTAAACCATAAAGTGCCTTGTGTAGTTTGAAAACATGATCATGATGTGCAAGATTTTCAAATCTAGGTGGTTGTTCAACAAACACTTCTTCACTAATAAAACCATTTAGGAAAGCACTTTTAACATCCATTTAAAATAATTTGAAATTCATAAAACAAGAAAATGCTAAAAGTAATCTAATGGCTTTAAGTCTAGCTATAAGTACAAAGGTTTCATCAAAATCAATGCTTTCTTCTTAATTATAATCTTTAGCTACCAGCCTAGCCTTGTTTCTAGTGACAATACCATTTTTGTTGGTGTAGAGTCCTTGTTCTGACCGGGTGGAGCTACTGGATCACGGGACCGCTCCCTGGTTCACCTGCAAAACAGATCCCTTGTTGAAGTTGCTCCAGCGGGGGACACTCCGATGCCTAAGTTAGAGGCGGGCACCAGCCACAAAATGGGGAAGGCCTTGAAAAGGCTGAGGGAAAGAACTCTAAGAATTTAAAGACAGTGTTTTCGCCTTACCTGGAGCATCCCCTCTTACAGTTATTTGTAAGGAGCCATCTGGCCTGCGGTTTCATTCTTTCTCCAGCAGTTACGATGGAGAGTTAATTCCTTCCCCATGATTCACAATCGTAGGTCATCGTTGAACGGTTCTGGCTAGATCGGTGGCATTGCAGCCGAAGTTACGCACCCTGACTGCATCCTGGAGATTGCCGATAGTAACCGTTGGTTACTATTGCTTATTATGTTTGTAGCTGTTTGAGATAGATCATGGATCTGTCTTCAGACTTCCCTCTTCGGGAGATTCCTGTAATCAGATCAGGAATGTCTTCATCCTCAAATCCTCTCGAGATAGATCAGAGATCCTGTCTTTGGCATGGATCGAGGACTTGACCTTTGTCGTAGGCCGGAGATCTATATGGAGTAGCTCTAATGGCCTAGAAGATGAAATAAAATCTTTAGGTGTGAAAGATATTTTTACTTGTTTTCCAAATTGACATGCTTAACAAATTTTATCTTTCTCAAAACTAAGTTTTGGTAAATCTCTTACTAAATCTTTTTTACATTATTTAAAAAGTAAATACATGCTAGCATGTCCTAATCTATGATGCCAAAGCCAACTAGTCTCATTAATAGTGAAATTCATTGCAACTAGGCATTCACCACTAGGCAAAGATAGATTATCTAAATCAATAAGATAAATGTTACCATGCCTTTTTTCAATAAATTTCACTCCATTATTATCAGGACTAGCAATCATGCAGAAAGATGATTCAAAAAACCTTAAAACCTTTATCGCAAAACTGGTCAATACTAAGTAGATTATGTTTTAGTCCTTCAACTAATAGAACATTATCAATCCATGTAGAAGGGGAGATGTAAACTTTATCGATACCGGTGATCTTTTCTTTCCCATTATCACCAAAGGTTACACTCGCTCCATTCAGTGCCTCAAGAGAGGTGAATTGCTTCACATCTCCTATCATGTATCTTGAGCAACCATTATCGAGACATCATAATCTTTTCTTTTCTTTGGTTGCAAGACACACCTGCAAAATAAATTAAGTTTTGATTTTAGATACCCAAGTCATCTTGAGTCCTTTGGGGTTAGTACTAAGAGTGGTTCCTTTGGGAACCCAAATCTTTCTAAATTATCAATTTTTCTCAAATCATAATGATATGCTTTATGACCTACTTTTCTACAAGAAAAATAAATGATGCTTGATGATGCAAGAATAAAGAAATTTTTGAAAAAGTTTTACTATTTTTGGGATTTAAAATCTAATCCATCTTTGTTAAAAATAGCTCTTTGATTGTTCAAAAATAGATTCAACTTTTTAGAACTATAGGTAATTTTTTTAACAAAAGGTTTTACCCTATCAAGCTCATCTTTGTATTTCTTGTTCTCTATTTCAAGATCTTTATTTTTCTTCAAAAGCTCACTATTTGAAACATTAACTTTAGGTCTTTTTAAAACATCATTTTCCATTGATAAAGCATTGTTTTATTTTTCTAAAACATCAATCTTATTTTTTAAATCATTAGCTTCATTCATAAGATTAGAGTTTTCATGCGAGAAAGAGTTTACATGCTTTTTCAATTTCCTATTTTCAATCAAAATTAGTTTATAGTCATGCACTAACTCATCAAATATATTTCTTAATTCATCAAAAGTATAATCAACTTAATGTTCAGGATGTACCTCTTCTTCCTATTGTGCCATGAAGCAAAGATTGACGACTTCAGTTTATTCTTCTTCTGAGCTGGAGTCCTCACTGTCACTCCAAGTTGCCATCATTGCTTTCTTTCTAAGCTTCTTCCTTGACTTCTTTAGGAGAGGGCATTCATACTTGTAATGTCCAGGCTTCTTGCATTTGAAGCAAATAGGTAGTTCCTTCTCCTTATCCTTTTCTTTTCCCTTTCCTTGCTTGGTTGAAACTTTTTCTTGTATGGAAATTTCTTTTTCCTCATGAATTTCCTAAACTTCCTTGCTAATAGTGCTTCATAATCCTCATTCTCTTCTTCTTCTGATTCCTCATTTGAAGACTCTTCTTGTGTTGTGGACTTGAAAGCTATAGTCTTCTTCTTCTTATCCATATTCATTACTTTTTGTTTCAAGTTCAACTCATAAGTCATGAGCGAGCCTATTAATAACTCCAATGGAAGTTTATAATATCTTTGGCTTCTTGAATGACAGTTACTTTTGGATCCCAAGATGTTGGTAGAGACCTGAGAATTTTGTTCACAAGATTGGCATTAGACATAATTTTTTCAAGGCTTCTCATGCCATTAACAATTTTTGTGAACCTAGTATACATGTCAATGATAGATTCATTTAGTTTCATGTAAAACATCTCATAAGTTTGTACAAGCATGTTAAGTTTTATGTTTTTCACTTGATCGGTATCCTCATGAGTAACCTCAAGTGTGTCCCATATTTCTTTAGCTGAGGTGCATGTAAAAATCCTATTGAATTGACTAGGATCCAATGCACAGTAAAGGAGATTCATTGCTTTCGCATTGATCTCGAATTGTTTAATGTCATTTTCATCCCAATCCTCTTCAAGCTTTAGGATGGAAATACTATTATCCACAACCAAAAGAATATGAGGACCTTTATCCACTACTTTTCATAAATTATAATCTATAGATGCATATAAATTATCATTCATGTTTTCCAATAAGTATAATTTGTACCATTAAAGTAATGGGGTCTATTTGAGGCTTGTCCCTCAACTATACTAGTACCAAGTGGGGCTGCCATAGATCTTTAATCAAGGTGATTAGACCTATATACTGAGAACATGGCTTTGATACCACTTGTTGCCCAGTAAGCAATCCAAGAGGGGGGTGAATTGGGTTTCTAAAAAATATTTGCTAGTAGGTGTGCTAATTAAATAATCAATTCAAGTGCTAGTGAGATCAAAATGTTGTGTGCTCTTAAAGAGTATGCAACAAAAATTTAAATGCAATGAAAGTAAGAGTAAGTAAAGAGAAAACAATCAACAACAAATACATGCAAGTATAGTGGTTCGGTGCACTCCAAGGCACCTATATCCACTCCCTAAGTTCCACTTGGGAATTCACTATAATCACTCTCGATTATAGCCGATTAGTTTTCTAGGCTCACTAATCAAAACTCCTTTTCATTTTCACCAGGCTCACCAAAAGAAACCTTTTGGTTTTCAAAGGCTAACCAAAAACCTCCTTGGTTTTCAACTAAGCTAACCAAAAACCTTACTACAACAAAGTAAGATAGAAAGTAAAGAATACAATCAAGCTTTCTAACAAAAAGCTGTTATCTCTTTGAAGCTTGTTGAAGATGCTTGTCTTCAAATAGATGAAATCTCAATCAATGCTCAAAAGTAGTTAGAATTGAATGCTCTTGTTTGCTTTAAATGCTTAGAGGCTTCTTTGTCTTGAAAGTAGTTGCTCTCAATGAATTTGAGTGAATGCACTTATTTTTCTTTCTCTTTTTTTTTTCTCTTTTTATTTTCTCTTGTTTCACTTGAATTTAATTCACTTAAATACCATCCAAAAGCTTAAATGATAGTTTATGACTGTTGGAGAGGTGGAATTAGCCGTTGGGGGCTAAAAGGGTTGAGTTCTATGTTTGAAAAAAATAGCTGTTACTATTTCCAGAACTCTAAGTGTTGACACTTTAGGTGTGAGTCGATACTTAGTTCAAAATTCTTCTTTGAAGCTCTCTAGAAATCTTAGATGAGTTGACACTTCATCTGGTGAGTTGACACTTGAGTTGCATGAGTCGACAACTAAGGCAAGTCTTGAAATTCATCATGTTCTGTAAAAAAAAATGTCTCGGGCTTTGAGTCGATCTTTGAGTAAACACTTAGGGTCAATACTTATGAAGCATGAGTTGACACTTCAATCATGCCATCTGAAACTTTTTTCTATGTACCGAATTGAGTCTACACTTGTACTATCATGAGTCAATATTTGAACTATAAGTCGACCTTTGAATCGACACTTGTTGAAGCTTTTCAAATTTTGACTGAAACTCTGCTGAATCTTCATTGAACTTGACTCTTAAAACCTTTCAAGCAATTCTCAAATACTTAAGTCCATCAATCTTTACTATTTCATTCATAAAAAGGGCTTTTCTAATCATTTGACAAGCAATTCATTTTAACAAACTTGATGAGTACCTTTTTTCTAATAGAAACATATTTTAAAGAATTATTAGTACTCAAATATACTTAAGTATTTTGTTAATCATCAAAATCAATAATGGAGTCAACACATATCTCATATGGAGTTTTGTCAACGGATTTACTATGAACTCTATTCAAAAGATAACATGCTGAATCAAGAGCATATCCTCAAAAGGATATAGGTAGAGTGGCTAAGCCCATCATGGATCAGACCATATCTAATAGAGTCCGATTCCTTCTTTCATACACTCTATTTAACTGAGGTGTCCTTGAAGGAGTCAATTAAGAAAGAATCCCATTCTCCTCAAGATAAGTTAGAAACTCACCAGAAAGATACTCACCACCTCGATCTGATCAAAGAGTTTTTATAAACTTCTCAGTTTATTTTTCTACTTCATTACGATATTGTTTGAACATTCAAACAACTCAAATTTATGTCTCATTGAGAAGACATAACCATACCTGGATAGGTCGTCTATAAACATAATGAAATAGTTATACCCATCCATGGTATTAATATTCATTGGTCCATATACATCAGTATGTACCAGACTTAGAATATCATTAGCTCGCTCACCTTTTCTAGAAAAAGGTGACTTGGTCATTTTACCAAGAAGACAAGATTCACAAGTTAGCAGTGATTCACAATCACTAATATTCAGGAGACCTCCAACTAACTTGTTGATCTTGTTCTTGTTAATATGATCTAGTCTACAGTGCTAGAGATAAGTATCACTAACATTATCTATCCTAGGATGTTTGCAAGAAGTAGTCATTATTGTAACGGGTCATGATAGTAAGTATAGCCATTACTTAAACATCCATCCATAAGTTTCATACCATTCACAATGATAGAAAAAATATCATTCTTTTTTGAAAATTCATAATTTTCATTGGCCAACTGGCCTACAGAGATGACATTCATAATAAAAGATGGACAGTAATGACAGTCATTCAAAATAACATTACAAGACTCAGAAACTAGCTTGATAACTTCCAATGCCAGGACTAGAACTTGGCTTCCATTTCCCAAATTCAAGAATTTTTCACCATCCTCGAATCTCCTACTAACTTGAATCCCTTGAAAGAATTGTAAATTTGAATAGGACTTTCGTGTTGCCCAGGTGCTACCAAGAGGAGGGTGAATTGGGTCTTTTGAAAAATTAAAGCAAGTAATGAGCAATTTAAAATCCTTTGTAAGTGGTAGGTGCTGTCATAGAATTATAAAATGTAGAAGCTAAACAAAGTCAGGAAGGCACAACACAAACACACTAAATTTATAGTGGTTCGGAGCAAACCTAGCTCCAACGTCCACTACCCAAGATACCACTTGGAATTTTCACTATATTCACACCCGAATACAGTAGGATTGTTTTACAAGATCACAATCCAAAATCTCTACACATTGGTTTTACGGGATCACCAAAGAAAACCCGACACCCTTTGGTTTTAACAGGCTCACCAAAGAAACCCAACTTGATTTTCACAGGATTACCAAGAACCTAACCCTTGGTTTTAATAAGGCTCACCAAAAATCTATTTGGTTTTTCAACCGGGCTCACCAATAACCCAACAATTCAAAGATTGAATTGAAAATAAATGTAACGAGAATGACAAACTCAATTTGTCAGATAAATACCGGTGCAGCTTGTTGGAAGTCCACTTGAATGAACATGAATGAGTTTTAATTACTTCAGTGGTTTTTTCCCAAAGTTGTTTCAAGCTTCAGATTGGAGTTGGTGAAGACTTGAAAGCTTGACTTGAATGCTCTTGTGCTCTTTTGCTGTTGGTTGGTTAGATATTTAATGAAGCTCTCTTTTCTTTGAAGAACTCTCTTAATTAATTACTTTAAGAAGGTCCAAATCCTTTAAATTTAAAGTCTTCCATCATCCCAAGGCAGTTCTAGCCATTGTAGACCATTGGGGAATGATTTTTGACTGTTGGAGCACTTTTTAGCATTCAAAAATAAATTCTGTAACTAGCCGTTGGATGCCTGAAGGCATCATTCGAGTCGGCTCGGATTCCTTCGAGTCGGCTCGGATCCTTCGAGTTGATGGGTCGAGTCACCAAATCTTCAACGCAGTCGGCTCTTTGTCTTAGAGCATAAAACATCACTCTGGTCGAGTCGGCTCTTTATAGCTCGGGTCGGCTCGAACTTGAATCTTGAAAATCTTGAACTCGATGAGTCGGCTCATTTCAGCTTGGGTCAGCTCTTCTTCTCAAGTTCGAAAAACTTTACTCTGGAAGAGTCGACTCGATGCAGTTCAAGTTGGCTCACTTTCTCAGGCTTTCAGAATTAGGTCTGGCAGAGTCGGCTCTTTTTGGTTCGGGTCGGCTCGTCTGGCTGTTCTCAAAAATCATTAGAAATTGGACTCTAGAGGAGTCTGCTCGAATTGATTCTAGTTGACTCGGATTCACTGGAGTCATCTTGCTTTCCATTGAGTCGGCTCGGATTGCTGCGATCCAGAATCCTTGCTGCATGCTAGCAGGCAGAGTCGACTCTTCATCACTTGGGGTCGGCTCGAGTATCTTCTTCAGGATTTTTATAAATGAACTTAAATAAAACTCTCACCAACTCTTTTACAATTTCACACAAACCAACTCAAACTAAAATTCATGGCACACATACACTCACAGAAGTAACCCTTTTAATTGATTTTTCTTAGCATGTTGATTGGGTTCTTCTTTACAAAAACATTAACAACACAACTCAACCAAGAAAACATAAGTGTAGGAGTTGAAGTTTGAACATGTTATTCATCGTACAAAAACTTGTCAAACACTTGAAGAGTTGTCAAAAATAAATGTACATGCTCCAATGTTTGGTTATCATCAAAATCACTTATGGGGTCAATAATTCGATATCCAAAACCTAATTAGTAGTATCACATATAGTGAAATTATAAGGTGTTATCATATAATTACCTTGTGCAACAATAGCTTGATGTTTTCTCTTTTTCGGGCTGTTCGGGTCAAGAGTAGCAAGGCATGTAGGATAGTTCCTCCTCCAATGACCCTGCTTCTTGCAAAAGAATCACTCTGCCTTACTCTGATCAGCGTTCTTCCTCGTTTGACTAGGCTCGACACTTTGCACCTTCTTGGATTTATTCTTTTTCTTTTTTCCTTTTTCAAAGGGATGACATCCTGTCGCACTGCCTTCCACTAGGTTCACCAACCCTTTATTGAGCTAATGATTTTTCTCATAGGTCTGTAGTAAACCCAACAAACCATGGTAGTTTACTACAGGCCTATTCAATCTATAGTGATCGAGAAAGTCCAAGTAGGAGGGAGGCAAGGAATTCAAAATCGCATCTTTTCCTAGCTGCTCATGCAAGGAAAATTTGAGCTTGCCTAAACTCTCAATCAACTCAATAATATACAGTACATGATCAGTGACTGATGCTTTATCATGCATCCGAGTGCTGAAAATGGTAGAGGAAATCCTGTACCACTCAACATCATCAGGTGTGCCAAAAGACTCCTTCAACTTTTGAAGGATCTCCTCTGGCTGGGCTTCCTCGAACCTGTGATTAAACTCATCATTCATTGCCACAAACATAATACATTGCACCATAGTACAGCTAGAGAGCCACTTCTGATAAGCATCCCTGACTATAGTACGGGCATTGGCAGTTGGTTCCTTAAGTGCAGGATCCATTATCATATATAGGATCCTTTCATACTCCGGAACTATTCTGAGTCTTTGATACCAGTTATTGAAGTTGGGACCCATAAGTTTGTCATTGTCAAGTAGTGACTGGAGTGACAAACTGGTAGACATAATTTGAAAGGGAAAACCCCAAAAAAAATATTAGTGTATGTGAATTATTAACATCCTAATAACATAGATTTTAGTCTAAAGGTTTCTCCCACTATTTTGTACAGACTGGTAGCCTCTACACTCCAATTCGAAGAATAACACTTACTCCTTAGTGGGTACTAGAATCCAATATATTACACATGAGCCCGACATTTAACCGACCAACCCATGTGCATCTAAATGTAGGTTCATAACCAATTACTTCTCGAAGCAATTTCTAGTAAATAATTTTTGCCCCAAGATGCCAATCAATCGACATTTGGGCCTCCAATTGAAGGTATTGGTTAGGTCCAAGCATTAACATGATCAAGTTCAATACTTCTAACTAACAAATGATCAAGCCCACTTTGGCTAGCTAACTTGACCACTTGTTAAGATAGTTGCACTGAGCCATCATATTATGAATGGCAATTCCACCAGCCTGATGACCACCCGATCTTTGGATCTGCAGATAATCACCCCACAAATAGACTCATTACCATCCATTTAATGGGAGGTTATGACTAGGTTATCCTATAACTTTGTCTTTTAAAGGAACTAATAATTTAGAAGATTTAATTCATTATGACACATTAAGAGAAGACATGGACCTAATCAATAAACCTCCCATATCTCATAGAGGGGTTCATGATCAATTGGTCCTTGGGCACCTAATAGCCAATCATGACTGATTAAGCTTAGTTGACATAGGTTAACTCGAATCAATAAGTTATCCAATCAATTATGGTTCACCACATTGGCCAGGTAAGTGAGATCAAGGGATTGGTTGCACCAAGTAAGCCTCTTGCCTTTGACACCAATCTTGAGTTAGCCAGGTAAGAGTTAGCCCCAAAGAACCTTGATCAAGATGCCAGACTTACTTTAGACACCAATTGGTTTACCATACTCAATTGGACTAACCTAAAGACTTGGGCACACCATGAAGCCAAAAATCAAGTACATTTAGATGTATGCACCGATCAAACTAACTAATTAGAGTGATCTATATAGTGAAGAGACCTAATACAATATTTGATTAGACTTATTATTGTCCAGGTGGCTTTTCCAAGAGGGGGGTGAATTAGAAATTTAAAAAGCTTAAGCAATTATGTACTCTTTGAAAATCCCTTGAAGTGTTGAGTGCTGCGATTGAAATAATTGAAAGCAGAAGCAAGATATAAAAAGAGTGCACAACATAAACACAAGAAATTTTATAGTGGTTCGGAGCAACCCAGCTCCTACATCCACTATCCAAGATTACCACTTGGGATATCTACTATATCCCCCACTGGAATACAATCGGATTGTTTTAACAGGCTCACAATCCAAACCTCTACACTTTGGTTTTTAAACTGAGCTCACCAAATAAACCCAACACTTGGTTTTAATAGGATCACCAAGAACCCAACACTTGGTTTTAACACAGGCTAACCAAGAACCTATTTGGTTTTTAAATCGGGTTCACCAATAATCCAACAATTCAAAATGAATTATAAAGAGAAAGCAACAGAATGGCAAAAAATTTTGTCGAATGGTTATCGATGCAGCTCAAGGGAAGCCCAATTGATTGCACTTCACTGCACTTGGTTGGCTTCTTCAACTTCTTCAATAAATGCTTCAAGATTTTGTTGGAAGTTGGTGAAGGCTTGAAGACTGCCTTGAATGCTCTTGCAGTGCTCTCTTGCTCACAAAGTAGCTTGGATATTCAATTTAGCATTTACTCATCATCTCTTACTTTTAAGTAGTTCAAATCCCTCAAATATATATTCTTGTACTCTTCTCAGATGATTTTAGCCATTGTAGATCATTGGGATGTGACATTTGACCATTGGAGCACTTTTTGGATTCAAATTCCAAGTTCTAGAACTAGCTGTTATAAGCCTAAAATCGATCTTCGAGTCGGCTTGGATTACTTGAGTCAGCTCGGATCCTTAGAGTAGTTATGGTTGAGTCGACTCGTTTCATTCTAGTTGGCTCGGTTGCACAGTATTCTGATTCCTCACTTTGTAAGAGTCGGCTTGCCTTGATTCTAGTCAACTCGAATCCTCAAGTGTTCAAAAATGTAATCTGGAAGAGTTGGTTCTTTCTCTTTAGTGTCAGCTCGATTGGCTATAGTTCTCAGAGCTCTTTTTCTAGACTTTGGAGGAGTCGGCTCGAACTTCTGAAGGGTTGGTTTGGATTTCTGACAGTACAATATAGTCGGCTCGGATTCCCTTCGGGTTGGCTCAGTTGTCTGATTCAAAAAATCATGAATTGGACGAGTCGGCTCTGTTCCCTTAGAGTCAGCTCGGATATCTGCATGCCAGAAATCTTCATGCATGCCATGTGCCAGAGTCGGCTCTTTTCTCTTCAAGTCAGCTTGGATGAATTCTTCAGTGAATTGTCAATTTTTCTCTAGAAATCATCCAGCAAGTCTTCAAAATTTCAAGATGCCTTCAAACTCTTCTAACCATATTTCTAAAGAATTTTAAGCTTGAAACATATCTAGAAGTAACCCATTTTCATGATTTTTACTTCACTTTTTCTTTGGATTCTTCTTTACATGAATAACTTACAACACAACTCATTTCAAAACTATGAATGTAGGAGTTGAAATTAAACAATGAAGTCATCCTACAAAAACTTGTAAAATACTTGAAGAGTTGTTAGTAAAACAAATGCATGCTCCAATATTTTGTTATCATCAAAATCACTTATGGGGTCAACAATCTCCTCCATTTTGATGATGACAAAATACTAGGCATGAAAAAATTCTTTACAATTACATGTATAACTGAATTTGAAAGTGAGCATTAACATATATCAGAGCTAATTATATTTGCAAGTGTTTTTTGTAAAAAAGAAACTATACAGTATCAGTATCAGTGTTAGTGCTTTTATATGTATCAGAGTGTTAAGACTAGCATTTTCACAAAGTATTAGAGCTATTAACGTATGCAAAGTATCAAAGCTCAATTTTGCAAAGTATCAGAAATGTATCAAAGTTGAAAAGTATCAGAGTTAATGCTTTAAGATCTTCAAGGTATGTGTGCAAGTTTTGAGAGCATAGAGCATGAACTAAAACCATTTAGATTCAACAATTTTTCTCCCCCTTTTTCTTTTATATTTATTATCTCTTTTCCTTTTTTACTTTTTCATGCAATTTTAAACATTCTCTCCCTCACTTGTTTTCCTAATTGACAAGCATCGCAAACATAATCAAAATTAACTTTAAATTTTGGCAAACCTTTGACTAAATTCTCTGAAATTAGTTTTGCTATAGTATCCATACTAGCATGTCCAAGTCGCCTATGCCATAGTAAACTTGATTCCTTGCTCTTGTCATTCATTGCTACAAGACTTGTGTTGCTTGACATAGCCAGATCATTAAGATCTACTACATAAATGTTACCAAGTCTATGTCCAATGAATTTAGTACTAGAGTCAAGTGGATCAACTACTATACACATTGATGACTTGAAGAAAACATTAAAACCAATGTCACACAGCTAACTAATACTCAAAAGATTATGTTTTAACTTTTTTACCAGTAACACATTTTTAATAAATATAGAAGGAGTAATTTTGATTTTATCAATACCGATTATCCTTCCTTTTCGATTATCACCAAATGTTACCATTCCACCATCTTTTTGTTCTAGGATGAAGAATTGATCAATATCACCCATCATGTGTCTTGAACAGTTGCTATCCAGATACCATCTTTTCTTTATATTTGTGGCTGCAGGACATCCCTGCAAAACAATCATATAATAGATTTAGGTATCCAAGCTTTCTTGGGTCCTTGCAAGTTAGTAGAAATGGTTCCTTTCGAAACCCAAACTTTCTTAATTTTTTTTTTTGTCATTATGTGTCAAATGACACTCAAATGCCTTATGACCAATGTTATTACAAGCATAGCATACAATCCTTGACTTTGAATAAAAAGTACGTGATAATGCAAATTTAGATCTAAATTGTTTTGAAGTAGTAAACTTAGGAGCATATGATGTAGATGCAGAAAATTTGTTTGAAATAGAGCCTTTGTAACCAAATCCAAATTTGTTATTTGTCTCTCTTTGATCTTTCAAAATTAATTCAAGCATATTGGAACTTAGGGTTAGTTTTTCAAGCAAAGGCTTGAGCTTTTAAACTTCTTTCTTTAAATCATCATTTTCATTTTGCAAACCTTTGTTTTTCTCAAGAAGCTCTTCTTTTTCAAATTGAGTGGTCTTAAGTTTTTCACAAACTAGGTATAATTTCCTTTGCAAAATCTTATTTCTTTCATCAAATTCATTTTTGTCTTTTTCAATTGTATCACAATGATTTTTCAAAGTTTTCATTTTCAAACCTACCTTTTTGTATTCTACTAATAATTTACAAAATGCATTATGCAATTCATCATATGTAAATTCTAAGTTAGGTTCAGAAATAGTTACCTCGTCTTCGAAACCCATAAGACAAATTTGTGCAGTCTTTGTTCCTTCTTCATCCTCTTCAATGGATGTAGATTCATCGCTGTCACTCTATGCTGCAAGCATTGCCTTCTTCTTCTTTCTAGTGATCATCTTTTTCTTTGCTTCAGGACAGTTAGGATGGATATGTCCCGGCTTCTTGCATCCATAGCAGATTGGAACTTGATCTTTATTTTTATCCTTCTCCTTTTCTTTGTCTTTTTCGCTTTCTTTCCCAAAGTCTCCTTTTCTAAATTGCTTCCTCCATCTATTTGTTTTTCTTTTGCCCATAAATCTTTTAGACTTTCTCATTACAAGGGCTATCTTATCATTTTCTAGATCATCATTATCTGATGAGTCTGAATCTTCATTCTTGTCCTCTTCTGTAGCTTTAAATGATATAGCTTTCTTTTTCTTTGCATCTTCATCAGTCCTTTGTTGCATGGCTAATTCATGTGTAATTAATGAACCCAGCAACTCATCAGTGGTAGAGTGTTCAAGTCCTTTGCCTCTTGAATAGCTGTCACCTTAGCTTCCCATTTATCTGGCAAGGATCTCAAAACTTTTTGGACAAGATCAGCATTAGTGTAAGTTCTACCAAGACTTTTGAGATCATTTATAATATCAGTAAAGTGAGTATATATAGTAGATATAGTCTCACTAGGATCCATCTTAAATAATTCATAGTTATGTACAAGAAGATTGATTTTTGATGTTTTAACTTGTGATGTGCCTTCATGTGTAATTTCTAGCATGTCCTAAATTTCTTTAACATAATTACAAGTTGAAATTCTATTAAACTCACTTGGATCCAAAGCACAATATAATAGATTCATAGCTTTGGCATTCAATTCAACTAGTTTCATATCATTTTCGTCCCATTCCTCTTCAGGTTTGGGAACCTCAACATCATTAACTCTAATAGTGGGTGTGTGAGGTCCTTTCAAGATAATTTTCTATAAATAAAAATCTACGGCTTGAATGTATATTTTCATTCTTGCCTTCCAGTATGTATAATTGGTTCCAGTGAAAAGTGGAGGTCGATTTGTGGATTGACCTTCGGCCAATAAGGTGCTCATGGGATGTGCCATCTATCTTTACTCTAAGTAAATTTCAGAGACTCTACTCTGATACCACTTATTGCCCAGGTGGCTTTCCAAGAGGGGGGGTGAATTGGGATTAAAAAACTTTTCATAATTATGTGCACTTTGAAATTCTTTTAGTGTTGTGGTGCAATATGCGATGCAGAAGTAAATAGTAAATGCAATAAGGCAAGATAAGCATGAACACAAACACAAAAAGATTTAGAGTGGTTCAGAGCGATCGGCTCCTACGTCCACTACCCAAGTACCACTTGGAATTTCTACTATATCTCCCAAGCGGAATACAGTCGGATTGTACTACCAGGCTCACAATCCAAACCTATACACTTTGGTTTTACCGGGATTACCAAAGAAACCCAAACTCCCTTTGGTTTTGAACAGGATCACCAAAGAAATCCTAACACTTGGTTTTATACCAAGATACCAAGAACCCAACTTAGGTTTTCACAAGGCTCACATAAAAACCTTCAACCCTCTCTTAAGACACAGCCCCTTGCTGTTCTTAGAGAGAAAACAAAGATAAAGAGAAATAAACAAGCAACTACAATAAATCAAGTTTATTTAAATGTCGCTAATGTAGATCAAGACGAAGCCTAGCTTTGAATGCTCATTAATTGCTCTTCAAGCTTCTTCTTTGCTTCTTCAATGAGTGGATTCAATGATGAAGTGAAGTTGGTGAAGCTTTGAATCCTAACTTGAAAGCTCTTGATGTAGGTTGGTGAAAGACTTGAAAGCTCTTCAATTTCTCAAGATAAATCAATAATAATGCTCTAATAATTATTTAATCCCTCAAAAGCAATCCCTTTTATAATTTTTCATGAGATATGGCTGTTGTAGGACATAGGGATTCGTGAAAGAGTTGTTGGAGATGAAATAGAATTCAAAATTCACTTTCAGCAACTAGCTGTTAAAGTATAGAAAATGGCTACTCGAGTCGGCTCGAGGTCCACGGGTCGGCTCAAAGTCTCAGATAGCCCAACCAGATTTCTATAAGAGTTGGCTATTCAAGCTGGAGTCAGCTCTTGCCTTCAATCAATTCAAAATAACAAATACCTAGAGTCAGCTCTTCAGGGCAGAGTCGGCTCGAAGTTTCAGTCACCAAAAATTCATAACTCTGGACGAGTTGGCTCTCGAGGCTCAAGTCGGCTCGAGTTCTCAGACTTCAGAAATATGAATTTTTTCATAAGTCAGCTCTTAGAACACATGTCGACTCTTGATCCATGAGTCAGCTCTTGCTAAAACTTCAATTGATGCTTCAAACTTCTCCAAAACTCTTTAACACTTGAATCAAACAAGAGCTAATCTACCTACTCTCAATTTTACAATTTTCCAGCCCTTTTTACAATATTACAAGATTGGTAAAATTAGGACTTTTATAAATTAAAGTTCATAAAAGTCTGTACATAATTGAATTACCTCTCAATCAATTTGAAAACTAATTTAAACTAAAGGTAATCAATTTCCTGCAAAAACTTCTCAAGTATTAGAATGAATTAGTATCAAATACATGCTCTAATATTTTGTGATCATCAAAATCATTCCAGGGGTCAACATATTGGGTCCACAAACTATGGCTCAGAATCTTAGGGTCGAAGATGAGGAGCTGGCTGCCTAGGATGTGTAGTAAAGGTAGGTCCAGGTTGAGGGGCAGGTTGAGATGTAGGTACAGGCTTAGGTCTAAGAGAAGCAAAAGCTGCAATGATAGTGGTTTCGAGCTGATCAAGTTGAAATTGAACTGTATCCATCTCTTCATGAAGCTTTTTCACCTCAGTGTTCAATGCAATAAATTTAGTAGCTTGGGCATTCACAAATGCTTTAGCAGAACCTCTAAGTCTACCAAACTCAAATCTAAGGATCCCGATGCCCTTGGTGTAGTCCTCCTCTATTCTTTTTCCTTGTTCCATGCTACCCATTTTGAAATTTACTTCTTTCAACTTAGCCCTAAATTCTTCAATACTTTTATCCATAAATTTTTTAATAGCTTCAATAGCTAACCTGATAGAGTCTGATAAGGGCTGTGTGTCAAGCTGAGAGGTAAGTCTAGATGACTCAAGTGAGTCAACCCTGGTGTGAAGCTCTCTGACCTCAGTGCTGAGCAGGTCTAGTATAGTGTCCACTGACTGGCAAAGCTCACCAAACATACTAGTCAAGGAACAAGTCAGTGTATCTGTTAGTGACTTCATCTACTGTGCAATAAACTCCTATGTCATTAAAATTCTAGTAGAATATGCTAATGGACCTGGAGCAATATGTGCTGGTGGAGAAGTAGGTAAGGGAGTCTCATAATTAATGTGAACTGTCTCCACAGCCTCAATGAAACTAGTAGGCTCAGTCTTCATAGTAGCTTGCTCAGGTATAGCAGTCTCAATAGCTGGCTCAGAAGTGGTGCCAAACTCAGTAAAAGCAGTAATGGGAACATCAAAAACATGCTTTGAAGGCTCTAATGTAGAGGGTGCAGCAGTATCAGAAGTGATCTCTCTAGGTATCTCTGCACTCTCATCATCATCATCATCATCCTCTGTGCTAGAAGCTCCTATGGCTCTTGCATCAGACCCTTTCTTCTTCCATACTCCTTCACTACAGACATATCTCATTCAAAGTAGAGATTTGGAAGAATAAGTGTCAGTGTGGTGAAGAGGCTTTCCATCTTCCCCTTCAAGATTGACTCTAGAGGCCTGAAATAACAATGTTAACACCATTCCATAGGGTAAGCATACCTTCACTTTCCTCACAGCCTCTTTCATCATCATAATCATAATATAAGGTAAATTTAATGACTCCCCCTCAATGATATGTTCCATAAAGCATAAGTCCTTTTCACTTACCCAATCAAACCATCCTATCCTCTAAAGAAAGATCCGACTAACAAAATTATAAAGCAATCTCATCTCTAAGGATAATGTATTTGCCATGACTGTTCCAGTTCCACTGACATCTTGGTGGGGGCACCAGAATCAGACATAGATTACTGGGCCCTATTTGGTTTACTTAGTCATGTGTCAAAGTTTTAAAAATTTTGTAATCAATTAAGATTGAGTCCTGTAATAAGTTGAGGTTAGTTGATTTGTCTCAACCCTAAACCTAGTCCAATACATTGAGTCTTATACATTAGTATGAGACTAGTATTAGTCCACTTCTTGTACAAGAGAGAAGGCTATACTATTTTGGAGTTCCACCAAACCTCATTCTTAAGCCAGAGGCAGTTACATCAGCTTAGAGGAGCTCAATTGACACCCAGGTGCCTTGATTCCTTCCAAATACCATTTCAGATGCTAGATTCCCTCCAGATGCTTTCGAAATATTCTATATGCCAGGAGTCCATGTTTTCCAGGTTATCCCAGCACTCTAGGCCTTCAAATTCAATCCCAGGAAGCAAGCCCAAGCAAGAAGAACCAAGATTCCCTTTTTATACCAGGAATATGCTAGCCCAGGGAACCAGGTGCCCCAACTTCCAGGAGGCTCGAGCCCATGCATCCTTGGCCCATGGCCGACCTCCCCTTGCTGCCCTAAAGCCCAACACACCATTCAAAGAGGGATTAGGCATCCAAAGATGTTGACCAAGTCCAAGCCTAAGTGAATAAGGAGAAGACTAATCCTACTCTAACCTAGTTGGGATTCCTAATCCTTTTAAGCCTTGTAATTCTAACCTAGCTAGGAAAGGACATGTAGTCTAACTAGGAAGAGGATTTGTAAACTAAGTGTAACCCTAGTTAGAGAGGGCATGGGAACTCTATAAATACCCCACCCCTTTCCCTCTTGTAATCAACTTTTTCTTATGAATACAACCTAGCTAAAATTTTGAGTAATTACATTGTGTTTGGTGTTCTAGTATTGGTTCTCTTATTTTTGTGTGCTCTCCTTGTATCCCTTGGTCGAACCCCCACTACCCAAGCTTTTCTCTACATCCCGAGAGATCAACCATGTCTAGAGGAAGATGCCTTAGCTGCTGCCCCAGTCAAGCAACTGCTTCTTCCCCTGGATGCCCACACCTAAATCTAGTTTCTTACAATTCTAAACCCTAGTTTTTATTCCTTTATTTAATTGCTTTTTTGATTGACCCTTGATTCTTGTAGGATCCCTGAGGTGTTTCACCTCCTCAGAGGAGGCTTTCCTTGCCATCAGACTGGGTCCAGATCAGCCATTTGATTTAAGGAACTGAAGCTTCTTCTTCCAGGCTCCAATCAGAGTGTGAGTGATCCTTTCCACTGCAAAGTTTTCAATCTCTAAGTGGTAAGAAACCTTCCCTTCTCTTGATATCTATTTTGACGAAGATAAACTATCCTAATCTGGATGTTTTTCAATTCTCGAGTCCTTGTTATTTAATATTTTGCATGAGTTATACTGCGATACGATGATTCTTTGCATTACTTTTATTCCTGCTAGTTCTTACTTTATTTTGGTAGTTTAGCCTACAAATTAAATTATAAAAAATAAAAAAAAGTTACTTTACTATTTTTTCTATATTATTAGCAATCTTAGAGTCATCCTGCATCAGTTTGGTATCAGAGCGGGTTTAGGATAGTTTTATTTGCTTTGTATTCACAAACCTTAATTTTTGCATCCTGTCCACTGCATTAGGTGCCTGTTTTGTATCTGATTTCAACCATCTAAAAGTTTTATTTTTTTGTACAATTTGCAAGAATTGCTCTTTGTCATGTCCTTTATTTTATCAAAACTTTTAATTAATTTTATAGAAAACTTAAATCATTAAAATTTGGCATATTAGAAACCCTAATAGAATCTTGAAAATCTCTGTAGCAGTCCAAAGACTCTAAGATTTGTATCATCATTTGATTTTTTTTCTAAATGATATTTGGCAGGTATCATCAGCACCATCCATCCCATGCTCCAGGATTTTTTTGAATTTTTTCTGCATCGGTAACTATGTCAAATTTTGCATCAACTAAAACCCTAATTCTTTAATTTCTGCTGATTTTGCACCTGACTAACTCAAACCTAATTAACTTCCAAAACCCCCAATCCCAAGCCAAACTTTGTTTGATAACCCTAATTAACTTAAACTTAACTTGACATCTCATAAATTAATATAAAAATATTATATTTTCTGTTGTGTTTTAGTTTGCATCAGGACCATTGAATGTTCATCATCTTTTAATCTAATCTTAAGAGCAATCAATATAATATCAACGCAAGAGGTCATTACTTGTCCTGGGCCCAAAATAACCACCCAGCATTTCCACCCAAGCCTTGATTATAATAAATTAGACTTAATTTGCCCTAGTGGGCTAGGTGACACCCAACAGGTCGGGTCCGAATCGTGTGGGCCAACTAGTGCATTTAATTTTTTAGCTACTTCTGAAAGCTGGTGTCTAAGGCTGGGGGTCCAGAGTCAAACAACCTAAGTGGTGTTGTGGTTTTTAATTGGGTCCCTGTGAGAGCAGCGGGGGCCTCCCACACTCCCGCCCCCTACCTGGCCAGTGGAAGGATTAGCTACTAGATTAGGTGTAAGTTGAGCTGACCCACCCAGTTTTGGCTCTAGGTTTAGGAAACCCTAGACTATACTAGTTTTTTCTTTTCTTTTTATTGCTTGGCTGCATCATTCCACTTTGATTGTTTGATTTGTTGCATGACCACTAGATTAGGAACCCAATACCAAAAGTCCAAACCTCAACCTAGCCTAACTATGGATTCCAATTTTAAGGCCATCATGAACCAGCTTGCCCAATTAACTACCCAAATGAACCAAGCCAATACCAAATCCCAAGCCAAGCTTGCCCGAATAGACCATAGGTTTGACCAATCCGATGCCCAAATTAATGCTAAACTTGACAAAACCCAAGATCAGTTAGCCCAATTGACCCAATCCCAAAGCCAAATGAACCAAAGATTCAACCAGATGACCTAATCGACTAATCAAACAACTCATGGAACAAATCCTATAACCTATAAGCCCATAACCTATACACCCAATACTTACGAACCCATAACCTTTAGTCAGCCCAAACCCAATAAGGTTACTACCCCTAGATATGAACCCAGTGTTAGTCCACTTTTCTATAGTTAGAACCCTAGTATTAGTAAAGAACCCTCTAGTCAACCCATCCCTGCTACCCTAGTTAATAGTCAATTTTTCATTAGCCAAACCTCTCTTACCACCCCATTGGTCCACCAAGAAGACATTAAAGAGGAGATATATGAGGCTGACCCAAGCTTAGTGGACGAGTATGAGGAGGAAGAAGAGGAGTTCCCCATATAAGACTTAGAGTTAGTTGAATCAATAGATACCCAGGTAGAAGTCATCCTATAATCAGTTAACCCTAACCATACCCACATAGAAGACCACCCAACATTAGTTGAACCTGACCACACCCAAGTTGAACCTATAGTGGAAGAATCATTAGAGGAAGAAACCCATGACCCTGTGACTGCAACTCTACCTGAGGAAACTTTAGAAGAGGACCCAATTATAGAGCCTAGTCCTAAATTTCTTGAACCAGATGACTTTATTAAGGATTTGGCTTATCAGTACCCTTAGGAAGAATCCCATCCTGTAGTTCCCATTGACGATCTCTTCCCTAAGATTAGTGAACCATTATTCCATACTATAAATCCTGTAGGTACCCATCAACCCCATAAGGTAAATCTCATTAGTATAGGACTCATCCCTGAAACACCTTCTTATATGTGGTCTACTTGATTAACCCCGAACCCTTTTTCAATCAGACTAACCCTGAATCCACCTCATATTTTCTACCTTTTCATGAATTTTCTTATATTTCTCTAACCATTCATTTGCATTTTATAGAAGTAAGCATACTGCATTCATACATTGTGCATGTTAGGTTTGCATCTTACTTCTCGCATACCCTTTGGCATTTAGTAGGCATACATAATAAATCTTAATGAGCAAACCATTCTAGGGTAAAATCTAGAGAGTCTATAGTGTGTTAGGTTAGATCCTAGAAAGTCCAATAAAATTTCTATCGATAGGAAAGTTTAATCGAGTCTAATAGGTATTAGTTGAGTCCAATAAAATTCACAATCCTAAATCACATATCTACACGTACACTAGCCTTTGCACAGAATATGCATCATTAAATTAGTCAAGAGATGAACATAATTAATGAACTAAATAACAACTTGTCTAATTCCCAAAAGAAAGATGAAGAGTTTTTGCAGAGGATTTTGTGCTTGTAAAGGAATTTTTAGCTCACAAAGATGGCCCAACCAAAATAATGAAGAGTTGGATCTAATGCCTATGTGCTTGAGTTACCACCCGACTTAGGTATTAGTTCCACCTTCAACATCTCAGATCTTATAGAGTATAGGGAGCCAGCAGCGATTCCCAGCGAGCCTTTTGGACCTATCCCTTCCATTAAGAGTGAGCCTGCCCTAGAGTGTCCACCAACCAATTGGCCAAATAGTGAGGAAAAGATTATAGAATCCTGGATGATCAAGCCATATATATCCGAAATAGAGACTATCAGAGGTATTTGGTCTGGTGGCAAGGTCGGCCGAAATCTGAGGACTCGTAGATCACCGGTGAGGATCTGCAGTGCCTCAACCCAAACCTACTCGAGCACTATGAGAGCCAAGTTATCCCATACTCGACAGGGTCGAGTTCCTCCCACCTCGGGAGAATTGGTGGGGGCACCAGAATCGGACACAGATAACTGGGCCCTATTTAGTTTACTTAGTTATATGTCAAAGTTTTGATAATTTTGTAATCAATTAAGATTGAGTCCTGTAATAAGTTAAGGTTATTTGATTTGTCTCAACCCTCAACCTAGTCCTATACATCAGTATGAGTCTAGTATGAGTCCACTTCTTGTATAAGAGAGGAGGCTACACTATTTTGGAGTTCCACCAGACCTCATTCTGGAGCCAGAGATAATTACATCAGCTTAGGGGAGCTCAATTGACACCCAGGTGCTCTGATTCCCTCCAAATACATTTCAGATACCAAATTCCCTCTAGATGCTTTCGAAATATTTCATATGCTAAGACTCCATGTTTTCCAGGTTATCCTAGCACTCCAAGCCTTCAAATTCAAGCCCAAGAAGCAAGTCCAAGCAAGAAGAACCAAGATTTCCTTTTGATACCGGGAATATGCTAGCCTAGGGAACCAGGCGCCCCAGCTTCCAAGAGGCCCAAGCCCATACATCCTTAGCCCATGGCCGACCTTCCCTTGCTGCCCTAAAGCCCAACACGCCATTCAAAGAGGGATTAGGCATCCAAAGATGTTGACCAAGTCCAAGCCTAAGTGAAATAGGAGAAGACTAATCCTATTCTAACCTGGTTGGGATTCCTAATCCTTTTAAGCCTTATAATTCTAACCTAGCTAGGAAAGGACATGTAGTTTAACTAGGAAGAGGACTTGTAACCTAAGTGTAACCCTAGTTAGAGAGGGCATGAGAACTTTATAAATACCCCACCCCTCCCCCTCTTGTAATCAACTTTTTCTTATGAATACAACCTAGCTGAAATTTTGAGTAATTGCCTTATGTTTGGTGTTCTAGTATTGGTTCTCTTATTTTTGTGTGCTCTCCTTGTGTCCCTTGGTTGAACCCCCGCTGCCCTAGCTTTTCTATGCATCCCGAGAGATCAGCCATGTCCAGAGGAAGACACCCTAGCTGCTGCCCCAATCAAGCAACTGCTTCTTCCCCATGACGCCCACACCTTAACCTAGTTTCTTTCAATTCTATACCCTAGTTTTTATTCCTTTATTTAATTGCTGTTTTGATTGATGCCTAATGCTTGTAGGATCCCCGAGGTGTTTCACCTTCTCAGAGGAGGCTTTCCTTGCCTTTAGATCGGGTCTATATCAGCCATCTGATTCAAGGAACTGAAGCTTCTTCTTCCAGGCTCTAATCAGAGTGTGAGTGATCCTTTCCACTATAAAGTTTTCAATCTCTGACTGGTAAGAAACCTTCCCTTCTCTTGATATCTATTTTGATGAAGATAAATTATCCTAATTTGAGAGTTTCTCAATTCTCGGGTCCTATTATTTAATATTTTGCATGAGTTGTACTGCGATACGATGATTTTTTGCATTGCTTTTATTCCTGCTAGTTTTTACTTTATTTTGGAAGTTTAGCCTATAAATTAAATTATAAAAAATATAAAAAAACTTGTTTACTATTTTTCTTGCATTTTTAGAAATCTTAGAGTTATCCCGCATCACATCTGTCCTCCCAAGAATAGTTCTTAGGGTCTTTTCTTTGTCCTTTAGCACTAGATGTTTAGACCCTTTAGTTGCCATTTCTAACAGACCGCTCAACCTTTCTTCAGAATTAATTATCCTCTTGCCCTTGACTGTGGATTCAATGTGTTGTGCCTCTAGTCTTAGGTTTTCATAAAATGTTCTAACTAGGGTAGGATAAGTAGACACATTCATTGAACAAAAGAAACTCCATCCAAGTTCTTCAATGAAATCACCAATTTTCAGCCCTAAATCCTTGAGAAAATAGAAAATAATCCTTCGACCACTTGTTACTAAGCAATTAGACATGGAAGTTACTTGCCTCGGAGGAGCAGTGGCCAATTCCCTTTCTTCTTGGATTTCATACTGTTCTTCTCTCTCCACTTCCGAGTCGGCTCCTCATGCCGACGCTTAGTCCTTCTTTCAATCTCAGTAAATGGAGCATCCCTTTTTGACCTTTTTCCAACAGCCATTATTGGTGCCATTGCAAGAATTGGGAGAAATTGGAAGATTGGAGCTCTAGGAAGATGATTTCTGAGATTTTGGAGGAGGTTTTGAGTGGAGTTCTAAGGTTTAGAGCGAGAACAAAAGATAGAAAAATTTGGAAAAGGCTCTATTAAAAAATAGTTTTCCCGATATCCGAGTCGGCTCGACTAACCCTAAAATTGTTCAAGTCAGCTCGACTAGACCAAAAATAGAAACAATGGTAATTCAAGTTGGCTCGACCTGAGCATAATTGCCCGAGTCAACTCAAATAGAAACTTTCCACAAAAGTTAAAAATTAATAAAAAATGATAATAAATTCTAGAAAATTGCATGGAAAGGTGCTCAAAGATATTGAATTGATGTAGGAGGTTCTCTAGATATTTTTTTCTTAATTTTGAAGAGATTAGGTTTGGAAAATCTAAAAGGGATCACAAAGACCTAATTCTCCTCTAATCATCTCAAATCTATCCTGATTGAGTGACTTAGCGAAAATGTTAGCAAGTTGGCTCTCAGTAAGGATGAATTCTAGTTCAATGTCACCATTCAAAACATGATCTCTAATAAAATGGTGTATAATCTCTATGTGCTTAATCCTTGAGTGATGAATTGGAGTTTTTGTTAAATTTATAGCACTTGTGTTACATATTTGATAAAAATCTTAAATTATGTAACACCAAAGTTTTCTAGTTATTGTTTAATCCATAACACTTGTGCACAACAACTTTCTGTAGCAACATACTCTACCTCAGCAATAGTTAGTGCTACCGAGTTTTGTTTCTTACAGTGCCATGAGATTAAATTCAACCCTAGAAATTGGCATGTGCCTCTAGTACTTTTTTTATCAATTTTACAACCAGCATAATCAGCATCCAAAAATCCAATTAAATTCAATGAAGAATGTTTTGAAAACCATACACCTAGATTGCTTGTTCCTTTTAGATATTTTATGATTCTTTTAACAGCAAGCATATATGTTTCTTTAGGATTAGATTGGAATCTAGCATATACACATACACTAAACGAGATATCAGGTCTACTTGTATTTAAGTATAATAAGGATCCGATCATACCTTTATAGAGCTTTTGATCAATGTTGGATCTATCTACATCTTTATCCAATCTGTAGGTTGGGCTCATGGGTGTGTTCATTTATTTGCTTGACTCCATTCCAAATTTTTTGATTATTTCTTTGGTGTACTTGGCTTGGTTAATGAAGATTTCTTCCTTTGTTTGTTTCATTTGAAGTCCAAGGAAGTAGTTAAGTTCACCCATTATGCTCATTTCAAATTCTCCCTGTATTTACTTAGCAAATTCTCTACAAAGAGTTTCATTTGTTGCACCAAGTATAATATCATCAACATAAATTTGTATAACTAATAAATCAATATCTTTCTTCTTGATAAAAAGAGTTTTATCAACATTTCCTCTTGAAAAATTATTTTAAATCAAGAAGGTGCTAAGTCTATCATACCAGGCTCTAGGTGCTTGTTTTAAACCATATAATGCTTTATTGAGTTTAAAACATGATTTGGTAAAGCATGATTTTCAAAACCTAGTGCTTGTTCTACAAAAACTTGTTCAGATATGAAACCATTCAAGAATGCACTTTTCACATCCATTGGAAAAAGTTTAAAATTCATGTAGCAAGCAAATGCAAGAAGTAACCTAATGGCTTCTAGTCTTGCTACAGGTGCATATGTTTCATCAAAATCTATACCTTCTTCTTGGTTATATCCCTTAGCTACCAGTCTAGCTTTGTTTCTAATTATATTTCCTTGTTCATCTAACTTGTTTCTATAGACCCATTTGGTTTCTATGATGGGATGGTCTGATGGTCTTTCAACTAAAGTCAATACTTTATTTCTTTCAAACTGATTTAGTTCTTCATACATGGCCATCATCCAGTTTGGATCATATTCAACTTCTTCTAAGATATGAGGTTCTATTTGTGATACAAAGGCTAGGAAATCATGTGTATCTCTATGTGATGACCTAGTCCTAATACCTTGTCAAGGATCACCAATAATTAATTCTCTTGGATGAGAAGTTACGTACCTCCATTCCTTTGGTAGATCAGCATGATCCTTACTTACCATTTCTTCTCCTTCTTGAGTTAGTCTTTTTTGTATGCTCATGTCTTCCATTTCTTTTTGAATTGTACCTACATCATTGTCTATGCACTCTTCTTTCTTAGAAGATGAGGGGTTAGTTTTATCAAAAATAACATGCATAGATTCTTCTACAGTAAGAGTTCTTTTGTTAAATACTCTATATGCTTTGCTATGTAATGAATAACCAAGGAAAATTACTTCATCTAATTTAGCATCAAATTTTCCTAAATTATCTTTACCATTGTTAAGCATAAAGCATTTACAACCAAATACATGAAAGTAATTAATGTTGGGTTTCTTTTCATTCCAAAGCTCATAGGGGGTTTTTTTCATAGTAGGATGAATCAAAACGCTGTTCAAGATATAACAAGTAGTGTTCACCTCTTCTATCCAAAAGTACCTTGGAAGATTGCCTTCACATAATATTGTTTGGGCCATCTCTTCCAAAGTCCTATTTTTCCTCTCTACAACACCATTTTGTTGTGGTGTCCTAGGAGTGGAGAAGTTGTGATCAATGCCATTTTCTACGTAATAATCATCGAAAAACTGATTTTCAAATTCGGTACCGTGATCACTCTTAATTGACACTATTGAAAGATTTTTCTGATTAGAAGCTTTTTTATAAAATTTTCGAAAGACTTTAAAAGTTTCATCTTTATGAGCGATAAACAAAATCCAAGTAAATCTAAAAAAATCATCTACTATCACAAAAGCATATTTCATATCACCTAGGCTGGTGGTCCTAGTTGGTCCAAATAAGTCCATGTGAAGTAACTCAAGAGGTCTAGTAGTTGAAATCATATTTTTGGATTTAAAACTCCTCTATTTTATTTATCCATTTGGCATGCATCACAAACATGATTAAGATCTACTTTAAATTTAGGCATGCCTCTAACTAGATTCTTGGAAATTAACTTGGCAATAGTATGCATGCTATCATGACCTAATCATCTATGACAAAGTAAGCAAGACTCCTTGGTCTTAGCATTTATTGCAACTAGACTAGAGCTACTAGACATGGCAAGATCATTAAGGTCTACCACATAAATATTTTCAAGTCTATGTCCAATGAACTTACTACTAGAATCAAGAGAGTTTGTTAAAATACACATAGATGATTCAAAAACAACCTTGAAGCCTTTATCACATAATTGATTAATGCTTAACAAATTATGCTTCAATTTGTCTACTAGCAATACATTTTCAATAAAAGTACAGGAGGTTATTTTGATCTTACCGATTTTGATTATTTTTTCCTTGCCATTGTCTCCAAAGGTAACCATACCTCCTTCTTTCACCTCTATGGTGATAAATTGATCCTTGTCACCCGTCATATGCCTTGAATAGCCACTGTCAAGATACCATCTTTTCTTCAATTTTTGGGTTGCAAGGCATTCCTGCAAGATAATTAAGAAGTTCTTTTAGGTACCCAAGCTAACTTGGATCCTTGCAGGTTAGCGGAGGTGGTTCTTTTGGGAACCCAAATCTTTTTAATCCTATTCTTGGAATATGTATTTTTCTTTAATGAATTACATTGAAAGAATTTATGTCCAACTCCATGACATGCATAACATATAATTTTAGAATTATGAAAAGATGTACGAATTGAAGTTCTAGATGTTAATGCAAATGTAGATATAACAAATTTTCTATTTGTAACCTTAGCTACATACATTGAAGGTCTAGCAATGAATGCAGAAGGATTAGATACAAAAGCTTCTTGAGATATTGATTTTGAAACATAAACTTTTGGTGTCACAAAAGTAGTAGCTGAAATTCCATTTGAAATTAAAGAATTGAAACCAATTCTAGCTTTATTTCCAGAAATTCTTTGATCTTTTAAAATTAACTCAAGCATATTTGAACATAAGGTTAGTTTTTCAACTAGTGGCTTGAGTTTTTCAACCTCCTTTTTTAAGTCATTATTTTCAACAGTTAAAGCTTTATTCTTGTCAAGACATGCATTGTTTTCAATTTCCAAAGCTTTGTATTTTTCAAAAAAGACATATAAATCATTGATATTCTTTAAAGTTCTTATCTTTCTCCAGCCTTTTTGAATTCAGATAGTAGATCATGAAAAGTAGAATTCAATTCATCAAAAGTAAATTCTAATTAAGGTTTGGGGGATGTTACCTTGTCTTCGAGACCCATTAGACATAAGTTAACAGTTTTTGTGGTCTCTTCTTCTTCGGATGAAGTCGACTCCTCGTTGTCGCTCCATGTAGCAACCATAGCTTTTTTTTTTCTTCTTCTTGAAAGATTTCTTTAACAAAGGAAAGTCGGGATGAATGTGCCCTGGTTTCTTACATTCATAGCATGTGGGCACTTGTTCTTTTTATTTTTCTCTATCCTTGTCCTTGTCCTTGGAGTGCTCACCACGTTTATCGAATTTTCTATAGTATCTTCTTTTTTTCTTTCTCATAAACCTTCTAAATCTCCTCACCGCCATAGCAATATCTTTGTCTTCTAGATCATCTTCGGAGGAGGTGCAATCATCTTTCAATTCCTCATCTTTCTTACAATCTAATACAGCTTTGAAGACTATTATTTTATTCTTCTTCTGATCATCATCAGTCCTATGTTGCATGGCAAGTACATGAGTGATGAGTGAACCCATTAATTCATCCAAAGGTAAGGCATTTAGATCTTCCACTTCCTGGATGGCAGTCACTTTAGGGTCCCACTTGTCTGGAAGTGATCAGAGGATCTTTGGTGGGGGAATCAGAATCAGACATAGATTACTGGGCCCTATTTGGTTTACTTAGTCATGTGTCAATGTTTTGAAAATTTTGTAATCAATTAAGATTGAGTCCTGTAATAAGTTGAGGTTAGTTGATTTGTCTCAACCCTCAACCTAGTCCAGTACATTGAGTCCTGTACATCAGAATGAGTCTAGTATGAGTCCACTTCCTATATAATTGAGGAGGCTACACTATTTTGGAGTTCCACCAGACCTCATTCTGGAGTGAGAGACAGTTATATCAGCATAGGGAAGCTCAATTGACATCTAGGTACCTTGATTTCCTCTAAATACCATTTCAGATGCCAAATTCCCTCCAGATGCTTCTGAAATATTCTATATGTCAAGAGTCCATGTTTCTCAGGTTATCCCAGCACTCCAGGCCTTCAAATTCAAGCCCAGGAAGCAAGCCCAAGCAAGAAGAACCAAGATTCCCTTTTGATACTGGGAATATGCTAGCCCAGGGAACCAGGTGCCCTAGCTTCCAGGAGGCCCAAGCCCATGCATCCTTGGCCCATGGCTGACCTCCCTTTGCTACCCTAAAGCCCAACATGCCATTCAAAGAGGGATTTGGCATCCAAAGATGTTGACCAAGTCCAAGCCTAAGTGAAGAAGGAGAAGACTAATCCTATTCTAACCTAGTTGGAATTCCTAATCCTTTTAAGCCTTGTAATTCTAACCTATCTAGGAAAGGACATGTAGTCTAACTAGGAAGAGGACTTGTAACCGAAGTGTAACCCTAGTTAGAGAGGGCATGGGAACTCTATAAATACCCCACCCCTCCCCCTCTTGTAATCAACTTTTTCTTATGAATACAACCTAGCTGAAATTTTGAGTAATTGCCTTGTGTTTGGTGTTCTATTATTGGTTCTCTTATTTTTGTGTGCTCTCCTTGTATCCCTTGGTCGAACCCCTGCTGCCCTAGTTTCCCTCTACATCCCGACAGATCAGCCATGTCCAAAGGAAGACGCCGTAGCTGCTGCCCCAGTCAAGCAACTGCTTCTTCCCCAGGATGCCCACACCTAAACCTAGTTTCTTTCAATTCTAAACCCTAGTTACTATTCCTTTGTTTAATTGCTGTTTTTATTGACCCATGATGCTTGTAGGATCCCCGAGGTATTTCACCTCCTTAGAGGAGGATTTCCTTGTCTTCAGACCAGGTCCAGATCAGCCATCTGATTCAAGGAATTGAAGCTTCTTCTTCCAGGCTCCAATTAGAGTGTGAGTGATCCTTTCCACTGCAAAGTTTTCAGTCTCTGACTGGTAAGAAACCTTCCCTTCTCTTGATATCTATTTTGATGAAGATAAACTATCCTAATCTTGGAGTTTCTTATTTCTTGGGTCCTGGTTATTTAATATTTTGCATGAGTTATACTGCGATACGATGATTCTTTGCATTGCTTTTATTCCTGCTAGTTCTTACTTTATTTCAAGAGTTTAGCCTATAAATTAAATTATGTAAAATATAAAAAAATAGTTTACCATTTTTCCTGCATCTTTAGCAATCTTAGAGTCATCCTGCATCAATCTTTTATACTAAGTCAGCATTTGAATAAACCCTGCCAAGACTTTTCAAACCATTAATAATATTTGTAAAGCGATTAAATATGGTAGAGATAGTTTCAGTTGGATCCATTTTGAAAAGTTCATAACTATATACAAAAAGATTAATTTTTGAAGTCTTCACTTGGAAAGTTCCTCCGTGGGTCACTTTGAGTTTGTCCCAAATTTTCTTTGCAAAAGAGCAAGTGGAAATTCGATAGAACTCGTTAGCATCCAAAGCACAATATAATAAATTCATTGCTTTGGCATTTAATTTCCCCATCTTCATGTCATGTTTATCCCAATCCTCTTTGTGCTTTGGGACATCCACGCCATTACTTTTGATCATGGGAATATGTGGCCCTTTTAGAATGACCTTCCATAATTAAAAATCAACAGCTTGAATATAGATTTTCATTCTAGCTTTTCAATATGAGTAATTTATGCCAGTGAAGAGTGGAGGTCTATTAGAAGATTGACCTTCAATTAAGGATGTACTCATGGGATGAGCCATCAATCTTTACTTTAAATATATTCAGAGACACTGCTTTGATACCAGTTATTGCCCAGGTGGCTTTTCCAAGAGGGGGGTAAATTGGGAATTTAAAAAGTTTAAGCAATTATATGCTCTTTGAAAATCCCTTAAAGTGTTGAGTACTATGATTAAAATAATTGAAAGCAGAAGCAAGATATAAAAAGAATGCACAACATAAACACAGAAAATTTTATAGTGGTTCGGAGCAACCCAGCTCCAACATCCACTACCCAAGATTATCACTCAGGATTTCCACTATATCCTCCACTAGAATATAGTCGGATTGTTTTAACAGGCTCATAATCCAAACCTCTACATTTTGGTTTTTAAACCGGGCTTACCAAAGAAATCCAATAGTTGGTTTTAACAGGATCACCAAGAACCCAACACATGGTTTTAACACAGGCAAACCAAGAACCTATTTGGTTTTTAAACCGGGCTCACCAATAACCCAATAATTCAAAAAGAATTGTAAAGAAAAAGCAACAAAATGACAAACAAATTTTGTCGAATGTTTACCGATGCAGCTCAAGAGAAGCCCAATTGATTACACTTCCGTGCACTTGGTTGGCTTCTTCAACTTCTTCAATAAATGCTTCAAGCTTTTGTTGGAGGTTGGTGAAGGCTTGAAGATTGTCTTGAATGCTCTTGCAGTGCTCTCTTGCTCACAAAGTAGCTTGGATATTCAATTTAGCATTTACTCATCATCTCTTACTTCTAAGTAGTTAAAATCCCATAAATATATATTCTTGTACTATTCTCAGATGATTTTAGTCATTGTAGACCATTGGGATGTGACATTTAACCGTTGAAGCACTTTTTGGATTACAATTCTAAGTTCTGGAACTAGTCATTATAAGACTGAAATCGACCTTCGAGTCGGCTCGGATTACTCAAGTCGGCTCAGATCCTTAGAGTTGTTCTGGTTGAGTCGACTTGCTTCATTCTAGTTGGCTCAATTACATAGTGTTTTGATTCTTCAATCTGTAAGAGTCGGCTCGCCTTGATTCTAGTTGACTCGGATCCTCAGGCATTCAAAAATGTAGTCTGGAAGAGTCAGCTCTTTTTTTTAGAGTTGGCTCGGTTGGCTGTAGTTCTCAGAGATCTTTTTTTGGACTCTAGAGGAGTCGGCTCGAACTTTTAAGGGTCGGCTCGGATGTCCGACAGTATAATGTAGTCATTTCGGATTCCATTTCAGTCGGCTCAGTGTCTGATTTAGAAAATCATGAACTGGACGAGTCAGCTTGGGTCTCTTAGAGTTGGCTCGGATATCTGCATGCCAGAAATCTTCATGCGTGCCATGCACCAGAGTCGGCTCTCTTCTCTTCGAGTTAGCTCAGATGAATTCTTCAGTGAATTGTCAGTTTTTCTCCAGAAATCATCCAGCAAGTCTTCAAAGTTTCAAGATGCCTTCAAACTCTTCTAACCATATTTTTAAGGAATTTTAAGCTTGAAACACATCTAGAAGTAACCCATTTTCATGATTTTTACTTCACTGTTTCTTTGGGTTCTTTTTTACATGAATCATTTACAACACAACTCATTTCAAAACAAGAAATGTAGGAGTTGAAATTAATTAATGAGGTCATCCTACAAAAACTTGTAAAACACTTGAAGAGTTGTTAGTAAAACAAATGCATGCTCCAATATTTTGTTATCATCAAAATCACTTATGGGGTCGACACTTATTCTCTATTTAATCCATTTCATCTAAAGTTAGGTATAACCCAATTAAGGACTTAATCATAGTTAACCCAATTAATCTAAGGTTATGATCATGTCTTAAGATTTTGAATCACATTCCTAAATCTTAAAAGGTTATTAGACAACTTAATTTATAACTAAGTTTTTCAATTCTAATTGAAACATTTTCAATTGATCACTTATTATTTGAAACAATTTCAAATATATGAAACAATTTTACAAAAACTCAAAGATTTTCACAAAACTTTTTAGTGAATTTAGATCATATCACTGTATTTGATCATGTCTAAACAAATTAAAGATCTAACATACAAGATTAAAACTATTTTAATCTTCTAAACCTTTCACTTTTTTTTTTTCATAAGATCATGACGCAAGCGGCACCCCTACACACCATAGGAGACCCCATTGAATGGGAAGAGAGGGTCTTTAAATCCTACTTCTCTCCTATGACCTGACAGCCATGGTGAATTCACTTTAATCCAAGTACTTCCTGAAAAGAAACTAAAATTTCATATCTACTTATTAAATAATTATACAAATGAACCTGGCTTAGATACCACTATAAGGAAACATTATGTAGGCAATAGTCATGCAACTTTAACATTTTTTCAACCTTTCATCACAGCGAAAGACCAAACTAATCATATTAATTAACATATAATATTAGTGCATTTATAGTATAGGCCTACAAATAGGGTCATGTATGAATATTAACAAGCAAATGAAAGGAAACATAAGCACACAAAGTCATGCATCACATAGAACCACTCTATGTTCGATGTACATGCTAAAGCACACTTCTTTAGCAAACACACCAAGAACCTTACCTTTAATATGATGTGACATTTACCTGGTTAAGGAAAAGCACACCAAGGAAGACAATCACTCTAAAAGCCACACACGTGTCCGGCCTCTATAGGTAATTCACACTGGAGTTCTTCCTTAATCTTCTTCCTTTGAAGTGCTAGCTTCATCGAAATGAAATGGCTTATGGACTCTTCTTCTTCTTCTTCTTCTTCTTTGCCGGGACACTCCAAGAGATGAAGTACTATGGAGGATTTAGGAAATGCACTCAAGAACCCTTCCCAAGACACTCTACCTAAGCCTAGAACACTAGGCAGCACACATCCAAACCCAAACCTTTTTTTTCACATAAAGGTTTCAAACTCTTCTAGCCTTTTCTCCCATTTGCTAAAGATTTTTTTCAGCAAACAACTTTCAAAATCTCTCTTCTCCATGTCCCCATTTAGCCCCCAAATATAGAGGTTAGTGGGGACAGAAGAAAAGGGGAGAGTTACAAAACAAAGTGGGTTACATAAGTTTTTGGATTACATAATTATAGGGGGTTACATGACATTCAAGGCCATGGAAGTTACATCCTTTTAAATTCAAACTAAATTCTGAATTTAAATGCCAAATCAAAACATAAATTCATAATTCAAACTTAAATCTGAAATGGGATGCAATGATTTAGCCCAATCACATTCGGTTTGACCTAAACTAAATTGCTTAATCAAATTGAGTTAATCAAGCAATCAAATCGCCACTAACCCTCCATATAAGTACTAACATTTAGTAATTAAAATCTTTGTCACAACATTTGCAACATGATTGTCAACACTTGGCAAATCATCAAATCCCTACAACTGAGTCGACTACGAAATGTAGATGGACAATCAAATTATCCAAAGAGTCCAAAAAAAATGATTTCCAATCATTCAATATCCATTAGGTCAATCAAAAACCCCTATGTTGTGCGACCCCATAGGTTCGAATACTAAGTCGATAGTATTGGAACACTTCCAGTACCAGCCAAAGTCGTCATCTAGCAATGACACCCGACATCCAGATAAGTCAAAGGTTGCAGAGCAACTATCAAGAACCAAATGGATATGATAATTATATAATACATTTATTTAACTATCAATGCTCTAGATGACTTAGGGTTTAACTACACAACCCTAGAATTGTCCATCACAATATGTTTTAAACTCAAAATCCCCGTAACTGCTTACAAGGACTACCCTAGCCAAGATTTTTCTCAATTTAGACATAATGAGTCATTCACTCTAAACTCTTTTGGAGGGGTTAATCCCATCTTGATCCAACCACTGTTACACAAGTACTTGACTATACCTAGCAATCTTTCATCATCGAATTAGAAATCCAGGTTGTCCTGTACCTAAGCATAATTAGTTGCTTGCAAGCTACCATGGTGATCTTAAATCAGAGGAACACTTATATCCATATCCTAATGTGAACTATTCTTTAACAGAAAGAATGTTCTACAGATGGGTCACGTCCAATGAAGTGTCATACACAACACCTGCATGCCATACCAGTGTCTTCACACTCCTTGGTTAAGAAGATAACCAACGACTATGACATACAACATCTTATACTTGTAACTATCATCCTGTAACAATGTATCATTTGGTCATGAACCAATTTAAGAACTAGATATATCCTCTCAATATCATATCAAAGTAGTCCTAAGGACTTCATCATACAAGAGTTCATTATAGGAAGATGTAAAATGTGATGAATAGCTAAAATAAACATTTTATTCAATATAATTCATATACAATTACAATAATAGCTCAACCTTCTACAAGCTAGATGATTGGCTTTGGGACACATTTTCGAACACTACCCAACCTCTTCCTCCTATAGTAGAATGAAGGAGAGAGACTCAAAGATTATATCGCCAAATTCAACTCCACCACCCTTGGGATCCCTGATCTTAATAAATATGTGGCTGTCTGCTATGAAGAAAGGTCTCCGATCATCTAGGTTTACCATCTTCCTGGACAAGAAGTTTCCTACGAGCTACACCGAGCTACTAGCAAAAGCTCAAAAATATATAATGGCAAGCAGCGAGCCGACATTTAACTGAAGGGAGGTCAACCTCCAAGAGAAAGAGCAACAAAGCATCACTACCACCCATAACCTCTAGCAACGATGCGCTAACTCAACGACGCAGTCCCAAACCCAAGCAACTAGGTAGCAGATTTGACTCATACACTCTTCTCTCTCTCCCAAGGGAGAAGATCCTAATGGAAATAAAGAAGGAGAGCTACCAAAGGCACCCCCTGCATTAATGCACAAAAATAAATACTGCTAATTCCACCAGGACCACGATCATAATACTGAAGAATGTATCCAACTCAAGGATGCAATAGAAGATCTGATCAAAAGGGGATACGTGGAAAAGTATGTCAGCACCCAGGAACCCTGGATTAAAGCTACTATCCATAAGAGGGTCATGGAAGAAGCCAAACTACTTAACCAAAGATCGACCGATGGAAGAGTAGTCATGCTTCATCGTCGGATCAACTGGAGAAGCAGAGCCGAAGAAGATGCCCCAAAAGATACAAAAGCAATAAGACCATATGCTTCTCAGATGATGACCTACAAGGAATCCATACTCCTCATGATGATCGTGTTGTAATCTCGGATGTTATAACCAATTATGATGTAAGAAGGATATCATTAAATAATGGAAGTTTCATGGAAGTCTTACTCTACAATGCCTTCCTCAGAATGAATTTGCCCAAAAATAAATTACAAAGATCTCCTATATCTTTGACGGGGTTCGGAGGCAACCAAGTTGGAGTAGAAGGGGAAGTAGTGCTACTAGTGACCCTCGGCACAGAATCTTTTCAAAAAATACTCCCCATTAATTTTATGGTCATACAAATGCCATCAGCATATAATGTTATCTTGGGACAACCCGCTTTGAACAAGTTCCATGCCATAGTTTTGACCTACCATCTCCTAGTGTGGTTCCCCACAAGGAATGGCATCGGAGAAGTGAAAAGAAACTCAAGAGTCACCAGACAATATCTGATGACAGAAAACAAACAGTTAATTGACCCCATGATGTTGGAACAATTGGATCAAAGAGATCGAATGGAGGAGTGTAGAGAACCTATAGAAAAGACTATTTCCATACCAATGGCCGATGACCCAACGAAAGTTGTGTAGATCAGAAGTCTACTTTATGAAGAAATAAAAGCATGGCTGACCCACTTTCTATGAAGTAATGCCGATGTCTTCTCTTGGTCAGCTTCAAACATGCCAAGAATCTCGACCAAAGTCATCATCCATCGACTAGAAGTCACCCTTGATCACAAGCCTGTCCATCAGAAAAAGAAACTTCATGCTAGAGAGACAGAAGGTGATCGATGAAGAGGTAAATAAACTTCTCAATGACAAATTCATAAAGGAAATACACTATCCCAACTGGCTGGCTAATATTATTATGGTGGGAAAAGCTAATGTCAAATGAAGAATCTACATCGACTACACTGACCTCAACAAAGCTTGCCCAAAAGATAGCTTCCCTCTACCAAAAATAGACCAACTAGTTGATGCCCTACTGGACACCAGTTGCTAAGTTTCATGGATGCCTTCTCCGGATATAATCAAATATGGATGGACCCCGACAACGAGAAGAAGACAACATTCATAATGGAGAAGGGACTCTATTGTTACAATGTGATGCCATTCGAAAAGAAAAATGTTGATGCGACCTTCCAAAGGTTGATCAATAAGGTGTTTGAAAAGCAACTCGGGAGGAACATGAAAGTGTATGTCAATGACATGATCATAAAGAGCATCCAGAAAGCTGATCACATCAAAGATCTAAAGGAATCTTTCGATACCCTGCAACATCATCAGATGCAACTGAACCCAGCCAGTACACTTTTGGAGTGACATCGAGAAAATTCTTAGGATTCCTGTTACCAAACGAGGAATAGAGGCCAATCCAAAAAAAATCCAAACCATCTGAAGTATGAGACATCCTTCCAATAAGAAATAAGTGCAATAATTGGTTAGAAAAATCGCCTCTCTAAGCCGATTCATTTCTCGATCGATAGAAAAATGTCTCCCTTTCTTCAAAGCCCTCCACCAAACCAAAAATCTCAAGTGGTCGAAAGATTGCCAACTCGCCTTTGATGAACTAAAGAAGTATTTGGAAAGTCTTCCTCTACTCTCTAAACCTCAAGAAGGTGAAATCCTATGCTTATATCTTTTCACTTCGGATGAAGCAGTCAACTCAATACTTATCAAAAAAAAGTCGAACCTACAGAAGTCGATCTACAATACTAGCAAGGTGTTACACGAAGCCAAAGTTAGGTATCCTAAAGTAAAGAAACTCATATATTCACTAGTGATTGAAGCAAAATGCTTGTGTACTTCCAATCCCATGCCATTATAGTACTGATGGACCAATCCTTGAAAGCCATCTTCTAATGCCTTGACACTTCAGGAAGGATAGCCAAATGGGACATCAAGCTAAGTAAATTCAACATCACATTCAAACATAGATCAGTAATGAAGGTGCAGGTACTAGCCGACTTCCTAGTCGAATGTATGTGGGACTAGAAAAATAGTCAATAGAGGATCGAAAAGGAGGTAGTTGCCAAAATAGACTTAGAATCCATATGGATACTTCATGTGGATTGAGCCCCCAACTCTATTAGGTATGGAGCCAGACTCATACTGGCCGATCCCGATGGGTAGACCATGAAATATGCCCTTTGCTTTTTTTTTCAAGCTTTAAACAACCAAGCAGAATATGAAACCCTCTTGGCAGGATTCCGAATCACCTAAGAACTAGGGATTCAGAAGATTAAAGTCTTCTCGAATTCCCAATTAGTGATGAACCAAGTGAAAGGAGAATTTGAAGCTCGAGACCATGTCTTGATCCAATACTTTGAGAAGGTACAAGATCCGATGTCCAAACTAGAGTTCTTTAAGATAGCCCATGTGCCACAAATTGAGAATTCTTGAGCCAATGCCCTGTCTCGACTTGCAACCGCTCCATCAGATTCTCTTAGATAGACCTACATAGAGTACCTGGAAGATCTAAGCATATCAGAAAAGACTTCGTAGGTGCACCAAATCGAGCATGAGCCCTATTGAATGGACCATATTCTTAAATTTTTGAATGAGGGTGTGTTACTGAAGACAAGGCCGATGCCAAACAAATCCATTGGATGGCCTCCCAATATGTTGTTGGGTTTCAAGGAGATCATTATGCAACTTAGTAAGACTGAATTATAAAATTTCATGCATAAAGATAACACTTTATCAGTTAGAAACCCTAATTCCCAAGATCCCTTATTCGATTACAACTAATATGTCATAAAAGAAGGTTAATGAAACATACCTGGAGTGCTCAATTCCACTTCTTCCACTAGACTCACAAGTGTAAGTCCTCTAACGGTGATCCACACAAGATTTGAAACAAGAAGAACTCCTTCTTGAAGTTGCTTGCACGGGTAGGACTCTTTCGGCAGCCTTTTAGACTTTGGCCTTTGTCGGACTTACTATCCCACTATAGGACTCTTTGGATACTCTTCTAAACCACTCTTGGTTTTAGGACAACCCTCCTTTAGGACCCCTTAGTCTTATGTCCTAAAACAAAGCATTGTCCTAATAGAAAAGACCTTGTCTTAACAAGACAAGTCTTGTCTTAAAGAAAAGAAGAGGGAGAGAGAAAAAGTCAGATGGATAATACGGTAGAATCTAGATTCCTACTTCAGATGACTGAATGAATATATTCTCATTCCATAGTACACCTTTTTAATAGTTTCTTAAGGGGCATGAAACACATCCCAAAATCTCTTATCATATATGTTTCTTCATATCTGATAAGACTCTTTAGGATTCAGGAGTCTTATCTGACATCTCTTCATGTCTAAATGAAACCTTCTCATGCCACATGGCATGTACCGGTCTCTAGAAGAGCCAAGAGGTATCTTCCCATTTCTCAAAAGTTGGAGAAAATCGAAGAGATCTGAAAGCAGAAGGACTCTGCTTCAAACCGTGCGCCCTCTCATGAAAAGTTGCAACCTTTCATGTGCGTCATTCATCCTTTCCTTCTTCATGCCAATTCAAAAAATCATTGACCAGTCAAATCCTTCATGAAAGGGCATGGATATAAAGATAAAGATTAGAAGAAGTCCAATCAGCAGAAGAAACTCAACTGCAGAAGGACTCTTGGTCCTTTCTGCGCGCCAAATGATGAGCCGCTTCTCTTCACTATTCGGTCAACCTTTTTCCATGCCATATGCTACCTTTGACAAAGTCAAAGTATATGCAATATATGTGTCACATAAAAGGGAATTAAATAATCTTTCTGACCATATAAAAATTTTTCTGATCAGAGAACTATAGACTCTTCTAGGCCCTTTTGAATACCAACATGTCATTTAGGTACCAAGAGTCCTATGCCTTGGGGACTTCATAATTCTGAGATGAAGCCTCCAAAACATATCAAATAAAATCTCATAAATTCATCCTACTTAGAACATAACCCAATTTAGGTCTCCCATAAATTGGTTAGTCCATTTAGCAAGCAACCGGACCCAATCCAATTAGGTTTAGAAATTAGGTTAGCCTACACATGCTAGTATGTCACCAAGCTAACCAATTAGGATCCTATGACCCTAATTAAATCATGAATGACTTTCTTGTCCAATTCTCTAGTATGTGTGACCCATTGGGTTCCATATCTAGCCAGCAGTAGGTTTAGATTTGAGCCGATTGGATCCAATCGAACCCGATTGACCTAATTAGGTCAAACTAGCTCATCTAATTGTCCAATTCGAACCATCCATCGAATTGACTCATGAAACCAATCCAATTGGTTCATGAATTCCTACAAGACAAGATTGATGTCTAGCAATGTGTCATGCCTACCCGGAAGATGAGAAATTTGGTTGAAATTACCAAGATATCCTTCAGTAGTAAGTTACTATGCAATTAAATCTTTCGATCTTCCATTATCCTGATTAAGTGATAGGTATGGATAGATGTCAAACCCTAACACTTAATCATATCAAATCTCAACTTGATAGTAAGGACTCAGCTGATGACTGATTAGATTCCACTAATCTCATCCTACTTTGATCAAAGGCTCCTTAAGTCACTCATCGAATAGATTGCATAGGATAATAATTCCTCTTACTAGGAATGATCGATTCCTTGTTGGTCCACTCATATCCTCCATACACCTCCCACCATACCCAGAACACCCCGTACATGTCGTAATGGCATGAATGAGTATGAACCAAAATATGGCTTAGTGTGCACAAGGAACCATGGTGACCTCTGGTCTAAAGATCACATGCACAACTCCTACTCAGGGATCTATCATTTGACAAGTAGTAAGACTTCCATAAGATAGTCTCAGTATGGATCAGTTCAGTGTACTCATATCCTGATGAGCACCCTTATCCTTGTATTAGTGTCTCTACACAAGTGGTTGTGAGACCAACCACTCTCATCATCTGAGCATATATAGGATAAGCTAGTCTTACCGGATTCATTGATCCTCGATTCAATGATCCAATGACTAGGAACATTTTAGATTAGGGTTTATAGAAAATTAGGTCTCACTATTAAGAACTTCATCATAACCCTAATTCCATTGCTCTAATCTATGGGGTTCATCATAATCATAAATAAGACACAACAGTATATGATGAAAAACAGATGCCTTTATTAATATATAATGTCATACAAGAGTTGGAAGAATATAAAAAAGGCCCTTACAATGATTGGCTCTTAGGGCACTTTTCTATCAAACTCCCACTTGCACTAAAGCCAATCGCCCTTGTACTTTACACCCATACCATCCAAGTGGCGATCTAACTATTGCTTAGGTAATGCTTTAGTGAATGGGTCTGCTATATTGTTCTTTGTATCTACTCGATTGATGACAACATCTTGTCTTTCTATTATCTCTCGAACGAGGTGGAACCATGTTAGAATGTGCTTGGACTTGTGATGAGACCTTGGTTCCTTGGCTTGTGCAACAGCTCCAGTGTTATCACAGTACAATAGCACTGGCTGTTGTATATCAGGAACCACGCCCAATTCCATGATGAATTTCTTCATCCAGATAGCTTCCTTTGTGGCTTCACTTGCAGCTATGTACTCTGCCTCAGTGACTGAGTCAGCTACTGTTGGCTGTTTTGTACTTTTCCAACTCACTGCACTACCATTTAGGGTGAATACATACCTCAACGTGGATTTGCTATCATTTGGATCTAATTGAAAACTAGAATCTGTATAGCCTTCTAATTTTAACTCAGATCCTCCATATACTAGAAAAATATCTTTAGTCCTTCTAAGGTACTTAAGAATATTTTTCACAGCTTTTCAATGATCTTCTCATGGATCTACTTGAAATCTGCTCACTATGCCTAAGGCATAAGCAACATCAGGTCTGGTACATAACATAGCATACATAATTGATCCTACAGCCGAAGCATAAGGAATCTTAGTCATCCTCTCTCTTTCTTCCGATGTCTTAGGAGAAATATTTTTAGAGAGATGTATCCCTTGACTCATTGGTAAGTAACCTTTCTTACTTTCATCCATGTTGAATCTCTTCAACACTAAGTCAATGTACCTGGATTGGGATAAGCCTAGCATCCTCTTGGATCTATCTCTATAGATCCTTATACCCAGTATATAGGATGCTTCTCCCAAATCCTTCATTGAAAACTTTGATGATAGCCAAGTCTTAACCGATTGCAACATTGGGATATCATTCCCAATGATCAGTATGTCATCCACATACAAAACCAAGAAAACAAGTGCACTCTCACTTGTCTTCTTATACACACATGGTTCATCCATATTTTTGACAAAACCAAATCCTTTAATTGTTTCATCAAAATGGATGTTCCAACTCCTCGATGCTTGCTTAAGTCCATAAATAGACTTCTTTAATTTGCATACCTGATTTGGTCTTCCACTTGGGACAAAAACCCTCTGGCTGTGACATATAGACTTCTTCCTCAAGGTTTCCATCGAGGAAAGCATTCTTTACATCCATCTGCCAGATCTCATAGTCATGGTATGCTGCTATGGCAAGCATTATCCGAATGGACTTGAGCATCGCTATTGGAGAAAAAGTTTCATCATAGTCTATACCATGTTTTTGTCTGAAACCTTTTGCTACCAGTCTAGCCTTGTAGGTCTCAATTTGACCATCTGCTCTAATCTTTTTCTTGAAGACCCATTTAAACCCTATTGGGTTAATTCCTTCAGGTAGATCTACCAAAGTCCAAACCTGATTGGAATACATGGAGTCCATTTCAGCTTTCATGGCACTTAGCCATTTGTTGGAGTCTCTACTCTCGACAGCTTCGAATAGGTCACAGGATCATCATTCTATATGATACTGGCTTCATTGTCATCTCCGATGACAAAGCCATATCTAAGAGGTGCTCCCCGCACCCTCTTGACCTTCGAAGAGGAGGTGTATATTGTGGCTATTCTTGATCCTCAAGAACTTCTGGTTGAGGAATATCTCTTGAAGGCTCATCAGTTTATTGGTTTAGTTCTTCACATAACTCAAGTGAAGAATTACACTTCTTTCTTGGATAAATTCTTCCTCCAAGAATGTAGCATGCCTACTGACAATTATCTTTTGCTCAGTAGTATTATAAAAGAGGTATCCAACACCCACTTTTGGATAACCAACAAACCTATATTTGTCAGTCCTAGTACTTAACTTATGTTCGAAATTGTTCTTGACATAAGCGTGGCAACCCTAAATCTTTAAGTATTTAAGATTTGGTCTCTTACCATTCCATAACTCATATGGAGTGCTACTTACTGACTTAGATGGAACCCTGTTTAATATATATGCAGCAATTTCCAGGGCATGTCCCCAAAAGAAAATGGAAAGATCTGTGAAGCTCATCATGGACCTCACCATATCTAATAAGGTATGATTTCTCGTTTCAGCCACTCCATTTAACTGGGGTGTATAAGGAGGAGTCCATACAGAAATAATGCCTTTGTCTTTGAGATGGTTCAAAAACTCACTAGACAAGTATTCACCTCCTCGATCAGAATGAAGAATTTTAATACTGAGTCTAGTTTGTTTTTCAACCATACTTCGATATTATTTAAACCTATCAAAAGCTTCAGGCTTGTATTTCATAAGATACACATAACCGAACCTTGATAAATCATCAATAAAAGTGATGAAATAAGAATATTCTCCTATGGCCTGAGTTGACATAGGTCCACACACATCAGTATGTATAAGACCTAACAATTTAGTTGCTCTTTCTCCATGTCTAGTGAATGGAGACTTAGTCATTTTTCCTTTGAGACAAGATTCACAAGTTCCTAATATTTGGAAATCATTAGAGTCAAAGTAATTATCTTTGACTAACTTGTTTATTATTGACTCACTGATATGACCTAATCGGTAGTGCCAGAGATATGTGACATTGTCATTATCTCTTTTTCTCTTCTTATCATCAACAAGAAAAATATTATCATTGAGTTGCAAAGTTAGAAGACCATTTATAAAAGATCCATGTCCAAATATTTTATTATTATAAAGAATAAAGCAGCCACTGCTCTTTACACTTATTTCATATCCCTGTTGTAATAACAAGGGGATAAAAATAATATTTCTAATAATATCCGGTACATAGAAGCATTCTTCTAGCTTTATTACATCACCCGAAGGTAATAAAAGAAGATAGGTGCCCACAGCTTCAGCATATACGGCTTCACCACTGGCCCCATGCAGCTTAAAGTCACCCCTCTTCAATCTTCTAATTCTATGGAGTCCCTGTAATGAATTGCATATATGAGATCCACATGTGGTATCAAATACCCATGAATTAGAAATGGAAGCACTCAATGATAAATTAGTTTGTATCATATACAAACCTTTAGATGCTCCACTTGCATCTTGCTTCACACTTGCAAGGTAAACCTTGCAATTCTTCTTCCAATGCCCAGTCTTGCCGCAATGGAAACAGGCTCCATCACCCTTCTTAGCTTTCTTATTTTTCTTTTGGATGCTCTTCTTAAAGTTAAACTTTCTTTTCATACCCTTTTTCCTTGCCTTTTTCTTTCTTCCATTAACAAGAAGAACATAAGCCTTATCTCTTTTAGAGTGGCTCTTAGCTGTCTTAAGCATGTTAAGCAGCTCTAGCAAAGTGGTATTCAATTTGTTCATATGGTAGTTAAGAACAAACTGAGAGAAGGAATCTGGGAGTGATTGCAGGATCAAGTCTTGATTAAGTTCACTATCCATCTCAAACTCTAATTGACCCAATCGAGTGATTAAGTCAATCATTTTCAGCACATGGGTTTGCACAGGTGAACCTTTACTCATCCGTGCTCGAAACAACTGCTTCGATATCTCGTATCGGACAACCCTACTTTGCTCTTCATAAAGCTCTTTTAAATTGAGCAATATGTACTAAGGTTCCAGACCTTCATGTTGCCTCTAGAGCTCGTTGCTCATGGAAGCCAACATGATGCACCTGACAGTCATACTGTCATTTAGCCACATTTGATGTGTAGCCCTTTCCTCCTCTGAAGCATCCTCTCCAATCACCTCAGGATCCGGAGAATCAAGTATATAGGAAAGCTTCTCCTGAGTTAATACGATTCTCAAGTTCCTCAACCAATCCACATAATTTGGACCGGTTAACTTATTGGCATCAAAGATGCCCCTCAGTGATAAGTTTGAAGCCATAAATATAAATATCCTACATTTAATTAAAGAACAATATCAGCAGACCACTCAAGAATGACATTCATAACTAGATAAGGACTTACTATCTAATTATGTCTCTCACTATTTTCTTCAAATACCATAACCGTCATTTTATGGTAAATGAGAAACCTTCCCAGTTTCCTTAGTGGGGCTGAGATCCTAATTCCTTATTAGTGCCTTATGTTACACAACAAACACTAATAAGTTCAAAGGTAGGACTTACTTTCCAATTGCAACCTATGCAATTCTCAACAATTATCTTTGCCTCTAAGACACTTATAGTCTTGTGTTACACAACAAACTATAATGTCATAGTTTAGTCAAACCCTTCATTTCTTTATAGCTATAATTGAAGATTGTTTCCCTTGTGTTACACAACAAAGCAACAATTTCAACCATGCCATAAAGCACTAAGTGCACTAATACAAATTTCATATCAAACCCTAGAGTAGATCTTGTGTTACACAACAAACCTACTATAGTTTTGATATTACTTTGGCTTAGCATGAAGGAAGGCAAATTATAGTATACATAATCAATTAGCATTCTCAAGTTAAGGTTTAGATATGACCAAATTGGCTGGGTAAGTGCAAGGGATGAGGGGGTACCCCCGTTGCTTTCCTTAGACACCAATTAAATTGGTTAGGTTAGACAACGGAACCAATTAATAAACCTCAATCCCTTTACCTTCCTAGAACCACTTTCCTAGACACCAATTGGCTGATCAAATCCTAATTGGTTCTACATCATAATTAATTTAATACTAAAACTAAATATGATTTTTTTAATGAGGGCTTTGATGGTCTCAAACACATTCTAATACTATTTAACATATTATAATGTACTTATAACAGAAAACCATACATATATGACATGATGCAAAATATATGTTAGGTGTGTCATCATTCTAGGACAACCTTACAACATAACAGACATCCACTGTTATGTTAGGACAACCTTATTTTAGAATGTGACTAAAAAAAAAATATCTTGACATATTTTAAAGATTAGGGTTTAAGTGTTAAAAAACCCTAACTAGTGACTAGCATAAGGCATATCAATCTAGCATATGCATAACATTGCATGATGTACATAGCAATCATATCATAGCATGATATTTCAAATACCCCACTGACTAATCCAATCCTAAATAGCTATTAGGATAAATCATGTTATAACGATGCATTTGATCTATAATATGCATAAAATAATAACATGCTATTTTTTATAATAAAGTAGAGACCAAACATATGATCCCTAATATGCATTGAATCATAATCCTGGGAGGATCATCTTTATTACAAATGACAAATAGTTGAATAAACTAAGGGTGGCTCTGATACCACTGTTGGGTTTCAAGGAGATCATTATGCAACTTAGTAAGACTGAATTATAAAATTTCATGAATAAAGATAACACTTTATCAGTTAGAAACCCTAATTCCCAAGATCCCTTATTCGATTATAACTAATATGTCATAAAAGAAGGTTAATGAAACATACCTGGAGTGCTATATTCCACTTCTTCCACTAGACTCACAAGTGTAAGTCCTCCAACGGTGATCCACACAAGATTTGAAACAAGGAAGAACTCCTTCTTGAAGTTGCTTGCCCGGGTAGGACACTTTCGGCAGCCTTTTAGACTTTGGCCTTTGTAGGCTAACTATCCCACTATAGGACTCTTTGGACAATCTTCTAAACCACTCTTGGTTTTAGGACAACCGTCCTTTAGGACCCCTTAGGCTTATGTCCTAAAACAAAGCCTTGTCCTAATAGAAAAGACCTTGTTTTAAAAAGACAAGTCTTGTCTTAAAGAAAGGAAGAGGGAGAGAGAAAAACTCAGATGGATAATGCGGTAGAATCTAGACTCCTATTTCAGATGATTGAATGAATATATTCTCATTCCACCGTACACCCTTTAAATAGTTTCTTAAGGGGCATGAAACACATCCCAAAATCTCTTATCATATATGTTTCTTCATATCTGATAAGACTCTTTAGGATTCAGGAATCTTATCTGACATCTCTTCATGTCCAAATGAAACCTTTTCACGCCACATGGAATGTACCAGTCTGTGAAAGAGCCAAGAGGCATCTTCTCATTTCCCAAAAGTCAAAGAAAACTAAAGAGATCTGAAAGCAGAAGGACTCTGCTTCAAACCGTGCGCCCTCTCATGAAAAGTCACAACTTTTCATGTGCGCCATTCATCCTTTCCATCATCACGCCAATTCAAAAAATCATTGACCAGTCAAATCCTTCATGAAAGGGCATGGAGATAAAGATAAAGATTATAAGAAGTTCAATCAATAGAAGAAACTCATATGTAGAAGGACTCTTGGTCCTTTCTGCGTGCCAAATGAAGAGCTGCTTCTCTTCATAATTCGGTCAACCTTTTTCCATGCCATATGCTACCTTTGACAAAATCAAAGTATATGCAATATGGGTGTCAAATGAAAGGTCATTAAATATTCTTTCTGACCATATAAAAATTTTTCTAATCAGAAAACTATAGACCCTTCTAGGCCCTTTTGAATGCCAACATGTCATTTAGGTACCAAGAGTCCTATGCCTTAGGGACTCTTAAAAATTCCGAGATAAAACCTCCAAAAAAATTTCAGATAAAATCTGATAAATTCATCCTACTTAGAACATAACCCAATTTAGGTCTCCCATAAATTGGTTAGTCCATTTAGCAAGCAACCAGACCCAATCCAATTAGGTTTAGGAATTAGGTTAGCCTACACATGCTAGTGTGTCACCTGGCTAACCAATTAGGATCTTATGACCCTAATTAAATCATGAATGACTTCCTTGTACAATTCTCTAGTGTGTGTGACCCATTGGGTTCCACATCTAGCCAACAATAGGTTTAGGTTTGAGCCGATTCGATCCAATCGAACCCGATTGACCTAATTAGGTCAAACTAGCTCATCTAATTGTCCAATTCGAACCATCCATCGAATTGACTCATGAAACAAATCCAATTGGTTCATGAATACCTAGAAAATAAGATTGACATCTAGTAACATGTCATGACTACCCGGAAGATGAGGAATTTGGTGAAATTATCAAAATATCCTTCAGTAGTAAGTTACCATGCAATTCAATCTTTTGATCTCCCATTATCCCGATTAAGTGATAGGTATGGATAGATGTCAAACCCTAACACTTAATCATATCGAATCTCAACTCGATAGTGAGGACTCAGCTGATGACTGATTAGATTCCACTAATCTCATCTTGCTTTGATCAAAGACTCCTTAAGTCACTCATCAAAGAGATTGCATAGGATAACAATTCCTCTTAATAGGAATGATCGATTCCTTGTTACTCCACTCATATCCTCCATACACCTTCCACCATACCCAGAACACCCCGTATATGTCATAATGGCATGAATGATTATGAACCAAAATATGGCTTAGTGTGCACAAGGAACCATGGTGACCTTAGATCTAAAGATCGCATGCACAACTCCTACTCAGGGATCTATCTTTTGACAAGTAGTAAGACTTCCATAAGATAGTCACGGTACGGATCAGTTCAGTGTACGCATACCCTGATGAACACCCTTATCCTTGTATTAGTGTCCTATACAAGTGGTTGTGAGACCAACCACTCTCATCATCTGAGAATATATACGATAAGCTAGTCTTACCGGATTCATTGATCCCCGAATCAATGATCCAATGACTAGGAACATTTTAGATTAGGGTTTATAGAAAATTAGGTCTCACTATTATGAACTTCATCATAACCCTAATTTCATTGCTCTAATCTATGGGGTTCATCATAATCATAAATAAGACACGATAGTATATGATGAAAAACAGATGCTTTTATTAATATATAATGTCATACAAGAGTTGGAAGAATACAAAAAAAGGCCCTTACAATGATTGGCTCTTAGGGCACTTTTCTATCATATATTATCCTGGATGGAACTTTGTACAAAAGGTCCTTCACACAACCCCTATTAAAATGCTTAGGATTATCAGATGCCGACATGCCCTAAAAGAGGTGCATGAGGGCATTTGTGGAGACCATCTAGGGGGTAGATCGCTAGCCTACAAGGTGATTCGCTAAGGTTATTATTGGCGATCATCCAGAAGGATGCAGCTAACTATGTTCGAGATGTGACCATTGTCAAAGACACTGTAAGATCCAGAGATGCCCTATAAGCTAGCTGACTCAGCTAACAGCCCCGTGGCCCTTCGCTCAATAGGAAATTGAAGTTCCTCATTATAGCCATCAACTACTTCACTAAATGGGTTGAAGCCGAACCCCTAGCTCATAATACCAAAGGGAAGGTCGAAAACTTTGTCAGGAACTCCATTATCTTCTAGTTCAGGATCCTTCATGCCATCATCACCGATAATGAAAGGCAATTTGATAACCCTAAGTTTAAGAACTTCTACACCCAATATCATTTTCTTCCACAAGCTGACCTCTATCGATCATCCTCAATCTAATGGAAAAGCTGAAGAACCAACAGGACGATTTTTCATAGTTTGAAGACCAGGCTGAACGATGCCAAAGGGCACTGGGTCGAAGAACTGAACTCAATCCTTTGAGCATATCGGACAACCCCCAGAATGGCTACTGGGAAATCTTCGTTCAACTTGGCCTATGGCACCAAAGAGGTTCTCTTGATGGAAGTCACTTTACAATCCCTAAGGATTGACCACTTTAAAGAACCTAAAAATTCAGAATGCCGTAAAGCAGACCTAGATCCACTTCAAAGCACCCGACTTCATGCTCAAATGAAGATGGCTACGTACTGGCAAAAGATCGCCAGATACTACAACTCCAAGGTCAAGCAAAGAACCTTCTAACTCGAAGACCTGGTATTGCGAAGGTCCGAACTATCTTGGTCGATAGAACAAGGCAAACTCTCACCTAATTATGAAGGATCTAACCGGATCAGAGAAGTCATACGCCTAAGAGCTTATCGGTTTGAAACTTTAGACGATTCCCTACTACCTCGACCTTGGAATGTAGAAAAACTTTTTAAGTACTATCAATAAAAAATCTTTCTTTAGATGACCTCAATGAAGTGTCCAATCAAAGACCAGCTTGACCAACTTACCTTATCATCAATGAAAAGCACAAGGGTAGCCTATTTAGCCTACCCTAATGGTAAATCTGATGAGTGCAAAGGCAGGCCTGACCAGCCTACCTTATCATCAATGAAAAGCACAGGGGCGACCTAATCAGCCTACCCTAATGGTAAATCTGATGAGTACATAGGCAAGCCTGACCAACCTACCTTATCATTATTGAAAAGCATAAGGGCGGCCTAATCAGCCTACCCTAATGGTAAATCTGATGAGTATAAAAGCAGGCCTGACCAGCCTACCTTATCATCAATGAAAAGCACAAGGGTGGCTTAATCAGCCTATCCTAATGGTAAATCCTATGAGTGTAAAGGCGGGCTTGACCAACCTACCTTATCATCAATGAAAAGCACAAGGGTGGCCTAATCAGCCTATCCTAATAGTAAATTTGATGAGTACAAAGGCGAGCCTGACTAGCCTATCTTTTCATTATGGAAAAGCACAAGAGATGGTCTTAGTCAATCTACTCTAATGATAAATTCGATGAAGTGCAAAGATGGGCCTAATTAGCCTACTTTACCTACATATAGCCAACAAGTGCAAGCAAACAGACGTAACTTGCCTATGGTATCAACAAGATTAGACTCTTCAATCTATGATGAAGACAAGATCATTCGAAGTTAGTAAAGAACACTAAAGTGTTTCATGGAAATGCTTTGATTCATCAATCATACCGACCAATCCGTACATTGAAAAATTTTAAAGTGCATTCATTAAAAAGTGCTCATTGATCAAAAGAAAGGTTTCATTCATCTAAGAAAACTTTTCACATACTTCCAAAAGAAACTTGATCTATATGGACAGACAAGAATAAAAGAAAAACTATGTACGTCAGATTATTTTTTTTTGGCCAATCCGAAAGTTGGAGCAGGAATGATTGCCTCTGGGATGGATACTTCTTCGGTTGTTAGAGTGGCATATCTCCAGCTAGTTTTTCTGCTCCATCTTCCTCATCAGTATCATCACCCGCAATGGTAATGGTGGAGATGTCTAAATCGAATATATCTTCTTGACTTTTTTTAGGCAATCCTGAAAGCCAATGTTGTAGCTCTCCACCCCCGTCTCATTCATTTCATCATCGAAAGCCTTGGGTTTTTTATATTTTTTAATGGCATGAAGGGCTTCTTGGTTGGCTAGCTCCGCCCTCTATTCAACTGATTACATCCTTTGCTCAAGGGTATTGATCTTCTTCTCTAGTTCGGCCTTCTGGGCCATGGCCTCTTTGAAATTTCAGAGGTTGTCATTTTTATCGCTTCGGTCGAATGCAATTTTCTCCTTTTATTCTTCAAATTAGTCATGAGTTTGGTTGTATTAACCTGAGCCACTTTCAATCCTTCTCCAATGAAAGATTGACAGTAGTGGCTTTGTCCAATTTCTATTCTGCAGTCGCTTGGAGTTCTTCGGCCACTTCTTTCTCAGCTTTAACCGACACCAACTAGTTTTGAAGACTTTTGTTAAGGTCGGCAAATCCATGGCTGCTCTCCTCTATCGGAGAGATTTCATAGATAAACTGCCAAGAAAAACATAGATGAAGTTAGAAGCAATAACAAAGACCTGCAAAAGAAAATTTTAAAGATGATCTTAACACACACCTACAATATTTTAAGTAGATGGAGGTAAAAATGTCTCATAGTTGACATTTCTTTGTTATCTCCCAACCTTCCGGAGAATATTGGCCTTCAACATGGTCTTGGTCAATCTTGGATTGTCAAGACCGTCTTCAGCAGCATATATAGTGAAACGCTTGAAGCCTTTTTCTTCATCAAATGGTGGTTCGGATCTGGCTTGTGGCTCGAACGTTGTCTCAATAATAGGAGCCTTACCCTTATCCCTCTGACTGGGCTCCATAGGTAGTTCAGGATCAGACAGCACCATCGATCACTCAGTAGAGGTTTTTGGTTGTCCTTCATCTTCATTTGAGGTCAATTCCATGACTATCGGGGTATTGTCCCCAATGGGAACCTTTGAAGAAGCACGAGAGAAAGTAGTGGATGAATGGGTCCTCTTTGTACCCGTTCATTGTTCTCTTACCAAAGGTTCTATGCCTGCCCTTTTGATAGCATGTTGAAGCCTTTTAACATTTAGCTTCATCTTGGCATCTATGAAGGAAAAGGAATATCCGAATTTGTAAATTGAGAAGAATGAAGGAACTGGCATAAGGGGAGAACCAGGGTAAATGACTGCTCAAAAGGCAAAGATGCTAATGGCATAAAATATTTAATCCTCGGGGACAAAGGCCTCTTATATAGGAGGCATCGACAGCTTAGATTTCTTGTTCAACACTTGAGCACCCCTCTGATCATGCCATGTGTATCCACTCCAACCGACGGGAGTTGAAGCAATGACCTCGATTCATGAGAAGGTGGTTAGAGGAAATAAAAGGACCATAACCGATCCAATTTTGAAGGCACGTGGCTTTAATAACTTCGATCGACATGACCCCATGATCTGAATAATAAGTTCCTTATCATGAAAATGCAACATCTCGCAAGGGCAGTATGCCCCACTAATGATGGAATAAAATCGCCAACTAAAATCATGGTTTGTCATTATTGACAAATACCTCTTTCTTTCTCTTCATTAAAAAAGCCTATATTTTCCCTATATAAAAAAAAATAAAAGAAAAAGGAAAGTAGGCAATCCCTCGCTAAAACCAAGCAGATCAATTCACTAAAGACCAGAATAGGCCCATAGGCTGATGAGGCAGTATATAACTAAGATGCTCCCAAAGGTCGATCACCATATGGAGGCCGACTAACATGTAATGGCTGATCGTTTATCTATCAGGCCGATATCCTTACTGAAAGGGTCTGATGACTCCATACTTAGAGAAATTTCTCTTTGAATGGGAGTTGGTATATGTCCGATGACTTCATACTTGGAGAAATTTTGCTCAGAATTGGAGGTATTAGATAGCCGATTACTTTATACATGAAAAAATTCTTTCAGAGAAAGCTACATAGTGACATAACTTGGAAAAAAAAAGTATTCTTCATTCATTTTAAAAAGAGTATATTTATGTTTCAGTTTAAACAAAAATAAAAAGAAAAAAAGGTACAAGAACTCAATCATCCATTATTGGGATGACCTCCGGGTCGGCCAAGGAAGGAAGCTCTTCTGATTGGATCGGAGCTTCTGGATCAGCTATAACCAGGGCCTCTTCTAGTTGCCCCGGAACTTCTTCGGCTTCAGCTTGAGGCCCAGGTTCCTCTTCGAACTTATACAGTTGTATCTTCGGGAGGTCTAGGTTTGGATAAAGTTCACGGACCTCTTTAATTCCATCGTTGAAGCCTATCCAATAGCTGACCACCCTAGACTTAGCTATTTCATCATTGAAGCTAGAAGATTTCTTATAATCTTCAACGACTTCAGTAGCATGTTCTCTCACAGACTTTGCTTCCTTAACTGCCTCTTCGGTCTTCTTCTGGCATTCCTTGGCTGAGTGTTCCAAGGAATTGATCTTATTCTCCTTCTTTCAAAGCATCGCCTTATCGGGAATTGTGTCCCAAAGCCAATCATCTAGGCTGTAGATGGTTGTGCGACTCATGTATATGTATATGAATTATTGAATTGAATAAACAATTTATTCTGGTTGTTCATCACATATCATCTTCCTAATTGAACTCTTGTGTGATGATGTCCTTTGAGCTACCTTGTATGCGATGTAGAGAGGATGCATCGTGTAGTTCATAAATTGGTTCACGACCAAAAGATATGCTATTTCAGGATGATGGTGTATCGAGAGTAGGTCGTTGATGTCATATTTGTTGGTTGTCCTCTTAACCAAGTAGCATGGAGATACTGGTATGACATCAAGTGTTGAGTTTGACACTTCACTAAACGTGACTCTCATGTGAGATTCTTTTTCTATCGAAGAGGAGTCTTGCATTAGAATGTGGACATGAATTATTCCTCTGACTTGAGATCACTATGGCAGCTTGCAAGCAACTAATGTGCTTAGGTGTCGGACTACTCAGATTTCTAATCCGGTGATGGAAGGTTGCTGGGTACAGTCAAGTACTTGTGTACTGGTAGTAGGATCGAGATAGGATTGATCTCTCCAAATGGTTTGGAATGAATGCTTAATATGCCTCAATTGAGAAAGACCTTAGCTAGGGCATTCCTTGTAAGGAGTTACAAGGATTCTTTGCTTGAGACATATTAAGATGGACTGATTAGGGTTAGGAAATTTAACCTTAAGCCATCCAGAGCATTTGAAAATTAAAGGAATAATTTTATTGATATTCCATATTCGACAGGTTCATGTTGCTCTGCAACCTTCAACCTATCCAGATGACGACTGTCATTGCTAGATGATGACTTTGGATGGTATTGAAAATGTTCCTGAGCTATCGGTTTAGTGACTGAACCTATGGTGTCACACACCAAGGGTTTCTTCTTGGTTTGTTGTCATGGGAATGATTGAGAATTATTTTGGACTCATTCGATATGGTGTTATTAAACTTGTGTTCGAGCTGACTCATCTGGATGAGTCGACTCGAGTCGACTCGCCTGACAGACTACTGAAATTCAAGAATGCTTCATTAAATGTTGTAATGGTTATGAAATTTAATGATGGGCATTTCGAGTTTTAATAGTTGCTGTTGCTAAATTCCAAGGAACTTCATAACCTCCCTGGAATCTCAAGAGACCCCAAACTACTCATTAATCTCTCTTGTGTCCTCTTAATTATTTTAAGGGCTGCTATTATAAAAGCAAGGGCTGAAGAAGGTCAAGAGTTGACATTCAACACTCCCACTCTAGATTTGGATCAAAGCTGAGACTCTACCCAAAAAATTTCTGAGATAGAGATCTTGCTTGATCCTTGAGATATTGCGAGATTTGATCTCTGGGATAGAGTGAGATTTGGGTTTTAGGATTCTTGTATGCTACCTTCTGTTGAAGGTTTGGGATAGAGAGTTGGGAAGGGTTCTCAAGAGTCCTTGTTCTAGCACCGCATCAGTAACAGGTTCTTCAAGGAGTTGAAGATAGAATCCATGGCTCTTCAAGGAGTTGAAGAAGGAGTCCTTGCTATCGATGCTATTTCCGGAGAGACTAGCACCTCGAAGGAAGGAGAAGAAACCATGCTACACCATGTGAACCATTCATAGAGGTGGCATGCGTGTGCTGCTTGTAGAGTAAGACTTTTTTCCACTGGTTGGAACCACCCTTGGATAGCGACTGAGACCCAGGAATTTTATTGCATCCTTTGGTGAACGTCACTAAGGTATGTCTTTATTTTATGTATGCATAATTATCATTGCTGCATCATTGTGTGATTTCTGGAATGGTTTTATTTTTCATACAATGTTTGCATGATTTCATATTTACATTACTCTAGATGCATCAAGATCCTAGTAGGGGCTTGTGTTAATTAGATTAACATCTACAAATAAAATGGTTTTATCATTTTTCGCTGCTACATGCCTTTAGAAAAGTTTTAAAATGTATGGATCGCCCCTTAGGAACAGTTCCTTATAATGGTATTAGAGCATCCAGGTTGGATGCACATCTAGTCTAATGTTTTATATGAAATCGAACTTTTTCTTTCATAAAGTACTTGGATTAAGATGGATTTGGCATGGCCATCTGGTCATAGGAGAGAAGCATGGTTTAAAGACCATCCCTTCCCATTCCAAGGGGTTCTCCTATGATGTGTAGGGGTGCCGCTGCATCACAGTCTTATGAAGAAGAAAGTGAGGAATTTGATGGATTAAAATAGTTTTAATCTATGGATAATAGATCATAACTATGTTTAGATGAGATCTAAAAGATGTATGATCTAAAACTTCGAAAAGTTCAAGTGGAAATGACAAAAATTTGAAGTTACTATATTTTGGAAGAGCTGACATGAGCCATAATAGCTGACTTGACCAGAAATCTATGTTCTGGAAGAGCCGTCTCGAGTAGAAGAGCTAACTTGACTAGAAATCTATGTTCTGGAAGAGCCGACTCGAGCAGAAGAGCCGACTCGATCAAAAAACTATATTCTAGAAGAGCTGACTTGAGCAAGAGAGTTGACTCGACTAGAAAACTATAAAATAATAATTTTAAGCTTCAGATTTTTATGAAATTGTTCCATTTTATTTTGAAAATGTTTCAATAAGTGTGATACATTTAATTAGGATATTAAGATATATAATTTTAAGATTTAGGATATGATTCTAATCTTAAGTCTTGATTGATAAACCATGGGTTGATTGAGTTAGTAAGAATTAAGTCCTTAAATGGATTAGACCTTGGTTTAGATGAATGGATTAAATAGAGAAAAGACTAATCAAAAGTTGAATTAGGTCTCTCCTCTATAGATATCTTTAATAGTCAGTTAAATAAATCCATACATCTAAATGGACTCGATTCATGGGTTTGTGGTGAGCCCGGATCTTTAGGTTAGTTTGATTGAGTCTGGTAAACCACTTGGTGTCTAAGGTAAGTTTGACAGTTGTGATCAAGGTTCTTTGGGGCTAATTCTTTCCTGGCCAACTCATGGATGGTGTCTAAGGCAAGAGGCTTACTTGGCTTAACTCATCCCTTGATCTTACTTACCTGGCTAATATGGTGAATCAGATCTGATTAGATAATCTATTAATTCGAGTTGACTGATGTCAACTAAGGTTAATCAGTCTGACTCGTTTATAGGTGCCCATGGACCAAATTGATCAAGAAACCCTCTAAGTGTTTGGTGGGAGTTTTCTTGATCAAGATCTATGTCTTCCTCTTAAATGTCACAAAATTGAAATCCTGTAAATTATTAGGTCCATAGAAAGACAAGTTATGAGATAGCCTAAGTCTTAGCCTCCCATTAAGTTCGATTGGCAATGAGTCATAAGCTGGGTGATCATCGGCAGCTCCAAAGAATGGGTGGTCATCAGGAGAGTGGGATTGCCATTCAACATATGATGGCTTAGTGCGACTATCTTAACACATGGTCAGGTGGGCTAGCCAAAGTCGGGCTTGATCATGGGTTAGTTAAAAGCATTGAATTTGATCATGTTAATGGTTGGACCTAACCAGGACCTTCAATAGGAGGCCCAAAGGCCGATTGTGAGGACCCCTGGGGCAAAATAATTACTAGGAATTGCTTGGAGAAGTAATTGGTATTGTACCTATCTTTAGATGCATTTGGGTTAGTCAGCCAAAGTCAGGCTCATATGTAGTCTATTGGATCCTACTACCTGCTAAAGGATAAATGTTATTCTTCGGATTGGAGTGTAGAGGCTACCAATCTGAATAAAATAATGGGAGAAACAATTAGACTAAAATCCATGTCTTTAAGATTTTTAAAATAATTCATATACTGATAGGTCTTGTTCTCCTTTTTCAGATAATATCAACCACTTTGTCACTCCGATCAATATTAGATAATGACAAACTATCTGGACCCAACTTCGATAGCTGGTATCAAAAACTCAGGATTGTCCTAGAGCACGAGCGGATCCTCTATGTGATGATGGATCCAGCACCTGAAACCCCAACCCCCAATGCTCATGGCACTATCAGGGACACTTACCAGAAGTGGATCTCTGACCATACCACGATGCATTGCATTATATTGCTATGATGAACAATGAGTTCAGTCGCAAGTTTGAGGAGGCCCTACTAGAGAAGATTCTTCAAAAGTTGAAGGAGTCTTTTAGCATTCCGGATGATACGGAGACATGCTGAATCTCTTCCGCCATCTACAACATGCATATGCATGATGGAACTTCGGTGACTGATCATGTAATGTACATGATCGAGTTATTTGAGTGTTTGAGCAAACTTGATGTCCTTTGCATGAGCAGCTCGGCAAGGATGCGATTCTGAATTCTCTGCCCTTTCCTACCAGGTCTTTCTCAATAATTTTAGAATGAATAGGCCTACAGTGAACTATCATGAGATGTTATGTTTACTACAGACTTGTGAGAGAGACCACAACCTTAGCAAGGGGTTAGTGAATCTGGTGGGAGGTTCTGGAGCAAGATATCATCCCTTCGGGAAAAGGAAGAAGAAGAAAAAGAATAAGAAGGTTCTTAGTGCTGGGCCAGGTCAGACTAAGAGGGTAAAGGTTGACAAGAGTAAGGCAGAGTGCTTCTTCTACAAAATGCTAGGTCACTAGAAGTGGAATTGTTTTGCTTACCTTGCCACTCTGGACCCGAACAGGCCAAGGACGGGAAAGCAGCAAGGTGTTGCTGGTCAAGGTATTTATATGATAAATCCTTGTAGTTTCTCTTTTATGATACTACTAGCTGGGTATTGGATACTAGAAGTCCTTACCACATTTGCAATTCTTTGTAGGGACTTCAAGTTAGTAGGAGATTTGAAAGCGGTGAAAGGTTCTTGAATGTTGGGAATGGAAGTCAAGCTCCAGTTCTGGCATTGGGAACTATTTCTTTATATTTCAAATCTTGTACTGTCATTCTTAATGAATGTCATTTTTGTCCTTCCTTTTTAATAAATATCATTTCTATAGGCCTGTTGGCCAATGATGGTTATGAATTATCAATAAAGAAAGATATTTGCTACATCACTTTGAATGATTCTAATGTGATGAATGGACAAGTGATGAATGGCATATATGTACTATCACAACCTATTACTGTATTGTACACTACTGATAAATGCCATAGGTTAGATAAGGTCAGTGATATTTATCTTTAGCACTATAGGCTAGGTCATATAAATAAAAATAGGATAAATAAGTTGGTGGGAGAAGGTTTCCTAGATCTCACTGAGAGTGAATCCTTGCCGACTTGTGAATCTTGTCTTCTTGGAAAAATGACCAAGTCACCTTTTACTGGAAAGGGTGAAAGAGCCAGTGATATTTTAAGTCTAGTACATACTGATGTATGTGGACCTATGAATATCAGTGTAAGAGGTGGATATAGTTATTTCATTACATTTACAAATGATCTTTCAAGATACGGTTATGTCTACCTCATGAGACATAAATCTAAATCATTTGAAATGTTCAAACATTATCGTAATGAAGTTGAAAAACAAACTGGGAAGTTTATTAAAACTCTTCGATCAGATCAAGGTGGTGAATATCTTTCTAGTGAGTTTCTGACTTATTTTAAGGAGAATGGGATTCTCTCTCAATGGACTCCTCTAGGGACATCTCATTTAAATGGTGTGTTTGAAAGGAGGAATCGATCTTTGTTGGATATGGTTCGATCCATAATGGGCTTAGCTAGTCTGTCTAAATCATTTTAGGGATTTTCTCTTGAGTCAGCATCCTACCTTCTGAATAGAGTTCCAAGTAAGTCCGTTGATAAAACACCATATGAGATATGGAGTGGATGCAAGCCAACTCTCTCTCACCTTCGGGTTTGGGGGTATCCAGCTTATGCCAGATGTTTGGAGATGGATAAACTAGGACCTAAGTCTGATAAATGTCTTTTTGTTAGGTATCCTAAAGAATCCAAAGGGTATTATTTGTATCTGTCTGAGGAACAAAAGTTGTTCGTCAGTCTTAGGGCAACCTTTTTAAAAAGGGAGTACCTTGATGAAGGCACTCAAGTTGCTGAGGTTAAACTTGGAAAAGTTTAACAGATAGAAAAACCTTCTCACTCTATGGCCACTATAGAACCGGATTTGATTAGATTAGATCCAAAGCCCATAATGTATCCATTAAGGAGATCTGGTAGAGTACCACGTCCACTAGACAGATACTATGATTTCTTGGTCCAGGACGGTGATCTTGTTGAACTTGATGAGAACAATGAGGATCCGATCACCTATATGGATGCAATGATAAGGTCTGATTCTGAATCATGGCTGGGAGCCATGAAATTCAAAATGGAGTCCATGGAAATCAACAATGTATGGACATTAGTTGATCCACCTGAAGGGATAAAATCTATTGGGTGTAAATGGATCTTCAAGTGGAAGTAGGGTGCAGATGGGCAGGTGGAGACCTATTAAGCCCGTCTGGTTGCTAAGGGGTATCGTCAACATTATGGTATTGACTATGATAAGATGTTTTCTTCTGTGGCAATGCTCAAGTCCATTCGGATTATGCTTGCTTTAGCAGTACATTTAGATTATGAAATCTGGCAAATGGATGTCTGAACAGGTTTCCTAAATGGTGAGCTAGAAGAGGAGGTGTATATGATGTAGCCTGAAGGGTTCACATCCACATATGAGTCTAAAGTGTGCAAGCTTTAAAGGTCCATTTATGGATTGAAGCAGGCTTCTCGGAGTTGGAACATGTAGTTTGATAAATGTATCAAGATGTATGGCTTTGTTAGGAACGGAGAGGAACCTTGTATATATAAATGGGCAAACAGTTCTATAGTTGTATTTCTTATTTTGTATGTGGGTGACATTCTCCTAATCGGGAATGACATGGATGACATTCTCCTAATCGGGAATGACATGGATGACATTCTCCTAATCGAGAATGACATTCCAGCATTACAAGGAATAAAGGTCTGGCTTTCATCTCAATTCTTTATGAAAAACTTGGATGAAGCCTCATTCATATTCGGTATGAAGATCTATAAAGATAAATCAATGAGGCTTCTGGGACTGTCCCAATCTATGTACATAGATACTGTGCTTAAATGATTCAACATGAAAAACTCCAAAAGGGTATCTTCCGATAGGTTATGGAATTACTCTTTTCAAGAAGGATTGTGTGACAACTCTTGAGGAAAGAGAGCGTATGAGTAGGATTCCATATGCTTCGGCAATGGGTACTATTATGTCTGCTATGCTATGTACTATACTAGATGTGGCATACTCACTAGGGGTAGTGAGCAGATACCAGTCTGACCCAGGTGAAGCTTATTGGAAAGTTGTTAAGAATATCCTTAAGTATTTAAGAAAACTAAAAACCAATGGCTTATTTATGAAGATTCTGACTTAAAATTTATGGGGTACACTGACTCCAGTTGTCAGTCAGATAAAGATGATAGTAAGAGTGTGTCTGGTTTTGTGTTTACCCTTAATGGTGGAGCTGTCTACTAAAAAAGTTTCAAGCAGCATACAGTGGCTGATTCTGTTTGCGAGGTAGAATATAGTACGGCATCAGATGCAGTAAAGGAGGCTATGTGGTTGCAAAAATTCCTAGGTGAGCTGGGAGTGTTACCTTCCTTAGATGATCCTATTCTAGTGTATTGTGACAGCACTAGAGCCATAACTCAAGCCAAAGAACGAAGTCACATCAGCAGACCAAGCATATTCTACATCGCTATTACCTTGTCCGGGAGATTATTGAACAAGGTGACATCCAGCTTCTGAAGATCGATGGTAAGGAGAACTTGGCTGACCCCTTCACTAAAGCTGTTGGAATTCAAGAGTTTGACAACTGTAAATGAAAGATGGGAATTAGATTCTGTTCCGATTGGCTTTGTCTAGGTGGGAGTATTGGGAATTGTGTCCCAAAACCAATCATCTAGGCTATAGATGGTTGTGCGACTCATGTGTATGTATATGAATTATTGAATTAAATAAAAAGTTTATTCTGGTTGTTCATCATATGTCATCTTCCTAATTGAACTGGTGCAGGCACCAGGCTCAAGAAAAGACTCCAACCAATCCAAATTAGGAAAGATTCTTTATGGTTGAAAAATTGAGAGCTTGAGTCCTATAATAAATTTTTATTTGAGTCTATTAGTCTTGTACTCATTTCAATTTGATAATTGAGTCCAGTATTTGCTTTAATTAAGTCTTTATTGTAATTGAGTCAAGGAGAGTCAGCCAAGACCAACCTGGTTTCAGCTCAACCAAGTCAAGAAGACTAGTGGGCGCATAGACCATGGGTTCACCAACTTGGAAGCCACTTCATCATTCCTCCTTACCACATCACCTGGACACATCACCATGGAAACTCGCCCAAGGAAGAAGGAATTTGAAATGGCCCAAACCCCTCCATAAATGGTGCCCCATCTTCATGAAGTCAGCCACCATTCTCTCCCCTCATTTTGTATTTTTTTGCATTTCAAAATTCGAATTTCAAATAGTTTGGTGTATATAAATTAGGCTCCAAACCTTATTATAAACACTTATGAAATTTGAATCAATGAAGAAAATATTTTTTTAGAATTTTCCCGTGCTTAAATGCTTGGTCCCTTGTGAGAAGTTGGGCATGAGGCCTAGAGTTCTTCCTCTTTCCAACTTCCCCTCTTCAACCTAGTTTCCTCCATCCTTCTTAGTCCATTCGGCCAACACAAGAAGCATCTCAAGAGTCCACATCTCCATCATCTATAATGAAGCCAACCATCCAAGGAGTTCTTTACGAGATTAACCAAATGAAGCAATAGAAGATCTTTAACAAGACTACTCCGAGCATCCTTTCATCTTTCAAAGATCTCTCCCTTCACTTCTCCATCTCAACCCTTTTCTCTAATCTCCTCCACATTTTTTTTGTTGCAGGATCCTCGGGCTTCCAGACTCCTAAGAAGAAGGTATCCCATGCCAAAGAACCGGATACAAGAAGCCTTGCAGCCTAGGGAATCTCCCTATCATCCTGGAATGATCTTCTTTGAGTGTTCCCAGTGCTAAAGTTATACATATTAATTCACGGATAACCCTCTTTAGATAGGCTTTCAGATCTGTAATTATTAGAATAACTAAACCCTAACTAAGTGGTTTCTTAACCACGAATGTCCTCCTCTCTTTATTTCTTTGAATGGTTTATTCTTCTAGTCAAGTATAAAGTTTAGAATCCTATCTTTGAATTCCTAGTTCATTACGTGAGTAGCTGCATCTATTTACTTCATCTTTCATTTAAATATTACTAACTTCAAATGAAATGCATCATCCCATCATTGTCCCCCATCATCTTGGTATCAAAGCATGGTAGGTTAGGGTTTTGCATCTTCTTCAGTACCTAGATTGGGTGCTACACCAGGCCATCCGGTCATAGGAGAAAAGTAGGATTTTAAGACCCTCTCCTCCCATTTCACGGGGATCTCCTAAGGCTTGTAGGGGTGCCATTGTAATTGACCTTTGAAGGGGAACACAAGACTTGCATTTTAATTTCAGCATCTTTTAATTTCTGCTGTTCTATTTTTTTTAGAATTATCTATGTTCCAGGAATTGTCATGCCTAACACAAATTTTAGTTTTAAATTTTCTTTCATCTGATATATCATCTATGAGTTAGGAATGTTTTGCAGTTTTTTCTGAATTTTCTAACACTATTACATGTCACTTTCCTGCTCCACATCTAGACTGCAACACATTGTATTCTGCACCTGAAATTAGGGTTCATTTGCATGCTTGCATTCATTTCATGATAAATCAGCTTAAGGGCATCAATTTGACATAGGGTCAGGATTTTATTACCAGTCTCTAGCCCAAAAATCACCAACCTGCATAGTGAACCCAACCTTAATTAAAACGGAGTAGACATTTAACTTGCTCTAGTGAGCTAGGGACACCCACGAGGTCGGGTCGAATCAAGTGTCAAGCCAATTTTGACAACTTGTTTGTGTGTGCTTGTGTATTTGGTGTCTAGGCAAGTGGTTCAGGGACAAGAGCCCGAAGGAAGGTGGGTTGGTTCGCTTACCTGGCCAATTTTCATATTGGTTTCTAAGGCAAGCAAAGAGGGACCTCCATCAACCTTACACTTACCTGGCCAGGTGCCAAGTTACTACAACCAAGGTCATCATCTTGACCTAATATTTGGTTTGGACTCTAGATCTAGTAAACCCCTTGTTGCCCAGATATGGTGCCCAAGAGGGGGTGTGAATTGGGTCTTTAAAAAAAAAAAATAAAGCAATATATGTGCTATCAATTTCAAATGTGAAGAGTGATAGTGCTCAAGTAATTGTGCAACGGAAGCAATGAAAGATAACAACAATTAAAGAGCAAAAGAAGATAGAGAGTAAAGCAATGCAAACACACAAAACGTATAGTGGTTCGGTGCACCTAGCACCTACATCCACTCCCCAAGCTCCACTTGGGAATTTCCACTATAATCTTCTCTAGATTACAGCCGACTTGTTTTACAAGGCTCACAAGTCAAAACCTATGTTGGTTTTGTTACCTAGGCTCACCAACAAACCTTACACACTTGTTTTGGCTTCGGGCTTACAAGCAACCCTAGTTGGTTTTATCAATTGGCTCACCAACAAACCTCACACTAGTTTCAAATTCTCTTGAAACTAGGCTAGCACAAATAGAGTATGAATACAATGAATAAAAACAAGACAAACTCCTTTTTGAGCAAAAATTAATTCGATGTAGCTCTTGTTGAAGACTCTTCAAGTCTTCCTCTTGGAATCTTGGACCTTACTAAATGCCAAAGACTTGAAAGCTGGATTCCTCAAAAATGGAAAGCTTTTAGCTAAGGAATCTCTTGGATTTCCTCTCTTTTTGGCTTAGGATTGATTGCAAGCTTTGTACTTTTTCTCTCTTCTTTTTCACTTTGTCTCCTTAACATTTTTGAAGTTAGGTGAAGGTTAAATACTTCATTCAAGCTGAAACAACTCCACAAGACCGTTAGAATCAAAAATATGGTCGTTTATGGCCATTAGAAATCAAATCAAAAGTTCAGAAAAACTAGCCATTATGCCGTGAGTCGACCTCATGAGTCGACCTCTGGGTCGTGTCGACCTCATGAGTCGACCTCCAGTTTATCTTAGGCAAAAATCCAGAAAACCATAGTTCTGCCCAGTTTGAATTCTCAAGCGATGAGTCGACCTCTAGTGTCGACCTTTGGACAGGTGTCGACCTCAGGTGATGACCTTTGAAGCGTGCCATTGAGAATTTTGCCGTGCCGGCCTTACTAGACTTTTCTCTTCTTTATGAGTCGACCTCTGGTGGTCGACCTTTGGCAAGGTGTCGACCTCTGGTGGTCGACCTCTGGTCTGAAATTTTTGAAACTCTGGAGAGGTGCGTTCCATGCTTGAGTTTCTCTAAGCCTATGTTTCTTTTGACAATTACTTCTTAATATGAAGGTCCAATATGAGAAATTTGATCTTGTTCAAGGTAGAAGAGCTCTTTCCCAAATCAAGCAACGGTTTCATCATTGTACTCTTGATACTCTTTTTGAATAACCTAAGGCTTGAAACTTTATCTTGAAATGAAATATTAGTCCAAACATATACTCAACCTTTTGTTAATCATCAAAACTAAGGAGCCAAAGCCAACACCCCTAGCCCGAGTTCGAGTCTGTGTGTACATAGCAACTAGATCAGGAGCATCTTACCAGCAATCTCAAGCTAAAACTAGTACAACCATGGACCAAATCTTTGAGACCACTATGAAAACTATGAATGATCAAATGAACCAAGACCTGACTAACCAGTTGGCCCAGACCAACCGAAGTATGACTGATCAAATGGCCCTCATCACTACTAGGCTTGACTACTTAGAGGCTCGTTCCCCTAGAAGAACCCATAAAGTTCAAAATGAATTAGAGCCTGAACCAGAGATTGGTATACCCATCAACCCTAGAAGGGCCCTGCACTAAGACCTTTTCCATGACCCAAACCCTAGGATGCCTTATCAAGATCCTTTCCTTGAACCAAATCCTAGGAAACTCAACCTTGATCGAGTCCATGACCCGAACCTTAGGAGAGCACACCATGAACCAGCTTATGAGCCAAATCCTAGGAGACCCAATCAGGATCAAATGGACCATGAAGACCGAACCCTTAGGAACATCAGATTGGAAGCTCCCACTTTTGATGGACAACTAGATCCTAAGGTTTATATTGATTGGGAAGGAGAGATGGACCAATATTTTGAAGGGTATGATATGACTAAGGAAAGGAAGTGCAATTTTGCAAAGCTTAGGTTAGTCCATCAGGCCAGGCTGTACCGGGGAAATGTTGAAAGACTCATTAGACAGAGAGGTGATATTCCCATAGCAACCTGAGGGCAATGAAGCTTAGGCTTAGAGAGAAGTACCTTTCCATGTCCTACCACCAAAGATTGTTAGACCAGTGGCAAAGATTGACCCAGGGAACCAAGAGTGAGCTGAGTACATTACAAAATTTGATGAATTTGTAATGAGATGCATGTTGGGAATTGTGTCCCAAAGCCAATCGCCTGGGTTGTAAGGTGGTTGAGCTAAGTATTAGACTCTTTCCTTGAATTAATAAAATATTATTTTTTTGGCAGCTCATCACATATTGTATTTCCCTGAAATGAACTCTTTCCATGTGATGAAGTCCTTAGGACTACATTGACTTTGATACAGAGAGGATGTATCGAGTGGTCCTTAAACCCTGTTCACAACCAAAGGATATATTGCACTGGACGGCAATATATCAAGTATAGGTTGTTGCAGTTCACATCGTTTGTTTGTCCTCTTGACCAAATGAGTGTGGTGACACTGATGTGATCTGCAAATGGGATATGTGATATCTATTGAACGTGACTCCGTGCAGCCCCTTTCTGCCAAAGGGATACTCACGATTGGATATGGGTATATGTGTCCCTCTGACCTGAGATCATCACGGTAGCTTGCAAGCAACTCCCAGTGTTTTGGTGCCGGACTACCCAGATTTTTAATCCGGTGATGGAAGGTTTCTGGGTACAGGCAAGTACTTATGGAGCAATGATGGACCAAGATGGAATTGACCTGTCCAAACAGTTTGGATTGAATGTCTCGCAGTATCTTAATTTAGCAAATCCTCGGTCGGGGTAGCCCTAGTGAAGAGTCACTGGGCTTGCGAGGTTGAGACATGTAGTTGACTGACTCTGTCTGGGTTGGCAGCCCAATCTCAGTCGTCCTGAGCATTAGAGGTCAAAGGGATGAATTATACGGTAACCATATACCAGAGGTACGATAGTTTGCTCCCGCATCTTCGACCTATCCGGATGCCGGGACCCATTGCTAGATGGTTTCCTGTGTTGGTAATAGAATTGTTTTAGTGCTACCATTTAGGTTCGAACCTATGAGGTCACATGCCACAGAGGATTACTTCCTGATCTGGGTACCGATTATGATTGTGAATCATCTCGATTTTATGGTCACGATATTTTTTGAGCACTCTTTTCCCTATCTTGTCCTTGTCTGTGTCAACCAGAAATTATTCCGGTCTGACCAGGACAGCGCCAAGATTTTTCTGAATCAGTTTTGAACTGATTCGGAGTTCGTTTCAGCCTCCAATTGGTTGTGAACCTATTGAACCCAATTCTTTGGGATTGAACCAATTAAATTGAATTGAACCCTTTTTTATTGGACCGGTTTTTAGACCAAGGGATTGGACCATTTTTTGCTTGGACTGGTTTTGAACCGGTGTTCCTTTTACCGTGTAAATGTTTACACATTGTTGGACCCCAAGCGTTGGAAGCTCAAACGACCAAAACCCTTCCTCCGAATGTCGCGGGCGTCCCTTCTCCTCCCTCCACCCACTGTATTGTTCCCTTTAATCCTTGCTTAATGCTCGATTAATTTGGCTTAATCGAAGCCTCTTCGTTGTCCGTCCTCTCATGTCTTCAACATTCCACCCAGCCATTCCTATTCCCTGTTCTTTTATATATTTGCTGCATCTTGCTTTGTTTTGAAAGGGTAGTAGCTAGTTGGAAACATTATTCCCGAGAGAAATCAGAGAGAGCATAGAGACTTTCTCCTTGGGTTGCTGAGTACCATTGAGAGGGAGTGGAGATTTCCTTTTGGTGTGCTCGCCATTCTATTTTTTTTTCCTGCTGTGACCGTGGACTCCTCCCAGCGGCTAGCACCGCGTGTGAGGATCGATCAAAGGAGACCCCGGCGTGTCCCCCCTCTAGAGGGTGTTCGCATGAGCACCTAAGAGCTGGATCGTCCTCCATTGCTGCTAGTTTTATGTTTTCTTTTGGTGTTGCAGAAAAATTTCCGTTGCAGAATTTTGGAGAATAAGAAGAGGTCGTTGGATGATCCAATACCCCTCTTTTGAAGCCACTTTCATCAAGCAAGAACAACCAAAAAGGTTCACTTGCTGTTGGTGAAGGAGAAGAGGCCATTTGGTTTGTTTTTGCTGTAGTTTTTGGAGAGGAAACATAGCACTTCAAGAGGCTGCTAGAAGAAGATAACAGGAATAACTTTATTCCTGTTATCCCAATTATTCCAGTAGATATTCCAGGTTATTCCAAGCAGAATAAAGGTATGGAAAATTTTTTTTTATCATGCATAAATAAATGTATTTATTTATATATTTTACAAATATTATATGCCTTGTTACATGCCTATATTAATACATGCAACTTGAATAAATTAGGTTCTGGGCGCAGCAGTTTTCCGCTGCGTGATTTTTAAAAATTGTTTTAAAATCCATTCTACTCCCGTAGCTGTTTGCATGCCTAGTGTAGGATCTTGTCAAATCCACCTGTACCCTGTCTCTTTCAGTGGTATCAGAGCCAGGTTGCAGAGGTGTAATTTATTCATGTATGCATGTATGTAGATTAAATAGTTTAATCAATGAGTGTATCAAATTCTTTTTGGAACCAAGTTGAGACCTTCACCACGACCGTGTGTCTTTGACACGATACGGATCGTCTGTGTTGGCCTTTTCAGAAGGATCCTTAAAGGATATAAAATTAAAAAAATATTTTAATTTTTAGATACATGAAATTGGCATGTTTTTAGGCATGTTTTATATTGGATATAAAATTTGTAAAATATATTGGTGCATGATTTTTGTTATGTAAAATTGTTTTACATAAAGACTTAATTAAAAATTATTTTAATTAAGAATTTGGCTTATTAAATTATTAGGTTTATGAAATCTAATTTGACATGAATAAGCCATTTTGGGTTAATTGGGTTAGTTCTCTAATTGGGTCCTTAACTGAGTTAGACCTAGGTTTAGTTGAACTGGATAACAAGAAGATTAAACAAAAGTTGTTTAGGCCCTTCTTTAGAACTATCTAATAGTTAGATTAGTTGATCTGTTCATCTAAAATGGATCCAATTAGTGGCTCTATGGATGCCCGAGTCTTTAGGCTAGTCTGATCGAGTCTGGTAAATCGACTGGTGTCGAGGTAGGTTTGGCATTGTGATCATGGTTGTATGAGGCTACCTCTTTCCTGGCCAACTTGGTTGGTGTCTAGGAAAGATGGTTAATGGCGGATACTCACCCATGATCTCACCTACCTGGCTAGTCGAGTCGACCATAACTGATTGAAAAAGCTCATTGACTCGAGTTTACCCATGTCACCCAGGTTGATCGGTCTGACTGATCTATAGGTGCCCATGGATCATTTGTTGATTTAAATCAACCCTCCTGAAATCTGATTGATTCAGTGGGAGGATGATCCATGTCCTTGTCTTTTCTTTTGTCACAACTAAAAATCCTCTAAAAATATTAAGTCCTTAAAAAGACTAAGTCAAGGTGTTGACAGTGTCTTAGCCTCCCATTAAGTCAGTTAGAAATGTGTCCACTAGCTTGGTGTGCATCGGCAGTTCCAAAGAACGGGTGTACATCCGGCGACTGGAATTTCTATATGATCGATGATGGTTCAGTGCAACCTCCTTAACGGGACCAGATGGGCAGGCCAAAGTCGGGCTTGGTCTTTAGTTAGCTGGAAGTATTGGATTTATTATTTTAATGGTTGGACCTAACCAGAGACCCACAATAGGAGGCCCCAAGGTCGACTGAAAATTGTTTTTAGGGAAGCAATTGGTTTAGGAACCTACCTTTAGGCTCGTATGGGTGAGCCGGCCAAAGTCGGGCTCATGCGAGGCCTATTGGATTTCAGTACCCACTTGAAAAAGTGTTTTCATGGATTGGAGTTAGAGGCTACCAATCTTAAAAAATTAGTGGGAGAAACCTTTAGACTAAAGTCCAAGTCTTTTGGTTAAATTATTAATTCATACACTAATTTGGTCTTATTTTCTTTTCAGATGTCTTCCAATTTATCGCTCTGATCACTTCTCGACAACGAGAAGTTAAAAGGTCACAACTTCGATAGTTGGTATCGAAGATTGAGAATAGTTCTGGAGCATGAACGGATCCTCTATGTAATAACAGATTCGACACCTGAAATCCCTCCTGCTAATGCACGGAGTGTGGTCAGAGACGCTTATCTGAAGTGGGTCTCTGATCGAACTACTGTCCATTGCATTATGTTAGCGGTGATGAACGACGAGTTCAGTCGCAAATTCGAGGAGGCCCAACCTGATAAAATCCTTCAAAAGTTGAAGGAATCCTTCGGCACCTCGGATGATGTAGAACGGTACAAAGTGTCTTGTGCCATCTACAACTCCAAGATGCCGAATGGTGGTTCAGTCACTGATCATGTATTGTACATGATCGAGTTGATTGAAAAACTGGGCAAACTCGGATGTCCCTTGCACGAGCAGCTCGGCAAGGATGCGATCCTGAATTCTCTTCCCTCCTCCTATCTTGATTTTCTCGATCATTATAGAATGAACAAGCCTGCAGTCAACTACCATGGTCTTTTGGGGTTGCTGCAGACTTTCAAGAAAGACCACCAACTAAATAAGGGGGTGGTGAATTTAGTGGGAGGAACTAGAGGTCGTCGTCCCTTTAAGAAAGGGAAGAAGAAAATAAATAAGAAGGGAAAGAAGGTGCAGAATGCTCCTAGCCCTAGTCAGACTAGGAAGTATAAGGCTGATCAGTCTTCTGCATAGTGCTTCTACTACAAGAAGAAGGGATACTGGAAGAGGAACTGTCCTCTTTATATTGCGTCCCTTGATCCGAATAGGCCGAGGAAGCAGAAGTCTGCTGAACAAGGTATTTATATGATAAAACCTTGTAATTACTCAATTATTTATACTGCTAACTGGGTATTGGATACTGGTAGTCCAATTCATGTTTGTAATTCGTTACAAGGACTTCAATTTAGCAGAAGATTTGAAGATAGAGAACAATTTCTGAGCATCGAGAATGAAAATCGTGTTCCAGTACTGGCGGTCGGAGTCCTGTGTCTTGTCTTTGAGTCTTGTACTGTCGAGCTAGTCGATTGTCACTATTGTCCTAGTTTCATTATGAGCATAATCTCTGTAGGCCTTTTGGCCAATTATGGTTTTGAACTATCAATAAAGAGAAATTTTTGCAATGTTATTTTGAATAACTCTGTTATAATGAAAGCTAGATTAAATAATGGCATATACGTACTATCAAGGCCTGTTAGTGTAATGTACACTTCTAGCAAACGCCCAAGGTTAGATAATGTCAACGATTTGTATCTTTGGCACTGTAGGCTAGGTCATATTAACCAAAATAGGATAAACAAGATGCGAGGAGATGGACTCCTCGAGGTCAGTGATTCTGAATCATTACCCACTTGTGAATCCTGTTTACTTGGTAAAATGACCAAGTCACCTTTTACTAGAAAAGGTGAACGAGCTACATAACTTCTAAGTCTAATACATACTGATGTATATGGACCGATGATAGTTAGTGCCAGAGGAAGATACAAATATTTCATTACTTTTACAGATGACTTTTCAAGGTTTGGTTATGTCTTTTTAATGAGACATAAGTATGAGTTGTTTAAAATGTTCAAACGATACCATAATGAAGTAGAAAAGCAAACTGGAAAAAGTATTAAAACCCTTCGATCTGATCGAGGTGGTGAATACTTATCTGGTGAATTTTCGACATATCTTGAGGAGAATGGAATTCTCTCTCAGTGGACTCCTCCAGGAACACCACAGTTGAATGGTGTGTCCGAAAGGAGGAATCGAACCTTGTTGGACATGGTTCGATCCATGATGGGTTTTGCAACTTTGTCGCTATCCTTTTGGGGATATGCGCTTCAGACAGCCTGTTACTTATCAAATGATGTTCCAAGTAAGTCTGTTGTCTCCACTCCGTATGAGATATGGATTGGATGTAAACCCTCAATCTCACACCTTCGGGTCTGGGGTTGTCTGGCTTACGTAAAGCATTTAGACTCAGACAAACTTGGTCCTAGGTTTGATGGATGTTTATTTATTGGTTATCCTAAGGAAACCAAAGGGTATTTCTTTTACTTGGAGAATGAACAAAAGGTGTTCATTGCTTTTAGAGCTATCTTTTTGGAAAAGAAGTTCCTTGGAGAAGAAACTATAGCCTCTAAGATTGAACTTGATGAAGTTCAGCCAATAGAAGAACCTGCACACTCTAAGGACATCGTAGAATCGGCTATGATTGAATCACACCCAGAACCCATTAGGAGATCCGGTAGAATACCGCATCAGCCGGACAGATACTACGGTTTCTTGGTCCAGGATGGCGATCCCATTGAGCTCAATGAGAACAATGAGGATCCGATCACCTATATGGATGCACTTCAGAGATCTGACTTTGAGGCATGGCTTGGAACCATGCGATCCAAAATGGAGTCCATGGAAATCAACAATGTATGGACATTGGTTGATCCGCCTGAAAATAAAACCCATCGGGTGTAAATGGATCTTCAAGAGGAAAAGGGGCACGGATGGGAAGGTAGAGACCTATAAATCCCGTCTGGTTGCCAAGGGGTATCGTCAGCGATATGGTATCGATTATGACGAGACTTTCTCTCCTGTGGCAATGCTCAAGTCCATTCGGATCATACTTGCTTTGGCAGCATATTTTGATTATGAGATCTGGCAGATGGATGTCCGAACCACTTTCCTAAATGGGGAGCTGGAAGAGGAGGTGTATATGATACAGCCTGAAGGGTTTACATCCACAGATGAATCAAAAGTATGCAAGTTGTAGAGGTCCATCTATGGACTCAAGCAAGAGTCTCGAAGTTGGAACTTACGGTTTGATAGGTGTATCAAATCGTATGGCTTCGTTAGGAATGGAGAAGAACCGTGCATCTATAAATGGGTTAATGGTTCTGTGATTGTATTCCTAGTACTGTATGTTGACGACATTCTCTTAATCGAGAATGATGTCGCAGCATTACAAGGAATAAAGGTCTGGTTATCATCCTAGTTCTCCATGAAGGACTTGGGTGAAGCTTCTTACATACTAGGTATGAAGATCTATAGAGATAGATCTAAGAAGCTTTTGGGATTATCCCAGTCTATGTACATTGACACCGTGCTGAAACGGTTCAGCATGGAAAATTTCAAGAAAGGCTATCTCCCGATAGGTTCTGGAATTACTCTTTCCAAGAAGGATTGTGCGAGAACTCCCGAGGAAACAGAGCGCATGAGTAGAGTACCTTATGCTTCTGCAGTAGGCTTTATCATGTATGCTTTGACTTGTACTAGACCAGACATGGCATACTCACTAGGAGTAGTGAGCAGATACCAGTCTGACCCAGGTGAGGCACATTGGAAGTTGGTTAAGTCCATCCTTAAGTATTTGAGAAATACTAAAGATCAATGGCTGATTTATGGAGAACCTGACTTGAAACTTGTGGGGTACTCTAACTCCAGTTTCCAGTCGGATAGAGATGATAGCAAGAGTGTGTTAGGGTTTGTATTTACCCTGAATGGAGGAGCGATCTGCTGGAAATGTTCCAAGCAGGCAACTGTTGCAGACTCGATATGCGAAGCAGAATACATTGCAGCATCAGATGCAGCAAAGGAAGCTGTATGGTTACGGAAGTTCCTTGGAGAGCTAGGGGTGGCACCTTCCCTAGATGGTCCTGTTTCGGTGTACTGTGACAGCACTGGAGCCATTGCTCAAGCTAAGGAGCCTAAAGCTCATCACCGCACCAAGCACATTCTGTGGTGCTACCACCTCGTACGAGAGATCGTAGAACGAGGCGATATCAATCTTCTGAAGACCGATGGAAAAGAAAATCTGGCCGACCCCTTCACTAAAGCCCTCAGAATAAAAGAGTTCGACTATTGTAAATGGGAAATGGGTATTAGATACTCTTCTGATTGGCTTTAGTACAAGTGGGAGTTGTTGGGAATTGTGTCCCAAAGCCAATGCCTGGGTTGTTGGCGGTTGAGCTAAATATTGTGCTCTTTTCTTGAATTAATAAAATATTATTTTTTTGGCAGCTCATCACATATTGTATTTCCCTGAAATGAACTCTTTCCATGTGATGAAGTCCTTAGGACTACACTGACTTCGATACAGAGAGGATGTATCGAGTGGTCCTTAAACCCTGTTCACAACCAAAGGATATATTGCACTGGACGGCAATATATCACGTATAGGTTGTTGCAGTTCACATCATTTGGTTGTCCTCTTGACCAAATGAGTGTGGTGACACTGATGTGATCTGCAAGTGGGATATGTGATATCTTATTGAACGTGACTCCGTGCAGCCCCTTTCTGCCAAAGGGATACTCACGATTGGATATGGGTATATGTGTCCCTCTGACCTGAGATCATCACGGTAGCTTGCAAGCAACTCCCTTGTTTTGGTGCCGGACTACCCGGATTTTTAATCTGGTGATGGAAGGTTTCTGGGTACAGGCAAGTACTTATGGAGTAGTGATGGACCAAGATGGAATTGACCTGTCCAAACAGTTTGGATTGAATGTCTCGCAGTATCTCAATTTAGCAAATCCTCGGCTGGGGTAGCCCTAGTGAAGAGTCACTGGGCTTGCGAGGTTGAGACACGTAGTGGACTGACTCTGTCTGGGTTGGCAGCCCAATCTCAGTCGTCTTGAGCATTAGAGGTCAAAGGGATGAATTATACGGTAACCATATACCAGAGGTTCGATAGTTTGCTCCCGCATCTTCGACCTATCCGGACGCCGGGACCCATTGCTAGATGGTTTCCTGTGCTGGTACTAGAATTGTTCTAGTGCTACCGTTTAGGTTCGAACCTATGAGGTGACACGCCACAGAGGATTACTCACTGATCGGGGTACCGATTATGATTATGAATCGTCTCGATTTTATGGTCACGATATTTTTTGAGCACTCTTTTCCCCGTTTGCCCTTGTCTGTGTCAACCAGAAATTGTTCCGGGCTGACCAGGACTGCACCAAGATTTTTCTGAATCAGTTTTGAACTGATTTGGAGTTTGTTTCGGCCTCCAATTGGTTGTGAACCAATTGAACCCAATTCTTTGGGATTGAACCAATTAAATTGAATTGAAACCTTTTTTATTGGATCGATTTTTGGACCAAGGGATTGGACCATTTTTTGCTTGGACTGGTTTTGAACCGGTGTTCCTTTTACCCTGTAAATGTTTACATGTTGTTGGACCCCAAGCGTTGGAAGCTCAAACGACCAAAACCCTTCCTCCGAACGTCGTCGGGCGTCCCTTCTCCTCCCTCCACCCGCTGTATTGTTCCCTTTAATCCTTGCTTAATGCTCGATTAATTTGGCTTAACCGAAGCCTCTTCGTCATCCGTCCTCTCATGTCTTCAACGTCCACCCAGCCATTCCTATTCGCTGTTCTTTTATATATTTGTTGCATCTTCCTTTGTTTTGAGAGGGTAGTAGCTAGTTGGAAACATTATTCCCAAGAGAAATCAGAGAGAGCAGAGAGACTTTCTCCTTGGGTTGCTGAGTACCATTGAGAGGGAGTGGAGATTTCCTTTGGGTGTGCTCACCGTTCTATTTTTTTTTTTTCTGCTGTGACCGTGGACTCCTCCCAACGGCTAGCACCGTGTGTGAGGATCGATCAAAGGAGACCCCGGTGTGTCCCCCCTCTAGAGGGTGTTTGCATGAGCACCTAAGAGCTGGATCGTCCTCCATTACTGCTGGTTTTATGTTTTCTTTTGGTGTTGCAGAAAAATTTCTGTTGCAAAAATTTTTGAGAATAATAAGAGGTCGTTGGATGATCCAATACCCCTCTTTTGAAGCCACTTTCATCAAGCAAGAACAACCAAAAAGGCTCACTTGCTGTTGGTGATGGAGAAGAGGCCATTTGGTTTGTTTTTGCTGTAGTTATTGGAGAGGAAACAGAGCACTTCAAGAGGCTGCTGGAAGAAGACAACAGGAATAACTTTATTCCTGTTATCCTAGTTATTCCAGTATATATTACTGGGTTATTCCAGGTGGAATAAAGGTATGGAAATTTTTTTTTATCATGCATAAATAAATGTATTTATTTATATATTTTACAAATATTATATGCCTTGTTACATGCCTATATTAATACATGCAACCTGAATAGATTAGGTTCTGGGCGGAGCAATTTTCCGCTGCGTGATTTTTAAAAATTGTTTTAAAATCCATTCAGCTCCTGTAGCTGTTTGCATGCCTAGCGTAGGATCTTGTCAAACCACCTGTACCCTATCTCTTTCAATGCAATGTCGATGAGTCTGAATCAGTTACCCTGTCTAGGTTCAGAGCTGGATTAAGAGAAGAAATCCAGAAGGAGTTGTTTTTTAGAGAAGTCCATGACTTAGAGCTAGTTTACCAGGTAGCACGAGATGCTTACAGATTCAATAGGGGACTGACATATCGTAAACCAGAACCCCCTAGAACTAGTGCACCTAATCAGCAGCCAGGACCAAGTCAGATGCGACCCCATCGACCCAACCTTAATACAACTCTGACCCATAGAGATGATAGGGGTAAAACATCAGAAGTTCAGAAAACCCCAAACCCTAATGCTTACTTTCGATGTCATAAGGTAGGCCATTATGCTAGCAATTGCCCAACTAGAGCCTTGCACTTAGGAGAATTCATGGAGAATGAGTCTGAACCCGTAGAGCCCCTAGATGATTATGTTGAAGAAGTATATCAGGCTAAGGATAATTTGGCTGAGGAGTATGAAGGTGACGAAGATTGTATAGAGCCTGACCTTTTGGGAGTGGTTAGATGCATCCTTACCCAGACTAAGACCCAGGAAGATTGGTGTAGGACTAACATCCTACAAACTTTTGTCAAGTTAGGGGATAAGGTATGTAAGATAATCATCGATAGTGGGAGTTGTGTAAATTCCATATCCACTAGTGCTGTCAAGACCTTAGGCTTAGCCACAGTTCTCATCCAAATCCCTATAAGGTTTCTTGAATAGACTCTACTTCAATTCCTATCAAGTCTAGGTGTCTAGTCCAAATCCAATTGTAGTCCTATCAAGAGAAAGTGTGGTGTGATGTTCTACCTATGGGAGTGAGTAGTATAATCTCAGGTCGACCCTGGTTATTTGACCATGACGCAACCCTATACGGCCGATCTAATTCTTGTTCATTCATGCACTCTAGAAAGAAATTTGTAATCAACCCTACACCACCTAAGGACCCTGCCAAGAGAAGATCGAGTCACTTGAAAGAAAAGAAGCCTGGAGTAAATTTGATAAGTACAAAGGAAATTGAGAAAGAGCTCACTAAGGGTATACCTGTTTGGATTTGAATCACTAAGAAAATTCAAGAGCCTCCCTAGAAAGAACACCCTTAGGAAGTGGTTGAAGTGTTAGAAGACTTTAAGGATATATTTCCAGATGACCTTCCTGACCACATTCCACCACTTAGGGACATCCAACATGCCATTGATTTAGTCCCAGGAGAAACCTTACCCAACCTTCCACACTATAGGATGAACCCTACCGAACACCTAGAATTACAAAGACAAGTAGGGGATCTCCTTTGGAAGGGGTTTATTAAGGAGAGTTTGAGTCCTTATACAGTCCCAGCCTTGTTAACACATAAGAAAAATGACACTTGGAGGATGTGTGTTGATAGTCATGCCATCAACAAAATAATAGTGAAGTATAGATTTCCTATTCCCCGATTAGATGACATGTTGGATATGATGGCCGGAGCTACTATTTTTTCTAAGATCGACCTTAAGAGTGGCTATCATCAAGTAAGAATTAGACCCAAGGATGAATGGAAGACTGCTTTTAAGACTAAGGATGGTTAATTTGAATGGGTAGTGATGCCATTTGGATTATCCAATGCTCCTAGTACATTTATGAAGATCATGACCCAAGTCCTACGAGCTTTTATAAAAAAATTTGTTGTGGTGTACTTTAATGACATATTGATTTACAATAAGACTAAAGAAAATCACTTAGACCACCTTAGACAAGTGTATGCAACCCTTAGGAGAGAGAATCTCTATGCTAATTTGAAGAAGTGTGAGTTCATGAGCCATAGAGTCACTTTCCTAAGTTTCATTGTTACCTCTGATGGAGTTTCAGCTGATCTGGAAAAGATCGAATCCATAGTTGAGTGGCCTATTCCCAAAACTATTCATGATGTTCGCAGCTTTCATGGCTTAGCCACCTTCTATAAGAGATTTATTCAAGGCTTTAGCTCCATTGTCGCCCCAATTACTGATTGTATTAGAAAGGGTAGTTTTGATTGGACCAAAGCAGCCAATAGAACCTTCATAGAAATAAAAGATAAGATGACACAAGCACAAATTTTGAGGTTGCCTGACTTTTCAAAGTATTTGAGGTCACTTGTGATGCATCTAGAGTTGGAATAGGCGGAGTTTTAAGCCAGGAGAACCACCACATAGCTTTCTTTAGTGAAAAGTTAAATGAAGCTAAGCTTAAATATTCCACCTATGATAAAGAGCTTTATGCGGTAGTGCAAGCTTTAAGGTATTTGAGGCATTATATTCTACCGCATGAATTTGTCCTATTTTCTGATCATGAGGCTCTTAGATTTCTTAATTCCCAAAAAAAACTGAACCCTAGGCATGCCAAATGGATAGAATTCATCCAAGCCTATACTTTTATCCTGAAACACTGTGCCGGAACTGAGAATAAGGTAGCCAATGCTTTGAACCGTAGAGCCTTGCTTCTTAATTCGATTAGCACTGAAGTCGTTGGATTTGAGAAACTTAAGGATGAGTATGATACCTGTCCAGACTTTAGTGATGTTTACCAGGCTTTAAAACTAGGACCATCTGGTGACCACAATGAGTATACCTTTCTAGATGGTTATCTATTTAAGGAAAATAAGCTCTGTATTCCCAGAATGTCTTTGAGAGATTTTCTAGTTTGGGAGACCCATGCTGGAAGTTTAGCTGGTCATTTTGGTAGGAACAAGACTATTTTAGCTATTGAGGACCTGTTTTATTGGCCAGGACTTAAGATATAAGTTGATGGGGGACGGGAATAAAATGATGAATGGAGAGTTTTAGTAAGCTAACCAGCAAGCAAACTTGAGCAATTAATTATCAAATAAATGGTCTAAATTAATCCAAGAAAAGAATTTTCATAAGGAGACTAGTTGATCTAAATTACAATACCCGAAATGTAGATCTAGTTTAAAATAGAGATTAGGATCTTCATGGCAAGAAAATCATCACTACTAGGATAAGTTAACCTTCAAATGATCAGATCTAATGAAGCTCGGGAAGAGTTTTCCTACCAACAATGATGGCTAATTATTTGGTGGAAGAAGAGCTCTCTTCACTCAAGGATTGAGGTCTAAACCATAAGACTAGCACTCCCTACTTTTAGGACTCACCTTGGCCATGATCCTTGGCATGGAGACCTTCATCTTGGACTTGGAAAAACAGAGAAAACCAGCATCAAATCGGAGATTAGGCATGGAAGGAAAATTTAAAATTGGAATGGAAACAAGAAGAAGAAGAAAGGGAAAACAAGGAAGTAGAAACCGGCGCCTTCAAGGAATGATGCTTGGATCTTGGATCAAGCAAGGAGCACTCCATCTTTCAAACACTCAAGGGTATTCTATCCTACAAACACTCACTCAAGAAACTCACACTCTCTTCTCAAACCTATCTTCTAACTCTCAAACTCAAGAACTTTTCACTCCAAACAAGAGAACATAGGGGAACTAGAATAAGAAAGATAGCTTTCTTCATTTAATCCAAAATAGAATGAATCATAAAATGAATACAAGAGAGGGCCTAGGGCCCTATTTTTAGGCTTTTAATCCAAGAAAATTTCATCATAGGGGAGGGGATAAGGATGAGCTAAGGGGATAAGGATGAGCTAGCTAATTCTAGTTGTATCAAACAACTCTTGGTTAGGTGGTTCAACTAGAATTAGTTTTCTTACAACCATTTATTGGTGGAAGGGTACAACCAATTGACATGTGGCTCCTAGGTGGCAATGATGTGTCCTCCATTTGTTGATGTAGATCATGTGATGTGGCATCCCACATGGCAAGTTAGTTGGAATGTTGTTGGGATAATAAAACATGGCTTCAGTCTCCCCATAAAATTCTTGATGTGGTGTCCTTCCTCCTCCCGAAAAGGTGCTTGTTGTGGTGTCGACCAATTAAGGGAAATGGGCTTCAAGTAGATGGCATCCAAGTGAGGGAAGTGGGCTTCAAATGGATGGCGCCGCCAAATGGAGAATATGGGCATTGAAGAAGTGGCCTCATACCCTGCTTGAATCTAGGTTGAGTCGACTCATGAATCGGCTTAAGTATTTGCTGAAAGAGAAGATGGACTCAAACCCTTTATTAGATTTGTCTATTTTAACTGCAAAATAAAGTAAGTTAATCCAAAAAACTTTTTTCTTGTTGATGCCCCCATCAATTCTCCTGGGATGAAAAGAACTCGATTCTATCGAGTAAGAATCAATCTGACTTTGGTGATACTCTAGTTGGTCTGGTCGATTTTTTGTAGGTCTTCTCAAGTAATCCATGAGTCTTTAGAATCAGGGCATCCTTGCCAATGAACCAAGTAGTGTTGATAGTCCCTGTTTTGGATAGTGATAGTCTTATTGTCTAAGATTCGCTCAATCCTATCTTGCTGCTTTGGTTATTTGGCTGGTGGACACTCATGGGTTGGCTCACTCTCAAAGATAGAATCAGGCTCGAAAGGCTCACTAGGTATTATTATTGGTTCCTTTACCCTTCTAGATCTGAATTGTTGAAAGTAGAACTGATACCAAAGTCAGATGGTCAATCTAGCACATATTAGGTCCAAATTTTTCTTACTATTTTGAAAATGACCTACACCATGGGCATATTATCGTTCAGGTTTGGCCTTACCATGAAATAGTCTCCATCCTGACATTCTTTGGATCTTTTATGTGAGTTGATCATATGCTTGTTAATTTCATTGCTCAAATTTTCTTACTAATCGTGCTATGCATATGACTCTCGCAGTCATGGACACTTATGCATAGGAAGGTCAAATGACATCAAATGACCAAACATAAATGACACCAAAACAAAACAAGCTCTAATGGACTTTATTATCTATAAACTAAACTTTATTGCTAGGAAACAAATGTTCCTAATTTCCAATATTCTCCTAAATGGTTTTGAAAACTCTGGCACACAACTTTAGGTAGGTGGCAGTGAATCTTAATTTGGTACCCAATAAAAGCCATAATGTCTCCCAAAAGTAACTGTTGAATATTACTGGGACTTGATCGATTATATGGTTGATGTCCCAGCTGGGTGGATTAGGATTGGGGATGTTCCTGAAGGGTGAACCAGGCTTTGGGCAATTATTAGGGAATTCAATTTCCATCTTCCTTCTCTTACACTTCCATCTTTCAATTCCTACCATCTCTTCATTTCTAATCTTCATGTTAAATTCTTTTGCAGGTTTCACAATTTCATGGGGTTGATCCTTTGGAATTGGTTCTAGATTTTCTCTGATGGTTAATACCCCATTAGGTGATCCTTCATTAATCTTTAGATGTAAATCCTCAATAGTGATTAGTTCCGGGTCCTCTATTATGTCCTCGAGTTGTTCTTCATGGCTTTGTTCTTGGACTTCATTTTGATCATCCCTGTTGTTGATTTCTTTAGGCTGGGTAATTATTTTGTCTTCAAGTAATTGTTCTTGATTATATTCGTCCATAAGGTTAGACCCAGCTTCATAAACTTCTTCCATAGGTTCTTCAACGGGTTTAGGATTTTCTCTTTCTAGCCCTTCATTTGGACAAGACTTTGATTTTATTTTATCCTTAAATTTTTCAATAGGTTCAGGAGATTTTTTCTCTAATTTTTCCATGGGTTTAGTCTCTTCTTCATCTCCCTTATACTTATTGAATTTGGCAATATAATCAAATACAAGTGTATCATCTTGTCTCAATTTGTACCATTGGTCTAAAGTTTTTGCTCATAATATTTACCTAGGTACTTTTCCCTCAGTTTACTCTTCATTTCTCTCCAAGTACTTATTTTATCCCTACTATAATAACTTTTTCGCTCAACTTCTCCCCAATATGCTTTAGCATGTCGGATCAACTTTGATTTAGCAAATTAACACTTTGTTACTTATAACATTTTATCAAATTCAAAGTATTGATCCATTTTCTCTTCCCAATCGACATACACCTCAGGGTTTCCATCAAAAGTGGGTGCATAGGGTCGATTGTTCCTAAAGACTCTCTTCTCCTGATCTGCAAAGTCTTGGTAGGGGTATCTAGGGTTATACTCAGGGGTGAGATCATGATATTGAGCTTTTGGACCAAGGGGAGGTGGACTAGGTGATTCAGGCTCAGCATGGATCCTATGGGCTTCTTCTATGAAGTCATGATGAAGTCATCTTGAATTGTATTCAGTAGTGAACTCATAATGATAGACTCTTGGACCTTGAGGAATTGACTTAAGTGACTCAGGTTCGGTGGGAGTCATTGGGGTCTCTTCAAGTGTCCCAACATGGTCATTCACTTGACCTAATTCCTTTCTCATTTGCCCTAATTGCCCATTTATGGTATCAAACTTTTTTGTCAGGGTTCTCAAAAAGAATTCAAGATTAGGATCCATGGGTATGGAGCTTCAAAAAAAGCAGTACAAACCTAACTTCTAGGGCTTCTAGACATAAAAATTCAAAATACAGGAATTACAAAGTACTAGTTAAAGTTGTAATTATCTTTTCCACTGGCCAGGTAAGAGGTGGGGTTGCGGGAGGCTCCCCTTGCTTTCACGAGGTCCTAATTAAAAACTGCAAGTCCACTTAAGGCATTTGCCATTGGACCTCTTGCCTTAGACACTAATTTCAAGAAGTACAAACTCAACTAATATTTGGTCTCATCTTGCACTTGAACCCGACTTGTGGGTGTCCCTAGTTTTAGGTTCCTACTCGATTTCAATTATGGTTTAGGTTAATGAAAATATGGATGATTGTTTTAGGCCAAGAAAAGGTAATGACCTCTTTCCCTTATGTTATAATTGAATGCCCTTAGTTAGATTTAGGAATGGATGCACAAACAATTCACCAACTAGATAACACAACAACTAGTATTAGCACAAACATGTGATTCAAACCTGAATTTTAAAAAATTAAAATTTAAAGAATTAAATTGAAAAATTTATATTTGAAGTCAGATTTCAAATATAAAATTTTAAAATTTAAATCTCAACAAATTAGGATTAAAAATTTGTTCTAGAAGTTAGAGTTGTTGCAAGATAGTTTCAGCCCTAACAACTTCTAGTCAACTAGTATTAAAAAGTTCGAAATTAAAATTTTAAATTTTAAAAAATTAAAATTAAAATTTTAATTGTTAGATACCTTAGTGAAGATTTTAGATTCTAAATTTTGAAATTTAATTTCCAGAATTTGGTTAAGAAATTCATTTTGAAATCTAGTTGTAAAAAAAATTTCAGCAGAGAACAACTTTCAACTATCTAGTTTTAAAAATTTGAAATTTAATATTTTTAAAAATCCAAAAATTCAAAATAAAATTTATTTGAATAAATCTCAGAAAATAATTCTTTTATTTTAAAGTTTTGACTTTACATTAACTCGAATTTTGGTTGAAAGGTATTTTGAAGGCACATGCTAGAAGGTTCCGCCAGTTTAGCTAACTCTTAACAACCTGAATTCAAATTTTGAATTCCTAACTCTAGATCCTTCTATAATTTAAAAATATAGTGGAAAATAATATAATTTGAAGTCTGAATCTCAGATATAAAAATTAAAAATTTATAAAAAATATTTTTATATTTTTTTGAAAATTAAATGAAATGGAAAGCAGAAACAGAATTCTGGACAGAACTTCAAAAATGATCTAAGAACTCATATTTTCAAATCTAGAAATTAATGGAAAATATTTTTTTGAGTTTTATATTTAGAATATAAGCACACTAAGGTACTGGAAAAGTATTTGTTTGTATTTTTTTGTATTTCGAAAAAATTACTAAAATTTGTGAGAAATTCGGGTGAATACTAGAATAGAAATTTCAGCAATCAAACACTTGACCTTGTAGAACCTTAAGCTCTTGATACCAAAAAATTGATGGGGTACGAGAATAAAATGATGAATGGAGAGTTTTAGCAAGCTAACCAGCAAGCAAACTTGTGCAATTAATTATCAAATAAATGGTCTAAATTAATCCAAGAAAAGAATCTTCATAAGGAGACTAGTTGATCTAAATTACAATACCTGAAATGTAGATCTAGTTTAAAATAGAGATTAGGATCTTCATGGCAAGAAAACCATCACTACTAGGATAAGTTAACCTTTAAATGATCAGATCTAATGAAGCTCGGGAAGTGTTTTCCTACCAACAATGATGGCTAATTATTTGGTGGAAGAAGGAGCTCTCTTCACTCAAGGATTGAGGTCTAAACCATAAGACTAGCACTCCCTACTTTTAGGACTCTCCTTGGCCATGATCCTTGGCTTGGAGACCTTCATCTTGGACTTGGAAAAACAGAGAAATCCTGCATCAAATCAGAGATTAGGCATGGAAGGAAAATTTAAAATTGGAATGGAAACAAGAATAAGAAGAATGGGAAAACAAGGAAGTAGAAACCGGCGCCTTCAAGGAATGATGCTTGGATCTTGGATCAAGCAAGGAGCACTCCACCTTTCAAACACTCAAGGGTATTCTATCCTACAAACACTCACTCAAGAAACTCACACTCTCTTCTCAAACCTATCTTCTAACTCTCAAACTCAAGAACTTTTCACTCCAAATAAGAGAACATAGGGGAACTAGAATAAGAAATATAGCTTTCTTCATTTAATCCAAAATAGAATGAATCATAAAATGAATACAAGAGAGGGCCTAGGGCCCTATTTTTAGGCTTTTAATCCAAGAAAATTTCATCATAGGGGAGGGGATAAGGATGAGCTAAGGGGATAAGGATGAGCTAGCTAATTCTAGTTGTATCCAATAACTCTTGGTTAGGTGGTTCAACTAGAATTAGTTTTTTTACAACCATTTATGGGTGGAAGGTTTCAACCAATTGACATGTGGCTCCTAGGTGGCAATGATGTGTCCTTCATTTGCTGATGTAGATCATGTGATGTGGCATCCCACATGGCAAATTAGTTGGAGTGTTGTTGGGGTAATAGAACATGGCTTCAATCTCCCCATAAAATTCTTGATGTGGTGTCCTTCCTACTCCCTAAAAGGTGCTTGATGTGGTGTCGGCCAATTAAGGTAAATGGGCTTCAAGTAGATGGCATTCAAGTGAGGGAAGTGGGCTTCAAATGGATGGCGCCAAATGGAGAAAATGGGTATTGAAGAAGTGGCCTCATACCCTGCTTGAATATAGGTTGAGTCGACTCATGAATCGGCTCAAGTATTTGCTGAAAGAGAAGATGGACTCAAACCCTTTATTAGATTTGTCTATTTTAACTGCACAGCAAAGTAAGTTAGTCCAAAAAACTTCTTTCTTTTTGATGTCCCCATCACAAGTTGCCCAGATAGTGGCCAGGTGTCGAACTTGTGCTGTTGGCAAATAGCAAAAGCAAAACACTGGACTTTACACACCCTTACATGTACCCGATTACCCCTTGCAAGATCTTAGCATGGATTTTGTATTAGGCCTACCCAAAACCCAGAGAAAACATGATTCGATATTTGTGGTAGTCGACAGATTCTCAAAGATGACCCATTTCATTCCTTGCTCCCAAACCATTGACGCCTCTAAAGTAGCCAAAATTTTTCTAGACGGAGTGGTTAGACTTCCTGGCCTTCCTAAAACCATAGTGTCCAACAGGGATGTCCGATTTACTAGTTATTTTTGGAAAACCCTATGGCATTTGTTAGGAACCAAGTTGAAATTCTCTACTGCCTACCACCCTTAGATTGATAGTCAAACCGAAGTTGTAAATAGAAGTTTAGGGAACTTATTGAGGTGTCTTGTAGGAGAAAGTCTGGGAAACTGGGATTTGTTATTATCTCGTGCTGAATTTGCTTACAATAGTTCTGTCAATAGGTCTACCGGTAAAAGTTTCTTTGAAATTGTCCATGGTTATAAACCTAGGAGACCTATCAACCTCATCCCTTTACCTTCACATTCACGAGTATCTGAGTTCGCCGAGTCATATGCACATCATATCCATGAATTGCATAAGGAAATTAGTAAAAAGATTCAAATGATCAATAAAGTCTATAAGCATATGGCTAATTTACGTAAACGAATGAAAGAATTTAATGAAGGGGACTCTGTAATGATTAAACTTAGACCTGAAAGGTTTCCACCAGGAACTATGAGAAAACTGCATGCCCGGGGAGCTGGACCTTTCAAAGTAACTAAGAGAATTGGAGCTAATGCATATGTGTTAGAGTTGCCTTCTGATTATGGCATTAGTTCTACTTTTAATATTGCTGATCTGATAGAATATAATGAGCCGGCATTAATTCCTAGCAAGCCTTTTGGGCCTTATCCCACCTTTGAGAATGAAACCATACCCGAGTGCCCACCAGCAATTCCACCAGACCAGAGAGATAAAGTTCAACATATCTTGGATGACAAGGTGATTACCACTAGAAATAAGGGATATCAACGTTACCTGGTTCATTGGCACGGATGACCCAATTTTGAGGACTCCTGGATCACCCAAGAGGATCTGCAGCAATTTGACCCGGACCTACTAGAAAGATATCACAGTCAGACTGATCCTTACTCGACAGGGTCGAGTTCCTCCCACCCGAGGAGAATTGGTGCGGGCACCAGGCTCAGGAAAAGACTCCAACCGTTACAAATTAGGAAAGATTATTTATGGTTTGAAAATTGAGAGCTCGAGTCCTATAATAAATTTTTATTTGAGTCTATTAGTCTTGTACTCATTTAAATTTGATAATTGAATCCAGTATTTGCTTTAATTAAGTCTTTATTGTAATTGAGTCAAGGAGAGTCAGCCAAGATCAACCTGGTTTCAGCTCAACCAAGTCAAGAAGACTAGTGGGCGCATAGACCATGGGTTCACCAACTTGGAAGCCACTTCATTATTCCTCCTTGCCACATCACCTGGACACATCACCATGGAATCTCGCTCAAGGAAGAAGGAATTTGAAATGGCCCAAATCCCTCCACAAATGGTGCCCCATCTTTATGAAGTCGGCCACCACTCTCTCCCCTCATTTTGTATTTTTTTGAATTTCAAAATTCGAATTTCAAATGGCTTCGTGTCTATAAATTAGGCTCCAAACCTTATTGTAAACACTTATGAAACTTGAATCAATGAACAAAATATTTTCTTAGAATTCTTCCTTGCTTAAATGCTTGGTCCCTTGTGAGAAGGTGGGCGTGAGGCCTAAAGTTCTTCCTCTTTCCAACTTCCCTTCTTCAACCTAGTTTCCTCCATCCTTCTTAGTCCATTCAGCCAACACAAGAAGCATCTCAAGAGTACACATCTCCATCATCTATAATGAAGCCAACCATCCAAGGAGTTCTTTACAAGATCAAGCCAGGAGTTGTCAACCAAATGAAGCCATAGAAGATCTTCAACAAGACTACTCCGAGCATCCTTTCATCTTTCAAAGATCTCATCCTTCACTTCTCCATCTCAACCCTTTTCTCTAATCTCCCTCCATATTTTTTTTGTTGCAGAATCCCTGGGCTTCCAAACTCCTAAGAAAAAGGTCTCCCGTGCCAAAGAACCGGATACAAGAAGCCTTGCACCCTAGGGAATCTCCCTGTCATCCTGGAATGCTCTTCTTTGAGTGTTCCCAGTGCTAAAGTTATACATATCAATTACCGGATAACCCTCTTTAGATAGGCTTTCAGATCTACAATTATTAGAATAACTAAACCCTAATCTGAGTGGTTTCTTAACCACGAAGGTCCTCCTCTCTTTATTTCTATAAATGGTTTATTCTTCTAGTCAAGTTTAAAGTTTAGAATCTTATCTTTGAACTCCTAGTTCATTATGTGAGTAGCTGCATCTATTTACTTCATCTTTCATTTAAATATTACTAACTTTTAATGAAATGCATCATCCCATCATTGTCCCCCATCAATTCGAATTTGAATTCGAATTTGAATGGGTCCACATTTTCCTCCATAAATACTGCCCCTCTTCATGGAGATGCCCACTATTTTCTCCTCTTATTTTGTTATTTTTGAATTTCAAAATGGCTTGGTGTCTATAAAATAGGCTCCAATCCTTCTTGTAAAAAATAATTGATGAATGAAATTTTTGTTTTAGAGAAGAGCGATTCTTCTTCTGCTCCATGAGGGGAGAGTGTGAGGCCCAACCTCAGGATATTATGTGAGGTCATGCCCAGTTATCCCCTTCCAATTCCATTTTCTTTATCCTCTCATGACCTTTGAGATTCATCCTAGTGCCTCCAAGTATCGAGGAGGGTGTAATGCCTTAGAGGTAAGAGGTCTCTTCGTTAGGATGAGTCCCAAAGTTCATGAGATCCAGATTCCTATCTTTCATCCCATTATTCCTTCGCCATCATATTAGAAAATCTAAAAAAAAAAATTGAATACCCTAATCTAGGTGACTTCTAGGCTCATCGTTCGATCCTCCTCCCCACCTATCCCGCATCATGAACTCTTGTGTGATGATGTCCTTTGAGCTACCTTGTATGCAATGTAGAGAGGATGCATCGTGTAGTTTATAAATTAGTTTGCGACCAAAGGATACGCTGTTTCAAGATAATGGTGTATCGAGAGTAGGTCATTGATGTCATATATATTGGTTGTCCTCTTAACCAAGTTTCCATCCCATTATTCCTCCACCATCAAATTAGAAAATCCAAAAAGAAAAATTAACCACCCTAATCTAGGTGACATCTAGGCTCACCATTCGATCCTCCCCCCACCTATCCCGCATCATGAACTCTTGTGTGATGATGTCCTTTGAGCTACCTTATATGCGATGTAGAGATGATACATCATGTAGTTCATAAATTAGTTTGCGACCAAAGGATGTGCTGTTTCAGGATGATGGTGTATCAAGAGTAGATCGTTGATGTCATATCTATTGGTTGTCCTCTTAACCAAGTAGCAGGAGTGCTGGTATGACATCAGGTGTTGTGTTTGATACTTTACTGAACGTGACTCTCATGCGAGTTTTCTTTCTGCCAAAGAGGATGATAGGGATCCAAGGCAGGTCCAGGTTCTTTTTCATTTTTCTTGATTTTCTCATATTTTTTTATTTTTTGGCTATTCCTGCTATTCCACCTATTCCCACTATTCCAACTTTATCCCAAATTTATCCTGACCTTATTCCTACCTTATTCCATCTCCTTCCCGTGATTTTTAAAAAAACTTCCCAAACCCTAGCCATCGCCCTGTAGCCCCCCGATCCGGGCTGCCCGACCCCTTGCCGCCGCCGCCGACCCTCCGCCGGTGCTCGCCAGCCCTGCCCTTACAAGAAAATTCGGCCGCCCACCACCCAAGACAATGGAAAGATGAACAGACATGGAGGCGTCCGCCCACCGCCTACCCACGGTCGCCACTACCGTCACCGGCCTATTGCCGGCCGCCCGCCCGCCGCCCACCGACTCATGCCCGACCACTAGGGGGCCCTCGCTGGTTCCCATGGGCCCCATGGCCATGGGAAGCCCAAACAGTATGCCATGCGGCCATGCCACCCCAGCACCACCGCCCGCCGCTGCCGCTTGCCACCGCCATCCTGCCGGAGCTGCCGTTCACCATCTTGACGGAGCCTCGCCGGTGCCCAGGGGTCCCCCATGCCCGTGGGAGACCAAACGACATGCCCTGGGCGTGCCATGCCATTTATGTGCCACCGCCCCGCCGACAACCACCACCGGCCGTCCGTCGCTCACCATCCATCGGCCTCATCCGCCGCTCACTTCCCGGTCGCCGCCCGTCCATCGATTGCAGCCTGAGATGATTTCCTTCTCCCTGTGCACAGCCATGAGTAGAGTCCACATGGATTTTGGAGCATCCTAGTATTTAGAGTAGCATGCTTCTCAGAGCAGATCGTCAAGCCGACATACTTCCCAGAGCAGATCAGCACCAATATTGATGTAGCATGGATTTTGATATAATTTATGTTTTCCTTTTTTGGATTTCTTGTAGGCTAAGTAATTGAGGGTTTTGGTTTTTCTATAAAATGGTCCCCTCCCCCTCTTGTAAAGTTTAAGTTTGATATGAAATTTTTGGGTTTTCCATTGGTTTTGGTTCTGGGCTGAGGCCTGTCTTTCCTTCACCTACGGGTGTCGAGGGATGTGAGACCCCACTTCCTTCACTTTCAAGCATCGAGGGGTGCGAGGCCCTAGTTATCTTCTCCTTTGCTGAGTCCCCTATATGATCTTGGAGCTTCTCCTTCACGACCACAGGTAGCGATTTGGGTGGGACACCCTAGGCTCCGCTTGTAGTGAGATGGGTGGGACGCCCTAGACTACATGTAGTGGGGTGGGTGGGATGCCCTAGAGGTGCGACGTCTCTCCGTGAAGGTAAGTCCCAAGTCCATAGAGTATCCATGTTTCTTACCCCCACATCTTTATTTTTGTCTTTTTGACCCTAATCACAGGAGACCTCTCAGCTCTTCAACGATCATCCTAGCCCCCCCTTTGTCCCGCATCAATTTTGGCATCAGAGTGAGTTGTGGATTAGGGTGTGCTCTGTTTTTCAAACTCGACGGAGTCAAGTTCTTCGCGGTCGAGGAGAATGATGGGGATCCAGAGCATGTCCAGGTTCTTTTTCTATTTTTCTTGATTTTCTCATATTTTTTTATTTTTTGGCTATTCCTGCTATTCCACCTATTCCCACTATTCCAGCTTTATCCCAAATTCATCACCACCTTATTCCTGCCTTATTCCATCTCCTTCCCGTGATTTTAAAAAAAACTTCCCAAACCTTAGCCGCTGCCCTGCCGCCCCCAGATCTAGGTTGCCAGACCCTTGGCCGCCACCACCGACCCTCCATCGTGGGAAGATGAACAGACACGGAGGCATCCGCCAGTCGCCTGCCCAAGGTTGCCACTGTCGCCACCACCACCAGCCAGTTGTCGGCCACCTGCCCACCACCCACCAGCTCACGATCGGCCACCGGAGGGCCCTCGCCGGTGCCCATGGGCCCCATAACCATGGGAAGCCCAAATGGCATGCCTGAAATTTGAGAATGCTCGAGTCGACTCTTCTGATGGACTCCTGAAATTCGAGAATGCTTCATTAAATGCTGTAATGGTTATGGGATTTAATGATGGGCATTTCGAGTTTTAATAGTTACTGTTGCTAAATTCGAAGGAACTTCATAACCTCCCTGGAATCTCAAAAGACCCCAAATTGCTCATTAATCTCTCTTGTGTCCTCTTAATTTTTTTGAGGGTTGCTGTTATAAAAGAAAGGGTTGAAGAAGGTCAAGAGTTGACATTTAACACTCCCACTCCAAATTTGGATCAAAGTTGAGACTCTGCCCAAAAAGTTTCTGAGATAGAGATCTTGTTTGATCTTTAAGAGATTGCGAGATTTGATCTCTGAGATAGAGTGAGGTTTGGGTTTTGGGATTCTTGTATGCTACCTTCTGTTGAAGGTTTATGACAGAGAGTTGGGAAGGGTTCTCAAGAGTCCTTGTTCCAGCATCGCTTCAGCAACAGGTTCTTCAAAGAGTTGAAGATGAAATTCATGGCTCTTCAAGGAGTTGAAGGAGTCCTTGCTGCCGATGCTATTTTTGAAGAGGCTAGCACCTCGAAGGAAGGAGAAGAAACTACGCTACACGGTGTGAACCATCCTAGAGACAGTATGCATGTGCTGCTTATAGAGCAGGAGTTTTTTCCACATGTTGAAGCTGCCCTTAGGATTGCAACTGAGACCAAGGGATTTTGTTGCAGCCTTTGGTGAATGTCGCTAAGGTATGTCTTTATTTTATGTATGACAAAATTATCATTGCTACATCATTGTGTGATTTCTGGAATGGCTCTATTTTTCATATAATGTTTGCATGATTTCATATTTATATTACTCTAGATGCATCAAGATCCTGGTAGGGGCTTGTGTTAATTAGATTAACATCTACAGATAAAATGGTTTTATCATTTTCTACTGCTGCATGCCTTTAGAAAAGTTTTAAAATGCATGTATCGCCCCTTCGGAACAGTTCTTTATATGCCTTCTATTCAGATATCTTCAGCTAGGCCTTCTTCAGCTCGGCCTTCAATGTCTGAACATTGGCGAAGCTCTTATTTAGTTTCTTCTCTATGGCCACTCTTGATGGGTTTCTATAGGGTATTATAGCATAATAGAATATTGGATTCCAAAATTTTATACTTGAAACCCTAATCGGCTAGAAACCCTAAGCCCATGATCCCCTTATTTACTACAATCAATAAGTCAATAAATTAGGGTTATGAAGAATACCTGGAATGCTAATTCCCACTTCTTTCCATTAGGCTTACAAGTGCAAGCCCTCCAATGGTGATCCACACAGGAATTGGCCCAAGGAAGAACTCCTATGACAGTTGCTTGCTTGATTAGGACACTTTCTAATAGCCTTTTGGACTTTCTCCTTTCTGGATGCCCTACCCTCTTGTAGGGCACTTTAAGCACTCTCTAAATCCTCTCTTGGAACTAGGATACCCCTCCAATGTCTCACACTAGGCTCTTGTCTAAAAAACAAGGCTTGTCTTAGAAGAAAAAAACCTTGTCTTAAAAAGACAAGCTTTGTCATAAAGGGGAGAGAGAGAGAAACTCAGATGGTATTTCTTCTGATGAAAAAAAAATCATTATTAAACATCAAAATACCGTGCCTATTTATAGAATAAGGAAGGGCATGTGATTTTCCCATTCATTAACTTATCAAATAAGATTTTTCAAGAATGAAGAGAAGTCATTCAGTTGAATTATCTTATCTTGATAAGTCCTTTCATGAGCCTAGGCGCATATCTGTGTCCCTTTTGCTATCCAGACAAATTCCCCACTTGCCACATGACAAGTACTGGTCATTAAGAGGCCAAGAGGTATCTCTTCAATTTGCAAAAGTCGGAAGAAGTGAAGAGTCCTAAAGCAGAAGGACTCTGCTTCCAGATAGCGTGCCAAATGAAGGGTTGCGTCCCTTCATGCGCGCTATTTCCTTCCACTCATTTTTTTATGCCAAAACCACTTGTTTGACCGGTCAAATAATTTCTAAGAGGCATGGGATTAGAGCCAAAAAGGGGCCCACTTGAATCAGCATCAGTGATTCATCTGCAGAAGGACTCTTGGTCCTTTCTGCGCTCCCTCTCCTTGGCGCGTGCAAATATACGCCCAAGAGTCCATGCCGACTTGGACTCTAGTCCAAGTGGCTTTACATGTCCAAATTAAATCAGGAAAAATATGTTATCTTAATTAAGACACAACCCAATTTAAGTCTCTCTTAAATTGGTTAATTTAATTAGCAAGAAACTGGACCCAAATCAACTGGGTTAGGAATTGGGTTAGCCTATACATGCTAGTGTGTAATCTAGCTAACCTATTAGGATCCCATGACCCTAATTAAATTATGATTGACTTCCTTGGTCAACTCCCTAATGTGTGTAACCCTTTGAGTTCCACATCTAGCTAGCAGTAGGTCTAGGTTCAAGCCGATTCAAACCAATCGAACCCTTTTGACCTAATTAAGTCAAATTGAGCTGACCTAAGTTGCCAATTCGAACTATCCATCGAATTGACTCATGAAACCAATCCAATAGGTTCACAAAAAACCTACAAGACATGATTGATGTTTAGCAACATGTCATGCCTACCTGAAAGATAAGGAATTTGATGGAAAGTATCAAAATACCCTTTAGTAGGGAGTTACCGTACAATTCAATCTTTCGATCTTCCATTATCCCGATTAAGTGATGGGCATGGATAAATGTCAAACCCTAGCACTTAGTCATTTCAAATCTCAATTCAATAATGAGGACTCTGCTGATGACTGATTAAAAACTACTTATAATCTCATCTTGCTTTGATCAAAGAATCCCTGAGTCATCATCGAAGAGATTACTTGGGATAACTATTTCTCTTACTAGGAATGATTGATTCCTTGTTGGTCCACTCATATCCTTCATACACCTTCTACCATATCCGAGAAAATCCCGTGCATGATTTAATGTCATGAATGAGTATGAACCAAAACATAGCTTAGTGTGTATAAAGAACCATGGTGACCTCAGGTCTAAAGATTACTTGCACAACTCCTACTATAAGAACTATCTTTCGACAAGTAGTAAGACTTCCATAAGATAGTCTTGGTACGGATCAGTTCAGTGAACTCATACCCTAATGAATACCTTTATCCTTGTATTAGTATCTCTATACAAGTGGCTATAAGACCAACCACCCTCTCCATCGAGCATACATAGGATAAGCTAGTCTTTCTGGAAGCATTGATCCCCGAATCGATAATCCAACGACTAGGAACATTTTAGATTAAGACTTATAGGAACTAGGTCTCACCATTATGATCTCTATCATAACCCTAATTCCTTTTCCCTAACCTATGAGGCTCATCACAATCTTTAAGTAAGACACAGCAGTATGATGAAACAAAAAATACCTTTAATAATATAATAATAATGTCATACAAGAGTTGGAAGATTACAAAAATGCCCTTATAGAGATTGGCTTTTAAGGCACTTTTCTTTCAATCTCCTACTTGCACTAAAGCCAATTGCCCTTGTATTTTATATCCATATAATCTAAGTGGCGATCAAAGTGTTGCTTGGGTATTGCTTTAGTGATGGGTCGGCTATATTGTTCTTTGTATCAACCCGTTCGATGACAATATCTTGTCCTTGAACAAGGTGGAAGCATCTTAGGATGTGCTTGGGCTTATTATGAGACCTTGGTTCCTTAACTTGCATAATAACTCTACTGGTTGTTTTATAGTCGGAACCACGCCCAATTTCGTGATGAATTTCTTCATTCACATAGCTTCCCTTATGACTTCACTTGCGGCTATGTACTCTACCTACTCACTGCACCACCATATAGGGTGAAGACATATCCTGATATGGATTTGCTATCATCTAGATCTGATTAAAAATTAGAATATGTATATCCATCTAGTTTCAACTCTGATCCTCCATATATAAGAAAAATATCTTTAGTCCATCTCAGGTACTTAAGAATATTTTCATAGCTTTCCAATGATCCTCCACTAGATTAGCCTCGAACCTGCTTACTATGCCTAAGGCATAAGCAACATCAGGCCTAGTACATAACATGGCATACATAATTGATCTTATAGCCGAAGCATAAGGAATTATAGCCATCCTCTCTCTTTCTTTTGATATCTTTGGAGATATTTTCTTAGAGAGATGTATGCCTTGACTCATAGGTAAGTAACCCCTCTTACTTCCATCCATGTTGAATCTCTTCAACACTAAGTCAATGTACCTAGATTGTGATAAGCTTAGCATCCTTTTAAATCTATCTCTATAGATCCTTATACCCAGTATATAGGAAGCTTCTACCAAATCTTTCATGAAAAACTTTGATGATAGCCAAGTTTTGATCGATTGTAACATTGGGATATCATTCCCAAAGATTAGTATGTCATCAACATACAAGACCAAGAAAATAAGTATGATGGGGGATGAAAATAAAATGATGAATGGAGAGTTTTAGCAAGCTAACCGGCAAGCAAACTAGAGCAATTAATTATCAAATAAATGGGCTAAATTAATCTAAGAAAAGAATTTTCATAAGGAGAGTAGTTGATCTAATTTTTAAGACCGATAATGTAGATCTAGTTCAAAATAAGGATTAGGATCTTCATGGCAAGGAAACCATCACTACTAGGGCAAGTTAACCTTCAAATAATCAGATCTAATGAAGCTTAGAAAAAGATTTTCCACCAACAATGATGGCTAATTATTTGGTGGAAGAAGGAGCTCTCATCACTCAAGAATTGAGGTCTAGAAGTCAAGATTGGCACTCTCTACTTTGAGACTCACCTTGATCTTGATTTATGGCTTTGAGACCTTCATCCTTGACCTAGGAACCTGAGAGAACCTGCAAAGAAATTTGGGATTAGACATGGAACAAGAATTGGAGTTGGAATGGAAACAAAGAGAAAAGGAAGAAGAAGAAAGTGGCCAGCGGCTTGGGACTTGGAGCTTGATCATAGAACCATCAATGAGCATTTCATCCTTTACTCCTTGCAAAAGCACTCTTCACTCTCAAACTCAAACTTAGAAAACTCTCATTCTCTCCTTGGATAAGGATCTACACACTCAAACTAGCTAGAAAACTTTCACTCCAAATAAGAACTCAAGAAAACTAGAACACAACGAAACAATCCTTTCATTAATTCAAATCATAACATAGAATGAATATAATGAGAGCCTAGGGGCCCTATTTATAGGTTCCAATGCTAGGAATTTTGTCCAAGGGTGGAGAGGAGGGGATAAGGATGTCTTAGTTGGCTCCAACAATTTTTAAGTAAGTTGTTTTAACTAAAAATAAATTATTGGTAGAAAATTACAACCACTTAACATGTGGAATTCTAGAAGCTCTTCATGTGGTTGTCAAATGCTAATGTGGAGGCCTAGGTGTCATTAGAGGTGGCACCCCACATGTCACTGGTTGGAAGGTATCTTTATGTTCCCTATTAAAGTCTTTATGTAGTGTAATTTCTTCTCCCCCAAGATTTCTTGATGAGGTGTCCCCTCATGTGAAAATTTTGGCTTCAAGTCTTGGCTTGAATTGGGCTTGAATAGCTTGAATTGGGCTTTGAAGAGGTATATTTCCATCATGCCTTGAGCTTGAGTCGACTCATGAAAAACTGTCTTCTTCCATGTGTTGACTCATGAGTATGCTTCAAGAAAATTTGGGACTTGTTTCATGGCTCAAGATTTTATTAACTATAGCAGCAAAAACAAAGTTAGTTAATCAATGTATATATTCTTATTATTGATGTCCCCATCAAAGTGCACTCCCACTTGTCTTCTTATACACACATGGTTCATCCACATTCTTAATAAAACCAAATTCCTTGATTGTTTCATCAAAGCAGATGTTCTAACTCCTCGATGCTTATTTTCGTCCATAAATAGACTTCTTTAGCTTGCATACTTGGTTTGGTCTCCCACTTGAGACAAAACCCTCTAGATGTGCCATATAAACTTCTTCCTCAAGATTTTCATTAAGGAAAGCAGTCTTTATATCCATCTGCCAGATTTCATAATCATGGTTTCCTTCTATGGCAAGCAATATCCGAATGGATTTGAGCATGGCTACTGGTGAAAAGGTTTCATTATACTCAATTCCATGTTTTTGTCTAAAACATTTTGCCACCAGCCTGGCCTTGTAGGTTTCTACTAGACCATCTGCTCCTATCTTCTTCTTGAAGACCCATTTAAATCCTATTGGGTTAATTCCCTCAGGTAGATCTATCAAGGTCCAAACCTAATTAGAATACATGGAGTCCATTTCAAACTTCATGGCATTTAGCCATTCATCAGAGTCTTTTCTCTCAACAGCTTTCAAATAGATCACAGGATCACCATCCTGAATGATAAGGGCCTTATTGTCATCCCCGATGACAAAGCCATATCAGAGAGGTGCTCCCCGCACCCTCTCTGACATTCGAAGAGGAGGTGTGCGTTGTGGCTATTCCTGATCTACAAGAACTTCTGGTTTAGGGATTTCATTCGAAGGCTCTTCAGGTTGTTGGTTTTGTACTTCACTTAGTTCAAGTGTTGTTTTACTACTTCTTTCTTGGATGAATTCTTGCACCAAGATTGTAGCATGTCTACTGACAAATACTTTTTATTCAGTAGTATGATAAAAGAGGTATCCAACACCCTCTTTGGGATAACCAACGAACCTACATTTGTCAACCCTAGCACTTATGTCCAAAATTATTCTTGACATAAGCATACCAACCCCAAATCTTTGAGTACTTAAGATTAGGTCTTTTGCGATTCCATAACTCATATGGTGTGCTAGTCACTGACTTTGATGGTACCCTATTCAAAATATAGGCAGTAGTTTCTAGGGAATGTCCCTAGAAGGAAATGGGAAGATCTATGAAGCTCATCATGGACCTCACCATGTCTAACAAGGTGCAATTTCTCATTTCTGCCATACCATTTAATTGTGGTGTATAAGGAGGGGTCCATTCAGAGATTATGCCTTTGTCCTTAAGATGGTTTAAAAACTCACCATACAAGTATTCACCTTCCCGATCAGAATGAAAAGTTTTAATACTATGTCCAGTTTGTTTTCCAACCATACTTTGATACCCTTTAAACTTATCAAAGGCTTCGGTCTTGTGTTTCATAGATACACATAACCAAACCTAGATAAGTCATCAATAAACGTGATGAAATAAGAGTATCCATCTCTAGCCTGAGTTGCTAAATAGACTAACCAATTTATGGGAGACCTAGATTGGGTTGAGTCCTAAGTGGGATCAATTTATCAGATTTTATTTGATATTTTTTGGACATTTTATGTGCCATATATGAAGAGTCCAAAAGGCATGGGACTCTTGACGCCTAAGTGACACCTCTGCATTCAAAAGGGCACACAAGGACCAATTGACCTCCAATCTAAAAATAAATTATATGGTTGGAAAGTATACTTAATGCCCTTTCATATGACACCTATATTGCATATACTTTGACTAGGTCAAAGCTATCATATGGCATGGAGAAATTAGTGCAAAGTGAAGAGTCGTGTCTCTTCACTTTGGCACTAATTCAAGTAAGTAGAGTCCTTCTAGTTTAAGTCCTTTTGAATCACCTATGCTTCTCATTCATAAGTCATGTCCCTTGGCTTTATTTTAACCAAAAATGCCAAGTGCCAAAGGGAGAAGTCGGAAAAAAAATTGAAGGGACTTGAGTTAGGCGGTTGGCACATAAAGGGACATGGTGTTTCAAGATAAGACTCCTTCTTAGTGAAGGGTCTTATTTGATCTGTGTTTGGACAGATCAAAGGTTGATGAAAAGGCTTATCTGGCACATCCCACTCTCCTATAAATAGCCATCGATATTTGTTCCGATGGGATGATTTTTGATTTTTTTCTTACACTCTTACATCTATCCACCTTGTCTCTTCCTTCCTTTATTAGGACATAGGTTTTCCTTTAAGACAAGTCCACCATTTTAAGACAAGGATTTTGGAAGAGAATTAGGGAGTGATAGAAAGAGAGAAAAGAGATTCTTGAGAGGGCTTAGAGTGCTCTACTGGAGGGAAAAGGTCTAAGGAAGGAAGGAGAGGCTGCCAAAGGAAGAAAGTCCATCGAAAGAGTCCCAATTGATCAAGCAACCTATAAGGGAGAGGTTCCTAGGTTTGATTCCTGTGTGGATCACCGTTGGAGGGCTTGCACTTATGAGCCTCATGGAAAGGATTGGATTTCAGTGATCCAGGTATGTTTTTCTGACTCCATTTATGTTTAATTAATTGGTATTGCATAAGGGGTTCGTGGGAATTAGGGTTTTCTATCCAATTAGGGTTTCATGCTTTGAATTTTTTTTTTAAATTTCACTTCCACATGCTACATGATTCCCAGCACCTTGGAATGATTTTCATCAGTGGTATCAGAGCCATCCTTGTGGCATACCAGTTATGAACCATTTTTGGAGTTTTATGAAATTCCACTATCCTAGCCGACCCGAACCCTGTCGAGTCTACCCGACCAAATTCACATGCATGATTTATGTTTTCTTTATGAAATGACATAATAATGCAATTGTATGAAATTTTGCATATTAGGGTAATATGTTTAATTTCATTTTTTATGAAATGCATGATATTATGTTAAGTATGAAATTATGCAAATGGATTGAAGTAAGTAACTGCTTTGGATTGGGTTAGTCACCATGGCCATCCGGTCATAGGAGCCAAGTAGGGTTTAAAGGCCCTCTCCTCCCATTCAATGGGTCTCCTATGGCATGTAGGGTTGCCGCTGTGGTCGTATCCCATGAAAAAGTGAGGTGAAAGGTATTTTTATGTATCTATCATTCCTTGATTTGCATATTAGCTATAATATGCTTGTTTAACATAACATGCTATGTTATGATATTATGTTATGATGATATGTTACATATTTATATATGTTATAAGCATAGTAATCATGATAATTTAGAATGTATTTTGAGACCATAAAAAGCTCTCATCAAAATTATATTTAATCATAGCAAAAAACTTAGTCATGATGCAAAACCAATTAGGGTTTGATCAGCCAATTGGTGTCTAGGCAAGTGGTTCTGGGAAGGTAAAGGGAATGAGGTTTTTAATTGGTTCCATTGTCTGACCTAGTTAATTTAATTGGTGTCTAAGGAAAGCAACGGGGGGACCCCCTCACCCCTCCCACTCACCTGGCCAATTTGGTCACATATAAACCCTATTTTTGTAATGCTGATTGGTTAAGTAAGCTATAATTTGCCTTCCTTCATGCTAAGCCAAATTTATGTCAAGACTATAGTAGGTTTGTTGTGCATACACAAGGCCTACTCTAGGGTTTGATATAAGATTTGTCTTGGTGTACTTAGTGCTTTAGGCATGGTTGGAAATGTTGCTTTGTTATGCAGACACAAGGGAAACATTATTCAATCATGGCTATATGGAAATGAAGGGTCCGACTAAACTAAGACATTATGGTTTGTTGTGCATACACAAGGCCATAAGTGTCTTAAAGGAAAAGATAATTATTGAGACTTGCACAGGTTGCAATTGGAAAGGTTGTCCTATCTTTGAACTCATGTGTGTTTGTTGTGCATACACAAGGCACTCATGAAGAATAAGGATCTCAACCCCACTAAGGAAAATAGGAAAGATTTCTCGCTTACCATAGTTGAAGGTTATGGTATTTGAATAAAATAGTGGGAGACATAATTAGATAAAAAGTCCTTATCTAGTTATGAATGTCATCATTGAGTGGTCTGCTAATATTGTTCTTTAATTAAATATGGCTTCAAACTTATCACTGAGGGGCATCGTGGATGCCAACAAGTTAACCGGTCCTAATTATGTGGATTGGCTGAGGAACCTGAGGATTGTTTTAACTCTGGAGAAGCTTTTATATATACTTAATTCTCTCGATCTATTGATGATTGGAGAGGATACATCAAAGGAGGAAATTGCCGCACACAGAATGTGGCAAAATGATAGTACAACTACCAGGTGCATCATGTTGGCCTCGATGAGCAACGAGCTCCAAAGAAAACATGAAGGTATGGAACCTTAGTCCATATTGCTCAATCTAAAAGAGCTTTATGGGGAGCAAAATAGGGTTACTCGATACAAGATATCGAAGCAGTTGTTCCGAGCATGGATGAGTGAGGGTTCACCTGTGCAAACCCATGTGCTGAAAATGATTGACTTGATCACTCGATTGGGTCAATTAGGGTTTATCATGGATGGTGAACGCAATCAGGACTTGATCCTATAGTCACTCCCAGATTCCTTCTCTCAGTTTGTTCTTAATTACCATATGAACAAACTAAACACTTCATTGCCAGAGCTGCTTAACATGCTTAAGATAGCTGTGAGCCACTCTAAAGGAGATAAGGCTCAGGTGCTTCTTGTTGATAGAAAGAAGCAAGCAATGAAGAAGGGTATGAAGAGAAAATCCTACCCTAAGAAGAGCATCCAGAAGAAGAACAAGAAAGTTAAGAAGGCTGATGGAACCTATTTCCATTGTGGAAAGATTGGGCATTGGAAGAAGAACTGCAAGGTTTACCTTGCAAATGTGAAGCAATATGCAAGTGGTGCATCTAAAGGTTTGTATATGATACAAACTAATTTATCATTGAGGGCTTCCATTTCTAATTCATGGGTATTGGATACCGCAAGTGGATCTCACATATGCAATTCATTGCATTGACTCCACAGAATTAGAAGCCTCAAGAGATAATGACAATGTCACATATCTTTGGAACTACCGATTGGGTCATATCAGTGAGTCAAGGATAAATAAGTAGTCATAGATAATTACTTTGACTTTGATGATTTCCAATCATTAGGAACTTGTGAATCTTGTCTCAAAGGAAAAATGACCAAGTCTCCATTCACTGGACATGGAGAGAGGGCAACTAAATTGTTAGGTCTAACACATACTGATGTATGTAGACCTATGTCACCTCAGGCCAGAGGAGGATATTCTTATTTCATCTGTTGGAAATTGTGTCCCAAAGTCAATCGCCTGGGATGTAGGCGGTTGAGCTAAGTATTGTACTCTTTCTTTGAATTAATAAAATATTTTTTGGCAACTCATCACATATTTCCCTGAAATGAACTCTTTCCATGTGATGAAGTCCTTAGGACTACACTGACTTCGATACAGAAAGGATGTATCGAGTGGTCCTTAAACCCTGTTCACAACCAAAGGATATATTGTACTAGATGGCAATATATCAAGTATAGGTTGTTATAGTTCACATCGTTTGGTTGTCCTCTTGACCAAATGAGTGTGGTGACACTGATGTGATCTGCAAGTGGGATATATGATATCTCATTGAACGTGACTCCGTGCAGCCCCTTTCTGCCAAAGGGATACTCACGATTGGATATGGGTATATGTGTCCCTCTGACCCGAGGTCATCACGGTAGCTTGCAAGCAACTCCTTGTGCTTTGGTGCCGAACTATCCGGATTTTTAATCCGGTGATGGAAGGTTTCTGGGTACAGGCAAGTACTTATGGAGCAGTGATGGACCAAGATGGAATTGACTTGTCCAAACAATTTGGATTGAATGTCACGCAGTATCTCAATTTAGCAAATCCTCGGCCGGGGTAGTCCTAGTGAAGAGTCACTGGGCTTGCGAGGTTGAGACACGTAGTTGACTGACTCAGTCTGGGTTGGCAGCCCAATCTCAGTCGTCCTAAGCATTAGAGGTCAAAGGGATGAATTATATGGTAACCATATGCCAGAGGTTCGATAGTTTGCTCCCGCATCTTCGACCTATCCGGATGCTAGGACCCATTGCTAGATGGTTTCCTATGCTGGTACTAGAATTGTTCTAGTGCTACCGTTTAGGTTCGAACCTATGAGGTCACTCGCCACAGAGGATTACTCTCTGATACTGATACCGTTTACGATTGGGTATCATCTCGGTTTTATGGTCACAGTATTTTTTGATCACTCTTTTCCCCATCTTGCCCTTGTCTGTGTCAATCAGAAATTGTTCCGGGTTGACCAGGACTGCACCAGGATTTTTTTGAATCAGTTCTGAACAGATTCGGAGTTCATTTTGGCCTTCAATTGGTTGTGAACCAATTTTTATCCCTTGAACCAATTTTATTGAGTTTGAACCGGTTCAATTGGATTGAACCATCACTTTGTTTAAATGGGAATGAACCGGTTAAATTGAACCAGCTTTTACTTTTCTCCGTGTAAATTGTTTACACATTAGAAATTCTTAACGCTGGAAAGAACTCCAAGCGTCAAAAGAAGCCAAAATGATCGAACCTCCTCCTGCTGGCCGTCCCTTCTTCTCCCTCCACCGGATGATTTTAATTCCTGTTAAATGGCTGTTAAATGGGAGAAACGCATCCGGCTGCCTCTTCCTCTCCCAGTCTCTTCGTTTTCCTCTTTTGCTGCCTTTAAATTCCAGCAACTAAGCCCTGTTTCAGCGTAAGAAAAAAAAATAGAGAGAGAGAGAGAGAAATTTCTAGGCGTCTTCTTCTGTTTGAGAGGCTGAAATCTGGGTCTTTGTGGCTTGATCCATTCTCCCATCAAGTTCTCTCTTTTGGGCTGGGTTTAAGAGTGTGTGAGGGAGAGAAAACTAGTTGATCCTTGTGCTCAAATTCGGACTGCAGAAAACCTGTGCTGTTGCCATCTACCAGTGACCATATCTCACTTCCAGCAGCTAGCATTGCGTGTGGAGAGGGATCGGAGAGCCCCCGGTGAGTCTCCCCTCTAGAGGGAGTACTCTTCTACTCTTGGGAGCAAGCCTCGCGAGCCGGGATCGCCGCTGCAGCTCCGAACATGAAGCAAAAGAGTGCTGTCCAGACTTTGCAGTGAATTTCAGCAGCAGACTTTGGCGATTTTCCACATTTGTTTTAGCTTGTTATGCTTGTAGATATCGGTGCCAAATCGAAGAGCGCTTGTCCAAGTTGTTGCTGCTGAAATTTGGAAGCAAACAGAGGTCCGGAAAGTGATATTCCGGTGACATTTTTCAAGCCCAAAACAGAATTTTCAATCAACCCAAGGAAGAAGAAGGCTAGAATAGTTTTATTCTAGCTATTCCACCATATTCTAGGTTTATTCCAGAGTTATTCCAGGCAGAATAAAGGTATGGAAAATTATTTTTTTAATCATCTATAAATAGATTTATTTGTTTAATATTTTGCAAATATTTTATATCATCATACATGCCTACATGCAACATGAATAGGTTAGGTTCTGGACGGAGCAGATTTCCGCTGCGCGGATTTTTTAAAAATGTTTTTAAAATCCATTCTGCTCCCGTAGCTGTTTGCATGCCTAGTTGTAGGATCATGTCAAACCACCTACACCATTTTTCTTTCAGTGGTATTAGAGCCAGGTTGCATGTGTAATCTATTCCTGTATGCATGTTTATAGATTAAAAATTGTTTAATCTAAATATGTATCTTGATTTCTTATTGGAACCTAGTTGAGACCTTCACCATGACCGTGTGTCTTTGACACGATGCGGATCGTCTGTGTTGGCCTCTTCAGAAGGATCCTTAAAGAATATTAAAATTAAAAAGTTTTAATTTGTTGATACATGTTTTTAGGCATGTTTTATATGGATATGAAATATTTGTAAACTTTGAATCTTGATGCATGATTAGTTATGTAAAAATGTTTTACATTGTGACTTAATTAAAAAATATTTTAATTAAGTGTTTGGCTTATTAAAAATCTTAGGTTTATGAAATCTAAAACATTGCATAAGCCATTTTGGGTTAAATTGGGTTAGCTGACTAGTTGGGTCCTTCACTGGGTTAGACCTAAGCTTAGTTGAACCGGATAACAAGAAGATTAAACAAAAGTTGTTTAAGGCCCTTCTTTAGAACTATCTAATAGTTAGATTAGTTGATCTGTTCATCTAAAATGGATCAAATTAGTGGCTCAGTGGATGCCCGAGTCTTTAGGCTAGTCTGATCGAGTCTGGTAAACCGACTGGTATCGAGGTAGGTTTGGCATTGTGATCATGGTTGTATGAGGCTACCTCTTTCCTGGCCAACTTGGTTGGTGTCTAGGAAAGATGGTTAATGGTGGATACTCACCCATGATCTCACCTACCTGGCTAGTCGAGTCGACCAGAACTGATTGGAAAAGCTCAATGACTCGAGTTAACCCATGTCACCCAGGTTGATCGGTCTGACTGATCTATAGGTGCCCATGGATCATTTGTTGATTTATTTCAACCCTCCTAGAATCTAATTGATTCAGTGGGAGGTTGATCCGTGTCCTTGTCTTTCCTTCTGTTATAATTAAAAATCCTCTAAAATTATTAGGTCCTTAAAAAGACTAAGTCAAAGAGTTGACAGTGTCTTAGCCTCCCATTAAGTTGGATAGAAATGTGTCCACTAGCTTGGTGTGCATCGGCAGTTCCAAAGAACGGGTGTACATCCGGTGACTGGAATTTCTTTCTGATCGATGATGGATCAAAGCAACCTCCTTAACGGGACCAAGTGGGCCGGCTAAAGTCGGGCTTGGTCTTTAGTTAGCTGGAAGCATTGGATTTCTCATTTTAATGATTGGACCTAACCAGAGACCCGCAATAGGAGGCCCCAAGGCCGATTGGGGTGTTCTCTGGGGCAAAATGAAATACTGAAAATTGTTTAGGGAAGCAATTGGTTTTCGAACCTACCTTTAGGCTCGTATAGGTGAGCTGGCCAAAGTTGGGCTCATGCGAGGCCTATTGGATTTCAGTACCCACTTGAAAAAGTGTTTTCACGGATTGGAGTTAGAGGCTACCAATCTGAAAAATTAGTAGGAGAAACCTTTAGACTAAAGTCCAAGTCTTTTGGTTAAGTTATTAATTCATACACTAATTTGGTCTTATTTTCTTTTCAGATGTCTTCTAATTTGTCGCTCCGGTCACTTCTCGACAACGAGAAGTTAAAGGGTCACAACTTCGATAGTTGGTATCGAAGATTGAGAATCGTTCCGGAGCATGAACGGATCCTCTATGTGATAACGGATCCGACACCTGAAATCCATCCCGCTAATGCACGGAGTGCAGTCAGAGACGCTTATCTGAAGTGGGTCTCTGATCGGACTACTGTCCGATGCATTATGTTAGCGGCGATGAACGACGAGTTCAGTCACAAATTCGAGGAGGACTAACCTGATGAAATCCTTCAAAAGTTGAAGGAATCCTTCGGCACCCCGGATGATGTAGAACGGTACAAAGTGTCTTGTGCCATCTACAATTCCAAGATGCCGAATGGCGGTTCAGTCACTGATCATGTATTATACATGATCGAGTTGATTGAAAAGTTGGGCAAACTCGGATGCCCCTTGCACGAGCAGCTCGGCAAGGATGCGATCCTGAATTCTCTTCCCTCCTCCTATCTTGATTTTCTCGATCATTATAGAATGAATAAGCCTGCAGTCAACTACCATGGTCTTTTGGGGTTGCTGCAGACTTTCGAGAAAGACCACCAACTGAATAAGGGGGTGGTGAATTTAGTGGGAGGTAGTAGAGGTCATCGTCCCTTTAAGAAAGGGAAGAAGAAAATAAATAAAAAGGGAAAGAAGGTGCAGAATGCTCCTGGCCCTAGTCAGACCAGGAAGTATAAGGCTGATCAGTCTTCTACAGAGTGCTTCTACTTCAAGAAGAAGGGATACTGGAAGAGGAACTGTCCTCTTTATCTTGCATCCCTTGATCCGAACAGGCCAAGGAAGTAGAAGTCTACTGAACATGATATTTATATGATAAAACCTTGTAATTACTCTATTATTGATACTGCTAACTGGGTATTGGATACTGGTAGTCCAATTTACGTTTGTAATTCATTATAGGGACTTCTAGTTAGCAGAAGATTTGAAGATGGAGAACAGTTTCTGAGCGTCGGGAATGGAAATCATGTTCCAGTACTGGCGGTCGGAGTCCTGCGTCTTGTCTTTGAGTCTTGTACTGTCGAACTAGTCGACTGTCATCATTGTCCTAGTTTCATTATAAGCATAATCTCTGTAGGCCTTTTGGCCAATTGTGGTTTTGAACTATCAATAAAAAGAGATTTTTGCAATTTTAGTTTGAATAACTCTGTTATAATGAAAGCTAGATTAAATAATGGCATATACGTACTATCAAGGCCTGTTAGTGTAATGTACACTTCTAGCAAACGCCCAAGATTAGATAATGTCAATGATTTGTATCTTTGGCACTGTAGTCTAGGTCATATTAACCAAAATAGGATAAACAAGATGCGAGGAGATGGACTCCTCGAGGTCAGTGATTCTGAATCACTGCCCACTTGTGAATCCTGTTTACTTGGTAAAATGACCAAGTCAACTTTTAATGGAAAAGGTGAATGAGCTACAGAACTTCTAAGTCTCATACATACTGATGTATGTAGACCGATGACAATTAGTGCTAGAGGAGGATACAAATATTTCATTACTTTTACAGACGACTTTTCAAGGTTCGGTTATGTCTTTTTAATGAGACATAAGTCTGAGTCATTTGAAATGTTCAAACAATACCATAATGAAGTAGAAAAGCAAACTGGAAAAAGTATTAAAATCCTTCGATCTGATCGAGGTGGTGAATACTTATCTGGTGAATTTTTGACATATCTCGAGGAGAATGGAATTCTCTCTCAGTGGACTCCTCCAGGAACACCATAGTTGAATGGTGTGTCCGAAAGGAGGAATCGAACCTTGTTGGACATGGTTCGATCCATGATGGGCTTTGCAAATCTGCCGCTATCCTTTTGGGGATATGCACTTCAGATAGCCTGTTACTTGTTAAATGATGTTCCAAGTAAATCTGTTGTCTCCACTCCGTATGAGATGTGGAATGGACGTAAACCCTCAATCTCACACCTTCGGGTCTGGGGTTGTCCGGCTTACTTAAAGTGTTTAGACTCAGACAAACTTGGTCCAAGGTCTGATCGGTGTTTATTCATTGGTTATCCTAAGGAAACCAAAGGGTATTTCTTCTATTTGGAGAATGAACAAAAGGTGTTCGTTGCTCCTAGAGCTATCTTTCTGGAAAAGGAGTTACTTAGAGAAGGAATTATAGCCTCTAAGATTGAACTTGATGAAGTTCAGCCAATAAAAGAACCTGCACACTCTAAGAACATCGTAGAATCGGCTGTGATTGAATCACACCCAGAACCCATTAGGAGATCTGGTAGAATACCACATCAGCCGAACAAATACTACGGTTTCTTGGTCCGGGACGGTGATCCCATTGAGCTCGATGAGAACAATGAGGATCCGATCACCTATATGGATGCACTTCAAAGATCTGACTCTGAGGCATGGCTTGGCGCCATGCGATCTGAAATGAAGTCCATGGAAATCAACAATGTATGGACATTGGTTAATCCGCCTGAAGGAATAAAACCCATCGGGTATAAATGGATCTTTAAGTGGAAAAGGGGCACGGATGGGAAGGTAAAGACCTATAAAGCCCGTCTGGTTGCTAAGGGGTATCGTCAGCGATATGGTATCGATTATGACGAGACTTTCTCTCCTGTGGTAATGCTCAAGTCCATTCGGATCATACTTGCTTTGGCAGCATATTTTGATTATGAGATCTGGCAGATGGATGTCCGAACCACTTTCCTAAATGGGGAGCTGGAAGAGGAGGTGTATATGATACAGCCTGAAGGGTTTACATCCATAGATGAATCAAAAGTATGCAAGTTGTAGAGGTCCATCTATGGACTCAAGCAAGCGTCTCGAAGTTAGAACTTACGGTTTGATATGTGTATCAAATCGTATGGCTTCGTTAGGAATGGAGAAGAACCGTGCATCTATAAATGGGTTAATGGTTCTGTGATTGTATTCCTAGTACTGTATGTTGACGACATTCTCTTAATCGAGAATGATGTCGCAGCATTACAAGGAATAAAGGTCTGGTTATCATCTCAGTTCTCCATGAAGGACTTGGGTGAAGCTTCTTACATACTAGGTATGAAGATCTATAGAGATAGATCTAAGAAGCTTTTGGGATTGTCCCAGTCTACGTACATTGACACCGTGCTGAAACGGTTCAGCATGGAAAATTTCAAGAAAGGCTATCTCCTGATAGGTTCTGGAATTACTCTTTCCAAGAAGGATTGTGCAACAACTCCTGAGGAAAGAGAGCGCATGAGTAGAGTACCTTATGCTTCTGCAGTAGGCTCTATCATGTATGCTATGAGTTGTACTAGACCAAACGTGGCATACTCACTAGGAGTAGTTAGCAGATACCAGTCTGACCCAGGTGAGGCGCATTGGAAGGTGGTTAAGTCCATCCTTAAGTATTTGAGAAATACTAAAGATCAATGGTTGATTTATGGAGAACCTAACTTGAAACTTGTGGGATACTCTGACTCCAGTTTCCAGTCGGATAGAGATGATAGCAAGAGTGTGTCAGGGTTTGTATTTATCCTGAATGGAGGAGCGATCTGCTGGAAAAGTTCCAAGCAGGCAACTGTTGCAGACTCGGTATGCGAAGTAGAATACTTTGCAGCATCAGATGCAGCAAAGGAAGCTGTTTGGTTACGGAAGTTCCTTGGAGAGCTAGGGGTGGCACCTTCCCTAGATGGTCCTGTTCCGGTGTATTGTGACAGCACTGGAGCCATTGCTCAAGCTAAGGAGCCTAAAGCTCATCACCGCACCAAGCACATACTGCGGCGCTACCACCGCGTACGAGAGATCATGGAACGAGGTGACATCAATCTTCTAAAGATCGATGGAAAAGAAAATCTAGCCGACCCCTACACTAAAGCCCTCGGAATAAAAGAGTTCGACTATTGTAAATGGGAAATGGGTATTAGATACTCTTCTGATTGGCTTTAGTACAAGTGGGAGTTGTTGAGAATTGTGTCCCAAAGCCAATCGCCTGGGTTGTAGGCGGTTGAGCTAAGTATTGTACTCTTTCTTTGAATTAATAAAATATTTTTTGGCAACTCATCACATATTTCCCTGAAATGAACTCTTTCCATGTGATGAAGTCCTTAGGACTACACTGACTTCGATATAGAGAGGATGTATCGAGTGGTCCTTAAACCCTGTTCACAACCAAAGGATATATTGTACTGGACGGCAATATATCAAGTATAGGTTGTTGTAGTTCATATCGTTTGGTTGTCCTCTTGACCAAATGAGTGTCGTGTCATTGATGTGATCTACAAGTGGGATATGTGATATCTCATTGAACGTGACTCCGTGCAGCCCCTTTCTGCCAAAGGGATACTCACGATTGGATATGGGTATATGTGTCTAGTGGGGACACTGGAGGTACCAGAATAAGACAGAGGCTTTTCAACCCTCTGTGAATTGATCAATAATTTATGAGTCCATCTGTAATAAGGGCTTAGCCCATCTGAGTCCTTTTTTAGTTGTTGTTTGAGTCTTTTGAGTTGTTATTTTGATTCTGTACTAGTCAGCTTATGTTGAGCTAGTTCAGTCCAATGCTAGTCAGCTCATGTTGAGTTAATTTTATTTTTTTGAGTCCTGTCCAAGCATACTGAAGACTCAAGACTATATCATACAAGTGAAGACCAAGTCCAACCAGATTAAAGACATGGAAGTATAGCCCAAATCCAACCCAGCTTGAAATTTGAAGATCCCAGGAGGAAAATTCAGAAAATCCTGATTTCTTGCAGATGCCCTCCAGATGCCCAGATTTCCTTCCATATACCAAAATATATTCATAGACCCAGGGCATCCATGATTTTAGATGTCCATCTACATCCTAGGCCAAAGAAATCAAGCCCAGGCGCCAAGCCCAAGCCCCTAAGAAGCAAGATACCATGGAATATTCTTGCTACCTGGCTACCAAGCCACCCCAGCTTCCAGAGGCCCAAACCCATGCACCTGGGCCCCATTGGGACAGCCCCTTGCTGCTCTTAGAAGCCCAACACGCCCCCCTAGGTGTCCTTGGAGTGTTGGCCAAGTCAAGAGAAATTTTAGGGATTTTTTCTACCTAATGTTTCCTTATTTTCTAGCTAGGGTTTGAGAGGGAAAAGGATTCTCATGTAAAGACTAATGTGCCCTTACTTGGAGCCCAAGGTTAAGGGTCTATTTAAGGGACCCTAGCCTCTTGTATGAAGGGAGAATTTTTGATGAATGAAAACCTTGAGTTCTTCTATTGAGTTGTGTGATACCCTGTTGTGTGCATAAAGGGGTTTGCGAGAGTTTTTCTTCCCAGTGCTGCAATCATCTTCCTGTTGCCAACAAGCATCTCAGATCCCTGGATGCTCACTCCAAAAGAAGCCTTCCCTTGCTGTTTTTCCTTTGTTTTCTTGTTCCTTTGTGAGTTTTCTAACCCCTGACAGGTCGTTTACAGGTCCCCGAATTCCTACGAATCCAACGACTCCAGCCAAGCCTCAATCGGATCACCGAGCAGAAAGCCGGGTATCCACGGGTCTTTGGCTCGGTTTTCCAGGCTGCATCCATCGAGGAACGAGAGACCCTTTGCTGCGATCTTCACAGACATTGTCAGGTACACCCCCTCTACCTCCAGTAGTTTTATTGTAGGAGAACTTGCCCTAACCGAGGCTTCTCAGCCCCGGCGATCCTTCTTTTTTACTTTTCTAGGTCCTAATATGCATGCTGATATTCTAAAATTCATATAAAATTCCCTATAACTTATTTTAATCTGAAATTCGAGAATTAATCACTCAACCCCACATATAAAACATACAAAAAAAATTGCATGCATATTAGTCCCCCATCAGTGTCCCTCTGACCTGAGGTCATCACGATAGCTTGAAAGCAACTCCCTGTGCTTTGGTGCCGGACTACTCAGATTTTTAATCTGGTGATAGAAGGTTTCTGGGTACAGGCAAGTACTTGTGGAGCAGTGATGGACCAAGATGGAATTGACCTGTCCAAACAATTTGGATTGAATGTCTCACAGTATCTCAATTTAGCAAATCCTCGACCGGGGTAGTCCTAGTGAAGAGTCGCTGGTCTTGCGAGGATGAGACACGTAGTCGACTGACTCAATCTGGGTTGGCAGCCCAATCTCAGTCGTCCTGAGCATTAGAGGTCAAAGGGATGAATTATACGGTAACCATATGCCAGAGGTTCGATAGTTTGCTCCCGCATCTTCGACCTATCCGGATGCCGGGACCCATTGCTAGATGGTTTCCTGTGCTGGTACTAGAATTGTTCTAGTGCTACCGTTTATGTTCGAACCTATAAGGTCACTCGCCATAGAGGATTACTCTCTGATCCGGATACCGATTATGATTCGGAATTGTCTCGGTTTTATGGTCACAGTATTTTTTGAGCACTCTTTTCCCCATCTTGCCCTTGTTTGTGTCAACTGGAAATTGTTCTGGGTTGACCAGGACTGCACCAGGATTTCTCTGAATCAGTTCTGAACTGATTCGGAATTCATTTTGGTCTTCAATTGGTTGTGAACCAATTTTTATCCCTTGAACCAATTTTATTGAGTTTGAACCAGTTCAATTGGATTGAACCATCACTTGGTTTAAATGGGAATGAACCGGTTAAATTGAACCGGCTTTTACTTTTCTCCATGTAAATGGTTTACATGTTAGAAATTCTTAACGCTGGAAAGAACTCCAAGCGTCAAAAGAAGCCAAAACGATCGAACCTCCTCCTACTGGCCGTCCCTTCTTCTCCCTCCACCGGATGATTTTAATCCCTGTTAAATGGCTGTTAAATGGGAGAAACACATCCGGCTGCCTCTTCCTCTCCCAGTCTCTTCGTTTTCCTTTTTTGTTGCCTTTAAATTCCAGCAACTGAGCCCTATTTCAGCGTAAGAAAAAAAAAATAGAGAGAGAGAGAGAGAAATTTCTAGGCATCTTCTTCCGTTTGAGAGGCTGAAATCTGGGTCTTTGTGGCTTGATCCATTCTCCCATCAAGTTCTCTCTTTTGGGCTGGGTTTAAGAGTGTGTGAGGGAGAGAAAACTAGTTGATCCTTGTGCTCAAATTCGGACTGCAGAAAACCTGTGCTGTTGCCATCTTCCAGTGACCATATCTCACTTCCAGCAGCTAGCATTGCGTGTGGAGAGGGATCGGAGAGCCCCCGGTGAGTCTCCCCTCTAAAGGGAGTACTCTTCTACTCTTGGGAGCAAGCCTCGCGAGCCGGGATCGCCGGTGCAGCTCCAAACATGAAGCAAAAGAGTGCTGTCCAGACTTTGTAGTGAATTTCAGCAGCAGACTTTGGCGATTTTCCACATTTGTTTTAGCTTGTTATGCTTGTAGATATCGGTGCCAAATCGAAGAGCGCTTGTCCAAGTTACCGCTGCTGAAATTTGGAAGCAAACAGAGGTCCGGAAGGTGGTATTCCGGTGACATTTTTCAAGCCCAAAACAGAATTTTCAATCAGCCCAAGGAAGAAGGCTGGAATAGTTTTATTCCAGCTATTCCACCCTATTCCAGGTTTATTCCAGAGTTATTCTAGGCAGAATAAAGGTATGGAAAATTTTTTTTTTAATCATACATAAATAGATTTATTTGTTTAATATTTTGAAATATTTTATATCATCATACATGCCTACATGCAACATGAATAGGTTAGGTTCTGGACGGAGCAGATTTCCGCTGCGCGGATTTTTTAAAAATGTTTTTAAAATCCATTCTGCTCCCGTAGCTGTTTGCATGCCTAGTTGTAGGATCATGTCAAACCACCTGCACCATTTTTCTTTCAGTGGTATCAGAGCCAGGTTGCATGTGTAATCTATTCCTGTATGCATGTTTATAGATTAAAAATTGTTTAATCTAAATATGTATCTTGATTTCTTATTGGAACCTAGTTGAGAACTTCACCATGACCGTGTGTCTTTGACACGATGCGGATCGTCTGTGTTGGCCTCTTCAGAAGGATCCTTAAAGAATATTAAAATTAAAAAAGTTTTAATTTGTTGATACATGTTTTTAGGCATGTTTTATATGGATATGAAATATTTGTAAACTTTGAATCTTGATGCATGATTAGTTATGTAAAAATGTTTTACATTGTGACTTAATTAAAAAATATTTTAATTAAGTGTTTGGCTTATTAAAAATCTTAGGTTTATGAAATCTAAAACATTGCATAAGCCATTTTGGGTTAAATTGGGTTAGCTGACTAGTTGGGTCCTTCACTGGGTTAGACCTAAGCTTAGTTGAACCGGATAACAAGAAGATTAAACAAAAGTTGTTTAAGGCCCTTCTTCAGAACTATCTAATAGTTAGATTAGTTGATCCGTTCATCTAAAATGGATCAAATTAGTGGCTCAGTGGACGCCCGAGTCTTTAGGCTAGTCTGATCGAGTCTGGTAAACCGACTGGTATCGAGGTAGGTTTGGCATTGTGATCATGGTTGTATGAGGCTACCTCTTTCCTGGCCAACTTGGTTGGTGTCTAGGAAAGATGGTTAATGGTGGATACTCACCCATGATCTCACCTACCTGGCTAGTCGAGTCGACCAGAACTGATTGGAAAAGCTCAATGACTCGAGTTAACCCATGTCACCCAGGTTGATCGGTCTGACTGATCTATAGGTGCCCATGGATCATTTGTTGATTTATTTCAACCCTCCTAGAATCTAATTGATTCAGTGGGAGGTTGATCCGTGTCCTTGTCTTTTCTTCTGTTACAATTAAAAATCCTCTAAAATTATTAGGTCCTTAAAAAGACTAAGTCAAAGAGTTGACAGTGTCTTAGCCTCCCATTAAGTTGGATAGAAATGTGTCCACTAGCTTGGTGTGCATCGGCAGTTCCAAAGAACGGGTGTACATCCGGCGACTGGAATTTCTTTCTAATCGATGATGGTTCAGAGCAACCTCCTTAACGGTACCAAGTGGGCCGGCTAAAGTCGGGCTTGGTCTTTAGTTAGCTGGAAGCATTGGATTTCTCATTTTAATGATTGGACCTAACCAGAGACCCGCAATAGGAGGCCCCAAGGCCGATTGGGGTGTTCTCTGGGGCAAAATGAAATACTGAAAATTGTTTAGGGAAGCAATTGGTTTTCGAACCTACCTTTAGGCTCGTATGGGTGAGCTGGCCAAAGTCAGGCTCATGCGAGGCCTATTGGATTTCAGTACCCACTTGAAAAGTGTTTTCACGGATTGGAGTTAGAGGCTACCAATCTGAAAATTTAGTAGGAGAAACCTTTAGACTAAAGTCCAAGTCTTTTGGTTAAGTTATTAATTCATACACTAATTTGGTCTTATTTTCTTTTCAGATGTCTTCTAATTTGTCGCTCCGGTCACTTCTCGACAACGAGAAGATAAAGGGTCACAACTTCGATAGTTGGTATCGAAGATTGAGAATCGTTCTGGAGCATGAACGGATCCTTTATGTGATAACGGATCCGGCACCTGAAATCCATCCCGCTAATGCACGGAGTGCAGTCAGAGACGCTTATCTGAAGTGGGTCTCTGATCGGACTACTGTCCGATGCATTATGTTAGCGGCGATGAACGACGAGTTCAGTCACAAATTCGAGGAGGACCAACCTGATGAAATCCTTCAAAAGTTGAAGGAATCCTTCGGCACCCCGGATGATGTAGAACGGTACAAAGTGTCTTGTGCCATCTACAATTCCAAGATGCCGAATGGCGGTTCAGTCACTGATCATGTATTATACATGATCGAGTTGATTGAAAAGTTGGGCAAACTCGGATGCCCCTTGCACGAGCAGCTCGGCAAGGATGCGATCTTGAATTCTCTTCCCTCCTCCTATCTTGATTTTCTCGATCATTATAGAATGATAAGCCTGCAGTCAACTACCATGGTCTTTTGGGGTTGCTGCAGACTTTCGAGAAAGACCACCAACTGAATAAGGGGATGGTGAATTTAGTGGGAGGTAGTAGAGGTCGTCGTCCCTTTAAGAAAGGGAAGAAGAAAATAAATAAAAAGGGAAAGAAGGTGCAGAATGCTCTTGGCCCTAGTCAACCAGGAAGTATAAGGCTGATCAGTCTTCTACAGAGTGCTTCTACTTCAAGAAGAAGGGACACTGGAAGAGGAACTGTCCTCTTTATCTTGCATCCCTTGATCCGAACAGGCCGAGGAAGTAGAAGTCTACTGAACATGATATTTATATGATAAAACCTTGTAATTACTCTATTGTTGATACTGCTAACTGGGTATTGGATACTGGTAGTCCAATTCATGTTTGTAATTCATTATAGGGACTTCTAGTTAGCAGAAGATTTGAAGATGGAGAACAGTTTCTGAGCGTCGGGAATGGAAATCATGTTCCAGTACTGGCGGTCGGAGTCCTGCGTCTTGTCTTTGAGTCTTGTACTGTCGAACTAGTCGACTGTCACCATTGTCCTAGTTTCATTATAGCATAATCTCTGTAGGCCTTTTGGCGAATTATGGTTTTGAACTATCAATAAAAAGAGATTTTTGCAATTTTAGTTTGAATAACTCTGTTATAATGAAAGCTAGATTAAATAATGGCATATACGTACTATCAAGGCCTGTTAGTGTAATGTACACTTCTAGCAAATGCCCAAGATTAGATAATGTCAATGATTTGTATCTTTGGCACTGTAGGCTAGGTCATATTAACCAAAATAGGATAAACAAGATGCGAGGAGATGGACTCCTCGAGGTCAGTGATTCTGAATCACTGCCCACTTGTGAATCCTGTTTACTTGGTAAAATGACCAAGTCAACTTTTAATGGAAAAGGTGAATGAGCTACAGAACTTCTAAGTCTCATACATACTGATGTATATAGACCGATGACAATTAGTGCTAGAGGAGGATACAAATATTTCATTACTTTTACAGACGACTTTTCAAGGTTCGGTTATGTCTTTTTAATGAGACATAAGTCTGAGTCATTTGAAATGTTCAAACAATACCATAATGAAGTAGAAAAGCAAACTGGAAAAAGTATTAAAATCCTTCGATCTGATCGAGGTGGTGAATACTTATCTGGTGAATTTTTGACATATCTCGAGTAGAATGGAATTCTCTCTCAGTGGACTCCTCCAGGAACACCATAGTTGAATGGTGTGTCCGAAAGGAGGAATCGAACCTTGTTGGACATGGTTCGATCCATGATGGGCTTTGCAAATCTGCTGCTATCCTTTTGGGGATATGCACTTCAGATAGCCTGTTACTTGTTAAATGATGTTCCAAGTAAATCTGTTGTCTCCACTCCGTATGAGATGTGGAATGGACGTAAACCCTCAATCTCACACCTTCGGGTCTGGGGTTGTCCGGCTTACTTAAAGTGTTTAGACTCAGACAAACTTGGTCCAAGGTCTGATCGGTGTTTATTCATTGGTTATCCTAAGGAAACCAAAGGGTATTTCTTCTATTTGGAGAATGAACAAAAGGTGTTCGTTGCTCCTAGAGCTATCTTTTTGGAAAAGGAGTTACTTAGAGAAGGAATTATAGCCTCTAAGATTGAACTTGATGAAGTTCAGCCAATAAAAGAACCTGCACACTCTAAGAACATCGTAGAATCGGCTGTGATTGAATCACACCCAGAACCCATTAGGAGATCTGGTAGAATACCACATCAGCCGAACAGATACTACGGTTTCTTGGTCCGGGACGGTGATCCCATTGAGCTCGATGAGAACAATGAGGATCCGATCACCTATATGGATGCACTTCAAAGATCTGACTCTGAGGCATGGCTTGGCGCCATGCGATCTGAAATGCAGTCCATGGAAATCAACAATGTATGGACATTGGTTGATCCGCCTGAAGGAATAAAACCCATCGGGTATAAATGGATCTTTAAGTGGAAAAGGGGCACGGATGGGAAGGTAAAGACCTATAAAGCCCGTCTGGTTGCTAAGGGGTATCGTCAGCGATATGGTATCGATTATGACGAGACTTTCTCTCCTGTGGCAATGCTCAAGTCCATTCGGATCATACTTGCTTTGGCAGCATATTTTGATTATGAGATCTGGCAGATGGATGTCCGAACCACTTTCCTAAATGGGGAGCTGGAAGAGGAGGTGTATATGATACAGCCTGAAGGGTTTACATCCATAGATGAATCAAAAGTATGCAAGTTGTAGAGGTCCATCTATGGACTCAAGCAAGCGTCTCGAAGTTAGAACTTACGGTTTGATATGTGTATCAAATCGTATGGCTTCGTTAGGAACGGAGAAGAACCGTGCATCTATAAATGGGTTAATGGTTCTGTGATTGTATTCCTAGTACTGTATGTTGACGACATTCTCTTAATCGAGAATGATGTCGCAGCATTACAAGGAATAAAGGTCTGGTTATCATCTCAGTTCTCCATGAAGGACTTGGGTGAAGCTTCTTACATACTAGGTATGAAGATCTATAGAGATAGATCTAAGAAGCTTTTGGGATTGTCCCAGTCTACGTACATTGACACCGTGCTGAAACGGTTCAGCATGGAAAATTTCAAGAAAGGCTATCTCCTGATAGGTTCTGGAATTACTCTTTCCAAGAAGGATTGTGCAACAACTCCTGAGGAAAGAGAGCGCATGAGTAGAGTACCTTATGCTTCTGCAGTAGGCTCTATCATGTATGCTATGAGTTGTACTAGACCAAACGTGGCATACTCACTAGGAGTAGTTAGCAGATACCAGTCTGACCCAGGTGAGGCGCATTGGAAGGTGGTTAAGTCCATCCTTAAGTATTTGAGAAATACTAAAGATCAATGGTTGATTTATGGAGAACCTAACTTGAAACTTGTGGGATACTCTGACTCCAGTTTCCAGTCGGATAGAGATGATAGCAAGAGTGTGTCAGGGTTTGTATTTATCCTGAATGGAGGAGCGATCTGCTGGAAAAGTTCCAAGCAGGCAACTGTTGCAGACTCGGTATGCGAAGTAGAATACTTTGCAGCATCAGATGCAGCAAAGGAAGCTGTTTGGTTACGGAAGTTCCTTGGAGAGCTAGGGGTGGCACCTTCCCTAGATGGTCCTGTTCCGGTGTATTGTGACAGCACTGGAGCCATTGCTCAAGCTAAGGAGCCTAAAGCTCATCACCGCACCAAGCACATACTGCGGCGCTACCACCGCGTACGAGAGATCATGGAACGAGGTGACATCAATCTTCTGAAGATCGATGGAAAAGAAAATCTAGCCGACCCCTACACTAAAGCCCTCGGAATAAAAGAGTTCGACTATTGTAAATGGGAAATGGGTATTAGATACTCTTCTGATTGGCTTTAGTACAAGTGGGAGTTGTTGAGAATTGTGTCCCAAAGCCAATCGCCTGGGTTGTAGGCGGTTGAGCTAAGTATTGTACTCTTTCTTTGAATTAATAAAATATTTTTTGGCAACTCATCACATATTTCCCTGAAATGAACTCTTTCCATGTGATGAAGTCCTTAGGACTACACTGACTTCGATATAGAGAGGATGTATCGAGTGGTCCTTAAACCCTGTTCACAACCAAAGGATATATTGTACTGGACGGCAATATATCAAGTATAGGTTGTTGTAGTTCATATCGTTTGGTTGTCCTCTTGACCAAATGAGTGTCGTGTCATTGATGTGATCTACAAGTGGGATATGTGATATCTCATTGAACGTGACTCCGTGCAGCCCCTTTCTGCCAAAGGGATACTCACGATTGGATATGGGTATATGTGTCTAGTGGGGACACCGGAGGTACCAGAATAAGACAGAGGCTTTTCAACCCTCTGTGAATTGATCAATAATTTATGAGTCCATCTGTAATAAGGGCTTAGCCCATCTGAGTCCTTTTTTAGTTGTTGTTTGAGTCTTTTGAGTTGTTATTTTGATTCTGTACTAGTCAGCTTATGTTGAGCTAGTTCAGTCCAATGCTAGTCAGCTCATGTTGAGTTAATTTTATTTTTTTGAGTCCTGTCCAAGCATACTGAAGACTCAAGACTATATCATACAAGTGAAGACCAAGTCCAACCAGATTAAAGACATGGAAGTATAGCCCAAATCCAACCCAGCTTGAAATTTGAAGATCCCAGGAGGAAAATTCAGAAAACCCTGATTTCTTGCAGATGCCCTCCAGATGCCCAGATTTCCTTCCATATACCAAAATATATTCATAGACCCAGGGCATCCATGATTTTAGATGTCCATCTACATCCTAGCCCAAAGAAATCAAGCCCAGGTGCCAAGCCCAAGCCCCTAAGATGCAAGATACCATGGAATATTCTTGCTACCTGGCTACCAAGCCACCCCAGCTTCCAGAGGCCCAAACCCATGCACCTGGGCCCCTTTGGGCTAGCCCCTTGCTGCTCTTAGAAGCCCAACACGCCCCCCTAGGTGTCCTTGGAGTGTTGGCCAAGTCAAGAGAAATTTTAGGGATTTTTTATACCTAATGTTTCCTTATTTTCTAGCTAGGGTTTGAGAGGGAAAAGGATTCTCATGTAAAGACTAATGTGCCCTTACTTGGAGCCCAAGGTTAAGGGTCTATTTAAGGGACCCTAGCCTCTTGTATGAAGGGAGAATTTTTGATGAATGAAAACCTTGAGTTCTTCTATTGAGTTGTGTGATACCCTGTTGTGTGCATAAAGGGGTTTGCGAGAGTTTTTCTTCCCAGTGCTGCAATCATCTTCCTGCTGCCAACAAGCATCTCAGATCCCTGGACGCCCACTCCAAAAGAAGCCTTCCCTTGCTGTTTTTCCTTTATTTTCTTGTTTCTTTGTGAGTTTTCTAACCCCTGACAGGTCGTTTACAGGTCCCCGAATTCCTACGAATCCAACGACTCCAGCCAAGCCTCAATCGGATCACCGAGCAGAAAGCCGGGTATCCGCGGGTCTTTGGCTCGGTTTTCCAGGCCGCATCCATCGAGGAACGAGAGACCCTTTGCTGCGATCTTCACAGACATTGTCAGGTACACCCCCTCTACCTCCAGTAGTTTTATTGTATGAGAACTTGCCCTAACCGAGGCTTCTCAGCCCCGGCGATCCTTCTTTTTTACTTTTCTAGGTCCTAATATGCATGCTGATATTCTAAAATTCATATAAAACTCCCTACAACTTATTTTAATCTGAAATTCGAGAATTAATCACTCAACCCCACATATAAAATATACAAAAAAATTGCATGCATATTAGTCCCCCATAAGTGTCCCTCTGACCTGAGGTCATCACGATAGCTTGAAAGCAACTCCCTGTGCTTTGGTGCCGGACTACTCAGATTTTTAATCCGGTGATGGAAGGTTTCTGGGTACAGGAAAGTACTTGTGGAGCAGTGATGGACCAAGATGGAATTGACCTGTCCAAACAATTTGGATTGAATGTCTCACAGTATCTCAATTTAGCAAATCCTCGACCGGGGTAGTCCTAGTGAAGAGTCGCTGGTCTTGCGAGGATGAGACACGTAGTCGACTGACTCAGTCTGGGTTGGCAGCCCAATCTCAGTCGTCCTGAGCATTAGAGGTCAAAGGGATGAATTATACGGTAACCATATGCCAGAGGTTCGATAGTTTGCTCCTGCATCTTCGACCTATCCGGATGCCGGGACCCATTGCTAGATGGTTTCCTGTGCTGGTACTAGAATTGTTCTAGTGCTACCATTTATGTTCGAACCTATGAGGTCACTCGCCACAAAGGATTACTCTCTGATCCGGATACCGATTATGATTCGGAATTGTCTCGATTTTATGGTCACAGTATTTTTTGAGCACTCTTTTCCCCATCTTGCCCTTGTTTGTGTCAACCGGAAATTGTTCTGGGTTGACCAGGACTGCACCAGGATTTTTCTGAATCAGTTCTGAACTGATTTGAAATTCATTTTGGTCTTCAATTGGTTGTGAACCAATTTTTATCCCTTGAACCAATTTTATTGAGTTTGAACCAGTTCAATTGGATTGAACCATCACTTGTTTAAATGGGAATGAACCGATTAAATTGAACCGGCTTTTACTTTTCTCCATGTAAATGGTTTACATGTTAGAAATTCTTAACGCTGGAAAGAACTCCAAGCGTCAAAAGAAGCCAAAACGATCGAACCTCCTCCTGCTGGCCATCCCTTCTTCTCCCTCCACCGGATGATTTTAATCCCTGTTAAATGGCTGTTAAATGGGAGAAACGCATCCGCCTGCCTCTTCCTCTCCCAGTCTCTTCGTTTTCCTTTTTTGTTGCCTTTAAATTCCAGCAACTGAGCCCTGTTTCAGCGTAAGAAAAAAAAATAGAGAGAGAGAGAGAAATTTCTAGGCGTCTTCTTCCGTTTGAGAGGCTGAAATCTGGGTCTTTGTGGCTTGATCCGTTCTCCCATCAAGTTCTCTCTTTTGGGCTGGGTTTAAGAGTGTGTGAGGGAGAGAATACTAGTTGATCCTTGTGCTAAAATTCGGACTGCAGAAAATCTGTGCTGCTGCCATCTACCAGTGACCATATCTCACTTCCAGCAGCTAGCACTGCGTGTGGAGAGGGATCGGAGAGCCCCCGGTGAGTCTCCCCTCTAGAGGGAGTACTCTTCTACCCTGGGAGCAAGCCTCGCGAGCCGGGATCGCCGCTGTAGCTCCAAATGTGAAGCAAAAGAGTGTTGTCCAGACTCTGCAGTGAATTTCAGCAGCAGACTTTGGCGATTTTCCACATTTGTTTTAGCTTGTTATGCTTGCAGATATCGTACCAAATCGAAGAGCGCTTGTCCAAGTTTCCGCTGTTGAAATTTGGGAGCAAACAGAGGTCCGGAAGGTGGTATTCCGGCGACGTTTTTCAAGCCCAAAATAGAATTTTCAATCAGCCCAAGGAAGAAGAAGGCTGAATAGTTTTATTCCAGTTATTCCAGCCTATTCCAGGTTTATTCCAGAGTTATTCCAGATGGAATAAAGGTATGGAAAATTATTTTTTTAATCATGCATAAATAGATTTATTTGTTTAATATTTTGCAAATATTTTATATCATCATACATGCCTACATGCAACATGAATAGGTTAGGTTCTGGACGGAGCAGATTTCCGCTGCGCAGATTTTTTAAAAATGTTTTTAAAATTCATTCTGCTCCCGTAGCTGTTTGCATGCCTAGTTGTAGGATCATGTCAAACCACCTGCACTGTTTTTCTTTTATCATCACTGTTATTGATGATTTATCAAGGTTCAATCATGTGTATCTTTTAAAACACAAGTTCGAAGACTTTGATAAGTTTAAAGAATATCATCGTATGGTTGAGAAGTAAACTGGACTTAGTATTAAAGCTCTTCAGTCTGATCGAGGAGGGGAATACTTGTCTAGTGAGTTTTTGAACCATCTCAAGGATAAAGGCGTTATTTCTGAATGGACCCCTCCTTATACACCCCAGTTAAATGGAGTGGCAGAAAGGAGAAATTTCACCTTGTTAGACTTGGTGAGGTCGATGATGAGCTTCACAGATCTTCCTACTTTTTTCTAAGGACATGCCCTAGAAACTACTGCATACATATTAAACAGGGTTCATCTAAATTAGTGAATAACACTCCATATGAATTATGGAATGGCAAAAGACCAAATCTTAAGTATTTGAAGATTTGGGGTTGCCATTCTTATGTCAAGAATACCTTTAGATATAAGTTAAGTGCTAGGGCTGACAAGTGTAGGTTTGTTGGTTACCTAAAAGAAGGTAGGGGATACTTTTTTTATAATGCTGCTGAGTAAAAGATAATTGTCAGTAGGCTTGCTACATTCTAAGGGATACCTTTTTTATAATGCTGCTGAGTAAAAGATAATTGTCAGTAGGCTTGCTACATTCTTGGAACAAGAGTTTATACAAGAAGGATGTAGTGATTCATCACTTGAGTTGTGTGAAGAATAGAACCAAGAAACCGATGAGCCTTCAAGTGAAGTTCCTCAACCAGAGGTTCTTATGGATCAAGAATAGCCACAAAACATACCTCCTCTTCGAAGGTCAGAGAGGGTACGAGGAACACCTCTCAGATATGGTTTCATCATCGGGGATGACAATGAAGCTGGTATCATACAGGATGATGATCCTATGACCTATTTGGAAGCTATCAAGAGTAGAGACTCTGACAAGCAGCTTGGTGCCATGAAATCTGAAATAAACTCTATGTATTCTAATCAGGTTTGGACTTTGGTAGATCCACCTGAAGGAATTAACCCAATTGGGTGTAAATGGGTCCTTAAGAAGAAGATTAGAGCAGATGGTCAGTTGAGACCTACAAGGCTAGACTTGTAGCAAAAGGTTTTAGATAAAAACATGGTATAGACTATGATGAAACCTTTTCTCCAGTAGCCATGCTCAAGTCCATTCAGATACTGCTTGCCATAGCAACATACCATGACTACGAGATCTGGCAAATGGATATAAAGACTGCTTTCTTCAATGGAAACCTTGAAAAAGAACTCTATATGTCACAGCCATAGGGGTTTGTCTCAAGTGGGAGACCAAACCAGGTATGCAAGTTAAAGAAGTCCATTTATTGACTTAAGCAAGCATCGAGGAGTTGGAATATCCATTTTGATGAAACAATCAAAGGATTTGGTTTTATCAAATATGGATGAACCATGTGTGTACAAGAAGACAAGTGGGAGTGTACTTGTTTTCTTGGTTTTGTATGTGGTCGACATACTGATCATTGGAAATGATATCCCAATGTTGCAGTCGGTTAAAACTTGGCTATCATCAAAGTTTTCAATGAAAGATTTGGGAGAAGCATCCTATATACTAGGTTTAAGGATCTATAGAGATAGATCCAAAAGGATGCTAGGCTTATCCCAATCCACGTACATTGACTTAGTGTTGAAGAAATTCAACACGGATAGAAGAAAGAAAGGTTACTTGCCTCTAAGTCAAGGCATATATCTTTCTAAGAAAATGTCTCCTAAGACATCAAAAGAAAAAGAGAGGTTGGCTATGATTCCTTATGCTTTGGCTGTAGGATCAATAATGTATGCCTTGTTATGTACCAGGCCTGATGTCGCTCATGCCTTGGGCATAGTGAGCAGGTTTCAGGCAGATCCAGGGGAGGATCATTGGAAAGCTGTGAAAAATATTCTTAAGTACCTTAGAAGGACTAAAGCTATTTTTCTAGTATATGGAGGATCTGAGTTAAAACTAGAAGGTTATACAGATTCTTGTTTTTAATCAAATCTAGATGATAGCAAATCCATATCGGGGTATGTCTTCACCCTGAATGGTGGTGCAGTGAGTTGGAAGAGTACCAAGCAGCTTACTGTTGCTGACTCAGTCACTGAGGCAGAGTATATAGCTGCTAGTAAAGCTGCAAAGAAAGTTGTCTGGATGAAGAAATTCATCCATCATAGAATTGGGCATGGTTTCTAATGTATAATAGCAGTATCATTATACTATGATAACACTAGGGCTGCTGCACAAGCTAAGAAACCAAGGTCTCATCACAAGTCCAAGCACATTCTAAGACAGTTCCACCTCATTCGAGAGATCATTGAAAGACATAATGTTACCATTAAACAAGTTGACACAAAGAATAATATAGCAGACCCATTCACTAATGCATTAGCCAAGCAACAGTTAGATCGTCACTTAGATTGTATGGGCATAAAATACAATGATGATTGGATATAGTGTAAGTGGGAGTTTGATAGAAAAGTGCCCTAAGAGCCAATCTTTATGAGAGCCTTTTTATAAACTTCCAACTCATGTATGACATATCTTTCATATTAATAAAGGCATTTGATTAATCATATACTGCTATGTCATGATTTTTTGATTATGATGAACCCCATAGAGTAGGGCAATGGAATTAGGGTTATGATAAAATAACAGTGAGATCTAATTCCTATAAACCCTAATCTAGAATGTTCCTAGTCATTGGACCATCGATTTGGGGATCGATGAATCCAGAAAGACTAGCTTATCCTTATCCTATGTATGCTTAGTTGATGAGGGTGGTTGATCTCACAACCACTTGTGTAGAGACTCTAATACAAGGATAAGGATGCTTATCAAGGTATGAGGACACTGGACTGATCCGCACTAGGACTATCTTATAGAAGTCTTACTACTTGTCAAAAGATGGATCCCAGAGAAAAAGATGTGCATGTGATCTTTAGACCTAAGGTCACCATGGCTCCTTGTGCACACTAAGCCATATTTTGGTTCATACTCATTCATGCCATTGCAACATGTACGGGATGTTCTGGGTATGGTGGAAGGTATACGAAGGATGTGAGTGGACCAACAAGGAATCGATCTTTCCTAGTAAGAGGAATTGTTATCTTATGCAATCTCTTTGATGAGTAACTCAAGGAGCCTTTGATCAAAGCAGGATGAGATTAGAATTGGTTTCTAATTAGTCATCAGCTGAGTCCTCATGATCGAGATGAGATTCGATATGATTAAGTGTTAGGGTTTGACATATATCCATACCTATCACTTAATCGGGATAATGGAAGATCGAAAGATTGAATTTCACAGTAACTTACTATTGAAGAGTACTTTGATAATTTCTATCAAATTTCTCATCTTCCGGGTAGGCATGACATGTTGCTAGACATCAATCTTATCTTGTAGGTTTCCATGAACCAATTCATTTGGTTTCATGAGTCAATTAGATGTGTGATTCGAATTGGACAATTAGGTGAGCCAATTTGACCTAATTAGGTCAATCGAGTTTGATCAGATCGAATCGGCTCAAACCTAATCCAACTATTGGCTAGATGTGGAACCCAATGGATCACACACATTAGGGAGTCGGCCTAGGAACTCAATTGACATTTTATTAGGGTCAAGGGATCCTAATTGGTTAGCTAGATTGCACACTAGCATGTGTAGGCTGACCTAATCTCCTAACCCAATTGAATTGGGTCTGAAAAGTTGCTAAATGGGCTAACCAATTTATGGGAGACCTAGATTGAGTCGAGTCCTAAGTGGAACGAATTTATCAGATTTCATCTGATATTTTTTGGATATTTTATGCGCCATATATGAAGAGTCCAAAAGGCATGGGACTCTTTGATACCTATGTGACACCTCTGCATTCAAAAAGGCACACAAGGACCAATTGACCTCCAATCTAAAAACAAATTATATGGTTGGAAAGTAGACTTAATACCCTTTCATATGACACCCGTATTGCATATACTTTTACTAGGCCAAAGGTGTCATATGGCATGGAGAAGTTAGCACAAAGTGAAGAGTCACGTCTCTTCACTTTGGTGCTAATTCAAGTAAGCAGAGTCCTTCTGCTTTAAGTCCTTTTGAATCACTGATGATTTTCATTAATTAGTCATGTCCCTTGGCTTCATTTTAACTAAAAATGCTAAGCGTCAAAGGGAGAAGTCAGATAAAAAATTGAAGGGACTTGAGTTGGCGGTTGGCGCATAAAGGGACATGGTGTTTCAAGATAAGACTCCTTCTTAGTGAAGGGTATTATTTGATCTGTGTTTGGACAGATCAAAGGTTGATGAAAAGGCTTATCTGGTGCCTCTCACTCTCCTATAAATATCCATCGGTATTTGTTTCGATGGGATGATTTTTGGTTTCTTTCTTACACTCTTACATCTATCCACCTTATCTCTTCCTTCCCTTGTTAGGATATAGGTCTTCTTTAAGACAAGTCCACCATTTTAAGACAAGGGTTTAGGAAGAGAATTAGGAAGTGATAAAAAGAGATAAGAGAGATTTTGGAGAGGGCTCAGAGTGCTCTACTGGAGGGCAAAGGTCTAAGCAAAGATGGAGAGGCTGCCGAAGGAAGAAAGTCCATCGGAAGAGTACTAATTGATCAAGCAACCTATAAGGGAGTGGTTCCTAGGTTTGATTCTTGTGTGGATCACCATTGGAGGGCTTGCAATTGTGAGCCTCGTGGAAAGTATTGGATTTCAGCGATCCAGTTATGTTGTTCTGACTCCATTTATGTTTCATTAATTGGTATTGCATAAGGGGTTCCTGGGAATTAAGGTTTTCTAGCCAATTAGGATTCATGCTTTGAGTTTTCGTTTTTGAAATTCACTTCCGCATGCTGCATGATTCCCGGCACCTTGGGAAAATTCCTATCAGTGGTATCAGAGCCATCCTTGTGGCATACCAGTTATGAACCATTTTTGTAGTTTTATGAAATTCCACTATCCGAGCCGACCCGAACCCTGTCGAGTCGACCCGACCAAATTCATATGCATGATTTATGTTTTCTTTATGAAATGACATAATAATGCAATTGTATGAAATTTTGCATATTTGGGTAATATGTTTAATTTCAGTTTTTATGAAATGCATGATATTATGTCAAGTATGAAATTATGCATGTTGATTGAACCAAGTAACTGCTTTGGATTAGGTTAGTCACCATGGCCGTCCAGTCATAGGAGCCATGTGGGGTTTAAAGGCCCTCTCCTCCTATTCAATGGATCTCCTATGGCATGTAGGGGTGCCACTATGGCCATATCCCATGAGAAAATGAGGTGAAAGGTATTTTTATGTATCTATCATGCCTTGATTTGCATATTGGCTATAATATGCATGTTTAACATAACATGTTATGTTATGATGTTATGTTATGATGTTATGTTATGATGATATGTTATATGTTTATATATGTTATAAGCATAGTAATCAAGATAATTTAGAATATGTTTTGAGACCATCAAAAGCCCTCATCAAAATTATATTTAGTCATAGCAAAAAACTTAGTCATGATGCAAAACCAATTAGGGTTCGATCAGCCAATTGGTGTCAGGCAAGTGGTTCTTGGAAGGTAAAGGAAATGAGATTTTTAATTGGTTCCGTTGTCTGACTTGGCCAATTTAATTGGTGTCTAAGGAAAGCAACGGGGTGACCCCCTCACCCCTCCCACTCACCTGGCCAATTTGGTCACATCTAAACCCTATTTTGGTAATGATGATTGGTTAAGTAATGTTGCCCAGGTGGCTACCCAAGAGGGGGTGAATTGGGTCTTTTAAAAAATTAAAGGCAAGTAATATGCAATTCAAAATTCTTTGCAAGTGGTAGGTGCTGTGATAGAATTATAAAATGCAGAAGCTAAATAAAGTCAAGAAAGCACAATACAAACACACCAAATTTATAGTGGTTCGGAGCAACCCAGCTCCTACATCCACTACCCAAGATATCACTTGGGATTTCCACTATATTCACACTCGAATACAGTAGATTGTTTTACAGGATCACAATCTAAAACCTCTATACATTGGTTTTACGGGTTCACCAAAGAAAACCCAACACCCTTTGGTTTTAATAGGCTCACCAAAGAAACCCAACTTGGTTTTCACAGGATCACCAAGAACCAAACCCTTTGTTTTAACAAGGTTCACTAAGAACCGATTTAGTTTTTCAACTGGGCTCACCAATAACCCAACAATTCAAAAATTGAATTGAAAATAAATGCAACAAGAATGACAAACTCAATTTGTCGGATAATTACTGGTGCAGCTTGTTGGAAGTCCACTTGAATGCACTTGAATAGATTTTAATTACTTTAGTGGCTTCTTTCCAAAGTTGCTTCAAGCTTCAAATTAGAGTTGGTGAAGACTTGAAAGCTTGACATGAATGCTCTTGTGCTCTTTTGCTGTTGGTAGGTAGGATATTCAATGAAGCTCTCTTTTTTTTTGAAGAACTCTCTAATTCATTTCTTTAAGAAAGTTCAAATCCTTCAAATTTAAAGTCTTCTATCATCCCAAGGTAGTTATAGCCGTTGTAGACCGTTGGAAAATAATTTATGACCGTTGGAGCACCTTTTAGCATTCAAAAACAAATTCTGGAACTAACCGTTGAATGCCTGGAAACGACGTTCGAGTCAGCTCGGATTCCTTCGAGTCGGCTCAGATCCTTCGAGTCGATAGGTCGAGTTGCCAAATCTTCAATGCAGTCGGCTCTTTGTCTCAGGGCGCAAAACATCACTCTGGACGAGTCGGCTCTTTGTAGCTCGGGTCGGCTCGAACTTGAATCTTGAAAATCTTGAACTCAAGGAGTCAGCTCTTTTCAGCTTAGGTCGACTCTTCTTCTCACTCTGGAAGAGTCAGCTTGGTGCAGTTCGGGTCGGCTCGCCTGGCTATTCTCAGAAATCTTCAGAAAATGGACTCTGGAGGAGTCGGCTCGGACTAATTCTAGTCGACTCGGATTCACTGGAGTCGGCTCGCTTTCCATCGAGTCAGCTCGTATTGCTGCATTCCAGAATCCTTGCTGCATGCCAGTAAGCAAAGTTGGCACTTCATCACTTACGATCGGCTCGAGTGTCTTTTTCAGGATTTTTACAATTGAACTTAAAGAAAACTCTCACCAACTCATTTACAATTTCACACAAACCAACTCAACCAAGAAAACATGAGTGTAGGAGTTGAAGTTTGAACATGTTATTCATCCTACAAAAACTTGTCAAACACTTGAAAAGTTGTCAGAAATGAATGTACATGCTCCAATGTTTGGTTATCATCAAAATCACTTATGGGGTCAACAATCTCCCCCTTTTTGATGATGACAAAACACTAGGCATGAAAAATTCTTCACACTTTACATGTATAATAGTATTTGAAAATTAAATATTCATATGTATCAGAGCTAATAAAATTAGTAAATAAGTATCAGAGCTCAAGAGATGATATCATAGTATATCATCAAAGTATTGAACTTCTCATGCTTCATGATATTATAATTAGCACAAAACATGAAGTATCAGAGTTCCAAAAATAAATTGACAGAATTAACATCAATTTGTAAATCAGATCATGCAATAGTAATCAGAGCATTAAGATAATAATTAGAGTAAGATCATTTCAATAGAATCTGCCCCTTTCTCTAGATTTTAAAGTAGTTTAAGTAGTGATATCATTTTTGTGCTCCCCCTTTTTCACTGTTTTTATGCAATTTAAGAGTAGTTGGTAGGAAGCTCAACATATATACTAATTACCCATTCTTTTCATATTTCTCCCATCTCTCTTTTCACATTTTTCATAACTCTCATTTTTCATAATTCTCCCCCTTTTTGTCAATCAATCAAAAAGATGATTTCAAATAAAGCTTAGATTTTAAAATAGATTAAGAAAGTTTTTAATATTTGTTTGAGATAATTTCACATTCTCAACTTGAAAATTCTAATTAAAATTTCATTATAGTTGTACTATAACAAGTGCAAAGATTGAATCATTGTACACGATAGTAAAGAAAAACAAAAGATACTTCATTGATAAGATTTTCATACAAGTTCAAAATGAAATTACATTCATATTGCAGAATATAAAAAATATAACATTGATAAATTCATAAACAATCAAAAGGCTAACTAAAAGATCTATTCTTCTTCTTCTTCATTAGAAGAAGAGGAGCCTACCTCTATAACTCTATCAGAGGTCTTAGTTTTCAGGGGTTTAAACCTTAAATCCCTGAATCTAGTTCTAACAGGAGCTCTAAGAACTTTAGTGTTCTTGGTTTTGGGTTCTTTCTTGGTCTTTGTAGGTTTCGGTGGATCAGATAAAGGAACAGGAGCAAGAATGTTAAGTGATTCCTTGATGATCTGTTCAGGAGCATCTTCAGTGGGAACAGTTTCCTTTTGTGATTGCAGTATGATGCTTCTGATCTCTTCCTTGAAGTCCTCCATTTCCTTATCCACTTTTTGATGGTGAAGCTCTTGTTCAGATCTTAATTTCTGCAATCTAATATCAACTGACTTTCTGATTTCCTCAATTGCAGAATTCATATGATCAGTCAAAGAGTTAGAGATAGTTTCCATCTTTTGAAGTATCAGATTTTTTAGCTCAGATGGAGTAACCATAGTTTCTTCTGTCCCTTCTTCATCAACAGCTTCATCTTCTTTAGAAATTGTAGCAGCAACCTGACTAGGTATCTTCTTTATCCATTCTCCTTCTTGCAACTTGTATCCCATTCTTTTTAGTGAATTGAAGGAGTAGATATCAAAGTGGTGTAATGGCTTGCCTATTTTATTTGATAAGTCAATTCCTGCTTCTTCAAATAACAAAGTGAAGACCATACCATAGGGTAGACAGGCTTTGATCTTTCTTTCTACTTCAGTCATTTGGATCATCATTATATAGGGAAGGTTGAGAGGCTTTTCTTCAATTAAGTGTCCCATAACTGTCATATCCTTTTCACTGACCCAATCAAAGCGGCCAGTTCTTGGAAGAAATATCCTATTGATCATATTGTGTAGCAGCCTCATCTCCTTTGATAGTAGATTGGCTTGTACATGTTGGACTATGCTCACATCTTCTTTTTCCAAAATTAATTTTAGAATGTATTCCTTGTCCGGTAGAAGAAGCTTGGTAGCACCATTCATTGGCATTTGCAGCAATCTGCCCAATCTTTCTTAATTTACTATAACTATCTTCCCCTTGACTGTAGATTCCAAATGAAATTCTTTAATGATAATGTTTTCATAAAACATCCCTACCAGTGAAGGGTAGGTCAATGTATCCAAAGAACAGAAATGCTTCCACCCTTGACTCTCTATCCAGTTTTCGATTTTCATTCCCATTTCTTCTAAGAATGCAAAGTCGATCCTTCTTCCACAAGTGACAGGACGATTGATCATTGAGACATGCTATCTGGAAGGAGGAGTTTCTTCATCTTGCTGGACTAGAGCAGACCTTTTTCTCTTTTCCCTTCTTCCTCTTGCATTTATACTCTGAATGCTTGATTCACCGATTTGAAGAACCTTCTTCATAGATCTTCGAGGAGCCATTGCAGAGGGATTAAGGAATTTTAGGCTCCAGGGAATGATTTTTGGGAGAATGGTAAAGCTTTCGAGGGAAGTGAAGTGTGTTCAATGTAAAGTAAAAGAGTGAAGTACTTAGAAAAGACAGTTCAGGACTTCCTAAATAGCAATTTTTGACTTTCGAGTGTGCTCACTCAGCCCTAAAAATATCCGAGTCGGCTCGACCATAGCAAGAGTACAAGACTCAGATATTCGAGCCGGCTCAACCAGAGCAAAATTTCTCGATTCGACTTGAACAGAAACTTTTCACATGAAATCAAATGGTCTAGATATTGAATTTGATATACTGAATAATTCAAGGAAAGTTGTTCAAAAAATCATGAGTAATTGTAGGAGGTTTTCTAGATAACTTTTCCTTAGTTCTTGAAGGAAATTAGGTTTAATAAATCTAGAAAGGATAACATAGCCCTAATTCTCCTCTAAGCAACTCAAATCTATCATGATTTAGTGGCTTGGTAAAGATGTCAGCTAGTTGTTTTTCTGTTGGGATAAATTCTAGTTCTTTGTCACCATTCAAAACATGGTCTTTAATGAAATGGTGTCTTATCTCTATGTGCTTAGTCCTAGAATGCCGAATAGGATTTTTAGATAAATTTATAGCACTTGTGTTATCACACTTAATAGGAATTTTGTATTGAGAAACACCAAAATCTTCTAGTTGTTGTTTAATCCACAATACTTGCGCACAACAACTCCCTACAGCAACATACTCTGCCTCAGCAGTAGAAAGTGCTACCGAGTTTTGTTTCTTGCAGTGCCATGAGATTAAATTCAACCCTAGAAATTAACAAGTATCACTAGTGCTTTTTCTATCTACTTTACAACCAGCATAATCATTATCAAAAAATCCGATTAAATTTAAAGATGATTCTTTTGAAAACCAAAGACCTAGATAACTTGTACCTTTCAAGTATCTTAATATTCTTTTAACAGCAAGCATATGTATTTCTTTGGGATTACAATGAAATCTAGCACATACACATACACTATATAAGATATATGGTCAACTTGCAGTTAAATATAATAAAGATCCGATCATACCTCGATATAGCTTTTGGTTAACATTGGATCCACTTTCATCTTTGTCCAATTTGCAGGTTGGGCTCATGGGTGTGTTCATTTGTTTGCTCGTCTCCATACCAAACTTCTTGATGATTTCTTTGGTGTATTTGGATTGGTTAATGAAGATCCCTTCCTTTGACTGTTTTACTTGAAGTTCGAGAAAGTAATTCAATTCACCCATTAGGCTCATTTCAAATTCTCCATGCATTAGCTTAGCAAATTCTTCACAAAAACTTTCATTAGTTGCACCAAAAATAATATCATCAACATAAATTTGCACAACTAATATATCATTATTATTTTTTTTAATGAAAAGAGTTTTATCAACATTTCCTCTTAAAAAATCATTTTCAATTTAGAAAGTGCTAAGTCTATCATACCAGGCTCTAGGAGCTTGTTTCAAACCATATAAAGCTTTATTGAGTTTAAACACATGGTTTGGAAATGCATGATTTTCAAAACCCGGTTGTTGTTCTACAAAAACTTGTTCGGTGATAAAATCATTTAAAAATACACTTTTTACATCCATTTGAAAAAGTTTGAAATTCATGTAGCAAGCAAATGCAAGAAGTAATCTAATGGCTTCTAATCTTGCTACAAGTGCATAAGTTTCATCAAAATCTATACCTTATTATTGACTATATCCCTTAGCCACTAATCTAGCTTTGTTTCTAATGACATTTCCTTGTTCATCTAATTTGTTCCTATAGACCCATTTGGTTCCTATAATTGGGTGGTCTTTAGGTCTATCAACTAGTGTCCAAACCTTATTTCTTTCAAACTGATTCAGTTCTTTATTTATAGCTAGCATCCAGTTTCGATCATTTTCTGCTTCTTCTACGGTGTAAGGCCCTATTTGAGATATAAAGGCTAGGTAATCATGTGCAGTCCTATGTGTAGATCTAGTCCTTATACCTTGAGAAGGATCACCAATAATTAATTCTTTAGGATGGGAAGTAGCATACCTCCATTCAGTTGGTAGATCGGTATGATCCTTACTTACCGTTTCTTCTCCTTCTTCAATTGGTCTTTCTTGAATACTCATATCTTCTATCTCCTTTTGAATGGCACCTACATCATTATCAATACACTCATCTTTTCTAGATGGTGATGGGTTAGTTTCATCAAAAATGACATGCATCGACTCTTCGACAGTAAGAGTCCTTTTATTAAAAATCCTATATGCTTTGCTATATAGTGAATAACCAAGGAAAATAGCTTCATCAAATTTAGCATCAAACTTTCCTAGATTATCCTTACCATTGTTAAGGACAAAGCATTTGCATCCAAACACATGAAAATTATTTATATTGGTTTTCTTTTCATTCCAAAGTTCATAGGGGGTTTTCTTCAAAATAAGACAGATCAAAATACGGTTTAAAATATAACATGCAGTGTTCACCACTTCTGCCCAAAAGTACTTTGGAAGATTACCTTCACACAACATTGTTCAGGCCATTACTTTCAAAGTCCTATTTTTCCTCTCTACAACACCATTTTGTTATGGTGTTCAAGGAGTAGAGAAGTTATGATCAATGCCATTTTCAGTATAATAATCATCAAAAAATTGATTTTCAAATTCAGTCCCGTGATCACTCCTAATTGAAATTATAGAAAAATTTTTCTGATTTGAAACCTTTTATGAGATTTTCTAAACATTTTGAAAGTTTCATCTTTGTGTGCAATAAACAAAATCCATATAAATCTGGAATAATCATCTACAATCACAAGGGCATATTTCATACCTCCTAGGCTTGTGGTCCTAGTTGGTCCAAATAAATCCATGTGAAGTAGTTCTAAAGGTCTAGAAGTTGAAATCAGATTTTTGAATTTAAATCTCCCCCTAGTTTGTTTACCCATTTGGCATGCATCACAAATATGATCAAAATCAACTTTAAACTTAGGCATGCCACTGACAAGATTTTTGGAAATCAACTTGGCAATAGTATGCATGCTGGCATGACCCAATCATCTGTGCCATAGTAAGCAAGACTCCTTGGTCTTAGCATTCATTGTAACCAAACAGGAGCTACTTGACATGGCAAGATCATTTTGATCTACCACATAAATATTTCCTAGTCTATGTCCAATGAATTTACTACTAGAGTCAAGAGAGTTTGTTACTATACACATAGATGATTCGAAGATAACTTTAAAGCCTTTATCACATAATTAATTAATACTCAATAGATTGTGCTTCTACTTATTTACTAGCAATACATTTTCAATAAAAGTACAGGGGGTTATTTTGATCTTACCAATTCTGATTATTTTTCCTTTGCCATTGTCTCCAAAAGTAACCATACCTCCTTCTTTCATTTCCAAGGTGATAAATTGATCCTTGTCACCCGTCATATGCCTTGAACAGCCACTGTCAAGATACTATCTTTTCTTTGATTTCTGGGCTACAAGATAATCCTGCAAGAAAGTCAAGGAGTGCTTTTATGTACCAAAGCTAACTTGGATCCTTTTAGGTTAGCTGAGGTGGTCCCTTTGGGAACCCAAATTTTTCTTGATGTACTATGGACATTTTTAATAATATTGCAATTGAAAGCTTTATGTCCTAATTTTTTACAAGCAAAACATCTGATTCTAGATTTTGAAATAATTTATACTTTGAAGTTCTATATGCATAAAGTACAGAAATAGCAGGTTTTGCATTTAAATTCTTAAGAACATATAAAGCAATTTTTGAAATGGAAATAGAATCTTTTGTAATAAAGATTTTATGAGAAGTAAACTTGGAAACAAAATCTTTTTGTTTCACAAATGTAGTAGCTGAAACGTAATTTGAATTTGAAACATTAAAACATATTCTAGCTTTATTTCCCAAAATTCTTTGATCTTTAAGAATTAACTCAAGCTTATTAGAAAATAAAGTTAATTTTTCAACAAGTGGCTTGAGTTTTTCAACCTCCTTTTTCAGCTCATTATTTTCTTTCATCAAAATATTGTTTTTGTCATGAAATTCTCTATTCTTAGTTTTCAAAGCATTACATTTTTTAGAAAAGGTATGAAGTTCTTTTTGCAATAAATTGTTCTTTTTTGAAATCTCATCTTTTTCTTTGAGTAAAGAATTATTGATATGCTTTAATGATCTAATCTTTACTCCTGCCTTTTTAAATTCAGATAATATATCATGGAATGTAGAATTTAATTCCTCAAAAATAAATTCAATTTGTGTGTCAGGGGAATTTACCTCATCATCAAGACCCATTAGACATAAATTTGTTATTTTCGTGGTCTCTTCTTCTTCAGTTGTAGTGGAGTCTTCACTTTCACTCCACGTGGCAACCATCGCTTTATTTTTCTTCTTTCTAAAAAAATTCTTTAATTGAGGACAGTCTGGATGAATGTTTCCCAGTTTCTTACATTCATAGTAGGTGGGGACTTGTTCCTTATCCTTGTCTTTGTCCTTGTCCTTTTCTCTTGATTGTTCTCCTCATTTATGAAACTTTCTGTTATATCTTCCTTTCTTCTTTTCCATAAACTTTCTGAATCTTCTCATGACCATTGCAATGTCTTCATCTTCAAGATCACCTTTGGAGGAGGTAGAGTCATCTTCCGTCTCTTCATCATCTTTTGATTTCGATGCAGCTTTGAATGCAAATGTTTTTTTCTTTTTCTGATCATCATTCGTTCTATGCTGCATGGCTAGTTCATATGTGATGAGAGATCCCATTAATTCATCCATTGATAGAATGTTCAAATCTTTAGCTTCCTAGATGGCAGTGACTTTAGGATCCCATTTATCAGGAAGTGATCTCAAAATCTTCTGTACTAAATCAGCATTTGAGTATACCCTGCCAAGACTTTTCAAACTATTAATATTATCTATAAGTCTAGTATACATGGTAGAAATCATTCATTAGGCTCCATTTTATAAAATTCATAGATATACACTAAAAGATTTATCTTTGAAGTTTTCACTTATGAAGTTCCTTCATGGGTCACTTCAAGTTTATCCCAAATTTTTCGTGCTGAAGAGCAAATGGAAATTCGATTAAACTCGTTAGAATCCAAAGCACAGTAAAGCAAGTTCATTGCTTTGGCATTCAATTCTCCCATCTTCATGTCATGTTCGTCCCAATCCTCTTTAGGCTTAGGGACATCCACGCCATCAATTTTGGTCATGGGAACATGTGGCCCTTTGAGAATGACCTTCCATAGTTGAAAATCAATAGCTTGAATATAGATTTTCATTCATGCTTTCTAATAAGAATAATTTGTGCCTGTGAAGAGTGGAGGTCTATTAGTTGACTGGCCTTCGACCAAAGATGTACTCATGGGATGAGCCATCAATCTTTACTGTAAGACAATCAGAGGCACTGCTTTGATACCAGTTGTTGCCCAGGTGGCTATCCAAGAGGGGGGTGAATTTTGTCTTTTAAAAAATTGAAGGCAAGTAATGGGCAATTCAAAATCCTTTACAAGTGGTAGGTGCTGTGATAGAATTATAAAATGCAGAAGCTAAATAGAGTCAAGAAAGCACAACACAAACATACCAAATTTATAGTGGTTCGGAGCAACCCAGCTCCTATGTCCACTATCCAAGATACCAATTGGGATTTCCACTATATTCACACCCGAATACAGTAGGATTGTTTCACAAAATACAATCCAAATTCTCTACACTTTGGTTTTACGGGATCACCAAAGAAAATCCAACACCTTTGGTTTTAACAGGCTCACCAAAGAAACCCAACTTGGTTTTTATAGGATCACAAAGAACCTAACCCTTGGTTTTAACAAGGCCCACCAAGAACCTATTTGGTTTTTCAACCAGGCTCACCAATAACCCAACAATTCAAAAATTGAATTAAAATAAATGCAACAAGAATGACAAACTCAATTTGTCGGATAGTTCCCGGTGCAGCTTGTTTGAAGTCCACTTGAATACACTTGAATAGACTTTAATTACTTCAGTGGCTTCTTCCCAAAGTAGCTTCAAGCTTCAAATTGGAGTTGGTGAAGACTTGAAAGCTTGACTTAAATGCTCTAGTGCTCTTTTACTGTTAGTAGGTAGGATATTCAATGAAGCTCTCTTTTTTTTGAAGAACTCTCTAATTCATTGTTTTAAGGAAGTTCAAATACTTCAAATTTAAAGTCTTCTATCAACCCAAGGTAGTTCTAGCCATTGTAGACCATTGAGGAATGATTTGTGACCGTTGTAGTACCTTTTAGCATTCAAAAATAAATTCTAGAACAAGCCATTGAATACTTGGAAAAGATGTTCGAGTTGGCTCAGATTCCTTCGAGTTGACTCGGATCTTTCGAGTCGATAGGTCGAGTCGCCAAATCTTCAATGTAGTCGGCTCTTCATCTCAGGGTGCAAAACATCACTCTAGACGAGTAGGCTCTTTGTACCACGGGTCGGCTCGAACTTAAATCTTGAAAATCTTGAATTCGAGGAGTTGGCTCTTTTCAACTTGGGTTAGCTCTTCTTCTCTGGTTCGAAAAATCTCACTCTGGAAGAGTTGGCTCGGTACAATTCGGGTCAGCTTGCCTGGCTGTTCTCAGAAGTCTTCAGAAAATGGACTTTAGAGGAGTCGGCTCGGACTGATTCCAGTCAACTCGGATTCACTGGAGTCGGCTCGCTTTCCATCGAGTCGGCTTAGATTGCTGCGTTCCAGAATCCTTGCTGCATGCCAGTAAGCAGAGTCAGCTCTTCATCACTTGGGGTCGGCAAGAGTGTCTTCTTTAGGATTTTTATAATTGAACTTAAAGAAAACTCTCACCAACTCATTTACAATTTCACACAAACCAACTCAAACTAAAATTCATGGCACACACATACTCACAGAAGTAACCCTTTTAATTGATTTTCTTAGCATTTTTGAATGGGTTATTCTTTACAAAAACATTTACAACACAACTCAACCAAGAAAACAGGAGTGTAGGAGTTGAAGTTTGAACATGTTATTCATCCTACAAAAACTTGTCAAACACTTGAAGAGTTGTCAGAAATGAATGTACATGCTCCAATGTTTGGTTATCATCAAAATCACTTATGGGGTCAACAAGTAAGCTATAATTTGCCTTCCTTCATTCTAAGCCAAATTTATGTCAAGACTATAGTAGGTTTGTTGTGCATACACAAGGCCTACTCTAGGGTTTGATATAAGATTTGTCTTGGTGCACTTAGTGCTTTATGGCATGGTTGGAAATGTTGCTTTGTTCATACACAACGATAACATTATTCAATCATGGCTACATGGAAATGAAGGATCGACTAAACTAAGACATTATGGTTTGTTGTGCATACACAAGGCCATAAGTGTCTTAAAGGCAAAAATAATGGTTGAGAAATGCACGGGTTGCAATTGGAAAGGTTGTCCTATCTTTGAACTTTGTGTATTTGTTGTGCAAACACAAGGCACTCATGAGGAATAAGGATCTCAACCCCACTAAGGAAACCAGGAAAGGTTTCTCCCTTACCATAGTTGAGGGTTATGATATTTGAAGAAAATAGTGGGAGACATAATTAGATAGAAAGTCCTTATCTAATTATGAATGTCATCATTGAGTGGTATGCTAATATTATTCTTTAATTAAATATGGCTTCAAACTTATCACTAAGAGGCATCTTGGATGCCAACAAGTTAACCGGTCCAAATTATGTGGACTGGCAGAGGAACCTGAGGATTGTTTTAACTCAGGAGAAGCTTTCATATATACTTGATTCTCCGGATCCAGTGGTGATCGGAGAGGATGCATCAGAGGAGGAAATTGACGCACACATAATGTGGCAAAATGATGATACAATTGTTTGGTGCATCATGTTGGCCTCGACGAGAAATGAGCTCCAAAGGCAACATAAAGGTATGGAACCTCAATCCATATTTCTCAATCTAAAAGAGCTTTATGGAGAGCAAAGTAGGGCTACTCGATATGAGATATCGAAGCAGTTGTTCTGAGCATGGATGAGTGAGGGTTCACCTGTGCGAACCCATGTGCTGAAAATGATTGACTTGATCACTCGATTGGGTCAATTAGGGTTTGTCATGGATGGTGAACTTAATCAGGACTTGATCCTACAATTACTCCCAGATTCCTTCTCTCAGTTTGTTCTTAATTACCATATGAACAAACTGAATACTTCATTGCCAGAGCTGCTTAACATGCTTAAGATAGCTGAGAGCCACTCTAAAGGAGATAAGGCTCAAGTGCTTCTTGTTGATAGAAAGAAGCAAGCAATGAAGAAGGGTATGAAGAGAAAATTCAACCCTAAGAAGAGCATCTAGAAGAAGAACAAGAAAGTTAAGAAGGCTGACAGAGCATGTTTCCATTATGGCAAGACTGGGGATTGGAAGAAGAACTGCAAGGTTTACCTTGCAAATGTGAAGCATGATGCAAGTGGTGCATCTAAAGGTTTATACATGATACAAACTAATTTATCATTGAGTGCTTCCATTTCTAATTCATGGGTATTGGATACCGCATGTGGATCTCACATATGCAATTCATTGCATGGACTCCATAGAATTAGAAGTCTCAAGAGATAATGACAATGTCACATATCTCTGGCACTATCGATTGGGTCATATCAGTGAGTCAAGGATAAACAAGTTAGTCAAAGATAATTACTTTGACTCTGATGATTTCCAATCATTAGGAACTTGTGAATCTTGTCTCAAAGGAAAAATGACCAAGTCTCCATTCACTGGACATGGAGAGAGGACAACTGAATTGTTAGGTCTAATACATACTGATATATGTGGACCTATGTCAACTCAAGCCAGAGGAGGATATTCTTATTTCATCACTGTTATTGATGATTTATCAAGGTTCGGTCATGTGCATCTTTTAAAACACAAGTCCGAAGCCTTTGATAAGTTTAAAGAATATCAGAGTATGGTTGAAAAATAAACTAGACTTAGTATTAAAGCTCTTCGATCTGATCGAGGAGGGGAATACTTGTCTAGTGAGTTTTTGAACCATCTCAAGGACATAGGCATTATTTTTGAATGGACCCCTTCTTATACACCCCAGTTAAATGGAGTGGCAGAAAGGAGAAATCGTACCTTGTTAGACATGGTGAGGTCGATGATGAGCTTCACAGATCTTCCTACTTCCTTCTAGGGACATGCCCTAGAAACTGCTGCATACATATTAAACAGGGTTCCATCTAAATCTATGAATAGCACTCCATATGAATTGTGGAATGGCAAAAGACCAAATCTTAAGTATTTGAAGATTTGGGGTTGCCATGCTTATGTCAAGAATACCTTTAGACATAAGTTAAGTGCTAGGGCTGACAAGTGTAGGTTTGTTGGTTACCTAAAAGAAGGTAAGGGATACCTCTTTTATAATGCTACTGAGTAAAAGATAATTGTCAGTAGGCATGCTACATTCTTGGAATAAGAGTTTATCCAAGAAGGATGTAATGATTCTTCACTTGAGTTGTGTGAAGAATAGAACCAACAAACTGATGAGCCTTCAAGTGAAGTTCCTCAACCAGAGGTTCTTGTGGATCAATAATAGCCACAATAACACCTCCTCTTCGAAGGTCAGAGAGAGTGCAGGGAGCACCTCTCAGATATGGTTTTATCATCAGCGATGACAATGAAGCCAGTATCATAAGGATGATAATCCTGTGACCTATTCGAAAGCTGTCAAGAGTAGAGACTCTGACAAGTGGCTTGGTGCCATGAAATCTGAAATGGACTTCATGTATTCCAATTAGGTTTGGACTTTGGTAGATCCACCTGAAGGAATTAACCCAATAGGGTGTAAATAGGTCTTCAAGAAGAAGATTGGAGTAGATGTTCAAGTTGAGACCTACAAGGCTAGACTGGTAGCAAAAGGTTTCAGACAAAAACTTGGTGTAGACTATGATGAAACCTTTTCTCCAGTAGCCATGCTCAAGCCCATTCGGATACTACTTGCTATGGTAGATACCATGACTATGAGATCTAGCAAATGGATGTAAAGACTGCTTTCCTCAATGGAAACCTTGAGGAAGAAGTCTATATGTCATAGATAGAGGGGTTTGTCTCAAGTGGGAGACCAAACCAGGTATGCAAGTTAAAGAAGTCCTTTTATGGACTTAAGCAAGCATCGAGGAATTGGAACATCCGTTTTGATGAAATAATCAAAGGATTTGGTTTTATCAAAAATGTGGATGAACCATGTGTGTACAAGAAGACAAGTGGGAGTGCACTTATTTTCTTGGTTTCGTTTGTGGATGACATACTGATCATTGGGAATGATATCCTAATGTTGCAGTCAGTTAAAACTTGGCTATCATCAAAGTTTTCTATGAAAGATTTGGGAGAAGCATCCTATATACTAGGTATAAGGATCTATAGAGATAGATCCCAAAGGATGCTGGGCTTATCCCAATCCATATACATTAACTTAGTGTTGAAGAAATTCAACATAGATGGAAGTAAGAAAGGTTACTTGCCTCTAAGTCAAGGCATACATCTCTCTAAGAAAATGTCTCCAAGACACCAGAAGAAAGAGAGAGGATGGCTATGATTCCTTATGCTTCGGCTGTAGGATCAATAATGTATGCCATGTTATGTACCAGGCCTGAGGTGGCTTATGCCTTGGGCATAGTGAGCAGGTTTCAGGTAGATCCTGGGGAGGATCATTGGAAAGCTATGAAAAATATTCTTAAGTATCTGAGAAGGACTAAAGATATTTTTCTAGCATATGGAGGATCTGAGTTAAAACTAGAAGGTTAGTATATGGAATTGGGCATGGTTCCAAATATACAATAGCCAGTGCCATTATACTGTGATAACACTAGGGCTGTTGCACAAGCTAAGGAACCAAGGTCTCATCATAAGTCCAAGCATATTCTAAGACAGTTCCACCTCGTTCGAGAGATCATTGAAAGACATGATGTTACCATTGAACAAGTTGACACAAAGAACAATATAGCAAACCCATTCACTAAAGCATTAGCCAAGCAGCAGTTAGATCATCACTTAGATTGTATGGGCATAAAGTATGAGGGCGATTGGCTTTTATGCAAGTGGGAGTTTGATAGAAAAGTGCCATAAGAGCCAATCATTATGAGGGCCTTTTTGTAAACTTCCAACTCGTGTATGACATATCTTTCATATTAATAAAGGCATTTGATTCATCATCTACTGTTGTGTCATGATTTGTTGATTATGGTGAACCCCATAGAGTAGGGCAATGGAATTAGGGTTATGATAAAATAACAGTGAGATTTAATTCTTATAAACCCTAATCTAGAATGTTCCTAGTCATTGGACCATCGATTTGGGGATCGATGAATCTGGAAAGACTAGCTTATCCTATGTATGCTTAGTTGATGAGGATGGTTGAACTCACAACCACTTGTGTAGAGACACTAATACAAGGATAAGGGTGCTCATCAGGATATGAGTACACTGGACTAATCCACACCGGGACTATCTTATGGAAGTCTACTACTTGTCAAAAGATGGATCCCAGAGTAAAAGATGTGCATGTGATCTTTAGACCTAAGGTCACCATGGTTCCTTGTGCACACTAAGCCATACTTTGGTTCATACTCATTCATGCCATTGCGACATGTACAGGGTGTTCTGGGTATGGTGGAAGGTGTACGAAAGATGTGAGTGGACCAACAAGGGATCGATCTTTTCTAGTAAGAGGAATTGTTATCTTATGCAATCTCTTCGATGAGTGACTCAAGGAGCCTTTGATCAAAGCAGGATGAGATTATAATTGATTTCTAATCAGTCATCTGCAAGTCCTCATGAACAAGATGAGATTCGATATGATTAAGTGTTAGGGTTTGACATATATCCATACCTATCACTTAATCAGGATAATGGGAGATCGAAAGATTGAAATGCACGGTAACTTACTACTGAAGGGTACTTTGATGATTTCCACCAAATTCCTTATCTTTCGGGTAGGCATGATACGTTGCTAGACATCTATCTTGTCTTGCATGTTTTAATGAACCAATTGATTTGGTTTCATGAGTCAATTCGATGTGTGATTCGAATTGGACAATTAGGTGAGCCAATTTGACCTAATTAGATCAATCGAGTTCGATTGGATCGAATCGGCTCAAACCTAAACCTACTGCTGGCTAGATGTGGAACCCAATGGGTCATATACATTCAGAAGTTAGCCTATAAACTCAATTGACATTATATTAGGATCAAGGGATCCTAATTGGTTATCTAGATTGCACACTAGCATGTGTAGGCTGACCAAATCTCCTAACACAATTGAATTGGGTCTGAAAGGTTGCTAAATGGACTAACCAATTTATGGGAGACCAATATTGGGTTGAGTCCTAAGTGGGACGAATTTATCAGATTTTATCTGATATTTTTTGGACATTTTATGCGCCATATATGAAGAGTCCAAAAGGCATGGTACTCTTGACGCCTAAGTGACACCTCTGCATTCAAAAGGGCACACAAGGATCAATTGAACTCCAATCTGAAAATAAATTATATGGTTGGGAAGTAGACTTAATTCCCTTTCATATGACACCCATATTGCATATACTTTGACTAGGTCAAAGGTGTCATATTGCATGGAGAATTTAGTAAAAAGTGAAGAGTAGCATCTCTTCACTTTGAAGCTAATTCAAGTAAGCAGAGTCCTTTTGCTTTAAGTCCTTTTGAATTACTGATGCTTCTCATTCATAAGTCATGTCTCTTGGCTTCATTTTAACCAGAAATGCAAATTGACAAAGGGAGAAGTCGGATAAAAAATTGAAGGGACTTGAGTTAGGCGGTTGGCGCATAAAGGGACATGGTGTTTCAAGATAAGACTCCTTCTTAGTGAAGGGTCTTATTTGATCTGTGTTTGGACAGATCAAAGGCTGATGAAAAGGCTTATCTAGCGCCTCCCACTCTCTTATAAATAGCCATCGATATTTATTCCGATGGGATGATTTTTGGTTTCTTTCTTACACTCTTACATCTATCCACCTTGTCTCTTCCTTCCCTTGTTAGGACATAGGTCTTCCTTTAAGATAAGTCATCCATTTTAAGACAAGGGTTTAGACAGAGAATTAGGAAGTGATAGAAAGAGAGAAGAGAGATTTTGGAGAGGGTTTAGAGTTCTCTACTAGAGGGCAAAGGTCTAAGCAAGGAAGGAGAGGCTGCCAAGGAAGAAAGTCCATCAGAAGAGTCCCAATTGATCAAGCAACCTATAAGGGAGAGGTTCCTCGGTTTGATTCCTGTGTGGATCACCGTTGGAGGGCTTGCACTTGTGAGCCTCATCGAAAGGATAGGATTTCAGCAATCCAGGTATGTTTTTTTGACTCCATTTATGTTTCATTAATTGGTATTGCAAAAGGGATTCCTGGGAATTCGGGTTTTCTAGCCAATTAGGATTTCATGCTTTGGAATTTTGTTTTTGAAATTCACTTCCGCATGCTGCATGATTCCCAGCACCCTGGAAAAATTCCCATCATGGCAAGCATCATACTACGATTATCATACATAATCATGCAACATTTCACTGAACCCTAATTATTGGCATGCATCAAAATATATGATCAAACTAACTATCTCATAAGCATTTGATCATTCATTTGACCATTAATTGAATGAAATAAGAGTGGCTCTGATACCACTGATGGGTTTCTATAGGGTCTTATAGCATAATAGAACATTGGATTTCAAAATTTTATACTTGAAAACCCTAATCGGCTAGAGACCCTAAGCCCATGATCCCCTTATTTACTACAATCAATAAGTCACTAAATTAGGGTTATGAAGAATACCTGGAATGCTGATTCCCACTTCTTTCCACTAGGCTCACAAGTGCAAGCCCTCCAATGGTGATCCACACAAGAATTGGCCTAAGGAAGAACTCCTATAATAGTTGCTTACTTGACTGGGACACTTTCTGACAGCCTTTTGGACTTTCACCTTTCTTGGATGCCCTACTCTCCTGTAGTGCACTCTAAGCACTCTATAAATCCACTCTTGGAACTAGGATACCCCTCCAATGTCTCACACTAGGCTCTTGTCTTAAAACCAAGGCTTGTCTTAGAAGAAAAAAACCTTGTCTTAAAAAGACAAGCTTTGTCTTAAAGGGAAGGGAGAGAGAAACTCAGACGATATTTCTTCCAATAAAAAAAAAATCATTATGAAACATCATAATACCATGACTATTTATAAAGTAAAAAAGGGTGTGTGATATGCATATTCATTAACTTATCAGATAAGATTTTTTAAGAATGAAGAGAAGTCATTCGGTTGAATTATCTTATCTTGATAAGTCCCAACATGAGCCTAGGCGCATATCTGTGTCCCTTCTGCTATCCAAACAAATTCCCCACTAGCCACATGGCAAGTACTGGTCATTAGGAGGCCAAGAGGCATCTCTTCGAAGAAGTGAAAGTCTGAAGCAGAAGGACTTTGCTTCTAGATAGCGTGTCAAATGAAGGGTTGCGTCCCTTCATGCGCGCGGTTTCTTTCCACTCTTTTTTTTATGCCAAAACCACTTGTTTGACCGATCAAATAATTCTTAAGAGGCATGGTATTAGATTCAAAAAGGGGCCCACTTGAATCAGCATCAGTGATTCATCTGTAGAAGGACTCTTGGTCCTTTCTGTGCTCCCTCTCCTTGGCGCGCGCAAATATGCACCCAAGAGTCTATGCCGACTTGGACTCTAGTCCAAGTGGCTTTACATGTCCAAATTAAATCAGGAAGAATATGTTGTCTTAATTAAGACACAACCCAATTTAAGTCTCTCTTAAATTGGTTAATTTAATTAGCAAGCAACTAGATCCAAATTAACTGGGTTAGGAATTGAGTTAGCCTACACATGCTAGTGTGCAATCTAGTTAACCTATTAGGATCTCATGACCCTAATTAAATTATAATTGACTTCCTTGGTCAACTCCCTATCATGTGTGACTCGTCAGCTTCCATATCTAGCTAGCAGTAGGTCTAGGTTCAAGCCAATTCGAACCAATCGATCCCGATTGACCTAATTAGGTCAAATTGAGCTGACCTAAGTTGCCAGTTCGAACTATCCATCAAATTGACTCATGAAACCAATCCAATTGGTTCATGAAATACCTACAAGACATGATTGACATTTAGCAACGTGTCATGCCTACCCGGAAGATGAGGAATTTGGTAGAAAGTACCAAAATATCCTTCAATATGGAGTTACCATGCAATTCAATCTTTCGATCTTCCATTATCCCGATTAAGTGATGGGCATGGATAAATGTCAAACCCTAGCACTTAGTCATTTTGAATCTCAATTCGATAATCAGGACTCTGCAGATGTTTGATTAGAAATCACTTCTAATCTCATCATGCTTTGATCAAAGACTCCCTAAGTCATCAATCAAAGAGATTACTTAGGATAACTATTCCTCTTACTAGAAATGATCAATTCCTTATTCATCCACTAATATCCTTCATATACCTTCCACCATATCCGAGAACATCCTGTACATGACTTAATGTTATGAATGAGTATGAACCAAAACATGGCTTAGTGTGCATAAGAACCATGGTGATCTCAGGTCTAAAGATCACTTGCACAACTCCTACTATGAGAACTATATTTTGACAAGTAGTAAGACTTCCATAAGATAGTCTCGATGCGGATCAGTTCATTGAACTCATATCCTAATGAGCACCCTTATCCTTGTATTAGTGTCTCTACACAAGTGGCTATGAGACCAACCACCCTCTCTATCGAGCATACATAGGATAAGCTAGTCTTTTTGGAAGCTTCGATCCCCGAATCGATGATCCAATGACTAGAAACATTTTAGATTAGGATTTATAGGAACTAGGTCTCACCATTATAATCTCCATCATAACCCTAATTCCATTGCCCTAACCTATGGGGTTCATTATAATCTTTAAGTAAGATACAACAGTATGATGAAACAAAAAATGCCTTTAATAATATAATAATAATGTCATACAAGAGTTGCAAGATTACAAAAATGCCCTTGCAGAGATTGGCTTTTAGGGCACTTTTCTTTCAACTCTTAACTCTTCGGCCACATCCTTCTCAGCTTTCACTGATTACAGTTCTTCCTGAAGGCTGTTGCTGAGACTGGTGAACCTTGATAACCCTTCCTCTAGTAGGGTTACCTCATGAATCAGCTACACCAGACAATGAAAGGAGGTGAGAGTAAGTTATATTAACCACTATCATAAAGGAATGGATGAAAAAAAAGATAATTACTCTCAGGATGTTTGGGAAAATTGAGTCGTTGACTTGCTCGAGTCAGCAATTCTTCATTACCTCCTAGTCTCTTAGGAGGAGTATAGCCTTTAGCAGCTTCTTAGCCAGCACAGGGTTCTCCAAACCTCGCCCATCTAAGAAGATAGAAAAATCTACTTCGTACTCCCTATCAGTGGGAGTGTCCCTCCCCAACTCCTCTTCGGCCAGAGGAGCCTTGCCTTTGTCCCGAGGGGAGAGTCGGGCAGCTAGTGCATCGATAGTAAATGAAGGATCCGGCTGTCCTAGAGCTCGAGTGGGGGTAGAGCCTCTTGAGTGAAGCTTTGTAAGAGGCACATCATCATCATCTAAAGCATCCTTGTTGGGGTACTCTTCGAGGCCTCTTCGGCCTGAGCCTTTTTTCGATCCTCAGACCCCTCCAAAAGGATTGGTGCCGGTCTCTTCCTAGAAGCCTGATGAAGGTTGCTAAGATCCAGCTTCATCTTCGCACCTGCAAATAGAAGAAATTACAGAAATCAATTAACATAATATACAAGAAGCTAACCAGTACAAAGACTGACTAACAATTATACCTAAAGATGGGAACTCGCTGATTCTAGCGAGGTGTAGATTATGCTCACTCAATAGCTCTCCAGCTAAAGGAATCTCGGACCCAGACATCGTATCAAATCTGCTTGGTCGGCCCTCATAACCTTTTTGCCATCATTGGCATCCAATCGGGGTTCTCTCCACTCTGTATTGAAATCCAATGAATGAGAAGAGAAGATGAAGAAATAGGGTTTCTATCCGTGGATGGCAATCGGCAACCCTTTAATCAATTTTTAGCCAGGACGAGGGCCGATGACCCACCACCCCTAGCCATGAAAATCCTTGTTCAGCATGAAGAGGGATGTGAATATGAGGTTTTAGGCTCTATGTTCAAAATGTCATAAAGGACCAAAAAATCACAAATACTCTGAATGCTGTTCGGAGTCAACTGTGCAGGAACCACGGGGTACAGATTAAAAATTTTGATGAAAAATAAAGGTAGAGGAAACCGAAGACCGACCTTTAGGTGGTCTTCAAACACCACCATCGCACCAAAAGAAGGATGGTTTACCCTTTCCCTGGGTTGATGGAGCATAAATGGAAGATTCTCTGGAATATGGTAACATTCCCTAAGATAAGCTAGTATGGAAAAGGACAAGGAACTAGCTATGGACTCTAGTTTAGACTCAACACTACTCCTCCTAGAACTTGTAACACTAGAAGAAACCCCTTCTCCCACACTAGCTAGAATCTTGCCAGCGGCGGGGACTCGCAGAGACATAACCATGATAAAAGAAAGAGAAAAAGGAAAAAAGTTTCTACCAGTGGAAGAAGAGGAGAGCCCGAGAAGAAAAAGAAAGTCTAGAGTGATGAAGAGAGAAGATTTCAGGGGAAACAAAGAAGTTCATCTCCTGAAGCAAGTACCCTTTATATACACAACGATGATGGTGCAAATGGTCTCCTCGGAAGACTAAAAACACCTCCAATCGTGCAATGTATAGGTGGTGCCGATCGTGGGTACGAAGTCCTAAGGGACATTGGCTGACTGACGGGAGGAAAACCAACCTGTTAGTAGGGATCCATGAGAAGGCAATCAATGGCTAGGATGAGGTTTTTGCAAAATATTGGATGAACGTGATGATGCCATGTCTGGTGCAGGCACCAGGATTAGACAAAGGCTCCTCAACCTTCTATGGATCTTGGATTAGGGTTCTTAATCTTTTAGGTCCTGTAATAAGGCTTAAAGCCTGAGTAATTTGCTTTTGAGTCATGTAATTAGTATCTAGTTGGTTTCAATTTTTGATTTGGTCTTGTAATTTGGTCAATTAGGCCAAGTTAGGGTCAAGTGGACCTATAATTAGCCGAATTGGTTCTCACGCTCAAGTCAATTTGAAGATGGGCTCAAGCTAGTTTGAAGATGGGTCCACAGGTGGGCAATCAAGTCAAGCCCAATTAAAGATGAGTCAAGCCACCTCTCCTCCATGCCAAGTAGAAGTGCCAACTCATAGAGTGCCACATCATCAATGCCACCTTCAGCTCATGGAGTGCCACATCATCAATGCCACATGGCATGGGAGGCGCCACTGCACCAACATCTTGGGTGGCCAAGCTTAAAGCTAAAATTCAAATTCAAAGCCATGTTGGATGCCCCATTAATCCTCCCCTTGATCCAAGCCAACAACATCCCCACCTCACTCCACATATCAAGCCACACTAGCAAAGATCATGGTTGGTCAAGGTGTCATGAAGAAGGATTTCAAATTTCAAAAAGGGTGCCCCCTTGATTTATGAAGACAACATCCTCTCTTCACTCCCCCAAATCGAGCCATTCCACCAAAGAGCAAACCAAGTCAAGGTTAGCTAAGGTTTCATAAAGGAGAAATTCAAATTTTGAATGGGCACCCCTTGACTCATGAAGACAACCTACCCCTTTCTCCTCCTCAAATCAAGTCTTGTAACCCCCTCTTTCAAATTTAAATTCAAATGTTCAAATGAGGACTTGGGTGCTTATAAAAAGGGCCCTAACCCTCTTGTAAGATAATTGATGAATGAAAAAAAAAATTTTGAAGTTTCATCTTCCTAGCCCTTGTCTTTGACTGGAACTATGTGAGGGTGTGTGCCTTTGTCCTTCGGCACATCGAGGGGGGAGAGGCCCTGGGTTACCTTCTTCCTATGCAAGCCACCAACCTTTCTTCTTAAGCTTGGACGCCCCCTGGAAGATCCTCTTGGACACCCAACAAGAAGAGCCTTCCTTGATCGCCACCTTCTCTTCACCCTCCCTTATTTCATTGCCTTCCCCATCGTTCTTACTATTTTCTAACTCGTCTCTAGGTTGCTCGCAGGTCCTTCAGGTACCACGGACAAATGATTCAGCCTTCCTTGCCTTCAAGACCATCTGACAGAAAGCCGGTGAATCCATAGGGTCGAGGGCTTGATCTTCCAGGCCACATCCATGAGTGTGAGCGAACTCAGCATCGGGTGCTTTAGAGCTTTGAGAGGTTTGCACTCCCTAGTCTTCTAAGTAGGGTATTGATTTAGAGCTAAGTCCTACCAGGGTTTCTCAATCCCGGGGTCTTTTCTTTATCACTGTTTAAGAGCTATGTCTGCATGCTAGAGTTTCTTATCCTTATGAGAATTTCTAGATCCATTCTTACTTTAATTTCGAGAATTTGCCAATTCATTAAAACATAAAAAAAAAAAGGAAATCACTTGCATGCATCATAGGTCCCGCATCATGTTTGGTATCAGAGCATGGTTAGGACTTAGTTTCTCTTTAAGTACTCAGATCGGGTGCTTCATCATGGCCATCCGGTCATAGAAAATAGTAGGGCTACAAGACCCTCACATCCCATTCAAAGGGGATTTCCTACAGCATGTAGGGGTGCCGATGTGATTGACCCTTGAAGAAGAAAACAAAGAGATAGGTATCTTAGGTCCTAAAAAATTTTTTGCATAACCAAGTTTTGCATCATTAGATTTCTGCATCATTAAATTCTGGATCATGTCCAATCAGTACATAGTCTATTGTTTTGATTGTTTCTATATGCAAGAATCTTTGAATCTACTGATTCTTATTTTGCTAGATTCCATATAATTGATAGTATTTTTCAAAATTTATTTCAGTCTATAGGTTCTTTACATGCCTGATTACTACCCGAGAACAATTCTGCTCTGAAATTCTAGCAAGTCTAATTTTAGCATACTTTCATTTCTGTACAGTTAATTTCTGCACTTTAGGTTCATATCATTAGATTTCCAGCAACTTATATTTCTGCTAAAATATATCAAAACACAAAAAAAGACTTAAGTGCACTTCATTAGACTTCATGTGTATGCCATCATATGCATAACTTACTTTAAGCATGATAATATTATAAGATAAGGGAAGGAGGTCATTACCTTTCCTTGGCCCAAAAACCACCACCCTTGCATTTCGAACCTAAGCCTAATTTAAAATCTATTAGCAAACTAATAGCTTAGGGACATCAACAAGTTGGGTTTAACCATTGTGGGAAGCTAGTACATGCAACCCTTCAATTAGTACCGGGAAGTTGGTGTCTAAGGCAAGAGGTTTAGTGTCAAATGACCTAAGCAGTGTTGTGGTTCCTTAATTGGGTCCCTGTGAATAGCACGGGGGCCTCCCACACTCCCACCTTTTACCTAGCCAGTGAAAGGGCTAGTTGTTGTGCTATGTGTAATCTAAGTTAACCCATTCTGCTTGAACTCATAGGTATAGCAAACCGTAGTACCCTCCATTGTGTGTTGCATAACCATTAGATTTGGAGCTCAACCAGTAGTCTCGATCCAACCCAACCTAGTGTGACCATGGAACCTAACCCTAGAAGAGCCACTAGGTACATTGTGTTGGAAGTGTCTAAATTTGGTGGTGATTCTAAGTTTGAGGATTATCTTAATTGGAAAAAAAATATGGACCTGTATTTTGAAAGCCATATCAATTTCTATTATGAAAGAGATCAGTTCAAGTTTGCTAAAGCTAAGTTAGTTCACCAGGCTAAGGTAGACTAGGATAAGTTTGAGAGAGTACTTAAGCAAAAAGGTCATAAACCCATAACTACCTAGAGTGACCTGAAACTTAAACTAAGGATAAAGTACCTACCCAGGTCCTATGAGTCTAAGAGACCCACTACCTATAGATCTATACCCAAATCTTATGAACCTAGAACCTATGTACCTAAATCCTATGAGCCTAGATCCTATGCACCCACACCCTATAAGCCTAGTAGACCCAAGACCTATAGATATGAACCCAGTAGTAATCCACTACCCCTTAGTCAACTAAAACCCAGTAGGAGTAGTGCCCATAACTAGAAACTAGGACCTAGCCAATTTTTCCTTAGCCAACTCCCCCCTACTACCCTATGTGTTCACCAGGATGACATTAAAGAGGAAGAATATATTGCAGAATTGGAATTGGTTGACCCAAAAAATACCCAAACTGAAGCTATATTGGAAGGACCCTTAGAAGAAGATCCTAAACCCACTAGTGAGCTTGAAGTAGAAGTGTATGAAGTTGAAGCACACTTAGTGGATGAATATGAAGAATGGTTAGAGGGAGAAAGCCATGACACTGATACTATAATGGCTTTACCTGAGGAGACACTAGAAGAGAATCCAATTATCGAGCCTAGTCCTGAAATCCAAGAAGAAATTATTGAGGATATGGTCTCTTTAATTCGGTACCCTAAGGAGGAGCTCACCCCTTCAATCCCTGTTCAAGATCTCTTCCTAAAAATTGTTGACCCATTCTTCTATTATGCAAACCCTTTAAATATACCTCAATCCCATAAGGTCAACCTCATTAGTCTAGGACTAATCCCTAAAACCCTTTCTTGTATCTTGTTCTTTTTAATCAACCTCGAACCCTTTTTTTATTTTCAATCCTACCAGACTAACCTTGAATCCACCTCTTCTTTTCTCCCCTTTTCTAAAACTTCTTATGCTTCTTTGATTAATAGATTGCATTTCGAAGAAGTAAGCATAATGCATACATTCATTGTGCATGTTAAATTTGCATTCTACTTCTGGTATACCTTATGGCATTTGCTAGGAATCTATTGTAAATTTTCGTGTGCATACCAAACCAGGGTCAAACCTAGAGAGCCTATAGTCTGTTAGCTTTAGGCTCAAAGAGTCCAATAAAATCTCTCTCAATAGGCCACAGAGTCATTCTCACAGCATGCATAAGAAGATTAGCCAAAAAAATTAATTTGAGTAATAATACATGCAAGAAATTGGCTAATTCCCGAAAGCGAGCCAAAGAATTTGAAATCAGGGATTATGTAATGATTAGGCTTAGGCCTGAATGATTTCCACCAGGAATCGTTAAGAAACTACATGCTCGTGGAGCTGGCCCCTTTAGAGTGATAAGGAGAGTTGGCCCTAATGCCTATGTTCTTGAGCTACCCCCGGATTATGGCATTAGCTCGACTTTCAATATCTTAGACTTAGTAGAGTATAGGAAGCTGGCAGCAATACCCAGCGAACCATTTGGGCTTTACCTATTCTTTGAAAGTGAACCCGACCCTGAGTGTCCACCTCCAATTTTACCTGAGAGAGGAGAACGGATCGAGTGTGTCCTAGATGATCAAGCTATCACAACCCGGGGCAAAGGCTATCAGCATTACTTGGTCCAATGGCAAGGCCGACCAGAGTCCGATGATTCATGGATTACCCGAGAGGACATGCAACACCTTGACCCTGACCTTCTTGAGAAATACCAAAGCCAAATCAACCCTTACTCAATAGGGTCGAGTTCCTTCCACCTCGGGAGAATTGGTGCAGGCACCTGGATTAGATAGAGGCTCCTCAACCCTCTATGGATCTTTGATTAGGGTTCTTAATCTTTTGGGTCCTATAATAAGACTTAAGGCCTGAGTAATTTGCTTTTAAGTCATGTAATTAGTACCTAGTTGGTTTCAATTTTTGGTTTGGTCTTGCAATTTGGCCAATTTGGTCAAGTTAGGGTCAATTGGTCCTATAATTAGCAAAATTGGTTCTCAAGCTCAAGTCAATTTGAAGATGGGCTTAAGCTAGTTTGAAGATGGGTCCACAGGTGGGCAATCAAGTCAAGCCCAATTGAAGATGAGTCTAGCCACCTCTCCTCCATGCTAAGTAGGAGTGCCAACTCATGGAGTGCCACATCATGAATGCCACGTGGCATGGGAGGCACCACTTTAGCTCCTGGAGTGCCACATCATCAATGCCATTGGCATGGGAGGCACCACTTCACCAATCATCTTTGGTAGCCAAGCTTAAAGCTGAAATTCAAGTTCAAATCCATGTTGGACGCCCCATTAAGCCTCCCCTTAATCCAAGCCAACACCTCACTCCACATATCAAGACACACTAGCAAAGATCATGGTCGGCCAAGGTGTCATGAAGAAGGATTTCAAATTTCAAAAAGGGCACCCCCTTGATTCATGAAGACAACATCATCTCTTCACTCCCCCAAATCAAGCCATTCCACCAAAGAGCAAGCTAAGTCAAGGTCGGCCTAGGTTTCATGAAGGAGAAATTCAAATTTCAAATGGGAGCCCCTTGACTCATGAAGCCAACCCATCCCTTTCTCCTCCCCAAATCAAGTATTGTAACCTCTTCTTTCAAATTTAAATTCAAATGTTCAAATGAGGACTTAGGTTCTTATTAAAAGGGCCCTAACCCTCTTGTAAGATAATTGATGAATGAAAAAAAAAAAATTCTAAAGTTTCATCTTCCGAGCCCTTGTCTTTGACTTGGAACTCTATTAGAAAGTGTGCCTTTGTCCATTGGGATATCGAGGGGTGAGAGGCCCTGGGTTACCTTCTTCCTATGCAAGCCACCAACCTTTCTTCCCAAGCTTGGACGCCCTTGAAAGATCCTCTTGGATGCCCAACAAGAAGAGCCTTCCTTGATCACCACCTTCTCTTCACCCTCGATTATTTCATTTCCTTCCCCTTCCTTCTTGCTATTTTCTAACTTGTCTCTGGGTTGCTCGTAGGTCCTTCAAATACCACGGACAAAGAATTTAGCCTTCCTTGCCTTCAGGACCATCTGACGGAAAGCCGACAAATCCACAGGGTTGAGGGCTTGATCTTCCAGGTGCATCCATGAGTGGAGCGAACTCAGCATCGGGCACTTCAGAGCTTTGAGTGGTTTGTATTCCCGAGTCTCTTAAATAGGGTATTGATTTAGAGCTGTCCTACCAGGGTTTCTCAATCCCGAGGTCCTTTTTTTATCATTGTTTAGGGGCTATGACTGCATGCTAGATTTTCTTATCCTTATGTGAATCTCTAGATCTATTCTTAGTTTAATTTCAGGAATTTGCCAATTCATTAAAACAAAAAAAAAAGAAATCATTTGCATGCATCCTAGGTCCAGCATCAACGTTGCTCGATCCTAGCCAATGACAAAAAGTTTGTCGAAAACCTCATAATGGGGGAAATTAAGACGACTCTCAAACCCACACTATCTCTCCAGGAACAATAAGAGCCTGACACCTATCCAAGGCATGATGCTCGAAATATAAAACAGTTATTATGATCAGTTGGACCAGAGATTTGCCATCATTGGCTATATTTTCTTTCACTAAAAAATAACAAAATATTAATACTCCCATTTTTCAAACCAATAAATTGCTTTGAAATTGAGAGTGGGGGGCAACTATTATGATAAACCGGCTCGAAGAGGTAATTGTCGGCTCAAAGATTCGATTGATCCTACCCAGATCAATTAACCAGATGATTGACACAACGATGCTCCCAACCCTTGATGGGAGAATGGATCGATGCTATGCTTCAGCTAGTCATAACACACAACTTGAGATCAGCCTTCAGCAAAAAGCTGAACCACAATACAATGTATACTCTGAAGCAAATAGCTCCGAAGTAAATGGTCGATCCACATAGTTTCGAAGTAAATGACTGATCTACAGTCGGCCTGCTTCGAAGAGGATGACTCCAAAGTAAATGGCTGATCTATAGCCAATGAAATAATTGTTAGCCAACTTCGAGGAGAATGGCTGACCTACTTCAAACTAAAGCCATCAAGAATGGACTTTGTTGTTATAACTAACCAATTATATATATGACAGCCATGACTTTAGTGAGGCTGAGGTAAATAACCTTCGACAGTAACTACAATTAGTTGAAGGAAAGTTATATTAATTAACTTCCCTAACATAAATCAAGAAGGCTTAACTGCTTTCAATTACAGCAATACTTATGAAAAGAGATAAGAGGGGACCTCCAAGGTAAGCAATGCTAAGCCATTCCAGGAGAGTCTGAGCCAGTCTATGACTAGCTTGCACTTGCACATCTAACTCTCCACCCATTTCATCTCACTTTCTTTCTTTGAGCTCTCCATTTTGTGGCTTGAACTCTACTGACTTAGTTATCGGAGTGTCCCCCACCAGAGAAAATCCAGTCAGGGATTTGTTTTGCAGGAACCCAAGAAGGTTAATCAATGACCCAGGCACTCCGTCCAGTCCATAGGGATCAGCATCAACAATTTTCTTTCCCACAATAAATGCTGTTATAGCAAAATTGACCCTGCTAAAAAGCTGGAGGAGACTTCTTGATCTAAAGCCCCCACCTAGACTGAGAATCATCATATGAAATATGTTTCCTTATACGTAGATGATTATATTTGATAGACATGGAGAAGGATCAAGTAGAGTCATGCAGAGTATATGACGGTCTCCACAGAAGTTGTCTTATTATTCTCATCAAGGAAAAGAAAGCCGCCCTTATCAATGAAAATATTTGACACCGAAAGCCAATATTGGCTTCCTATTTTGTTAACATGGATGACTGGATTCCCAGCAAATTATGCATGATCTCAAGAATAATAATCTTTCCATTCTCATCAAAGAAGTGGAATTTTTTTTCAAAATAATATTAATTTAATAAATATTTATTAAAAAAGATAATTTAATATATATTTACCAAAATAAGTATCTGTCCCTGAGGAAGAGGGCACGTATGAAATCACAGGATGAACTTGTGATTTCACAAGTGAAATCGTAGGTTTATCCTGCGATTTCGTCCAACTGAAATCACATGTTGAACATGTGATTTCATGATGGTTGAAATTGCAGGTTAAACTTGTATTTTCATATCTATTGACATTTTATAATAATTCTTACATATAAAAATTATTATTAAAAATTAGTTATTAAATAGATTTAAATTTTTTTTATAAATAAATAAAATTTACAAATTTTATAAATATATTTTGTATTTTAATTTTTAAATATTTATTTTAAAAGTAATAATTAAAAATTGACATTTTAAGTACTTGATTTTTTATAATAATGTGAAGAGTAAAATAATTATTATATAAAATTTATTTTATATTACAAATTTGGTAAATCTATTAATTAATTACATTATTACTAAACATCTTAATATATATTGTTACAGCAAATTATAATATAATATATGTTTAAATATAGATAACTTATAGTATATTTCTTATAATAATTATTATGATAATCCAGCTCAAAGAAGTAATTGCCGGTTCGAAGATTCAATTGATCCTACCCAGATCTGGTGGGGACACCTGAGGCACCAGAATAAGACAGAGGCTTTTCAACCATCTGTAAATTGATTAATAATTTATGAGTCCATTTGTAATAAGGTCTTAGCTCATCTAAGTCCATTTTAGTTGTTATTTGAGTATTTTGAGTTGTTATTTTAGTTCTGTACTAGTCAGCTCATGTTGAGCTAGTTCAGTCCAATGCTAGTCAGCTCATGTTGAACTAATTTTATTTTTTTGAGTCCTATCCAAGCATACTGAAGACTCAAGACCACATCATACAAGTAAAGATCAAGTCCAACCAGATTGAAGACATGGAAGTTTAGCCCAAGTCCAACCCAGCTTGAAGATTTGAAGACCCTAGGAGGAAAATCAAAAACCCTGATTCCTTGCATATGCCCTCCAGATGCCCAGATTTCCTTCCAGATGCCAAAGTATATTCATAGATAAGGGCATCCATGATTCCAGAGGTCCATCTGCATCCTAGCCTAAAGAAATCAAGCCCAGGCGCCAAGCCCAAGCCCCTAAGAAGCAAGATACCGGGGAATATTCCTGCTACCTGGCTACCCCAGCTTCCAGAGGCCCAAACCCATGCACCCGGGCCCCTTTGGGCCGGCCCCTTGCTGCTCTTAGAAGCCCAACACGCCCCCCTAGGTGTCCTTGAAGTGTTGGCCAAGTCAAGAAATTTTTAGGGATTTTTCTATCTAATATTTCCTTATTTTCTAGCTAGGGTTTGAGAGAGAAAAGGATTCTTATGTAAAGACTTATGTGCCCTTACTTGGAGCCCAAGGTTAAGGGTCTATTTAAGGGACCCTAGCCTCTTGTATGAAACCTAATTTTTGATATGAATTAAAACCTTGAGTTCTTTTATTGAGTTGTGTGATACCCTGCTGTGTGCATAAAGGGGTTTATGAGAGTTTTTCTTTCCAGTGCTGCAATCATCTTCCTGCTGCCAACAAGCCTCTCAGATCCCTGGACGCCCACTCCAAAAGAAGCATTCCCTTGCTGTTTTTCCTTTGTTTTCTTGTTCCTTTGTGAGTTTTCTAACCCCTGACAGGTCATTTACAGGTCCCCGAGTTCCTACGAATCCAACGACTCCAGCCAAGCCTCAATCGGATCACCGAGCAGAAAGCCGGGTATCCGCGGGTCTTCGGCTCGATTTTTCAGGCCGCATCCATCGAGGAACGAGAGACCCCTTGCTGCGATCTTCACAGACATTTTCAGGCACACCGCCTCTACCTCTAGTAGTTTTATTGTAGGAGAACTTGTCCTAATCGAGGCTTCTCAGCCCCAGCGATCCTTCTTTTCTACTTTTCTAGGTCCTAATCTGCATGCTGATCTTCTAAAATTCATATAAAATTGCCTACAACTTATTTTAATCTAAAATTTGGTAATTAATTATTCAACCCCACATATAAAACATACAAAAAAAATTTCATGCATATTAGTCCCCCATCATTTGGTATCAGAGCTTAGATTAGGGCTTGTTTTCTGCAATTTTTAGTCCGTATATGCTATGTTATTTTAATTATTTCTCTCTGATAAAAACTTCAAAAATTCTGAAATTTATTTTTCTAGATTCATCATAAATCACAGTAACTTTAAAAAATTTTTAAGATTTTATTATGTCCTGTGAATGTTTTTCAAGCCGAAACATAGCCTGCAAATTTTTGGCTCTGTTTTTTCAGCAAGACAAGTTTGGAAGTTTTAGGGTTTTGATTAGCATCTTTTTGCATATCTTTCAATTTTAGTTTATTTCCTGCATATTAGGGCATAAATTTCATATTTTCTTATATTTAAAAAAAATAAAAAAAAATTACATATTCTCCAAAAATATCAAAAACATCTAAACCCTAATTTGCATCTTTATCTACTTGCCATCATTGCATAATTTTCTTTTAAGGGCACTCTTGTTATATTAGATGGGGGGAGGATTTGATCACCTCTCCTTAGCCCAAAATCACATTCCTTGCATTCGGTCCCAAGCCTTAACCTAAAATTAACTAGACTTAATTTGCCCTAGTGGGCTAGGGACACCAACTGGTCAGGTCCGGGCTACGTGTTAGATCACTGTGTCAAGCTAACCTGTGTGTGCCTTGTGCTTGGTATCTAGAATGGTGGTTTAGGGATTCAATCCTGAAGGGCTTGTGTGCTGGTCCGCCTACCTGGCCAATCTCTGATTGGTGTCTAGGATTGGCAATTAGGGACCTAACACTCCCCTTACACCTGCCTGGCTGAGTATAGGGTTACTATAGGTTAGTTTGCCACCCTGATTGAGCATCTAGTTTAGACTCTAGGTCTAGTCAGCTGTAGTCTGTCTGATCGAGTCTTGCATGAGCACTAGATCAGGATTTCATATCACCCACCTCCTTCACAAATGTCTGAACCCATGGAAAATTTGCAAGCCCAAATAAAAGCACTCATTGAGCATCTAACCCAATCCATGGCCCAGTTGACTGCCCAGTTAACTCAATCTGGTACACAAACCAACAATAGAATTGATCATCTTGCCAATAGGTTTGACCAGTTAAAAGGCTGTGTAGGGACCATACAAAGAACCAATGGGTCACAGTCTGAGCCAGATCTTGAGTCCACTCAACCTATGAGAACCCCAAACCCTGATCTATACCATGAGGTCGAACCTAGGAGAGCCCCTTATCCTGACCCGTACTACAATCTTCAACCTAGGAGGATCCCAAACTGTTGCCCAGATATGGTGCCCAAGAGGGGGGGGTGAATTGGGTATTTAAAAAATTTAAGGCAATATATATGTGCTATCAGGTTTTAAGGTGAAGAGTGATAGTGCTTTAATAATTGTGCAACGGAAGCAACGAAATAAAATGACAATTAACGAGCTAAAGAAGTTAAAGAGCAAACCAATGCAAACACACAAGAAATATAGTGGTTCGGTGCACCCAGCACCTACATCCACTCCCCAAGTTCCACTTGGGAATTTCCACTATAATCTTTAGATTACAGCCGACTTGTTTTACCAGGCTCACAAGTCAAAACCTTACACACTTGTTTTGGCTTCGGGCTAACAAGCAACCCTAGTTGGTTTTATCAATTGGCTCACCAACAAACCTCACTCACTTGTTTTGGCTTCGGGCTTACAAGCAACCCTAGTTGGTTTTATCAATTGGCTCACCAACAAACCTCACTCACTTGTTTTGGCTTCGGGCTTACAAGCAACCCTAGTTGGTTTTATCAATTGGCTCACCAACAAACCTCACTCTAGTTTCAAATTCCCTTGAAACTAGCTAAAGACAAAAGAGTATGAATACAAGTAATGAAAACTAACCAAACTCCTTTTGAGCAAAAATAAATTCGTTGAAGCTCTTGATGGAGACTCTTCAAGCCTTTTGTCTTGGAATCTTGGACCTCACTAAATGCCAAACACTTGAATGTTGGATTCCTCAAAAAATGAAAGCTTTTGGGAAGGGAATCTCTTGGTTTTCTCACACTTTTTGGCTTTGGAAGTGATTGAAGGCTTTGTACTTTGAACCTATACTTTTTCACTTTGTCTCCTTGTCTTTTTTGAAGTTTGGTGGAGGTTAAATACCTCATTCATGCTGAAACAACTCCACAAGACCGTTAGATTCAAAAATATGGCCGTTTATGGCCGTTAGAAATCAAATCAGAAGTTCAGAAAAACTAGCCGTTATGCCATGAGTCGACCTCATGAGTCGACCTCTGGATTAAGTGTCGACCTCATGAGTCGACCTCCAGTATATTTTAGGCAAAAGTTCAGAGTACCATAGTTCTGCCCATTTTGAGTTCTCAGGCTATGAGTCGACCTCTGGTGTCGACCTCTGGACAGGTGTTGACCTCTGGTGGTCGACCTCTGGAGCGTGCCACTGAGATTTTGCCGTGCCGGCCATGCTGAACTTTTCTTCTCCTCATGAGTCGACCTCTGGTGGTCGACCTTTGACAAGGTGTCGACCTCTGGTGGTCGACCTCTGATCTGAATTTTTCTGAAACTCTTTGAGATGTGCGTGCCATGCTTGAGTTTCTCTAAGCCTTTGTTTCTTTTGTCAATAATTTCTCAACAAGAAGGTCCAATTTGAGTATTTTGATCTTGTCCAAGGTAGAAGAGCTCTTTTCCAAATCAGGTAAACTTAGTTTCATCAATGTACTTTTGATACTCTTTTTGAATAACCTAAGTCCTGAAACTTTTATCTAGAGATGAAACATTAGTCCAAACATATACTCAACCTTTTGTTAATCATCAAAACTAAGGAGTCAAAGCCAACAATCTCCCCCTTTTTGATGATGACAAAACCTTGAGTATATATGCAATTAAGTCCAAGAGCAAAATATAGCAATAATAAAAATTTTCAAAGTATCCTTTCATGCAAGAGTGTATCATAAAAATTTTGTGAAAATATTCTCAAGAGTCAAAAAGATTTTACTTTTCATTTATTTCTTTCTTTTTGTGAAAACATTCTCATAAGTCAAAAAGATAAGAATCATATAAACTTTACTACTCATAAGATGGAGTCTCATAAATACATATATACTTTTCTACTCCCCCTTTTTGTCAAGAATCAAAAAGTCATTTTTGTAGTGAAAGATATATTAATGAAACTTATGTTGAATTACAATAAAGTATAAAAATATATGCTCCCCCTCAATTTGTGCATACAACAAAATATTCTAACTTGAGGGTTTAAGAAGATAGATGCTAAGAGCTGGTATCAGATAAAATGGCACAATATAGATAAAAGCAAATGTATTCAGTTACAAAATTGCTTACAAGGTAGGCACAAAACACTGATACAACAAACCATACAAAGCAAACTAAATACAACAAGTAAATCTATGAGGCTACTCCTCATCAGAAGGTATGTCAAAAGATACAGGAGCCATGATCCTAGATGAGGATTTTGGAGTCCTATGAGAGGAACTCCGAGTCCTCAGAGAGGGACCAGACCTAGGGGTAGTCCTACGAGATCTATAAGTCCTAGGTAAGGGCTCCACAGAAGTCGAGACAGAGGCAGTAGCTGAAGGAGTGGACGGATCAGCATGCTGAGTAGACTGAGCTGGAGTCTGCCTGCTGACTAGCTCATAAGCTGTGGGATCATCGATGTCTGTCTCTGTATGCTCATCTATGTCATCCGGAATCCCAGTGATAGTCTCAAATAGTGACTCTGTAGGCTCAATATCAACTGGCACAGCTGTGGCTGGAGGATCTGAACTCTAAAAATCAGTGGAAGGAAGATCAGCTGAAGGGGGAATCTCTGGAATCGGCTCTGCAGGTGGAACATCAGATCTACCTGCTCCAGGCTGATCTCCATCACTGTCACTGTATCCACTAGAGTCATCAGCATCATCATCACCATCATCATCATCATCATCATCATGTGGAGGAGATACTGTCGGATCTGCAGTCCCTGATGGCAGTGCTAATCTCAATAAGCTGAGGATCTGTCTGAATCCTGTATCCATACTAGCTGAGAGAGCACTAATGCGTGTGTCTGTGTGTATCCGCAGATCATGAATCTCCTGCCGTACACCAGTGATCTCTGTCCGGACCTCTGAAATCTGATCTGTCACTCGCTGCTCGAAGTCCGATATCCTCACTGAAGTCCTCCGTGGTGTAGCAGTAGGTACCGGAGCTGATGAAGGTAGTGGCGTGAATGGCTCAGGCTCCGTAGTCTCTGTCTCCGGTGCTGGGCGAGGAGGTGTACCATGATCAGTAGGTCCTGAAGGCCCTGCCTCAGCAGCTCGGATCTCATCCTCCTCATCTGGCTCCTGGCCAGACTCTCGTCGTACCCATCGATCGCCAATCAGTCGAAATCCCATTCTATGTAGGGATTTCTCTCCATAAGTATCTGAGTGCTGTAGCTGACTAAAGGGTATGCCGTCGAATGAGACACCATGCTCTCTGAATATCTGAGTCAGTCCCATCCCGTACGGCTGCACAAGTCTCCTGTGAGAAGCTGCCTCACCCATCTGCTGAAGCATGATCCTGGGAAGGTTGATGGGAGTCCGCTGGCTCAGGGACACCATCAACACTAGCTCACGCTCAGTGATAAAATCAAATCTCCCGCTCTTCGGAATCAAGATACGGGCGATGATGTGATGCAGCACTCTCATCTCCAGTGAAAGCTGGTTAGCGGACACTGTGGAAATGCCGCTAACATCCTCACGCTCTAGGATACACCTGAAGGCGTGCTCTCTGTCGCTGATCGTAGTGGCAGCAGTGCCATGAAGTGGAATCCTCCAGATGCGACTGATGACCTCAGGTGTCACTGGAATCTCAATCCCTCGAACTGTAGCGGACCATCCAATGCCATCAGTGGCCATGGATCCATAAAACTCTCTGATGAGGTCTGGGTAGTATCTCTCGGACATGGTACAAAAATGAACCAGACCTGCATCTCTCAGTACATCTCCAATGAAGAAGTGATGCTGATCCCAGAATGGAATATCTACGCGCCTGCCACTAGCAATGCTCTTTCGGACTAGGCTGGCTGGCACTGGTGCAGGTGGCTCTGGGGTCAGCTCACGCTCATGTCTTACTTTCCTTCGCCGCTCAGTACTACCCTGCCCCTGTTCCAATCTCCTTTTCCTTACTGCCTGGTGTTTTCTCGGACCCATGTGTAAGGATGAGGGGTAACTTACGGAGTAAGGCTAAGAGAGGTTCACTAATTGGGAAGAAGAGGAGAATGTGAAATAGTGAAATAGGGTTTGTGAGATTGGAGGAAATCGAGAGTAAATGAGGAAAAGGTAAGAAACGGACGAAAGAAATACGTGTTTTCAATTGAAAAACAGCCGAGATTTGAGGGTAGGAAGATTCGAGGGCTTTCGGTTGTCCAAAATCAAGAAAACGGTCAAATAGAAGGTTGATTCCAAGAAAAGCAAGAGAGGAGGTGAGGATTTCCCAAAAAGATCGAGGATAGGGGTGGAAATCCACTATTTGGAGGTTTAGGGAAGTTGTAGGGGGACCACACGAAGAAGAGGTAAAGAAAACAATGGGAAAAAAGCTTGCGGACGGGTTTTTTAAAAAGTAGGTTTTCGTTCAAGTGTCGACCTCTGAGAATTTTCAGGGGTCGACCTCAAGTGTCGACCTCCAAAACTTAAGTGTCGACCTCAAGTGTCGACCTCCGAAAATATCAAGTGTCGACCTCCTACAATAAATCACCCAAAATAAAATTCTATAAAATTTTAAAAAAATTGATAAAATAACCTTTAAACATATTTGAGAGTTTATAAATCATTTTTGAAGAATTTTGATGAAAATTGAAGAGTTTCAAGCAAAAGGATCAATGACTCCTAGTTCTCTTCTAATCATACAAAATCTTTCTTCATTCAATAGTTTTGTGAATATATCAGCCAATTGATAATCAGTACATATAAATTCTAACAATACATTAGAGTTTTGAACGTGATCTCTTATGAAGTGATATCTTATTTCAATATGTTTGCTTCTTGAATGTTGAACAGGATTTTTCGTTAAATTGATTGCACTAGTATTATCACATCTTATGGGTGTCTTAGTTAGTTTGATGCCAAAGTCCTCGAGTTGTTGTTTGATCCATAAAACCTGAGCACAACAGCTTCCAGCTGCTATATATTCGGCTTCTGCCGTAGATAGAGCAACCGAATTCTGTTTCTTACTGCTCCATGAAATCAAATTAACTCCTAGGAATTGACAAGTTCCACTAGTACTTTTTCGATCAAGTTTACACCCAGCAAAATCAGCATCAGAATATGCAATTAATTCATATGATGACTCCCTAGAGTACCAAAGACCAATTTCGATTGACCCAGATAAGTATCTAAGTATACGTTTTACAGCTAAGAGATGTGATTCTTTAGGAGCAGACTGAAAACGTGCACACATACAAACACTAAACATTATATCTGGTCTACTGGCAGTTAAATATAGCAAAGAACCAATCATGCCTCTATATAATTTTTGGTCTACTGATTTACCACATTCATCTTTGTCTAATTTACATGAAGAGCTCATAGGGGTACCTATTGGTTTTGTGGTCTCCATCCCAAACTTTTTCAAAATTTCCCTTGTGTACTTGGCTTGGTTGATGGAGATCCCCTCTTTGGTTTGCTTAATTTGGAGTCCGAGGAAGAAATTGAGTTCTCCCATCATGCTCATTTCGAACTCACTCTGCATTAACTTCGCAAATTCTTGACAAAGACATTCGTTAGTAGCACCAAAAATAATATCATCTACATATATTTGTACTACTAAGAGATCATCATTTTTCTTTTTCAAAAATAATGTATTATCTACATTACCTCTAGAAAAATCATTTTTCATCAAAAATGAACTTAATCTATCATACCAAGCTCTAGGAGCTTGCTTTAAACCATACAATGCTTTATGCAATTTAAAGACATGATTAGGAAATTCATGATTTTCAAAACCAGGAGGTTGTTCAACATAAACTTCCTCTTCAATAAATCCATTTAAAAAGGCACTCTTTACATCCATTTGAAATAACTTGAAATCCATAAAACAAGCAAAAGCAAGTAAAAGTCTAATTGCTTCTAGCCTAGCAACAGGAGCAAAGGTTTCATCGAAGTCGATTCCTTCTTCCTGGTTGTAGCCTTTAGCAACAAGTCTAGCTTTGTTCCTAATTACAATACCATGTTCATCAAGTTTATTTCTAAAAACCCATTTTGTGCCAATTACAGAAACATTAAGGGGTCTTTCAGTTAAAGTCCAAACATTATTTCTTTTAAATTGATTTAATTCATCTTGCATAGCATTAATCCAATTACAATCTTTTTCAGCTTCTTCTATTGACTTAGGCTCTATCTGAGATACAAAAGCTAAATAATCACAAACATTTCTAATAGAAGAGCGTGTACTTACCCCCTTTGATGGATCACCTATTATTAGCTCTTTAGGGTGTCCATGTGCATACCTCCATTCTTTAGGTAATGGTTTTGGTGAAGTTGCATTGATTTCTTGAATTTGATCTTGACTTTCTTGATCATCATCTCCTTTGGGCTCATCTTCATTGATTGTCAATTATTCAAGTTTCTTTGTACCTGTTTCAACATCAATAGAATCTTCTTTTCTAGAAGATTTTTCGTTAGATTCATCAAACACTACATGAATTGATTCTTCAACCAGAAGTGTTCTTCTGTTGAAGACCCTGTATGCCTTGCTAGAAGTAGAGTATCCTAAAAAGATACCTTCATCTGACTTGGCATCAAATTTACTGATATTGTCTTTGCCATTGTTTAATATGAAACAGCGGCAACCAAACACACGAAAATACTTGAGATTAGGTTTTCGATTTTTCCAAAGCTCATATGGTGTTTTCTTCAAAATAGGTCGAATTAAAACACGATTTAAAATGTAGCAGGAAGTATTAATGGCTTCTGCCCAAAAATATCTAGGTAAATCGTTTTCGCAAAGCATTGTGCGTGCCATTTCTTCAAGTGTCCTATTCTTTCTTTCTACCACCCCATTTTGTTGAGGTGTCCTAGGTGCAGAGAAATTATGACTAATACCATTTTCATTACAAAAAGCTTCAAAATCATGATTTTCAAATTCAGTTCCATGATCACTACGCAAAGAAACAATAGTGAGATCTTTTTCGTTTGAAACCCTTTTATGAAATTTAACAAAAGCTGAAAATGTTTCATCTTTATGAGCTAAAAACATTACCCAAGTAAATCGTGAGTAATCATCTACAATTACTAGCCCATATTTTTTACCTCCCAAACTAGTTGTTCTGGTTGGTCCAAAGAGGTCCATATGCAATAATTCAAGGGGTCTAGTAGTAGATACTACTCCTTTAGGTTTGAAAGTAGATTTAGTTTGTTTTCCAAATTGACATGCAGCACAAATTTTATCTTTTTCAAAAGTGAGTTTTGGCAATTCTTTTACAAGATTCTTTTTGCTTAATTTTGAAATCAACTGCATACTAGCATGCCCTAGCCTACGGTGCCAAAGCCAACTAGTTTCACTTGCCTTGGCTTCCTTAGCCACTAGGCATTGACCACTTTCCATGGCTAGATCATCAAGATCAACCATGTAAATGTTTCCATGTCTAAGACCAGTGAACTTGATGCCATCGACATCTAGACTAGATACCATGCACAAAGACGATTCAAAAATTACTTTAAAACCTTTATCACAAAACTGACTAATGCTAAAAAGATTATGCTTCAATCCATCAACAAATAATACATTATCTACATAAGCATTAGGGGTGATATGGATTTTACCAATTCCGACGATTTTGCCTTTTCCATTATCACCAAAAGTGACATTTCCACCATCAATTGCAGCTAGTGATGAGAATTGCTTCACATCCCCAGTCATGTGCCTTGAGCAACCACTATCCAGATACCACATTCTTCTTTTATTTTGGTTGCAAGGCACACCTGCAAAAAAAATGATCAAGTTGAAACTTTAGGTACCCAAGTCATCTTGGGTCCTTTAGGGTTAGTCAAGTTGGTTCCTTTTGGAACCCAAATCTTTCTAAAGGTATTTGATTTTCTTCTGTTACAAACATATGATTTATGACCTACTTTACCACATGCATAGCAGGTAATATTAGAAGATGCAGGTATGAAAAAGTTTTTGTAAAGTTTTTGCTGATTGTGTGGTTTAAATCCAAGTCCAGCTTTATTAAACACTGCATGTTGGCTATTTAAAAGCATATTTAGTTTTTCTGAACTAAAGGTAAACTTTTCTACAAAGGGTTTTACTTTTTCTAACTCTTCCTTGTAATTCTTATTTTGAAGCAATAGTTCTTTATTTTGTTTTTCAATGTTCTCATTAGTTTTAAGACTTCTATTATTTTTTATAGAATTATTTTCTTTAAAAAGATTATCTTTATCATTTGTCAAAGTCTTTACATGTTCTTTTAATTTCTTGTTTTCTTGAGTTAAATTTTCAATTTCACTTGAAAACTTTTCTGAATTTTTGATAAGCTCAAAATTTTGCTTTCTTAATTTCTTATTTTTTAATTTTAATTTTTCATATTCCATTACTAAGTCATCAAAAGCATCATGCAGTTCATTGAAAGTAAATTCAGTTTCAGGTTCAGAATTTACCTCATTATCTTCATTGGCCATGAAACATAGGTTGGCGACTACCTGCTGCTCTTCTTCACTGCTGGAGTCCTCACTCTCACTCCAGGTAGCCATCATGGCCTTCTTTCTCAACATCCTTCTACTCTTTTTAAGCAAAGGGCAATCCGTTTTGTAATGTCCAGGCTTCTTGCACTCGAAGCAAATGGGTGGATCCCTTTCTTTCTCTTTCTCCTTCTCCTTGTTGTGATCACCTTTTTGTGGCCTTTTCTTGTAGAATCCCTTCTTCTTTCTCATGAATCTTTTAAATTTTCTTGTAATTAGGGCTATCTCATCATCATCATCTTCTTCTTCAGATTCATCACTTGACTCTTCTTTTGTAGTGGACTTGAAGGCTATGGCTTTCTTTTTCTTGTCATTGTCCACTGTTTTCTGCTTTAGTGAAAGCTCGTAGGTCATCAGTGATCCAAGAAGCTGCTCGAGAGGTAGAGTGTTGACATCCTTGGCTTCTTCTATGGCTGTAACTTTCGCATCCCATGAAGCCGGAAGAGACCTGAGAAGTTTGTTAACCAGTTCACCATTAGATATAATTTTTCCCAAACTCCTTATACCATTTACTATATTGGTAAATCTAGTATACATTTCACTTATGCTTTCAGTTGGTTCCATCCTGAACATCTCATACGTATGAATGAGCATGTTCACCTTAGTGGTCTTCACTTGGTGTGTACCCTCATGGGTAACCTCAAGTGTATCCCAAATTTCTTTGGCGGAAATACAATTTGATATTCTGTTGAATTCACTAGGATCAAGTGCACAGAATAACAAATTCATCGCCTTAGCATTTAACTCAGCTTGTTTGATGTCATTGTCATCCCATTCTTCTTCAGATTTTGGGGTGATAATGCCATTAACCAAGTGAGTGGGCTGATGAGGCCCTTTAGTGATTACTCTCCAAATATGATAATCTACAGCTTGTAAATAAATACGCATACGAGTTTTCCAATAAGTGTAGTTTGTGCCATTAAAGAAAGGAGGACGATTTGATGCTTGTCCTTCAACTATACCCATTCCAATTGGGGCGGCCATGATCTTTCACTCAAGATCGTTGGACCTACAAGAGAGTACCGGTGCTCTGATACCACTTGTTGCCCAGATATGGTGCCCAAGAGGGGGGGGTGAATTGGGTATTTAAAAAATTTAAGGCAATATATATGTGCTATCAGGTTTTAAGGTGAAGAGTGATAGTGCTTTAATAATTGTGCAACGGAAGCAACGAATAAAATGACAATTAACGAGCTAAAGAAGTTAAAGAGCAAACCAATGCAAACACACAAGAAATATAGTGGTTCGGTGCACCCAGCACCTACATCCACTCCCCAAGTTCCACTTGGAATTTCACTATAATCTTTAGATTACAGCCGACTTGTTTTACCAGGCTCACAAGTCAAAACCTTACACACTTGTTTTGGCTTCGGGCTAACAAGCAACCCTAGTTGGTTTTATCAATTGGCTCACCAACAAACCTCACTCACTTGTTTTGGCTTCGGGCTTACAAGCAACCCTAGTTGGTTTTATCAATTGGCTCACCAACAAACCTCACTCACTTGTTTTGGCTTCGGGCTTACAAGCAACCCTAGTTGGTTTTATCAATTGGCTCACCAACAAACCTCACTCTAGTTTCAAATTCCCTTGAAACTAGCTAAAGACAAAAGAGTATGAATACAAGTAATGAAAACTAAACAAACTCCTTTTGAGCAAAAATAAATTCGTTGAAGCTCTTGATGGAGACTCTTCAAGCCTTTTGTCTTGGAATCTTGGACCTCACTAAATGCCAAACACTTGAATGTTGGATTCCTCAAAAAATGGAAAGCTTTTGGGAAGGGAATCTCTTGGTTTTCTCACACTTTTTGGCTTTGGAAGTGATTGAAGGCTTTGTACTTTGAACCTATACTTTTTCACTTTGTCTCCTTGTCTTTTTTGAAGTTTGGTGGAGGTTAAATACCTCATTCATGCTGAAACAACTCCACAAGACCGTTAGATTCAAAAATATGGCCGTTTATGGCCGTTAGAAATCAAATCAGAAGTTCAGAAAAACTAGCCGTTATGCCATGAGTCGACCTCATGAGTCGACCTCTGGATTAAGTGTCGACCTCATGAGTCGACCTCCAGTATATTTTAGGCAAAAGTTCAGAGTACCATAGTTCTGCCCATTTTGAGTTCTCAAGCTATGAGTCGACCTCTGGTGTCGACCTCTGGACAGGTGTTGACCTCTGGTGGTCGACCTCTGGAGCGTGCCACTGAGATTTTGCCATGCCGGCCATGCTGAACTTTTCTTCTCCTCATGAGTCGACCTCTGGTGGTCGACCTTTGACAAGGTGTCGACCTCTGGTGGTCGACCTCTGGTGGTCGACCTCTGATCTGAATTTTTCTGAAACTCTTTGAGATGTGCGTGCCATGCTTGAGTTTCTCTAAGCCTTTGTTTTTTTGTCAATAATTTCTCAACAAGAAGGTCCAATTTGAGTATTTTGATCTTGTCCAAGGTAGAAGAGCTCTTTTCCAAATCAGGTAAACTTAGTTTCATCAATGTACTTTTGATACTCTTTTTGAATAACCTAAGTCCTGAAACTTTTATCTAGAGATGAAACATTAGTCCAAACATATACTCAACCTTTTGTTAATCATCAAAACTAAGGAGTCAAAGCCAACACAAACCCTGATCCATACCTTGAGGCTGAACCTAGGAGAGCCCATCGTCTTGACCCAATCCTTAAGGTTAGTCCTAGAAGACCCAATCAAGATTTTATAGACCAGGAAGATAGATCCTATTTACCCTCTCTCTATAAGCCTAGTATACCCACAACCTATAGATCTTATGACTCCAAATCCTATGAACCTAGAACCTATGAATCCATAACCTATGAACCTAGATCCTATGACTCTAGATCCCATGATCATAGATCCTATGCACCCACACCCTATGAGCCTAGTAGACCCAACACCAAATATGCTAACCCATATAGGGAGTCCAACCCTAGGAGAACCCAATATTCTGACCCATATAGGGAATCCAACCCTAGGAGAACCCAATATTCTAACCCATATAGGGAGTCCAACCCTAGGAGAACCCAATATCCTAACCCATATAGGGAGACCAACCTTAGGAGGACCCCATACCATGATCCATCCTTAGAACCTGATCATAGAGCTGACCCAAAATCCTATGACCCCAGATCCTATAATCCCATGACCCATAGATCTGCACCCTTGTCCTATGAGCCTAGAGAACCCATAACCCCTAAGTATCAACCTAGTACTAGTCATGCTTCCCCTAGTCAACTTGAACCCCATAGGATTAGTATCCCTAAATATGAACCCAGTAGTGAGCCACTACCCCTTATACAACCTGAACCTACTAGGAGTAGTACCCATAATCAGAGACCAGAACCTAACCAATTTTCTGCTAGCCGACCTTCTCCAACCATTCCTGAGATTCACAAGGCTTACATTAACGTGGAAGTGTATGAAGCTGATGTGAGCCTAGTGGATGAGTATGAGGGAGAAGAGGAGACACCTTTAATAGACCTAGAATTAGCTGACCCAGTTGGGTATAGAATTAGCTAACCCAGTAGATACCCAGGTAGAAACCATCCTAGAGGTAGTTGACCCTAACCACATCCAACCTAAAGCTATAGTGGAAGAACAAATAGAGGAAGAGAACCTAGGTACTGCTGTTAGAGCCTTACCTGAGGAAACCATAGAGGAGAGCCAAATTATAGAGTATAGTCCTAAAATACAAGAACTTGAAGAATTTATTAAGGACCTGATCTCTTTGAATCAGTACCCTCAGGATGAGCCTTCTCCTATAGTTCCCATTAAGGACCTCTTCCCTAAGATTAGTAACCCATCCTTCCATTATGCAAATCCCATAGATATACCGCAACCTCGTAAGGTTAGCCTTATTAGTCTAGGATTAGTCCCTGACATGCCTTCTTATATCGAACTTTATCCAACTAACCTTGAACCTTTTTCCCTACCCTACCAAACAAATTCTGAACCCACTTCCTATTTTCTACCCTTTCCTGACACCTCCAGCATTTTTAGGATTATTAGATTGCATTTAACTGAGATTAGCGTACTGCATGCATTCATTACGCATGTTAGGTTTGCATTATACTTCTAGCATACCCTTTGGCATTTGCTTGGAGTCCATTGTAAATACTCTTGTGCACACCACACTAGGGTCAGACCTAGAGAGTCTATAGTCTCTTAGGTTTAGGCCCATAAAAGTCTAATAAATTTCCTTCGATAGGAATGCATAGTCAAGTCTGTTAGGTGTTAGTATGAGTCCTTTGAATCATTCGTTAGGAGTCTGCATGTTCCCAGCATGTTCACCACCTACACTAATTTTAAACAAACTGGCTAATTCCCGAAGATGGATCAAAGAATTTGATGTAGTGGATTCTATCTTGGTTAGGCATAGGCCTAAAACAAGCTTCATGCTCATAGAGCCAGACCTTTTAAAGTGTTAAAGAAGGTTGGATCAAATGCCTATGTGTTAGAATTGCCTTCAGATTTGGGCATTAGTTCTACCTTCAATATTGTAGACCTGGTTGAGTACAGGGAACCGGCAACGATACCCAGTGAGGCCTTTGGACCTATTCCTTTTCATTGTGAGTGACCCTAACCTAGAGTGTCCACAAACAAATTTGGCCTGAGAGAGGAGAATGGATCGAGCGTATCCTGGACGATCAAGCCATCACGACCCAGGGCCATGACTATCAACGTTTCCTGGTCCGATGGCAAGGCCGGCCAGAGTCGGACGATTCATGGATTTCTCGAGAGGACTTGCAATGCCTCAACCCAGACCTTCTCGAGAGATATGTGAGCCAGTCTGACCTTCACTCGACAGGGTCGAGTTCATCCCACCCCGAAAGAATTGGTGGGGACACCTGAGGCACCAGAATAAGACAGAGGCTTTTCAACCCTCTGTAAATTGATTAATAATTTATGAGTCCATCTGTAATAAGGTCTTAGCTCATCTAAGTCCATTTTAGTTGTTATTTGAGTATTTTGAGTTGTTATTTCAGTTCTATACTAGTCAGCTCATGTTGAGCTAGTTCAGTCCAATGCTAGTCAGCTCATGTTGAGCTAATTTTATTTTTTTGAGTCCTATCCAAGCATACTGAAGACTCAAGACCACATCATACAAGTAAAGACCAAGTCCAACCAGATTGAAGACATGGAAGTTTAGCCCAAGTCCAACCCAGCTTGAAGATTTGAAGACTCTAGGAGGAAAATCAGAAACCCTGATTCCTTGCAGATGCCCTCCAGATGCCCAGATTTCCTTCCAGATACCAAATATATTCATAGATAAGGGCATCCATGATTCCAGAGGTCCATCTGCATCCTAGCCCAAAGAAATCAAGCCCAGGCGCAAAGCCCAAGCCCCTAAGAAGCAAGATACCAGGGAATATTCCTGCTACCTGGCTACCCCAGCTTCCAGAGGCCCAAACCCATGCACCCGGGCCCCTTTGGACCGGCCCCTTTTTGCTCTTAGAAGCCCAACATGCCCCCCTAGGTGTCCTTGGAGTGTTGGCCAAGTCAACAAATTTTTAGGGATTTTTCTACCTAATATTTCCTTATTTTCTAGCTAGGGTTTGAGAGGGAAAAGGATTCTTATGTAAAGACTTATGTGCCCTTACTTGGAGCCCAAGGTTAAGGGTCTATTTAAGGGACCCTAGCCTCTTGTATGAAACCTAATTTTTGATATGAATTAAAACCTTGAGTTCTTCTATTGAGTTGTGTGATACCCTGCTGTGTGCATAAAGGGGTTTATGAGAGTTTTTCTTCCCAGTGCTACAATCATCTTCCTGCTGCCAACAAGCCTCTCAGATCCCTGGATGCCCACTCCAAAAGAAGCCTTCCTTTAGTATTTTCCCTTTGTTTTCTTATTCCTTTATGAGTTTTCTAACCCCTGACAGGTCGTTTGCAGGTCCCCGAGTTCCTACGAATCCAACGACTTCAGCCAAGCCTCAATCGGATCACCGAACAGAAAGCCGGGTATCCGCGGGTCTTTGGCTCGATTTTCCAGGCCGCAACCATGGAGGAATGAGAGACCCCTTGCTGCGATCTTCACAGATGTTGTCAGGTACATCCCCTACCTCCAGTAGTTTTATTGTAGGAGAACTTGCCCTAACCGAGGCTTTTCAGCCCCGGCGATCCTTCTTTTCTACTTTTCTAGGCCCTTATCTGCATGCTGATCTTCTAAAATTCATATAAAATTCCCTACAACTTATTTTAATCTAAAATTCGATAATTAATCACTCAACCCCATATATAAAACATACAAAAAAAATTGCATGCATATTAGTCCCGCATCAAGATCGGTCGACTAGACGGATTGACACAACGATACTCCCAAACTTCAATGGAAGAACGGATTGATGCTATGCTTTGGCTAGTAATGACACCCAACTTGAGATCAGCCTTCAGCAAAAAGTTGGTCCATAATACAATACATGCTCCGAAGCGAGTGGCTCCAAAGTAAATGGCTGATCTACAATCGTCCCGCTCTGAAGAGGATAGCTCTGAAGTAAATTGTCGATCCACAATGTGTACTCCGAAGCAAATGACTCTGAAATAAATGGCTGATCTACAGCCAACACAATACTGTCGGCCAACTCTGAAGAGAATGGCTGATCCACTTCAACTTAAAACCGACAAGAATGGACTTGGTTATTATAACCAACCAATCATATAACTGATAGCTCCAGCTTCAGTAAGACCAAGGTAACTAACCCATAACAGTAACTATAATTAGTTAAAGGGGAGTTACATTGACTAACTTCCCTAACAGAAATCAAGAAGGATTAACTACTTTCAATTATAGCAATGCCTATAAAAAGCGATAAGAGGGGACCTCCAAGGTAAGCAATATCGACAATTGTGAGCCAGTCTAACTAGCTGATACCAATTTGACTCTTCTCTTTCATCATCTCTCATTCTTTAAGATCTCCATTCTATGGCCAGATCCCTACTGACTTAAGCATCGGAGTATCACTTGCCAGAGAAGTTCTGGCCAGGGGTTTGTTTTGCAAGAGCCCAAGGAGGTGAAATGGTGAACTAGGCAATCCATCCGACCTGCAAGGATCAGCATCAATAGGTTGGCACACCAGGTATGGGTCATAATTATGAAAATTGTTCCCCTCGTGGAAAGGAGAGCCCTTGAGAGAATCCAAGATGGTGAAAGGGAGAGCCCAGAATATCTCAGCAAGTAGGGGATGCCTTATTTTCCAGAGGAACGATCACCTAATAGAAAACGACATGCCACCTCCCGCACTCATTATAGGACAACAACAATTGAAAGCCCTCATGAATTAGGTGGATGTCCTGAAGACCATGGTGCAGAATTTTTGAAAAACTGCACTTCAAGGACAACACCCTCCAGCAACCTTTAGACACAGCCATCTATCCAAAAGGAAAGATCACTGACACTAAGAATTCACCCAACACACCTCTCGAGATCGATGCTCTTTCAATCCCTAAAGTTCTTGACACTGTAGGCATATGGAAGGCTAGCCTGAGTTGAAGAGAACTAGGAGACCCTCCTCAACATACTCAAGAGATTCCACTCTAGGAAGTACTTGGCGAAAGAGAATACACGTTAATTATAAAGAAAAATTCAAGATGCCGGAATTGCAAATTACAAAGCTCAATGACCAATGAAGAAGTGAGAAAATCATACCATATGACTCACATCCTTCTTTCTCTTAAAGGATAATGGAGGAAGTCATCCCCTGCCACTTCAAAATTCCTTAATTGGAATCATATGATGGTACTATCAATCCTCTAGATCACCTAGAAAGCTTCAAGGCACACATGATGATACAGGGAGCTTCCGACGCCTTGCACTACCTCACCTTCCCAGCCACCCTGAAGAAAGTGGCTCGAATATGGTATTTGAGCATCCGCCCAAGTATTAGTTATTCTTTTTGTAAATTGGAGAAATTGTTTGTATCACATTTCAGGACCTGCCAAAAGATGCCCCATAATTTGGACAACCTCTTCCTCCTACAATAGAATGAGGGGGAAAGCCTAAGGGACTACATCGCCAAATTCAATTTTACCACCCTTGAGATCCCTGATCTTAATGAACATGTGGCTATGTCCTCCATGAAGAAGGGTCTTCGATCATCCAAGTTTACTGTCTCCCTGAACAAGAAGTTTCCTACAAGCTACACCAAATTATTAGCAAGAGCTCAAAAATATATGATGGTCAAAGAGCAAGCAGCAAGTCGATGACTGACTAAAGGGAGGACTGCCTCCAGGAAAAAGAGTGGCAAGGGACCAGCCACATCTGGACTCCTTGACAATGATTAACCGACTCAATGGTGCAGTCCCAAGCCAAAGCAACAAGGCAGTAGATTCAACTCATACACTCCTCTCTCTCTCCCAAGGGAGAAAATCCTAATGGAAATAGAGAAGGAAAGTTACCTACAAAGGCCACATCCCATGAAGGCACCTCCTACATCAAGAAACAAAAACAAATATTGCCGATTCCATCGAGACCATGGCCACAACACTGAAGAATGCATCCAGCTCAAGGATCATTTCCCAGTCGATTCATTTCCCTATCGATAGAAAGATGTCTCCCTTTCTTCAAAGCTGTTGACTCTAGTCTTGATTTTGATGATTGACAAAATGTTTAAGTATATATGAGTACTAATTGTATTTTAAGTGTATTTCTTAGATCTTAGTACTCAACCATGTTGAATGAAGAAATGCTTGTATTTCAATTGAAAAAGTCCTTAAATTAATGAAAAATCAAATATATGGACTTTAGAATTAATATGAAAGAATTTGAAGATAGTTCAGCAAAGCCGGCACGGTAAAATTTCAGTGGCACGCTTCAGAGGTCGACACCAGAGGTCGACACTTATCCAGAGATCGACACCTGAGGTCAACACCTGTCCAGAGGTCGACACCAGAGGTCGACTCATAGCCTGAGAATTCAAACTGGGCAGAACTATGGTTTTCTGGATTTTTGCCTAAGATAAACTGGAGGTCGACTCATGAGATCGACACTTGATCCAGAGGTCGACTCATGAGGTCGACTCATGGTATAACGGCTAGTTTTTCTGAACTTCTGATTTGATTTCTAACGGCCATAAACGGCCATATTTTTGATTCTAACGGTCTTGTGGAGTTGTTTCAGCATGAATGAGGTATTTAACCTCCACCAAACTTCAAAAAAGATATGGAGACAAGGTGAAAAGAATTAGAGTGAAAGTAAAAAGCCTTCAAGCAATTCCAAGCCAAAAAGAGTAAGAAATCCAAGAGATTCCTTAGCCAAAAGCTTTCCATCTTTGAGGAATCCAACTTTCAAGAGTTTGGCATTTAGTGAGGTCAAAGATTCCAAGGGAAAAAGGCTTGAAGAGTCTCCATCAAGAGCTTCAATGAATTTCTTATTGCTCAAAAAGGAGTTTGTATTATTTTTATTCATTGTATTCAAATTCTATTTGTGGTAGGCTAGTTTCAAGGGAATTTGAAACTAGTGTGAGGTTTGTTAGTGAGCCAATTGATAAAACCAACTAAGGTTGCTTGTAAGCCCGAAGCCAAAACAAGTGAGTGGGGTTTGTTGGTGAGCCAATTGATAAAACCAACTAGGGTTCCTTGTAAGCCCGAAGCCAAAACAAGTGAGTGAGGTTTGTTGGTGAGCCAATTGATAAAACCAACTAGGGTTGCTTGTAAGCCCGAAGCCAAAACAAGTATGTAAGGTTTTGACTTGTGAGCCTAGTAAAACAAGTCGGCTGTAATCTGAAGATTATAGTGAAAATTCCCAAGTGGAGCTTGGGGAGTGGATGTAGGTGCTAGGTGCACCGAACCACTATACTTCTTGTGTGTTTGCATTGCTCTTCTTTTGCTCTTTAATTGTTGATTTATTAAATTGCTTCCGTTGCACAATTATTTGAGCACTATCACTCTTCACCTTAAAACTTGATAGCACATATATTGCTTTAATTTTTTAAATACCTAATTCACCCCCCCTCTTGGGCACCATATCTGGGCAACAAGTGGTATCAGAGCTCGGTGCTCTGATTGAAAATCTAACGATTTTGAGCTAAAGATTATGGTAACCCTTGTAGGTATTAGTCTTAGACCACCATTTTTCAATGGCATAAATTACATATTTTGGAAAACTCGCATGCGCATCCATATTCAATCTATTAGTTATCATCTTTGGAAAACCATTATTAGTGGTCCTCATATTCCTTCCATTTTGGTTAATGGCATTTCCATTCCAAAGCTCGAAGAGGATTGGAATGAATATGACATTAAACAAATTGAACTCAATGCTAAAGCAATGAACTTGCTTTATTGTGCATTGGACTTAAATGAATTTAATAGAGTTTCTACATGCACATCAGCGAAGGAAATATGGGACACACTTGAAGTTACTCATGAGGGTACTCTTCAAGTGAAGAACACTAAAATTAATTTGCTTATACATTCTTTTGAAACTTTTGAAATGATGCATTATGAATCTATATCTGATATGTTTTCAAGATTTATGACTATTATTAATGAATTAAAAAGTCTTGGCAAAATCTATACTAATGCTGATTTGGTGAACAAAATTCTTAGATCCTTGCCAAAATCATGGGATCCAAAGGTGACGGCGATCCAAGAAGCTAAAGATGTAGAAACCTTACCTTTGGAGGAGCTTATCGGTTCACTCATGACCTATGAGTTGAACTTATGGCAAAGGATAGTGGAAGCTGATACAGAAAAGAAAATAATATCTCTCAAGGCCAAAAGGAAATTCAAGGCAATGATGGCAACTTGGAGCGATAGCGAAGATTCAAATACGGATGATGAAGTTGCCCATCTTTGTTTCATGGCAAATGAGAAAAAGGTATGTGCTAAAAATAATTATGATTTTACCTTTAAAGAATCACATGATGCATCTAATGATCTTGTGCATGAATACAGATTGCTAAAAATTGAGCACAAGAAATTAAATAGGCATGTAGATTCATTTTCTCTTGACAACACCAATCTTGCAAATAAAAATGATGATTTAAATGCCAAGATTGATATTTTTAAAAATGAAAAGAATAATTTTTCTAAAAAAAAATTTTTAGAAAAATAAAATGTTATTTTAAACATTTATGTGAAAAAGTTTTTAATGTGAAAAATATTTTGATTGAGAAAAGAAGCAAAAACTCTTGAAGAACTTCAATATTCCTGCTTCTTTCAATTCTTCTTATAAATGTGGTTTCAATGCTTATCCTTCTAGAAAAGTTTGGGTTCCAAAAGGAACCATAATTATTAATCATAAAGGACCCAAGAAAGTTTGGGTACCAAAAATGTCCACTTAATTTGTTTTGCAGGAATGTCTTGCAACCCAACATGTAGAAAGGAAGTTCTTGAAAAGAGGTTGTACAAGACAATTTAAAGAAGTGGACAAGCTATATTTTGGACTAAATGGTAAAAGGAAGGATTATGTATATTGGTAAATTCTAAACATCTCCTTCCATAATTAAAATTGTAGATTAATTTTTATTGCATCAATTACTTTGAAAAATTATTTTAAATAGTTAATTAGAATCAAGTTTGGACTTATCATCATTGGCTATGATCATGAACTTTTTGGTGTTGATGAATTTCATGCTATCATGATTAAATCTATGATTGTAAGACCTTCACTTGATTTTGATTAATGTATTTCATGAAAAATACTTTTAAAGATGCATATTGATTTGAAAAATATTTTAATTGATTGATTAGAATCAAGCTTAGACTAATAATCATTTGTTGTGATCATGACCATTTTTGATGTTGATGGATTTCAAGCTCTCATGGTCAAACTTGTGATTATTAGATCTTCACTTGATTTTGATTAATATAATTTCTAAATTATTTCAAGTGAAATGCTATGATTTATATGTTTTTATTTTTGGCATCTATGCATAATCTAGAAATGATTTGGATCAAGTATAGAACTAGCAGTTAAGGGTTACTTTTAAGAAGAAGGTATGCTTATTGACAAACCCTTGCTCTAATAGCTAGACTTGATATCATATTACTTCTAGCATTTGTATGGATATCAAATCATCTTAAAATGAATTTGAAATAATGCTAAATATTTTTATGCGATATAAATGTTTTGTATTTTGAAAATCATGAATATCTTGAAAAATTTCAAATCTTGATGCATAAGCTTTCATGTTTTATTCCTGAAATAAATGCATATTTTTAAAGAAGGAATAACATTCAGGGGGAGCATCCAAAGATTTGTTATCATATTTGATGCTTTGAATATCTTGTTGATATCATGCTTTGCTTATATTGCTCTAGTACTCTTCTTGTTTTCAAATCTAATTCTTTGGAGGAGTTACATTCAAATGGTATCATATTCTATTGGCATCAAGATTTTTTTTAAGAATTCCTAGTAACCGCTTCGGATTGGGTTAGTCACCATGGCCGTCCGGTCATAAGAGATAAGTAGGGCTTAAAGACCCTCTCTTCCCATTCAACGGGCTCTCTTATGACGTGTAGGGGTGCCGCTGTGACCTTATCCCATGAACAAGTAAGGCGAATGGATAATATACTTCAAATCATTTCTTGCATGTGCTTACATTCTTTGGTATCTTGTTCAATTTTTATCATATTCAATTGATATCATAAATATTTGATTTCATGCATTGATTTTGATGAACTACTTGCTATTCTTTCCAACTTCATTTCCACTTTGTATTGCCTTTCACCCTTTTTCATGATGTCAAAAAGGGGGAGAAAATTGTTAAGTATGAAAAGGGGAAGATTGGATAAACATGAAAAATCTTTTGAGAAATGAAAGAAAGTGCAAAAGGGGGAGAAGAATGTAAAATGTTTTTATCTAAAGGAAAGAATTAGTAAGAAGAAGAAATTTTGAAAATTTTAAATTTTTCTTTTGCATATTTTAAAAAATATTTTTGAAGATTTTTTGGATCATATTTTGAGGGGGAGCTTGGTGCTTATTGTTTTGAGCTTACATGTTTATCTTATTGTTAATCTTTTTAAGCTTACCCTATTCATATACTTAAAGGTTTTGTCATCATCAAAAAGGGGGAGATTGTTGACTCTAGTCTTGATTTTGATGATTGACAAAATGTTTAAGTATATATGAGTACTAATTGTATTTTAAGTGTATTTCTTAGATCTTAGTACTCAACCATGTTGAATGAAGAAATGCTTGTATTTCAATTGAAAAAGTCCTTAAATTAATGAAAAATCAAATATATCGACTTTGGAATTAATATGAAAGAATTTGAAGATAGTTCAGCAAAGCCGGCACGGCAAAATTTCAGTGGCACGCTTCAGAGGTCGACACCAGAGGTCGACACCTGAGGTCAACACCTGTCCAGAGGTCGACTCATAGCCTGAGAATTCAAACTGGGCAGAACTATGGTTTTCTGGATTTTTGCCTAAGATAAACTGGAGGTCGACTCATGAGATCGACACTTGATCCAGAGGTCGACTCATGAGGTCGACTCATGGTATAACGGCTAGTTTTTCTGAACTTCTGATTTGATTTCTAACGGCCATAAACGGCCATATTTTTGATTCTAACGGTCTTGTGGAGTTGTTTCAGCATGAATGAGGTATTTAACCTCCACCAAATTCAAAAAAGACACGGAGACAAGGTGAAAAGAATTAGAGTGAAAGTAAAAAGCCTCCAAGCAATTCCAAGCCAAAAAGAGTGAGAAATCCAAGAGATTCCTTAGCCAAAAGCTTTCCATCTTTGAGGAATCCAACTTTCAAGAGTTTGGCATTTAGTGAGGTCAAAGATTCCAAGGAAAAAGGCTTGAAGAGTCTCCATCAAGAGCTTCAACGAATTTCTTATTGCTCAAAAAGGAGTTTGTATTGTTTTTATTCATTGTATTCAAATTCTATTTGTGGTAGGCTAGTTTCAAGGGAATTTGAAACTAGTGTGAGGTTTGTTGGTGAGCCAATTGATAAAACCAACTAGGGTTGCTTGTAAGCCCGAAGCCAAAACAAGTGAGTGGGGTTTGTTGGTGACCCAATTGATAAAACCAACTAGGGTTCCTTGTAAGCCCGAAGCCAAAACAAGTGAGTGAGGTTTGTTGGTGAGCCAATTGATAAAACCAACTAGGGTTGCTTGTAAGCCCGAAGCCAAAACAAGTATGTAAGGTTTTGACTTGTGAGCCTAGTAAAACAAGTCGGCTGTAATCTGAAGATTATAGTGAAAATTCCCAAGTGGAGCTTGGGGAGTGGATGTAGGTGCTAGGTGCACCGAACCACTATACTTCTTGTGTGTTTGCATTGCTCTTCTTTTGCTCTTTAATTGTTGATTTATTAAATTGCTTCCGTTGCACAATTATTTGAGCACTATCACTCTTCACCTTAAAACTTGATAGCACATATATTGCTTTAATTTTTTAAATACCCAATTCACCCCCCCTCTTGGGCACCATATCTGGGCAACAAGTGGTATCAGAGCTCGGTGCTCTGATTGAAAATCTAACGATTTTGAGCTAAAGATTATGGTAACCCTTGTAGGTATTAGTGTTAGACCACCATTTTTCAATGGCATAAATTACATATTTTGGAAAACTCGCATGCGCATCCATATTCAATCTATTAGTTATCATCTTTGGAAAACCATTATTAGTGGTCCTCATATTCCTTCCATTTTGGTTAATGGCATTTCCATTCCAAAGCTCGAAGAGGATTGGAATGAATATGACATTAAACAAATTGAACTCAATGCTAAAGCAATGAACTTGCTTTATTGTGCAATGGACTTAAATGAATTTAATAGAGTTTCTACATGCACATCAGCGAAGAAAATATGGGACACACTTGAAGTTACTCATGAGGGTACTCTTCAAGTGAAGAACACTAAAATTAATTTGCTTATACATTCTTTTGAAACTTTTGAAATGATGCATTATGAATCTATATCTGATATGTTTTCAAGATTTATGACTATTATTAATGAATTAAAAAGTCTTGGCAAAATCTATACTAATGCTGATTTGGTGAACAAAATTCTTAGATCCTTGCCAAAATCATGGGATCCAAAGGTGACGGCGATCCAAGAAGCTAAAGATGTAGAAACCTTACCTTTGGAGGAGCTTATCGGTTCACTCATGACCTATGAGTTGAACTTATGGCAAAGGATAGTGGAAGCTGATACAGAAAAGAAAATAATAGCTCTCAAGGCCAAAAGGAAATTCAAGGCAATGATGGCAACTTGGAGCGATAGCGAAGATTCAAATACGGATGATGAAGTTGCCCATCTTTGTTTCATGGCAAATGAGAAAAAGGTATGTGCTAAAAATAATTATGATTTTACCTTTAAAGAATCACATGATGCATCTAATGATCTTGTGCATGAATACAGATTGCTAAAATTGAGCACAAGAAATTAAATAGGCATGTAGATTCATTTTCTCTTGACAACACCAATCTTGCAAATAAAAATGATGATTTAAATGCCAAGATTGATATTTTTAAAAATGAAAAGAATAATTTTTCTAAAGAAAAAGAATTTTTAGAAAAATAAAATGTTATTTCAAAAGATTTATGTGAAAAAGTTTTTAATGTGAAAAATATTTTATTGAGAAAAAGAAGCAAAAACTCTTGAAGAACTTCAATATTCCTGCTTCTTTCAATTCTTCTTATAAATGTGGTTTCAATGCTTATCCTTCTAGAAAAGTTTGGGTTCCAAAAGGAACCATAATTATTAATCATAAAGGACCCAAGAAAGTTTGGGTACCAAAAATGTCCACTTAATTTGTTTTGCAGGAATGTCTTGCAACCCAACATGTAGAAAGGAAGTTCTTGAAAAGAGGTTGTACAAGACAATTTAAAGAAGTGGACAAGCTATATTTTGGACTAAATGGTAAAAGGAAGGATTATGTATATTAGTAAATTCTAAACATCTCCTTTCATAATTAAAATTGTAGATTAATTTTTATTGCATCAATTACTTTGAAAAATTATTTTAAATAGTTAATTAGAATCAAGTTTGGACTTATCATCATTGGCTATGATCATGAACTTTTTGGTGTTGATGAATTTCATGCTATCATGATTAAATCTATGATTGTAAGACCTTCACTTGATTTTGATTAATGTATTTCATGAAAAATACTTTTAAAGATGCATATTGATTTGAAAAATATTTTAATTGATTGATTTGAATCAAGCTTAGACTAATAATCATTTGTTGTGATCATGACCATTTTTGATGTTGATGGATTTCAAGCTCTCATGGTCAAACTTGTGATTATTAGATCTTCACTTGATTTTGATTAATATAATTTCTAAATTATTTCAAGTGAAATGCTATGATTTATATGTTTTTATTTTTGGCATCTATGCATAATCTAGAAATGATTTGGATCAAGCATAGAACTAGCAGTTAAGGGTTACTTTTAAGAAGAAGGTATGCTTATTGACAAACCCTTGCTCTAATAGCTAGACTTGATATCATATTACTTCTAGCATTTGTATGGATATCAAATCATCTTAAAATGAATTTGAAATAATGCTAAATATTTTTATGCGATATAAATGTTTTGTATTTTGAAAATCATGAATATCTTGAAAAATTTCAAATCTTGATGCATAAGCTTTCATGTTTTATTCCTGAAATAAATGCATATTTTTAAAGAAGGAATAACATTCAGGGGGAGCATCCAAAGATTTGTTATCATATTTGATGCTTTGAATATCTTGTTGATATCATGCTTTGCTTATATTGCTCTGGTACTCTTCTTGTTTTCAAATCTAATTCTTTGGAGGAGTTACATTCAAATGGTATCATATTCTATTGGCATCAAGATTTTTTTTAAGAATTCCTAGTAACCGCTTCGGATTGGGTTAGTCACCATGGCCGTCCGGTCATAAGAGATAAGTAGGGCTTAAAGACCCTCTCTTCCCATTCAACGGGCTCTCTTATGACGTGTAGGGGTGCCGCTGTGACCTTATCCCATGAACAAGTAAGGCGAATGGATAATATACTTCAAATCATTCTTGCATGTGCCTACATTCTTTGGTATCTTGTTCAATTTTTATCATATTCAATTGATATCATAAATATTTGATTTCATGCATTGATTTTGATGAACTACTTGCTATTCTTTCCAACTTCATTTCCACTTTGTATTGCCTTTCACCCTTTTTCATGATGTCAAAAAGGGGGAGAAAATTGTTAAGTATGAAAAGGGGAAGATTGGATAAACATGAAAAATCTTTTGAGAAATGAAAGAAAGTGCAAAAGGGGGAGAAGAATGTAAAATGTTTTTATCTAAAGGAAAGAATTAGTAAGAAGAAGAAATTTTGAAAATTTTAAATTTTTCTTTTGCATATTTTAAAAACATTTTTGAAGATTTTTTGGATCATATTTTGAGGGGGAGCTTGGTGCTTATTGTTTTGAGCTTACATATTTATCTTATTGTTAATCTTTTTAAGCTTACCCTATTCATATACTTAAAGGTTTTGTCATCATCAAAAAGGGGGAGATTGTTGACTCTAGTCTTGATTTTGATGATTGACAAAATGTTTAAGTATATATGAGTACTAATTGTATTTTAAGTGTATTTCTTAGATCTTAGTACTCAACCATGTTGAATGAAGAAATGCTTGTATTTCAATTGAAAAAGTCCTTAAATTAATGAAAAATCAAATATATGGACTTTGGAATTAATATGAAAGAATTTGAAGATAGTTCAGCAAAGCCGGCACGGCAAAATTTCAGTGGCACGCTTCAGAGGTCGACACCAGAGGTCGACACTTATCCAGAGGTCGACACCTGAGGTCAACACCTGTCCAGAGGTCGACTCGACTCATAGACTGAGAATTCAAACTGGGCAGAACTATGGTTTTCTGGATTTTTGCCTAAGATAAACTGGAGGTCGACTCATGAGATCGACACTTGATCCAGAGGTCGACTCATGAGGTCGACTCATGGTATAACGGCTAGTTTTTCTGAACTTCTGATTTGATTTCTAACGGCCATAAACGGCCATATTTTTGATTCTAACGGTCTTGTGGAGTTGTTTCAGCATGAATGAGGTATTTAACCTCCACCAAACTTCAAAAAAGACATGGAGACAAGGTGAAAAGAATTAGAGTGAAAGTAAAAAGCCTCCAAGCAATTCCAAGCCAAAAAGAGTGAGAAATCCAAGAGATTCCTTAGCCAAAAGCTTTCCATCTTTGAGGAATCCAACTTTCAAGAGTTTGGCATTTAGTGAGGTCAAAGATTCCAAGGGAAAAAGGCTTGAAGAGTCTCCATCAAGAGCTTCAACGAATTTCTTATTGCTCAAAAAGGAGTTTGTATTGTTTTTATTCATTGTATTCAAATTCTATTTGTGGTAGGCTAGTTTCAAGGGAATTTGAAACTAGTGTGAGGTTTGTTGGTGAGCCAATTGATAAAACCAACTAGGGTTGCTTGTAAGCCCGAAGCCAAAACAAGTGAGTGGGGTTTGTTGGTGAGCCAATTGATAAAACCAACTAGGGTTCCTTGTAAGCCCGAAGCCAAACAAGTGAGTGAGGTTTGTTGGTGAGCCAATTGATAAAACCAACTAGGTTGCTTGTAAGCCCGAAGCCAAAACAAGTATGTAAGGTTTTGACTTGTGAGCCTAGTAAAACAAGTCGGCTGTAATCTGAAGATTATAGTGAAAATTCCCAAGTGGAGCTTGGGGAGTGGATGTAGGTGCTAGGTGCACCGAACCACTATACTTCTTGTGTGTTTGCATTGCTCTTCTTTTGCTCTTTAATTGTTGATTTATTAAATTGCTTCCGTTGCACAATTATTTGAGCACTATCACTCTTCACCTTAAAACTTGATAGCACATATATTGCTTTAATTTTTTAAATACCCAATTCACCCCCCCTCTTGGGCACCATATCTGGGCAACAAGTGGTATCAGAGCTCGGTGCTCTGATTGAAAATCTAACGATTTTGAGCTAAAGATTATGGTAACCCTTGTAGGTATTAGTGTTAGACCACCATTTTTCAATGGCATAAATTACATATTTTGGAAAACTCGCATGCGCATCCATATTCAATCTATTAGTTATCATCTTTGGAAAACCATTATTAGTGGTCCTCATATTCCTTCCATTTTGGTTAATGGCATTTCCATTCCAAAGCTCGAAGAGGATTGGAATGAATATGACATTAAACAAATTGAACTCAATGCTAAAGCAATGAACTTGCTTTATTGTGCATTGGACTTAAATAATTTAATAGAGTTTCTACATGCACATCAGCGAAGGAAATATGGGACACACTTGAAGTTACTCATGAGGGTACTCTTCAAGTGAAGAACACTAAAATTAATTTGCTTATACATTCTTTTGAAACTTTTGAAATGATGCATTATGAATCTATATCTGATATGTTTTCAAGATTTATGACTATTATTAATGAATTAAAAAGTCTTGGCAAAATCTATACTAATGCTGATTTGGTGAACAAAATTCTTAGATCCTTGCCAAAATCATGGGATCCAAAGGTGACGGCGATCCAAGAAGCTAAAGATGTAGAAACCTTACCTTTGGAGGAGCTTATCGGTTCACTCATGACCTATGAGTTGAACTTATGGCAAAGGATAGTGGAAGCTGATACAGAAAAGAAAATAATAGCTCTCAAGGCCAAAAGGAAATTCAAGGCAATGATGGCAACTTGGAGCGATAGCGAAGATTCAAATACGGATGATGAAGTTGCCCATCTTTGTTTCATGGCAAATGAGAAAAAGGTATGTGCTAAAAATAATTATGATTTTACCTTTAAAGAATCACATGATGCATCTAATGATCTTGTGCATGAATACAGATTGCTAAAAATTGAGCACAAGAAATTAAATAGGCATGTAGATTCATTTTCTCTTGACAACACCAATCTTGCAAATAAAAATGATGATTTAAATGCCAAGATTGATATTTTTAAAAATGAAAAGAATAATTTTTCTAAAGAAAAAGAATTTTTAGAAAAATAAAATGTTATTTCAAAAGATTTATGTGAAAAAGTTTTTAATGTGAAAAATATTTTGATTGAGAAAAAGAAGCAAAAACTCTTGAAGAACTTCAATATTCCTGCTTCTTTCAATTCTTCTTATAAATGTGGTTTCAATGCTTATCCTTCTAGAAAAGTTTGGGTTCCAAAAGGAACCATAATTATTAATCATAAAGGACCCAAGAAAGTTTGGGTACCAAAAATGTCCACTTAATTTGTTTTGCAGGAATGTCTTGCAACCCAACATGTAGAAAGGAAGTTCTTGAAAAGAGGTTGTACAAGACAATTTAAAGAAGTGGACAAGCTATATTTTGGACTAAATGGTAAAAGGAAGGATTATGTATATTAGTAAATTCTAAACATCTCCTTTCATAATTAAAATTGTAGATTAATTTTTATTGCATCAATTACTTTGAAAAATTATTTTAAATAGTTAATTAGAATCAAGTTTGGACTTATCATCATTGGCTATGATCATGAACTTTTTGGTGTTGATGAATTTCATGCTATCATGATTAAATCTATGATTGTAAGACCTTCACTTGATTTTGATTAATGTATTTCATGAAAAATACTTTTAAAGATGCATATTGATTTGAAAAATATTTTAATTGATTGATTTGAATCAAGCTTAGACTAATAATCATTTGTTGTGATCATGACCATTTTTGATGTTGATGGATTTCAAGCTCTCATGGTCAAACTTGTGATTATTAGATCTTCACTTGATTTTGATTAATATAATTTCTAAATTATTTCAAGTGAAATGCTATGATTTATATGTTTTTATTTTTGGCATCTATGCATAATCTAGAAATGATTTGGATCAAGTATAGAACTAGCAGTTAAGGGTTACTTTTAAGAAGAAGGTATGCTTATTGACAAACCCTTGCTCTAATAGCTAGACTTGATATCATATTACTTCTAGCATTTGTATGGATATCAAATCATCTTAAAATGAATTTGAAATAATGCTAAATATTTTTATGCGATATAAATGTTTTGTATTTTGAAAATCATGAATATCTTGAAAAATTTCAAATCTTGATGCATAAGCTTTCATGTTTTATTCCTGAAATAAATGCATATTTTTAAAGAAGGAATAACATTCAGGGGAGCATCCAAAGATTTGTTATCATATTTGATGCTTTGAATATCTTGTTGATATCATGCTTTGCTTATATTGCTCTAGTACTCTTCTTGTTTTCAAATCTAATTCTTTGGAGGTTAGTTACATTCAAATGGTATCATATTCTATTGGCATCAAGATTTTTTTTAAGAATTCCTAGTAACCGCTTGGATTGGGTTAGTCACCATGGCCGTCCGGTCATAAGAGATAAGTAGGGCTTAAAGACCCTCTCTTCCCATTCAACGGGCTCTCTTATGACGTGTAGGGGTGCCGCTGTGACCTTATCCCATGAACAAGTAAGGCGAATGGATAATATACTTCAAATCATTTCTTGCATGTGCTTACATTCTTTGGTATCTTGTTCAATTTTTATCATCAATTGATATCATAAATATTTGATTTCATGCATTGATTTTGATGAACTACTTGCTATTCTTTCCAACTTCATTTCCACTTTGTATTGCCTTTCACCCTTTTTCATGATGTCAAAAAGGGGGAGAAAATTTTAAGTATGAAAAGGGGAAGATTGGATAAACATGAAAAATCTTTTGAGAAATGAAAGAAAGTGCAAAAGGGGAGAAGAATGTAAAATGTTTTTATCTAAAGGAAAGAATTAGTAAGAAGAAGAAATTTTGAAATTTTAAATTTTTCTTTTGCATATTTTAAAAACATTTTTGAAGATTTTTTGGATCATATTTTGAGGGGGAGCTTGGTGCTTATTGTTTTGAGCTTACATGTTTATCTTATTGTTAATCTTTTTAAGCTTACCCTATTCATATACTTAAAGGTTTTGTCATCATCAAAAAGGGGAGATTGTTGACTCTAGTCTTGATTTTGATGATTGACAAAATGTTTAAGTATATATGAGTACTAATTGTATTTTAAGTGTATTTCTAGATCTTAGTACTCAACCATGTTGAATGAAGAAATGCTTGTATTTCATTGAAAAAGTCCTTAAATTAATGAAAAATCAAATATATGGACTTTGGAATTAATATGAAAGAATTTGAAGATAGTTCAGCAAAGCCGGCACGGCAAATTTCAGTGGCACGCTTCAGAGGTCGACACCAGAGGTCGACACTTATCCAGAGGTCGACACCTGAGGTCAACACCTGTCCAGAGGTCGACACCAGAGGTCGACTCATACCTGATTCAAACTGGCAGAACTATGGTTTTCTGGATTTTTGCCTAAGATAAACTGGAGGTCGACTCATGAGATCGACACTTGATCCAGAGGTCGACTCATGAGGTCGCTCATGGTATAACGGCTAGTTTTTCTGAACTTCTGATTTGATTTCTAACGGCCATAAACGGCCATATTTTTGATTCTAACGGTCTTGTGGAGTTGTTTCAGCATGAATGAGGTATTTAACCTCCACCAAACTTCAAAAAAATGGAGACAAGGTGAAAAGATTAGAGTGAAAGTAAAAGCCTTCAGCAATTCCAAGCCAAAAAGAGTGAGAAATCCAAGAGATTCCTTAGCCAAAAGCTTTCCATCTTTGAGGAATCCAACTTTCAAGAGTTTGGCATTTAGTGAGGTCAAGATTCAAGGAAAAAGGCTTGAAGAGTCTCCATCAAGAGCTTCAACGAATTTCTTATTGCTCAAAAAGGAGTTTGTATTGTTTTTATTCATTGTATTCAATTCTATTTGTGGTAGGCTAGTTTCAAGGGAATTTGAAACTAGTGTGAGGTTTGTTGGTGAGCCAATTGATAAAACCAACTAGGGTTGCTTGTAAGCCCGAAGCCAAACAAGTGAGTGGGGTTTGTTGGTGAGCCAATTGATAAACCAACTAGGGTTTCCTTGTAAGCCCGAAGCCAAAACAAGTGAGAGGTTTTTGGTGAGCCAATTGATAAACCCAACTAGGGTTGCTTGTAGCCCGAAGCCAAAACAAGTATGTAAGTTTTGACTTGTGAGCCTAGTAAACAGTCGGCTGTAATCTGAAGATTATAGTGAAATTCCCAAGTGAGCTTGGGGAGTGGATGTAGGTGCTAGGTGCACCGAACCACTATACTTCTTGTGTGTTTGCATTGCTCTTCTTTTGCTCTTTAATTGTTGATTATTTAATTGCTTCCGTTGCACAATTATTTGAGCACTATCACTCTTCACCTTAAAACTTGATAGCACATATATTGCTTTAATTTGAGCACTATCACTCTTCACCTTAAAACTTGATAGCACATATATTGCTTTAATTTTTTAAATACCCAATTCACCCCCCCTCTTGGGCACCATATCTGGGCAACAAGTGGTATCAGAGCTCGGTGCTCTGATTGAAATCTAACGATTTTGAGCTAAAGATTATGGTAACCTTGTAGGTATTAGTGTTAGACCACCATTTTTCAATGGCATAAATTACATATTTTGGAAAACTCGCATGCGCATCCATATTCAATCTATTAGTTATCATCTTTGGAAACCATTATTAGTGGTCCTCATATTCCTTCCATTTTGGTTAATGGCATTTCCATTCCAAAGCTCGAAGAGGATTGGAATGAATATGACATTAAACAAATTGAACTCAATGCTAAAGCAATGAACTTGCTTTATTGTGCATTGGACTTAAATGAATTTAATAGAGTTTCTACATGCACATCAGCGAAGGAAATATGGGACACACTTGAAGTTACTCATGAGGGTACTCTTCAAGTGAAGAACACTAAAATTAATTTGCTTATACATTCTTTTGAAACTTTTGAAATGATGCATTATGAATCTATATCTGATATGTTTTCAAGATTTATGACTATTATTAATGAATTAAAAAGTCTTGGCAAAATCTATACTAATGCTGATTTGGTGAACAAATTCTTAGATCCTTGCCAAAATCATGGGATCCAAGGTGACGGCGATCCAAGAAGCTAAAGATGTAGAAACCTTACCTTTGGAGGAGCTTATCGTTCACTCATGACCTATGAGTTGAACTTATGGCAAAGGATAGTGGAAGCTGATACAGAAAAGAAAATAATAGCTCTCAAGGCCAAAAGGAAATTCAAGGCAATGATGGCAACTTGGAGCGATAGCGAAGATTCAAATACGGATGATGAAGTTGCCCATCTTTGTTTCATGGCAAATGAGAAAAAGGTATGTGCTAAAATAATTATGATTTTACCTTTAAAGAATCACATGATGCATCTAATGATCTTGTGCATGAATACAGATTGCTAAAAATTGAGCACAAGAAATTAAATAGGCATGTAGATTCATTTTCTCTTGACAACACCAATCTTGCAAATAAAAATGATGATTTAAATGCCAAGATTGATATTTTTAAAAATGAAAAGAATAATTTTTCTAAAGAAAAAGAATTTTTAGAAAATAAAATGTTATTTCAAAAGATTTATGTGAAAAAGTTTTTAATGTGAAAAATATTTTGATTGAGAAAAAGAAGCAAAAACTCTTGAAGAACTTCAATATTCCTGCTTCTTTCAATTCTTCTTATAAATGTGGTTTCAATGCTTATCCTTCTAGAAAAGTTTGGGTTCCAAAAGGAACCATAATTATTAATCATAAAGGACCCAAGAAAGTTTGGGTACCAAAATGTCCACTTAATTTGTTTTGCAGGAATGTCTTGCAACCCAACATGTAAAAGGAAGTTCTTGAAAAGAGGTTGTACAAGACAATTTAAAGAAGTGGACAAGCTATATTTTGGACTAAATGGTAAAGGAAGGATTATGTATATTGGTAAATTCTAAACATCTCCTTTCATAATTAAAATTGTAGATTAATTTTTATTGCATCAATTACTTTGAAAAATTATTTTAAATAGTTAATTAGAATCAAGTTTGGACTTATCATCATTGGCTATGATCATGAACTTTTTGGTGTTGATGAATTTCATGCTATCATGATTAATCTATGATTGTAAGACCTTCACTTGATTTTGATTAATGTATTTCATGAAAATACTTTTAAAGATGCATATTGATTTGAAAAATATTTTAATTGATTGATTTGAATCAAGCTTAGACTAATAATCATTTGTTGTGATCATGACCATTTTTGATGTTGATGGATTTCAAGCTCTCATGGTCAAACTTGTGATTATTAGATCTTCACTTGATTTTGATTAATATATTTCTAAATTATTTCAAGTGAAATGCTATGATTTATATGTTTTATTTTTGGCATCTATGCATAATCTAGAAATGATTTGGATCAAGTATAGAACTAGCAGTTAAGGTTACTTTTAAGAAGAAGGTATGCTTATTGACAAACCCTTGCTCTAATAGCTAGACTTGATATCATATTACTTCTAGCATTTGTATGGATATCAAATCATCTTAAATGAATTTGAAATAATGCTAAATATTTTTATGCGATATAAATGTTTTGTATTTTGAAAATCATGAATATCTTGAAAAATTTCAAATCTTGATGCATAAGCTTTCATGTTTTATTCCTGAAATAAATCATATTTTTAAAGAAGGATAACATTCAGGGGGAGCATCCAAGATTTGTTATCATATTTGATGCTTTGAATATCTTGTTGATATATCATGCTTTGCTTATATTGCTCTAGTACTCTTCTTGTTTTCAAATCTAATTCTTTGGAGGAGTTACATTCAAATGGTATCATATTCTATTGGCATCAAGATTTTTTTAAGAATTCCTAGTAACCGCTTCGGATTGGGTTAGTCACCATGGCCGTCCGGTCATAAGAGATAAGTAGGGCTTAAAGACCCTCTCTTCCCATTCAACGGGCTCTCTTATGACGTGTAGGGGTGCCGCTGTGACCTTATCCCATGAACAAGTAAGGCGAATGGATAATATACTTCAAATCATTTCTTGCATGTGCTTACATTCTTTGGTATCTTGTTCAATTTTTATCATATTCAATTGATATCATAATATTTGATTTCATGCATTGATTTTGATGAACTACTTGCTATTCTTTCCAACTTCATTCCACTTTGTATTGCCTTTCACCCTTTTTCATGATGTCAAAAAGGGGGAGAAAATTGTTAAGTATGAAAAGGGGAAGATTGGATAAACATGAAAAATCTTTTGAGAAATGAAGAAAGTGCAAAAAGGGGAGAAGAATGTAAAATGTTTTTATCTAAAGGAAAGAATTAGTAAGAAGAAGAATTTTGAAAATTTTAAATTTTCTTTTGCATATTTTAAAAAACATTTTTGAAGATTTTTTGGATCATATTTTGAGGGGGAGCTTGGTGCTTATTGTTTTGAGCTTACATGTTTATCTTATTGTTAATCTTTTAAGCTTACCCTATTCATATACTTAAAGGTTTTGTCATCATCAAAAAGGGGAGATTGTTGACTCTAGTCTTGATTTTGATGATTGACAAAATGTTTAAGTATATATGAGTACTAATTGTATTTTAAGTGTATTTCTTAGATCTTAGTACTCAACCATGTTGAATGAAGAAATGCTTGTATTTCAATTGAAAAAGTCCTTAAATTAATGAAAAATCAAATATATGGACTTTGGAATTAATGAAAGAATTTGAAGATAGTTCAGCAAAGCCGCACGGCAAAATTTCAGTGGCACGCTTCAGAGGTCGACACCAGAGGTCGACACTTATCCAGAGGTCGACACCTGAGGTCAACCCTGTCCAGAGGTCGACACCAGAGGTCGACTCATAGACTGAGAATTCAAACTGGGCAGAACTATGGTTTCTGGATTTTTGCCTAAGATAAATTGGAGGTCGACTCATGAGATCGACACTTGATCCAGAGGTCGACTCATGAGGTCGACTCATGGTATAACGGCTAGTTTTTCTGAACTTCTGATTTGATTTCTAACGGCCATAAACGGCCATATTTTTTATTCTAACGGTCTTGTGGAGTTGTTTCAGCATGAATGAGGTATTTAACCTCCACCAACTTCAAAAAAGACATGGAGACAAGGTGAAAAGATTAGAGTGAAAGTAAAAGCCTTCAGCATTCCAAGCCAAAAAGAGTGAGAAATCCAAGAGATTCCTTAGCCAAAAGCTTTCCATCTTTGAGGAATCCAACTTTCAAGAGTTTGGCATTTAGTGAGGTCAAAATTCCAAGGGAAAAAGGCTTGAAGAGTCTCCATCAAGAGCTTCAACGAATTTCTTATTGCTCAAAAGGAGTTTGTATTGTTTTTATTCATTGTATCAAATTCTATTTGTGGTAGGCTAGTTTCAAGGGAATTTGAAACTAGTGTGAGGTTTGTTGGTAAGCCAATTGATAAAACAACTATGGTTTGCTTGTAAGCCCGAAGCCAAAACAAGTGAGTGGGGTTTGTTGGTGAGCCAATTGATAAAACCAACTAGGTTCCTTGTAAGCCCGAAGCCCAAAACAAGTGAGTGAGGTTTGTTGGTGAGCCAATTGATAAACCAACTAGGGTTGCTTGTAAGCCCGAAGCCAAACAAGTATGTAAGGTTTTGACTTGTGAGCCTAGTAAAACAAGTCGGCTGTAATCTGAAGATTATAGTGAAAATTCCCAAGTGGAGCTTGGGGAGTGGATGTAGGTGCTAGGTGCACCGAACCACTATACTTCTTGTGTGTTTTGCATTGCTCTTCTTTTGCTCTTTAATTGTTGATTTATTAAATTGCTTCCGTTGCACAATTATTTGAGCACTATCACTCTTCACCTTAAAACTTGATAGCACATATATTGCTTTAATTTTTAAATACCCAATTCACCCCCCCTCTTGGGCACCATATCTGGGCAACAAGTGGTATCAGAGCTCGGTGCTCTGATTGAAATCTAACGATTTTGAGCTAAAGATTATGGTAACCCTTGTAGGTATTAGTGTTAGACCACCATTTTTCAATGGCATAAATTACATATTTTGAAAACTCGCATGCGCATCCATATTCAATCTATTAGTTATCATCTTTGGAAAACCATTATTAGTGGTCCTCATATTCCTTCCATTTTGGTTAATGGCATTTCCATTCCAAAGCTCGAAGAGGATTGGAATGAATATGACATTAAACAAATTGAACTCAATGCTAAAGCAATGAACTTGCTTTATTGTGCATTGGACTTAAATGAATTTAATAGAGTTTCTACATGCACATCAGCGAAGGAATATGGGACACACTTGAAGTTACTCATGAGGGTACTCTTCAAGTGAAGAACACTAAAATTAATTTGCTTATACATTCTTTTGAAACTTTTGAAATGATGCATTATGAATCTATATCTGATATGTTTTCAAGATTTATGACTATTATTAATGAATTAAAAAGTCTTGGCAAATCTATACTAATGCTGATTTGGTGAACAAAATTCTTAGATCCTTGCCAAAATCATGGGATCCAAAGGTGACGGCGATCCAAGAAGCTAAAGATGTAGAAACCTTACCTTTGAGGAGCTTATCGGTTCACTCATGACCTATGAGTTGAACTTATGGCAAAGGATAGTGGAAGCTGATACAGAAAAGAAAATAATAGCTCTCAAGGCCAAAAGGAAATTCAAGGCAATGATGGCAACTTGGAGCGATAGCGAAGATTCAATACGGATGATGAAGTTGCCCATCTTTGTTTCATGGCAAATGAGAAAAGGTATGTGCTAAAATAATTATGATTTTACCTTTAAAGAATCACATGATGCATCTAATGATCTTGTGCATGAATACAGATTGCTAAAAATTGAGCACAAGAAATAAAATAGGCATGTAGATTCATTTTCTCTTGACAACACCAATCTTGCAAATAAAAATGATGATTTAATGCCAAGATTGATATTTTGAAAATGAAAAGAATAATTTTTCTAAAGAAAAAGAATTTTTAGAAAATAAAATGTTATTTCAAAGATTTATGTGAAAAGTTTTTAATGTGAAAAATATTTTGATTGAGAAAAGAAGCAAAAACTCTTGAAGAACTTCAATATTCCTGCTTCTTTCAATTCTTCTTATAAATGTGGTTTCAATGCTTATCCTTCTAGAAAAGTTTGGGTTCCAAAGGAACCATAATTATAATCATAAAGGACCCAAGAAAGTTTGGGTACCAAAATGTCCACTTAATTTGTTTTGCAGGAATGTCTTGCAACCCAACATGAAAAGGAAGTTCTTGAAAGAGGTTGTACAAGACAATTTAAAGAAGTGGACAAGCTATATTTTGGACTAAATGGTAAAAGGAAGGATTATGTATTGTAAATTCTAAACATCCTTTCATAATTAAAATTGTAGATTAATTTTTATTGCATCAATTACTTTGAAAAATTATTTTAAATAGTTAATTAGAATCAAGTTTGGACTTATCATCATTGGCTATGATCATGAACTTTTTGGTGTTGATGAATTTCATGCTATCATGATTAAATCTATGATTGTAAGACCTTCACTTGATTTTGATTAATGTATTTCATGAAAAATACTTTTAAAGATGCATATTGATTTGAAAAATATTTTAATTGATTGATTTGAATCAAGCTTAGACTAATAATCATTTGTTGTGATCATGACCATTTTGATGTTGATGGATTTCAAGCTCTCATGGTCAAACTTGTGATTATTAGATCTTCACTTGATTTTGATTAATATATTTCTAAATTATTTCAAGTGAAATGCTATGATTTATGTTTTTTATTTTTGGCATCTATGCATAATCTAGAAATGATTTGGATCAAGTATAGAACTAGCAGTTAAGGGTTACTTTTAAGAAGAAGGTATGCTTATTGACAAACCCTTGCTCTAATAGCTAGACTTGATATCATATTACTTCTAGCATTTGTATGGATATCAAATCATCTTAAAATGAATTTGAAATAATGCTAAATATTTTTATGCGATATAAATGTTTTGTATTTTGAAAATCATGAATATCTTGAAAAATTTCAAATCTTGATGCATAAGCTTTCATGTTTTATTCCTGAAATAAATGCATATTTTTAAAGAAGAATAACATTCAGGGGGAGCATCCCAAGATTTGTTATCATATTTGATGCTTTGAATATCTTGTTGATATCATGCTTTGCTTATATTGCTCTAGTACTCTTCTTGTTTTCAAATCTAATTCTTTGGAGGAGTTACATTCAAATGGTATCATATTCTATTGGCATCAAAATTTTTTTTTAAGAATTCCTAGTAACCGCTTCGGATTGGGTTAGTCACCATGGCCGTCCGGTCATAGAGATAAGTAGGGCTTAAAGACCTCTCTTCCCATTCACGGGCTCTCTTATGACGTGTAGGGGTGCCGCTGTGACCTTATCCCATGAACAAGTAAGGCGAATGGATAATATACTTCAAATCATTTCTTGCATGTGCTTACATTCTTTGGTATCTTGTTCAATTTTTATCATATTCAATTGATATCATAAATATTTGATTTCATGCATTGATTTTGATGAACTACTTGCTATTTTTCAACTTCATTTCCACTTTGTATTGCCTTTCACCCTTTTTCATGATGTCAAAAGGGGGAGAAAATTGTTAAGTATGAAAAGGGGAAGATTGGATAAACATGAAAAATCTTTGAGAAATGAAAGAAAGTGCAAAAGGGGAGAAGAATGTAAAATGTTTTTATCTAAAGGAAAATTAGTAAGAAGAAGAAATTTTGAAAATTTTAAATTTTTCTTTTGCATATTTTAAAAACATTTTTGAAGATTTTTTGGATCATATTTTTGAGGGGAGCTTGGTGCTTATTGTTTTGAGCTTACATGTTTATCTTATTGTTAATCTTTTTAAGCTTACCCTATTCATATACTTAAAGGTTTTGTCATCATCAAAAAGGGGGAGATTGTTGACTCTAGTCTTGATTTTGATGATTGACAAAATGTTTAAGTATATATGAGTACTAATTGTATTTTAAGTGTATTTCTTAGATCTTAGTACTCAACCATGTTGAATGAAGAAATGCTTGTATTTCAATTGAAAAGTCCTTAATTAATGAAAATCAAATATATGGACTTTGGAATTAATATGAAAGATTTGAAGATAGTTCAGCAAAGCCGGCACGGCAAAATTTCAGTGGCACGCTTCAGAGGTCGACACCAGAGGTCGACACTTATCCAGAGGTCGACACCTGAGGTCAACACCTGTCCAGAGGTCGACACCAGAGGTCGACTCATAGCCTGAGAATTCAAACTGGGCAGAACTATGGTTTTCTGGATTTTTGCCTAAGATAAACTGGAGGTCGACTCATGAGATCGACACTTGATCCAGAGTCGACTCATGAGGTCGACTCATGGTATAACGGCTAGTTTTTCTGAACTTCTGATTTGATTTCTAACGGCCATAAACGCCCATATTTTTGATTCTAACGGTCTTGTGGAGTTGTTTCAGCATGAATGAGGTATTTAACCTCCACCAACTTCAAAAAAGACATGGACAAGGTGAAAAGGATTAGAGTGAAAGTAAAAAGCCTTCAAGCAATTCCAAGCCAAAAAGAGTGAGAAATCCAAGAGATTCCTAGCCAAAAGCTTTCCATCTTTGAGGAATCCAACTTTCAAGAGTTTGGCATTTAGTGAGGTCAAAGATTCCAAGGGAAAAGGCTTGAAGAGTCTCCATCAAGAGCTTCAACGAATTTCTTATTGCTCAAAAAGGAGTTTGTATTGTTTTTATTCATTGTATTCAATTCTATTTGTGGTAGGCTAGTTTCAAGGGAATTTGAAACTAGTGTGAGGTTTGTTGGTGAGCCAATTGATAAAACCAACTAGGGTTGCTTGTAAGCCGAAGCCAAAACAAGTGAGTGGGTTTTGTTGGTGAGCCAATTGATAAAACCAACTAGGTTTCCTTGTAAGCCCGAAGCCAAAACAGTGAGTGAGGTTTGTTGGTGAGCCAATTGATAAACCAACTAGGGTTGCTTGTAAGCCCGAAGCCAAAACAAGTATGTAAGGTTTTGACTTGTGAGCCTAGTAAAACAAGTCGGCTGTAATCTGAAGATTATAGTGAAAATTCCAGTGGAGCTTGGGGAGTGGATGTAGGTGCTAGGTGCACCGAACCACTATACTTCTTGTGTGTTTTTGCATTGCTCTTCTTTTGCTCTTTAATTGTTGATTTATTAAATTGCTTCCGTTGCACAATTATTTGAGCACTATCACTCTTCACCTTAAAACTTGATAGCACATATATTGCTTTAATTTTTTAAATACCCAATTCACCCCCCTCTTGGGCACCATATCTGGGCAACAAAAGCCCTCCACTAAACCAGAAGTTTTGAGTGGTCGGAAGATTGCTGACTTACCTTTGATGAACTAAAGAAGTATTTGGAAAGTCTTCCTTTGCTCTCAAACCTTAAGAGGGCAAAATTCTCTACTTGTACCTTTCTACTTCGAATGAAGTAGTCAGCTCAATACTTGTCTAAAAAGGAGCCGACAACCTGTAGAAGCCGATCTACTATACTAGCAAGGTGTTGCACGAAGCCGAAGTGAGATATCCTAAAGCATAAAAACTTATATATTTGCTAGTGATTGCGGCAAAATGCCTACTACCCTACTTTCAATCCCATGCCATTGTGGTCCTAATGGACCAACCCCTAAAAGCTATCCTCCGATGTCTAGATACTTCAGGAAGGATAGCCAAATGGGACATCAAGCTAGGCGAATTTGACATCGCATTCCAACCCAGATCAATGATGAAGGTACAAGTACTAGCTGACTTTCTTGTTGAATGTACATAGTGCCAACAAAATGACCAACCAAGAATCGTAGATGAGGAGGTCACCGAAAATGATTTGGGGTCCACATGGATACTTCATGTAGACAGAGCCTCCAGCTCTACTGGGTATGGAGCAGGGCTCATACTGGCCGATCCTGATAGGTAAACCATGCAGTATGCCCTTCACTTTTCCTTTCAAGCTTTAAACAACCAAGTAGAATATGAAGCCCTCTTGGCAAGACTCGAAATCACCAAAGAATTAGGGATTCGGAAGATCAAAGTCTTCTCAAATTCTCAACTAGTGGTGAACTAAGTAAAAGGTGAGTTCGAAGCTCGTAACCCTATCATGATGAAGTAATTGGAGAAAGTACAAGATCTATTATCCTGACTAGATTTCTTCGAGATAGCCCATGTGCCACGAATCAAGGATTCTCAGGCCAATGCCCTTTCTCGACTTGCAACCACTGCTTCAGACTCCCTTGGTCATACCTACATAGAGTACCTAGAAGATCCAAGCATATCGGAGAAGACTCTAGAGGTACACCAAATCGAGCACGAGCCTTGTTAGATGGACCCTAGTCTTAAGTTTCCAAATAAGGGTGTATTATCTAAAGACAAGGCCGATGCAAATAACTTCGTTGGATGGCATCCCAATATGTTATCCTGTATGTAGCCTTCTATAAAAGGTCCTTCATGTAGCCCCTACTAAAATGCTTAGGACCATCAGATGCCGACTACACCCTAAAAGAAGTGCACGAGGGTATATGTGGAGACCATCTGGGGGCCAAATCTTTAGCCTACAAAATAGAGACGGTTCCCTACTACCTCGGCCTAGGAATGTAGAGAACTTTCACAAATATTATCAATAAAGACCTTCTCTGATAGACCCAACACCATGTCCAATTGAAGGCGAGCCTGACCAGCCTACCTTATCATCAATGAAAAGCACAAGGGTGGCCTAATCAGCCTACCCTAATAGTAAATCCAATGAGTGCAAAGGCAAGCCTAACCAGCCTACCTTATCATCAATGAAAAACACAAGGGCGACCTAATCACCTACCTTAATGATAAATCCATGAGTGCAAAGGCGGGCCTCACCATCCTATCTTTCATCAATGAAAAGCATAAGGGTGGCCTAATCACCTACCCAAATGGTAAATCCATTGAGTATAAAGTCAAGCCAGACTAACCTACCTTATCATCAATGAAAAGCACAAGGTGGCCCAATTGGCCTACCATAAGGTGGGGAGACTAGGATCAGACACAGATCCCTGGATCATATGGTTTAATTAGTTATGTGTCAAAGTTTTAAAATTTTATAATCAATTAAGATCGAGTCCTGTAATAAGTTGAGGTTAGTTGATTTGTCTTAACCCTCAACCTAGTCAGTATTTTGAGTCCTGTACATCAATTATGAGTCCAATATGAGCCTAATTTTTGTATAAAAGAGGAGGTCACCCTATTTTGGAGTTCACCAGGCCACAGGAGTCAGAGGCCACTACATCAGTCCATTGGATCTTGTGTGACAACCCAGGATCCAAGATGCTTCCAGAAATCCTGATTCTTTCCAGATATCCTCCAGATGCCCAGATTCCAGTCGAGATGCCAGAGAATATTCCCAAACCAGGGCATCCATGATTTCAAAGGTTCCTCTACATCCTAGCCCAAAGAAATCAAGTCGAAGTGCCAAGCCCAAGCCAAAAAAGCAAGATTCCATGGAATATTCCTGCTACCAGGCTACCAAGCCACCCCAGCTTCCAAAGGCCCAAACCCATGCACCCAAGCCCCTTTGGGCTAGCCTCTTTCTGCCCCTAGAAGCCCAACACACCCTCCTAGGTGTCCTTGAAGTGTTGACCAAGTCCAAGAGGTGTCCTTGAGTGGAATAGTCAAAGCATGAAGGAAAAAGGAGAAGACTAGGTCAATTCCTAACCTAATGGGGATTTGTTTTTCTAACTAGCTAGGAAAGGACTTGTATTCCAATTTGGAAGAGGACTTGTAACCCAAGTATGTAACCCTAGTTAGAGGGCATGAGAACTCTGTAAATACCCCACCCCTCTCCCTCTTGTAAGAAACTTTTATTCATAATATCAAAACCCTGGTGAAATTTATTTTAGCTTGCGAGCTTGTGTTACTTTATTTTTTTGGTTCTTTTGTTTGTGTTTGTGTTTCCTTGCTGCCCTAGCATCCTTCCATGCCCTATCTCACTGCCATCCAAGCCTTCACACATCCAAGAAAGAGTGCCCTAGGCCGTCGAGCAGGGAGATCTTCAACAAGCTTCACACAGCCCAGCTTTTAATCCCTAACCTGATTCCTTCTAATTAAACCTAGTTTCCTTTCTTTTTCTTACTTGCTGTTTTGATTGACCCTTGACATTTTGTAGGATCCCCGAGGTATTTTACCTCCCCAGAGGAGGCTTTCCTTGAATCTGGAACCATCCAATCAGCCATCTAATCAAGGGAATCGAACTTCATCATCCAGACTCCAATCAGAGTGCTATGTGATCTCTTCATCGGAAGTCCTTCAAATCACTGATTGGTAACATCCTTCCCTTCTTTTAATTTCTGATTTTATGAAGATAAGCTATCCTAATCTGGGAGTTTCTCAATTCTTGGATCATAGAATTTATTATTTTGCATGAGTTTGCCTGCGATACGATGATTCTTTGCATTGCTATTCCTTATGCTAGTTCTTACTTTTATTTAGGAATTTAACTTACAAACTAAATTATAAAATCATAAAAAATTATTTTACTATTTTTCCTATATGTTTAGCAATCTTAGAGTCGTCCCGCATCACTAAAGGTAAATCCTACAAAGGTAGGCCTGACCAGCCTACCTCATCATCAATCAAAGGTACAAGAGTGGGCCTAATCAGTCTACTCTAATGGTAAATTCGATGAATACGAGTCGGGCCAAACCAGCCTACCTCACCTACATATAGCTAATAAGCTTAAAAGAGTGAACCAAATTTACTCATTGTATCAGCAAGATCAAACTCTTCAGTCTATAATAAAGACGAGATCAGTCGGAGTCAATAAGGAATCCTAAACTATCCCTTGGAAATGCTCTAAAGCTATTCATCTCCTTATTGAAAGAAGTCCGATGACTTCATAATTAGAAAATTTTTCCTTAAAGTGGTAATATTATTAGATGTCCACTTACTTTATACTTGGAAAAAATTCAAAGAACAAGAGGGCACAAGCTGGAAAAGATAAGCATTTTTTCATTCATTTCCAAAAGGGTGTACATTTACATTTCAATTTCGATTCAAAAGAAATAGAAGATGTACAAGAACTTAGTCATCCATTATTGGGATGACATCCGGGTTGACCATCGAAGGAACCTATTCTAATTGACTCGGGGCCTCTGGATTAGCTACGGCCAGAACTTGTTCTAGCTATCCCGAAACTTCTTCAGCTTCAATTAGAGGCTTAGGTTCTTCTTCAACCTCATACAGCTGAATGCTTGAAAGGTCTAAGTTTGGGTGAAGTCCAAGAACCTCCTTAATTCTATCATTGAAACCTACTTGGTAGCTGACCACCCAAGACTCAGTCAGCTCATCTTTTAACTTCAAAGACTTTTTGAAGTCTTCGATAGCCCTGATGGCTTGCTCCTTTAGAGCTTCAAATTCCTTGGTCGCTTCTTTGGCCTTTTTCTGACTCTCCTTGGTTGAATGCTCCAAGAAGTGAATCTTCTTCTTTTTTTTCTTGAGCTTTGCCTCCTGTTCGGATATCTTCAACTAAGCCTTCTTCAGCTAGCCTTCAGAGTCTGAACATCGGTAATGCTCTTGTTCAGCTTCTCCTCCATGGCTACTTTCAACTCTTCGACCACCTCCTTTTTGACTTTCATGGCCTGGAGTTCTTCTCAAAGGCCTTGACCGAGACTAGCAAACCCTGACATGCCTTCCTTTATTAGGGTTACCTCGTGAATCAGCTGTACCAAACAATAAAAGGGGAATGTTAGTCATGTTGATCACAATCACAAAGAAGTTGGTGAGGAGAATGACACTTACTCTCAGAATGTTTGGATATACCAAATCGGCCACCTGCTCGAGGTGACAATTCTTTGTTACCTCCCAATCTCTTAGGAGGGTGTGGCCTTCAATAGCTGCTTGGCCAGTTCAGGGTTCTCCAAACCCCTCCTATCCGAGAAGACCATGAAGTCCACCTCGTACTCCTTGTCAGTGGGAGTGTCTCTCCCTGACCCCCCTTCAACTTGAGGAGCCTTGCCCTTATCCTGGGAAGAGGCCCAAGCTAGTGGTACTTCAACATCAGGGATGGGATACAACCATCCCGAGGTTTGAATTGGAGTGGAGCCCCTTGGGTGGAGCTCCATCAGAGGGATGTCATCATCATCCAATGCTATCCTTGTTGGTGTACTCCTCGTGGCCTCTTTGGCTCAGGCCTTCTTCTGAACCTCCAATCTCTTTGGAGGGACCAGCACAAGCCTTTTTCGAGCAACCTGGCATAATTTACCAAAATCTAGCTTCATCTTCTAACCTGCAAATAGAAGAAACTACAAAGATCAACTAATGGAAGCACACAAGAAACAAAGTGGAACAAAGACTAACTAACAATTATACCTAAAGATGGGTACTCACTGATCTGAGCAAGATGAAGGTTACGATCTTCTAGCAATTCCCTGGCTAAAGGAACTTCAGACCCAGACAATGTATCAAAATCTACTTGGTTGGCCCTCAGAATCTTCTTGCCCACATTGGCATCCAATCGAGGTTCCCTCCACTCCATTGTAAAACCCAAAGGATGAGAGGAAAATATAAAGAAGAAGCATGGTTTCCATCTGTGGATGCACTGGGTATACCATTAATCAGTCTCTGACCAGGGCAAGGGTCGATGACCCACCACCCCTGGCCATGAAAATCCTTCTTCAGCATGAAGAAAGATGTAAATAAGGAAGTCCTAGGCTCTATGTTCATAATATCACAGAGAACTAAGAAGCCGCAGATGTTCCGAATACTATTTGGAGTCAGCTACACAGGGACCACAAGGTATAGATTAAAAATTTTAGAAAAAAAAGGATGTAAGGAAAACCAAAGACCAGTCTTTAGGTGGTCTTCATATACTGAGATGGCACCAGAAGGTGGACGATGCACCCTCTTATCGGGTTGAGGAAGTATTAATGGAAGACACTCTAGAATATGGTAATACTCCCTAAGATAAGCCAATTTAGAAAAAGATATGGAGCTCACAATGGATTCTGGGGTGGACTCGACAGTACTCTCCTAAAGGGACCTACAACACTGGAGGAACCATCTCCTTTTATACTACCCAGAACACCACCAGCGGTGGGGACTCTTAAAGCTCTAACCATGATACAAGAGAAGGAAAAAGGAGCCTCTACCTATAGAAAAAGGAGGCCAAAGAAGAAAAGGGAAGTTCGGAGTGACTAGAAGAAGGGAAAGATTTCGATAAAGATGAAGTTCCTCTCTTAGGACAAGTACCCTTTATATATAGATGACGACGATGGTTCGGATGTCTCCCACTGAAAGACAAGAAGCATTTCCGATTGCACCATATATGTGCGGGGTCGATCATGGATACAGACTACTAAGAGTCATGCCAGTCAACACGATGAGAGAAAAACCAACATGTTAGTCAAGATCCACGAGAACGCCATCAACGGCCCAGATGGAGTTCCCATGCGATCCTAGGCAATCCTGATGATGCCATGTATCCCGATCTAGGCCGAAGATGAAGAGCTTGTCGAAACACCATAATGAAATGAATCAACACGATTCTCAAACCCATGTCGTTTCTTAAGAACCAATAAGAGCTTGTCACCTATCCAAAGCATGGTGCTTAAAATAGAAAGCAGTTATTACAATTAGCCAAATCAGAAATTCACCATCATTGGCTATCTTTTCTTTCATAAAAAATGACAAAGTATTAATACTCCCATTTTTCAAAGCAATAAATTGCCTTGAAATTGGAGTGGGGGGCAACTGTTATGAAAATCCGGCTCAAAGAAGTAATTGCCCATTCGAAGATTCAATTGATCCTACCCGGATCAGTCGACCAAATGGATTGACAAATGATACTCCTGAACTCCGATGGGAGAAAGGATCGATGCTATGCTTCGGCTAGTAATAACACATAACTTGAGATTGGCCTTCAGCAAAAAGCCGATCCACAATACAATACATGCTCCGAAGCAAGTGGCTTCAAAGTAAATGGATGATTTATAGTTGGCCCGCTCTAAAGAGGATAGCTCCAAAGTAAATAGCTGATCCACAATATATACTCCAAAGCAAACGACTTTGAAGTAAATGGCTGATCTACAACCAACACAATGACTATCGACCAACTTCGAAGAGAATGGCTGATCTACTTCGACTTAAAACCATCAAGAATGGACTTGGTTTTTATAACTAACCAATCATATAACTGACAGCCTTGGCTTTAGTAAGACTAAAGTAACTAACCCACAATAGTAACTACAGTTAGTTGAAGGAGAGTTACATTGACTAACTTCTCTAACAGAAATCAAGAAGGCTTAACTACTTTTAGTTATAGCAATGCCTATAAAAAGCGGTAAGAGGGGATCTCCAAGTTAAGCAATGCAGGCAACTATGAGCCAGTCTAAGACTAGTTGATGCCAATTTGACTCTTCTCTTTTATCATCTCTCATTTTTTGAACTCTCCATTCTATGGCTTGATCCCCACTGACTTAAGCATTGAAGTGTCCCCCACCGAAAAAATTTCGGCCAGGGGTTTATTTTGCAAGAGCCCAAGGAGGTGAAACGATGAACCAGGCAATCCATCCGACCTACAAGGATCGGCATCAATAATAATTAATTGATATTAATTAATGTAATAAACTTATATAATTTAAATATGAAAATTTTCCTTCCTCTTTGGCCACTTTAATTAATTTAAAATAATATTTATATAATATTTAAATTAATCATAAATTAGGATAAACTAAAAAATAATAAAAAAATATTCTGTTATATATGCAAATCCTGATATTAAATATTAAAAATAAAAAATATTAAAATTTAAAATATTATTATATAATAATATATTATTTGAATAGATTACTTATATTGTAATTAATTATAATTAATTTTAAAAGTTGAATTTGTTTGACATTGCAATAATCTTTTTTTATTCTCTAAAATATACATAAATTAAAAAATCCCATCTCATCCATGAACATAAAATTAATTGCTAAAAAGATTTAATATATTAAATGATTAAAGAAATTTAGATGATGTAAATTTCAAATTAATTATGATTCAAGTTAATTATAGCAAATACAAAAATTCATAATAAAATTTCATAAATGTAATGCATAAATAAATAAAAAATAAAGATCCTAAGTCCTATAGGGTGACCGTCTCCTGCATGTAGGCTACTTCCAACAGAGCATTGGCTCCACTTCACTCAGTCCCTGATGCTTTATCACATGCTCTATATTAGTGAATGCCTACTATGTAGATACCTGTTATGTCGATCCATCGTCTATATACTCTCCTCCATGTACTGGGTAATCTTGATGCATCATGTAGTCTGGTGCAGTAGTATAGTCAAAATGTGCAGTAGCATCCTCAATAAATATGAACTATCTCATGTCCTCATAAAGATAATTGGCTACAAACATGTACGGAGTAAACTCTGACATCAGATATGCAGAAGTATTGTATCATCGAGTACCTCATCTATACTAAGCTAGAGAAGGTTCTCTCGATGATGATGCGTACAGAAAAGGCAAAGGAGTCTCATCCTCTTTGTCGATGTCTTGAGCAAATGCTCCTAACTAGATATGTGCATACTTGCCAACAACATGAAGGATGAAATGATATATCCCTGAATGAACTATGAGGCTTTCGATATGGAACCTGGCTGAGCAAGATGATGTATCATCATGATGCCCCTACTTTGAAATTTACAAGCATTTAATGAGTTATATAAAATAAAATAAGTATCTCTTAATAATGTTAAATACTAAACAAAATTTTCATCAGGTAATCATGCATTGCACCATCATAAATGATGAATCATCGAGTAATGCCACAATACCACTATAGATATAGATTGTGATAATCCATGGTATCATCGATGGGAGCACCATCTATAATGTAATCTCGATGGCTCTCCCATAACTGAATAGATGTGTTGACCTCTGGAATGATTTTGATGATAACCAAACATTGGAGCATGTATTTATTTACTAACTATATTTCAAGTGTTCTCAAAGTTTTTGTAGGATGATTTCATTGAACAACCATACTTCCTACAACATGGTAGTATGTTAAGTCTAGTTTTTGTTAAAAGTTCATGTAAAGAAGAGCCCCCTAGAAAAATCAATTATTTACTCTCATAAGAGGGCTGCTTCTATGTACTTCTAAGTTTAATTATCTCGAGTTCAATCTTTGATGGAGTTGGAAAGGCTTTGAATTGTTCGGAAGCCATTGGAAGAAAGTCTGGACAAGTTTGACAAGCATTGCACTAGAGCTAACTCAAAAAAGGAGAGCTGACTCGAAGTCTAGCATGGCACACTATTTTCTGGCATGCAGACATTCGAGCCAACTCGAGTCAGAAGAGTCGACTCGAGCAGAGTTCAATTTTGAGGTTCTAAGAATTCGAACCGACTCAAGGAGATCTAAGCTGACTCATCCAGAGTGTAGTTTTCTCAAACAGACATCCGAGCCGACTTGAGTATTGAAGAGCCGACTCGTCCAGAGTTCTGAAAATCTCAATTCAAAAGAATTAGCCAGGAGAGCTGACTCGAAGAAGAAGAGCCAACTCAACCAGAGTATTATTTTGACCTACATGAGGATCCAAGCTGACTTGAGCTATCCGAGCTGACTCAAGTGACTGTTTTAGGTTAGTAACGGCTAGTTCCATAACTCTTATTTTGAATCCAAAACGGTCTCCAATGGCTATATTTTGAATCCCAATGATCTATAATAGTTATAACCATCTAGAATTAGTTAAAAGAAATATATTTAAGGGATTTGAATCACTTTTGGTGAGAGAGATGAAAAGTTAACGTGAGATTAAAGAGTTTTCATTGAACATTCAAGAGTATATACACTAGAGAGCATTCAAAGCAAGCACTCAAGACTTCACCAACTCTTATCTATATCTTGAGGCATATATTAAAGAAGTTAAGAAGCCTTGAAGAGGATTCAAAGTGCTATCAAAAGGGCTTCTTAAGTGCTACAACTGCAACCATCCAACAACTTCAGTTTGTCATATTATTGCTTTTTTCTTTAACTCATCTTTTGAGTTATCCCAGGTATAGCAAGGGGCAATAACTTGAAGTTTGATAGATTATTGGTGAGCCTCAAAAACCAAGTGTAGTGGGTTGTTAGTGATCTTGTTTAAAACTAACTTTGTATTGGGTTTTTTGTTAGCCCGGGATAAAACCAAGTTTGGGTTTTGGATTGTGAGCCCATGAAATCAATCTGGCTAAATTCCATGGATGAATATAGTAGAAATTCCAAGTGGTATCTTGGATAGTGGACATAGAAGCTGGGTTGCTCCGAACCACTATAAATCTCTTGGTGTTTGTGTTTTGAATTTTTGTGTTGTGCTTTTACTTCTACTGCTAACTCATTTAATCATTTCACTCACCACACTCTGATTTCAAAAGAGCACATACTTGAAGAAATTTTTTAAATACCCAATTCACCTCCCCTCTTGGGTAAGCTACTTGGGCAACAACTAATATCAGAGTGATGTCTCTGAACTTATTTGGAGTAAAGATTGATGGCTAATCCCATGAGTACCTCCTTGGTTGAGGGCCAATCTACCAATAGACCACCACTCTTCACTGGCACTAATTATGGCTGTTGGAAGGCTAGAATGAAAATATACATACAAGCTATTGATTTTCAATTATGAAAGATAATTCTAAAGGGACCTCATATCCCACGAAAAAAGTTAATGGCGTAGATGTCCCAATACCTGAAGAGGAATGGGATGTTCATGACATGAAAATGGGTGAGTTAAATACCAAAGCCATGAATGTTTTATATTGTGCTTTGGATGCAAGCGAGTTTAATCGAATTTTTACTTGCCTATCTACAAAAAAAAATTTGGATAAACTCGAGGTTACCCATGAAGAAACTTTATAAGTGAAAACTTCTAAGATTAATCTTCTTGTACATAATTATGAATTATTTAAAATGGAGCCAAATAAAACTATTTCTATCAAGTTCTCCAGATTTATAGATATTATTAATGATCTTAAGAGTCTTGGTAGGATATATTCAAATGCTCACCTTGTCCAAAAGATTTTGAGATCTTTACTAGATAAATGGGATCCAAAAGTTACTACCATCCAAGAAGCTAAAGATCTCAACACACTGCAGCTAGATGAACTACTAGGTTCCCTGATTACTCATGAGCTGACCATGCAGCATAGGAATGAAGATTTTCTAAAAAAGAAAAAGATAATAGCATTCAAAGCTGCATCAAAATTGAAGAAACAAGAAGAGGAATCTGAAGAAGAATGCCCCTCCTCCGAAGATGACTTAGAAGATGAAGACATAGCACTGGTCATGAGGAGATTTAGAAAGTTTATGGGCAAGAAAAAGGGAAGATACTTCAAAGAATTTCATAAAAAGGTGAATACAGCAAGGACAAAGAAAAGGAGAAAGAAAAAGAAAAAGAACAATAGCCCATCTGCTATGAATGTAAAAAACCTAGGCACTTTAGATTTGATTGTCCGAATCTGAAGAAAACTTTTAAGAAGAAGAAAAGAAGGCTATGTTTGCTATGTGGAGCGACAATGAGGAGTCAACTTCAACTGAAGAAGAAGAGACTACAAAAACTACAAACTTACGTCTAATGGGTCTCGAAGATGAGGTAAGACCTCCTGAACCTCAAGATAAATTTACTTTTGATGAGATGAATTCTGCATTTCATGATTTACTATCCGAATATAAAAAGGCAGGACTCAAAATCAAAAGTTTGAAAAATAGCAATGACATTTTGATAAAAGAAAAGGAAGAGATTTCAAAAAGAATAAACTTTTGCAAAAAAATTTGAATGGCTTTTCCAAGAAATTTAAAGTATTACAAAATGAGAAAAATGACTGTCTTGAGAAAAACCATGCTTTACATGAAGAAAATATTGCTTTACACAAAGAGGTTGAAAAACTCAAGCCTTTGGTTGAAAAATTAACATTAAGTTCTAACAAGCTTGAGTTGATTTTGAAAGATCAAAGAGTATCTGGAAATAAAGCTGAAATTGGTTATAATTCTTAGAATACAAATGGTATTTCAGCTACAAATTTATTCCTTCAAAATCTTATGTTCCAAAATTTTCAGCACCTAAACTTTATGCACCAAAGTTTACAAATCAAAGGTCATTTATATCAAATGTTTCTACATCTAGATTTAGAGCTTCAACTTTTGTAAGTTTGCAAAATTCAAAAGTTATTTGTTATGCATGCAAAGGGGTTGGACAAAAACATTTTAATGCAATATTAATAGAGATGTTAAAAGTAAAATTAGAAAGATTTGGGTTCCCAAGGGAACCACCTCCACTAACCTACAAGGACCCAAGAAGACTTGGGTACCTAAAAGAAGTCCATGATTATTTTGTAGGAATGTCTTATAGCCAAGAATTCAAGCAAAAGATGGTATCTAGATGTGGCTGCTCAATGCATATTATGGGTGACAAAGCTCAATTCATCACCCTAGAATTGAAAGATGGAGGAATGGTCACTTTTGCTGATAATGGTAAGGAGAAGATCATTGGAATTGGAAAGATCAGAATTACCCCTTCTACATTCATTGAAAATGTATTGCTAGTTGACAAATTGAAGCACAATTTATTAAGTATTAGTCAATTATGTGATAGAGGCTTCAAGGTTGTCTTTGAATCATCTATGTGTATAGTAACCAATTCACTTAATTCTAGCACCAAGCTCATTGGTCATAGACTTAGAAATATATATGTGATAAATTTGAATGATCTAGCCATGTTTAGTACTACAAGTCTAGTGGCAATGAATGCTAAAACCAAGGAGTCTAGTTTACTTTGGCATAGGATATTAGGTCATGCTAGCATGCATACTATTGCCAAATTAATTTCCAAAGATCTAGTTAGAGGTTTGCCTAAATTCAAAGTTAATTATGAACATATTTGTGATGTTTGTCAGCTAAGTAAACAAACTAGGGAGAGTTTTAAATCAAAAAATATGGTTTCAACTTCTAGACCTCTTGAGCTACTTCACATGGACTTATTTGGACCAACCAAGATTGTAAGCCTTGGTGGTATGAAATATAGACTTGTGATTATAGATAATTTTTCTAGATTTACTTGGATTTTATTTATTTCACATAAAGATGAAGCTTTCAAAGTTTTTCAAAAAATTTATAAGAAAGTTTCAAATCAAAAAGGTCATTCTCTGATTTCAATTAGAAGTGATCATGGCATAGAATTTGAAAATCAATATTTTGATAATTACTGCATTGAGCACGGCATTGATCACAACTTCTTCGCTCCTAGAACACCACAACAAAATGGTGTTGTAGAGAGAAAGAATAGGACTTTGAAAGAAATGGCCCGAACAATGTTATGTGAAGGCAATCTTCCATGGTACTTTTGGACAGAAGCGGTGAACACTGCTAGCTACATCTTAAATCATGTTTTGATAAGACTGATTTTGAAGAAAACCCCCTATGAACTTTAGAATGGTAAGAAACCAAACATTAACTGCTTTCATGTTTTTGGTTGTAAATGCTTTGTATTAAATAATGAAAAGGATAACCTAGGAAAATTTGATGCTAAATCTGATGAAGCAATCTTTCTTGGTTATTCAATCAATAGCAGAGCATATAGAGTGTTTAATAAAAAAACTTTAACAGTTAAAGAATCTATTCATATTACCTTTAATGAAGCTAACCCCTCACCTTCTAGAAAAGAAGAGTGTGTAAACAATGATGTAGGTACACTTGACAAAGAAATGGAAGATATGAGCCCAAAAGACAAACCAACTCAAGAAGGAAAAGAAATAGTAAGTAAAGATCATGGTGATCTTCTAAAGAAATGAGGTATGTGACTTCACATCTTAAAGATTTAATTATTGGTGATCCCTTTCAAGGTATTAGGACTAGATCTTCACTTAGAGATACACATGACTATCTAGCCTTTCTCTCACAAGTAGAACCACATAGTATAGAAGAGGTTGAAAATGATCCTAATTGGATGATGGACATGCATGAAGAACTTAACCAATTTGAAAGAAATAATATATGGACCTTAGTAAATAGACCCTCAGACCATCCTATCATAGGAACCAAATGGACATATAGAAATAAATTAGATGAAAAAGGAAATGTAATTAGAAATAAAGCAAGATTAGTGGCGAAAGGATATAATCAAGAAGAATGAATAGATTTTGATGAGACCTATGCACCCGTAGCAAGACTAGAAGCCATTAGACTATTGCTTGCATTTGCTTGCTATATGAATTTCAAACTATTTCAAATGGATGTAAAAAGTATATTTTTGAATGGTTTTATATCTGAAGAAGTTTTTGTTGAACAACCACCAGGTTTCGAAAGTCATACTTTTCCAAATCATGTTTTCAAATTCAATAAAGCATTATATTGATTGAAACAAGCACCTAGAGCCTGGTATGATAGATTAAGTAAATTCTTACTTGAAAATAATTTTGTTAGAGGCAATGTAGATACAACTTTATTTATTGAAAAAAAATAATGATATGTTAGTTGTGCAGATTTATGTTGATGACATTATTTTTGGTGCAACTAATGAGATCCTTTGCAAAGAATTTGCTGAGTTAATGCAGGGTGAATTTGAGATGAGCTTGATGGGTGAATTAACTTACTTCCTTGGACTCCAAATTAAGCAAACAAGAGAAGAAATTTTTATCAACTAAGTAAAGTACATCAAGAAAATTATTAAGAAGTTTGGTATGGAGTCATCCAAAGAAATGAGCATACCCATGAGCCCTACATGCAGATTAGATAAAGATGAAGATGGAAACAACATTGATCAAAAGCTTTATCGAGGTATGATCGGATCACTGTTGTACTTAACTTCTAGTATGCAGATATCATGTTCAGTATATGCATATGTGCTAGATTTCAATCATATCCTAAAGAATCATACATAATTGCTATTAAAAGAATCTTAAAATATATTAAAGGAAAAGTAATCTTTGTCTATGGTATTCTAAGAAATCTTCGTTAAATTTAATTAGCTTTTCTGATGCAAATTATGGTGGATGTGAAATTGATAGAAAGAGCACTAGTGGCACTTGCCAGTTTCTAGGGTTGAACTTAACTTCATGGCACTGTAAGAAACAAAACTCCGTAGCACTATCTACTGCTAAGACAGAGTATGTGGCTGTAGGGAGTTGTGTACAAGTGTTATAGATTAAGAACAACTAAAAGACTTTAATGTTACATAAACTAAAATTTCTATCAAATGTGATAACACAAGTGCTATTAATCTTACAACGAAACCAATTCAGCATTCAAGAACTAAGCACATTAAAATTAGACATTACTTTATTAAAGATCATGTACAAAATGATGATATTAAACTTGAATTCATTCCAACCGAAAACCAACTTGCTGACATCTTTACTAAGCCACTTAATAAAGAAAGATTTGAGATGATTAGAAGTGAATTAGGTTTGTGTGATCCTTTTTAGAAACTTTGACTAAATTTCTTCTAAAACTAAGGAAAATTATCTAGAATACCTCCAATATCAATTTAAGAACAATAACCACCTTATCTAGTGTGCAACTATCCTTAGAAATCTTTTTGCTAGCTTTTTAGAGCCTTTTCGAGCATTTTTGCTCGAGCCAAGTCGAGCAGACAAGGCTCTGGCTGAGTCGACTCGATTATCGAGTTTGGGCTTTTTATATATAATCCGTAGGTCTGAGCTAGGGTTTGTTTTCGCTAGTGAACCTTGACCAAAACCCCAAAAAACTCTTCCGAACCTAAGAGACCTCTCCTCCCTTCCTATTTTCCTCATATTTCTACTTCCTTCCCTATTTGATTTTCGTGATGGCTCCCAAAAGTGCAGTGAGGAAGCGCTCTCGTGCAGTCGACTCGAGTGCCCATAGGGAAAGAAGAAGTAAGAGAAGAGCAGAGGAAGAGTCTGAAGAAATGGAAGAAGTAGAAGCACCTTCTCCACCAAGGCAAGTTGTATCTATGGCCAATCGGCCAGTCACAAGTGGAAGAAAGATTGTTTTCACATTTTTGAAGGATTGGGTCTAAGAATTGGAGATTGGATCAAAAAATAAGGTTGGACCTTCTTTTGTTCTTTAGATACCCCAACCTATCCTTATTTAGTAAGAACTTTTTTTGAAAATCTTATCCTTGGTGAATACCATATTGAGTCAATTATGAAAGAGGTAAAAATGATTATGGATGAAGAGAAGCTGAGTAACATTCTACAAATGCCCATGATGGTAAAAATCATTTAGTATCAAAGAATAATCAGAGAGCACTGAGATTGGTTCTGGAGAGATCAGATGTGGATACTATCAAGAATATTCAAGCTAATATGCTCTCACTAGAAATGGGTTGCTTCACAACATCATCAGTTAAATCATTCTACCTAGGACTGGTCACTTTGATTGGGTGAGCGAACAGAATCTAGTTTTCATGAGGCATTTGATTGAGGGGGAGGCCTTCAATTTGCCCTATATTATAATTGTACAGATGAGAGAGGCAGTGAGGAAGGTAAAGGCATGCCTACCCTATGGCATAGTCTTTACGTTGCTATTTCAGGATGCTGGGATTGACCTCACAGGTGAGGATGGTAGACCCCTTCACCACACAGACACCTATTCGGCAAAATCCTTTCAAAGGATGGGATACCATCTAGTAGAAGGAATTTGGTCGAAAAGGATATCTGGTTAGAGGGTTGCTAGTTCTTCTGAGGATGATGATGAGGATGAGGAGCAGACTGAGCATCCAGCTGGTGACATTGATGCTACTGCAGCCGGAGATGATGGTACTCATGCTGATTTTGATGAGTAAGGTCAGACACAGAGAATGCCTGACAGTCCCAGGACACCTCCTGGACCTTTTACTGGCCTACTCCCGGACCTTCGATTATAGCATCATCAGCTTCACAGGCCTTTATAGCCTAGCAGTTTAGACATCTTTCAGAGTCCCTGATGAGCTTCATTAGTTCGATGATTGGCGAGCTATGCCAGACAGTCGACACTGGTCTAAGGACATTAGGGCACAACTAGGGCAGTTGACCACCAGGGTCGAAGTTGTGGAGAGCAGACCGCATTAGCAAGAGGATATCCATTCTATTATCAGAGAGCTACATGCAGATTTTGGCAATTGAGGGGAGCTGCAGACAGCTTCAGGGCACAGCAGGCTGTGGAGATACAAGGCATGCAGAGAGGACTGGAAGGTCTTAAGGATGAGCTTCGAGCTATTTGGTTACATCTACACAAGCTTACATCCACTGCTAAGGCTTCTTTAGCTCAGACCTCTAGGGAGCCACCAGCACACCCACCATCACCACCAGCTCAGCCACCACCTTTCATACCTCCCGGATTGTTTGATCCAGACCCTATTTCTTTTATACCACTTACTGACCCTTATATGCCTTCTGAAGTTAAAGTAGAACCTACACCATCTAAGGCCAAACCAAAATCTAGGGGTAAACAAAAAACTAAGACACCTAAAGCCCCTACTAGAATAAGATTTAGAGACCTTAGATTTAAACCCTTAAAGACTAAGACTTCAAATACTGTAGTAGATGTAGGTTCCTCCTCTAGTGAGGAAGAACACTCGATTGTATCTTTGAGATTGTATCTTTTAATCTTTTGAATGTATTGCCTTTTGATGTAATGAACTATCTTTCAAAAGTAATGAAATGTCTTCTTTTCTGAATCATTATGTACATTATGATGATTGTCTTATTCCTACATCTTATTACTTTATTGAATGATCTCAATGTTTAACCTAATAAGCGGGAGAGAAACTTCACCTAAGTTTTATGAAGAATTTCAACATGAAAAATTCTATGAGAAAGTGAAATTATCTTAAACAATATTATCATTATTCTTACTCTTTTAAAAACAATATGCCTTTTGAAAACCTTTTTGATTAATGACAAAAAGCGGGAGTGTTTGATATGCATGGAAATGGATTGATGTACATGAAAATAAATTTGCATAATGGGTATGAATTTTGCTCAAATTTGTTTACTCTAGCACTTTTATTGCATCATATCTCGCTGTAGTACTCAAATTTGATCATATCTTAACAAATCTTGATTCATCCAAATCTCTAATTGCTAATATAATAGCTCGATACATTCTTAACACCTTTGATGCTTTTTATAATAACTTTGATACAATCCAGATATTATAGATTTGATATTTGTTTAAAACATCTCTGATATTCACTGATACATAAGCTCTGGTACATTTTGTGCTTTTGCTCTGATACATTCTATCTTGGTATATCTCTAAGCTCTGACATCTTTCTTGAGTTTAATTCATGATAGGCAAAAGTAGCTTTTGATCTAAAATTAACTCTAATACATATTGGATCTAATTCAAAAGTCTTGATACTTTGTTGATAAGCCTTGATACTTTCAATATATTAGTGATACTTGTTGATATATGTGAATACATCTCAATATAATAGTCATATATAAGTTACTTTGATACATTTATTGAAATCTATAAAGTTTTTCCATGCCCGATGTTTTGTCATCATCAAAAAGGAAGAGATTGTTGACCCCTGGAATGATTTTGATGATAACCAAACATTAGAGCATGTATTTGTTTACTAACTATATTTCAAGTGTTCTTAAAGTTTTTGTAGGATGATTTCTTTGAACCTACTTCCTACAACATGGTAGTATGTTAAGTCTATTTTTGTTAAAAGTTCATGTAAAGAAGAGCCCCCTAGAAAAATCAATTATTTACTCTTGTAAGAGGGCTGCTTCTATGTACTTCTAAGTTTAATTTTCTCGAGTTCAATCTTTGATGGAGTTGGAAAGGCTTTGAATTGTTTAGAAGCCATTGGAAGAAAGTCTGGACAAGTTTCACAAGCTTTGGACTAGAGCCGACTCAAAGAAGGAGAGCCGACTCGAAGTCTAACATGGCACACAATTTTCTAGCACGCAGACATTTGAGCCGACTCGAGTCAGAAGAGTCGACTTGGGCAGAGTTCAATTCTGAGGTTCTGAGAATTCGAGCCAACTCAAGGGGATCCAAGTCGACTCGTCTAGAGTGCAGTTTTCTCAGATAGACATTTGAGCCAACTTGAGTATTGAAGAGCCGACTCATCCAAAGTTCTGAAAATCTCAATTCTGAAGAACCAGCCAGGCGAGCCGACTCGAAGGAGAAGAGCCGACTCAACCAGAGTGTTATTTTGACCTACCTGAGGATCCAAGCTGACTCGAGCTATCCGAGCCAACTTGAGTGACTGTTTCAGGTTAGTAACGGCTAGATCCAAAACTCTTATTTTGAATCCAAAATGGTCTCCAATGGCTATATTTCAAATCCCAATGGTCTACAATAGCTACAACCATCTGAAATTAGTTAAAGGGAATATATTTAAGGGATTTGAATCACTTTTGGAGAGAGAGATGAGAAGTTAATGTGAGATTAAAGAGTTTTCATTGAACATTCAAGAGTACCATTAGAGAGCATTCAAAATAAGCACTCAAGACATCACCAACTTGATGGGAGTTCTCCCAGAGTGCCGGGGATCATGCAGCATGCAGAATTGACTTTCAAAATAAAATTTCATAGCATGATACCCTAACATGTATAACATGTATAGAAAACCATAATTCCCAGGAACCCCTTGGGCAATAACAACTAATGAACCATCAAATAAAGTCAAGAAAAATACATGGATCACTGAAATCCAACTTTTTCCATAAGGCTCACAAGCGCAAGCCCTCCAATGGTGATCCACATGAAACTCAGACCAAGGAAGAACTCCTTCAAGTTGCATGGAGAAGTGGAACACTTTCAGCAGCCTTTGGTTATTGACCACCATAAGACACCCTATCCTACTGAAGGGCACTCAAAACACTATCCTAAATCACTGTAGGATCTAGGACTACCCTCCTCTAGGACCCTACAGGTTTATGTCCTAAAACCAAGCCTTGTCTTAGTGTAGAAGAACTTGTCTTAAAAGACAAGTCTTGTCCTAAAACAAGGAGGGAGGGAGAAAGTAGAAGAACACTCTGACTCTCGGGAAAATAAAACACTCAGACTCTCAGAAGATCGAAGTCAGTCTTTCTCATTTCACTGTACCCCTATTTATAATCTCAGATGGGGCATGAAATGCATCCCAAGAAAACTAATCAGATATGAAACAACATATCTGATAAGACTCTTTAGGAATGGAGAGTCATATCTGTGTTCTTTAACTTACCAGATCAATCCCGAGCGTGCCATGTGTCAAATACAAGTTTTTGAGATAGGAAGACGCCTCTTCTAATCCAAAGTAATGCGAGGCTTGAAGAGTTTCAGAAGCAGAAGGACTCTGCCCTCTATTGTGCGTGCATATATGAAGAGGCGCGACTCTTCATGTGCGTTCCACCTTTCACACCTCTTCAAGCCATCCCTTTAAACTTTAAACTGGCTATTAGACTTCTTAAGACCATGGGGATAAAATGAAGAGATGCCTTTCTGATGAAACTCTTAGAGTCTTATCTGCAGAAGGACACTTAGTCCTTCTGCACGCCACTTATTCTCCCGGGTGTGCCAAAGGGCGCCAATAGTCTTCCCTTTCTATTTAGTCTGTCCAAAGCATCAAATTGACTTGGTCAAACATATGCAATATGGGTATCATTAGAAAGGGAATCAAATAGGCTTTCTGACCATATCTTTTATTTTTAGATCAGAGGTCTATAGGTCCTTCTGTGTCCTTTTGAAGTTAAGGTATCATTTAGGTACCAAGAGTCCCATGCCATTGGGACTCTTCATATATAGCACCTAAAATGCCCTTAAATCCAAATTAAAATAAAATTAAGCTCTGATTTGGCTATCCCCACTTAGGACACAACCTAATTTAGGTTTTTCATAATTAGGTTAGCCCAATTACCAAGCAACCGGACCAATTGGGTTAGGAATTAGGTTAGCCTACATATGCTAGTATGCAATCTGGCTAACCAATTAGGATCCTATGACCCTAATTAAATCATGAATGACTTCCTTGGCCAAGTCTTTATTATGTGTGACCCATTATGTTCCATATCTAGCTAGCAGTAGATTTAGGTTTGAGCCAATTCGATCTGATTTAACCCGATTGACCTAATTAGGTCAAATTGGCTCACCTAATTATCCAATTCGAATCACACATCGAATTGACCCATGAAACCAAACCAATTGGTTCATGAAAATCTATAAGACAAGATTGATGTCTAGCAACATGTCATGCCTACCCGGAAGATGAAGAATTTGGTAGAAAATACCAAAATACCCTTTAGTAGTAAGTTACCGTGCAATTCAATCTTTTGATCTCCCATTATCCCGATTAAGTGATAGGTATGGATAGATGTCAGACCCTAACACTTCATCATATCGAATCTCAGCTCGATCATGAGAACCTAACTGATGACTGATTAGATTCAACTAATCTCATCCTGCTTTGAACAAATGCTCCTTGAGTCACTCATCGAAGAGATTACATGGGATAACAATTCCTCTTACTAGGAATGATCGATTCCTTGTTGGTCCACTCACATCTTTTGTACACCTTCCACCATACCCAGAATACCCTGTACATGTCATAATGGCATGAATGAGTATGAACCAAAATATGGCTTAGTGTGCACAAGGAACCATGGTGATCTCAGGTCTAAAGATCACATGCACAACTTCTACTCTGGGATCTATCTTTTGACAAGTAGTAAGACTTCTATAAGATAATCCCAATATGGATTAGTCCAGTGTACTCATGCCCTGATGAGCACCCTTATCATAGTATTAGTGTCTCTACACAAGTGGTTGTGAGATCAACCACCCTCATCAACTGAGCATACATAGGATAAGCTAGTCTTTCCGGATTCATTGATCCCCGAATCGATGGTGCAACAACTAGGAACATTCTAGATTAGGATTTATAGAAAATTAGGTCTCACTGTTATGAATTCCATCATAACCTAATTCCATTGCCTTACTCTATGGGATTCATCATAATCAATAAAAACATGACACAACAGTATATGATGAATCAAATGCCTTTATTAATATGAAAGTATGTCATACATGAGCTGGAAGTTTACAAAAAGGCCCTCATAATGATTGGCTCTTAGGGAACTTTTCTATCAAACTCTCATTTGCACTGAAGCCAATTTCCCTTGTATTTTATGCCCATACAATCTAAGTGACGATCTAACTACTGCTTGGCTAAAGCTTTAGTGAATAGGCAATATTGTTCTTCCTGTCAACACATTCAATGATGACATCTTGTCTTTTAATAATCTCTTGAACGAGGTGGAATCATCTTAGAATGTGCTTGGACTTGTGATGAGACCTTGGTTCCTTAGCTTGTGCAACAGCCCCAGTGTTTTCACAGTATAATGGCACTGGCTGTTGTACATCAGGAACCACGCCTAATTCCATGATGAATTTCTTCATCCAGACAGCTTTCTTTGTGGCTTCATAAGTAGCTTTGTACTCTGCCTCAGTGACTGAGTCAGCTACTGTTGGCTGCTTTATACTTTTCCAACTCACTGCACCACCATTCAGGGTGAAGACATATCCCAATATGGATTTGCTATCATCTGGATCTGATTGAAAACTAGAATCTGTATATCCTTCTAGTTTCAACTTAGATCCTCCATATACTAGAAAAATATCTTTAGTCCTTCTCAGGTACTTAAGAATATTTTTCACAGCTCTCCAATGATCCTCTCCTAGATCTGCCTGAAACCTGCTTACTATGCCCAAGGTATATGCAACATCAGGTCTGGTACATAACATGGTATATATTATCGATCCTACAACTGAAGCATAAGAAATCATAGCCATCCACTCTCTATCTTCTGATGTCTTAGGAGACATTTTCTTAGAGAGATGTATGCCTTGACTTATAGATAAGTAACCTTTCTTACTTCCATCTATGTTGAATCTCTTCAACACTAAGTCAATGTACCTGGATTGGGATAAGCCTAGCATCCTTTTGGATCTATCTCTATAGATCCTTATACCCAGTATATAGGATGCTTCTCCCAAATCCTTTATGGAAAATTTTGATGATAGCCAAGTTTTAACCGACTATAACATTGGGATATCATTCCCAATGATCAGTATGTCATCCACATATAAAACCAAGAAAACAAGTGCACTCCCACTTGTCTTCTTGTACACACATGGTTCATCTATATTTTTGATAAAACCAAATCCTTTAATTTTTTCATCAAAACGGATGTTCCAACTCCTCGATGCTTGCTAAAGTCCATAAATGGACCTCTTTAATTTGCATACCTGGTTTGGTCTCCCACTTGAGACAAAACCTTCTGGCTGTGACATGTAGACTTCTTCCTCAAGGTTTTCATTGAGGAAAGCAGTCTTTACATCCATTTGCCATATCTCATAGTCATGGTATGCTGCTATTGCAAGCAATATCCGAATGGACTTGAGCATGGCTACTGGAGAAAAAGTTTCATCATAATCTATACCATGTTTTTGTATGTATCCTTTTGCTACCAGTTTAGCCTTGTAGGTCTCAACTTGACTATCTGTTCCAATCTTCTTCTCGAAGACCCATTTACACCCTATTGGATTAATTCCTTCAGGTGGATCTACCAAAGTCCAAACCTGATTGGAATACATGGAGTCCATTTTAGATTTCATGGCACCAAGCCATTTATCTAAGTCTTTACTCTCGATAGCTTCTGAATAGGTCACAGGATCATCATCCTGTATGATACTGGCTCCATTGTCATCTCCGATGACAAAGCCATATCTGAGAGGTGCTCCCTGCACCCTCTCCAACCTTCAGAGAGGAGGTATGTATTGTGGTTGTTCTTGATTTATAAGAACCTCTGGTCGAGGAACTTCACTTGAAGGCTCATTGGTTTATTGGTTCTGTTCTTCATATAACTCAAGTGAAGAACCACTACATTTTTCTTGGATAAACTCTTGTTCCAAGAATGTAGCATGCCTACAGATAATTATCTTTTGTTCAGTAGCATTATGAAGAGGTATCCCATACCTACTTTTGGGTAACCAACAAATCTACACTTATCAGTTATAGTACTTAACTTATGTCCAAAGTTATTCTTGACATAAGCATGGCAACCCCAAATCTTCAAGTACTTAAGACTTGGTCTTTTTCCATTCCATAACTCATATGAAGTGCTACTTATTGACTTAGATGGAACCCTGTTTAATATATGTGCTGCAGTCTCCAAGGCATGTCCCCAAAAGGAAATAGGAAGATCTGTGAAGCTCATCAGGGACCTCACCATGTCCAATAAGGTGCGATTTCTCCTTTCTGCCACTCCATTTAACTGGGGTGTATAAGGAGGGGTCCATTCAAAAATAATGCCTTTATCTTTTAGATGGTTTAGTAACTCACTAGATAAGTATTCTCCTCCTTGATCAGACCGAAGAGCTTTAATACTAAGTCCAGTTTGTTTTTCAACCATACTCTGATATTCTTTAAACTTATCAAAGGCTTCGAATTTGTGTTTTAAAAGATACACATGATCGTACCTTGATAAATCATCAATAAAAGTGATGAAATAAGAATATCCTCCTCTAACCTGAGTTGACATAGGTCCACATACATCAGTATGCACTAGACCTAATAATTTAGTTGCCCTTTCTCCATGTCCAGTGAATGGAGACTTGGTCATTTTTTCTTTGAGACAAGATTCACAAGTTCCTAATGATTGGAAATCATTAGAGTCAAAGTAATTATCTTTGACCAACTTGTTTATTCTTGACTCACTGATATGACCCAATCGGCAGTGCCAGAGATATATGACATTGCCATTATCTCTTTTTCTCTTCTTATTATTAATAAGAAAAATATTATCATTGAGTTATAAAGTTGGAAGACCTTTTACAAAAGATCCATGTCCAAATATTTTATTATTATAAAGAATAGAGCAGCCACTACTCTTTACACTTATTTCAAATCCCTTTTGTAATAACAAGGGTATAGAAATAATATTTCTAGTAATATCTGGTACATAAAAGCATTCTTCTAACTTTATTATATCACCCGAAGGTAATAAAAGAAGATAGGTACCCACAGCTTCAGCATGTATGGCTTCACCACTTGCCCCATGTAGCTTAAAGTCACCCTTCTTCAATCTTCTAATTCTGTGAAGTCCCTACAATGAATTGCATATATGAGATCCACATGCGGTATCCAATACCCATGAATTAGAATTGGAAGCACTCAATGATAAATTAGTTTGTATCATATACAAACCTTTAGATGCTCCACTTGCATCTTGCTTCACACTTGCAAGGTAAACCTTGCAGTTCTTCTTCCAAAGCCGAGTCTTGCCATAATGGAAACAGGCTCCATTAGCCTTCTTAGCTTTCTTGTTCTTCTTTTGGATGCTTTTCCTAGGGTTGAATTTTCTCTTCATACCTTTCTTCATTGCCTCCTTTCTATCAACAAGAAGTATGTGAGCATTTTCTCCTTTAGAGTGGCTTTCAGCTGTCTTAAGCATGTCAAGTAGCTCTAGCAATGAAATGTTTAGTTTGTTCATATGGTAGTTGAGAACAAACTAAGAGAAGGAATCTAGGAGTGATTGCAGGATCAAGTCCTGATTGAGTTCACCATCCATGATAAACCCTAATTGACCCAATCGAGTGATCAAGTCAATCATTTTCAGCACATGGGTTTGCATAGGTGAACCCTCACTCATCCGAGCATGAAACAACTGCTTCGATATCTCATATCGAGCAGCCCTACTTTGCTCTCCATATAGCTTCTTTAAATTGATCAATATGGACTGAGGTTCCATACCTTCATGTTGCCTCTAGAGCTCGTTGTCATTGAGGCTAACATGATGCATCTGACAGTTGTACTGTCATTTTGCCACATCCTGTATATGGCAATATCCTCCTCTGATGCATCCTCTCTGATCAACACTGGATCCAGAGAATCAAGTATATATGAAAGCTTCTCCTGAGTTAATACAATTCTCAGGTTCCTCAACCAGTCCACATAATTTGGACCGGTTAACTTGTTAGCATCCAAGATGCCCTTTAGTGATAAGTTTGAAGCCATTATTTAAATTTCCTACATTTAATTAAAGAACAATATTAGCAGACCACTTAATTATGACATTCATAATTAGATAAGGACTTTATATCTAATTATGTCTCCCACTATTTTCTTCAAATACCATAACCCTCAACTATGGTAAGCGAGAAACCTTCCTGATTTCCTTAGTGGGGTTGAGATCCTTATTCCTCATGAGTGCCTTGTGTGTACGCAATAAACACACATGAGTTCAAAGGTAGGACAACCTTTCCAATTGCAACCTGTGCAATTCTCAACAATTATCTTTGCCTCTAGGACACTTATGGCCTCGTGTGTACACAACAAACCATAATGTCTTAGTTTAGTCAGACCCTTCATTTTTATATAGCCATGATTAAATAATGTTGCCCTTGTGTGTACACAACAAAGCAACATATCCAAACATTCTATAAAGCACTAAGTGCACCAAGACAAATCTTATATCAATTCCTGGAGTAGGCCTTGTGTGTACACAACAAACCTACTATAGTTTTGACAGAAATTTGGCTTAGCATGAAGGAAGGCAAATTATAATATACTTAACCAATTACCATTACCAAATTAAGATTTAGATATGACCAAATTGGCCAGGTAAGTAAGAGGTGTGAGGGGGTCCCCCCATTGCTTTCCTTAGACACCAATTAGATTGGCCAGGTTAGACAATGGAACCAATTAAAAACCTCATTCCCTTTACCTTCCCAGAACCACTTACCTAGATACCAATTGGCTGATCAAACCTTAACCAGTTTTGCATCTTGACAATGTTTTATACTATGACTAAATATGCTTTTTGATGAGGGCTTTGATGGTCTCAAAACACATTCTAAAACTATCATGATAATAGTGTTTATTACTGCAAGTATAAACATAAACATGATATCCAAGTTTATAACAAATATAAACCCAATGCATATCACTCTAGCATATGCATTAAAATTCATGTCATCAAGCATATTACCCTAATATGCATAGCATTATATTGACATAATATCATACATATGAACATGGTCGAGTCGACTCAATAAGGTTCGGGTCGGCTCAGTAGTGGAATTTAATCAAACTCTAAAAAAATTCATAATTGGAATGCCACAAGGATGGATCTGATACCACTTATGGGAATTCTCCCAGGGTGCCAGGGATCATGCAGCATGCGAAATTGACTTTCAAAATAAAATTTCATAGCATGATACCCTAACATGTATAATATGTATAAAAAATAATAATTCCTAGGAACCCCTTGGGCAATAACAACTAATAAATCATCAAATAAAGTCAAGAAAAATACCTGGATCATTGAAATCCAGCTTTTTCTACAAGGCTCATAAGAGCAAGCCCTCCAACAGTGATCCACACAAAACTCGAACCAAGGAAGAACTCCTTCAAGTTGCTTGGAGAAGTGGAACTCTTTCAGCATCCTTTGGTCTATTGACCACTATAAGACACCCTGTCCTGCTGAAGGGTACTCAAGACACTATCCTAAACTACTATAGGATCTAGGACTACCCTCCTCTAGGACCCTACAAGCTTATGTCCTAAAACCAAGCCTTGTCCTAGTGTATAAGAACTTGTCTTAACAAGACAAGTCTTGTCCTAAAACAAGGAGGGAGGGAGAAAGTGGAAGAACACTCTGACTCTCAGGAAAATAAAACACTCAGACTCTCAGAAGATCGAAGTCAATCTTTCTCATTTCACCATACCCCTATTTATAATCTCAGATGGGGTGTGAAATGCATCCTGAAAATACTTATCAGATATGAAACAACATATCTGATAAGACTCTTCGGGAATGGAGAGTCATATATGTGTTCTTTCACTTACCAGATCAGTCCCCATCGTGCCATGTGTCAAATACCGATTTCTGAGATAGGGAGATGCCTCTTCTAATTTGAAGTAGCATGAGGCTTGAAGAGTTTCAAAGGTAGAAGGACTCTGCCCTCTGTTGTGCACGTGCATATGAAGAGGCGCGACTCTTCATGTGCACGCCACCTTTCACACCTCTTCAAGCCATCCCTTTAAACTTTAAACCAGCTATTAGAATTCTTAAGACCATGGGGATAAAATGAAGAGATGCCTTCCTGATGAAACTCTTAGAGTCTCACCTGCAGAAGGACTCTTAGTCCTTCTACGCGCCACTTATTCTCCCGGGTGCGCCAAAGAGTGCCAATAGTCTTTCCCTTTCCATTTAGTCCACCCAAAGCATCAAATTGACTTGGTCAAACATATGCAATATGGGTGTCATTGGAAAGGGCATCGAATAAGATTTCTGATCATATCTTTTATTTTCAGATCAGAGGTCTGTAGGCTTTTCTGTGCCCTCTTGAAGTTAAGATATCATTTAGGTACCAAGAGTCCCATGCCATTGGGACTCTTCATATATGGCACCTAAAATGCCCTTAAGTCCAACTTAAAATCAGATTAAGCTTTGATTTGGCTATCCCCACTTAGGACTCAACCTAATGTAGGTTTTTCATAATTAGGTTAGCCCAATTAGCAAGCAACCGGACCCAATCCAATTGGGTTAGGAATTAGGTTAGCCTACATATGCTAGTATGCAATCTGGCTAACCAATTAAGATCCTATGACCCTAATTAAATCATGAATGACTTCCTTGGCCAAGTCTCTATTGTGTGTGACTCATTGGGTTTCACATCTAGCCAGCAGTAGGTTTAGGTTTGAGCCAATTCGATCCGATCGAACCCGATTGACCTAATTAGGTCAAATTGGCTCACCTAATTGTCCAATTCGAATCACACATTGAATAGACTCATGAAACCAAACCAATTGGTTCATGAAAACCTACAAGATAAGATTGATGTCTAGCAACGTGTCATGCTTACCTAGAAGATGAGGAATTTGATGGAAAATACCAAAATATCCTTCAGTAGTAAGTTACTGTGCAATTCAATCTTTCGATCTCCCATTATCCTAATTAAGTAATAGGTATGGATAGATGTCAAACCCTAACACTTCATCATATCGAATCTTAGCTCGATCATAAGGACTCAGCTGATGACTGATTAGATTCCACTAATCTCATCCTACTTTGATTAAAGGCTCCTTGAGTCACTCATCGAAGAGATTACATGGGATAATAATTTCTCTTACTAGGAATGATCGATTTTTTGTTGGTCCACTCACATCCTTCGTACACCTTCCACCATACCCAGAACATCCCATACATGTCACAATGGCATGAATGAGTATGAACCAAAATATGGCTTAGTATGCATAAGGAACCATGGTGACCTCAGGTTTAAAGATCACATGCACAACTTCTACTCTAGAATCTATCTTTTGACAAGTAGTAAGACTTCCATAAGATAATCAAGGTGTGGATCGGTCTAGTGTACTCATATCCTGATGAGCACCCTTATCCTAATATTAGTGTCTCTACACAAGTGGTTGTGAGATCAACCACCCTCATAAACTAAGCATACATAGGATAAGCTAGTCTTTTCGGATTCATTGATCCCCGAATCGATGGTTCAACGACTAGGAACATTCTAGATTAGGGTTTACAAAAAATTAGGTCTTACTATTATGAATTCCATCATAACCCTAATTCCATTGTCCTACTCTATAAGGTTCATCATAATCAATAAAAACATGACACAGCAGTATATGATGAATCAAATGCCTTTATTAATATAAAAGTATATCATACATGAACTAGAAGTTTACAAAAAGGCCCTCATAATGATTGGCTCTTAAGGCACTTTTCTATCACAACTCTTATCTATATCTTAAGGCATTTAATGAAGAAGTTAAGAAGCCTTGAAGAGGATTCAAAGTGCAATCAAAAGGGCTTCTTAAGTGCAGTAATTGCAACCATCCGATAACTTCGGTTTGTCATATTGTTGCTTTTTTCTTTAACTCATCTTTTGAGTTGTCCCAAGTATAGCAAGGGGCTATAACTTGGAGTTTGATAGGTTGCTGGTGAGCCTCAAAAACCAAGTGTAGTGGGTTGTTAGTGATCCCATTCAAAAATAACTTTGTATTAGGATTTTGGTCAGCCTGGGATAAAACCAAGTTTGGGTTTTGGATTATGAGCCCGTGAAAATAATCCGGCTGTATTCCATGGATGAATATAATGGAAATCCCAAGTGGTATCTTGGATAGTAGATGTAGGAGCTGGGTTGCTCCGAACCATTATAAATCTCTTGGTGTTTGTGTTGTGAATTTCTATGTTGTGCTTTTACTTTACTGTTAACTCATTTAATCACTTCACTCACTACACTCTGATTTCAAAAGAGCACATGAAGAGATTTTTAAATACACAATTCACCCCCCCTCTTGGGTAAGCCACCTGGGCAACATGATGCTGATGAGTGATGGACCAGTCCTAATGACTTGTCCACTGAGATCGATATGGTGCAGTGTAGTATCTATATCACACTACTCTAGTACGATCTATCGGATCCCAAACTACCGTAACACTCTATCAACAAAGTGCCACTCTACGATATAAAAATATATAAGTGGCACTCGAGTACACTATATATCCTGACTATACAGGTAGTAATCTGGTAGCTATACAAGAATGTCAAAAGTATATGGCTACCATATCACCTATTTATAAAGAATGTGAAGTGTAATATATTAAACAAAAAAATATAAAAAAATATTAATCCTTAATAAAAATATAGCTATAGTCATCACCTGCTCTGGTCTCAGGTGATCGAGTAAATATTGATATGAAGAGATAACATGTGTAGGTACCTCTATGACTAAAAAATAATCTCTCCATCTACACATTAAATGGATTAAATGAGTTACATAACTTAGTAAATATTGTTAGTCCTAAAATGTGATATAATTTAATACTCACTGCATCCCTAATGGACCCTGTAGTAAACCAGCTCCACCATCTCTAAACTACCATATGATCTAGAGCCTGCTGAAGTAATCTATGGGGTGCCAAGATCGAAAATCTATCCCGCGCCCATAACTGTAGTAGTAATAAAAGTCCAGCTATATCATTAGCATCTCTCTTGCTTATCCTGCTAACTATCTATATAACCATGCAAGTCCTGCACTATGCTAACTATAATGTCCAGCAGTCTTAAAATCCTCTGATAGAGGTAGAAATATTTGATGCATTAGACTTCTATACTTATTTATGAACAAACACCCACCCATTAGCTACGAAATATTTGCTCTAGCATAGTCCTGTATTGCTATCTCGTTAGCATCAAAGGCTAACTCATGGAACTGATCTGTTAGCCAGACCATGCTCAATCATGATCTTTGGAGTCTACGCTATGGTGGGATAACCCCTAATAAATCATGACAAACCTGACTCCAGTCTACCTGTGTAATCTTGTCATCGGTAAACTATCAACTAGCAAACCTAATTGAATGGCAATATCCTAAAGGGTGATGGTGCACTCTCCATGTGATAGATGAAATGTATGATCTCTGGATGCCAATCTCCATAAGCACCGTAATCAAATGTCAGTCCAAACAAATATATCCTACATGAGCAATCCTATAAAATTCTGCATGGTGCAAGTAAGGTAGTATGTGCCTATCGAGCAATATCGACCTATGCATAACTAGCTCTCTATGTCAACACGGTAATATAATAGTTTCCTACCGATCCAATGCTAAACATGATCGACCTATGTATTCATACTCTTTTGTCTTTAGCTAGTTTCAAGGGAATTTGAAACTAGAGTGAGGTTTGTTGGTGAGCCAATTGATAAAACCAACTAGGGTTGCTTGTAAGCCCGAAGCCAAAACAAGTGAGTGAGGTTTGTTGGTGAGCCAATTGATAAAACCAACTAGGGTTGCTTGTAAGCCCGAAGCCAAAACAAGTGAGTGAGGTTTGTTGGTGAGCCAATTGATAAAACCAACTAGGGTTGCTTGTTAGCCCGAAGCCAAAACAAGTGTGTAAGGTTTTGACTTGTGAGCCTGGTAAAACAAGTCGGCTGTAATCTAAAGATTATAGTGGAAATTCCCAAGTGGAACTTGGAGAGTGGATGTAGGTGCTGGGTGCACCGAACCACTATATTTCTTGTGTGTTTGCATTGGTTTGCTCTTTAACTTCTTTAGCTCGTTAATTGTCATTTTATTTCGTTGCTTCCGTTGCACAATTATTAAAGCACTATCACTCTTCACCTTAAAACCTGATAGCACATATATATTGCCTTAAATTTTTTAAATACCCAATTCACCCCCCCCTCTTGGGCACCATATCTGGGCAACAAGAATCAACCCCAAGTATCAGCTAACTCTTTATAGCAGATATACATGTATGGAGATCAATATATCATGAGATCTCAAAATAATCATGCTATTTAATAGCTCTCAGCATCCATTGATATCTTGACTCTCTATTCTTATATTTTACAAGCCATAGATTTGGCTTAGACTTAATAACCTTGAATTCGTGATGTCTTTCAATATAATGCTTTACTTTAATCTGTAATTATGCCTTATCTATAAAATGAAGTCCTTTACGTAACTCTTCTTCTCTTTGCCATATAACATATTACATATTATTCTTGTAATGAGGAATATATGGACACATTTGCAGTAGTCTAATCAACCTGAGTAAATATTTTAGAAGGAGCTTCAAATACGGTATAATTTAAAATAGAGGTGTCGGTAGACTTTCTACAGGTTGTGATATACCATCTTCATTAGGTTCATCATCCACATCATCTTTACTTTCTGCATCATTTTTATAAAAAAGTTGTGTCACGCCTCAAACCCAATACCCAGGTCGGCCACGCGACTGGTCGTATGAACCCTAGAAATGCCCTAGAGATTATGCAAGACCTTTTAAAATTCTATTATGACTTTAATTCCCCGGAATACTATTAACCACAATCTACAAGAGAAAACCCAATGTTAAGAAAATAATACCACTTGTATAATTACAAATTTGATCATTCTGCAATCATCCGATCAGTATTACAAACTCTCTATATTATCATCCTTTTTCTCGTGAATCTAATCTATCATCAAGCTCGAATATCCTGAGAACTCTAAGAAGAAAAGAAAGTACGAGTGTGAGTTTTACAGTCCAGTAAGAATTCCTACACATTCACACTAGTATAATACAACATAATTCAAAATAACAATAAATAATATCAAATAAAACATAAATCTTAAAATCTCATGTCAAGTAATCAAGATAACTCAATATCGATAAATACAAAGACATGCATCAAGTAACACCAATTATTCATCTCACTCAAAAATGAAGTACCATATATGTCATTAAGTAAAATCACTCTTTTTACTTAATTATAGTTTTACCTCTTATTATTCACATGTCATTAACATGATTCGAATCAACCACTGTTATCTTTTAGAATTTTGGACTAATCATAGTCATGCTCCAGCCCATGACTGGCAATCTCGAGATCAACCATATACTATCTGCCCGTGGCTAGGCTAACCCATGTACTATCCGTCCATGACTTGACTATTCTATAAATTCAGCCTAGCTCAACTATCCCATGTACTATCCATTCATGACTGGCTATTCTACGTATTATCCACCTATGAGTTAGCTATTCCATGTACTATTCTCGTGGCTTAGCTATCCCATGTACTATCCACCCGTGGCTGGCTATTTCACATATTATCTACCCATCGCTCAACGATTCTCTAATTAACATAGCTAGTCAGAACACCCCTTCTTCTTGATTATTACTTTATCATATTATAAACATGTTGTCAAATCATATTCTTTTCAAGATTTACATTAACCGGTATCATAATCCAAATTATTCAAAAATATTTATATTTGATACAAATATATTATACAAAACTATGAATAATCATACCGGTAATTTGTATAATGAATACATACCATAAGAAATAGAAATCATACCACACAAAAGTAATCATTCATGACAATGATCGTATCCAAGGATTAAATCATTAAAGGTATATATATATATATATATAAATTGGTGATCATGTCCAGAAATCTTTACATTTTTTGTAATAGATTTAGCATTCTCAATATCAGTCTGCACTCGAATCATCGACCTAGATATTATGGAAACTCATTCAACACCCTCCTATCCAGAAAATTATTCTCGTACAATAATAATTTTATTTTTAATATGAATAACTTTATGGCACAATAACTATAAATCCAAAACTTCCTACCCAGACTCCATCCGCTGATACTCTAACTTCACAGCTTTTCTAGGAGAGAATCTCTTAGATCCCTTTTTTCAATATTTATTTATTTAACTTGTTCCTTTTCTCTCTCTCCACTTTCTCTCACCTCTTCTCTCTTATCCTTCTCTCTCCTTCTTCTCTCTCTTCTTTCTCTCTCTTCTTCCTCTCTCCTCTCTCTCCTCTGCTTCTCTCTCCTCTTTCTCTTTTCTTTCTCTTTCCTCTTCTCCTCCTCTTCTCTCCCCTCTTTCTCTCTCTTCTTTCTCTCTTCCCTCTTTTTCTTTTTATTTTCTTTTTTCTTTTTTCTGATGGGGACATCAATAATAAGAATATATACTTTGATTAACTAACTTTGTTTTTTAAACTATAGTTAATAAAATCTTGAGCCATGAAACAAACTCCAAATTTTCTTGAAGCATACTCATGAGTCAACACATGGAAGAAGATAATTTTTCATGAGTTGACTCAAGCTCAAAGCATGATGGAAAGCCATCTCTTCAAAGCCCAATTCAAGCCATTCAAGCCAAGACTTGAAGTCAAAATTTTTACATGGGGGGACACCTCATCAACAAACCTTACGGGAGAAGAAATTACACTACATCAAGACTTTTATGGGAAACATAAAGATACCTTCCAACAAGTGACATGTGGGGTGCCACCTCTAATGACACCTAGGCCTCCACATCAGCATTTGACAACCACATGAAGACCTTCTAGAATGCCACATGTCAAGTAGTTGTAACATTCTACCAATAATTTATTTTTAGTTAAAACCACTTACCTAAAAATTGTTGGAGCCAACTAAGCCATCCTTATCCCCTCCTCTCTACCCTTGGACAAAATTCCTAGCATTGGAGCCTATAAATAGGGTTCCTAGGCTTTTATTGTATTCATTTTATGCTATGATTTAAATTAATGAAAGGATTGTTTCCTTGTGTTCTAATTTTCTTGAGTTTTTGTTTGGAGTAAAAGTTTTCTAGCTAGTTTGAGTGTGTGGATCCTTATCCAAGGAGAGAATGAGAGTTTTCTAAGTTTGAGTTTGAGAGTGAAGAGTGCTTTTGCAAGGAGTAAAGGATGGGATGCCCATTGATGGATCTATGATCAAGCTCCAAGTCCCAAGCCGCCGGCCACTTTCTTCTTCTTCCTTTTTTTGTTTCCATTCCAACTCCAATTCTTCTTCCATGTCTAATCCCAAATTTTTTTGTAGGTTCTCTCAGGTTCCTAGGTCAATGATGAAGGTCTCCATGCCATGGATCAAGGCCAAGGTGAGTCTCAAAGTAGAGAGTGCCAATCTTGATTTCTAGGTCTCAATCCTTGAGTGATGAGAGCTCCTTCTTCCACCAAATAATTAGCTATCAGTGTTGGTAGGAAAACTTTTCCTAAGCTTCATTAGATCTGATCATTTGAAGGTTAACTTGCCCTAGTGGTGATGGTTTTCTTGCCATGAAGACCCTAATCCTTATTTTGAACTAGATCTACATTGCGGGACTTAAAATTAGATGAACTAGTCTTCTTATGAAAATTCTTTTTCCTCACCTTTTCCTTTTCCCTTTCCTTTTCTTTTCTTCTTCTCCTTTTCTTTTCTTTTCTTTTCTCCTTCCTTCTTTCTTCTCCTACTTGGCCTAACAAGGAAGCCCCCCCTCTGTTTCCTCTCTCAATCCCCCATCCCGCACCTTAAATGAATGCCTCAAAGGAGCTTATCTACCCTCTACCCCTCCCTCCTCTCACAGTTTTCTCAATGGCACACAGCCCTACCGTGAGACCTTCTGGATCCTCATCACCATCATCATAGTCGTGGTGGTTGTCTTCTTCCTCATCACCTCCCTTAGCTCCCCTACCTCTTGATTTGTGATCATCATCGATGTCTGGAGCTCCAGGACACGGATCCATGCCTTCGATTTAATAGCAAGCATGGAATGACCCTATCAGTCGATTGGGGATCGACGGCCATGATGAGGGTCACCCTGGGGCTGTCATCTTTCTCCAGAGACTTGGAATGAAAGGGGCATCACTAGCAAAGTTGTTAGAGTTTGCAAAGGGGAGGGTGGCATGATGGGGGATGGGATTAGGGGAGGGCCATCGATGAGCTAAGAAATCACCGACTATTAGGGTACCACTAGGTTTTTTCTATTTTTTTTTTCTAAGGCGGTGGTGAAGGCATCGAGATCTATGCTGCTCGATGTCCCCGTCATGGCAGATGATGCTACTACTGCAGCGATAGTAGTGGCGCTCTAGAGGAGGATGGTCGGGACTGTGCTACATGATGGCGCAACCTCCAATCCCAGTCCAACATCCATTGGCAATGGCGGCATCGGGGAAGGAGAAGGAGAAGACTCCCATCAAGAGTTTTCTTCTAGGTTTTTTTTTGCCATGCTAAGTATTACATTCTCTCCTCTTAAAATAATTTCATTCTCGAAATTAGCTTGCTTGAGTTTTAAACCGTGAAAGTAACCAATCCTCATGTCATTCTCAAACTCTCAATTAGTCTACCTCTTAGGATACTTGTTTCCAAAGTCATAACAAAATTACATAACATCTAAAACTTGATCCTTCCTATTCATAATACATACTAAATTTTCTTGAGCTCTTCCAAAATAGTACTAACCTTTTGATGTTAATGTAATTAAATATCCTTAATTAATTATTCAAGAAAATCATGATTGCCTAGACTTTAGAAACACCCTAATCCTAATATCATTCTCCAGTTTCTAGATAATCCTTCTCTTAGAATGCCTTCTTCATAAGATCCTAACATAACAAAATTATATCATATCTAAATTTTGCCCCTTACGATCTATAATACATATTAAATTCTCTCAATCTCTTTTAAATGAACCTTAACACCTCAACCTTGAATTAAAATACATAATTTTTCTATCCTGAAATTTATTTCTCTTGATTAACTCCATGTCATAATTAACCTGGTTCTATGCTATTAACACCAACAAAAGAAACTTTGAGCATTAAATATTCTTTAGAATCTACAACCTTCATTCTCTTAACTTTTTCTATGATTTTATAATTAGACTTTTACTTCAGAAAAATTTTAAGCCTCTTCAAATAATGAGATCACAATATCACAACTAAAAATAGCTTTATCAAAGTATTTCAAATCCAAAAAGGATCATCATGTATTTTTTTTCTAATTTTGGAGGTGTCCAAAAATTTTTCTTAGAGTCCTCTATACTAGGAGAACCTATTGATGAAAATTACACAGCAACACATATAGACTAGTCTAAGAATCAATAAAATCTTTTTACCTAAATTCAAATCAATTCTTCCATTGTAACACTTTTAAAGTTAGAGTTAACATTCTTAATTAGTTTTAGAATAACTTAAACCACTATGCTTCTGTTGTGCACTCTGTTGTAATCTACCTAACTTTCTAGGTTCATGAATTAAATCTTCCTAAAAATTTACGTATATTGGTACCGAAGAGATCCAAAGCTACTAAAGCAAAGCTTTTGAGTCTCTTCATCTTATCCCTATCTTAGGCATATCATAACAAGATTTTTCTTGATCCACTTTCTATATTTAAAATATTTGCATAAATCTTACCATCCTTTTAAGATATCAATAATTTTAGTCCAAGTCTAAAGAATCATGCTTTCCATGATAGTTCAGTTAGACAATATAGATCAACTTTTTTCTTGGAAGGTTAACATTAACTCTAACAAAGTAAATGACTTTAAGTCAATGCTCTTATGTATATATTCAATCATGTTATTGCTTATAGAACTATCTTATTGCAATTCTTAGCATCAGTTAACAAATAATCTAAAACATTGTCCCTTATAAGCTAAACCCATATAAACTTCCAAAATCAATTTCTCTATTTAATGTAATTTCAATAGCATGATAATCTAGATCTTCTTATAGATATTAATTTGATTTGGTGTTTAACATACCTAATAATCCTCAACAAATATAGGGTAGATCTAGTAATCCAATCCAAAACTGCTAACATAAGCTATCAAGATTCTATCAAAATATATATACCATGTCAACATAATATAATCTAATCCACCAATAGAGAGTTACAAAGCTATACATCATCCCAAATATATTTATCCTTACATTATTTCAATCATAATCCATATACATATTCATCAAAAAAATATACTTTCTAATATCATTGACTCTTTCATAATCTATACCTTAAATTTCTTCTTACAATGGTTTCAAAATTTATAATCCAATAATTAACAACAAAACTGGCATGTTATCATGATCTGCATCCCTATCAAGTTTAGGATTCCAAAATCATTCAACTACTAATTAAACATACATATTCAGTATGACCCATTAACATAACATACTATACTTTAAGGCCAGTACTTTTGATGCTTGGGTCAAACCCATTTATCAAAGGCAAAGACATCCTATCCAACTCTTTAATATCCATCATATGCTTACTTATCATAATCAAATAGATAAATCATCCAGTCCTTTACATTCATCCTAGATCAATATCACTACTTATATTACAAAAAAAAATCATGTTTCTCTTTGTACTAATCATATGCCAGATCTTATGCATAATACCTAAAAATTAGAAATCCAAGTTTCGAATCCATTCTTGTAACTTTTATCATGTCATGACTAATTATAATACTAAGTTCAAATACCTCTTAAGCTACAATCCATAATGATCCTAATCTAAATTTCAATATTATTCAAATCATATCCTAATCACTTATGTTACAGTCCTAAGTGATCATAACCTAGACTTCGATATTACTCATATCATACCTAAATCACTTATGTCATTGTTCCAAGTAATCATAACCTAGGCTTTGATACCACTCTATCATGCCCCAAACCCAGTACGCGGGTCAGCCACATGACTGGCTGCATGAACCCTAGAAATGTCTTAGAGATCATGCAAGGTCTTTAAAAATTTCATTACGACTTCAATTTCCTAGAATACTACTGATCACAATCTACAAGAGAAAATCCAATGTTAAGAAAATAATACCACTTGTATAATTATAAAATTGATCATTCTACAATCATCCGATTAGAATTACAAATTCTTTATATTATCACCCTTTTTTTGGTGAATCTAATCCACCATCAAGCTTGAATATCTTGAGAACTCTGAGAAGGAAAGGAAGTAGGGGATGTGAGCCTTATAGCCCAATAAGATCCCCTACACATTCATACCAATATAATATAATATAATTCAAAATAATAATAAATAGTATCAAATAGAACTTAAATCTTAAAATCTCATATTAAGTAATCAAGATAACTCAATATCGATAAATGCAAAGACATGCATCAAGTAATATCAATTATCCATCTCATCAAAAAATAAAGTACCATATATGTTATTGAGTAAAATCATTCATTTTTCTTAATTATAGTTTCATCTCTTATTATTCACATCTCATTAACATGATCTGGATCAACCATTATTATCTTTTAAAATTTTGGACTAATCACGATCACGCTCCAGCCCGTGATTGGCAATCTCAAGATTGACCATGTACTATCCACTTGTGGCCAGGCTAACCCTCGTACTATTCATCCATGGCTCGGCTATTCCATGTATTATTAGTCCATGGCTCAGCTGTCCCTCGTACTATCCACCTGTGGTCAGTTATTCCATGTATTATCCGCCCGTGGCTTGGCTATTCCACGTATTAAGCCCATGGCTCAGATGTCCCACGTACTATCCATTCATGACTGGCTATTCTATATATTATTCGCTCATGGCTTAGTGATTCTCTATTTAACATGGCTAGTCCAAACATCCCTTCTTCTTGATTATTACTTTATCAAATCACAAGCATGTTGTTAAATCATGTTCTTTTCAATATTTATATTAACCAGTATCACAAGCCAAATCATTCAAAAATAATCATGTTTGATATAAATATATTATACGAAACTATGAATAATCATATCAGTAATTTGTATAATGAATATATACCATGAAAAACTGAAATCATACCATACATAAATATTCATTCATGTCAATGATCATATCCAAGGATCAAATCATGCAATGTAAAAATATATATATAAACTGGTAATCATGTCCAGAAATCCTTATCTTTACTAGTGATAAATTTAACATTCTCGATATCAATATATACCCGAATCTTCGACCTAGGTGCTACGGAAACTCGTTCAATACACACCTATCCAGAAAATTATTCTTCTACAATAATAATTTTACTTTTAATATGAGTAACATTATGGTGCAATAACTATAACTCCAAAACTTCCAACCCGAACTCCATCCACTAATACTCTAACTTCACAACTTTCCAAGGAGAGAAACTCTTAGATCCCCTTTTTCCAATATTTATTTTTTTAACTTGCTTCTTTTATCTCCTTTTCCTCTTCTTTCTACTCTCTCTCCTTTTTCTCTCCCCTCTTTCTCTCTCTTCTTTCTCTCTCCTATTCTTCTCTCTCTTCTTTCTCTCTCTTCTTTTTCTCTCCTCTTCTCTTCCCTCTTTCTCTCTCTTCTTTATCTCTCCACTTCTCCTTCTCTTCTTTCCCCTCTTTCTCTCTCTTCCCCCTTTTCGTTTTTTCTTTATTTTTCTTCTTTTTCTTTTTCTTTTCTTTTTCCTTTTCTTCTCTTTTCTTTTCTTTTCTTTTCTTTTCTTTTCTTTCTTTTTCCTTTTCTTTTATTTTTCACTTTCCTTTTCTTTTCTTCCTTTTCTTTTTTTCTTTTCTTTCCCTTTCTCCTTCTTCTCCTACTTGGTAGAACAAGGGAAACCCCCTTTCTATTTCCTCTCTTGATCCCCCATCCCCTGCCTCAAATGAATACCCTAAAGGAGCTCATCCACCTTCTACTGCTCCCTCCTCTCGCTGATCTTCCCCATGGCCCACCGCCACCACCATGGGACCTTCTGGATCCTCATCACCATCTTCGTAGCTATGGTGGTTGTCTTCTTCCTCATCATCGCCTCCCTTAGCTCCCCTGCCTCTTAATTCAGGATCGTCGTCGATGCTGGGAGCTTCAGGACATCGATTCATGCCTTCAGTTCAATAGCGAGTGTGTGAAAGAATAATGCCCTAAAATCCAATCTTTACAAGGGCATTTCTATGATCTTGCAACTCATGTATGATATTATTTATCAATAAAAGGCATCTGCTGATTCATCTACTACTGTATCTTATATAAGATTATGATAAATCCCATAGGTTAGGGCAACAAAATTAGGGTTATGATGGAGATCATAATAGTGAGACCTAAGTTCCTATAAACCCTGATCTAAAATGTCCCTAGTCATTGGAATAATGATTTGGGGATCGATATTTTTGGAAAGACTAGCACATCCTACATATGCTCGAAGGGAGGGTGGTTGGTCTCACAGCCACTTATATAGGGACACTGTTGGCTTTGGCCCTTGATTTTGATGAATAACAAAATGTTGAGTATATGTTATCGACTAATATTTCAATTGAAGTTGTGAATCCTAGGTCGCAGGTACATCAAATTCTTCACACAAAAGTATCAAAGTCATTCACATCAAAGCGAGATGAATTCCAAAGTTTAAGAGGTCTTCTCACCTTGGAATGCCATGAAAATGATCACTTTGGCCCTTATGAAAAAAAAACTGAAAGTTTATTGGACAAAATTTAAGAATTTTGGAGTTTGGTATACTTTTTGGAAATTGTACGGACCAAGTATCGACCTAAGTATCGACTCATGAAGCAAGTGTCGACACCTCTAAAGATTGGCACACAGAGTTTTAGCTGGCATGCCAAGTATTGACTCAAGTGTTGACCTAAGTGTCGACTCACAGGTCAACTCACAGATCGACTCAAGGCCTGAAAACAAAAATGGATAGAACATGATTTTTGGACTTCAATGAAGTGTTAACCCAAGTGTTGACCCAAATGTCGACTCACAGGTCGACTCATAGATCAACTCAAGGCCTGAGACAAGAAAGAAAATAGAATAGTGTCATTCCATGGACTTTTGTCTAGTGCTGACTCAAGTATCGACTCACAGTTTCAAGTGTCGACTCACAGGTCGACTCATAGCCCGAGACCAGAAATGAAGCAAAACCTTGAAAATTCAACAATTATTTCTAGTGTTGATCCAAGTGTCGACTCATGAAGACTCAAGTGTCGACCCAAGTATCGACTCATAGGTCCACTCATAGGTTTTGACAACAGTAATGGCTATATTTTTAAAAGCTCGGATTTATTCCAAACAGCTCTAAACAGCTAGTTTCTTTACTCTAACGGTCACCAACAATTTTTTGGAGATTATTGGACTATTTATCACTCACCAAACTCATTGAATACTTAAGAGAAAAAGTGAGATATAAGAGAGAAATCTTATCTTTTGAGAAAAGCTTTTGAAAAGATAAGAGTGAGCCATAAAGAAGATTCCACCTGAAAAAGCTTTCAATCTTTCTATTGTGCCTTCAAATCATTTTTCAAAAGTGTTCATTGACTACATTCAAAAAAAAGATAATAACTCAAGCATTCAAGAAGAGCTTTATCAACTTTATTTCTACTCTTTTGAGAGTTTATTCTTGTGCTAAAATCCATACTTTGATTTTAATTTGTTGTAACTAGTTTCAAGGTTATTGAAACTAGGTGTTAGGCCTTTCCAAGCCATGAATTGGAATTCAAGTCTAGGTTTGGCTTGAGAGAAAGGTTGTTGGTGAGCCTAAGGACAAAACCAACTAAGGGTTTTAACTTGTAAGCCTGGAAAACAAGTTAGCTATAATCTTGGTGATTATAGTGGAAATATCCAAGAGAAAGCTTAGGGAGTGGATGTAGATGCTTAGAGTGCACCGAACCACTATATATCCTTGTGCTTGTGATTACTTACTCTTCCTTATTATTTGCACTAATTTACTCTGCATTTATTTTGCTAATTCCATAGCATATTATTGTTGAGCACATTCACATTATTACATAAACTTTAGTTCAGCACATACTTGATTAAGTTTAAAATTTTAAAAATTCAATTCACCCCCCCACTTGGGTTGCTATACTGGGCAAGAAGTGGTATCAGAGCTTGGTACTCGGTGTATCAGTCTAATGATCTTGAGTCAAAGATCTAATGGCAACCCAAATTGGTGTTGGTATTGTTGAGGGTCAAGTCTCAAACCGTCCCCCACTCTTTAATGGTACAAATTGTACTTACTGGAAGACATGCGAGCGCATATACATTCAAGCTATAGATTTTAATATTTGGAAGACTATAGTTAAAGGCCCTCATTAGCCCATTGTCTTGGTTAATGGCATTCCCACCCCTAAGTTAGAAGAAGATTGGGATGAGAATGACATTAAGCAAGCTGAGCTTAATGCTAAGGTCATGAATTTATTATTTTGTACATTAGATCCTGGTGAGTTTAATAGGATATCAAATTATATCTTTGCCAAAAAGATTTGGGATACACTTGAAGTTACCCAAGAGGGTAGACATCAAGTAAAGACCACCAAAGTTAACATGCTCATTCATACCTATGAAATATTTAGGATGGAACCAAATGAATCAATTAGTAAAATGTACACTAAGTTCACTAATATTGTCAATGATATGAGGAGTTTGGATAAAGTCATATCTAATGCTGAACTTGTTAACAAAATCCTCAAAGTCTCTTCCATCTTCTTGGGATCCAAAAGTCACTACTATTGAAAAAGCCAAGGATGTCAACACTCTTCCACTTAAGCAGCTCTTGGGTTCACTAATGACATATGAGCTATCCTTAAAGCAAGGAAGATTCTGGTGATGATTTAGATGAAAAAGATGAGGAAGATGAAACTGCTCTCATCTCAAGAAAATTTAAGAAATTCATGAGGAAGAAAAGGTTCAACTACAAGAAGAAGCCAAAAGAGGAGAGCCTAATAAGGAGAAACAAAAAGAAAAGAAAAGGGAGCAGCCAATATATTTTGAGTGTAAGAAGCCAGGACATTGCAAAATGGATTGCCCCACTCTTAAAAAGGGCAAAAAGAAATTTAAAAAGAAAGTGATATTGGCAACGTGGAATGAAAGTGAAGATTCAAGCTTTGATGAAGAGTAGCAAGAAGTAGCCAACATCTACTTTATGGCAAATGATGAAGAGGTGTGTCTTGCAACCAAGGACACAAAAAGATTATGGTACCTTGACAGCGGTTGCTCAAGATATATGACTGGAGATGTAAAGCAATTCTCATCTCTAGAGGCTTTAAATGGTGGAACGTGATATTTGGTGATAATGAAAAGGGCAAAATTATCGGTATCGATAAAGTCCATATCACCCCCCTACTTATGTTGATAATGTTTTACTTATTGATGGTTTAAAACATAATTTGCTTAGTATAAGTCAATTTTATGATAAAGAATTTAAAGTGGTTTTTGAATCTTCTATGTGCATTGTACTTAGTCTTGATGACAAAGGCATCAAGTTTATTGGTTATAGGCATGGAAACATTTATATGGTTGATCTTGATGATCTACCTATGCAAAATGGTTAATGCATAGTAGCAATGGAAGCCAAGATCAATAAAACTAGTTGGCTTTGACATCGTAGACTAGGGCATGCTAGTATGCATTTACTTTCAAAATTGAACAAAAAGAATTTTATAAAAGATTTGCCAAAAGTCACTTTTGAAAAGGATAAGATTTGTAGTGCATGTCAGCTTGGAAAATAAACAAAATCATCTTTTAAACCAAAAAGAGTAGTCTTTATATTTAGACCCTTAGAATTACTTTATATGGACCTCTTTGGACCAACTAGAACAACTAGTTTGGGAGGCAAGAAGTATGGTCTAGTAATTGTAGATGACTTTTCTCATTTCTCATGGATAATATTTTTGTCTCACCAAGATGAATCATTTTCTGTATTCATTAAGTTTTACAAGAAAGTTTCAAATGAAAAAGGTGTTTCAATTATCTCTTTACGTAGTGATCATGGTATTGAGTTTGAAAATCATGATTTTAAAATATTTTGCAATAAAAATGGTATTCATCATAACTTTTCTGCACCTAGGATACCTTAACAAAATGGGATAGTAGAAAAAAGAATAGGACACTAGAAGAAATTGCATGCACAATTCTTTGTGAAAATGATTTTCCGAGATATTTTTGGACGGAAGCCACAAACATTGCATGCTATATGTTGAATCATGTTTTAATCTGCCCGATTTTGAAGAAAACACCTTATGATCTTTGAAAAGGTAGGAAACCAACTATTAAGTATTTTCATATTTTTGGATGCCGTTGTTTCATTCTAAACAATGGCAAAGATAACTTAAGTAAATTTGATGCTAAGTCAGATGAGGGTATCTTCTTACGGTACTCTACTTCTAGCAAGGCATACAGGGTCTTTAACAGAAGAACACTTCTTGTTGAAGAGTCCATTCATATTGTTTTTGATGAGACTAATGAAAAATCTTCTAAAAAAGAAGATGTTCTTGATGATGAAATATGTATTCAAAAGATTTGAAAAATGACCATCAATGAAGGACCTTCCAAAGAGCAAGAAGGTGATCAAGATAATGAAGAAGAATAAGTACAAGAAGTTGGAGCTTTATCAACACCCAAGCCATTATCCAAAGAATGGAGGTATGCCCACGGACACCCTAAGAACTTATTATTGGTGATCCATTGAAATGGGTACGTACTCGTTCCTCTCTAAAAAATATTTGTGATTATTTAGCTTTTGTATCATAAGTAGAACCAAAATCAATTAAAGAAGCTGAAAAAGATTCAAACTGGATTAATACTATACAAGATGAATTAAATTAACTTAAAAGAAATAAAGTTTGGACCTTAGTTGAAAGACCTTCTAATGTTTCAATAATAGGAACAAAATGGGTTTTCAGAAATAAACTTGATGAAAATGGAGTAGTAACAAGAAATAAAGCTAGATTGGTAGTAAAAGGTTATAATCAAGAAGAAGGTATTGATTTTGATGAAACATTTGCTCCTATTGCTAGATTAGAAGCACTTAAGTTATTACTTGCTTTTGCTTATTTTATAGATTTTAAACTATTTCAAATGGATGTCAAAAGTATATTTTTCAATGGTTTTATTGAAGAAGAAGTGTATGTTGAATAGCCTCCTAGTTTTAAAAATCATGTATACCCTAATCATGTTTTTAAACTTCACAAGACTTTGTATGGTTTAAAACAAGCTCCAAGAGCTTGGTACGATAGATTAAGTAAATTTCTTCTTGAAAATAAATTTTCTAGAGACAATATAGATACTACACTATTTTTGAAAAAGAAGAATAATGATCTCTTAGCAGTGCAAGTTTATGTTGATGATATCACTTTCGGTGCTACTAATGAAATCTTTGTCAAGAGTTTGCCAAGCTTATGATGGAGATTTTGAGATGAGCATGATGGGAGAGTTAAACTTCTTTCTCATACTCCAGATCAAGCAAACTAAAGAAGGAATTTTCATCAATCAAGCTAAGTACACAAAGAAAATCTTAAAGAAGTTTGGGATGGAGACAACCAAGCCATTAGGTACACCTATGAGCCCTTCTTGCAAACCTGATAAAGATGAATCAGGTAAAAATGTTGATCAAAAACTGTATAGAGGTATCATTGGTTCATTATTGTACTTAACTTCTAGTAGGCCAGATATCATGTTTTGCATACGTATGTGTGCTAGATATCAGTCTGCTCCTAAAGAATCTTATTTATTTACTGTTAAGCACATATTTAGATACTTATCTGGCATAATTAATATTGGACTGTGGTACTCTAGAGATTCATCACTAAAACTAATTGCTTTTTTAGATGCTGACTTTGCTGGATGTAAACTAGATAGAAAAAGTACTAGTGGTACCTGTCAATTTCTTGGAGTTAATTTGATTTCATGGTTTAGTAAGAAATAAAATTCAGTTGCTCTATATATGGTGGAAGCCGAATATATAGCAGCTAAAAGTTGTTGTCCTCAAATCTTATGGATCAAACAATAACTTGAAGATTTTAGCATTAAGTTAAATAAAACACCCATAAGATGTGATAACACAAGTGCAATTAATTTAACTAAAAATCTAGTTCAATATTTAAGAAGTAATCATATTGAAATAAGACATCATTCGATAAGAGATCAGGTGCAAAATGGGGATGTAATGCTTGATTTTGTGTATTGATAGACAATTAGCAGATATTTTCACTAAGCCCCTCAGTGTAGATAGGTTTTGCATGATCAGAAGAGAATTAGGCACCATTCACCCCCTTGATTGAAATCCTTTCAAATTCTTTGTTGAACTCTCTTAGATGCTCAAAATTCTCTTAAGTATCATCTAGTATAAACCCTGAACTCCCTTGATTTTTTGCAAATTTATTGGGATTTTCCTTGATGTTTTCCCTGAGTTTTTGGCCAAGTATCGACACTTAATAATTTGCCCAAGTGTCGACTCACTGAAGTGTCACACTTGAGCAAATTCCAAGTGTCGAATCATGGACATTTTGATAGTATTTCTATGGCATCCTGAACCCTATTTTTCCATTCTTTTTTTTTCACTCTCCCCTCTTCTTTGTGGTCCCCAAACTCTTCTAATCTTACTCAAACAATGTTCTTCCAATCCTAACCTTCCATTTTTAGCTAAATCCCTTCTTTCCCTCTTTTTGATCCATTCTTCCCTTTTTTTGATATGTTATTCCCTCTTTTTGGTCAATTCTTCTTTCTCGACCATTCCTAGCCATTTTAGTGAGCATGGGTTCAAGGAAATAGGTTGCCTTTCACAAGAAGCGAACCCATTTTGAGAGAGGTAAGGCAAGCTCAGGTGAGAGGAGATCCAAGGCTCGTTAGGATCCTGTTGAGCATCATGTGCAGCTTGAGGATTAGCAGGCAATGGATAGATCACCCCCTCTATAATTATCCCCCGCAACTGAGCGAGTAGCAGGGAAAGTGATTTGTTATGGGAGGAGGATTACCTTCAGTTCTAGGACTCAAAGGGGTTTGTCATCAGAGACTTACTCAGAGCAGCTGGCCTGGTCCCATTTTGTACAATGAGGGAGAGATATTACCCACACTTGATGCATGAGTTCTACGATAGTTTGGCTACAGATGGCATCAAGTGGACTGCACAGGTTAGGGGAGTGTAGATCCCGATCACACCAAAGACTATTAATAGAGTATGGAAGATTCTCCTTCGTGGTTTGGCCGCGAACTATGTGGGAGATAGAGATGCAGCATTTAGATGCATCTTGGAGCGAGAGGATGTCATAGGAGTATCCACCGTCTTAGTGAACCAGCTATCCATGGAGATGCTATTTTTACATCATATCATAGCTCAGATTTTGCTCTCGAAGATTGGCAGATTTGATTTCATTACAGAGCATGAGTTGGTTTTGATAGTTACCTTGATATAGTGGATGGCCATTAACCTACCTCCTTTGATGATTCATCAGATGGGTGAGGTACCCACCCAGAGGAGACTGTGCCTACCCTACGATATGGGACTGACCAGGATATTCTATGCGTATGGTATACATTGGAGGGCGAGGCCTCCAAGGTGATTCTGCACATGGATACATATGCGGAGAAGTCTCTACACTGTATGGGCTACAGGAAGATTGCTGGCAGATGGACTGGATGGGAGTCAGGCCAGGAGCCTGATGAGGAGGATGAGATTAGAGCTGCAAAGAAAGGACCTTTTAAACCTGCATCATAGATGAGTCCCCCCAAACCTGCTCCATAGTTGACCCCTTCTAGACCAGCTCCTGTGACACCTTTGACTGCTCTAGCTCCTCAGCATTCCACAGCTACAGATTCTACTTTCGAGGAGAGGATCACTGAGCAAATCACTACAGTCCATGAGGACATTATGAGTGTTTCAGTCAGGACTAGTAGGTTATATCTTGAGATGCATGGACTTAGAGATCATACAAATGAGTAGCTCATATCTATTAGGCAGTGTATGGAGGCAGGGTTCATCGAGATTAGAGATTTACTGAGATCCCTATTACCTCTTGCTACACCTGAACCCTCAGATCCACCTCCTCCTCCTCCACCTATTGATGATGATGGTGGCACAAATGATTCTTCAGATGATGATGGTGACGGCAGTGGTGGGCCAATGGTGATGATCAAATAGTTGGTGGCGATGTAGTTCATGAAGATCAGCCTCAGTCAGTGCTACAGATATTTCTACTCAGCCTCCAGTTGGTGATGATCCTACTCCTAATGATCAGCATGCCACTGATTCAGCTTTTATGACAACTGCAGAGTCTTTTAGGTCCCATGCCACTAGGACTTCTAGGACCTATCATCGCTCTGGTCCTCTCTTAGGACTAGAAGTCTGACCCATAAGACCCCTAGACCTTCATCTTCTAGAGTGATGGCACCTATAGTTTCCATCTGATGAGGAGTAGCCTAATAGATGTTATGCTATGTTTGCAGTTCATGTACTTTTTTATGTTGTATTTTTAGTTTATGCTATGCTTGTATTTCCTGTTGTACTAAAGTTTTTTATATATGAAAGTTATGTTTTCTATCATTACTCTTCTTTTTGTCTAATTAAAAGTTTGTTTTGACAAAAGCACTAATTAAGGGAGAGAAACTCCTTTTAATGTTTAATTATGATAAAAAGGGGGAGTAAGAAAGACTATATAAGCAATAATTCAAAATTTTTTTAATAATTCACTATCTACTTAAGATAAGGGAAGAAATTAAGAAAATCTAACCTTGAAACCCTTGAAATATTATTGTATGAACTAAATAATAGATACATCTTAATCTAAATACTTGTATGAACTTTGATATACTGACAATTGTGAAGCATGTTTAATGAACTTGTTCAATACTTTTGAAAATATGCTTATATACTCAAAATTTTGTCATCATCAAAAAGGAGGAGATTGTTGGCTTTGGCCCTTGATTTTGATAAATAACAAAATGTTGAGTATATGTTATGGATTCATGTTTCAATTGAAGTTATAAATTCTAGGTCATAGGTATATCAAATTCTCCACACAAAAGTATCAAGGTCACTGACATCAAAGCAAGATGAATTTCAAAGTTTAAGAGGTCTTCTCATCTTGGAATTCAATGAAAATGATCACTTTGGCCTTTATGAAGAAGAAACTGAAAGTTTATTGGACAAAGTTTGAGAATTTTGGAGTTTGGCATACTTTTTAGAAATGGCACAAACCAAGTGTCGACCTAAGTGTCGACTCATGAAGCAAGTGTCGACATCTCTGAAGACTAGCACATAGAGTTTTAGCTGGTATGCCAAGTGTTGACTCAAGTATCGACATAAGTATCGACTCAAAGGTCAACTCACAGATTGACTCAAGGCATGAGAACAAAAATGGACAGAACATGGCTTTTCGACTTCAATGAAGTGTTGACCCAAGTGTCGGTCGACTCATAGATTAGCTCAAGTTCTGAGATAAGAAAGAAATAGAATAGTGTCATTCCATGGACTTTTGCCTAGTGCTGACTCAAGTGTCAACTCACAGTTTCAAATATCGACTCACAGGTCAACTCATAGCCTGAGATCAGAAATGAAGCAGAACCTTGGAAATTCAAGAATTATACCTAGTGTTGATCTAAGTGTCGACTCATGAAGACTCATGTATCAATCCAAGTGTTGACTCATAGGTCCACTCATAAGTTCTGATAACAGTAATGGCTATATTTTTAGAAGCTCAAATTTGTTCCAAATAGCTCTAAATGGCTAGTTTCTTCACTCTAACGGTCACCAACAGTTTTTTAAAGGTTTTTGGACTATTTATCACTCACCAAACTCATTGAATACTTAAGAGAAAAAGTAAGACACAAGAGACAAATCTTATCTTTTAAGAAAAGCTTTTGAAAAGATAAGAGTGAGCCATAAAGAAGATTCCACCTGAAAAAGCCTTCAATATTGCTGTTATGCCTTCAAATTATTTTCTAAAAGTGTTCATTGACTGCATTCAAGAAGAAGAAGACAACTCAAGCATTCAAGAAGAGCTTCATCGACTTTATTTCTACTCTTTTGAGAGTTTATTCTTGTGCTCAAATCTGTACTTTGATTTTAATTTGTCGTAACTAGTTTCAAGGCTATTGAAACTAGGTGTTAGGCTCTTCCAAGTCATGAATTAGAATTCAAGCATAGGTTTGGCTTAAAGGAAAGGTTGTTAGTGAGCCTAAGTGACAAAACAAACTAGGGATTTTAACTTATGAGCCCAAAAATTAAGTTGGCTGTAATCTCAATGATTATAATGGAAATACCCAAGGAAAAGCTTAAGAAGTGGATGTAGGTGCTTGGAGTACACCAAACCACTATATATCCTTGTGTTTGTTATTGCTTGCTCTTCCTTATTATTTGCTCTAATTTACTTTGTATTATTTTTGCTAATTCCATAGTATATTGTTGTTAAGCACATTCATATTATTACACAAACTTTAGTTCGGCACATACTTGATTTAGTTTAAAATTTTAAAAATCCAATTCACCGCCCCTCTTATGTTGCTACACTGGGTAACAAACACTAATACAAGGATGTAGGTGCTCATAAGGGTATGAGTTCGCTGGGCTGATCTGCATTGAAAACATCTTATGGAAGTCTTACTACTTGTCAAAAGATGGTTCTCATAGTGGGAGTTATGCAAGTGATCCTTAAACTTGAGATCACCATGGTTCCTTATGCACATAAAGCCATATTTTGGTTCATGCTCACTCATGATAATGAGTCATGTATGGGATGTTCTCGAATAGTGGATTGTGTATGAAGGATGTGAGTGGGTCAATAAGGAATCGATCACTCCTTGTAAGAGGACTTATCCCATGAAATCTCTTCAAATGATGACTCAAGAAGTCTTTGATCAAAGTAGATGAGAGATTAGATAGGATTTCTTATCTTTCATTGATCGAGTCTTCATTATCGAATTGAGATTTAAAAGGATTGAGTGCTAGGGTTTGACATTTATTTATGCCCATCACTTAATCGGGATAAAGGGAGATCGAAGGATTGAATTGCATGGTAACTTTTCACTGAAGGGTATTTTAGTATTTTTTATCAAATTTCTCATCTTTCGGGTAGGCATGATATGTTGCTAAATGTCAATCATGTCTTGTGGGTTTTCATGAATCAAATTGATTGGATTCATGAGTCATTCGGAAGCTAGTCCAAATTGGCAACTTAGGCTAGCTCAATTTGACCTAATTAGGTCAAATTGGTTTCAACTGGATCGAATTGGCTTGGACCTAGACCTACTGTTGGCTAGATGTGGATCCCAAAGGATCACACAAATTAGGGAATTGGCCAAGGTAGTCAATTATATTTTTATTAGGGTCATGGGATGTTAATTAGCTAGCTAATTAACATACTAGCATATGTTGGCTAGATGTGGATCCCAAAGGGTCACACAGATTAGGGAATTGGCAAAGGTAGTCAATTATATTTTTATTAGGGTCATGGGATCCTAATTAGCTATCTAATTAATATACTAGCATATGTTGGCTAGCTTAACTCATAACCTAATTGGATTGTGTTTGTTTGCTTTTCCACCTCTTCATTGATGGTCTTCTATCTCTCCAGGACAAAGCTCCTCTTCTTCTACCAGATTAGGCAGCATTTCAGGTCAATGTTAAACCTATGGGTGATGACATCGGAAGGAATCTCGGGCATGTCCATCATGGTCTAGGCAAAAATATCAGCATTTGCTCAGAAAAAGCTCAGGAGGTGAGCCCTCTCATCTTCTGTAGCTGGGCTCCCACCTGTACTATCTTCAAAGGGTCCACCCCGAGGCGGAAGATAATAGATGCTCGACCGGACCACCCTTGGTGTCCTGCATTCTTTGGTTGAGCTGGTCGGCGATCGAGTCCTCCTTGGCACTCCTAGCCCTAGGGACAGCCTATAGGAAGTGCTGAACTAGTTATGGGGTCCCCCTCATCTCCCCTACTCCATAGGGGGTTGGAAACTTAACTATGAGCCATTTTGTTGATATGACCATGTCGAGTAAGTTGAGCCCAAGGTGGTCAAGGATCATGTTATAGACTGAGGGGAGCCTGACAACCGTTAAAGTCATCATTACAGTGTTCTATCGGGGAGGCATTCCGACAGTGATAGGGAGAGTGATCTCCCCTTCCACCCCTACTGAGTTTCCAGTAAAACCAACCAGAGGGGTGTGCACCAGCCTCAATAGGGCAGAGACAGGTTCATCTTGGAGAAAGCATCATAAAAAAGAATGTCAATCGAGCTTCCACTATCGACTATAATCCATTTTACAGGATGCTTAGATATCGTCATCTCAGCAATAATAGCATCATTATTAATATTCTCCACCCCGGATCTCCTTTCCCTCATGAAGGGGAGTACATTATCAGACCCTTCCCTCACCCTAGTTCTGTTTGAGCTGTGCTCTATTTCCTACGAGATCATGCCCATGGGCCTTTCGGTGGATTGGTTGTCGATGGGAGGAAGAGCTGCAAGTGCCTAGGGTTCAAACGAGGTCTTGTCCCCATGAACTTTTCGAGGTAGCCCCTTTTGATGAGGTCTTCAATCTTCCTCTTGAGGTGGTGGCATATTTTGGTGTCATGGCCATGGTCATGGTGAAACTAGCAATACTTTGACTTGTCATGACCAACGGATGGCCTTGGTGGGGGAGGGCAACACAGGTAGTGCTCGCCCTTGATCTCCATGAGGATTTTAGATCTTGGGACAAGGAGAGTATACCTTTCTTCCTCGGTAGGAGCGCTCTTTGGCTTTGGGCCTGCTCAAAGATTCAGGGTCGTCCTGGTCCCATGTGTCCCAAAGGGCTCCCCTTGGGGCTGCTTCTTTAGGGACCTCCTATCTAGCTTTCTTTTAATCTAGTCCGCCTCCTCCACTCGAATATACTTGTGTGCCCAGAGGAGGAGCTTGGAGTAGGTCTTGGGAGGATTCTTGTCGAGGGAGTAGCTGAAGCGGGAGGTCCTGAGCCCCTCATTAGCACCAACATGGCAATGGACTCATCCAAGTTGTAGATCTTCGGGGTGGCAACTTTGAAGCGGGACATGTAGTCCCGCAAGGACTCACAGTGCTACTGGCAGATGGAGATGAGGCTATCAACTTCATGTGGCACCTTCCGATAGGTATCGAAGTATGCCACGAACTTCTTCTCCAACTACTCAAAGAAGTCAATGCTCATTAGCTCACGATGAGTGGACCAAACCCGAGCAGCCTTCCGAAGCATAGCTAGAAAGGCAATATAGAGAAGGGCATCAATGGTCCCCTGGACCCTCATGAGGGCCTTGTAGCTTTCGAGGTGATCCAAGGGGTCAGTGGTCTCATCGTAGGGATCCACTTGAGGTATGCAGAGTCGGCTGGAAATTGGTTCCCCTTGGATTCTATGCGAAAAAGGGGGGTGGGCATCATAGCTCGTGGGCTACCATGAAGAGCCCTACAGATTGACAAACTAGTGGGATAGCTCGGCCAACTTGCGCTCTTGCTCCTCCAATCACCTCTCAGCTCGATGCCTTATAGCCTCGTCGGTGGAACCTTCTGTCAAGGCTGTTAGAGGAGAGAAAGGGGAAGGCCGGAGGAAGTCACGCCGGGAAGCCTTGCCATGATGGCGCTTATGATGCCATGAGATGCCATGGTCTGAGACCGGGGATTGACTCTCCCAACCAGCCGAACCACTTCACTACCACTTCCTTGGGGCTCAGAGGCTTCCTCGAGTATAGGATGTGGCCCTTGGGTGCGACGGCCTTCCTTGGAAGGATTGTAGGATGGCAGCTTAGGCCGTGGGGGTTCCAGGTTGCTACTAGGTCACCAAGGATCGGTGCTGATGGTACAGCTATTACACTACCATAGCCAGGGTCTGGACCTACTGGCAAGTGCAGTGAGCTAAGGGTCCACCGGAGGTGGAGGTGGCAAAGCAGGGAGCTCCCTCTCCAAGCTGTGTAGGTTGCTACAGTATGGAGGGTCCCCCATGCGGTTGACGAAGTTTTCCCATGCATGTGTCACCACCATTTCATTAGCTAGAATCTTCTAGCAATGAGGGACTAGTCTAAGCTGGCTACCAACACACCCCTGCCTAGCGTGCCATTCTGTTGCCACCTAGATCATCATGGCCTATAGCTCCTACGTGGCACCAATGGATGAACTTCTCGCCTTGTACCCTTCGAGCACGATCGACCCTTCAAAAAAGAGGAGATCTGGGTCAGGAATCCTGATAGGGGTGCTCTGATGATCAAGTCAGTTGGCGATCAAGGAGAACAAATCCTCCATGATGGATCCCGATATGGTCTCCATGTTCAAGGGACTCAACAGAATATAGAATGGAAGTTAGAGCAGTGGAAGCTAAAGCCATGGGGGTTACTGCTACACAAGATCTTGGGAGAGTTTTCGAGTGTTTCTCCTGGCCTTGAGCTTCCCTTGCTTTTTCTACCTCTTGCTTACCTTCTTCGAAGGCTGCCATGAGCTTCTTATAAAAGCATAGTTATCTCGCAGGGTCTAGAGCCTTGGTCTGGCATTTGCTGGGAATGCCTCATGTGGGAGAGGCGTAGGCCTATTCCCCCTCCCCTCTGAGGAGGGGGATAAGGTCCATAACCTTCAGGGAGGTTCTACCAAGGGTGTAGGTGAGGTACTACAAAGTATGTGTTCCTCTCGTGGTGAGTATGAGTAGCATGCCACGGGACCTAACACCTCGACAGGGCACTAACACCCTGACAGGGCACTACTATTTCCCGGCATCATGCCACTGCATCCAGGGAAACTTGGCAAAGCACTAGCCCGGTAGGTGATGCTACAGGACTGCATCTTCTAGTAAAACTTTCCTCTTTTGGTTGGTGCAGACGGTAGGTTGAGGGGTGCGATGCCCCGGGCAGGGTGGTGCAGGCACCAGGATACGAAAGAGGCTCCAAGCCAATCAGGTCAACCCAAGCTCCATATGGATTACAAGTGAATAAACTAAACTCCAATTTTATCTTCAACTTTATTTTAATTTCAGCATAAGTCCTGTAATTAGAGTCAAGTCCATTCCGATTTCAATTTCAATTTAGTTTTGTTAGGCTCAATTTAGTCTTGTTGGGATCAATTTGATCTTGTAAATAGTTGGGTCTTGTAATTAGACAAGTTGGGTTCAAATTGGGTAAGATCAAGACCATGAAGCATCAAGATGGGATGGAGCAAACCACCCCAACCACCTTGCCAAGTTGGAGCGCCACCTCACCACACCAAGATGGGAAGCCACCTCACCTCTCATGCCACATCATGATGCCACCTCACCTCCATTTTGGCGTCCAAGAGTTTTGAACTTGAATTCAAGTTGTAACTCCTCCACTTATCTTTCTACTCTTCATGAATTAATTCCACTTATCCCTCCACTCTTCACTCCACTCTTTAAGCTTGTAATTTGAATTTAAAAGGGCTAGGAAGTCTATAAATAACCCTAATCCTCTTGCAATCAAGCATGTTATATTTTGAATGAAATTTGAAGTTCTTTTTCCTTCATTGCAGTCTTTTTACTTTGCCACTCCATGAGGGAGAAGGGCGTGAGGCCCAACCATTGTTCTAGCTCCAAGAAGTCTCTACCAACCGGCTCTTCCAACATCCAAGAAATCACCATCAAGCCTTTTCTTTTCCTTTCCTATCTCCATTGTTCTTGCTTTATTTATTCCCAACCCTTCCATGCCCACTCATGTTCTTTGTTTTGCAGGATCCCTCAAGTGCTTCTAATCAAGAATAGTGTCTTCTTTGCCTCTAAACCAGGAGCAAGAAGTTTCTACATTCGAGGAAGAAATAGCCTTTTCATCCGGTCGTCAATCTTCGAGTGTTGAAGAGTGATCCCATTACAAGGAATTCTTGAGTTCATTGTTGGGACAAAATCCCTTCCTTCCCTCTACGGTCTGAAATATTGAATAGAGTTTCATCATAATCAGATGATTTCTCAATCAAGAAGGTCCATTTTCTTTACTTGCATGTGATTTGTACCGCGGGATACCAACTATCTCTTTATTAGTCTTCTTTAGTGCACTTAATCACTCATTTATGGCCGAATCTTGCTATTATGTTTAGGATTGTTACTTAACTTTAAATACTCGATCTCTTTATGTAAAATTTTTCATCACCATCCCACACCAATCTTGGTATCAGAGCATGGTAGATTAGGACATGCATGCATAAGTGCTGAAATTTCTACATATATTAAAATTTATGCATATTAGGATATAGATCTAAAAATTGATTCAATAATTATTCAGATCTTAGTTTAATTTAGCATCCAAAATCAATATTTTCCAGTTCCAACCAGGTCTAAAATCTCCTTCATAGATTTCATTTCTGAAATTTTGAAAATTATTGTATCGTTTTCATTCTTTGATCTAAGGTTTCACGCCTCTTGAGCGGGTATACGAAAGTATACTATCATGACCCATGGGAGTAATAAGCTATGGCTGGACATGAGATCCTTAGATTAAACGTTTGATGTGCTAATTACTTGCTTGATGTGTGATTGCATGAATTTGCCAAAGTGATTGCTTGAATTGCATTATTTTTCTTGTTAGCACATTGAACACCCTACAATTTCTAGCACATTTCTAATTTAAATTTTTCCACCAGGAATTTTGGAATTTAGAATTTAGAATTTAGAATTTTGAAAATTTTGAAATTTGAAATTTGAAAATTTAAATTTGAATTTTAAATTTTAAATTTTAAATTAAAAATTTTAAATTTTGAATAACTAGTTTTAAATTCTAATGATTAGTTAAGATTGTTGTGATGTTGCATTCATTCTAAATCACTTAAGGGCAATGCTATCATAAGATAAGGAAAGGATTTCATTACCTTTCCTTGGCCCAAAAATAACCCACATCATCTTGCATCGAACCCAAGCCTTAAATAAAATTGAGTGGAAACCTAATTAGAACTAGAGACACCAACAGGTCAAGCTCAAATGGGCCAAGTTCCCTGGAAATAGGCCAAGTCCCCTGTTGGATTAGCACCCCTGGAAATAGGCCAAGTCCAAGTCAAATTCCATCCAACCAACCCAGTCCCGCTACCCCACTAGCTTGCAAGGATGATAAAGGTATAAGCCCTGAAATTCAAAGAGAGAGTAATGTTCATTGTTTTAGGTGCCATAAAGTTGGCCACTATGCTAGTCAATGCCCTACCCAGGCTTTACACATAGGGGAATTGGATGAGGAAGCCCCTGAACCCACAGAAGATTATGAAGAAGAGGTATATGAAGCAGGAGCAAACTTAGTTAATGAGTATGAAGGAGATGAAGAAATCATTGACTCATTTGAATTTTTGGGAGTTGTTAGATGCATCTTGACCCAGACCAAGGAGCAAGAAGATTTGCGTAGGACCAATATCTTACAAACTTTTGTTAAATCAGGGAAAAAGGTCTACAAGATCATCATAAATAGTGGGAAATATGTCAATGCCATTTCAACCAGTGCTATCAAAAACTTAGGTTTATCCACTATTCTCCATCCCAATCCATATAAGGTATCTTGAATAGATTCGACCTCAATTCCCATCAAGTTTAGATGCCAAGTTACAATCCAAGTCCAGTCAGACCAAAAGAAGATTTGGTGTGATGTTCTTCCTATGAGGGTTAGTAGTATCATCTTAGGCCGACCATGGTTGTATGATCATGATGCTATATTATATGGTCGTTCTAATTCTTGTTCCTTCACCCATAATGGAAAGAAATTTGTGATCAATTCCTCACCACCTAAGGATAATGTTAGGAGAGGGTCTAGTAATCTGAAGGATAAGAAACAAGGGATGAATTTGATTAGTGCTAAGGAATTAGAACATGAGCTTAATGAGGGTTCACCTATTTGGATTTTGTCTCCCAAGGAAGTCCAGGATCAACCCATAAGGAACAACCCCAGGAATTGATAAGATTTTTGATGGAATTTCAAGATGTGTTATTAAAGGACCTCCATAATCACCTTCCACCTTTAAGAGATATTCAGCATGCCATAGATTTGGTCCCAAAAGCCACATTGATGCGGGATGCAAGAAACTCTGATACCAAAGATGAAGCGGGAGGGATGCAAGGCTAATCTAACAATTAAGAGTTCAAATCTAATGAGCAATGGCAGTAAACTAAAATAAGCTATCAATTAAATTTAAGAAAGAGAGACTAAAATTACTACTAACTACCTACAATGTAATTTGCATGCAATCTCAAAAAAGAACCCTGGATCTAATGATTAGGAAACCACAGAAACTAGGACTTCCTTGCTTCATAGAAGCAAATTTATGAGATTCAGATGAGTTACTTACCAACAACAATTTTCCCTCCTCCATTGCATCAGATCTGGATTCAACTCTCAAGATCTCACGGTAGGATTTCAAATATCAGTTCCTTCGGAGTAGATCTTCTCGTTGATGGTTGGATGGCAAGGAAACCTCTTCTTCTGATCGAGAGCATTAGGGATCTTGCAAGAGAACTATGATTAAAGAGGTGGAAAAGAGTGGGAATTTGAAAAGAAATTGGGAAAGAGGGATGGTCGGCTTGGATCTGGATCTGGACTAGATGTTGAAGATGATGCCTGGCATCTTGGATCTTGGACTCTTGGAAGATAACAGGGCTTCAGCACCCCACACACACACAGATGCAATACTTACCCAGCAAAGCACTCTCACATTACAATGGTTAACCAGCAATTGTAAAAATAAACTGACAGAGTTTCATTAATAATTCAAAGATAGTTACAAGGAGGGAAATAGAGTGGTATTTATAGACCCTCCATACAAGGTAGCAAGATAACATTTAATTCCCTTTGAATACAAGATAATTGAAGATAACATTGGACTCCAATCTTCTCTTAAGATTGGATGAAATTTTTTTGAACTTCAAAATAGGTAGAACTCCTTCCATGTAGGCATCCAAAACATAGATTATTGGGCGACAAAATGAAGTGAGGCACTCTTATGAAATGTGCGACATCTCAAATGAGAAATGGATGTGCACTAACTCCTCCTTCCATCTTGATTTCGGTCTATGAATTCAAATTTGAGAGTGGGCGACAACCTGAAAAAGATGTCGCATCCAAACCTTTCCATCTTGGCATTAATCCCTTTTTAGACTTCATCTTAAATTTGAAATAAGATAATCCTTTATCTTGGGACTTGGATAGAAATGGCTTGAAATTTGAATGGATAAGAGGAGGCGCCCCTCTTTATATGGGCGGCAAAATAAGGATGAGAAGAGGTGCTAAAGAGATGAGAGTCCTTTTACTTTACTTCTCTTAAATGCTTTCAAATGAGTGACAAAAATGAGGCACCCTCCTTTCCTCCCTTTTGGATAATCTTGGACTTTAAATGTTGTCTAAATGTCCCAATGTCTGGATGTCTAGATGTCTGGATGTCTAAATGTCTGGATGTCTGATATCTTGAAATCAAAATAAGTTAGACTTCTTGATTCTTGATTGGCGCCCCACATGGGTCTCATGTGGCTGACCATGTGATGTGTCATGGCATGTGGTGGCATGTGACATGGCATGTGAGGTGGCTTGGGCGTCCAAGGTTGGATGATGTGGCGAGTGATGTAGCTTATGGCATGTGACATTATTCAAAATTTGATGAGGTGGCACCAAGAATTAATTGGCATGTGGCGCCAAGGCATGACTTGACTTGGGCTGGCACATGGTATCACATGGGATCTTGATTTGGGTCCCCTCTTGTATTACAAGACTCAATTAAAATAACTAATCACATGACTCAACCAACTAAATTACTAAAATACTCAATTGAAACTAATTTAAAACCCAACTTGATCAATTGAAACCCAATTTGATCAAAAAGCATAATCTCAAAACAAAAAAAGGTCCAATATGGTAAATAGGGTTTGGGATCAAATCCAATTAGGCCAAAATAACATAATTTAAAAAAATAACTAAGCCCCATATTGAAATTAGGGTTTTAAAATTGGGGCTTAGGATTTTATTTACAAGTGATTTGGGGCTTGGGCTTAGGGCTTCATTCATAGGTAATCCACAGCATGCGGAACTGACCTATCATTTCTTTCTAGTCCTGGTGTCCGCACCAATTCTTCCTGGGTGGGAGGAACTCGACCCTGTCGAGTATGGGTCAATTTTGCTTTGGTAATGCTCTAGCAAGTCTAGGTTAATTCTTTGCAGATCCTCTTGAGTGATCCACAAATCATCAGATTTCAGTTTACTTTGCCATCGAACCAGGTAACGTAGATAATCTTTACTCCCTCCTAGTAGTGATAGTTTTGTCATCCAAAATCCACTCAATGTTATCTCTCCATTCTGATAATTTGGCTGGTGGACACTCAGGGGTAGGGTCACTCTCAAGGAAGGAATCAGGCCCAAATGGCTCACTAGGTATTGTTATTGGCTCCTTATATTCAAGGAGATTTGATACATTGAAGGTTGGACTAATACCTAATTCAGGTGGTAATTCTAACACATAGGCATTAGACCCAATTTTCTTTATGATCTTGTATGGTCCTACACTATAGGCATATAGTTTCTTCATAGTTCCAGGTATGAAGAAGTCTCCTTCATTAAATTCTTTGAAGTGTTTACATGAGTTAGCCATATGCTCATAAGATTCATTGCTCATTTTAATTTTGTTACTTATCTCTTTATGCAATTCCTTAATATGGTGTGCATATGACTCATATCAACACCTAATAGACTTAACTATGCATTCCTATCGAATGGAATTTATTAGGTCTACAACTACAACTTTGGGCTTGATTCCTAGTTGATGGATGACATGCAGATAAAAATTTGATGTGGACTCCTAATAAGTGCCATAAGGTCTTCCAAAAGTAGGTAGCAAATTAATGGGCTCAAAGGATTGATGAAACATGCTAACCTCAACAAAAAGCAACTAGGTGGTTCTAAAAATATTGGAAGCCTCAGGGAAGGGCAAGAAATATAAAGTGGGTTTGACAATTGGGTCTGGATTCATGGGGGTGACCTTAAAGTATGGACATGGATCTACAGGTAGCAAAAAGTCTACCTTATGGAAGAATGAGTTAGTAATTTCAAGAAAGAAATCTTCAATTGGGACCAAAGGGGTGAATTCAACCTGAGGGTGCTAGATTGAAAAGATCAAGTCTTCACTAATTACTTTAGGTTCTCGAATTTCAGGACTAGGCTCTATGGCTTGGCTCTCTTTTAGTGTTTCCTCAGGTAGAGCTCTAATAGTAGGGATAGGCTCCTCTTGGTTCTCTTTGTCCACTTATCCTATGGCTTGAGTGTTTTCATAGTCAACTAAGTCTGGGTTGGCTACATGCATTTCTTCTTTAATGTCATCCTTATGAACCAATGTAGTAGGATTGGGTTGGCTAAGGGAAAACTGATTAGTATTTAGGATAGTAGGGGTGGGTCGGCTAAGAAAAAATTGACTAATTCTGGAGTTTTGACTCGGTGCACAGATTCTAATGGGTTCGGGTCGATGGGTTCTAGGGCCAAGGGGAGTTGGCTTTGGTGAACCAGGGCTAGCACGAGTCCTACGGATTCTCTCTAGGTTGTCGGGTCGCTTATCCAATTAGTCAAACCTATTGTCCATCAGGGCACATTGTTCATTGAAGGTCCTCAATAAAGTTTCTATAATGGACTCCATGGTCAAATCGGACTGGGTTAGGTTTGAGGCTACTGGTATTGGGCTCCTAATCTAGGGATCATGCAATGCAATCCTAACTTCTAGGGCTCCTAGACCTATAGCTCTAGTAGAATGGGTCAGCTCAATTTACAACCAATTTAGCAATTACCCTGTCCACTGGCCAAGTAAGAGATGGGGTCGTGGGAGTCTCCCCCTGCTATCGCAGGGTCCTAATTAAAAACCATGAGTCCACTTAGGGTGTTTGCCTCTAAACCTCTAGCCTTAGACACCAGATTCAAGAAATAATCAAAAGATTGGGTGCATTAGCTTTCACACAATACTTGGAACCCAACCTGTTGGTGTCCCTAAGCTGTGTTAGGTTGCTACTCAGTTTTAGATTAGGGCTAGGACAATACAAGATGAGGTTGGTTATTTTTGGACCAAGGAAAGGTGATGAAATCCTTCCCTTATCTTATGATAGCATGCCCTTAAGATAGCTTCAGATAAGATGAATGCACAACCAATCAACTAGATAACAAGATAAGATAAGATAAGACTTACAACTCAAAATTTAAACTTTAAATTTCAAATTACGAATTTGGATTTCAGATTTGAATTTTAAATTTTAATTTTTGAATTTTAGATTTTAAATTATAGAAATTAAATTTAAAATTTTTGGGGGATTAGGTTGGATAATTTCAAAATTCTAGATGTGCCAGAATCTTATCCTAAGCTATACTTAGAAGATTAACATGCAATCTTTCAAGCAATTACCGAATCAAATAGGCACACACCAAGCACAACTGATTTTAGATATTGGGTTATCATGTCCAGCCATAGCTCATTACTCCCACGGGTCGTGACAGTATACTTGCATATACCCACTCAGGAGGCATGATTTCCTTCTACCATAAAGTACTAAGAAAACAATGAAAAAAAAATTAAAAAAAAAATCAGATTTGAAATCTATGAGAGAAGATTATGATTTGATTTTAATCTAGCTAAATGTTGCCCAGGTGGCTACCCGAGAGGGGGGTGAATTGAGAATTTAAAAAATTTAAGTAGATGATGTGCACTTAAAATCCTTTTTAAAGTGTTAGGTGCTGTGGAAAAATAATGACTTGCATAAGCTAAATAATATCAAAGAAGCACAACACAAACACATAGAAATTATAGTAGTTTGGAGCAACCCAGCTCCTACATCCACTATCCAAGATACCACTTGGGATTTTCACTATATTCACACTTGAATACAGTATGATTGTTTTATAGGCTCATAATCCAAAACCTCTACACTTTGGTTTTACCGGGATCACCAAAAAGAACCCAATACCTTTTGGTTTCGAACAGGATCACCAAAGAAACCTAACTTGGTTTTAACAGGATCACCAAGAACCCAACACTTGGTTTTTATCTAAGGCTCACCAAGAACCTATTTGGTTTGTCAATCGGGCTCACCAATAACCTAATAATTCAAGAATGAATTGAAAATAAATGCAACAATAAATGACAAACTCTAGTTGTCGGATAGTTACCGATGTAGCTTGAGAGAAGTCCACTTGTGTGCACTTCAATGCACTTTAATTGCTTCAATGGATTCTTTCCAAAGTGCTTCAAGCTTCAGATCATAGTTGGTGAAGACTTGAAGACTGACTTGAATGCTCTTTGTGCTATCTTTCTTGTTGGTAGGTTGGATATTCAATAAAATCTTAAAACTTTTTGGATCTTTTTTTCTTCTCTTCTTTTTTGAAGTTTAAATCCCTCAAATATATGGTCCTCCATCACTCCAAGGTAGTTTGAGACATTGTAGATCGTTGGGATGTGACATTTGACCGTTGGAGCACTTTTTTGCATTCAAAAAGAAATTCTGGAACTAGCCGTTATGTTCCTAAAATGATATTCAAGTTGGCTCGAATTCTTCGAGTCTGCTCAGATCCTTCAAGTCGATAGGTCAAGTTACCAATTCTTCAGTAGGGTCGGCTCTCTATCTCAGGATGCAAAAATTTCACTCTGGACGAGTCGGCTCTTGATAGCTCGAGTCGGCTCGAACTTCCATCATTGAAATCAATGAACTCGAGGAGTCGGCTCACTTCTACTTGGGTCGACTCTTCTTCTCAAAATCAGAAAACTTTACTCTAGAGGAGTCAGCTCATTGTAGATCGGGTCGGCTCGCTTCCTCAAGTTTTCAAAATTTGTTCTAGTAGAGTCGACTCAAACTAGTTGGGGTTGACTCACATGGCTGTTCTTAGAAATCAATGGAAATGGACTTTGGACGAGTCAGCTCGGTTCTACTTGAGTTGGCTTGGATTGCTACGTGCCAGAATCCTTGGTACATGCCATGAGGTAGAGTCGGCTCTTCTTCAGACTAGGTTAGCTCGAGTGACTTTTTCTGAATTTTTATAATTAATCTCAAGAACACTCTCACCAACACTCTTAACCTTTTGATACAAACCAACTCAAAGTAAATTTAAGGCATAGAACACATAGAAGTAACCCTTTTACATGATTTTTCTTAACTTTTTCTTTGGGTTCTTCTTTACAAAATATGATTACAACACAACTCAAAACAAGAAATATAGCTGTAGGAGTTGAAGTTTGAACAAAAAATCCATCCTACAAAAACTTGTAATCCACTTGAAGAGTTGTTAGTAAGATATGTGCATGCTCCAATGTTTGGTTATCATCAAAATCACTTATGGGGTCAACAATCTCCTCCTTTTTGATGATGACAAAATACTTGGCATAAAAAAGTAAGATAAAACTTTACATTTATAGATTTACTTATATAATAGTATTTGCAGGAGTGTATAAACAAGTAAAAAAAATTGACTCTAATCAGTGTCAAACCATGGAAGGATAATTAGAGCAGTGAGAGGTAATCTCCCCCTCAATAAGATACTCCATGTTTTAACAAACTTTCTATACAAGTTCAAAGCCCAAAAGTTTCTAAGAGAACTTTATGTATCAGAGCTATAAACTTAATGTTTCAAAAGTTTCAAGATTTTTGAAGAATATTATGTATCAGAACTTAAAACATTATATATCAGAGCTTAAAAGGATCTTTAAACATCAAAGCATATTGTGTTTCATGTATCAGAGCATAAGCAAATAGATATTATCCTTTTGAAGCTTTATGTATCAAAGCAAAAATTAAAAAAAAATCTTATCCTTTTCATGCAAGAATATCTTCATCAATTTCTCCCCCTTTTTGTCAATCAATCAAAAAGGTGAAGTCATTAAAACTTATCTTTTGAAATAGACTGAGAAAGATGTTAATATTTATTTGAGATAATTTCACTTTCTCAAATTTCATTGGATATACTAATTAAAATTCATTACAGTTGCATCAAGGACATTTCATAAGTACAAGAATAGTTCATAATAAAATAACACTTTCATTTCATTTATAGATTTTCGATACAAAGTACAAAATATGAAAGAAAGTAGATTTAGTCATTATCTATATCTACTCTAGGGTTGGTTGATTGACCAAGAATTTGAATACCATGAGGTATAGTGGCTATGGGGTCAGCATCTAATATATCAGATAGTGGAGTAGAATAAGATCCCTGAGGCCTAAGATGAGGAGCTGGCTGTCTGGGATGAGCAGACTGACCAGCAAAAGATGATGGTTGAGGCCTAGGTCTAAACTGTGGAACACTAAATGTAGTAATGACTCGGCTTGAAAGAGTTGATCTAGCTTGAATTAAACTATGTCCACTTCTTCATCCACCTTCTTTAGATCTTTATGCAGTTGGACCAATTCAGAGGCTTGCTCATTAGCAAATGCTTCAGCCGAACTCCTTAATCTTTCAAATTCAACTATTAGTATCCCAATTCTTTTTGTATAATCTTCTTCCATCCTCTTTCCTTCTTCTACTGAACCCATTCTAATTCTCAAATTGTCCATTTTAGTTCTATATGCCTCAAGTGTTTGATTGACAAAGTTTTTAAGAGTTTTAGAGCTGGATGAGATCAATTGAAGAATAGGTTGCAGGTTTGGCTCTGTTGCACAGGTTGCATTTTTGGAGGTTTCCATAACATCTACTCTACTACGCAGATCATCAATCTATCCTCTAAACTGATTTAGTCTCATATCAACTGACTGCTGAAAATTGTCAAACAAAATTGTCATAGTAGAAGTAATTGAATCAGTTAAATTACCCATTTGTTGTGCAATGAAATCTTGTAATGCTGAAGTGTCAACAATGGGTGCAGGAGCAGCAGTACTGGGAGCAGGAACATCAGTAGCTGTCTGAGTATAAGTAGGTGCAACAGGAGGCATGTCGGGCACTGAAGTATCAGGAAAAGGAGCATCAAAACCAATGAAACCAAGTGAGCTTGGTAGAGATTGTGAAACAGGAATAGGCATAGAAATGTCTTCATCAGTTCGTACCTCACCTCCTTCTTCTTCAACTTCTTAAATTTTAGCAATATTATCAAATTTCTTTTTCCACACTCTTTCAGATAAAATATAACCCATCCTCTGTAATGTCTTTGCAGTGTAAGTGTCCGTGTGCTACAAAGGTCTACTGTCTTCATCTGTCAAGTCTACATATGCTACTTGGAAAAACAGAGTTAACACCATTCCATAAGGTAAGCAGGCTTTTACTTTCCTTATAGCCTCCTTCATATGTGATATCATTATAGCTAGAAGGTTTACTTTATCTCCCTATATTATTAGTTCCATAAAACACAGGTCTCTTTCACTCACCCAATCAAAATGACCTGTTCTGGGTAGGAAGATTCTACTTATAAAATTGTGTAGAAGTCTCATTTCCATTGAAAGTGAGCTAGCCTTTATAGTTCCTATTTCATTTACATCTTCTTGTTCTAGAACTATCTGCAGTGCCTTGGTTCTATCTTTTAGAACCAAATGTTCTATTCCATCAAACGACATTTCAAGCATGCTGCCCAAACTTTCTGCTAAAATAATAATTCTTTTCCTTTAACCACAGATTCTATATGCTATTCCCCAAATCTTAGATTTTCATAAAAGATTCTCACAAGGTTGGGATATGTATTAACATTCAATGAACAAATGAAATCCCATCCCTGATTTTCAATTAGGTCACTGACAATCAAACCAATTTCCTTAAGAAACTCAAATAAAATTCGTCTACCTGTAGTGACGGGTCACATTGCATGTAAAATTTGGTGATGAGGAGATGGTAGGTTTGTTGGAAATTGTGTCCCAAAGCCAATCGTCTAGGCTATAGACAGTTATGCTATCTTTGTATTTGTATATGAATTTTCTTTTAATAAATAAATGTTATTTTTGGCTGTTCATCATATTTACTTTTCCTGTAAAAAACTCTTGTGTGATGGAGTCCTTAGAACTACATTATTTGATATAGAGAGAATATATCAAATAGTTCTTAAACTGGTTCATAACCAAATGATACATTGTTATAGGATGATGATGTATCAAGTGTAGGTTGTTGTATGTCGCATTTGTTGGTTGTCCTCTTAACCAAGGAGTGTGGAGACACTGGTGTGACATGCAAGTGAAATGTATGACATTTCACTGAACGTGATCATCTGCAAAGCTCCCTTCTACCAAAGGGTTGCTCGCAAAGGGATATGGGTATATGTGTCCCTCAAACTTGAGGTCATCATGGTAGCTTGCAAGCAACTCACGGTACTTTGGTACAGGACTATCTGGATTTCTAATCTAGTGATGGAAGGTTTCTAGGTATAGTCAAGTACTTGTGGAGCAGTGGTGGATCAAGATGGAATTGACCTCTCCAAATAGTTTGGAGTGAATGACTTACTATATCCCAATTCAGCAAAATCTTGGCCAGGGTAGTTCTTGTGAGGAGTCATAGAACTAGTGAGATTGAGACATGATCTGGATAAACCAAATTAGGGTTGGCAGTCTAACCCTAGGTCATCCTGAGCACTATGAGGTCAAAGGGATGAATTATGTGGCAACCATATGCCAGAGGTTCTTATGAGATGCTCTGCATCTTTGACCTATCCAGACGTCGGGTATCATTGCTAGATGAGGACTTTGATTGGTACTGGAAATGTTCTAATGCTATCAGCTTGGTGTTCGAACCTATGCAGTCACACACCATAGAGGATTTCTATCTAATCTTGTCTCTAATCGATGATTGGAAATCGTTTATCGTCACCCGAAGTCAATATGATTGACTTTGTTCCAAGTGTCGACACTTGGATTTTGCAGGTGTCGACACTTGGTGAAGTGTCGACACTTGACAATTTTCGAGTGTCAACACTTCCTGTGATGAGCAGAATTTCTGGAGGATTTCATATGAGGTTTTTGGGCAGGTTTTGACTTGGTTTGAATTTCGAATTCAAACCAGTTTTGGCTCCAAGGCTTTATGGTATGAAAGTCATACATGCCTTAATGGGTTAGACCCATTTGGTATGGCCTTGATCCTCTCCCCCATTCTCTCCTCTCATCTCTCCTCCTTCCTTCTTCTCTCTCTCTGCTGCCCCTATAAATGAATGTCATTGTGGTGGCTGCTGGGGTTACACAAGAACTGCAACAAATTTTTGGGAGAAGAAGATTGAGAAGAGTAGTGAGAGCTTAAGGGATTGGATGTGTGCTACCTAGCAATCAAGCTAGGTCTTGGAAAAAGAGGTTTTGGGAAGGGGTTCCTGCTCTCCTCCTAGTCTTCCTGGAAGAAGAAGATCGGCCAAGGATCCCGAAGAGCTAGCACTCTGAGGGAGTTGATCAGAGTCGAGCCTAGGTGTGGATATCCTGTAGAGGCCAGACGCGTGTGTGGCTCGAGCACCCTCCTCCTCACAGCTCTTCACAGCTTCTCTCCAACACTCTCAAAGGTATAGAGGTATGACCTTTACATTTATGTTGCTTTCTTATTTTTGATATTATATGCATGCTAGATTATTATGCTAGATCCTGTTGTAGGCAGATCGGTAGATCATTTAGATCTATCTACCGAGCCTTCCGCTATGCATGTCTAAAAATGTTTTAAAATGCATATCTTCTGCCCTTTTCTCTTGCATATTGTATACTAAGTGTAGGTGTTTTTCACCTTCAAGGTTAGGTGCTTCATCAGTTTGAACCGGAACTCTTGAAGAACCTTCTTCCCAAAATTTTGAACGTCTCTCCTGTGGAGCTTGATCAAATCCTGACGAGACCTCTTTCCAGCTGATTTTCTAGGAACCATTCCCACTGAATGTAGTGTTCCAAGGAGTTTGGAAGAAAAGGAACTTTGGAATCAAAGTCTCGAAGGGAAAGAATGAAGAGTCAAGGAAAAGAAAATTGGAAAGAAATAAACCTAAGGCTCGACTTAAGAACGAGTCGGCCCAACATCCGAGTCGGCTTGACAAACAAGTCATCTGCTCGAGTCGACAAGAGCAGAGGGAGCACAAAAATGAATTAAAGCCTTTACTCAAAAATTTTTACATAAAACAAATGGAGAGTGGAGGATATCTAGATAATGTTTCCTTAATTTTTGGAGGGATTTAGGTTGAGGTGTCTAAAATGGGTCACACAAACCTAGTTCACATCTAATAATTGCAAATCTATCATAATTTAAAGGTTTAGTAAAAATATCAGTAAGTTGATTTTCAATTGGCACGAATTCAAGTACAATATCAGTATTCAATACATAATCTCTGATAAAATGGTGCCTAATTTCAATGTGCTTAGTTCTTGAATGTTGAACAAGATTCTTAGTTAAATTTATAGCACTTATGCTATCACATTTGATTGAAATTTTAGATTTTGTAATACCAAAGTCTTCTAGCTATTGTTTAATCCAAAGAACTTGAGCACAACAACTACCAGCAGCAACATACTCTACCTCACTAGTGGATAATGCTATAGAGTTTTGTTTCTTACAGTGCCATGTGATTAAATTCAACCCTAGAAATTGGCATGTACCATTAGTGTTCTTTTTATCAATTTTACATTCAGCATAGTCAGCATCCGAAAAATCAATTAGATTTAAAGATGATTCTTTAGAGTACCAAAGACCTAAATTACTTGTACCTTTCAGATATTTGATAATTCTTTCAATAACAAGCATGTGTGATTCCTTAGGATTTGATTGAAAACTAGCACACACGCATACACTATACAAGATATCAGGTCTACTGGCAGTAAGATATAATAGAGATCCGATCATACCTCTATATAGCTTTTGGTCAATATTGGATCCATTTTCATCTTTGTCTAATCTGCAGGTAGGGCTCATAAATGTGCTAGCTTTTTTGCTTGTTTCCATACCAAACTTTTTGATTATCTCATTGATATACTTGGCTTGGTTTATAAAAATCTCTTCCTTTGTTTGTTTTACTTGTAGTCCAAGGAAGTAGTTGAGTTCACCCATAAGGTTCATTTCAAATTCGCCCTGCATTAACTCAGCAAATTCTCCACAAAGATTTTCATTAGTCACACCAAATATGATATCGTCAATGTAAATTTGTACAACTAACATATCATTATCTTTCTTCTTAATGAAAAGAGTTTTGTCAACATTTCCTCTTTTGAAATCATTTTCAAGTAAAAATTTGCTAAGCCTATCATACTAAGCCCTGGGTGCTTGTTTCAAACCATATAAAGCTTTATTTAATTTAAACACATGATTTAGAAAAGCATGATTTTCAAAACCTGGTGGCTGTTCTACAAAAACTTGTTCAGAAATAAAACCATTTAGAAAAGCACTTTTTAAATCCTTTGAAAAAGTTTAAAATTCATGTAGCAAGCAAATGCAAGAAGTAATCTAATGGCTTCAAGTCTTGCTACAGGAGCATATGTTTCCTCAAAATCAATGCCCTTTTCTTGATTGTACCCTTTTACTACCAACCTTGCTTTATTTTTCATAATCTTACCATTCTCATCTAATTTGTTCCTATAGACCCATTTGGTTCCTATGATGGGATGGTCTAGAGGTCTACTAACTAAAGTCCAAACATTATTTCTTTCAAACTGGTTTAATTCATCATGCATGGCCATCATCCAGTTTGGATAAGATTCAGCTTCTTCTAAACTATGTGGTTCAATTTGTGAGACAAAGGCTAGGTAGTCATGTGCCTCTCTATATGCAGACCTAGTCCTAACACCATGAGAAGGATCACCAATAATTAGATCTTTAGGATGTAAAGTTATATACCTCCATTCCTTTGGTAAATCAGTATGATCTTTTGCTTACCACTTTATTTCCATTTTGGGTTGGCTTATCTTGTATGCTTAGATCTTCCATCTCCTTTTGTAGTGTACCTGCATCATTATCTATGCACTCATCTTTTCTAGATGGTGAGGGGTTAGCTTCATTAAAGACAACATGAATTGACTCTTCTACAGTAAGAGTCCTCTTATTAAACACTCTATATGCTTTGTTGTTCAGTGAATAACCAAGGAATATAGATTCATCAGATTTTGCATCAAATTTTTCTAGGTTATCTTTACCATTATTCAACACAAAGCATTTACACCCAAAAATATGAAAATAGTTAATATTAGGTTTTCTTCCATTCCAAAGCTCAAAGGGGGTTTTCTTTGAAATTGGGCATATTAAAACTCGGTTTAATATGTAACAGGAAGTGTTCACTGCTTCTGCCCAAAAGTACCTTGGAAGATTGCCTTCACACAACATGGTTCGGGCCATTTCTTCCAAAGTCCTATTCTTTCTCTCTACAACATCATTTTTTTGTGGTGTTCTAGGAGTAGAGAAGTTGTAATCAATGCTGTGCTCAGTCCAATATTCATCAAAAAATTGATTTTGAAATTCAATCCCGTGATCACTTCTTATAAAAATAACAGAAAGATTTTTCTCATTTGAAACCTTCTTGTGAAATTTTCAAAATACATCAAAGGTTTCATCTTTATGTGCATTAAATAATATCCATGTAAATCTAGAAAAGTCATCTACAATCACAAGGCCATATTTCATACCTCCTAGGCTTGTGATCCTAGTTGGTCCAAATAAGTCCATGTAAAGTAGCTCAAGGGGTCTAGTAGTTGAAATAATATTTTTTGATTTAAAACTCCCCCTAGTTTGTTTGCCTAATTGACAAGCATCACATACATAATCAAGATCAATTTTAAAATGTGGCTAACCTCTAACTAGATTCTTTGAAATTCATTTGGCTATTGTATATATGTTAGCATGACCTAATCATCTATGCCAAAGTAAACATGACTCCTTGGTCTTAGCATTCATTGCTATTAGATTGGAACTACTAGTCATGGCAAGATCATTTAGATCTACCATATAGATGTTTCCAAATCTATGACCAATGAATTTGTTGCTAGAGTCAAGAGAGTTAGTTACTATACACATAGATGATTCAAAGATAACCTTGAAGCCTTTATCACAAAGTGGACTAATACTTAATAAATTATGCTTCAATTTATCTACTAGCAGCACATCTTCAATAAAAGTACAGGGGGTTATCTTGATCTTACCAATTCCAATTATTTTTTTCTTGCCATTATCACCGAAAGTAACCGATCCTCCTTCTTTATTTATAGGGTGATGAACTGATCCTTGTCACCTGTCATATACCTTGAGTAGCCGCTGTCTAGATACCATCATTTCTTAGTGTTCAGCGCTGCAAGACAATCCTGCAAAACAATCAATGAGTGATGTTAGGTATCCAAGCTAACTTGGGTCCTTTTGGATTAGCAAAATTGATTCCCTTTGGAACCCAAACAGTTCTATATTTCAATGCATCAATCTTGGAATTTTTCAAAAAATTGCATTGATGAGATTTATGCCCAAATCTATGACATGCATAGCAAACAATTTTATCATATTTGAACGATGAATGCTTTGAAGCTTTAACAGATGCAGAAATGGATATGTTTGGTTTGAATGATTTTTGAGCAAAATTCTTAGGAATATATTTTAAATCATTTGAAACAAAATTTAATGGACAAGCTTTTTGAAATTTAAAATTTGAAGCTGAAGCTTTTGAAGATACAAATTTTGTTGCTGAAATTCTTTTGACATTTAAAGCATTAAATCCAATTCTAGCTTTGCTTTTTGAATTTCTTTGCTCACTCAGAATTAACTCAAGCTTATTAGAACTCAAGGTAAGTTTTTCTACAAAAGGCTTAAGCTTTTCAACCTTCCTTTTCAAATCATTATTTTTGGCAATTAAAGCTTTGTTTGTCTCAATTAAAACATTCTTTTCATTTTTCAAAGCAATAACATTATCAGAAAAGATATTCAGTTCTTTTTGCAAAATGTTATTCTTTTCAGAAATTTCATCCTTGTCTTTTAGTAAAAAATCATTTTGTTTCTTCAAGGATTTAATTTTAAACCCAGCTTTCTTGAATTCAATAAGCAGATCATGAAAAGTAGATAACTAGGGCTTCAGCACCCCACACACACAAATGCAATGCTTACCCAACAGAGCACTCTCACGTTATAATTGTTAACCAATAATTGTAAAAACAAACTGATAGAGTTTCATTAATAATTCAAAGATAGTTACAAGGGGGGAATGGAGTGGTATTTATAGACCCTCAATACAAGGTAGCAAGATAATATTTAATTCCCTTTGAATACAAGATAATTGAAGATAACATTGGACTCTAATCTTTTCTTGAGATTGGATGAAATTTCTTTGAACTTCAAAATAGGTAGAACTCCTTCCATGTAGGCATCCAAAAGATAGATTAATGGGTGACAAAATTAAGTGAGGCGCTCTTATGAAATGTGACATTTTAAATGAGAAATGGATGTGCGCTAACTCCTCCTTCCATCTTAATTTCGATCTTTGATTTCAAATTTGAGAGTGGGTGACAACATGAAAAAGATGTGGCGTCCAAACCTTTCCATCTTGGCATTAATCTCTTCTTAGACTTCATCTTAAATTTGAAATAAGATAATCATTTATCCTGGGACTTGGATAAAAATGGTTTGAAATTTGAATGGATAAGAGGAGACACCCCTCTTCATATGGGCGGCAAAATAAGGATGAGAGGAGGTGCTAAGGAGATGGGAGTCCTGCTACTTTACTTCTCTTAAATGCTTTCAAATGAGCGACAAAAATGAGGAACCCTCCTTTCCTTCCTTTTGGATAATCTTGGACTTTAAATGTTGTCTAAATATCCCAATGTCTGGATGCTAGATGTCTGAATGTCTGAATGTCTGGATATCTAGATGTCTGATGTCTAATGTCTTGAAATCAAAATAAGTTGGACTTCTTGATTCTTGATTGGTACCCCACATGGATCTCATGTGGCCGACCATGTGATGTGTCATGGCATGTGGTGGCATGTGACATGGCATGTGAGGTGGCTTGGGCATCCAAGGTTGGATGATGTGGCAAGTGATGTAGCTTGTGGCATGTGACATTATCCAAAATTTGATGAGTTGGTGCCAAGAATTAATTGGCATGTGGCACCAAGGCATGACTTGACTTGGGCTGGCACATGGTGTCACATGGGGCCTTCATTTGGGTCCCCTCTTGTATTATAGGACTCAATTAAAATAACTAATCACATGACTCAACCAACTAAATAACTAAAAGACTCAATTGAAACTAATTTAAAACCCAACTTGATCAATTGAAATCCAATTTGATCAAAAGGCATAATTTCAAAATAAAAAAAAGTCCAATTTGGTAAATAGGGTTTGGGATTAAACCCAACTAGGCCAAAAAATAGAATTTTAAAAAATAACTAAGCCCCATATTATAATTAGGGTTTTATAATTAGGGCTTAGGGTTTTATTTACAAGTGATTTGGGGCTTGGACTTAGGGCTTCATTCATAGATAATCCACAGGATGTGGAACTGACCTGTTATTTCTTTCTAGCCCTGGTGTCCGCACCACATATTACCAAACCTTCCATATTATAGGATGAATCCCACTGAACATTCTGAGTTAGAACAACAAGTTGGAGATCTTCTCCAAAAGGGATTCATTAAGGAAAGCCCAAGCCCATGTACAGTACCTTCCCTTTTGACCCCCAAGAAAGATAGCACATGAAGAATGTGTATAGATAGTCGAGCCATTAATAAGATAATAGTCAAGTATTGTTTCCCTATTCTCCAATTGGATAACATGTTAGACATGATGGCCGGAGCCACTATTTTTTCCAAGATTGACCTTAAGAGTGGCTATCATCAAGTAAGAATTAGACCTGGGATGAACGGAAAATAGCTTTCAAGACTAAAAATGGCCTATATGAGTAGGTAGTGATGCCTTTTGGTCTTTCCAATGCACCAAGTACCTTCATGAGGATCATGACCCAAGTCTTAAGAACATTCATTGATAAATTTTGTTGAAAAATTTCTAGGCACTAATACCACTTGGTAGGAGATCCAGATCAGCACCTATGCAACGGAAATAACCTATTCTTGGATTCAAGATTCATACAAGGAAATAGAAGAGAGATATAAGGAGAGAAAGAGAGATTGCTTTATTAATCTTTTGGAGAAGAACCTTGTTACAAGACAAGACACAATACCCCGGCATCCCTTCTGAAATCTAGAAGCTTCTCGCCGTCACTCGCACGTCTTCTCTCTTGCAGGCCTCATGCCCCAAGAACTCATGTACGGAAAACCCTTCTCCAACACCAAGAAGTCTCCACACGGTCCAAGAACCAAGAAGTTTCCATACACGGACAATACCTCATGCATGCCTTCCTTTCTCTCTCGGACTGACGAAGCCTTCCTGGACCATGAAGCCCCCATAGTCCATCCAAGCATCCCACGGTCAAGTCCCTACCATGTCTCCTTGAGTCCTCAAACCGTGGCCTCCTTATTACCAAGAGGATCTCCCCACGAACATGCCCTAAAGGAGGGCGATCTCAGGCCCCCTCAAATTTCATTCATAACATAACATGCTTGATTACAAGAGGATTAGGGGTATTTATAGACTTCCCTAGCCCTTTCAAATTCAAATTATAAGCTTAAAGAGTGGAGTGAAGAGTGAAGGGATAAGTGAGATTTATGCATGATGAATGGAAAGATAAGTGGGCGAGTTATAACTTGAATTCAAGTTCAAAACTCTTGGGCACCCAAATGGAGGTGAGGTGGCATGGTGAGGGGGCATCATGATGTGGCTTGGGAGGTGAGGTGGCTTCCCATCTTGGCATGGTGAGGTGGTGCTCCAACTTGGCAAGGTAGTTGGGGTAGTTTGCTCCATCCCATCTTGATGCTTCATGATCTTGATCTTATCCAATTTGAACCCAACTTGAACCCAACTTATCTAATTACAAGACCCAACTATTTACAAGATCAAATTGATCCTAACAAGACTAAATTGAGCATAACAAAACTAAATTAAAATTGAAATTGGAATGGACTCGACTCTAATTATAGGACTTATGCTGAAATTAAAATAAAGTTTTAGATGAAATTAGAGTCTACTTTATTCACTTGTAATCCATATAGAGCTTGGGTTGACCTAATTTGCTTGGAGCCTCTTTCGTATCCTGGTGCCCGCACCAACTCTCCCAGGGTGGGAAGAACTCGACCCTGTCGAGTATGGGTTAACTTGACTTTGGCAATGTTCTAGTAGATCTGGGTTGACTCTTTGCAGATCCTCTCGAGTGATCCATGAGTCTTCGAATTCTGGTCGACCTTGCCGATGAACCATTAGCATTGATAACCTTTATTTTGGGTAATAATAGTATGGTCATCCAGAATACGCTCAATCATATCTCGCTGTTCTAGTAAAGTGGGTGGTGGACACTCAAGGGTAGGCTCACTCTCAAAAATAGGCTCAGGCCCAAAAGGCTTACTAGGTATCATTATTAGCTCCTTATACTTTACTAGGTCTGAAACATTGAAGGTCGAGCTGATACCTAAATCAGATGGTAACTCAAGCACATACACATTAGGTCTAATTTTCTTTATTGATTTAAATGGACCAACACCGCAGGCATGCAACTCTTTCATAGTTCCTGGTGGGAACTGTTTAGGTATAAGCCTTATCATGACATAGTCTCCCTCAATGAACTCTTTGACTATCTTACATAAATTTGCCATATGCCTATAAGTTTCATTGCTCAATTGAATTTTCTTACTGATTTTCTTATGTGAATCCCTAATATGCTGGGCATATGACTCTGTAGACATAGAAATTCATGCATGCATGGGTAAAGGAATGAGGTTTATGGGCTTGTTGGGCTTGTAACCATGAACAATCTCAAATGGGCTTTTTTCAGTGATCCTATTGATTAAGCTATTATAAGCAAATTCGGTATGAGATAATAATAGATCCTAATTTTCCATACTATCATCGACTAGGCATCTTAACAAGTTTCCTAGACTTTGATTGACAACTTCAATCTGGCCATTAGTTTGAGGATGGTAGGTAGTAGAGAATTTGAGTTTGGTTTCTAGCATATGCCAAAGGGTCTTCCAGAAATAGCTAGTGAACCTAATATCTCTATCTGATACAATGGTTTTGGGTAACCCATGTAGCCTAACCACTTCATCTAGAAAATGCTTAGCCACTCTTGAAGTATCGTAAGTCTGAGAACAGGGTATGAAGTGTGGCATCTTAGAGAATCGATCAACAACAACATAGATAGAATCATGTTTCCTTATGGTCTTTGGTAACCCTAATACAAAGTCCATACTAAAATCCTTCCATAGGCAATCAGGGATTGGTAGAGGAATGTATAGGCCAGTATTTTGCTTTTGCTGTTTGGTAACAGCACATGTTCGATATCAGGCCACAACTTGGGATACATTCCTTTTGAGGCCAAGCCAAAAGAATTGGTCTTCTATAGCTAAAATGATCTTGTTTCTACCAAAATGGCGAGCTAAACCTCCAAAATGAATTTCCCACACTAAGAATTTTCTAATGGATGTTCGAGGGATACACAACTTATTTTCCTTGAAAATGAATCCATCATGAAGGGTATAGTCACTATACAAGCAAGATGGTCCTTGGTGAAGAGATTGATAAATGTCACTAAAGTCGAGACACTTAGGATATTCTTCTTTCAGCCTATCAAACCCTATAACTTCAGTGCTAACCGAGGTCAAAAGCATGGATCATCGACTAAGGGCATCAGTGACCTAGTTTTTAGTACCCGCATGGGTGTTTCAAGTCTACTAGAAATAGGCCAAGTCCCCTGTTGGATTAGCACCCCTAGAAATAGGCCAAGTCTGAGTCAAATCCATCCAACCGACCCAGTCCCCTATTGGATTAGAGTCGAGTCCATTCCAATTTCAATTTCAATTTAGTTTTGTTAGGCTCAATTTAGTCTTGTTGGGATCAATTTGATCTTGTAAATAGTTGGGTCTTGTAATTAGATAAGTTGGGTTCAAGTTGGGTTCAAATTGGATAAGATCAAGACCATGAAGCATCAAGATGGGATGGAGAAAACCACCCCAACCACCTTGCCTAGTTAGAGCACCACCTTACCACGCCAAGATGGGAAGCCACCTCACCTCCCACGCCATATTATGATGCCCCCTCACCATGCCACCTCACCACCATTTGGGTGCCCAAGAGTTTTGAACTTGAATTCAAGTTGTAACTCCCCCACTTATCTTTTCACTCTTCATGCATAAATCCCACTTATCCCTCCACTCTTCACTCTACTCTTTAAGCTTGTAATTTGAATTTGAAAGGGCTAAGGAAGTATATAAATACCTCTAATCCTCTTGTAATCAAGCATGTTATGTTATGAATGAAATTTGAAGTTCTCTTTCCTCCATTGCAATCTTTTTGTTTTGCCACTCCATGAGGGAGAAGGGCGTGAGGCCCAACCATTGTTCTAGCTCCAAGAAGGCTCCACCAACCGCTCTTCCAATATCCAAGAAATTGCCATCAAACCTTTTCCTTCCCTTTCCCATCTTTATTATTCTTGCTTTGTTTATTCCCAACCCTTCCACGCCCACTCATGTTCTTTGTTTTGTAGGATCCCTCAAGTGCTTCCAGTCAAGGATGGTGTCCTCTTTGCCTCTAAACTAGTAGCAAGAAGTTTTTACAATCGAGGAAGAAATAGCCTTTTTATCTAGTCATCAATCTTTGAGTGTTGAAGAGTGATCCCATTACATGGAATTCTTGAGATCATTATTGGTACAAAATCCCTTCCTTCCCTCTAAGGCCTGAAATATTGAATAGAGTTTCATCCAAATCAGATGATTTCTCAATCAAGAAGGTCCATTTTCTTTACTTGCATGTGATTTGTACTGCGGGATACCAACTATCTCTTTATTAGTCTTTTTTAGTACACTTAATCACTTCTTTATGGCTGAATCTTGCTATTATGTTTAGGATTATTGCTTAACTTTAATTACTCAATCTCTTTATGTAAAATTTTCCATCACCATCCCGCACCAAGGGGCGTTGGTGCGGGCACCAGACTCAGAAGAAGACTTCAGAGCTCCATTTGGATCTCTGATTGACATTGCCCGAGAAATTAGGGTTTGTAATAAAGGTTGACCTGGTCAACCAGTTTATTTATTTTATTTATTTCTTGAGTCACCATTTAAATTTTGTTGAGTCATGTTGACTCGGTGCAAGTCCCAATGTGGTTTCAATTTGGTCCAAAATGGTGCCACATTTCTCTTCCAATCAACTCAAGGTTCAAGCAAGTGGAGGCCACACTCCAAGCCACACGCCCAGCCACACTCCGAGCACACGCCAGAGTCCAGGAGGCACCATAGAGGCATCCCAGTGTCATGGTCCCCACATCCAAAGAAGAAAAAATCAAATTGGAGGCTAAATTAAAGGAGGCGCCCACACCTGCCTAATTTACCTAAGCAAAGAAGGAAGAAAACTTCTCTTGGAGAAGAAATCAAAGAAGGACATCCAACCTACTCCTAATTGAAGTTCAAATCAAAATCAAAGAGCTTAACTTGGAGTGGAAGAAAAGAAGAAATACCATAAGAAGAAGAGGACTCCAAATCCAAATCCAACTCCAAAGGAGGTGCCATAAAAGTTCCAAAACAATTCCTTTATGGCCGTCCCAATTTTTTTTGGACTCTTGGTCGGCCAAGGGAGAGGATTTTCTACCTAATCTAGGGGTTGGAAGAGTTTAGTCCCACATGGGAATTTGTACAAGCTAGGAGAAAATTTTAGGTCTATATAATAGACCTCTCTTTGTAACTTTAAAAAATCAATGAAGAAAAATTATTTTTGCTATTCTCTTGTGTTGAGCAACCTAGGTTTCTCTTCTTCCGCACTATTCTAAGTGTTGAGCTCCGTGAGGGGGTAATCCGGGTTCCATTGGAGCCTTGAGGAGGTGAGAGATCTCCATCTTTATCCAAAACCCTAGGTTAGCCACTTGAAATTCCAAAACCCTAGCCACCTTTCATTATTTTCCATCCACCAAACCCTAGATCCATCCATCTCCCATGGCCTCTCTCTCTCTACAAGTCCAGGCCGTCCACCTTCATCCAGATCCAGTCCGGCTACTTCAGATCCAGAGCAAGTTCCAAGGAAAATCACATCAGCATCCAGGAGAATCCAGTTTTCAGCAATTTCGATCTTCAAGTTCATCAACCTGGTAAATCTTTTCCTTGACTCTCTGATTCCATCAATTATTTTTCTTCTCTTCCAGATCTTGAGTTCAGGAGAAGCCAACCCGCCAAAGGACCAGTATTGGAGGATCCATTACGAAGATATCCGACTCCGAGGATCCAACAATCTGCTCGGGAGAGTTCTTCCACCAAAATCTGTGAAGATCATTGTCTGGTTAGATAAACCTTCCCTTCTCTTTATTTCTGTTTTGTTGAAGCTCGGAGTGAAACCCTAGGTCTGGGAGTTTCTCAACCCCCAGCGATCCGTTGCTTCTAAACTACTCTGATACTTTAGTTTCCTTAAAATTGTGCTTTCAATTATCATATTAGTCTCTTTCAATGTTAGGTTAACTTTTCTTTGATTTGAAGCCAACTTCTACAAACATATAAAAACAACAAAAAAATTAGTTAATCTTAATCTACTTCCGCATCGCGTCCCTTTATTTGTTCTGCATCATTTTTGGTATCAGAGCCCAGTCTAGGGTTTCTGATTTGCTTGCTTGCTTTGATTGTTCTCTTTTTATTTTGTCTGCTCGAAGTAGACTCCCCAGGACGTCCGGTCCTAGGAACTAAGCGAGGTGCAAGCCTCCTCTTCCCATTCCACGGGGTGTTCCTAGGGCATGTAGGGGATCCATTGGGATATAACTTCGTAGCAGGGATTATAAACGGGGAAGACAATCTAGTTGCAGCCCGTAATTGCCCTGTTGTCTGAATTATTTCTCCCTGCATAAAACTCTGAATTGCATGATTTTTGCTTCGTTGAAACCAGTATAATTGAACCTATTTTCCATAATTTTTCTATGATTTATTGGTTTCGGTAAAGATTCTGAGAATTAAAATACAGCAACTCTGTTTTTTTGTGTTCTGCAATTCAATTCTTTTTTGGAGTGATCATCTCGTAATTTACTTAAGGGCAATTGAGCATCTAAGATAAGGGGAGGAGTTGATTACCTCTCCTTAGCCCAAAACCACCATCCAATCATTCGAACCTAGACCTAATTTAAAATCAGTTAGACCTAATTTGTCCTAGTGGGCTAGGGACACCAATTGGTCGGGTCTAGGCTAGTGTTGAGTCAGTTTGCTGAGTTATTCTGTGTGTGCTTAGCACTCAGTGTCTAGAATGGTGGTTCAGGGACTACGTCCCGAAGGGCTTGTGTGCTGGTCCGCCTACCTGGCCAATCACTGATTGGTGTCTAGGATTGGCGATCAGAGACCTAACACTCCCCTTACACCTGCCTGGCTGAGTCCTGAGTTACTACAGGCTAGCTTGCCACTCTGATTGGGCATCTAGTTTGGACTCTAGGTCTAGTGATCCAGTAGTCGATTTAGTCTAGTCTCATTTTGTGTGCTTGCTTGAATCATCATGTCTACCAGAAATGGAGTGCCATATCAACCTGGTCAAACCCAACCTGATTTAGAGGCCATGATCAGAACTCTTACTAAAAGTATGGCTAAAATGAATCAGGATATGACAAACACTGTGGCCCAGTTTAGCGCACAAATTCATGAGGATCTTACCCAACTTAGGGACCGAGTCCAAGTACTTGAAGAACCTAGACATCGGAATTGGACTCCTGACCCCGATTTTAATGTGCCTCAGCCTCACCCACATCAGGAGCCTAGAAGGCCTTTATATAGAGATCCTGAACCTAATCATAGGAGGCCTGACCCAGAGCCTGAAGATAGAGATGATAGGTTCATCAGGAACATCAAATTAGATGCACCCACTTTTGATGGTAGTCTGAACCCTAAGGTGTATTCTGATTGGGAGGGTGAGATGGATCAATACTTTGAGTGGTATGCTATGTCTGAGGAGAGGAAATACAAGTTTGCCAAGATGAAATTAGTGCGTCAAGCTAGGTTATACTGGGGGAACATTGAGCTAACCACTAGGAGACGGAATGTTAAGCCCATAACCACTTGGCAGGGTATGAAAGAAAAACTGAGAGATAAATACCTACCCATTTCATACCAGCAAAACCTGTTAGACCAATGGCAAAACCTGAAACAAGGAAACCGATCTGTCTCAGACTACATAACTACTTTTGATGAATACCTAATGAGATGTGATGTGAGTGAAGCCCACGAAGTCACTTTGTCTAGATTTAGGGCTGGACTGAGGGAAGATATCAAGAGAGAACTATTTCTGAGAGAGGTTACTGATCTAGACCAAGCCTACCAGATTGCACTGAATACTGAGAAATTTCAGAGAGGACCTATACCTTCTAGGGTTAGTGCCCCAATCCCAAGGAATGGACCTAGTCAAGTTATCCCTAGTAAACCTTTTCAGGGTACTTCTACCCCTAGGCCCATGGACAAAGGTAAGGCACCTGACACCCAGAGAACCCCTAGTTTAAATATCACCTATTTTAAGTGTCAGAAACCAGGTCACATTTCTAGTCAGTGTACTGCCATAGCCTGTTTCAAGTGTCATAAGGTAGGTCATGTTGCTAGCCAGTGCCCACGGAGATCCCTTTACATAGAAGAGGGAGAGAATGATAATTCCGAGCCCAGTGAAAAATTTGAAGAAGAAGTTTATGAGGCCGGAATGAATTTGGTTGAGGAGTATGAAGGAGAGGAGGAACCCAATGAATCTGACCAATTAAGAGTTGTAAGATGCATCCTATCCCAGAATCTAGTTCAAGAGGATTGGCGTAGGACTAACATCCTACAGACTTTTCTTAAATTAGGGGATAAGGTATGTAAGATCATCATAGATAGTGGGAGCTGTGTAAATGCCATCTCTACTAGCACTGTCAAGATGTTAGGCTTAATCCCAGTTCCCCATCCCAACCCCTATAAGGTTTCCTGGGTAGATTCTACCTCCATACCCATCCAGTCTAGATGTCAAGTCCAAATCCAAATGCAATCTTATCACGAAAAGATTTGGTGCGATGTCTTACCCATGGGGGTGAGCAGTATAATTCTCGGAAGACCTTGGTTGTATGATCATGATGCCACCCTCTTAGGAAAATCCAATACCTGTATCTTTAGTTTCAATGGGAAGAAGATTACGATCCATTCCGTTCCCCCTAAGGACAAGGTAACTAAAGGAGCTGGTAAGGTTAAGGAGATGAAAACTGGAGTGAACCTAATAAGTGCTAAGGATCTAGAACAAGAAATTCATAGTGGTTCACCCATCTGGATGTTGACTGCTAAGGAGCTTAGAACTTCGGAACCCTCAGAGCCTCCTCAAGAAGTTAAACCTGTGTTAAAAGAATTTGAGGATGTCTTTCCCGAGGATTTGCCAGACCACCTTCCACCTCTTAGGGATATCCAGCATGCCATAGATCTAATCCCAGGAGCAACTTTGCCCAACTTGCCCCATTACAGGATGAATCCATCTGAGCATGAAGAACTGCAAAAGCAGGTTGGAGAATTATTGAGGAAGGGGTTTATTAGAGAAAGTCTTAGCCCTTGTGCAGTCCCAGCCTTACTGACCCCAAAGAAAGATGGCACGTGGAGGATGTGTGTTGATAGTCGTGCCATCAATAAAATTACAATCAAGTATAGGTTTCCCATCCCTAGACTAGATGACATGCTTGATATGATGGCTGGTGCAATGGTTTTTTCTAAGATTGATCTCAAAAGCGGCTATCATCAGGTTAGGATTAGACCCGGGGATGAATGGAAAACTGCTTTCAAAACTAAGGATGGTCTTTATGAATGGGTTGTTATGCCTTTTGGGTTGTCCAATGCCCCTAGTACTTTCATGAGAATTATGACCCAGGTACTTAGAGCTTTCATAGGAAAATTTGTGGTGGTCTATTTTGATGACATCCTGATCTATAGTAAGACCCCAACAGATCACCTAGACCACCTTAGAGCAGTCTGCCAAGTTTTGAGGAATGAGAGACTCTACGGTAATCTTAAGAAGTGTGAATTCATGACTAGTAGAGTTATCTTTCTTGGTTTTGTAGTAACCCCTGACGGCGTGGCGGCTGATCCTGAGAAGATTAAGTCCATAGTAGACTGGCCAGAGCCAACCAATGTGCATGAAGTTAGAAGTTTCCATGGCTTGGCTACCTTCTATAGGCGATTCATCAACGGGTTTAGTACTTTAGCTGCTCCAATCACTGATTGTATTAGGAAGGGAGAATTTCATTGGACTAAGTCAGCCCATAAAGCCTTCCTAGATCTTAAGGATAAAATGACCCAGGCACCCATTCTGAGATTACCCGATTTTTCTAAAGTATTTGAGGTTGCCTGTGATGCTTCAGGTGTAGGAATAGGTGGAGTCCTAAGCCAAGAGAATCATCCCATAGCATTCTTTAGTGAAAAACTTAATGATGCTAAGCTTAGGTATTCTACCTATGATAAGGAATTTTATGCGGTGGTGCAAGCTTTGCGTTACTGGAGACATTATTTGCTACCGCAGGAATTTGTACTATTTTCGGACCATGAGGCTCTTAGATTTCTGAACTCCCAAAAGAAGCTTAACCCTAGGCATGCTAAGTGGGTAGAATATATCCAGTCCTATACTTTTGTCCTGAAACATAAGGCTGGAGTTGAGAATAAGGTAGCTGATGCCCTTAGTCGCCGATCTCTGTTATTAACTTCTGTTAGAACTGAGGTCATAGGGTTTGAGCAAATCAAAGAGGAATATGAGTCTTGTCCGGATTTCACAACTGTGTATCAGGATCTAGTTCAAGGACCATCTAGTAATCACCAGGATTATACCCTTGTAGATGGTTTTTTGTTCTTCAAAAATAGGCTTTGCATCCCTAGAACTTCTCTTAGGGAATTTTTGATTTGGGAAATCCATGCTGGAGGTTTAGCTGGCCATTTTGGAAAAGACAAGACCATTCTAGCTGTTGAAGACCACTTTTTCTGGCCTAGCTTGAAAAGGGATGTAGCTAATATTGTAGCTAGATGTCGAACCTGCGCTGTTGCCAAACAGCGAAAACAAAACACTGGCCTTTATACCCCACTCCCTGTCCCAGATCGTCCTTGGCAAGATGTGAGTATGGATTTTGTGTTAGGTTTACCTAAGACCCAGAGGAGACATGATTCTATCTGTGTCGTAGTCGACCGATTCTCTAAAATGGCCCACTTCTTGCCTTGTTCCCAAACCTTTGATGCGTCTAAGGTAGCCACACTTTTCTTCAATGAGATAGTTAGACTCCATGGCCTACCTAAGACAATCATTTCAGATAGGGATGTCCGGTTCACCAGTTACTTTTGGAAGACCCTTTGGCATAAGTTAGGGACAAAACTTAAGTTTTCAACTGCCTATCATCCCCAAACTGATGGCCAAACTGAAGTAGTGAACCGTAGCCTAGGAAATCTGCTGAGATGTCTTGTTGGTGAAAACACCAGAAATTGGGATTTATACCTACCAAGGGCAGAATTTGCGTACAATGACTCGGTCAATAGGTCTACGGGTAAGAGTCCATTTGAAATTGTACATGGGTACAAACCTCACACACCTCTTGACCTAGTCCCTTTACCTGTCCACACTCGAGTCTCCGAGTCTGCTGAGAATTTTGCACAGCATGTAAAAGACTTGCATAAAGAAATTCATGCCAAAATAAATTTAAGTAATGAAACTTATAAGAAGTTGGCTGATACTCAAAGGCGAGTCAAATCTTTTGTTGAGGGAGACTATGTGATGATTAGGTTAAGGCCTGAACGGTTTCCTCCTGGAACCGTTAGAAAGTTACATGCTAGGGGAGCTGGACCATTTAGAGTGGTAAAGAGAGTAGGATCCAATGCCTATGTGCTCGAGTTGCCTCCAGAACTAGGCATTAGCTCTACTTTCAACATTACAGACTTAGTAGAGTACAGGGAGCCAGCTGTGATTCCTAGTGAGCCTTTTGAGCCTAACCCTATCATTGAGAGTGATCCCGACCCTGTGTGTCCACCAACAAACTGGCCTGTGAGGAAAGAGCATATTGAAAAGATCCTGGATGATCAGGTTATCTCTACTCGTAATCGAGGATACCAAAGGTACCTGGTCCGCTGGCAAGGAAGGCCAGATTCTGATGACTCTTGGATCTCCCGAGAAGAATTACAAGAATTGGACCCAGACCTCTTAGAGAGATACCAGAGCCAACTTGAGCCTTACTCGACAGGGTCGAGTTCCTCCCACCCTGGAAGAATTGGTGCGGGCACCAGACTCAGAAGAAGACTTCAGAGCTCCATTTGGATCTCTGATTGACATTGCCCGAGAAATTAGGGTTTGTAATAAAGGTTGACCTGGTCAACCAGTTTATTTATTTTATTTATTTCTTGAGTCACCATTTAAATTTTGTTGAGTCATGTTGACTCGGTGCAAGTCCCAATGTGGTTTCAATTTGGTCCAAAATGGTGCCACATTTCTCTTCCAATCAACTCAAGGTTCAAGCAAGTGGAGGCCACACTCCAAGCCACACGCCCAGCCACACTCCGAGCACACGCCAGAGTCCAGGAGGCGCCATAGAGGCATCCTAGTGTCATGGTCCCCACATCCAAAGAAGAAAAAATCAAATTGGAGGCTAAATTAAAGGAGGCGCCCACACCTGCCTAATTTACCTAAGCAAAGAAGGAAGAAAACTTCTCTTGGAGAAGAAATCAAAGAAGGACATCCAACCTACTCCTAATTGAAGTTCAAATCAAAATCAAAGAGCTTAACTTGGAGTGGAAGAAAAGAAGAAATACCATAAGAAGAAGAGGACTCCAAATCCAAATCCAACTCCAAAGGAGGTGCCATAAAAGTTCCAAAACAATTCCTTTATGGCCGTCCCAATTTTTTTTGGACTCTTGGTCGGCCAAGGGAGAGGATTTTCTACCTAATCTAGGGGTTGGAAGAGTTTAGTCCCACATGGGAATTTGTACAAGCTAGGAGAAAATTTTAGGTCTATATAATAGACCTCTCTTTGTAACTTTAAAAAATCAATGAAGAAAAATTATTTTTGCTATTCTCTTGTGTTGAGCAACCTAGGTTTCTCTTCTTCCACACTATTCTAAGTGTTGAGCTCCGTGAGGGGGTAATCCGGGTTCCATTGGAGCCTTGAGGAGGTGAGAGATCTCCATCTTTATCCAAAACCCTAGGTTAGCCACTTGAAATTCCAAAACCCTAGCCACCTTTCATTATTTTCCATCCACCAAACCCTAGATCCATCCATCTCCCACGGCCTCTCTCTCTCTACAAGTCCAGGCCGTCCACCTTCATCCAGATCCAGTCCGGCTACTTCAGATCCAGAGCAAGTTCCAAGGAAAATCACATCAGCATCCAGGAGAATCCAGTTTTCAGCAATTTCGATCTTCAAGTTCATCAACCTGGTAAATCTTTTCCTTGACTCTCTGATTCCATCAATTATTTTTCTTCTCTTCCAGATCTTGAGTTCAGGAGAAGCCAACCCGCCAAAGGACCAGTATTGGAGGATCCATTACGAAGATATCCGACTCCGAGGATCCAACAATCTGCTCGGGAGAGTTCTTCCACCAAAATCTGTGAAGATCATTGTCTGGTTAGATAAACCTTCCCTTCTCTTTATTTCTATTTTGTTGAAGCTCGGAGTGAAACCCTAGGTCTGGGAGTTTCTCAACCTCCCAGCGATCCGTTGCTTCTAAACTACTCTGATACTTTAGTTTCCTTAAAATTGTGCTTTCAATTATCATATTAGTCTCTTTCAATGTTAGGTTAACTTTTTTTTGATTTGAAGCCAACTTCTACAAACATATAAAAACAACAAAAAAATTAGTTAATCTTAATCTACTTCCGCATCGCGTCCCTTTATTTGTTCTGCATCAGGCGTCTTTCCATAGAAAGTGCCGATAGTGGGCTGAGTGGCCTGGCGCTTCGGCAGGGTGCTCTTCCACAGGGGATACAGGCAGCATTCCCTGGCAGAGCGTCACTCCGTAGAGATTACAAGTAGCATGCCCTGGTGGAGTGCCTCTCCATAGAGGTTGCAGGCGACATGCCTTAGTGGAGCACCTCTCCATAGAGGTTATAGGCAGTGATATCTCTGTGCATCGTGGGGTTCCGGTGGGGATGGTGACACTACCTATGAGCATCAACATCCCGGCCACTTCAAAGGTTTCTCGAGGGGAGGACTAAGTCTACATGACTCTATCCATGCTTGTTTTTAGGGAAAGGTTGACATTGACCAGTAACTCAACCTCGGCAGGGGGCTCGACCTCGGTAGGGAGCTCAACCTCGGCAGGGAGCTCGACCTCGGCTGGGTGCTCAACCTCGACAGGGAGCTCGACCTCAACAGGGAGCTTAACCTTGGCAGGGAGCTCGACCTCGACTTCCATGATGGCATCCAGGTGGCACCTTATGCTAGCCTATCTGCCAGTTAGACCATATGTGGACTCCACATCGACGGTTAGGCCACATCAATTTTCTTTTGCAGTCCAATCTTTCCATCCTCTCATGATTTTGTACTGAAGTCTCTTAACCATAAATAGAAAGAATATAAAGCATAGTTGAAGATGAAGAACAAGTTGTCGGGTATGACAAAGGAGTAGGTAGTTGGTACTTATCCTCCTTATGTTCCCCCTTATCAATGAGTAAAGTGGTTCATTATTGGTTATCCCAGAGGGGACAAGTATCTTCTAATTTTTTTTAAGAACTTTATTAAAATATTTTATTTATATTATACATTATACATATATATATATACATTACTTTCAAGATATAACAAGTTATCTATTTGATTTTGTAGACATTCTAATATTGCTAGAGCTACACAAGCAGCTCTATCTGTTTCCCATACATAGAGATCCAAGAGTTATGTGCGAGTTAGACAAGAGTTTGTATATTTCTTAAACTATAAACTTTTATTTTTAATATTAAAGCATTTATAAATTTTAATGAAACTAATATATATGTATCGTGGATGATGTATTACGATACATATATGTATTGTGGATGATGTATCACAATACATATATACTGTGGATGACGTATCACGATACATGTATATACCATGGACGATATATCGCAATACATATATATACCATAGATGACCTATCATGATACATATATATACCATGGATGACGTATCATGATACATATATGTACCATGGATGATGTATCGTGATATATACATGTACTGTAAATGACGTATCGTGATACATATATGTACCGCGGATGATGTATTGCGATACATATATGTACCGCAGATGACGTATTGCGATACATATATGTACCATGGATGATGTATCGCAATACATATATATACCGTGGATGATGTATTGTGATACATATATGTATTGCAATATATATGCATATCGCCATACATATGTATATCGCGATACACATGTATCGTGACATTTAAATAATTTTCAAATTTATTTAAATTATTTGCTTAAAATTATATTTTTTCTTATAGATGGATATGCATGGAAGGGAACCCAGTGAGGTGAGTTTTACAGGATGACTCATACTCATCGTGATAGCACTTTTATCAGAGATGAGTCGAGAGATATATGTATAATTATTTATTACATATTATTTCCTGCAATTATTTAAATTTGATTTGTTAGTCATTAAGATCGAACTAATTTTTTAAAATTAATACAGGAAATAGCTACAGCTCTTATTGCCGAGTTTGTCGATAACTCTATAGCATCAATATAGAGTAGTCTCATCGAGGTTGATATGTTTATGGAGCTGATAGGACCGAAGCACTATGATCGATTGAGGGGCTATGGAGTTGGAGTCACTCCCACTCAGTTATCTGTGATAAGCATATATATACATGATGATGTAGATGATGCTCGGGATGCATGTGTTCGTAGACTTGAGCAGGAGATAGAGGAGATGCAACAGAGATGTACCACTAATAGAGCAACGATGGATTCCATGAGAGAGCACAATAAGTGGTTTATATCTATTGTACAAATGTTTGTTCCATATCAGGTAAATACATATGGTGTTAAATATATATTCTTATATTAATCAATAATTTATATAATATATTGTCATTCATAGTTTTATAAATTAAACATTTTAAATATTTTTTTATAGGCTTCTGGAGCATCAAATCCTCGTGGATAGGGTGACAACCTTCTTCTTATAAATCATTGACCTCAACTTTTTTTATTTTATGTCTTCTATTTTATATATTTTTTTAATTTTGTTAAATTTTAGATTGTAACAAACTTTCTTATAATGGATTGTCATGAAATTTATATTTAAAAATTCAATTTAGATGTGAAGAATGTATGTAATGTGAAATATTTATTATGATTGCATTATACAAGTTCGATATAAATTTGTATAGATTTTGATTTTAAAGTTATGTATTTTATTTTCTTAAAAAAAATAATATATTTATCAATGCTTTAAAGCATCGGCAATATGATTTTTCCCGATGCTTTAAAGATCGGCAATATAGGATATCCCGATGCTTTAAAGCATCAGCAATCAGGATTTCCACAATGCTTTAAAACATTAGCAATGAGGGTTTTTTCGATGCTTTAAAGCATTGACAATAGAATTTTTCAAATGCTTTTAAAAAGCATCAGCAAAATCCTGTATTATCGATGCTTTAAAGTATCAGGATTTTGAATTTTTTTGATGCTTTTAAAAAGTATCAGCAAAATCTTGTATTGCCGATGCTTTAAAACATTGGGATTTTGAATTCTTTTGATGCTTTAAATCATCAAAAATTCTCCCAACACTTTTAAAAAGCATCGAAAAAAAATATCTCCACTCCTATATTATCGATGCTTTTTAAAGCATCGAAAAGATTTATTTCGATGCTTATTAGTATCGGGAAAGGCCATTTTTAGTGTTAAAAAAATCTACTTCTCTTGTAGTGTATAAAATATACATATTAATTAGTTAATGAGTCTACAGTTTAATGCAATACAAATTATATATATATATATATATATATATATAATTGAATGATTAACCTAACAAGTAATTTTAAAATATAATGATGTTAATAACAATGTTGCCCAGGTGGCTACCCAAGAGGGGGGTGAATTAAGAATTTAAAAAATTAAAGCAGATAATATGCAATAAATAAAATCCCTTAAGTGTTAGGTGCTGTGACAAAGTAAAAAATTACAGAAGCTAGGTAAGAATAAAGAAGCACAACACAAACATACAAAATTTATAGTGGTTCGGAGCAACCCAACTCCTACATCCACTACCCAAGATACCACTTGGGATTTCCACTACATTCACACCTGAATACAGTCGGATTGCTTTACACGATCATAATCCAAAACCTCTATACTTTGGTTTTAATGGGATCACCAAAGAAAACCCAACACCCTTTGGTTTTAAACAAGCTCACCAAAGAAACCTAACTTGGTTTTACTAGGATCACCAAGAATCCAACACTTGGTTTTTATCAAGGCTCACCAAGAACCTATTTGGTTTTTCAACCGGGCTCACCAATAACCCAACAATTCAATAAGATGAATTGAAATAAATGCAACAAAAATGACAAACTCAATTTGTCGAATAGTTGCCGGTGCAGCTTGATAGAAGTCCACTTAAATGCACTTGAATGAGCTTTAATTGCTTTAGTTGCTTCTTTCCAAATTGCTTCAAGCTTCGGATCAAAGTTTATGAAGACTTGAAGGCTTGCTTGAATGCTCTTGTGCTCTCTTTCTTATTGGTAGGTAGGATATTCAATGTAGATCTCAAAACTTTGAAGAACTTTCTAATTCTTTTTTTTTAGGAAGTTCAAATCCTTCAAATATAAGGTCTTCCATCACTCCAAGGCAATTCTAGCCATTGTAGACCAATGGAAAGTGGTTTGTGATTGTTGGAGCACTTTTCAGCATTCAAAAATAAATTTTGGAACTAGCCGTTGGATACCTAAAAGCAATGTTCGAGTTGGCTCGGATTCCTTCGAGTCGGCTTGAATCCTTCGAGTCGATAGGTCGAGTCACCCAATCTTCAGTGCAGTCGGCTCTATGTCTCAGGGTACAAAACTTCACTCTAGACAAATCGGCTCTTTGTAGCTCGGGTCGGCTCGAACTTATATCTTTCAAAAACTTGAACTCGAGGAATCGGCTCTTTTGATCTTTGGTCAGCTCTTCTTCTCAGATTCTGAAATCATTAATCTGGAAGAGTCAGCTCATTACAGTTCAGGTCGACTCGCTTTCTCAGGTCTTCAAAATTAGTTCTAGCAGAGTCAGCTCTTTCTGGTTCAAGTCGACTCGCATGCCTATTCTCAGAAATCTTCAAAAACTGGACTCTAGAGGAGTCGACTCAGACATATTCCAGTCGACTCGGATTCATTGGAGTCAACTCAGATTCATTGGAGTCGGCTCGGTAACCTTCGAGTCGGCTTGGATTGCTGCATACTAGAATCCTTGCTGCGTGCCACTAGGAGGAGTCAGCTCTTCAACATGTTGGGTCTGCTCGAGTATTTTTCTTCAGAATGTTTACAATTGGACTCAAAGAAAAACTCTCACCAACTCTTACATTTTTCATGCAAACCAACTCAAAATAATTCTAAGGCACATATACATAGAAGTAACCATTTTTACATAATTTTTTCTTAGCTTTTTCATTATGTTCTTCTTTACAGAAACTCATTACAACACAACTCAAATAAGAAACAAAGGTGTAGGAATTGAAGTTTGAACAATTAATTCATCCTACAAAAACTTATAACACACTTGAAGAGTTGTTAGAAATAAATGTACATGCTCTAATGTTTGGTTATCATCAAAATCACTTATAAGGTCAACAATCTCCCCCTTTTTGATGATGACAAAACACTGGGCATGAAAAATTCTTTACACTTTATATGTATAAGGGTATTTGACGATTAAATATTCACATGTATCAGAGCTAATTAATTGGTAGATAAATATCAAAGCTCAAGAGATGATATCATTGCATATCATCAAGGTATCAAACTTTTCATGCTTCATAATATTATAATTAGCACAAAACATGGAGTATCAGAGTTTTGAAAAAAATATTGATAGAATTAAGATTAATTTATAGATTAGTAGCAATCAGAGCAAAATTATTCAAGAGAATCTCCCCCTTTCTCTAGGTTTTAAAGTAATTGAACATTTAGGTCCAATTGAATATTTCACTTTTGTGCTCCCCCTTTTTCATTCTTTTTAAGTACTTTAAGAACAATTGGTAGGAATCTCAACATACATATTAGAATTTTTATGATATATTATTCTCCATTTCTCCTAGTTCTCACATTTCTCCCCCTTTTTGTCAATCAATCAAAAAGGTGATTTTAAATAAAGCTCAGATTTTGAAATAGATTGAGAAAGTCTTTAATATTTGTTTGAGATAATTTCACTTTCTCAAATTAAAAATTCTAATTAAAAATTCATCACAGTTATATCAACATTAAAAGGATAACTCATCATAACAAAAGATCTTTCATTTCATAGATAAATTTGGCATACAAAGTAGGAAAGAAAGTACATTCATATTGTAAAAGATAAAAGGTAGAACATTAACAAGGTCAGAAATACGACCAAAAGACTAACCAAATAATCTATTCTTCTTCTTCTTCACTAGAAGAAAAGGAGCCTACCTCTATAACTTTATCAGAGGTCTTAGTTTTCAGGGGTTTAAACCTTAGATCCCTGAACCTAGTTCTAACAGGGGCTCTAAAAATCTTAGTCTTCTTGGTTTTGGGTTTCTTCTTGGTTTTAATAGGTTTAGGTTTAGGTGGATCAGATGAAGGAAAAGGAGCAGGAGTTTCAAGTGACTCTTTGAAGATCTGTACAGGAGCATCTTCAGCAGTGATTGATTTCTTTTTGTGATTGGAGCAAGATACTTCTGATTTCTTCCTTAAAATCCTTCATTTCCTTTTCAATTTTTTTCTGGTGAAGCTTCTGTTCAGATCTCATTTCCTGAAGCTTGCATCAACTGTACTTCTCATTTCATCAATTGCAGAATTCATGTGACCTGTTACTGAATTTGAGATAGTTTCCATCTTTTGAAATATTAGCTTCTTAAGGTCAGATGGAGTAATCATTGTACCTTAAGTTCTTTCTTCAACAACAGTAGCTTCATCATCTTCCAAAGAGGTAGCAGCAACCTGACTAGACACTTTCTTTATCCATATTTCTTCTTATTGTTTGTAACCCATTCCTTTCAGTTAATTGAAGGAATAAGTGTCAGAATGATGTAGTGGCTTACTTATCTCATTGGTTAAGTCAACTCCAGCTTATTTAAACAGTAGAGTGAAGACCATACCATAGGGTAGGCAGGCTTTGACTTTCCTGGCTGCTTCAGTCATTTGAATCATCATTATATAGGGAAGGTTGAGAGGCTTTTCTTCTATCAAATGTCCTATAAAAGTCATATATTTTTCACTGACCTAATCAAAGCGACCAGTCCTGGGAAGAAAAATCCTACTGATCATATTGTGAAGAAGCCTCATTTCTTTTGACAGTAAGTTGGCCTGTACATGTTGAACGAAGCTCACATCTTCTTTCTCCAAAATGAGCTTTAGTATGTGTTCTTTGTCCGGTAGAGTAAGCTTAGTGGTGCCGTCCGTAGGCATTTGTAGCAAGTTGCCCAACTTCTCTTCATCCACGATGATCTTGATTCCCTTAACTGTTGATTCCAAATGAAGTTCTTGAAGAACTATATTTTCATAGAAGATCCATACCAGTGAAGGGTAGGTTAAGATGTCCAAAGAACAAAAATGCTTCCAGCCCTGACTTTCTATCCATCTTCCGATCTTCATTTCTATCTCTTCTAGAAAGAAGAAATATGTTCTTCTTTCGCAAGTGATAGGCCGGTTGACCATTGAAATAATATGTGCAGTAGGAGAGGGAGTTTCTTCTTCTTGTTGCTCAGTGGTAGACCTTTTCCTCTTTTCTCTCTTCCCTTTTGCATCTTCACTACGTTCGCTTAATTCACCAACTTGAAGAATCTTCCTTACAGATCTTCGAGAAGCCATTGCAGTGGGATTTAGGAAATTTAGGTTCTAGGGAATGATTTTTGGAAGTTTGGTAAAATTTTTGAGAGGAGTAGAGTCTGTTTGAAGTAAAGTAAGAAGAGTGAAGTACAGGAAAATATAGTTCAAATCTGCCTAAATAGCGATTTTTTGACTTTCGAGTCGGCTTGCCCAACCCTAGGACTATCCGAGTCGGCTCAACCAGAGCGAACTCAGAAGGATCAGAACACCGAGTCGGTTAGGCAAAGACCTAGTCAGGTCAACCAGAGAAATAGGCAGAAACATCAGGCATTCGAGCTGGCTCGACCAGAGAAAAATTGCTCGAGTCGACTCGAACAGAAACTTTCCACACAAAATAAAATGATTCAGAAATTGAATCTGATACAATGAAATTTCAAGAAAAGTTATTCAATAATCATGAATAAATGTAGGAGGTATTCTAGATAATTTTATCTTAATTTTTGAAGGAAATTAGGTTGTTTAAATCTAGAAAGGATCATATAACCCTAATTCTCCTTTAAGCAATTCAAACATATCCTGATTCAGTGGCTTAGTAAAGATGTCAGCTAATTATTTTTCAGTTGGGATAAATTCTAGTTCAATGTCACCATTCAAAACATGGTCTCTAATAAAATGATGTCTAATCTCTATGTGCTTAGTTCTAGAAAGCTGAATAGGATTTTTGGTTAAATTTATAACACTTGTGTTATCACACTTGATAGGAATTTTGTATTGTGTAACACCAAAGTCTTCTAGTTATTGTTTAATCTATAATACTTGTGCACAACAACTTTCCGCAGCAATATACTCTGCCTCAGCAGTAGAAAGTGCTACCGAGTTTTGTTTCTTGCAGTGCCATGAGATTAAATTCAACCCTAGAAGTTGACATGTGCCGCTAGTGCTCTTTCTATCAATTTTACAACCAGCATAATCAGTATCAGAAAATCTGATTAAATTTAAAGAAGATTCTTTTGAAAACAAAGACCTAGATTACTTGTACCTTTCAAATATCTCAATATTCTTTTAACAGCAAGCATATGTGTTTCCTTAGGATTGCATTGAAATCTAGCACATACACATACACTAACAAGATATCCGGTCTACTTGCAGTAAAATATAATTAGGATCCGATCATACCTCTATATAGTTTTTGGTCAACATTGGATTCACTTTCATCTTTGTACAATTTGCAAGATCGGCTCATGGGTGTGTTCAATTGTTTGCTTGTCTCCATACCAAACTTCTTAATTATTTTTTTGGTATATTTGGCTTGGTTGATGAAGATCCCTTCCTCTGATTGCTTTACTTGAAGTCCAAGGAAGTAGTTAAGTTCATCCATTAGGCTCATTTCAAATTCTTCTTGCATTAACTTAGCAAATTCTTCATAAAAACTTTTATTAGTTGCACCAAATATAATGTCATCCACATAAATTTGTACAACTAATATATCATTATCTTTTTTTTAATGAAAAGAGTTTTATCAACATTTCCTCTTAAGAAATTATTTTCCATCAAGAAAGTGCTAAGTCTATCATACCAGGCTCTAGGGGCTTGTTTCAAACCATATAAATCTTTATTAAGTTTAAACACATGGTTTCGAAAAGCATGATTTTTAAAACCCGGTGGTTGTTCTACAAAAACTTGTTTGGAAATAAAACTATTTAGAAATACACTTTTCACATCCATTTGAAAAAGTTTGAAATTCATGTAGCAAGCAAATGCAAGTAATCTATTGGCTTCTAATCTTGCTAGGGTGCATATGTTTCATCAAAATCAATACCTTCTTCTTGACTATATCCCTTAGCCACTAATCTAGCTTTGTTTCTAATGACATTTCTTTGTTCATCTAGTTTATTCATATAGACCCATTTGGTTCCTATAATTGGGTGGTCTTTAGGTCGATCAACTAGTGTCCGAACCTTATTTCTTTCAAACTGGTTCAATTCTTCATGCATGGCTAACATCCAGTTTGGGTCACTTTCAGCTTCTTCTAAAGTGTGAGGCTCTATTTGTGATACAAAGACTAGGTAATCATGTGCAGTCCTATGTGCAGACCTAGTCCTAATACCTTGAGAAGGATCACCAATAATTAATTCTTTAGGATGGGAAGTGGCGTACCTCCATTCTGTTGGTAGATCGGTATGATCCTTACTTACCGCTTTTTCTCCTTCTTTAATTGGTCTTTCTTGAATACTCATGTCTTCCATCTCCTTTTGAATAGTACCTGCATCATTGTCAATACACTCATCTTTTCTAGATGGTGAAGAGTTAGTTTCATCAAAGATAATATGCATTGACTCTTCAATGGTAAGAGTCCTCTTATTAAAAATCCTATATGCTTTGCTATGTAGTAAATAACCAAGGAAAATTGCTTCATCAGATTTAGCATCAAATTTTCCTAGATTATCCTTACCATTATTAAGTACAAAGCATTTACATCCAAATACATGAAAATAATTGATATTGGATTTCTTTTCATTCCAAAGCTTATAGGGGGTTTATTTCAAAATAGGATGGATCAAAACATGGTTTAAAATATAACAAGCAGTGTTCTCCACTTCTTCCCAAAAGTATCTTGGAAGATTACATTCATATAACATTGTTCTGGCCATTTCTTCCAAAGTCCTCTTTTGTCTCTATACAACACCATTTTGTTATGGTGTTCTAGGAGCGAAGAAGTTGTGATCAATGCCATTTTCAGTACAATAGTCATCAAAAAATTGATTTTCAAATTCAGTGCCGTGATCACTCCTAATTGAAATTATTGAAAGATTTTTCTGATTAGAAACCTTTTTGTAAAATTTTCTAAATACTTTGAAAGTTTCATCTTTATGAGCGATAAATAAAATCCATGTAAATCTAGAGAAATCATCTATAATCACAAGGACATATTTCATACCTCCTAGGCTTGTGGTCCTACTTGGTCCAAATAAGTCCATGTGAAGTAGTTCAAGAGGTCTAGAAGTTGAAATCATATTTTTTGATTTAAATCTCTTCCTAGTTTGTTTACCCATTTGGCATGCATCACAAACATGATCGAAGTCAACTTTAAACTTAGGCATGCCTCTAACTAAATTTTTGGAAATTAACTTGGCAATAGTATGCATGCTAGCATGACCTAATCGTCTATGCCATAATAAACACGACTCCTTAGTCTTAGCATTCATTGCAACTAAACTGGAACTACTTGACATGGCAAGATCATTTAGATCTACCACATAAATATTTCCAAGTCTATGTCTAATAAATTTACTACTAAAATCAAGAGAGTTCGTTACTATACACAGATGATTCAAAAATAACTTTGAAGCCCTTATCACATAATTGACTAATACTCAATAAATTGTGCTTCAATTTATCTACTAGCAATACATTTTCAATAAAAGAACAGGGGGTTATTTTGATCTTACCAATTCTGATTATTTTTTCTTTGCCATTGCCTCCGAAAGTAACCATACCCCCTTCTTTCATTTCCAAGGTGATGAACTGATCATAGTCACCCATCATATGTCTTGAACAGCCACTATTGAGATACCATCTTTTTTTCAATTTCTGGGCTGCAAGACATTCCCACAAGATAATCAAAGAGTTCTTTTAGGTACCCAAGCTAACTTGGGTCCTTACAGGTTAGCCAAGGTGGTTCCTTTTGGAACCCAAATCTTTCTTAATCTATTATGGACATTTCTAATAATATTACAATTAAAAGCTTTATGTCCTAGTTCTTTATAAGCAAAATATATGATTCTAAAATTTTGAAATGATTTATACTTTGAAATACTAAATGCATGAAGTGCAGAAATAGCAGGTTCTGTAATTGAATTTTTTGGAACATACAAGGTGGCTTTTGAAATGGAAGTAGAACCTTTTGTCACAAAAGCTTTATGAGAAGTAAACTTGGAAACAAAATCTTTTTATTTCATAAATGTAATTGCTGAAATGTAATTTGAATTTGAAGCATTAAAACCAATTTCAGCTTTATTACCAGAAATTATTTGATCTTTAAGAATTAACTCAAGCTTGTTAGAAGATAAGGTTAACTTTTCAACAAGGGGCTTAAGTTTTTCAACCTCCTTTTTTAGCTCATTATTTTCTTTCAACAAAACATTATTCTTATCTTAAAATTCACTATTCTCAGTTTTCAAAACATTACATTTTTTAGAAAAGATATGAAGTTCTTTTAGAAATAAAGTATTCTTTTCTGAAATTTTCTCTTTTTTTTTGAGTAAAGAATCATTGATATGCTTTAATGATCTAATCTTTACTCCTGCCTTTTTAAATTCAGATAAAAGGTCATGAAATGCATAATTTAATTCTTCAAATATAAATTCAATTTGAGTATCAGGGGAAGTTACCTCATCCTCGAGACCCATTAGACATAAGTTAGCTATTTTCGTGGTCTCTTCTTCTTCAGTTGAAGTGGAGTCTTCACTGTCCTCCACGTGGAAACCATCACTTTCTTCTTCTTATTTTTAAAAAATTTCTTTAGTAGTGGATAGTCCGAATGAATATGCCCCGGTTTCTTACATTCATAGCAGGTGGGGACTTGTTCCTTATCTTTGTCTTTCTCCTTGTCCTTTTCTTTGGAGTGTTATCCTCATTTATGAAGTTTTATATTGTATATTCCTTTTTTCTTTTTCATAAACTTCCTGAATCTCCTCACGACCATTACAATGTCTTCATCTTCTAGATCATCTTCGGAGGAGGTAGAGTCATCTTCCGTCTCTTCATCATCCTTTGATTCTAATGCAGCCTTAAATGCAATTATTTTCTTCTTTTTTTAATCATCATCCGTTCTATGCTGCATGGCCAATTCGTGTGTGATAAGAGAACCTATTAGTTCATCCATGGATAAAGTGTTCAAATCTTTAGCTTCCTGGATGGCAGTAACTTAGGGTCCCATTTGTCAGGAAGTGATCTCAATATCTTCTTGTACTAGATCAGTATTTGAGTATACTCTGCTAAGACTTTTCAAACCATTAATAATATCTATAAATCTAGTGTACATGATAGAAATATTTTCATTAGGCTCCATCTTAAACAATTCATAATTATGCACTAAAAGATTAATCTTTGAAGTTTTCACTTAAGAAGTTCCTTCGTGGGTCACCTCAAGTTTATCCCAAATTTACTTTGCTGAAGAGCAAGTGGAAATTTGATTAAACTCAGTAGAATCCAAAGCACAGTAAAGCAAGTTCATTGCTTTGGCATTCAATTCTCCTAATTTTATGTCGTGTTCATCCCATTCCTCTTCAGGCTTAGGGATATCCATGCCATCAATTTTAATCATGGGAACATGTGGCCCTTTAAGAATGACCTTCCATAATTGAAAATTAACAACTTGAATATAGATTTTCATCCTTGCTTTCCAATAAGAATAATTTATGCCTATGAAGAGTGGAGGTCTATTAGTTGACTGGCCTTCCGCCAAAGATGTACTCATGGGATGAGCCATCAATCTTTACTCTAATATAATCAGAGACACCACTCTGATACCAGTTGTTGCCCAGGTGGCTACCCAAGAGTGGGGTGAATTAAGAATTTAAAAAATTAAAGCAGATAATGTGCAATAAATAAAATCCCTTAAGTGTTAGGTGCTGTGACAGAGTAATAAATTACAGAAGCTAGGTAAGAATAAAGAAGCACAACACAAACACACAAAATTTTAAGTGGTTCAGAGCAACCCAGCTCTTACGTCCACTACCCAAGATACCACTTGGGATTTTCACTATATTTACACCTGAATACAGTCGGATTGTTTTGCAGGATCACAATCCAAAACCTCTACACTTTGGTTTTAATGGGATCACCAAAGAAAACCTAGCACCCTTTGATTTTAAACAGGCTCACCAAAGAAACCTAACTTGGTTTTACCAGGATCATGAAGAACCCAACACTTGGTTTTTATCAAGGCTCACCAAGAACCTATTTGGTTTTTCAACCGGGCTCACCAATAACCCAACAATTCAATAAGATGAATTAAAATAAATGCAACAAAAATGACAAACTCAATTTGTCAGATAGTTGCCGGTGCAGGTTAATAGAAGTCCACTTGAATGCACTTGAATGAGCTTTAATTGCTTCAGTGGCTTCTTTCCAAATTGCTTTAAGCTTCATATCAGAGTTGGTGAAGACATGAAGGCTTGCTTGAATGCTCTTGTGCTCTCTTTCTTGTTGGTAGGTAGGATATTCAATGTAGCTCTCAAAACTTTGAAGAACTTTCTAACTATTTTTTTAAAGGAAGTTCAAATCCTTCAAATATAAGGTTTTCCATCACTCCAAGGTAATTCTAGCCATTATAGACCATTGGGAAGTGGTTTTGTGACTGTTGGAGCACTTTTTGATATTCAAGAATAAATTCTGGAACTAGCCGTTGGATACCTGAAAGCGATGTTTGAGTCGGTTCGGATTCCTTCGAGTTGGCTCGGATCCTTCGAGTCGATAGGTCGAGTCGCCAAATCTTTAGTGCAGTCAGCTCTTTGTCTCAGGGTGCAAAACTTCACTCTGGACGAGTCAGCTCTTTGTATCTCGGGTCGGTTCGAACTTATATCTTTGAAAAGCTTGAACTCGAGGAGTCGGCTCTTTTGATCTTTGGTCGACTCTTCTTCTCAGGTTCTAAAATCATCACTCTGAAAGAGCGGCTCATTACAGTTCGGGTCGGCTCACTTTCTCAAGTCTTCAAAATTAGGTCTGGCAGAGTCGGCTCTTTCTGGTTCGGGTCGGCTCACCTGGCTGTTCTCAGAAATCTTCAAAAACTGGACTTAGGAGGAGTCGGCTCGGACATATTCCAGTTGACTCGGATTCATTGGAGTCGGCTTGATAACCTTCGAGTCGGCTCGGATTGCTGCATACCAGAATCCTTGCTGCGTGCCACTAGGAGGAGTCAGCTCTTCAACATGCTGGGTCGGCTCGAGTATTTTTCTTCAGGATTTTTATAATTGGACTCAAAGAAAAACTCTTACCAACTCTCTTACATTTTTCATGCAAACCAACTCAAAATAATTCTAAGGCACACATACACAGAAGTAACCAATTTTACATAATTTTTTCTTAGCTTTTTCATTGGGTTCTTCTTTACAGAAACCTATTACAACACAACTCAAACAAGAAACAAAGGTATAAGAATTGAAGTTTGAACAATTAATTCATCCTACAAAAACTTGTAACACACTTGAAAAGTTGTTAGAAATAAATGTACATGCTCCAATGTTTGGTTATCATCAAAATCACTTATGGGGTCAACAAACAATAATTTTTATATATTACATATTATAAACATGCTTGCTACACATCTACCTAAATAAAAAAAATAAAATTACAAATATGCAAGCTATATATTGCTAATATTTCTGCTCAAATATATATTGTTATACTATTAATACTTTCCTTTAATAAATATATTTATAAATTAATTAATGCAGCGTATATGTTAACAACTTTATTCATAAATTATTAAATTACTTATATACCATGACATACTCATTTATAATTATTTAATTATTTAAATGCTTTAAATATTTATATATTTTAAATATTTAGTATTCACACTAAATTTTATTTAAATTAAATAAATAATATCATACCACTACAGTGAAATAGGGATATGCTGACACTTTTGTTGACCTTTACCGACGCTTTTAAGCATCGCTAAGAAATTTCCCGATGCTTTTGGAAGCGTCGCAAAAGCATCGCCTATGTAAGTGTGGGGATGCCACCTATCGATGCTTTTGAAAAGCATCGGCATTTGCCGATGCTTTAAAGCGTCGGCGAATTAAAATTTACCGATAGTGATGCTTTAAAGCACCGGGTCCAAACCTAGCGACGCTTTTTAAAAGCGTCGGCAGATAGCGACGCTTTAAAACATCGCCGGGTCCAAACCTAGAGATGCTTTAAAGCATCGCTAGACTTAAAACTAGCGATACTTTAAAGCATCGCCAGGTCCAAACCTAGCGACTCTTTAAAGCATCGCTATACTTAAAACTGGCGACACTTTAAAGCATCGATAGAATTTTTTAAAAAAAAAAAAAATTAAACAGATAGCTATACCTATTATATACATACAATACAACATGTATACATCATCAAAATGAAATTCTTCAAACCTGTATCACATCCAACATACACAAACAAATATAAACATATATTCAAACCTGTATTACATCCAACATACACAAACAAATAAAAACATTCAAACCTGTATCACATCCAACATACATAAATAAATAAAAACATTCGTACCTGTATCACACCCAACATACAGAAACATAAACACAAACCAATGATAAAGATTTATATATATATATAAAAGTGCCAATCCAAGTTCAAATAAACAAAAAGACATATAAAAATAAAAAAAATAGCTGTCATCACTGATCTGCTGGAGGCTGGTCGTCGTCAGGTCAGCGACTCGTAGATGCACCAGGAACCTACAAGATATACATCAGGAATTATGATACATACATTATATATATTATAAAGAATTAGATACATACAAAATTAATAAATAATTACTTACCTGAGATGATATGAACATATGCAGCACAGATGTAACATGCTCTAGCTAAGACCTAATGGTCTGCATCTTTGCTCTATCTGCATCACGTGTCTGTTGAAGCTTTGCTATCTCTTCCTGGAGCTGACGAACATGTAACTGATCATGACTCTCTCTAGTATCCCGAGTATATCTACTCACCTTAGATAACTGAGTAGGGGTAACTCCAATCCTATAACCCCTCACTCGTCTAAGACGCTCTGGTCCCATCAACTCCGAGAATACCTCGACCTCGATGCGACTGCTCTGAGTAAATGATGAACCCTCACCAGCACGCTCGGAGATCATAGAGGTAGCCCTATTCTATATTTTATAAAAAACACATATATCACTACTTAATAAAAATAAAAATATAAATCATAATATAATATAATAAAAAAACATACATATATATCTCTGGACTCCTCCTGAATAAAACTACCATCCTGGTGAACGTGAGTAATCCGATAGAACTCCACCTCACCAGGCTCCCTCCTCTGCTGATCAGCCTATATAAAGAATAAATATTACAAAAAAATCCAAAATAATGCATCTTATACCCCCGTATCATGATACATGGCACATGCATGATACATGATACATGATGTTAAAACTATAAGTATACAAAAAGTATTATAGGATGAGAAACATACAAACTCATGCCTGAGCCGTGCATAACTCTTGGTCCTCGTTGTGTGAGGAACAGTCTGAGCTGCTCGTGCAGCTCTACCAATAGCAGAATATGTCTACAAAATAAAATTAAAACTATGTTATATATTATATAAATATAATTATGACGAGTGAAAATTAATAAATTTCAAAGTGTTTGATGATGCTACACAACTTGTGCCCTCTCGGAGAACCAATAATGCACCAGCTCCCTCCACTGATGAGGGTGAACATCAGGAGGACAGGTAGCTGCAACCTGCTCCTCTGTCCTACCCTCTCGCATGTAGTCTCCCTTCAACTTCATCCTATATTCTTTCCACTTGTGATTGAGAGACTTAAGCATAAAATCAGAAGTATTTGGAGGGAGAACGAACTTGCTCTATAATTTAAATAAATAATAAAATATGTATTAAATGAAATAAGCAATTCAAATATTAAAAACCTAAAATATAAAATAATATATCAATTTTTTTACCTGTACAACTCGAAGCATCTCTACTTTATAAGTAGAAAGCATGTCATTCCAATTCAAATACTTCAGGGGACATAGCTGACCCCGGCGTGCTACTGTCCCCAGAAAGCTAGTCAACAAGCTAGCAACTTGCTTAATAGGCTGCCCTAGCTTGTTGCACTCTATCACTATCCTCTCATCCTCAGGTAACTATCACACATCACGGACTAGTGTGGGTCCTGTCCTATGCCTGAGTCTCCCGGATCCATCTACAAAAAAAAAATACAGAACATTGTTTATCAAAACTATTACATATGCATGAATTGAAATGAGATAGAATTATTAAATTATGTACCCTGTATCTGTATGTCATCGATGATAAGCTCATCATCAGGATGATCCATAGGAGGATCGTGATGTGCAGACTCGGAGGGAATGGCATCGTCTTGAGGTGTAGAGGTAGTAGCATCGGCCTGATGTGCAGAAATAGAGGGACTGGCATCAGACCAATGTGAAACTGATCGACTGCCCTCGGGCTGCTGTGCTGAAGAAGTACCAGCCTCAGTCTAGGAAAACTAAAACTGTTCATCTGCTAATCGCTTCCTTCGAGGCATGGTGTACCTAACCTGCATTATTTAAAAATAAGTCAGTCAACATTATAATCAAATTAAAATAGAAATGAATTGTAATTTAAAAGATAACATAATTATTAATGCAAAAATGTAAACCATCTTATAAACTACTTACTTGTCATAATCAACCAGTTGTACCTTCCTCGAAATCCAACCTAATCAAAATGGTTGTATCATTTATATGATCATCCGGCATAATATTATAAGGCATATACTGAGTGTAAGTATCATCATCATCTTCTTCCACCCTTTTTTCCATGTCATACAAGTCTTTGGGTTTTGTCTTAATAACAGTAGCCCATTCTTTATCTTTCGAGTCTTGTACATAAAAAACTTATTGAGCTTGAGATGAAAAGATAAATGGATCATCCTTCAATAACACACCCGTATGTATCAATCTTGAAAAATTGACAAGTATGAATCCGTTTGAGTCCTTTTTCAAACCTCTCGGTGTATTTATATCCACCTAATCGCATCGAAATAATACAACTTTAAAATTTCCATAATAATCCAACTCCTAAATATCTTTAAGTATACCATAATAAGATTTTTCATCTGCTTCTACCATAACATCACTGTTCTGAGTTTTTCTAAGTTTCTCACGCTCCTTGGTATGAAATTTAAAGCCATTTATAATAAAACCATTATATTTGTTCACAATATAATTTGGACCTCTAGCAAGTGCTATTAGTTCTACTGAACTATTTTTCTCCATTAGTACCGTTACCTAGAAAATATAATATCAATTATCAATCACTTATTCGATGTTAAATGTATATAAAATTATTACATGACTTATATATTCTAACCTGATTGGCAAGCCATTTAGGGAATAACTCAACCAACCATCTTTGTTCAATCCTTGGATTAGGACGAGTGAAATGATTGGCTTGTCTTTGTATAGCTAAAAACTCACTGCATGACAATCAAATATAAGTTTGACAACAACATGTCTAATATTTAGTATTATCCATGTATAGATAGACTAACCTGTGATAATCAGATATTATGTCACTATGTAGCAATACATAACGGTGTGCTTATGATAAGGATTTATGATCAAGAACAATACTTTCAACTTTTCCTATAAATCTTCCGGATGAAGCAAATTTATATAGATCTGTATTCTCCATAGTATCACCATGACATTAAGATCGATTGAATATAGTCTCTACACCTTCGAGATATCTTAAACAAAATGTTAAACACTCTTCAGCAATATATCCCTCTGCTATTGAGTCCTCGGATGGGCTTTGTTTCGTACATAATCCTTCAAACATACAAGATACCTTCAAAAAGTATGATATTTATCAATATTAATATCACATTAAATAATGAAAAAGATATATAAATTATAAAATTTAAGTTTTACAGCATTACCTCTCGATAGGGTACATCCATCTGTACTGTACTTTGTCATCTTGCCATAATTGTGTCTGATACCAAGCATTTGTCTATGAATATCAAAACCAGAAGGTAGAATTGGAGCAGATCCCAACTCTATAGTACCATCAAATAAATCCTTCTGAAATCGAAATGGATGATTTGCCTCCAACCATCGACGATGTCCCATATAACAGAACTTTCCTCCATATTTTAACCAAATTGAATGGGTTGACTCACCACAAGAAGGACATGCAACTCGTCCCTTAGTGCTCCAGCCAGATAAATTATCATATGCAGGAAAATCGTTAACAGTCCATAATAGAGCTGCCCGCAGATTGAATGTTTGGCCATTCGAAGCATCAATTGCACTAATACCCTCCCAAAGTTGTTTCAATTCATCTATTAATGGTTGTAAGAAAACATCAATATCATTTCCTGGACCCTTATCACCTGGAATGACCATTGATAAAATAAGTGAAGACTGTTTCATGCATATCCATGGTGGCAAATTATAAGGAATCAGTATAACTGGCCAGGTGCTATAGACAGAACTTAAGGTCCGAAATAGATTGAATCCATCACTGGCTAAACCCAGCCTGACATTATGAGCATCAGATGCAAAATCAAGATGTCTGTCATCAAATGCTTTCCATGCTAAACTATCCGTTGGGTGTCTCAGCATTCCATCTTTTATACGGCTTTCATCATGCCATCTCATTGACAAAGCTATTTTTGATGATGCATAGATCATTTTCAATCTAGGTACAAGAGAAGAATAGCGTAATACTTTCATCGACTTTTGTTCAATTTGTGTTGCATCCAATTCATCTAATCCATCACTCTCATTTTCTTTTTGCTTCGTCCATTATGAACATCCACACACATAGCACGACTCTTGATCGGCATGTTCTCCCCGATATAATATACAATCATTTGAACAGCTATGAATCTTTTCGTATCCAAGTTCCAATTCCTTTACTAGTTTTTTGGCTTCATAACAAGATGTTGGTAAACTAATACCTTCAAAAAATGCATCCTTTAACAACTTGAGCAGCATAGTAAAACTCTCGCCAGACCATCCATTCAAGTATTTTATATGAAACAAATATACAAGAAAAGAAATTTTTGAAAAATTCTTGCAACCAGCATATAATTCTTGATCTGCATCTCTAATCAGCTTCTGATAACGATCTGTTCCAACATTAGTTGGGGGTATCGGCTCTCCATCATGTATAGATTCAATAAATATAGGATCCTCAGGTAACCCAGATGCTACTTGTCCTCCACTGTAATCTCCAGGATGTTGAGCACTATATTCAAAAGCATCTCTGAGCAAACCCCTGATATCATCATCTCTTGCAAGATTTTTCTGTTGGTTACTGGATCCAAAATCAGGTATATGCTCCATGTTAGAGGTTTGGTTACATGTAGATTATAACCTTGACTCTCCATGAAAAAACACTCAGTATAACCTCTTAAAAAATCATTCCATACCAAATGTTCTTCAACAATATTTGGATACAGAGAACTGGAATTTACACATTTTTGGCATGGACATAAAATCTTCCCATTTATACTACTCTCCATACCAAATTTAATGAAATTCTATACTCCATCCAGATATTCTTTGCTATTCTTCGGTTTAGTTATCCAACTCTTATCTATTGTAAGATAAAACTAACTGAAATAAACAAATATTTATAAGAACATAATAAATTTAAAATAAGTTTATTCAATAGATCAATTACAGTATTATTAAATCTACCCTATCACCAACTAATAGGTAAAGAGGTCCTATCCCATTCAAGAATTGCATAAATTATATAGGTCATTTACAGTAACCAAAGGATACGCAATAGAAGTTTCAAAAAAATTTCGACAGCATTTTCTCTTAGTTCTCCCTATACAAATAAATATATATGAGGAGAACTAACAGGAAATGCTATCCGAAATATATCTGGAACTCTATCCGTACCGTTTGATTACTGTAAGCATCTATATAATTATTTACAATTCTCAAATTGTCCAAACTAGACATTCAATTGACCACTGTACATATTTTTCCATTCGTTCAAAAATTAAATAATTGTATGGATCCTGTAGAATATGTACTTTAATCAATTGACAGATCTATGTTTCTATGCAATGCAAGTTTTTAAAAAAATATCTAAAAAATTATAATTGATCATAACAAAGCTACAGATGGTATTGAAATCAAAGATTTGCAATAATGAAACTAACCTTAAAGCATAACATGTTCAGTAAGATGCAGGTATAAACCAAGAAATTTATAAATAAACAGAAATAATCTACTAAGAAAAAGAACAATAAATAATAAAAAATAAGGAGGAGGCTCAGTTATATACTATTTAATCTGCAACTAAATCAAAACGACTACAATCGGTTGCCTACAAAAGAAGGCCATCCAAGATTGTTGCTGTTACAGCCGTGACAGTGACGTGGCCAGGCTCAGGTATCACCGAATGAGAGCAAGCCACGTGTAAGTTTCCCCGCCGGAGTCAGCGCCACGTCCACAAAGCTAGGATCGGCATACCGCACCACCCGACGACTGCCTGAAGCAAACCGCCCTCGCCGAGGTCGAGCTCGGCCCGGAGTTCCTCTACCACCTCATTGGCGCCCGAGGCCCGGAGGGGTCCGCCCGAGTGAGGTCGGCCGAGGTCGGGCGGCCCCCTGCCGCCTCGCCAGGTGTCCACCCGGGAGGGATCCACCGAAGCCGAGGTCGACTGGTCCTTCACCTTTCGCCAGGTGGCCACCCGGAGACGGGCCCACCTCGGCCGAAGCCAGGCGACCTCCTGCCACCTCGCCAGGTGTCCACCCAGGAGGGGTCCACCTGAACCGAGGTCGGCAGACCTTTCGCCCTGCGCCAGGTGGCCACCCGGAGATGGGCCCACCTCGGCCGAAGCCGGGCGACCTCCTGCCACCTCGCCAGGTGTCCACCCAGAAGGGGTCCACCTAAGCCGAGGTCAGCTGATCCTTCGCCCTTCGCCAGGTGGCTACCCGGAGACGGGTCCACCTCGACCAAAGCCAGGCGACCTCCTGCCACCTCGCCAGGTGTCCACCCAGGAGGGGTCCACCTAAGCCGAGGTCGGCAGATCCTTCACCCCTCGCCAGTTGGCCCCCGGAGACGGGTCCAACTCAGCCAAGGTCAGACCGCTCGTACGGAGAGGCCCCCGGGGAAGGAGACAGGTCCCGAGGCCATCCCTCGGGCCGTACCGACCCCAGACGGCGTCCCATACGGAGGGCGGCGGAACGCGGAACGTCACTTGCATCGGCCCGACAGGTCCCGCAGCCGAGAGACCCGATCCTGACGGAACAGGCCCCATAAACGGATGGCGCCCACGCTCGGGGAAGAGAGCATTCTCACGGAGCCCGAGGCCTGACGACCGGCCGCTCTGCCAGCGCCGCCCTCCCTCTTTTTCTCTTCTGTCTTTGCCTTTTCCCCGCTGGGCCCGGCGGACGAGGTCGGAAAGCCGCCTGGCACCCTTCACCAAAAAGGGAAAAGAGAAGAGGACGGGGGAGGAGGGTTCCCGAGGCAGAAAAAGACAAACGCACGACGGAAGGGGATAAAGAAGGAAGAATCTGGGGACGACAAGGTAAGCCAAATTAGCCTGGGGACAAGGAGGAAGCACGGGCACAAGGCCTTGCACCGAGAGAAAAACCAGAGATCCCGAGAGGGGAACACTGGGCGTGAGTTCGACAAGCAGGCCCAGCCGAGATTCCGGTCCCCAGAGCGCTTCCTTCACCAATTAACTCTCTAAATCTAGGACCCTTTCGAGGGCCCGGGTGGGAGAGTCTGTTCCTTCTCGTCGTCTACTGACTTGACCGTCGGAGCTCCCTCGCCGGGATCGCCAGCCAGGGTCTTCTAACCCCTTTGTTGCAGGTTCTCCGCAGGAAGGGAGGCTCCCTCGCCAGGCGATCAGGAAGGATCGGCTGATCCGTGGCACGGGCACTGCGACGAGAGCGGCAACAGATTGGCGCGCCAGGAAGGGGGGCAGGACACTAACCCCTAGCGGGAACCAGCTTTCTGCAGGTGTCACGCTCTCCAGCAATGGTGGTCACTCGTGGTCGCGAGGCGTCCACCAGCCGTGTGGGAGAAACCCACTCCCCTCCAGGGGGCCACACCCCCGAACGGGAGCTTCCGGCTCCCCCTCCTCTTCCGCAGCAGCCTACCCCGGTGGACGAATCCCTTGCGGCCATCGTCCAGCAGCTGCAGACCTTGACCTCAGCGGTCCGACAGCTTCAGCATCAGCAACGGTCCCTGGCCACTCAGCCGCAGCCAGGGACTCCCGCGGCACGAGCTGCGGGGCAGCATGGGAGCCTGCGCTCAATCCGGGGCAGGCCGTCCCATCCGCGGGCCATCTCCAACCCCCGAGGGAGCCACCAAGCTCCCCTGAAGAGAAACTATTCCGGTTCGGAGGATCACGAGAGTCGATCCCCGGCCGATGGGGCCGAAATGGTGCATCGCAGCAAGCGACGCCGGGGCCAGACCTCGCGCCGAGACGATCGGCGCCCCCTTCACCTGCAGTCTCGGTGGAAGACTCCACCGACGAAGCCGTCAGGCGCCAGGCCGAGAGGCGCCTAGAAGAGCACGAGTGCAAGTTGGCGGAGTTTGCCCGACGGTTCGCCGACCTGCAGAACTCGTCAGCTGACCCGGCGGGCTACGACTCCTGCCCCCCTTTCTCTGAAGAAATCCAGGCGGAACCGATCTCGAAACGGTTCCGCATGCCGTAGGTGGACCCCTACGACGGGACCACCGACCCCCTGGACCATTTGGAGAGCTATAAAGCTCTCATGAGGGTCCAGGGCGCCACCGACGCCCTCCTGTGCATCGCCTTCCCAGCGACCCTTCGGAAGGCCGCTCGAGTCTGGTTCACCCGTCTCGAGCCCGGATCCATTTGCTCCTTCCAGCAGTTGGAAGGAAAGTTCGTGGCGCACTTCGACGCTTGTCGAAAGGTGCCAAGGGAGGTGGACAGCCTCTTCTCCATCCGCCAGCAGGACCAGGAGCTGCTCCGAGACTACATCACCCGGTTTAAGACCGCAGCCCTGGAGATCTACAGCTTGGACGAGCCCGTCGCTATGCTGGCTTTGAAGCGCGGGCTCAAGACGTCCCGCCTGACCTATTCCCTGGACAAGAAGCCACCCAGGACGTATTCCGAGCTCCTCCTCCGCGCCCACAAGTACATCCGAGCGGAGGAGGCTGACCGCACCCGCCGAGAGCTGGACGGGAAGACTCCGAAGAAGCCAATTCCGAGGGACGCCCTGGGAGCTCGGAGGCCCGGGCCGTCCGCCGACCCTCGCCCGAATCCAAGGCCGAGGGCCGAGTCCACTCCCGAGCGGAGGTACACCCCTCTCCTCGCGCCTCGAGCGAAAATCCTCATGGAAATCGAGGGCGAGCGCTACCTCCGCCGACCTCCACCTCAGAACCCGAGAGCCGCCCGAGACAAATCAAAGTACTGCCAGTTCCACCGCGAGCACGGACATGACACGGAGGAGTGTCGCCATCTGAAGCGGGAGATTGAGGAGCTGATCGGGAGGGGTTACCTCAGGAAGTTCGTCAAGAACGAGGTCCCCTCTGAAGGGCAGCCGCTCGCGGCCTTACCGCCTGTCCCCGCGATCGACAACCGCCCAACGGAGAAGCCCGTGGGCATGATCTCACGCGGTCCGGCCGAGCAGAGAAGAGAGCCGGGAAGTCCCGGAGAATGTAATCCCTCCCAAGGGAGGGGAAATTAATGACAATGTAAACAATGATGCCGTGGTGGTCGAGATGACCATCGCGAAGCATCCTGTACATCGAATCATGGTGGATAGTGGAAGCTCGGCCGACGTACTTTTTTACGATGCTTTCTCTCGGATGAACTTGTCTCCCGATCAGCTGAAACCAGTGCACATCCCACTGGTAGGTTTTACAGGGGACTCCGTGGGGGTCGAAGGAGAGATCACTCTCCCGGTCATCGCCGGATCCCCGCCTCGGCAGGCGATCGTCATGATAACATTCACTGTCGTTAAGCTCCCTTCGCCTTACAACGCCATTCTCGGGCGTCCCGGGCTCAACCAACTGGACGCCACCATCTCCACAAGGAGGCTGCTGGTGCAGTTCCCCACGCCTTCCGGGCTCGGGGAAATGAAGGGGACGATCCAGCCGGTCCCGCTCTGCCTCCAGACAGTCCCAGGCACCAGGAGCGCAGAGCTCGCCCACGATATCGAGGATCTCGACCTGAGAGAGAAGGAACCCAGGGGAGGGCCCGTAGAGCGCCTGCTAACTTTTCCCTCGGTTCGGACCCCCTGAAGATGGTGCAAGTCGGGGCCCAGCTCCCCGAGGAAGAGCGAACCCGCCTGCTGGAGTTCCTCCGTGCCAACGCTGACGTGTTCGCCTGGTCGGCGGCCGACATGCCGGGCATCCCGCCCGAGATCATCATGCACAGCCTGAACGTGAACCCAGGTTGCCGCCCGGTCCGCCAGAAGAAGAGAAGCTTCGCCATGGAGAGACAGAAGGCGATCAACGAGGAGGTAGAAAAGCTCCTCGCCGCCGGTTTTGTCCGAGAAGTCCAATACCCCAGCTGGTTAGCAAACATGGTCATGGTAAAGAAGAGTAGTGGTAAGTGGAGGATCTGTGTGGACTACACCGACCTCAATCGAGCTTGCCCGAAGGACAGCTTCCCTCTGCCAAGATTGACCAGCTGGTCGACACCACCTCGGGGCATCGCCTCCTGTCATTCATGGATGCCTTCTCCGGATACAACCAGATGCGGATGAACCCGGAGGACGAAGAGCGCACTGCCTTCATAACTGACCGCGGGACTTTCTGTTACAGGATGATGCCCTTCGGCCTCAAGAACGCGGGGCGACGTACCAACGTCTGGTCAATAAAGTCTTCAAAGACCAGATAGGCCGCAACATGCAGGTGTACGTGGACGACATGCTGGTGATGAGCAAACTCGATTCGGACCACGTGGCTGACCTGACGGAGGCATTCGGCAACCTCCACCGCCATCAGATGAAGCTGAACCCGGCGAAGTGCGCCTTCGACGTCTCCGCCGGGAAGTTCCTAGGGTTTATGGTGACCCAAAGAGGAATCGAGGCCAACCCGGAGAAGGTCCAGGCCATCCTGGACATGGAGCAGCCAGCCTCCAAGAAGCAAGTGCAGCAACTGACCGGCCGGGTTGCGGCCCTTAGCCGCTTTATTTCCAGGTCGGCGGACCGCTGCCGTCCCTTCTTCAAGGTGCTGAGGAAGATGAATGGCTTTGCTTGGAGCGAGGAATGCCAGCAGGCCTTCGAGGAGCTGAAGAAGACGCTCGCATCGCCACCTTTACTGTCCAGACCCGAGGAGGGGGAGGAGCTTACCCTCTACTTGGCGGTTACCCCGGAGGCCGTCAGCTCTGTCTTGGTCCGAACCGACGACCAGGGGCTCCAGCGGCCGGTGTACTATACCAGCAAACTTCTCCGGGACGCGGAGCTCAGGTATTCCCGGCCCGAGAAACTCGTTTTTGCGCTAATAGTGTCTGCCCAGCATCTCAGGCCCTATTTCCAAGCGCATCCCATCGCCGTCTTGACGGATCAACCGCTGAAAGCGGTGCTCAGCCGACCCGATACCTCGGGATGATTGGCCAAGTGGGCACTGAAACTCAGCGAGTTCGACATTACATACCGACCGAGGTCGGCCATGAAGGCACAGGTGCTGGCCGATTTCTTGGTCGAATGTGCAGGCTTGGGCAAGGAGCCCGAGGGGGGCCCCCCGGCCCGGCCGATGGAGGTCGGCACCGATGAGCCCGGAGAGGACGCCTGGATCCTCCATGTAGACGGAGCCTCAAACTCCGGCGGAAGCGGAGCTGGGCTCATCCTTGCCAACGGCGACGGGGTTGTCACTGAGTGCGCACTCCGTTTCCAATTCCCCGTGACAAATAACCAGGCGAAGTACGAGGCACTTCTCGCCGGACTGAGAGTCTCCCACGAGCTGGGCGTGACCAACCTCAGAGCTTTCACTGACTCCCAGCTCATGGCGGGCAGGTATCCGGGGAGTACGTCGCACACGACCCCCAAATGGCGAAGTATTTGGAGCTCGTCAGGGCGGGCACGTCCAAATTCCTCCGCTTCAACATCTTCCACATCCCTCGCGGGGAGAACGCCCGTGCAGACGCCCTCTCCCGGCTGGCGACCCTGCCGGACGCGATGCTGGGACGCGCTCATGTGGAGCGCCTTGAGGTCCCAAGCCTCGAAGCACCGGTGGAGGTCCATCAGGTCAGCCAGGAGCCTAGCTGGATGGACAAGTACGCTGCGTACATCGTCAGCGGCACCCTGCCGGAGGACCGACAGGCGGCTCGCCTCATCAGGAAAAAAGCCGCGCGATTTGTCCTGATGGACGGGCAATTGTATCGAAGATCCTACTCCTACCCCCTCCTCAAGTGCATCGGACCCACAGAAGCCAAGCTTGTGCTCCGGGAGATTCACGAAGGCATCTGCGGGAACCACGTGGGGGGCAGAGCATTGGCCTACAAGGCCCTCCGTCAAGGCTACTTCTAGGAGACAATGAAGGAAGACGCCGCCGACTTCGTGAAGAAATGCGACCGGTGCCAGCGTCACGCCACGGTGCAGCGGCAACCCTCCAACCCAATCTCTCAGCTCTCGGCCCCCTGGCCGTTCGCCCAGTGGGGGATGGACCTCCTGGGCCCGTTCCCGCCGGCGTCGGGCCAGCGGAAGTTCTTGATAGTGGCTATCGACTACTTCACGAAGTGGGTCGAGGCCGAACCCTTGGCAAGGATCACCGAAGCCAACATCGCCAAGTTCTTCTGGAAGTCCATCGTCTGCCGTTTCGGCATCCCCCACACCGTGGTCACCGACAACGGATGCCAGTTCGACTGCCGGGAATTCGAAGAATTTTGCAGCGACCTCGGCATCAGGCATCGCTTTACCTCGGTGGCGCACCCTCAGACCAACGGGGAAGCCGAAGTCACGAACAGGACCATTCTTCAGGGCCTCCGCACGCGGCTAGACCAAGCCAAGGGCAGGTGGGCCGACGAGCTTCCCAGCATCCTTTGGGCATACCACACCACCCCAAGGACGGCTACCGACGAAACTCCATTCAACCTCGTCTTCGGAGCCGAGGCAGTCATCCCGATCGAGCTCAGCCTACCCACGCTGCGCGTGGAGCAATACGACGAGACAGAAAACCCAGCCAGGATGATGCTCAACCTGGACCTTCTCGAGGAAGCGAGGGACAAGGCCCAAATCCGAATGGCGGCATACCGGCAACGTGTAGCCAGATATTACAACTCCCGAGTGCGGCCGAAGGTTTTTCGTCCCAGGGACCTGGTCCTCCGACGCGCAGAAGCCTCCCAGCCACGGGAATGCGGCAAGCTTTCACCCAACTAGGAAGGCCCATATCGGGTGGCAGAAGCCCTCCCTCATGGGGCATATTACTTGGAAGAATTGGGAGGTGCCAGGTTCCCCCGGACATGGAACTCCTCGAACCTGAGAATGTACTACCAGTGATGTAAGGCTCCCAGTTTCTGTAACAAAGCTCCCCCACTTCAAACACTCCCTTCTAACTTCAACAAGAAGGCCTGCGGCATCGAGCTCAGTCCAGAAGATCCTGGGCTTCGGCCTGGAAGGTGGCGCCGAACCCAGTTCGCCCACGCAAGCCCGGAGCACAGCTCAGCAAGCCGCGCAAGGTTTGAGGAAGCCTGCGGCATCGAGCTTAGTCCGGAAGATCCTGGGCTTCGGCCTGGAAGGTGGCGCCGAACCTAGTTCGCCCACGCAAGCCCGGAGCATAGCTCAGCAAGCCGCGCAAGGTTTGAGAAAGCCTGAGGCATCGAGCTTAGTCCGGAAGATCCTGGGCTTCGGCCTGGAAGGTGGCGCCGAACCCAGTTCGCCCACGCAAGCCTAGAGCACAGCTCAGCAAGCCGCGCAAGGTTTGAGAAAACCTGCGGCATCGAGCTCAGTCCGGAAGATCCTGGGCTTCGGCCTGGAGGGTGGCGCCGAACCCAGTTCGCCCACGCAAGCCCGGAGCACAGCTCAGCAAGCCGCGCAAGGTTTGAGAAAGCCTGCGGCATCGAGCTTAATCCGGAAGATCCTAGACTTCGGCCTGGAAGGTGGCGCCGAACCCAGTTCGCCCACGCAAGCCCGGAGCACAGCTCAGCAAGCCGTGCAAGGTTTGAAAAGGCCTGTGGCATCGAGCTCAGTCCGGAGATCCCGGGTTTCGGCCTGGAAGACGGTGCAAAAACCATGTTGTTCGCCCGAGCATGAAGGCAACCCAAAATCGGACCTGCTTAAGGCTTGCCTTGCTGCGACATGACTCAGGGGGCCCCATCCTTCGATTTGAGCAATGGAAGGACCAGGCCTGCAGTATTTTCAGGTGTTCCAGACCGACATCTCAGAAAGAAAAGAAGAGAAAAGTAAGACGAAACAATGAACAAGGTTTCGGTAAAGCTTGGATCTTCATTAATATAAGTAGTCGCTACAAGCTGGGAGCCCCGACAGGCCGGGACTCCCCAAAAAACAAAAACTACAGAGATAAAACAAAAAGACAGCGCCGGGTCATGGGGGTGCGGGTTCGGAGCCATCTGCCGGAGGCGCGGGCGCTGCTTCTTCAACTTCTACAGTCGCCGGCTCCTGGGGCTGTTCCGGGCCGCGGCATCGCTGGTCGACGGTGCCGCAGGTGGCGCTTTGGCCGCGCCGGGAGCCCTGCTCTCGCCCCCTGGCTTCCTGCCGCCGACGACGACCCCGCTCAGGTCCAGCTGGGGGAAGAAGGCCCCCACCTTCTCCCGGCACATCCGAAACCCCTTCAGGAAGGAGTCCACGGCGGCCTCCCGGACCTCCGACGTGAACTCGTCGGAGGCCCGGAACTTGGGGACGGCCTCTTGCGCTTCCCGCTTGGCCGCCTCCAGGAGCCCGTTGACGTAGGCGCTCCGGTCCTTCAACGCGGCCACCTCTCGCCGGGCCTCCTCCAGCTGGCGCTCCACCCAGTTGGAGTGGGCCTGCAGGCGGGCCCTCTCCGCCACCTCCTCCTCGGTTCGGTGCTGGTTGGAGGTCCGCTCCTCCGACAAGGAGGCCTCCAACTCCTTGTTCCGCTCCTCGGAACGCGTCAGGTCGGACTGGAGGGCTTGCTTCTCGGCTCGCAGCTCGGCCCCCTTCTCCATTAGATCCTTCACGTCGGCCGCGAGCTTGCCGAGCTTCAGCTCTCGATCGGAGTCCCTCTTGGCATTCCCTACGAGGTAATTCCTCAGTAAGAGGACGTCGTTCCCGATCTGCAGTGGCAAAAACGACGCACGTCAGAGCAGAGGCAGAAAGCCTCGAGGTTGAAACAAGGAAGAAGAGGAAGCTCGCACTTACCGTGAAAAGCTGAGGAAGGATGCCGAGCAGAGCATCCGCATAGTCTCGGCCGCCCCGAGCTCGGCGGTCCCGGGCGGTGGAGGCGTACTCCATCATCTTCTCCGCCAGTCCCCTGTCGAGGATGACCGAGTCCCGGCGGGAGATCACCGGTGCCAGACCCTTCGGGCCGGCCCCTGCGGTAGCTGCCCCCTCAGCCGGAGCCGCAACCGACGGGCCGGCGGTCACCACAGACGGCGCTGTCGGGCTGGCGGCGATGACAGGTGATGCAGAACAAATAAAGGGACGCGATGCGGAAGTAGATTAAGATTAACTAATTTTTTTGTTGTTTTTATATGTTTGTAGAAGTTGGCTTCAAATCAAAGAAAAGTTATCCTAACATTGAAAGATACTAATATGATAATTGAAAGCACAATTTTAAGGAAACTAAATTATCAGAGTAGTTTAGAAGCAACGGATCGCTGGGGGTTGAGAAACTCCCAGACCTAGGGTTTCACTCGAGCTTTCAACAAAACAGAAATAAAGAGAAGGGAAGGTTTATCTAACCAGACAATGATCTTCACAGATTTTGGTGGAAGAACTCTCCCGAGCAGATTGTTGGATCCTCGGAGTCGGATATCTTCGTAATGGATCCTCCAATACTGGTCCTTTGGCAGGTTGGCTTCTCTTGAACTCAAGATCTGGAAGAGAAGAAAAACAATTGATGGAATCAGAGAGTCAAGGAAAAGATTTACCAGGTTGATGAACTTGAAGATCGAAATTGCTGAAAACTGGATTCTCCTGGATGCTGATGTGATTTTCCTTGGAACTTGCTCTGGATCTGAAGTAGCCGGACTGGATCTGGATGAAGGTGGACGGCCTGGACTTGTAGAGAGAGAGAGGCCATGGGAGATGGATGGATCTAGGGTTTGGTGGATGGAAAATAATGAAAGGTGGCTAGGGTTTTGGAATTTCAAGTGGCTAACCTAGGGTTTTGGATAAAGATGGAGATCTCTCACCTCCTCAAGGCTCCAATGGAACCTGGATTACCCCCTCATGGAGCTCAACACTTAGAATAGTGCGGAAGAAGAGAAACCTAGGTTGCTCAACACAAGAGAATAGCAAAAATAATTTTTCTTCATTGATTCCTTAAAGTTACAAAGAGGGGTCTATTATATAGACCTAAAATTTTCTCCTAGCTTGTACAAATTCCCATGTGGGACTAAACTCTTCCAACCCCTAGATTAGGTAGAAAATCCTCTCCCTTGGCTGACCAAGAGTCCAAAAAAAACTGGGACGGCCATAAAGGAATTGTTTTGGAACTTTTATGGCACCTCCTTTGGAGTTGGATTTGGATTTGGAGTCCTCTTCTTCTTATGGTATTTCTTCTTTTCTTCCACTCCAAGTTAAGCTCTTTGATTTTGATTTGAACTTCAATTAGGAGTAGGTTGGATGTCCTTCTTTGATTTCTTCTCCAAGAGAAGTTTTCTTCCTTCTTTGCTTAGGTAAATTAGGCAGGTGTGGGCGCCTCCTTTAATTTAGCCTCCAATTTGATTTTTTCTTCTTTGGATGTGGGGACCATGACACTGGGATGCCTCTATGGCGCCTCCTGGACTCTGGCGTGTGCTCGGAGTGTGGCTGGGCGTGTGGCTTGGAGTGTGGCCTCCACTTGCTTGAACCTTGAGTTGATTGGAAGAGAAATGTGGCACCATTTTGGACCAAATTGAAACCACATTGGGACTTGCACCGAGTCAACATGACTCAACAAAATTTAAATGGTGACTTAAGAAATAAATAAAATAAATAAACTGGTTGACCAGGTCAACCTTTATTACAAACCCTAATTTCTCGGGCAATGTCAATCAGAGATCCAAATGGAGCTCTGAAGTCTTCTTCTGAGTCTGGTGCCCGCACCAATTCTCCCAGGGTGGGAGGAACTCGACCCTGTCGAGTAAGGCTCAAGTTGGCTCTGGTATCTCTCCAAGAGGTCTGGGTCCAATTCTTGTAATTCTTCTCGGGAGATCCAAGAGTCATCAGAATCTGGCCTTCCTTGCCAGCGGACCAGGTACCTTTGGTATCCTCGATTACGAGTAGAGATAACCTGATCATCCAGGATCTTTTCAATCTGCTCTTTCCTCACAGGCCAGTTTGTTGGTGGACACACAGGGTCGGGATCACTCTCAATGATAGGGTTAGGCTCAAAAGGCTCACTAGGAATCACAGCTGGCTCCCTGTACTCTACTAAGTCTGTAATGTTGAAAGTAGAGCTAATGCCTAGTTCTGGAGGCAACTCGAGCACATAGGCATTGGATCCTACTCTCTTTACCACTCTAAATGGTCCAGCTCCCCTAGCATGTAACTTTCTAACGGTTCCAGGAGGAAACCGTTCAGGCCTTAACCTAATCATCACATAGTCTCCCTCAACAAAAGATTTGACTCGCCTTTGAGTATCAGCCAACTTCTTATAAGTTTCATTACTTAAATTTATTTTGGCATGAATTTCTTTATGCAAGTCTTTTATATGCTGTGCAAAATTCTCAGCAGATTCGAAGACTCGAGTGTGGACAGGTAAAGGGACTAGGTCAAGAGGTGTGTGAGGTTTGTACCCATGTACAATTTCAAATGGACTCTTACCCGTAGACCTATTGACCGAGTCGTTGTACGCAAATTCTGCCCTTGGTAGGTATAAATCCCAATTTCAGGTATTTTCACCAACAAGACATCTCAGCAGATTTCCTAGGCTACGGTTCACTACTTCAGTTTGGCCATCAGTTTGGGGATGATAGGCAGTTGAAAACTTAAGTTTTGTCCCTAACTTATGCCAAAGGGTCTTCCAAAAGTAACTGGTGAACCGGACATCCCTATCTGAAACGATTGTCTTAGGTAGGCCATGGAGTCTAACTATCTCATTGAAGAAAAGTGTGGCTACCTTAGACGCATCAAAAGTTTGGGAACAAGGCAAGAAGTGGGCCATTTTAGAGAATCGGTCGACTACGACACAGATAGAATCATGTCTCCTCTGGGTCTTAGGTAAACCTAACACAAAATCCATACTCACATCTTGCCAAGGACGATCTGGGACAGGGAGTGGGGTATAAAGGCCAGTGTTTTGTTTTCGCTGTTTGGCAACAGCGCAGGTTCGACATCTAGCTACAATATTAGCTACATCCCTTTTTAAGCTAGGCCAGAAAAAGTGGTCTTCAATAGCTAGAATGGTCTTGTCTTTTCCAAAATGGCCAGCTAAACCTCCAGCATGGATTTCCCAAATCAAAAATTCCCTAAGAGAAGTTCTAGGGATGCAAAGCCTATTTTTGAAGAACAAAAAACCATCTACAAGGGTATAATCCTGGTGATTACTAGATGGTCCTTGAACTAGATCCTGATACACAGTTGTGAAATCCGGACAAGACTCATATTCCTCTTTGATTTGCTCAAACCCTATGACCTCAGTTCTAACAGAAGTTAATAACAGGGATCGGCGACTAAGGGCATCAGCTACCTTATTCTCAACTCCAGCCTTATGTTTCAGGACAAAAGTATAGGACTGGATATATTCTACCCACTTAGCATGCCTAGGGTTAAGCTTCTTTTGGGAGTTCAGAAATCTAAGAGCCTCATGGTCCGAAAATAGTACAAATTCCTGCGGTAGCAAATAATGTCTCCAGTAACGCAAAGCTTGCACCACCGCATAAAATTCCTTATCATAGGTAGAATACCTAAGCTTAGCATCATTAAGTTTTTCACTAAAGAATGCTATGGGATGATTCTCTTGGCTTAGGACTCCACCTATTCCTACACCTGAAGCATCACAGGCAACCTCAAATACTTTAGAAAAATCGGGTAATCTCAGAATGGGTGCCTGGGTCATTTTATCCTTAAGATCTAGGAAGGCTTTATGGGCTGACTTAGTCCAATGAAATTCTCCCTTCCTAATACAATCAGTGATTGGAGCAGCTAAAGTACTAAACCCCTTGATGAATCGCCTATAGAAGGTAGCCAAGCCATGGAAACTTCTAACTTCATGCACATTGGTTGGCTCTGGCCAGTCTACTATGGACTTAATCTTCTCAGGATCGGCCGCCACGCCGTCAGGGGTTACTACAAAACCAAGAAAGATAACTCTACTAGTCATGAATTCACACTTCTTAAGATTACCGTAGAGTCTCTCATTCCTCAAAACTTGGCAGACTGCTTTAAGGTGGTCTAGGTGATCTGTTGGGGTCTTACTATAGATCAGGATGTCATCAAAATAGACCACCACAAATTTTCTATGAAAGCTCTAAGTACCTGGGTCATAATTCTCATGAAAGTACTAGGGGCATTGGACAACCCAAAAGGCATAACAACCCATTCATAAAGACCATCCTTAGTTTTGAAAGCAGTTTTCCATTCATCCCCGGGTCTAATCCTAACCTGATGATAGCCGCTTTTGAGATCAATCTTAGAAAAAAACCATTGCACCAGCCATCATATCAAGCATGTCATCTAGTCTAGGGATGGGAAACCTATACTTGATTGTAATTTTATTGATGGCACGACTGTCAACACACATCCTCCACGTGCCATCTTTCTTTGGGGTCAGTAAGGCTGGGACTGCACAAGGGCTAAGACTTTCTCTAATAAACCCCTTCCTCAATAATTCTCCAACCTGCTTTTGCAGTTCTTCATGCTCAGATGGATTCATCCTGTAATGGGGCAAGTTGGGCAAAGTTGCTCCTGGGATTAGATCTATGGCATGCTGGATATCCCTAAGAGGTGGAAGGTGGTCTGGCAAATCCTCGGGAAAGACATCCTCAAATTCTTTTAACACAGGTTTAACTTCTTGAGGAGGCTCTGAGGGTTCCGAAGTTCTAAGCTCCTTAGCAGTCAACATCCAGATGGGTGAACCACTATGAATTTCTTGTTCTAGATCCTTAGCACTGATTAGGTTCACTCCAGTTTTCATCTCCTTAACCTTACCAGCTCCTTTAGTTACCTTGTCCTTAGGGGGAACGGAATGGATCGTAATCTTCTTCCATTGAAACTAAAGACACAGGTATTGGATTTTCCTAAGAGGGTGGCATCATGATCATACAACCAAGGTCTTCCGAGAATTATACTGCTCACCCCCATGGGTAAGACATCGCACCAAATCTTTTCATGATAAGATTGCATTTGGATTTGGACTTGACATCTAGACTGGATGGGTATGGAGGTAGAATCTACCCAAGAAACCTTATAGGGGTTGGGATGGGGAACTGGGATTAAGCCTAACATCTTGACAGTGCTAGTAGAGATGGCATTTACACAGCTCCCACTATCTATGATGATCTTACATACCTTATCCCCTAATTTAAGAAAAGTCTGTAGGATGTTAGTCCTACGCCAATCCTCTTGAACTAGATTCTGGGATAGGATGCATCTTACAACTCCTAATTGGTCAGATTCATTGGGTTCCTCCTCTCCTTCATACTCCTCAACCAAATTCATTCCGGCCTCATAAACTTCTTCTTCAAATTCCTCACTGGGCTCGGAATTATCATTCTCTCCCTCTTCTATGTAAAGGGATCTACGTGGGCACTGGCTAGCAACATGACCTACCTTATGACACTTGAAACAGGCTATGGCAGTACACTGACTGGAAATGTGACCTGGTTTCTGACACTTAAAACAGGTGATATTTGAACTAGGGGTTCTCTGGGTGTCAGGTGCCTTACCTTTGTCCATGGGCCTAGGGGTAGAAGTACCCTGAAAAGGTTTACTAGGGATAACTTTGCTAGGTCCATTCCTTGGGATTGGGGCACTAACCCTAGAAGGTATAGGTCCTCTCTGAAATTTCTCAGTGTTCAGTGCAATCTGGTAGGCTTGGTCTAGATCAGTAACCTCTCTCAGAAATAATTCTCTCTTGATATCTTCCCTCAGTCCAGCCCTAAATCTAGACAAAGTGACTTCGTGGGCTTCACTCACATCACATCTCATTAGGTATTCATCAAAAGTAGTTATGTAGTCTGAGACAGATCGGTTTCCTTGTTTCAGGTTTTGCCATTGGTCTAACAGGTTTTGCTGGTATGAAATGGGTAGGTATTTATCTCTCAATTTTTCTTTCATACCCTGCCAAGTGGTTATGGGCTCAACATTCCGTCTCCTAGTGGTTAGCTCAATGTTCCCCCAGTATAACCTAGCTTGACGCACTAATTTCATCTTGGCAAACTTGTATTTCCTCTCCTCAGACATAGCATACCACTCAAAGTATTGATCCATCTCACCCTCCCAATCAGAATACACCTTAGGGTTCAGACTACCATCAAAAGTGGGTGCATCTAATTTGATGTTCCTGATGAACCTATCATCTCTATCTTCAGGCTCTGGGTCAGGCCTCCTATGATTAGGTTCAGGATCTCTATATAAAGGCCTTCTAGGCTCCTGATGTGGGTGAGGCTGAGGCACATTAAAATCGGGGTCAGGAGTCCAATTCCGATGTCTAGGTTCTTCAAGTACTTGGACTCGGTCCCTAAGTTGGGTAAGATCCTCATGAATTTGTGCGCTAAACTGGGCCACAGTGTTTGTCATATCCTGATTCATTTTAGCCATACTTTCAGTAAGAGTTTTGATCATGGCCTCTAAATCAGGTTGGGTTTGACCAGGTTGATATGGCACTCCGTTTCTGGTAGACATGATGATTCAAGCAAGCACACAAAATGAGACTAGACTAAATCGACTACTGGATCACTAGACCTAGAGTCCAAACTAGATGCCCAATCAGAGTGGCAAGCTAGCCTGTAGTAACTCAGGACTCAGCCAGGCAGGTGTAAGGGGAGTGTTAGGTCCCTGATTGCCAATCCTAGACACCAATCAGTGATTGGCCAGGTAGGCGGACCAGCACACAAGCCCTTCGGGACGTAGTCCCTAAACCACCGTTCTAGACACTGAGTGCTAAGCACACACAGAATAACTCGGCAAACTGACTCAACACTAGCCTAGACCCGACCAATTGGTGTCCCTAGCCCACTAGGGCAAATTAGGTCTAACTGATTTTAAATTAGGTCTAGGTTCGAATGATTGGATGGTGGTTTTGGGCTAAGGAGAGGTAATCAACTCCTCCCCTTATCTTAGATGCTCAATTTCCCTTAAGTAAATTATGAGATGATCACTCCAAAAAGAATTGAATTGCAGAACAAAAAAATAGAGTTGCTGTATTTTAATGCTCAGAATTTTTACCGAAACCAATAAATCACAGAAAAATTATGGAAAATAGTTTCAATTATACTGGTTTCAACGAAGCAAAAATCAAGCAATTCGGAATTTTATGAAAGGAGAAATAATTCAGACAACAGGGCAATTACGGGCTGCAACTAGATTGTCTTCCCCGTTTATAATCCCTGCTACGAAGTTATAACCCAATGGATCCCCTACACGCCCTAGGAACACCCCGTGGAATGGGAGGAGGAGGCTTGCACCTCGCTTAGTTCCTAGGACCGGACGTCCTGGGGAGTCTACTTCGAGCAGACAAAATAAAAAGAGAACAATCAAAGCAAGCAAGCAAATCAGAAACCCTAGACTGGGCTCTGATACCAAAAATGATGCAGAACAAATAAAGGGACGCGATGCGGAAGTAGATTAAGATTAACTAATTTTTTTGTTGTTTTTATATGTTTGTAGAAGTTGGCTTCAAATCAAAGAAAAGTTAACCTAACATTGAAAGATACTAATATGATAATTGAAAGCACAATTTTAAGGAAACTAAATTATCAGAGTAGTTTAGAAGCAACGGATCGCTGGGGGTTGAGAAACTCCCAGACCTAGGGTTTCACTCCGAGCTTTCAACAAAACAGAAATAAAGAGAAGGGAAGGTTTATCTAACCAGACAATGATCTTCACAGATTTTGGTGGAAGAACTCTCCCGAGCAGATTGTTGGATCCTCGGAGTCGGATATCTTCATAATGGATCCTCCAATACTGGTCCTTTGGCGGGTTGGCTTCTCCTGAACTCAAGATCTGGAAGAGAAGAAAAACAATTGATGGAATCAGAGAGTCAAGGAAAAGATTTACCAGGTTGATGAACTTGAAGATCGAAATTGCTGAAAACTGGATTCTCCTGGATGCTGATGTGATTTTCCTTGGAACTTGCTCTGGATCTGAAGTAGCCGGATTGGATCTGGATGAAGGTGGACGGCCTGGACTTGTAGAGAGAGAGAGGCCGTGGGAGATGGATGGATCTAGGGTTTGGTGGATGGAAAATAATGAAAGGTGGCTAGGGTTTTGGAATTTCAAGTGGCTAACCTAGGGTTTTGGATAAAGATGGAGATCTCTCACCTCCTCAAGGCTCCAATGGAACTCGGATTACCCCCTCACGGAGCTCAACACTTAGAATAGTGCGAAAGAAGAGAAACCTAGGTTGCTCAACACAAGAGAATAGCAAAAATAATTTTTCTTCATTGATTCCTTAAAGTTACAAAGAGGGGTCTATTATATAGACCTAAAATTTTCTCCTAGCTTGTACAAATTCCCATGTGGGACTAAACTCTTCCAACCCCTAGATTAGGTAGAAAATCCTCTCCCTTGGCCGACCAAGAGTCCAAAAAAAATTGGGACGGCCATAAAGGAATTGTTTTGGAACTTTTATGGCACCTCCTTTGGAGTTGGATTTGGATTTGGAGTCCTCTTCTTCTTATAGTATTTCTTCTTTTCTTCCACTCCAAGTTAAGCTCTTTGATTTTGATTTGAACTTCAATTAGGAGTAGGTTGGATGTCCTTCTTTGATTTCTTCTCCAAGAGAAGTTTTCTTCCTTCTTTGCTTAGGTAAATTAGGCAGGTGTGGGCGCCTCCTTTAATTTAGCCTCCAATTTGATTTTTTTCTTCTTTGGATGTGGGGACCATGACACTGGGATGCCTCTATGGCGCCTCCTGGACTCTGGCGTGTGCTCGGAGTGTGGCTGGGCGTGTGGCTTGGAGTGTGGCCTCCACTTGCTTGAACCTTGAGTTGATTGGAAGAGAAATGTGGCACCATTTTGGACCAAATTGAAACCACATTGGGACTTGCACCGAGTCAACATGACTCAACAAAATTTAAATGGTGACTTAAGAAATAAATAAAATAAATAAACTGGTTGACCAGGTCAACCTTTATTACAAACCCTAATTTCTCGGGCAATGTCAATCAGAGATCCAAATGGAGCTCTGAAGTCTTCTTCTGAGTCTGGTGCCCGCACCAACAGGCCCGGAGACAGGCGGAGCGGCGGGCGCTGGAGCTCTCTCTGCGGCGCCGCCAGGTCGCGTGGCCGAAGTGCCAGGAACCCCGCCCTGAGGTGGCCTGGGCGGGGAAATGGCAGCAGCTGGGTCGGGCACGGTCGCCGCCACGACCTCCCGGCTCGTCTCTGTATGAGCCCTCTTCGCTGCGGGCTCATCCACCTCCACGACGTCCCGCTGGGCCGCCCCCTCCAGGAGGTTCTCCAAAGAAAACTTCATCCCTGCAAAATGAAAAAGACAGAAGGTCAGACAGCTCGATCTTAAAGAAAGAGGGGGAGGCAGAAATCAATGCGGGGCCAAATCTCACCAGTCTCACGGATGGGACTGATGCCGGCCTCAAAAAGATTCTGCTCAGAGAGCAGAACCTCGAGCGCCGGGACCATGTCACTCAGGAGCTGGGTGTAGGACTCCTGGTCCGCAGACTCCACTCGGGAATTCCGGTTCGGCGACCGGTCCGGTTCGCTCCAGGCCCAATCGACGTCGTCGACCGAGGCGAAGAAAAACCGGCTCTTCCATCCCTTGACCGAGGAAGGGAGGTCGAACCGGAGACACCTAGGCCAGGGCGAGATGTACAACCAGCCATCATCGGTGGAGCACTTCTTCAGGGTGAACAGGGCCCTGAAGAGAGAAAAACGGGCAACGAACCCGTGAAAGTGGCAGAAGACAATAAAGGAGAAGATGACCCGGATGGCATTAGGAGCCAGCTGGGCCGGGACGAGCCGAAAGTGGCTGAGGAAGGAAAGAAAGAAAGGGTGCAGAGGAAAACGAAGACCCCCGAGGAGGAAGTCTTCGTAGAAAGCAATGCGGCCGGGGCCACTCATGGTGACGCGCTCCCCGGACCGCGGAGCGAACAGACGGATAGACCCGGGATGCCATAGGCATCCCGGAGCAGAGAAAGGTCGCCTTCGGTCATGGTAGAAGCATGACCGGAGGGACCGGCGGGAAGAGATGGCGGAGCAGGAAGAGAAGGCAAGGCAGGAAGGGAACGGAGGGGCACGGCAGGTGCAACCGGAGGGGGCCGGATCCCCCAGGGGATGCCGATGGTGATCCCCCCGGGTTGCAAACGCCGGCGGACCTCCTCCGGAATCACCTCCTCACCTGAGGAGGAAGAAGAAGATGGAGTCCTCGGGGATGGACCGGCCTCGTCCAGGTTGGAAGAGACATGGCGACGGCGCGCCATGGAAAAGAAAAGAACAGAAAGATCGGAAAAGAAGTGAGAAAGAAGGAGGAGGGCTAGAGAAGGAGAAGAAGGCACTCACCGAAAATGCACAGACGAGCGCGAGCAGCAGAAGTTGTTAGCCTGTAGCAAACAGCCCACGAAGCAAGGGAAAAGGCCTCGTTCTGGAAAGTCCCCTCCCTTTCAAACTCAGCCGACAGCAGCCGTACCCATCATTCCGCCTCCGACCACTGGATGGTCGCCACGTGGGCGCACGCCCGACACCGACGCCTCGTTAGCAGAGTAACGGCCTCTGCCCCGAAGCGATGCATTGATTACGGGCAAGTGGACGACGCGTGGCGGCTCCCCATAGGTCTTCAGCCGCATCGAGCCACGACGAGCGAGGATCGTGGCAATTATGATGCAAGATCTTCGCCTCCCCACGTCATGTCCGCATTTAATCCCGACGTTCCGTTCTACGGTGCCCCGATGGAACGGCGGGCTGGGGGGCAACTGTTACAGCCATGACAGTGACGTGGCCAGGCTCAGGTATCGCCGAATGAGAGCAAGCCATGTGTAAGTTTCCCCGCCGGAGTCAGCACCACGTCCACAAAGCTAGGATCGGCATACCGCACCACCCGACGACTGCCTGAAGCAAACCGCCCTCACCGAGGTCGAGCTCGGCCCGGAGTTCCTCTACCACCTCATTGGCGCCCGAGGCCCGGAGGGGTCTGCCCGAGTGAGGTCGGCCGAGGTCGGGCGGCCCCCTGCCGCCTCGCCAGGTGTCCACCCGGGAGGGGTCCACCGAAGCTGAGGTCAGCTGGTCCTTCGCCTTTCGCCAGGTGGCCACCCGGAGATGGGCCCACCTCGGCCGAAGCCAGGCGACCTCCTGCCACCTCGCCAGGTGTCCACCCAGGAGGGGTCCACCTGAACCGAGGTCGGCAGACCTTTCGCCCTGCGCCAGGTGGCCACCCGGAGACGGGCCCACCTCGGTCGAAGCCGGGCGACCTCCTGCCACCTCGCCAGGTGTCCACCCAGAAGGGGTCCACCTAAGCCGAGGTCAGCTGATCCTTCGCCCTTCGCCAGGTGGCTACCAGGAGACGGGTCCACCTCGACCGAAGCCAGGCGACCTCCTGCCACCTCGCCAGGTGTCCACCCAGGAGGGGTCCACCTAAGCCGAGGTCGGCAGATCCTTCGCCCCTCGCTAGTTGGCCCCCGGAGACGGGTCCAACTCAGCCGAGGTCAGACCGCTCGTACGGAGAGGCCCCGGGGAAGGAGACAGGTCCCGAGGCCATCCCTCGGGCCGTACCGACCCCAGACGGCGTCCCGTACGGAGGGCGGCGGCACGCGGAACGTCACTTGCATCGGCCCGACAGGTCCCGCAGTCGAGAGACCCGATCCTGACGGAACAAGCCCCATAAACGGATGGCGCCCACGCTCGGGGAAGAGAGCGTTCTCACGGAGCCCGAGGCCTGACGACCGGCCGCTCTGCCAGCGCCGCCCTCCCTCTTTTTCTCTTCTGTCTTTGCCTTTTCCCTGCTAGGCCCGGCGGACGAGGTCGGAAAGCCGCCTGGCACCCTTCACCAAAAAGGGAAAAGAGAAGAGGACGGGGGAGGAGGGTTCCCGAGGCAGAAAAAGACAAACGCGCGACGGAAGGGGATAAAGAAGGAAGAATCTGGGGACGACAAGGTAAGCCAAATTAGCCTGGGGACAAGGAGGAAGCACGGGCACAAGGCCTTGCACCGAGAGAAAAACCAGAGATCCCGAGAGGGGAACACTGGGCGTGAGTTCGACAAGCAGGCCCAGCCGAGATTCCGGTCCCCAGAGCGCTTCCTTCACCAATTAACTCTCTAAATCTGGGACCCTTTCGAGGGCCCGGGTGGGAGAGTCTGTTCCTTCTCGTCGTCTACTGACTTGACCGTCGGAGCTCCCTCGCCGGGATCCCCGGCCAGGGTCTTCTAACCCCTTTGTTGCAGGTTCTCCGCAGGAAGGGAGGCTCCCTCGCCAGGCGGTCAGGAAGGATCGGCTGATCCGTGGCACGGGCGCGGCGACGAGAGCGGCAACAGTTGCCATTAGAAATAGTTGAATCAGTCAAACATACATCGCATAATCATCATAGCCTCCATATACATACCTTAAACCAATTTTAAAATTGATTACAGAGTTTCTTTAATCTCCAAACAGTCAATCACCTAATAAGAAAAGACAACAAAATAGGTAAAGCATATTTTTTTTAGTGGTGTACAATTACCAAGTTATTTAAGATTGAACCCTGGCTCCTGTACTTGGACTAGTATAATATATGACTTTAGAAGAATCAAGATGATTTTTTGAAAACCATAAACTCAAACCTAAGGTAAGAACAAAATAACATAGTAAAGTACAAAACCTGTGAGGTGCTACTTTATTCACATGGAATATATTTGGACTATGCATGGATGGGGATAACCTTACATACTGTCTGACAAACTAATACATGAAGCACGTACTATTTTCGTGCATGAACATATAGTTTTCAGTTTGGCAAAATATATGGTCAACTTAAATGTACTGAAGATATGAATATTCTAGCTACTTGGCCCATACCTATCTCAACAAAAATGAGATTGAATCTTGCACCTGCCATTGGCCACAGAGTTTGATTTTTCTGGCTACCATGACATTGATCCAATTGATGGATTGGAGCTCTTCTCGGCCCTCCATCGCACAACTAATTTAGACATCACTCAATGATGCATTACTTTAGGTACCAAAAGAAAATATATGAGGATCCGTATAAATATATATTTAGTCCCATATCAATTATTTATTAGGAAGGTCTTGAATATTTTTACGTGGCTAAGAAATTCAAATAATACTGTTTAGCTAGTTTTTTGAAAAAAAAATTAATTATTAAGAAAACCATCTTATTATATTAACTACACAAAATTATTTAACATAGTTCCGTCATATAGTCATAATAGAGGATCTTTGTCAATTTTTATTAAAATTTTTCGAGCTCCACTTCCTGATAATAATAAGAGATGCCAAATTGTTTGTAAAAGTTTTATGGTTGTGAGCTCTTCATGGTACCCTTTTTATTAAATAAGGAGAGCCAAGATTCCTAAAGATAAATTGTTATTTCAATTTATTCTTTCTTTAAAAAAAATTTCGATGTTTTTTAATAATCTACTTAAGCTACAAAAAAAAAAAAATCCCATAAAAAAATCTCCAATTAATACACTTTGATTTCATAACAGTTTTCAATTTTAAAAATTTAAACGATCATGTTATGAACATCTCCGCTGTTCAACAACACAAGTCATTCCACTTCCAATTGTGACAGTCCTTGCCACGATCTTGATTTTTTACTGACCTCCTCAATGGTCTCTATTCTTCCAATCTAGTTAAAAATGATTATGTAAAAAAATGTATTAAGAATAATGAATTTAAAATCGATTTGTTAATCTACATTCCGAGCATCGATTTGTTAGAACTACTTTGAACAGGACAATCATGTAACTACATATATACCCTACTTGAATATACCCTAAATGGAAAAAAAAAAATTAACTCAAGAAAATTAAGAAAAATACTTGATAACCGGACGAGTGAAGCTGGGTGGGTAATGCGACGGAGATGAAGGCGCCGGAGATCGAGCTTCGGCGGTGAGGGACCGAAAGTAACCGTCGGAGATGAAGGAGCAGGTAGAGGGAGGAGGAAGAGGGAGAGTGAGGAGGAGAAAGACGGGATTCGAGCGGCGGTGGCTGAGGCGAATGAAAACTAGGGCACGGGTGGGAGGGGGAAATGAAAAGTAGCGACGCTTTTTCCGGTGACGCTTCTAAGCATCGGAAGATGCCGACGCTTTCTAAAAGCGTCGGCGGGTTTGCAGGCGGTGACACTTATAAGCATCGTTAAATTCTTGAAGTCCGGCAATACTTATAAGCGTCGGAAGATGCCAACACTTTCTAAAAGCGTCAGCGGGTATGTGGGAGCTCCCGACGCTTTCCAAAAGCATCGGGATAAAACCGTTGGGAATTCACTGTTCCGTTGTAGTATACTTTTATCAAGATCTTCTATTTATATAATATATTTTTTTATATTATTAATATTTGTATTTAAAATATATTCAAAAATTATTTTAATGTAGCGTATACATTACTAATTTTATTTATAATTTAATATATTATTTTTATACCATCGTCCATCATATATTCATATTTAATTAATTAATAATTTACATGTTTAATTATAAAGACCAAACTTTTTGTTTTTTTTCCGTCCAAGGTCTATCCTGATAGCTGCTTGCTGACAAATGGATGCATACAAAATGGGATCCAGCATTCCAATGCAGCCTGTTGTCGACGCCGCGCGGCGCAAGCTTTGACGATTTTAAAGATCAGTAATATCTTTTCCCATCCAAGGTCAATCCTGATGGCTGCTTGCTGACAAATGGATGCGTACAAAATGAGTTTTTTTTTAATAATATTTTTTAAAATTTTATTTTTTTAATTAATGCCGATCATAAAATATTTATCGATATAAGTGTAGCATCAAAAAAAAAAAAATAAAATAAAATTACGGATTCAATTCATGATTTTAAAAAAAAATTAAAAAAATAAAAAATTACTTGAAATCGCGGATCGAACCTGTAATTTCTCCTCCATCTTTCTTTTATTTTAAATTTTAATAAAAATAAAAAACAAAAAAAATTAAAATAATTTAAAATAAAAAATAATAATATGATAATATAATAATTTTTTAAAATTATTATAACCTGCGATTTCGCATTCCGATCGCCGATCCGGCCACCGGTCTGATAGTCAGTCCGGCTCTGGCCATCGATCTGACAGCCAGTTCAGCTGCTAGGTCAGTGCCAGTTCGATCACCGGTCTAGCTGCCAGTCCGGCTGCCGGTCTGACAATCGATCACCGATCTGACAGTCGATCCGGTCGCCAGGATCCGGCCACCGGTCCGATTGTCGGTCCTGCCACCGGTCCGACCGTCGGTCCGGCCATCGATCCGGCCACTGGTCTTGCCACCATATAGTCACCGATCTAGTTGCTAAGGCCCGGCCACCAGTTCGACTAGATCGGTGGCAGATGGTCGGTGGTCGGATCAGTGGCTGGATCGGTGGTCGGACCCTAGCGACTACATATGGGTGGTAGGACCAGCGGTCGGACCGGTGGCCGGATCCTGGTGGCCGGACCGGTGGCCAGACCGATGACCGGACCTGTGGCCGAATCGACCGTCAGACCGGTGACCGACTATCAAACTAGTGGCCGCACTAGTAGCTAGACTGGCGATCGAACTGGCACTGACCTAGCAGCCGAACTGTATGTCGGATCGATGGTCGAAACCGGACTGGCTATCAGACCGATGGCCGGATCGATGACCGGACTGCGAAATCGCAGGTTTTAATAATTTCAAAAAATTATTATAATATCATATTATTATTTTTTATTTTTAAAATTTTTTTATCAATTTTTATTAATTTTTTTATTTTTTATTAAATTTTTTTAAAAAAAATTAATTTGTGTTTTCTTGAAATCACAGATTCAACCTGCGATTTCAAGTAATTATATATTTATTTATTTATTTTTGAAATCGAGGATCCGATTCGTAATTTTTTTTTTTTTTTTTTTTCCGATGCCATGTACCTATATCAATAAATATTTTACGGCCAGCATTAATTGAGAAAATAAAATTTTAACATTATTTAAAAAAAGAAAACCTAGAAGATGGGCACCAGCATTCCAATGCAGCCATGTTGTCGACGCCGCACGGCACAAGCTTTGACGATTTGCGACATTGGGAGCGTCCTTGTTGGAAGTGCTCCCGCCTATTTAGGAGGCACCCATTTCTCGCTTCCGTGCGTTGGCTTCATCGTTCTTTCTCTCTTATCCATTCATTTTGCTTTCTTCCTTCTTGGTGCTGTCTTTTTAAGCGTTCCCGCCCCGACTATATAAGCGGGTAATGTTTCTCTTTCACTTTTCCCATCTCTATTGATATGTTTTATCGCTAGTAGAAATTAGAATCTAGCCAGATTGTTGAGCCGAGAACTTGCTCGGGTTACGTAGATTGCATATCAATCTTAGGATCTTTCATTGGGATATGCCAAATTATTTGTTTAAAAAATAATTAAAAAAAATATTTTTTTATTATATATAGTTGGTGAAAAAAATATTTCAAAAAAAATTATTCTAAATAAATATTATCATATTTAATTGAAGATAATCCTATATAAGAATAGAACCAAATTATAAATATGTCTATTAATATATAATAATTTTTAATAGCAGGATAGCATTGTCATCTTTAATCATTTTTTTTATATAATGATTATAATCATTTATCCATTTCATAATACCACCTCCATCTTATTTTTGTTTTACAAAAATTCTTTACTAAATAAATTCAGAAAGATATTAAAACAAATTCAGTGATTATATATTAGGAGTATTTTTGTTAAGTATGGAGTACCACCATTCAGGATTTTACTAAATTCTAACTTTTCATGGTATTTATTTTACCTTCTCTCTTTGAAAAATAAATGGATAGAAGATAAAAAAATCCATTATATTTTTTATCTTAATTTGTAAATAACTTCCACATAAAAAATTTTAGTAATATCAACCCTATATTTATTAAATTATTGTAATATACCTTATCGACCTCCTAATTTGGGACATAATGCCTAAATGGCAAATTATTTAGGTTTAGATGCTTGATGAAGCATGATATAGACTAAAAAAAAGTAAAATAATAAAAATAATATTATCAATATTCTAATAATCCATAAAAAAAATAAAATAGTAAATTATTTAGGGTTAAATTGGTTAAGGTTATTTATATCATTTCATTCTTTTGAGTCATCATCATATTCCATCTTGTTAGGATAAAAGGAATGGGCACATTTGCAAAAGGTATGATAAGACCCAAAAGTATTATGAAGGGACAAATTAGTTCCCAATACCATAAAAGAGGTTGGTGATTGACCAGTTTATGAAAGATGATCAATTCACAAGATTGATTGAAGCCCAAAGCCAATCAATTTGCAAGGCTGATTGAAGCCCAAAGCCGATCGACATCTAAAGTCGATCAATTCGCAAGGCTGATTAAAGTCCAAAGTCGATCGGCATCTAAAACAGATCAATTCACAAGGCTGATTGAAGCCCAAAGTCGATCGACATCTAAAGTCGATCAACGCTCAAGACCGATTGAGGCGTAAGGCTGATCAATGACTTAAAGCTGATTGATGCTCAAAGCTGATTTGACTTAAGGTCAATATGGTGGTTATCCTACTAGAATAACTAATTATTGTTATTACAATCACATATTAGTTTTAATGGAACTAAATGTCTAAGGCCCTGCTAACTGAATTTAGTTAAGGCCCGAGCCTATAAATACCAGTACGAGGGGACCTCCGGAGGTAAGTAAGCTCAACCAGCAGAAACTCTGCCTCATTCTCAACTCATTTTTCTTTGAAACTCCTTATCTGTTTCGCCTGAACCCTTGCTAACTTAGGCATCGGAGTGTCCCTCACCGGAATCCGTTCGATGAGTGGATTTGTTTTGCAGGTTCTGACGGAGCCCGGTGGAACAAACTCCATCGGTGCACAGAGTCCAACTGGTTCGGCCACAACAGATTGGCGCGCCAAGTAGGGGAAGAAATCATCTTTTGGAAGGAATCTTGAAAAGAAAAAATTATAAAGGGAAAGGCATGGAACCTTTCTGCTAGAAATGTTCGTTCATCACCTAAAAGAAATGATCAACTTCAAGAAAATGGGAACCCTGCCCCTGCTGCAAGTTTGTGTCAGCAATAGTTAGGAGTTCTCCTAAGTAGGGTGGAAGCCTTAACTGCAGCAGTTCAAAATCTTCAAGAAATGGCAATCTGTGGATAGCAGCGCCTTTTGTTTTCCAAAGTAGCGACGCGCTCCTCTTCATGAGATCCACAGTCCAGGATCGAGCCATCATTTTCATCGCCATCGTTCATGGAGTCGACATTCTCCCATACCACGGAGTCCTCGATTCCACGATCATGGAAAATGTTGGAAGAGAGGAAAGCACTTGAGATCCCATTATGTAACCTCCAGCGACTCTACTACTAATAGCTTCCAGCAAAGTCAAGATAGCAGGAGAAAAAATTGTTTCGAAAGAAAGTTCTACAAGCTGGAACTCCAAATTGCCAAGCTTGATGATCAGAGGACGGAGGATAGAATGGCTACTTGTAACATGCAACCACCATTCTCTAAGAGAATTATTGAGGAAAAGATTCCACTTCACTTTAAAATTTCTCAATTAGAGCTTTATGATGGTACAATAGATCCATTTGATCACCTGGGCAATCTCAAAGCCCACATGATTATACAAGGAGCAACTGACACCCTCCACTATCTAGCATTCCCAGCTACACTTAAAAGGCTGCTAGGATGTGGTACTCAAGTTTACGTCCAAGTACCATTCTTTCCTTTGAACAGTTGGAAAGACTATTTGTATCTTACTTTAGAACTAGTTAGAAAATGCTGAAGAACTCAGATAGCCTCTTCTTCATTCAACAACAAGAGGGTGAGACGTTGAGGGATTACGTGGCTCGATTCAATTCTGCCATGTTAGAGATCCCAGATCTCAATAAGTACGTTGCAATATCTGCTATAAAGAAGGGGCTATGATCGTCTAGGTTCACTTTTTCTCTGGATAAGAAATTTTTCGTTGACTATTCTGAACCCTTGGCTCGTGCATAGAAATATGCGTAAGCTAAAGAATAGGCTACTAATCGATGCCAAGGAGAAGGAAAGTCAACGCCAAAGAAGAAAAACCCTAAAGCTAACGAGCTTCGGTCTCCCAACAATGCACAGACTCAACCACAAGGCCCAAAGATGAAGAATTATATTGGAAAAGCTTATGTTGGTAAATATGACACTTATACTCTACTAGCTCTCCCAAGGGAAAGAATATTAATGGAGATCGAGAAGGAAAACTTCCTCCAAAGACCACGGGCAATGCGAGCACCAGCTACTTCACGTAACAAGACCAAATATTGTCGGTTCCACAGGGACCATGGCCATACAACCGAGTGCATCCAGTTAAAAGATGAGATTGAAGGATTAATCAAGCATGGATTTTTAGGCAAGTATGTCTGCAACCAAGATGTAAGAATTCCCAATCAAGATCAGCCAGTTGAAGTGATGGTCCTGAGACAGATCACTGATGGCACAGAGCTCCCTAATCAGCAACCCACTGATGGCATGGTCAGCATGCTACATTGCCAACAACATTTTGAAGATGAAGGCACTTCGAAGAAATCTCAAAGAAGCAATATCATCAGCTTCTCTGATGATGACTTACGGGGAGTTCAGTTACCCCATGATGACCCCGTTGTAATTTCTGCTATAATAGCTTATTATAATGTACGAAGGATTTTGATTGATAATGGAAGTTCAATTGAGGTTTTGCTATATGATGCTTTCTCAAAATGAACCTATCCTGAGAAGACTATGGAGAACTTATGCACCTCTAACTAGATTTGGTGGAAATCCAGTGGGGGTAGAGGGAGAAATAACTCTTCCTTTCACCCTAGGAACTGAACCAAAACAGAGAACACTTCTCATCACATTCATGGTGGTTCAAACATCTTCATCGTATAATGCTATTTTAGGGTGACTTGCTTTAAATAGATTCTAAGCCATCATCTCCATGTATCATCTAATGGTATAGTTCTCAACTCAAAATGGAATCGGTGAGATAAAAGGAGATCAAAGAATGGCTCGCCAATGTTTGATGATTCAAAATTAGTGACCGAATAACAGAAAGACTCTAAAAATAGATTGATCCTTGAGATCGAATTGAAGGAGCTGGAGAACCAGTTGAAAGAACTATTCCTGTACTTCTGATGAATGATGATCCGACCAAGGTAGTCCAAATTGGAAGTATGCTTAGTGAAGATCAGAAGATGAGATTGACCAATTTTTTGTAAAAAAATGCTGATGTTTTTGCATGGTCAGCCTCAAATATGTTAGGGATTTCTCTCAATGTAATTACCCACGAACTCAAAGTTGATCCTCTAAGTCGGCCAATCCATCAAAAGAAGAGGATTTCACTCCTGAAAGACAAAGGGTCATTAATGAAGAAGTAGCAAAACTCCTGAATGCTGGGTTTATCAAGAAAGTCCATTACCATGATTGGCTCACCAATGTGGTAATGGTGAAAAAGGCAAACGGCAAATAAAAAATTTGTATTGATTATATTGACCTTAATAAGGCTTGCCTAAAAGATAGTTTTTCTTTGCCCAAGATTGATAGCTTATCGACGCTACTATGGGACACCGACTTCTAAGCTTTATGGATGCTTTTTTGGGTTATAATCAAATCCGAATGAATCCTGAGGATGAAGAGAAAACATCCTTTGTTATAGATAGAGGAATAGATTGCTATAAGGTAATGCCTTTTGGTATGAAGAATGCTGAGTGACATAGTAGAGATTGGTCAACAAAATCTTTGAGAATCAGATTGGTCAGAATATGGAAGCTTATGTTGATGATATGATTGTCAAAAGCATCCAAGCCGATGACCATATTAAAAATCTCCAAGAAGCCTTTGATGAACTACGAAAACATCGAATGAAGTTAAATCCCACGAAATGCATCTTTGGGGTGACATCAAGTAAATTTTTAGGCTTCATGGTCACCAACCATGGAATTGAAGCTAATTCGGAAAAAATACGAGCCATACTTGATATGAAACATCCTGCCAGTAAAAAAGAAGTCCAACGGTTAACCGGAAGAATCGCTTCATTAAGCTGATTCATTTCTCGGTCGGTTGAATGATGCCTTCCTTTCTTTAAAGCTCTGCGACAGTCTTAAGGTTTTGAATGGACAAATACTTGCTGACAAGCCTTTGAAGATCTCAAGAAATATTTGGTCAATCCGACCTTATTGTCTAAGCCCGAAGAAGGAGAAAATTTGTATCTCTATCTTGCTGCATCTAATGAAGCGGTCAGCTCGGTATTAGTCAGACAAGGATCCGATGGAAACCATAAACCCATTTATTACACCAGCAAGGTACTTCATAATGCTGAGATAAGATATCCAAGGATTCAAAAGCACTAATACACCTTAGTAATATCGACAAAATGTTTGAGACCTTATTTTCAATCCCACCTGATCGTGGTATTGACCGATCAACCCTTGAGGGCCATCTTGCAGTGTCCAGATACTTCAGGCTGAATGGCCAAATCAGTCATGAAGCTAGGAGAATTTGATATCTCATATCAGCCTCGATCTATGATGAAAGGTCAAGTTTTAGCTGATTTCATTGCTGAATGTACGTAGAATGACTACGAGGATGAAACACCGATATCCGATGGAAATGTAGAAGCTAACCTAGATTTTGCTTGGATTCTTCATGCAGATGGAGCATCGAACTCCTCTGGTTATGGAGCGGGTCTGATCTTAGCCAATCTCTGGCTTACAAAATTATATGCTAGGGATACTACTGGCCGACCATTCAAAAGGATGCAGCTGATTTTGTATGAAGATGTGACCAATGCCAGAGATATGCCAACATTCAAAGGCATCCGTCTACTCAATTGACTTAGTTGATTGCTCCTTGGCCATTTTCCTAGTAGGGGATGGACATTCTTGGTCCTTTTCCTCCTGCTTCTGGATAACGGAAGTTTATAATCATGGCAATTGATTATTTTACCAAATGGGTTGAAGCTAAGCCCTTAGCTCAAATCACTGAAGGCAAAGTGAAAAGTTTTGTTTGCAATTCCATAATATTTTGATTTGGAATCCCATATGCCATTATTATTGACAACGGGAGCTAATTCGACGATAAAAAATTCAATGATTTCTGTGCTCAGTTTCACATTCTTTATAAGTTAACATCTGTCGGACATCCACAAGCCAATGGTGAAGCCGAAGTGACTAACCGAACAATCCTTTATGGTTTAAAAACTTGTCTAAATGAAGCTAAAGGGCTATGGGTAGAAGAGCTTAATTCAATTCTTTGGGCTTATCGGATGACCCCTCAATCCACAACTAAAGAATCTCCATTCAATCTGACTTATGAAAGTAAAGCTATGATACTTGTGGAGATTATCCTTCGATCCCGAAGAACTGATCGCTATGAAGAGCCCAATAACTCAAATCAAAGAAGAGCTGATTTGGATCTGCTTGAGAACATAAGACTTCAAGCCCAATTAAGAATGGTGATGTGTCGATAAAAGGTCGCACGGTATTATGATTTATGAGTCAAAGCTAGAATATCACATCTGAGAGATTTAGTTCTTTGCAAGGCAGAGGTATCCCGACCCATAGAATAGGGCAAACTAGCTCCTAACTGGGAAGGTCCATATCGGATCATTAAAGTAATACGATCCAAAACTTATCGGATTGAAAGTCTAGATGGTTACCAAATGGCCTGACCATGGAATGTAGAGAATATTCATAAATATTATCAATAAAGTGATCTCTCTTTCCTCATTCTCTTTCTTGTTTTGATTTATCTAACTCAATCGATGTATCCAACAAATGAAGAGTTGGCATAACCTCCGACTCAATCAGTGTATCCAACAAATAAAGAGTTGGCATAACCTCCGACTCAATCAGTGTATCTGATAAATAAAGAGTTGGCATAACTTCCAACTCAATCGATGTATCTGACAATAAAGAGTTGGCCTAATCTTCGACTCAATTGGTGTGTCCGACAAATATTGAGTTGGCCTAACCCACTGACTCACTCCCAATAAATTGAGTTGGTCTGACCCACCATCTCATCAGTATCAATGAATCAGTATATCCGACTCATGAAGGTTGCTATGACCTCGCAACCTATTTCTGATGAATAAATGTGATATGTACCATTTCATCAGTATATGAGAATAAAGCTTATCTGACTAGATGAATCTTAAGTTTGTATGAGAAGAGTCTTAGTGTATCTCTCGAATGAAAAGAGACTTTATTTATATTAAAGAGAAAAAGAGTTACATTGAAATATGAAAGAAAGCAAAAACTTCAGTACATCAGTTTTTCTTTTCTTCATTTGATTCAGAAATGGGAGTAGGATTGGCTACTTCTTGAGTGGATGTTTCTTTGACCAGAGGTGTGGACATATCTTTAATCTATTCTTCAGGTTTGTCTTCTTTGTTTGTTCCGGTAATGACGATAGAAGATACATTGAGATCAGGATATAATTTCTTGATTTCTTTCAAGTAATCCTAAAATATGATTTTATAGCCCTCTATTCCTGCTTCCTCCATCTCATCATCAAAGGCTTTAGACTTCTTGTATTGGTTTATAGCATGAAGGGCCTCTTGAATGGCCAGATCTACTCTATTCTCAGCTGATTTCACCCTTTGTTCAAGAGTGGTCATCTTATCTTCAAGTTCAGCTTTTTGTGCCTTGATTTCTTCTTGGATACGAAGGCTATCTTTCATTATTAATTCTGCTGAACGTAACTTTTTGTTTCTCTTCTTCAAGCTAGTCAAAAGTTTTGTTTCATAAATCTGAGCTATCTTCAAGTCTTCCTTCAGCATCAGATTAGAAGCTGTAGATTCGTTTAGCTTCAGTTCTGTGGCCACTCGAAGTTTTTCGGCCACATCTTTTTTAGCTTTAGCTGACGATAGTTGTTCTTGAAGGTTTTTCTTAAAGTCAGTTAATCCATGAAAGCTCTCCTCAATCAGAGAGATTTCATGGATAAGTTATCAAGAAAGTTAGAAATAAAGTTAGTTACAGTGAAAAAGCTTGCAATACTCTAAGGATGATTTTTGATACTCACTTGTAACATCTTTGGATACATAGAGGAGAAGATATCTTCTAGTCCACGTCTTTGTGTCACCTCCCAATCTTTTCGAAGGATGGTGGCTTGCGGCATAGTCTTAGCCAGTTTGGGATTATCAAAATCGGCATCAATAGCGTATACTTGGAAACATTCAAGTCCTTTTTCTTTGCCTCCTTCTGGATCATATCCTGCTTCTGGATCGGGTATTGTATCATCAACGGGGGCTTTACCCTTATCTTTCAGAGGGAGTTCCTCAGATGGACCATGATTTGGAGGTGTCATTGATCGTCTTATAGCCGTATCCGAAGGAAAATCAGTTTTAAGTTTTTCTGGAGAATGTTTCGCTTAGGGAACTTTATCTTCATCTGAAGAAGACTCTAAAATTATTGGGGAATCTCTTCCGACAGAAATTTTGGAAAGAAGAGTAGATGCATGAGTTCTTTTTGTGCATCTTCACTGTTCTCTTGCTGAAAGACCTCTTGATATTCTTCTCTTGATGGCTTGATGGAGTTTTTTTGGCATGAGGTTTCATTTTTGAGTAGAGGAGAAAGTTTTGTTGAAGCAAAATTACTTCCGAAGGGAAAGGATCAAAACAAAGGATTGTTTAAAGATGCAGGATGACAATGACAAAGTAAATTTGCTAGGATGAAATGCATCTTATATAGAGGATATTGATGGTTATGATATTTAGTTCAATTTTTGAACATTCTTGTGATTATACCATGTGTACCTTGTTAAACTAGTAAAAAGTTAATATTCTGGTATTGATCTTTGAGAAATTAGTTGAGGAAGAGGTTCGGATGAGGACCGGTTTGATTTCCAAGGCATGAGAAATAACTTCCTCGCTAATAAATGCATGACACCTGGTGAAGTCAGTATGTCCTAATAAAGGCATATCAAAACCACCAAACATAATTTTAGAAAATATCTTTATATTTCTCTCTCCTAAAGAGAGAGAGAGAGAGAAATGGACATATAAGCAAAAGGCTAGTTCTTCAGATCAACTTAAATGAATTCATTTGTCAAAGAACGATAATTACATAAAGGCCAAAGTCTGACAACTCTATACTTTGAAGAATTTTCCTTAGATAAAGGAGTATGATTAATCTACATTTAGAAAAAAAAAATTTCTTAAGAGGAGATGTACGAAGTTCGATGATCTTATACTTGGAGATTTTCTTTGCGAAGTCACATCTTTTAGTAGGAAAAGGTTTCTTCATTCCTTTCAAGCAGAAGTACATTTACATGTGGAAGCAAATGAACAAAAATGTATACATTAATTTTAAAGATCTAAAGGAACTAGGGTTTCTATGGTTTCTACGTTTTTTGCTTGGTCCAAAATTGGGGCCGGGGCTACTACATCCTGATCAAGAGTATTTTTGGCCGGGGCTACTACATTGGATTCATCAGCTGTCATCTTTGAAGTATCTAAATCAGGAAAAAAATTCTTCATCCTCTTCAGACAATCTTCAAAGCCGATATCATAACTTTCTGCTCCGGCTTCATGCAGTTCTTTCTTGAAGGCTTTAAATTTCTTATACTCTTCAACGGCTTGTAGAGCAGCCGATTCTGCCTTCTTCTCAGCTATTTCAATTTTTTTCTCAGCCATTTCGGCTTTCTTCTCAACATCAACCTTTTGCATCTGAGTTTCCTTAATCAATAATTTAGCTGACCGAAGTTTCTTCTTTTTCTTCTTTAACTTTGCCTCTGAGTCAGCTAATTTAGATAAGACCAATTTAAGCTCCTTTTCCATGGATGTAACTTGGGCTGTGTTCAATTCTAATTTCTTATCCACAACCTATTTCAGCTATTCAGCTACATCCCTCTCCACCTTAGTAGCATCTAATTCATTGCGCATTTCTTGGCAGAGTCAATTGAAACCAGCCATGCTCTCTTCTATGAGAGTGATCTCATGGATGAACTTCATATATAATAACAAGGTCAGTTAGAATGAATGAAAAAGTTTTTTCAAGAAACAAGACCATGACCTTTATCTTATTTTTAGAATACTAGGATAAATGGATGGAAAACTTCATCTATCCATCTTGACTTTGTGACCTCCCAATCTTTTGGAAGGATGACTGCCCTCAATAACCGACGGGCCAAATCAGGATTGTCTAAGCTTGTCTCATTGGAATAAACATTGAAGTCAATCACTTGATCTTCAACTGCTTCATTTCTTTCTTTAGTTTTAGTCTGAGGGGCCTTCCTTTGTCGGAGTGGCAAGGTCGAGATAATGATGGTTCCATTGAAGGAATTACACTTGGCTATCCCTTTTCTTGTGTCGCTGGAACAACCCTTTGAAGGGAATCGGACAAGGAGGCATCTTCATCATCAGATGCACTTCTTATGATAATGGGTGATGCCACCTCTACAGAGACTTTTGGTGATGAGGTGGTCGGCTTCGTTTTCTTTGGCTTCTTCGATTCTTCCCTCCTTGAATCCGTTGGAGTAGTTATTGTTTTTCTTTTCTTGGATATTTCTCGAAGCATCTTTGCTTCCATCTTCATTGTTGTATCTATAAAATATAGAAAGTTAAATATCGTAATTAACAATTATGGTGCAAAATCAACAACAATACCGATTATTTTATACCTAAAGAAGGATATGAGCTTAAGTTGGCTGAGAACAGTCCTCACTCATTAAGTAGTTCTTTTATCGAAGGAACTTCTACTATGTGAAGCCTTTTGAAGTCCTCTTTATCAGCTACTAAAACTTTTTTCCCATCATTTTCTATCAAACGAGGTTCCCTCTACTCGGTACTGAAGTCCCATGGATGGTGGGAAACTATATAGAAGAAGTAGGGTTTCCAACCATGAATGGCCGAAGGAAGTCTGGCGTGGGCTGATAACCCACCATCCATGGTCGTGAAAGTCCTTCAAGAAGAAGAAGGCGGCAAAAAGAGAGGTTCTTAGTTCTATTCCTAGATCACTACATAAGACTAGGAAAGAACATATTATCCTAATACTATTGGGTGTCAGTTGGGCCGGAACTATATGATACAAATTAAAGAGTCGGATGAAGAATGAACAGAGAGGAAAATGAAGACATGTCTTAAGATATTCTTCGTATACTGAAATACTCCTAGCAGTGATCGGTCTATCCATTTGTCGGAGTGAGGTACAGTTTGACAAATTTTATGGAATATTATAATATTTTTGCAAGGGTAGAACCTTAGACTCACTAAGAGATGTTCTAATACAGTCTAACCTAGCTAATTATGCTTGATGGCCTTGTCTTCTCTGAGGCTCAGGGCTTTTGGATCTGGTATCTCTAGAGGTCTTTAAAATTCTAGCCATCAAATAAAGAAAGAAAGGAAGCTGACCTGAAAGAAGAGGGATTTGAGAAGAAAAGAAGCCGATTTGAAGGTAAATACCCTCTCTCTGAAAGATAAAAAACCAAGGCATAGCAAAGACCCACTCATTGGAGATGAAGGGTGCTTATATAGTAGAAGCCAATGGTTTGAATTTCTTTCTTGAACCTCAAGCTTGCTTTCTGATTATGCCATCTATCTCGAACTCTAACGGAGAGATATAACTCATTAGGAAAAGAACCAAGCAGTCGATGTGATAGGAGGAAAACCGAAGCAGCGATCTACTGTGAATCGATGGATAGTTAATGGTTACGGTCCTGATTAAGAGTTCATGCTCTTTCAATGGATCTAATTTCTTTGTCATTTTAAACTCATATATGATAATGATGACAGTAGATAATGGTGCAGTGATGAGATTTTAATCATAACTGCCCCTCCAGTGAGAGACTAACATCTGGTAAAGGTGTCACGCTCAAGAATGGGCACCTTAATTATGATATCTGACACCAAAAAGAAAAATTATTTTCTTAAAAGAAAAGATTGAGAAAAAGAGAGAGAGAAAGAAAAAAATTATAATTTGTCATTGATTATTATCAGCTCCTGATGTTCAGAATATTGAGAAATTTATTTAAACTCGGGAGCTGGGGTGGCAAATGTTGGGATAAAAGAAATGGGCACATTTGTGAAAGGTCTGATAAGATCCAAAAGTATTAAGAAGGGATAAATTAGTTTCCAATACTATAAAAGAGGCTGGTGATTGATCGATTTATGAAAGCTGATCAATTTACAAGGCTGATTGAAGCCCAAAGCCGATCGACATCTAAAGTCGATCAATTTGCAAGGCTAATTGAAGCCTGAAGCCGATCAACATCTAAAGCCAATCAATTCGCAAGGCTGATTGAAGCCCAAAGCTGTTCGACATCAAAAGCTAATCAATTCATAAAGCTAATTGAATTCTAAAGCTGATCGACATCTAAAGCCGATCAATGCTCAAGGCCAATTGAGGCATAAGGCTAATCAATGACTTAAAGTTGATTGATGCTCAAAGCTAATTTGACTTAAGATCAATATGGTGGTTATCCTACTAGAATAACTAATTATTGTTATTACAATCACATGTTAGTTCTAACGGAACTAACCGTCTAAGGCCCTACTAACTGAATTCAGTTAAGGCCCGAGCCTATAAATACCGATATGAGGAGACCTCTGGAGGTAAGTAAGCTCAACTAGCATAAATTCTACCTCATTCTCAACTCATTTTTCTTTGAGATTCCTTATCTGTTTTGCCCGAACCCTTGCTGGCTTAGGCATCGGAGTGTCCCCCTCTACGATGAGTAGATTTGTTTTGCAAGTTCTGAAGGAGCCCGGTGGAACGAACTCCATCGGTGCACAGAGTCCTATTGGTTCGGCCACAACACATCTTATTTTAGAATAAATATTTAATCCTAAATAGTTTGCCATGTAGGCATTTTGCTTCAAATTGGAAAATCATTGGGGACATTGTAACAATTTTACAAATATAGGGTTGACACCATAAATTTTTTATGCAAGAAATTATTTATAAATTGGAATAAAATGCAAGGAATTTTTTATTTTTACTCAAAATAAATATAATATCTATCAATTTTTTTACCATTTCTCTTTACTATTTTTTATACAAAACATGGTAATTAGATATATGATTTTTACATATCAGATTAACCCCAACCATATGGTTTTTACATTTATTTTGTTACTCCTCTTTATTATCAATCATTTTACTAGTCAATATTTTGTTGAGTATGGATTAATGGGAGGGTGTTACCCATCTAGATAATCCAAGAGATGGATGAATTGAATTTTTCAAAATTATATAATAAATAGTTTTATAAAAAAATTCAAAGATAATAAATTAACCTAATAAAATATTTATTAAATTTGATAATAAATTTATAAAATATTAATGTAAGACATTGTAAAGAAGGTTAAGATAGTGACATCTAGGAGAGGAAACCTATTTGATGAAGGGTACCTTTATTAAAGTTCACTAGGGAGGTAGAAGCAATGATCCAATCGTGAAAAAAGTAAAAACTAAAAAATTGGTGAAATTAGAGTCTAGGACCTCTTTTCCTATGCTAATCCTTTATAAAACTGAGTCACATGGAACCTCTATTTATACTAAAATGATCTGCCATTGCAAAATTATGTCAATTTTCTTTTCTACATAAAAGAGGATAGAGTTTTCCTAAAATAGACATAACTAGTAGAAACAATTATTGAACAACTAAAATCCTATAAGAGATAGTTCTTTAGTTCTATGGCGACTTTTTCTCCAACCATGTTGGCCTAATATTTCCTTGATTGGGAGATATCACCTGTCATACCCCGAACCCAGCACTTGGATCAGCCATGCTACCAACCGCACAAATCATAAGGCATTGCCTGAAAGATCATACTAAGCCTAGAATACACAAAAAACTTATCATTTCCAACAAAAAAATTTAAATAACCAAGTACCATCAAAATAAATTTATAGTAACTAAATGACCAACTTGTTCAATTATATTGGTATCAAGAATAAAACTAATTAATCTATCTATAAATCTTGTACTCGAATTTCATACTAGACCTGACTCATGCTATGCATCTTGCGATTCTAGAAAAAAAAAGTGGAGGATGAGCACAGTCCCAGTTTCATGTCAAAAATAAAAAAGAAATAATAATAAACCATCAATCATAAATATCATGTCATGCATGCATACAAAATAACTCAACTATCATAAAATCATTTCATGTCCCAGTTTAATCAATAACCTTCTTTAGAATTTGGACTAATCATAGTCATGCTTTAGCCCATGATGGGCATATTTTAAAATCTCCATCCATGACCAGGCTAGCCTACATACTATCTATCCGTGGCTCGGCTATTCCATATACTTCAGTCTGTGGCTCGGCTATCTCACGTACTATCCATCCGTAGTCAGCTATTTCACATACTATCCACCTATAGCTCGGCTATCCCATGCATTATCTACCTATGGCTTAGCTATTCTTTATGTGGCATGGCTAGTCTAAACATCATTTTCTTGATTATTCATTTATCCAAATCTTAACATGTTTATCGAACCATATTTAATTCAAGATTTTCAAACCAATAACATGTCTCAAAACATCTAAACATATTATACAAAAAATAAGAGTATCATGCCGGTAACACAAATATCCATCATAAGGAATTAAAACATATATAGTGAATAAATAATAATACACGTCAATGCTAATGTCCATAAAATAAAATCATTCAGCATAATATATATATATATAAATCAATGATCATATATAAAAATCCTTACACTACTGGTGATAGACTTAAGATGTTAGATACCAATCTGCACTCGGATCTCGACCTAGATGCTAGGAGACTCACTTGATATTTTCTTGCCTAAAAAATTATCTTCCTATACTAATAATCTTAATATTAATAAATAATTATGTTGTAAAATAATTATAAATCAAAAACCTTCTATCCATATTTTATCAATGATCCACTCACTGATCCCTAGTCCCAACTTTATAACTTCTTAATCCCTAGGAGAGAGAAATTTTTAGAGAGAGAAACTAGAGAGAGAACTAGCAAAAGGGAAGATATAGGAAAGAAATTTTATTTATTTATTTATCCTTTTTTCCTTTTCTTCTTCTTTTTCTTTTCTTCCTTTTCTCTTTTTTTTCTTTTCTTTTCTTTTCTTTTCCTTCCTTTTCCTTTTCTCTTTCTCTTTCTCTTTTTCTTTCCTTTTCTTTTCTTTTTCTTTTTTTTCTTCTTCTCTTCTTTTTCTTTTCCTTTCTCCTTCCCTCTTCTTCTCCCACTCAGCCGAATAGGGCACCTAAGCCCTTGTTTGTTCCCCAAGATCTAGAGATTCTTGCTTGGAAGAGGGTGGCCGAGGCTATGTTCTATGGCGGCATGGCCACAAGACCGAACTTCGATGGTTAATGGCTACGGATGGTGTTGGGAGGGAAGGAAAAATTCTAAAATAAGGTTTGTTCTTCTCTAGTCAATCTGATGATCACCGGTCATGAATAAGGCCTCTAAGGATTGAGAAAGATGGGAAAGGAAATCCTCTAAGGATTCTTGGCCTGTACCTAGCTTTCTGGTAGAGATTAGCTATGATGGTGATGGAAATTATCAAGCAAAGGTAAGTTCTTTACCTTAATTCTTCAAAATCTGGTGGGGATTTGAGAGGGACGCTCCAGGGTTTTAAAGAGGGTGGAAGGGAGGACTTAGACTCACTCCTAACCTTTACTTTGAGATTCTGAATGGGAGTCCACTCAGAAAAGAAGACTCCCATTGGGAGTCTTCCTCTATTTCCGAATGATCGAGTATCATATTCTTCCTGTTAAAATAATTCCATCCTCAAAATTAATGTACCTAAGATTCAAAAAGTTGTGGATACTTGTCTCTTATTTCTGCCTCAAGTTTCCAAGTAGCCTCTTCTCACTGTAGTTGTTCAATTGTACCTCTCATATGGTATGGTCCGATGTTGCAACACCCGATCCTTCTTATCAACAATCTATATCAGAACCTCTTCAGAAGTCAAGTCCTTGTGATAATGCAACAGCTCATATTTCACTGCATAACTAAGGTCTGGAATATTCTTAGCATCGATACATGGAATACATTATGCATACTTGATAAAGTTGGTTGTAATGATAATCGGTAGGCCACCTCTCTGACCCTGTCCAAAATCTCAAATGGACCTATATATCTCAAGCTCAATTTTCCATGCATTCCAAATCTCATCATGCTTTTAGTAGAAGAAATTCTCAAGAAAACATAGTCACCTACTTGAAATTCCAGTACTCTTCTTCTCTTATCAGCATAGCTCTTTTGCTTGCTTTGAGCTGTACAAAGTCATTCTCTGGTCACTTAGACCTTGTCTATAGTTTGCTGCACTATCTATGAACCTAATAACCTTCGTTCTCCTATGTCATCCTAGCGAATAGGAGATCTATTCTTTCTACTGTACAATACTTCAAAAAATATCATCTGAATACTTGCTTGGTAACTATTATTATAAGCAAACTTTATCAATGATAAATGGCTATCCCAGGCACCACCTAAGTCCAAAAAGTAAGCTCTTAACATATCTTCTAAAATATGGATTCTTCTGATTGTCCATCAGTTTGGCGGTGGAAGGCTATACTAAAACTTAATTTGATACCAAGGGCTTTGTGAAGACTCTTCTAAAATTGTGAAATATATCTACTATCCCAATCTGATACAATGGTAATTGGAACTCCATGTAATCACATGATCTGTTCCATATACAAACTTGCTAATCATTCCAAAGGGAGATCGACTTGAAAGGATAAGAAATGAGATGATTTTGTTAATCGATCTACAATCACCCATACTGCATTATTATCTTTAGGGATTTTGGGTAAACCCATCACAAAGTCAATAGTAATATGTTCCCATTTCTACTGAAGGATCATAAGGGATTGCAATAATTTGGTGGGTCTTTGATGCTCAGCTTTTATCTATTAATATACTAGACATTGATCTACATACCATACTATATCATTTTTCATACTAGACTACTAAAAGTTTTTTTTTAAATATCGGTACATCTTCGTGCCTTCTAGGTGCATCATATAAGCCAAATTGTGAGCCTCTTCTAAAATATCATTCTTTAATTTCTGAATCTTAGGAACACAATCTACCATCAAATCTCAAGGTATCATCAACATATATACATAATTTAGACTGGGTACTCGAGTCCACCTTTTCTTGAATCTTCTATAGTTTCAATTTTTTTTTTAAAGTTAATTTAATTCTTTCAATCAGGATAGACTGTACCAAAAGATTAGCTAGTTGAATTTTAAGATCATGCAGTCATACCTCAATCTTAGATCTCTCTAAATCCAATATTATCTGCTTTTGTTAGTAATTAAAGCTACTAACTTACTCAAAAACTTCTTAAAGCATCGGCTATAATATTTGCTTTTTCTAGATGATAATTGATGGTCAGGTCATAATCTTTTAATAATTTTAACCATCTTCTTTGTCTCAAGTTTAGCTCCTTCTAAGTAAAGATATATTTTAAATTTTTATGATCCATGAAAATCTCACAGTACCTATCATACAACTAATGCCTCCATATTTTTAGAGCAAAAATGATAGCTGCTAGTTCCAAATCATATGTATGATAGTTTAACTCATACGGCTTCAACTGCTTAGAGGCATAAGTTTTCACCTTCCCATTTTGCATTAGGATATAACCAAGATCCTTATGAGATGCATTATAGTGAAATCTCCTGTTTCATTAGAAATATTTAGCACTAGGGCTATCACCAATTGTCCTTTCAATTCTTGAAAACTTTGCTCACATTCACTTTTTCATTCAAATTTTATTCACTTTTGAGTCAAGCGAGTTAGAGGCGAGGCAATAAGAGAGAATCTTCTATAAATCTTCGATAATATTTTACCATTCCTAGGAAACTTTGAACTTTTGATACATTAGTAGATCATTCCAAATTTACTACATTCTCAACTTTCTTTGGATCAACGGAGACACCTTCCTTGGAAATGACATGTTTGAGAAAAGAGACTTTGTCCAACTAGAACTCATATTTTTATAACATGGCATACAACTTCTTCTCCTTGAGTGTTTACAATACTATTCTTAAATGTTCTTTATGCACTTGTGGGCTCCTTGAATAAATTAGTATGTCATCAATGAATATCACTATAAACTGATTTAGATAGGGTTTGAAACCTAATTCATGATATCCATAAAGTTGCAGGTGCATTCATCAAATCAAAGGGCATGACTAGAAACTCATATGGTCCATATCTGCTTCTAAAGGCTATCTTAGATACATCCTTAACCCTTATCTTTAGTTGATGGTAGCTAGAACAAAGATCAATTTTTAAAAATACTTGTGTCCCTTGCAATTGATTAAACAGGTCATCAATCTTTGATAAGGGATATTTATTTTGTATTTTTATCTTGTTTAACTCCCTATAGTCTATACAAAACCAAAAACTGCCATCCTTCCTTTTCATAAATAATACTAGAGCACTCCAGGAAGATACACCAGGTCTAATAAATCCTTTATCTAGCAACCCTGACAATTACTCTTTGAGTTCTATCAATTCCATCATAGCCATTTTGTACGGAGCTTTAGAGATGACCCCAATAGCCAATATGAGATCATTAGAGAACTCAATCTCTCTATCAAGAGGTAAACCTGATAGGTCATTTGAAAAAACTTCAAAAAATATTTTATAATAAGAATATCCTCTAATTTGAGCTCTTTTTGTTGTGTATCTATCACTATTACTAGGAATTCTTCACAATCCTTCCTAAGGAGTCGCTTGGCATTAAAAGCTGAGATTACCATCTGCTAAGAGGTTAACTTGCTACTCATAAGTCAAACTCTAGTTGGCCAGGAACCCAAAATTTTACTACCTTCTCAAAGCAATCAATGGAGGCATGATATGCTACTAACTAATCCATCTCAAGGATTACATCAAAGTCCATCTCTAGGACTAGCAAATCTGCTTTCATCTCTCTACCTTCAATACCTAATTTGCAATCCTTATAGATTAAGATAACTAGAATGATATCTCTACTTGGTGTGAAAATACAGAGATCGATTTTTAGAGGTACCGGAGATAACTCATTATTTTCCCTAACCAGACTAGCTAATATAAAAGAATGTATAGCACCAGCATCCAATAGAACATAAACACTTCTAGATGATAACCTAATCATATCTATCACCACTGAAATAGAAGTATTAGCATCCTATTGTATGAGTATATATAACCATCCTTGGGTTCTCTACTTTGGTTGTCCTTCTCCTTGTTGATGTCCATCTTAAGGTGCTCGGCTAGTAAGGGTTCCTTGAGCAGCTTGAGCTACTTGATGCTATGACTCCTGACTACTATGACACATAATAGCTTTATGACCCTCCTTGTCATATTTATAATATTTTCCTCCTAGCCATGCATAGTCTCATTTAAGGTGTGGCATCCTACATTTGTAATACTTAACATCACCTTTTTGTTAGGTCTTATCATTTAGAGCAACATTGTCAAACTTTTTAGCCCTTGCACTGAGGTTCTTGTTATATTGACTTTGACGTTCCAACGATCTGGACCTCTTCTTCAAAGCTCTTTTTCTTTTTACTTGGATAAAGTCCAAACCTCTTTCTATTATTAATGCTTTATTGATGACTTCCTTATAAGTGGGTAGCTTGAATACAGTAAACTATTGTTGAATCCTATGTCTACGTTCATTCTCAAATTTCTTAGACCAGATCCCCTCATCTGCTATCAATGTCGAAGCATATATGGATAGTTCTTCAAATTTTGCTGCATAGTGGGTAACTGTTAACTACCCTGCTCTAGATGATCGAACTCTCAAAATTTTTAAAATTGGATACTTTGAGAGAAGTATGATGAGGAACTAGATATGCATGCAGATTATTTTTGTGCTTTTATATATTAAGTTATATATTTGAATCCCGAAGATCAGACCAAGAAACTAAGTAGAGAGTTCTATATAAAATTAAGAAGAAAAAAGCATGCATAACAGGACCTAAAAAGCAATAGAAAGTGAACCGCCGAGGCTGAGAAGTCTTGGTTGGCTAGTTCATCTTCAATAAAGGGACTGGTAGGCAGAGGGGGTATACCAGACAATGGTTGATGCGCCTGGTGCATATCGTATGCGAAGGGGTTGCTCTTACTCCTGGATGTAGCCTAGAAAATCAAGCCAGAGACTCGCAGATTCCTAGCTTTCAACTCGGTGATCCGATTGCTACCTGGTTGGAGTCGTTGGATTCGTAAGAGTCGAGAAACCTGCAAACAACCTTTCAGGGGTTAGGAATCAAAGCAAGGATGAAGATATATGTGAGAAAATAGCAAGGGAAAGAGAGGTTATGGAGTTGGCAGCCAGGGTTGGAGAAGTCTTCTAGGGTTCATTGATGGCTGGAAGCAGGGCGTAGGGAATAAGGAAGAAGAAGGGGCTCACACATAATCTCCTTAGCACACAGCAAAGCACACAGCAGTAATTGTAAATTCAATATTATTTCATGAAAAAGTTGTCTTGATACAAGAGAGTAGAGTCTCTTAAATAGACTCTTAGACTTGGCCCCCAAGTAAGGTTACATTAGTCTTTTTCTAGGAATTTGAATCCCACCCAACCCTAGCTAGGATACGTGGAAACCCACTTTCCCTTTTTCACTCAAACTCTCCCTCTCTCACTTGCCTTGGTCGGCCAAGAGGGGTGACTCTAAGTGGCCGACCAAGGGAAAGGTGACCATAAGCAAGTGGCACCCTAGCTCACCTCCTGGGCCTTGATTGGCCTAATTTGCTTCAGGCTGTGGTCCAAGGCTTCAGGGCTTCCGATGTGGCTCCAGGGCTTCTAATTTGGTTCCATGGCTAATTTCTTCAACTGGGCCTTCCATGGTCTTCGTATCTTCAAGCTGGGTGGATCTTTTGCTTGTACTAGTACTTGGGCTTACATGTCTTCACTTGTATTAGGACTAACATGTACAGGACTCAGGAAGAAGACTAGCTCAATATATGCTGACTAGTACAGGACTCAAGTGATAAAATAATAACTCGACTGGACTAAGCCCTTATTACAAATGGACTCAAATACTACTAATTAATCCATAGAGGGTTGAGAAGCCTCTATCTTTTTCTGGTGCCTCTGGTGTCCGCACCAATTCTCCCAGGGTGGGAGGAACTCGATCCTATTGAGTGAAGATCAGGCTGGCTCACATATCTCTCGAGGAGGTCTGGGTCGAGGTGCTGCAAGTCCTCTCGAGAAATCCACGAATCGTCTGACTCTTGTCGGCCTTGCCATCGGACCAGGTAATGTTGATAGCCACGGTCCCAGGTCGTTATGGCTTGACCATCCAAGATATGCTTGATCCATTTTCCATTCTCAGGCCAATTTATTGGTGGACACTCTAGGCTAGGGTCACTCACAATGGAAGAAATAGGTCTAAAGGCCTCACTGGGTATCACTGCCGGTTCCCTATACTCAACCAGGTCTGCGATATTGAAGGTAGAACTGATGCCCAAATCCAGAGGCAAATCTAATACATAGGCATTTGGTCTAACCTTCTCTATCACTTTAAAAGGTCTGGCTCTGCGAGCATGAAGCTTCTCTTTTAGGCCTAGCCCAACCATGACAGAATCCACTACATTAAATTTCTTGGCCCTTTCTCCGGGAATTAGCCAGTTTGTTTCTAAATTAGTGCAGGTGGTGATCATGCTGGGCACATGCAGACTCCTAATAGGTGATGCAAAGGACTCATACTAATACCTAACAGACTCGACTATGCATTTCTATTAAAGAAAATTTTATTGAACTCTTTGGACCTAAACCTAATAGATCATAGGTTCTCTAGGTTTGATCATAGTTCGGCATGCACATAAAAATTTACAATGGGCTCCTAGAAAATTCCATAGAGTATGCCAGAAGTAAAATGCAAATCTAACATGCGTAATGAATGTATGTAGTATGCTAATCTCAACTAAATACAATATAATGATCCTAGAAATACTGGAGGTCTCTGGAAAGGGTAGAAAATAGAAAGTGGATTCAAAATTAGTCTGGTAGGGTAGGGAAAAAGGTTTAGGGTTAGTTGGATAAAGTACAATATAATAAGGTATGTCAGGGACTAATTCTAGACTAATGAGGCTAACCTTACAAGGTTGAGTTATATCTACAGGGTTTTCATAATGGAAAGATGGGTTACTAATCTCAGAGAAGAGGTCTTTAATGGGAACTATAGGAGGGGGCTCATCCTAAGGGTACTGATTCAAAGAGATCAGGTCCTTAATAAATTATTCTGGTTCATGTATTTTAGGACTAGACTCTATAATTTGGCTCTCCTCTATGATTTCCTCAGGTAAAGTTCTAGCAGCAGTATCTAGGTTCTCTTCCTCTAATTGTCCTACTACAACTATAGGTTGGGTATAGTCAAGGTCAACTAACTCTAGATTGGTTTCTACTTGGGTACCTATGGGGTCAACTAATTCTAGGTCTTCTAGGGGTATCTCCTCTTCTCCCTCATACTCATCCACTAGGTTCACATCGCTTCATACACTTCTGCTTTAATGTAAGCCTTATGAATCACAGGGGTGGTAGGGGAAGGTTGGCTAAGGAAAAATTGGCTAGGTCATGGTTCTTGATTATGGGCACTAATCCTAGTTGGTTCAAGTTGCTTAAGGGGTAGTGGCTTACTACTAGGCTCATATCTAGGGGTACAAACCTTATGGGATTTAGGTCGATGGCCTAGGGGTTCATTCTGCTCATAGGTCATGGATTCATATCTATAGGTCATGGGTTTACTAGGCTTATAGGGTGTGGGTGCATAGGATCTAGAGTCATAGGATCTAGGTTCATAGGTTTTGGATACATAGGTTCTAGGTTCATAGGATTTGGAGTCATAAGATCTATAGGTTGTGGGTCTCTTGGACTCATAGGACTTGGGTAGGTACTTTATCCTTAGTTCAAGTTTCATATCACTCCAGGTAGTTATGGGTTCACGGCCTTCTTGCCTAAGTATTCTCTCAACATTATCCCAGTCTACCTTGGCCTGGTAAACTAACTTAGCTTTAGCAAACCTGAACTGATGTCTTTCAGAATAGAAACCCATATTTTGTTCAAAATACAGGTCCATATCTCTTTCCCAAGCAAGATAATCCTCACACTCAGGATCACAAAATTTAGGTGCTACCAATACAACATACATAGTGGCTCTCCTAGGGTTGGGCTCCAAATAGGGGTCATGGTATGGGGTTCTCCTAGGGTTGGACTCCATGGTTTCACTAGGTTGAGTTGGGTTGAGGCTATTGATATTGGACTTCTAATCTAATGGTCATGCAATCAAACACACACATCGACTCCTAAGCTAATGCACATGCAAGACTTAAAGACGAATCGACTATGGCTGCCTAGACCTAGATCTCAATCAGAATGGGTGGACTCAACTTACACACAACTCAAATCCTAGTCCTTCAATCTGGCCAGGTAAGAGGTGGGATGGTGGGAGGCCCCCTGCTCTCGCAAGGACCCAATTAAAGAATCACCAATCCGCTTAGATCATTTGATGCTGTTCCTTTGGCCTAGACACCAGTATCTAGTAATAGGAAATGAATTTGGTGCATTAGTCATCCTACAATGATCAAACTCGACCGATTGGTATCCCTAGCCTACTAGGACAAATTAAGTCTAGTTAATTTTAAGTTAGGCTTGGGATAGAATGCAAGGATGGTGGTCTTAGGCTAAGGAGAGGTTATCAACTCCTCCCCTTATATGATATATAGAAAGTGCCCTTAAAGTATTTTATGCAATGATGCAGGTAGATGGAAATGCAAATTAGGGTTTAGCTATTTTTGGTGTTTTAAGAATATATGTATTTTTTTTTTGTTTTGGTATTTTTCTAAAACAGAAAGATAACTTGTAGATTATGACCTAATATGCAGGGAACATGCTAAAATTAAAGATATGCAAAAATTATACCAAAATAACCCTAAACTTTTCGAAATCGACTTTGCTACCAAAATAAAGGAGAAATATTCTCAGACAGTGTTTCAGTTGGAAGAAAATTCATAGACTGAAATAATTCTTAAAAAAATTTTGAAAATTAATTTCAATTATGAGAATTCAGAAAAATAAATTTCAGAATTTTCTGAGTTCTTTGCAGGTAGAAACAATTGAAACAACAGGAGATGTACTGAGAAGGCCAAAATGTAAAAAACCCTAATGAACTCTTCGTGTTCTTCTTCAGGGGTCAATTCACAACGGCACCCCTACTACCATAGGAAATACCGTAGATTGGGAAGAGAGGGTCTTGCAGCCTTACTAGTCTCCTATGACCGGATGCCCATGGTGAAGCACCCGATCCAAATATCTAAAGAGAACTGAGGCCAAAACAGGCTCTGATACCAAATGATGCGGAACTAGATATGCATGCAAATTATTTTTTTATTTTTATATATTAAGTTATATGTTTGAATCCCGAAGATCAGACAAAGAAACTAAGTAGAGAGTTCTATATGAAATTAAAAAGCAAAAAGCATGCATAACAGGATCTAAAAAGCAATCGAAAGTGGACCGCCGAGGTTGAGAAGTTTCTGTTGGGCTAGTTCATCTTCAATAAAGGGACTGGCAGGCGGAGGGGATGTACCAGACAATGATTGATGTGCCTGGTGTAGATCGTATGCAAAGGGGTTGCTCTCACTCCCGGATGCGGCCTGAAAAATCAAGCCGGAGACTCGTAGATTCCTGGCTTTCAACTCGGTGATATGATTGCTGCCCGACTGGAGTCGTTGGATTCGTAGGAGTCGAGGGACCTGCAAACAACCTTTCAGGGGTTAGGTATCAAAGCAAGGAAGAAGATATAAGTGAGAAAATAGTAAGGAATAGAGGAGTTATGGAGTTGGCACCAGGGTTGGAGAAGTCTTCTAGGGTTCGTTGATGGCTGGAAGCAGAGCACAGAGAACAGGGAAGAAGAAGGGGCTCACACAGAATCTCCTTAGCACACAGCAAAGCACACAGCAGTAATTGTAAACTCAATATTATTTCATGAAAAAGTTGCCTTGATACAAGAGAGTAGAGTCTCTTAAATAGACTCTTAGATTTGGCCCCCAAGTAAGATTACATTAGTCTTTTTCTAGGAATTTGAATCCCACCCAAACCCTAGCTAGGATACATGGAAACCCACTCTCCCTCTTTCACTCAAACTCTCCCTCTCTCACTTGCCTTGGTCGGCCAAGAGGGGTGACTCTAAGTGGCCGACCAAGGGGAAGGTGACCATAAGCAAGCGGCGCCCTAGCTCCCCTCCTGGGCCTTGACTGGTCCAATTTGCTTCAGGCTATGGTCCAAGGCTTCAAGGCTTTCGATGTGGCTCCAGGGCTTCTGATTTGGTTTTAGGACTTCTAATTTATTCAACTGGGCCTTCCATGGTCTCATATCTTCAGGCTGGGTGGATCTTTTGCTTATACTGGTACTTGGGCTTACCTGTCTTCACCTGTATTAGGACTAACATGTACAGTTTTCAGGAAGAAGACTAGCTCAACATGAGCTAACTAGTACAAGACTCAAGTGATAAAATAATAACTCGACTGGACTAAGCCCTTATTACAAATGGACTCAAATACTACTAATTAATCCACAGAAGGTTGAGAAGCCTCTATCTTATTCTGGTGCCCCTGGTGTTCGCACCAAAGTACCTCTCATAAAAGACCCTCCTAAAGCTTTTTCAAGTAAAAGGTGCATCATCTGGCCCTAACTTTCCAAGCTCCATGTCCTACCAATTAGCTACTTCATCTTGAACATGAAAGCAATAAAATTAACTTTTTCCTCCATTGGACACTCAGGGCCTAGAACACTTTCTTTGTTGCTTTCAACCAATCCTCGGCCTCCATAGGGTCAGAAGTTTCCTTGAATACCGATGGAGCATGCTTCCTAAAATCTATCAGGATTACTTGACACTCTTGCTAGACCCTGACTCCCTACTGTTACTGAGAATTTTCTTGTTGCTATTGCTACTGTATTAATTATTGTATAAACTATTATTGCTACTGCATGAATTGTTGTCATTGCTATTGTTGTGCCTCTACTAGCCTTATCACATCAGTTCTAGCAGTGGCTTGTTGTTGCACCAATAATTGTATAAGTTGAGAGAGGCCAACTTATTTCTTAGGCTAAACTTCATGTCTACCTGAGGTTCCCATTTCTATTATGCTAGCCTCTAGAGTATTGTCCACGAGATGGTGCAGTTGTCCCTGTTGGCGTACATCACTATTTGGTGAGATTCTAGCATCTTCTTGCTGCTTTGAGGGCTCCCAAGCATTTGAACCATCTACAAATCATATAGGCCTTGTAGCACATCCACATCCACCTCCACGTGCTATGGGATCTTATACCAATCATTGTTACTATTCACATATCATCTAAGTATTATTGTATCCTATCCTAACCTAATGATCAACCCATACACTCTCTTTGAACTTATACTCTAGCATCCTGCAACCTAGACTCTGACACCACTTTGTTATCCCCTGAAACTAGCACCCAGGTCAACCATGCAACCAGCCACACAAATCCTAAGGCATTGTCCTAGAGATCATACTAGGCCTAGCATGCATAAGAATCTCATCATTTCAAACAAATAAAATTAAATAACCAAGTACCATCATAATAAATTCATAGTAACTAAATAACCAACTTGTTCGATTATATTTGTATTAGAAATAAAACTAACTAATCCATCTATAAATCTTGTACTGAAAACTCATACTCAACCTGACCCACGCTATGCATCCTGCAATTTTAGAATAAAAAGAGAAGTGGAGGATGTGCTTTATAGTCTAGTAAGGATTTTCACATAGTTACACCAATAATAATATGATTCAAAAATAATAATGAAATGATAATAAACCTGAATCACAAATATCATGTAATGTATCCAAAATAACTCAACTATCATAAAATCATTTCATGTCCTAGTATAATTAATAACTTTCTTTAGGATTTGGACTAATCACAGTCACGCTTCAGTCCATGATGGGCACATCTCAAAATCAATCATGTACTATCTATCCATGGCTAGTCTAGCCCATATACTATCCACTAGTGGCTCGGCTATTCCATGTACTATTAGCTCGTGGCTCGGCTATCCAATATACTATCTATCCGTGATCGGCTATTTCACATATTATCTATCCGTGATTGGCTATTTCACATAGTATCTACCCATGGTTCGACTATCCCATGCATTATCTATCCATGAGTCAATTATTCTTTATGTAGCATGGCTAGTCTAAACACCATTTTCTTGATTATTAATTTATCCAAATCTTGACATGTTTGTCGAACTATATTTAATTCAAGATTTCCAAACTAGTATCATGTCTCAAAGAATCCAAACATATTATATGAAAAATAAGAGCATCATGTCAACAACACAAATATCTATCATAAGGAATCAAAACATATACAGTGCATAAATAATAACACATTCCAATATTAATGTCTATAAAACAAAATGATGCAGTATAATATATATATAAATTGGTGATAATGTACAAAAATCCTTACCTTTATTGGTGATAGACTTATATATTAGATACCAATCTATACTTGATCCCGACCTAGGCACCAAGAGACTTGCTCATTATTCACCTACCCAAAAAATTAACCTCTTGTAATAATAATCTTAATATTAATAAATAATTTTATTGTATAATAATTATAAATCCAAAACTTTCTATTCAAATTTTATCAGCAGTCCATCTACTGATCCTTGACCCCAACTTCACAACTTTCTAATCCCTAAGAAAAAGAAATATTTAGAGAGAGAAACTAAAGAGAGAAACTAGAAAGATAAAATTGTAAAGAGAGAAAGTGGAGAGAGAACTAGCAAGAGGAAAAAGAGGAGAGAGAAAATTTTATTTATTTATTTATCTATCTTTTTTCTTTCCTTTTCTTCTTCTTTTTCGCTTCTTCCTTTTTCTTTTCCTTTTCTTCCCTTGTCTTTTCATTTTCTTTTCTTTTTTTCCTTCCTTTTCTCTTCTTCATTTTCTTTTCTTTTCTTTTCTTTTCTTTTTCTTTTTTTTTCTTCGCCCCTTCCTTTTCTTTTCCTTTATCCTCCCCTTTTCTTCCCCCGCTCAGTTGAACAAGGCACCCAAGCCCCCATTCATTCCCACAAGATCTGGGGGGTTCTCGCTTGGAAGAGGGTGGCCGAGGCTGAGCTCCACAGAAGCATAACCACAAGGCTGGTGGTCGATGGCTACAGATGGTGTTGGAAGGGAAGGAAAAATCTCAAAACAGGATTCGGTCTTTTCCAGTCAATCCGATGATCGCCGGTCACGAATAGGGTTTCCAAGGGTAGAGAAAGATGGGGAAGGAAAACCTCTAAGGGTTCTTGGCTTGTACCTAGCTTCCTAGGGCTGATTGGCTATAGTGGCGGTGTAAATCATCAAGCAAATATAAGTTCTCTATCTCAATTCTTCGGAAGCTGGTGGGGATTTAAGAGGGGTGCTCTAGGATTTTAAAGAGGGCAAAAGGGAGGACTTAGACTCCCTTCCAACCTCCACTTTGAGACTCTGAATGTGAGTCCACTCGAAGAAGAAGACTCCCGTTGGAAGTCTTCCTCTATTTTCAAATGATCGAGTATTACATCACCAATCAAGTTCTTTCTCAAAAGAGAAATTTTGAATTAACTAGTTCATTTTAGGCCTAAACGATGAAACATAGCCCTATTGCTTAGTGCACTATATCCTCCAAAAGAAAAGAGTTCCTTAATCAGGCATCATATGAGAAATTAATTTCCAAAACAATATTATCTAAAATATGATTAATGACAAACCAATGCTGATTTTTGGCTGTAAAGACCCTTTATTTCATTCTGATTGAAGTAATTGGTCTTTCATTTGAAATGGATTGACATGATTCTCCATATTTGTATTAGTATCCAAACCAATCCTTATAACTCATGCTTTCTTTCTCCTAGTTTTTTGTTTCACTTTTCTCCTTTTTGATTTTATCCTTTGATCTTACTTGGCATGTATTACCCTCTTCACAGTGCCACATTCAAAATCATAGCTCAATGGTGATGCAGTTCCTGTCTCTTTCTGCCTGTAGTTCCATTTGTGGCATTGGGTATCCAAATATTTATACGCCTAGTTTGAGGATGACACATTCCACAAGAGCAGTTTCTACTAAATGTCTTGCAGGTACGAAATGTTCCAAGCAGTTTATTTATTCCCATTTTTCCAAATAAAATGATATCTAGATGCTTCAATTTGTTTTCCAGGCCTTGGTCAGCGGTTGTATTTATAAAGAACAGCAAGCTTATGATTCTATGTTTCATATATTCTTGGGTTTTCATCTTATTTTGTGTCAAATGTATAGTAAATTGGAGGATTTTTTCTTGCTCAAAACTCGTTTATCTCTTACTGTAACTTTTTATTTGGGATATTACAGGGTTACATATGTATTAATGATTGCATCAAGCGATCCTGCTGGCCTATCCATCATAATGGATAAGTGTTATGATGATAATTAAGTGTCATTTTCTCACACGGGTGGCTAGGTATGGGGATAACCCCCTCCTTTGTCTCAAGGAAAAAAAAACAAAGACAATTAAGTATCAATTTTCTCTCTCGTTCCCTCTTTTCTGATATGTTGGATAATAGTTTGACATTATTTTGCTGTATGTGTAATATCTTTGTCATCATCTTGTAAGCATGTTAGAACATATGTTCTATGGAAGTGAAGATAATGAAAACCTTTTCATATAGATCTTCGGGAGGATACTGCATAAATTGTAAGTTTTATTTTACTTTTTCTTGTATAGTTAGTACAAGCAAAAAATTTAGTAGTATCTTGAAGCATGTTTTAAACATGTTGTAAAAGAAAAATTATCTCACTAAAAACATGGTACAAGTAGGACTCTAGCATTTAAATCATGGTTTGTGCTCTAAGATCGTGAAATTATGGAGAGCATACCAACTCCTCTTAACCACAAGTAGAGATTAAGAGTATAGGGTTGTCATCTAGGAAGAATGGAAAATTCAGATTGCATGCCATGACTACATCGGATAAGTATTGGATATTGATCATTATTATTGGATACTTCTTGTTATCGTTTGCTCCCCCCGACCCATGCACGACCCGCGGCGCGGGCGGGCATTCGGCCCAGCCCAGCGCGCAGGCATGCGCGCGGGCGCACGCGCGTGGCCCAGGCCCACGCGTAGTGCGCAGGCGCGCATGTGGGCTCGGCCCAGTGGCTTGCGGCGCCCCCTTGGGGCATTTCCCTGGTTTCCCCGTGCAGTTCCCCTTGGTTTCTCGCGGTGTACGCACGGTCCATGTGATTTCTTACATTCTGGACTGTCCGATCGGTCGATCGGATGGCTGAGATTAATCCAGCTTGATTAGGCTTGATCTGAGGGTATCTTGCATGGATTTTGGTGCGATCTGAGCCTTTGTTCTTTGATTTGATGGATTTGGAGTGTTTTAGATTTTCTGGACTCGTTTTAGGTCTGTTTTGGATGCCATTTCAGATGGTTATTTAACCACAGAGAGCCTGCGGTCTTTGATTGACAGAGAGAGATAGAAAGAGAGAGAGAAAAAATCCAGAGAAATTTCAGAGAGATTTCTTCTTCGATCCAGGCACCAGGAAAAGCTAGAGGCCTAGTATTTGGGATTTTTCTCGTGCTTCTTTCATCATCTTTATTTATTTATTATATCTCTTTATTTTTTAATCTGGCATTTGTTATCTGGATATTTGTATTCCTTTTGTACCTGGATTTGGATCAGATTATAGTGGATTATTCCTTTCCTCTTGGTGGACGTAGAAAATATTTTACCGAATCTCATAAATCTCGTCTTCTTTTGACTTGTTATCTGCCTGTGTTGTGATTAGTTAATTGCCTAAGTGAGTAAATAGAAATTATTTGGAGGCCTAAACTGGTTTAATCCACTGCGCACATCCCAACAATTGGTATCAGAGCAAAGGGATGTCATTTGATGGGCAACCAAGTTCTTCTCCGGCTCTTGAGGTAGTTATTTTTCATTCCACTACCTCTGGGCATGAGGTAGCGATATTTGATGGCACAGGTGATTTTGCACTATAAAAGGTGAGAATGATATATCTGTTGGTAAAGGAGGGTGTTGCAACAGCTCTCAAAGGAATGGATGCAATTTCATGTGATACAGAGGCTAAAAAAGAGGAGATGAATGAGAAAGCACTTGGGACTCTGTTTTCGGGATTGAGTGATAAAGTCCTCCGCAATGTAGTGGAACTTGATATAGCTAAAGGTGTATGAAAAAAATTGGATACTTTGTATATGGTAAAGTCTCTCACTAATAGACTGTATTTGAGGGGCAAGCTTCACACATTTCGTATGGCGGAAGGGATCTCATTCAAGGATCACTTGGATAATTATAATAAGCTCCTGCTTGATTTGGCAAATATTGATATTAATGTTAATGAGGAAGACAAGACTTTGATCCTGATTTATTCTTTACCTAAGTCCTATGAAAACATTACACTACCATGCTCTGTGGAAGAGAGACTATAATTCTCAATGAGGTTGAAGCGACTTTGTTATCCAATGAGCTTAGGTTGCAAGTACAGTTGGAGCATCAGGCTCCAAATCTAGCACAAGGACTTACTGTCAGAGGTAGAGATAAGCAAAGAACAGTTGGACAAGGTAGAAATAAGTCCAAGACTAGATCAAAGTCTAGGTCTAAAAGACCTAGTATTTGTCATTACTACAAGAAGCCAGGCCACTGGAAAAATGAGTGTAGACTTCTACAGTCCAAGAAAGAGAAGGAACAGAAAAATAAAGGAAAAATCTCAGATTCGGCATCAGTAGCAATTTCTTATACAGATCATAGCAGTGTTGCAGATGATGCAGTATTTACAGCTGCATACAGTATCAGTCAGCCTGATACCTGGATCGTGGATTCTGGAGCATCTTTTCACATGACACCCTATAAAGAATGGTTCACTTCTTTTAGATCCTGTGATGGAGGCTCTGTTCTTCTTGGGGATGACGCCATCTGTAAAGTAGAAGGAATTGATACAGTTCAGATAAAATCTCATTCAAATACTGTGGTGACTTTGGATGATGTCAGATATGTTCCCCAATTGAAAAGAAATCTTCTCTCAGTAAATGCTCTTGATATTGCAGGTTTTGAGGGCAAATGGGATAGAGGATCTATTACAATTAGTAAAGGTGCATTGACTTTATTAAGAGGTAAATTGAGTGGCACTCTTTATTATTTGGATGGCACTACAGTGGTTGGTGAGGCTTCTTCAGCACATTCCTCTATTGTTCAATTGACATAGTTATGGCATCAAAGATTGGGCCACATGTTAGATAAAGGTTTACAGGAGCTGAGCAGACGTGGTCTGCTAGGAGGTTAAAAAGTTAGTGCACTTGAATTCTATGAGCATTGCATATTTGGAAAACAATACAGAGTCAGCTTTACTACAGGCATGCATAGGACAGTAAGTATATTAGATTACATACATTCTGACATATGGGGACCTGTCCCAGTTACATCCAAGGGTGGATCTAGGTATTTGCTCTCTTTGATTGATGACTATTCTCGTAAAGTCTGGATTTATACTATCAAAAATAAAAGTGATGTGTTTCACACTTTTAAAGGATGGAATACTATGGTCGAGAGGCAAACTGAGAGGAAGGTGAAAACCTTCCAGACTGACAATGGATTGGAATTCTGTTCTACAAAGTTTAATGACTTTTGCAAGTCAAAGGGCATTGTCAGGTATAGGACCACAGTGTATACTCCTCAGCAAAATGATGTTGCGGAATGCATGAATCGCACACTATTGGAAAGAGTCAGATCTATGCTGTCAAGTTCTGGATTGAGAAGAGACTTCTGGGCAGAGGCTGCATATACAACCTGCTTTATTATAAATTGATCTCCAGCATTTGCATTGAATATGAAGACTCCGGAAGAAATGTGGACAAGAAGACCTGCAGACTATTCAGTTCTTAGAGTATTTGGGTGTTCAGCATATGTACATGTCAAAGATGGAAAGCTGAATCCTAGGGCTAAGAAATGCATATTTTTTGGATATGCATATGGGGTGAAGGGCTATAGATTATGGTGCACAGAGCCTGGACCCGGGGTTTTCTAGTCAGCAGGGATGTGACTTTTGATGAGTCACCCACTCCTTCACGGCAGTTACAGCCAAGTTCTTTACCAGGAGATCAGGTTCAGATCATCAGGATAGGACTGTTGTTGATATTAATCAAATTGTTAGATCACAACAGTTGTAACCTATAGGTAATATTCAGAATGAACATCATCAGCAGACAGATCCAGAGTACAGACTCAAGAGGAGGTTATTGTACGTGGTCAAGTTTAAGATGATAGTATTGCCACTCGAAGAACCAGGCGATATATCAGAGCACCTCAAAGGTATGGTTTTGAGGATTCTGTTTATGCTGAGTTAGTATATTATGCTCTGAATACTGTAGACACTATAGGTGATGAGCCGACCACATTTCAAGAAGCAATTGGCAGTTCACAGGCTGAGCAATGGACCATGGCTATGGTAGAAAAGTTTCAGTCTTTGGAAAAGAATCAGACTTGGGAATTAGTCAGATTACCTAAGGGCAAGAAGAAAATTGGCTGCAAATGGATATTCAAGAAAAAGGAAGGACCTACCTCTCAAGATTTGAAATATAAGGCAAGGTTGGTGGCTAAGGATTACAGTCAACGAGAGGGTATTGATTACGAGAAGGTATTTTCTCCTGTAGTTAAACACTCTTCTATTCGTGTGTTCCTTGTTTTAGTTGCTTCTTAGAATTTAGAGTTATAACAGCTGGATGTCAAGACAACTTTTCTACATGGTGACTTGGAGGAGCAGATTTATATGCAACAGCCACCTGGTTTTGAGGCTCAGGATAGAGAAAATCATGTATGCTTGCTCAAAAGGTCTTTGTATGGTTTGAAGCAGTCTCCAAGACAATGGTACCGTAAATTTAATAAGTTTATGGTTGACCATGAATTTCATAGATCTCCATATGATAGTTGCGTGTATCATCAGTATCTTTCAGACGGGTCCTTTTGTTATTTGTTATTATATGTTGATGACATGATGATTGCAGCCAGGGATATGTCAATCATCCAGAAGCTGAAAGCTGAACTTAGTACTGCATTTGAGATGAAGGACCTTGGACCGACAAAGAAGATACATGGGATGGAGATCATTCGTGACAGGCATGTAGACTATTTGTTACTCAGCACAGTTATATTATGAAAGTCTTGGAAAGATTTTGTATGTCATGGCTAAGCCAGTCACTATGCCCTTTGCCAGTCACTTTCGTTTATCTACCAGGGATTCTCCTCAGACTGATGATGAGGAGAAGTATATGTCTAAAGTACCTTATGCAAGTGCAGTTGGCAGTATCATGTAGTAATAGTCTGCACTCGTCCTGATATTTCACTGGTAATTAGTATAGTGAGCAGATATATGGACAAGCTTGGAAAAGCTCACTGGTCAGCTATGAAATGGATTCTTCGATATTTGAAAGGTACTTCTAATTTGGGATTGGTATTCTCCGGACAAAGTGGTTGCACTGTTACAGGATTCTATGATTCAGATTATGCTTGTGACTTGGATAGGAGGAGGTCATTGACCTCATATATATTTACTCTCTCTGGTTGTGCAATTAGTTGGAAGGCTACTTTGCAATCTACAGTTGCTTTGTCTACTATAGAGGCAGAGTATATGGCTTTGACAGAGGCAGCAAAGGAAGCAATCTGGCTAAGAGGGTTAGTACAAGATTTGGATCTCAAGCATAATTCTTTGGTTATTCACTATGACAGTCAGAGTGCATTACATCTTGCCAGAGATCAGATGTATCATGAGTGCACTAAGCATGTTGATGTCAGGTATCACTTTATCAGAGATTTGGTAGAGGATGGTGATATTCAACTTCAAAAAATTGGCACTGCTAATAATCCGGCTGATATGCTCACTAAACCAATTTCAGTAGTCAAGTTCAGGATATTCCAGAACTTGATTGGTTTGAGCACTTGGTGATCCCCTTCGAGGTCTTTTGATGAGAAGGAGGCTTTATAATCCATATTTGATAGAGGCATTTGTTTTTGGGTCGCAAGGACGAGGATTGTTATCGTTTGCTCACCCCGACCCACGCACGACCCGCGGTGCGGGCGGGCGTTCGGCCTAGCCCAGTGCGCGCGTGGCCCAGGCCCATGCGCAGCGCACGGGCGCGCACTTGAGCTCGGCCCAGTGGCTTGCGGCGCCCCCCTTGGGACGTTTCCCCGTGCGATTCCCCTTGGTTTCTCGCGGTGTACGCATGGACCACGTGATTTCTCGCATTCTAGACTGTCCGATCGATCGATCGGACGGTTGAGATTAATCCGAGCTTGATTAGGCTTGATCTGAGGATATCTTGCACAGATTTTGGTGCGATCTGAGCCTTTGTTCTTTGATCTGATGGCTTGGGAATGTTTTGGATTTTTTGGACTCATTTTAGGTTTGTGTTGGACGCCGTTTCAGATGGTTATTTAACCACAGAGAGCCTGCGGTCTTTGATCGATAGAGAGAGACAGAGAGAGAAAAAATCTAAAGAAATTTCAAAGAGATTTCTTTTTCGATCCAGGCACCAGGAAAAGCTAGAGGCCTGGTATTTGGGATTTTTCTCGTACTTCTTTCATCATCTTTTATTTATTTATTATGTCTTTTTGTTTTTTAATTTGGCATTTGTTATCTAGATATTTGTATTCCTTTTGTACCTAGATTTGGGTCATATTATAGTGGATTACTCCGTTCCTCTTGGTGGACGTAAGCAATATTTTGCCGAACCACATAAATCTCGTCTTCTTTTGACTTAATATCTGCCTGTATTGTGATTGGTTAATTGCCTAAGTGAGTAAACAGGAATTATTTGGAGGCCTAAACTGGTTTAATCCGCTGCACACATCCCAACACTTCTAAAATATGCATCCCACATATATGCTTTTACGTATCCAACTTTTCAAAATAAAGGAAAAGGACTCTTGTGATACTTAGTGGACACACTTGAGACACTTCCCTCCTAGCAATGGAGGTGCATTCCATTCCTTTTTCTAATAATATATTACTCTTTTAATAATAAATTGCAACTTTTGGAGTTTGTGATGTTGATATTATAATGGAGAGCACAGTTGGGCTCTGTGCATTTGAATGATGTCTAAATGAATCTATTATATAAAGTATGGACTATATTATCTTCCTAGCTCACTATCATTTATGGAGTCTCTTTCGAATGTATAGGTTATATATATATATATATATATATATCACAGCCTAATTATATTGTATATTCAATATTTGATTTATCAATGTTTCTGTGTTGTTTATGTCTATATGCTACTTCCATATCCATGCTTAATAAATTGTCATTTGCACGTTGATTCAAAAAGAACTACTATCATCATTTGTAAGTGCCTCTATAAGTTAAAAAGTTGTTGCTAATATATTTTCTAGTATTTTTATGGCATTTTCTTATGCGCTGTAGGTAATTAATTGCTTCCATTTTGAAGAAATGCCGACAAAAATTCTCTTTTTAGCAGTATATGTAACTGCCCTTAAACTTTCAATCCCAGCATTTTATTCAAAGGGAGGTGGCCCCCCTGAGACTCAGCCAATTAGGAAGAACAGGATACGGAAGATCCAAGCAAATCCTTCTACTTATCAAAACAGGCTATTTAAATGGACCTTACTATGGAAAAAAATGCCTATCTGCTATCTCAACTGGGAAATATGGATCATCGTTTCGCCATGATCAGCTGTGGAAGAAGGTTTAGCTTAAATTAAATAGGCCTCCTGGCAATGTGGAACAAATTACCAGTTTAAAAAACAGATGAAGGAAAAAACTCAGAACTTGTATTTTTTTAAAAAAATATTAAGAAAAGAAAGAGAAAAGAGGTGAAGAGCAAAGAAAAGAACGAGAATGGGAGGAAACACTGATCATGATTGAATGATAACTCAGAAACAATAGTATTTAAAAAAAATGTAGCATAATTTTTTGCTTGCTTGATAAAAGTAACAAGTGCTATGCTATACACTGTTAATTGTTTGTGCTAATAATTTGTTTACAAGGCAGCCATCAGTAATTATTCTTTCTTTTCATTTTTGTTTTTCCCCCATGATTCAGCTCTATTCATTTTGATCTTTGATTTCCTATTTTTCTAACTGATTTCCATAGTCTTTATGATATTTGCTTTACTTTGGCAGCAAATTTGCATCATGGATTGAAGAAGAGTAGAAGTGCCAATATTCAAATTCCGGTATGATGCCAATTCTGTGTTCCTGTAAATCTGATAAATGCATTTGTGCATGAATTAAAACTTTCAAATCAAATCATAGGGTGATGGAGTATCAAAGCAAGTATCAAAGCAAAGAATCGGGGAACAGCTACCTACAGTTGGTCTTTCAGCTTCTTCCTATGACACTGCATGGGTAGCTATGGTCCCCCTACCAGAATTTCCTCAGTTTCCATGCTTCCCAGAATGTCTTAATTGGATAATTGAGAATCAAAAACCTGATGGCTCTTGGGGAATTCATGGTCACCATCCCTCTCTTGTCAAGGATGCTCTCTCTTCGACATTAGCCTGTGTACTTGCACTAAAGCGATGGAATATTGGCGAAGAACATGTCAGAAGGGGTATCTTCAAAGCACACAAGATCATATGCACTGTTTTTTTAACTACATGCACATTAAAACGGAACATTATGCCTCAAATGCAGGTCTCCACTTTGTTGGATCATTTTTCCCCTCGGCTATGGATGAGAAGTTGCATTCTCCTATTGGCTTTGAGCTCATATTTCCCGGAATGCTTGGATATGCCATCGAAATAGGTTTGGATCTTCCTATTAGCCAAAAAGACATAGATGCCATGTTTTACATGAGAGATTTTGAGCTGCGAAGGTATGTGGTTCCCTTGCTCATCTATATCCTAGAATTATCTTCACGTTTTCCAATTTTTTAACCAATCTTCTCATCACAAAACATGTATACTATAGCATACTACATTCTGATTTGGTTATCTTGTTGTTTATCATGTTACTCTAAAATCTTGTATCTCTATAATGACTGTTGCTATGCATATGCTATATGTATGTGTCCAATAAGTATTTAAACAATATAATTAACTGGACAATATATATATATACATATATATATATACATATGTATATATACATATGTATACATACATATATGTATACATATGTATATGTATACATATGTATACATATAAGTACGTATATGTACGTATATGTGTACATATATGTATGCATATGTGTACATATATGTATGCATATGTGTACATATATGTATGCATATGTGTACATATATGTATGCATATGTGTACATATATGTATGCATACATATACATATGCATACATATACATATGCATACATATACATATGCATATATACATATGCATACATATATATACATATATATATATGTATATATATATATACATACATATATATATACATACATACATATATATATACATACATATATATATATATATATATATATATATATATATATACATTCATACATATATATATATATATATATACATATACATACATACATATATATATATATACATATACATACATACATACATATATATATATATACATACATACACATGTATGTATAGATATATATACATATACATACATACTTATATATATATGCATATACATACATACATATATATATATACATATACATACATACATATGTATGTATATATATATATATATATATATATATATATATATATATATATATATATATATATATATATATTTGTTGATGCTGATCCCTGCGGACCGAATAAAGTGCCTAGGTTGCCGGCTCACCTTTTTAGGTTCCTGCAAAACAAACCCTTGACCGGATTTTCTCTAGTAGGGACACTCCGATGTTTAGGTCAGTAGGGTTCAGGTCACAAAATGGAGAGCTCAAAGAAAGAAAATGAGATGAAATGAGTGGAGAGTCAGGTGTGCATAGTGTAAGCTAGTCATGGAGCTAGTCATGGACCGGGCTCAGACTTGCATGGATTGACTTAGCATGGCCTGTAATAGCTTAGCATTGCTTACCTTGCTTACCTTGGAGGTCCCCTCTTATCCTTTTTATAGGTGTTGCTATAACTAAAAGTAGTTAAGCCTTCTTGATTTTGGTTAGGAAATTTATTCAATATAACTCCCCTCCAACCAATTGCGGTTACTGCTGGTAATTAGTTACATGCCCAATTGGTTATAACTAGTAGTTATAACAACTAGTAGTTGGTTATATACCTAGTTGGTTATAATAACCATAGTTGGTTATATACCTGGTTGGTTATAACAATCAGTAGTTGGTTATATACTTGGTTTGTTATAACAACCAGGTTCCCTCTTGATGGGGCTTCAAGTTGGTCAGCCTTGATGACCTCTGGTTGATCTTTATGAGCTCTAGTCTTCATGAGCTTTAATTAGCCACCTTTTTTATTAGTCAGCTTCATCACATTGAGGTCAAGTGACTGAGTTATTATCACAACATTGCCCTCCACTCCCGAGCTCAAAATGAATGCTTCGGCTTTTATTCTTTTTTGGGCCAAGGGAGTAGTTTTATCTTTTTGGCTCGATATTGACATATGGTAGGCTGATCAGGCCCGTCTTTGCACTTGTAAGTTTCAATGGACCTAGTGGGCTTTGGTGGGCCTTGGTAAGGTAGACTGGCCAGGTCCGCCTTTGTGTTTCCAGATCTCAAGGGATCCAGTGGGTTTTAGAAGGCTCGTCTTAGGCTTCAGTGGGCCTTGGTAAGATAGGCTGGTCAGGCCCACCTTCGTGCTTCCAGATCTCAGGGGATACAGTGGGCTTTAGTGGGCTTGTCTTAGGCTTTAATGAGCCTTAGTAAGGTAGGCTGGTCCAGCCCGCCTTTGTGCTTTTAGATCTTAAGGGATCTAGTAAGCTTCAGTGGGCCTGTCTTAGGCTTCAGTGGGCCTTGGTAAAGTAGGCTGGTCAGGCCCACCTTTGTGCTTCTTGATCTCAAGGGATCTAGTGGGCTTCGGTGGGCCTATCTTAGGCTTTAGTGGACCTTGGTAAGGTAGGCTGGTCAGGCCCACCTTTGTGCTTCTAGATCTTAAGGGATTTAATGGGCCTGTCTTAGGCTTCAGTGAGCCTTGGTAAGGTTGCTGGTCAGGCCCGCCTTTGTGCTTCCAGATCTCAAAGGATCCAGTGAGCTTCAGTGAGCCCATCTCAGACTTTAGTGGGCCTTGAATAGGGTCTGCCAATCAATCTTGTGTTTGGAGTTTGGACAGAAAGAAGAGTGCCATTGATATTTTTGGAGATCAGCTAGCAAGAAGTGATCGGCCTTTAAGAAAAGATCAGTCATTAAAAAGAGATAAGCCATTAAGAAGATATCGGCTATTGAGAGGACATCGACCTTTAAGAAGAGATCGGCCTTTAAGAAGATATCGGCCATCAAGAAGACACCGACCCTTAACAAGAGATCGGCCTTTAAGAAGACATCGACCATTAAGAAGATATCGGCCCTTAAGAAGATATCAGCCCTTAAGAAGAGATCGGCCATTAAGAAGACATCGACCCTTAAGAAGATATCAGCCCATAAGAAGAGATCGGCCTTTAAGAAGACATCGGCCATTAAGAAGACATCGATCCTTAAGAAGGCATCGACCCTTAAGAAGAGATCAGCCATTAATTGAAAGTTGTACAAATAAAACCTTATTACCATAATTAGTCGGTACCTGTTTGCACCCAGAAGGGAGTAGTACTTCGATACAATCTTGATCACAGATATGATTATTGAACAAAGACATGGTAGCAGGAAACTCCTGATGCCAACAATGCTTCATCTAAAGGGAGAGAGCCTTCTTCACAAGTTGCTCAAGCCTCCATCTGCATACCCGAATCCATGAGGGGAGAACCTCGACCAGGTGCAAGAAAAGAATGATCCTTCATGGGAATTGATCTTCCACCCTGATATCCTGCTTCCGCAAATTCATCTCGAGCATGAGGTTGTGGATCAACAGATCGTCCACATTCAATGAACATATGCTCTTTAGCATATCACTTGCCCATAGTGTGGGGCCCTCCGACCCCAGCAGCTCTAAGAGGTGCTCCCTCTGGATGTGGAGGACGGTGATTCTCCAAGTTCTTGGATGTAGATCATTGATGGTGTTGATGGTGGCAACGCAGGCGTTCCACTGGTCGATGATGGTCTGGAGCAAGAGCTTCATTGAGGGGGGCGATTCGAGTCGGGCACCGTAGCATGATTCCACTTTGGCAACAGAATTGTTGTAGCCAAGGGAGTAGAGGGACTCGGTGAGGAGCCTCAAGAACTCGATCTGGTCAAGAAGGCCTGATGGGCCGAGATTTTGGCTCTGGGGGACCATCTCTGGAAGAGCTTCTTCAAGATTGGGAGCAAGGGGAGCTTCTTCTTGGTTCTGAGGTGGAATCTTAGCAGCTTCTTCTTAGTTTTTAGGTGGAATATCGATGGCTTCTTCTTGATTCTCGGGTGGAATCTCGGTGACTTCCATATCCTTAGTGAACTTTAGAGGCCTTAAGAAATCAAAGCAATGAAATAATGGAGCCCGAAGGAATTCCAAGATGCTCGAAAGGAAGAAGGAAGTGAGAGAGAGTTAGAGAGATAGAGAGAGAGGAGTTGAGGGCAGGAATGAGAAAAAAATAGAGTTCGAAAGGAAACTCGGAGGGCTAGTCAGTCATAGAAGATCAGAACCATCCATTAAGAAGGTTCACCCTTTCACCATCTAGTATTTCTTGAAAGCTCTCCTTTCCAAGAGGGGAATAAAAGCTCCCTACCTAGTGCGTAATTTGTTGACGTTGATTCCTGCAGACTGGATGGAGTGCCTGGGTTGCCATCTCACCTTCTTGGGTTCCTGCAAAACAAACCCCTTACTAAATTCTTTTTGGTGGTGGATACTCCGACACTTAAGTCAGTAAGATTCAGGCCACAGAATAGAGAGTTCAAAGAAAGAAAATGAGATGAAATGAGTGAAGAGTTAGGTATGCATTGTATGAGCTAGTCATGGACCGGACTCAGACTTGCATGGAATGGCTTAGCATGACCAAGAATAACTTATCATTGCTTACCTTGCTTATCATGGAGGTCCACTCTTACCCTTTTTATAGGTGTTGCTGTAACTAAAAGTAGTTAAGCCTTCTTGATTTCGGTTAGAAAAGTTATTCAATGTAACTCCCCTCCAACCAATTGCAGTTACTGCTGGTAATTAGTTACATACCCAGTTGGTTATAACAACTAGAAGTTGTAACAACCAGTAGTTGGTTATATACCTAGTTGGTTTTAACAACCAGGTTCAATCTTGATGGGAGTTCAAGTTGGTCGGCCTTGATGACCTGTGGTTGGCTTTTATGACCTATGATTGGTTTTCATGAGCTCTAGTCTTCAAGAGCTTTGATTAGCCATCTTTGTTATTAGTTAGCTTCATCACATTAAGGTCAAGTGATAGAGTTATTATTACAACATTGCCCCCCACTCTCGAGCTCAAAATGAATGTTCGGCTTTTATTCTTTTTTGGATGAAGGGAGTAGTTTCATCTTTTTGGCCTTGATATTGACATAGGTTGGTTGATCAGGCCTGCCTTTCTGCTTGTAAGTTTCAATGGACTTAATGGGCTTCAGTAGGCCCATCTTAGACTTTAGTGGGCCTTAATAAGGTAGGCTGGTCAGCCTGTCTTTGTGCTTCCATATCTCATGGGATCTAGTGGGCTTCAGTGGGCCCATCTTAGGCTATAATGGGCCTTGGTAAGGTAAGCTGGTCAGGCCCGCCATTGTGCTTCCATACCTCAAGAGGTCTAGTGGGCTTCAGTAGGCTCGTCTTAGGCTTCAATGGGCCTTGGTAAGGTAGGTTAGTCAGGCCTGCGTTTGTGCTTCCAGATCTCAAGGGATCCAATGGGCTTAAGTGGGCCCGTCTTAGGCTTCAGTGGGCCTTAGTAAGATAGGCTAGTCAGGCCTACCTTTGTGTTTCCGGATCTCAAGATATCTAGTGGGCTTCAGTGGGCCCGTCTTAGGCTTCAATGGGCCTTGGTAAGGTAGGCTGGTCAGGCCTACCTTTGTGCTTCAAGATCTCAAGGGATCCAGTGGGCTTTAGTGGACCCGTCTTAGATTTTTGTGGGCCTTGGTAAGGTAAGCTGGTTAGGCCCACCTTTATACTTCCAGATCTCAAGAGATCTAGTGGGCTTCAATGGGCCCATCTCAGACTTTAGTGGGCCTTGAATAGGGTTTGCCAATCAATCTTGTGTTTGGAGTTTGGCCAGAAAGAAGAGTGCCATTGATGTTTTTGAAGATCAGCTAGCAAGAAGAGATCGACCTTTAAGCAGAGATTAGCCATTAAGAAGAGATCAGCCATTAAGAAGAAATTGGCCATCAAGAAGAGATTGGCCTTTAAAAAGACATCGCTAATAAGAATACATCGGTCTTTAAGAAGAGATTGGCCTTTAAAAAAAGATCAACCATTAAGAAGACATCGGCCATTAAGAAGACATCGGTCCTTAAGAAAAGATCAGCCTTTAAGAAGACATCGGCTATTAAGAAGATGTCAACCCTTAAGAAGAGATCGGCCCTTAAGAAGTGATCAGCCAAGATATTGGCCATTAAGAAGACATCAGTCCTTAAGAAGAGATTGGCCATTATTTAAAAATTAAACAAATAAAACCTCACTACCATAATTAGTCGATACCTGTTTGCACCTAGAAGGGAGCAGTGCTTTGATACAATCTCGATCACAGATATGATCATTGAACAAAGACATGGCAGTGGACGACTCCTAATGCCAACAATGCTTCATCTGAAGGGAGAGAGCCTTCTCCACAAGTTGCTCCAGCCTCCGTTCGTGGACCCGAATCCACGAGGGGAGAACCTTGACCATGTGCAAGAAAAGAATGATCCTTCGTGGGAATCGATCTTCCACCCTGATAGCCCATTTCCATGAATTCAACTCGAGCATGAGGTTGCTAATCAATAGATTGTCTACATTCAATGAAAAGATGCTCCTTAGCACATCGCTTGCCCATAGCGTGGGGCCCTCTGACCCCAGCAGCTTCAAGAGGTGCTCCCTTGGGACATGGAAGACAGCAATTCTCTAGGTTTCTGGATATAGATTATTGATGGTATTGATGGTGGCAATGCTGGCATTCCACTGGTCAGTGATGGTCTGGAGCAGGAGCTGCACGAGGGGGATGATTTGAGCTGGGCATCGAAGTGTGATTCCAATTTGGCAACGGAATTGTTGTAGCCAAAGAAGTAGAGGGACTCGATAAGGAGCCTTAAGAACTCGATTCGGTCAAGAAGGGCTGATGGGCAAAGATTTTGGCTCTGGGGGACCATCTCTGGAAGAGCTTCTTCAAGATTAGGAGCAGGGGAGCTTCTTCCTGGTTTTGAGGTGGAATCTCGACAGCTTCTTGATTTTTAGGTGGAATATCGGTGGCTTCTTCCTGATTCTCGGGTGGAATCTTGGTGGCTTCCATATCTTTGGTGAATCTTTGGAGGCCTTAAGAAATCAAAGCAATGAAATAATGGAGCCTGAAGGAATTCCAAGATGCCTGAAAGGAAGAAGGAAGTGAGAAAGAGATAGAGAGAGAGAGAGGAGTTGAGGGTAGGAATGAAGAAAAACTAAAGTTCGAAAGGAAACTTGGAGGGCTAGTCAGTCATAAAATATCAAAATCATCCATCAAGACGGTTCACCCTTTCACCATCTGGTATTTCTTGAAAGCTCTCCTTTCCAAGAGAGAAATAACGGCCCCCTACCTAGTGCGCCAATCTGTTGATGTATTCCCTGCAGACCAGTTTGAGTGCCTAGGTTGCTGGCTAATCTTCCTGGGTTCCTGCAAAATAAACCCCTGACTAAATTTTCTTTGGTGGGAGACACTCCGATGCTAAGTCAGTAGGGTTTAGGCCATAGAATGGAGAGTTCAAAGAAATAAAATGAGATGAAATGAGTGGAAAGTCAGGTGTGCATAGTATTAGCTAGTCATGGACCGGGCTCAGACTTGCATGGATTGGCTTAGCATGACCTGTAATAGCTTAGCATTGCTTACCTTGCTTACCTTGGAGGTCCTCTCTTACCCTTTTTATAGGTGTTGCTGTGACTAAAAGTAAAGCCTTCTTGATTTTGGTTTGGGAAGTTATTCAATGTAACTCCCCTCCAACCAATTGTAGTTACTCCTGGTAATTAGTTACATATCCAATTAGTTATAACAACTACTAGTTATAATAATCAATAGTTGGTTATATACCTAGTTAGTTATAATAACCAGTAGTTTGTTATATACCTAGTTGGTTATAACAACCAGGTTCACTCTTGATGGGTCTTCAAGTTGGTTGGCCTTGATGACCTCTGGTTGATCTTCATGAGCTTTAGTCTTCATGAGCTTTGATTAGCCACCTTTGTTATTAGTTAGCTTCATCACATTGAGGTCAAGTGACTTAGTTATTGTTACAACATATATATTTATGTATATATATATGTATATTCATTTTTGTAGATTTTTTCTAATTTATTACAATAGTTTGAGTAACTAAGTCTACCTTCTTGATGACTGTAATCCATAATCGTGTCAAAAGAAGTCTTATTGGCATAGATGGTGTTGGGGTTGCGTATAGTGGATTGAATTACTTTAGATTTTTAATTTAATATTTCCTCTCATTTAGATATTTTATCGAACATATAATAGGCATAAATAACAAGCACAAATATAACAAGAAATTTACGTGGTTCGACAAATCTAACTACGTTCACAAGGAGGAGGAGCAATCCATTATATAATTATCCTAAATTAGGTACAAAAGCGGTACAAATCCCAATAGAAAGGGTTGTCAAATAAATCATAAGGAGACTACAGAATACCCAAGGAAGGTAACAAAATAAACTGAACAAAGGAAACACTTTTCTTGGCCTAGGCAATGGATCAAGAGAAAGATATCTAAGAGATGGACCAGCCTTTCTCAACCTCAAGGTGAGAAACCTATCAATTTCCAAAAGCCCAAAGTCTCGATTGCCCCTGTTCATTTCGCTATCCCGCTCACCTCAGTTCTTGCTCTCGATCTCGTTCAGTTACCTCAACGCTCTAGCCATTGAAGGATCCCATTGTTCGGCATACTGGTGACCCCTGCATGCAAGGTTGCTCTATTTCTGATTTTGATTTATGCTCTGTTATCTTTGTCATTGGTATACTGAGCACCCTGTTTTGTTAGAGCTATTTACCACTGGGAAGGAACTTTTCTCTTGATCCATCACCTAGGCTAAGAAGGGTATTATCCATCTCTCAAGTAAGTCTTTTGATCCATAGTCGAGGCCGAGAAAGGTTGGTCCATTCAGTTTATTTTTATTGCTCCTATTCGGTTTATTGTACCTCTTTGTGATTATTTCGAGACCTTTTAACTTGGATATTTGTATCATTTTTGTATCCAATTTAGAATGGTTATGTAGTGGATTACTCCTCCTTCTCGTAGATGTAGGCAGATTTGTTGAACCACATAAATTTGTATTTTTTTTATGCTTGTTTATTTATGCCTATGATTGTTTGATAAAATGCCAGAATAAGAGGAAATATTAATTTGAAAGTTTAAAGCGATCCAATCTATTTTGCACAACCCAATATACGGGTCGGTGTCAAACTTTAACAAATAATTGGATAGGTTGGATAATTGCATAATGTACAATTAGATGTTAAGTGAGGATAATAGTAAATGTAAAGATGAAAAAATGATGGTGAAGACTGAGAATCAATGAGAATTACTAAATATTAAGGGTCTTTGGGTGGTAACCAATAAAATATTATGAAAAATTCATTGAAGAAGAAAAACTTGGAACTATGTTCATCTAATGAGTTAACTAAAACAAGATAAAATGCTAGTTGCAGATTTAGGTTGAGGATGACATAATCAAATAACTTTCTCATTTTATGGGTATGTACTGGTAAGGTCTGCAAAACTACACCAATATATTGACGGTTTGGTATGCACTAGATTCTAAGATAGGCTCTTGATACATTTTTCTCACTCCAAACCATGCAACTTCCAAAGACAAGCAATATGGGTTGGTAATGGGCAACCAGTTGGGGTAGTTCCACTTGGTTCATACTGATAGCTAGAGGTTTGGGTTGATACCAAACTAAAATCGTGAGTAGTCATAAACTACTTAGTATCTCATGCAGCTTTCTGGATTTTATTCCCAATGTTGATGATAAATCCCCGCAGATGGATGGAGCTACCTGTCTTCTGGTTCACCTTCGATGAAAACATACAAAACAAATCCCCTGATCAAAATTTTTTCGATGGGGGACACTCCGATGCCTAAGTTAGCGAGAATTTAGACAGCAGAATGGAGAACTTGAGAGTAGAATGAAGTGAAATGGAAAGGAAAAAATGAGTATAGTGGCATTGAAAGAGCTAGTTGTGGACTAGCTCTAACTTGCCTAGAGTTGGCTTACCTCGGGTGTCCCTTCTTATCGATATTTATAGGTGTGAATGTAACTACTTATGGTTATGAGAGTTAATGTAACTTCCCCATAATAATAAGTAGTGGCTATCGAAAATTAGTTAGTCCATGGTTATTGAAGCTGGAGCTATCGACCATGTGGGTGGTTATAACAACCAGAACAACCTTCAACTGCTTCAGGTTAAGAGATCATTCACATGCTTCATATACGCTCTCTTTAGAAGAGATCCAAAAAGAGTTTAACTACTTCTTCGGACCGTGTTCCTTGGAATGGGCTAAAGAAGTGCTAGCTATATGCTTCGGAGTGAGCCAGAATACAAAGAAATGTTTGCCATGGAGCCAAAGGGATAAACAATATATTTCATAAATATTCTCTTTAGACCAGGTTGAAGACATGAAGCCGAATGAAGTAATAATATATTCTAGAAGTGTCTTCTTCAGACAAGGCTGAAGACATAAAGTCAAATGAAGTAATAATATATTCTAGAAGTGTCTTCTTTGGACTAGGCTAAAGACATGAAGCCGAATGAAGTAATAATATATTATTTTCATTATGATAGATTGTAGCCCTCGTTAAATTAAGAAGACATCATCTTTAGGTACACTGACTTGGTTGACGGGTCCAAATAAAAATGATCCGACTGATGAATCGACAATTATTTTTTATCAAAAGGATTACCATAACAGCTGCCCCCCACTCCCAATTTCGAAATAACTTTATTTTAAAAAATGGAAGTAGTTAGGTGTCATTTATGGATGAAAATAAGATAATCAATGATGGCGAATCGCTAACCCTTCCTTTCATAATAACTGATTATGATTCAAAAATCATGCTAAAGACAAGTGTCAACCTATTATTGATGCCTCAAAAAGGGAAGCGCTAATTCGAAAGTTTGGCTGATCCTTTTATTTAAAGGATTTCCATGGGACTTTTTGTCAACTGAGAAGGTGCACTTGGCGAGATCCTGAACTTTGATTATTATATGAAAAATTCATCTTGGCCATCTGTGATATTTCTTGTGGATCGTAACTGACAATTCATCAATTCTCTTAGTAATTCGTACCCATGATCGGCATCGCTGATACATTATGTGATTGAAAAGACCGTCATCTTTCCAAGAAATTGCTACCATCCTGTATATAAAAGGGGTGGTCATGTAATGAAATGAACTTCCACATTTTCTACTGAAACTTCCTTCTTCTTCCTCTCGTCCTGCACCATTGTTCTTCTTCTGCAAGTTATTTTGTTTTTGCCTGGAGGTAGGGGTCCTTCTCCTTATTCTTTCATAATGTCTGAGTTATTAGATAACCCAACCATTAGCAAAGGTTCAATGAGGGATGAACCTTCTGGGAGTGGAGGCCCTATCAGAAGGAAAGGTTTTGAATTTTCTTCGAAAATAGTCGTTAGTTCCTTGTCTCATGCTAGGATAGAGAGTCTTCAGAATCGCTATCATATTCTTAGGACCTTTAAGGCATTTGTTCCCAATCCAGATGAGAGGATTATTCGTCCTCCTCCTAGGGCAATCACCATATGCGAAGATCATTTAAAGGCTGGCCTTAGGTTTCCTCTTCATCCTTTCATTGTGAAGGTTTTTAGTCTCTATCAAGTAGTCCAGCTCAATTGAAATCGAACAGCTTTAGAAACATCTGTGGGTTTTTAGTTCTTTGCAAACTCTGTAAGATAGAGCCTAGAACTTCTTTGTTTACTTCTCTTTTTGTATTGAACAAAGACTTTCATGGTGAAGGATGGTGGGTCATCGGCCCTTGTCTAGGTCGAAGACTAATTAAGGGGACTCCTAGTGCCATACATAGATGGAAACCCTGTTTATTTTTCATATTTTATCCATTCTGGGGCTTTAATATCAAATGAAAGACTCCGTGTTTGGATGCAAATGTTGGGAAAAGAATCTTGAAGGTCGATCTAAAGGACTTGGAGATATTATCAAGTCTTGGGGTTCCTCTGGCCAAGGAACTGTTAAGGGAACAAAACCTTCATCTCACTCATATCAGCAAGCTTCCAACATTAGGTATAGAAGATAGTCAGCTTTAGTTTTTTTTTCAAAATCTATTATGTTCTTCTAATGACTGACCTGAGAATCTTTTCTCTTCGATTGCAAGTGATCAACTAATGAGGCCTAACCTTGAAAGACTTCGATAGGCATCCAGAAAGAGAGCAGTGCCAGTTCATTGAAGGAAACCGAAGTTCGAAAGAAGGCTAGGGCTGAACGAACTTCCAATACAGCTCCAACAAGGGCCACTCCTGATGAAGATGATGCCTCCTCAATGGAACCTCCATCAAGGAGTTCACCCCCATTGTCCTCTCCAGAATGATCCATCCCAAATCTGACTATCGGAGAGCCGCTCCTTGCTTTTTCGAAGGATAAAAGAAGAGAAAAAGGAAAGGCTCCCCAGACTGAAGAGGGTACAGGGAGGAATGCCCCAATGGATAAGGAGTATAACTTGGCTTTTGCAACTTTTTTTGATGGACTGGGCTTGGTGCACCCCAAATTAGCTAGGAAGATATTGAAGTACACTCTCCTCCCTCGAGACTGGGAAGTTAGCAAAACTCGAAATATTGTGGAGATATCTGATTCGGTGTTCTCATCTATGCTGAAGGTAAATATCACTTCTTTTATTCTTCTCTTCTCTTCATTTTATATAGTACTTAACCTGGTTAACTTCATATTCTTCATTGTCAATGCAGCTGATTCATGATATTACCCTTATGGAAGAGAGTATATTTGACTTCAGAGATTATCATAAAAGAACCCAACAAAAACTCTAAACGGTCGAAGTTGAGAAAGAAGTAACTGAAAAGTTAAAGAAGGCCATGGAGAAGAAGCTTGCTTTAAGTGATGCCGTAGTTCAAAATCTGAAGGCTGAATTGGAAAAAGCTTAGTTGAGAGCTTTTGAATAAGAAGCAAAACTTAAAAAGAGAAAAAAGAAAATTCGGTCCTTGGAACATTCGGTCAAGGAATCTTAGAAGAAGACCTAAGAGGCGGTTGAGAAAGCCAATGAAGCGATCAGAAAAGTTGAAGTAGTGGTTGTAGAAATAGAAGCTTTAAAGATCAAGTAAGTAGGGCGGTCGAGCACTATAAAAAGTCTTCAACATTCGATGATGAAATAATCGAAGCAGGAACTTTCAGCTACCGAGCGGGCTATAATGATAGGGTAAATGAAGTACAAAAACTTTACCCTAATCTCGATATTTCGAGTATTCAGCTATATGAACTTGAAGAAATAGAAGAGCCTGGATCGCCAAAACTAATATCGGGTCATTCTGTAGAAGTTCATACTGCAACCGAAGAAGCAGCTGTAGAGGAAATATTAATGGTTGCTGATCCAACTGATCTAACCCAAGCTGAAGATACTCTGGTTGAAGCCACTCCATAGGTGGCTAATGTAAAAGATGCATAATTTTTGTAGCCTCTTTTTTTTTAATTTTTTATCATGTTACAAGAAAGATAATATACATATACTACTTTTTATGAATAGAACATCTTTCTTTCCAAATGAATTATGCTGCAATGAAAAATTTACCAAGTATGGATTCATTGGAGGTAAAATGTTGAATGATGATCTTATCGATCACATAAAATTTGTGAATAAGCAACATTCTTGACAAGTATATCAACTTTCAACCCTAAAATATTTGATAAAAATTCATCCAAGGATAAAGTCTTCAGACTTAAAATAATACCAAGTCTTCCGACCTAGTCATAATGTAAACATGAGCTTTGAAGAACCCAAATAAGTTAGCTCCTCATATAGTTGATCTTCTTAATTTCAGAATTTAAATTCTAGCTCATCATATAGTTGATCTTCTCAATTTCAGAATTCAGATTCTTCAGATCACAGTAAATAGAATCTAGATAGAAAACCAGGCTTTAGATAATTCTTCTATTAATATACTAAATAAGAGAATTTGATACATGAAACCATTCCCTTCTTCCAAGAAGATATAATAAAATAATTATGTAAACGAGATACCATAATCTTGTTTCTTCTTCTTTAGGAAATGAGAAGATTCAAAGTAATTAAATTCATCATTTCATTAACTCCTCCAACATTTTATCAGATTTACCATGGGATAGATCTCGTAGATCATTCCTGCACCTTTGATAGAGAATAAGATAGGCTAATCAAGCCCATCTCGGCATTTCATAGGGTAGATCACGTAGATCATCCCTTATGCCTTTTAATAAAAAATAAGATAGGCTGATCAAGCCCACCTCAATATTTCGTAGGGTAGATCACGTAGATCACCTTATACCTTTTAATAAAGAATAAAATAGGCTGATCAAGCCCATCTCAGCATTTCAAAGGGTAGATCACGTAGATCATCCTTATATCTTTTAATAAAGAATAAGATAGGCTGATCAAGCCCATCTCGATATTTTGTAGGGTAGATCATGTAGATCATCCTTATGCCTTTTAATAGAGAAGAAGACAGGCTAATCAAGCCCATCTTGGCATTTCATAGGGTAGATCACGTAGATCATCCTTATACCTTTTAATAAAGAATAAGATAGAGTGATTAGGTCCATCTCGAAACTTTAATATAACTCTATGAATATGGATTTTTATTGATAATACTTGTGAAGATTTTTTACATTCCAAGGCCGAGGCAATAATGTACCTTTCAAAGTTTCAAGTCGATAAGTTATGGGGTGGATGACTTCTCTGATTCGATAAGGACCTTTCCAAGTAGGAGAGAGTTTGCCTTATTCAGTTGGCTTGGACACTTCAGATCTTCGCAAGACTAAGTTTTCAAGGCAACAAGCTCGTTCCTTCATGCGAGAGTTGTAATATTTGGCAACCTTTTGGTGATATGCAACCATCCTCAACTAAGCTTGGAGTCGGGTGCCTTACAATAAGTCCAAATCAACTCTTCTGCATTCTGAGTTTTCAGATTCTTTATAATGATCAATCCGTAAAGATTGTAAGGAGACCTCTACAGGAAGGACTGCCTTGTGCTATAAGCTAAGTGAAATGGAGATTCACCGGTAGCTATTCTAGGAGTAGTTCGGTATGCCAAAAGAACTGAATTCAACTCATCAGTCCATAATCCCTTAGCATCATTCAACCTGATTTTGAGATCATGAAGAATAGTTCTATTGGTCACTTCAGCTTCTCCATTAGACTGAGGATGGCCAACGGAAGTTAGCTTATGGAGTATATAATATTGGGTACAGAAGCTTTTGAACTTCAGGTTATCAAATTGCCTTCCGTTATCGGTAATAATGGTATAAAGAATTCCAAAATGGAAGATGATAAAGTTTCTTACAAAATTTTTGACTTTTGCCTCAGTAATTTGTGCCAGTGGTTCAGCCTTAACCCACTGAGTGAAATAGTCGATTGCCATTATAAAGAATTTTCGTTATCCATAAGCTGAAGGAAATGGGCCAAGAATATCTATTCTCCACTAAGCAAAAGGCCAAGGAGCTGTCTACGGGGTTAGTTGATTTGCAGGCCATCTTTGTATATTAGAATACCTCTGACACTGATCACATCATTGAACAAAATCTATAGAATATTTCTGAATGGTTGGCCAATAATAATCTTGGCAAATTAGTTTGTAAGCTAAGGATCTACCTCCAAGGTGATCCCCACATATACCTTCATGCACTCTTTGAGAGCATAATCGGTATTTGAAGGCCCCAAGCATTTCAACAAAGGTTGTGTAAAGGATCTTTTATATAAAGTCCCATCTAAGATCACATACTAGGAAGCTATTCAATGAAGTCATTTAGCTTCAAGCTTGTTTTTAGGTAATTGCCTTTATTCAAAAATTTAAGGATTGGATCCATCCAGGAGGGCCCATGTTTGATCGGATACATTTCCACTATGGATTAGGATATGCTGGGGTGTTCAAGATATTTTACATATGTTTGGTCAAGAGAATTTGGGGCGGTGGTTACAAGACGTGAAAGAGCATCAGTATGAGAATTTTCTGTTCGGGATACATGAACAATTTCAAAATATTATAGTTGGGTTATTAGGCTTTGCACCTTTTCCAAATACTGAATCATAATGGGATTTCGAGCTTCGAATTAAGCTTTTACTTGATTCACCACCAACTAGGAATCTAAAAAGATTTTAATCTTTTTAATCTCCAATTTCTAAGTAATTCTGAGTCTAGCAATGAGAGCTTCATACTTTGCCTAATTATTCGAAGCTTGAAAAGAAAAATGGAGAGCATATTCTACGACTTGACCATTCGGATTGGCCAAAATGAGACCAGCTCCATAGCTATTGGCATTAGAGGCACCATCCACATGAAGCATCCATATGAATTCCGGATCTTCTTCGATGGCCTCTTCCTCTTCGGTCCTCAGTTGACTCTTATATGATCTCTAAGTGCATTCAGCTATAAAATCAGCTAAGACTTGCACTTTCATTACTGATCTAGGCTAAAAGTCAATGTCAAACTCTCCTAACATAATGACCCATTTAGCTATCCTTCTTGAAGTGTCGGGGCAGCACAAAATAGCCTTCAAGGGCTGATCCGTCAAAACCACAATGGTGTGGGCTTGGAAATAGGGTTGCAAACGCTTTACTGTAACTACTAAGGAGAAAATGAGTTTTTATATTCTAAGATATCGTACTTCCATCTCATGCAGTACCTTACTAGTGTAGTAGATCGGCTTCTGCAAGTGGTCGACATCTTTTCAAACTAGTACCGAACTAACTGCTTCATCAGAGGTAGAAAGGTATAAATAAAGAGTTTTCCCTTCATAAGGTTTAGAAAGTAAAGGAGGTTTTTTCAAGTATTCTTTCAACTTATCAAAAGTATGCTTGTAGTCATCTGACCATTTGAAACTCTAAGTTTGATGAAGAACTTTGAAAAAAGGAAGACATCTTTCCGCTGATTGGAAAATAAATCAACTCAGAGAGGTGATTCTTCCTGTTAGTCACTGCTTCTTTCTTGCAAGAGGGATGTCTCATGGTCCGAATGGCTTGAATCTTTTCTGGATTAAATTCAATTCCTTGCTTGGTAATTAAGAACCCCAAGAACTTTCCTGAGATCACACCAAAAATGCACTTAGTCGGATTCAGCTTCATTTGATGGCGTCTAAGTACATCAAAGGACTCTCTTAAGTCTTCAATGTAGTTGGACTTATGAAGACTCTTCACAATCATATCATCAACATAAGCTTCCATATTTCTTCCTATCTGATTCTTGAACACTTTGTTGATTAATCTTTGAAAAGTTGCTCCCACATTTTTTAACCCAAATGGCATCACTTTATAACAGTAAAGCCCTTTTTCTGTGATGAAAGTGATTTTTTCTTCATCTTCATAATCCATTCGTATTTGGTTATATCTTGAGAAAGCATCCTTGAAGCTCAGCAGCTGATGACCAGCAGTGGCATCAACTAACTTATCTATCTTCGGCAAAGGGAAGTTGTCTTTCGGGCAAGCTTTATTAAGATCCGTATAATCGATGCAGATCATCCACTTGCCATTAGACTTCTTCACCATCATGATATTGGCCAACCAATCTAGATATTGTACTTCCCTTATAAATTTGGCTTCAAAGAGTTTGCTGACTTCTTCATCAATAACCCTCTGTCTCTCCGAGCAAAGTTCCTCTTCTTCTGCCGAACAGGCTTATAGTTAGGAGTTACTTCCAATCAGTGTGTAATTATTTCAGATGGAATTCTGGGCATATCCAAAGCTGCCCAAGCAAAGATATCAGCATTACTTCGGAGAAAGTGAATCAGCCTTGCCTTTGTCTCTTCATTTAACAAACTGCCAATTTGTACAAATTTTATTAGGTCATTTTCGGACAAAGGCACAGAGAGGGTCCTTTCAACTGGTTCTCCAAAGTCTTCAATTTTGTCTCCTAGATTTAACTGACCAAGTGTTAAAGGATTGGCTGATTGTTTGTCCTGGATCATTAGACATTGGCGAGCAACCCTTTAATCCCCTTTCATTTCTCCGATGCCATTTATAGTGGAAAATCATACCAAAAGATGGTAGGTCGATACTATGGCTCGGAATTTATTTAAAGCAGGCCATCCCAGATTGCATTATAAGCTGAAGGCGTTTGTACTACTATGAAGTTGATGGGAAGCATCTTTTGGCATGGTTCAGTACCAAGAGTTGCGAGTAAAACTAATTCTCCTTCAACTCTAACTTGATTTCCTTCGAACCTAGTCAGAGGAATAGGATACCTTTGCAGCTCACTTCCAGATAAACCCATTCTAAGAAATGCATCATATAGTAAAACATCGGCAAAAGTTTCATTGTCTATCAAAATTCTTCTTACATCATATTTCGCTATTACAGTTGAAACCATAACAGGGTCATCATATGGGAGTTGAATTCCTTGGAAGTCCTCATCTGAGAAGCTAATGGAGTTTTTGCCTTTAAATCTCTTGGGATTATCTTCTTCATCTTCATTCCTCCAGTCGATTGACCGATGAAGCATGCCAACCCTCCCATCGGTCGGCCTTTGGTGAGGCAGTTCGGCTTCATCGGTAGTTCTTTGAGGGGCGGTTGCTTTGGCTTGAAGCTTTGGATGCCTAACATATTTTTCTAGATACCCTCTTTTAATTAGGTCTTCAATAGCATCTCAGAGTTGGAAGCATTCCTCAGTATTATGGCCATGGTCCTGATAGAATCGGTAATATTTATTCTTGTTCCTTACATTAGCAGAGGTTTTCATAGGACGTGGCCTTTGCAAGTAATTTTTTTTTCTATATCCAATAAAATCTTTTCTCTCGGGAGGTTGAGGAAAGTGTAGGAGTCGAACCGAGTGCCCTGTTGCTTGGACTTGGGACTGCGTCTTGGAGCAGACACATTGTTGGAAGATGTGGGAACATTTGATCCTTTGATGCTCTTTTTCTTGGAAGGGTGTTTCCCTTCGATGAATCGATGACTCACGGCATGCTCTTCAGTAGCAGCATATTATGAGCTCTTGCCAGTAGTTCGATATAGTTCGTGGGGAACCTTTTATCTAGGAAAAAAGTGAACCTAGAATATCTGAGACCTTTCTTCAGGGCTGACATGGCCACGTGCTCGCTGAGATCAAGAAAATCCAGAGTGGCCGAATTGAATAAAATAACAAATTCTTTAAGACTTTCTCCTTCATTCTGTTGACAAAGGAACAAATTGTCTATGTTACGCGGCATCTTTCGATATGTTTTGAAATGAGAAATAAATAGCCGCTCCAGCTCAGCAAATGAATGAATTGTGCCGGGTAGCAGGCTCGAATACTACATTCGAGCAGCTTTCCTTAAGGTATCAGGGAAAGCGAGGCAATATATGCATCAGATGCCCCTTTTATCATCATGTGAGCTTTGAAACTTCCCAAATGATCGAGGGGATCGGTAGTTCCATCATAAGCCTCTAGTGAGGAATCTTAAAATGCTGAGGAATGACTTCGGCCATAATTCGATCGGAGAAAGGAGGTTGTGAATTGAAAGTTATAACTTTGTCACCTCTTCTTTGATTAGTGAGCCGGGCTATCTGTGACTCCAATAACTTGAACTTCTCTTCATAAACAAAGTTCATTTCTCTTTGCCTGACTCCTCCAGGTGTAGAATCTCCATAAGAAATAGAAAGGGAGCGTCTGGTTCTTTTCTTGCCAGGGTGATCCTCCATATGCCTGCTTGGCTAGAAGCTATAATGCTCACGAGAAAACTGGATTTGTGAAGAACATGGGATGGATTCTTGGCGTCGATCTTCCTTTCCCCTAGCTCGATGACTGGGTTAAGATATGGCTAGAGGGCACTGCCTTTGAACGGCAGTTTCTTGAAAAGTCTGGACTATGGTTGTCAGGGCATCGAGTCGATTCAGAAGGGCCTCGAATTGTTGTTGCCCCACAATCAACATAGGAAGTGGTGTATCATTTTTTATCGGAGAATCATCCTATTGAGAAATAGGATGTTCTTTACTTGCAGAAGCATTCCGAACATTTCCTCTCACCATTCTTATTTCTTAAAGTTTTTCCTTAACCAGAAGAATTTGATCTTCCCCTTCCTGGCATGCCAATCTATTGACGATAAATCTCCGCAGACCGGATGGAGCAACCTGCTTGCTGGTTCACCTTCGATGAAAACCTGCAAAACAAATCCCCTGACTGGAATTTCTCTGGTGGGGGACACTCCGATGCCAAAGTCAATAAGAATTTAGGCAGCATAATGGAGAACTTGAGAGCAGAATGAAGTGTAATGGAAAGGAAAAAATGAATGGAGTGGCATTAAAAGAGCTTGTTGTGGACTGGATCTAACTTACCTGGAGTGGGCTTACCTCGAGTGTCCCTTCTAACCAATATTTATAGGCGTGAATGTAACTACTTATGGTTATGGGAGTTAGTTAATGTAACTTCCCCATAACAGTAAGTAGTGGCTGTCGAAAATTAGTTAGTCCATGGTTGTTGAAACCGGAGCTATCGACCATGTGGGTGGTTATAACAACAGAACAACCTTCAACTATTTCAGGTTGAGAGATCGTTCATATGCTTCAGATACACTCTCTTTAGAGGAGATCCAAAAAGAGTCTAACTACTTCTTCGGACCATCTTCCTTGGAATGGGCTAAAGAAGTGTTAGCTATATGCTTCGGATTTATCTCCTTCGGAGTGAGCCAGAATACAAAGAAATGTTTGCCATGGAGCCAAAGGGATAAACAATATATTTTAGAAATATTCTCTTCAGACCAGGCTGAAGACATGAAGCCGAATGAAGTAATAATATATTCTAGAAGTGTATTCTTCGAATCAAGCTGAAGACATGAAGCCAAATTTAATAATAATATATTCGAGAAGTGTCTTCTTCGGACCATGATGAAGACATGAAGCCAAATGAAGTAATAATATATTCTTTTTATTGAGATAGATTGTAGCCCTCATTTAATTAAGAACACATCATCTTCAGGTGTACTGACTTGGTTGACGGGTCCAAATAAAAACGATCGAATTGATGAACCGGCAATTATTTTGTATCAAATCGGATTACCACAACACTTAATGAAGAATCATATGGAAAATTTCAGATAACCTTTGTATGATGCATACATTTTGACTATTTTGTTGTATTGATCAATCTTTAAACGGTAGCAGAACATCCTACCTGAGTATCACCGTAGCCTATTTTCTTATGCTATGAAATTCCTAGCATTTATAGCACTACTTATTACTTAATTCTTTCATTTTATCATCTAAATCTTTTTGAACGTCGCATCTTTCTCTCCTGGCGTTGCTAAACAGTAAAATTCATGTATTTTTGTTCAGAGTGTCTAAAAACTGTTCTGAGGGAAGGAAAGCCTATCTGGCATTTGTTGCAGAAGGATTGGGCAAGTCACAAGATTGGCACCAGGTTATGAAATATCAGAGGGAAAATGGATCATTGTTCAATTCACCTTCCACAACAGCTGCTGCACTGACCCATGTATACAATGCTAAAGCCCTTGAGTACTTGCGTTCGCTTCTACAGAAGTTTGGCAGTTCAGGTAAATGCCACCGTTTTATGATTTTGGAAACATTATATTGCTAATATTTCGTACTTTTTAAAGGCTGTAACAATTTTGCTGTTGATTCTGCACAGTTCCTGCTTCCTATCCTAGAGATATCCATGCCCTTCTTTGTGTGATTGACAAACTTGAGAGTCTTGGAATCGCTCGACATTTTAATTATGAGATAAAGAACATTTTGGACAGAATATATAGGTAGTGAGCTTACAACATGCCCAAAAGTTTAAACATCTTATAGTAGCATTTTCATTACAAATCTGACTTCACCTATCATTCAGATGCTGGTTAAATAATGATGAAGAGATTAACGCAGACATGGCTACATGTGCCATGGCATTTCGTCTGCTGCGTATGCATGGATTTGATATATCATCAGGTACTTTCTTCTTTAAGTTATTGGGTTTTGAATTGCGGTTACTACAGTGTATCTATCTATCTTTAGTGTTGGTTTAATATATATGTGGACATGTGATGCAGAGGCCTTAACTCAATTTGGTGATGCAAGCTTTTTCTTCAATTCAATCCAAGGGCATCTGAAAGATATGAAAACAACTCTAGAGTTATACAAGGCATCACAAATCAAAATCTTACCAAATGAGCCAGTTCTCGATAAACTACGTTCTTGGTCAAGTAATTTTCTGAGAGAGGAATTATCCAAAAATTTGGAGCATGGACTCCAAGTTTTTCCTCAGGAGGCAAGTTTTAATTTGATTCGAGCCTATAAAAATTCAATGTACTTGCATGTTCAGGCCAGAAAATTTGTAAGCATCTGGAAATAGCAGTGGAAGTTTCAAAACTCAAATTCTTATCATCTCCATCTCAGGTGGATTATGCACTTAACTTTCCCCTTTGTGCCAACTTGGAACGCCTAGAGCACAGGAGTTTTATTGAGAACTTTAAAGTGCAAAACTTTCAGGTTCTCAAAACATCATATAGGTAAGTTATTAACTTGTCTGGAAAGAAAATCCTTTCCTGCATTTGAAGTTATGATTCATTCATCAAACCAATTGTCAGGTCTTCTGGCATTGATGACAAGGATCTGTTAGAACAGGCAGTTGAAGATTATAATTTATGTCAGTCTATACACCGCAAAGAATTCCAGTATATGGAGAGGTGCATATTCTCTCTCCCCTTTTAAGTAAAACACAAGCCCGATCCTTTTCTTGGTTCAATGTATGCTAATAGTTTAATTGAACAGTTGGGTCAAAGAAAAAAGATTGGATCAGCTAGATTTCGCTCCACTGAGGCAGACATATTGCGGTTTCTCTGCTGCGGCTACGTTTTTTTCACCTGAAACTTCTGATGCTCGTTTGGCATGGGCCAAAAATGGTATGCTAACCACCATCGTCGACGACTTTTTTTGACTATGCAGGATCTGGAGAGGAATTAGCAAATTTTATGTCATTGACTGAGAAGTATGACTTTTTTTATCCCTATTGGTGTTATTCTAGTGCTTGCTCTTAAGTTATTAGGCATATAAATCATCCAGCTCTTTTCCTCATATCTCTAACAGGTGGGATGGAAATCATGAAATGCAATTTTGCTCTGAACGAGTCGAAATTTTGTATTCTGCTGTCCACAGTACGATTAATGAAATCGGAGCCAAGGCATCAGCATTGCAAAAGCGTAGTGTAACCGGCCATTTATTTGAGACAGTGAGATCTGATTTCACAAATCTATTTTTAGATAAGTTTATTTCTGGGAGATGTAACATTTAGTCTTTTAATTGACAGTGGCGTACATTGATAGAAACAATGATGCGAGAGGCAGAGTGGGCAAGGACTAAGACAGTGCCCACAATGGATGAATATATGGATAATGGATACATATCATTTGCTTTAGAACCCATCATTCTCCCGGCACTCTATTTGGTTGGCCCGCAGGTTTCAGTTGATGCCATTAGTGGTCCAGAGTATCATAATCTAAATAAGCTAGTCGGCATCATCGGGCGTCTCCTTAATGACATGCGAACTTTTGAGGTAATATTGTTTATTTTTTCTTCTATATTCAATATATACTTCATTGGACAGAATATTATGGTCTGATTGGTTATGCTTCATTCCGCATGTCTTCTTGACTTGCATATATGAGCATTTTTATATACATAATGTACTCGAGATAAGCAAGTCTTCTAGCCTGCTCCCTTGTGCTTTATATTGGATTCATCCTTCCTATTTTTCTTTTATCTCCCATCCATGTTTAAGTTCTTTGACAACGAATTCATTTCACATTTCATCACATCACCTCTATTTAAAATTGTTTGAATTTCCTTTCTCAATTCCCCTGCTTGTGTGTGTACATGTGACTGTGACTGAACACATACAAATATTAACCGATAAGATGTATGCTATCCGACACCATGCATTATTTTGTTTATCATTATGATTTCTGGACATAGAAGCACAGGTTTATGGTTTACCAATAGATGTATCTGATTTTCTATTTCGAGGAGTTATTTCAGCACGATGTGCCCGGTATCATCCAGCATATATCAGTTCGTAATGCAAAATTAAAAGTGGTTCTAATTTAAGATTATATTTGATGGTTTTTTTCATTATGAATGAACAAGTTTTGATCATTTAAAATATATATTCTGTTTTCATTAACAGCTTCAAATTTTGGATGTGCATTTTGTTTTACTCTGCATTTTAAAAGTACACATTCTACACCACATTAAATGTATCAACTCCAACTATCAACAATAATATCATCTATGAAGCAAATTTTGCAAAATTAAATTTTTAAAAATTTTGGAGAAGTCAAGTATTGCAACAATTATATGCAATGATACAAAATGATTCTTGGTTCACATATCTTGATCAAATCAGGAAAAATAATAGATTTATTTTAATCCACTCTATTCGGATCTCTCAAAGAAAAGATAGAATATAATGAAAGAATTGTGAGAGTAAAGCTTAAATCTCTTTCTTTCATTGATTAATTCTCCATATCATAAACTAAGATATAGCCCCTATATATTATAATAAGATCCACCCTTCCATAATTCGGATTAATTTTTTTTTTTACCTCCTATAAGGGCATCCCTCATTAAACAAGTTGGATTATACTCCTCTTCCTAGATTAAATACGACCATATCTTTAAAAATATATTAAATACAAAAAATCATGAAAAAATATAAACATTTTTGAGGAGATAAATCTTGACTTCTCTATCAAGTTTCTTTCCATCGATTTGTCCAATTTTTCATGGTTTGAAAGAAACCTTTCGATCAAAGTCTTTGTCAGAATAGAAAAAATTAGTTTGATTAGCTCATTTTGAGATTAAAAAGATAAAATTTTGATCCAATTTAGTCCCTTTTGAAAGAGTAGTGCCTTGCAAGCCAATCACATATCTTATATGATAAGAGCTTTTCTGTAATTATTTCTTAACTTATGTATAACATTTATTAATAAAGAGGCATTTTTTATTTATCATATGCTGTGTCTTAGACTATTTTTCTTAAGATTATGATGAACCCTATAGATTAGAACAATAAATTTATGGTTATGATAAAATTTATAATAGTGAGATCTAAGTTTTTATAAATCCTAATATAAAATATTTCTAATTAAAAGATCATCAAGTCGAGGATTAATGTTTTGGTTAGACTAGCACATCCTATATATGCTCAATGGAGAGGATGGTTGGTCTCATAACCACTTATTTAGAGATACTAATACATGAATGTGGGTGCTTATTTGGGGATGAGTTTACTAAATTGATTCGTCATGATAACATCTTATGAAGTTTTATTTGTCAAAAGAAGATTCTCTAAATGGAAGTTGTGCAAGTGATCCTTAGGCCTGAGATCATTATGAAATCTTATACACATGAATACATGTTTTAGTTTATACTCCTTAATGACAAGTGATGAAGGACGGGAAGTGGGGGATCGCTGGCGAGCGTAGAAGTCACTAGGGATTAGGGAATGCACTCAAGAACAGGGAACCAGGGCGTCACTCCCACTCCAATCTGGAGAAAAACTCAAAACTCGGACCAAAATAATTTTTTAATTTGTATTCATAAGAAAAAGATGCTTCATACAAGAGAGGAGGGGTGGTATTTATAGATTCACCATAGGGTACATGACTTGAGGGCTAAGAAACCCTGACTTGTGGGCCAAGAAACCCTGGTGGATGAATGGGCCTTTGTCTTGGACTGGAGCTCTCTCTTGCGGGCCTAACGGCATGAAAGGGTCCAGGTGCATGAAGGCCAGTTCTAGTTGGGGAGGCCTGGGAATCTCCTGGTCTGCTGACTCTCATCTTGAACATAACTTGAATGGACTCGATCGAACTTGATTGAACTAAAAATGACTGGACCTGACTAAGTGGACTCAACTAATTCAGTTGTCTCATTTTATTACAAGACTCAATTGGCTCACTTTGACTCAAGTGATATAGGACTAATGGACTCAAATAAAATAAAATAAAATAGACTCTCAGTCCCCATCATTTTCCTGCGATGGGGAGAACTCGACTCCGCCGAGTCAGGCTCAGTGGGGGTTTGATGGAACTGGAACCAATCACATCAAAAGAGGCTAGGTTCACTTTTTTTTTCTTTTTTTTTCAAACAAATTCCAGATTTTTTTTCTCATATTTTTTTTATTGGCTACTTCAAGATTTGTGCAGCTCCAGAAATCATGCAGGTTGAAGTCGGTAATAGTGAAGGGCATTTGCCTTCACGTTCATGCACTGGAGCACTCTTCTCCATGAACCAACACCAGAAAATAGGGGAGGCTCACGGTTTGCTGGAGGCGGTGCTGGTGGCTCAGCCAGTAGTGGTCATGGTAGAGGTGGCTGGGTCGATGGTGCACTTCCAGTAGACGGCGAGGGAGGAGTCGGAAAGGACCGGGGGCATGCCCTCGATGGAGTGGATGGTGAGGGAGAAGCGGCAGTCGAAGTGGCAACGATCGATGTGGGAGAGCACCTGCAAGGGCTTCTAGCTCCAGAACGATGATAGCTTCTTCTCCTTGCACGATGATGGCGACGACGGTGGTGGTTTCACCTTTGGATTGCCAGAGGAGTGGGATCTGCTGGTGGAGACGGATCGGGGGTGGTGGTTGTCGCCGCCGCTGCCGTCGGTGATGGAGGGGGGAGGGCATGGCGGGGGTTCTTGGGGTCAAGGGAGAGGGCCTTGCTGAGGGCCACGATCTCTTGGAGGAAGCCGACGATGAAGATCAGGTGGAGGGCTTGATGGCATCGGTAAGGGCGAGGATGAGCTGGCGGTCGAAGATCCGGTGGGATAAGCATCACGATGCCATGAGCATGACATGGCTACAGGCTCGATGGTTTGGTGGCACAGCAGTGACATGTCCTTCGAGACGGTGTTGTGGTGATAGGGAGATGGGATGACATCGGGCAGATCCGGGGAGTTGGTGATCGGGCTGTTGATCGGGAGTTCCCAGTGGGGCTGGGTGGAAATGGGAATTCTGCTCACAGGTGAGATAGTAAAGAGTGGAGGAAGGGGCGGAGGGGCTTCACAAGTGGAAGACAACAGCGGATCTGTGATCGTGGCGATGGAACAGGGAAGATGGAGGTGGAGTTGGGAGGAAGAAGAGCAACCCTAATCCTCTAGGCTCTAATACCAAGTTGATGCGGGATGGGAAGCGGGGTATCGCTGGTGAGCGTAGAAGTTACTAGGGATTAGGGTTTGTACTCAAGAACAGGGAACCAGGGCGTCACACCCACTCCAATCCAGAGAAAAACTCAAAACTCAGACCAAAATAATTTTTTAATTTGTATTCATAATAAAAAGATGCTTCATACAAGAGGGGAGGGGTTGTATTTATAGATTCACCCCAGGGTACATGACTTGAGTGCTAAGAAACCCTAACTTGTGGGCCAAGAAATCTTAGTGGACCTGGTCAACAATGGGCCTTTGTCTTGGACTGGAGCTCTCTCTTTCGGGCCTGGCAGCATGAAAGGGTCCAAGTGCATGAAGGCCAGCTCTGGTTGGGGAAGCCTAGTGAATCTCCTGGTCTGCTGACTCTCCTCTTGAACATAACTTGAATAGACTCGATTGAACTTGACTGAACTAAAAATGACTGGACTTGACTAAGTGGACTCAACGACTCAGTTGTCTCACTTTATTACAAGACTCAATTGGCTCACTTTGACTCAAGTGACACAGGACTAATAGACTCAAATAAAATAAAATAAAATAGACTTTCGGTCCCATCACTAAGTCATGTATGGGATGTTCATGGATATGGAGAATTGTGTATGAAAGTTGTGAATAGATCAACAAGGAATCGATCACTCTTAGTAAGAGAAGAATTTATCCCATGTAATCTTATCATATGATAACTCAGGGAGTCTTTGATCAAAGCAGGATGAAATTAAAAATGGATTCTAATCTTTCATCAATCGAGTCTTCATTATTAGATCGAGATTTTAATGAATAAAATATTAGAGTTTAACAAATTTTCATATCCATCACTTAGGATAAAGGATGATCGAATAATTAAATTGCACGGTAACTTATCATTAAAGAATATTTTGTTAATTTTTACTAAATTTCTCATTTTCTAGGTAGACATGACATGCGACTAGATATCAATGATGACTTGTAGGTTTTCATGAATTAAAATAACTAATTAATGAGTTAATTTGAAAGATGGTCCAGTTTGATAATTAGGGTTAGCTTGATTTTGACTTAATTTAATTATTCAAATTCTAATCGAATTGTATCGACATGAACCTAGACCTATTGCTAGCTAGATGTGGAGCCTAAATAATCATATATACTAATGAATTGGTCAAGGAAGTTAATTATATTTTTATTAGAGTCATCGGATCCTAATTGGCTAGCTAATTGACATACTAGCATATGTGGGCTTGCCTAACTCTTAACCTAATTAGCTTGGGTTAGTTTGCTTGCTATTTTGGTTAACCAATTTAGGTAGGACTTAGATTGAATTAAGCCCAAAGTTTTCAACTTTTTTTGGACACCTAAAGAGCCTTGTCCATGCCAAAAAGGAAGAGTCCCAAGGGATTGGGACTCTTGGTTGGTGCCATGCATGTGGGCACAATTTGGCATGTAAAAGGACCAAGAGTACTTCTGTAGATCAATCACCTTTTTGGGATAATAATAATCTCCTCCTCTCTCTCTTCCATGCCCTCTATGGATATACTTTGATTGGTCAAATGAATTTATATGGGTGCTAATACAGTTTTAGCATGAAGGGGTGTGGTGCGTGAAGTATATGGCGCATATAGGAAGGACCAAGAGTCCTATTCATTAATCACCTTTCTTCGATATATTTATCCAATTGTCATGCCTCTTGGGGTATTTTTGTCGTGATCTTTGGTCATGTGGTAGGAAATTCATTGGAATTTGAGAAAAGATGATAGATATTTCTCTTGGCGCATGAGTTTCCAAACACCATAACTATACGGCATTTCATCACACAATTCACTTACCAGACTCCTTTTGCTTGAGACGACTTATTTGATACATTGTATATTAGATAAGTGGTGGGGAATAGTTGTGTTTAGTGCCTTCTCTCAACCTAAAAATAGGTATTGATGTGGCAGGATCGCTGACATGGAACTCATGTTAGACCTTGTCAGATGCCGTGTTGGATGAAGCTGCCACGACGGCCACCTCTGCCTGGATGCCTTCCCGAGTTCGCCCACCTTGGACGAAGCGCCTTGCAGCTGGTGGTCGTCACCGCCTTCCTTGGACGGCGGCGAGCGGCCCAAGGACCATGGAGGGGCGCCTGCCATGCCATAATAACTGCCCCAACTACCACTTTCACTAGAATGGGAGGTGTACCCCAATCGAGGTGCTGCGCTCTCAACCGACCATCTGCGTTGCTCGAAAGAGGAAGTCAACCCAAAGGATTCGAATCCAGGGGATGGTAGCCCACCTATCAAGGCCTTGCCAGGCTTCCCAAAAGGAGTGACCAGAAAGAGGTACAGAGCGCATGGCACTGCTCCCTATCATGAATGGGGAGAGATGCCTCACGCATGGCACCAGACATCGCCGCATGCACCTGCAAGTAAGGGGAGGATCCCGAGGTAAGTGGTGCGCAGCCATCATAGCTAAAAGGAGTTCTCCGTGATTCAAGAGAAGGTAAGCAAAGCAAGCACTCGAGCTAAAGGGGCAGTCCACAGGAGAGACAAAGTACTCCAGGCTACCGGAGGCCCGTCTAAAGGGCCTTAACAGACATAGCCATCTAGCTCAAGTTCTCCTCGATTGTCATTTCCCATGCTCTGCTCTTGACCCATTTACATTCTTTCAATCAACAAATCTTTCCTCCTAGCATGGAGTCCACCTGTGGAGCTTGACTAGGAGGATTTGTTCCTCTGGATCGTCACTGACTTGAGCATTGGAGTTCCCCCGCTGGGATCACCGACCTGGGTCTTCTCTTTTTTGTAGGTTTCGGGTGACTGAGCAGGATCTCGAATGACGAGTTGTGGTCCGAGGCCATCTCCAACTATAGGCTACGATGTTTTAGGCGGCAACAGATTGGTGCACCAGGAAGGGGAGGGTAGGACGCATTCTGATCCAAGCCAATCCCCTTAGCAAGAAGCCCATCGGGAGCATGGTGTGATGCAAGCAAGAGAAGCCTCCACCAGCTGTGCGAGGGATCCCCCTTTCCAAGGGGACTTGCATAGCCCGGAGAGGGAGCTCCAAGCTCCACAGCAGCCACCTCCGGCGGATACTCAGTCGGCTACACTAGCCCAGAAGATACAGCTTCTCACTGTAGTAGTGCGCCAGCTGCAGCACCAGCACCGGTCCCTAGCCACCCACCAATAGCCAGGAACTCCTGCGGCCCAAGCCATCATACCTCACGATAGCCTACGGTCCTTCCAAGGAAGGCCTTCGTTGCTGCAAGCGACAGCAGACCACCGGGGAAGCCATAGGACCCCGACGAAGAGACACTGGACTGGGCCAAACGACCGGGAAAGTCGATCTCCGACCTACGAGCAAGATGCTGTCCCACACCATCGAGGTCGTAGGGGCAAGGCCTCCAATCGCGACCCCCCTTAGCTACCACATTCACCTCCTTTATCGGCCTCAGTGGAGGGCTCAACCGATGAGACCATCAGGCGCGGGGCAGAAAGGTGCCTGGAGGAATAAGAGCGCAAGCTGGCGGAGGTGTTCCACCGGTTTGCCAATCTACAGGACTCCTCCCATGAGCCTGTGGGCTATGACGCCCGTCCCCCTTTCTTCCGAGAGATCCAAGAGGAACCAATCCCAACTCGGTTCTGCATGCCACAGGTAGATCCCTACGATGGGACCATCGACCCTCTGGACCACCTTGAGAGCTACGAGGCCCTCATGAGAGTCTAGGGTGCAACCGACATCCTCCTCTGCATTGCCTTCCCAGCCACCCTTCGGAAGGCAGCCCGGGTATGGTTTACCTGCTTGGAGCTAGAAAGCATCGGCTCATTTGCTTAGTTGAAACAGAAGTTTGCGATCCATTTTGATGCTTGTCGGAAGGTGCCACGCAAAGTGGATAGCCTCTTCTCCATCAGGCAGTAGGACCACGAGCTCCTGCGGGACTACGTGGCTCACTTCAAGGTTGCCGCATTGGAGATTTATAACTTGGATGAGCCAGTCACCATGCTAGCATTGAAAGAGAGGTCTCAGGACTTTCCGCCTAACCTACTCGCTTGACAAAAAGCCCCTGAAGACCTGCTCCGAACTCCTCCTCCATGTTTTGAAGTACATTCATGCTGAGGAGGCGGATCGCATGAGGAGGGAGCTAGACGGGAAGCCGCTGAAGAAGCCAGCTCAAGGGGATATGTCCGGGGTGCGAAAGACCGACCAGCAACACCAAAATCTGCCAGGGTCCGAGGTCGAGGAGCGGCCCTATCCTAGAAGAAACATATACACCTCTCCTCGCCCTGAGGATGAAGATCCGCATGGAGATTGAGGGTGAGCGTTGCCTTAAGCGCCCACCTCTATTATGGCCATCTACTGGTCGCGACAAGATGAAGTACTACCAGTTCCACCACGACCACGACCATGACATCGAGGAGTGCCGCCACCTCAAAAAGAAAATTGAAGACCTCATAAGGTGGGGTTACCTCGAGAGGTTTGTGGGGGGCAAGACCCCAGCCGAGCCTCAGACACTCGCTGCTCTCCCTCCAATCCCTATAGTCGACAACCGCCCCATCGAGAAGCCTATGGGGATGATATGTTGGGGAATCGAGCGTGCTCTCAAGAGGGCCCGGGGAGGAGAGCATTTTGAAAATGTACTCTCATTTGTGAGGGAAGGGAATCTAGGGTTGGAAATGTAAATAATGATACTGTGGTCATCGAGATGACGATCGCAAAGCATCTTGTAAAATGAATTATGGTCGATAGTGGAAGCTCGACTGATGTCCATTTTTACGATGCTTTCTCTAGGATAAATTTATCTTCTGCTCAGCTCAGACCTATGCACACTCCCCTCATCAGTTTCACAGGAGACTCCATGGGAGTTGAAGGGGAGATCACTCTCCCAGTTACTACCGGGGTCCTATCTCGGTAGAGCACCATCATGATGACCTTCACCATTGTTAGGCTTCCCTCCACCCATAACATGATTCTTGATCGACCCGGGCTCAATATGCTCGGTGCGGTCATTTCGACCAAGCGGCTCATGGCTGTCCCTACCCCTTATGGCATTAGAGAAATGAGGGGGGCACCTCAACCAATCCAGCATTGTCTCCAGGCTGTTCCTGGAACAAGGGTGTCCAAGGACGACCCTAGCACGGACGACCTCGACCAGAGGGTGCAGGACCCCAGAGGTGGACCGGTCGAGCACCTGCTGTCATACCTGCTTGGGGCTGACCCAACGAAGATGGTGCAAGTTAGGGCCCAGCTGCCGGATGATAGTGGGCCCACCTATTGGAATTCCTTTGAGCGAATACTGATGTGTTCACCTGGATGGTGGCCGATATGCCAGGGATGCCCCTTGACATTATCACCCACAAGCTGAGCATCGACTCGAAGTACCGGCTTGTTCGGTAGAAGAAGAGGAGCATCATCCCGGACAGGCAATGGGTGATCAACGAGGAGGTGGATAAACTCCTCACAGCCGACTTTGTTTGAGAAGTGCAATATCCGAGCTGGCTGGTGAATATAGTTATGGTAAAGAAGAGCAATGGCAAATGAAGGATCTGCATGGACTACACCAACCTCAATCGAGCCTATCCAAAGGACAGCTTTCCCCTATCGAAGATCGATCAGTTTGTGGATGCCACCTTGGGACACCACTTGCTCTCTTTTATGGATTCATTCTCCATGTACAATCAGATACTGATGCATCCAGAGGATGAGGAGCACACTGCCTTCATCATCGACCAAGGGACGTACTGCTACCAGATGATGCCATTCAGCTTGAAGAATGTTGGCGTCATGTATTAGCGGCTGGTCAATCGGATCTTCAAGAACCAGATTAGTAGGAACATGCAAGTGTACATCGGCGACATGCTCGTCATGAGCAAGAAGAGCTCAGACCACATTGTCGACCTAGCGGAAGCCTTCCACAACCTCTGGGAGCATAAAATGAAGTTGAACCGGGTGAAGTGCGCCTTCGATGTGGTGGCAAGGAAGTTCTTTGGCTTTTTATGACCTAGAGGGGGATCGAAGCGAATCCGAAGAAGGTCCAGGTGATCGTTGACATGGAGCATCCCACATCGAAGAAGTAGGTCTAGCACCTGATGGGTCAGGTTGCAGCTCTGAGCCGGTTCATCTCAAGGTCGGTCGATCGCTATCTCCTTTTTTTTAAGGCACTGTGCAAAGTACACGACTTTGTCTGGACCGAAGAATGCAAAGCAAGATTTAAAAAGCTTAAGGACTTCCTGGCATCACCGCCACTGCTCTCCAGGCCGGAGGAGGGAGAAGAGCTCTTGCTGTACCTGGAGGTCACCCCTGGAGTCGTCAGCTAGGTTCTCATCCTCATGGATCAGGATGGATCCCAGAAGCTGGTGTACTATACCAGTAAAATCCTCTGAGATGTAGAGATCAAGTACACCCAATCTGAAATGCTCATTTTTGCTCTTATTATGTCTGCCCAGCACTCAAGCCATACTTCCAAGTGCATCCGATCGTGGTCCTGATAGACCAACTCTTGAGGGTCGTGCTTAGTCGCCCCGACACATCCAGACGTTTGGCCAAGTGGGCATTGAAGCTCAGCGAGTTCGACATTGCATACTGACCGAGGTCATCTCAAAAGGCCCAGGTGCTGGCCGACTTCTTGGTTGAGTGCATGGGACTCATCGAAGAGCCAAAGCAGATCACATCGGAGCACCAAATGGAGCAGGAAAGCATGGAGGAGTCTTGGATCCTCCACATGGATGGCATGTCCAACGCAGGAGAAAGTGAAGCAGGTCTCATCCTCGCCAACAGCGATGGGATTGTAGCTGAATGTGCACTCCGCTTCAAGTTCGCTGTGACAAACAACCAGGCGGAGTAAAGGCACTTCTCACGGGCCTGAGGGTATCCCACGAGCTGGGTATACTCAGCCTGAAGGTCTTCACAAACTCCCAACTGGTAGTCGGACAGGTCTTCGAAGAATATGAAGCCAGAGATCCCCAGATGATGAAGTACCTGGAGCGTGTCTGCTTGAGAATGATGGGGTTTCGGTGCTTCAGCATCTCCCATATTCTTCGTGGAGAGAACACTCGTGCCTATACACTGTCAAGACTCGCAACCCTGCTGGACTCATCACTGGGATGTGCCCATATCGAATATCTTGAAAGCCCAAGCTATGAAGCTCTCGGAGAGGTGCAACAAGTCATCCCAGTGCTGAGTTGGATGGACAAGTATATCAGTTACATCACTGATGGCACTCTGCCAGAAGATCGCACAGAGACTGGCCTTATCAAGAAGAAGGCCTCGTAATTCATCTTGATGAAAGGGCAGCTCTACTGATGGGATCCGGTGCAACGCAGTGGAAGGGTAATTTCAAAAATTAAAATTAATATGCACCAAAACCCTAAAACAAGAACTCCTTAATAAGACTAGAATGTATGAAGACAAACATTTCTATGCAAATTGAATTAGAATACCAACCTGTAATCGCTAATTCCAATTTATGAAGACTTAAAACTTGAAGATCAACAGGCTATTTGAATTCACCAGGCGTCCAAGTGTCCGCCCTCCGATGGTGATCCACACAGAGCAATGATCAAGAACACTATCTTCTTGTCCAATGGTTCCTCCTATTGAGTTCTTCTTTCTAGAACTCAATTCTTCGGATTATGGCTGGAATTTTTTCACACAAGAGGTTGCCTTCCTTTCTTTTATCTCTTCTCCTCCTTCCACTAAGACCTTGACCCTCTAAGACACTCTTGTCTTGAAGATAAGACTTTGTCCTAAGGGGATTTAGGCTTGTCTTAAATTGGAGGAGAAATTAAGACAAGAATGTCTTAATGTAAGAAGGAAAGAACAAAATCAGAACTCCTTCTTTCCTTTACCGTCGGAGACTTTCGCTCTTGTTCTTGTTCAGTAGCAGAGTTTTGACAGAGGTGTACTTTGTAAAGGAAATAGTGCAAGAACAAGGAAAGAGAGAAAGAGTCTTTAGGAGAGGAAGAAGGATTAAAAACATTACCGAGTTCTGATTTTCCTGACCCCTTAAATAGATCTCAGAGAGGCGCCCACACATCTCTTCATGAAAAACTTCTCACGCCCTTTCTCATTTTCTCACGCCCCATCCTTCCTTCTCACAGCCTTCCGGATAAATCCCACGGCTTTTCTTAAATGAAAAATCATGATGTTTTTTAAAAGAAAGGAGTCGCGACTTTTAATCTCCGAAGAGATGTTATTTCGCGCAACCGGGAAGCAACGAATGCTTTCTGCCTTTCTCAAAAAAAAACATCAACCCTTGGATTCCAATCCAAGGGGGGACAATTGAGGCGCTAAAAGAGAGAAGGAAAAGCCGCCCCATATAAAACACCGGAGTTTTTTTTTTTTTTTTTTTTTACGGAGCGCACCAAGAGTCCATGCGCCATGGACTCTTCCAAATGGCATGCCAAGAGTCCATTAGCGCATGGACTCTTGGCATTTTTGGCATGAAAATGCTAAGGGGCGGGTGGGGGGCTAGCCTAGATACATGGTTAGCCAATAGAGTTAGCCATAATCCCTATAACCTTAATTAGGGTCTAATTAGATCCAATTAGAATCCAAATTGAACCAATCCGGAACCCTAATTCGAATCTAATTCGAATAGAAGCTAGGATTTGCAACACCTGCTAGAGTGTCATCATGCAAAGATGATTTAATTACAAATTTAAACCCTTGATCAATTCTCTTAAGTGTGTGACCCATTGGGTTCCATATCTAGCCAGCAGTGGGTTCGAATACAAGTTGACATAATTTGATTAGAACTCTTTCTAATTGATTTAGGTCAAATTGGGCTTACCCGATTTTGATCAATTAGGACTCTTCCTAATTTGATCAACCCACAAGACAAGATTGACGTCTAGCAACGCGTCATGTCTATCCAGAAGATATGGAAATTCTGATGAAATACCAAATTACCTTCAGTAGAAAGTTACTGTACAATTAAATCCTTCGATCAGCCTGCACCCAAAATAATTATGGATATGGATATATGTCAAATCCAATATTATATTTGTTTCTAGCTCAATCTTATATTGATGATTTAATTATCTTGATATTAGAAACCATCTCTAATATCTTTACTTTGATCAAAGATTCCCTGAATTATCATCCGATTGATAACTAGCTTGATGCAATCTCCTCTTACTAAGAGTGATCGATTCCTTGTTGACCTACTCATTACCTTCATATACAATTCACCATTCCTAGTATCAATCCTGTGCATGACTCAGTGTCATGATTAGGATTGAACCAAAGCATGGGTTCATGTACATAAGGTACTTATGGCAGTCTCAGGTCAAAGGATTACTTGTACCACTCCCACTATGAGAACCTTCTATTGACATGTAGCTAAGACTCCATTAGATGTTCTCAAGTTGGATCATATCAGTGAACTCATTCTCTAATGAGCACCCACATCCTAGTATTAGTGTCATACACAAGTGACTGTGAGAGCAGTCACCCTCTCCAGTATACATGGGATGTGCTAGTCTTACCGGAAAAACCCTGATCCCCTACTCAGGGTTCCTTTGACTAGGAATATTTTAGATTAAGGTTTTATGACTTTAGGTCTCACTGGTATGATCTCATCATAACCCTAAAATCATAGCCCTAATCTATGAGGTTCATCATATAATAAACACAGCGTATGATGAAAAATAATGCCTTTATTAGAATATTGTCAATTACAATGGTTTGGGAGATACAACATAGATTGGCTTGTAGGGCATATCCCTTTCATCTACCACCGATCCTACTCTTATCTGCTCCTTAAGTGCTTGAGACCCGTAGAGTCAGCGTTTGTGCTCCAGGAGATACATGAAGGCCTTTGCGGGAATCATGTCGGAGGTAGGACACTGGCATACAAGGCCCTCCGTCAAAGATATTATTGGGAAACCATGAGGAAAGACGCCGCCGACTTCGTGAGGAGGTGTGACCGATGTCAACGCCACACTCACATAACGCATCAACTAGTGGCACTACTATCCCAGCTCTCCTCACCTTGGCCGTTCGCCCAGTGGGGGATGAACATCCTGGGACCATTCCCTCCTGCATCCGGATAGTGCAAATTCCTGATAGTGGCTATTGACTACTTCACCAAATGGGTGGAGGCAGAGCCGCTAGCAAGGATAATTGAAGCCAAGGTCCGATAGTTCTTCTGGAAGTCGATCGTCTGCCGTTTCAAACTTTCCCACAGCATCATCACCGACAACGGATGGTAGTTCGACAATCAGGAGTTTGAGCAGTTCTGTGCTGACCTTGACATTCGACATCGCTTCACCTCGGTGGCCCATCCCCAAGACCAACAGAGAGGCCGAGGTGACCAATTGGACCATCCTCCAAGGGCTTAGAACAAGGCTAGACCGGGCCAAGGGTAGGTGGGCTGAGGAACTCCCCAGCATTCTTTGGGCCTACCACACAACACATAGGATGGCCATGGATGAGATGCCTTTCAGCCTTATCTTCGGTGTGGAGGCCATTATCCCAGTTGAACTCGGTGTGCCCACATTACGGGTACAACACTATAATGAAGCAAAAAATCTGGCATGCCTTCTTCTCAACCTGGACCTCCTCGAGGAAACCAAAGACAAGGCTCAACTCCGGATGGTGGCCTACCATCAGTGAGTAGCTTGGTACTACAACATGCGTATAAAGCGGAAGCTCTTCCATCTGGGTGACCTGGTGCTACGTCGAGCTGAAGCATCCCAGCCTTGGGAGTGCGGCAAGCTCTCGCCGAACTGGGAAGTCCCGTACGAGGTTGTCGAGGCTCTTTCACATGGAGCCTACTATTTAGTGGTGTTGGGCAGCACCAGATTTCCACGAACGTGGAATGCCAGCAACCAGAGAATGTACTATTAGTGATGTAAGGCCTTGCTTCATTAATAATAAAGATTCTCTTTGTGCAAATCACCTTTGCATTGTAGGAACTTTGATGCCTGACCCAGGTCTGACGCTCAAGATCGAAAACTCCTGAAGCTTGACACTCAAGCCTGGACACCAGCCCGGCACCAAAGATGGAAAACTCCTGAAGCCCCGCACCGGTCGACCGAACTCACAGTATGGAGATGTCCATAGGAGACTCCAAGAAGTTCTGTCATCTATCACGAAACTCATAGTTCGGCAGGCAGGCCCTAAAGAGGAGAAACTCTTGAAGCCCCATACCGGTCGATCGAACTCACGGTATGGAGATGTCCGTGGGAGACTCCAAGAAGTCCCGTCATCTACCGCGAAACTCACAATTCGGTAGACCGGCCCTAAAGATCGAAAACTCCTGAAGCCCAGCACTCAAGCCCGACATCAGTTTAGCACCAAAGATGAGAAACTCCTGAAGCCCCGTACCTATCGACCGAACTCACAGTACGGAGATGTCCATGGGAGACTCCAAGAATTCCCGCCATCTTCCATGAAACTCATAGTTTGGCAAGCTCGGCACTAAAGACGGGAAACTTCTGAAGCCCCATACCTGTTGACCGAACTCATAGTATGGAGATGTCCACGAGAGACTCCATGAAGTCCCACCATCTTTCGTGAAACTCAAAGTTCGGCAGACCAGCCCTGAAGCTCGGAAACTCCTGAAGCCCAGCACCTAAAGACCGATAATTCTTCAAGCCCGGCACTAGAAACTCCTGAAGCCTGGGAATTTAAGCCCAAAAGCTTCCAAAGCCTAGCACCTCTCGGTCACCTGACAGACCTGATGAGGGAAGCACCTGAGCTTGGTCTCGGCGTACACACCTGGGGCTGATCCCCATCGAGGTCGAATGCACCTGTACCAGCGAAGTGCTCGGAGCCCTCCTACCACTTTGCCCGTGAGGTGGGAATGAATCAGCAAATCAAGAACTCCTCTTTGACCTCCCCTTGAAACCGGACCTCGGTGAAGAATGGCCTAGAGACTCAGAGCCTCTAAGTGAGGTGCCTCTACAAGTTCATGCACACAGGCAGTCAAGAGGTGAAGGAAAAAAGTTTGGCAAAATGTAAAGAACACAAAAATATGCAAATTGGAATACCAAAAAATAAGATCCGCAAGTCGAGGAGAAGGCAAAGAAGATTCCATTGCTCAGATTTGAAGTTCTTACATTATTTCTGGGCCCCGACATGCCGGGCAGCCCAGAGCAGAAGCAAAAAAGAAAAAGAAAAAAAGTTACAGCGGCCCCTAGGCTATCCGATTGGCTCCTTCCCAAGGCGGCGGTCGGATGGCGTGTCAACTTCTAGGGCCTCCAACTGTGGGCTTCGCCTTCAGGGGCCTCTGCCGATGAAGTTGGGTCGACAGTGGTGACCTGCTCCTCCGCCTCTCCCAGGTGAGGGGTTGAGCTCAAATCTGGAACTCCCAAGAAACTGAGCCGGTACATGTTTTTCTCTAGGAAGATGTCTAGAACCTGGGATCGGCAGTACATGAAGCATTTGATGAAGGAATCTGTCACCACTTCATGGAACTCGGCATCGAAGTCCTTGGAGGCCTTGTACTGCGCCACCGCCTCGGCGATATCTTTCCTTGCAGCCTTTGCCGAGCTAGCAGCCACCGTGGCCTTCTCTTCAGCAGCCACGACTCTCTCTTCGGTGGTCGAGACCTTCTTCTGAATGGCTATGGCCCTTTTCTCGGTGGCTTTGTTCTGCTCCTTCATCGCCTCCTGCTTTGCCAGAATAGCTCGGGCCTGTTCTTTCTTCGGGTCCGCCTCGATGCTGAGCTCTTTGAGCTTGGCCTCTTTGGCCTTCAACTCTTCTTCCCTGCCTTTGGACCTGCTCCTCTCCCGATCTAGAGACTTTTCTAGCTCTTTTATGCACCTTTCGGATCTCACGACCTCATTCCGGAGCTTTTTATTTTTCAGGCTAGCCTTCTAGGCCTTGTTAGACTTCTGCTTGATGTCGGCCATCAAGGACTCCAGTTGCGCTGCCCGCTGCTTGTCCTTCTTGGCCTAATTTTTGTAGCAGTCCCTTATCAGCAGAAGCTCAGCACCAAGCTGCACCAAAGAAGATGTCAGCCTCAATGAAATAGAAGAAAGGAAAGGGGTGAGTGAATGGAGAGCTTACTGAGAAGAGTTGCGGAAAGGTGTTGCTATGGCATTGCCAAGCAGCTTCCCGACCTTCTCCCGCCGATCGCACGATGGGATGGCAAAATCCATCATGCACTTGGAAAGGTCCTGGTCTCGGACCAATGAGGCATTCATTGCCACCTCGAGTGGCTGCTTTCAAGGGTTTCTCTCCCTCTTCCTCGCCATTAATGCGCTTCACCATCTCCTCTGATCGAGGAGGACTCGGGTGCGCGGTGGGGGCTCGCCGCCACCACGAACATCGCCATAGATGTCGGTGCTCTACTCTACATCTTCTTCGACCACAATGATCTCAGGAGGCGGGGGCATTGCGGAAGCAGCAGTAGCGATAGTAATCCTGGCTCGGGCGACAACTTCGGGCTCTAGCACCGGGGCCGCATCTCGCTGCCTCGGTGGCTTGGAAGTGGGCTCGGCCCTCTTGCTCGGTTCTGGGGAGCAGGTTCAGCTCTCCTCAGATACAGCTCAGAGGCAGTTTCGACCCTCCTCTTGCTCAGCCCGGCTGGCTCGACGGGTGCCTCCCATGCCCCATCTTCATCCCGGGCTCTCTTTAGCGGGGACTCTCTCGACCCCGCCGGCGGACCCCTCTTCTGGGAGAATTCAAGGAGGTCATTCAAAGAGAACTTCATGCCTGCATGAAGAAGAACGAGGTCAGCTCCGAGCTCGGATGTTAAATAAAAAAGAGAGAGAAAAGTAAGAGAAGAAAGAGATAAAGTTCTAGCCGAACTCATCCAACTCCCATATTGGGCTGACTCTAGCTTCAAATAGGTTCTTCTCTGACAACAGAATCTTGAGGGAGGGGACCTGGTCAGCGCGAAGCTACTCGTAGACCTCCCGATCAGCAGCTTTGACAATGGAGTTCCAATTAGGGGACCATTCTGGGTCATTCCAAACCTAGTTGACCCCCTCGATCGAGGTAAAGAAATACTTACTCTTCCATCCTTTGATGGAAGAGGGGAGCTCAAATTTTAGGCCCTTTAGGCGGGAAGAGATGGACCACCACCCCTCAGACGGGTGGCGTTTCAGGATTAAAAAGACCCTGAAAAGAGAAAAATGGGCAACAATCTTGTGAAAATGGCAAAGAATGATGAAAAAAAATATGGCCCTAATGGCATTTGGGACAAGCTGAGTAGGGACAAGGCAATAATTACTCAGCACTAAGAGGAAGAATGATGAAGAGGAAATCGGAGGCCCCCTGCAAGGGATTCCTCGTAGAGAGCTATCTAACATGGGCCATTGGAGGTGACCCATTCCCTTGGTCGAGGGACCGAGAGCTGATTGGAGTCTGGGATGCCATAGGTGTCCCGAATGGTCAAGAGTTTCTCGTTGGTCATCATCGAAGTGACGCCACCAGGACCTGTCGACTAAGAAGGTTCGGGGGCAGGTTCAGGAGGTGGAGGACTTTGGAGATGAATATTGGGTTCCTTGATAACTATGCCCATGGGGCGAGGTCTTCGTCGAACCTCAAAGTACATTTCTTCCTCCTCATCGGAGGAAGAAGGCGGTCTCGATCGAGAAGGCCCAGCCTCATGTTGATCAGTTAAGGGACAGAAACTTGGCCCGAAGCGAGACATCCGAAAGATGAAGGAAAAGTCGAAGACCATAGGACGAGAAGGAGAAGGAATAGGCGGACGAGGTCCGAGAGAAGACCCTGACCCTAGAGGAAGACCCAGCCAGAAGAAGGGAAAGGAGATGAACCTGGTTAACTAGGGAAGACTAGGATGACTGGGGAAGAAGAAGGATCTCTGGAGCAATGGCAGGCATGCGAAGTTTGAAAGAAGAGATGTTTTTGGCAATTTGTCTCACGCTTTGAAGTGACCAAACCCAAACCATACCGTTACGGAGCCACCACTGTCGGATCCATGACACGTGTCGGCAATCAGTGAATGTTGATGCTTTGTTTCGGCAGTGACGGTTCTGAATTCCATGCTAGCAATAAGTGCTCCTTTGACGGCTCCACGTGTCTCCATCGTATTGGCTTGAAGGACCGCTTCGCGAAGCGCCAGCAACCATGGTGATCATTATGCCAGATTTTTGGAATTCCATGTCAGCACCACATTTACTCCCTTCACCCCGAGTGCCACATGCCAACGGGACTCGAGAGTGGGGGGCAAATGATGTGGCGAGATCGCTGACATGGAACTCATGTCATACCCTGTCAGATGTCATGTTGGATGAAGCTACCACGATGGCCACCTCTACCCAGACTTCTTCTCCTGGCTAGCTCCGCTCGAGGTCGAGACATCACGGTCGAAGTCGAGCTCCTTCTCTGCCCAGTCTCCTTTGCTCGGCTAGCTCCCCTCGAGGTCGAGACACCGCAGTTGAAGTCGAGCTCCACCTCTATCCGATCTCCTTCTCTTAGCTGACTCCCTTTGAGGTCGAGACACCGTGGTCGAAGTCAAGCTTCGCCTCTGCCTGGTCTCCTTCGCCCGGTTGGCTCCCCTCGAGGTCGAGACGCCACGGTCGAAGTCGAGCTCTGCCTCTACTTGGACTCCTTCACCTGGCTGGTTTCCCTCGAGGTCGAGATGCCATGGTCGAAGTCGAGCTCCGCCTTCCTGAGTTCACCCACCTCGGATGAAGCGCCTTGCAGTCGATGGTCATCACTGCCTTCCTAAGATGGCGGCGAGCCACCCAAAAACCATGGAGGGGCGCCCATCAGGCTGCAATAACTGCCCTAACTACCACTTTCACCAGAAGGGGAGGTGTACCTCAATCGAGGCGCTGCGCTCTCAGCCAACCATCTACGCCACTCGAAAGAGGAAGTCAACCCCGAGGATTCGAATCCAGGGGGTGATGGCCTGCCAATCGAGGCCCTGCTAAGCTTCCTGAAAGAGCTGCTCCTTTCATGGATGGGAAAAGATGCCTCACGCATGGCATCGGACATCGCCGTGCGCACCTGCAAGTGAGGAGAGGATCCTGAGGTAAGTGATGCATAGCCATCCCAGCTAAAAGGAGTTCTCCGTGATTCAGGAGAAGGTAAGCAAAGCAAGCACTCGAGCGAAAGGGGCAGCCCACAGGAGACAAAGTACTCCAGGCTACCGGAGGCCCATCGAATGGGCCTTGACGGACACAACCATCTAGCTTGAGTTCTCCTCGGCTATCACTTCCCACTCTCTGCTCTCGATCCATTTACATTCTTTCAATCAACAAATCTTCCCTCCTAGCATGGAGCCCTCCTATGGGGCTCGACCGGGAGGATCTATTCCCCTGGATCGCCATTGACTTGAGCATCGAAGTGCCCCCATCGGGATCACCAGCCCGGGTCTTTTCTTTTTTGCAGGTTTCGAGTGACCGAGCAGGATCTCAAGCGACGAGGTGCGATCTGAGGCCATCTCTAGCTATAGGCCATGGTGTTTCAGGCGGCAACAGGTATCACTGGTAAAGGCCAAGAATCATCCAAATTTGTTTGAATAGTCTCTTCCTTTCTTTATTAGGATAAGTCTTCTAAATTAAGACAAGACATTTTAAGTCAAGGGCTTAGAAAAAGAATTAGAAAAGATAACAAGATTCTAAGAGATGATTTAAAAAGGTCTAAAGGTATCCTTCAGTAGGGTATAGGTCCTAGAGAGGGAGAAAGGTTGCAAAGAAAAGAAAGGCTACCTACCAGGAGAAGTTGGGAAGCAAATCAAGAAAGAGTGCTTCCTTGATCCAGTATCTATGTGGATCACCTTCAAAGGGCATGCACTTATGTGCCTGTAGAATTAATAGAAAATAGCGTTATAGGTATTCTTCTATGTCCTTTTTATTTTACCCTAATTAATTGATATATTCATGGGTTCCTGGGTCTAGGATTTCGATTGACTAGGGTTTCAACATTAAAAAATTTTGAAATCCATCTCTACTATGTAACCGTAACATAACACCATTAGGTATTGTCCTAAAGTTGTAGATCTCATAAAGATATACAATTTAAAAATATATACATATCATCTCAAGTAGGCATTGTATGATTAAATTATGGCCTCTTGAAGTTTGGCATGCAAATCAGCTTCCTGATATCGTGGATCTTACTTTTAAATCGAATCCAGCTCTTATAGTAGGTAAAGTGGTCTACATCAAATTAATGATCCACCTGGATCACATCTTCCTGAGATTTATTGACATCCTGCTTGTGAGGCCTCAAGAAGGTTTTGTATATATAATGGTGCTTAATTTTTTAATTTGGATTTTGTGTTGATATAAAACTTTCTTTATCAGACTATATGGCTCTTAATATTCTATCACCAAATTTCTTAAGTGCATCTATCTTATTTCTTGCAATAAGATCATTTAACCTAGGACAGACTTGGTAATTATTTTAAATACCACTTTCACACATTAATGCCTCTAAAATCTTGTCTACTCATCTATATCTGTAAATTCTTAAAACTTGTAAATGTTACTCCATTTATTTCAATGCCCTTTAATGTCATGGACAAAAATAATTGAGAAAACATGCATACTTACTATTTAGTATAGGGTTGACCTTAAAGAAGGTAAAATGATCAAGCAATTATTGAAATATTAAAAAAGTAAGGAGAAGACCATAATAACGAACTAAATTCTCCAACAAAACTATTTATATTTTTACTTATAAATAGCCTTTTCTCCTTATAGCCTGAATTGTTAGTTTGTCTAACTTAATAGTTTCCAGTTTTGTTTCATATTACCAAATAACACCTCATCCCTTAAAGAACAAGATGTTTAGTGATTTTGGTGGTGTTTTTCTTTTGATAACAAGGACAAGCCAAATAGAACAAATAAAATGGAATAAAGAGGGAATTCCACCTTGCAGTAGACTAACCTCAAACATAATATATTGACCACCTAGATTAGAGCTCCCCTTGTTTAGGGGATTTAGCTCCTACTAAATTATAATTAATGATGGAAAACACTTGCTTCCTACCTTACTGATGAACTATCTAACTTTGCTTGAAGATAGTTTCCAGCCTTGATCTTCCTTGCCAGATAATAAATATTGATTTCTAGAAATAGGAGAAAACTTTGTTATAGGAGTTGATGGCACTTGTGTTGAAGGTATTGCCAATTGAGACACGACTTGGATGAGTTGGACAATTTTTTGCTCTAGTTGTATAAGATGCCCCTTCAGCTTATTATCTATTAAGATAGAACTACTAGTTATACTTACCTTTGTCATTCGATAAACTTCAAGAATGAAATAGTCTTTCTTTTGATTGCTTGTATTGCTCGCATGTCTGAACCTTCCACAGATATAGAAAACTAAAGATCTAATACCAATTTGAATTGATTGAGGATAAGAAAAAAATTTCTTCAACCTGCTCTACTCGAATCTCTCAAAGATAAAAGTAGAACATGAAGGAAAAAATGTAAAAGTAGGGCTTAAATCCCTATCTTTCATTGATTAATTCTCCATGCTATAAACTGAGGTATATAGCTTCTATTTATGATAATGAGAACCATCTTTTTATAATTTAGAACAACTTTCTCTTTCTATCACCTAGAATAATGTCCATCCTTGAGCAAGCTAGATTGGACTCCTCTTTATAGATTAAATAGGACTAGATCTCTAAAAATATAATAAATATAAGAAATCATAAAAAAAACTTGAAGAGATAAATCTCAACTTCTATATCAACTTTTTTTTCCTATTACTTTAATTAATTTTTCATGGATTGAAAGATAACTTTTAATTAAAGTCTTTCTTGAAATAGAAAATCCTAGTTCAACCTGTCCATTTTGAGATCAAAATGATAAAATTTTGATCTAATTTAGCTCTTTTAGGATTTTGCTTAAAGTTGTAGATCTCAAAAAGATATCCAATTTCAAAGAAAATGATCATCTCAAGTGGGCATTGTATGATCAAGTTATGGTCTCTTTAAGTTTGGCACACAAATCAGTTTTTTGATTTGGTGCATCTTACTCCTAAATCCAATCTAGCTTTTATTCATAGTAGCTAAAGTGATATACATTGAGTTTATTGATTCACCTAGATACATCTTGATGACATTCATTAACATCCTACTTGTGAGGCCTCAAGAAGGTTTTGCATGCATAATGGTGCTTAATTTTTCAATTTGGGCTTTGTTTTGATATAAAACATTCTTCATTAGACTATATGACTCTTAATATTCTATCACCAATTTCCTTGATTGCATCTAGCTAGTTCTAGCAATAAGATCATTTAACCTAGGTCGACATACTTGGCAATTGTTTTAGATACCACTCTCACACATTAATGCCTCTAGAATCTTGCCTAATCATCTACATCTATAAATTCATAAACCCTATGGATGCTACTCCATTTATTTCAATGCCCTTTAATGCTATGGTCAAACATATTTGAACAAATATGAGTAGTTACTATCTAGTATAGGGATGACCTTGAAGAAGGCAAAGTCATCAATCAACTATTGAAATATTAATAAAGCAAGGAGATGACCATTATAATTACAATTCTCCAACAAAACTATTTAAACTTTTACTTATAAATAGCCTTTCTCCTTATAGCCTTATGATGTGAATTTTAAGTTTAATCGCAAGTGCACGATGTGCAGAGTAGCACATCTAGCGAGTACGCGTCGATTCCACGAGGAATTTATGTTTGAACTATGTTCAAACCCTTACTTAGATGAGCTTCAACAAAGATAAGCAAAAGTTAAATAAATAAAGAAGATAAGTAATTTAAAGATCTAGGACTTTTGAATCCACTAGACCAATGATTTGAAAACTTTTCTAATGATTCTCTTATAACATCCTTCCAACTTCTTTCTTTGTATTAACCAAGTATGGATTATGAAGAGAACTTAATCCAACTATAATCCATCAAGGTTTTATAAGGAAGAAGAGAAAAGAGTAAAAAAATATTGAACCTTCTATCTTTTGGCCTTCTTATATCGAATCAAGTATGAACTATGAAGGGATTGAAATCCAATAATAGCTCAACAAGTTTCTTGGCAAGAAGTTTAAACAGAAAGAAAGATCTTAAAAATTAAAACCCAAGAATAGATCATAGAAAAAGATTCTAATCATGGTCTAGCTTCATCGCCAATCCTAGAGGATTCGTTTAGCCAGACATGATTTAAATTTAAAACTTTAAAAATTATTAAAAAAACTAAATCAATCTAATTACTTGCTAAAATGTAAATTACAGAATTTAAATATGCAAAAATAAAAACTACACTAATTACAGGAATTTAAATGGCATAAAATAAATTGCAAGAATTAAAACTATCCTAGTGCAAAAATTAAAAATTACAAAAGTAATTAAAACTAGTAAAATAAACTTTATTTCTAATCATATCTAATTACAAAATATTTAACTCCTAAGCCATTAACAGGGATTGGAGTTAAAATAAAAATAAACTAGATCTTGACAGACAGAGGCTCTCTCTCCCTAGCTTACTCTCCTTCTCGTATGTTGGAAGGGTGGAAGAAAGTGAGAAAAAGAGATAGGGAGGGGGCAAGAAGAAAGAATAGGGGCTGGAAGTGGAATGCAGAATTCTATGGTAGATGTCTCTTATATAGACAGAGGGGAACGCATTGGATCCATGTGGGAACCATGTTGGTTTCTCATCGTGATTCGCCTCAACAGCTTTGGTTCTTAACCTTATCTCCACACCCATTTCAGTTCCACATCCTTATCTCTACACCTGTTCACACGATCCTGCATTATGTTTTCCATGTTTAAAATTGAACTCTGATATATCCTCAAACTTCTTTTGATCTATTTTTCCTTCAGACATCTAATCTATCGACAAGTTTGGAATGACATCAGGAGGATGATGAGAGGGTGGCAAGTGGGAATCTCAGATGGATGACTAGAAGGCGTGGCAATAGGTGACATGTGGATCCATAGGAAGATAATGGCTCGGTGAAAATATTTAAGGGCTGTTAGTGAAGAAGATGGCTATCATGGCAGCTTCGGCGATCTGGAAGACGGTGCTCAACTAGGCAGTGATGGAAGAGTGCAGACCTGGCGAAGACTTGAGATGAAGGAGATGGTGAATGGTGGTGGAAAATGGGGTGGATGACAGTGGAGATGAACATCAATGGCAGTTGGGAAACAGAGAACTGGTCGGTGTAGAGCTGGATGGTGCCACCACTTGGTGGCGATGGAGGGTTGAGGAAGAAGACCTGTGGTGACGGCAATAACAGGGATGAATAACGAAGATGGGAAGTAGTCATGGACCATCCTGGATTCTATGAACCATTTAGCCAGTCCATGGTGGACCGGTTGCTTTAATTTATGTGCAAGTTTTTTGTTAATTTCTTTAAAATTCACTTTACAACTCAATTGAAGTCCGATTTAAGCACCGTTTGCACCATTGGATCCTAAAAATCAACCTCTTCATGTTGGCAGGGTTTTTTATACAAAATACTACATAAAATTATCAATTTTAATTAAATAAATATAATTTGGTATAAAAATTAATGCTTTTATGTCTAACTTTTATGCACTTATCACTTTCTCCAACTTGAATCTTACTCATCCTCGAGTAAAAATAAAAGAAATAGTTCATGAATTACTTATTAGAAATTAATTAAGGAGGCTACCAAAAACTCTTAATACCTTACACAAGTTTACTTAAACTCAAATGGTTGTTCTCATACCCTTTATATAAGTAGAAGATTTCCTATTAGATAGTAGATGAAATGAGTCATTGGGATATTAATAGCTTCAAGTAAATTGGTTAAGTACAAACTCTTCATTTTTTCAAGATAATTCTTGACCAACTCCTATTGTTATTTCTAAATCTTCTAGTCCCTTGGAGTGGTGAGATATTATTTTAGTGCAAGTACGTTCCTCTTATTATTAAACTTTTCTTTCACTTTTTTCTCATCATTTTTTTTAATACAGACTGTGCAATGCCTTAATCTCTTAAGCTTTCTATCTGATCTTTGTAACAAGTTTTCGACCAATATTTTTCAGACTAGTTGGCCTTAGGGCACTAGGTGTAGAACACCCCTCAGCTTACTGGCTTGAGTCAGAAAGGCTACAAATCAAAACTAGCTATATAGCAAAATTTTTTCATATCTTCACTTTTTGATGCGAGACTCAACCATTTACTTAGATGAAAAGGCCGGTTACTCGGTGGAACAATGTTTAGAACTTGCTTTGATTATCTCTTTTTTTTTTTTTTAACTAATAAGGAAAACTTTGTATTTATCAACTCCCACACACACCCAAGAAGTAGATTCTTCTTTGATGTAAATAGGAGGGTTAGAATTATCCAAGAATTGACTTCATTTTTACTTACCATTTTTACTTGAGTCTATCAATATTTTGCCCCTCAATATTTCAAAAATTATCTAGACTATTCAATCAATTACTTATCAAAAGTGTGTGATTTATCTTAAATCCAAGATTGACAAGTATAAGAATATTAAGGTGAAGGTAGCTCTAAATATTTACTTATTCTGCTTATTATTCTCCTATGAATAAAAATAATTTCTAAATATAAGCATGATATGGTATAAAAGGAAACGAAGACATTTGAGAAGAAATTTTATTATGCTCTCCCCATAACTTAGCCAATGGAGCTCACTTGAGTCAGGATCTGAAAACCCTAACAATATTAAAAAAATAATTAGCAAGAAAGGAGTTGGGTTGCCTCCCAAGAGTACTAAGTTTAAAGTCTTCAGCTAGACTAAGTGGATCTTTTAAATTATATTGGTTGATACATCCATTAAATTATTAGACATACCTAGCCATGGTGGATGGTTGGATGAAGTCCAATCAGTAATGTCCCACATGATATCTCTGTTATGTGTATTTATAAGATGTATCTCCTGATAGTAGGTACCTGGAGATGGCTTGGTTGATGGTTTATCCATTTTCATAAATATTTCAGTAGGAGGCTCCCATCTCTGGCTATTTTTATTATCTCCAAGTATTTTATTAATGTTTATATATTGATGAGTTGGCCAAATACTAGCTCAAGATCAACTTGTTCATCGCTACTATCTATGGGTTCATAAATTTCATCTTGGATTACACTTATATTAGCATGCTTAGTAGATTCCTGTTCCAAATTGAATATATTTAACTCAATAGTCATGTTCCCAAAAGATAGTTTCATAAGTCCATTCCGATAATTAATTTTAGCATTAGTAGTAGCTAGGAATGGTATTCCTAAAATAACTGGGATATGATCCTTAGGATTTACTACTGGTTTGGTGTCCAAAATGATAAAGTCTATAGGGAAGATAAAATTGTGAACCTTAATTAGGACATCCTCTACCATTCCTTTAGGGATCCTAAAAGATCAGTCTGCTAATTGTAATGTGATCCCTGTTGGTTAAAATTTTTTCAATCCCAATTGCTCAAAAATTAAGTAGGGCAGAATATTTACACTAGCCCCTAAATCAAGTAAGGCCTTCTCAAAATGGGTTTCTCCTATAACACATGAAACTGTTAGAGACCCTGGATCCTTATATTTTATGGGCATGTGACTTAACATGTGTGAGCTCACACTTGTTGCTAAGAAAGCTCTCTTTGATATATTGGTAGTCCTTTTCTTAGTATAAAGAGCTTTTAAGAATTTAGTATAAGTCGGAACTTGTTGGATTATATCTAGTAAAGGAATATTTACTTGAACTTGCTTAAACACTTCTAACATTTTATCTAAATATTTAAATTGTTTATTAGACCTTAATCAATTTGGAAAAGGAGCTCTAGAGATTTCAGGCACATGGTTTGGTAGACTATTAATTTTAGAATCTTGAGTTTGTAAAGTAGATTGTTCATTGGATAACTTAGCTGACTCAACAGTTAAGTCCTTTGTAGTGTTAGATGTATTTACCTTATTATCCATTTGCTTTTTTGATCTCAAAGAGTGAATAGCATTTACTTGATTGACTTGGTTTCCTTGGGATGGTCAACCATTTTGATTTTGTGGGTTGGGCTCAAGTTGGCTAGGTAGCCTACCTTGTTCTCTTTCATCAATGGTAGATGCTAGCTGATCTACTTGCATTTCTAAGTGGGCTATGGCTTGGGAGTTTGAATTTAGGAGTTGGCCCGTGGTTTGCATAAAATTATTTAATATAGCATTGGTGTCAGCATTGGATTTGGCTAGGGTTCTAGGCTTTTCTCTAAAGAACTAAATTTCTTATCATTGTTATTTTTGAAGCCTGGTGGTGATGGGTTGTTCATCATAAAGTTAGGCCTTAGGTTTTGTCGATTGAAGCTAGGACCACCTATATTTGGCTTCTGTGATCATGAAAAATTTGGATGATTCCTCCATCTTGGGTTATATGTGGGTGTGTAGGGATTGTTCATTGGTCTTTGATATATGGCATTCACTTGTGCACATCCATTCTCCATTGGGTTCATCTGAAGGAGACACTCCTCAAGGATATGGTCCGGTGTATTGAACCCGATGCACATGGGTGCAGATGCTTGATTCATACTAGATGGTCTCTAAAGTTCTAAGACCTCTAACCTACATGATAAGGTAGCAATTTTGGCCTCTGTAGCTAGGAAAGTCTAAATGTGGTGTATTCCACCTCTTGGAGGTGTGGATCTTTCCGGTTCCCTAGTTGTTTACTATTGTAAATTCTTTTCAACTAGGTCTTCTAAAAATTCCATGCTTCATTGGATTCTTTATACATAAATTGACCTTGGCACATGGACTCTAGTATGGTTCTTGAATTAAAATCTAAACCATCATAAATTATTTGGCATAGTTATTGGGAATTGTGTCCCAAAGCCAATCGCTTGGGTTGTAGGCGGTTGTGCTAAGTATTGTACTCTTTTTATGAATTAATAAAATATTATTTTTGGCAGCTCATCACATACTAAATTTCCCTGAAATGAACTCTTTCCATGTGATGAAGTCCTTAGGACTACACTGACTTCGATACAGAGAGGATGTATCGAGTGGTCCTTAAACCCTGTTCACAACCAAAGGATATATTGTACTGGATGGCAATATATCAAGTATAGGTTGTTTAGTTCACATCGTTTGGTTGTCCTCTTGACCAAATGAGTGTGGTGACACTGATGTGATCTACAAGTGGGATATGTGATATCTCATTGAACGTGACTCCATGCAGCCCCTTTCTGCCAAAGGGATACTCATGATTGGATATGGGTATATGTGTCCCTCTGACCTGAGGTCATCATGGTAGCTTGCAAACAACTCCCTGTGCTTTGGTGCCGGACTACCCAGATTTTTAATCCGGTGATGGAAGGTTTCTGGGTACAGGCAAGTACTTGTGGAGCAGTGATGGACCAAGATGGAATTGACCTGTCCAAACAGTTTGGATTGAATGTCTCACCGTATCTCAATTTAGCAAATCCTCGGCCGGGGTAGCCCTAGTGAAGAGTCACTGGGCTTGCGAGGTTGAGACACGTAGTCGATTGACTCAGTCTAGGTTGGCAGCCCAATCTCAGTCGTCCTGAGCATTAGAGGTCAAAGGGATGAATTATACGGTAACCATATGCCAGAGGTTCGATAGTTTGCTCCCGCATCTTCGATCTATCCGGTCGCCGGGACCCATTGCTAGATGGTTTCCTGTGCTGGTTCTAGAATTGTTCTAGTGCTACCGTTTAGGTTCGAACCTATGAGGTCACACGCCATAGAGGATAACTCTCTGATCCGGATACCGATTACGATTGGAAGTCGTCTCGGTTTTATGGTCACAGTATTTTTTGAGCACTCGTTTTCCCATCTTCCCCTTGTCTGTGTCAACCGGAAATTGTTCCGGGTTGACCAGCACTATGCCAGGATTGTTCTGAATCATTTTTGAACTGATTCGGAGTTCGTTTCGGCCTCCAATTGGTTGTAAACCAATTGAACCCAATTTAATTGGGCTTAAACCAGTTCAATTGGATTGAACCAAGAGTTTTAAATTGGTTGGACCGGTTTTGAACTGGTGTTGTTTTTTTTTTCTCCACTTGGACAAACCAAGCATCCGAAGAAGCCTTAACATCCCAAACGAACGTCGCTGGCTGTGGGCGCCTCTTCCTCTCCTCCACCCGTGAACTTTATTCCTTATTTATTGCTAGTAATGTGGAGTTGGCAACTGCTGCCTCTTGGCCTCCCCGTCTCTCCACCTCCCTTTATCCCTGCTGTCCTATATAAACTCCAGCAGTCCCCTGTTTCAGCCCAAGAAAAATACCGTGTGAAGAAGAAAATAGCAAGGGTGTGTTCTTCCCTTTGAGAGGCTAAGATCTTGGTTCTTTTCCACCCATTGGGTACGAGTTAGGCTGGGATTTGGAGTGTGTGAGGGAGAGAAACAAACCCTTGTTTCTTGTGCTCAAATTCCCATTTCAGCAAAGCCCTGCTGCTGAAACTTCCTGTGACCGTGTTACTCACTTCCAGTGGCTAGCATCGCGTGTGGAGAGAGATCGGAGGGCCCCCGGTGTGTCTCCCCTCTAGAGGGAGAACTCTTCTACTCCTGGGAGCAAGCCTCGCGAGCCAGGATCACCGCTGCAGCTCCAAACGCCGAGAAGATCACTGCTGGTTTTCTGCAACCAGAATTTTGGGTAGCAAGATTTTGGTCGAATTGTACACCGTGTACACTGACCTTTTCTTGCAGATTTCGATTGAAGATCGAAGAGCACTTGTCCACCTTACTGCTGCTCAAATTTGGGAGCAAACAGAGGTCCGGAAGCCATCGTTCCAGTGGAGTTTTTCAAGTTCAAAATAGAGTTTTCAATCATCCCAAGGAAGAAGAAGACTGGAACAAGTTTATCCCACTTATTCTAGCCTATTCCAGTTTTATTCCAGAGTTATTCCAGGTAGAATAAAGGTATGGAAAATTAATTTTTTAATCATGCATGAATAGATTTATTTGTTTTATGTTTTGCAAATATTTTATATTATCAAACATGCCTTCATGCAACATGAATAGGTTAGGTTCTGGGCGGAGCAGTTTTCCGCTGCACGGATTTTTTAAAAATATTTTTAAAATCCATTCTGCTCCCGCAGCTGTTTGCATGCCTAGTGTAGGACCATGTTAAACCACCTGCACCATTTTTCTTTCAGTGGTATCAGAGCCATGTTGCGTGTGTAACCTATTCCTGTTTGCATGTTTTATAGATTAAAATTAGTTTAATCTAAAAATGTATCCTGATTTCTTTTTGGAACCTAGTTGAGACCTTCACCATGACCGTGTGTCTTTGACACGATGCGGATCGTCTGTGTTGGCCTTTTCAGAAGGATCCTTAAAGAATATTAAAAATTAAAAATTGTTTTAATTTGGTGATACATGTTTTAGGCATGTTTTATATTGGATATAAAATATTTGTAAAATATCTTGATGCATGATTTGGTATGTAAAAATTATTTTACATAGAGACTTAATTAAAAATTATTATAATTAAGTGTTTGGCTTATTAATTTTTTTTTTTTAGGTTTATGAAATCTAATAAAATTTGAATAAGCCATTTTGGGTTAAATTGGGTTAGCTGACTAGTTGGGTTCATCACTGGGTTAGACCTAAGTTTAGTTGAACCGGATTACAAGAAGATTAAACAAAAGTTGTTTAAGGCCCTTCTTTAGAATGATCTAATAGTTAGATTAGTTGATCCGTTCATCTAAAATGGATCCAATTAGTGGCTCAGTGGATGCCCGAGTCTTTAGGCTAGTCTGATCGAGTCTGGTAAACCGACTGGTGTCGAGGTAGGTTTGGAGTGTGATCATGGTTGTATGAGGCTACCTCTTTCCTGGCCAACTTGGTTGGTGTCTAGGAAAGATGGTTAATGGTGGATACTCACCCATGATCTCACCTACCTAGCTAGTCGAGTCGACCAGAACTGATTGGAAAAGCTCAATGACTCGAGTTAACCCATGTCACCCAGGTTGATCGGTCTGACTGATCTATAGGTGCCCATGGATCATTTGTTGATTTATTTCAACCCTCCTGGAATCAAATTGATTCAGTGGGAGGTTGATCTATGTCCTTGTCTTTTTTCTGTCATAATTAAAAATCCTCTAAAATTATTAGGTCCTTAAAAAGACTAAGTCAAGGAGTTGACAGTGTCTTAGCCTCCCATTAAGTTGGATAGAAATGTGTCCACTAGCTTGGTGTGCATCGGCAGTTCCATAGAACGGGTGTACATCCGGCGATTGGAATTTCTATTTGATCGATGATGGTTCAGTGCAACCTCCTTAATGGGACCAGGTGGGCCGGCCATAGTCGGGCTTGGTCTTTAGTTAGCTGGAAGCATTGGATTTGTCATTTTAATGGTTGGACCTAACCAGAGACCCGCAATAGGAGGCCCCTAGGCCGATTGGGGTATTCTCTGGGGCAAAATAAAATACTGAAAATTATTTAGGGAAACAATTGGTTTATGAACCTACCTTTAGGCTCGTATGGGTGAGCTGGCCATAGTCGGGCTCATGCGAGGTCTATTGGATTTCAGTACCCACTTGAAAAACTGTTTTCATGGATTGGAGTTAGAGGCTACCAATCTATAAAAAAAAAAATTAATGGGAGAAACCTTTAGACTAAAGTCCAAGTCTTTTGGATAAATTATTAATTCATACACTAATTTGGTCTTATTTTTTTTTCAGATGTCTTCTAAATTATCGCTCCAGTCACTTCTCGATAACGAGAAGTTAAAGGGTCACAACTTCGATAGTTGGTATCGAAGATTAAGAATCGTTCTGGAGCATGAACGGATCCTCTATATGATAACGGATCCGGCACCTGAAATCCCTCCCGCTAATGTACGGAGTGCGGTCAGAGATGCTTATCTGAAGTGGGCCTCTGATCGGACTACTATCTGATGCATTATGTTAGTGGCGATGAACGACGAGTCCAGTCGCAAATTCGAGGAGGCCCAACCTGATGAAATCCTTCAAAAGTTGAAGGAATCCTTCGGCACCCCGGATGATGTAGAACGGTACAAAGTGTCTTGTGTCATCTACAATTCCAAGATGCCGAATGGTGGTTCAGTCACTGATCATGTACTGTACATGATCAAGCTGATTGAAAAACTGGGCAAACTCGGATGCCCCTTGCACGATCAGCTCGGCAAGGATGCGATTCTGAATTCTCTTCCCTCCTCCTATCTTGATTTTCTCGATCATTATAGAATGAACAAGCCTGCAGTTAACTACCATGGTCTTTTGGGGTTGCTGCAGACTTTCGAGAAAGACCACCAACTGAATAAGGGGGTGGTGAATTTAGTGGGAGGTAGTAGAGGTCGTCGTCCCTTTAAGAAAGGGAAGAGGAAATCAAATAAGAAGGGAAAGAAGGTATAGAATACTCCTGGCCCTAGTCAGACCAGGAAGTATAAGGCTGATCATTCTTCTGCAGAATGTTTCTACTGCAAGAAGAAGGGACATTGGAAGAGGAACTGTCCTCTTTATATTGCGTCCCTTGATCCGAACAGGCCGAGGAAGTAGAAGTCTGCTGAACAAGGTATTTATATGATAAAACCTTGTAATTACTCAATTGTTGATACTGCTAACTGGGTATTGGATACTGGTAGTCCAATTCATGTTTGTAATTCATTATAGGGACTTCAAGTTAGCAGAAGATTTGAAGATGGAGAACAGTTTCTAAGCATCGGGAATGGAAATCGTGTTCCAGTACTGGCAGTCGGAGTCTTGCATCTTGTCTTTGAGTCTTGTACTGTCGAACTAGTCGACTGTCACTATTGTCCTAGTTTCATTATGAGCATAATCTCTGTAGGCCTTTTGGCCAATTATGGTTTTGAACTATTAATAAAAGGAGATTTTTGCAATGTTATTTTGAATAACTCTGTTATAATGAAAGCTAGATTAAATAATGGCATATACATACTATCAAGGCTTGTTAGTGTAATGTACACTTCTAGCAAACACCCAAGATTAGATAATGTCAATGATTTGTATCTTTGACACTGTAGGCTAGGTCATATTAACCAAAATAGGATAAACAAGATGCGAGGAGATGGACTCCTCGAGGTCAGTGATTCTGAATCATTGCCCACTTGTGAATCCTGTTTACTAGGTAAAATGACCAAGTCACCTTTTACTGGAAAAGGTGAACGAGCTACAGAACTTCTAAGTCTCATACATACTGATGTATGTGGACCAATGACAGTTAGTGCCAGAGGAGGATACAAATATTTCATTACTTTTACCGATGACTTTTCAAGGTTCGGTTATGTCTTCTTAATGAGACATAAGTCTGAGTCATTTGAAATGTTCAAACGATACTGTAATGAAGTAGAAAAGCAAACTGGAACAAGTATTAAAACCCTTCGATCTGATCGAGGTGGTAAATACTTATCTGGTGCATTTTTGACATATCTTGAGGAGAATGGAATTCTCTCTCAGTGGACTCCTCCAGGAATACCACAGTTGAATGGTGTGTCCGAAAGGAGGAATCGAACCTTGTTGGACATGGTTCGATCCATGATGGGTTTTGCAACTCTGCCGCTATCCTTTTGGGGATATGCGCTTCAAACAGCCTGTTACTTATTAAATAATGTTCCAAGTAAGTCTGTTGTCTCCACTCTGTATGAGATGTGGAATGGGCGTAAACCCTCAATCTCACACCTTCGGGTCTGGGGTTGTCTGGCTTACGTAAAGTATTTAGACTCAAACAAACTTGGTCCAAGGTCTGATCGGTGTTTATTCATTGGTTATCCTAAGGAAACCAAAGGGTATTTCTTCTACTTGGAGAATGACAAAAGGTGTTCGTTGCTCTTAGAGCTATCTTTTTGGAAAAGGAGTTCCTTGGAGAAGGAACTATAGCCTCTAAGATTGAACTTGATGAAGTTCAACCAATAGAAGAACCTGCTCACTCTAAGGACATCGTAGAACCGGCTGTGATTGAATCACACCCAGAACCCATTAGGAGATCCGATAGAATACCACGTCAGCCGGACAAATACTATGGTTTCTTGGTCCGGGACGGCGATCCCATTGAGCTCGATGAGAACAATGAGGATCCGATCACCTATATGGATGCACTTCAGAGATCTGACTCCGAGGCATGGCTTAGAGCCATGCGATTCGAAATGGAGTCCATGAAAATCAACAATGTTTGGACATTGGTTGATCCGCCTGAAGGAATAAAACCCATCGGGTGTAAATGGATCTTCAAGAGGAAAAGGGGCGCAGATGGGAAGGTAGAGACCTATAAAGCCCGTCTGGTTGCTAAGGGGTATCGTCAGTGATATGGTATCGATTATGACGAGTCTTTCTCCCCTGTGGCAATGCTCAAGTCCATTCGGATCATGCTTGCTTTGGCAGCATATTTTGATTATGATATCTGGCAGATGGATGTCCGAACTGCTTTCCTAAATGGGGAACTGGAAGAGGAGGTGTATATGATACAGCCTAAAGGGTTCACATCTACAGATGAATCAAAAGTATGCAAGTTGTAGAGGTCAATCTATGGACTCAAGCAAGCGTCTCGAAGTTGGAACTTACAGTTTGATAGGTATATCAAATCGTATGGCTTCGTTAAGAATGGAGAAGAACCGTGCATCTATAAATGGGTTAATGGTTCTGTGACTGTATTCCTAGTACTGTATGTTGACGACATTCTCTTAATCGAGAATGATGTCACAGCATTACAAGGAATAAAGGTCTGGTTATCATCTCAGTTCTCCATGAAGGACTTGGGTGAAGCTTCTTACATACTAGGTATGAAGATCTATAGAGATAGATCTAAGAAGCTTTTGGGACTGTCCCAGTCTACGTACATTGACACCGTGCTGAAACGGTTCAGCATGGAAAATTTCAAGAAAGGCCATCTTCCGATAGGTTCTGGAATTACTCTTTCTAAGAAGGATTGTGCGACAACTCCTGAGAAAAGAGAGCGCATGAGTAGAGTACCTTATGCTTCTGCAGTAGGCTCTATCATGTATACTATGACTTGTACTAGACCAGACGTGGCATACTCACTAGGAGTAGTGAGCAGATACCAGTCTGACCCAGGTGAGGCACATTGGAAGGTGGTTAAGTCCATCCTTAAGTATTTGAGAAATACTAAAGATCAATGGCTGATTTATGGAGAACCTGACTTGAAACTTGTGGGGTACTCTGACTCCAGTTTCCAGTCAGATAGAGATGATAGCAAGAGTGTGTCAGGGTTTGTATTTACCCTGAATAGAGGAGCGATCTGCTGGTAAAGTTCCAAGCAGGCAACTGTTGCAGACTCGGTATGCGAAGTAGAATACATTGCAGCATCAGATGCTACAAAGGAAGCTGTGTGGTTGTGGAAGTTCCTTGGAGAACTAGGGGTGGCACCTTCCCTAGATGGTCCTGTTTCGGTGTACTGTGACAGCACTGGAGCCATTGCTCAAGCTAAGGAGCCTAAAGCTCATCACCGCACCGAGCACATTCTGCGGCGCTACCACCTCGTACGAGAGATCATGGAACGAGGTGACATCAATCTTCTGAAGATCGATGGAAAGGAAAATCTGGCCGACCCCTTCACTAAAGCCCTCGGAATAAAAGAGTTCGACTATTGTAAATGGGAAATGGGTATTAGATACTCTTCTGATTAGCTTTAGTACAAGTGGGAGTTGTTGGGAATTGTGTCCCAAAGCCAATCGCCTGGGTTGTAGGCGGTTGTGCTAAGTATTGTACTCTTTTTATGAATTAATAAAATATTATTTTTGGCAGCTCATCACATACTAAATTTCCCTGAAATGAACTCTTTCCATGTGATGAAGTCCTTAGGACTACACTGACTTCGATATAGAGAGGATGTATCGAGTGGTCCTTAAACCCTGTTCACAACCAAAGGATATATTGTACTGGACGGCAATATATCAAGTATAGGTTCTTGTAGTTCACATCGTTTGGTTGTCCTCTTGACCAAATGAGTGTGGTGACACTGATGTGATCTACAAGTGGGATATGTGATATCTCATTGAACGTGACTCCGTGCAGCCCCTTTCTGCAAAAGGGATACTCATGATTGGATATGGGTATATGTGTCCCTCTGACCTGAGGTCATCATGGTAGCTTGCAAGCAACTCCCTGTGCTTTGGTGCCGGACTACCCGAATTTTTAATCCGGTGATGGAAGGTTTCTGGGTACAGGCAAGTACTTGTGGAGCAGTGATGGACCAAGATGGAATTGACCTGTCCAAACAGTTTGGATTGAATGTCTCGCCGTATCTCAATTTAGCAAATCCTCGGCCGGGGTAGCCCTAGTGAAGAGTCACTGGGCTTGCGAGGTTGAGACACGTAGTCGACTGACTCAATCTGGGTTGGCAGCCCAATCTCAATCGTCCTGAGCATTAGAGGTCAAAGGGATGAATTATACGGAACCATAGGCCAGAGGTTCGATAGTTTGCTCCCGCATCTTCGACCTATCCGGTCGTCGGGACCCATTGCTAGATGGTTTCCTGTGCTGGTACTAGAATTGTTCTAGTGCTACCATTTAGGTTCGTACCTATGAGGTCACACGCCATAGAGGATAACTCTTTGATCCGGATACCGATTACGATTGGGAATCATCTCGATTTTATGGTCACAGTATTTTTTTAGCACTCTTTTTCCCATCTTGCCCTTGTCTGTGTCAACCAGAAATTATTCTGGGTTGACCAGCACTGCGCCAGGATTTTTCTGAATCAGTTTTGAACTGATTCGGAGTTCGTTTCGGCCTCTAATTGGTTGTGAACCAATTGAACCCAATTTAATTAGGCTTAAACCGGTTCAATTGGATTGAACCAAGAGTTTTAAATTGGTTGGACCGGTGTTGTTTTTTTTTTCTCCACTTGGACCGTTTTACACGGTAAAACGTTGGGAGAAAAACCAAGCATCCGAAGAAGCCTTAATGTCCCAAACGAACGTCGCTGGCTGTGGGCGCCTCTTCCTCTCCTCCACCCATGAACTTTATTCCTTGTTTATTGCTGGTAATGTGGAGTTGGCAACTGCTGCCTCTTGGCCTCCCCATCTCTCAACCTCCCTTTACCTTGCTGTCCTATTTAAACTCCAGCAGTCCCCTGTTTCAGCCCAAGAAAAATACCGTGTGAAGAAGAAAATTGCAAGGGTGTGTTCTTCCCTTTGAGAGGCTGAGAGCTTGGTTTTTTTCCACCCATTGGGTACTAGTTAGGCTGGGATTTGGAGTGTGTGAGGGAGAGAAACAAACCCTTGTTTCTTGTGCTCAAATTCCCATTTCAGCAAAGCCCTGTTGCTGAAACTTCCCGTGAACATGTTACTCACTTCCAGCGGCTAGCACCGCGTGTGGAGAGAGATCGGGGGGCCCCCGACATGTCTCCCCTCTAGAGGGAGTACTCTTCTACTCCTGGGAGCAAGCCTCGTGAGCCAGGATCACCGCTGCAGCTCCAAACGCCAAGAAGATCACTGCTGGTTTTCTGCAACCAGAATTTTGGGCAGCAAGTTTTTGGCCGAATTGTACACCGTGTACACTGACCTTTTCTTGTAGATTTCGATTGAAGATCGAAGAGCACTTGTCCACCTTGCTGCTGCTCAAATTTGGGAGAAAATGGAGGTCCGGAAGCCATCGTTCCGGTGACGTTTTTCAAGTTCAAAACAGAGTTTTCAATCAGCCCAAGGAAGAAGAAGACCGGAATAAGTTTATCCCACTTATTCCAGCCTATTCCAGGTTTATTCTAGAGTTATTCCAGGAAGAATAAAGGTATGGAAAATTAATTTTTTAATCATGCATGAATAGATTTATTTGTTTTATGTTTTGCAAATATTTTATATTATCAAACATGCCTTCATGCAACATGAATAGGTTAGGTTCTGGGCGGAGCAGTTTTCCGCTGCGCGGATTTTTTAAAAATATTTTTAAAATCCATTCTGCTCCCGCAGCTATTTGCATGCCTAGTGTAGGACCATGTTAAACCACCTGCACTGTTTTTCTTTCAATAGTCTCCAAGTTTCTATACCATGGTGTCCACATTGGGTCAAAAGGTCCTTGAAGCGGTCAAAGTATTTACAAAATGACTCACCAGCTAATTAATAAAATTGGTTTATTTCATTTCTAATTTTAGCTATTTTATGATGAAGAAAATATTTTTTTAAGAATACTCTTACAAAGCTCTTCCATGTCATGATAGATTGATTTGAAAGACTATAAAGCAACTTTTTAGCATTATCCTTAAGGGCAAAATTAATCAATCTCAGCTTGATTTCATCCTCTAACAATTGTTGTAGCCTCATGGTTGCACAAACCTCTTCAAATTTCCTAATAATATATATGCATCTTCTATTCCCATGAACTTTGGAAGCATATTAATCATCTGAAGCTTGATTTCAAAATTATTTGCAGTGGGTTGGGGCAACCTTATGCAAGAAGGTTGAATGGAACCAACTGGATAACATAAATCCTTAAGGGTTTGGTTTGATTTGTCATATCCATTATAGAGGTTGTAGGATCTAAAATAGAAATTAAATCAGTTCTATCTAGTCGACCTGATATCCTTCTCCACATAGGAGATGGAGAATTTACTATATTTACTGTCTTCTATTTTTTGGATTTTGTATATATATTTTATATTTATTTTAATTATTTTTTATTTTTTAGAAGCTTTTCTTAAAAAAATGTAAATTAATTCAACCTTTTCATATCCTAAGACAACCATGCAACATAACTTCCAGTTATGTCGGGGCAACCTTATGTCAGGACAATCAAGATTAAAAGATAAAATACCTAAAGTAAGATTTTTTTTATTTTTTTCAAACAAGTTTCACGCAAAATTAATTCTATCTAGGGTTAACCTAGAACTAGATAGTTCCTAACTATTCCAAGTCAACCTTCGAGCACTCCAAGTTCAAACCAATTCACCAAATTGGCCAGGTAAGTGTAAGATTAGCGAGGGTTCTCCCGTTGCTTTCCTTAGATACCAATTAAATTGGCCAGGTCAAGGAATGGAACCAATTAAGTAACCGCGTTTCTTCAGGACTAAAATCCCGGAACTACTTTCCTAGACACCAATTCAATGATCAAAACTAGCTTGATATAACTCTTAGGTGTCCTTATCCTAATGATCTCGGATGTCCCTAGGGTTAGCGTCTAATTAATTTTATTTAGATGCTTGGGTTAATGCAAATGAAAGAGTCTTGTTTGTGGGCTAAGAAAGGGCGATGAACTCCCTACCTTATCTTGTTTAGGTTTGTGCCCTTAAAGTAATTTAAAAATGCTTATGCACAAACAAAAAAGAACAAACAAGTTTAAATTAAATACTAAACTAAACTAAGATCAAGATAATATGCTGAAAAAAAATACTAATAATTTTGTGTACCTTGCTTCCAACACTCACCAACTTAAAAAAAAGATGTTAGACAAATTACATTAAAGTTAAAGCAAGAATTTTAAAACACAATTTAAAACATACCAACTTTCCCGGCAATGACACCAAAATCTTAATGTGAATTTTAAGTTTAACCGTAAGCGCAATATGTGCAGAGTAGCACATCTAGCGAGTACGGATCGATTTCATAAGAAATTTGTATTTGAACTATATTCAAAGCCTTGCTTAGATGAGCTTCAACAAAGATAAGCAAAAGTTAAATAAATAGAGAATATAAGTAATTTAAAGATCTAGGGCTTTTGAATCAACTAGACCAATGATTTAAAAACCTTTTTAATGATTTCTCTTATAACATCTTTCCAACTTTTTTCTTTGAATTGACCAAGTATGGATTATGACGAGAACCTAATCCAACTATAATCCATCAAAGTTTAACAAGGAAGAAGAGAAAAGAGTAAAAAAATTATTGAACCTTCTATCTTTTGCCCTTCTTGCACTGAATCAAGTATGAACTATGAAGGGACTGAAACCCAACAATAGCTCATCAAGTCTCTTGGCAAAAAGTTTAAATAGAAAGAAAGATCTTAAAAATTAAAACCCAAGAATAGATCATAGAAAAGGCCTCTAATCATGGTTTAGCTTCATCACCAACCCTAAAGGATTAGCTTAGCTAGACATGATTTAAATTAAAAATTTTAAAAATCATTAAAAAAATAAAATCAATCTAACTACTTGTTAAAATGTAAATTATGGAATTTAAATATACAAAAATAAAAACTACACCAATTGCAGGAATTTAAATGACATAAAATAAATTGCAAGAATTAAAACTATCCTAGTATAGAAATTAAAAATTATAAAAGTAATTAAAACTAGTAAAATAAACTTTTATTTCTGATCAAATCTAATTACAAAATATTTAACTCCTTAGCCATTAACAGGGCTTGGAGTTAAAATAAAAATAAAAATTAAAAAATACTAGATATTGACTGATAGAGTCTCTCTCTCCCTGGCTTACTCTCCTTCTCGTATGTTGGAAGGGTGAAAGAAAGTGGGAAGAAGAGATAGGGAGGGGGCAAGAAGAAAGAATATGGGCTGGAAGTGGGATGCAGAATTCTACTGTAGATATCTCTTATATAGACAGAGGGAAATGCATCGGGGTCCGTGTGGGAACCATGTTGGTTTCTCATCGTGATCCACCTTAACAGCTTTGGTTTTTATCCTTATCTCCATACCTGTTTCAGTTCCACATCCTTATCTCCGCACCCGTTCACACGATCCCTTCCCATCTTAAAAATTAAACTCTGGTATATCCTTGAACTTCCTCCGATCTATTTTCCCTTCATACATCCAATCTCCCGACAAGTTTGGATCGACATCAGAAAGATGATGAGAGGGTGGCACAGTGGGAAACACGGATGGAGGACTGGAAGGTGTGGCAATAGGCAGCGTGCGGACCTATAGGAAGATGATGGCTCAGTGAAAATAATTGAGGGCTGCTAAGTAAGAAGATGGCTATCATCGCAGCTCCGACGATGTGGAAGATGGTGCTTGGCCAGGTGATGATGGAAGAGTGCAAACCTAGCAAAGACCTGAGATGGAGGAGATGGTGAACGGTGATGGAAAATGGGGTGGACGACGATGGAGATGGACATCAATGGCAGCTGGGAAATAGAGAACTTGTTGGTGTAGAGCTAGATAGTGCCACCACTCGGCGGTGGCGAAGGGCTGAGGAAGAAGACCTATAATGATGACAGCAATAGGGATGAATAGTGAAGATGGGAAGAAGATGACCATGGCTTTTTCTTGGATTTTTCCAGCATGGGAAGGTTCTCCGGCATGTTCCTTGCCATGAGGAGGCTCCCAGAAGTGTGGGAAGGAGTTCCGGCAACTTCCCCGGTGAGATCAGTGCTCAGTTTGGTCTGTGATCCATGGGCAGGGGTCATGGACCAGGAACAATGGCAGCCATGGACCATCTGGGATTCTGTGAACCATTCAGCCGGTCCATGGTGGATCGGCTACTTTAATTTCTATGTAAGTTCTTGTTAATTTCTTTAAAATTCACTTTCCAGCTTAATTAAAGTCTGATTTAAGCATCGTTTGCACCATTAGACCCCAAAAATCAGCCTCTTCCTGTTGGTAGGGTTCTTTCATACAAAACACTACATAAAATTAACAATTTTAATTAAATAAAGATAATTTGATATATAAATTAATGCTTTTATATCTAACTTTTATGCACTTATCACCTTAATTGTTAGTTTGTCCTACCAAATAGTTTTCGTTTATGTTTCATATTACCAAATAATACCTCCTCCATTAAACAACAAGATATCTTAATGATTTTGGTAGTGGTTTTCTTTTGATAACATGGACAAGCCAAATAGTGCAAGTAAAATGGAACAAAGTGGGATTTCCACCTTTGAGTTGGACTAACCTCAAACTTCAAATATTGACTACCTGGATCAAAGCTCTTCTTATTTAGGGTATTTAGCTCCTACTAAATTATAATTAAAGATGGGAAATGCTTGCTTCCCTACCTCATAGATGAACCATTTGGCTTTGCTTGAGGATAATTTAATTGTAGCCTTAGTCTTTCTTGCTAGATGATAGATTTTGATCTAGACATAAGAGACAACTTTGCTATAAGAATTATTAGAGCTTGTGTTGAAGGTATCGCTAATTGAGATACAACTTGGATGAGTTGGCCAATCTTCTTCTTTAGTTGTATGAGATATCCCTTCATCTTATCAACCATTAAGATAAAACTAGCAACCATACTCACCTTTATCATTTGATATACTTTAAGAATGAAATAACCTTTCTCCTAACTACTTGTATTGCTTGCATGTCTGGATGTCCCATAGATATAGAGAATTGAAGCTTTGATACTAACTTAAATCAATCGAGAAGAAGAAAAATTTTTTCAACCAGCTCTACTCGAGTCTCTCAAAGAAAAAGATAGAACATGAATAAAGAATTATGAAAGTAGGGCTTAAATCCCCTTCTTTCATTAATTAATTTTTCACATCATAAACTAAGGTATATAGCCCCTATTTATAATAATGAGATCCATTCTTTCATTATTTGGATCAAATCTCTCTTCTTATCTCTTAGATGGATGTCTATCCTTAAACAAGTTAGATTGGATTTCTCTTTCTTGATTAAATAGAACTAGATTCCTAAAAATATAATAAATATAATAAATATAAAACTTTTGAGAAGATAAATCTTGACTTTTATATCAATTTTTTTCTATCACTTTAACCAATCCTGCATAGCTTGAAAGACAACTTTTGGTAAAAAACTTTTTTGAAATAGAAATCTTGGTTTGATAATCCATTTCATAATCAAAATGATAAAATTTTGATCCGATTTAGCCCCTTTAGGAGTTGGCATAAAGTTGTAGATCTCAACAAGTTAACCAATTTCAAAAAAAAAGATCATCTCAAGTAGACATTATATGAGCAAATTGTGGTCTCCTAAAATCTGGCTTGTGAATCAGGTTTCTAATATGGCAAGTCTTACTCCTAAATCCAATCTAGCTCCTACTCATAGTAGTCAACATGGTCTATATTGAGTCAGATGGTCTACCTAAATCATATCTTCCCGAGGTTTTTTGACATCCTGCTTGTGAGGCCTTAAAAAGGTTTTGTATATATAATGGTGCTTAATTTTTGACTTGGGCTTTGTTCTGATATAAAACTTTCTTCCTTAGACTATGTGGCTCTTAATATTTTGTCATCAAATTCCTTGAGCGCATCTAGCTTGTTTCTATAAATAAGATCATTTAACCTAGGACATACTTGGTAATTGTTTTAGATAACACTATCACACATTAATGTCTCTAAAATCTTCTTTAATTATTGATATTTGTAAATTCTTAAAACATGCTAATGTAACTCCATTTGCTTCAATGTCCTTCAATGTTGTGGACAAACATATCTAAAAAAAATTGGTACTTATTATTTAGTATAGGGATGACCCTCAAGAAGGTGAAGTGATCAAGTGTTGCCCAGGTGGCTTTCCCAAGAGGAGGGTAAACTGGGAATTAAAAAAAAAATTTAAGCAATAATGTGCTCTTTAAAATCCCTTTTAAGATGTTAAGTGCTATGATAAAGTATTTAAATACAGAAGCAAAATTGGATCAGAAAAGTACAACACAAAAACACAACAATTATAGTGGTTCGTAGCAACCCAGCTCCTACGTCCACTATCCAAGATTACCACTTGGGATTTCCACTATATCTCCCACCGGAATACCGTCGGATTGTATTTATAGGCTCACAATCCAAACCTCTATACTTTGGTTTTCACAATTGGGCTCACCAAAGAAACCCAACTTGGTTTTACCAGGATTACCAAGAACCCAACACTTGGTTTTAACAAAGGCTAACCAATAACCTATTTGGTATTTTAGCCAAGCTCACCAATAACCCAATAATTCAAAATGAATTGAAAAGAAAAGCAACAGAATGACAAACAAATTTTTTATCGAATGGTTGCCGATGCAGCTCGAGAGAAGCCCACTTGAATGCACTTTAATGCACTTTAACGGCTTCTATAGCTTCTTTATTAAGTGCTTCAAGCTTTAGATGAGAGTTGGTGAAGGCTTAAAGGCTATCTTAAATGCTCTCAGTGCTCTTTTGCTTGTTGACTTTGTTGGATATTCAATAAAGCATTTACTTGTTGGAAATTATGTCCCAAAGCCAATCGTCTAGACTGTAGACGGTTGTGCTATTTTTGTATTTGTATATAAATTTTTAATGAATAAAAGGTTATTCTTTTTGGCTGTTCATCACATGTACATTTATCTGTAAAGAACTCTTATGTGATGGAGTCCTTAGAACTACATTGTTTTGACATAGAGAAGATATATTATATAGTTCTTAAAGTGGTTCACAACCAAAGGATACATTGTTATAGATGACAATGTATCAAGTATAGGTTGTTGTATGTCATATTTGTTGGTTGTCCTCTTAACCAAGGAGTGTGAAGATACTAGTGTGACATGCACTTGAAAAGTATGACATCTCACTGAACGTGACCATCTGCAAAACTCCCTTCTACGAAAGGATTGCTCGTGAAGGGATATGGGTATATTTGTCCCTCAGACCTGAAGTCACCATGGAAGCTTGCAAGCAACTCATTGTACTTTGGTGCCGGACTACCTAGATTTCTAATCCAGTGATGGAAGGTTTTTGGATGTAGTCAAGTACTTGTGGAGCGATGGTCGATCAAGATGGAATTGACCTCTCCAAACAATTTGGAGTGAATGACTCACTATGTCTCAATTTAGCAAATCTTTGGCTATGATAGTTCTTATGAGGAGTCACAGAACTTGTGAGGTTGAGACATGATCTAGATAAACCAAATTAGGGTTGGCAGTCGAACCCTAGGTCATCCTGATCATTATGAGGTCAAAGGGATGAATTATGCAGCAACCATATGCCAAAGGTATTTATGAGGTGCTTTGCATCTTTGACCTATTCGGACATCGGGTATCATTGCTAGATGAGGACTTTGACTGGTACTGAAAATGTTCCAGTGCTACTGGCTAAGTGTTCGAACCTATGGGGTCACACACCATAGAGGATTTCTATCTGATCTTAAGGCTAATCGACGATTAAGAATCGTTTGCCATCATCTGAAGTCAATATGATTGACTTTGTTCCAAGTGTTGACACTTGAAATTTTGTAGGTGTCGACACTTCCTATGATAAGAGATTTTTGGAAAGAGTTTTTTGGAAAAGATTTGACCTGGTTTGAATTTTGAATTCAAACCATTTTGGCTCCAAACTTTCTTGGAATGATTGTCATTCATTCCTAAAGAGTTTGGACCCATTTGGTATGACCTTGATCTTCTCCCACCTTCTCTCCCCCAATCACTCCTCCTTCCTTCTTCTCCCTCTCATCGCTGCACCTATAAATGAAGGTCATTCTATAGGTTGCAGAGGTTATTACACTACACAATAAGAACAGCAAGAGAGAAAAGAAAAGAGAAAAAGAAGAAGGGTTTGTGAGGTCTAGGGAATGGGTGTGAGAAATGTAGCATTCTAGCTAGGTCTTGGGAAGAGAGATCTCTTAGGAAAGGATTCTGGCTCTCCTCCTAGTCTTCCTGGAAGAAGAAGATCGACCCAATGATCCCGAAGAGCTAGCACTCCGAGGGAGTTGATCAGAGTCAAGCCCAGGTGTGGATTACCTGTAAAGGCTAGACACGTGTGTGGCTCGAGCACCCTCTTGCTTCCACAGCTTCTCTCAGTATAAATGTATGGTACTTTTATATTTGTGTTCTTCTCTTGCTTTGATGCTAGGTTACATGCTAGGTCATTATGCTAGATCCTATTATGGGTAGATTGGTAGATTGTTTAGATCTATCTACCGATTCTTCCGCTGTGCATGCTTTAAAATTATTTTAAAATGCATTCATTCTGCCCTATTTTTGTTGTATATTGTATGCTTGGTGTAGGTGCTTTTCACCTTCATTACTTTTGTTCCCTTTTTTCAAAAACTCTATGAAAACTTGCTTCAAAGAAGTTCAAATCCCTCAAATATATGGTCTTCCATTATTCAAAGACAGTTTAAGTCGTTGAAGACCGTTGGGATGTGACATTTGATCATTGGAGCACTTTTTGAATTCAAATTCCAAGTTCTGGAACTAGCCGTTATATACTTGTAACTGCCATTTGAGTCGACTCGGATTACTCGAGTCAGCTCGGATCCTCAAAGTAGTTCTAATTGAGTTGACTCTCTTCAATCTAGTCAGCTCACTTGCATAGTGTCCTGATTTCTCACTCTGTTAGAGTCAGCTCGCCTTCATTCTAGTTAACTTGGATCCTCAAGCCTTCAAAATTTCAGTCTGATGAGTCGGCTAACTTCCATTCTAGTCGACTTGACTGGCTGTGATTCTCAGAACACATTTTCTGGACTTTGGAGGAGTCGGCTCGATTTACTGAAGAGTCGGCTTGAATGTCTGACAATATGATAGAGCCGGCTTGAACTCCCCTTGGGTCAGCTCACCTGTCTGATTCAGGAAGTAGTACTCTAGACGAGTCAGCTTGGGTCCCTTAGAGTAAGCTCGAATATCTGTGTACCAGAAACCTCATGCGTGCCATGTGCCAGAGTCGGCTCTCTTCTCTTCGAGTCGGCTCGGATGAATGTTTCCATGATTTTTTCAGTCTATCTCTAGAATTCATCCAACATGTCTTCAAGCTTCAAGATGTCTTCAAACTCAACATATTTCTAAGCAATTAAAAGCTTGAAACACATTTAGAAGTAATCCAATTTTATGATCTTTCTTACTTTTTTCTTTGGGTTCTTCTTACAATATTTAATTATAACACAACTTAAAACAAGAAATGAAAATATAGGAGTTGAAATTGAGCAATGAATTCATCCTACAAAAACTTGTAAAATACTTGAAGAGTTGTTAGAAAAATAAATGGATGCTCCAATGTTTGGTTATCATCAAAATCACTTATGGGGTCAACAATCTCCTCCTTTTTGATGATAACAAAATATTGGGCATAAAAGATTCTTTACAGTTACATGTATAATAATATTTGAGAGTAAGTATGGACATGTATCAGAGCTAATTATATTTACAAGTAAGTATCAGAGCTCTTGTGAAGAAATTATACAGTATCAATATTAGTGCTTTTGTGTGTATCAGAGTATTAAAATCTGTATGCTTCAAAGTATCAGAACTAGCACAAGCATGAAGTATCAGAGATCAAAATTAAAAGAATTAGAGCTAATTCTATAGCTAAAATTTAGAGCAATCAGAGCAAAATGCTGGTTTTGAGCTAAAGCCATTTGTTTTCAATAAATTTCTCCCCCTTTCTATAGGTTCTTAAATTGTGAAATATTTAAGCTCATTTAAACACAATCATTTATACTCTCCCCCTTTTTCATTCTTTTCATGCATTTATGAACATTCTCCCCATTTTGTATATTCTCTAATGCTTGATATCAGTTGTAGATTTTTTTTAAGTAAGCTCAAAGTTCTCTTGTCAGCTCAAATTTTTCATGTCAACTCAAAGTTCTCCCCCTTTTTGTCAATAATCAAAAAGGTATCGAATTAAAGCTCAATTTTTAAGATAGAATGAGAAAGTTTTTAATATTTGTTTGAGATAATTTTACTTTCTCAATTTCATTTTGATATTCTAATTAAAATTCAATAGATTAGCATTGTATACATTGCATAAGCTCAAATCATTTCAAGATGGTGCTAGCAGATACCAAAATAACTTTCATTTCATTTAAAATGATCAATACAAGTTACAAAACATTAAAGGAAGTACACTTAATCATTGTCTAAGTCTAATCTAGTGCTAGTGGATGAGCCAGGTATCTGAATGCCAGGAGGCATGGATGCTATAGGATCTGCATCAAGTACATCAAAAGGTGTAGGAGTGGGATGTGAACCCCGAGGCCTAAGGTGAGGAGCTAGCTATCTGGGATGTCTAGACTGACCAGCAAAGGGAATGGATTATGGCCTAGGAGTAGGATGTTGGTTTTCTCCCAAGAATAGAAAATTGCAATTAAATAGGCATCAACTACTTGTCACAGCGGAAGTAGATATAAAAATAATTTATATCTAATCATGCGATTCATAAATAAATCTAATTTATTTATTATAAAATCCTAACATGCTGCATAACATGAAAAAAATATTAGATCTGAAATAAAAATTATTTTAAGTACAAAATACTTACCTGGATCGCTATCCGGGCTTGTTCTGAAAAGCAGCAAATTCGCTACTAAAAAGTCAGGAATCTGTCAGAGCCGTGCAATCACCCTGCCTCTGTTGGTATCCACACGAAGCTCTCGCAACTGAGTCATAGAGGGCACTCAACTGCTAGATCCTTGCAGCCCTATCCTCTTTCAGAAAATCATCCGCTTTAAAAACTATGCCGATCCGAATCCGGATCGGCTTTCGGCTTCTATCTTGCAATCAGAGTGCAAGACTTTTGGACCCTTTCCTCTCTTCTTTCTTTTATGTAGAAGACTTCTCAACACTCTTGAAGATCTCAAGGAAGAAGAGAGAAAAACAAATAAAAGGGAAGAATTTAACTTGGCGCTAGGAGAGAGAACCTCATGTAATAGCACCCAAGAGAAGAGAGGATGCCCAGAGTTAATTCACGGTGAGAAGGAATAATTCTTCTGATGCAGTACAAAAGCTCTGATACCAAAATTGATGCAGAACGAAAGCTCTGTTACCAAAAATGATGCAGAACAAAAAGGATGATGCGATGCGGAAGCAAATTATGATTAATGTATTTTTTTTTTATATTTTCAGAAGTCGGCTTTGACTCAAAGGAAAGATAAACTAATGTTGAAAGAAACTAAGAAATGACAGAAAGCACAATTAAAAGGAGTGGATTATCAGAGTAACTCAGAAGTAGGATCGCTGGGGATTGAGAAACCCCCAGATCTAGGGTTTACTCCTCTTTCAAGAAACAGACGAAGAGAGAAGAGAAGGTTTTATACCTGACTGTGATATCTCTCGTTGCTTCAATTGAAGGACACTCTCGAGCAGATTGTAGGATCCTTGGAGATGGGGTATCTTCGTAATGGATCCTCGGATTGTAGTCCTATGGCAAGGTTGGCCTTCTTCTCGAACTCAGGATCTGGAAGAAGAAGAACAAAAGAAGAACCAGAAACTCAAAGAAAGACACTGACCTGAGGACTTAATGAAGATTGTTAGATGTAGAAGTTCCGGAGATCTTGATACTGATCTGACTCTTCTTTGAACTTGCTTTATAGTTGAAACAGTTGATCTGAACCTGGATGCTGGTGGCCGGCCTCTATGTGGAAGAGAGGGGCCATGGGATGTAGATGGAAAATTAGGGTTTGGTGGTGGTGGAGTAGAGATGGGTGGACTAAGCTAGGGTTTTGGGGTTGGAGATCTCACACCTCCTCAAGGTTCCTAGGGAACCCGGATTTACTCCCTCACGGAGCTCAACACTTGAATACAAGTGCGGAAGAGAGAAACACAAAGTTGCTCACAAAGAAATTGATTTCATTCATCTTTTTTTTTTAAACTTACAAGAGGGGTTTAATTTATAAAGCTTTACAAGGGAGGAGGGTTTCACATCTTCCCATGTGGGACTAAAGGAGGGGATCTACAAATTAGGGCAAATCCTTCACATATGGTCGGCCAAAGTACCAAAAAAACTAGATTTGGGTTATAAAAGGCAGGTAGATGGCGCCACCTTGCTTGGATCTTCAAGACAAATTTTCTTCCCTTCCATGGATCAACTCTTTTGGACTCCTCCTTTTCTTCCTCCCTAAGTCAAGGTCCTTCCCATCTTTGTTTTGGTTGTCTTTGGCAGGTAGTGGGCGCCCCCTTGAAATTCTCTTCCAAGAGAATTTCTTCACTTCTTTTCTTTGGGTTTCTTGGGAAAGTCTTGGCCGCCCCCCTTGATTTGTGGTCTTTTGGTGGACTTCTCTTTATCTGGCGCATGAGAGAAGGAAGTTGCCATCTGTGGAGTGGGGACCAAAGGCTGCTGGATGTGGATATGGCGCCCCTTGGACTGAGAGTGTGGCTGGGAGTGTGGTGTCCACTTGCCTGGTCTTGGGAGAAAATGTAACATCCCAGGTTGAAACCCTAGTCCACTACTGAGTCAACATGACTCAACAAAATAAAATGCAGGTAATGTAGACTCAAGCTAAATTGAGTTGATCTAGTCAACTCTTATTACAAACCAAAAACCCTAATTCTTCGGGCAAGGTTAATCAGAGATCCAGATGGAGCTCTGAAGTCTTCTTCTGAGTCTGGTGCCCGCACCATCTTCATTCCCAAAACTAGATCACTTCAGTCGACCACCTTTCTTCCTTTATTTAAAATTTAAGTCTCCCATCCCATCAAAACAAAACACCAGTGTTTCATTTTATCTGGCTAAAATTTAAGAGGAGTGGAAGAGAAGGACTCTTCCCTTCTCTTAATTAATTCATGCCAACTCCATATTAGTGCCCTCCTTTTTGTCGTACAAATATTCTCCACAAGGATAAGCCTCTTAGTTTTTGTCTTACAAAAATTCTCCACTCCAAAATAAAAAGAGTTTGAACTTATTTAGTTTAGGTTTCTTAAGAGGTGTAGAAGAGGACTCTTCCAACTCTCTTTTTTTCTCGCGCCTAAACTCTTATACTGCCCACCTAATATTCACGCCCCACTATTTGTCGCACAAAATAAATGGGACCCACTAGGTTGGCATGTGGAGGGAGGGGGAGACAAGGAGAGAGAGTCCCAGTCTAATTGAAGTCGATTTTAAATCTGATCGAACCATTTCGAAGCGGACATTGATTCGAATCAATTAGGAATAATTAATTGAGTCTAACTCAATTAAATTAAATCTAATTTAATTTAATTGAAAATTAATCCATAATCAATTAATTATAACATTTATAATCAGGTCAAATATTAATTATAATGCTTACAATTAGGTCCAAATTGATTTGCTGATTGGTTGCTTGAGCTCCTAATATGTGTGACCCATCAGGTTCTATCCTGTCTGGTAATAAGACATGCTATAATCTCCATTATACATCATCGAAACTCCTTTCGATGGACTGAAATAACTTTAGCTCAACCCTAATTAGGATCATTGATTCGAGAATGATCCTAACAGGCTCTCATAATCTACCAGTGACACCTAGCAGTATGTAGTGGCAACCTAGTAGAATAAGATTGGAACCCCTAGGTATAGTTACCATGTGATTTCGTTCCTCTATCAAAATTCCAACATGATGTTGGTTACGGATACTCGTCAAACCCATCAGTCATATGCTTAACCTAATCGACTCAAGTATAATTGTGATACTAATGAAAACACATTTTCATTATCACCCTGTTATGGCCATAGACTTCTAGACTTGGTCTCATTAAGCTTGCAAGGCTTATACCTTACTACTAAGGCTGATAGATTCCTACAAGTGAACACCCTACTCCTACAATAAACTTACTATAGCCAACGAACACCGCAAGGTCCTGTATGGATAGGAACCATATGATTGTGCTGTCAAACTGTAGCAACCTTATTGTGAGTAGCCGAGACACTCTAGGTCAAGGAACTATTCATACAACTACAGCATCAGGAAGTTATCGATGAGTGAGTAGTCATCCGTATAACTTCCTGTACTTGATCATGCTTAGTACCGTTGATCTCTATCAACTACCTGCACTCTCACTCCAGTGTCACCATACTATAGGTCAGAGACTCATCTACCCAGAAAGGGAAGTGATCTATGCACCGATTTTAATGGATCAATCACCGTCCTCGTGATATTCCAACAATCGGAGCCTTTATGAGTTAATCTATAAAGACACATGCCTCAAATTCTCAACACTTGAGAATATATGTCATTGTCCATTAACTCTATGGACGATTCATAGACACAACAATGGGAATGAAACTAATGCCCTTTTAATTAATAAGAAAAATTAAGTACAATGTTCATGCCCTAAAATTAAAAATGTGACAAGCCAACATGGCTTTCAAGGCATACATCTAACAATCTCCCACTTGCACTAAAGCCAATTGGCTACATATCTATGTCCCATCTTCTCAAGGTGGATCTCAATCTTCTGTTGGCTCAAAGGCTTAGTCAGTGGGTCTGCCACATTATCCGTGGAGTCTACTCTGCATACCTCAACATATTTCTTATTAAGGTAGTCGCGTATGATATGAAACCGCCGCTCAATATGCTTGGACTTCTGGTGAGACCAGGGCTCCTTAGCAAGAGCTATTGCACCATTATTGTTTCAATATATGGGGATGGCATCAGATGGCATCACTCCAAGCTCTGCAATGAACTTTTTGTACCAGAAGGCTTCTTTTGCAGCTTTAGAGGCAGCGATGTACTCTGCTTTCATTGTTGAATCTGCTATGATGGGCTGCTTGAATCTTTTCCAACTAGTTGCCCCACCATTGCATAAAAATACAGACCCCGATGTAGACCTTCTATCATCAGGATCAGACATAAAGTCTGAGTCTGTATATTCCTTTATCCCTAATTCTGAACTCCCTCCAAAGACTAAGAACAAATCTTTAGTCCTTCTCAAGTACTTAAGAATGTTCTTCACAGCTATCCAGTATTCTTCACTTGGATTCGACTGATATCTACTTGTGACACTCACAACAAGAGCTATATTAGGTCGAGTACACAACATGACATACATAAGGCTTCCAATTGCCGAAGCATATGGAATCTTGCTCATGCATTGAATCTCTTCAGGTGTGTTAGGACACATTTTCTTGGAGAGATTAATGCTATGCTGAAGAGGTAACAATCCTCTTTTAGAGTTCTCCATACTGAACCTTTTCAGCATTTCCTCTATGTACAATTTTTGTGAAAGGCCAAGCTTCTGATTAGATCTATCTCTATAGACCTTAATCCTCAAAATATAAGATGCTTCACCAAAGTCTTTCATAAGGAATTCCTTAGATAACCAACTTTTGATCGAAGTCTACATGGGAATATCATTCCATATAAGGAGGATGTCATCCACGTACAATACGAGGAATGTCACTGCCCTCCCACTAGCCTTTATGTAAACACATAGCTCATCCTCATTCTTGATAAAATCAAACGATTTGATTGCATCATCAAAATGAGTATTTCAACTCCAAGAAGCTTGCTTCAATCTGTAGATTGATCTATGCAGCTTGTAGACCTTATGATCTTCATCATTGGAAGTGAAACCCAAAGGCTGCTCCATATAGATATCTTCCTCAAGATATCCATTCAGGAATGCAGTTTTCACATCCATCTACCATATTTCATAATCATGATATGCTGCAATTGCAAGCAATGTATGGATGTATTTCAGCATAGCTACTGGTGAAATGGTATCATGATAGTCAATGCCTTCATGTTGACTATAATCTTTTACCACTAACCTAGCTTTAAAGGTATTTACCTTACCATCTACACCTATTTTCCTTTTGTAGATCCATTTACAATCAATAGGTACAATACCCTCTGGTGGATCCACTAAGGACCAAACTTGGTTAGAATGCATTGAATCAATTTCTGACTTCATAGCATTCAACCATTTCTCGAAGTCGATGTTTGACATCGCCTCATCATAAGTCTTAGGATCAATCAATTGATCCTTGTCCCCAATAAGAAACATTTCCTTTAAATTTTTTGTAAGCATACCCAAATACCTTTCAGGAGGTTTGGAGACTTTAATAGATCTACGAGGTGGAAGAGCATTTATGTGTATTGGTTGATTAGGTTCGATCTCATCTCTAGTTGGCAGCTCTTCAATGACTTTCTCATCAAGCTCAATTAACCTCCCACTACCACCTTCCTGAATAAACTATTTTTCAAGAAATATGGCATGTCTGGTCACAATCACATTATGATCTTCTAAAAGGTAAAAGTAATAACCTAATATTTCTTTAGGATATCCTATAAACCGAGCTTTCATAGATCTAGATTCCAACTTGTCCGCCATTAGTCTCTTGACATAAGCTGGACATCCCCAAATCTTGAAATGGGCAAGACTTGGTTTCTTACCATGCCAAATTTTATATGGTGTGGTAGGAACATATTTAGATGGAACCCTATTTAGAATGTAAATTGAAGTTTGTAAGGCATATCCCTAAAGAAATAAAGGAAAGTTAGTGAAGCTCATCATAGATTGAACCATATCTAATAATGCCCTATTTCTCCTCTCAGACACCCCATTATGCTGAGGCGTACCAGGTGGAGTCCATTGTAAGACTATGCCATTGTCCTTAAGATAACCTAAAAATTCTCTACTAAGGTATTCTCCTCCCCGATCTGATCAAAAAAACTTAAGGATTTTACCTGTTTGTTTTTCTACCTCATATCTGAATTCCTTAAACTTTTCAAAAGCTTTAGATTTGTATCTCATAAGAAACACCTAACCATACCATGAACAATCATTAGTAAATGTTATGAAGTAGTAAAAACCACCCCTGGACTGTACATCAAATGGACCACACACATCAGTGTGTACCAGGCCAAGTAATTCTGTGGCCCTCTCCCCATGTCCTACAAAGGATAACTTGGTCACTTTGCCTTGAAGACATGACTCACAAGGTGGGTATGATTTAGAATTAACTGAATCTAGGATCCCATCCCTTTCCAGTTTATTAATTCTGTCCTCACCTATATGACCGAGCTTTAGATGCCACATAAATTTATCATTTATGTCATATCTAGGACGTTTATGTCCTATGGCATTCACTTTAATTTTCTCGTTAATGTTCAAAGATGCATCGGCATGCAAATGATAGAGACTATCAATTAAAATAGCTTTTGCAACCAATTTATTTCTCAAATAAATACTACAAAATTCTTTATTGAATATAAATTCAAATCCTTCCTGTACTAGCATAGAGATGGAAATCAAATCTCTACTAGCTCCAGGCATAAAATAACAGTCACTAAGAACTAATCTAAACCCTAAAGGTAACACCGGAGAATATGATCCAATGGCTTAAGCAGTAACTTTTGCTCCATTTCCAACACGTAGAACCATCTCACCTTCTCTCAGTATTCTACTTCTTTCCAGACCCTGCATTGAAATGCATATATGAGCACTAGAGCCAGAGTCTAAAATCCAGCTGGTAGTAGATGAAACTGTTAGGTTAGATTCAATAACAAGCATAGGCTTACCTTCAAAAGGTGCAACCTCCTTCTATTTCTTCAGGCTTTCCAGGTAGAGAGGACAATTCCTTTTCCAGTGATAATCTGTATTGCAGTGGAAACATTTTCTTTTGCTAACCTTGGCTTTCTTGGGAATGTCCTTCTTTTGTTTGCTTTCTTTCTTCTGCTTCATTGCAGGTTTTTTCTTCTTCCAAGTAGACTTTCTTTTGGAGAAAGACTGCTCCATAGAGTAAACAGAGCCCCTTGAACTCTTTAGGGTCCCCTCATTGCTTACCAGCATGTTCAATAATTCAGGCAAAGTGTAGTTCAACTTGTTCATATTATAGTTCATAATAAATTGATCATATGAACTAGTCAAGGACTGGAGGATCAAATCCACCTGAAGCTCCTTGTGAATAGGAATGCCCAGCTTCTCAAGCTATTCGATGTCCTTGATCATTGTCAAACAATGATCGTGCATTGACTGCCCATCCGCATCTTGTTGTTAAAAAGCCTTTTCGACACTTCGAAGCATGCAATTCGACTTTGTTCACCATATAACTCTTGTAGGTGAGTCAAAATTGATTTAGCAGTTGGCATATCCTCATGTTGGCTCTGCAATTCATTTGACATTGAGGCCAACATATAACACTTAACCTTATTATCATCTTCCATCCATTTCTCATGTGCAGTCATCTGACAAGCACTTCGATGGTTAGGTAAGACAGGGGGTTCCTGGTCAAGCATATAGCCTAACTTCTCGGAACTCAAAATAATTTTGAAGTTTCTCAACCAATCTTTAAAATTGAGGCCAACTAATTGGTTTGTTTCTAGAATACGGACTAAGGGATTTGAAGCAGACATAGTTAATAGCAAGAGTAGAAGATTCAACTTAGATGCTTTATACTTAATTAAAAAAATTATTCTAAGGTCTTTAAGAAATAATTTTAGAACTCCCACTATTTTCTCTGATCTCTCACACTCCCCGTGGAGATGCGAAAACCCTACGACTCTTGGTTTCTAATGGGTGCTATGGTCTCATCGATGTGCGGCACTTCACCATATCCAGTTATTGGTAACATGCTACACCAATAAGTGGCCAACTCTTGTCCAATGTATCTAATACAAGTTGTAGCTCTTGGTCTCTAAATCATGGAACCTCAACATGCCCGTTTATTGGTCCAATCATTAGTTAAGTCAAACCCACCATTCCTACTAGACAAATCTGTCATTGAGTCCCTCAACGTGCCTATTTATTGGGCCCAACCCCATCAGTGCCTAGCAACATCTCATGCCTAATAGGGTGGTTGTATCTTTCCGATGCAACTATACCACTACAACTAGCCGAGAATAATCAATACCAGTAGGACACCCGCACACCTATAATGGTGGAAGACCTATGACTTAATATTTATTAGGAGGTTAGGTTCAAGTCTCTTCTAAATTGATCAGCTAAATAATGACTAACCGATTACATTCAGTCAGCACAATCTCATGTCTGACTAAAATTACATTAGGTTAGTACAATCTCATGTCTAACTTAATATAACCAGCATGGGTGAACTCAAATTAAAAGTGACCCTTTTGAAAACTTAATCAGTCAAATTGGCCATGTCAGTTTGATCCATGGAAGGGTTCTACCAATATACCCTCTTTCCGCCAAACCAGTTGGTTAAGAAAGAGTTAGCCCCAATTAGCAAACCATGATCGAAACCTTCCTTAGACACCAATTGACTGACAATATTCAATTAGGTTAACTAATGATCTGGGCTCATCACCGAGCCAAATTAGGTCTTAACTTATCGATTCACTATCAAATGAATCGATCTGACTAGACTACATATAAAACCAATTTTGAGCACAATTGACCTAACCCAAATCATCAGTTAAGTCACTTGCTCAAAATCATATTAGGGTTACTAGTTGATCTAATCAAGCCCTAATACCTAAGCCCAATCTCTAGACCTAATTTGTTCAACCCAAACCCTTATGCACCTAATTTGATTTTCTTGATCAAATCAATTTTAAAATTAGGTTTAAGTGCATGAAATTAATGGCTTATGATCATAAATCATATAAAGATCTAAACCCTAATTTTGTGCATCTCATACAACAACATACATAATTATAAATCGATCAAAACCTTTTTGAAAATCCTTTTTCAAAATCGGTATACATCAAAGTAGGACAACCTTTGCACTCTAAGGGGTAAACCCTATAGCAGGACAACCTTATGTCACTTTGTGCAACCTTTAATCAATTTAATTTCAGATTATAAAACTTAATTTCAGATCTGAAAATTATGATTTTAATTTCAAAAATAATTTTTTAAAATATAAAATTCTATGCTAAAACAATCTCATGTTCAACATAGATCTGAAAAATCATAATCTTTCTAACTGATCTAAATATTTTTCAAATCTGATTCTCATGCATGCATGTTAAAGAGAGAACCGAGACTCTGATACCACTGTTGGTTTTCTTCCAGGAATAGAAAATTACAATTAAATAGGCATCAGCAACCTGTCACAGCGGAAGCAGATATAAAAATAATTTATATCTAATCATGCAATTCATAAATAAATCTAGTTTATTTTTTATATAATCTTAACATGCTGCATAACATGAGAAAAATATTAGATCTGAAATAAAAATTATTTTAAGTACAAAATACTTACTTGGATCGCTATTCAGGCCTACTATGAAAAGCATGCAAATCCACTACTGAAAAGTTAGGATTCCGTTAGAGCCGCGCAATTGTCCGGCCTCTACAAGTATCCACACGAAGCTCTTGCAACTGAGTCGTAGAGGGCACCGGACTGCTAGATCCTTGCAGCCCTCTCCTCTTTTAGCAAATCATCTGCTTTAAAAACTGTGCCAATCTGAATTCGGATCGACTTTCGGCTTCTGTCTTGCAATCAGAGTGCAAGACTTTTGGACCCTTTCCTCTCTTCTTTCTTTTTTGTAGAAGACCTCTCAACACTCTTGAAGATCTCAAGGAAGAAGAGAGAAAACAAATAAAAGGGAAGAATTGAACTTGGCGCTAGGAGAGAGAACCTCATGTAATATCACCCAAGAGAAGAGAGGACGCCCAAAGTTAATTCATGGTGAGAAGGAATAATCCTTCATGCCCAAAATCAGATCTCTTTAGTTGGCCACCTTTCTTCCTTTATTTAAAATTTAAGTCTCCCATCCCGTCAAAACAAAACACCAATGTTTCATTTTATCTGGCTAGGATTTATAAGGAGTGGAAGAGAAGGACTCTTCCCTTCTCTTAATTAATTCACGCCAACTCCATATTAGTGCCCTCCTTTTTGTCGTACAAATTTTTTCCACAAGGATAAGCCTCTTAGTTTTTGTCTTCCAAAAATTCTCCACTCTAAAATAAAAGGAGTTTGAACTTATGCTTTTAATAGGAGTAGAAGAGAAGGACTCTTCCTCCTCTCTTCTATTCTCACACCTAAACTCTTATACCGCCCACCTAATATTCATGCCCCACTATTTGCCGCACAAAATAAATGGGACCCACTAGGTTGGCGTGTGGAGGGAGGGGTAGACAAGGAGAGAGTGTCCCAGTCTAACTGGACTCTAGGTCTTGGTCCAAATGTAATGGTTTTACAGTCAAACTGAAACCAATTTTAAATCCGATCGAACCATTTTGAAGCGGACATTGACCCGAATCAATTAGGATTAATTAATTGAGTATAACTCAATTAAATTAAATCTAATTTAATTTAATTGATAATTAATCCATAATCAATTAATTGTAATATTTATAATTAGGTCAAATATTAATTGTAATGCTTACAATTAGGTCCAAATTGATTTGCTGATTGGTTACTTGAGCTCCTAATGTGTGTGACCCATCAAGTTCTATCATGTATGGTAATGAGACATGCTATAATCTCCATTATACATCATCGAAACTCCTTTCAATGGATTAAAACAATTTCAGCTCAACCCTAATTAGGATCATCGATCCGAGAATGATCCTAACGGGCTCTCATAATCCACCAGTGATACCTAGCAGTATGTAGTGGCAACCTAGCAGAATAAGATTGGAACCCCTAGGTGTAGTTATCATGTGATTTGGTTCTCTATCAAAATCCTGACATGATATTGGTTACATATACTTTCAAACCCATCAGTCATATGCTTAACCTAATCGACTCAAGTCCAATTGTGATACTAATGAAAACACATTTTCATTAGCACCTTGCTATGGCCATAGACTTCTGGACTTAGTCTTATTAAGCTTGCATAGGATTATACCTTACTACTAAGGTTGATAGATCCCTACAAGTGAACACCCTACTCCTACAATAAACTTACTGCAGCCAACGAGCACCGCAAGGTCCCGTATGGATAGGAACCATGTGATTGTGCTGTCAAACTACAGCAACCTTATTGTGAGTAGCCGATACACTCAAGGTCAAGGAACTATTCATATAACTATAGCATTAGAAAGTTATCGATGAGTGAGTAGTCATCCGTATAACTTTTTATACTTGGTCATGCTCAGTACAGTTGATCTCTATCAACTACCTGCACTCTCACTCCAGTGTCACTACACTATAGGTCAGAGACTCATCTACCCAGAAAGGGAAGTGATCTATGCACCAATTTTAATGGATCAATCACCGTCCTCGTGATATTCCAGTAATCGGGAGCCTTTAGGAGTTAATCTATAAAGACACATGCCTCAGATTCTTAACTCTTGAGAATATGTGTCATTGTCCATTAACTCCATGGATGATTCATAGACACAACAATATGAATGAAACTAATGCCCTTTTAATTAATAAGGAAAATTAAGTACAAAGTTCATGCCCTAAAATTAAAAATGTGTCAAGCCAACATGGCTTTCAGGACATACATCTAACATAGAATGGGAGTAGGTCTAGGCTGTGGAGTAGCAAATGCGACAATGACTGTTGTTTTCAGCTGATCTAGTTGGAATTGAACCTCTTCGATTGCTTCTTGAAGCTTTTTGATTTTAGAGTTTAAAGTAACTAGTTTAGTAGCTTGTACATTGGCAAATGCCTCAGCTAATCCTCTCAGTCTTCCAAATTCTGCTCTTAGGATTCAAATACCCTTAGTATAGTCTTCCTCCATCCTCTTTCCTTCTTCTAATGAACCCATTATGAACTTTATTTCATTCAACTCTATTTTGAATGCTTCTAAAGTTTGATGAACCATCTTCTTAATTGATTCAGAACCAGATGATACCATATAAAGGATGGCTGTAGATCAGGCTGTGATACAGATCTAGAGGTCTCAAGTGTGTCAATCCTGCTGCACAGATATCTGATCTCACCACCAAACTGGTCTAGCCTGGAATCCACTGACTAGCAAAACTCGCCAAACATACTAGATAGAGTGCATGTCAGTGTCTTAGTCAAAGATCTCATCTGCTGAGCCATAAAATCTTAGATCACTGAATTACTGGTAAAGTGAGTAGATGGATCCTGAACTGATGGTGCCGGAGGAACATAAGTGGAATCAGGTAAAGGTGGAGATGCTGGTAGATCAATGTGCTCAGTCTCCATAGCAGTCAACTCAGGTGCATCTAGCTCAGAAGCAGGCTCAGTAGAGGTGCCAAATTCAGCAATAGGTAAGTCAAATATCCGCTTTGAAGTGGTAGCGGTCTCCATAGGTGCTGATGGTCCTTCAGTGGAGATCTCCCTAGGTAGGTCCTCACTGACATCCTCAGAACTGCTGCTGCTGCTAGAGGAGGCTGCAATTGTCCTTTCTTCAGTGCACTTTTTCTTCCACACTCCTTCACTACAGATATAAGCCATTCTAAGGAGTGATTTAGCAGTGTAGGTGTTAGTATGATGGAGGGGCTTACCAACTTCCCCTTCCAAGCTAACTCTAGAGGCTTGAAATAATTGAGTTAAGATCATACCATATGGTATGCAAGCCTTTACCTTTTTAACTGCTTCTTTCATCTGCATTATCATTATGTATGGTAGGTTTAGTGACTTCCCTTGAATAATGTGCTCCATGAAGCTCAAGTCATGCTCATTAACCCAATCAAATCTTCTTGTTCTTGGAAGAAATATCCTGCTAATAAAATTATGGAGTTGTCTTATCTTAAGGGAAAGAGTGTTAGCCATTACTATCCCTACTCCAACATTTGTTCTGCCCAAAATTGTCTGTAAGGTCTTTTCTCTGTCCTTTAAAACCAAATGTTTTACTCCTTTTGCAGGCATTTCCAAGGTAGAGCAGAGCCTTTCTTCTATGACTATAACCCTTTTACCCTTGACAGTTGATTCAATATGATGGGGTTCTAGTCTGAGGTTTTCATAAAAGGCTCTTGCAAGTGTTGGATAAGCAGAAATATTTAAAGAACAGAAGTAAGTCCAACCTTGTGCTTCAATTAAATCTCTGATTTTTAATCCAATTTTTTCCAGAAAATTGAAAATGATGCGTCTACTGCTAGTAACTATCAGTTTAACATAGAAACTACCTGTCTTGGAGATGGACCAGTGGCTATTGGTTCTTTTTCTTCCTCTTGTTCTTCCACTATTCGAGTCAGCTCTTCCTGCTGACATTTTGACCTTTTTTCAGTTTCTGTAGAGGGTGCCATTCTTCTTGATCTCTTTTCCATAGCTATCTTAGGAGCCATTACAACAAAGTTGGCAAGAATAAAGGATTGAAGCTTTGGGAAAAGGATTTTGAGAGATTGGTGATAGTTTCGAGTGGAATGTCAGGGTTTGGAGTAAAAATAAAGAGCACAAGAAATTGGAAAAAGTTACTCGGCTCAATTAAAAAACTATTTGACCGACATTCGAGTCGGCTAGGTTTTTCCTAAAATCATCCGAGTCTGCTCGACCAGAGCGAACTCAAAAAAAATAGAGATTCGAGTCGGCTAGGCAAACCCTAAATTGACCTAGTTGGCTTGTCTAGAGTAAGAGTTGAAATATCAGAGATTCAAGCTGGCTCAACCAGAGAAAAATTGCACGAGTCGACTCGAATACGAACTTTCCATAAAAGTTGAAATGATTCAGAAATTGAAATTAATTCAATAAAATCTCAAGGAAAGTTATTCAAAGATTTTGAATTGATGTAGGAGGTTTTCTAGATAATTTTTTTAATTTTGAAGGAATTAGGTTTGGAAAATCTAGAAAGGATCACAAAGACCTAATTATCCTCTAATCATTTCAAATCTATCCTGATTGAGTGGCTTAGTGAAAATCTCAGCTAGTTGGTTCTCAGTTGGGATAAATTCTAGTTCAATGTCACCATTCAAAATATGATCTCTAATAAAATGGTGTCTAATCTCTATATGCTTAGTTCTAGAATGCTAAATTAGATTTTTTGTCAAATTTATAGCACTTAGGTTATCACATTTGATTGGAATTTAAGATTGTGTAACACCAAAGTCTTCTAGTTGTTGTTTAATTTATAACATTTATGCACAATAACTCCCTACAGCAATATACTCTGTCTTAGTAGTAGAAAGTGCTACTGAGTTTTATTTTTTTACAGTGCCATGAGATTAAATTCAACCCTAAAAAATGACATATGCCACTAGTGCTTTTTCTATCAATTCTACAACCAGCATAATCAACATTCGAAAATCCAATTAAATTTAATGAAGAATTTTTTGAAAACCATAGACCTAGATTACTTGTGCCTTTCAAATATCTGATAATTCTTTTAATAGCAAGCATATGTGATTCTTTAGGATTAGAATGGAATCTAGCACATACACATATGCTATACAAGATATTAGGTCTACTTGCAGTCAAATATAGCAAGGATCTGATCATACCTCTATAGAGCTTTTAGTCAATGTTGGATCCATTTTCATCTTTGTCCAATCTGCAAGATGGGCTCGTGGGTATGTTCATTTGTTTGCTTGACTCTATACCAAACTTTTTGATTATCTCTTTAGTGTACTTGGCTTGGTTGATGAAGATTCCTTCCTTTGTTTGTTTTACTTGAAGTCCAAGGACATAGTTAAGTTCACCCATTAGGCTCATTTCAAATTCTCCCTACATTAACTTAGAAAATTCTTTACAAATAGTTTCATTAGTTACACCAAATATAATATCATTAACATAAATCTGTACAACTAATATATCATTATTTTTCTTCTTAATGAAAAGAGTTTTATCAACATTTTCTCTTATAAAATCATTTTCAATTAAGAAGGTGCTAAGTCTATCATACCAGGCTCTAGGTGCATGTTTCAAATTATATAATGCTTTATTCAATTTAAACACATGGTTTGGAAAAACATGATCTTCAAAACCTGGTGGTTATTCTACAAAAACTTGTTCATAAATGAAACCATTTAAAAATGCACTTTTAACATCCATTTAAAAAAGTTTAAAATTCATGTAGCAAGCAAATGCAAGAAGTAATCTAATGGCTTTTAGTCTTGCTACAGGTGCATATGTTTCATCAAAATCAATGCCCTCTTCTTGGTTATATCCCTTAGCAACTAATCTAGCTTTGTTTCTTACTACGTTACCTTGTTTATCTAATTTGTTTTTATAGATCCATTTGGTTCCTATAATTGGATGGTCTGAAGGTCTATCAACTAATATCCATACCTTGTTTCTTTCAATCTGGTTTAGTTCTTTATGCATGGCCATCATCCAGTTTGGATCATTTTCAGCTTCTTCTAAGGTATGAGATTCTATTTGTGATACAAAGGCTACGTAATCATGTGCATCTCTATGTGACGACCTAGTCCTTATACCTTGTGAAGGATCACCAATAATTAATTCTCTTGGATGAGAAGTTACGTATCTCAATTCCCTTGATAGATTAGCATGATCCTTACCATTTCTTCTCCTTCTTCGATTGGTCTTTCTTGTATGCTCATATCTTCCATTTCTTTTTGAATTGTACCTGCATCATTGTCTTTGCAGTCTTCTTTCTTAGATGGTGAGGGGTTAGTTTCATCAAAAATAACATGCATGGATTCTTCTACTATATGAGATCTTTTGTTAAATACTCTATATGCTTTCCTATGTAATAAATAACCAAGAAAAATTGCTTCATTGGATTTAGCATCAAGTTTTTCTAGATTATCTTTATCATTGTTATGCACAAAGCATTTACAACCAAATACATGAAAATAATTAATATTGGGTTTCTTTTCATTCCAAAGCTCATAAGGGGTTTTCTTCAAAATAGGATGGATCAAAACACGGTTCAAAATATAACAAGCAGTGTTCACTACTTCTGTCCAAAAGTATCTTGGAAGATTGCCTTCATATAATATTGTTCAGGCAATCTCTTCCAAAGTCCTATTTTTTCTCTCTACAACACAATTTTGTTGTGGTGTTCTAGGAACGGAGAGGTTGTGATCAATGCTGTTTTCTGTGAAATAATCATTGAAAAATTAATTTTCAAGTTCGGTGCCGTGATCACTCCTAATTGAAATTATTGAAAGATTTTTCTGATTTGAAACCTTTTTGTGAAATTTTTGAAATACTTTAAAGGTTTCATCTTTGTGAGCGATAAACAAATCCCATGTAAACTAGAGAAATCATCTACAATCACAAGGGCATATTTCATACCTCCTAGGCTTGTTGTCCTAGTTGGTCCAAATAAGTCCATGTGAAGTAGCTCAAGAGGTCTAGAAGTTGAAATCATATTTTTGGATTTTAAACTCCCCCTAGTTTGTTTACCCATTTGGCATGCATCACAAACATGATCAAAGTCTACTTTAAACTTAGGCATGCCTCTAACTAGGTTTTTGAAAATTAACTTGGCAATAGTATGCATGCTAGCATGACCTAATCGTCTATGCCAAAGTAGACAAGACTCTTTGGTCTTAGCATTCATTGCAACAAGACTGGAACTACTTGACATGGCGAGATCATTAAGGTCTACCACATAAATGTTTCCAAGTCTATGTCCAATGAACTTATTGCTAGAATCAATAAAGTTTGTTAAAATACACATAGATGATTCAAAGATAACCTTGAAGCCTTTATCACATAAATGACTGATACTTAGCAAATTATGCTTCAATTTATCTACTAGCAATATATTTTCAATAAAAGTATAGGGGATTATCTTGATCTTACCGATTCTGATTATTTTTTCCTTGCCATTATCTCCAAAAGTAACTATACCTCCTTTCATCTCTAGGGTGATAAATTGATCCTTGTCATCCATCATATGCCTTGAACAGCCACTGTCAAGATACCATCTTTTCTTCAACTTTTGGGCTTTAAGACATTCCTATGAGATAATCAAGAAGTTCTTTTAGGTACCCAAGCTAACTTGGATCTTTGTAGGTTAGCGGAGATGGTTCCTTTAGGAACCCAAATCTTTCTTGCTTTACTTTTGATATTTCTAAAGATATTACATTCAAATGCTTTATGTCTTAACCCTTTGCATGCAAAACATTCAACTATAGAATTATGAAAGGATGCAGATTTTGAAGTTCTAGATATTGATGCATGAGATGTAGATATAAATGGTTTTCTATTTGAGCTCTAAGGAACATACACTATAGCTTTAAAAGTAGAAGCAGAAGTAGAAGCATTCGGTGCAAAACCTTTTGGTATCACAAAAGTGGTAGCTAAAATTCCATTTGAATTTGAAGAGTTAAAACCAATTCTAGCTTTATTTCTAGAAATTCTTTATTCTTTTAAGATCAACTCAAGCTTGTTAGAAGATAATGTAAGTTTTTCAACAAGTGGCTTGAGTTTTTCAACCTCCATTTTCAAATTTATGTTTTCATTTGTCAAAGCTTTGTTTTTGTCTAGACATGCACATTCTCAATTTTTAAAGCTTTATTCTTTTTAGAAAAGACATGTAATTCTTTTTGCAATAAGTTATTCTTTTTTGAAATTTCTTATTTTTCCTTAAGTAAAGAATCATTAGTATTCTTTAAGGATCTAATCTTTACTCCAGCCTTTTTAAATTTAGATAATAAATAATGAAAAATATAATTTAATTTATCAAATGTAAATTCTATTTGCACATCGGGGGATGTTACCTCGTCTTCGAGACCCATTAGACATAAATTAGGTATTTTCATGGTCTCTTCTTCTTCAGTTGAGGTAGACTCCTCGCTATCGCTCCATGTGGCAACCATCGCCTTCTTTTTTTTTTTCTTGAAAATTTCTTTAATAGTGGACAATCTGGATGAATATGCCCCAATTTCTTATATTTATAGCAGGTGGGGACATGTTCTTTTTCCTTTTCTTTATCCTTGTCCTTGTCCTTGGAGTGCTCTCCTCGCTTATGAAGTTTTTTATTGTATCTTCCTTTCTTCTTTCCCATAAACCTTCTAAATCTCCTCATGACCATTGCGATATCTTCATCTTCTAGATTATATTTGGAGGAGGTGCAATCATCTTTCGATTCCTCATCTTTCTTTGAATCCAATGCAGCTTTGAAGGCAATTATCTTCTTCTTCTTTTAATCATCATCAGTTCTATGCTGCATGGCCAATTCATTTGTGATGAGTGAACCCATTAATTTATCCAGAGATAAGGTGTTTAGATCTTTTGCTTCCTGAATGGCAGTCACTTTGGGATCCCATTTGTTTGGAAGTGATCTTAAGATCTTCTGTACTAAGTCAGCATTTGAGTAAACCCTGCCAAGACTTTTCAAACCATTAATAATATTTGTAAATTAAGTAAACATGGCAGAGATAGTTTCAGTAGATTCCATTTTAAATAATTCATAATTATATACAAGAAGATTTATTTTCGAAGTCTTCACTTGGAAAGTTCCTTCGTGGGTCACTTCGAGTTTGTCCCAAATTTCCTTTGCTGAAGAGTAAGTGGAAATTCGATTAAACTCGTTACCATCCAAAGCACATTATAATAAGTTCATTGCTTTGGTATTTAATTCCCTCATCTTCATGTCATGTTCATCCCAGTCCTCCTAAGGCTTTGGGACATCCACGCCATTAATTTTAATCATGGGAATATGTGGCCCTTTTAGAATGACCTTCCATAATTGAAAATCGATAGCTTGTATATAGATTTTCATTCTAGCTTTCTAATAAGAATAATTTGTGCCAGTGATGAGTGGAGTTCTATTTGTAGATTGGCCTTCAGCCAAGGATGTACTCATGGGATGAGCCATCAATCTTTATTCTAATTATATTCAGAGATACTGCTCTGATACCAAATGTTGCCCAGGTGGTTTTTCCAAGAGGGGGGTGAATTGGGAATTAAAAAAAAAATTAAGCAATAATGTGCTCTTTGAAATCCCTTTAAAGATGTTAAGTGCTGTGAGAAAGTATTTAAATGCAGAAGCAAAATCAGATCAGAAAAGCATAACACAAACACATAATAATTATAATGGTTTGGAGCAACCCAGCTCCTACGTCCACTATCCAAGATTACCACTTGAAATTTCTACTATATCCCCCACCGAAATACAATCGGATTGTTTTCACAGGCTCATAATCCAAACCTCTACACTTTGGCTTTTACAATCAAGCACACCAAAGAAATCCAACTTAGTTTTACCAGGATTACCAAGAACCCAACACTTGGTTTTAATAAAGGTTAACTAAGAATCTATTTGGTTTTTCAGTCGGGCTCACCAATAATCCAACAATTCAAAATGAATTGAAAAGAAAAGCAACAAAATGACAAACAAATATTTTGTCGAATGGTTGCCGATGCAGCTCGAGAGAAGCCCACTTGAATGCACTTCAATGCACTTTAATGGCTTCTATAGCTTCTTTACTAAGTGCTTCAAGCTTCATATGAGAGTTGGTGAAGGCTTGAAGGATATCTTGAATGCTCTTAGTGCTCTCTTTCTTGTTGACTTTGTTGGATATTCAATAAAGCATTTACTCTTGTTCCCTTTTTTCAAAAACTCTTTGAAAACTTGATTCAAGGAAGTTCAAATCCCTCAAATATATGGTCTTCCATCATTCAAAGGCAGTTTATGTCATTGTAGACCATTGGGATGTGATATTTGATCGTTGGAGCACTTTTTGGATTAAAATCCCAAGTTTTGAAACTAGCCATTATATGCCTGTAATTGCCATTCAAGTCGAGTCAGATTACTCGAGTCTGCTCAGATCCTCAAAGTAGTTCTAGTTGAGTCGACTCTCTTCAATTTAGTCGGCTCGCTTGCACAGTGTCTTGATTCCTCACTTTGTAAGATTCGGTTGGCCTTCATTCTAGTCAACTCGGATCCTCAGGCCTTCAAAATTTCAGTCTGGACAAGTTGGCTAACTTCCATTCTAGTCGATTTGACTGGCTGTAGTTCTCAGAACACATTTTCTGGACTCTGGAGGAGTCGACTCGATTTACTGAAGAGTCGGCTCAGATGTCTGACAATATGATAGAGTCGGCTCGAACTCCCCTTGGGTCGGCTCGCTTGTCTGATTCAGGAAGTAGTACTCTGGACGAGTCGGCTCGGGTTCCTTAGAGTCGGCTCGGATATCAGCATGCCCAAAACCTCATGCGTGCTATGTGCCAGAGTCGGCTCTCTTCTCTTCAAGTAAGCTCGGATGAATGTTTCAGTGATTTTTTCAGTCTATCTCCAGAATTCATCCAGCATGTCTTCAAGCTTCAAGATGTCTTCAAACTCAACATATTTCTAAGAAATTAAAAGCTTGAAACATATTTAGAAGTAACCCAATTTTATGATCTTTCTTAACTTTTTTCTTTGGGTTCTTCTTTGCAATATTCAATTACAATACAACTCAAAACAATAAATGAAAATGTAGGAGTTGAAATTGAGCAATGAATTCATCCTACAAAAACTTGTAAAACACTTGGAGAGTTGTTAGAAAAAAAAATGCATGCTCCAATATCTGGTTATCATCAAAATCACTTATGGGGTCAACATCAAGCAACTGTTGAAATATTGAGAAAGTAAAGAGATGACCATAATAATGAACAAATATTCTCCAACAAAACTATTTATGTTTTCACTTATAAATAGACTTTCTTCTTATAGATTTAATTGTTAGTTTGTCCTACCCAATAGTTTCCCCTTAAATTTCATATTACCAAATAATTCCTCTTCCTATAAAGAACAAGATGTCTTAACAAATTTTATGGTGCTTTTCTTTTGATAACATGGATAAGCCAAATAGCACAAGTAAAATGGAAAAAAGTGGTGATTTTACCTTGGAGTTAGACTATACTCAAACTTAATATATTAACTACCTAGATTATAGCTCCCCTTGTTTAGGGGATTTAGCTCCTACTGGATCAGAATTGAAGATGGGAAATACTTGCTTCCCTGCTTCATAAATGAACCATTTGGCTTTGCTTAGAGATAGTTTCCAACCTTGTTCTTCTTTGCTAGATGATAAATCTTGATCTCCAGACATAGGAAACAACTTTGTTATAGGAGTTGCTAGTGCTTGTATTGAAGGTTTTGCCAATTGACATATGACTTGGATAAGTTGGGCAATCTTTTCCTTTAGTTGTGTAAAATGTCCCTTGATCATATCATCCATTAAGGTAGAACTAGAAGCCATCCTTATTTTTGTCCTTTAATGTACTTCAAGGATGAAATAGCCCTTCTCCTAGCTACTTGTATTACTCACATGTCTAGACCTCCCATAGATATAAAGAACTAAAGCTCTAGCACCAACATGAGTTAATTAAGGATAAAGAAAAATTTACTTCAACCCACTCTACTCAAGTCTCTTAAAGAAAAAGGTAGAACATGAAGGAAGAATTATGAAATTAGAGCTTAAATTTCATTCTTTCATTGATTAATTCTCCATACCATAAAATGAGGTATAGAGCCTTATTTATAATATTGAGATCCACCCTTTCATAATTTGGGTCAAATTTCTCTTCTTATCTTCTAAAAGGAAATCTATCCATAAGTAAGTTGGGTTGGACTCTTGTTTTTAGAATAAATAAAACTAGATCTCTAAAAGTATGATAAATATAAAAAACATGAAAAAGGATAAAAACTTTTAAGGAGATGAACCTCAACTTCTATATCAACTTTTTTTCTATCGCTTTACCCATTTTTTCATGAAATGAAAGATAACTTTTTATCAAAGTCTTTTTCGAAATAGAATATTTTGGCTTGACCAAACTATTTTGAGATCAAAATAATAAAGTTTTCATCTGATTTACCTCTTATAGGGATTCAACTAAAGTGTAGATCTTGAAAAGATATCCAACCTCAAAAAAATATTATCTCAAGTGTGCATTGTATGACTAAGTTATGGTCTCTTGAAGTCTGGCATGCGATTCGACTTTCTGATATGGTAGATCTCACTCTTAAACCTAATCCAATTCTTACTCATAATAGCCAAAGTAATCTATATTGAGTTTGATGATCTACCTGGATCACATCTCTTGACATTCATTGACATCCTCTTTTTGAGGCCTCAAGAAGGTTTCATATATATAATAGTGCATAATTTTTTTTTTAATTTGGGCTTTTTATTGATGTAGAACTTTCTACATTAGACTATATGGCTCTCAATATTCTATCACCAAATTCTTTGATCACATCTAGCTTGTTTCTAGCAACAAGATCATTTAACCTAGTACATACTTGTTAATTATTTTAAATACCACTCTTACACATTAATGTCTCTAAAATCTTGTCTAATTTTCTACATCTGAAAATCCTTAAAACATGTAGATGTAACTCCATTTGTTTCAATGCCGTTCAATGTTATGGACAAACATATTTGAAAAAACATCAATACTTATTGTTTAGTATAGGGATGTCCTTCAAGAAGGAGAACTGATCAAGCAACTATTGAAATATTGAGAAAGTAAGGAGATGACCATAATAACGAACAAAATTTCTCCAACAAAACTATTCATGCTTTTACATATAAATAACCTTTCTCCTTATAGCCTCGATTGTTAGTTTGTCCTACCTAATAGTTTTTACTTATGTTTCATATTACCAAATAATTCCTCCTCCCTTAAAGAACAAGATGTCTAAACAAATTTGGTAGTGCTTTTCTTTTGGTAACATGGACAAGACAAATAGCATACGTAAAATTATATAAGATTTCCACCTTGGAGTTAGACTAATCTCAAACTTAATATATTAACTTCCTAGATTAGAGCTCCCCTTGTTTAGGGGATTTAGCTCCTACTAAATTAAAATTGAAGATGGGGAAATACTCTCTTCCTTGCCTTACAAATGAATCATTTGTCTTTGCTTAGAGATAGTTTCAAGCCTTGGTCTTCCTTGCTATATGATAGATCTTGATCTCTAGACATACGAAACAACACTATTACAAGAGTTGTTGGTGTTTGTGTTAAAGGTATTGCCAATTGAGACATGACTTGGATAAGTTGGGCAATCTTCTTCTCTAGTTATATAAAACATCCCTTCATCCTATCATCTATTAAGGTAGAACTAGTAGCCACACTCATTTTTATCCTTTGATATACTTCAAGGATGAAATAGCCTTTCTCCAAGCTACTTGTATTGCTTGCTTGTCTAGATCTCCCATAGATATTGAGAATTGAAACTTAGGTATCAACATGAGTTGAACGAGGAGAAGGAAAACATTACTTCAACCCACTCTATTCGAGTCTCTTAAAGAAAAGATAGAAAATGAAGGAAGAATTACAAAACTAGGACTTAAATCCCCTTCTTTAATTGATTAATTCTTCATACCATTAAATGAGGTATACAGCCCTTATTTCTAATATTGAGATCCATCCTTTCATAATTTAGGCCAAATGTCTTTTCTTATCTCCTAATAGGACATCCATCCTTAAATAAGTTAGATTGGACTCCTCTTTCTAGATTAAATAAAACTATATCTCTAAAAGTAAAATAAATATAAAAAATCATGAAAAAATATAAAAACTTTTACGGAGATAAACCTTGACTTTTATTTCAACTTTTTTTCCATCACATTTTCCAATTCTTTATAGATTGAAAGGTAACTTTTTATTAAAGTCTTACTCGAAATAGAAACTTTTGGCTTGACCAATCCATTTTGAGATCAAAATGATAAAATTTTAATCTAATTTAGCTCATTAAGGGATTGACCAAAAGTTGTAGATCTAGAAAGGATATCCAATTTCATAACAAAAAATGATCTCAAGTGGCATTGTACGACCAAGTTATGGTCTCTTAATGTTTAACATGCACATTAGCTTCCTAATATGGAGGATCTTACTCCTAAACCCAATTCAACTCTTACTCATAGTAGCCAAAGTGATCTTGTTGACCAATTAGTTTAACCCGAGAGGGGGGGAGGGTGAATTGGATTTTTAAAAATTTTAACAAATATGTGCACTTTCAAATAAGTATAGTAAGTGAGGAAGGAGCTAAATGAAAATGCATGTAAACAATAAAGCAATCCCAATATAAACACAGTAAGTTTATAGTGGTTCACCCCAAGCACCTATATTCACTTTCCAAGCTTCACTTGAGAATTCTATTATATTATCTTTGAATATAGCAAAATTATTTTCACCTGTCTGGGAAACAATCTAATTGATTTTACGAGGTCAAACCAATCAAAACCTTTACAAGCCTTATCCCAAGGAATCCAATTCAATTAATGGTTTGAATCAAACCCTTTTCCTAAGTTCTAGATTGTTTGAATCTTGTGACAAAAAAAAAAATTAGAGCATAATTTTTTATAACAGAAGAAATGCTCCTTTGTGAGCTGATTTGTTGTTGATTGAAGTTTACTGATGTAGCCTTAAATCTCTATAATCTCTCAAAAGGCTCTTCAATGCTTTCACAAAGATCAAGAGAAAATTTGGTTGAAACTAGTTGAACCCTCTTGAAAACAATAAATACTAAAATTAGAGCTTTGGGATTTTTCTTTTTGATATTAAGTGTTCTCTTATTTTTTTAAAAAATACCTCTTACTTTAATCTTGATTCCACTAAAGTTTAAACCCTTTAAATTATTTTTTATCCATTTTGGATTGTTGGGATTGAAAACTAGCCATTGGAAATCAAACTAGACTAGAATACCCTTTTGCAAAACTAGCCATTTAAGCTTGTTAGAAATTCATGCATCAACTGGTGTAGTCCATGAGTCAACTCATGTTGTTCAGGAGTTGACTCATGCAGTCCAAGAGTCGACTCATTTGCAGGTCTAAAAATTCAACATTCTATCTCTACTAAGAGGTCAACTCATAGTCTCAAGAGTTGACTAACTTGGGTCCATGAGTCGACTCTCCAGTCTCATGAGTTGACTTACAGCCCTATTCCAAAAGTTTAGCCTTTTGTTTTTCTAAGAGTGTTGACTCACATGAGCCAAGAGTTGACTCGCAGGCATGCCAAACTTGTGTGCCATGTACAAAATGTCCCAGATTCAACTCTTCAAGCCCATGGGTCGACTCTTCTTCCTCAATCTTGTTTTTCTCATTAATTTGGCCTTCAAACTTGGTTTTTCTTAATTCAAATACTTCTCACATGACTCCGAGGCCTTCAAAAGATATTTTCTTCCTACAAAAATATTCTTCACAAACTTGAAAATATTTGTTTGATAATTATGTCCTAATATTTTATAATCATCAAAATCATTCTTGAGGGCAATAATCTTCTCTTTTTTGATAATGACAAAATATTAAGCATGGAAATAAGTGAATAAACATAAAGTATGCTCAAAGTAATATATTGCATCAAATTTCATAATTACAATAAATAATAACAATTCATAATTCTTTACATTATCCACAATATAACTTGAAAATTTGGTTTGGTGATATGGTCCTAACATCATGGTATTGGAACATACAAATTCATAGAGATAAATATAGAAATATTAAGCTCCCCTTTAATGGAAGCTCCCTTTTAAGAAAGTATAACATACATAGAATCGTTAAGCTTTCAAATCTTTTAGATTTTAGCATTATGCCCAAAATTTTCTTTAATCTACCTCTCAATTTTAACATTATGCAAACTATTCTCACACATTCTTTCTCTCTTTAATACAAAGTTCTTATTCATTCTTTGATATTATGCTATCCCCCTCTAATTATTATGCCAAATGCTTACCAAATACTTTTATTCTCTTCCCCTTAATCATCATGCTTTTATTCTCTTCCCAAACAATGCTCTCATTTTCTCCCCCTTTTTGTCATCAACCAAAAGAAGAGAAAAAAAGACATAGGCATAAGGTAATAACATTGCACAAGCACAAAGTCATTCCACAAGGTACAAGAGATGATAAAACAAATTTTCAAATTCATTAGAATAAAGTGTATAGCATACAAAATGTTATTTCAAGGCATACATCAAAGCAAACATCCAAGATTAAGAAGATTGCAATAAATCAAATAAACTATAGCCTAGTAAGACAAAAGATAATCTAAGATCTAATCTTCATTAAAAGGAAACTCAATCATAGGTTCTGAGGACAAGGTGCCATAGGTTCTATTAGAAAGTCTTAAGTGAAGAGAAAAGAAACCAGAGCTATGTCGAACTACAAAATGATAGGAGGCCTAGAAGAGGTAGATTGAGGCTGGAGTTTGGATGACTAGCTAGGAGTGGGATGACTATGAGGTCTAAAAGGCAGAATACAAGAAATCAAGATCTCCATTCTAAGACTCTAGTTGGTGGACGGCTATAAGAAGAAGTCCTGAATTGCCTTATTGAGAGATAATGGTATCATCAATCCTCTTTGTTAGCCAAGATATCCCTCATGCCAAATCTAAAGAAATCCTAGTCCTTTGCCCTAGTATCCTTTCGAGTGTCTCTATCCGCTAAGATAGACTACTTACATCATGATGCAGCTTACCAAAATATCTTTGGAAGTCTTCATGAAGCCAATTATGTTGCTACTGAGCACTAAGTCTGATATTATCATATCTCTACAGGATATCATGCCTCAAGTTAGTGAACAAAGCCTCTATCCTCTAAGTAATCTAGTCCACTGATCTAAATGAGCTCTCCTTGTACCAAACTAGTGGTGTATGTAGAGAAACTAGAGAAGTAGGTGTTTCTACTACTACTGCTGCTAAAGGAGGTGGTGAAGGGGGAATCATGTGCTCTGCATCCTCCTGGGGCTCATCCTCATCATCTTCATCTTTGATAGGCTCTTGCCCCAATCCTCTATGCACCCGATAACATCTAACTTGTGGTACCCCATCCGATGAAGTCACTACTCATTGTAATAATCTAAGTGTATTAACTTCTTAAAATCTTCAACCTTTAAATTGACATGAAACTTAGTAAAAATTAGGATTACCATCATGCCATATGGTAAACAAGTTCTTGATCTTTTTATGGCTTCCTTAATCTGTTCAATCATTATTAAAGGAAGATTTTTTTGCTTCCCCTAAATCAAGTAATACATAACAGCCACATCTTTTCTAGACACCCAATCAAATTGGCTTATCATAGGAAAAATGATCTTGCTGATAATATGATGCAGTAGCCACATCTCAATAGATAATTGATTTTCTTGAACATACTCCATTTCTCCTACTTCATCCCTTTCAAGAATACACTTTAGACCATCAAATTTATTGTCAATTTTAGGAATACATGCACTAATCTTGGGCATTTCCAATATATTGCTAATCGTTTGAGCATTTAAAATGATTAAAGTTCCTTTAATAGATGATTCTATTGAGCCAATACCCATCCTCAGATTCTCAAAGAACTGTTTAACTAAATTTGGATAAGTAGATAGGTACCTCTAAGGAACAAATTTTTTTCCATCCTTACTACCATATCCACCCACTGATGTGGAAGTGCTCTACCTCTAGGAAGTTGAAATTAATCTTCCAACTTATGGTGACTACCTTATTTATGATTGAAGGATGAGGAGAAGAGGACTAAGAAGCGGCGACTTGCCCTAATGTGTCATTCCTCTCTTTTATTTTATGCTCGGTCAAAGATTCCATTCTTGGATGCTTTTCATGCATAGCTGTAGATCTTTAGGGACCCAACTTCCTAAAATCATGCAAGGAAACATGGGAAAATGGCTCAGAAAAAAATTTAGGAAAGAAGAGGTGGGTTGATACAATAGGATAAATAGAATAGGATAATGGAGTGATAGACCAATAGAATAGGATACATAGAAGAGGTTCAGTTTAAACAATAAAAAGGTTTAGCCCGATATAAGAGTTGACACATGAGGAAGGCAGTTCTACATGAGTCATATCACACTTAGACAAAATTCAAAAAATTAAGTCAAATTGAGCTAGGAAAGGTCCAAAAGATCTTAGATGACTCCAATCGATAATAATTAAAGAAAATCACAAAGATTTGATGGAGAAAATAATAAATTTTAATGATTTGACTAAATATCTAAAATGGTTCACAAATTCCTAGCTCTCCCCTAACCATTGAAAATCTATCATCGCATAAAAGTTCAGTAAAAATATCATCTAATTGATTATTAGTATATATACATTTAAGGATAATATCATTGTTTGAAATATGATCTCTGATAAAATGATGTCTAATTTCAATATATTTTATTTTAGAGTGTTGAATTAAATTTTTAGTTAAATTTGTTATACTTGTGTTATCATATCTTATGGGTATTAGTAAACATGGTTTTCTACATACAGATTTTAAAACATAGCGGATATGATAAATCAAATTAAAATATTTTTAATCTAACTAGGTATACATAAGATCAAATCTTAAAACCATGCATCGAAATCTTCATATGAACATATGATTCATAAATTAAAGCTGGAAAGAAAAATAGATTTTTCTTATACCTTTGCATGGGTAGAATTTCACCATGATTTGATGACCGCGGAGATAATCTTTGGGTTCCTTTGTGGCTACACAAATGCCTGGCCTCTATGGATATCCACAAAAGGATGAGCTGATATGAAGAATTTGATCTTTCTGGGATGCTAGCTCCCTTGCAAAGATCTCTTCTTTTTGGTTGAGAAATTCTCCCTTTTTCTCCTAGACTCTCTAAAGAGGGAAGAAAATAGTATAAGAAGGAGAAGAAAAAAGATGTCCCCCTTTCCCAAAAGTGAACACTCACAAAGTGAACACACACCTAATAGGATAGGACCCCTGATTTATCCCACCCAAAAATAGGAACCAAGAAGAAAGAAAAATTCCTAACCAATGTCTAACTTTCTAGAATTGTTTTTTTTTCTTTCCTAAAGGTCTCCCTATTATAGGTGAGAAACTAGGTGTTAGGTAGTCCAAAAGGCTCCAACATTTGGACCCTTTAGACTCCCCTCATAATACTCTTAAACCCCCATGCCACCTACCCATAAAACCTTCACATAAGGTGAGAATAAATTCTGAAAATTAACCCGATGTGTGAGAAAAATAAGGGGAGGTGCACATAAATTAAGAGAGAGAATCCCAAGCTTTTTAATTTTCTTTTTGGGTGCATGAAAACCCATGCCAAAAACAAGGAGGCATAGGATTATGGGTATTGTTAGTGCTGAAATTGGTCAAGCAATGAAGATGCTACAGTAGGTGTGCAGGCCGATCTTTAGGATGTGGTACCTATAAAAAAGCCCAACTGGGGGTGGTCTCGTCGAAGCCACTCTAATGTTCAAGTCAGTATTAGACCAACAACATTAAGGAGCACAGGCAGAGAAAGTGTGCATACCTTAAGGGCTCTTAGGTAGACTCCCTTTTGTAGAGGTAGAAGATAAGGGCATTATTGGAATGATGTAGATCTTAGTGGATCTGATGTGAAGTGACAGGCTTGTCATGCTGGCCGTTAGGAGCCTTCCATCTGTAGTAGATGTCCACTCTTTATTAAATGAAGACTTTATCATTTTGTGGAGTTCTACCATGTTTTCTTATGGCATGGATTGTTATTGTGCTCCTCGTAAATGCAAAGATATGGTAGTGAGATGTGATGTGACTTGTTAAGCCATTTAAGTATAGAGATGAGCATTAGTTACCCCTTAGCTAGCTAAGAGAGTGTTACTTAAAGAGGCTTGGTTAGCATGAAGAGGCCTGGTCAGGTGACTTGAAGGGCCATGGTTGGATTGACTACATGCCTTAGCCTGCATGGAGTGTCTGGAGTGGCCTGAAGAGGTTGGGTTAGTTAGATTGCATGTCTTGGTCATTTCTACATGACTAGGTTAGCTAGAATGAGCATGGATCAGCTAGACTACATGTCTTGATCATTTTTGTATGACCAGATTGGCCAGAATGAGCATGGGTCGGCTAGACTGCATGTCTTGGTCATTTTTGCATGATTGGTTTGGCCTGGATGAGCCTTGCTTGGCCTAAATGACTCTCGATCAACTTGAATGAACCTCGCTTGGCCTAGATGAGCCTCGCATAGCCTAGATAACACTCGCTCGACCTGGAAGACCCTTGCTTGGTCTGGATGGGCCTCGGTCAGCCAGACTACATGACTTGGTCATTTTGGTCTACTTTAGTTGCATAAAGAGTCTGAGCTCATAAATGTAGCAATGTTGGAACCAAAAAGATTGTTGGTGAATAAATGACCTCGTCCGATGATTGGGGATCATGTAATGAGAGCTAACTAGACTTGTAATCTTAGTTTCATATCCTTGGTCCAAGCAAAATTATTCTTAACAGATACCTTCTACTCCCTAGTTTAAGCTTTGGTTGGGCTATAGAAGTATACATTCATGGGACACCAAGGATATGGGGCCAAAGCTGATTGAATACTTCTTTAATGGGCCATCAGAGGTCGTGAGGCTCGAGAGGCCACTATGAGATTTTTGGGCTCAGATTGATCAAGGATCACTTAGAGCTATGGGCATTGATTGCCTTGGGGCTCTAACCGATTATGAGTCGGTCATTTGGAGATAAGGGTGCTGAGGCACCTTGCAACTTTGACTGATTGTGAGTTAGTTATTTGGAGTTATGGGTGTTGAAAGCCCTTAGGGCTTTGACCAGTCTAGTATCGGTCATTTGGAGACAAGGGTGTTGAGGTGCCTTGGGACTCTGACCGATCACCAATCGGTCATTTAGAATGATGGGCATTGAAAGACCTTTTCAGGCTCTTACTAGTCATGAACTAGTCACTTGGAGCTAGGGGTGCTAAGGCACTTTCCTTTTTGTAGGCTGCTAGGCGGTTGTTGAGGCTCTGATCAATCTAAGGTCACTTGGAGCCATGTGCAATAAGGAACCTTGGGGCTTTGATCAATCGTGAGTCAGTCATTTGGAGCCAGAGATGCTGAGGCACCTTGGAACTCTAACCAATCATGAGTCAATCATTTGGAGTCATGGGTGTTGAAAGGTCTTAAGGCTCTAACTAGTATATGATCGATTATTAGAAGCCAAAAGCATTGAGGCACCTTTTTGGGCTTTGATCGGTCGTGAACAGATCACTTGGAGCTAGGGGTGCTGAGGCTCCTTCCTTTTCATGGGCTGCTATCAGGCCATTGAGACTCTGACCGATCTAAGATCACTTGGAGCCATGGGCATTTAGGTGCCTTGGGGCACTAACTGATCATAAGTCAGTCATTTGGAGCCAGGGGTGCTGAGGCACCTTGAGACTTTGGCTGATCATGAATCAATCATTTGGAGTCATGGGCATTTAAAGGCCTTAGGGCTATTATTAGAAATCGAGGTAGGGTTTCATGCTATTAAGAAACATTATGTAGGCAATAGTCATGCAACTTTAATTTTTTTTTAAAGTTGCATCGCAGTGGAGGAATAGATTAATCATATTAATTAACATATAATATTAGAACATTTCTAATATAGGCCTACAAATAGGATCATGTATGACTTTAACATGTAATGAAAGAAAACACAAGCACATAAAGTCATGCATCACATAGAATCATTTTATGTTCGATGCACATACTAAAGAACACTTCTTTGGAAGACTCACCAACAACTTTACCTTTAATCTGATGAGACACTCACCGGCTTGAGGAAAAGTTCACCAAGGAAGATGATCACTCTGGAAGCCGCACACATGTCCGGCCTTTACAAGTAATCCACACCAGAGTTCTTCCTTGACCTTCTTCCTTTGAAGTGCTAGCTTCGTCGAAACGAAATGGCTTATGGACTTTACTTCTTCTTCTTCTTCTTAGCCTGCCTCTATCAGATCCCGGCATGTGGCAAGCCTTGGTTGGCTAGGGAGGAGAAAGGGCACATGCCTTCGATCGGTATGAGGCAACGGGGGTTGCTAACTTTTTGAAAGGGACTTGTCTTCTCGTCCCTTAAGGATTTTTCAAGCAACGGAGACAAGGCCTCTTCTACGGAGTGCTTCTTCTTCTTCCCACCTCATCTCCATTTCTCTGGTTAGGGATTTAAAGTCCTAGTAGGTTAAACTTCTCCTCCCCATTCCTCTTTCTTCTCCTTCCGCTCTTCTCCCTCAACTTATGCTGAAGAAGAGTTCCTATTAGGTTTTTAGACTTCTACTTCTCTTCTATCTTCTTTCCTCCCACTCCTCATGAGTTCTTCCAGTAAAGGGCACCGCCACCCAATTCATTCTAGTAAGGTGGGGCCGTCTTGTTCGAGGCTGTTGCCCAGATATGGTGCCCAAGAGGGGGGGTGAATTGGGTATTTAAAAATTTAAGGCAATATATGTGCTATCAAGTTCAAAGGTGAAGAGTGATAGTGCTCAAGTAATTGTGCAATGGAAGCAATGAAATAAAACAACAATTAAAGAGCAAAAGAAGATAAAGAGTAAAGCAATGCAAACACACAAGAAGTATAGTGGTTCGGTGCACCTAGCACCTACATCCACTCCCCAAGCTCCACTTGGGAATTTCCACTATAATCTTCAGATTACAGCCGACTTGTTTTACCAGGCTCACAAGTCAAAACCTTACACACTTGTTTTGGCTTCGGGCTAACAAGCAACCCTAGTTGGTTTTATCAATTGGATCACCAACAAACCTTACTCACTTGTTTTGGCTTCGGGCTAACAAGCAACCCTAGTTGGTTTTATCAATTGGATCACCAACAAACCTTACTCACTTGTTTTGGCTTCGGGCTAACAAGCAACCCTAGTTGGTTTTATCAATTGGATCACCAACAAACCTTACTCTAGTTTCAAATTCCCTTGAAACTAGCCTACCATAAATAGAATTTGAATACAATGAATAAAAACAATACAAACTCCTTTTGAGCAATAAGAAATTCGTTGAAGCTCTTGATGGAGACTCTTCAAGCCTTTTCCCTTGGAATCTTTGACCTCACTAAATGCCAAACTCTTGAAAGTTGGATTCCTCAAAGATGGAAAGCTTTTGGCTAAGGAATCTCTTGGATTTCTCACTCTTTTTGGCTTGGAATTGCTTGAAGGCTTTTTACTTTCACTCTAATCCTTTTCACCTTGTCTCCATGTCTTTTTTGAAGTTTGGTGGAGGTTAAATACCTCATTCATGCTGAAACAACTCCACAAGACCGTTAGATTCAAAAATATGGCCGTTTATGGCCGTTAGAAATCAAATCAGAAGTTCAGAAAAACTAGCCGTTATGCCATGAGTCGACCTCATGAGTCGACCTCTGGATCAAGTGTCGACCTCATGAGTCGACCTCCAGTTTATCTTAGGCAAAAATCCAGAAAACCATAGTTCTGCCCAGTTTGAATTCTCAGGCTATGAGTCGACCTCTGGTGTCGACCTCTGGACAGGTGTTGACCTCAGGTGTCGACCTCTGGAAAGGTGTCGACCTCTGGTGTCGACCTCTGAAGCGTGCCACTGAAATTTTGCCGTGCCGGTTTTGCTGAACCATCTTCAAATCCTTTCATATTAATTCCAAAGTCCATATATTTGATTTTCCATTAATTTAAGGACTTTTTCAACTGAAATACAAGCATTTCTTCATTCAACATGGTTGAGTACTAAGATCTAAGAAATACACTTAAAACACAATTAGTACTCATATATACTTAAACATTTTGTCAATAATCAAAATCAAGACTAGAGTCAACAATCTCCCCCTTTTTGATGATGACAAAACCTTTAAGTATATGAATAGGGTAAGCTTAAAAAGATTAACAATAAGATAAACATGTAAGCTCAAAACAATAAGCACCAAGCTCCCCCTCAAAATATGATCCAAAAAATCTTCAAAAATATTTTTTTTTAAATATGCAAAAGAAAAATTTAAAATTTTCAAAATTTCTTCTTCTTACTAATTCTTTCCTTTAGATAAAAACATTTTACATTCTTCTCCCCCTTTTGCACTTTCTTTCATTTCTCAAAAGATTTTTCATGTTTATCCAATCTTCCCCTTTTCATACTTAACAATTTTCTCCCCCTTTTTGACATCATGAAAAAGGATGAAAGGCAATACAAAGTGGGAATGAAGTTGGAAAGAATAGCAAGTAGGTCATCAAAATCAATGCATGAAATCAAATATTTATGATATCCATTGAATATGATATAAATTGAACAAGATACCAAAGAATGTAAGCACATGCAAGAAATGATTTGATGTATATTATCCATTCGCCTTACTTGTTCGTGGGATAAGGTCACAGCGGCACCCCTACACGTCATAAGAGAGCCCGTTGAATGGGAAGAGAGGGTCTTTAAGCCCTACTTATCTCCTATGACCGGACGGCCATGGTGACTAACCCAATCCGAAGCGGTTACTAGGAATTCTTAAAAAAATTTTTGATGCCAATAGAATATGATACCATTTGAATGTAACTCCTCCAAAGAATTAGATTTGAAAACAAGAAGAGTACTAGAGCAATATAATCAAATCATGATATCAACAAGATATTCAAAGCATCAAATATGATAACAAATCTTTGGATGCTCCCCCTGAATGTTATTCCTCCTTTAAAAATATGCATTTATTTCAGGAATAAAACATGAAAGCTTATGCATCAAGATTTGAAATTTTTCAAGATATTCATGATTTTCAAAATACAAAACATTTATATCGCATAAAAATGTTTAGCATTATTTCAAATTCATTTTAAGATGATTTGATATCCATACAAATGCTAGAAGTAATATGATATCAAGTCTAGCTATTAGAGCAAGGGTTTGTCAATAAGCATACCTTCTTCTTAAAAGTAACCCTTAACTACTAGTTCTATACTTGATCCAAATCATTTCTAGATTATGCATAGATGCCAAAAATAAAAACATATAAATTATAGCATTTCACTTGAAATAATTTAGAAATTATATTAATCAAAATCAAGTGAAGATCTAATAATCACAAGTTTGACCATGAGAGCTTGAAATCCATCAACATCAAAATGGTCATGATCACAACAAATGATTATTAGTCTAAGCTTGATTCTAATCAATCAATTAAAACATTTTTCAAATCAATATGCATCTTTAAAAGTATTTTTCATGAAATACATTAATCAAAATCAAGTGAAGGTCTTACAATCATAGATTTAATCATGATAGCATGAAATTCATCAGCACCAAAAAGTTCATGATCATAGCCAATGATGATAAGTCCAAACTTGATTCCAATTAACTATTTAAAACAATTTTTCAAAGTAATTGATGCAATAAAAATTAATCTACAATTTTAATTATGGAAGGAGATGTTTAGAATTTACCAATATACATAATCCTTCCTTTTACCATTTAGTCCAGAAAATAGCTTGTCCACTTCTTTAAATTATCTTGTACAACCTCTTTTCAAGAACTTCCTTTCTTCATGTTGGGTTGCAAGACATTCCTGCAAAACAAATTAAGTGAACATTTTTGGTACCCAAACTTTCTTGGGTCCTTTATGATTAGTAATTATGGTTCCTTTTGGAACCCAAACCTTTTTAGAAGGATAAGCATTGAAATCACATTTATAAGAAGAATTGAAAGAAGCAGGAATATTGAAGTTCTTCAAGAGTTTTTGCTTCTTTTCCTTAATCAAAATATTTTTCTCATTAAAAACTTTTTCACATAAATCTTTTGGAATAACATTTTCTTTTTCTAAAAATTCTTTTTCTTTAGAAAAATTATTCTTTTCATTTTTCAAAATATCAATCTTGGCATTTAAATCATCATTTTTATTTGCAAGATTGGTGTTGTCAAGAGAAAATGAATCTACATGCCTATTTAATTTCTTGTGCTCAATTTTTAGCAATCTGTATTCATGCACAAGATCATTAGATGCATCATGTGATTCTTTAAAGGTAAAATCATAATTATTTTTAGCACATACCTTTTTCTCATTTGCCATGAAACAAAGATGGGCAACTTCATAATCCGTACTTGAATCTTCGCTATCGCTCCAAGTTGCCATCATTGCCTTGAATTTCCTTTTGGCCTTGAGAGCAATTATTTTATTTTCTGTATCAGCTTCCACTATCCTTTGCCATAAGTTCAACTCATAGGTCATGAGTGAACCGATAAGCTCTTCCAAAGGTAAGGTTTCTACATCTTTAGCTTCTTGGATCGCCGTCACCTTTGGATCCCATGATTTTGGCAAGGATCTAAGAATTTTGTTCACCAAATCAGCATTAGTATAGATTTTGCCAAGACTTTTTAATTCATTAATAATAGTCATAAATCTTGAGAACATATCAGATATAGATTCATAATGCATCATTTCAAAAGTTTCAAAAGAATGTATAAGCAAATTAATTTTAGTGTTCTTCACTTGAAGAGTACCCTCATGAGTAACTTCAAGTGTGTCCCATATTTCCTTCGCTGATGTGCATGTAGAAACTCTATTAAATTCATTTAAGTCCAATGCACAATAAAGCAAGTTCATTGCTTTAGCATTGAGTTCAATTTGTTTAATGTCATATTCATTCCAATCCTCTTCAAGCTTTGGAATGGAAATGCCATTAACCAAAATGGAAGGAATATGAGGACCACTAATAATGGTTTTCCAAAGATGATAACTAATAGATTGAATATGGATGCGCATGCGAGTTTTCCAAAATAAGTAATTTATGCCATTGAAAAATGGTGGTCTAACACTAATACCTACAAGGGTTACCATAATCTTTAGCTCAAAATCGTTAGATTTTCAATCAGAGCACCGAGCTCTGATACCACTTGTTGCCCAGATATGGTGCCCAAGAGGGGGGGTGAATTGGGTATTTAAAAATTTAAGGCAATATATGTGCTATCAAGTTCAAAGGTGAAGAGTGATAGTGCTCAAGTAATTGTGCAATGGAAGCAATGAAATAAAACAACAATTAAAGAGCAAAAGAAGATAAAGAGTAAAGCAATGCAAACACACAAGAAGTATAGTGGTTCGGTGCACCTAGCACCTACATCCACTCCCCAAGCTCCACTTGGGAATTTCCACTATAATCTTCAGATTACAGCCGACTTGTTTTACCAGGCTCACAAGTCAAAACCTTACACACTTGTTTTGGCTTCGGGCTAACAAGCAACCCTAGTTGGTTTTATCAATTGGATCACCAACAAACCTTACTCACTTGTTTTGGCTTCGGGCTAACAAGCAACCCTAGTTGGTTTTATCAATTGGATCACCAACAAACCTTACTCACTTGTTTTGGCTTCGGGCTAACAAGCAACCCTAGTTGGTTTTATCAATTGGATCACCAACAAACCTTACTCTAGTTTCAAATTCCCTTGAAACTAGCCTACCATAAATAGAATTTGAATACAATGAATAAAAACAATACAAACTCCTTTTGAGCAATAAGAAATTCGTTGAAGCTCTTGATGGAGACTCTTCAAGCCTTTTCCCTTGGAATCTTTGACCTCACTAAATGCCAAACTCTTGAAAGTTGGATTCCTCAAAGATGGAAAGCTTTTGGCTAAGGAATCTCTTGGATTTCTCACTCTTTTTGGCTTGGAATTGCTTGAAGGCTTTTTACTTTCACTCTAATCCTTTTCACCTTGTCTCCATGTCTTTTTTGAAGTTTGGTGGAGGTTAAATACCTCATTCATGCTGAAACAACTCCACAAGACCGTTAGATTCAAAAATATGGCCGTTTATGGCCGTTAGAAATCAAATCAGAAGTTCAGAAAAACTAGCCGTTATGCCATGAGTCGACCTCATGAGTCGACCTCTGGATCAAGTGTCGACCTCATGAGTCGACCTCCAGTTTATCTTAGGCAAAAATCCAGAAAACCATAGTTCTGCCCAGTTTGAATTCTCAGGCTATGAGTCGACCTCTGGTGTCGACCTCTGGACAGGTGTTGACCTCAGGTGTCGACCTCTGGAAAGGTGTCGACCTCTGGTGTCGACCTCTGAAGCGTGCCACTGAAATTTTGCCGTGCCGGTTTTGCTGAACCATCTTCAAATCCTTTCATATTAATTCCAAAGTCCATATATTTGATTTTCCATTAATTTAAGGACTTTTTCAACTGAAATACAAGCATTTCTTCATTCAACATGGTTGAGTACTAAGATCTAAGAAATACACTTAAAACACAATTAGTACTCATATATACTTAAACATTTTGTCAATAATCAAAATCAAGACTAGAGTCAACAATCTCCCCCTTTTTGATGATGACAAAACCTTTAAGTATATGAATAGGGTAAGCTTAAAAAGATTAACAATAAGATAAACATGTAAGCTCAAAACAATAAGCACCAAGCTCCCCCTCAAAATATGATCCAAAAAATCTTCAAAAATATATTTTTTTTAAAATATGCAAAAGAAAAATTTAAAATTTTCAAAATTTCTTCTTCTTACTAATTCTTTCCTTTAGATAAAAACATTTTACATTCTTCTCCCCCTTTTGCACTTTCTTTCATTTCTCAAAAGATTTTTCATGTTTATCCAATCTTCCCCTTTTCATACTTAACAATTTTCTCCCCCTTTTTGACATCATGAAAAAGGATGAAAGGCAATACAAAGTGGGAATGAAGTTGGAAAGAATAGCAAGTAGGTCATCAAAATCAATGCATGAAATCAAATATTTATGATATCCATTGAATATGATATAAATTGAACAAGATACCAAAGAATGTAAGCACATGCAAGAAATGATTTGATGTATATTATCCATTCGCCTTACTTGTTCGTGGGATAAGGTCACAGCGGCACCCCTACACGTCATAAGAGAGCCCGTTGAATGGGAAGAGAGGGTCTTTAAGCCCTACTTATCTCCTATGACCGGACGGCCATGGTGACTAACCCAATCCGAAGCGGTTACTAGGAATTCTTAAAAAAATTTTTGATGCCAATAGAATATGATACCATTTGAATGTAACTCCTCCAAAGAATTAGATTTGAAAACAAGAAGAGTACTAGAGCAATATAATCAAATCATGATATCAACAAGATATTCAAAGCATCAAATATGATAACAAATCTTTGGATGCTCCCCCTGAATGTTATTCCTCCTTTAAAAATATGCATTTATTTCAGGAATAAAACATGAAAGCTTATGCATCAAGATTTGAAATTTTTCAAGATATTCATGATTTTCAAAATACAAAACATTTATATCGCATAAAAATGTTTAGCATTATTTCAAATTCATTTTAAGATGATTTGATATCCATACAAATGCTAGAAGTAATATGATATCAAGTCTAGCTATTAGAGCAAGGGTTTGTCAATAAGCATACCTTCTTCTTAAAAGTAACCCTTAACTACTAGTTCTATACTTGATCCAAATCATTTCTAGATTATGCATAGATGCCAAAAATAAAAACATATAAATTATAGCATTTCACTTGAAATAATTTAGAAATTATATTAATCAAAATCAAGTGAAGATCTAATAATCACAAGTTTGACCATGAGAGCTTGAAATCCATCAACATCAAAATGGTCATGATCACAACAAATGATTATTAGTCTAAGCTTGATTCTAATCAATCAATTAAAACATTTTTCAAATCAATATGCATCTTTAAAAGTATTTTTCATGAAATACATTAATCAAAATCAAGTGAAGGTCTTACAATCATAGATTTAATCATGATAGCATGAAATTCATCAGCACCAAAAAGTTCATGATCATAGCCAATGATGATAAGTCCAAACTTGATTCCAATTAACTATTTAAAACAATTTTTCAAAGTAATTGATGCAATAAAAATTAATCTACAATTTTAATTATGGAAGGAGATGTTTAGAATTTACCAATATACATAATCCTTCCTTTTACCATTTAGTCCAGAAAATAGCTTGTCCACTTCTTTAAATTATCTTGTACAACCTCTTTTCAAGAACTTCCTTTCTTCATGTTGGGTTGCAAGACATTCCTGCAAAACAAATTAAGTGAACATTTTTGGTACCCAAACTTTCTTGGGTCCTTTATGATTAGTAATTATGGTTCCTTTTGGAACCCAAACCTTTTTAGAAGGATAAGCATTGAAATCACATTTATAAGAAGAATTGAAAGAAGCAGGAATATTGAAGTTCTTCAAGAGTTTTTGCTTCTTTTCCTTAATCAAAATATTTTTCTCATTAAAAACTTTTTCACATAAATCTTTTGGAATAACATTTTCTTTTTCTAAAAATTCTTTTTCTTTAGAAAAATTATTCTTTTCATTTTTCAAAATATCAATCTTGGCATTTAAATCATCATTTTTATTTGCAAGATTGGTGTTGTCAAGAGAAAATGAATCTACATGCCTATTTAATTTCTTGTGCTCAATTTTTAGCAATCTGTATTCATGCACAAGATCATTAGATGCATCATGTGATTCTTTAAAGGTAAAATCATAATTATTTTTAGCACATACCTTTTTCTCATTTGCCATGAAACAAAGATGGGCAACTTCATAATCCGTACTTGAATCTTCGCTATCGCTCCAAGTTGCCATCATTGCCTTGAATTTCCTTTTGGCCTTGAGAGCAATTATTTTATTTTCTGTATCAGCTTCCACTATCCTTTGCCATAAGTTCAACTCATAGGTCATGAGTGAACCGATAAGCTCTTCCAAAGGTAAGGTTTCTACATCTTTAGCTTCTTGGATCGCCGTCACCTTTGGATCCCATGATTTTGGCAAGGATCTAAGAATTTTGTTCACCAAATCAGCATTAGTATAGATTTTGCCAAGACTTTTTAATTCATTAATAATAGTCATAAATCTTGAGAACATATCAGATATAGATTCATAATGCATCATTTCAAAAGTTTCAAAAGAATGTATAAGCAAATTAATTTTAGTGTTCTTCACTTGAAGAGTACCCTCATGAGTAACTTCAAGTGTGTCCCATATTTCCTTCGCTGATGTGCATGTAGAAACTCTATTAAATTCATTTAAGTCCAATGCACAATAAAGCAAGTTCATTGCTTTAGCATTGAGTTCAATTTGTTTAATGTCATATTCATTCCAATCCTCTTCAAGCTTTGGAATGGAAATGCCATTAACCAAAATGGAAGGAATATGAGGACCACTAATAATGGTTTTCCAAAGATGATAACTAATAGATTGAATATGGATGCGCATGCGAGTTTTCCAAAATAAGTAATTTATGCCATTGAAAAATGGTGGTCTAACACTAATACCTACAAGGGTTACCATAATCTTTAGCTCAAAATCGTTAGATTTTCAATCAGAGCACCGAGCTCTGATACCACTTGTTGCCCAGATATGGTGCCCAAGAGGGGGGTGAATTGGGTATTTAAAAATTTAAGGCAATATATGTGCTATCAAGTTCAAAGGTGAAGAGTGATAGTGCTCAAGTAATTGTGCAATGGAAGCAATGAAATAAAACAACAATTAAAGAGCAAAAGAAGATAAAGAGTAAAGCAATGCAAACACACAAGAAGTATAGTGGTTCGGTGCACCTAGCACCTACATCCACTCCCCAAGCTCCACTTGGGAATTTCCACTATAATCTTCAGATTACAGCCGACTTGTTTTACCAGGCTCACAAGTCAAAACCTTACACACTTGTTTTGGCTTCGGGCTAACAAGCAACCCTAGTTGGTTTTATCAATTGGATCACCAACAAACCTTACTCACTTGTTTTGGCTTCGGGCTAACAAGCAACCCTAGTTGGTTTTATCAATTGGATCACCAACAAACCTTACTCACTTGTTTTGGCTTCGGGCTAACAAGCAACCCTAGTTGGTTTTATCAATTGGATCACCAACAAACCTTACTCTAGTTTCAAATTCCCTTGAAACTAGCCTACCATAAATAGAATTTGAATACAATGAATAAAAACAATACAAACTCCTTTTGAGCAATAAGAAATTCGTTGAAGCTCTTGATGGAGACTCTTCAAGCCTTTTCCCTTGGAATCTTTGACCTCACTAAATGCCAAACTCTTGAAAGTTGGATTCCTCAAAGATGGAAAGCTTTTGGCTAAGGAATCTCTTGGATTTCTCACTCTTTTTGGCTTGGAATTGCTTGAAGGCTTTTTACTTTCACTCTAATCCTTTTCACCTTGTCTCCATGTCTTTTTTGAAGTTTGGTGGAGGTTAAATACCTCATTCATGCTGAAACAACTCCACAAGACCGTTAGATTCAAAAATATGGCCGTTTATGGCCGTTAGAAATCAAATCAGAAGTTCAGAAAAACTAGCCGTTATGCCATGAGTCGACCTCATGAGTCGACCTCTGGATCAAGTGTCGACCTCATGAGTCGACCTCCAGTTTATCTTAGGCAAAAATCCAGAAAACCATAGTTCTGCCCAGTTTGAATTCTCAGGCTATGAGTCGACCTCTGGTGTCGACCTCTGGACAGGTGTTGACCTCAGGTGTCGACCTCTGGAAAGGTGTCGACCTCTGGTGTCGACCTCTGAAGCGTGCCACTGAAATTTTGCCGTGCCGGTTTTGCTGAACCATCTTCAAATCCTTTCATATTAATTCCAAAGTCCATATATTTGATTTTCCATTAATTTAAGGACTTTTTCAACTGAAATACAAGCATTTCTTCATTCAACATGGTTGAGTACTAAGATCTAAGAAATACACTTAAAACACAATTAGTACTCATATATACTTAAACATTTTGTCAATAATCAAAATCAAGACTAGAGTCAACAGAGGCCTCCTTCCTTGATAGCAAGGAGGAGGAAGTCCCTGTAGTGACCTGTAGGGGTCCCCGTTAGATGGGGATTATCATTGGACCCCTTGCGACTCCTCCCCCTCCTCCTCCTGCTCCTCCTATTGGGGAGTCGGCCGGTCCTACTAGCATTGCTTTGGTGATGACTAGTGAGGATCTCCTCCATATTTGGAGAGTGCATGGGATTCTTGATTCCATCTAGCTCTTGATCCTGGGATCGCTGGAATGGGTCACTTCCAGTGGCTTAGGCCATATCATCTTGTTCAAAGATTTTTTCTTTGGGGGCCTCCGTCTTCCTCTTCATCCCTTCTTTCTCTCTTTTCTGAGCAATTATTGCCTAGTCCTGGCCCAACTTGCTCCCAATACCGTCAAGATCATTTTTTGTTTCATTGTCCTTTATCGTTACATCCACGGGATTGTTGCTTGTTTTTCCCTCTTCAGAATTTTGTTCACCCTGAAGTGCCACCCAGTTGATGATGGGTGGTGATTCGTGGCCCCCGGCCCGTAGGCCATTAAGCTTGACCTCAGTTCATGGGGTGGAAGAGCAAGTTCATGTTCACCTCAGTTGAGGGGGTGGACTGGGTCTGGAGTGACTCGGATTGCTCCCCCAATCGGTAGTCTACGGTCGAACCGGCCGACAAGGAGGTGTATGATTGGCTCATCACTTTTGAGATCCCACCTCTCTAGGACTTGTTGACCGAGTGGAACCTCATCAATGCCAGGGTCAGCCAAGCCCAAACTCAAGGTAAGTCTCACTGTCGAGCTTCCTTTTCTCCCAAGTTAACCAGGCTGTAACTGAGGACTAACCGGATTCTCTTATCTTCTAGGGATGAAGTTCACCATGAGTGAGCTCCTCGGCATGTCTAAAAAGAGGGCCACCTTCGCAAGGCCCAAAGGGGATCCTATGAAGAAAGACCAGGAGATGCCAGGACGAAGGCCCGGTGAGGAGCCTAGGAGGAGGGGCCCTGTTGCCACATCGATCACCCTTGGGCCAGGGGTCCAGTCTCCAGCCCGTAGGCCTATAAGCGAGGCTCGAACCATGGAGGGGGCTGCACCATCAGCCCTAGAGGCCTCTCCATGTACTAAAGCTCCACCCCGACCGAAAGTGGTGGAGGTGGTGGGAGACACCACCACGAAGAGACCAGCACCACTACCTGGAGGCAGAGTCACCGGTGACCAGCCAACCACCACCGTGCCTCCACCAACGACCACTCTGGAACCCTAGGAGCTACTTGTGATGCCGGATTCGAGAAAAAAGGTGTCGATCTACCTACCCCGGGATGCGAGGCTGACACAGGATGGAAAGCTGGTGAAATAAATTCTGAATGCCCTCGTCCAACCACTAGACTACCATGATAAGAGTTGTCACCAGCTGGTGGAGGTCTTCACCGAGGTGTTCCTCTAACTCATTTTAGTAAGTCATTTTTTAAATTATTTCGTTCTTCCCTCCTACCTATGGAGGTGTTGACTAATGTTCTCTATGTAGGTGGCCATCGATGTTGAGCTCCTCTAAGATTCCTACCAGGGGCTGATGAGGCACGACTACTATCTCTACAAAGAGTGGGATGAAGCTCGGGCTCAGGCCACCTGGGCTCAAGAACTAGAGGGTCAGGTGAAGGCCCTTTAGGACCAGCTAGCTAGCTCCTAAGCAAGGGTGATGGAGCTGGGAAGAGATCCGCTGAGCTCGATGGAGGTCTAAAGGTGGAGAGGGGAAAGACCCTCCATTTGGTAGAGAAGAAAGTAAACTTTGCAGTGGAGGTGGCCTGCCTGGAGGGGAGGGTGCATACCCTCTAGGTGCAACTGGAGGAAGAAGCAGCACGGGCCATGGTGGCCTTGGAGAAGGCCACAGCGGTACTAGCTTTGATGGAGGTGGCCAAGAAGGAAGCCACCAAGGCTGTCCCCTGGTTCAAGGCATCTGAAGCCTTCAAGGATGAGGTCGTTGAAGCAGTGTTGGACTCCTAACTGATAGGGGATGAACTCTAACATGATGCATGCAAAGGAATGACATGAGAAGGATGAACATAAGAAAAAAATAGATTATTATGAGCAAGGATTTTTTTGATTTTTTTTAGTGTTTGATTCCCGAAAAAGAGACTAGAACATGTTAGGGTTTCATGTAATAGTTAGAGTCCTACCCACATGCTAGAAACATTCAAAGAAATAAATAAAAATCAAGATCCTAGGACTAAGAAATCCTATTAGGTACATGTTCAATCTTCAAAACTCAAAGAAAGTGAGATGGGATGGGTTAGTTTTACCTAGCAATGACGTTCTTGAAGCCGTAGAAGTGATCACTCTACTCAGATCGGTGCCTAGATGAAGAGGTCGCTTTTCCATGGATCCGCCAGCTTTTTATCGGATTGGTTTGGGGGCAAGGAGGACCTCATCCAAGGCTCGTTTCTTCTTAGGGATCCTGCAAATGGCACATGTTAGGCATGTAGATTATAGGAAAAATAATAAATAGGAAGAAAAGAAGAGATCTGGTGGAAGAGTTGGCTGTAGGGGGCTGGCAGCTTTGGAGGATGCTTGGGAGTTTGGATGGATGGAGGGGTGGCTTGGGGCTGATTGGAGGATGCTTGAGTGCTTCCTTGGATGGTGGCCTGGATGGTGAGAGGTGGGTTGGCGTTAGGGTTTGTGGAGGAGTGGAGGGTGGTGGCCTAGATGCAAGTTGTGTGGGTGGCCAAGAGAAAGAAGGTGGAGTGCATCCTTGTTAGAGAAAGGTGATGGGTGGCTAGGGTTTGATTGGGTGAAGAGGGGGGGTGGGCTAGCTAGGGTTTAGAGATAACTCGAGCCTCAAACCTGTCGACATTCAAAGAACAAAGGCAATTGGAAATAAAGAGTCACTCAAAATTTTCATTCATCAAATTATCATCTTTACTAGAGGGGGAGGGGGTAGGTATTTATAGATGTACCCAGGGCCCTGTCCCTGTCAAAGTAGGAGTACATAATTTGAGTGGGATAAGGAGTACAAAGTTGGAGTGGGATTAGAAGACTGGAGTCCTAAAAAAACTTGGATATTGAACTCCTACTAAAACTTGGACAGTTGACTCCTCTTCGGCTTGAACTGCTTCACTCCTTACTGGGCTGGGATGACACCTTCTTTGACTAGTCAAGGCCTTGAGAGGGGTGCCAACATGAATAGGCTTTGGGCCAGGGGTGCCATTTGAGCTTGGATTGGGAGGGGTGCCCACTTCAGGTGGATCTGGGATGAGGCACCAAGGCTTGGTGGACTTGGAGAGGCACCTTCTGTTGATGGGCTTGGTTTAGGGTGCCAAAGCTTGGGAGCTAGGGCGCCATTTCCTGGGGGTGGCTTGGGGTGCATGAATCCTCATCCTTTGAAGGGCTTGGCGGCATGAATGTGGTCCTGGCACATGGGCTAGGGTGCTGGAGTAGGGGCCCAGGTGCATGAAGCTCTACTCTAGTAGGGGCCTGGTGAATCTCCAGGTCTGGTGACTCTCTTGTACTAGAATAAAAACCAAAATTACAGGACTCATGGGATTGAGACAAGTGACTCACCAGACTCAATTGGACTTTCTTGTCTTTAGTTATTATAGGACTCAAAAATTACAGGACCTAATTTGCCTCACGGACTCAACTTAAAATGATTGGTTACCCAACACATGACTCAAAGATCTAATTAAAGCTTTGCAATCTGGGTCTCCTGATGTCCCCATCACTACCACAAGGGGTTTAATGAATTCTGAGGTAAGGCCATCCGCCTCTTCGGGCTGAAGGGGCTGTGCAACATCCAGCTCGACCTACCGATCCCCGAGATGCCTAGGGATCCTACTACCATGGCAGAGCCAGAGTTTGAAGTGGGGGCCGAAGCCGAGGTTGCTGCCATCTGGGATGCTCCTCCAAATGATGCTGCACTGATGCCAGGGAGAGCCACTCGTCGACCGTGGAAGTAGCCGGTAAGTGAGGCCTAAATTTTTTTTCTTTTCTATTTGTAACCAAGTTTTTAGAAGACTTCCCGGCCTGTCGGGGGTCTTTACAGATGTAAGAAGTTTTCAATCAATGAAGACATTATTTTCTTCAATCATTGAGTACTTCCCTTCTCTTACTTTGTGTTCAAATTCATCGAATGGCTTCCCAGCATGTCGGGAGTCTTGATTGATGTAAGAAGTATTTTGATAGATAAATACAATTTCTTTCTTAACTGATGTGTCTTCTATTCCTTCACATTTTCTCTTTCTTTCTTTTTTTTTTTGCATTGACATACTTTGAAGCACTTCCAAGGGATCTCCCAAGTTGTAAAAGACTTACTTCCATAATGAAGAATAGGCCTCACTCAGGCTACAAAGGGCTTGCTTATGGTTGGGGAACTTTGCTTTTTTCTTCTCTTAAGCTGTTCTATCTTTTTGCATGATAAGAACGTTGGCTCCATGGAGGCTATGTGCGAGCCTGTCCATGTCTTGGCAATCCTGAGCTGATTTTGGAGCCTTGAGGTTGGCATGGAGGACCTTAAGAACACTCCATCCCTACTCTGTCGGTCTTCGAGTCTTGTGGTTTCGAGTGTGGCCTTGTTTTGCCGAACTATAAGTCAAGTGGTAGATAGCTGGACTTCAAAGGCTTCTCGGCTTACATCTCCAAACTTTAAGGAAGTTGAGTGCTGGGCTTCAGGAATCTTCCGATTTTGAGTGCGGGGCTTTGTAAGTTTCCAGGCTTTTGAGTGCAGGGCTTCATAAGTTTCCCAGCTTTTGAGTGTGGGGCTTCATAAGTTTTCTGACTTTTAAGTGCGAGGCTTCGTAAGTTTCTCAACTTTGTGTGTGGGGCTTCATAAGTTTCCCGACTTCTATCGTCGGACTTGGAGTCGGGTGAGGGAGTTCTTGCACAGATGGAAGATAGTGTTGCACTAAAAAGGATCTTTAATAATTGAGAAAAATCCTTACATTATTGGTAGTACATCCTTAGATTGTTGGTATTCCATGTCTGAGAGAATAGATCATTGTTGAGCATGGCAAGATAGTAAGCTCCGTTTAGCAGAGCCTCGATCACCTTATAGGGGCTTTCTAGTTTGGGGATAACTTGCCACATTCCCTTGGTTGGGATGCTTCTATTTGCCTGAGTACCAGGTCGCCTGGGCGGAACGTCTTGGGCTTGACATGGGCATTGTAGTAGCGTGCCACTCATTGCCGATATGCCACCATCCGGAGTTGGGCTTTGTCCCTTTTTCATCCACAAGTTCTAGGTTGAGAAGGAGGCAGGCTAGATTCTCTGCCTTGTTGTATTGCTCTTCCCGTAGCATGGGCAGACCAACCTCCACTAGAATTATAGCTTCTCAACCAAAGACAAGGTTGAAGGGTGTCTCACCTATTGCCGTTTAAGGCATGGTATGGTAGGCCCATAGCACACTAGGGAGATTTTCTACCCATCAGCCCTTGGCCTTATCCAATCTGGTGCAGAGCCCTTGTAAGATGGTTCAGTTGGTTACCTCAACCTCCCTATTGGTTTGAGGGTGAGCCACCGAAGTGAAGTGATGGTGGATGTTGAGGTCGATATAGAACACTTCGAAAGCTTGGTTGTCAAACTACCACCCATTATTAGTGTTGACCAAGTATAGGAGTCCAAAACAAAAGGTGATCAACTTCCAGAAGAATGATCTGACCTTGGTCTTGATGATCCATGCCATGGGTTCGACCTCGATCCATTTTGTGAAGTACTTGATGGCCACAATTAAATACTTCCATTTGCCAGATATGGGAGGAAAGGGATCTAGGATGTTCATTCCCCATTGGACGAACGGCCACGAAGCTGATAGTTTGGAGAGCGGGGCAGCTAGCTGATGCTGGATATGGGCATGATGTTGACAACGATCACATTTCCTCACAAAATTAGAGGCATCCTCTTGCAAGGTCTCCCAGAAGTACCCTTGTCAGAGTGATTTGTAAGCTAGCATCCTGCCCCCCATGTGATTCACGTAGATGCTTTCGTGTATTTCTTGAAGCACGTAGGTAGCTTTTGAGGGTCTTAAGCACTTCAACAAGGGTAGGAGTAAGACCTTCAATAGAGCTGCCCATCCATCAACACATACCACGCAACCTTCTTCTTGAGGAGGCCAGCTTCCTTGTGATCTTCAGGTAGGGCACCGGTGGTAATGTAGTTGATGTAGGGGTCCACCCAGCTAGCTTTGGTAGTGACCTATTAGAACTTTACTGTAGACTCGAAGTTGGGGGTCTCTAGATGTTCTATGAAGGTATGCCCTAACAATGAATCTGGCTGGGTTGCTAACCTAGAGAGGACATCGGCTCGGGCCTTCTCTGCCCGAGGGATGTGGGAAATGCTGAAGTTCTGGAGGTTCGCTGTGTATGAGCATACCTTGCCAGATACTTTTCCATCATGTGATCTTGAGCTACACTACACTTACTTGTATGACAAAGTGCACTTTCTAAAAAATTAGCCATTATGCTTGTTAGTAGCCTTCGAGTCAACTTGGATTCTTGTTGAGTTGACTCAGAGTTCTTCTAAGTTGTCTTAGTCTTCTATTAAGTTGACTTAGTCCTCTTTCTCCAAAACATGGCTTTCTATTAATCACTATTGAGTTGACTCAATTTTGTCTAGTTGGTTCAAGGTCCGTTCGAGTCGACTCAAGGTTCATTCGAGTTGGCTCAAAAGATAGCCTCCAAAAAATAGCTTTCTATATCTCGGCTTTCCCTATCATGTTGGCTCAAATTTTGTCCAAGTCAACTTGGTAGCATGCTAGCTGAAACATTAGTACCGAGCTAAAACTTTCTAATACAGGGCTAAAACTTGGTTTTATCAAAATTTTTAGGATTCTAGCTTCTAATGCAATATTTCTTCATGAAATTCATTGGCTTTTTGCAAATATTTTATCTCCAAAAAATTCATGTTTCTAATAACTTCCAACACACTATTTCTTCATGAAATTCATTGACTTTTTGCAAATATTTAGTATCCAAAAAAATTCATTGGCTTTTTGCAAATATTTAGTCTCCAATTTATCTTTTTCTAAAACATTAACTTATGTAGTTCATTAGTAACATTATATACTCAAATATTTTGTTATTCGTCAAAATTAATTCTTTGGGCCAACATTGTCCTTCATGCATCTTTGCCTTGAAGAGTCTCCTAGAGACTTCAAAGTACATTGCATGTCTATGATCATCATACAATTCTTCTAGGTGAGTCAACATGTCCTTGGCAGTTTTCATGTTCTAATGCTGGCAATGTAACTCATTTGGCATGGTTGCCAACATATAGCACTTGACTTATTGCCATTGTTCCATTTATCAAGTATCGACCATTGATTAGTTGATGGATAGGCTGGTGTTGCCGCTCTCGCCGCCGTGCCCGTGCCACGGATCGGCCGATCCTTCCTGACCGCCTGGCGAGGGAGCCTCCCTTCCCGCGGAAAACTTGCAACAAAGGGGTTAGAGGACCCTGGCCGGGGATCCCGGCGAGGGAGCTCCGACGGTCAAGTCAGTAGACGACGAGAAGGAACAGACCCTCCAGCCGGACCCCCCAACGGGTTCCAGACTCGGAGAGTTAACTGGTGAAGGAAACGCTCTGGGGACCAGAATCTCGGCTGGGCCTCCTTGCCGAGCTCGCGCCCAGTCTTCCCCTCTCGGGATTTCTGGCTTCTCTCTCGGTGCAAGGCCTTGTGCCGGTGCTTCCTCCTTGTCCCCAGGCTAATTTGGCTTACATTGTCGTCCCCAGATTCTTCCTTCTTTATCCCGTTCCGTCGCGCGTTTGTCTTTTTCCGCCTCGGGAACCCCCTCCCCCGTCCTCTTCTCTTTTCCCTTTTTGGTGAAGGGTGCCAGGCGGCTTTCCGACCTCGTCCGCCGGGCCCAGCATGGGAAAGGCAAGGACAGAAGAGAAAGAGGGGAGGGCGGTGCTGGCAGGGCGGCCGGTCAGGCCTCGGGCCCGGTGAGAGCGCCCTCTTCCCCAAGCGTGGGCGCCATCTATCTATGGGGCCTGTGTCGTCAGGGTTGCGTCTCTCGGCTGCGGGGCCTGTCGGGCCGATGCTAGTGATGTTCTGCGTGCCGCCGCCCTCCGTACAGGATGCCGTCTGGGATTCGTACGGCCCGAGGGATGGCCTCGGGGCCCGTCTCTCTCTCCCCAGGGCCCTCGCCGTACGAGCGGTCTGACCTCGGCTGAGTTGGGCCCGTCTCTGGGGGCCACCTGGCGAAGGGCGAAGGATCAGCCGACCTCGGCTTAGGTGGACCCCTCCTGGGTGGACACCTGGCGAGGTGGCAGGAGGTCGCCTGGCTTCGGCCGTGGTGGGCCCATCTCCGGGTGGCCACCTGGCGAAGGGCGAAGGATCAGCCGACCTCGGCTTAGGTGGACCCCTCCCAGGTGGACACCTGGCGAGGTGGCAGGAGGTCGCCTGGCTTCTGCCGAGGTGGGCCCGTCTCTAGGTGGCCACCTGGCGAAGGACGAAGGATCAGCCAACCTCGGCTTAGGTGGACCCCTCCTGGGTGGACACCTGGCGAGGTGCTAGGAGGTCGCCTGGCTTCGGCCGAGGTGGGCCCATCTCCGGGTGGCCACCTGGCGAAGGACGAAGGATCAGCCGACCTCGGCTTCGGTGGACCCCTCCTGAGTGGACACCTGGGGAGGCGGCAAGAGGTCGCCCGACCTTGGCCGACCTCACTTAAGCGGACCCCTCCAGTCCCGGGCGCCAATGAGGTGGTAGAGGAACTCCGAGCCGAGCTCGACCTCGGCTAGGGCGGTTTGCCTTAGGCAGTCGTCGTGTAGTGTAGTCTTGCCGACCCTAACTTTGAGGATGTGGCACTGACTAGGCCGGGGAAACTTACACGTGGCTCGCTCGTATTCGACGATACCTGAGCCTGGCCACGTCACTGTCACGGCTGTAACAGTTGCCCCCCAGCCCGCCGTTCCGTTGGGGCATCGTAGAACGGAACGTCGGGATTAAATACGGACATGACATGGAGAGGCGAAGATCTTGCATCATAATTGCCACGATCCTCGTCGTCGTGGCTCGATGCAACTGAAGACCTATGGGGAGCCGCCACGCGTCGCCCACTTGCCCATAATCAATGCGTCGCTTCGAGGCAGAGGCCGTTACTCTGCTAACGAGGCGTCGGTGTCGGGCGTGCACCCACGTGGCGACCATCCAGTGGCCTGAGGCGGAATGACGGGTACGGCCGCTGTCGGTTGAGTTTGAATTGGAGGGGACTTTCCAGAACGAGGCCTTTTCCCTTGCTTCGTGGGCGGTTTGCTGCAGGCTAACAACTCCTGTTGCTCGCGCTCGTCTGTGCATTTTCGGTGAGTGTCTCCTTCTTCTCTAGCCCCCCCTTCCTTCCTTCTCATTTCCTTTCCGATCTTCCTGTTCTTTTCTTTTCCATGGCGCGCCGTCGCCATGTCTCTTCCAACCCGGACGAGGCCGGTCCATCCCGGCCGAGGACTCCATCTTCTTCCTCCTCAGGTGAGGAGGTGATTCCGGAGGAGGTCCGCCGGCGTTTGCAACCCGGGGGGATCACCATCGGCATCCCCAGGGGGATCCGGCCCCCTCCGGTTGCACCTGCCGTGCCCCTCCGTTCCCTTCCTGCTTTGCCATCTCTTCCTGCTCTGCCTTCTCTTCCTGCCGGTCCCTCCGGTCATGCCTCCACTATGACCGAAGGCGATCTTTCTCTGCTCCAGGATGCCTACGGCATCCCGGGGTCTATTCGTCTGTTTGCTCCGTGGTCCGGGGAGCGCGTCACCATGAGTGGCCCCGGCCGCATAGCTTTCTACGAAGACTTCCTCCTTGGGGTCTTCGGTTTCCTTTGCACCCTTTCTTTCTTTCCTTCCTCAGCCACTTTCGGCTCGTCCCGGCCCAGCTGGCTCCTAATGCCATCCGGGTCATCTTCTCCTTCATCGTTTTCTGCCACTTCCACGGGTTCGTTGCCCATTTTTCTCTCTTCAGGGCCTTGTTCACCCTGAAGAAGTGCTCCACCGATGACGGCTGGTGGTACATTTCACCCCGGCCTAGGTGTCTCCGATTCGACCTCCCTTCCTCGGTCAAGGGATGGAAGAGCCAGTTTTTCTTCGCCTCGGTCGACGATGTCGACTGGGCCTGGAGCGAACCGGACCGGTCCCCGAACCGGAATTCCCGAGTCGAGTCGGCGGACCAGGAGTCCTATACCCAGCTCCTGAGTGACGAGGTCCCAGCGCTCGAGGTTCTGCTTTCTGAGCAGAATCTTTTCGAGGCCGGTATCAGTCCCATCCGCGAGACCGGTGAGATTCGGCCCTTCATTGACCTCTGCCCCCCCCCCCCCTTTTCTTCATAACTGAGCCGGCTGACCTTCTGTCTCTTTTGTCTTGCAGGGATGAAGTTTTCTTTGGAGAACCTCTTGGAGGGGGCGGCCCAGCGGGACGTCGTAGAGATAGACGAGCCCGCAGCGAAGAGGGCTCGCATGGAGACGAGCCGGGAGGTCGTGGCGGCGACCGTGCCCTGCCCGGTTGCCATCATCTCCCCGCCCCGGCCACCTCAGGGTGGGGCCATTGATACTTCGGCCGTGCGACCTGGTGGCACTGCAGAGAGGGCTCCAGCACCTGCCGCTCCGCCCATCGTCGGGCCCGTTATTGCTGCCAGCCCGATAGCACCGCCTGTGGCGACCGCCGGTCCGTCGGTTGCGGCTTCGGCTGAGGGGGCAGCTACCGCAGGGGCCGGCCCGAAGGCCCCGGCGCCGGTGATCACCCACCGGGACTCGCTCATCCTCGACAGGGGGCTGGCAGAGAAGATGATGGAGTACGCCTCCATCGCCCGGGACCGCCGAGCTCGGGGCGGCCAGGACTACACAGACGCGCTGCTTGGCATCCTTCCGCAGCTCTTCACGGTAAGTCCGGGCTTCTTCCTTTTCCATTTTCCTATCTCGAAACTTACCTGCCTTTGCTCTGACCTGTGTCACTTTTGCCATTGCAGATCGGGAACGACGTCCTCCTACTGAGGAATTTCCTCGTAGGGAACGCCAAGAGGGACTCCGAGCGGGAGCAAAAGCTCGGCAAGCTTGCGGCTGACGTCAAGGATTTAATGGGGAAGGGCGCCGAGTTGTGAGCCGAGAAGCAAGCCCTCCAGTCCGACCTGGCGCGTTCCGAGGAGCGGAACAAGGAGTTGGAGGCCTCCTTGTCGGAGGAGCGGACCTCTAACCAGCGCCGAACTGAAGAGGAGGCGGCGGAGAAGGCCCGCCTGCAGGCCCACTCCCAATGGCTGGAGCGCCAGCTGGAGGAGGCCCGGTGAGACGCGGCCGCGGCGAAGGACCGGAGCGCCTATGTCAATGGGCTCCTGGAGGTGGCCAAGCGGAAAGTGCAAGAGGCCGTCCCCAAGTTCCGGGCCTCCGACGAGTATACGTCGGAGGTCCGGGAGGCCACCGTGGACTCCTTCCTGAAGGGGTTCCGGATGTGCCGGGAGAAGGTGGGGGCCTTCTTCCCCCAGCTGGACCTGAGCGGGGTCGTAGTCGGTGGCAGGAGGCCAGGAGGTGAGAGCAGGGCTTCCGGCACAGCCGAAGCGACACCTGCGGTGCCGTCGTCCAGCGATGCCACGGCCCCGGAGCAGCCCCAGGAGCCGGCCGCTGTAGAAGTCGAAGACGCAGCGCCCGCGCCTCCGGCAGATGGCTCCGAACCCGCAGCCCAGTGATCCCGGCACTGTCTTTTTGCTTTATTTCTGCTATTTTTGTTTTTTGGGGAGTCCCGGCCTGTCGGGGCTCCCAGCTTGTACTGACTGCTTATGCTAATGAAGATCTAAGCTTTTACCGGAACCTTGTTCGTTGTCTCGTTTTACTTTTCTCTTCTTTTCTTTCTGAGATGTCGGTCTGGAACACATGAAGTGACTGCAGGCCTGGTCCTCCCATTGTTCAAATCGAAGGATGGGGCCTGCAGAGCCGCGTCGCAGCAGGGCAAGCCTTAGGCGGGCCCGACTTTGGGTCGCCTTCATGCTTGCGCAGACAACACGGTTTCTGCACCGTCTCCCGGGCCGAAGCCCGGGACCTCCGGACGGAGCTCGGTGCCGCAGGCTTTCTCAAGCCTCGCGCGGCTCACTGAGCTGTGCTCCGGGCTTGCATGGGTGAACTGGGTTCGGCGCCACCTTCCAGGCCGAGGCCCAGGATCTTCCGGACTGAGCTCGATGCCGCAGGCTTTCTCAAGCCTTGCGCGGCTTGCTGAGCTGTGCTCCGGGCTTGCGTGGGCGAACTGGGTTCGGCGCCACCTTCCAGGCCGAGGCCCAGGATCTTCCGGACTGAGCTCGATGCCGCAGGCTTTCTCAAGCCTTGCGCGGCTTGCTGAGCTGTGCTCCGGGCTTGCATGGGCGAACTGGGTTCGGCGCCACCTTCCAGGCCGAGGCCTAGGATCTTCCGGATTGAGCTCGATGCCGCAGGCTTTCTCAATCCTTACGCGGCTTGCTGAGCTGTGCTCCGGGCTTATGTGGGCGAGCTGGGTTCGGCGCCACCTTCCAGGCCGAAGCCCAGGATCTTCCGGACTGAGCTTGATGCCGCAGGCCTTCTTGTTGAAGTTAGAAGGGAATGTTTGAAGTGGGGAAGCTTTGTTACAGAAACTGGGAGCCTCACATCACTGGTAGTACATTCTCAGGTTCGAGGAGTTCCATGTCCGGGGGAACCTGGCACCTCCCAATTCTTCCAAGTATTATGCTCCATGAGGGAGGGCTTCTGCCACCCGATACGGGCCTTCCCAGTTGGGCGATAGCTTGCCGCATTCCTGGGGTTGGGATGCTTCGGCGCGCCGGAGGACCAAGTCTCCGGGATGAAAAGCCTTAGGTCGCACCCGGGAGTTGTAATACCTGGCTACACGTTGCCGGTACGCCGCCATTCGGATTCGGGCCCTGTCCCTGGTTTCCTCGAGAAGGTCTAGGTTGAGCATCATCCTGGCCGGGTTTTCTGTCTTGTCGTATTGCTCCACGCGCAGCATGGGTAGGCTGAGCTCGATCGGGATGACTGCCTCGGCTCCGAAGACGAGGTTGAATGGAGTTTCGTCGGTAGCCGTCCTTGGGGTGGTGTGGTATGCCCAAAGGATGCTGGGAAGCTCATCGGCCCACCTGCCCTTGGCCTGGTCCAGCCGCGTGCGGAGGCCCTGAAGAATGGTCCTATTCGTGACTTCGGCCTCCCCGTTGGTCTGAGGGTGCGCCACCGAGGTAAAGCGATGTCTGATGCCGAGGTCGCTGCAGAATTCTTCGAATTCCCGGCAATCGAACTGGCGTCCGTTGTCGATGACCACAGTGTGGGGGAGGCCGAAGCGACAGACGATGGACTTCCAGAAGAACTTGGCGACGTTTGCTTCGGTGATCCTTGCTAAGGGTTCGGCCTCGACCCACTTCGTGAAGTAGTCGATAGCCACTATCAAGAACTTCCGCTGGCCCGACGCCGGCGGGAATGGGCCCAGGAGGTCCATCCCCCACTGGGCAAATGGCTAGGGGGCTGAGAGCTGAGAGATTGGGTTGGAGGGTTGCCGCTGCACCGTGGCGTGACGCTGGCACCGGTCGCACTTCTTCACGAAGTCGGCGGCGTCTTCCTTCATTGTTTCCCAGAAGTAGCCCTGACGGAGGGCCTTGTACGCCAATGCCCTACCCCCCACGTGGTTCCCGCAGATGCCTTCGTGAATCTCCTGGAGCACAAGCTTGGCTTCTGTGGGTCCTACGCACTTGAGGAGGGGATAAGAGTAGGATATCCGATACAGCTGCCCGTCCATCAGGACAAACCGCACGGCCTTCTTCCTGATGAGGCGAGCCGCCTGTCGGTCCTCCGGCAGGGTGCCGCTGGCGATGTAGGCAGCGTACTTGTCCATCCAGCTGGGCTCCTGGCTGACCTGATGGACCTCCACCGGTGCTTCGAGGCTTGGGACCTCAAGGCGCTCCACATGAGCGCGTCCCAGCATCGCGTCCGGCAGGGTCGCCAGCCGGGAGAGGGCGTCCGCACGGGCGTTCTCCCCGCGAGGGATGTGGGAGATGTCGAAGCGGCGGAATTTGGACGCGCCCGCCTTGACGAGCTCCAAGTACTTCGTCATTTGGGGGTCGTGCGCGACGTACTCTCCGGACACCTGCCCCGCTACGAGCTGGGAGTCGGTGAAAGCTCTGAGGTTGGTCACGCCCAGCTCGCGGGAGACTCTCAGTCCGGCAAGAAGTGCCTCGTACTCCGCCTGGTTGTTTGTTGCGGGGAACTGGAAACGGAGTGCGCACTCGGCGACGACCCCGTCACCGTTGGCAAGGATGAGCCCGGCTCCGCTCCCGCTGGAGTTCGAGGCTCCGTCCACATGGAGGATCCAGACGTCCTCTCCGGGCTCATCGGTGCCAACCTCCATCGGCTGGGCCGGGGGATCTTCCTCGGGCTCCTTGCCCAAGCCTGCATACTCGACCAAAAAATCAGCCAGCACCTGCGCCTTCATGGCCGACTTTGGCCTATATGCAATGTCGAACTCACTGAGTTTCAGTGCCCACTTGGCCAACCGTCCCGAAGTATCAGGTCGGCTGAGCACCACTTTCAGCGGTTGGTCCGTCAAGACGGCGATGGGGTGTGCTTGGAAATAGGGCCTGAGATGCTGGGCAGACACTATTAGCGCAAAAACAAGTTTCTCGGGCCGGGAATACCTGAGCTCTGCGTCTCGGAGGAGTTTACTGGTATAGTACACCGGCCGCTGGAGCCCCTGGTCGTCGGTTCGGACCAAGACAGAGCTGACGGCCTTCGGGGTAACCGCCAAGTAGAGGGCAAGCTCCTCCCCCTCCTCAGGCCTGGACAGTAAAGGTGGCGATGCGAGCGCCTTCTTCAGCTCCTCGAAGGCCCGCTGACATTCCTCGGTCCAAGCAAAGCCATTCATCTTCCTCAGCACCTTGAAGAAGGGACGGCAGCGATCCGCCGACCTGGAAATAAAATGGCTGAGGGCTGCGACTCGACCGGTCAGTCGTTGCACCTGCTTCTTGGAGGCGGGCTGCTCCATGTCCAAGATGGCCTGGACCTTCTCCGGGTTGGCCTCAATCCCTCTTTGAGTCACCATAAACCCTAGGAACTTACCGGCGGAGACGCCGAAAGCGCACTTCGCCGGGTTCAGCTTCATCTGATGGCACCGGAGGTTGCCGAACGTCTCCGTCAAGTCGGCCACGTGGTCCGAATCAAGTTTGCTCATCACCAGCATGTCGTCCACGTACACCTGCATGTTGCGGCCTATCTGGTCTTTGAAGATTTTACTGACCAGACGTTGATACATCCCGCCCGCGTTCTTGAGGCCGAAAGGCATCATCCTGTAGCAAAAAGTCCCTCGGTCAGTTATGAAGGCAGTGTGCTCTTCATCCTCCGGGCTCATCCGGATCTGGTTGTATCCGGAGAAGGCGTCCATGAACGACAAGAGGCGATGCCCTGAAGTGGCGTCGACCAGTTGGTCGATCTTTGGAAGAGGAAAACTGTCCTTTGGGCAAGCTCGGTTGAGGTCGGTGTAGTTCACACAAATCCTCCACTTACCGCTACTCTTCTTTACCATGACCACGTTCGCCAGCCAGCTAGGGTACTGGACCTCTCGGACAAAACCGGCGACGAGGAGCTTCTCTACTTCCTCGTTGATCGCCTTCTGCCTCTCCATGGCGAAGCTTCTCTTCTTCTGGCGGACCGGGCGGCAACTTGGGTCCACGTTCAGCCTGTGCATAATAACCTCGGGCGGGATGCCCGGCATGTCGGCTGCTGACCAGGCGAACACGTCAGCGTTGGCACGGAGGAACTCCAGCAAGCGGGATCGCTCCTCCTCGGGGAGCTGGGCTCCGACTTGTACCGTCTTCAAGGGATCTGAACCGAGGGGAAAAGTCAGCAGGCGCTCCACGGGCCCTCCCCTGGGTTCCTTCTCTCTCAGATCGAGGTCATCGATATCATGGGCGAGCTCCGCGCCCCTGCGCCCGGGATCGTCTGGAGGCAGAGCGGGACTGCTGGAGCGTCCCCCTCATCTCTCCGAGCCCGGAAGGCATGGGGAACTGCACCAACAGCCTCCTCGTGGAGATGGTGGCGTCCAGTTGGTTGAGCCCGGGACGCCCGAGGATGGCGTTGTAAGGCGAAGGGAGCCTAACGACGGTGAATGTTATTAGAACGGTCGCTTGCCGGGGCGGGGATCCGGCAGTGACGGGAGAGTGATTTCCCCCTCGACCCCCACCGAGTCCCCTGTAAAACCTACCAGGGGGGTGTGCACTGGCTTCAGCTGTTCGGGGGACAAATTCATCCGAGAGAATGCATCGTAAAAAAGTACGTCAGCTAAGCTTCCACTATCCACCATGATCCGATGTACAGGATGCTTTGCGATGGTCATCTCGACCACCATGGCATCGTTGTTTACATTATCATTAATTTCTTCTCCTTTGGGAGGGATTACATTCTCCGGGACTTCCCGGGCTCTCTTCATTGCTCGGCCGGGCCCGCGCGAGATCATGCCCACGAGCTTCTCCGTTGGGCGGTTGTCGATCGCAGGGACAGGCGGTAGGGCCGCGAGCGGCTGCCCTTCAGAGGGGGCCTCGCTCTTGATGAACTTCCTGAGGTAACCCCTGCTGATCAGCTCCTTGATCTCCCGCTTCAGATGGCGACACTCCTCCGTGTCATGCCCGTGTTCGCGATGGAACTGGCAGTACTTCGATTTGTCTCGGGCGGCTCTCGGGTTCTGAGGAGGAGGTCGGCGGAGGTAGCGTTCGCCCTCGATTTCCATGAGGATCTTCGTTCGAGGTGTGAGGAGAGGGGTGTACCTCCACTCTGGAGTGGCTTCGCCCCTCGGCTTTGGATTTGGGCGGAGGTCGGCAGATGGCCCGGGCCTCCGAGCTCCCGGGATGTCCCTCGGGAGCGGCTTCTTTGGAGTCTTCCCGTCCAGCTCTCGACGGGTGCGGTCGGCCTCCTCCGCTCGGATGTACTTGTGGGCGCGGAGGAGGAGCTCGGAATACGTCCTGGGTGGTTTCTTGTCCAGGGAATAGGTTAGGCGGGACGTCTTGAGTCCGCGCTTCAAGGCCAGCATGGCGACGGGCTCGTCCAAGCTGTAGATCTCCAGCGCTGCGGTCTTAAACCGGGTGATGTAGTCCCGGAGCAGCTCCTGGTCCTGCTGGTGGATGGAAAAGAGGCTGTCCACCTCTCTTGGCACCTTTCGACAAGCGTCGAAATGCGCCACAAACTTTCCTTCCAACTGATGGAAGGAGCAAATGGACCCGGGCTCGAGGCGGGCGAACCAGACTCGAGCGGCCTTCCGAAGGGTTGCCGGGAAGGCGATGCATAGAAGGGCGTCGGTGGCCCCCTGGACCCTCATAAGAGCCTTATAGCTCTCCAAATGATCCAGGGGGTCGGTGGTTCCGTCGTAGGGATCCACCTGCGGCATGCGGAACCGTTTCGGGATTGGTTCCGCCTGGATTTCTTCAGAGAAAGGGGGGCGGGAGTCATAGCCCGCCGGGTCCACCGACGAGTTCTGCAGGTCGGCGAATCGGCGAGCGAACTCCGCCAGTTTGCGCTCATGCTCCTCCAGGCGCCTCTCGGCTTGGCGCCTGATGGCTTCATCGGTGGAGTCTTCCACCGAGGCTGCGGGTGAAAGGGGCGCCGATCGGTCTCGGTGCGAGGTCTGGCCTCGGCGTCGCTTGCTGCGGTGTGCCATTTCCCCCGTCGGCCGGGGATCGACTCTCGTGATCCTCCGAACCGGAATAGTTTCTCTTTGCGGGAGCTTGGTGGCTCCCCCGGGGGTTGGAGATGGCCCTTGGATGGGATGGCCTGCCCTGGATGGAGCGCAGGCTCCCATGCTGCCCCGCGGCTCGGGCCGTGGGGGTCCCTGGCTGCGGCTGAGTGGCCAGGGACCGTTGCTGATGCTGAAGCTGTCGGACCGCTGAGGTCAAGGTCTGCAGCTGCTGGACGATGGCCGCGAGGGATCCATCCACCGGGGCAGGCTGCTGTGGAAGAGGAGGGGGAGCCGGAAGCTCCCTTTCGGGGCTGTGGCCCCCTGGAGGGGAGTGGACATCCCCCACGCGGCTGGTGGACGCCTCACGACCACGAGTGACCACCATTGCTGGAGAGCGTGACACCTGTAGAAAGCTGGTTCCCACTAGGGGTTAGTGTCCTGCCCCCCTACCTGGCGTGCCAATCTGTTGCCGCTCTCGCCGCCGCGCCCGTGCCACGGATCGGCCGATCCTTCCTGATCGCCTGGCGAGGGAGCCTCCCTTCCCGCGGAAAACCTGCAACAAAGGGGTTAGAGGACCCTGGCCAGGGATCCCGGCGAGGGAGCTCCGACGGTCAAGTCAGTAGACGACGAGAAGGAACAGACCCTCCAGCCGGACCCCCCAACGGGTTCCAGACTCGGAGAGTTAACTGGTGAAGGAAACGCTCTGGGGACCAGAATCTCGGCTGGGCCTCCTTGCCGAGCTCGCGCCCAGTCTTCCCCTCTCGGGATTTCTGGCTTCTCTCTCGGCGCAAGGCCTTGTGCCGGTGCTTCCTCCTTGTCCCCAGGCTAATTTGGCTTACCTTGTCGTCCCCAGATTCTTCCTTCTTTATCCCCTTCCGTCGCGCGTTTGTCTTTTTCCGCCCCGGGAACCCCCCTCCCCCGTCCTCTTCTCTTTTCCCTTTTTGGTGAAGGGTGCCAGGCGGCTTTCCGACCTCGTCCGCCGGGCCCAGCATGGGAAAGGCAAGGACAGAAGAGAAAGAGGGGAGGGCGGCGCTGGCAGGGCGGCCGGTCAGGCCTCGGGCCCGGTGAGAGCGCCCTCTTCCCCAAGAGTGGGCGCCATCTATCTATGGGGCCTGTGTTGTCAGGGTTGCGTCTCTCGGCTGCGGGGCCTGTCGGGCCGATGCTAGTGATGTTCTGCGTGCCGCCGCCCTCCGTACAGGATGCCGTCTGGGATTCGTACGGCCCGAGGGATGGCCTCGGGGCCCGTCTCTCTCTCCCCAGGGCCCTCGCCGTACGAGCGGTCTGACCTCGGCTGAGTTGGGCCCGTCTCTGGGGGCCACCTGGCGAAGGGCGAAGGATCAGCCGACCTTGGCTTATGTGGACCCCTCCTGGGTGGACACCTGGCGAGGTGGCAGGAGGTCGCCTGGCTTCGGCCGAGGTGGGCCCGTCTCCGGGTGGCCACCTGGCGAAGGGCGAAGGATCAGCCAACCTCGGCTTAAGTGGACCCCTCCCGGGTGGACACCTGGCGAGGTGGCAGGAGGTCGCCTGGCTTCGGCCGAGGTGGGCCCGTCTCCGGGTGGCCACCTGGCGAAGGACGAAGGATCAGCCAACCTCGGCTTAGGTGGACCCCTCCTTGGTGGACACCTGGCGAGGTGGCAGGAGGTCGCCTGGCTTTGGCCGAGGTGGGCCCGTCTCCGGGTGGCCACCTGGCGAAGGACGAAGGATCAGCCGACCTCGGCTTCGGTGGACCCCTCCTGGGTGGACACCTGGCGAGGCGGCAAGAGGTCGCCCGAACTTGGCCGACCTCACTTAAGCGGACCCCTCCGGTCCCGGGCGCCAATGAGGTGGTAGAGGAACTCCGAGCCGAGCTCGACCTCGGCGAGGGCGGTTTGCCTTAGGCAGTCGTCATGTAGTGTAGTCTTGCCGACCCTAACTTTGAGGATGTGGCGCTGACTAGGCCGGGAAAACTTACACGTGGCTCGCTCGTATTCGACGATACCTGAGCCTGGCCACGTCACTGTCACGGCTGTAACAGCTGGTATAGAGGGAAAATCCTGGTTGAGATGAGAACATAGTTTATTTTCTCAAAACATGAAACAATTTTCGAGTTCCTTAGCCAATCTTTATAATTCAATCCAGTCAAATAGCTGGACTCAAGAATTTGGGCCAAAGGATTGGAGGCTAACATGGTGAACTATGAGAGTAGAGCTTCTAGATATATATTTGTACTTGATTCTAATTTGTTTTAGGGTCTTTTAGAACAAATAGACCTCCCACTATTTTTGAATCACTCATATGGCTTGGGTAGAGAAATTGAAACCCCTACACAAATAGGATTTTAAATGGGTACTATAGTCCTATTGATTTACATGCACCTCACCTAACAATTAATGGTTCCATGCAAATCAATGAGTGGATAATCCTTGTCCAATTCTTCTACATGAACCTCACCCAAGTTATGTGGGCCTCACCTGAATCACATCTTCCTTAGATTCATTGACATCCTAGTTGTGATTCGTCAAGAAGGTTTGTACATATCATAGTTCTTAATATTTTAATTTTGGCTTTCATTTGATATAGAACTTTCATCATTAGGCTATACATTTTTTATTCTATCTATCACTAAATTCTCGAGCACATCTAGATTGTTTCTATCAATAAGATCAATTAACCTAGGACATGGCAATTGTTTTAGATACCACTCTCACATGTTAATGTCTCTAAAATTTTATCTAATCATCTACAACTATAAATTCTTAAAACCCATGGATGTCACTCTATTTGTTTCAATGCCCTTGAATGTTGTGGACAAACATAATTGAAAATACATGGGTACTTATTGTTCGTTCAAAGATAACCTTGAAGAAGGTGAAGTGATCAAGAAACTATTGAAATATTGAGAAAGTAAGGAGATGACAACAATAATGAACAAAATTCTCCGACAAAACTATTTATATTTTTACTTATAAATAGCCATTCTCCTTAAAGCCTTAATTGTTAGTTTGTCCTACCCAATAGTTTCCACTTATGCTTCATATTACCAAATAATTCCTCCTCCCTTAAAGAACCAGATGTTTGAATGAATTTGATAGTTGACGCGGGATGACTCCAAGATTGCTAAACATGCAGGAAAAATAGTAAAATAATTTTTTTGTGATTTTTATAATTTAATTTGTAAGCTAAATTCCCAAATAAAAGTAAGAACTAGCAAGAAGAAGAGCAATGCATAGAATCATCGTATCGCAGGCAAACTCATGCAAAATAATAAATTCCAGGACTCGAGAATTGAGAAACTCCCAGATTAGGATAGCTAATCTTCATCAAATCAAAGATTTAAATAAGGGAATGATGTTACCAATCAGTGATTTGAAGAACTTTCGATGAAAAGATCACACAGCACTATGATTGGACTCTGGATGATGAAGTTCGGTTCCCTTGATTAGATGGCTGATTTGGATAGTTCTGGATGCAAGAAAAACTCCTCTAGGGAGGTGAAACACCTCAGGGATCCTACAAAATGTCAAGGGTCAATCAAAATGGTAAGTAAGAAAGGAAAGGAAACTAGGTTTAGAAGGAATCAGATTAGGGATTAGAAGCTGGGCTATGTGAAGCTTGTTGAAGATCTCCCTGCTCGACGGCCTAGGGCACTCCTTCTTGGATGTGTGAAGGCTTGGATGGTAGTGAGATAGGGCGTGGAAGGATGCTAGGGCAGCAAGGAAACACAAACACAAACCAAAGAACCAAAAAAAAAAATCAAAGTAACACAAGCTTGCAAGCTCAAAATAAATTCATCACGGTTTTGATATCATGAATAAAAGTTGCTTACAAGAGGGAGAGGGGTGGGGTATTTATAGAGTTCCGATGCCCTCTAACTAGGGTTACACACTTGGATTACAAGTCATCTTCCAAATTGGAATACAAGTCCTTTCCTAGCTAGGTTAGAAAAACAAGTCCCCATTAGGTTAGGAATTGACCTAGTCTTCTCCTTTTTCCTTCATGCTTTGACAATTCCACTCAAGGACACCTCTTGGACTTGGTCAACACTTCAAGGATTCATAGGAGGGCATGTTGGGCTTCTAGAGGTGGCAAGGGGCTGGCCGAAAGGGGCTTGGGTGCATGGGTTTGGGCCTCTGGAAGCTGGGATGGCCTAGTAGCCTTGTAGCAGGAATATTCCATGGAATCTTGCTTCTTTAGGGCTTGGGCTTGGCACTTGGACTTGATTTCCTTGGGCTATGATGTAGAGGGACCTTTGGAATCATGGATGCCCTGGTTTGGAAATATGCTTTGGCATCTGGACTGAAATCTGGTCATTTGGAGGACATCTGAAAAGAATTAGGGATTCTGGAAGTATCTTGGATCCTAGGTTGTCACACAAGATCCAATGGACTGATGTAGTGGCCTCTGACTCCTGGATATGGCCTAGTGGAACTCCACAATAGGGTGACCTCCTCTCTTTTATAAAAAATGGGCTCATACTGGACTCATAATTGATGTACAGGACTCAAAATACTGACTAGGTTGAGGGTTGAGATAAATCAACTAACCTGAACTTATTACAGGACTCGATCTTAATTGATTAAAAAATTTTCAAAACTTTGACACATAACTAATTAAACCATATGGGATCCAGGGATTTGTGTCTGATTCTAGTGTCCCCACCAATTCTCCCAAGGTGGGAGAAACTTGACCCCGTTGAGTATGGGTCAATTTGGCTCAAGGAGGGTCTAGGTTGAGGTGCTGTAGATCCGCACCAGCATTCCACAAGTCCTCAGATTCTGGCTGACCTTGCCACCGGACCAAATATCGCTGACAGTCTCTATCCTGGGTATCGATAACTTGATCATCCAGAGCTCTTTCAATCGTTTCCTCACCATAAGGCCAAATTATATGTGGTTGCTCTGGGGTGGGTTCTCTCTCAAAGAATGGGAGTGGCTCAACGGGTTCGCTGGGTATCACTACTGGCTTCCTAGACTTTATAAAGTCTGAGATGATGAAAGTGGAGCTAATACCTAAATCAGGTGATATCTCAGGCACATAGGCATTGGGTCCACTACTATTCATTATTTGGATGGGCCAGCTTCGTGAGTAGAAAATTCTTTGATAGTCATATATTCCTCTGCAGAAAATTCTTCATCTTTCTTTTGGGAATTAGCCAAGTTGTTATTTAGTTCATTAATTATGTTCAGCTCTTGACTAATTTCATAATGTATATGCTGTGCAGAGGCTAGTGTAGGTGTAGGCATATAGATTTAGGACTGTGAATTTTATTGAACTTAACTAATACCTATTAGACTCGACTAAACTTTCCTATCGAAGAAAATTTTATTGGACTTTCTAGGGTCTAACCTAACACACTATAGACTCTCTAGGTTTGACACTAACATGGCATGCACATGAAAATTTACTATGTATGCCTACTAAATGCCAAAGGATATGCAAGAGGTAAGATGCTAACCTAACATGTACAATAAATGAATGCAACATGCAAACATCTACATGATGTAGGTGAATGATTAAAGAAATATAAGTAAATTCAAGAAAAGGAAAGAAATATGAGGTGGATTCTGGGTTAGCCTGGTGGGGTAGAAAGGGTTCAAGGTTGATTGGATAGAATAAGATGTAAGAAGGGGTGTCAGGGATTAAATCTAGACTAATAAGATTGATCCTATGGGGTTGATGTCTATCTACTGGGTCTGCCTTATGAAAGAATGGGTCACTAATTTCAGATAAAAGATCTTCAAATGGGAGCAAGAAAGTGACTTCATCCAGAGGGTACTAGGTAAGATAAGCCAAGTCCTCAATAAACTCTTCTGGCTCAAGAAATTCAGGACTAGGCTCTATAATTGGATCCTCTTCTAAAGTCTCTTCTAATTGCTCTTCCATTGTAGCTTGGGTGTGATCTGGGTCATCTAACTCTAGGTCGACTACTATGTGGGTATGGTCAGGGTCAACTAATTATAGGGTAGCTTCTACCTGGATATCTATTGATTCAACTAGCTCTAAGTCTTCTATGGGGAACTTCTCTTCTTCCTCCTCATACTCCCCCACTAAGCTTGGGTCAGCCTCATATATCTCCTCTTCAAGGTCATTTGGGTGAACCAATGAGGTGGTAAGAGGGGGTAGACTAAGGAAAAACTGACTAGTGACTGGGGTGACAAGGGTGGGTTGGCTAACGTGCTCCTGACTAACACTAGGTTCATATCTAAGGGTACTAATCCTATTGGGCTAAGGCTAACTAAGGGTTATGGGTTCAGTCTTATGGGTTTTGTCTAGGATTCCTAACCGATCTCCTACTTGGTCAAAACTAGTGGTTAACTGGTTGATCCTAGTGGTTGCATGGTCAAATCGCTGGTCTACTTGGTTGAATCTATGGTTCATTTGGGATATCTAGTCATTGGTTTGGTCAAGCTTAGTATTAATCTGGGTATTGGATTGGTTTAGTTGGGTAAACTAGTTTTGAGATTGGATATTGGCTTGGTTCATTTGGGTAGTTAACTAGGCAAGCTGGTTCATGATGGCTTCAAAATTGGGATCCATGGTTGAGTTGGTTTAAGGTTTAGTCTTATGGTATTAGGCTCCTAATCTAGTGGTCATACACTTAATCAAGTAATCAGAATGGAATGGTGTAGCCAAGCATGCAAAATAGGTTCGCTTAATCTAGGGTTTCCTAGACCTAGAGCCAAAATAGGGTGGGTCAGCTCAACTTACACTTAACCCAGTAGCTAATCCTTCCTCTGGCCAGGTAGAGGGTGGGAGTGTGGGAGGCCCCCTTGCTTTCGCAGGGACCCAATTAAAAACTACAACACCACTTAGGTCGTTTGACTCTAGACCCTCAGCCTTAGACACCAGATTTCAGTAATAGCCACAAGATTAAATGCACTAGTTGGCCCACACAGCTCGGACCCGACCTGTTAGGGTGTCACCTAGCCCACTATGGCAAATTAAGTCTAATTAATTTTAATTAAGCTTGGGTAGAAATGCTGGATGGTTGTTTTGGGCCCAGGACAGGCTATGACCTCCTGCCCTGATGTTATATTGATTGCCCTTAAGATTAGATTAAAAGATGATGAACATTCAATGGGCCTGATGCAATCTAAAACACAGCAGAAAATAAAATAATTTTAAATTAATTTATGAAATGTCAAGTTAAGTTTAAGTTTACTGGGGTTAGCAAACAAAATTTGGCTTGGGATTGGGGGGTTTGGAAGTTGATTAGGTTAGGTTGAGTCAAAATGCAGAAATAGCAGAATTCAGGATATTAGGGTTTCAACCAATGAAGAATTTGACACAGATTTAGATGCTAAAAAAAAAATCAAAAAAACTCTAGAGCAGAGTATGGACGGTGATGATTCTATCTACCAAATTTCATGCAGAAAAAAAATCAAATGATGATGCAAATCCTAGGGTTTTTAGACTGCAACAGAAATATCAGAATTTTTGTTAGAGTTTCTAATATGCCGAGATTCAATAATTTAGGTTTTTTATAAAATTAATTAAAAATTATGATAAAATAGAGAACTAAACAGAACAATTCATGCAAATTTCATGGAAAAATAAAATCCCTAGGTGGTCAAAATCAGATAAAAAATACGAACCTAATGCAGTGCACAGGATGCAAAAAATTAGGGTTTGTGATTCTGATGCAGATGCAAGCTATCCTAAACCTGCTCTGATACCAAACTAATGTAGGATGACTCTAATATTGCTAAACATACAGGAAAAATTGTAAAATAATTTTTTTGTGACTTTTATAATTTAATTTGTAAGCTAAATTTCCAAATAAAAGTAAGAACTAGCAAGAAGAAGAGTAATGCATAGAATCATCGTATCACAGGCAAACTCATGCAAAATAATAAATTTCAGGACCTGAGAATAGAGAAACTCTTGGATTAGGATAGCTAATCTTCATCAAATCAGAAATTTAAAGAAGGGAAGGATGTTACCAATCAGTGATTTGAAGAACTTTCGATGAAGAGATCACACAGCACTATGATTGGAGTCTAGAAGATGAAGTTCAGTTCCCTTAATTAGATGGCTGATTTGGATGGTTATGGATGCAAGAAAAACCTCCTCTAGGGAGGTGAAACACCTCAGGGATCCTACAAAATGTCAAGGGTCAATCAAAACAATAAATAAGAAAAGGAAAGGAAACTAGGTTTAGAAGGAATCAGGTTAGGGATTAGAAGCTAGGCTGTGTGAAGCTTGTTGAAGATCTCCCTTCTTGGCGACCTAGGGCACTCCTTCTTGGACATGTGAAGGCTTGGATGGCAGTGAGATAGGGTGTGTAAGGATGCTAGGGCAGCAAGGAAACACAAACACAAACCAAAGAACCAAAGAACCAAAAAAAAAATCAATGTAACACAAGCTTGCAAGCTCAAAATAAATTCACCAGGGTTTTGATATCATGAATAAAAGTTGCTTACAAGAGGGAGAGGGGTGGGGTATTTATAAAGTTTCCATGCCCTCTAACTAGGGTTACACACTTGGATTTCATGTCCTCTTCCAAATTGGAATACAAGTCCTTTCCTAGCTAGGTTAGAAAAATAAATCCCTATTAGGTTAGGAATTTACCTAGTCTTCTCCTTTTTCCTTCATGCTTTGACTATTCCACTCAAGGACACCTCTTGGACTTGGTTAACACTTCAAGGATGCCTAGGAGGTCATTTTGGGCTTCTAGGGGCAGCAAGGGGCCAGCCCAAAAGGGCTTGGGTGCATGGGTTTGGGCCTTTGGAAGCTGGGGTGGCTTGGTAGCCTAGTAGCAGGAATATTTTATGGAATCTTGCATCTTTAGGGCTTGGGCTTGGCACATGGACTTGATTTCTTTGGGTTAGGATGTAGAGGGACCTTTGGAATTATGGATGCCCTGGTTTGGAAATATGCTCTGGCATCTGGACTGCAATCTGGGCATCTGGAGGACATCTGGAAAGAATCAGGGTTTCTAGAAGCATCTTGGATCCTGGGTTGTCACACAAGATCCAATGGACTGATGTAGCGGCCTCTGACTTTTGGATGTAGCCTGGTAGAACTCCAAAATAGGGTGATCTCCTCTCTCGTACAAAAATTGGGCTCATACTGGACTCATAATTGATGTACATGACTCAAAATACTGACTAGGTTGAGGGTTGAGACAAATCAACTAACCTCAACTTATTACAGGACTCGATCTTAATTGATTACAAAATTTTCAAAACTTTGACACATAACTAATTAAACTATATGGGATCTTGGGATCTATGTCTGATCCTGGTGTCCCCACCAATAGTATTTTTTTTAGATAACATGGACAAGCTAAATAGTCCAGGTAAAATGGAATAAAGTTGGGATTTCCACCTCAGAGTTAGACTAACCTCAAACATAATATATTGAATACCTGGATTAGAGCTTTCCTTGCTTAGGGAATTTAGCTCTTACTACATAAGAATTAAAGATGGGAAATACTTGCTTCCCTGCCTCATGAAGGAACCATTTGGCTTTGCTTGGAGATAGTTTCTAGTCTTGGTCTTCCTTGCTAGATGATTGATCTTGATCTCTAGACATAGGAGATAACTTTGGTATAGTAGTTTCTAGCACTTGTATCGAAGGTATTGCTAATTCAAACACAACTTGGATGAGTTGGGTAATCATCTCCTCTAGTTATATGAAATGTTCCTTCATCTTATTATCCGTTAAGGTAGAACTAGCATCCATACCAATCTTTGTCCTTTGATATACTTCAAGGATGAAATAGCCTTCTTCCCGACTACTTGTAATGCATGCATGTCTAGACTTCACATAGTTATAGAGAACTAAAGCACTAGCACCAACATGAGTTGATCGGGTTGTAGGAAATTCTTTTTTCAACCCACTCTATTTGATCTGTCAAAGAAAAAGGTAGAATATGAAGAAAGAATTATGAAAGTAGAGCTTAAATCTCTTTCTTTCATTGATTAATTCTTCATACCATAAACTGAGGTATATAGCCCCTATTTATAATATTGAGATCTAATCATTCATAATTTGGATCAAATTTCTCTTCTTAGCTCCTTGAAGGATATCCATCATTGAATAAGTTAGATTGGACTCTTCTTCTAGATTAAATAAAACTAGATTTCTAAAAGTATAAAAAATATAAAAAATCATGAAAATATAAAATTTTTGAGAAGTGAAACCTTGACTTTTATATTAACTTTTTTTTTGTTAGTTTATCCAATTCTTAATGGATTAAAGATAACCTTCTATCAAAGTCTTTCTCAAAATAGAAAATTTTGGTTGGAGCAGTCCATTTGAAATTTGAATGATAAAATTTTGATCCAATTTAGTCACTATAGGGGTTGGCCTAAAGTTGTGGATCTCAAAAGGATATCCAATTTCAAACTAAAAGATTATGTCAAGTGGGCATTGTATTATCATGTTATGGCCCCTTGAAGTCTAGCATATAAATCAACTTTTTGATATGGTTACTCCAAAACTTAATCCAGCTTTTACTCATCGTAGCACAAGTGAACTACATCGAGTTTGATAATTCACCTGGATCACATCTTCCTGAGATTCATTGACATCTTGCTTTTTAGGCCCCAAAAAGGTTTTGTATATATAATGGTGCTTGATTTTCTTTAATTTGAACTTTGTTGTGATATAGAACTTTCTTCATTAGACTATATGGCTTTAATATTCTATCACCAAATTCCTTGAGTGCATCTTGCATGTGTTGAGTTCCTTGGGTTGGGCATAGCAGAAGATTGGATTTCAAAATTTTTTATTTTCGAAACCCTGACTGGCTAGAATCCTAAACCTTAGGACCACTTGATCATGACAACCAATAAATCTTAACTTTAGGGTTATAGAAGAATACTTGGATCGCTATAATCCTTTATTTTCATGAGGAACATAAGTGTATGCCCTTCGGAGGTGATTCACACAGAAACTGGACCAAGAAAGCACTCCTACGAAGGTTGCCTGTTTGATTGGAACTCTTTTGGCAGCTGTTTAGACTTTTTTCCTTTGCTGGAACCCCTTCCCTCCTGTAGGGTACTCAGAGACCTCTTTGTTCTACCTTGCTTTCCTTGCTAGATGATAGAACTTGATATCTAGATGTAGAAAATAACTTTGTTATAGTAGTTGTTGGCATTTATGTTGAAGGTATTATTGAAGGGGACATTAGCTAGCACAGATCTTGATGCAACACATATCCTGATGCAGCTGATCTCGATGCAGCACAGATCTTGATGTAGCACAGATCCCACCTCGATGCACGCCCAACACCAATATCAGATGGATATTATGGGTTATCTCCGACTCATCTTAGGAAATAAATTGAATCGGAGTTTTTAGGATAATTTATTTCGAAGATTAGTTATTTTAGGATCGGAGTTTTTTTAGGGTAGTTTATTTCAGTTGTTTTAGAATTTGTTTTAGGATTGGTTTGCTCCGGTTGTTTGTTTAGGATTTTTCTTTATCGATTTATCGGTTGTTAGTCTATTTGGATTATTCTAGATGGTTCTGGTTAAGTTTGTTTTCAACTAATTTATTTAAGGTGTTTTGTTTGGAATAAAATTAGCAAATAATTTTATTGAAAATAGTTTGGTTGTTATCCCAACTTCTCCCCCCTCTTCCTCCTTCCTCCTTCCTCCTTCCTCCCCTCTTCTTCTCTTCTCTCTCTTCCTCTTCTTCTCCTTTGTCTGGTTCTCCTTCTTCCTCTCTCTCTCTTATTCTCTAAACCCTATTCTTCTATTCTCTTCCCCTATCCTCTTCTTATTCCTCTCTTTCTTATTTCTCTCTTTATTCCTTTTATCACCTTCCTCCCTTCTTACTCTCTCTTCTTTGCCACTTAAAACTCTCAAGGACTAAGCCTCCAGTCTCCCTTGTTTCAAATCCCACCCACAGATCCTTTAACATCATCCGACCTCCACCATACTCACTAGAGAACATCGTCATCCTTTGCCTGTGAAGTCTCAGATAGCCACCGGAGCTGACCACTACACTGTATCATTTCCTCCATCGTTCCACCACCAAGAGCCCCCACAACCGACACCCTCACCAACCTTGATGAGACCCTCCACTTCACATCGATCCGATTGACCTTCATCCATTTCCCCCATCACGGACAGCTCCCCCATCAGCGGTCATCCCTTTGCTGACTTCAAGAAAAAAAATAGTGAAAAAAAGAGAAAAAAAATGGGGGGATTAATTGGGTTTATTTGAATAATTGGTTCATGAACTAACCTAGCTTAAGGGTCATTTCTTAGCGACCAACGATCCAAGCCCTTAGAATTAAATTTTGATCGGGTCATTTGCATCAATTTTGGTATCAGAGCATAGTTTAGGTTAGGTTAGGATTTTATTTGCTTTTTGCATTTGAATTATTTATATTTTTTAAAAAATCTATCTCATAGCTACAAACAAGTTAGCCAGAGGATTCTTGAAGATTTTTGAAGACCGAAAACTTTTAGAGTAGCATGAAGCCTGACTTGATGGAGTTGAATTTTTCCCATCTCAAGGAAATGATGGTAACATTGGCCAGCACAGATCCCAATGAAGCACAGATCTTGATGCAGCATAGATCCCACCTTGATACACGCCCAGCACCAATCTTAGATGGATATTATGGGTTATCTCTGACTCATCTTAGGAAATAAATTGAATCAGAGTTTTTAGGATAATTTGTTTTGAAGATTAGTTGTTTTAGGTTCAGAGTTTTTTTAGGATAATTTATTTCAGTTGTTTTAGAATTTGTTTTAGGATTGGTTTGCTCTGATTGTTTGTTTAGGATTTTTCTTTATCAATTTATCGATTCTTAGTATGTTTGGATTATTCTAGATGGTTCTGGTTAAGTTGGTTTTCAACTAATTTATTTAAGATGTTTTGTTTGGAATAAAATTTGCGAAGAGTTTTATTGAAAACAATGTGGTTGTTATCCAGACTTCTCCCCCATCTTCCTCCTTCCTCCTTCCTCCTTCCTCTTCTTTTCCTCTCCTAGTTCTCCTTCCTCTCTCTCTCTTATTGTCTAAACACTATTCTTGTATTCTCTTCCCCTATCCTCTTCTTATCCCTCTTTTTTTTATTCCTCTCATTATTACTCTCGTCATCTTCCTCCTCCCTTCATACTCTCTCTTCTTTGCCACTCAAAACTCTCGAGGATTAAGCCTCCAGTCTTCCCTATTTCAAATCCCGCCCACAGATCCTTCGCCATCATCCGACCTCCACCATACTCACCAGAGAACACCATCGTCCTTTGCCCATGAAGTCTCGGACAGCCACTGGAGCCCACCACTGCACTGCATCCTATCCTCCATCATTCCACCACTGAGAGCCCCCATAACTGACACCCTCACTAGCCCTGGTGAGCCTCTCCACTTCACATCGATCCGGCTAACCTTCATCCATTTCCCCTATCATGGACAGCTACCCCATTATCGATCTTTCCATGCCGCCAACCAAATCCCATGTCACCATCAACCTCCAATCACTCGACGACACCCCCTTGCCATTGGATTCGCCAAGTTCATTATCTCCCTTCCTTCCGGAGAGACCCACAACTAAGTCGACAACGACCAGCCCTGATGGGTACCGGCCACCCAAATGCTCCACTCGCATCCATGACTCATCCCTCCACCATCTCTAACTGGTCCGATCGCCGGACCCCTCCAAATGTCCCACTACTATCATCCATCCGTGAAGCCTCAAAAAGCCACCAGCCACTGGTAATGTTCCTGTTCGATGTCGATCCCTGTTCCTGTTTGCTTTTTGGTCCAGGGAAGAAAAACCATGCGACGATCGCCCTCTTCTTCATCGATGACTACCACTTGCATCGAGCGGCCTCCCCACATCTCTCCGGCGAGCTCTCCTCTATCCATGACATCGTCGCCGATGAGATCTAGCTAAAGACCCTTTCCCCTATTCGGAGGCACTATGATCCCATGAGGAACATGCCTGCATGAACATGAATGCATAGCCGGCATCCCTTTGCCGACTTCAAGAAAAAAATAGTGAAAAAAAGAGAAAATATAGAAAAAATAAAAAAGATAGAAAAAAATGAAAAAAAAAAAGGGATTTATTTGAATAATTGGTTCCTGAACTAACCTAGCCTAAGGGTCATTTCTTAACGAACAACCAACGATCCAAGCCCTTAGAATTAAATTTTGATCGGATCGCCCCGCATCAATTGTTAATTAAGGTATTGTCTTCAAAGTTGAAATAGCTTTTCTCCCAATCACTTGTATTGCTCGCATGTCTGGACCTCCCATAAATATAGAGAACTAAATCTCAATACCAACTTGAAATGATCAAATAGAAGGAAACATTTTCTTTCTCTTATTGTACTTGAGTCTCTCAAAGAAAATGTAAAACTTGGAGGAAGAATTGCAAAAGTAGGGCTTAAATCCCTTTCTTTCATTGATTAATTCTCTGTACAATAAATTGAGATATATAGCCCTTATTTATAATAACGAGATCCACCTTTTCATAGTTCATGTCAAATTTCTCTTCTTATCTTCTAGAAAGACATCTATCCTTCAACAAGTTGGATTGGACTCCTATTCATAGATTAAAAAGGACTAGATCTTTCAAAATATGATAAATATAAAATTCATGAAAAAAATATAAAAACTTTTGAGAAAATAGCTTGACTTCTATATCAACTTTTTCTTCTATCATTTTGCTCAATTCTTTAGGGATTGAAAAATAACTTTTGATTAAAGTGTTTTTCAAAATAGAAAGTATTAGCTTGACCAGTCTATTTCAACATCAAAAAAATAAAACTTTGATCTAAATTAGCCTATTTAAGGATTTGTTAAAGTTGTAAATCTTGATAAGATACTTAATTTTTTAAAAATCATCTTAATTAGTCATTGTATGACTAAATTATGGCCTCCTAAAATATAGCTTGCAAATCATCTCTACACATCTTATTCCTAAACCTAATCTAGCTCTTATTCGTAGTAGCCAACATGATCTACATTAAGTCTGATGATCCACTTGAGCCACATTTTCTTGAGATTCAATGACATCCTATTTGTGAGGCCTTATGAAGGTTTTGCACATATAATGGTGCTTAACTTTTTAATTTGGACTTTGTTTTGATATAGAACTTTCTTCATTAGCTGGTTTCTATCATTAAGATCATTTAACCTAGGACATACTTGGCAATTGTTTTATATACCATTCTCACACATTAATGTCTCTAAAATCTTATCTAATCATCTACATCTATGAATTATTAAAACTTGTGGATGTTACTTAATTTGTTTTAGTGCTCTTCAATGTTGTAGACTAACATATATGAAAAAACATGGGTACTTACTATTTAGTATAGGGATGACCATGAAGAAGGTGAAGTCACCAAGCAACTCTTGAAATATTGAGAAAGTAAGGAGGTGACCATAATATTGATCAAAATTCTCTAGCAAAACTATTTATATTTTTACTTCTAAATAGCCTTTCTCCTTATAGCCTCAATTGTTAGTTTGTCCTACCCAATAGCTTCCGTTTATGTTTCATATTACCAAATAATTCTTCCTCCCTTAAAGAACAAGTTGTCTAAACAAATTGGATAATGTTTTTCTTTTGATAACATGGACAAGCCATATAGCACAGGTAAAATGGAATAAAGTAGGGATTTCCACCTTGGAGTTAGACTAATCTCAAACTTAATATATTAACCACTTTGTAGTTTTCTAGTTCTATGTAATATATTGCTTAGGGTTGATTGTAGCTTCCATATTAATGGTGCTTAATTTCCTTGCTATGATGCTGTACATGTAGTTATGGATTGATAATTTGTTTTTAAACTAATGAGTGTATTGGCAGAAGGAAAGAAAACAAGGGAAGTTGAATAGTGTGACACTTCGTGTTGTTCATAGTTGTGGTTCCACTTCTGAAGAACAGGCTATTAGGGAGGTTCAAAGCATAATTGACTCTAGCACAGAAGAGTTGCTGAAACTAGTGTTGCAAAATGAAAGTAGTGTGATTCCAAGAGCTTGCAAGGAACTATTTTGGAATATGAGCAAAGTAACACACCTCTTTTACATGAAAACTGAAGGATATGAATCACCTAAGGAACTGGCTAGTGCAGTGAATAAAGTGATCTATGAACCACTTAAAGTTGGTCATAATTTTTTAGTTGTTAATTGATAAAATGATTTATTTTCGTGTATTCTAAAATGAGAAGGTACACAAACTTTTTTGTAGACATACTATAGTCCTTTTTATTGAATGTGGAGTGATCTAATGAAGATTCAATTTGATCTTCAATAGGATGTGTGGCATGATGTTATTAGTTTATTATGTCCATATACTGGATGATCTAAGCTTGAATATTAAAAAAGCTGCAATCCACAAATTATAAGTAGGCATTACATCTTATACTTTTTGAGTATTTGTTTATCTATCCAAATAATAGAGAACATGTATGATGCATGGAAAAAATAATAGAATTTTAAAACTAAATTATTAAATAACAAAGAAAGAAATTTATATTATAAATGGTATAAATAAATTATAAATAAATTTATTTAATAATTAATTGAATTCAAAAATTCATAGAAGAGATGGAAAACAAGAGCCAACAACTGGTTTAATTCATAGAGGAGTGGATAAGGGGCATCACCCAACCCACCAAAATCATGTTTCAAATCTTTGTCAGCATATCCTGTATTTGGTTGAGCTCTTTCCCAAGTTTGACCAATTTAATTAAATATGCATGGATCAAACATAAGGTTCAAAAGGGTAAAAAATAACAGACCTCAAACTATAAACAACTACAACTCTTATTTATTTATAATCCATTAATTAATAACTATGATTTCACATATGATGTTCCAACATGATTTGATTCTAGCATCCCTAGCTAACCTCCTAATTCATTTTGATCTAGCCCTACTTTTCTTAGCTTCTATCACTATAATCTATATCCTAATATCAACTAGCTCAACTGAACCTTAAAATTCATTCTAATCCAACCAACCTATCAGAACTTGCATCATTGTAACTTGTTATCAATTCTAAGCATGCATCCCAATTCAACCATTGAAAATCTTATCAAAACACAGAAAATGGAGAATTGACAAAAAAGGTTGAATATTCTTCATCCATTTGTGTACACTTTGATCCTCTCAAAGTGCCAAGTGGACCGATATATTCAGAATTAAGGTGTGCAGAATATGTAAGTAACGGTTGCCACAAGTTCAATGTATATGTGCTAAATGTGCAAAATTTGTTAATACAAAACTTTGATTTTGAGGACATCTTGAAATTATGAAGAGATCAATAATACATTGAACATCTGATAGAGGATTTAATGTTCCTAGATCTATATGGATAAAACTAAGAGATAATTGATAATTTAATATAGTCAAACAACCACTAAGTCTTTTTTCCACTTGAAACTTGCTAATGACAAAATATTTTTCTTAAACATTCTATTTTACTTTTTAGGAGTTTCAAAAACTCTTGAAACATTGCCACTCCATGAGCTGTTCATGCATGCATAGGCACGCACTCTGCGTAGCCATTCCATGAGTGCCCTGCAAGGATGGCTATTCAGTTTTTATTTTTTATTTTCTTTTAATACATTTCAATGGTTATGGGAGGGTTATTTTGGGTGTTTGGAAATTTTGTAGACCTATAAAAAGGCTCCTCCCCTTGTCAAATAATTCATCCAAAAACTTCTCCCTCTTTCTTCCTCTCTTGCTTTAAAACCTCTCAACCGCTCTCTTAAATTTTTTAAAATATTTTATTCATTTGGGTTGAAGACAAATTTGATTGGCATTTGATTAAGATCATGCTATCGATGGGCATTAGAGTTCTTAGCTTCTGGGTTATTCCTTGGAGGAGGGTCTGTGGCCAAATCAAAGTTTCCTTTAGGATAGTGGTTTTACCACTTCCGAAGCCAAATTCTATTTTAATTTTATAGACTATTTATCACATCAAATATTCTATTTCACATACTTTATAAAAAAAATATTTTTAAATTTTTAAATATATGTTATTTCATATAATATAAATAACAGTCTAAAGGAGACTTAATAGATAATTTTGTAGTGCATGTATATAATTTTATATTAAACATAATTGTTTGTACATAATTACAGTTTATGTATCTTGCATATTTTATATTTATATAAATTATATTTTTAATTGATTAACCTTAGCATTATTTTCTATTATTTTTTATTATATAAAATTAATCAAGATCCCCACAAAACTTGTACTGTATCATGCTAAATTAATTTTAAAAGATTGAAAAAAAATAAAATAAATAAAATAAATTTATAGAATTCTTTTAGAGATAATAGATTAAATAAAATTCTCAACAAACTCTAGGTTTTTTTAGTAAACAAATAAATTTAAACTCAATCTTAATAAATTTTTTAGGTGATATTAGTATCATCTAGGAAAAAAATAAAATTATTAAACAAATAACTAACAAAATTTTTCTCCTAATTCTAATTTCCTCCTTTGAACTATATGTGGACCAAATAGCTATCTTAGAGATGAAACCTTTAGTCTTAAATCCAACAAATAATACAAAACCAACATTAAAAGATGGCAAAGCCAAATAAAATTTTGGCTAACCACCTTAAGGCTATGGTCGATTATTGACAAATCCTTTGCATCCTCTAGTTCAACCACTCCTACCACCCTGAAGAAGACTATCTATGTAAGGGTAGAATCCTAAATATTCTTTCCGATTCACTTTATAATATTTATTTATTTATAAAGAGTGAAAAAAAATTATGAAAAAACTTAGAGTCTGAATATGACCTTGATGATGCTGAGGTTGAATGGTTCAATATTACATCATTTCTTAAATATGTCATGGTAGATGACAAATCTACAAATGACCAACTCCACCAATTCCAAAAATTCCTTTGGAAGCATCAAACTAGTGAGACCATTCTTGCTGAACAATTTAAGGTCTTTAGCCTTCTTGATAAGATGCCTCCTTCTTGGGATGACTTTATCAAAGATTAACTTCATAAGCAAGGAGAGCTAATCCTAACTTAACTTTTAAATTCAATCAGGATTGAAAACCAACACAGGTCCAAAACTCAACAAACCAGAGTTCTAGATGCCCAAGCTAACCTAACCCAACAATACCAGACTAAGAACAATACTAAATCAAAATCAAAACATAGATTTCAACCAAACTATCATCACTAGTCAAACCATCATAACAAACCTAGTCCATATAAGTTCAAGCCTAAGGGTAAAAACTTCAAGGCCAATAACACTAAATCCAAGAAGCTTGTCCAAGATCCAAGTGAGAAGTTTTGCTTTGTACATGGAAGGACAAAACATCTTGCAAGAGATTTCTCTCACTAGAAGGAGCCTTTTGGCAAACCTTCCAATTCTTTCGAATCCCAAGCTCATGTAGTGAAGGTCCAAAAGATACTACATTTAGGTTAGTAAGCTTTAACCCTAAAGTTAATATTACTTCCTCTAACCTTGATTGGTAGTTGGGTTCAGGAGCTAATATTTATACTTATTCTGACTGCTCCTGGTTCACTACTTTTCAGGACTCAAGTGAAGGTTGTGTAATCCTTGGAAACAATATAGACGCTTGGATCATAAGACAAGGATAAATCAATTTGAAGGTAACATTTAGAAAAGTTTTTACTCTAACGATTGTATTGTATATTCCAGCCCTTAGGAAGAACATTATTAGTGGGTCTCGACTGATTTAGAGGGGATATAAAATTATCCTTGATTGTAATAAAGTTGTGATAACTAAGAATAATGCTTTCATAAGAAAAGGATAGGTAAATGAATGCTTATTCAAATTGAATATTATAAATTATTTTGTTAATAAAGTTAAGAATCAAGTTTATTTTATGAATAAATCTAAACAAAATTTATGGCATGATAGATTGGGTCATGTACACTTAGAAAAAGTCAAACATTTTCTTTTACTTAAAATTAATTCTCAAATCAAACTTGAATACATTTAAGTATCAAATATGTGCTAAACCTAAACAACCAAGAAAATCATTCAAATCTATTGAAAGAAATACTTCAATCTTGGAGTTAATACATGGTGATGCATGTGACTTTACCAAAACTACAATCCAAGGTGACAATAAGTACATAGTAACCTTTGATGTGGCGGACCGCTGATGTGGAGCCTCTCTCGAATCTAGATGGTAGCCACGTGGGCGATAGTGCCAACTGGACAAAGACTCTACAAGAACCTCTTTCGATCTGTGCCCCTCGTGCCGGAGTGGCTCCCCCGAGGTTAGGCCCTTATTTTCGAGCCCTTCATGCCGGAGCTGCTCCTTTGAGATCAAGCCCTGGCCGAGGTCAGGCCCTCGTTCTTCGTGCCCCTTGTGCTAGAGTGGCTCCCCTGAGGTCAAGCCCTCATTCTTCATGCCCCTCATGCCAGAGTGGCTCCCCCGAGTTCGAGCCTTGGTCGAGGTCAGGCCCTCGTTCTTTGTGCTTGCAGGAGAAGTCCCCTTCCCCGCACAAGACTGATCCCTTGGTCAATGTTAACCTCTCCCCTGGGCGGACAAGCAACGGCACCGACAAGTGGCACCCTTCGCCCTCACCTTGGCATGCTTGGGGAGATTGGCTCACCTGGGGAGACTGGCACACCTGATGGGCAACGACATGCCACCTGAGACATTTGAAGGAATGGTTTCCCTTTTAGAACACACCAGCTGTGCCCCTATGAAATGGTGTCCTGCCAGGGTGTGCCGATCTATGGGGTAGCATCCGCCAGAGCAACTAAACTCTCGGCCCACTGTCAGTGCCATTTGGGAAAGGAGCTCCACTACCCACTATCTACACCACCCAGAAGAGGAAGGGCTCATCAAAGGATTCAGACCCTGTAGCACCTGCCCTCGGACTAGTGCTCTGCCAGATGGTGGGATGGTGCTAATGGGGAGCAGTGTCTTGTTGGGGCATCAGGGTCTGTAGCACATCTTCCTACGATGGAGGAGGTACACCTCCTCCATATTCTCTGGGGGCTCTGTTTGTGGTAGATTCCTAACCACCTAGGGGAAAAAGACAAGCCTACATCCTACTCGTAGGGAGGGCACACAGAAGGGTCTAGAGAGATAGAGTTTTGTACCCCATAAATGGCATCGCTTGCTTATAAGAAAATCTAAAGGGGTCTCCGGCAATGGTAAGCAACAAGGGGCTAGAAGCATAGCGAAGCACTAGGCATACCAAGAACATCCAAGAACTCCCGGAAAGAGCTCCAACGGCCACCATTGCTCGCACCCTCTTTCTCGACCTAGCCTCTCACTTTATCTCTTTCTCAGATATCTTCGAGTATGGAAACTGCTCTAAGATCTGCTCGGGATGATCTGTTCCCCTAGGTCATCCATTAACTTGATCGTCAGAGTGCCCCCACCAGGATCTCTGGCATGGGTCTCCTTTCTTTTGTAGATCCGGGCACACACATCGGATGCCGAACGGGAGCACCATCGATCGACACTGAACGAGCACTATAGGCCATGGTGACCTAGGCGGCAACAACCTTTATAGATGATTATTCTAAATATTATTATTATTACTTAATTAAATCTAAGGATGAAACCTTTAATAGGTTTAAGATTTATAAGAGTGAAGTAGAGAATAAACAAGAAAAAAAAAATTAAGATTCATAGATCTGATAGAGGAGGGAAGTATACTTCAAATAATTTTTTTCAATTCTATAAAGAACATGGAATTTCTTATAAAGTATTTACTCACTCTCCATAGTCAAATGGTGTAGTTGATGTTGACTCCTGTATTGATTTTGATAATTAACAAAATACTTAAATATATTTGAGTACTAATTATTTGTTTAAGTATCTTTTATCAGAAAAAGGTACCTATCAACTTAGTTGAAAGGTTGCTTGTCATACAGTTGAAGAAGTTCCCTTTCCAAATGTAAATCTCAAGTTTGAATGGACTTAAGAACATAAGAATAACTTGAAATGGATCAAATGCATGTTAAGATTGAAGAAGATTCAGCATTATTTCAAAAACTTTCAGTGAAGTGTCGACTCATGGGAATGAAGTATTGACTCACGGAAGCCAGAATCTGATATACAAAAAGGAGTTTTAGCGGCACGCTTCATGTGTTGACTCATGAAGACCAGGTGTTGACTCACGTGTTGACTCAATGCCCGAGAAAAAAGTTTACAGAACATGCTGAGTTTTGATAACTTCCTCAACATATGAAAACAAGTGTCGACTCACGTATTGACTCACCAGGAGAAGTGTCGACTCACCTGAGATTTCCAGAAAGCTTCAAGGAATAATTTTTAAACTAAGTGCCGACTCATAAAAGACAAGTGTCGACTCGATGTCGACTCATGACTCGAAGTGTTGACACTTGGAGTTCAGACTGCATAGTAACAGCTAGTTTTTTGAAGCATATAATTGACCCTTTCACCCTCCAATGGCTAGTTTTAGCCCTCCAATGGTCATATTCAACCATTTAAGACTCTAAGAGGTATTAGAAGGGTTCTTAAATGAAAAGGAATATAAAGAACAAGTTTACTTTTAATATTCTTCAAGTCTTCATCTACTTTCAAGTGAAGAAAAGCTTTCAAGCTTCTAAAGCATTAAAATGCATTCAAGTTCAATCATTCAAGCTACATTTAAGGCTTCACCAAATTGAGGACAAGCATCCATAATAATTTTTCAAGAGCTTCAAAAAGATACTTGCTTTATATTGAAAGCTTTTTATATTCTTTACTATATTCTTGTTTTTTTCTGGTGTTTTTAGTTTCAATGGATTTGAAACTAGAAGTGGAGGTTTATTGGTAAGCCTTTATGTTAAAACCAACAGAGATTTTTAGTTAGCCTATTTTACAAAACTAAGGAGGTTGTTAGTAAGCCTAGGTCATAAACCAACAAGATTTTTGGTTAGCCTACAAAATTGAAGGGGTTTTGACTTGTATTCCCAGTGAAAACAAGTTGGGTTATGATTAGTGAGCCCAAAAAACTAATCAGCTGTAATCAAGAAAGATTATAGTGAAAATCCTAAGGGATCTTGGAGAGTGGACGTAGGTGCTTTGGTGTGCACCGAACCACTATAAAACCTTGTGTGTTTGTGTTGTTTGCTCTTTCTTCTTTACCTCTATTTGGTTTGCTCTTGTCTTTTAAATTTTGCTGCATATACTTGAGTAACTCACAAGCACTGACACTACACTAACACTTGAATTATTTTGAATTAGTTCTTACTTGCTTTCTAGAATTTATTTTTTTTTAGAAACTTAATTCATCCCCCCTCTTGGGTTGCTTACTGGATAACAAGTGATATCAGATCCACATTCTTACTGTATAAGTCTAACCACCTTGAGTAAAGATCTATGGCAGCCCCACTTGGTACTAGTGTAGTTGAGGGACAAGCCTCAAATAGACCTCCTAATTTTAATGGCACAAATTATACTTATTGAAAAACATGAATGAAAATATATATGCATTCTATTGATTATAATTTGTAAAAGAATGGATAAAGGTCCTTATATTCCTTCGGTTGTTGTTAATGGTGTTTCCATCCCAAAACTTGAAGAGGATTGGGATGAAAATGATATTAAACAATCTGAGATCAATGCTAAGGCAATGAATCTTTTCAATTGTGCATTGGATCCTAGTGAATTCAATGGAATTTCCATATGCACCTTAGCCAAAGAAGTATGGGACACACATGAGGTTACTCATGAGGGTACCGATCAAGTGAAAAATAGAAAAGTTAACATGCTTGTACATATGTATAAAATGTCTCGTATGAAACCTAATGAATCTATAACTGACATGTACACTAGATTTATAAATATTGTAAATGGCATGAGAAGCTTTAGTAAAACTATGTCCAGTGCCGATCTTGTCAATAAAATTCTCAGGTCTCTTCCAACATCTTGGGATCCCAAAGTAATAGCTATTCAAGAAGCCAAAGATATTGAAAAACTTCCATTGGAGCAACTAGTAGGTTCACTCATGACTTTTGAGTTGAACTTGAAGCAAAAAGCAATGGATATGGATATGAAAAAGAAGACTATAGCCTTCAAATCCACAACACAAAAAGAGTTTTCAAATGAGGAATCAGAAGAAGAAGAGAATGAGGATGAAGAAGTACTCATAGCAAGAAAGTTTAGAAGGTTTATGATAAAAAAAATTTTCTTATAGAAAGAAGGCTCAACCAAGCAAGGAAAAGGGAAAAGAAAAGAAAAAAGAAAAGGAAAAGGAGAAGGAACTACCAATATGCTTCGAATGCAAGAAGCCGAGACATTACAAGTATGACTACCCTCTCCTAAAGAAATCCAAGAAGAAATTTATAAAGAAATCAATGATGGTAACTTGGAGTGACAGTGAGGACTCCAGTTCAGAAGAAGAACAAACCAAATTCGCCAATCTTTGCTTCATGACACAATAAGAAGATGAGATAAATTCTAAATTTGAACTTGATTATACTTTTGATGAACTTAAAACTGCTTTTGATGAGCTTATGAATGATTACAAATTGATTATGATTAAAAATAAAAAATTAAAAAAGCATGCAAACCCTTTCTCTCATAAAAACAATGATGTTATGAATGAGGTTAATGATTTAAAGAGTAAAATCGATGTTTTGGAAAAACAAAGAAATGCTTTATTTATGAAAAATGATGTTTTGAAAAGATCCAAAGTAAATATTTCAAACAATGAACTTTTAAAGAAGAATAAAGATCTTGAAACTAAAAATTTAAAATTCAAAAATGAACTTGAAAAGGTAAAACCTTTTGTAGAAAAGTTTACTTTTAGTTTTGAAAAGTTAAATCTTTTGTTAAACAATCAAAGAGCTATTTTCAACAAAGCCAGTTTAGGTTTTACACCTTAAAAGTAGCAAAAGTATTTCAAAAATTTCTTCATACCTACATCATCAAGCATTACATGCTTTTCATATAAAAAATTAGGTCATAAATGTTGGAAATTGTGTCCCAAAGCTAATCGTCTAGGCTGTAGATGGTTGTACTATCTTGTATTTTGTATACGAATTCTTTAATAAATAAAAGTTATTTTTGGTTGTTCATCATATTTGCATTTTCTTGAAATGAACTTTTGTATGATGAAGTCCTTAGAACTACATTGTTTGATATAGAGAGGAAATATCAAGTAGTTGTTAAACTGGTTCACAACCAAATGATACATTGTTTTAGGATGACGATGTATCAAGTGTAGGTTGTTGTATGTCACATTTGTTGGTTGTCCTCTTAACCAAGAAGTGTGAAGACACTGTTGTGACATGCAAGTGAAATGTGTGACATTTCACTGAACGTGACCATCTACGGAGCTCCCTTCTACCAAAGGGTTGCTCGTGAAGGGATATGGGTATATGTGTCCTTCAGACCTGAGGTCACCATGGCAGCTTGCAAGCAACTCACTATACTTTGGTACTGGACTACCTGGATTTCTAATCCAGTGATGGAAGGTTCTGGGTATAGTCAAGTACTTAAAGAGCAGTGGTAAATCAAGATGGAATTGACCTCTCCAAATAGTTTGGAGTGAATGACTCACTATGTCTCAATTCAGCAAAACCTTGGCTAGGATAGTTCTTGTGAGGAGTCACAGAACTTGTGAGATTGAGACATTATCTGGATAAACCAAATTAAGGTTGGCAGTCGAACCCTAGGTCATCCTGAGTATTATGAGGTCAAAGGGATGAATTATGCGGCAACCATATGCCAGAGGTTCTTGTGAGGTGCTCTGCATCTTTGACCTATCCAGAAGTCAGGTATCATTGCTAGATGAGGAATTTGACTAGTATTTGAAATGTTCCAGTGCTACTGGCTTAGTGTTCAAACCTAGGGGTCACACACAATAGAGGATTTCTATCTGATCTTGTGGCTAATCGATGATTGAGAATTGTTTATCGTCACCCAAATTCAATATGATTGACTTTGTTCCAAGTGTCAATACTTGGAATTTTGCAGGTGTCGACACTTGGTGAAGTGTTGACACTTGGCAATTTTTGTGTGTCGACACTTCCTGTGATGAGCAAAAATTCTGGGAGGATTTCGTGGGAGGTTTTTGGGCAAGTTTTGACCTGGTTTGAATTTCGAATTCAAACCAGTTTTGGCTCCAAGACTTTATGGTATGAAAGTCATACTTTCCTTAATGGGTTGGACCCATTTGGTATATCCTTGATCCTCTCCCCCATTCTCTCCTCTTATCTCTTTTCCTTCCTCTTTGTCCCTCTCCCTGCTGCCTCTACAAATGAACAACATTTTCAGGGGCTGCTAATGGTTGATCCACAGATTTTGAGAAAAGCTTTGAGAGATAAAATAGAGAAGGGCTGTGAGAGGTATTGGGATTGGGTGTGAGTAACCTAGTAGTCAAGCTAGGTTTTGGGAAGAGAGGTTTTGGGAAGGGGTTCCTGCTCTCCTCCTAGTCTTCCTGGAAGAAGAAGATCGGCTAAGGATCCCGAAGAGCTAGCACTCTGAGGGAGTTGATCAGAGTCAAGCCTAGGTGTGGATATCCTGTAGAGGCCAGACACGTGTGTGGCTCGAGTACCCTCCTTCTTATAGCACTTCCACTACTTCTCTCTTGGTATAAAGGTATGGTACTTTTATATTTGCTATTTTCTTGCTTTGATGTTATGTGCATGCTAGATCATTATGCTAGATCTTTTTGCAGGCAGATCGGTAGATCGTTTAGATCTATCTACCGAGCCTTTCACTATGCATGCTTTAAAAATATTTTAAAATACATATCTTTCTGTCCTCTTTTCTTGCATATTGTATGCTAAGTATAGGTGTCTTTCACCTTCAATAAAGCATACCATTGTGACCTTAGGAAAATAAATAGTTCTAAGAAGGTTTGGGTTCCAAAAGGAACCACTCAAGTTACTAACCCTAAAGGATCCAAGATGACTTGGGTACCTAAAATCAAAACTTAAATTATTTTGCAGGTGTGTCTTCAACCAAAGAAAAGAAAAGATTGTGGTATCTCGATAATGGTTGCTCAAGACACATGACAAGAGATGTTAAGCAATTCACCTCTCTTGAGGTACTTAATGGAGGGAGTGTAACTTTTGGAGATAATGACAAAGAAAAAATAATTGGCATTGGTAAAGTTTACATATCTCCTACTTGTATAGATAATGTTTTATTAGTTGAAGATTTAAAACACAATTTACTTAGCATCAGTCAATTTTGCGACAAAGGTTTTAAAGTTATTTTCAAATCATCTCTTTGCATGGTAGCTAGTCCTAGTGATAATGGAGTGAAATTTATTGAAAATAGGCATGGCAATATCTATCTTGTTGATCTTGATAATATACTTTTACATGATGGTGAATGCTTAGTTGCAATGAATTCCACACTAAATGAAACTAGTTGGCTTTGGCGTCATAGATTAGGTCATGCAAGCATGCATCTTCTTTCAAAATTATGTAAAGAGGATTTAGTAAGAGATTTACCAAAAATTAGTTTTGAAAAAGATAAAATATATGAAGCATGTCAATTTGAAAAATAATCTAAAACATCTTTCAAACCAAAAGGATTTGTTTCAACTTCTAAGCCATTAGAGCTACTCCATATGGATCTCTTTGGACCAACTATGATAACTAGTCTAGGAGGCAAGAGATATGGATTAGTTATAATAGATAATTTTTCTAGTTTTACATGGGTTTTGTTTTTATCTCATAAAGATGAATCATTTTCAGCTTTTATGAAGTTTTATCGAAAAGCTTCAAATGAAAAAGGTACTTCAGTTATTTCTATTCAAAGTAATCATAGCACAGAATTTGAAAACCAAGATTTTAAAAATTTTTACAATGAAAAAGGAATTGATCATAATTTTTCTGTACCTAGGATACCTCAACAGAATGGGATAGTAGAAAGAAAAAATAGTACCTTAGAAGAAATGGCATGCATAATACTTTCTGAAAATGATTTATCGAGATATTTTTGGGCTAAAGTGATTAATACAGCTTGTTACATTTTAAACCATGTTTTAATCTGATCTATTTTAAAAATAATACCTTATGAACTTTGGAAAGAAAGAAAACCCACTTTGAAGTATTTTCAAGTTTTTGGTTGTCATTGTTTTATTCTAAATAATGGCAAAGATAATTTTGGTAAATTTGATGCCAAGTCAGAAAAAAGTATCTTCTTAGGATACTCTACATCTAGCAAGGCATATAAAATATTTAATAAAAACTTAAGTAGTAGAAGAATCAGTACATGTTGTATTTGAAGAATCTACTAACAAATTATTGAGAAAAGAGGATGTTTCTGATGAGTGTGAAGGTGCTGAAGGATTAAAGAAGCTGACTTTGGATGATCCCCCTTTCGAAGAAGATGAAGAAGATCAAAGCAAGAAGGATGGAGAAGAAGCTACAAAGTCTACTCCTACTCACAAAGATCTATCAAAAGAATGGAGGTATGCTCATGGACACCATAAGGAATTGATCTTAGGTGATCTATCAAGAGGGGTAAGAACTAGAGCTTCAATTAGAAATGAATGTGATTACATAGCTTTTGTTTCTCAAATTGAACCAAAATGTATTGAAGAAGCTAAAAAAGATCCTAATTAGATAATTGCTATGCAAGAAGAATTAAATCAATTTGAAGAAACAATATTTGGACACTAATATAAAGACCATCTAATATTTCAATAATTGGTACAAAATAGGTGTTTAGGAATAAACTAGATGAAAATGGTATAGTTACTAGAAATAAATCTAGGTTGGTAGCAAAAGGATATAATTAAGAAGAAGGTATTGATTTTGATAAGACTTTTGCACCAATTGCTAGATTAGAAGCTTTATACTGCTTGCTTTTGAATATTTTTTGAATTTCAAACTCTTTCAAATGGATGTCAAAAGTGCATTTTTAAATGGTTATATTGCTGAAGAGGATTTTGTGGAACAATCACCTGGATTTGAAAATCATTCACATCCTGATTATGTTTTCAAACTTCACAAAGCACTTTATGGTTTAAAACAAGCACCACGGGCATGGTATGAAAGGCTTAGTAAATTTCTCATTGAAAATGATTTCTCTAGAGGCCATGTTGATACTACTTTATTTTTGAAAAAGAAAAATGATGATCTTTTAGTAGTACAGATTTATTTTGATAATATTATTTTTGGTGCTACTAATGAAACACTTTGTCAAGAGTTTGCTAAGCTCATGTAGGGAGAGTTTGGGATACGTATGATGGATGAACTTAACTTCTTCCTCGGACTTCAAATCAAGCAAACTAAAGAAGGGATCTTCATCAACCAAGCTAAGTATACAAGGAAAATCCTAAACAAGTTTGGGATGAAGGGAACCAAACTGTTAGGTACACCTATGAGCCCTTCTTATAAACTTGATAAAGATGAATGTGGTAAAAGTATTGATCAAAAATAATATAGAAGTATCATTGGTTCTTTACTGTATTTGATTGCAAGTAGATTAGATATCATATTTAGTATTTGCATGTGTGCTAGATATCAATCTGATCCTAAAAATCTCATTTATTGGCTGTAAAGTGCATTCTTAGATATCTATCCAGTTCTATTGATATTGGTTTGTGGTATTCTAGAGATTCTTCAATTGATTTGATTGGATATTTTGATGCTGATTTTGCTGTGTAAATTAGATAGAAAAAGTATTAGTGGAACTTGCTAATTTCTTGGAGTTAACTTAATCTTATGGTTTAGCAAGAAACAAACTTCTATTGCACTATCTACAGCTGAGGCTGAATATATTACAGTTGGAAGTTGTTGTGCTCAAATTCTATAGATAAGCAATAACTTGAAGATTTTGGAATCAAATTAAGTAAGACACCCATAGGATGTGATAATACAAGTGCAATAAATCTAACTAAAAATCTTGTTTAGCACTCTAAGAGTAAACATATTGAATGTAGGCACCACTTTATTAGAGATCATGTTGAAAATAATGATATTATGCTTGAATTTATTTGTACTGAGATAAAATTGGCCAATATATTGACCAAACCACTTCAAGAAGATAGATCCTGTATGATTAGAAAGAAATTAAGAGTCATCAATCCTTTTGACTGAACTTTGATCTCCTTTCTTTAATTTTCTAAGCTAATACTCTTCAAAATCATATCAAATCAATCATATTTCCTTGAATTCACTTATCATGAATTTGCGCAACTTTTTCTCTATTTTTTATCAGATTTTTTGTTGAAGTGTCGACACTTCCAAGTGTTGACACCTTCAAGTGTCGACACTTGACCTAAGGTCATGAGCCGACACTTGACCTAAGGTCATGAGCAGACACTTGACTGATGGGATTCCGAGAATAAATAAGGAATTATGAGCGATTTCTTGCCACTTTCTTTGAAATTTCATGAGCCGACTCATCCCTAAGATATTTCTCACCCTCCATTTCCCTCCAAACTCTATTCAATTAAATTGATTTCTTGTTTGGAGTCATTTTTCTCTCATTTTCACTATTCATCACTCGATTCTCATGATTTTTTCACCGTGAAAACCCTTGATTTTCTTCCATATTTGCCCTTTGATCTGTTTCCTTTGAAATGGGTCCTAGAAAACAAGTTGTCCAAAGACCTCGAACATCTGAGCTAGAAACAGAGCATCAAACAAAAGCTAGACATGAAGATTCAGCACTAATGGAGCCCCAGGTTTAGCTAGATGCTCTCGTTAGACCGTTAGTGGTGAGTAGGATGAGTTCCAAGGCTGTCGTTGGTGGGAGGCGAGTAGATTTTGAGTTCTTGGACATGCATCACTTTTGGATTGGTCAGTGGTTGAGAGATGCTGGCCTAGCTAAATTCTGCACTCTTTCTGAGAGGTTCTACCCTAGCTTAGTCAGAGAGTTCTATGGATTTTTAGCCAGAGGTGCTGATGGATGGGTAGTTGAGGTCCGTGGGAGAGAGATCCCTTTGATTGCTGAGATCCTAAGCAGAAAATGGCTGATTCCTTTGGTTGGATCAGTAGCAGATGCATTAGCAGACAGATCCAGAGGACTGAGATGCATTTTTGAGACTGATGATATCATTGAGGGAGCATCAGTTGTTGCTTCCAAACTTTTGCCGAAGATGAGGCTAATACATCATATCATCACCTGGATCCTTCTACCGAAGACCGGGCAATTCGATTTTATTACTAAGTGAGAGTTACTGATCATGGTTTCTTTGATTCAGCATTCTCCAATCTATCTTTCGGCACTCATGGTTCATCAGATGATGGAGGCAGCAACTAGTCAGAGGCTTTGCCTGCCCTATGGTATGGGATTGACGATACTATTCAGGGCATATAGAGTGACTGTAGACGGAGAGCAATATAGACAGTTATTGCACACAGACGGCTATGACATGAGACTCTCCATAGGATGGGTTATTATCTACTGAGTGGTCAGTGGAGATGATGCATATCAGGTTCGACTACCAATGTAGATGATGAGGTAGTAGAGGTGGAGCATATTTTTGCTAGTGAGGATGGGCCTTCTAAGGTACACAGAGAGTTCTAGAGGCACAGCCTGAGCCTACTACTCAGCTCGAGCCAGCTACTCCTGCACAGATAGAGGTACCTGATACTGGAGATAGCTTGGAGGAGAGAGTCACTCGCATGGAGACTGAGATTATGGTCATTAGATAGCGAGTTGACTAGATACATATGGAGATAAGGGAGAGCCATCGAGGATTGAGTGATGGCATCTCTGTTATTTTATCTGCATTGGAGAGTCTTTCAAACAAAGTACCACCCTCAACTCATTCTGGTTCTCCAGCAACACCAACAGCACCCCCAGCACTAGATACTACAGATGATTAGGCTAACCCTCCACAGAGTTTTATGTCAGAGATTTTATGGCGGAGCCAGAGCTGGATGTAGCTGCTGATGAGTCTAGGACCCCTATTCCTGATCCTTCCCAAACATTTTTCCAGACTCCTATCTTACCCAGCTCATCCACTTTTCATGATCCATCTATTACTTCCCTTCCAACTCCTATGCCTATCATTCATTCTACTGATACACCTGTGATTCATTCACCTACTCTTCACACATCATCTTTGATTCGAGAACTAGGTTTTTATATGCCTCATTTCCATATCTTTTCTCCAGGATCAGCATTTGATGACACACCCCCCTTGTTTGATGCAGCTGCTACTCCCACCACTCATTTTTCTCCTACTTCTGATATTACTTCTTCCTCCTTAGCACTAGTGAGAGGAAGGACCTACATCAGACATGGCAGAGGCAGAGGTAGAGCACGTGGCGAGACACCTAGACCTACTTGAACCAGGCAATCTGATCTTTGGCCAATGTGGTCGTGACCTCGACCTTCTAGGGATACAGGGCCTGTTGTTTTAGATATTCCATCTTCCTCTGATGAGGAGACTACTCCTTAGGTTTAGTTTATGTATTATTCCATATGTATCTCAGTATTTAGTCTATGTTTTAGCCTATCTGTGTTTGATATTTTTGTGTTTGTACTAGTCATAAATATCTTATATTTAGCTCCTGATGTATCATGTATCAAATCCTTGCAATATTATATATTGACTTCTCTTATGTCATGTATTTTTTTTATCTATGTAACTTTCTGCAATGAATCGATATTTTTTGTATACCTGTTATTTTATTTTCATTTTTTTTTCTCACAACTTTTTAATGATGACAAAAAGGGGGAGAATATTTGGAGAATTAATTTTTGAAAATGCAGGATACTTGAAAATTTAATTGAAAGTTCAAAAGTTTAAAGATTTAATGGAAAATGCAAAAATGCTAGTATTAATGAGAATTAATGAGAATTAATAAAATCTTTTTGGCATGTAAGTGAGGGGGAGCAAGAAAGTCTTTTTACTAAAGTAGATAATATCTTTTTGAAAATCCTTTCAAACAAAATTCTTTTGAAAATCAGTTTTCAGATCATTTATTGTGGGGGAGTTTGTTTTTAATGTTTTGTCCTTCATTCATACCCTTCAGTTGTATGTTCTGTTACACATTTATCACTTTGATCTGATACTTTTCAATTTTACATATCTTGATACTCCTTATGACCTTGGTACTTGGTTAATGATTTGTTACTCTTGAAAGCCCTTTCTTACTATCATTATTGCTCTAATACTCTTAATGCTAAAATGACTATCTGTTGGAAATATTTTAATATTCTTTTTTAGCATCATTCATATACACATATTTGTACATCTTTGCTTTGAAAGCTTTTTGATCATAACTCTGATACATTATGATCTACTGCTCTGATACATTAAAATCATAATTTTTGATAATTAATTTTTTGTATAACTTTGCATTTCTTCATACATTCATATACAACTCTGATACAGTATCAATAAGTCTCATTCCTTATCATTTAACACTTTTGTAGGCTTTGATATGTATCATCATTAGCTCTGATATTTGTTGTCTAAAGCTCTATACTTGTTGAAAATCTTTGAGCTCTCATATGCATATACTTAGAGATTTTGTCATCATCAAAAAGGAAGAGATTGTTGACTCCTGTATTGATTTTGATGATTAAAAAAATACTTAAGTATATTTGAGTACTAATTATTTGTTTAAGTGTGTTTTATCAAAAAAAGGTACTCATCAACTTAGTTAAAAGGTTGCTTGTCATACAGTTGAAGAAGATCCCTTTTTAAATGTAAATCTCAAGTTTGAATGGACTTAAGAATATAAGAATAACTTGAAATGGATCAAATGTTAAGATTGAAGAAGATTCAGCATTGTTCCAAAAAGTTTCAGTGAAGTGTTGACTCATGGGATGAAGTGTCGACTCACGGATGTCAGAATCTAATATACAAAAGGAGTTTTAGTAGCATTCTTCAAGTGTCGACTCATGAAGACCAGGTGTTGACTCATATGTCGACTCACAAGTCGACTCAACCCTGAGACAAAAAGTTTACAGAACATGCCAAGTTTTGAGAAACTTTCTTAAGTATCGACACATGAAGATCAAGTATCGACTAATGTATCGACTCACCTGAGATTTTTAGAAAGCTTCAAGAAATAATTTTTGAACTAAATGCCAACTCATAGAAAACAAGTGTCGACTTAGGAATCGACTCATGACTCGAATTCTCGACACGTAGAGTTCAGACTATATAGTAACAACTAGTTTTTTGAAGCGTAGAATTGACCCTTTCGCCCTCCAATGGCTAGTTTTAGCTCTCCAGCAATCATATTCAGACATTGGAGACTCTAAGAGGTATTTAAAGTGTTCTTAAATGAAAAGGAATATAGAGAACAAGTTTACTTTGAATATTCTTCAAGTCTTCATCTACTATCAAGTGAAGAAAAGCCTTCAAGCTTCTAAAGCATTAAAGTGCATTCAAGTTCAATCATTTAAGCTAGATTTAAGGCTTCACCAAATTGAGGACAAGCATCCACAACAAGTTTTCAAGAGCTTCAAAGAAATACTTGCTTTATATTGAAAGCATTTTATATTCTTTACTATATTCTTGATTTCTTTCTTGTGTTTCTAGTTTCAAGGGATTTGAAACTAGAAGTGGAGGTTTGTTGGTAAGCCTTTGGGTTAAAACCAATGGAGGTTTTTGGTTAGCCTATTTTACAAAACCAAGAAGTTTGTTGGTGAGCCTAGGTCATAGAACCAACAAGGTTTTTGGTTAGCCCACAAAATCAAAGGGGTTTTGACTTGTATTCCTGGTGAAAACAAGTTGGGTTGTTATTAGTGAGCCCAAAAAACTAATCCGCTATAATCAAGAAAGATTATAGTGAAAACCCCAAGTAGATCTTGGGGAGTGGACGTAGGTGCTTTGGTGTGCACCGAACCACTATAAAATATTGTATATTTGTGTTGTTTGCTATTTCTTCTTTACCTCTATTTGGTTTGCTCTTGTCTTTTTAAATTCTGCTGCATATATTTAAGTAACTCACAAGCACTAACACTACACTAACACTTGAATTATTTTGAATTGATTCTTACTTGCTTTCTATAATTAATTTTTTTTAGAAACCCAATTCACCCGTCCTCGTAGGTTGCTTACTGGGCAACAGTTGAGCATAAAATCTATACCTTCTTAAAAATGGTGAATGCTATATAGATTAGTTCTGGCCTACTAGAGAATTTATGGGGGAAGCTCTTCTGTCCTCTTGCTTCATCCTAAATAGGATCCCTGTTAAGGATAATAGTAAGATCCCTTATGAACTTTAGAAAGGTAGAGCTCCTAACTTGAGTGATGCAGAACAAAAGAGAAGATGATGCGATGCGGAAATAAATTAAGATTAATTCTCTTTTTTTTTATATATTTTAGAAATTGGCTTTGACTCAAAGGAAAGCTAAACTAAATTAAAAGAAACTAGGTAATAACTGAAAGCACAATTTAAATAAAACTGGGTTATCAGAGTAGCTCAGAAGTAACGGATCGCTGGGGGTTGAGAAACTCCCAGACCTAGGGTTTCGCTCTGAACTTTCAACAGGACAGAAATAAAGAGAAGAGATGGGTTACCGACCAGACAGTGATCTACACAGAGTTTGGTGGAAGAACTCTCTCGAGCAGATTGTTGGATCCTCGGATTCGGATATCTTCATAATGGATCCTCCAATACTGGTCCTGTGGCTGAGTCGGCTTCTCCTGGACTCAAGATCTGGGAAAGAAGAAGAACAAGTGATGGAATCACAGATACTCAAGGAAGAATTTACCAGATTGAAGAACTTGAAGGTTGATGTGCTAAAATTCGGATTCTCCTGGAGGTTGATCTGACTTCCTCTGGGAATTACTCTGGATCTGAAGTATCCGGACTGGACCTGGATGCTGGGGTCGGCCTTGACTTGAAGAGGATGGCCGTGAGATGTGGGATATGCTAGGGCTTGGTGGAAAGAGAAGGATGATGGGCAGCTAGGGTTTGGGAGTGAAAGTGGCTAACCTAGGGTTTGGGGTTTGGAGATGTCACACCTCCTCAAGGTTCCTGAGGAACCCGGATTTACTCCCTCACGGAGCTCAACACCTGGATGCAAGTACGGAAGAGAGAAAACATAGAGTTTGCTCACACAAAAACTTGAATTCATTCATCAGATTACTTTCAAATTTACAAGAAGGGTTTAATTTATAGGACTTTACAAGAGAGTAGGGTTTTACATCTTCCCATGTGGGACTAAAGGAGGGGATCTTCAAATTAGGATTGTAGGATCAATCCCTACACATATGGCCGGCCAAAGGTTCCAAAAAATTTGATTTGGGTTTTAAAAGGAAGGTAGATGGCGCCTCCAAGCTTTGTTCTTCAAGAGAGGATTTCTTTCCTTCCATGGCTCAACTCTTTTGGACTCCTCCTTTTCTTTCTCCCTAAGTCATGGTCCTTCCCATCTTTGTTTTGGGTATTTTTGGCAGGGAATGGGCGCCTCCTTGAAGTTCTCTCCAAGAAGAATTTCTTCCCTTTCATAGCTTGGCTCTTATGGAAGGTCTTGGGCCGCCCCCTTGATTTGTGGATCCCTGGTTGCTTTCTCCTCAAATGGCGCATGAGAGAAGGGAGCTGCTATCTGTGGTGTGGGGACCAGAGTATACTGGATGGAGATGTGGCGCCCCTTGGACTCAGGCGTGTGGCTAGGAGTGTGGCTGGGAGTGTGGCACCCACTTGCTTGGCCTTGGGAGAAAATGTGACACCCCAGGTTGAAGTCCTAGACCACTACTGAGTCAACATGACTCAACAAAAAAAAATTGCAGGGAGTACAGACTTAAGCTAAAATTGAGTTGATCAAGTCAACCCTTATTACAAGCCAGAAACCCTAATTCTTCGGGCAAGGTCAATCAGAGATCCAGATGGAGCTCTGAAGTCTTCTTCTGAGTCTGGTGCCCACACCAATTCTCCCGGGGTGGGAGGAACTCGACCCTGTCGAGTATGGATCAAGTTGGCTCTGGTATCTCTCCAAGAGGTCTGAGTCCAATTCTTGTAATTCTTCTCGGGAGATCCAAGAGTCATCAGAATCTGGCCTTCCTTGCCAGCGGACCAGGTATCTTTGGTATCCTCGATTACGAGTCGAGATAACCTAATCATCCAGGATCTTTTCAATCTGCTCTTTCCTCACAGGCCAGTTTGTTGGTGGACACACAGGGTTGGGTTCACTCTCAAGAGCAGGATTAGGTTCAAAAGGCTCACTGGGAATCACTGCTGGCTCTCTATACTCTACTAGGTCTGTAATGTTGAAAGTGGAGCTAATGCCTAGTTCTGGAGGCAACTCGAGCACATAGGCATTGGATCCTACTCTCTTCAACACTCTAAATGGTCCAGCTCCTCTAGCATGTAACTTTCTAACGGTTCCAGGAGGAAACCGTTCAGGCCTTAACCTAATCATTACATAGTCTCCCTCATTAAAAGTTTTGACTCACCTTTGAGAATCAGCCAACTTCTTATAAGTTTCATTACTTAAATTTATTTTGGCATGAATTTCTTTATGCAAGTCTTTTATATGCTGTGCAAAAACTTCGACAGACTCGGAGACTCGTGTGTGGACTGGTAAAGGAGCTAGGTCAAGAGGGGTGTGAGGTTTGTAACCATGCACAATTTCAAATGGACTCTTACCCGTAGACCTATTGACCGAGTCATTGTATGCAAATTCAGCTCTAGGTAAATACAAATCCCAGTTCCTAATGTTTTCACCAACAAGACACCTTAACAGATTGCCTAAACTATGGTTCACTACTTCGGTTTGGCCATCAGTTTGGAGATAATGGGCAGTTGAAAACTTAAGTTTTGTCCCTAACTTATGCCAAAGGGTTTTCCAGAAATAGCTGGTGAACCGGACATCCCTATCTGAAACAATGGTCTTGGGTAGGCCATGGAGTTGAACTATCTCATTAAAGAACAGGGTGGCTACCTTAGACACATCAAATATTTGGGAACAAGGCAAGAAATGGGCCATCTTGGAAAATCGGTCTACTACAACACAGATAGAGTCATGCCTCCTCTGGGTCTTAGGCAAACCTAACACAAAGTCCATGCTCACATCTTGCCAAGGACGATCTGGGACAGGGAGTGGGGTATAAAGGCCGGTGTTCTGTTTTCGCTGTTTGGCAACAGCGCAAGTCCGACACCTAGCCACAATGTGTGCTACATCTCTTTTTAAGCTAGGCCAGAAAAAGTGGTCTTCAATAGCCAGGGTAGTTTTATCTTTTCCGAAATGGGCAGCTAAACCTCCCGCATGAATTTCCCAAATCAAAAATTCCCTAAGAGAAGTTCTAGGGATGCAAAGCCTATTCTTAAAGAACAGAAAGCCATCTAAAAGGGTATAATCCTTATGGTCACTAGATGGTCCTTGAGTTAGATCCTGGTACACAGTCTTAAAATCCGGACACGACTCATATTCCTCTTTGATTTGCTCAAACCCTATGACTTCAGCCCTAACAGAATTCAACAACAAAGATCGACGACTAAGGGCATCAGCTACCTTATTTTCAGATCCAGCCTTATGCTTCAAAACAAAAGTATAGGACTGGATATACTCTACCCACTTAGCATGCCTAGGGTTAAGCTTCTTCTGGGAATTCAAGAATCTAAGAGCCTCATGATCCGAAAACAGCACAAATTCTTGCGGTAGCAAATAATGTCTCCAGTAACGCAAAGCTTGCACTACCGCATAAAATTCCTTATCATAGGTAGAATACCTAAGCTTAGCATCATTAAGTTTTTCACTAAAGAATGCTATGGGATGGTTCTCTTGGCTTAGGACTCCACCTATACCTACTCCTGAAGCATCATAGGCAACCTCAAATACCTTTGAAAAGTCGGGTAACCTCAAAATGGGTGCCTAGGTCATCCTATCCTTAAGATCTAGGAAGGCTTTATGGGTTGCTTTAGTCCACTGGAATTCTCCCTTCCTAATATAGTCTGTGATAGGAGCAACTACAGTACTAAACCCCTTGATGAATCGCCTATAGAAGGTAGCCAAGCCGTGGAAACTTCTGACTTCATGCACACTAGTCAGCTCTGGCCATTCTACTATGGACCTAATCTTTTCTGGATCGGCAGCCACGCCGTCAGGGGTTACTACAAAACCAAGGAAGATAATTCTATTGGTCATGAATTCATACTTTTTGAGATTACCATAGAGACTATCATTCCTCAAAACTTGGCAGACTTGTCTAAGGTGGCCTAGGTGGTCTGCAGGGGTCTTACTATAAATCAGGATGTCATCAAAATAGACCACTACAAACTTCCCTATGAAAGCTCTAAGTACCTGGGTCATAATCCTCATGAAAGTACTAGGGGCATTGGACAACCCAAAAGGCATAACAACCCATTCATAGAGACCATCCTTAGTTTTGAAAGCGGTTTTCCACTCATCCCCTGGTCTAATCCTAACCTGATGATAGCCGCTCTTGAGATCAATTTTAGAAAAAACCGTTGCACCGACCATCATATCTAGCATGTCATCTAGTCTAGGGATGGGGAACCTATACTTAACTGTGATTTTGTTGATGGCACGACTATCAACACACATCCTCCACGTGCCATCCTTCTTTGGGGTCAGAAGTGCAGGGACTGCACAAGGGCTAAGACTCTCTCTAATGAACCCCTTCCTCAACAATTCTCCAACCTGCTTTTGCAGTTCCTGATGCTCAGATGGATTCATCCTATAATGGGGCAAGTTGGGTAAAGTAGCTCCTGGGACTAAATCTATGGAATGCTGGATATCTCTAAGAGGTGGAAGGTGGTCTGGCAGATCCTCGGGAAAAACATCCTCAAATTCTTTTAACAAAGGTTTAACTTCCTGAGGAGGCTCTGAGGGTGTAGGAGTCCTAAGTTCCTTAGCAGTCAATATCCAAATAGGTGAACCATTATGAATTTCCTGTTCTAGATCCTTAGCACTAATTAGGTTCACTCCAGTCTTCATTTCTCTGACCTTATTGGTTCCTTTAGCTACCTTGTCCTTAGGAGGAACTGAATGGATTGTGATTTTCTTCCTATTAAAACTAAAGACACAGGTGTTGGGTTTTCCTAAGAGGGTGGCATCATGATCATACAACCAAGGTCTTCCAAGAATTATACTGCTCACCCCCATGGGCAAGATGTCACACCAAATCTTCTCTTGATAGGATTGCATTTGGATTTGGACCTGACATCTAGACTGGATGGGTATAGAGGTAGAGTCTACCCAAGAAACCTTATAGGAGTTGGGGTGGGGGACTGGGATTAAGCCTAACATTTTGACAGTGCTAGCAGAAATGGCATTCACACAGCTCCCACTATCTATGATGATTTTACATACCTTATCCCCTAGTTTAAGGAAAGTCTGTAGGATGTTAGTCCTACGCCAATCTTCCTGAACTCTATTCTGGGACAGGATGCATCTCACAACCCCTAATTGGTCAGACTCTGTGGATTCCTCCTCTCCTTCATACTCATCGACCAAATTCATTCCGGCCTCATAAACTTCTTCTTCAAACTCTTCATTGAGTCCGGAACTCTCTTCTTCTCCTTCTTCTATGTAAAGGGATCTACGAGGGCACTGGCTAGAAACATGACCTACCTTGTGGCACTTAAAACAAGCTATGGCTGTGCACTGGTTGGAGATATGACCGAACTTCTGGCACTTAAAATAGATGATACTAGGGATTCTCTGGGTGTCAGGTGCCTTACCCTTGTCCATGGGCCTAGGGGTGGGAATACCCTGATTAGACTTGCTAGGGGTAACTTGGCTAGGTCCATTTCTTGGGATTGGGGCACTAACCCTAGAAGGCATAGGTCCTCTCTGAAATTTCTCAGTGTTCAGTGCAATCTGATAGGCTTGGTCTAGGTTAGTAACCTCTCTCAGAAACAACTCCCTCTTTATGTCTTCCCTAAGTCCAGCCCTAAACCTAGACAAAGTGACCTCATGGGATTCACTCACATCACATCTCATCAGGTATTCATCAAAGGTGGTTATGTAGTCTGATACAGATCGGTTCCCTTGTTTCAAAGTCTGCCATTGGTCTAACAGGTTCTGCTGGTATGAAATGGGTAGGTACTTATCTCTAAGTTTCTCTTTCATACCCTGCCAAGTGGTTATGGGCTCTACATTTCGTCTTCTAGTGGTCAGCTCAATGTTCCCCCAGTATAACCTAGCTTGACGTACTAACTTCATCTTGGCAAACTTGAACTTTCTTTCCTCAGACATGGCATACCACTCAAAGTACTGGTCCATCTCACCCTCCCAATCAAAATACACCTTAGGGTTTAAGCTACCATCAAAAGTGGGTGCATCTAATTTGATGTTCCGAATGAACCTATCATCTCTATCTTTAGGTTCTGGGTCAGGCCTCCTATGATTAGGTTCAGGATCTCTGTATAAAGGTCTTCTAGGCTCTTGGTGTGAGTGAGGTTGAGGCACATTAAAATCTGGGTCAGGAGTCCAATTCTGATGCCTAGGTTCCGCAAGTACTTAGGACTCGATCCCTAAGCTGGGGAAAATTCTCATTCATATCCTGACTTAATTTATTCATACTCTCAGTAAGAGCTCTAACCATGGCCTCTAAATCAGGTTGGGTTTGACCAGGGTGGTAGGGTACTCCATTCCGGGTAGACATGATGATGCAAGCAAACACACAAAATGAGACTCAACTGAATCGACTACGGGCTAACTAAACCTAGAGCCCAAACTAGATGCCCAATCAGAGTGGCAAGCTAGCCTGTAGTAACTCAGGACTCAGCCAGGCAGGTGTAAGGGGAGTGTTAGGTCCCTAGATGCCAATCCTAGACACCAATCAATGATTGGCCAGGTAGGCGGACCAGCACACAAGCCCTTCGGGACGTAGTCCCTAAACCATCGTTCTAGACACTGAGTACAAAGCACACACAAAGTAACTAGACAAACTGACTCAACACTAGCCTTGACCCGACTTGTTGATGTCCCTAGCCCACTAGGGCAAATTAAGTCTAATAAATTTTAAAGTTAGGCTTAGGATCGAATGAGGGGGTGGTGGTTGTGGGCTAAGAAGAGGATATCAACTCCTCCCCTTATCTTAGATGCTCAAATGCCCTTAGGATGAGTTAGGAGATGTTCACTCAAGATAATTGAATTGCAGAACACAAAAATAGAGTTTCAGTAATTTAACTCTCAGAAATTTTACGGAAACCAATAAATCACAAGAAAATTATATAAAATATCATCAATTATACTGGTTCCAAAAAAATAAAAATTATATAATTTGGAGTTACTTGCACTGAGAAACAATTCTTGCAACAGGGCAGTTATGGACTGAAAATAGGGTGCTTTCCCCGTTTACAATTCCTGCTACGAAGTTGTAACCCAACGGATCCTCTACATGCCCTAGGAAAACCCCATGGAATGGGAAGAGGAGGTTCGCACCTCGCTTCGTTCCTAGGATCGGACGTCCTGGGGAGTCTACTTCGAGCAGACAAAGTAAAAAGGAGAGAGACTTAAAACAAGCAAGCAAAACAGAAACCCTAGACTGGGCTCTAATACCAAAAATGATGCAGAACAAAAGAGAAGATGATGCGATGCGGAAATAAATTAAGATTAATTCTCTTTTTTTTTATATATATTTCAGAAATTGGCTTTGACTCAAAGGAAAGCTAAACTAAATTGAAAGAAACTAGGTAATAACTGAAAGCACAATTTAAATAAAACTGGGTTATCAGAGTAGTTCAGAAGTAACGGATCGTTGGGGGTTGAGAAACTCCCAGACCTAGGGTTTCGCTCTGAACTTTCAACAGGACAGAAATAAAGAGAAGAGATGGGTTACCGACCAGAAAGTGATCTTCACAGAGTTTGGTGGAAGAACTCTCTCGAGCAGATTGTTGGATCCTCGGATTCGGATATCTTCACAATGGATCCTCCAATACTGGTCCTGTGGTTGAGTCGGCTTCTCCTGGACTCAAGATCTGGGAAAGAAGAAGAACAAGTGATGGAATCAGATACTCAAGGAAGAATTTACCAGATTGAAGAACTTGAAGGTTGATGTGCTAAAATCCGGATTCTCCTGGAGGTTGATCTGACTTCCTCTGGGAATTGCTCTAGATCTGAAGTATCCGGACTGGACCCGGATGCTAGGGTCGGCCTTGACTTGAAGAGGATGGCCGTGAGATGTGGGATATGCTAGGGCTTGGTGGAAAGAGAAGGATGATGGGCAGCTAGGGTTTGGGAGTGAAAGTGGCTAACCTAGGGTTTGGGGTTTGGAGATGTCACACCTCCTCAAGGTTCCTGAGGAACCCGGATTTACTCCCTCATGGAGCTCAACACCTGGATGCAAGTGCGGAAGAGAGAAAACACAGAGTTTGCTCACACAAAAACTTGAATTCATTCATCAGATTACTTTCAAATTTACAAGAAGGGTTTAATTTATAGGACTTTACAAGAGAGTAGGGTTTTACATCTTCCCATGTGGGACTAAAGGAGGGGACCTTCAAATTAGGATTGTAGGATCAATCCCTACACATATGGCCGGCCAAAGGTTCCAAAAAACTTGATTTGGGTTTTAAAAGGAAGGTAGATGGCGCCTCCAAGCTTTGTTCTTCAAGAGAGGATTTCTTTCCTTCCATGGCTCAACTCTTTTGGACTCCTCCTTTTCTTTCTCCCTAAGTCATGGTCCTTCCCATCTTTGTTTTGGGTATTTTTGGCAGGGAATGGGCACCTCCTTGAAGTTCTCTCCAAGAAGAATTTCTTCCCTTTCATAGCTTGGCTCTTATGGAAGGTCTTGGGCCACCCCCTTGATTTGTGGATCCCTGGTTGCTTTCTCCTCAAATGGCGCATGAGAGAAGGGAGCTGCTATCTGTGGTGTGGGGACCAGAGTATACTGGATGGAGATGTGGCGCCCCCTGGACTTAGGCGTGTGGCTGGGAGTGTGGCGCCCACTTGCTTGGCCTTGGGAGAAAATGTGACACCCTAGGTTGAAGTCCTAAACCACTACTGAGTCAACATGACTCAACAAAAAAAAATTGCAGGGAGTACAGACTTAAGCTAAAATTAAGTTGATCAAGTCAACCCTTATTACAAGCCAGAAACCCTAATTCTTCGGGCAAGGTCAATCAGAGATCCAGATGGAGCTTTGACGTCTTCTTCTGAGTCTGGTGCCCGCACCATTGAGTTTTCTTAAAGTATGGGGGTGTCTAGCTTAGATAAATATTCCTAAATCCAAAAAAAAAAAATTAGGAACTAAAACTATGGATGCTATATAATATGTCAGGGTTTGGTGGTCCAACATGACAACCAGGCTCCAATCCACTCTAGATATGTGTCATCTAGCTCAAGTGGTAGGGCTACCTCCCAACACACTACATAGACATAGAGATAAGTGCCCACCAATTTTCTTCATGCATGTCAACCACTACCGTGCCTGCCTTGTCCACCCAATTATGCTTTCTCTAGGTATGGCAACCATTAATGTTTGCCACTTGAGGGATGCCCTGCCACATGGACATGCCATGCCAGCTACCACTCTCTACCTTACCTACCATAGCATGATTTCCTATCCCAAGCATGTTTATAATAAACAGAATATGCTAGCCATCATTTCCTGTCCTTAGGCATCAGGACATGCCTATAAATTGATTTCCTAAGACCCACCAGGTAAGTAGGGTAACGCCATGATAAGGACACAAGGAGAAGAACAAGGGGAGATAGAATTGAGAGTCCACTCTTTTTAAAATCCCCTTCCTACCACCATAAAGAAATCCTCTTCGTGTTCTTACCAAAAAAGCACATCCAAAGCTTCCTAAATTGAGTCTTTCATAGCTCACCACCTGAATGAGATCCCTGCAGGCCATCCCATGTACTTGCCATCACTCATAGTGTCCGAGCCTCCACAACTCCACTATTCTGTATATTGATCCTAGGGAAGCGGGGCTCTTATGTATTGAGATCCCTTTTTTTAATAGATTCTACTCAATCTCTTCCATTCACTTCTTCTTTGGCTCCTCTCCTACTATTATTCTAAACCTAGAGGAGACTCCTCTATTTGCCTCTCTAAGAGATTGACTTGGGCATTAGAGGGCCACCACCAAGAACCCATCCCTAGTGTGTTAGACTTTCTGGTCTTTTCTATCTTGTAGGATTGACTTCCAGTGATAGGACCCTGTGAGTCTTGGCTCTACATAGTAGCCACTTATACTCTAGCCCTGTTTGATTGAGCCCAAGTCAGGACTAGCTCTCAAAGATCTATAATAGATTGGCACTAGAGGAAGGGCTCAATGCCTGTAAACTTTATTAAGGATTGGAATTTGTCTTTGGTTCCACTTTGCCCTAGGTTCGCACTATGGCCATAAGAAAAAGGACCATCATGTCCACTCCTATCGAGGCATCTATGACCTTAGCTACCCCCTCCCTAATTTTACCAAAAGAGAGAGGTGAGACATCCAGTTGCTTTGACTATCACCATGAATAGTTCTAGCAGCTCTCTCAATAGGTTCAAGCACTGATGACCTTGGTATAAAGTCTTCAATAGGCAATGTCGAGGCTCAAGATGGAGCCCACTTGCCACCCATCTCTATCACATCCACCTTCCCCTAGGCAAGGCGATAGCTTGGGAGGTAAGGCGAATAGCTTGGGGTGCAAGGCAAGCCTGAAGTGCAAACTGAGCTTGGGGTTGCCCCCACTACAGAGCCAGAGGCTCTCCAAGCAAGGTAATCAACCCAGAGAGTGAGGTGAGCTCCTTATCGATCCTCATTCCAGTTTGCCACATCTTGCAATCCTGCTCCGATCGGGAGCTAGACAAGGTGCACCCATCAACTTTTTTGTTTATGTTTCCTCTTCCTCTATGCATAATGCTTCACTAGAGGAATCTTCAAGCCCTTGCCTCATATAATGATTTGGGTGATAGGGCAAACTGGCCCACGAGATCTAGGAGATGGATGACTACTTGAGGGAGCTTCACTAGCACAACCTGACTTCGGGCATCGAGCCTTGGTTTACTGTGTACCCGAGCTTTTGGCTCATGCTAAAAAGAACATCAACATAGAGAAAAGCATGGTGGAGAAATAAAAGGAGAAGGGAGATCAGAAACATCTTTAAGAGGACCACTTCAATCTAACCCTTCCCCTTTAGTAGTAGTAGTAGCAACGATAAAAGAAGTGAGACAAGTAGTTCCATCATCGATCTAGAAGTTCTATGCCACCTTATTGGGAGGATTTCACCCCTTTGAGTGTTCCCCCGGGATATATCCTGATAGAAATCAAATGTCAAGATTTTGTCCAATGTACAGGGAAGATGAACAAGAAGGTCTGGAAGGATCCCAAAAAATATTACTAGTTTCATTGGAACTATGCCATGACACTAAAGACTGCATCTCTTTGAAAGAAGAGATTGAGTCACTGATTTAGCAAGGCTACCTATGTAGCTATATTGGTCAGCCTAATGCTTTGGAGGCCATTGGTTAGGAACCCTAGCTAGCAACAAAACACCTTGTAGAGAACATCATCCATGTTAGTACCATCTCTAGCAGACTGGCCACTAGGGTAAAAACTCCTTTGGGCAACAAGCATATGCCAGGGTGGCCTAGTGGAAATCCCACTACCCAAATGTTAGAATATAGGAGAAGAACTTATTACATTTTCCATTGCTGACATTGATATAGTTCTATTTTTGCATGATTATCCTATAGTTATTTTCCTTGCCATTTTAAACTATGATGTAAAGAAAATCTTAGTTCATAATGGAAGCTCCATAGATATTTTGTTCTATGATTCTTTCTCTTAGATGGGCTTACCTAAGGATTGCCTCTGAAGGGTGAACACTCCCTTGATTGATTTTTCTAGGGATACTATTCCAGTTGAGGGCATGGTAACATTGCCTATGACAGTCAACAAGGCCTCGAGATAGGCCATAATTCTTCTAGTTTTTCTAGTAGTTAGAGTCCTAGCAACCTACAATGCCATCTTGGGGAGACCTGGCCTGAATGCCTTGTAGGCCATGGTCTCAACCTACCACTTGTTGATGAAGTTTCCCATCCCCCATAGGGTGGGAGATGTATGAGGTGATCAGGCCTTGGCAAGGCAATGCTATGTAGTGACTCTCAAGTTTCAAGCGAAAGCCTAAGGAAGCCATGTCCATTAAGAGCCTCGACCACTGGGATCAATAAAAGCTACAGCATAAAGATCCTATAGAGGAATTGATCCTTATTCATTTAGACTCGACTGGCCCCTCCAAGTAGTGTATGTCAGGAGTGAGCAGAGTGAGGAGTCTAGAACCCGACTAGTGGAGTTCTCCATGTGAACACTAACATTTTCACATGGACAATAGTTGATATTCCAAGTATCAACTTGGAGGTCATGGTGTATCGCTTCAAAGTTGACCTTATGAATCCCCCAGTTTGCTAAACGAAAAGAACCTTCACCCCTGAGCACCAATGTACCATCAAGTAGGATGTGGAAAAGCTTCCAGAAGCCAAGTTCATCCATAAGGTCTAGTATCCAGACTGGCTCACTAATGTTGTCCTAGTAAAAAAGGCCTACAACTTGTGGCAGACATGTATCAACTTCACCGACTTGAACAAAGCCTATCTAAAGTATTGTTTCTCTTTACCACAGATTGATCAACGAGTGGATTCAACCTTTGGGTACGAGACCTTAGCTTTATGGATGCCTTTTTTGGGTATAACCAGATCCAAATGGTGCTTGAGGACAAGGAGAAGACCACATTTGTTACAGATCAAGGGCTATACTACTATAATTCATGCCTTTTAGTCTAAAGAATGCAGGAGCCACCTACTAGTACCTCATCAACAAAGTTTTCAACAACTAGTTCAACCATAACATAGAACTTTACATCAATGACATGTTGGTGAAGAGCTGTAAAGAAGGTTAACACATGGTAGACTTGGAAGAGACTTTCCAAATGCTATGCAAGTATTGTATGCGGCTCGATTCCAACAAGTGTGCATTCATGGTTTCTTCTAGAAAATTCCTAAGTTTCATAGTATTCCATGGTGGCATTGAAGAAATTCCTGAGTAACTCTAGGTGATCCTACAAATGACACCCCTAGAAGCTGGAAGGAAGTCCAGCACCTTATGGGATAGGTTGCTATATTAAGCTAGTTTATTGCAAGGTCCGATGATAAGTGCCTACCCTTCTTTAAGGTCCTAAGATAGATCAAGGACTTCTAGTGGATGGAGGAGTGCCAAGCCACCATTGAGCAGCTTAAGATCTACCTTGCCACCATGCCACTCCTCACAAAGCCAGTCACGGGAGAAATACTCTATCTCTACTTAGCTATCTCTCCCATGGCTATAAGTTCTGTGCTCATCCAAGAGGAGGATGAAGTGTAGAGGCCAGTCTAGTACATTAGCCAAGTCCTAAAAAATGTAGGAACCTAGTACTTAAAGATGGAGAAGGTCACATTCAGCCTCCTGACTTTGACGAGGTGACTTCATCCTTATTTTCAAGCATATCCAGTCATGGTCCTTTTCGAACAACCCCTATGATAGATTTCATAGAAGGTCAATGCCTCAAGAAGGATTGCCAAATGGGTAGTGGAGCTAGGTGAGTTCGACACTCAGTACCATCTCGTCCCTCCATCAAAACCCAAGCTTTAGTGAATTTATTATGGAGTGCACCGTCCCTAATGAGGTGGGGACTAGACTAGCCAAGGCAGAGCCAAAGCCGGTGGATGAGCCTTAGACTCTCCATATTGATGATGCTTCCAATGCTGAGGGGTTTGGGGTTGGGATGATCCTCGCCATCCTAAAAGAGATTGTTGCCAAGCATGTACTTTACTTCAACTTTAAGGCCTTTAACAATGAGGTGGAATATAAAGCCCTCCTTGTAGGGATGAGACTCGCCTATGAGCTGGGGGTTCAGCATCTCAAAGCTTTCAGCAATTCTTTGTTGGTAGTGGGGCAGGTTCACGAAGGGTTTGACACCAAGCCCCCACCATGGAGAAGTACCTCCAACAGGTAAGGGAGATCACCCCATCTTTCCCTTCCTTTGAAAGTGCAGATCCCTTGGATAGAGAATGATGGTAGACCTGCTATCAAGGCTGGCTACTTCCGATTGCATAGATATTCCTAAAACCACATATCTAGAGAACCTTAAGAAGTCAAGTATCGAAGAAAAGTTGGCCTCAATCCTATAGGCAAGTACTGAGTTTTGTTGGATCGACCCCATAATCCACTATCTATAAGAGGGAGCATTGCCAAAGGATGCAGCTAAAGCAAGAAAGCTCAGGCATTGGTTTGCCCTATTTATGGTGCTTGATGAAAAGCTATACAAGTGAGCCTACTTAATACCACTCCACTACCTTCATCCCTTAGAAATGGATTTTACCCTTTGAGAAGTTCATGAAAGAATCTATGGTAGCCACGTAGGAGGCTATGCCTTGGCCTACAAGATACTGAGGTGAGGATACTACTAGCCAAGAATCCTTAAGGATGTCATGGAGTATGTGTGGTGCTATGATCATTGCTAGAGGCATGTCAACATCAAGCATTAACTCGTGGTACCTCTTAGCTCCTTGAACACCCCCTAGCCTTTGCCCAATGGGGGATAGATATTCTTGGCCCTTTCCCATCGATTATTGATTAAAGAAAATTCCTGATCATTACCATCAACTACTTTGTTGCCCAAGTGGCTTTCCCAAGAGGGGGGTAAATTGAGAATTTTAAAAAAAATTAAGCACTAATGTGCTCTTTGAAATCCCTATAAGTGTTATGTGCTGTGGTAGGATAATTGAATGCAGAAGCGTAATCAAATAAAATAGGCACAACACAAAGACAAGCAAATTATAGTAGTTCGGAGCAACCCAGCTCCTATATCCACTACTTAAGTTTATCACTTGGGATTTTCACTATATCCCCCACTGGAATATAGTCGGATTGTTTTAACAGGCTCACAATCCAAACCTTTACACTTTGGTTATTAAACCAGGCTTACCAAAGAAACCCAACTTAGTTTTACCAGGATCACTAAGAACCTAACTTGGTTTTAACATAGGATCACCAACAACCCAACACTTGGTTTTAACATTGGCTGACCAAGAACCTATTTGGTTTTTAAATTGGGCTCACCAATAACCCAACAATTCAATAAAAGAATTGTAAAGAAAAGCAATAAAATGACAAACAGATTTTTGTTGAATGGTTGTCGATGCAGCTCAACAGAAGCCCAATTGATTGCTCATCAATGCACTTGGTTGTCTTCTTTTCAATCTTCAATAAATGCTTCAAACTTTAATTGATAGTTGGGGAAGGCTTGAAGACTGTCTTGAATGCTCTTGTAGTGCTCTCTTGCTCTTAAGGTAGCTTGGATATTCAACATAGCATTAACTCATCATCTCTCTCTTTAAAGTAGTTCAAATCCCTCAAATATATAGTCTTATACTCTTCTCAGATGATTTTAGTCATTGTAGACCATTGGGATGTGACATTTGACCATTGGAGCACTTTTTGGATTCAAATTCTAAGTTCTAGAACTAGCCATTATAGGTCTAAAATCGACCTTCGAGTCGGCTTGGATTACTCGAGTCGGCTCGGATCCTCAGAGTAGTTCTGGCTGAGTCGACTCTCTTCAATATAGTCAGCTCGCTTGCATAGTATCCTAATTCTTCACTCTGTAAGAGTTGGCTCACCGTGATTCTAGTTAACTCGGATCTTCAAACCTTCAAAAATGTAATCTAGAAAAGTTGGTTCTTTTTCTTTAGAGTCAGCTCGATTGGCTATAGTTCTCATATCTCTTTTTCTGGACTCTGGAGGAGTCAGCTCGAATCCCTGAAGAGTTAGCTCAGATTACTGACTATATAATACAGTCGGCTCGGATTCTCTTTGGGTCGACTCGCCTGTCTGATTCAGGAAATGGTACTCTAGACGAGTCTACTCGGGTCCCTTAGAGTCAGCTTGGATATCTGCATGCCAGAATCCTCATGCATGCCTTGCGCTAGAGTCGGCTCTTTGTAGGATTCGGTGGCAAGGCGGAATCATAGATTTCAAAAATTTTTTATCTTTATGAAATCTTCACCAAACCTTCAACCCAAAAATCTCCTTAAAAGAATTAAAACATATAAGATGTTTATATAAGATTTAATCTCAAATTAAGATACTAACCTGTATCGCAAAATCCAAACTCTGAATCTCCACCAGGTGCCCAAATGTTCACCCTCCAATGGTGATCCACACAGAAAAATAATGAAGACAATAATTTCTAGTTCTTGGCTCCTCTTCTTGAATTCTTTTTCAAGAATTCAATTCTTGGACCTTTAGGCTGAAATTTTCTTTCTTGAAAATTTCTTTTCTTCCTTCTTTCCTCTTCTTGAATTTTCTTCAAGAATTCTCTTTCTTGAATCCCTTTTTTTGAATTGAATTGGAAGAAAAATTAGGACAGTCAAAGTCTTAATTCAAGAAGGAAAAGAAGAATAGATCCTTTCCCTTACCGTTCAAGACCTTCTTCTTATTCTTGTTTAGGGTCAGAGTTTCGACAGAGGATACCTCTGTAAGGGAAACAATACCCAACAAGAACAAGAGGAAGGAGTATTCTGGAGAGGAAGAAAGGAAATTGGATCTCTGAATTATGTTACGTGAAAACCCCCAGAACCCCAACCCTATTTATAGATCTCAGAGGGGTGTCATCTCGAAACAACGCAACCCTCTGAAACCCAAGGGATCACGATCCCTCATTCCTCACGCATCCCCTCAACCAAAAATCATGATTCTCCGATTTGATTTTCGTTTTTCCGACGAGGAGGACTCTCGAAAAACTTCAGGAAGAATCGCGACTTTTGGAGACGGATTTGCGACCGAAAAGCGACGGATCTTTTCCTTAATTTTTTTTGGCCATCAGATCCAGATCCAAGGGCGCTAGACAAGGATCTGAATCACCCCTTTTCAGATTTTTCTCCGACATTTTCTTTCTCACGCGTTTTAAGAGAAGTCCACGCGCGTGGACTCTCTTTCTTGGCGCGCGCGGGTGAGAAAAGGGAGGGGGCGGCTTGGAGAGAGGGTCTCAGTGAACTAAATTCACTTGGGTTCAGCCATGGGTTAGCCCAATGTCCTAAAAAATAAATTGGACCTTAATCTGGTTCAATTAGAACCCAATTAAGCCCAATTCGGAACCAAATTTGAATCTGATTCGAATAGAAATTTGGTCTGCAACACATGCTAGTGTGTTTATCCTGCAAACATGATTTAATTCCAAATTAAATCCTTCATCAATTTTCTTTTGTGTGTGACCCATTGGGTTCCACACCTAGCCAGCAGTAGGTCTGAGTGCTATTTGACTTAATTCGGTTAGATCTCAACTAAGCCGATTTAGGTCAACTCAAACTAGCTCGACTCGGTCAATTAGAATCTAATTCAAATTGACTGATTTGAATTACCATGACTCAATCATATACCTACAAGACAAGATTGACGTCTAGCAACGTATCATGTCTACCCGGAAGATGTGGAATTTTGGTGGAATTATCAAAATACCCTTCAGTGGTGAGTTACCGGGCAATTCAGTCCTTTGATCAACTTGTATCCCGAATATGATTGTGAATATGGATACTTGTCAAATCCAATTTTCATATTCATCCCTAGCTCAATCTTTATAATGATGATTCAGTAATGAACCATTAGAAAATAACTCTAATGTTCATACTTTGATCAAAGGTTTCCTGAATCCATCATTTGAAATTTTACTGGATGCTATTCCCTCTTACTAGGGCTGATCAATTCCTTGTTGACCTACTCACAACCTCCATATACAATCCACCATAACCAGTATCACCTCGTACATGACTCAGTGTCATGATTGATTGCGAACCAAAGTATGGATTCATATATATAAGGTACTATGGTAGTCTCAGGTCAAAGGACCACATGCACTACTCCCACTATGAGAATTATCTATTGACAAACAGATAAGGTTCCATTAGATATTCTCTATCTGGATCAATTCAGTGAACTCATTCTCTAATGAACACTCACATCCTAGTATTAGTGTCAAACACAAGTGACTGTGAGATCAGTCACCCTTATTATAAAACATATATAGGATGTGCTGGTCTTGCCGGAAACATTGATCCCCAACTCAATGTCCCATCGACCAGGAATATTTTAGATTAGGGTTTTAAGGCTTTAGGTCTCACTGGTATGATCTCATCATAACCCCAGAACCATAGCCCTAATCTATGGGGTTCATCATAAAATCAAAAAGACACAGCAAATGATGAAACTAATGCCTTTATAAAATGTCAATTCATTGATTTTGGGATCAAAATTATAATATTTCAATTGGCTTTCAGGGCACAATCTTTCAATCTCCCACTTGCACTAAAGCCAATCGCCTTTAAATCTTAACCCCATACAATCAAGGTGGCGATCAAACTCTCGCTGTGATAGAGCCTTAGTGAACGGGTCTGCTACGTTGTTCTTCGTTTCTACCCTTTTAATGCAGACTTCTTGTCTTTCGACAATCTCTCGAACGAGATGGAAGCGCCTCAGAATGTGCTTTGATTTGTGATGAGCTCTTGGTTCCTTTGCTTGAGCAACAGCCCCCGTATTATCACAGAAAAGTGATACTGGACCTTCAATCTCAGGAACTACGCCCAACTCTGATATGAACTTCTTCATCCAGACAGCTTCCTTGGCAGCTTCACTAACAGCAATGTACTCTGCCTCAGTTGTTGAGTCAGCTACAGTTTGCTGTTTAGAACTTTTCCAACTTACAGCTCCTCCATTAAGGGTAAAAACATACCCAGATATAGATTTGCTATCATCTGGATCTGATTGAAAACTAGAATCTGAATAAGCTTCTAGTTTAAGATCAGATCCTCAGTATATTAGAAAAATATCCTTAGTTCTTCTTAAGTACTTAAGAATATTTTTCACAGCCTTCCAATGATCCTCTCCTGGATCAGCCTGAAACCTGCTGGCTATACCTAAGGCATATGCCACATCAGGCCTAGTACATAACATAGCATACATAATAGACCCTACTGCCGAAGCATAAGGTACCGAATTCATTCTATTTCTTTCTTCAGGTGTTTTAGGAGACATCTTCTTAGAAAGATGTATGCCATGACCAATAGGTAAGTAACCTCTTTTACTTTCCTCCATGCTAAATCTTTTTAGCACTTGGTCAATGTACCTAGACTGGGATAAACCTAGCATCCTCCTAGATCTATCTCTATAGATCTTGATGCCTAGTATATAAGATGCTTCTCCCAAGTCTTTCATGGAAAACTGTTTAGATAACCATACCTTGACTGATTGTAACATTGGGATATCATTCCTAATGAGGAGTATGTCATCTACATACAGAACCAAGAAAACTATGGCACTCCCACTAGTCTTCTTGTACACACAAGGTTCATCCTCATTTTTGATAAAGTCAAATTCTTTGACTGTCTTATCAAATCGGATGTTCCAACTCCTAGATGCTTGCTTTAATCCATAAATAGATTTCTTTAGCCTACATACCTGATTAGGTTTAGTCTCCAAGACAAAACCTTCTGGCTGTGACATATAAACCTCTTCCTCAAGGAAACCATTGAGGAATGCAGTTTTCACATCCATCTGCCAGATTTCATAATCATGATATGCTGCTATAGCAAGCATGATCCGAATAGATTTGAGCATGGCAACAGGAGAAAATGTTTCATCATAATCTATTCCCTGTTTTTGTCTGAAACCCTTAGCCACTAATCTGGCTTTATAAGTTTCAACTTGGCCATCTGTCCCAATCTTTTTCTTATAGACCCATTTGCATCCAATAGGGTTAACACTCTCTGGTGCATCAACCAAAGTCCAGACTTGGTTGACATACATGGAGTCCATTTCGGATCTCATGGCTTCCAGCCATTTGTCTGAGTCACTACTTATGACAGCATCCGTATATGTTAGAGGCTCATCATTATCAATGATTCGGGCTTCATTATTTTCAATAATGAACCCATACCTTTCAGGTGCATGTCGCACTCTATCAGACTTACGGATAGGAGTGGTGTGTTCAGGTTCTATACTAACTGTGTTATGATTTTGTTGAGATGTATCTACTTGTTGAACTTCTTCAAGTTCAATATTTCTCCCACTGCCCTTTTGTAGGATGAATTCTTTTTCCATAAAAATGGCATGCCTACTGACTAAAACCTTTTGTTCAGTAGGGTGGTAGAATAGATATCCTATACTATCTTTGGGATATCCAACAAATAGACATTTTTCTGCTCTAGCATCAAGCTTTTGTCCAAAATTTCTTTTGACATAAGCTGGACATCCCCATATCTTAAGGTGCTTAAGATTGGGTTTCTTTCCCCTCCATAACTCATATGGAATGCTAGATACAGATTTGGATGGTACTCTATTCAAAATATTAGCCGCTGTTTCCAAAGCATATCCCCAGAAAGAAACAGGTAAGTCTGTGAAGCACATCATGGACCGTACCATATCTAATAAAGTACGATTTCTCCTTTCAGCAACACCATTTAATTGTGGTGTGTAAGGAGGAGTCCATTCAGAGATGATTCCCTTTTGTTTAAGGTGATCAAGAAACTCGGTGGATAAGTATTCACCTCCTCTATTTGATCGAAGGATCTTAATACTTTTCCCCATTTGTTTCTCTACCATACTTTGATACTCTAAAAATTTTTCAAAAGCTTCAGACTTATGTTTCATTAGATACACAAATCCGTACCTTGAAAAATCATCAGTGAATGTGATGAAATATGAGTATCCACCCTTGGCCTGAGTTGTCATAGGTCCACATACATCAGTGTGTATGAGTCCTAATAACTCTGTTGTCCTTTCATTATGTCCATTAAATGGAGTCTTGGTCATTTTACCCATGAGACATGATTCACAAGTTCCTAATGATTCATAGTCATAAGGATTAAGGAATTTTTCCTTGTATAACTTGTTAATCCTCTGCTCACTAATATGTCCAAGACGACAGTGCCAAAGTAAAGTATTGTTTACTTCATCTCTTTTTCGTTTATTACTAACATGTAGTATATTGTCATCAGAAGATAAAGTTAAGAGACCATTGCAAAATATGCCATTAAATATTATTTCATTAGAAAAACTGATTGAGCAGCCACTGCTCATTATATTCATAATATATTCTTGTTTAAGTAACAAGGGTACAGATATGATGTTTCTAATGATTCTAGGCATAAAATAACAATTCTTTAACTCTAAAATCTTCCCAGAAGGCAGCTTCAACATATAAGTCCCTACAGCTTCTGCTTGGATGGAATCTCCTCCAGCACCGTAGAGCTCGAAGTCGCCTTCCTTCAAAACTCTAATGTTCTGTAGTCCCTGCAATGATTGGTAGATATGATGACCACAAGCAGTATCCAATACCCAAGAGTTTGAATTAGAAGTGTCTAATGACAAAATTGCATGTATCTCATACATACCTTTTGGTGCATTACTAGCACCAGGCTTCACACTTGCAAGGTAAACCTTGCAGTTTCTTTTCCAGTGACCCGGCTTGCCACAATGAAAGCAGGTCATTTGTCCGGAGGCCTTCTTTCCTTTCTTTTTCTTGATGCCCCCTTTTGGATTTAACCTCCTCTTGGAACCCTTTTTGCCTATTTTCTTCTTGTTTACACCATCCACAAGAAGAAGTGGAGCCTTATTTTTCTTTAAATGGCTCTCTGCTGTTTTTAACATATTCAACAGCTCAGGCAAGGAAGTGTTAAGTTTGTTCATATGATAATTAAGAACAAACTATGAAAATGACTCTGGGAGTGACTGCAGGATTAAATCCTGATTCAACTCCCCATCCATAACAAAACCCAATTGACCCAATCGGGTGATTAGGTCAATAACCTTTAATACATGATCTTGTACGGATGTACCTTCTGTCATCCTTGCACGGAATAACTGCTTAGATATTTCATATATTGCAGTTCGACTATGTTCTCCATAAAGTTCTTTTAAATTGAGCAATATGGAGTTTGTGTCCATGCTATCATGTTGCCTCTGTAACTCATTGGTCATAGAGGCAAGCATTATACACTTGACAGTAAGTGAGTCATTTTCCCACGTGTTATATGTGGTCTTATCCTCTTGCGAGGCATCTTCCCCTAATGGTTCTAAGGTTGGGGTATCAAGAATATAAGAAATTCTTTCTTGGCTGAGTACTATCTTCAGGTTTCTCAACCAATCAACATAGTTTGGTCCAGTCAATTTATTTGCATCAAGAATGCTACGGAGTGAGAGTGAAGAGGCCATTTAATCTACATTAACAAACAACATTACATAAGCAGACAATCAATGTTGACAAAACATAATTAAATTAGGACTTTAACTTAATTATGTCTCCCACTATTTTATCAAGCATCATAACCCTCAATGTGATGATCGAGAAAACCCTAATTGGTTCTCTTAGTGGGGTTGAGATCCTAATTCCTTATAAAAGACCTTGTGTGTACACAACAAATCTTATATAAGTTCAAAGGTCGGAAAACTCTTTCCAATTGTAATTCATACAATTCTTAACTTATCTTGGCCTCTAAAATATTAATAGCCTTGTGTGTACACAACAAACTATAATATTTTAGTTAAGTTAGACCCTTCATTGCTATATGGTCATGATATTAATCATAATACCCTTGTGTGTACACAACAAAGTATTATATCAAATCATTCCATAAGCATCAAATGTACCAAGGAAAAATTATGTTAGTCACCATAAAGAAAAAAAAAGCCTTGTGTGTACACAACAAACCTAATATGGATCATAACATAATAATGACTTGGCATGAAGGAAAGCCATATGTAGTGAATATTACACTGAGCATATCAATCAATAATTAAGTTAATCATACCGGCCAGGTAAGTGGGAGAGTGGTGGGAGTCCCCCCGTTGCTTTCCTTAGACACCAATAAGAATTGGCCAGGTCAGTCAACGGAACCAATTAAAAACCACGTCCTCTTTACCGATCATGAACCACTTTTCCTAGACACCGAATGATAAACTAATCATATTGATTATTTTTGCTTTTGGTATATGACACTACAACTTAATATGTTGTTAAAGAGGGCTTTATTAAAACAAAGCACATTCTAGCAAATATGTGCCATAGTGTGCCATCATACTAGGACAACCATTTACCACATAATGGATCCACCATTATGCCAGGGCAACCTTATTTCAGTATGATGACTAGAAGGCTAAACATATCTCTATGCAAATTAAGGTTTAAGTGAAAACCTTAATTAGTGGCATACATCAAACATATATGCATAATTAACACAAATATGTAATTAGTGTGTCATCATACTAGGACAACCATTTACCACATAATGGATCCACCATTATGCCAGGGCAACCTTATTTCAGTATGATGACTAGAAGGCTAAACATATCTCTATGCAAATTAAGGTTTAAGTGAAAACCTTAATTAGTGGCATACATCAAACATATATGCATAATTAACACAAATATGTGATCAGTGTGTCATCATACTAGGACAACCATTTACCACATAATGGATCCACCATTATGCCAGGGCAACCTTATTTCAGTATGATGACTAGATCTCTATGCATATCTCTACAATAATTAGGGTTTGAGTGAAAAAAAACCCTAATTGGTGATATTATAACAAACATATATTACATCTCATGTTACTTATATAAATATGCATCTAAAATTCAGAATATATATTTTAATCTTAATAAGGAGTTTCTGATACCACTGTAGGGTTCGGTGGCAAGGCGGAATCATAGATTTCAAAAATTTTTTATCTTTATGAAATCTTCACCAAACCTTCAACCCAAAAATCTCCTTAAAAGAATTAAAACATATAAGATGTTTATATAAGATTTAATCTCAAATTAAGATACTAACCTGTATCGCAAAATCCAAACTCTGAATCTCCACCAGGTGCCCAAATGTTCACCCTCCAATAGTGATCCACACAGAAAAATAATGAAGACAATAATTTCTAGTTCTTGGCTCCTCTTCTTGAATTCTTTTTCAAGAATTCAATTCTTGGACCTTTAGGCTGAAATTTTCTTTCTTGAAAATTTCTTTTCTTCCTTCTTTCCTCTTCTTGAATTTTCTTCAAGAATTCCCTTTCTTGAATCCCTTTTTTTGAATTGAATTGGAAGAAAAATTAAGACAGTCAAAGTCTTAATTCAAGAAGGAAAAGAAGAATAGATCCTTTCCCTTTTCTTTCCTTTACCGTTCAAGACCTCTTCTTATTCTTGTTTAGGGTCAGAGTTTCGACAGAGGATACCTCTGTAAGGAAACAATACCCAACAAGAACAAGAGGAAGGAGTATTCTGGAGAGGAAGAAAGGGAATTGGATCTCTGAATTATGTTACGTGAAAACCCCCGAGAACCCCAACCCTATTTATAGATCTCAGAGGGGTGTCATCTTGAAACAACGCAACCCTCTGAAACCCCAGGGATCACGATCCCTCATTCCTCACGCATCCCCTCAACCAAAAATCATGATTCTCCGATTTGATTTTCGTTTTTCCGACGAGGAGGACTCTCGAAAAAACTTCAGGAAGAATCGCGACTTTTGGAGACGGATTTGCGATCGAAAAGCGACGGATCTTTTCCTTAATTTTTTTTGGCCATCAGATCCAGATCCAAGGGCACCAGACAAGGATCTAAATCGCCCCTTTTCAGATTTTTCTCCGACGTTTTCTTTCTCACGCGTTTTAAGAGAAGTCCACGCGCGTGGACTCTCTTTCTTGGCGCGCGCGGGTGAGAAAAGGGAGGGGGCGGCTTGGAGAGAGGGTCTCAGTGAACTAAATTCACTTGGGTTCAGCCATGGGTTAGCCCAATGCCCTAAAAAATAAATTGGACCTTAATCTGGTTCAATTAGAACCTAATTAAGCCCAATTCGGAACCAAATTCGAATCTGATTCGAATAGAAATTTGGTCTGCAACACATGCTAGTGTGTTTTTCCTGCAAACATGATTTAATTCCAAATTAAATCCTTCATCAATTTTCTTTTGTGTGTGACCCATTGGGTTCCACACCTAGCCAGCAGTAGGTCCGAGTGCTATTTGACTTAATTCGGTTAGATCTCAACTAAGCCGATTTAGGTCAACTCAAACTAGCTCGACTCGGTCAATTAGAATCTAATTCAAATTGACTGATTTGAATTACCATGACTCAATCATATACCTACAAGACAAGATTGACGTCTAGCAACGTATCATGTCTACCCGGAAGATGTGGAATTTTGGTGGAATTACCAAAATACCCTTCAGTGGTGAGTTACCGGGCAATTCAGTCCTTTGATCAACTTGCATCCCGAATATGATTATGAATATGGATACTTGTCAAATCCAATTTTCATATTCATCCCTAGCTCAATCTTTATAATGATGATTCAGTAATGAACCATTAGAAAATAACTCTAATGTTCATACTTTGATCAAAGGTTTCCTGAATCCATCATCTGAAATTTTACTGGATGCTATTCCCTCTTACTAGGGCTGATCAATTCCTTGTTGACCTACTCACAACCTCCATATACAATCCACCATAACCAGTATCACCTCGTGCATGACTCAGTGTCATGATTGATTGCGAACCAAAGTATGGATTCATATATATAAGGTACTATGGTAGTCTCAGGTCAAAGGACCACATGCACTACTCCCACTATGAGAATTATCTATTGACAAATAGATAAGGTTCCATTAGATATTCTCTATCTGGATCAATTCAGTGAACTCATTCTCTAATGAACACTCACATCCTAGTATTAGTGTCAAACACAAGTGACTGTGAGATCAGTCACCCTTATTACAAAACATATATAGGATGTGCTGGTCTTGCCGGAAACATTGATCCCCAACTCAATGTCCCATCGACCAGGAATATTTTAGATTAGGGTTTTAAGGCTTTAGGTCTCACTGGTATGATCTCATCATAACCCCAGAACCATAGCCCTAATCTATGGGGTTCATCATAAAATCAAAAAGACACAGCAAATGATGAAACTAATGCCTTTATAAAATGTCAATTCATTGATTTTGGGATCAAAATTACAATATTTCAATTGGCTTTCAGGGCACAATCTTTCACTCTTTCTCTTCAAGTCGGCTCGGATGACTTCTTCAGTGAATTTTCAATCCTTCTCCATAATCATCCAGCAAGGTTTCAAGCTTTCAAGATATCTTCAAACTCTTCTTACAACATACTCAAAATAATTTAAAGCTTGGAAAAACCTAGAAGTAACCCATTTGACTGATTTTTACTTAAGTTCTTCTTTGGGTTCTTCTTTACAAGATTCAATTACAATACAACTCAACACAAGAAATAAAAATGTAGGAGTTGAAATTGAGCAAAGAGTTAATCCAACAAAAACTTGTAAAACACTTGAAGAGTTGTTGTAAAACAAATGCATGCACCAATGTTTGGTTATCATCAAAAGCATTTATGGGGTCAACAATCTCCTTCTTTTTGATGATGACAAAACACTGGGCATGAAAAATTCTTTACAATTACATGTATGATTTTATTTAAGAGTAAGCATTTATATATAACAAATCTAACTGTGTTTGCAAGTAAGTATTAAAGGTTTTATGAAAAACTATATAATATTGGTGTTAGTGCTTTTGTATGTATCAGAGTATTAAAGCTTGTATGTTTCAAGTTGTCAAAGCTAGCACAAACATGAAGTATCAGAGCTAAAAATTGTAAGTATAAGAGCTAATTCTTGAGCTAAAATTTTTAAAACAATCAGAGCAAATTAAATTTTTGAAGCAATCAAAGAAAATTCCAAGTTTTGGTCTAGAGCCATTCAGTTTCAATAATTTACTACCCCTTTTTGATGATTTGAAAATTTTGAAACAATTTTATGCTTAGTCAAATATATTCTCCCCCTTTCTATATATTCTTAGGTATTTTTCATGCAATCTCAATGTTCTCCCCCTTTTTGTCAATAATCAAAAAGGATATTCAAATAAAGCTCAATTGTTATGATAGAATGAGAAAGTTTATAAAATTTGTTTGAGATAATTTCACTTTCTCAAATCAACTTTGATATTCTAATTAAAACTCATCAGATTAGCATTATACAATTGAAGATGTGATTACAAGACATTGCACAATTACATACAAAAGATATGTCAACCAAAAGTGCTTTCATTTAATTCAAAGTTTTCAATACAAGTTACAAGAAATTGAAAACAGTACAATCAATCACTATCTAGCTTTGTAGTATTGGATGGCCTAAAGATGAGGAAATGGCTTCCTAGGATGTGTAGTAGATGTAGGTCCAGGTATAGGTATAGGTTTGGGTGTAGGAGTGGCAAATGCTGCAATGACTGTTGTTTTCAGCTGATCTAATTGAAATTGAACCACTTCCATTACTTCATGAAGCTTTTTCACCTCAGTGTTTAGAGCAACTAACTTAGCAGCTTGTGTATTTGCAAAAGCTTCAGCAAACCTTCGTAATCTCCCAAATTATGACCTTAAGATTCCTATGCCCCTTGTATATTCTTCCTCTATCCTTTTTCCTTGTTCTAATGATCCCAAATTGAATCTTATTTCCTTTAGCTCTATTATGTATTCTTCCAAAGCTTGATCAACAGTTTTCTTACTTGAATCAGAACTAGATGAAATGGTGTCAATGATAGGCTGTAAATCAGGCTGAGGTGTAGGTCTGGAGGTCTCAAGTGATTCTACTCTTTGTCTCAATTCCCTGACCTCACTGTCAATATGATCAAGTCTACAATCCACTGATTGGAGAAATTCACCAGACATAGTAGCCAAAGAAGCATTCAAAGAATCTGTTAGTGATTTCATCTGCAATGCTATGAAGTCCTGTGCCACTGATGTAATAGAAGGGTGAGTAAATGGATCCAAAGCTGAAGGTGCAAGAGGAACATAAGTGGTATCTGGCACAGGTGGAGATGCTAGTAAAGGATGATCAATGTGCTCAGTTTCCAAAAGTGCAAACTTAGGTACAGTAGTCTCAGCTGGCTCAGAAGTGCTAGCAAAGTCAGTGGAGGTGCCAACTGGAACATCAACAATCTACCCAGGTACTGAAGGCCCTGCAGTGGAGATCTCCTTAAAAATTTCTTCACTATCACTGTCTTCAGTACTGCTGCTTCTGCTGGAGGCTGCTATAGCCCTCTCTTCAGTTCCCTTTTTCTTCCACACCCCCTCACTAAGAATATACCCCATTCGGAGTAGAGATTTAGAGGTATAAGTGTTGGTATGATGAAGGGGTTTACCATCTTCTCCTTCCAAACTGATCCTAGAGCCTTGAAATAATAAAGTTAGAACCATCTCGTATGGTAAGCAAGCCTTAACTTTTCTGATAACTTCCTTCATTTGCATCAACATGATTTAGGGTAGATTTAGTGCCTCCTCCTGAATGATATGATCCATAAAGCTGAGGTCATGTTCACTTACTCAATCAAATCTGCCAGTCCTTGGAAGAAATATTCTATTGACAAAATTATGGAGGAGTCTCATTTCCAATGAGAGTGTATTAGCCATTACAGTTCCTACTCTACTAACATATATCTTGCCCAGAATTGTTTGAAGGGCTTTCTCTCTATCCTTCAAAACTAAGTGCTTTGTCCCTTCAGCAGGCATTTCCAACAATGTGCTGAGCCTCTCCTCTATCACTATAATTTGTTTTCCCTTTATAGTGGATTCAATGTGTTGGGGCTTAGGTTTTCATAGAATTTTCTAACAAGTGTTGGATAAGTGGATAAATTCAGAGAACAAAAGAAAGTCCAACCTTGTTTATCAATTAAATCCCTAATTTTCAATCCAATTTCTTCAAGAAAGTTGAAGAAAATCCTTCTACCACTGGTAACAGGTCGATTAGACATTGACATCACCTCTCATGGAGAATGAGTAGAGGCCAACTGTTCAATTTGTTCTTCTTCCCTCTTAATTGCTCGAGTCGGCTCCTCTTGCTGGCTCTTTGTTCTTCTTTCTACTTCCACTAAGGGTGAAGCTTTTTTGGATCTCTTTCCCACTGCTGATTTCAGTGCCATTGCAACACTTGCGGGAAGAAATATGGAATGGGAGCTTGAGGAAGAAGATCTTAAGGTTTTGCTAGAGGTTTTTGGTGGAGAGTTAGTGTTTAGAATGAGAATAAAGAATAATAAGGTTCAGAAAAATTGCACAGCTCAATTAAAAAATTGATTTCCCGACATCCGAGTTGGCTCTAACAACCCTAAATTGCCCGAGTCAGCTCGACTAGAGCAAAAACATAATCAATAGAGATTCGAGTCGGCTCAATTAGGGCCAAATTGCTCGAGTTGACTCGAATAGAAACTTTCCATAAAAGTTAAAATGATTCAAAAATTAAAATTAATTCAATAAAATCTCAAGGAAAGTTGTTCAAGGAACTTGAATTGATATAGGAGGTTTTCTAAATAACTTTTCTTTAATTTAGAAGGAATTAGATTAGGAAAATCTAGAAAGGATCACCAAGATCTAATTCTCCTCTAATCATTTCAAATCTATCTTGATTGAGTGGCTTAGTAAAAATATCAGCTAGTTGGTTCTCAGTTAAGATAAATTCTAGTTCAATGTCACCATTCAAAACATGATCTCTAATAAAATGGTGTCTAATTTCCAAGTGTTTAGTCCTTGAATACTGAATTTGATTTTTTTTTCAAATTTATAGCACTTGTATTATCATATTTGATTGGTATTTTAGATTATGTAACACCGAAGTCTTTTAGTTATTGCTTAATCCATAACACTTGTGCATAACAACTCCTTGTAGCAATATACTCTACCTCAGTAGTAGAAAGTGCTACCGAGTTTTGTTTCTTATAGTGCCATGAGATTAAATTCAATCCTAGAAATTGGCATGTGTTGCTAGTGCTTTTTCTATCAATTCTATAATCCAAAAATTCAATTAAATTCAATGAAAATGTTTTGAAAACCATAGACCTAGATTACTTGTACCTTTCAAATATTTGATAATTCTTTTAACAGCAAGCATATGTGATTCTTTAGGATTAGATTGGAATCTAGCACATACACATACGCTATACAAGATATTAGGTCTACTTGTAGTTGAGTATAACAAGGATCCTATCATACCTCTATAGAGTTTTTGGTCAATGTTGGATCCAGCTTCATCTTTATCCAATCTGCAAGTTATGCTCATGGGTGTGTTCATTTGTTTGCTTGACTCCATACCAAACTTTTTGATTATTTCTTTGGTGTACTTGGCTTGGTTAATGAAGATTCCTTCCTTTGTTTGTTTTACTTGAAGTCCAAGGAAGTAGTTAAGTTCATCCATTAGGCTCATTTTAAATTCTCCCTGCATTAACTTAGCAAATTCTTTACAAAGAGTTTCATTAGTTGCACCAAATATAATATCATCAACATAAATCTGAACAACTAATAAATCATTATTTTTCTTCTTGATGAAAAGAGTTTTATCAATATTTTCTCTTGAAAAATTATTTTCAATTAATAAAGTGCTAAGTCTATCATACCAGGCTCTAGGTACTTGTTTCAAACCATATAATGCTTTATTCAGTTTAAACATATGATCTGGAAAAATGTGATCTTCAAAACCTGGTGGTTGTTCTACAAAAACTTGTTCAAAAATAAAATCATTTAAAAAATACACTTTTTACATCCATTTGAAAAAGTTTGAAATTCATGTAGCAAGCAAATGCAAGAAGTAATCTAATGGCTTCTAGTCTTGCTACAGGTGCATATGTTTCATCAAAATCAATACCCTCTTCTTGGTTATATCCTTTAGCCACTAAATTAGCTTTGTTTCTTACTACATTTCGTTGCTCATCTAACTTGTTTCTATAGACCCATTTGGTTCCTATGACTGGATGGTTTGAAGATCTTTCAACTAAAGTCCATACCTTATTTCTTTCAAACTGGTTTAGTTCTTCATGCATGGCCATCATCCAATTTGGGTCAGATTCAGCTTCTTCTAAGGTATGAGGTTCTATTTGTGATATAAAGTCTAAGTAATCATGTGCATCTCTCTATGATGACCTAGTCCTAATACCTTATGAAGGATCACCAATAATTGATGCTCTTGGATGAGAAGTTACGTACCTCCATTCCCTTGGTAGATCAACATGATCCTTACTTACCATTTCTTCTTCTCCTTCGATTGGTCTTTCTTGTATGCTCATATCTTCCATTTCCTTTTGAATTGTACCTGTATCATTGTCTATATACTCTTCTTTCTTAGAAGGTGAAAGGTTAGTTTCATCAAAAATAACATGCATGGATTCTTCTACAATAAGGGTTCTTTTGTTAAATACTCTAATGCTTTGCTATGTAATGAATAACCAAGGAAAATTGCTTCATCTGATTTAGTATCAAATTTTCCTAGATTATCTTTACCATTGTTAAGCACAAAACATTTACAACAAAATACATGAAAATAATTAATATTGGATTTCTTTTCATTCCAAAGCTCATAGGGGGTTTTCTTCAAAATAGGATGGATCAAAACACGGTTCAAAATGTAACAAGTAGTGTTCACTGCATTTACCCAAAAGTATCTTAGAATATTGCCTTCATATAACATTGTTCGGGCTATTTCTTCCAAAGTCCTATTTTTCTTTTCTACAACACCATTTTGTTGTGGAGTCCTAGTAGCGAAGAAGTTGTGATCAATGTCGTTTTCTGTGCAATAATCATTGAAAAACTAATTTTCAAATTCAGTGCCATGGTCACTCCTTATTGAAACTATTGAAAGATTTTTCTTATTTGAAACCTTTTTGTGAAATTTTTGAAATACTTTAAAGGTTTCATCTTTGTGAGTAATAAACAAAACCCAAGTAAATTTAGAAAAGTCATCTACTATCACAAGAGCATATTTCATACCTCCTAGGTTTATGGTCCTAGTTGGTCCAAATAAGTCCATTTGAAGTAGTTCAAAGGGTCTAGTAGTTGAAATCATATTTTTAGGTTTAAATCTCTTCCTAGTTTGTTTACCCATTTGGCATGTATCACAAACATGATCAAAGTCTACTTTAAACTTAGGCATGCCTCTAACTAAATTTTTGAAAATTAACTTGGCAATAGTATGCATGCTAGCAAGGCCTAATCATCTATGCCAAAGAAAATAAGACTTCTTGGTCTTAGCATTCATTGCAACTAGACTAGAATTACTTGACATGGCAAGATCATTAAGGTCTACCACATAAATATTTCCAAGTCTATGTCCAATGAACTTACTGCTAGAATCAAGAGAGTTTATTATAATACACATAGATGATTCAAAGATAACCTTGAAGCCTTTATCACATAATTGACTAATGCTTAACAAATTATGCTTCAATTTATCTCCTAGCAATACATTTTCAATAAAAGTATAGGGGGTTATCTTGATCTTACCAATTCCGATTATTTTCCCCTTGCCATTATCTCCAAAAGTAACTATACCTCCTTCTTTCATCTTTAGGGTGATAAATTGATCTTTGCCACCCATCATATGCCTTGAACAGCCACTATCAAGATACCATCTTATCTTCAATTTTTGGGCTGCAAGACATTCCTGCAAGAAAATCAAGAAGTTTTTTTAAGTATCCAAGCTAGCTTGAGTCCTTGTAGGTTAGCAGAGGTGGTTCTTTTGGAAACTCAAATCTTCTTTATTTTACTCTTGACATTTTTAAAGATATTACATTGAAAAGCTTTGTGTCCTAACCCTTTGCATGCATAACATTCAACTCTAGAATTCTGAAAGGATACAGATTTTGAAGTTCTAGATGTTGATGCATGAGATGCAGATATAAAAGATTTTCTATTTGAGTTCTTAGGAACATACAATGTAGCTTTAGGAGTAGAAGCAGAAACATTTGTTGCAAAAGTTTTTTGAGATATTAATTTAGGAACATAAGCTTTTGGTGTCACAAAAGTAGTAGCTGAAATTCTATTTGAAATTGAAGAATTATAACCGATTCCAGTTTTATTTCCAGAAATTCTTTGTTCTTTTAAAATCAACTCAAGTTTGTTTGAAGATAATGTAAGTTTTTCAACAAGTGGCTTAAGTTTCTCATCCTCCTTTTTCAAATCATTATTTTTAATAGTTAAAGCTTTGTTCTTGTCAAGACATGCATTGTTTTCAATTTCCAAAGCTTTAAACTTTTCAGAAAAGACATATGAATTCTTTTGCAATATATTGTTCTTTTCTGAAATTTCTTCATTTTCCTTTAGTAAAGAATCATTGATATTCTTTAAGGATCTAATCTTTACTCCTGCCTTTTTGAATTTAGATAATAAATCATGAAAAGAAAAATTTAATTCATCAAATGTAAATTCTAATTGAGGTTCGGGGGATGTTACCTCATCTTCGAGATCCATTAGACAAAGATTAGCAGTTTTCGTGGTCTCTTCCTCTTCAGTTGAGGTGGATTCTTCTCTATCACTCCATGTAGCAACCATCGCCTTCTTTTTCTTTTTCTTAAAAAATTTCTTTAACAAAGGACAGTTAGGATGAATGTGCCCTGGTTTCTTACATTCATAGCATGTGGGCACTTGTTCTTTTTCCTTCTCTTAATCCTTGTCCTTGTCCTTGGAGTGCTCTCCTTGTTTATGAAATTTTGTATTACATCTTCCTTTCTTCTTTTCCATAACTCTTATAAATCTCCTCATGACCATTGCGATATCTTCGTCTTCTAGATCATCTTCGGAGGAGGTGCAGTCATCTTTCGATTCCCCATCATGTCTTTTAAAATCAAATGCAGTCTTGAATGTAATAGTCTTCTTTTTCTTTTGATCATCATCAATTCAGTGCTACATAGCCAATTCGTGAGTGATGAGTGAACCCATTAATTCATCCAGAGATAAGATGTTTAGATCTTTCACTTCCTGGATGGCAGTCACTTTGGGGTCCCGCTTGTCCAGAAGTGATCTTAGGATCTTCTGTACTAAGTCAGCATTTGAATAAACCCTACCAAGACTTTTCAAACCATTAATAATATTTATAAATCAAGTAAACATGGCAAAGATAGTTTTAGTAGGTTCCATTTTAAATAATTCATAGCTATATACTAGAAGATTTATTTTTGAAGTCTTCACTTGGAAAGTTCCTTTGTGGGTCACTTCGAGTTTGTCCCAAATTTTCTTTGCTGAAGAGCAAGTGAAAATTCGATTAAACTCGTTAGCATCCAAAGCACAGTATAATAAATTCATTGCTTTGGCATTTAATTCTTCCATCTTCATGTCGTGTTCATCCTAGTCCTCTTCAAGCTTTGGGACATCCATGCCATTAATTTTAATAATTGGAATTTATGGCCCTTTTAGAATGACCTTCCATAATTGAAAATCGATAGCTTGTATATAGATTTTCATTCTAGTTTTCCAGTAAGAATAATTAGTGCCAGTGAAGAGTGGAGGTCTATTGGTAGATTGGCCTTTGGCCAAGGAAGTACTCATGGGATTAGTCATCAATCTTTACTCTAAATGTATTTAAAGACACTACTCTAATACCAGTTGTTACCCAGGAGGCTTTCTCAAGAGGGGGGTGAATTAAAAATTTAAAAAAAAATTAAGCAATAATGTGCTCTTTGAAATCCCTTATAAGTGTTACGTGCCGTGGTAGGATAATTGAATGTAGAAGCGTAATCAAATAAGACAGGCCAACATAAACACAAGCAAATTTTAGTGGTTCGAAGCAACCCAGCTCTGACATCCACTACTCAAGATTATCACCTGGGATTTTCACTATATTCCCCACTGGAATATAGTCGGATTGTTTTAATAGGCTCACAATCCAAACCTTTACATTTTGGTTTTTAAATCAGGCTCACCAAAGAAACCCAACTTGGTTTTACCAGGATTACCAAGAACCCAACTTGGTTTTAACACAGGATCACCAAGAACCCAACACTTAGTTTTAACACATGCTGACCAAGAACCTATTTGGTTTTTAAATCGGGCTTACCAATAACCCAACAATTCAATAAAAGAATTATAAAGAAAAGCAACAAAATGATAAACAGATTTTTGTCGAATCGTTGCCGATGCAGCTCAAGAGAAGCCCAATTGATTGCACTTCAATGCACTTAGTTGGCTTCTTTTCAATCTTCAATAAATGCTTCAAGCTATAGTTGATAGTTGGTGAAGGCTTGAAGACTGTCTTAAATGCTCTTGCAGTGCTCTCTTGCTCTTAAGGTAGCTTGGATATTCAATATAGCATTAACTCATCATCTCTCTCTTTAAAGTAGTTCAAATCCCTCAAATATATAGTCTTGTACTCTTCTCAGATGATTTTAGTCATTGTAGACCATTGGGATGTGATATTTGACAGTTGGAGCACTTTTTGGATTCAAATTCCAAGTTCTAGAACTAGCCATTATAAATCTGAAATCGACCTTCTAGTCAGCTCGGATTACTTGAGTCGGCTCGGATCCTCAGAGTAGTTCTGGTTAAGTTGATTCTCTTCAATCTAGTCGGCTCACTTGCACAGTGTCCTGATTCCTCACTCTGTAAGAGTCGGCTCGCCTTGATTCTAGTCGACTCGCCTTGATTCTAGTCGACTCGGATCCTCAGGCCTTCAAAAATGTAGTTTGGAAGAGTCGACTCTTTCTTTTTAGAGTTGGCTCGATTGGTTATAGTTCTCAGATCTCTTTTTCTGGACTCTGGAGGAGTCAGCTCGAATCCCTGAAGAGTCAGCTAAGATTACTAACTATATGATAGAGTCGGCTCAGATTCCCTTTGGGTCGGCTCGCTTGTCTGATTCAGGAAATGGTACTCTAGAAAAGTCAGCTTGGGTCCCTTTGAGTCGGCTCGGATATCTGTGTGCTAGAATCCTCATACGTGCCATGTGCCAGAGTCGGCTCTCTTCTCTTCGAGTCGGCTCTCTTCTCTTCGAGTCAGTTTGGATGAGTTCTTTAGTGAATTTTCAATCCTTCTTCAGAATTCATCTAGCAAGGTTTCAAGCTTTCAAGATATCTTCAAACTCTTCTTACAACATACTCAAAATAATTTAAAGCTTGAAAAAACCTAGAAGTAACCCATTTGATTGATTTTTACTTAAGTTCTTCTTTACAAGATTCAATTACAATACAACTCAACACAAGAAATAGAAATGTAGGAGTTGAAATTGAGCAAAGAGTTCATCCTACAAAAACTTGTAAAACACTTGAAGAGTTGTTAGTAAAACAAATGCATGCACCAATATTTGGTTATCATCAAAATCACTTATGGGGTCAACATACTTTATCAAGTTGGTCGAGGTGGAGCTCTTGACTGAGAACACTAAGTAGGAGACTCAAAAGTTTGTCTAGAGGTTGATAATCTACCTCTTCAAACTTTCTTGTGTTATCATTGTTGATAATGATGAACAATTTGACAATGCATCTTTCAACAAGTTTTGCAAGGACGTACAGATCAATCATTGGTTCACTTTAGTCATACATCCATAGATGAATGGAAAAGCTGAAGTCACCAACCAAATGATCCTCCAAGGATTTAAGACCCAACTGGATAAAGACAGAAGACTCTAGGTGGAAGAATTGTACAACATCTTTTGGGCATACGTACCACCCACTAGCTCTTAACAGATGAAATTCCATTCAACCTCACCTTCAAGATAGAGGCCGTCATCCCCTTGGAGGTGGGCCTACCATCACCCCAAGTCGAAGCTTATGATGAGCAGCACAACTTTGAGGGCCTTAGGATGAATCTTAACCTTTTAGAAGAGGTCTGGGATAAAGCCTGAATGGTTATGCAATTAACGGTGCATGGCCCTTTACTTCAATGCCCATGTGAAGGTAAAGAAGTATTGGCCAGGAGAACTTGTCCTTTGGAAGGCAGTAGTTAACCAACCAGTAAAGTGTAGAAGCTCTCCTTTAACTGGGAAAGGTCCTATCATGTCATCAAGGTGGTCTAGCATGGCATGCACCGGTTGGAGTAGCTAGATGTCATACTGATGTAAGACGATGCAAATTTTAATTTTATAAATGTAGATACTAAGCAAACTCAAGTAATGATGCAAGCAAAAATGCAAGATAATTGGATATTGCTACCTGTTTGCAATAGTTTTAAGACTATTTAAGAAAAGGATTGTAGGCTAGTTAAGAAACTATCTAGATTAAAATTATTCTATTTTACTTATATTAGATCCAGTCTAAGGATGAAAAACTCGGCTTAATATATGACCAATAGCAAATATATAATTAAATCCTAGACTAAGTTGCAGCAAGGCATTGAGGATCTCAAGATCCAGGTTGAGTAGCATTTCTCGGAGAAAATCTCAGGCTTATTGGTCTAAAGGAATTATCGAAGCCACGAGCTTTGATATACCCTTGAAATTTCTTTGTAATTCATTGAGGAGATCTATTAACAAAGAAAAAAAAATTAGATCTGGTAGAAATTTAAGAGATGGCATGGAATTAGATGAAGAATAGATAGAAGAGGGAGGGACAACATAAGAAAAAAGAGGAGGGATAGTTGATGCAGAAATAGGACTTGATACACTTGGGCTTCACACCCAATCTCACAATCTCAATATTAAGGTAAAAATAATCAGAATAAGTTAATTTTATAAATAACTCTAAGGCCTTTATATCGATAAAAGTATAAAATAAAGATGTACATGGACTTTTCATGAGATAACATAAAAACTTTTATTTGAATATAACTTTCATTTAAAATTAAACTAAAGCACAATCCTTAGCCTTGATTTTATCCATGTGGGGTGATAAAGCTTGTAGATCCAGACTTGCATGCCATCTAATATTTAGCCAAAACGCATTTGACAAAAAAATATGGCATTAAATATATAGTGGCATATCTAATTGGAGAGTCTTTCTATCGATGAATCTCTAATTACCAAACAACCCAAACCTAAATCCAAATAAACAAAATAACTAACCCAATTGGATGTATAATAAATTTGCTAATAATAATAGTAATAAAGCAACTAAGGTAAGGGCCAATTGGATCTCTAAAACCATAATGATGTTGTTGGTGCTATCAATACTCTGCATCATCATAGTGCTTGTGCTTGACTCGGAACTAATTTTGTAGGTTAGTTGATATCTTCATCAATTCTCCTGAGGTGGGGAGAACTTGACCCCATCGAGTATATGCCAACCTTGCTCAGGTATTGCTTAAGAATTTCGAGGCAATCCTTTGTAACTCCTCACGAGTAATCCAAGAATCATCTTGGTGGGGGCACCAAGATCAGACACAGATTACTGGATCCCATATGGTTTACTGATTAGGGCTTTTAGAACCTTAGTCATGTGTCACAATTTTGTAACAAAGTAGATTGAGTCCTATAATAAGTTGAGGCTAGTTGATTTGTCTCAATCCAGTCTTATATTTAGTCCTATACTTGAGTATGAGTCCAGTGAGAGTTCAATTTTTGTACAAGAGAAGAGGAAACCAAGTTTTGGAGCACTAACAGGCTTCATCTAGAAGCTAGAGGCCCAGATACCCTTCAGATTCCTTTTAGATTCTCTCCAGATGCCTAGATTCCATCTAGATGCCTTCCCAGATGCCAGATTTCTTCCAGATGCTCTGGAATATTTCTAGACTAGGGTGCCCAATGATTCCAAGGACAAACCTACACCCCAGCCCAAGATAATTCAAGGCCCAGGTCCATAAAGAACCAAGATGCTCTTTTAATACCAGATCAATTCCCGCCCAGGTGCCCCAGCTTTCCACGGTCCAAAAGTCCATGTGCCCAAGCTTCTTGGCCGGCTTCTTACTGCCCTTGGAAGCCCAACATGCCCAAGAGAGAAGGTGTCACTAGATTGACTTGGTCCGAGGAAGAAAGAGATTCCCTGGTATATGCTTTCCTAGCCTTTTAAGGACTTCTCTTCCTAAGTCCTTAAGGAGATGTAATCCTAAACTACTTGAAATCCCTAATCTATCAAGGATGAGGACTTGTAATCCTAACAAGGAGAGGGCATGGGAGCTCTATAAATACCCCACCCCTCTTCCTCTTTTAAGCATAACTTCTTGTGAAATAATATTTTGCTGAATTTCTTCCAAGACTGGCATTCTTGAATTGTGTTTTTTTTTTTCTATGTTCTTGAGCTTGGCCGACCGCCCTCTCTTGCTGTCATCCATGCCCTAGCTTTCTTCATCTGATTCCAAGAAGAAGACACTCTAGCTGCCTTCAAGTTAAGAGCCATCTTCTTCTCCAAGCGGCCCACTCCAGATTTGCCCTAATTCTTCCATCCTTCTAAAACCTAGTTTGCTTCTTTTGATTACTTGTTTTCTTGCTAACCTCTGACACTTGCAGAATCTCTGAGGTGCTTCACCTCCAAAGAGGAGGCCCTCTTGCCTCTAGGACTGCCAAGATCAACCTTCTACTTCATGGGAACTGAAGCTTCATCATCCAGGCTCCAATTTGAGTATTGTGTGATCTCTTCAATAGCAAGTTCTTCAATCTCTGACTAGTATAAACTTCCCTACTCTTAATTTCTATTTTGTTGAAGGTTAGCTATCATAAGCTAAGAATTTCTCAATTTTTGGGTCTTGACTTTTATTATTTTGTATGAGTATGCCTGCGATTATGATGATTCTTTGCATTGCTACTCTTCCTGCTAGTCTTTACTTGATTTTGAGAATTTAGCTTGCAAATTAAATTTATGAAAAAATATAAAAAAAAATTTTTGATTATTTTTCCTATATATTTAGCAATCTTATAGTCATCTCACATTAGTTTGGTATTAGAGCGGGTTTAGGATAGTTTTCACCTGCATTAGATTCACAAAATCCTAATTCCTGAATTTCTGCATCCTATCACCTGCAATAAAGGTCTAGGTCTTGATCAGTTTTGGCATCTTAGACATTTTATTTTCTTATGAAATTTGCACATCATGTCCTTTATTCTGTCCTGGTTATTGTTATAATTTTTAATTAATTTTATAGAAAACCTAATTTCCTAAAATTCAACATTTTTGGAAACCCTAACTGAAATCCTGAGATTTCTGCATCAGTCTGAAAACCCTAGTATTTGCATCATTATCTGATTTTTGTTTTCCATCAAATTTGGTAGAGTTCATCATCACCATCCATTCTCTATTTTGTAATCTTTTAGATTTTTTTTGCATCAGTAACTATGTCAAATTCTGCATCTCTCAAAACCCTAATTTTTTAAATTCTATCAATTCTGCACTTTGACTAAACCAAACCTAATTAACTGCCAAACCCTTCAAATCCCAAGTCTAAACTTTGTTTGAAAACCTCATTAACTTAAATTTAATTTGTCACATCATAAAATAATTCAAAATATTTTATTTTTCTGATTGCTTTAGATTGTATCAGGACCATCGATTGCCACCATCTCTTTAACCTAATCTTAAGGACAATTGCCATCTAACATCAGGGTAGGATTTCATCACCTGTGCTGGGCCTAAAACAACCACCAACATTCTGACCCAAGCTTAATTAAAACTAATTAGACCTAATTTGCCCTAGAGGGCTAGGTGACACCAACAGGTTGGGTCCGAATTGTTTGGGCCAACTAGTGCATTCAATTCTCCAAATATTACTGGAATTTGGTATCTAAGGCTGGGGGTCCAGAGTCAAACGATCTAAGTGGTGTTGTGGTTTTTAATTAGGTCCCATTGAAAGCAAGGGGGCCTCCCACACTCCCAACCCCTACCTGGCTAGAGGAAGGATTAGTTGTTGAGTTGGGTATAAGTTCAGCTAACCCACTCAGTTTTGGCTCTAGGTCTAGCAAACCCAAGATTGTACTAACTCTTTTGCATGCTTGGCTGCACCATTCCATCTTGATTGATTGTTTGTTTGCATGACAACTAGACTAGGAACCCAATACCAGAAGTCTCTACCCCAACCCAGCTCAGCCATGGATTCCAATTTTGAGACCCTTATGAAAGCCATGACTAATCAATTTGCTTAGATGAATACCCAAAACCAAGCCCAGTTTGCCCAAATGAATTTAAAGTTTGACCAATCCAACACCAAGATGACCTAGATAAATAATAGATTAGACCTAATGATCCAATCCAATAACCAAGCAACCCATAGGATTGATCCATTAGATGACTAAGTAGGAACCCTAGGCAAGACCCATAGAGCTGAACCTCAGGAACCCACAGTCCATAGGAATCAGCCTAGTGCCAATCATTTTTTCCCTAGTCACCCTGAATCTCATAGGATTTGTACCCCTAGGATGAAACAAGTATTAGTCAGGAACCCTTTAGTCAACCCATCCATGTTACCCTAGACATTAGTCAATTTTTCCTTAGCCAACCCCTTCTTACCACCTCATTGGTTCACCAAAATGACATTGAAGAGGAGATATATGAGGCTGACCCAAGCTTAGTGGAGGAGTATGAGGAAGAAGAAGAGTTTCCTGTAAAAGACTTAGAATTAGTTGACCCAGTAGGTGCCTAGGTAGGAGCTAACCCAAGATCAGTTAACCCAGTAGACCCTGACCACATCTAGACTGTAGAGGAAGAGCAGTTAAAGGATGAGGAACCTAACTCTACTATTAGACTCTTCCCTGAGGAGCCACTAGATGAAAGCCCAAGTATAGAGCCCAGTCCTAAATTTCTTGAACCAGATGACTTTATTAAGGATTTGGCTTATTAGTACCCTCAAGAAGAATCCCATCCTATAGTTCCCATTAACAATCCTTTCTCTGAGATTAGTGACCCATTCTTCCATACTATAAACCTTGTAGGTACCCATCAACCCCATAAGGTCAACCTTATTAGTCTATGATTAATCCCTGACACCCCTTCTTACATCCTATTCTATCCAATTACACCCAAACCCCATTCTTACTTTCTACCCTACCAGACTAACCCCGAACCCACTTCTTATTTTCTACCTTTTTCTAAAAGATCTTCTATTTTTCTTACCATTAGATTATATTTTGTAGGAGTACACATACTGCATATGTTCGTTGTGCATATCAAGTTTGTATCTTACTTCTAGTATACCTTATAGCATTTGCTAGGAGTCCATTGTAAATTTTCATGTGCATATCAAACCAGGGTCAATCCTAGAGAGCCTATTGTCTATTAGGTTTAGGCCTGGAAGAGTCCAATAAAATTCCATCGACAGGAATGCCTAGTCGAGTTTATTAGGTGTTAGTATGAGTCCCCTGCATCATCTGTTAGGAGTCTGCATATGTCCAGCATATTTGCATCTGCATCAGAAACTTAGCCAAAAATTAATCTATGTAATGAAACATATAAGAACTTGGCTAATTTCCGAAAGAGAGTTAAGGAATTTTTTGTAGGAGATTTTGTGATCGTAAAGAAATTTCATGCTCACAAAGCTAGCCCATTCAAGAAAATAAAAAGAGTTGGACCCAATGCCTATATGCATGAGTTACCACCCAACTTAGGTATTAGTTCCACCTTCAACATCTCAGACCTTGTAGACTATAGGGAGCCAGTAGTGATACCTAGAGAGCACCTTGTGCCTATCCCTCCCTTTAAGAGAGAACCCATCCCAGAGTGTCCACATGCAATTTGGCCTAATAGTGAGGAAAAGATTGAATGCATCCTGGATGATCAAGCCATTAGTATCCAAGATAGAGGCTATCAGTGGTATTTGGTCCAATTGCAAGGTCGGCCAGAATCTGAGGACTCATGGATCACCCGTGGGGATCTGTAGTGCCTCAACCCAGACCTTCTTGAGCACTACGAGAGCTGAGTTGACCCTTACTAGATGGGGTTGAGTTCCTCCCATCCCAGAAGAATTGGTGGGGGAACCAGGATCAGACATAAATTATTGGGTCCCATATGGTTTACTCATTAGGGTTTTTAGAATCTTAGTCATGTATCACAATTTTATAACATAATAGATTGAGTCTTGTAATAAGTTGAGGCTTGTTGATTTGTCTCAACCCAATCTAGTCTATTAAGTCCTGTACTTGAGTATGAGTCCAGTGAGAGTTTAACTTTTGTACAAGAGAAGAGGAAACCCAGTTTTGGAACACTAACAAGCTTCATCCAGAAGCTAGAGGCCCAAATATCTTTCAGATTCCTTCTAGATGCTCTCTAGATGTCCAGATTCCTTTTAGATGCTTTTCCAGATGCTAGATCCCCTCCAGATGCTCTGGAATATTTTTAGACTAGGGCACCACATGATTCCAAGGACAAACCTGCACCCCAGTCCAAGAGAATTTTAGGCCCAGGTCCATAAAGAACCAAGATGCTCTTTTGATACCAAATAGATTCTAGCCCAAGTGCCCCAGCTTTCTAGGGCCCAAAAGCCCATGCGCCCAAGCTTCTTGTCCAGCCCCTTGCTGCCCTTGGAAGCCTAACATGCCCAAGAGAGAAGGTGTCCCCATGTCGACTTGGTCCAAGGAAGAAAGAGATTCCCTGGTATATGCTTTCCTAGCATTTTAAGGACTTCTCTTCCTAAGTCCTTAAGGAGATGTAATCCTAAACTACTTGTAATCCCTAATCTATCAAGGAAGAGGACTTGTAATCCTAACAAGGAGAAGGCATGGGAGCTCTATAAATACCCCACCCCTCTTCCTCTTGTAAGCATAACTTCTTATGAAATAATATTCTGCTGAATTTCTTCCAAGACAGGTGTTCTTAAGTTGTGGTTTTTTTTTATGTTCTTGTGCTTGGCCGACCACCCTCTCTTGCTCTCATCCACACCCTAGCTTCCTTCATCCGAGTCCAAGAAGAAGACACTATAGCTGCCTTCAAGTCAAGAACCATCTTCTTCTCCAAGCCGCCCACTCTTTATTGCCCTAATTCTTGCATCCTTCTAAAACCTAGTTTGCTTCTTTTGATTTACTTGTTTTCTTGCTAACCTTTGATGCCTGCAGAATCCCCAAGGTGCTTCACCTCCAAAGAAGAGACCCTCTTGCCTCTAAAACTACCCAGATCAGCCTTCTACTTCATAGGAATTGAGGCTTCATCATCCAGGCTCCAATCTGAGTATTGAGTGATCTCTTCAACAGCAAGTTCTTCAATCTCTGACGGGTACAAACTTTCCTACTCTTAATTTTTGTTTTGATTGAAGGTTAGCTATCCTAAGCTAGGAATTTCTCAATTCTCGGATCCTGACTTTTATTATTTTGCATGAGTATGCATGCGATTATGATGATTCTTTGTATTGCTACTCTTCCTACTAGCCTTTACTTGATTTTGAGAATTTAGTCTACAAATTAAAATTATAAAAAAATACAAGAAAATTTAGTTTACAATTTTTCCTATATATTTAGCAATCTTAGAGTCATTTTGCATCACATCTGACTCGAATTAACCTTTCCAATGAACTATGAAGCATTGATATCCTTGACTTCATGTAGTTACTACCTACTCATCAAGGATTCTCTCAATCTATTTGTGACTTTTATAAATTTATGCTTTTGGAAATGGACACCTAGGTAAGGGTTCTCTCTCAAAAGATGGAATAGGCTCAAATGATTCACTTGGTATTGCTATTGGTTGCTTATAGGCTACCAGATCTGATACATTAAATATAGAACTAATTCTATAATCTGATGGTAGATCAACAACATATACATTTGATCCTAATCATTTTAAAATCTTAAATGCTCTTGCTCTATGAGTATACAATTTTCTAACGATTCTAAATGAGAACTGTTCAAGCCTAACCCTTATCATTACATAATTACCTTCATTAAATAATTGAACATGCCTATGTGAATCTACTAATCATTTATAAATTTGATTATTAACATCAAGTTGTTTGCTAATTTTTACATATAAATCCCTAATATGTTATGCAAAATCTTGAGCTGAATAGGATACTATAGCATACACAGGTAAAGGAATCAAGTCTATTGGTTTCTGAACTTTATAACCATGAATAATCTCAAAAGGACTCATACTGGTTGACTTATTGACTGAATTATTATAAGCAAACTCAACATATGGTAAAATCAAATCCTAATTTGACACGTATTCACCAACCAAACATCTTATTTGGTTTTCTAAACTTCTATTCACTACTTTAGTTTAGCCATCTATTTGAGGGTGATAAGCAAAAGAGAATTTTAGTTTCATTCTAACATGTGCCGCAAGGTCTTCCAAAAGTAGCTTATGAATTTGACATCTCTATTAGCCACTATGGATTTAGGTAACCCATGTAACCTAACAATCTTATCAAGAAAAAGATGGGCTATCTTAGAAGCACTTGATATTTTTGAACAGGGTACAAAGTAAGACATGTTGGAGAATCAATAAACTATGACACAAATACAGTTATATTTTCTTAGAGTTCGCAGCAATCCTAACACAAAATCTATACTGACATCTTCCCATGGACAAGTAGAAAGTGGTAGTGGAGTGTATAAGCTAGTATTCTTCTTTGTTTGCTTGCTACAGCACATGCCCTACACTAGGCTACTACATAGGCAACATCTCATTGAAGACTAGGCCAATAGAATTGGGCTCTTATGTTCTCTACTATTTTATTTCTATTGAACTATCCTGCTAAACCATTGGCATGTACTTTCTAAATTAGAAAGTCTCTAACTGATGCTCGAGAAATATATAACTTGTTTCCTTTGAAAAGAAAATCATCTTATAGGATAAACTTGCAATACTCAGTTGATGGCCCAATTCATAGGGTTTTAAAAACCTTACCAAAGTCTAGGCATTCCTTATGCTCATCCTTAAACTTCTTAAATCCTATAACTTCAGCACTCAAAATAGACAAAGGGGTGACTCATCGACTGAGCACATCGGCTGCTTTGTTCTCTAGTCCTAACTTATGTTTTAGCATAAAAGTGTAAGTTTGAAGAAACTCTATCCATTTACCATGCCTAGGATTTAATTTCTTTTATGAATTCAAGAATTTAAGTACTTCATGATCAGAGTATAGGATAAATTCATGTGGTATAAATAATGTCTCCAATATCAAAGTGCTTGTACCATAGCATAAAGTTCTTTATCATAGATGGAGTACTTCTATTTAGCCTCATTAAGTTTCTCACTAAAGAAGGCTATGGGATGTCCTTGATCAAAATGTCACCTATTTCAATTCCTAAAGCATCACAAGCAATCTCGAACACTTTAGAAAAATCAAGTAATCTAAGTATGGGTGCTTACTTATTCCTCTTTGATTTCTTGAAAGACTTTTTCAGCACTAAATTGACTTTTCCTAATGCAATCGATAACTGGGGCCATAATGTTGCTAAACCCTTTTATAAATCATTGATAGAAAATGGCTAGACGATGAAAACTTCAAACACCATGGATGTTTTGAGGCATTGACCATTCTACTATCATCTTAACCTTTTCAGGGTCAGCAGACATACCTTTGGGTGTAACGATAAAACCTAAGATGACTACACGAACAGTCATAAAGGTGTATTTCTTAAGATTTGCATTTGGATTTTTAGCCCTCAAGGTTTGACAAATTTGCTTAAGGTGGTCTAAATGTTCTGTTGACCCCTTGAGTGATTTTGATAATAACAAAATATTGGAGCATGTATTTGTCTTACTAACAACTTTTTAAGTGCATTACAAGTTTTTGTAGGATGATCTTAATACCCAATTATAACTCCTACAACCTTATTATATGTCTTGTGTAATGTTGTAAATGATTCATGTAAAGAAGAACCCAGAGAAAGATTGATGTAATATTCATGAAAAAGGGTTACTTCCATGTATTTTTCAAGCTTAAATTTATTTAGAATTTGTTGTTAGTTTAGTTGGAAAGAATCCTAAGTGTTGAAGAGTTGCTGGATGAATTCTAGAGAAGAGTTAAAGATTTTATTGAAAACTCACTTGAGCCGACTTGCATGAAGAGAGCCAACTCTAATCTATGGCACGGTTGAAGGATTCTGGTATGCAGAGATTCGAGCTGTCTCGAAGGAACCCGAGCTGACTCGTCCAGAGAATCATTTCTTGAATCAGACAAGCGAGCCGACCTGAAGACAGTTCGAGCTGACTCAACCATTTAGTCAGGCATCCGAGTCGACCCTTCAGTAATCCGAGCCAACTCCTCCAGAGTCCAAGAAAAATCAATTTTGAGAAAACAACCAGGAGAGCCGACTCGAAGGAACTCGAGCCGAATCCTTTAGAGTACAACTTTGAAGGCCTAAGAATCTGAGCCGACTTGACTGAGGTGAGCCGACTCGACCAGAGTAAGGAATCATCAACACTGAGGATCCGATCTGACTCGATTATGGCGAGCCTACTCGACCAGAGTGAAGAATCAACTCTCTGAGAATCCGAGCCGACTCGAACGTCGATTCCAGGCAAGTAACGACTAGTTCCAGAATTTTATTTTTGAATTTAAAAAGTGCTCCAATGGTCAAATATCAAGTCCCAATGGTCTACAATGACTACATCCATCCAAGAAGAGTACAAGAGTCTATAAATGTGGGATTTGGATAACCTTTAAAAAAGCTAATGCTTAATTGAACATTAAATGAGCTTGTGAGCAAGAGAGCACAAAGAAGAACATTCAAGTCTACCTTCAAGTCTTCACCAACTCCAATCAGAAGCTTGAAGCACTTATTAAGGAAGAAGAAGAAGCCATTGAAGTGCATTAAAGCACATTTAAGAATGCTTCTCTTGAGCTGCAACTTCAACCATCAGATAACATGGGTTTGTCATTAGTTACTTACTTTCTTTTAACTCTTTTATGATTTTGTGGGTTATTGGTGAGCCCAGTTTAAAAACCAAGTATGGGTTGTTAGTGATCCCATTTTAAAACTAACATTGTAAGTGTTTTTTGTGAGCCCGATCAAAACCAAGGTTGGGTTTTTGGTGATCTTGTTCAAAACCAAGTTGGGTTCTTGGTGATCCTATGGAGAACCAAGTGTTGGGTTTTGGATTGTGAGCTTGGTAAAACAATCCAACTATATTTCGGTAATGAATATAGTGGAAATCCCAAGTGGTATCTTGGGTAGTGGACATAGGAGCGAGGGTGCTCTGAACCACTATAAATCTACTGTGTTTGCATTGTGTTTTCTCTGTTTATGTTTGCTTCCACTCTTAATTATCTGAAACTCAGCATCTCTACACTAAAGTAGATTTAAAAGAGAATATATATGTTCAAATTTTTTAAATTTTCAGTTCACCCCCCCTCTTGGAAAAGCCACCTAGGCAACATGTTCCTTCCTTCTTAGATTTACCATAAATAAGAATGTCATCAAAATAAATAATAGCATAGACTCTTATAAATGGTCTTAGCACATGAGACATAAGCCTCATGAATGTGCTAGGTTATTTGACAATCCAAAAAGCATAACTAACTATTCATATAGACCATCCTTAGTTTTAAAGGTTATTTCCACTCATCTCCTAATCTGATTCGAATCTAATAGTAACCACTTTTAAGATCTATTTTTGAAAAGATCGTGGCTCCAACTATCATATCCAACATGTCATCAAGGCAGGGTATGGGAAAATAATATTTGATAATGATCTTGTTGATGGCATGACTATCAATGCACATCCTCCAAAAGACATCTTTTTTAGGGGTCAATAATATAGGTACAACATAAAGACTCAACTCTCTTTAATGAATTTCTTTTTAATTAATTATCAATTTGCCACTTTAATTCATCATGTTTAGTCATATTTAATTGGTAATGAGGCAAGTTAGTGTTAGGATTCAGTCATAGATGACAAGCATGCAGAACTAGGTTCTAAACCCTAGATGCAATGGAAGTAGAGATCATGTAAATTAATTTTTACAAGAATATTGATTTAAAATTAAATCATAAATCATTTATCTAATCTTTTAATATGCTAAAATAATAATAATATCAAATTTGTAAAATTATAAGATGAAGGATCCACTTATCACTATTAAATATCCTAATTTAAATATGAAAATAAATATCAATCAATCTATATTTATTAAGAATTGATGTTTTTATTAAAGTTTTGTAGAAAGGGACTCCATGGATGGAAAGAGCTCAATTTTTAGAATCCAACGACATAAATAGCAATCAAATCAGAGTTCAAATGAGCCTACAATCAGAGTTTGAAGTTTATTAAAGAAAAAGTATGAATATTAAAGCAGTCGATCCACCATGGACCGACTGCTTAGTTCATAAACTCTCAAATGGTCCATAAGATGCCATTTTTGTAGGTCCACAACTTAGCACCATGAGCTGTAGAGTGATTTCAGCACTGCTACCGCTGCACATCGTCGCTCATGGCCGAAGGAGACACCGGAGTTGTCCCCCTCACCATCGAGAGCCGCATCATGGCCAGAAAATCCACCTAACACCTGCTGGTCATCATCCTTTATGATCTTCTCCTCTCTGTTTGGTCACCACCTACCACCACCATCAATGTCACTATTTGATGCCTACCATCACATCTCACCACCTCTGGTCACCGTCCATCGCTAGAAAGGCTATCAGAGAAGATCCCAAGATCGAAGCATCCATACTTCCTCTTTGATCAGCCTTCTTCCTATCCGCACTAATTCTCCCTGCCATAGGACGCCACCTCCCTCCTTCTTCCGCTGCCTCCATCCACTACATTGGAATGGAGAGAATCACAATCAAAGAAGGAATCAATGATCCTGAATTCGGCGAGAGTTCGATTGAGACTCTATTGCCTGAGAAGGAAGGGAGCATCGATCATCCCATCAAAGTTTACATCACATGGCTAAGATTTCTCCTCGTGATATATGGCTGATTTTGAGCCTAATTGACTTCAAATTTGACCAGGAAAAAATCCTAAATGAGCTCTATAAAAGGAGGACACTAGAAGCCAAAAGGAGATCATCAATTCCACCATAAAAGCTTGATTTTGTTTTCTTTTTGTAACTTTGTTTAGACTTCGATAGAGAGAGGGAGCGGAATAGAGAAAAAAGATTCTTCAAGAGAGGATGTGTGGTGATAAAGCCCCGAGTCTCAAAGAAGATGTATCCAGGAGCCATGCTCGATTGAGATGTAGTCTATAGGGGAGTATAGGTTCCCATGCTTTAGTTTTGTATTTGTTTTTATCTATGTAATTGAATAAAGCTTTAAATTATGGTGGGGACACCGGAGGCACCATAATAAGACAAAGGCTTTTCAACCCTCTATGAATTGATCAATAATTCATGAGTTCATCTGTAATAAGGGCTTAGCCCATCTGAGTCCATTTTAGTTGTTATTTAAGTCTTTTAAGTTGTTATTTTAGTTCTATACTAGTCAGCTCATGTTGAGCTAGTTCAGTCCAATGCTAGTCAGCTCATGTTGAGCTAATTTTATTTTTTGAGTCCTGTCCAAGCATACTGAAGACTCAAGACCACATCATACAAGTGAAGACAAAGTCCAACCAGATTGGAGACATAGAAGTTTAGCCCAATTCCAACCCAGCTTGAAGATTTGAAGACTCCAAGAGGAAAATCAGAAACCCTGATTCCTTGCAGATGCCCTCCAGATGCCCAGATTCCATTCCAGATGCCAAAGTATATTCATAGACCAAGGCATCCATGATTTTAGAGGTCCATCTGCATCCTAGCCCAAAGAAATCAAGCCCAGGTGCCAAGCCCAAGCCCCTAAGAAGCAAGATACCAGGGAATATTCTTGCTACCCGGCTACCAGGCCACCCCAGCTTCCAGAGGCCCAAACCCAGGTGCCTGAGCCCCTTTGGGCCAGCCTCTTGCTGCTCTTAGAAGCCCAACACGCCCCCCTAGGTGTCCTTGGAGTGTTGACCAAGTCAAAGAGAATTTTTAGGGATTTTTTCTATCTAATGTTTCCTTATTTTCTAGTTAGGGTTTGAGAGGGAAAAGGATTCCTATGTAAAGTCTAAAGTACCCTTACTTGGGGCCCAAGGTTAAGGGTCTATTTAAGGGACCCTAGCCTCTTATATGAAACTAGATTTTTGATATGAAATAAACCTTGAGTTCTTATATTGCTTTATGTGATTACCCTGTTGTGTGCATATAGGGGTTTAAGAGTTCTTCTTCCTAGTGTTTGCTACCTTCTTCTTGCCGCCAACCATTCTTCCAGCCTCCTCCAAAACTTTCATCCCTTTACTGTTTTCCTTTATTTTCTAGATTTCTTATGAGTTTTCTAACCTCTGACAGGTCATTTGCAGGTCCCCGAGTTCCTACGAATCCAACGACTCCAGCCAAGCCTCAATCGGACCATCGAACAGAAAGCCGGGTATCCGCGGGTCTTTGGCTCGGTTTTCCAGGCCGCATCCATCGAGGAACGAGAGATCCCTTCACTGCAATCTTCACCGGGCACTTCAGACATTGTTAGATACACCCCCTCTACCTCCAGTCTTTATATTGTAGGAGAACTTGCCCTAACCGAGGCTTCTCAGTCCCGACGATCCTTCTTTAGTACTTTTCTAAGTTCTAATCTACATGCCTGGCTTCAAAAATTCATACAAAATTTTCTACAACTAATTTTGATCTGAAATTCGAGAATTAATCACCTAACCCCACATATAAAATATACAAAAAGAATTGCATGCATATTAGTTCCACAGCAAAGAATTGTTTTCAAGAGAAAAACTATTTGCATGCTTTTTCAACTTTTTATTTTCACTCAAAATCAGTTTATAATCATGCATGAGTTCATCAAAAGTATTTCTAAGCTCATCAAATATAAAATCAATTTCGATATCGGAATTTACCTCATCATGGTCTTGATGTGCCATTAAACAGAGATTTTCTACTTCTGTCTGCTCTTCTTTAGAGCTGGAGTCTTCACTGTCACTCCAGGTGGCCATCATTGCTTTCTTTCTTAATTTCTTCCTAGACTTCTTAAGAAGAGGGCAATCAAACTTTTAGTGACCCGGCTTCTTGCACTCGAAGCATGTACGTATTTCCTTCTCCTTTTCATTTTCCTTTTCCTTCTCTCTCTTTTCCTTTTTCCTTTGATTGATATTTCTATTTGTAAGGAAACTTCATCCTCTTCATTAATCTTCTGAATTTTCTTGCAAGGAGGGCTTCTTCACCTTCATCTTTTTCTTCTTCTTCGGACTCATCTATTAAGGATTATTCTTGTATTTTTGATTTGAAAGCAATCCCCTTCTTCTTTTGTCCATGTCCATTGATTTTTGTTTCAAATTCAACTCATAAGTCATGAGCGATCAAACCAGCTGTTTTAGAGGTAATTTGTCAACGTCCTTAGCTTCTTGAATTATAGTCACCTTCGGATCCCATAATGTTGGAAGTGACCTGAGAATTTTATTTACAAGATCAGCATTAGACATTACCTTTCCAAGACTTCTCATTCCATTTACAATATTTGTGAATCTTGTGTACATATCAGTGATTGATTCATTAGGTTCCATTCAGAATATTTCATATGTGTGCACTAATATGTTCACTTTAGTATTTTTTACTTGATCGGTACCCTCATGGGTAACTTCAAGTATGTCCCATATTTCTTTAGCAGAGGTGCATGTAGATATCCTATTGAATTCACTAGGATCTAATGCACAATAGAGGAGTTTCATTGCCTTGGTATTGATCTTGGATTGCTTAATATCATTTTTATCCCAATCCTCTTCAAGCTTTGGGATGGAAACACTATTAACCACTACTGAAGGAATATGATGACCCTTATCAACCACTCTCCACAAATTATAGTTAATAGAATGTATATAAATTCTCATCCTAGTTTTCTAATATGCATAATTTGATCCATTCAAAAATGGAGGTCTATTTGAGGCTTGACCCTCAACTACGCTAGTACCAATTGGGGCTGCCATAAATCTTTACTCAAGGCGATAAAGCCTATACACTGAGAACAGGGCTCTGATACCACTTATTACCCAGTAAGCAATCCAAGAGGAGGGATGAATTGGGTCTGTAAAAATTATTTACTTAATGCAATGCAATGCTAAGCAATCCAATCTAATAAGCAAGGTACTATGAATTCAAATGTAATGCTCTTAAATTAAAAGTGCAACAGAAATAAAGAGCAATAAATGAAAAGCAAGTAGAGAGATCAGTCAACCACAAACATCAAGAAATATAGTGGTTCGGTGCTATTAATGCATCTACAACCACTCCCCAAGATTCTCTTGGGAATTCACTATAATCTCATTGATTATAATTGATTAGTTTTGTAGGCTCACTAATCAAAAATCCAACTTGTTTTCACAAGGCCAACAAGTCAAAACCTCACTTGGTTTTACGGGCTAACCAAGAACCTAAATGGTTTTAAGGCTCACCAGCAACCTTCATTGATTTTCCGGGATAACCAAAAACCTAAGTGGTTTTGCAGGCTAATCACCAACCTTATTGGTTTTCAAAGGCTCACCAATAACCTCCCTTGATTTTACAATAGGCTAACCAAGAACCCTTACAACATATAATAATTTGAAGTAAAGAAACAAAATAAGCTTTCTAAACAAAAGTGAGTATCTCTTTGAAGCTCGATGTATAGATGCTTTGAACGTGTTGAAGCCTCTTAAATGCTTAAGAATGGATGATTTTCAATGATCTTGAAGGCTCTTGAATGCTTGGAGGCTTGCTTTTGCTTGAAAGTAGTTGAATCTTCAAAGACTAGGAGTTAAAGCTCTCTTTTCTTCTTACTTGAATGCTCATATCTCATTGTCATCAATGGTATTCAATAAAAATCAATTTAGTTTGATTTGGAGCATACATATACTTCTCCAAGGCCTCAAATCTCGTTTCTAGTCATTAGATTTAAAAAACTAGCCATTGAAGGGCAAAAGAGTCGAGTTCTACGTTTGAAAAACTAGCCGTTACTGTTTCCAGAACTCCATGTGTCGACACTTCAGGCTTTGAGTCAACACTTCCTATCGATACTTGAACTTCTTGAGTCGACACTTAGTTCAACTATCTTCATTCTGGTTCTTTGAAAATCTTAGATGTGTCAACACTTTCTCAGATGAGTCAACACTTTGAGTCGACACTTCTCTTTCATGTGTCGACACTTCAGCAGTTCTTCATTTTTAGCAAGTTCTATGGCTTGAAAATCTCAAACGATGAGCTAATCCATGTATCGACACTTTGAGTTGATACTTCGGGTCCAAGTGTTGACACTTTAGCCATGCCAACTGAAACATACTTGCATACCGGCCTAAGTCGACACTTCACTTTCTTGTGTCGACACTTGGTGTCATGTGTCGACACTTTGAGTCGACACCTTAGTGAAAACTTCACAGAAAAGGCTGAACTTGAGCTAAAACACATTTTCACTTAACTCAAATAATCATTCAAGCAAATATTGATTCTCTAAGTCCTCTTTAAGCAGTTCTTTTTTATCCAAACTTGGTTTCATCAATCAAACAAACTTCTTCAAATTTGTGAGCATCTTTTTCAATAAAAATACACTTCAAAGAAATTATTAGTACTCAACTTATACTTAACCATTTTGCTTTTCATCAAAATCAACAACGGAGTCAACAAGAGGCCTAGAGGAGTTCCAGACAGAGATAGGGAGCTGACACTCAGAGTTGATACTATGGAGATGAGTCAGCAGATGCTGGACGACTACAGGATAGATCTCAGAGACTTGCATTCAGACTTCGGGTGGCTTTGAGGAGTAGCAGACTCATTTGCCACTCAGCAAGCCCTTGCACTTAATGGTATTCGGGAGTAGATTCAGGACATTGGGTCTGAGCATCGGATTGTCTTGCTTTTTATGACTAGAGTTCGATCTGCATCGGGAGCTTCTACTTCTTGGCAGCGACCTCCATAGCCGTCACCCACACCTAGACAACCTCCACCACATGCCAGACAACCACCTCCACCTTCTGATCTAGTGCATTCTAAAGATATCAATAATGAGCCTACTCCTACTAAACCTAGAGCTAAACCTAAAACCAAAATTGCTGTGCCTAAAGCTCCCACTAGGACTAGACTTGGAGATCATAGGCATAAACCTTTGAAAACTAAAGTTTCTTCTACTGTTTTAGAAATAGGTTCTTCCTCTAGTGAGAAGAAGATGATTGTGTTGGAAATTGTGTCTCAAAGCCAATCGCCTAGGTTGTAGGCGATTGTGCTCAGTATTGTAATTTGTATATGAATTAATAAAACTTTATTTTGGTAGCTCATCACATTATTTATTTTCCTATAATGAACTCTATTTATGTGATGAAGTCCTTAGGACTGCACTGACTTTGATATAGAGAGGATATATCGAGTGGTCCTTTAAAAGGTTAACAACCAAAGGATACTTTATACAGGACAGCAATGTATCAAGTATAGGTTGTTATGGTTTATATCGTTTGGTTGTCCTCTTGACCAAAGGAGTGTGGTGACACTGATGTGATCTGCAAGTGGGATGTGTGACATTTTATTGAACGTGACTCCGTGGAGCTTCTTTCTGGCAAAGGATTGCTTGCGATTAGATATGGGTATATGTGTCCCTCTAACCTGAGGTTACCATGGTAGCTTGCAAATAACTCCCTGTGCTTTGGTGCCGGACTACCCGATTTCTAATCTGGTGAATGAAGGTTTCTGGGTACAGGCAAGTACTTATGGAGCAGTGGTGGACCAAGATGGAATTGACCTATCCAAATTGTTTGGATTGAATGTCTCGCAGTGTCTCAATTAAACAAATCCTCGATCGGGGTAGTCCTAGTGAGGAGTTACTGGACTTGCGAGGTTGAGACATGTTGTGGATTGACTCAATTAGGGTTGGCAGTCTAACCCTAAATCATCTTGAGCATTGGAGGTCAAAGGGATGAATTATACGGTAACCATATGCCAGTGGTTCGATAGATTGCTCTCGCATCTTCGACCTATCCGGACACCAGGACCCATTTCTAGATGATATCTTGTGCTGGTACTGGAAGTGTTCCAGTGCTACCATTTAGGTTCGAACCTATGAGGTCACATGCCATAAAGGATTTGTTCCTGATCTGGGAGCCGATCAATGATTGGGAATCGTTTCGGTATTAAGGTCAAACGGACTGATTGAGCACATATTGGATTTTTTTCTGGTCCATTTGGTCTGATTTGGATTGATCAGGATTGGTTTGGGTCAACTAGGAATTGTTCCTGGTAGACCAAGATTGGACCCGATTTTTTTCCTGATCGATTTTTGGTTGAACTGTTTTGGGTTTATGAACCGATTTTGTTTGGTTTTGTTAAACTAGTTTATTACATGGTTTAAATCTTGCTGAACCAATTACACGGTATTTTTTCCCTGCTATTTTCATTGCTCTATTTACCGCCTCATGGGTTTAGAACCTCTTGTTGATCAGATGATGCTTGGGTGGTCTGATTGTTATCCTTCGGATTGGGTCTTTCCGGTGTTTCTCTCCTGCACGACTTTCTCCTCTTGGACTCTATTTTCACGCGGTTTCAGCCTCTTCCATCCTGCGGTTCCCTAGTTTTCATCGATAAAATGCTATTTCAAATGGGTGTTTGATTTATCTGGACTCCTCTCTTGGTGTATTCACGGATTCATGAGATTTCTCAGTGGCATGCTTCTTTGTTTAGGCCATGAGATGAGTTGATGGAAAGAAGAGAGCTCACGGTGTTTTCTTCGCTCCTTCACAGGATTTCTCAGCGAGTTTTTCCATATTGGTTGCAGGCCGTGAGGTGTGGAGAAGGGGAAGGAACAAGAGAGATTGGTACAGGGCCTTGCAGCAAGAGAGAAAACCATTAGGCTGTGATTTGCGAGTGGGACATGAAGGAACAGGGCTTGCGATGATTTCCCTGGCCTTCATGATTTTTTCTCAGCCCCTTATTTCTTGCTTGAAAGGCCGTGAGGAAAAGAGATTAAAAAAATAGAGCGTGTGATTTGGGAAGTAACAGGGAAGAAAACAAGGCCGTGTGATGTAGAGTTTTTGGGATGGGTTTTGAGTCTAAAATTGTTTTATTGTCCGTGAAACCTTTCCCTGTTCTTTGTTTCTCCATTGTGTGCTCTTGGTGGTGTGTGGGCGGTCTTGGAGAAGATCGTCCATGGAGATCTTTTGGTTTTCCCTGCTCCACCTATCCATGACCTGTTCGTTGATTCCTGGAGGACTAGCATCCTTCCGGGAGTTGGATCAGCGAGAGCTCATGCATGGATACTCTAGAGGGTGGACATTTGGAGACCTTGAGAGGAGTCTCGTTGTTGCCTTGATTTGCTATCAAGAAAGGAGTCGGCTTCTTCCTGCTTCAATCCAATATCAGAACACAGGAAGCTTTATAAGGTATGTTATTGTTTTTTTATTATGATTCATGCTTTGATCTAGGTTGTATCATACTGTTTATATTTATTGCACTTGCCTATACATGCCTTGTATTTGTTATATGAATCATGTTATGTTAGATCCTGTGCATGAAAAGGTTTTTTCTGTTTGCATGTTAAAAATTTTTAATTATGCAATACATACTCTCTAGTGCAGCATTCCTAGGGTAGGCATCTGGTGCATTGATTTCCTTTCATTGGTATCAGAGCTAGGTTCCTGTGTAGTATATCATGAATGCATATAATTGGATCTGTATCTAGATTAGGGATTACTTTTAGAAACCTAGTTGAGACCTTCACCATGGCCATGTGTCCGGTTAATTAAGGTTTAAAACCCCTAATTTTTTATGGCACGAGGCGATTCGTTTGTGTTGGCCTTTTCAAAAGGATCCTTAAAGAAAACCTATGGTATTAAAAATGTTTTAATCCTGATACATATACATTGGCATGTCTAAAATGTTTAAGGCTTGCAATATTATAAATTGATATGATAGAACTAGATATGATGCATGAAAGATGTAAAAGGTTTTTACATAATTTAATTAAAAATATTTTAATTAAAAGTTGGCTTATAATCTAACAATTATGAATTGAATGATTAATTAAATGACAAGCCAGATTAGGGTTTATGAAACCTAATGTCATTTGAATAAGCCATCCGGGTTAATTTGGTTAGCTATCTAATTGGGTCCATTTATTGGGTTAGACCTAAGGTTAGACCTAAGGTTAGTTGAATTGGACTTAAGAGAACTAATCAAATGTTGATTAAGAACCTTCTCTTTAGTATCTATCTAATAGTTAGATGGGTTAGTCCATTCTTTTTAAATGGATCTAATTAGTGGCTCTGTGGTAAGCCCGAGTTCTTAGGCTGGTCTAATCAAGTCTGGTAAATCGATTGGTGTATAGACAGGTTTGGCATTTTTGATCATGGTTGTATGAGTCTACCTCTTTCCTGACCAACTTGGTTGGTGTCTAAGAAAGATGGTTAATGACGGATACTCACCCATGATCTCAATTACCTGGCCATTTCGGTTAATCAGAACTGATTAGAAGAGCTTATTGATTCGAGTTAACCCATGTCACACAAGTTGATCAGCCTGTCTGATCTTTAGGTGACCATGGACCAACTTGTTGAATTTAATTCAACCCTCCTGAGAATTGATTTGATCAGTGGGAGGTTAATCCATGTCTTCTCTCTATTCTTTTATCATAATTTAATTAAAATCCTCTAAAATTATTAGGTCCGAAAAAGTACTAAGTCAATGAGTTGATGGTGTCTTAGCCTTCCATTAAGTAGGTTAGTAATGAGCCCTTTAGCTTGGTGTACATCGGTAGTTCCATAGAATGGGTGTGCATCCGATTACTGGGATTAATCTCCCATAGAGGATGGTTCAGTGCAACCTTCTTAACGGTAATCAAGTGGGCCGACCATAGTCGGGCTTGGTCATTCGTTAGCTGGAAGCATTGGATTTATCATATTAATTATTGGACCTAACCAGAGACCCACAATAGGAGGCCCCTAGGCTGATTGGGGGTTCTGTGGGGCAAAATTTATTCCTCGAAGTTGCTTAGGGTAGGTGCATATGGGTGAGCCGGCTATAGTTAGGCTCATACATGGTCTATTGGATTTCAGTACCCAATATGAAACGGTGATTTCACGGATTGGAGTTAGAGGCTCCTAATCTGAAAAATTAGTAGGAGGGACATTTAGACTAAAGTTCAAGTCTTTTGGTTTAATTAATTAATTCATATACTTATTTGGTCTTAATTTTCCTTTCAGATGTCTTCAAACCTTTCGCTTTGGTCACTTCTCGATAGCGAGAAGTTAAAGGGTCCCAATTTTGATAGCTGGTATCGAAAATTAAGGATAGTCCTGGAGCACGAGTGGATCCTTTATGTGATAATGGATCCAGCACTCGAAATCCCTCCTACCAATGCTCGGAGTTCGGTCAGAGACACTTATTTAAAGTGGGTTTCTGATCGGACTACCATCCGATGCATAATGTTGGCAGCGATGAATGACGAGTTCAGCTGTAAATTCGAGGATGCCCAGCCAGACGAGATTCTTTAAAAGTTGAAGGAATCTTTCGGCATGCCAGATAATATGGAGCGGTACAAAGTGTCTTATGCCATCTATAATGCCAAAATGCGGAATGGTGGTTTGGTCACTGATCATGTATTATACATGATCGAGATGATCAAATGATTGGGCAAGCTTGGATGTCCCTTGCACGAGCAACTCGGCAAGGATGCGATTTTGAATTCTCTACCCTCCTCCTATCTCGACTTTCTCGATCATTATAGAATGAATAAGCCTGTAGTCAATTACCATGGTTTGATGGGGTTGCTGTAGACTTACGAGAAGAACCACCAACTGAATAAGGGGGTGGTGAATTTAGTGGGAGGTTCTAGAGATCGTCGTCCCTTTAAGAAAGGGAAGAAAAAAGGTAAGGGAAAGAAGGTGCAGAGTACTCCTGGCCCAAGTTAGGCCAAGAAAGTGAAAGCTGATCAAACTAGTGCAGAGTGCTTCTATTGTAAGAAGTAGGGATACTGGAAGAGGAACAGTCCTCTTTATCAGGCATCCTTAGACCCGAACAGGCCAAGGAAGGGAAAGCAGCATGGTGCTAGTCAAGGTATTTATATGATAAAATATTGTAATTTCTCTATTTTTGTCACGGCCTATTAATGTAATGTACACGTCCAGCAAATGCCCAAGGATAGAAAATGTCAGTGACCTGTATCTATGGCACTGTAGGCTAGGTCATGTTAACTAGAATAGGATAAAAAGTTGCGAGGAGAAGGGCTCCTCGAGGTCAGTGATTCTGATTCACTGCCCACTTGTGAATACTGTTTGCATGGTAAAATGACCAAGTCACCATTTACTCGAAAATGTAAACGAGTTACTGAACTTCTGAGTCTCATACATACTGATGTATGCGGACCCATGACAGTTAGTGCCAGAGGTGGATACAAATATTTCATTATATTTATAGATGACCTTTCCAGGTATGGTTATGTCTTCTTGATGAGACATAAATCCAAGTCATTTGAAATGTTCAAACGATATCATAATGAAGTGGAGAAATAAACCAGAAAGAGTATTAAAACCCTTCGATCTGATCGAGGTGATGAATACCTATCCGGTGAGTTTATGATATATCTTGAGGAGAATGGGATTCTCTCAGTGGACTCATTCAGGAACACCATAGTTGAATGGTGTATCCGAAAGGAGGAATCGAACCCTGTTGGACATGGTTCGATCCATGATGGGCTTTGCAACTCTGCCGCTATCCTTTTGGGGATATGCACTTGAGACAGCTTGTTACTTGCTGAATAATATTTCGAGTAAGTCTGTTGTCTCCACTTCATATGAGTTATGGACTGGACGTAAGCCCTCAATTTCACACCTTCGGGTCTGGGGTTGTCCGGCTTATGTAAAGCATTTAAACTCATATAAACTTGGTCATAGGTATGATCGATGCTTGTTTATTGGGTACCCTAAGGAAACAAAAGGATATTTCTTCTACTTGGAGGATGAACAGAAAGTGTTCGTTGCTCTTAGGGCTATCTTTTTGGAAAAGGAGTTTCTTGGAGAAAGAACTGTAGCATCTAAGATTGAACTTGGTGAAGTTCAATCAGTAGAAGAACCTGCACCTTTAAGGACATCATAAAACTGGCTGTGATTGGATCACACCCGGAACCCTTTATTAGAAGATCCGATAGAGTACCGCATCAGCCGGATAGATACTATGGTTTCTTGGTCCGGGACGGTGATCCCATTGAGCTCGACAAGAATGATGAAGATCCGATCACCTATATGGATGCAATTCAGAGATCTGACTCTGAGGCGTGGCTTGGAGCCATGCAATCCGAGATGGAGTCCATGGAGATTAATAATGTATGGACATTGGTTGATCCACCTGAAGTGATAAAACCCATCAGGTGCAAGTGAATCTTCAAGAGAAAAAGGGGCACAGATGGGAAGGTGGAGACCTATAAAGCCCTTCTTGTTGCCAAGGGGTATAGTCAGCTATATGGTATCAATTATGACGAGACTTTCTCCCCTATGGCAATGCTCAAGTCCATTCGGATCATGCTTGCTTTGGCAGCATATTTTGACTATGAGATTCGACAGATGGATGTCTGAACCGCTTTTCTGAATGGGGAGCTGGATGAGGAGGTGTATATGATACAGCCTGAAGGGTTCACATCCACAAATGAGTCAAAAGTGTGCAAATTACAGAGGACCATTTATGGACTCAAGCAAGCATCTCAAAGTTGGAACATGCGATTTGATAGGTGTATCAAATCATATGTCTTCGTTAGGAACAGAGAAGAACCCTTCATCTATAAGTGGGTTAATGGTTCTGTGATTGTATTCCTGGTACTGTATGTTGATGACATTCTCTTAATCGGGAATAACATCGCAGCATTGCAAGGAATTAAGGTCTGGTTGTCATCTCGTTCTCCATGAAGGACTTTGGTGAAGCTTCTTACATACTGGGTATGAAGATCTATAGAGATAGATCTAAGAAGCTTTTGGGATTGTCCCAGTCTATGTACATTGATACCGTGCTGAAACAGTTCAGCATGGAGAATTCCAAGAAAGGCTATCTCTCGATAGATTGTAGAATTACTCTTTCCATGAAGGATTGTGCAACAACTCCTGAGGAAAGAGAGTGCATGGGTAGAGTTCTTTATGCTTTTGCTATGGGCTCTATCATATATGCTATGACATGTACTAGACCAGATGTGGCATACTCACTAGGAGTAGTGAGCAGATACCAGTCTGACCCAGGTGAGGTGCATTGGAAGGTGGTTAAAACCATCCTGAAGTATTTGAGAAATACTAAGGACCAATGGCTGATTTATAGAGAACCTGACTTGAAACTTGTGGGGTATACTGACTCCAGTTTCCAGTCAAACAGAGATGATAGCAAGAGTGTATCAGGGTTTGTGTTTATCTTGAATGGAGGAGCGATTTGCTGGAAGAGTTCCAAGCAGGCAACAGTTACAGAGTCGGTATGCGAAGCAGAGTACATTGCAGCATCAGATGCAGTAAAGGAAGCTGTGTGGTTGCGGAAGTTCCTTGGAGAGCTAGAGGTGGAACCTTCCCTAGATGGTTTTGTTCCAGTGTATTATGACAGCACAGGAGCCAATGCTCAAGCTAAGGGGCCAAAGTCTCATCACCGCACCAAGCACATTCTGCGATGAAGTCACCTCATACGAGAGATCGTGGAACGAGATGACATCAATCTTATGAAGATTGATGGAAAGGAGAATCTGGCCGACCCCTTCACTAAAGCCCTCAGAATCAAAAAGTTCGACTATTGTAAAAGGAAAATGGGTATTAGATACTATTCTGATTAGCTTTAGTACAAGTGGGAGTTATTGGAAATTGTGTCCCAAAGCCAGTCGCCTAGGTTGTAGGTGGTTGTGCTCAGTATTATAATTTGTATATGAATTAATAAAACTTTATTTTGGCAGCTCATCACATTATTCATTTTCCTGTAATGAACTCTATTTATGTGATGAAGTGCTTAGGACTGTACTGACTTCGATATAGAAATAATATATTGAGCGGTCCTTTAAAAGGTTCACAACCAAAGGATACATTGTACAGGACGACAATGTATCAAGTATAGGTTGTTGTGGTTCACATCGTTTGGTTGTCCTCTTGACCAAAGGAGTGTGGTGACACTGATGTGATCTGCAAGTGGGATATGTGACATCTCATTGAACGTGACTCCGTGGAGCTCCTTTCTGCCAAAGGATTGCTCGTGATTGGATATGGGTATATGTGTCCCTCCGACCTGAGGTCACCATGGTAGCTTGCAAGCAACTCCTCGTGCTTTGGTGCCGGACTACCCAGATTTCTAATATGATGATGGAAAGTTTCTGGGTACAGGCAAGTACTTATGGAGCAGTGGTGGACCAAGATGGAATTGACCTATCCAAATTGTTAGGATTGAATGTCTCGTGGTGTCTCAATTTAGCAAATCCTCGATCGGGATAGTCCTAGTGAGGAGTCACTGGACTTGCGAGGTTGAGACATGTTGTGGATTGACTCGGTTAGGGTTGGCAGTCTAACCCTTGGTCATTTTGAGCATTGGAGGTCAAAGGGATGAATTATACGATAAACATATGCCAGAGACTCGATAGATTGCTCTCGCATCTTCGGCCTATCCGGATGCCGGGACCCATTTCTAGATGGTATCTTGTGCTGGTACTGGAAGTGTTCCAGTGCTACCATTTATGTTCAAACCTATGAGGTCACATGCCATAGAGGATTTCTTCCTGATCTGGGAGTCGATCAACGATTGAGAATCGTTTCGGTATTAAGGTCAAACGGACTGATTGAGCACACATTGAATTTTTTTCTGGTCTATTTGGTTTGATTTGGATCGACCAGGATCGGTTTGGGTCAACCAGGAATTGTTCTTGGTAGACCAAGACTGGACCCGATTTTTCTTCCTGAACGGTTTTTGGTTAAACCATTTTGGGTTTATGAACCGGTTTTGTTTGGTTTTGTTAAACTGGTTTATTACATGGTTTAAATCTTGCTGAACCGATTACGCGATATTTTTCCCCTGCTGTTTTCGTTGCTCTGTTTTATCGCGGCATGGGTTTAGAACCTCTTGTTGATCGGATGATGCTTGGGTGGTCTGATTGTTATCTTTCGGATTGGGTCTTTCCGGCGTTTCTCGCCCGCACAACTTTCTCCTCTGTGACTCTATTTTCACACGATTTCAACCTCTTCCATCCAACGGTTCCAGAGTTTTCATCGATAAAATGCTATTTCAAATGGGTGTTTGATTTATGTGGACTCTTCTCTTGGTGTATTCACGGATTCACAGGATTTCTCAGCGGCATACTTCTTTGTTTAGGCCTTGAGATGAGTAGATGAAAAGAAGAGAGCTCATGGTGTTTTCTTCGCTCCTTCATGGGATTTCTCAGCGAGTTTTCCATATTCGTTGCTGGCCGTGAGGTGTGGAGAAGGGGAAGGAACATAGAGAGATTGGTACAGGGGCTTGCATCGAGAGAGAAAACCACTAGGCTGTGATTTGCGAGTGGGACGTGAAGGAACAGGGCTGGCGGTGATTTCCCTGGCCTTCACGATTTTTTCTCAGCCCCTTATTTCTTGCTTGAAAGGCCGTGAGGAAAAGAGAGATTAAAAAACAGAGCGTGTGATTTGGGAAGTAACAGGGAAGAAAACAAGGCCATGTGATGTAGAGTTTTTGGGACGGATTTTGAGTCTAAAATTGTTTTAGCATCCGTGAAATCTTTCCATGTTCTTTGTTTCTCCATTGTATGCTCTTGGTGGTGCGTGGGCGGTCTTCGAGAAGACTGTCCGTGAAGATTTTTTGATTTTTCCTGCTCCACCTATCCGTGACCTATTCATTGATTCCTGAAGGACTAGCATCCTTCCGAGAGTTGGATCAGCAAGAGCCCATGCATGGATACTCTAGAGGGTGGACATTTGGTGATCTTGAGAGGAGTTTTGTTGCTACCTTGATTTGCTGTAAGAAAGGAGTCGGCTTCTTCCTGCTTCAATCCAAGATTAGAACACAGGAAGCTTTACAAGGTATGTTATTATTTTTTTATTATCATGCATGCTTTGATCTAGGTTTTATCATACTGTTTCTATTTATTGCACTTGCCTATACATACCTTATATTTGTTATATGCATCATGTTATGTTAGATCCTGTGCATGAGTAGGTTTTTTCTGTTTGCATGTTAAAAATTTTTAATTATGCAATACATACTCTCTAGTGCAGCATGCCTAGGGTAGGCATCCAGTGCACTGGTTTTGTTTCAATTAGATCTTGCTAGATCTTGTTTTTGTTGGTTGTATCTTTTGTATTAAAAACTTGCTTATACATATGTGTGTGTTTATCTTGTTTAATTGTCATTGGCATTTTACTCTATAATTCTTTTAGTAAGGGGGATCATATTTTAACTCCTCTATGATGCACAAAGCTTAGACTCACTAATTAATATCAAACAATTGTCACTGAAAAAAAAAGGAAAATATTAACAAGGAAATCAAGAATATAAAGAGAAGGTGAAATTATCTTAAAACATCTTAATATTCCTATTCTATCTTAAAATTTATTGATTTGTATTTCCATAAAGACCGCTTAAAGAGCTTTTTGTTGATGAAAAAAATGGGGAGTAATATTTATGTGCATGGAAAACTCAAATTTCATGAAAATATGCAAGTCAGGGGGAGAAGTTATTTATGCATGGAAGATAATGGATTTTAGCTCTGATACATTTTAATACTAATTCAATGAAAATTAATTGGCTCTGATACATTTTAATGCTCAATTATCTCTGATGTTTTCTTTACTAAATTAATGAAAATTAATTGGTTTTGACACATTTTTTTTGATACTCATTTCAGTCTGATAAATCTTGATACTTAATTGTCTCCAATACATTCTCAAGCAAAAGTAGTTTTTGATAAATATTGACTCTGATACAAAAATCTCTAATACTTCTTGATACTTGTTGATACATTTTGATACATTCTTGATACATGTTGATACTTATCAATTGAAATCGTATACAAGTCATTTTGATATTTTAAGTGTTCATATATATATGACTGTAAAGTTTTCCCATGCCCAGTGTTTTGTCATTTTAAAAAAGAAAAAGATTGTTGATCCCTGGAATGATTTTGATGATAACAAAATATTGGAGCATGTATTTGATTCTAACTATTTTAAAGTGTTTTAGAAGTTGTTATAGGATGATTCAAATGAATAACCATTCTTCCTACAATTCTAAAATTAATGTAGCATGTCAAGTTTATTTTTGATAAAGTTTCATGTATTGAAGAGCCTAAGAATACTTAATTAATTATCCCAGTAAAAAGGACAATCTTATGTAATTTTTAAGTTTAAATTACTTAGAATAAGCTTTGAAGAAGTTTGAAAGTCTTTGGAAGTTAGTTGGAAATTTTTGGAAGAAGTTTGGAAGCTTTTGGATGAAGTTCACTCGAGCTGACTTGAAGTGACAGAGCCGACTCATTGCTCTGGCACGGCACAGAAGTTTCTGGCACGCAAACATCCGAGCGAGCTGACTCATCCAGAGTATCAAATGTTCAATTTTCTGAAATCAGACAACCGAGCCGACCTATGAGCAACTGAGCCGACTCCTCTAGACTGTGGAAAAACCAGTTCTGAGAAAACTAGTCAAGCGAGCCAACTTGACTGAGAAGAGCTAACTCGACCAGAGTACAGATTCTACTTGTCTAAGAATTCGAGCTGACTCGACCCAACCGAGCTGACTTGAATCCCAGTTTCAGGTACTGTTGCCTAGATATGGTGCCCAAGAGGGGGGTGAATTGGGTATTTAAAAATTTAAAGCAATATATGTGCTATCAAGTTTTAAGGTGAAGAGTGATAGTGCTTTAATAATTGTGCAACAGAAGCAATGAAATAAAATGGCAATTAAAGAGCTAAAGAAGTTAAAGAGAAAGGCAATGCAAACACGCAAGAAATATAGTGGTTCGGTGCACCTAGCACCTACATCCACTCCCCAAGCTCCACTTGGGAATTTCCACTATAATCTTTAGATTACAGCCGACTTGTTTTACCAGGCTCACAAGTCAAAACCTTACACACTTGTTTTGGCTTCAGGCTAACAAGCAACCCTAGTTGGTTTTATCAATTGGATCACCAACAAACCTTACTCACTTGTTTTGGCTTCGGGCTTACAAGCAACCTTAGTTGGTTTTATCAATTGGCTCACCAACAAACCTCACTCTAGTTTCAAATTCCCTTGAAACTAGCTAAAGACAAAAGAGTATGAATACAATGAATTAAAACTAAACAAACTCCTTTTGAGCAATAATAAATTCGTTGAAGCTCTTGATGGAGACTCTTCAAGCCTTTTCCCTTGGAATCTTTGGACCTCACTAAATGCCAAACACTTGAATGTTGGATTCCTCAAAGATAGAAAACTTTTGGCTAGGGAATCTCTTGGTTTTCTCACTCTTTTGGCTTGGAAGTGATTGAAGGCTTTGTACTTTGAATCAACACTTTTTCACTTTATCTCCTTGTCTTTTTTGAAGTTTGGTGGAGGTTAAATACCTCATTCATGCTGAAACAACTCCACAAGACCGTTAGATTCAAAAATATGGCCGTTTATGGCCGTTAGAAATCAAATCAGAAGTTCAGAAAAACTAGCCGTTATGCCATGAGTCGACCTCATGAGTCGACCTCTGAATCAAGTGTCGACCTCATGAGTCGACCTCCAGTATAATTTAGGCAAAAGTTCAGAATACCATAGTTCTGCCCATTTGAATTCTCAGGCTATGAGTCGACCTCTGGTGTCGACCTCTGGACAGGTGTTGACCTCTGGTGGTTGACCTCTGGAGCGTGCCACTGAGATTTTGCCGTGCCGGCCATGCTGAACTTTTCTTCTCTTCATGAGTCGACCTCTGGTGGTCGACCTTTGACAAGGTGTCGACCTCTGGGGGTCGACCTCTGATCTGAATTTTTCTGAAACTCTTTGAGATGTGCGTGCCATGCTTGAGTTTCTTTAAGCCTTTGTTTCTTTTGTCAAAGATTTCTTAACAAGAAGATCCATTATGAGAATTTTGATCTTGTCCAAGGTAGAAGAGCTCTTTTCCAAATCAGGCAAACTTAGTTTCATCATTGTCCTTTTGATACTCTTTTTGAATAACCTAAGTCCTGAAACTTTATCTTGAGATTAAACATTAGTCCAAACATATACTCAACCTTTTGTTAATCATCAAAACTAAGGAGTCAAAGCCAACAGGTACATAACGGCTAGTCCTAGAATTGACTTTTTGAATCCCAAAAGTGCTCTAACGGCTATATCTCAATTCCCAAGGCACTACAACGGCTATTTTCACTTGGGATCCGTTCTAGAGACTATAAATGAAGGATTTAAACATATTTTAAAGAACTTTTGAAGAGGGAACTTTTGGAAAGAGGAAAAACTTTTAAGAGGGCATTGAATATTCAAGAAGAGCATTCAAGGAAGAACTCAAGACTTCACCAAACTCCAATCATTCTCTTGAGTCATTTACTGGAGAAGTTTGAAAGCCTTAAAGAGCATTAAAGAGCAATCAAGAAGGCTTCTCAAAGGGCATCAACTGCAACCATCTGACAAAGTTTGGTTTGTCATTAGTGTTGCTCTATTTTTAACTCTTTTGTTGAGTTGTTCCAAGTATAGCAGGGGCTATAACTTGAGAATTGTTTAAGATTTTTAGTGAGCCTTGAAAACCAAGTTTGGGTTCTTTTTGAGCCCATGAAAATAAATATTGTATTGAATTCTTGGTGATCCCGGTGTAAAACCAAGATTGGATTTTAGTTTGTGAGCCTGGTGTAAAACAAACTGGCTATATTCCATAATGAATATAGTGAAAATCCCAAGTGGTATTTTGGGTAGTGGATGTCGGAGCCGGGTTGCTCCGAACCTCTATAAATTGCTGGTATTTGTGCTTGTGTTGATTGTGTTCTTTACTTGTTTCCGCATTTCATACTTAAATCACATCGCTCACTATACTAAGTTTCTAAAAGAGCACATATTTGTGAAAAAGTTTTAAATACCCAATTCACCCACCCTCTTGGATTAGCCAACTAGGCAACATAGATATATCAGCATGTAAATGGTACAAATTGTCAATCAAGAGAGCTTTTAGAATTAATTTATTTATAAAAGAAATCGAACAAAAGTCTTTCCTGAATATAAATTCATAACCTTTCTACAATAGCACAAAGATAGAAGTCAAATTTCTACTAGCTAAAGGTACATGATAACAGTCTTTCAAAACTAAACTAAACCCTAAAGGTAATGATAGAGGTTATACTCTCATGGTAACTACAACAACTTTTATACTATTTTCAACATGTAAGATCATCTCTCCTTCCCTCAGCACTCTACTTCTTACTATATCCTGAAAGTAAACTGATGCAGGTGATTTGACAAGATCCTACACTAGGCATGCAAACATCTGCGGGAGCAGATTGGATTTTAAAATAATTTTTAAAATTCACGCAGCGGGTATCTGCTCCGCCAGGAATTAATCTAAATCTAGTTGCATTTAGGCATGCATAATCATATAAAATATTTATAAAATATTAAACAATTTAATCTATCCATGCATGATTAAAAAATAATTTTTCATACCTTTTATTCTGCCTGGAATAACTCTAGAATTAACATGGAATAGACTGGAATAACTGGAATAAAGTTATTCCAGTCGTCTTCCTCCTTGGGACTCTGTTTTTGGCTTGCAAAACGTCGTCGGAACACCGTCTTCCAGACCTCCATTTGCTTCCAAATTTGAGCAGCAGCAACTTGGACAAGTCTTCTTCGATTTACCACCGATAACTGCAATCAAATCTAAGCCAAAAAAATTAAATAAATCACCAAAGTCTGCTGCCAGATTTCAACAGCAGAACTGAGCAGCAGGCTTTGGCCTTCATTTCGGAGCAGCTGGAGCAATCCCGGATCGCGTGGTTTGCTCCTAGGAGTAGAATGGTACTCCCTCTAGAGTTGAGACATGCCCGGGACTCTCGGATCCGCCTCCACGTACGATGCTAGCCGTCGGCAGAGGGCTTCGTGGTCACAGAATTCTGCAACTGGGCAGAACAAGAGCACTTCAAATAATGGGATTTTCTCTCCTTCTAAGGCTTCTAAACCCAGCCCCAAAGGTCTCTCCTTAAGCCTCTCCAAGAAGAAGAATGCCCAGATGTTTGGTAGCTTGTTCTTGGTTCTCACACGGTGGGAAAATTTCAACTCACGGTGAAAACTTCTCCACGTTGAAACTCAACTCACAATCCACCAACAGGGGAACGGCTGATGTAGTTTATATAAGGTGCTGGGAGGGAGAGGGAGGTGGAGCGACGGGAGGTGGAGAGGCAGCAGGTTGTTAACCCAATTAACAAGCCATAAACCCAGGATTAAAGCCATTAATTCCAAATGGTGGAGGGAGAAGAGGAAGAGATGCGCGCGTTCAGCCTTCACTGAACTCGTTTGGCCTTTTGGACATTAGGAAAAATTCTCCCAGCGCTTGGACTTCCTTTCCAATTACCGTGTAAAACGGTTCAAGGTGGAAAAAAAATCATAACGTGGAAACCAGTCCACCGGTTCAAATAACCGGTCCAAGCCAATAAACCAACCCATTGGTTCAATCCCATTAAACCAAACAGTTCAATCCAATTGAACCTGGTTCAAGGAATAAAATTGGTTCACAACAAATTGGAAGCCGAAACGAACTCCGAATCAGTTCAAAACTGATTCAAAAAATCCTGGCGCAGTGCTTGTCAACCCGGAACATTTTCTAGTTGACACAGACAAGGGTAAGACAGGGAAAAGTATGCTCAAAAATACTGTGACCATAAAACCGAGATGATTCCCAATCGTAATCGGTATCCGGATCAGAGAGTTATCCTCTGTGGCGTGTTACCTCATAGGTTCGAACCTAAATGGTAGCACTAGAACAATTTCTAGTACCAGCACAGGAAACCATCTAGCAATGGGTCCCGGCGTCCAGATAGGTCGAAGATGCGGGAGCAAACTATCGAACCGCTGGTATATGGTTACCGTATAATTCATCCCTTTGACCTTTAATGCTCAGGACGACTGAGATTGGGCTGCCAACCCAGACTGAGTCAGTCGACTATGTGTCTCAACCTCGCAAGCCCAGTGACTCTTCACTAGGACTACCCCGGCCGAGGATTTGCTAAATTGAGATACTGCGAGACATTCAATCCAAACTGTTTGGACAGGTCAATTCCATCTTGGTCCATCTCTGCTCCACATGTACTTGCCTGCACCCAGAAACCTTCCGTCACCGGATTAAAAATCCGGATAGTCCGGCACCAAAGCACAGGGAGTTGCTTGCAAGCTACCGTGATGACCTCAGGTCAGAGGGACACATATACCCATATCCAATCGTGAGTATCCCTTTGGCAGAAAAGGGGCTGCACGGAGTCACGTTCAATAAGATATCACATATCCCACTTGCAGATCACATCAGTGTCACCACACTCATTTGGTCAAGAGGACAACCAAACGATGTGAACTACAACAACCTATACTTGATATATTGCTGTCCAGTACAATATCTCCTTTGGTTGTGAACAGGGTTTAAGGACCACTCGATACATCCTCTCTATATCGAAGTCAGAGTAGTCCTAAGGACTTCATCACATTGAAAGAGTTCATTTCAGAAAAATTAAGTATGTGATGAGATGCCAAAAATATTATTTTATTAATTCATAAAATGAGTATAATATTGAGCACAACCGCCTACAACCTAGGCGATTGGCTTTGGGACACAATTCCCAACAACTCCCACTTGTATTAAAGCCAATTAGAAGAGTATCTAATACCCATTTTCCATTTACAATAGTCGAACTCTTTTATTCCAAGGGCTTCAGTGAAGGGGTCGGCCAAATTTTCTTTTCCATCGATCTTCAGAAGATTGATGTCACCTCGTTCCATGATCTCTCGTACGAGGTGTTAGCGCTGCAAAATGTATTTGGTGCGGTGATGAGCTTTAGGCTCCTTAGCTTGAGCAATGGCTCCAGTGCTGTCACAGTACATCAAAACATGACCATCTAAGGAAGGTGCCACCCCTAGCTCTCCAAGGAACTTCTGCAACCACACAACTTCCTTTGCCGCATCTGATGCTGCAATGTATTCTGCTTCGCATACCGAGTCTGCAACAGTTGCCTGCTTAGAACTTTTCCAGCATATCGCTCCTCCATTCAGGGTAAATACAAACCCTGACACACTCTTGCTATCATCTCTATCCGACTGGAAACTGGAGTCAGAGTACCCCACAAGTTTCAAGTCAGGTTCTCCATAAATCAGCCATTGATCTTTAGTATTTCTTAAATACTTAAGGATGGACTTAACCACCTTCCAATGTGCCTCACCTAGGTCAGACTGGTATCTGCTCACTACTCCTAGTGAGTATGCCACGTCTAGTCTAGTACAAGTCATAGCAAACATGATAGAGCCTACTGCAGAAGCATAAGGTATTCTACTCATGCGCTCTCTTTTCTCAGGAGTTGTCGCACAATCCTTCTTGGAAAGAGTAATTCCAGAACCTATCGGGAGATAGCCTTTCTTGGAATTTTCCATGCTGAACCGTTTCAACACAGTGTCAATGTACGTAGACTGGGACAGTCCCAAAAGCTTCTTAGATCTATCTCTATAGATTTTCATACCTAGTATGTAAGAAGCTTCACCCAAGTCCTTCATGGAGAACTGAGATGATAACCAGATCTTTATTCCTTGTAATGCTGCGACATCATTCCCGATTAAGAGAATGTCGTCAACATACAGTACTAGGAATACAATCACAGAACCATTAACCCATTTATAGATGCACGGTTCTTCTCCATTCTTAACGAAGCCATACGATTTGATACACCTATCAAACCGTAAGTTCCAACTTTGAGATGCTTGCTTGAGTCCATAGATGGACCTCTACAACTTGCATACTTTTGATTCATCTGTGGATGTGAACCCTTCAGGCTGTATCATATACACCTCTTCTTCCAGCTCCCCATTTAGGAGAGCGGTTCGGACATCCATCTGCCAGATCTCGTAATCAAAATATGCTGCCAAAGCAAGCATGATCCGAATGGACTTGAGCATTGCCACAGGGGAGAAAGTCTCGTCATAATCGATACCATATCGCTGACGATACCCCTTGGCAACCAGATGGGCTTTATAGGTCTCTACCTTCCCATCTGCGCCCCTTTTTCTCTTGAAGATCCATTTACACCCGATGGGTTTTATTCCTTCAGGCGGATCAACCAATGTCCAAACATTGTTGATTTCCATGGACTCCATTTCGGATCGCATGGCTCCAAGCCATGCCTCAGAGTCAGATCTCTGAAGTGCATCCATATAGGTGATCGGATCCTCATTATTCTCATCGAGCTCAATGGGATCCCCGTCCCGGACCAAGAAACCGTAGTATCTGTCCGGGTGACACGGTATTCTACCGGATCTCCTAATGGTTTCTGGGTGTGATTCAATCACAGCCGGTTCTACGATGTCCTTAGAGTGTGTAGGTTCTTCTATTGGCTGAACTTCATCAAGTTCAATCTTAGAAGCTACAGTTCCTTCTCCAAGGAACTCCTTTTCCAAAAAGATAGCTCTAAGAGCAACGAACACCTTTTGTTCATTCTCCAAGTAGAAGAAATACCCTTTGGTTTCCTTAGGATAACCAATGAATAAACACCTGTCAGACTTAGGACCAAGTTTGTCTGAGTCTAAACGCTTTACGTAAGCCGGACAACCCCAGACCCGAAGGTGTGAGATTGAGGGTTTACGCCCATTACACATCTCATACAGAGTAGAGACAATAGACTTACTTGGAACATTATTTAATAAGTAACAGGCTGTCTGAAGCTCATATCCCCAAAAGGATAGCGGCAGAGTTGCAAAGCCCATTATGGATCGAACCATGTCCAACAAGGTTCGATTCCTCCTTTCGGACACACCATTCAACTGTGGTGTTCCTGGAGGAGTCCACTGAGAGAGAATTCCATTCTCCTCAAGATATGTCAAAAAAGCATCAGATAAGTATTCATCACCTCGATCAGATTGAAGGGTTTTAATACTTTTTCCAGTTTGCTTTTCTACTTCATTACGGTATCGTTTGAACATTTCAAACGATTCAGACTTATGTCTCATTAAAAAGACATAACCGAATCTTGAAAAGTCGTCTGTAAAAGTAATGAAATATTTGTATCCTTCTCTGACACTAACTGACATCGGTCCACATACATCAGTATGTATTAGAGTTAGAAGTTCTGTAGCTCGTTCACCCTTTGCAGTAAAAGGTGATTTGGTCATTTTACCAAGTAAACAGGATTCACAAGTGGGCAATGATTCAGAATCACTAACTTCGAGAAGTCCATCTCCTCGCATCTTATTTATCCTATTTTGGTTAATATGACCTAGCCTACAATACCAAAGATACAAATCATTGACATTATCTAACCTTGGGCGTTTGCTAGAAGTGTACATTACACTAACAGGCCTTGATAGTACGTATATGCCATTATTTAATCTAGCTTTCATTATAATAGAGTTATTCAAAATAACATTGAAAAAATCTCCTTTTATTGATAGTTCAAAATCACAATTGGCCAAAAGGCCTACAGAGATTATGCTCATAATGAAACTAGGACAATAGTGACAGTCAACTAGTTCGATAGTACAAGACTCAAAGACAAGACGCAGGACTCCGATCGCCAGTACTGGAACACGATTTCCATTCTCGACGCTCAGAAACTGTTCTCCATCTTCAAATATTCTGCTAACTTGAAGTCCCTGTAACGAATTACAAACATGAATTGGACTACCAGTATCCAATACCCAGTTAGCAGTATCAACAATTGAGTAATTATAAGGTTTTATCATATAAATACTTTGTTCAGCAGACTTCTGCTTCCTTGGCCTGTTCGGATCAAGGGACGCAATATAAAGAGGACAGTTCCTCTTCTAGTGTCCATTCTTCTTGCAGTAGAAACACTCTGCAGAAGACTGATCTGCCTTATACTTCCTGGTCTGACTAGGGCCAGGAACATTCTACACCTTCTTTCCCTTCTTATTTGTTTTCTTCTTCCCTTTCTTAAAGGGACGACGACCTCTACTTCCTCCCACTAAATTCACCACCCCCTTATGCAGTTGGTGGTCTTTCTCGAAAGTCTGCAGCAACCCCAAAAGACCATGGTAGTTGACTGCAGGCTTGTTCATTCTGTAATGATCGAGAAAATCAAGATAGGAGGAGGGAAGAGAATTCAGGATCGCATCCTTGCCGAGCTGCTCGTGTAAGGGGCATTCGAGTTTGCCCAACTTTTCAATCAGCTCGATCATGTACAATACATGATCAGTGACTGAACCGCCATTCGGTATCTTGGAGTTGTAGATGGCACAAGACACTTTGTACCATTCTACATCATCCAGGGTGCCGAAGGATTCCTTTAACTTTTGAAGGATTTCATCAGGTTGGGCCTCCTCGAATTTGCGACTGAACTTGTCGTTCATAGCCGCTAACATGATGCAACGGATAGTAGTCCGATCAGAGACCCATTTCAGATAAGCGTCTCTGACCGCACTCCGTGCATTTGCGGGAGGGATTTCAGGTGCTGGATCCGTTATCACATAAAGGATCCGTTCATGCTCCAGAACAATTCTCAACCTTCGATACCAACAGTCAAAGTTGTGACCCTTTAACTTCTCGTTATCGAGAAGTGACCGGAGCGATAAATTTGAAGACATCTGAAAAGAAAATAAGACCAAATTAGTTTATGAATTAATAACTTAACCAAAAGACTTGGACTTTAGTCTAAAGGTTTCTCCCACTAATTTTTCAGATTGGTAGCCTCTAACTCCAATCCGTTAAAATACTTTTTCTCAAGTGGGTACTGAAATCCAATAGGCCTCGCATGAGCCCGACTATGGCCAGCTCACCCATACGAGCCTAAAGGTAGGTTCGTAAACCAATTATTTTACTAAACAATTTTCAGTATTTTATTTTGCCCTAGAGAGCACCCCAATCGGCCTAGGGGCCTCCTATTGCGGGTCTCTGGTTAGGTATAACCATTAAAATGATGAATCCAATGCTTCCAGTTAACTAAAGACCAAGCCCGACTATGGCCGGCCCACTTGGTCCCGTTAAGAAGGTTGCACTGAACCATCATCGATCAGATAGAAATTCCAGTCGCCGGATGTACACCCGTTCTATGGAACTGCCGATGCACACCAAGCTAGTGGACACATTTCTATCCAACTTAATGGGAGGCAAAGACATTATCAACTCCTTGACTTAGTCTTTTTAAGGACCTAATAATTTTAGAGGATTTTTTTTTTTGTAGTTGTGACAGAAGAAAAGTGACAAGGACATGGATCATCCTCCCACAGAATCAATCAAATTCCAGGAGGGTTGAAATAAATCAACAAATGATCCATGGGCATCTATAGATCAGTCAGACCGATCAACCTAGGTGACATGGGTTAACTCGAGTCATTAAACTTTTCCAATCAGTTCTGGTCGACTCGACTAGCCAGGTAGGTGAGATCATGGGTGAATAACCACCATTAACCATCTTTCCTAGACACCAACCAAGTTGGCCAGGAAAGAGGTAGCCTCATACAGCCATGATCATAATGCCAAACCTACCTCGACACCAGTCGGTTTACCAGACTCGATTAGACTAGCCTAAAGACTCGGGCATCCACTGAGCCACAAATTAGATCCATTTTAGATGAACGGATCAACTATTCTAACTATTAGATAGTTCTAAAGAAGGACCTTAAATAACTTTTGTTTAATCTTCTTGTTATCCGGTTCAACTAAACTTAGGTCTAACCCAGTTTTGGACCCAACAAGTTAGCTAACCCAATTAACCCAAAAATGACTTATGCAAATTGTATTAGATTTCATAAACCTAAAAAATTTTTAATAAGCCAAACACTTAATTAAAATATTTTTTAATTAAGTCTCTATGTAAAACTATTTTACATACCAAATCATGCATCAAAAAATATATTACAAATATTTTATAAAACATGCCTAAATCATGTATCTGCAAATTAAAATAATTTTAATTTTTTAATATTCTTTAAGGATCCTTCTGAAGAGGCCAACACAGACGATCCGCATCGTGTCAAAGACATACGGTCATGGTGAAGGTCTCAACTAGGTTCCAAAAAGAAAACTTGATACATTTTAAGATTAAACAAATTTTAATCTATAAGCATGCATACTAGATTAGATTACAAATTCAACGTGGCTCTGATACCACTGAAAGTAAACTGATGCAGGTGGTTAGATAAGATCCTACACTAGGCATGTGAACATCTGCGGGAGCAAATTGGATTTTAAAATAATTTTTAAAATTAACGCAGTGGGTATCTGCTCCGCCAGGAATTAATCTAAATCTAGTAGCATTTAGGCATGCATAATCATATAAAATATTTATAAAATATTAAACAATTTAATCTATCCATGCATGATTAAAAAAATATTTTTCCATACCTTTTATTCCACCTGGAATAACTCTAGAATTAACCTGGAATAGACTAGAATAATTGAAATAAAGTTATTCCAGTCGTCTTCCTCCTTGGAACTCTGTTTTTGGCTTGCAAAACATCGTCGGAACACCGCCTTCCGGACCTCCATTTGCTCCCAAATTTGAGCAGCAGCAACTTGGACAAGTCTTCTTCGATTTTCCACCGATAACTGCAATCAAATCAAAGCCAAAAAAGTTAAATAAATCACCAATATCTGCTGCCAGATTTCTGTAGCAGAACTGGGCAGCAGGCTTTGGCCTTCGTTTCGGAGCAGCTGGAGCAATCCCGGCTCGTGTGGTTTGCTCCTAGGAGTAGAATGGTACTCCCTCTAGAGGGGAGACATGCCCGGGACTCTCGGATCCGCCTCTACGCACGGTGCTAGCCGCCGGAAGAGGGCTTCACGGTCACAGAATTCTGCAACTGGGCAGAACAAGAGCACTTCAAACAATGGGATTTTCTCCCCTTCTAAGGCTTCTAAACCTAGCCCTAAAAGTCTCTCCTTAAGCCTCTCCAAGAAGAAGAATGCCCAGATGTTTGGTAGCTTGTTCTTGGTTCTCACACGGTGGGAAAAATTCAACTCACGGTGAAAACTTCTCCACGTTGAAACTCAACTCACAATCCACCAACAGGGGAACGGCTGATGTAGTTTATATAAGGTGCTGGGAGGGAGAGGGAGGTGGAGCGACGGGAGGTGGAGAGGCAGCAGGTTGTTAACCCAATTAACAAGCCATAAACCCAGGATTAAAGCCATTAATTCCAAACGGTGGAGGGAGAAGAGGAAGAGACGCACACGTTCGGCCTTCACTGAACTCGTTTGGCCTTTTGGACGTTAGGAAAAATTCTCCCAGTGCTTGGACTTCCTTTCCAATTACTGTGTAAAACGGTTCAAGGTGGAAAAGAAATCATAACGTGGAAACCAGTCCACCGGTTCAAATAACCGGTCCAAGCCAATAAACCAACCCATTGGTTCAATCCCATTAAACCAAACAGTTCAATCCAATTGAACCTGGTTCAAGGAATAAAATTGGTTCACAACCAATTGGAGGCCGAAATGAACTCCGAATCAGTTCAAAACTAATTCAGAAAAATCCTGGCGCAGTGCTGGTCAACCCGGAACATTTTCCGGTTGACACAGACAAGGGTAAGACAGGGAAAAGTGTGCTAAAAAATACTGTGACCATAAAACCGAGACGATTCCCAATCGTAATCGGTATCTGGATCAAAGAGTTATCCTCTGTGGCGTGTGACCTCATAGGTTCGAACCTGAATGGTAGCACTATAACAATTTCTAGTACCAGCACAGGAAACCATTTAGCAATGGGTCCCGACGTCCGGATAGGTCAAAGATGCGGGAGCAAACTATCGAACCTTTGGCATATGGTTACCGTATAATTCATCCCTTTGACCTCTAATGCTCAGGACGACTGAGATTGGGCTGCCAACCTAGACTGAGTCAGTCGACTACGTGTCTCAACCTCGCAAGCCCAGTGACTCTTCACTAGGACTACCCCGGCCGAGGATTTGCTAAATTGAGATACTGCAAGACATTCAATCCAAACTGTTTGGACAGGTCAATTCCATCTTGGTCCATCACTGCTCCACAAGTACTTGCCTGTACCCAGAAACCTTCCATCACCGGATTAAAAATCTGGATAGTCTGGCACCAAAGCACAGGGAGTTGCTTACAAGCTACCGTGATGACCTCAGGTCAGAGGGACACATATATCCATATCCAATCTGAGTATCCCTTTGGCAGAAAAGGGGCTGCACAGAGTCACGTTCAATAAGATATCACATATCCCACTTGCAGATCACATTAGTATCACCACACTCATTTGGTCAAGAGGACAACCAAACGATGTGAACTACAATAACCTATACTTGATATATTACTGTCCAGTATAATATATCCTTTGGTTGTGAACAGGGTTTAAGGACCACTCGATACATCCTCTCTGTATCGAAGTCAGAGTAGTCCTAAGGACTTCATCACATTGAAAGAGTTAATTTCAGGAAATTAAGTATGTGATGGGCTGCCAAAAATATTATTTTATTAATTCATAAAATGAGTACAATATTGAGCACAACCGCATACAACTCAGGCGATTGGCTTTGGGACACAATTTCCAATAGATCCAGCATTGAAGTACAAATATGAGCATTTGAACCAGAGTCAAATGCCCACTAAAAGTAGAAGATACTGTAAGGTTTGATCCAATAATGAGCATAGACATACCTTCTGAAGGTGCATTTGCCTTCTATTTCTTTAGGCTCTCTAGGTATAGTGGATAGTTTCTCTTCCAGTGTCTATCAGTGTTATAGTGGAAACATTTTTCTTTGCTCATAGTAGGCTTTTTTTGATCATTCTTCTTCTTAGGCTTACTATCTTTCTTTTGCTTCTTCACAGGCTTCTTCTTCTTCCAGGTAGACATTTTCTTGGATGAAGATGCATGTTCCATAGCAAGAATAGAGCCTCTTGAACTCTTCAAGGTTCCCTCATTACTTACTAGTTTGTTTAATAATTTAGGCAAAGTGTAACTCAATTTGTTCATATTATAGTTTATTACAAACTGAGCAAATGAGTTAGTCAGTGATTGAAGGATCAAATCGACTTATAGTTCATTATGAATCGATGTGCTGGGCTTCTTAAGCTATTTGATGTCTTTGATCATTATTAAGTAATGATCATGAATTAATTGCCCTTCATGCATTTTGGTATTAAATAATCTTTTTGAGACCTTAAAGTATGCGGTACAACTCTACTCACCATATAGCTCTTGCATGTGAGTAATTATAGCTTTGGTAGTTGGCATATCCTTATGCTAGCTTTGCAACTTATTTGATATTGAAGCCAGCATGTAGTACTTTACCTTAGTATCATCTTCCATCCATTTCTCATGTACTTCCATTTGGTGAGCACTAGGATGGTCAAGTAAGACAGGGGGTCTTGGTTGAGCACATAGCCTAACTTCATGAAACTCAAGACTATTTTGAGGTTCTTGACTAGTCCTTATAATTAAGGCTATCAAGTCAGTTTATTTCAAGTATATAGGCTAATGGATTGAAAGCTAACATAGTTTAGCTATAAAAGAGTATAAGATTAGGTTAGACTTTTATACTTAATAATAAAAAATATTCTAGGAACTTTAAGAAATAATTTGGACTCCCACTAATTTTATGGATCTCACACACTATCCTGTGGAGATATAAAAACCCCTACACGACCAAGATTTTTAGTTGGTGCTGCGATCCCACCGATATGTGGTACCTCACCATGCCCGATTATTGGTAACTCACTATACCAATAAGTGGATAACTCTTATCCAATGTAACTCATGCATGTTGCAATGACTCGATCTTTAAGTCAGAACCTCACCATGCCCAGTTATTGGTCCAATCCTCAGTTAAGTTTGATCCACTATTCATGCTTAGGCAAAGCCATCATCGGGTCCCTCACTATGCCTAGTTGTTGGACCCAACCCCATCTATACCTAGCAATATCTCATGTTAATAGGGTGGTTGTATCTTCCTAGTGCAATTAAACTAATGTAACCAGCTAAGAATAGTTGGCACCAATAGGACACCCACACACCCACAATGGTAGAAGATCTAGGACTTAATATTAATGAGGAGGTTTGGATTCAAGTCTCTTATAAATTAGTCAACCCAATCATATGTTTAACTAACCTAGTTTAGGTTAGTACAATCTCATGTCTGACAAAACTAGTTGGCATGGGTTAACTCGATTCGAAAGTAACCTAATCAAAATCTTAATTGACCATGTTGGCTAGGTAAGTTAGATCCATGAAAGGGTTTCACCATTTAAACATCTTTTCTTAGACACCAATCGAGTTGGCCAGGTAAGAGTTAGCCCCAATTAATGACCATGATTTGAACTTGCCTTAGACACTAATTGATCGGTAAGAATTGATTAGATCAACTTAATGACTCGGGCTTGTCCTTAAGCCAAATTAGGTCATAATTGATCGATTTACATCAAGTGTGAATTGATGTGACCAAACATGATGAGGACATCATCCAACACAGATCCTAATGCATAAATATGTGTAGATATTTATATTTATATTTTATTTGGATGTATTGGGATTGGAAATATTATTTTTATTTTCATTATTCTTGTATCCAGATCATGCACGGCTCTCAGAGCATGAATACTGGATTAGTATGGAATCTATTTTTAGATTAGGGCAGTTATTCTAGTTTGACTTGAGTCTTAGTATTTTAGTTTGTATGGTCTCCAATTTGTTGGAGAGTCCCAGAGTTTTGGTCTCCAATTCATGGAGGATTAGGGTCTATTTAAATGAGCCCCATGTATCAATTAAAGGATCAACAAATATTGAATTAAGAAATTTTATTTCCCAACTCCCCTCTTTCTCTTCTTCTCTTCTTCTCCTCTTCTTCTTCCTCTGTTCTTCTCCTTCTTCCTCTCCTCCTCCTCTTCTTCACTGGTACATATTCATCCTGCTAATTCAAGCCTCCCGAGCCGGTGACAAACCATCGTCAAGCATCCAAAGCTCGTGAAACAGTCTCCCCTGTTTCAATTCCCGCCCACAGATCCTTCATCGTCATCGATAATTGATCTTCGATCTAGCTCCCACTGATAGTCATCCGCACATGAACCCAAACTAACTGTAAACTGGCATCTTGAGCAACCAAGCCAACCACCGTCCACATCCTCCTCCTCCCTACCGTTTGGAGGACCCCAGCTGATCCCTCCTCCATCCCGTCATCCCAGGCCGCCAATCGAATCCACGGCCACTAAATGGCCTCCTCCATTCCCAATCATTTATCACTACCGATTGGCCTTCCCCAAGCATTCCACCAACTCCCCTTCAGAGATTCCACCAAAAAGAATCACCATCGCTGCCATAATGTTGCCTGAAGCCTTTGGCCATTTCCTCAATCAAGTCAGCCATTGCCACCACCTTCGTCTGCCATTGCTCTCACCGCCATCCTCAATAGCTGGTGGAAATCAGCCACCGATCCCCCTCCCATCCACTACTGACCACCGGAGCCAAGACTTCATCGCTGACCAATGGCCATGTCATACTCTCCAGTGTCGGCTCATTCAAAATTATCGATGAAATCCATTGAATTTTTTCCTCGAAGGATCGGATCCCTATTTTGGGTGTTTTGCATGCCTGTCAAAGCACAAAGGAGAAGCCTCATGTAAACGTGAAAGCAAAGCCAGCCTTATCAATCGACTTCAAGCCAAAAAGGGAAAAAAAGAAAAAAAAGAGCAGTGGGATTTAAATTATGCAATTTGGGCTTCACCTATGACATCCCAAGCATCCTGATCAATGCATCCTAATCAACACACGATTGAAGAGTCTGCATACCTTTCAGAGCACTACTAGAAGACTGCATTGACCATATTTTTTGGATTTATTGGACCAGATCTAAAATTATTTTTATTTGAAAAAACTCTGACTGTATATATTATCTTTTGGTATTCTAGGTCCAAGGACTTTATCAAACTTGCCATCCAGCCAGAATCTCGGACCAATTTGGTCAATGCCTTCTTTTTTAGTTTCGACCATGATCTGGTTTGTGAGAACCCTTTTCATTTAAAATATTTAATTGATATTGGTAGTGAGTTTATTTCTTTAGTTTTATTAGATTAATATATTAATTGACTGTGTTAAGCCTAAACTTACGGGTAGTTTATCAATTATCCATGATCTTGATTTCTTTTAGATCTAGGATTTTTTTATTATTGCTTGTAGTTATTAAAAAAATTGATTATAGCTTAATCCCTTTCATATTAAAGAAATAATAATTAGCTAGTTTTGATTTATAATTTTGGTTTGCTGATAATTTGAAAAAAAATATTAAAAAAATAATAATTTGCATTACATCTCTAGATCATAGCATCTTGCATCAATTTTTGGTATTAGAGCACATTTTAGTTTAGGTTAAGCATATTTACATTGCATTTAATAAAAAAAAGTTTGCATACCTCGGCATTTAGCATACCCTGCACACCCTTTACATTTTTTAGAACGTCCCATTCATATGAAACCCTAAAAATTATAAAATTTACTTTATTAAAAAATAGACTCATAGCCGAACAAATCTATGGTTGTAGATTCTTAAATCTACTTCAGAATTCATGCCAAATTTTGAGTTTAACTTTTAGCCTCTATTCTAAAATTCTGCAACCTAAAATTTTAAGCAACCTCTGTTTAAACCTAAAGTCCTATTTCTAGGAGAGTCAAAAAATTGCAAAATTAGTGTCTCTAAAAACTAGACTCAAATTGAAAAGTTTCTGCATGTGCAAATTTGAAAAACTACTTTAATATTCATGCCAATTTGACCAGGAACTTCTGATGGTGCATGCAGAAAACTGCAATTTATAGAACTGCACAATACCTATTCTTTTGACAATTTTCATTTATAGAATTATCAAAAAATCATAAAATTTGTAGATCTGAAAACTAGAATCAAAAAGGAAGAAAATTATGTTGGAAAATTTTAGAATCAAATTTTAGATTGATACCAGATTTTTGGGAAAAATTGGTTATCGCATTCTGAAAATTCAATGGAGAGCTTGATTGTGATCCCATAGTGACCCTTGTGTGATCACCTGGTTAGGAGCAAAAATAGCATTCTGAATCTTTAGAATCAGATGGCAAGATGGATTCAAATCAAATAGCTTCATCCCTTCAAGCCCTTATTAAAAAATTGATAATCTGACTGGTATTTATCAAGAGTATGGATTAAGGATACAAAATTTGGAAAATAGAGCTAGTAATGTCCGAATTAGGCATACCTCTTTTGGACCTATGGCACAGTCAATTAGAAAGGTAGATTTCAAAATTCAATATCTTTTATGCAAGATGGCACAGTCAATTAGAAAGGTAGATTTCAAAATTCAATATCTTTTATGCAAGAGGCTAGACCATACTGCCACTAAGTGCCCAACCATACTATGTTTAGGAAAACCTAAAAATGAAGATCTAAAAAATAATCTTGAGGAAGAAATTTATTTAGCATATCTAGAATTAGCGAATATCTATGATAGCTATAAAGAAGAACTTTATATAGCAGATCCTGAATTAGCAAATATCTATGATTGCTATAAACCTATACAGATTGACATTATACTTGTGGAGAAACTAGAAGTAGAAGAAGATAAAATTATATTGAACCAATGTAACGAGACTGTAGTGAGAACAACACTGCTACTCTTCATACCCTTGATAGTCAAGATGAAAATGTATGCATGGAACACATCAATAGTAATAGTAGCAGTGATACTATTGGTGCGGGCACCAGGGCTAAAAGAAATTGACAGGTTGAACCCATATCCCTGTGGATCACCTGTGAGTAAAATCCTAAACCCAAATCCTATTTATCATGTAAATATTTATTTTAAATTCTATTATTTTGGTTTAGTTAGGGTAAACCCTTTTTACTAACTATAATTAGGGTTTTGTTCATTTTGAGATAAAACCCTTTTTACCAAGTTGAGTCAAAATCCCAATTGAGTCAAACCCTATTTACCCAATTGGGATCTTAATGGTCCAATTTATCTAGTCCTTTTAACCAACTTTAATTGGATTTTTATTTGAAAGCCTGATTAAGTATGGTTGGTTCAATTAGTTATTAGTTGGTTAAATCATGTGGTTAGTTATTCATTGAGTCCATGTAATTAGTTGAGTCATTGAGTCCTATAATACAAGAGGGGACCCAAGACAACATCCCACGTGCACCCAATTGAAGACTCAAGACAACCCATGTGCTAGCCCAAGTCACAACATTTTCTTGGAACCATCTTTTCAAGGATTTGGACATCAACACATGTCATTAGGACAACACTACTTGGTAGTTCATCCAGGACAAGAACATATGCCATATCACTTTTGTTTGGACATCTCATATGCCATGTTCTTTTATTTTTGGTCATCCAAATGAAAGCATGATTGGCACCACTTAATGTTAAGATAAGGAAAGCAGAAGGACTCCCCAAGTTGGTGCCCTCCCACTTAAATTTTCCATGCCAAAATCAAAAGGAGCCGGCCAAGCATTTCACTTTTTCATGTCGCCCACTTCAAGGAGAGTTCCAAGGTATTTGCTTACTAAATGGAAGAAGGTTCAATAGTCTCTACATCAAGATTTTCAAGCAATCAGGATGGAAGCTGCTTAAGTCTCCTGAACTCAAGAGTTTCACAAAAACTATTGAGTCTTCTTCAATCCAGACTGAGGAGTCCCTCACCTGCAGACAACCACATCATCCAGACTTTAGAGTCCAGCATCAAAGGCCAAGTGATAGAGCATCTTGACCTCACATCAAGCCACTTCATCAATCCAACACTTGGGCACCCAAATGAGATAAGAAGCCTCAAGATTTTGCCCACTTTGAATGGAGTCCATATCAACCTAGCAAGCAAAGTCCAAGTCACCCAAAAGTAGAATTCTAGGAGTTGTAGTCCAAGGGAGCACAAGACTAGTGTTTGTGTCCCTTACATCACTAGTTGGGATTCTATAAATACCCCACCAACCCTCCTTGTAATTAATCAATTATTCATCAATATACAATAAAATTATGTTGAATTTTCTTCCTTTGCTATGTGCATCACAGGGTGTGAGGCCCTTCCTTTATTCTACGGAACATCGCCGGGTGTGAGGCCCTACTTATCCAGCCATCAAGAAATCCAAATCCACCATTTATAAACCTTCCTTTCTTTCATTCTTTCCTTTCCTTTGCTATTTTTAATTCATGTATCTTTCTTTCTTGAGAATTACAGGTGAACAGGAATCAAGATTAGGTGTTCTTACCTCAGAACCAGCTTCGTACAGAAGATCGGAGCCCGGGATCAAGTTCTTGAAACCCTGTTATGGAGATCTTGAGAGTTTTGTCAGATCCAATTGAGAGGAGCGTTTCTTCATTGGTAAAATTGAAATTTTTTCCTTTCTCGTTATCCTCTGATTCATTGATAAGATAAACCCTAGTTTACGGTGGTTTTTCAACCAACAAGTCCTGTTTTCTCTAATTAATTTGTAGGTTTACTTGCAGGTAGATAACTAGAATAGTTTCCTTTTCTGTCTCCTTTGAAGTCTTCTTTAAAAATCCAAAAATAATAAAAAAATTTAAAAAAATTAGTTTCTATTTTTTTTCTACTAATTAGTTATTAATATCAATAATTTAATTTTGATTTTTGTCCCATATTAGTTTAGGTATCAGAGCAGGTTAAACTATGATTTTATCTCTATCGTGCCAACTTAGTTTTCTTTAAGTACTCAGATCGGGTGCTTCACCATGGCTGTCCGGTCATAGGAAAAAGTATGGCTACAAGACCCTCACAACCCATTCAAATGGGATTTCTTATGGCGAGTAGGGGTGCCACTATGAATTGACCCTTGAAGAAGAAAACAAAGAGATAGGCATCTTTAGGTTTTAATTTCTGCATCTCGGCCATCTTAGTACATAGTCTGTTGTTTTAATTATTTTTATCTGTAGGTAACTCATAAAAATCAGATTTTTATTTTGCTGGATTTGTTATAATTGAAAGTATTTTCCAGAACTTTCTCATGAATTATTTCGATCTATACATTTTCTTCCTACCGAAATACTACCTGAGAATAGTTCTGTCCTATTCTTCAGCAAAGCTAATTTCAACAAGTTTAGGATTCTTTTGGTAAGAATTTTTACATATTTTAATATTTTTTGCATATTAGATACTTATCTACAAAATATATCCTTGTTTAAAAAAGATAATTAATTAATTAATTTTCATTTTCTTCTATTTTTGCTTATTTGCATATTAGGGTTTCATCTTATGTATGCATCATCAAGTAACCTATCTTAAGGGCACTTGAACATCTAGATCGGGGCAGGATTTCATCACCTGTCCTGAGCCCACAACAACTACCTATTGCATCCGAACCTAACCTTAATTAAAATTGATTTTACTTAATTTGCTCTAGTGAGCTAGGGACACCAACAGGTCAGGTTCAACCTTTTTGGAAAAACTAGTTATACTCAATTCGACATTTATATCTTGAAGCTGGTGTCTAGGCTAGAGGTCAAGAGGCAAATGCCCTAAGCAATTTCATGGTTTTTAATTAGGACTCTGCAAGAGTAGGGGGAGTGATGGGGACCGAAAGTCTATTTTATTTTATTTGAGTCCTGTAATAAAGTGAGACAACTGAGTCAAGTTGAGTCCACTTAGTCTGGTCTGGTCTTTTAGTCTAGTCAAGTCCAATCAAGTCAATGTATTTTTCATTTAGGTCATGTACAAGAGGAGAGTTCGCAGCTAGGAGATTCACCAGGCCCCCCCAACCAGAGCTGGCCTTCATGCACCTGGGCCCTTTCATGCCGCCAAGCCCATAAGAGAGAGCTCCAATCCAGGACAAAGGTACACTGTTGACCAAGTCTACCAGGGTTTCTTGTCCCACAAGTCAGGGTTTCTTAGCCCTCAAGTCATGTACCTTGAGATGAATCTATAAATACCACCCCTCCCCTCTTATATGAAGTATCTTTTTTCTCATGAATATAAATTAAAAGTTATTTTGTCTAAGTTTTCTCCAGATTGGAGTGGGTGTGATGTCCGTGTTCCCTGTTCTTGAGTGCAAGCCCTAATCCCCTAGTGACTTCTACGCTCGCCAACGTTCCTCGCTTCTCTATCCTGCATCAACTTGGTATCAGAGCCAAGAGGATTAGGGTGTTCTTCTTCCTCCCCAACTCCACCTCCATCTTCCCTGTTCCATCACCACGATCATAGATCCACCGTAGTCTTCCACCTGTGAAGCCTCTCCGCCCCTTCCTCCACTCCTCGCTATCTCGCTTGTGAGCAGAATTCCCATTTCCACCCAGCCCATTGGGAACTCTCGATCAATAGCCCGACCACCAACTCCCCGGGTCTGCCCGATGTCATTCCGACTCCCTGTTACTGGCTCATCCGTGCCCTCACCGACTCCATCAAGCCCTTTGCCAGATCTTCATCACTGCCTCTGCCGTGACCTCCGTCCCATGACCCCCAATGCCCCAGCGGCGTCATCCATTTGTGAAGCCACTGCCAGCAGTCGATGGCCCATCACCTGCCAAGCTCCTCCCACTGACCGGAACCACCCCAAGCCACCAGATCGACGCCCCCATCCATGATGCCTGAACATATCCCACGGCCACCGCACGCCCACCACCGCTGCCCGTACAGGAGATCCGCACGACATCGCCAGCAACCAAAACTCCTGTCTGTCCAGCCATCTCCCTCCCGTGCTTGCATCGTCCTCCACCCAGTGCTGATGCCGGCGAGCCCCACCGGACTTCCTCCCCAGCTCCATCCTGTAACGGCCTATGAAGAAGCTACCACCAGCATTCTCAGCATCGTTGCCGACAAAGACTGCCGGCAAAGCCTCCTCGCACTGCTGCCTGCTCTCTGGTGCCATCGCTGGTGAGATCCAACTGAAAGATCCCCCTACTCCTTTCCCTTTCGGTACATAAAGAAGGAACCTGCTATTGCACGAACATGAAAGCGCACGCTCCTCAAAGAGCAAGCTCCTCAAAGTGATCCCAAAGATGGTGAAGCACGGATCCTAGAGCTGCATAGTTTTCAAAGTCACACAGATTTCAGAGTAACATAAATTTCAGAGTGGCATAGTTCTTAGAGTCCCTCTTTATTCCAAATTTATTTGGCTATATTTTGGTTTATTTGATTGTGTCTAATTTATGAGTTTGTCTTTTGATATGATTAGTTCTGGTTCAATCAAACCCCCTTTCATCCAAACTCGATGGAGTCAAGTTCTCCCCACCGCAAAGGAATTATGGGGACCGAAAGTCTATTTTATTTTATTTGAGTCCTGTAATAAAGTGAGACAACTGAGTTCAGTTGAGTCCACTTAGTCAGGTCCAGTCTTTTAGTCCAGTCAAGTCCAATCGAGTCAATGTAGTTTTCATTCAGGTTATGTACAAGAGGAGAGTTAGCAGCCAGGAGATTCACCAGGCCCCCCTAACTAGAGCTGGCCTTCATGCACCTAGGCCCTTTCATGCTGCCAAGCCCGCAAAAGAGAGCTCCAGTCCAAGACAAAGGCCCACTATTGATCAGGTCCACCAGGATTTCTTGGCCCATAAGTCAAGGTCTCTTAGCCCTCAAGTCATGTACCCTAGGGTGAATTTATAAATACCACCCCTCCCCTCTTGTATGAAGTATCTTTTTTTCTCATGAATACAAATTAAAAGTTATTTTGTCTAAGATTTCTCCAGATTGGAGTGGGTGTGACGCCCGTGTTCCCTATTCTTGAGTGTAAGCCCAAATCCCCTGGTGACTTCTACGCTCGCCAGCGATCCCTCGCTTCCCCATCTCGCATCAGGGAGTCTCCCATGACCCCTCCTCTTACCTGGCCAGTGGACAGCATAATTATTGTCTTGGTTCTGATTCAGTCGACTCATTTTGTTTGAGCTTTAGGTCTAGGAAACCCTAGTCCGAGTCTTGTGTGTGTGTATGACCCTAGATTAGGAGCCCAATACCAGTAATCTCACCCAAACCCAACCCAGCTTAACCATGGATTACAACCCTGACACCTTTTTGAGGTTCATGACTGAACAATTTGCCCCAGTGAATAATAAGTTTGACCGACTAGATGATCGATTAGAAAACCTAGAAAGGACCTGAAAGACCCGTACTAAGCCTAAACCTGAGACACCCTTACCCACACCATCCAACCCTAGGATAGCCCCTCACCATAACCCAATCTGGGATCTTAGTTTGAAGAGACCTCTAAAATAATGGTAAAGGCCCAGTTACGGACCCAAGCCTGTATCTGAGCACATACCCCTGTCTTCTGAACCCAGATCCTACGAGCCCATATCCTATGAGCAGGAGGAACCCATAGTCCATCAACCTGAACCCCATAGGATTAGTACCCCTAGGTACTAGCCAAGTATTAGTCAGGTTCCACTTAGTCAACCCGAACCCACTAGGATTAGTACACCTAGTCAGATTCTCGAAATTAGTCCACCTCCCCTTAATCGACTCACCTATACTACCCCATTGGTTCACCAAGCTGCCATTGTAATGGAAGTTTATGAAGCTGATGTGAGCTTAGTAGATCAATATAAGGAAGAAGAGGAGATACCTATAGCTGACCTAGAATTAGTTGACCTGATAGGTACCCAAACTAAATCCAATCCAGAGATAGATAATCTTGAACATACCCAAACTAAAGCTAGCCTAGAGTTAATTGACCCTGACCATACTGAAACTGTGCTGGTAGGATCCTTAGAAAAAGAAATCCATGAGGAACTTAACCCTACTACTGAGACCTTACCTGAGAAAATCCTAGAAAAGTGTCAAGTCATAGAGCCTAGTCCTAAAATTCAGGAACCAGAAGAGCTTATTGAGGACTTGATTTTTTCAAACCAGCAACCTCAAGAAGAATTCACTCCATCAGTCCCAATTGAAGATTTTTTTCCTAAAATTATTGACCTATTCTTCTATAAGGCAGATATTGTAGAAATACCCCAAACCTTTAAGGTCAACCCCATAAGTCTAGGACCAATCCTCGAACAGTTTTCTTATTTCCTACCCTACCAAGTCAACCCCGAACCTAGTTCTTATTTTTTACCTTTTCATGAAGCTTCCAGCATTTCTAGGACCATTAGTTTGCATTTTATAGAAGTTAGCATGTTGCATAAGTCCATTGAGCATGTTAGGTTTATAACCTATTTCTGGCATACCCTATAGCATTTATTAGGGGTGCATGTCAAGTTTTCATCTGCATGTCACCCATCGACCAAGGGTCAAGCAGGATTGAAATTAAGGACTTAAATAGACAAAATAATAATAATAATAATAAATAAATAAGTAAATAAATAAATTTCACTATAAATGCATAGTTGAGTCTATTAGATATTTACAGAGTCATATGCACAATATATTAAAGAATTGTATGAGAATCATATGGCTAATTCAAGAAAAAGGCTCAAAGAATTCAATGGAGGAGACTTTGTTATGGTTAGGCTACGACCTGAACTAGTTATATGCCCGTAGTAGTGGACCATACAAAGTAATTAAGAAAATAGGACCTAATGCCTACATACTTAAATTGCCACCTGAACTAGGCATTAGCTCTACTTTCAACGTTTTAGACCTTATCGAGTATAGGAAACCAACATTGATTCCTAGTGAGCCATTTGGGCCTAATCCAGTCCTTGAGAGTGAACCATCCCAAGTGTTTCCACCTGCCGTACCACCAGCCCGGAGAGACAAGATCGAACGGATCTTGGATGACAAAATCATCACTACCCGGAGCAAAGATTATCAGCGATATCTGGTTCGTTGGCAAGGACAACCTGAGTCTAATGATTCTTGGATCACCACAGAGGACATGCAGAGAGTTATTCCCAACTTACTAGAGTATTATACCCTTGGAGTTGACCCATACTCGATGGGGTCGAGTTCCTCCCACCCAGGGAGAATTGGTGTGGGCACCAGGGCTAAAAGAAATTGATAGGTTGAACCCACATCCCTATAGATCACCTGTGAGTAAAACCCTGAACCTAAACCCTATTTATCATGTAAATATTTATTTTAAATTTTGTTATTTTGGTTTAGTTAGGGTAAACCCTTTTTACCAACTATAATTAGGGTTTTGTTCATTTTGGGATAAAACTCTTTTTACCAAGTTGACTCGAAACCCCAATTGAGTCAAACCCTATTTACCCAATTAGGATCTTAATGGTCCAATTTAATTAGCCCTTTTTACCAACTTTAATTAGATTTTTATTTGAAATCCTAATTAAGAATGGTTGGTTCAATTAGTTATTAGTTGGTTAAATCATGTGGTTAGTTATTCATTGAGTTTATGTAATTAGTTGAGTCATTGAGTCCTGTATTACAAGAGGGGACCCAAGACAACATCACCTATGCACCCAATTGAAGACCCAAGACAACCCATGTGCTAGCCCAAGTCACAACCTCTTCTCGGCGCCACCTTTTCAAGGATTTGGACATCAACACATGTCATTAGGACAACACTACTTGGTAGTTTATCCAGGGCAATAACACATGCTACGTCACTTTTGTTTGGACATCCCACATGCCATGTTCTTTTATTTTTGGTCATCCAAATGAAAGCAAGATTGGCACCACTTAATGTTAAGATAAGTAAAGTAGAAGGACTCCCCAAGTTGGTGCCCTCCCACTCAAATTTTCCATGCCAAAATCAAAAGGAGCCGGCCAAGCATTTCACTTTTTCTTGTCGCCCACTTCAAGGAGAGTTCCAAGGTATTTGCTTACTAAAGAAAAGAAGGTTCAATGGTCTTCTACTTCAAGAGTTTCAAGCAATCAGGATGGAAGCTGCTTAAGTCTTCTAAACTCAAGAGTTTCACCAAAACTCTTGAGTTTTTTCAATCCAAACTGAGGAGTCCCTCACCTGTAGACAACCACATCATCTAGACTCTAGAGTCTAGCATCAAAGGCCAAGTGATGGAGATCTTGACCTTACATCAAGCCACTTCATCAATCCAACACTTGGGCACCCAAATGAGATAAGAAGCCTCAAGATTTCACCTACTTTGAATGGAGTCCAGATCAGCCCAGCAAGCAGAGTCCAAGACACTCAAAAGCAGAATTCTAGGAGTTATAGTCCAAGGGAGCACAAGACTAATGTTTGTGTCCCTTACATCATTGGTTGGGAGTCTATAAATACCCCACCAACCCCCCTTGTAATTAATCAATTATTCATCAATATACAACAAAATTATGTCAAATTTTCTTTCTTTGCTATGTGCATCGTGGGGTGTGAGGCCCTTCCTTTGTTCTACGGAACATCGCGCGGTGTGAGGCCCTACTTATCTAGCCGTCAAGATATCCAAATCCACCATTTCTAAACCTTTCATTCTTTCATTCTTTCCTTTCCTTTGCCATTTTTAATTCATGTATCTTTCTTTATTGAGTGTTACAGGTGAACAGAAATCAAGATCAGATGTTCTTGCCTCGGAACCAACTTCGTGCGGAAGATCATAGCCCAGGATCGAGTTTTTGAAACCCTACCATGGATATCTTAGGAGTTCTGTCAGTTCTGATTCAGAGGAGCATTTCTTCGTTGGTAAAATTAAAAATTATTCCTTTCTCATTATTCTTTGATTTGTTGATAAGGTAAACCCTAGTTTATGGTGGTTTATCAATCACCAAGTCCTGTTTTCTCTAATTAATTTGCTGGTTTAGCTGCGGGTAGATAACTAGACTAGTTTCCTTTTCTATCTCCTTTAAAGTCTTTAAAAATTCAAAAATAATAAAAAAATAAAAAAAATTAGTTTTTATTTCTTTCAAATAATTAGTTATTAATATCAGTAATTTAATATTTAATTTTTGTTTTTTGTCTTGCATCAGTTTTTGTATCAGAGCAGGTTAAACTAGGATTTAATCTCTCTCGTGCCAACTTAGTTTTTTTTAAGTACTCAGATCAGGTGCTTCACCATGGCCGTCCGGTCATAGGAAAAAGTAGGGCAGCAAGACCCTCACAACCCATTCAAACAGGATTTCCTATGGCATGTAGGGATGACGCAATGAATTAACCCTTGAAGAAGAAAACAAAGAGATAGGCATCTTTAGATTTTAATTTCTGCATCTCGGCCATCTTAGTACATATTCTATTATTTTAATTATTTTTTTATAGATAACTCATAAAAACTAGATTTTTATTTTGCTAGATTTGATATAATTTAAATTATTTTTCAGAATCTTCTCATGAATTATTTCGATCTATAGATTTTCTGCCTATCGGAATACTAACTGAGAATAGTTCTGCCCTGTTCTTCAGCAAAGCTAATTTTAGCAAGTTTAGGATTCTTTTGATAAAAAATTTTGTATATTTTAATATTTCCTGCATATTAGATACTTATCTACAGAATATATCCTTTTTTAAAAAAATTAATTAATTAATTAATTTTCATTTTCTTCTATTTTTGCTTATTTGCATATTAGGGTTTCATCTTGTGTGTCATCAAGTAACCTAATCTAAAGGGCACTTGAACATCTAGATCGGGGAAGGATTTCATCACCTGTCCTGAGCCCACAACAACTATCTATTGCATCCAAACCTAACCTTAATTAAAATTGATTAGACTTAATTTGCTCTAGTGAGCTAGGGACACCAACAGGCCAGGTTCAACATTTTTGGGAAAACTAGTTACACTCAATTCGGCATTTGTATCTTGAAGCTGGTGTCTAGGCTAGAGGTCCAAAGGCAAACTCCCTAAGCAATTTCGTGGTTTTTGATTAGGACCCTACGAGAGCAGGGGGAGCCTCCCACGACCCCACCTCTTACCTGGCCAGTGGATAGCATAATTGTTGTCTTGGTTGTGATTCAATCGTCTCATTTTGTTTGAGCTCTAGATCAGGGAAACCTTAGTCCGAGTCTTGTGTGTGTTTATGACCCCTAGATTAGGAGCCCAATACCAGTAGTCTCACCCAAACCCAACCCAGCTTGACCATGGATTATAACCCTGAAACCTTTCTGAGGTTCATGACTGAACAATTTGCCCTAGTGAATAATAAGTTTGACCGACTAGATGATCGATTAGAAAACCTAGAAAGGATCTGAAAGACCTGTACTAAGGCTAAACTTGAGACACCTTTACCCACACCACCTAACCCTAGGATAGCCCATCGCCATGACCCAACTAGGATCTTAGTTCGAAGAGACCTCTAGAATAATGGCAAAGGCCCAGTTACGGACCCAAGTCTGTATCAAGCACATACCCTTGTCTTCTGAACCCAGATCCTTCGAGCCCATATCCTATAAGCAAGAGGAACCCATAGTCCATCAACCTGAATCCCATAAAATTAGTACCTATAGGTACCAGCCAAGTATTAGTCAGGTTCCACTTAGTCAACCCGAACCCACTAGAATTAGTACACCTAGTCAGAACCTCGAAATCAGTCCACCTCCCATTAATCGACCCACCTCTACTACCCCATTGGTTCACCAAGCTACCATTTTAGTGGAAGTTTATAAAGCTGATTTGAGCTAGTAGATGAATATAAGGAAGAAGAGGAGATACCTATAGCTGACCTAGAATTAGCTGACCTGATAGGTACCCAAACTAAATCCAACCCAGAGAAAATAATCTTGACCATACCCAAACTGAAGCCAGCCTAGAGTTAATTGACCCAGACCAGACTGAAACTGTGTTGGTAGGATCCTTAGAAAAATAAATCTATGAGGAACCTAACCCTACTACTGAGACCTTACTTGAGAAAACCCTAGAAAAGAGTCAAGTCATAGAGCCTAGTCCTAAAATTCAGGAACCAGAAGAGCTTATTGAGGACTTGATTTTTCCAAACCAGTAACCTCAGGAAGAATTCACTCCATCAGTCCTAATTGAAGATCTTTTTCTTGAAATTACTGACTCATTCTTCTATAAGGCAGAAACTGTAGAAATACCCCAAACCTTTAAGGTCAACCCCATTAGTCTAGGACCAATCCCAAAACAATTTTCTTATTTCCTACCCTACCAAGTCAACCCCGAATCCAGTTCTTATTTTTTACCTTTTCCTGAAGCTTCCAGCATTTCTAGGACCATTAGTTTGCATTTTATAGAAGTTAGCTTGTTGCATAAGACCACTGAGCATGCTAGGTTTACAACCTATTTCTGGCAGACCCTATGGAATTTATTAGGAGTGCATGTCAAGTTTTCATCTGCATGTCACCCACCAACCAAAGGTCAAGCACAGGATTGAAATTAAGGACTTACATAGACAAAATAATAATAATAATAAAAATAAATAAATTAAAAATTAACAAAAATATTATAAATAAAATAATAATAATATTATACCCATTACCCATGCATGTCAGGATATCTGAATTAGCCAAAGCATTTGCATAACATGTAAAAGATTTGCATAAAAAAATTATTAATAAAATTAATGTCAGGAACTAGATCTATAAACAATTAGCTGATTCACATAGACAAGCTTATGATTTCACAATAGTGGATTATGTTATGATATGGATTAGACCAGAGCAGTTTCCCTCTAGAACCATTAAAAAACTACATGCCCAAGGAGCAGGCCCTTTTAAGATGTTAAAGAAACTGGGATCAAATATATATATTGCCGATCTACCTTCTGATTATGGCATTATCACTACATTTAATGTATCAAGTCTAATAAAATATAAAGAACCAATATCAATACCTAGTGATCCTTTTGAGCCTAACTCCTTTGATGAGAGTGATCCCCCACCTGAGTGTCCACGATCGAGAGTTTCTCGAAGACATGATCAGATTGAGAAGATTCTGGACAAGCAGACTGTTTCAACTAGGAGTCATGGAGATCAAAGATTATCTGGTGAGATGGCAAGGCCACCCTAAGTCTGAGGACAAATGGATTACCCAAGAAGAACTGCAATAGATTGATTCAGATATTCTTAAGCATTACCAAAGCAATATGGAGCCTGACTCGATGGAGTCAAGTTCTCCCCATCATAGGGCAATGATAAGGACATTGCCCAGCACAGATCCTGATGCACATATCTAAGCAGATATTTATATTTATATTTTATTTGGATGTATTGGGATTCAAAATATTATTTTTATTTTCATTATTCTTATATCCAAATCATGCACGGATCTTAGAGCATCAATACTAGATTAGTATGGAGTTTGTTTTTAGATTAGGCTAATTATTCTAATTTGACTTGAGTCTTAGTATTTTAGTTTGTCTGGTCTCTAATTTGTTGGAGAATCCTAGAGTTTTGGTCTCCAATTCATGGAGGATTAGCATCTATTTAAAAGAGTCCCATATATTAATTAAAGGATCAACAAATATTGAACTAAGAAATTTTATTTCTTGGCTCCCCTCTTTCTCTTCTTCTCCTCTTCTTCTTCCTCTCATCTTCCTCTTCTTCTCTAGTACTTATTCCTCCTGCCAATTCAAGCCTCCCAAACCTGGTAACAAACCATCGTCAAGCATCCAAAGCCCATGAAATAGTCTCCCCTAGTTCAATTCCTGCCCATAGATCCTTCATCATCGTCGATAATCGATCTCTGATCGTAGCTCCCACTGGCATCATCCGCACCAAAACCTGAACCATCTAAAGACCGGCATCTTGAGGAACCAAGCCGACCACCATCTGCATCCTCTTCCTCTCTACCATTTGGAGTAACCCAGTCGATCCCTCCTCTGTCCCATCATCCCAAGCCACCAGTCAAATCCATGGCCACCGAACGGCCTTCTCCATTCCCCAAGAATTCCACCAACTCTTGTTCAGAGATTCCACTAAAAAGAATCACCATTGCTGCTGCTACTTGCTCGAAGCCTTTGGCCGTTTCTTTAATCAAGCCAGCCATCGCCTCCAACTTCATCTACCATATATCTCACCACCATCCTCAATAGCTGGTGGAATCCAACCACCGGTCCCCCTCCCATCCACTACCGACCATCGGAACCAAGCCTTCATCGTTGACCAACGGTCGTGTCACACTCTCTGGTGCCGGCTCCTTCAAAATCATCAGTGAAATCCACTAGATTTTCCCCCTAAGGACTAGATCCCTATTTTGGGTGTTCTGCATGCCTGTGAAAGTACAAAGGAGAAGCCTCGCACGAACGTGAAAGCAAAGCCGACCTTATCAGCCGACTTCAAGCCAAAGAGGAAAAAAAAAGAGAAGTGGACTTTAAATTTTGCAATTTGGGATTCAATTATGACATCCCAAGCATCCTGATCAATGCATCATGATCAACACATGATCGAAGAGTCTACATACCTTTCAGAGCACTTGTAGAAGACTGCATCGACCATATTTTTTGGATTTATCAAACTAGATCAAAAATTATTTTTATTTGAAAAAACCCTGACTGCATATATTATCTTTTGGTATTCCAAGTCCAAGGACTTTATCGGACTCGCCATCTAGCTAGAATCTCGGCCCAACTTGGTCAATGCCTTCTTTTCTAGTTTCTACCATGATCTGGTTTGTGAGAACCCTTTCCACTTAAAATATTTAATTAATATTGGTAGTGAGTTTATTTCTTTAGTTTTATTAGATTAATATATTAATTGACTGTGCTTAGCCTAAATTTATGGATAGTTTCTCAATTATCCATGATCTTGATTTCTTTTAGATCTAGGATTTTTGTTATTATTGCTTGTAGTTATTAAAATAAAATCTAATTATAGCTTAATCCCTTTCATATTAAGAAAATAATAATTAGTTAGTTTTGATTTATAGTTTTGGTTTGTTGATAATTTTTTAAAAAATATAAAAAAATAATATTAATCTACATTGCATCCCTAGATCATATCGTCTTGCATCAAACTATATCTTAGATCAATTTTGAGCCCCTTTGACCTAAACCTAATCAATTTTTGATTTGGTTCAGTTAACTACTCAAAACGAAAATAGGGTTCCAGCCTGATCTAATCAAGACCCTATTGTGTATCCTAATCACAAGACATAATTTATTTACCCATACCTGCACCCATGAAATAAAACTCAGAACCTTAGTTAATTTTAGATTAGGTTTAATTTTATGAAATTAATGATTTATGATAATGAATTGTTGGTTTAGATCTAAACCCTAACTCATGCTTCTCATACAACCTATTTTAGACCAAACCATTTAAGTTACATCTTATGCAATTTATTTTAGATCTAAACATGAACCTAACTATTTAGCCATGTTCTTCTTCATGGGTCTAGTCATAAGCAGCACCCCAACACATCATAGGAGACCCATTGAATGAAAGATAGGGCCTTTAAACCCGACTTGGCTCCTTTGATGGATGGCCATGGTGGTTGTACCCAATTCGAGTATTTGGCTAAATCAATTATGATAAATTAGTTATAAAATTAATTAAATCATTTTTAGATCTAAATTTAAAATATGATACATTAGCCAATAATCTAAAATTTAGATCTAAACATATCAATATTTATTTTCAAAATATTTTTTTCAAAAATAGCAAAACTTGCAATATTAAAACCTTTTCAATTATCATAAATTAGTCAAATTCATTTAAATCCTTTAGATCTAAAAGGGATTCAGATTTGATTTTATTTTAAATACATTGAAACATGGCTCTAATACCATTATTAGGATTCAATCATAGATGACTAGCATGCATAATTAGGTTCTAAACCCTAGATGCAATAGAAGTAGAGATCATGAAAAATAATTTTCACAAATATGCTAATTTAAATATAAATCATAAATCATCTATTTAACCTTCTAATATGTTAGAATAATAATATCAAACCTAAAATATTATAAAACTATAAGATGAAGGATCCACTTACTTGGATCACATAACTCTCTCTTCTAGTATCGGATCTGTCGGATCAATCAGATCTATCAGGATTCATCGGAGTCGTCCATGCACCCAATCTCTACTTGTATCTACATGGAGCCTTTCTCATTGAATCATCAAGATCCCTGGACTGCTAGATCATTATAGGTCTTTCTTCAAGCATAGAGATGGGCCTTCTTCTTCTAGTTTAAATTAGAACTCAATAAACTTTTCTCCTTTTCTCTCAAGGAATTAAAGATTAGAAAAATAAAATATTATTTTTATGATATTATTCATAAAACTCTCATCTCTTAGCTTTCTATAGAGATATTATATTCTATTTTTTGTGGACGGTAAAAATTGTGATAAATTTTGGAAGAGATCTATGTTCGAATTAATTCTACCTAGCCTAATTTCTATGCATCTTAAAAACCATGAAAAATTCTCTTGATAAAAAATCTCTTAAAAATCTAGATAAAATTAGTTTCTTATTTTATTTTATTAACGTCCAAATCTAGATAAGAATCTAATTTTATCTAGTAGGAGAGAGAATCACGATGAGAAAGAGGGATGCCAACTTGGCACCACCCTCTTCTCATTGTGCACACCAAGAGGAGGTGCACATTTTCCATGCCCTCCTCTTGGTTTCTGCAAGAGATAAGAGAGAGACCCAATCAATTGGGTCACCAAGCTACTGGTCAATTTTGACTAAGTTTGAAACCCTTTTCATACATGGATTCAACCAAAATCAAAAATGATATTGACCTAATTTGACTAGGTCAAAAATGCAAGTCAAAATAGAATAACTAATCCAGTTAACTTTAAATAAAATAAATAATAATTTAATTTAATTTAATTAAGTAAAATAATAAAGTTAAAAATTATTATAATATTTGAAAATAGATTTATTAAGCTAAAATTAGCAAGTGCTATAATTAGCAGGTACTATTTCAGCAAGTGCTAAAATTTGCAAGTACTAAATATATAACTCTTACATAGATCCATGCTCATGGTGAGGTTGACTCCTATTTTGTATGACCCTTTAGGTTCTACTTCATTTGGTAGTAAATATACTATAATCTCTATCATAGTATTATCGAAACTCTTTCAATGGAATGAAATAATTTCATCTCAACCTTAACTTGGGTCATTGATTCAAAAATGATCCTAGTAAGCTCTTACAATCCACTAGTGTTGGCTAGTAGATGTAGTAGTAATTCAGTAGAATAAAAATGAATCTCATGTATAGTTACTATGTGATCAAATTTTTCTATCAAAAATCTTGATAGGATGTAGATTATAAAAACTCATCAAATCCTAAGCATCCGTCATATGTCAAACTTAATTAGCTCAAGTCTAATTTTGATTTTCATGAAAACTCTTTTTCAATATTAATTACTGTGGCCACAGATTCAAAAACATAGCCAATTAGGTTATATAGGATTATACCTTAACTACCAAGACCAATAGATCCCATATAAGTGAACACCCTACTTCTACAGTGAAGCTACTATAGCCAACGAGCAGCACAAGATTTCGAATAGCTAGAAACTATATTTAATTTAATTTTGAAACCCGGTCTTCCATTGTGCTATTGAAATCCAACAATGATATTAGAGCAACCTTAACACATTCAATTAATAGTCAATTAAATGTTTGAATGATTTTATGCTATCTAATTATATCTACATGATGGTTGTTGCATATAATTGTTGATATATGCCACTAATTAGGGTTTCACTTAAACCGTTATTGACATAGAGATATAATTAGACTATTCAATCATCATTCTAAAATAAGGTTGTCCAAATATAGCAGTAGATTTTGCTATATTGTAAGGTTGTCCTAGAATGACACACTTGGCACATATGATGTTGTTATATGTCTGTTAGAAAACTTGTAAAATTAGGATGTGCATGAGATCATAAAAGCCCTCTATATAAAATTATATTTAGTCATAGTGTTATAAATTCATAATGAAAATCTATTTAGGACTTGATTGATCAATTTGTGTCTAGGAAGGTAAAGAGAACATGATTTTTAATTGGGTCTGTTGTTTACCTTGCCAAAAATTTTTGGTATTTAAGGCAAGCACAGGGGGCCTCCCACCTCTCTCCCACTAATCTGGCCAATTCGATTGATTTAGACCTTGATTTGGAAATGCTAACTGATTAAAATACTACTAATTGCCTTCCTTCATACTAAGCCAAATTTATGTCAAAACTATAGTAGGTTTGTTATGTAAACACAAGGCCTAATATAGGATTTGATATAAAATTTTTCTTGGTGCATCTAATGCTTTATAGCATGATTATTGATGTTGATTTGTTATGTAAATACAAAGACAACATTAATTAGTCATGACTATATAAAATGAAGGGTCTGACTAAACTAAGACATTATAGTTTGTTATATAAATATAAAGCTATAATTGTCTTAGAGGTAGTTATCATGTTGGGAGTTGCATGGGTTGCAATTAGAAAGAAAATTTCCTATCCCTGAACTCATAACTATTTATTGTGTAAACACAAGGAATTTATAAAGAATTAGGATCTCAACCCCACTAAAGAAATCTTGTTAGGGTTTCTCGCTTACCATAAGTGAGGGCTATGGTATTCATAAAAAAATAGTGGGAGACATAATTAGATTGATAAATCCTTATCTAATTATGTACATCATCTTGAGTGGTCAGTTTATACGTTGTTCTTTATTTATGTACATTTATATTATGACTTCTACTTTATCACTATGGAATATTTTAGATCCCAATAAGTTGACCGGTCCTAATTATGTGGATTAATTAAAGAACCTGAGAATTATCTTAACTCAGGAGAACGTATCCTACATCCTTGATTCTCCTAATCCAGATCTGATCGGAGATGATGCTTCGGAGGAGGAAAGGGCCACATATAAATTGTGACAAAATGATAGTTTAACAATCAATGCATTATGTTGGCCTCTATGATCAATGAATTGCAGATGCAATATGAAGATTTGGAACCTCAATCCATACTACTCAATCTTAAAGAGCTCTATAGAGAGCAAAGTAGGGCTACCAGATATGATATATCGAGCAGTTATTCCGTGCATGAATGAGTGAGGGCTTATCTATTCAAGTTTATGTACTAAAATGATTAACTTAATCATATGATTAAGTCAATTATGTTTTGTTATGGATGGAAAGCTTAATCAGGACCCGATCTTGCAATCACTCCCTGAATCCTTCTCTCAGTTTGTCATGAATTATCAAAAGAATAAACTGAACCTTTCATTACTTGAGTTGATTAACATGCTTAAGATAGCTGAGAGCCATTTCAAAGGGGATAAGGCTCATCTTCTTCTAATTGATGGGAAAAAAAAATAGTAATGAAAAAGGGTTCAAAAAAAAGTGGAACCCTAAAAAAGCATCAAGAAGAGGAAGAAGGCAAAGAAGTCTTCTATTGATGGAACCAATTTTCACTGCAGCAAGCAGGGACATTGGAAGAAAAACTGCAAGCCATACTTGCTAGTTTGAAGCCTGATGCTAGTGGAGCTTCAAAAGGTTTGTACATGATACAAACTAACTTGTGATTGAATACTTTAGCTTCTAATTCATGGGTATTGGATATCGCATGTGGATCTGATATATGCAAGTCTTTGCAGGGATTTCATAGAATTAGAAGTTTGAAGAAAGGTGACTTCAAGCTTTATGGTATAAATGGTGAAGCCATTTAAGTAGAAGCTGTGGATACCTATCTGTTATTATTTTTTCTAGCTAAATTTTAGAATTGAAAGATTATAGTTATGTTCTAAATATTATCAGAAATATTATTTCTATACCCTTGTTGTAACAACAAGATTTTGAAATTAATATAAAGAGTAATGGATGCTCTATTTCTCATTCTGATGATTTTTTTTTGAATTGGTTTATTTGTTAATGGTCTTTTAGTTCTTTCACTCAATGATGAAGTTTTACTTGTTGAAAATAGGAAAAAAAGAGAGAAGATATTAATGTCACTTTTCTCTGGTATTGTTGATTATGTCATATTAGTGAGTGTAGGATAAACAAGTTATACAAAGATAAATTCTTTGAACCTTATGATTATCAATCATAAGAACTTATGAATCTTGTCTCATGGGTAAAATGACCAAATCTCCATTTACTAGTCATGGAGATAGGGTAACTAAGTTATTAGGATTAATACATATAGATGTATTGGACCAATGTCAACTTAAGCCAGAGAAGGATCTCTTATTTTATCATCTTTATTAATGATTTATCTAGGTTTGGATAGTGCATCTTATGATACATAAATCTGAAATATTTGATAAATTTAAAGAGTATTAAAGTATGGTTGAAAAATAAACTAGAAAGAGAATTAAAATCTTTTGATCAAATCGATGAAGAGAATACTTATCTAGTGAGTTTCTTGATCATCTTAAGGACAAAGACATTCTCTTAGAATAGATACCTCCATATACACTATAATTAAATGGTGTAATAGAAAGGAGGAATTGTACCTTGTTAGACATGGTAAAGTTTATGATGAGCTTCTCTGATCTTCCTATATCCTTCTAAGAGTATGTTCTAGAGATTGTTGCTTATATACTAAATAGAGTACCATCAAAATCAGTAACTAGCACTCCATATAAATTATGGAAAGGCAAAAGACCTGTCTAAAATATCTTAAGATTTGGGGTTGCCCAGCGTATGTTAGATTGTATTTGGACATAAGCTGAGTGCTATGGCTAATAAATGTAGGTTCATAAGTTATCCTTGAAAAGGTATTGGATACCTCTTTTATCATCTTACTGAGCGAAAGGTTTTTGTTAATAGGCATGCCACTTTCTTGGAAAAAAAATTTATCCAAGAAAGAGGCAGTGAGAGGATACTTGAACTTAATGAGGTACATGATCAACCTACTCCTAGAGATAATCAATCTCAAATTCCTCAACCATAAGTACCTATTAATAAAGTACCACCGCAACCACACCTCTTCTCCGTAGGTCAGAGAGAGTGCAGAATGCACCTCTCAGATATGGCTTTGTCATTAGTAATGACAATGAAGCCAACATCATTCAAGAGATGATCCTTTGACCTACGTGGAAGCTATCCAGAGTAAAGACTCTGACAAATGGCTTGATGTCATGAAATTTAAAATGGACTCCATGAAAACCAACCAGGTTTGGACCTTGGTTGATCCATCTAAGGGAGTAAATCCAATAGGATGCAAATGGGTCTCAAAAGGAAGATTGGAGCAGATGGCCAAGTACAAACCTACAAGGCTAGGCTAGTGGTAAAAGGTTTTAAACAAAGACATGGAATTAACTATGAAGAAATATTTTTACCAGTAGCAGTGCTCAAGTCCATTAGAATTTTTCTTACTATATCTGCATACTATGATTATTAAATATGGCAAATGGATGCAAAGATTGCTTTCTTCAATGGGTATCTTGAGAAGGAAGTCTATATGTCACTGCTAGAAAGGTTTGTTAGGAACAATTCCTAAGGGACGATACATGCATTTTAAAACTTTTCTAAAGATATGCATCAACGAAAAATGATAAAACATTTTATCAGTAGATGTTAATCTAATTAACACAAGCCCCTACCAGGATCTTGATGCATCTAAAGTAATGTAAATATAAAATCATGTAAACATTGTATGAAAAATAGAACCATTCCAAAAATCACACAATGATGCAACAATGATTATTATGTCATACATAAAATAAAGAAATACCTTAGTGATGTTCCCCAAAGGTTGCAACAAAATCCCTGGCTCTCAGTCTCAATCCCAAGGGTGGCTCCAACCTATGAAAAAAACTCCTGCTCTACAAGCAGCACACGTGTACCGCCTCTACATGTGGTTCATACAATGTAGCATGATTTCTTCAACTTCCTTTGATGTGCTAGCCTCTCTGGGAACAGCATCAGTAGCAAGGACTCCCTCTTCAACTCCTTGAAGAGATGCAGACTCCTTCAACTCCTTGAAGGACTGTTGCTGCAATGGTGCTGGAACGAAAATGCTTGAGAACCCTTTCCCAACGCTCTATCCTAAACCTTCAATAGAACGTATGCACTCAAGAATCCCAAAACCCAAACCTCACTCTATCCTAGAGATCAAATCTCACAATCTCTCAAGGATAAAGCAAGATCTCTGTCTCAAAAATTTTCTGGGCAAAGTCTGAACCTTGATCCAAATCTGAGTGTGGAATGTTGAACGTGAACCATTCACCTTCTTCAGCCCTTCTTTTATAATAGCAGCCCTCAAAACAATTAAGAGGACATAATGAGAGATTAATGAGCAATTTTGGGGTCTCTTGAGATTCCAGGGAGGTTATGAAGTCCTTTGGAATTCAACAACAATAGATCATAAAACCCATAAATTCATCTATTATTGCCCACAACAATTGCATAATTAAATGGAGCAGTTTTTGGTTTACAGCAGTCCAACAGACAAGTCGACTCATCCAAATGAGTCAACTCAAACACAGGTTTGACAACACCTTGTCAAACGAGTCTAGAACGATTTTCAATCATTCGCATGCCAACAAAGCAAGAGAAACCCTCGGTGTGTGACTCATAGGTTCAAACACTAAACCTGTAGCACGGGAACATTTCTAGTACCAGCCAAAGTTGCCATCTAGCAATGACACCCGGTGTCCGGATAGGCTAAAGGTTGCGGAGTAACATGAACCTGTCGAATATGGAATGCCCTGGCCAAGGTTAGGGTTAAACTGCCAAACCCTAATCAGTCCATCTCAATATGTCTCAAACAATGAATCCTTGTAACTCCTTACTAGGAATGCCCTGGCCAAGGTCTTTCTCAATTAAGGTATATTAAGCATTCAATCCAAACCATTTGGAGAGATAATCCTATCTCGATCCTAATACCGCTATACAAGTAATTGATTGTACCCGGCAACCTTCCATCACTGGATTAGAAATCCGGATAGTCCGGCACCTAAGCATAATGAGTTGCTTGCAAGCAGCTATAGTGATCTCAAGACAGAGGAATAATTCATGTCCACATTCTAATGCAAGACTCTTCTTCGATAGAAAGAGAATCTTGTATGAGAGTCAGGTTCAGTGAAGTGTCAAACACAATACTTGATTTCATACCAACATCTCCATGCTACTTGGTTAAAAGGACAACCAATAGATATGACATTAATGACCAACACTCGATACACCATCATCCTGAAACAGCGTATCCTTTGGTCACGAACCAATTTATGAACTACATGATGCATCCTCTCTACATCGCATACAAGGTAGCTCAAAGGATATCATCACACAAGAGTTCAATTAGAAAGATGTCATGTGATGAATAACCAGAATAAATTTTTTATTCAATTCAATAATTCATATACATATACATGAGTCACACAACCATCTATAGCCTAGATGATTGGCTTCGAAACACAATTCCTAACAACTCTTATCTGGACTAAAGCCAATCAGAACATAATCTAATTCCCATCTTCTATTTGCAGTAATCAAACTTTTGAATTCCAACAGCTTTAGTGAAGGGGTTGGCCAGGTTTTCCTTACCATTGATTTTCAGAAGCTCGATGTCACCTCATTCAATGATCTCCCAGACAAGATGATAGTGATACAGAATATGCTTGGTCTACTGATATGACTTCGGCTCTTTGACTTGAGCTATGGCTCAAGTGCTATCACAATGCACCAAAATAGGACCATCTAAGGAAGATGCTACTCCTAGCTCGCCTAAGAACTTTTGCAACCACACAGCCTCCTTTGCTGCATTCGATGCCACAATATACTCTACCTTGCAAACAGAATCAGCCACTGTATGCTGCTTGGAACTTTTTCAGTAGACAGCTCCACCATTAAGGATAAATACAAAACCAAACCACTCTTATTGTCACCTGTCTAACTGAAAACTAGAGTCAATGTATCCCACAAGTTTTAAGTTAGAATCTTTATAAATAAGCCATTGGTCCTTAGTATTTCTCAAATATTTATGGATGTTCTTAACAACTTTCCAATGAGCTTCACCTGGGTCAGACTGGTATCTTCTCACTACCCCTAGTGAGTATGCCATGTCTGGTCTAGTACATAGCATTGCATACATAATAGAATCCACTGCCAAAGCATATAGAATCCTACTCATATGCTCTCTTTCCTTAGCTATCTTACAATCTTTTTTGGAAAGAGTAATTCCATGACCTATCAGAAGATAGCCCATTTTAGAATTCTCCATGTTGAACCGCTTCAGCATAGTATCTATGTACATAGATTGGGACAGTCCCAGAAGCCTCTTAGATCTATCTATATAGATCTTCATACCCAGTATGAATGAGGCTTCACCCAAGTCTTTCATAGAGAATTGAGATGAAAGTCAGACCTTTATTCCTTATAATGCTGGAATGTCATTCCCAATTAAGAGAATGTCATCCACATACAAAATAAGAAATACAACAACAGAACTGTTTGACCATTTATATATACAAGGTTTCTCTCCATTCCTAACGAAACCATACATCTTGATACATTTATCAAAACACATGTTCTAACTCTGAGAAGCCTGCTTCGGTACATAGATGGATCTCTAAAGCTTGCACACTTTAGACTCATCTGTGGATGTGAGCCATTCAGGCTACATCATATACACCTCATCTTCCAGCTCACCATTTAGAAAAGCTATTCAAACATCCATTTGCCAGATTTCATAATCTAAATATGCTGCTAAAGCAAGCATAATTCAAATGGACTTGAGCATTGCCACAGGAAAAAATGTCTCGTCATAGTCAATACCATAATGCTGACGATACCCCTTGGCAACCAGACGGGCTTTATAGGTCTCCACTAGGCCATCTGTGCCCCGCTTTCACTTGAAGATCCATTTACACCCAATGGGTTTTATCCCTTCAGGTGGATCAACCAATGTCTATACATTATTGATTTCCATGGACTCCATTTTGGATTTTATGGCCCTCAGCCAAGACTCAGAATCAGACCTAGTCATTGCATCCATATAGGTGATCAGATCCTCATTGTTCGCATCGAGTTTAATAGGATCACTGTCCTCGACCAAGAAACCATAGTATCTGTCCGGTTGATGTAGTACTCTACCAGATCTCTTTAATGGCTACACTATGGGCTCTGGATTTGATCTAATCAAATCTGGTTCTATAGTGGTCTTAGAGTGAGAAGGTTTTTCTATTTGTTGAACCTCTCCAAGTTCAACCTCATCCGCTTAAGTGCCTTCATTAAGGTACTCCCTTTCTAAAAAGGTTGCCCTAAGATTAACGAACAACTTTTGTTACTCCAGAAAATAGAAATAATATCCTTTAGATTTTTTAGGATACCCAACAAAAAGATATCTATCAGACTTAGATCCTAGTTTATCCGTTTCCAAACATTTGATATAAGCTAGACACCCCCAAACTTGAAGGTGAGAGAGAGTTAGCTTCCGTCCAGTCAATATCTCATATGGTGTTTTATCAATGGACTTATTTAGAACTCTATAGCTTCCATCCAGTCCATATCTCATATGGTGTTTTATCAATGGACTAATTTAGAACTCTATTCAGAAGGTAGGATGTTGACTCAAGAGCAAATCTCCAAAAGGATTTAATTAGATTAGCTAAGCCCATCATGGATCGAAGCATGTCTAACAAAGTTCGATTCCTCCTTTCATACACACCGTTTAACTAAGGTATCCTTGGAGGGGTCCATTGAAGAGAATCCCATTCTCCTTAAGATAAGTCAGAAGCTCACTGGAAAGATATTCACCACCTCGATTGATCGAAGAGTTTTAATAAACTTCCTAATTTATTTTTCAACTTCATTACGATAATGTTTGAACATTTCAAACACGTCATATTTATGTCTCATGAGGTAGACATAACCATATCTCGAAAGATCATTTGTAAATGTAATGAAATAACTATATCCACCTCTTGCACTGATATTAATAGGTTCACATATATCAGTATGTACTAGACTTAGAATATCATTGGCTCTTTCACCATTTCCAGTAAAAGGTGACTTAGTCATTTTTCCAAGAAGACAAGATTCACAAGTTGGTAAAGATTCACTCTCAGTGATATCTAGGAGACCTTCCACCAACTTATTTATCCTGTTCTTATTTATATGACCTAGCCTACAGTGCCAGAGATAAATATCACTGACCTTATCTCACCTAGGACGTTTATTAGTAGTGTACAATACAGTAATAGGCTATGATAGTACATATACACCATTCTTCACTTGTCCATTCATCACATTAGAACCATTCAAAGTGATGTAGCAAATATATTTCTTTATTGATAATTCATAATCATCATTAGCCAACAGGCCTACAGAAATGATATTTACTAAAAAGAAAGGACAAAAATGACATTCATTAAGAATGACAGTACAAAATTTGAAATACAAAGAAATAGTTCTCAATGCCAGAACTGGAGCTTGACTCCCATTCCTAACATTCAGAAACCTCTCACCACTTCCAAATCTTCTACTAACTTGAAGTCCCTGCAAAGAATTGCAAATGTGGTAAGGACTTCCGGTATCTAATACCCAGCTAGTAGTGTCATAAACAGAGAAACTATAAGGATTTATTATATAAATACCTTGACTAGCAAGACCTTGCTGCTTTTCCTTCCTTGGCCTATTCGGGTCCAGAGTAGCAAAGTAAGCAGAATAGTTCTACTTCTAGTGACTCGGCTTCTTGTAGAAGAAGCACTCTACTTTACTCTTGTTAGCCTTTATCCTCCTAGTCTAACTTGGCCCAGCACTAAGCACCTTCTTATTCTTTTTCTTCTTCTTCCCTTCTTCGAAGGGATGACGTCCTACTCCAGAACCTCCCACCAGATTCACTAACCCCTTATTGAGGTTGTGGTCTCTCTCATAAGTCTGTAGCAACCCTAACATCTCATGATCATTTACTACAGGCCTATTCATTCTAAAATTATCTAGAAAGACCCGGTAGGAAGGGGGCAGAGAATTCAGAATCACGTCCTTATCGAGTTGCTCTTGCAAAGGGCATTCGAGTTTGCCCAAACGCTCAAATAACTCGATCATGAACATTACATGATCAGTCATTGAAGCTCCATCATGCATACTCATGTTATAGATGGCAGAAGAGATCCGGTATTTCTCCGTATCATCTGGAGTGCCAAAAGACTCCTTCAACTTTTGAAGAATCTCTTATGGTTGGGCCTTCTTGAACTTGCGACTGAACTCATCGTTCATCATAGCAAACATAATGCAATGCACCATGGTGCGGTCAGAGATCTACTTCTGATAAGTGTCCTTGATAGTGCCACGAGCATTGGGGGCTGGGATCTCAGGTGCCGGATCCGTTATCACATAGAGGATCTGCTCATGCTTCAGGACTATCCTGAGTTTTCGATACCAGCTATCAAAGTTGAGTCCAGATAGTTTGTCATTATCTAATAATGATCGGAGTGACAAAGTGGTTGATATTATCTGAAATAGGAGAACAAGACCTGTCAATATATAAATTATTTTAAAAATCCTAAAGACATAGATTTTAGTCTAAAGATTTCTCCTACTATTTTATTCAGACTGGTAGCATCTACAATCCAATCTGAAGAATAACATTTATCCTTTAGAGGGTACTAGGATCCAATAAACTATGTATGAGCCCAACTTTGGCTGGCCAATCCAAATGTATCTAAAGATAGGTACAATACCAATTACTTTTCCAAGCAATTTCTAGTATTCATTTTGTCCCAAGAGTCCTTATAATTGGCCTTTGGGCCTCCTATTGAAGGTCTTGGTTAGGTCCAAGCATTAACATGATCAAATTCAATGCTTCTAACTAACCCATGATCAAGCCCAACTTTGGCCGGCCCACCTGACCATGTGTTAAGATAGTCGCATTGAGCCATCATATGTTGAATGGCAATCCCACTTGCTTGATGACTACCCATTCTTTGGAATTGCCGATGATCACCCAACTTATGGACTCATTACCAATCCAACTTAATGGAAGGCTAAGACTTAGGCTATCACAAAACTTAGTCTTTTTATGGACCTAATAATTTAGAGGATTTAAATTTTGTGGCATTTGAAATGAAGACATGGACCTTGATCAAGAAAACTCCCACCAAACACTTAGAGGGATTTTAGATCAATTTGGTCCTTGAGCACCTATAAACCAGTAAGACTAATAAACCTTAGTTGACATGGGTCAACTCGAATCAATAGATAATCTAACTTGGCTCTGATACCATTGTAAGGAACAGTTCCTAAGCAGTGATAATGCATTTTAAAACTTTTCTAAAGAAATGCAGCGGCGAAAATTGATAAAACCATTTTATCTATAGATGTTAATCTACATAACACAAGCCCCTACCAAGATCTTGATGTATCTAGAGTAATGTAAATATGAAATTATGCAAACATTGTATGAAAAATAGAACCATTCTAGAAATCACACAATGATGCAGCAATGATAATTATGTCATACATAAAATAAAGACATACCTTAGTGACAATCACCAAAGGTTGCAACAAAATCCCTGGCTCTCAGATACAATCATAAGAATGGCTCCAACTTGTGAAAAAATCTCCTACTCTGCAAGCAGCACACGTGTACCACCTTTATGGGTGGTTCACACCGTATAGCACGGTTTCTTCTCCTTCCTTTGAGGTGCTAACCTCTCTGAGAACAGTGTCGGCAGCAGCGACTCCCTCTTTAACTCCTTGAAGAGATGTGGACTCCTTCAACTCCTTGAAGGACTGTTGCTGTAGTGGTGCTAGAATGAAGATGCTTGAGAACCACTTTCCAATGCTCTGTCCCAAACCTTCAATAGAAGGTATGCACTCAAGAATGCCAAAACCCAAACCTAACTCTATACCGGAGATCAAATCTTGCAATCTCTCAAGGATCAAGCAAGATCTCTATCTCAGAAATTTTCTGGGCAGAGTCTCAACATTGATCCAAATATGGAGTGTGGAATGTTGAACGTGAACCATTCTCCTTCTTTAACCTGTCTTTTATAATAGCAGCCCTCAAAATAATTAAGAGGACATAATGAGAGATTAATGAGTAGTTTTGGGATCTCTTGAGAATCCAAGAAGGTTATGAAGTCCTTTGGAATCCAGCAATAGTAGATCATAAAATCCATAAACGCATTCATTAAATGCCCATAATAATTGTAGAATTAAATGGAGCAATTTTTGGTTTATAGCAGTCCAACAGATGAGTCGACTAGACCATTCATGTTGACTCGACTCGAGTCAACTCATCCAAATGAGTCAGCTCGAACACATGTTTGACAACATCTTGTCAAATGAGTCCGAAATGATTTTCAATCATCGCATGCCAACAAAGCAAGAAGAAACCCTCGGTGTGTGATCCCATAGGTTCAAACACTAAATCGGTAGCACGAAAACATTTCTAGTACCAGCTAAAGTCACCATCTAGCAATGACACCCGATATCTGGATAGGCTAAAGGTTGCAGAGTAACATGAACCTGTCGAATATGGAATATCAGTGAACTTATTCCTTTAATCTCCTAATGCTCCAGATGGCTTAGGGTTAAACTACCTAACCCTAATCAGTCCATCTTAATATATCTCAAACAAAGAATCCTTGTTACTCTTTACAAAGAATGCCCTCACCAAGGTCTTTCTCAATTGAGGTATATTAAGCATTCAATCCAAACCATTTGGAGAGATCAATCTTATCTCGATCCTACTATCGCTACATAAGTAGTTGATTGTACCCGCAACCTTCCATCACCGAATTTGAAATCTGGATAGTTTGGCACCTAAACACAGTGAGTTGCTTTCAAGCTGCCATAGTGATCTCAAGTCAGAGGAATAATTCATGTTCACATTCTAATGCAAGAGACTCCTCTTCGATAGAAAGAGAATCTTGCATGAGAGTCACGTTCTGTGAAGTGTCAAACACAATATCTGATATCATACCAGCATCTCCATGCTACTTGGTTAAGAGGACACTAACAGATATGACATCAACGACCTACTCTTGATACACCATCATCCTGAAATAGTATATCATTTGATAGCGAACCAATTTATGAACCACACGATGCATCCTTTCTACATCACATACAAGGTAGCTCAAAGGACATCATCACACAAGAGTTCAATTAAGAAGATGTCATGTGATGAACAACCATAATAAACTTTTTATTCAATTCAATAATTCATATACATATACATGAGTCGCACAACCATCTATAGCCTAGATGATTGGCTTTGAGATATAATTTCCAACAGGATTTATCTCAAGTGGGAGACCAAACCAAGTATATAAGTTTAAGAAATCCATTTATAGATTAAAGCAAGCATCGAGGAGTTGGAACATCCAATTTGATGAAATAATTAAAGAATTTGGTTTCATAAAAAATGTGAATGAAATATGTGCATATAAGAAGACAAATGGGAGTGCCATTGTCTTCTTAATATAGTATGTTGATGACATACTTATCATTGGAAATGATATGTCAATGTTGTAATCGATCAATAGTTGGTTATCTAAATAGTTTTTCATGAAAGACTTGGGAGAAGCATCCAACATATTAGGTATAAAGATCTATAGAGATAGATCAAAAAGAATGCTCGGCTTATCTCAATCTAGGTACATTGACTTTGTATTAAAAATATTTAATATAGAGGGAAGTAAAAGGGCTTACTTGCCCATGAGTCAAGGCATACATCTTTCTAAGAAGATGTCTCCAAAGATATCTAAAGAGAGATAAAGAATGAGTAAGATTCCTTATGCTTCGGCTAAAGAATCAATCATGTATGCCATGTTATATATCAGGCTTGATGTTGCTTATGCCTTACGCATAGCAAGTAGATTTCAAGCTGATCCAGGGGAGGATCATTGGAAAGCTTTGAAAAATATTTTTAAGTACCTTAAAAGGACTAAAAATATTTTTTTAATATATGAAAAATCTGATTTAAAACTAGAAGGCTATATTGATTCTAGTTTTCAATCAAATCCAAATGATAGTAAATCTATATCAGGATATGTCTTTACTCTATATGGAGGTACAATGAGTTGAAAAGGTATCAAGTAGCAAATTATGACTGACTCGTTACTAAGGCAGAATACATAGCTGCTAGTAAAGTCGCTAAGAAAGCTATCTGGATGAAAAAATTCATCTCAGAGTTGGGTGTAGTTCTTGTGATACAATAATCGATGCCACTTTATTATGATTACACTGGAGCTATTGCACAAGCTAAAGAACCAAGGTCTCATAAAAAATCCAAGCACATCCTAAGATGGTTCTATCTCGTTGAAATCATTGAAAGAGAAGACATAATTTTAGAATGAGTAGATACGAAGAACAACATAGCAGACCTATTTTCTAAAACCCTTCCTCAACAGCAATTTGATCGCCATTTAGATTTTATGGGAATTAAGTATAAGGGCAATTGGCATTAGTGCAAGTGGGAGATTGAAAGAATAGTTCTCTAAAAGCCAATCATATTTCTTATAAAATAGAAGCTTATCTATAAAAATCTCCCGACTCATGTATGATATTAATAAAAAAGGTAGTTTGTTTCATCATATGCTATGCCTTATACTTTATTCTTTGAGATTATGATAAAGCCCATAAATTAGTACAATAATTCTAGGGTTATGATGGGGATCATAATAATAATATCTAATAAATCCTAATTTAAAATATTTCCAGTCACAGGATCATCGAGTCAGGAATCAATATTTTTGGAGACACTAGCACATCCTATGTATGCTTGATGGAAAGAGTGGTTGGTCTCATAACCACTTGTGTAGGAATACTAATACAAGGATGTGGGTCCTCATTAGGGTATGAGTTTACTGAATTAATCTATCATAAGAACATCTTATGGAAGTATTACTTGTCAAAAGATGATTTTCTTAGTGGAAGTTGTGTAAGTAATCCTTAAACCTGAGACCACCATGGTATCTTATACACATGAATCCATATTTTGGTTTATACTCATTCATGACTCAGTAGTCATGTACAAGATGTTCAAGGATATGGTGAATTGTGTATGAAGGTTATGAATAGGTCAAGGAATCGATTATGTTTAGTAAAGGAAGTATTTATCTCATATAATCTCATTGAATGATGACTCAAGAAGTCTTTGTTCAAAGCAGGATAAAATTAGAAAATGATTTCTAATTTTTTATTGGTCAAGTCTTCATTAGTGATTTGAGATTCAAATAATAATGTGTGAGGGTTTGACAATTTTCCATACCCATCACTTATTCGGAATGAAGGAAGATCGAAGAATTAAATTACATGGTAACTTACCACTGAAAGGTATTTTAATAATTTCTATCAAATTTTTCATTTTTGGATAAGCATGATACATTGCTAGATGTCAATCATGTATTGTTGGTTATCATGAATTAAATTGATTGAATTCATGAATCAATTTGAAAAGATGGTTCAAATTGGTAGCTAGGGTTATTTCGATTTGACCTAATTCGATTTGTTAATTTCTAATCGAACTAAATTGACATGAACCAAGACCCACTACTAGCTGGATGAAAAGCCAAAGGATCACATATATTAAAGAATTGATCAAGGAAGTCATTTGTATTTTTATTAGGATCATAGGATCCTAATTGGCTAGCTAATTAATATACTAGCATATGTTGTCTAGCCTAACTCTAACCTAATTAGATTGGGTCTAAATGCTTGCTATTTGGATTAACCAATTTGAGTGGAACTTAAATTGGGTTGATCCTTAAGTGGGGTAGCCAAATTAGGATTTATCCTAATTTATCCACCCTTATCTATTAATTAAACTAAGAGTCCCATGGCACCATATTGGCGTGCACATAAATTAATGGAACAGAAGGACCAAGAGCCCTACAAATTAATCACCTTTTATGTGATAAGGCTTAGCCCCTATCCTATCCATTGGATGCCCAAATTGACTAGAATTGGCTAGTCAATTGATATAAGAAGGGCATGAATAATAAAGGGACGTGATGCTTCATGTATATGGTGCATGGATAGAGTCCTTCTGCCCATTAATCATTTTTTTCCAGATAAGCTCCCTACTTGATACACCTTTTTGGGTGTGGAACTATGTCGTAAATCTAAAATTAAGAATTAATTATCAGATTTTCCTAAAGAGTTGTGATAAGCAACTCTTGGCACCAATAATTAGTGAAATGGCATTTCACTTTGCATCTTTCTACCAAGGGACTCTTTCTGATTAAAGAGTCTTATTTGATATGTTTATCAGATAAGGGGCTGATGAAAAGGTGTATCAAGCACCTGCTCTCTTTCTATTTAAAGACTTCAATGATTAAAGCCAAGGTATCAAAAAGTTATCCTGATAATTTTTTTCCTTCTCTTATTAGGATGAGTTTATTATTTTAAGACAAGTCCGCAATTTTAAGACAAGAGTTTAGAAAGAGAATTTGAAAAGATAATAAGATAGTAAGAGAGTTTTCGAAGAGGTACTAAGCTACTCTTTGAAAGGGAGAAGGTCCTAGAAGGGAGAAAAGGCTGCAGAAGGAAGAAAGGCTGCTAGAAGGAGTCAAGCAATCAAGAGGATTGCTTCCTTGGTTCAGTTCCTGTGTGGATCACCTCTAGAGGGCATACACTTGTGTGACTAATAGAAAGAAAAGGATATTAGTGTTACATGTATTCTTTTATTTTTAAAATATTTTGCCTTGTTATTTGATATAATGATGGGAGTCCTAGGTCTAGGATTTTGGTTGACTAGGGTTTCAAGATTTAAAATTTTGAAATCTAGTCTTCCGCTGTGCTTTTGAAACCCAACAGCGACAGGTGGCATTATCGCATTAGCTAGATGACCAATCCAATGGAACCAGAATGCAAGGTATCGGGCAGCTTCCCAAGGTTGATGATTCTCTTAGAAGGCCATGCATTTATGACCCTCTACATTTCAACCAAGGTGACACCATGGAAACACTGTGTCACCTCTAATTAAGAACCTCACCAGGATCTAATTTGCCTCAAGTGGTATGTCAGGCCATGTTGCACCCTATGATTGGGGGGCATGTCAAGCCTCCACACCTCGAATCTAGAGAACCTAGTGATCCCTCGAGACCCATGTGATAGCATTCTCCAATCGACAACACATCAAGTACCGGACATAACTATTCCAAATGACATAGAGATATACAAGGCATCATAATTCAAAGCACCAGACATGAAAAAATGAAGTTAAAGAAACAAGAGTTCTCATTCATTTCTTGGAAAAAGATGGGAGAGTACAAAGTCAATGAGCCCTAAAGTCTTCCACAATCTCTCCCACTACACACCCTACTGCATCTATAATTTCCTTAGGCATAGTATTGTGGGAAATAAGTGGCTTGGTCATCCCTTCCATTTCAAGGAAGTGACCCTACATGATGAGCTTGCATACACTGAAGCCAAAGTTGTACCCCTATAGGCATGCCTCGTCTGCTATCCTAAACGAGTCTTGGATTTCTCTAATGGTTAGAGATTTGTGTGTGCTCTTTGAAGGCATCCCCATGATGGTGTTAATGCTTTGCGGACCCTTCAAAGTGTGGGCGAGCTCTGCCTCATGGTGTTCAGCTTCATTTCCACCTCAATTACCCGAGCCTATAGCATAGCCAAATACAAAGCTTCATTCACCTTCGCAGCCCACTCGAAAGCCATGGCCTCTTCTGCATCCACCAATCTTCCTTGTCGGAGAACAAGTTTGCATTGTGGGTCTTTGGTTGGCTCGGTAGACCACCACATATTCTACAAGCCCACCCCATCACCCATAGCCTCACCTCCCAAAGAAGGAACTACCTCACCCTTCTCCACAAACACATCGCCAGCAATGCTGGGTGGCACACTCGCCTCGTAAGGTGACTCGCCCTCCTCTTTGGATGCCTCCCTAGTGATGCCGATTGCTCACCATGTTCATGAGAAAACTCCACCATGGTAGCCTTGCTAGTAGCACTGAACAATGTGCCAAACCCATAAAGCATTCCTCCCACCGGTGGGTCAGAAACCCCCTATTATAGGGCTGCAAACTCCTCGCTGGCATCTTCAATTAAGATCTCCACATCAACCCTTGCAGAAGCCTCAGGATCCTCCATATACATCCCATGGAGAATTTAGCCACCATCACTAAAGCTTCACCCATGCTTGACCTTGTTCTAGCACCCCCTAAGAACTGGGTGAACTTATAGTGCATGGCCTTCAGCTCCCAAGTCAGATCCTCATTCATGCTTATGTACAGGTCTAGCCGGTACTTAGCCATCTACTTAGCTTCTTCCACCATGACCGGTCACACTCTATAGAAGCACATACATTCTTTGCATCCTTCAATCTATGCCTACCATCAGCGAGTTCTTTCTTCACACTTTCAACTTCCTCCCAAAGCTGCATGGCATTGGTCTCTACCACCTACCAAGAAAAATGAGACCATCAGCTAGGCTGAAAGAGAGAGCTCATGATATTGATAGGCGCCACCCTACCTGCAAGCTTTGTGTGAGGTAATCAGTTGGTCTCCTAGATAGTGGGTCAGGTATTCTGCTAGCATGAGGTGGGGGTTTCCAAAGCTAACTATTGCTACTATCTCTAGTTACCATGGGAAGTACCCTCGATGGGTAGGCCACCTATGAAAGTGCCAACATAGATGTTGTAGCCTCTCATGCTTGGTAGCCTCACCCATAGTCTCTCCTGCCACCTTGACTTCTAACATCTCGACTATAGCAGAACTTTGGCCACTACCTAGACTATTAGCAAACCCCCATCGTAGGCATTGTCATTTCTCCTATCACCTCGCTTAACCATGCTTTGGTGGTAGCTGGGAGAACTCCCACTATAGCTTCGATTGCTGGTGGATCCATCATGATAGGCTTCATTTCTTTAGCTACCTTGGTAATAGCCGGTTCGCTTGGCATTACAAATGTCATGGACCTGATCACCTACACTCCCCCTCTTTTGCAACAGTGAGAATTGTAAGCGAGGCAACCATCAAAGTCATCTCCATCACCCTAACTTCATTGAGGCAGTTGGCTCACCACTATTCCTCCAATGGGGATGTCTACTCGAGGATCATTGGTAGGCACCCTTGGGATCACCTCGGAGATGCCCCTGTAGAAGCTGGTGCCTCTCCCTTGCAATAGTACCCCCTTTTCTATCTTAGTCTTGCTGTCATTTTTCTTTTTCTTTGTAACTCCTTGGTGGGACCCCGAATCAACTCCTCAATGGTAAATCTAAACATTGCCTAACCAACATAGCAATGAACAAGGACAACCTGCAAGTAAGGAAAACAAGAAGCAAAATATAATGAGATCGGAGTTTAGCAAAATTAAATTCCATTTCAATAGATTTCTATGTATTTTGTATAAAACCATAATGGCCAACACAAAAGAAAAGAGAAAGAAGAAGCAAAAGGACACTCATGCCAATCATGGAAGGCTAGCCTGATCTTCTCCAACTTTAGGGATCTCTCCACTAGAGCTTGAAGAGTTCTCGCCGCCACCCGAAGGTAACTCCATCATCAATTTCCTAGCATTGACATTTGGGAATAGCTCGATAACTGGTGCGGACACCTGAGGCACCAGAATAAGACAGAGGCTTTTCAACCCTCTATGAATTGATCAATAATTTATGAGTCCATCTGTAATAAGGGATTAGACCATCTAAGTCTATTTTAGTTGTTATTTGAGTCTTTTGAGTTGTTATTTCAGTTCTGTACTAGTCAGCTCATGTTGAACTAGTTCAGTCCAATGCTAGTCAGCTCATGTTGAGCTAATTTTATTTTTTTTGAGTCCTGTTCAAGCATACTGAAGACTCAAGACCACATCATACATGTGAAGACCAAGTCCAACCAGATTGAAGACATGGAAGTTTAGCCCAAGTCCAACCCAGCTTGAAGATTTGAAGACCCCAGGAGGAAAATCAGAAACCCTGATTCCTTGCAGATGCCCTCCAGATGCCCAGATTCCCTTCCAGATGCCAAAATATATTCATAGACCAAGGTATCCATGATTTTAGAGGTCCATCTGCATCCTAGCCCAAAGGAATCAAGCCCAGGCGCCGAGCCCAATCCCCTAAGAAGCAAGATATGAGGGAATATTCCTACTACCTGGCTACCAGGCCACCCCAGCTTCCAGAGGCCCAAGCCCATGCACCCAAGCCCCTTTGGGCCAGCCCCTTGCTGCTCTTAGAAGCCCAACATGCCCCCCTAGGCATCCTTGGAGTGTTGGCCAAGTCAAGAGAATTTTTAAGGATTTTTCTACCTAATGTTTCCTTATTTTCTAGCTAGGGTTTGAGAGGGAAAATGATTCTTATGTAAAGACTAATGTGCCCTTATTTGGAGCCCAAGGTTAAGGGTCTATTTAAAGGACCCTAGCCTCTTGTATGAAGCTAGATTTTGATATATGAAATAAACCTTGAGTTCTTATATTGTTTTGTGTGATTACCCTGCTGTGTGCATAAAGGGGTTTGAGAGTTCTTCTTCGTGTTTGCAACCATCATCCTGCCGCCATCCAATCCTCCAGAGCCTTGGCCGCCCATTCCAAAATTCCTTTCTCCTTTGCTGTTTTACTTTATTTTCTTGATCTCCTCTAAGTTTTCTAACCCCTGATAGGTCATTTGTAGGTCCCCAAGTTCCTACGAATCCAACGACTCCAGCCAAGCCTCAATCAGACCACTGAGCAGAAAGCCGGGTATCCGTGGGTCTTTGGCTCGGTTTTCCAGACCGCATCCATCGAGTAATGAGAGATCCTTTCTCTATGATCTTCACCGAGCACTTTAGACGTTGTCAGGTACACCCCCTCTATCTCAAGTAATTATATTGTTGGAGAACTTGTCCTAACCGAGGCTTCTCAGCCCCGACGATCCTTCTTTTATACTTTTCTAGGTTCTAATCTGCATGCTTGACTTCAAAATTTCATACATAATTCCTTACAACTAATTTTGATTTGAAATTTAGGAATTAATCACCTAACCCCACATATAAAACATACAAAAATAATTGCATGCATATTAGTCCCGCATCATCTGGTATCAGAGCTTTGATTAGGGCTTGTTTTCTGCAATTTCTCAGTCCATATATGCTCTGTTAATTTAGTTATTTCTCCCTGTCCTGAACTTCAAAAGTCTTGAATTCTATTTTTCTGAATTCATCATAATTCAAAGTATTTTTCTAGAATTTTCTTATATTTTATTTCTATCTGTGTATTTTCTTCAAGCCAAATACAGCCTACAAATTTTTGGCTCTATTTTTTTTTCAGCAAGACAAGTTTGGAAGTTTTAAGGTTTTGCTTAGCATTTTTTGCATATCTTTTAATTTTAGTATATTTCCTGAATATTAGGCCATAATTTGCAAGTTTTCTTTTGTTTAAGAAAATACCAATATATAAAAAAAAAATTTACATATTCTCCAAAAAAACACCAAAAAAAATCTCTAAACCTTAATTTGCATCCTCATCTGCCTGCCATCATTACATAATCTACCTTTAAGGGCACTCTTGCTATATCAGATAGGGGGAGGATTTGATCACCTCTCCTTAGCCCAAAACCATACCCCTTGCATTCGGTCCCAAGCCTTAACCTAAAATTAACTAGACTTAATTTGCCCTAGTGGGCTAGGGACACCAACTGGTCGGGTCCGGGCAAAGTGCCAGATCATTGTGTCAAGCTAACTTGTGTGCTTTGTGCTCGGTGTCTAGAATGGTGGTTTAGGAATTCAATTTTGAAGGACTTGTGTGCTGGTCCTCCTACCTGGCCAATCTCTGATTGGTGTCAAAGATTGGCAATCAGGGACATAACACTCCCCTTACACCTGCTTGGCTGAGTACAGGGTTACTATAGGCTAGCTTGCTACTCTAATTGAGCTCTTAGTTTTGGACTCTAGGTCTAGTCAGTTGTAGTTGGTTTGATCAAGTCTTGCATGAGCACTAGATTAGGAGCCCATTAGGCCATCAGCCCATGTCCAGTCTAGATTAGGAGCCCGTTAGTTCATATCTAGCCCAGTCTAGTCATGGAGTCCGGGGTTTAGGACCAAATTAAAGCCTTTACTGAGCAGCTAGCCCAATCCATGGTCCAAATGAACCATAGGTTTGATCTTCTAGACAACCGACTAGAAATCCTAGAGAAAACCTGTAGGACCCAGATTTCCAAACCTGAGCTTTACCCTATGTACCCAAAATCTATGAACATAGATCCTATCCATCCACTCCTTATAAACCTAGTATACCCACAGCCTATAGATCTTATGACTCCAAATCCTATGACTCTAGAACCTATGAGCCCATATCCCATGAGCCTAGTAGACCCAACACCCAATATTCTGACCCATATAGGGAGTCCAACCCTAGGAGAACCCAATATCCTGACCCATATAGGGAGCCCAATCTTAGGAGGACCCCATACCATGATCCATCCTTAGAACCTGACCATAGAGCTGACCCAAAATCCTATGACCCCAGATCCTATAATCCCATGACCGATAGATCTGCACCCTTGTCCTATGAGCCCAGAGAACCCATAACCCCTAAGTATCAGCCTAGTACTAGTCAGGTTTCCCCTAGTCAACTTGAACCCCATAGGATTAGTACCCCTAAATATGATCCCAGTAGTGAGCCACTACGCCTTAGGCAACCTGAACCTACTAGGATTAGTGTCCATAATCAGAAACCAAGACCTAGCCAATTTTCCCCTAGCCGACCTTCTCCAACCATTCCTGAGATTGACAAGGCTTACATTAACGCGGATGTGTATGAAGCTGATGCGAGCCTAGTGGATGAGTATGAAGGAGAAGAGGAGACACCTTTAGTAGACCTAGAATTAGCTGACCCAGTAGATATCCAGGTAGAAACCAACCCAGAGCTAGTTGACCTTGGCCACATCCAACCTAAAACTATAGTGGAAGAACAATTATAGGAAGAGAACTCTAATACTAGGATTTTACCTGAGGAAACACTAGAAAAGAATCTAATTGTAGAGCCTATTCCTAAATTCCATGAACAAGAAGACTTTATTCAGGATTTGGCTTAGTTAACCCATTGCCCTCAAGATGAATCCCTTCCTGCCATTCCTATTGAAAATCTCTTCCCAGAAATTGTTGACCCATCCTTCCATAGCATGGACCTTTTCTTGCCCATAGATATACCGCAACCTCGTAAGGTTAGCCTCATTAGTATAGGATTAGTTCCTGACACCCCTTCTTCTATCCTACTTTATCCCACTAAATATTTTTCTCCACCCTACCAGACTAATTCTGAACCCAGCTCCTATTTCCTACCCTTTCCTGAGTCTTCTCATGTGTCTAGAACTATCAGGTTACATTTTGTTGAGGTTACCAGGTTGCAAGAATCCATAGAGCCCATCCCATTTGCTACCTACTTTTGGCAGACCCTTTGGCACCTATTAGGAGTTACTAGCAAATTTTGTTCTGCATGTCATCCATCAACCACAACTCATGCCCCATACCCAATTTGTAGTTAAAACCTAATAAACCTCTTTGGATAGGAATGCATAATCGAGTCTGTTAGGTGTCAGTATGAGTCCTTTGCATCATTTGCTAGGAGACTGCATGTGCCCAGCATGTTCACCACTTGCACTAATTTTAAACAAACTGGCTAATTCCCGAAGAAGGACCAAGGTATTTGATGTAGTGGATTCTGTCATGATTAGGCTTAGGCTGAGCGGTTCCCACCTGGGACCGTTAAGAAGCTTCATGCTCGTAGAGCTGGACCTTTTAAAGTGATAGAGAAGGTTGGATCAAATGCCTAGGTGTTAGACTTGCCTTTGGGTTTGGGCATTAGTTCTACCTTCAATATTATAGACCTGGTTGAGTACAGGGAACCGGCAGCGATATAGGGTGAGGCTTTTGGACCTATCCCCTCTTGTTATGAGTGACCCTAACCCAGAGTGTCCACTAACAAATTTGGCCTAAGGGAGGAGAGCAGATCGAGCGTATCCTGGACGATCAAGCCATCACGACCTAGGGCCGGGGCTATCAACGCTTCCTGGTCCAATAATTAGGCCGGCCAGAGTCGGACGATTCGTGAATTTCTCGAGAGGACTTGCAATGCCTCAACCCAGACCTTCTCGAGAGATATGTGAGCTAGTCTGATCTTCACTCGACAGGGTCGAGTTCCTCCCACCCCGGGAGAATTGGTGCGGACACCGGAGGTACCATAATAAGATAGAGGCTTTTCAACCCTCTATGAATTGATCAATAATTTATGAGTCCATCTATAATAAGGGATTAGCCTATCTGAGTCCATTTTAGTTGTTATTTGAGTCTTTTGAGTTGTCATTTCAGTTCTGTACTAGTCAGCTCATGTTGAGCTAGTTCAGTCCAATGCTAGTCAGCTCATGTTGAGCTAATTTTATTTTTTTTGAGTCCTGTTCAAGCATACTGAAGACTCAAGACCACATCATACAAGTGAAGACCAAGTCCAACCAGATTGAAGACATGGAAGTTTAGCCCAAGTCCAACCTAGCTTGAAGATTTGAAGACCCTAGGAGAAAAATCAGAAACCCTGATTCCTTGCAGATGCCCTCTAGATGCCCTGATTTCCTTATAGATGCCAAAATATATTCATAGATTAAGGCATCCATGATTTTAGAGGTCCATCTGCATCCTAGCCCAAAGGAATCAAGCCCAGGCGCCAAGCCTAAGCCCCTAAGAATCAAGATACAAGGGAATATTCCTGCTACATGGCTACCAGGCCACCCCAGCTTCCAGAGGCCCAAGCCCATGCGCCCAAGCTCATTGGGGCGGCCCTTTGCTGCTCTTAGAAGCCCAACACGTCTCCCTAGGCATCCTTGGAGTGTTGTCCAAGTCAAGAGAATTTTTAGGGATTTTTCTACCTAATGTTTCTTTATTTTCTAGCTAGGGTTTGAGAGGGAAAATGATTCTTATGTAAAGACTAATGTGCCCTTACATGGAGCCCAAGGTTATGGGTCTATTTAAAGGTCCCTAGCCTATTGTATGAAGCTAGATTTTGATATATGAAATAAACCTTGAGTTCTTATATTGTTTTGTGTGATTACCCTGCTGTGTGCATAAAGGGGTTTGAGAGTTCTTCTTCCCGGTGTTTGCAACCATCATCCTGCAGCCAGCCAATCCTCCAGAGTCTTGGCCGCCCACTCCAAAATTCCTTTCTCCTTTGCTATTTTTCTTTATTTTCTTGATCTCCTCTGAGTTTTCTAACCCATGACAGGTCGTTTGTAGGTCCCTGAGTTCCTCGAATCCAACGACTCCAGCCAAGCCTCAATCGGACCACCGAGCAGAAAGCCGGGTATCTGCGGGTCTTTGGCTTGATTTTTGCAAACCGCATCAATCGAGGAACGAGAGATCCCTTCGTTGTGATCTTCATCGGGCACTTCAGATGTTGTCAGGTACACCCCCTCTACCTCAAGTAATTATATTGTAGGAGAACTTGCCCTAACCGAGGCTTCTCATCCTTGGTGATCTTTCTTTAATACTTTTCTAGGTTCTAATCTGCATGCTTGACTTCAAACTTTCATACATAATTCCCTACAACTAATTTTGATCTGAAATTCAGGAATTAATCACCTAAACCTACATATAAAACATACAAAAATAATTGCATGCATATTAGTCCCGCATCAATAACTTGCCCCTTCAGAAACTCAAAGATCTACAGGAAAGAATCCCTAATGGATTCCAATACCTCTAGATGGTATTCCTCCCTAGCTCTAATGGCCTCGACCACCTTCATTGCTACCTTAAAGGTAGGTGCTTCTACTACCAGTGCCTCTTCTTTTGTGGTCGATGCTTGGTCCTTGGCCTCGCATAGCACTTCCTCTATTGCTATGGCCCTCACCTTGGCTTCCATGGCCTTCATCTCAACACTAGTGGCACTTGCATTAGCCCCGGCACCTTTGGCCTCTATCTCGCCATGTGCCTTCTCTACCATGGCAGCTCTTGCTTTAACCTTACCAAACATTGCCTATGCTCCAACAAGGTCCTTCTCCCTCTGGCCTGCCCCTTTGCCAATAAGCAATGAAGCTCTTTGCACTCCACTATGCAATTGTCAAGATAAGTGGACATGACAACTAGGGAGGCCTTAGCCATGTCCGCCCTTGCCCTCTTAGCTGCCAGTTGATACTAGCTAGACGGAGTCCCTAGACCACTACATCAGGCTCTCCTTCCATCATTTCAGCAAACTTCTATGACAACTACCTACTTGAGAAGATGGTCTACATATTGTAGTAGATCCCAAGCCTCCATGCAGCCCTACATTCAGATGCTCTATTCAAAATGGGTCTATATCCTCAAAGGAGAGTTAACATTCAAAACTCTTAGGTGGAAGACTTACCAACACTATGACTCAGATGAACCATTATAGGCCCTCCCTAGTGGACCTTGTGATGGGGAACAAGATTCGAATGATGCATCTCTAAGGATTAAAGAGGTTAAATGTTGATGAGGCAAATAGGCATGCAGCTATTCTATAAAAGAAATAGAAATTCAGGAAAGGAACATAGAGAAAAACATGACTAGAAAGAAACTCTCTCAAAGTAATTAAGAAAGGACCTTTGTGGTTAGGAAACCACACAGGTTAGGGCTAGCTTACCTTGCTATTTCAGATCTGAAAGAAAGTATAAGAATGGTTGCCCGGCTATTAATGTTCTGAAAATGGGATAAAGGACACTCAAGATGGGGTACCTAAATGACAAAGGAATTACTCTAGGTTTCAAGGCCTCCTGCTTCTAATTCTTTGGCATAGTAAACCTTCATCTTGGAAACCATGAGACCCGGGGATCCTGCACAAGGAGATGGAAAGATTAACAGGTTTAGATGAAAGGTTGTAGGAATGGATAAAGAGAATTTGGAATGGAGTAATAAGGATTAAGCTTGGCTTGAAGTAGATCTTCCTTGGCGTCCACAACTTAAACCTCCTTCACTTGTTGGCATGCTGAACTTCTTTGTTGAAGACGCCTTTGGAAGAGGAGATGGATGAATTTTGGAGTGGATTGTAGGAGAGTCTTCAAGGTTGATCAAATAGAAATGGAGTATGGGTTAGAAATTGGATTGGCTAGGTAACTTAGGCCTCACACCTTTCCTTCTCTCAAGGGACTTTGGCTAGCAAAGGGAAAAGCTTTCAAAAAAAATTTCTTCTTCATTCATCATTACCATTACAAGAGAATTCTAGGAGCTTTTATAAACCTTAAGCTCCTTTTCAAATTCAAAATGCAACACTTTTCATAGAGAAAATCAAGGGGTGTCCCATAAAGATAGGAGTGGCCCATTCAAATTTAAATCTCCTAATTACAAGGTGGGCACCCATAAAGAGTGGAGCATCATTCAAATTTGAAAATTCATGGTTGATGTGTCTTGGTGATGTGGCATGATTTATCCTCCAAGTTGGCATGACTTGTCTTCCAAGGTGGCATGGTGCTTTGATGATGTGGTGCTCCAAGTAGTTGGTGAAGTTGGTTGTACTCATTCTTGCTTAATTGAAGCCCAATACAAGTAGATCTTGAACCCGACTCGATACAAAGCAAATTTAACTCTAATTGGATCCAAATTAAAATAAAACAGGACTCAATTATTCAAATAAAAATAAATACAGGACTCATAGACTTATTACAGGACTTAAATTCCTAGTCTTCTATCCATAAAGAACTTGGCATTAGCTGAAGCCTCATCCTGAGCCTGGTGCCTGCACCACCTTGCTAGTGCCTCTTCATTGACCTCCAAAGGAATGGAGTCAACCAAGAACTTGAGGTACTCATCCACCCTTGGCAAGCAAATCTTGTTAGGGGCAGGGACACTCCCATGAGTGGTGAAGGGCCTCACGTCTCCACCTTCACCCATACCAATCGTAGGGGCTACCACCAGCTTTACCTTAGCAATAGCCATCCTAGCCTTCACAGCCGACCTAGTCACCCACATCGGAGACTCCACCATCAATGCCAAAGTTTCATCGATGGCCATCACCCCCTCCTCTTTCCCATTTGGAGCTTTGCTTGCACTAGCCAAGGCAATGACCTCAAAGTTAGGGGTTGCCACAACCTCTGCCTTCATTTCTATAATCAATGCCTTGCTAGAGCTTGAAGCAAGGTCTGAGGGGAGAGATGACCCTTTGCTCTTCTTTACATTTCTTGCTCCTTACATAAGAGAATAGGAATGCACCCTCTTTCCCTTTGGATCAGTCAAAGGTGGTGGAGAAGGCTTGTTGGCCATCGCCACCTGTGGCTTATCATGGATCATTATGCCTACACCAGAAGATAGAGTCACTCTAATTGAAAAAAGTAAGGAACTATTCATCAAACAATTGATGGGGCTTACCTTGAGACAAAGGAATTCCTTTCACATAAAGGGCCTCCAACCAACTCTTCGACAGAAAAATGTCATATGGTAGGACCTGTACTGGTGACAACTCATCTACCATGATCTACTCCAATTCCTGCAACACCAGAGGATCTCGCAACCATGAAGGCTCTACCTCATTCCAGCATCTAGGGAACATCCATGATGATGGGGAAACTATGAAGAAGAATTACAACTTCTAACCCTGCAGTTTTGTTGGACCGGCTAGGAAGCTAAACCCTTTGCGAGGGAAGATATAGCACCATCCTTGGGAGGCCTTTACCTGGAAGAAATAGCAAAATACCCTTAGCCTAGACTTCATGTGGGAGTGGACCATCAAACTAAAAAAGCCAACAATGGCCCTCCAGGCAATAGGGACCAACCATGTTGGACACAAGTTATGCCACCATAGCAATTCAGCCATCACTAGAAGCATGGGAATCTTGAGACCCACATTCAGCGATTCCTCATGAAGGGAAACCTTCATCGTCATCCCCTCCATGATCTGTTCATTCTTCCAAGGAACCTTTAGATGGATGATCATCGAAAGGATGAACTTCTCTCCTAACTAGAGGACTTTCTCTCCTCCTTTCAAATGGAGGCCACGATTTTAGGTGTCAAGTCTAGCTCCTCTACTCCCATGACTATCATGCATTGGATATAAGAGCAAAGGAAAGAAGGGAAAATGAAAGGATAGGAAAACCCACTACAGATATTTGCTGGTATGCTTCTCTGATCGATTGAAAGCTCCTCTCCTCTTCCCTATTGCTCAACCACCTAGATGCCATGAGAATGCGAGAGGCCCAACCAACCCCTGATGAAATGGTGCCATCCCTTTCATCAAAAAGGACTTGTCCATTCCTTGATGAAAGGGTGCTAGTTTTAGCCTTGACGATCAACACATCCTACATCAGTTCAGCATTAAAGGCACAATCTTAGGAGGCGCATCATAACATCCCATACACCTAAACTACCATAATAATTTTTAAAAACTACCATCACTTCAAACGATATCACCTCCTAGAAGGCCACACCCGATCCTTCAATAGATCTCAATAAGCATAGCCTTGATGGTCACATAGCGAGCTGCCTTGCTCACCATAGCCTTGCTATCTTTGCCATGAGCTACCTCTCCCAATATAGTCTCGCCATCTTTGTAATGACCTATCACATCCAGTGCAGCCTCGTCATCTTCGTAGTGAGCTATCTCGTCCAGCATAGTCTTGCCATTTTTGCAACGAGCTACCTTGCCCAGCACAATCTCGCCACCCTTGTCACAAGCTACTTCACTGCAAGCCTCATGCAATACCTACCAAGCTAGCTTTGTCCTAGCACAGTGAGCTTCCATGCCCTACTGAACTAGTGGAGTATCTGCTTCCTTTGTCCAAGACCATGAAGGCCAAACCACTTGGACAAGGAAGTGGGGGACATATGATATATCAGGGTTCGATGGTCCAGCATGGCAACGAGGCTTTAACTCACTCTAGATATATGTCAACGAGGCCCACCAGTTTCCTGCATGCACATCAACTACTACCGAGCTTATCCTATCCACCTAGTCGAGTGTGCTCCAAGTGCAGTGATCACTAATGTTTGCCATTTAAGGGATGCCCCACCGTAGGGACATGCCATACCAACCACCACTCCCTGCCTCACCTACCAGGGAATGATCTCCTATCTCGAGCATGCCTGAATATGCCATCATTTCCTATCCTTGGGCATGAGGTACATGCCTATAAGTTGGTTCCCTGAGACCCTCCGAGTAAGTTGAGAAAGGTCATCATAAGGATATAAGAAAATGAATAAGGGGAGATAATGAAGATGGAATTGAGAACTGGCTCTTCTCAAAAGCCCCTTCCATCTACCATAAAGGAACCCTTTTCTTGTTTTCACCCAAAAAATATATTTAGAGCTCCCTAAATTGAGTCTTTTATAGCTTGCCAGCCGAGTGAGGTTCCTACAGCTATCTCTTGCACTTCCCATCATTTACAATGTTCGAGCCTCTGTAACTCCATTCATCCATGTGCTGAACCAAGGGAAGCGAGACTCATATGCATTGAGATCCTCTTCTTCCATAGATCCTACTCCATCTTCCTCCTACACTTCTTCATTTCCTCTTCTACTATTACTCTAAACTCGGTGGAGACTCCAAGCCTCTTCTATTTTCCTCTCAAGGAGACTAACTTTGGCATTGAATGGTCCACCATTGAAAATGCACCCCCGATGGTTGGACTTTCTATTCTTATCTGTCTTGCAAGACTAACTCTTAATAATAAGACCCTACAAGGCCTGTCTCCACATTAGCAACCACTCCTACTCCAGTCCAAGTTGAGCTGAGCCTGAGTCAACACCACTTCTCGGAGATCCATAGCACTATATTTATAGGCTATGCTCAAAATAGTAATGCCTATAGGTTCTTGATGACTAAATTGGATATTAGTGATATATGTAATAATGCAATCCTTGAAGCTAGAAATCCTTCCTTTTTTGAGGACATATTTCTTTTTAAGACTAGAATGTATAGATCTTTAGAATACAAACCATCTTCTTCTAGATTTGTAAAACCAGAACATGAATTAAGAAGAAGTAAAAAGATTAAAATAGAAAAGAATTTGGAGAATATTTCTTTACATACCTTGTAGATGGTGATCCTTGCATATACAATGAAGCTATAGCATCATCAGATTCATTATATTAGAATGAAACCATAAATAGTAAAACTCAAGCAATCTTAGAGATTAAAACTTGGATTTTATCATATTTATCTCTAGAAAATAAATTAATAATGGTGCAGGCACCAGGATCCAAAAGAGGCTATATTCTATTCAGGCCAATCCGAGCTCATTATGGATTGCAGATAATTAAGCTTTTGGGTCCTGTCAATTTTGGTTTTTTCTTAAGTTTACATCATGTACTTAGATATTTGAGTTAATTTGTCCTTTCTTCAATTTGTGTCTTATAATTTATTTTATTTGAATCAAGTTTAAGTTAAGAGGACGACCAACATTGACCTAAGTCAAGACCAAGAAGCATGACCATTAGATAGAGGATGCCACTTCACTCTCCATGCAAGAAAAGACTCCAAAAGGAACCCATTCCTTGCACCACCTCATCCTCCACATAAGATGGTCCCCACCTCACTCTCCATGCCAACATGGAAGGCCCCACCCTTGTCGCCTAAACTATGGAATTCAAATTCAAATGGGGTGTCCCATTTTCATCTCCACGCCAACATGGAAGGTTTTTCACCCTTGCTACCAAAAGCATGAAAGAAAACTCAAATTCAAATTCAAATGAGGCATCCCAGTTATTCCTCCTTGTTTAGTACATGTAATCTCTCTAATTCAAATTTCAAAGAGGCTTGGGTGAATGATAAATACCCCTCCTCCTCTTGTAATGTGGATGTTGAAGAATGAATACAAAAAATTCCTTTTACTTCCATTGCTCCAAGCTTTGCCACTCCATGAGGGAAAAGGGTGTGAGGCCCAATCGAGTTCTCTAGTCTTCAAGACTCCACCTCATCCTCTTCTCCTTCCCTTGCTAATCTTCTTGTTTTTTTTTTCCTATTCTCACTTGGTCTCTGATTAATCTATTTGCATGATCCCTGGGAGCCTAGAGCCAAAGAAGAGGTCCTCCTTGCCTTGGAACCATTGATATGAAGCCAACACATTCAAGGGATTCAGCCTTCTTATCCAGATTCCCAATCTAGGAGTGTTGAGTGATCCAGCTATTGAGGGAAGAGAGATCATTATCTGATAATAATTCTTTTTTTTTCCTCTCTTGGATCTGAACTCTTGAAAGAGCTTGTCCTAATTCAAATGGTTTTTCAACCATTAGGTCCAATCAATTTATTGCTTAAATATTCTAATCTATGGGAAACTGATTTTATCTTCTAGTAGTTTGCTTTAGTGCTCCTTTTATTCTCTTACAGAAGAGTTAAGCCATATTTTTGGAATCATTGTTTACCTTAAAATTTTATATTTCATCATGTTGATGTTCGCATCCCTGCACGTCCCGCATCAACTTGGTATCAGAGCATGAACAAATCACATCCCGCATTAACTTTGTATCAAAGCATGAACAAATCACGTCCCACATGAACTTAGTATCAGAGCCATGTTAAAGTTAGGACAAGATATGCTTAGTTTCAAAATTTGACATTTGAATTAGAAAATTCAATTTTAAAATTTAAATTTTGAAAAAAAATAAAATTGCATGATCTGGAACTTAAATGATGAAATTTGAACTTGAAATCTAAAAATCTTAAAAAAACCTAAAATCTAAAATGTAGAATTTAAAATTTAGAATTTAAAATTTGAAATTTGAGATCTGAAATTTAAAACATTTGAAATTTGAAATTTTGAGAATTTGAAACTAAAATTTGAATATGAAATTTTAAATTTTGAATTTTAAATTTTGACATACCTGCCTATTATAGTCCTTGTGGTAGATCTTTGTTTGTGCATCCATTTTAAAATACATAATGGTAATCCTATCATAAGATAAGGGAAGGATTTCATCACCTTTCCTTGGTCTAAAAATAACCAACTACATATTGCATTGACCCAAGCTTAATCTAAAACTGAGTAAAAACCTAAACTTGGGATACCAACAAGTCAAGTTCATGTCTCATGTTGAGACTTAGTATTGATTAATTCCATATTTACTATTGGAGATTGGTGTTAAAGGCTAGGGGTCTAATGGCAATCACCTTAAGTGGATCTGTGGTTTTTAATTAGGACCATGCAAAAGCAAGGAAAGCCTCCCACAATCCCACCTCTTACCTGGCCAATTGAAATGGTGACTATAGTCTTGATTGGTGCTTTGGCAATTCATTCTACATTGAGCTTCTAGGTCTAGGAGCCAAAGAAACTAGAAATTCTATGCTGCATGACCACTAGATTAGGAATCCAATACCAGCAGTCCCAAGCCCAGCCTAGTTTAATCATGGATCCTAATTTTGAAACACTCCTAAGGACCATGACTGAACAGTTTGCTCAACTAAATAATATGTTTGATCAAATAGAGGAGCATATCGAGACCCTAGAAGAGACCCATGTGATCCATACTAAACTTGAATCACCTCTACCAACGCCTCTTAATCCTAGAAGAGCCCAATGCCATGAACCTACCTTGGAACATAACCAGAGATGACCATAGCATGATTTTGTGGACCTGGATGAAAGAGCCATAAAGCATTCCCTTAGAAGCATCTACCTTTGATGGAAGTCTAGACCCTAAGGTATATGTTGATTAGTAAGGCGACATGGATCAGTACTTTGAATGGTATGAGATGTTAGAAGAGAGAAAGTTTAAATTCGCCAAACTTAGATTAGTCCTCCAGGCGAGATTATACGAAAAAATGTTAAGCACATATGTCATCAGAGAATAGAAATGCCCATAGCTACCTAGAGAGCCACGAAAATTAAACTTAGAAAAAAGTAGCTCCCCATGTCTTATCAATAGATACTTTTAAACCAATGGCAAAGGTTGGGTCAGGGCAATGGAACTGTATCTGAATACATTGCCATATATGATGAGAAATTTATGAGATGTAGCATAGATGAGTCTTAGGCCATGACCCTATCTAGATTTCGAGCAATTCTACATGAAGAAATTCAAAGGAAGTTATTTTTGAGAGAAGTCCATGTCCTAGAACAAGCCTATCAAATTGTTAGGGACTTTAAGAAATTTCATGGGGAACTCATGATCCGTCGATCTGAACCCAACATGATTAGTACACATGAATAGAAGCCAAGTTCTAGTCAAGTTGCTTTAACCTGACCCACCCTTACTGCCCCATTAGGTCGCAAGGATGACAAGGGTTAGGGCCTTGAAGTTCAAAGAAGCAATAATAATGACATTCATTACTTTAGGTATCATAAGGTTGGCCACTATGCTAGTTAGTGTCCTACTCGAGCCTTACACGTGAATTAGAGAAAGGAGCTCCTGAATCTTTTGAAGAATTTGGGGAAGAAGTGTATGAAGCAGGAACAAACTTAGTGGATGAGTATGAGGGAGATGGGGAAACTATAGATCCACCTGAGTTACAGGGAGTAGTTAGATGTATTCTAACATAAACTAAGGAACATAAAGATTGGCATAGGACCAACATCCTACAAACTTTTATCAAATTAGGGGAGAAGGTTTGCAAAATTATCATAGGTAGTGGGAGCTGTGTTAATGCTATTTCTACTAATGCTATCAAATATCTAGGTTTGTATATTGTTCCCCATCCCATCCCCTATAAGGTATCTTGAATTGATTCAACCTCCATTCCCATTAAGTTAAGATGCCAAGTTATAATCCAAATCAAATCTTATCAAGAGAAAGTTTGGTGTGATGTTCCTCCTATGGGGGTTAGCAATATTATTCTACATCGATCTTGGTTGTATGATCATGATGCTATCTTGTATGGTTGTTTCAACTCATATTCCTTCAACCACCATGGAAAGAAAATTGTCATAAACTCGACACCACCTAAGGACAACACCAAAAGTGGGTCTAGTAATTTGAAGGAAAAGAAATAATGATTAAATTTGATCAGTGCTAAGGATTTAGAATGAGAGATTAATGAGGGTTCACTAGTTTGGATATTGTCCACCAAGGAAGTCCAGGATCAACCCCAGAAGGAGCAACCTTAGAAAATAGTAGAGTTTTTAAATGATTTTCAAGATGTATTTCTAGAAATCTTCTTGATCACCTCCCATCATTAAGGAATATTCAACATGCCATGGACTTAGTCCCAAGAGCCATCTTACCAAACCTTCCACATTATAGGATGAATCCTACTAAACATTCATAGTTACAAAGGCAAGTTGGAGATCTCCTCTAAAAGGGATTCATTAGGAAAAGCCTGACCCCTTGTGTGGTACCTACCCTTTTGACCTCCAAGAAGGATGGCACTTGGAAGATGTGTGTAGATAGTCGTGCCATTAATAAGATAATAGTCAAGTATCATTTCCCTATTCCTCATCTTGATGATATGTTAGACATGATAGCCGTAGCCACTATTTTCTCTAAGATAGACCTTAAGAGTGGCTGTCACAAAGTTAGGATTAGGCCTGGGGATGAGTGGAAGATAGCTTTCAAGACTAAGGATGGACTTTACAAATGGATAGTGATGACTTTTGGCCTTTCTATTGCCCCTAGTACTTTCATGAGGATCATGACCGAAGTCCTAAGATTGTTCATCGAAAAGTTTGTCGTAGGTTATTTTGATGACATCCTAATCTATAGTAGGACTAAGGAAGACCACCTGAGCCATCTTCAACAAGTATTCCAAGCTCTTAGGAAGGATAGCCTCTATGTCAATTTGAAGAAATGTGAATTCTTGATCCATAAATTCATCTTTCTAGGATTTGTCTTACCCCTGAAGGAGTATCTACCGATTCAGAAAAGGTTAAGTCTATAGTTGAGTGGCCTGTACCCACTAGTATCCATAAAGTATGTAGCTTCCATGGCCTTGCTACCTTTTATAGGTGATTTATTTGTGCATTTAGTTCGATTGTTGCACCCGTCACTGACTGTATTAGGAAGGGAACCTTTAAGTGGACTAAGGCTACCGATAGAGCCTTCCTTGACATAAAAAAAAAATGACCCAAGCACCCATTTTGAGATTACCTGACTTTTTGAAGGTCTTTAAAGTTGCTTGTGATGCCTTCGGAGTTGGAATTGGAGGAGTTTTATGTCAAGAGAACCACCTTGTAGCCTTCTTTAGTGAGAAGTTGAATGAAGCAAAATTGAAGTTTTAACTTATGATAAGGAATTGTATGCAGTAGTTCAAGCCTTAAGATATTGGAGACACTATCTCTTACTATAGGATTTAGTCCTATATTCAGACCATGAAGCACTCCGATCCTTAGTTCTCAAAAGAAACTGAATCCTAGGCATGACAAGTGGGTATAATATATTCAAGCTTACACCTATCTTAAAACACCGTGCTGATACTGAAAATCGAGTTGCTGATGTTCTTAGCCATTGATCCATGCTCTTGACCTCTATCAGTACTGAAGTTGTAGGATTTGACAAACTGAAAGAGGTATATGAAAATTGTCCCAACTTTAGTGAAACCTATCAAGTTCAACAAGAACCATCTAGTTTGCATAGTGAATATATCCTTCAAGATGGTTTCCTCTTTAAAAAAATTAAGTTGTGCATTCCCTGAACCTTCCTTAGAGAGTTTTTAGTTTAGGAAACCCAAGCTGGAGGTTTAGCTAGCCATTTCGGTAGGAACAAAACAAATCTAGTAGTTGAAGACCAGTTTTATTGGCCAAGACTCAAAAGAACAGTTGCCCAAATTGTGGCCCGATGTCGAACTTGTGCTGTTGCCAAATAGCAGAAACAAAACACTGGCCTTTACACTCCTTTACATATACCTGATTATCCTTGGCAAGACCTTACTATGAATTTTGTTTTAGGATTGCCTAAGACCATGCAAAGACATGACTCTATCTATGTTGAGGTCGATCAATTTTTTAAGATGGCACACTTTTTACCCTGTTTCCAAACTTTGGATGCTTCTAAGGTGGCCAAACTTTTTCTAGATGAAGTGGTTAGGTTACATGGCCTACCCAAAACTATTGTATCTGATAGGGATGTCCGATTCATGAGCTATTTTTGAAAGATCCTATGGCACATGTTCGAAACCAAGCTCAAATTTTCTACCACCTACCATCCACAAACTGATAGCCAAACTGAAGTTGTGAATAGGAGCCTTGGAAACCTATTAAGGTATCTCGTAGGAAAAAATGTTGGAAATTGGGATCTCTTGTTACCATGTGCTGAATTTGCCTACAATAGCTTAGTCAATAGGTCCACTGGAAAGAGCCTATTTGAAATTATCCATGGTGACAAGCCTAAAAGACCCATAGATCTTATTCTTTTACCCATGCATTCATGAGTTTCTAAGTCAGCTGAGTCATATGCACAGCATGTTAGAGATCAACAAAAGAAAATCAGTAAGAAAATTAATCCGAGCAATGAAGCTTATAAACATATGGCTAATTCTCGTAAGCAAGACAAAGAATTCACTATGGGAGACTACGTGACGATTAGGCTTAGACCTGAACGGTTTCCCCCCAGAACCATAAAAAAATTACATGCCCATGGAGCCGGTCCTTTCAAAGTAATAAAGAAAATTGGATCTAATTCTTACATGCTTAAGTTACCATGCGAATTCGGTATTAGTTCAACTTTCAATATTTTAGATCTAGTTGAGTATAAGGAACTAGCAGTGATACCTAGTAAGCCTTTCGAGCCTGATCCCTTTCTTGAGAGTGAACCATCACCTGAGTGTCCACCAATCACTTTACTAGAATGGTGAGATTAGATTGAGCGTATTCTGGATGACCAGGCTATTATAACCAGGAATAAAGGCTATCAAATTTATTTGGTTCATTGGCAAGGTCGATCCAAATTTGAGGATTCATGGATCACTCGGGAGGATCTGCAACATATTGATCCAGACTTATTAGTGCAATATCAAAGTTAAGCTAACCCATACTCGATAGGGTCGAGTTCCTCCCACCTCGGGAGAATTGGTGCGGGTACCAAGATCTGAAAGAGGCCAATCTAAGCTCATTATGGATTGTAGATAATTAAGCTTTTGGGTCCTTTCAGTTTTGGTTTTTCCTTAAGTTCATGTCCTGTACTTAGAAATTTTAGTCAATTTGTTCTTCCTTCAGTTTATGTTCTGTAAGTTATTTTATTCGAGTCAAGTTTAACTTAAGAGGACAACCAACATAGACCAAAGTCAAGACCTAGAAGTGTGACCACTGGATAGAGGATGCAACTTCACTCTCCATGCAGGAAAAGACTCTAGAAAGAACCCATTCCTTACACCACCTCATCCTTTACATAAGATGGTCCCAATCTTACTCTCCATGCCAACATGGAAGGCCCTACCCTTGTCGCCCAAAGTATGGAATTCATATTCAAATGGGGCATCCCATTTTCATCTCCATGCCAACATGGAAGGTTTTTCACCCTTGCTACCCAATGCATGAAAGAAAACTCAAATTCAAATTCAAATAAGGCATCCCACTTATTCCTCCTTATTTAGTGCATGTAATCTCTCTAATTCAGACTTCAAAGAGGCTTGGGTGAATGATAAATACCCCACCTCTTGTAATGTGGATGTTAAAGAATGAATACAAAAATTTCTTTTTACTTCCATTGCTACAAGCATTGCCACTCCGTTAGGGAGAAGGGTGTGAGGCCCAATTGAGTTCTCTAGTCTTCAAGACTCCATCGTATCATCTTCTCCTTCCTTGCTAATCTCCTTTTCTTTTCTTTTCCCTATTCTCCCTTGGTCTCTGATTAATCTATTTGTAGGATCCCTGGGTGCCCAGAGCCAAAGAAGAGGTCCTCCTTGTCTTGGAACTATTGACGGGAAGCCAACACATTCATGGGATTCAGCCTTCTTATCCAGATGCCCAATCTAAAAGTGTTTAGTGATCCAACTGTTGAGGGAAGAGAGATTATTGTTTGGTAACAAGCCTTTTTTTCCTCTCTCGGATCTGAACTCTTGAAAGAGCTTGTCCTAATTCAAATAGTTTCTCAACCATCATGTCCAATCAATTTATTGCTTAGATAGGTCTAATATATGGAAAAGTGATTTTATATTCTAGTAGTTTGCTTTAGTGCTCTTTTTATACTCTTGGGAAGATATAAGCCATATTTTTTGAATCATTGCTCACCTTAAAATTTCGCATTTCATTATGTTGATGTTCACATCCCTGTACATCCCACATCAACTTTGAAAGGGATATTCCCTACAAGCCAATCTATGTTGTATCTCCCAAATCATTGTAATTGACAATATTCTAATAAAGGCATTATTTTTCATCATACGCTGTTTTTATATTATATGATGAACCCCATAGATTAGGGCTATGATTTTAGGGTTATGATGAGATCATACCAGTGAGACCTAAAGTCTTAAAACCTTAATCTAAAATATTCCTAGTCAAAGAACCCTAAGTAGGGGATCAAGGTTTTTTCTGATAAGACTAGCACATCCCATGTATACTGGAGAGGGTGACTGCTCTCACAGTCACTTGTGTATGACACTAATACTAGGATGTGGGTACTCATTAGAGAATGAGTTCACTGATATGATCCAACTTGAGAATATCTAATGGAGTCTTAGCTACATGTCAATAGAAGGTTCTCATAGTGGGAGTGGTACAAGTAATCCTTTGACCTGAGACTACCATAAGTACCTTATGTACATGAACCCATTCTTTGGTTAAATTCTAATCATGACATTGAGTCATGCACATGATTGATACTGGGAATGGTGAATTGGATATGAAGGTAATGAGTAGGTCAACAAAGAATCGATCACTCTTAGTAAGAGGAGATTGCATCCAGCTAGTTATCAATCGGATGATGATTTAGGGAATCTTTGATCAAATTAAAGATATTAGAAATGATTTCTAATATCAACATAATTGAATCATCAATATAAGATTGAGCTAGAAATGAATGTAATATTGGAATTGACATATATCCATATCCATAATTATATTCTGGGTGCAGGATGATCGAAGGATTTAATTATATGGTAACTTTCCACTGAAGGGTAGTTTTGGTATTTTACCAGAATTTCCATATCTTCCGGGTAGACATGACACATTGCTAGACGTCAATCTTGTCTTGTGGGTTGATTAAATTGAATGATCACTTATTAGGAAGAGTCCTAATTGATCATAATCGGGTAAGCCTGATTTGACCTAAATCGATTAGAAAGGGTTCTAATCAAATTAGGTCAACTTGTATTCGAACCCACTGCTGGCTAGATGTGGAACCCAATGGGTCACATACTTAAGAGAATTGATCAAGGGTTTAATTTTGTAATTAAATTATTTTGCATGATGACACTCTAGCAGGTGTTGCAAATCCTAGCTTCTATTCAAATTAGATTCGAATTAGGGTTCCGGATTGGTTCAATTTGGGTTCTAATTGGATCTAATTAGACCCTAATTGAGGTTATAGGGATTATGGCTAACCCTATTGGCTAACCATGCACCTAGGCTAGCCCCCCACCCACCCCTTAGCATTTTCATGCCAAAATGCCAAGAGTCCATGCGCTAATGGACTCTTGGCGTGCCATTTGGAAGAGTCCATGGTGCATGGACTCTTGGCGCGCTCCATAAAAAACTCCGATGTTTTTATATGGGGCGGCCTAATTTCTTAGAATTAGCGCCTCACTTGTCCTCCCTTGGATTGTAATCCAAGGGTTGATGTTTTTTAAGAAAGGAAGAAAGCGCCTGTTGCTTCCCGGTCGCACGAAATAACATCTCTTCGGAGATGAAAAGTCGCGACTCCTTTCTTTTAAAACATCGCGACTTTTCCTTTAAGAAAGGCCGTGGGATTTATCCGGAGGGCCGTGAGAAGGAAGGATGGGGCATGAGAAAATAAGAAAGGGCGTGAGAAGTCTTTCATGGAGAGATGTGTGGGCGCCTATCTGAGATCTATTTAAAGGATCAGGAAAATCAGAACTCGGTAATGTTTTCTTTTATTCCTTCTTCCTCTCCTAAAGACTCTTTCACTCTTTTCTTGTTCTTGCACTGTTTCTTTTACAGAGTACACCTCTGTCGAAACTCTGCTACTGAACAAGAATAAGAGCGAAAGTCTCCGACGGTAAAGGAAAGAAAGGAGTTCTGATTTTATTCCTTCTTTCTTACATTAAGACATTATTGTCTTAATTTCTCCTCCAACTTAAGACAAGCCTATATCCTCTTAGGACAAGGTCTTTTCTTCAAGACAAGGGTGTCTAAAGGGCCAAGGTCTTAGTGGAAGGAGGAGAAGAGATCAGGGAAAGGGAGGCTACCTCTTGTGTGGAAGAATTCAAGCCATAATCCGAAGAATTGAGTTCTATGAAGAAGAACTCAAAAGGAGGAACCATTGGACAAGAAGATAGTGTTCTTGATCATCGCTCTGTGTGGATCACCATCAGAGGGCGGACACCTGGACGCCTGGTGAACTCAGTTAGCCCCTTCAACTTCAAGTTTGTTGGAATAAGCGATTACAGGTTGGTACCCTAATCCTAATTTGCATAGATATGCTTGTCATATGTTCTAGTCTTATTTAAGGAGTTCCTAGTTTAGGGTTTTTTGGTGTGAATTTAGTTTCAATTTTGAAATTACCCTTCCGCTGCGTTGCACCAGAATCCAACAAACTTGGTATCAGAGCATGAACAAATCACGTCCCGCATCAACTTGGTATCAAGCATGTACAAATCACGTCCCACATGAACTTGGTATCAGAGCCTTGTTAAAGTTAGGACAAGATATGCTTAGTTTCGAGATTTGACATTTGAATTAGAAAATTCAAATTTAAAATTTAAATTTTGAAAAGAAAAATTGAAATTGCATATTCTGGAACTTAAATGTTGAAATTTGAACTTCAAATCTTGAAATCTGAAAATTTAAAAAAACTTGAAATCTGAAATGTAAAATTTAAAATTTGGAATTTAAAATTTGATATTTGAGATCTGAAATTTCAAAAACTTGAAATTTGAAATTTTGAAACTGAAATTTGAATCTAAAATTTCAAATTTTGAAATTTGAATTTTGACGTACCTGCCTATTATAGTCCTTGTGGTAGATCTTTTTTGTGCATCCATTTTAAAATACTTAATGGCAATCCTATCATAAGATAAGGGAAGGATTTCATCACCTTTTCTTGGTCCAAAAATAACCGACCACATATTGCATTGACGCAAGCTTAATCTAAAATTGAGTAAGAACCTAAACTAGGGACACTAACAAGTCAAGTTCATGTTTCATGTTGAGACTTAGTATTGATTAATTCTATATTTACTCCTGGAGATTGGTGTCTAAGGCTTGGGATCCAATGGTAAATGCCTTAAGTGGATTTGTGGTTTTTAATTAGGATCTTGTGAAAAGAAAGGGGAGCCTCCCACAATCCCACCTCTTACCTAGCTAGTTGAAAGGGTGATTGCAGTCTTGATTGGTGCTTTGGCAATTCATTCTACATTGAGCTTCTAGGTTTAGGAGCCCTAGAAACTAGGAATTCTATGCTACATGACAACTAGAGCAGGAACCCAATACCAACAGTCCCAAACCTAGTCTAGTTTAACCATGGATCCCAATTTTGAAACACTCCTAAGGACCATGACTGAACAGTTTGCCCAACTAAATAATATATTTGATCGAATGGAAGAGCATATCGGGACCCTAAAAGAGACCCATGTGACCCATACTGAATCTGAATCTCCTCTACTAATGTCCCTCAATCCTAGAAGAGCCCAACTCCATGAACCTACCTTGGAACATTACCAGAGATGACCATACCATGATTTTGTGGACCAGGATGAAAGAGCCATTAGGAGCATTCACCTAGAAGCACCGACCTTTGATGGAAGTCTAGACCCTAAGGTATACACTAATTGGGAAGGCGACATGGATCAGTACTTTGAATGGTATGAGATGTCAGAAGAGAAAAAGTTTAAATTCACCAAACTTAGATTAGTCCACCAGGTGAGATTATATTGGAAAAATGTTGAGCGCATATGTCGCTAGAGAGGAGATATGCCCATAACCACCTAGAGAGCCATGAAGATTAAACTTAGAAAAAAGTACCTCCCCATGTCTAATCAATAGACACTTTTAGATTAGTGGTAAAGGTTGAGTCAGGATAATAGAACTGTATCTGAATACATTGCCAAATTCAACGAGTACGTTATGAGATGTAGCATAGATGAGTCTGAGGCCATGACCCTATCTAGATTTCGAGCTAGCCTACATGAGAAAATTCAAAAGGAGTTATGTTTGAGAGAAGTCCATAACTTAGAACAAGCCTATCAAATTGCTAGGGACTTTGAGAGATTTCAAAAGGGACCCATGATGCATCAGTCTGAACCCAACAGGATTAGTATACCTGGATATAAGCCAAGTTCTATTCAAGTTCCTTCAACCCGACCCACTCCTACTACCCCATTAGGTCACAAGGATGACAAGGGTAAGGGCCTTGAATTTCAAAGAAGCAATAATAATGACATTCATTGCTTTAGGTGTCATAAGGTTGGTCACTATGCTAGTTTGTGTCCTACTCGAGCCTTGCACATGGGAGAATTAGTAGAAGGAGCTCTTGAATCCTTTGAAGAATTTGAGGAAGAAGTGTATGAAGCAGGAACAAACTTAGTGGATGAGTATGAGGGAGATGAAGAAACTATAGATCCACCTTGGAGTCGTTAGATGTATTCTGACTCAAACTAAGGAACATGAAGATTGGTATAGGACAACATCCTACAAACTTTTGTCAAATTAGGAAAGAAGGTTTGCAAAATTATCATAGATAGTGATAACTGTGTTAATTTCATTTCCACTAATACTATCAAAAATCTAGGTTTGCCTACTATTCCCCATCCCAACCCCTATAAGGTATCTTGGATTGTTTCAACCTCCATTTCCATTAAGTTAAGATGCCAAGTTACAGTCCAAATCCAATCTTATCAAGATAATGTTTTGTGTGACGTTCTTCCTATGGGGGTTAGCATTATTATTCTAGACCAACCTTGGTTGTATGATCATGATACTATTTGTATGGTCGTTCCAACTCCTATTCCTTCAACCACCAAGGAAAGAAAATTGTCATAAACTCGACACCACCTTAGGACAACACCAAAAGAGGGTCTAGTAATTTGAAGGAAAAGAAACAAATATTAAATTTGATCAGTGCTAAGGATTTAGAACGAGAGATTAATGAGGGTTCACCAGTTTGGATATTGTCCACCAAGGAAGTCCAGGATCAATCCTAGAAAGAGCAACCCTAAGATATAGTAGAGTTTTTGAAAGATTTTCAAGATGTGTTTCCAGAAGATCTTCCTGATCACCTCCCAGCATTAAGGGACATTCAACATGCCTTCCAGAAGATCTTCCTGATCACCTCCCAGCATTAAGGGACATTCAACATGCCATAGACTTAGTCCCAAGAGCCACGTTACCAAACTTTCCACATTATACGATGAATCCCACTAAACATTCAGAGTTACAAAGGCAAGTTGGAGATCTCCTCCAAAAGGGATTCATTAGGGAAAGCCTGAGCCTTTATACGGTACCTGCCCTTTTGACCCCTAAGAAGGATGGCACTTGGAGGATGTTTGTTGATAGTCTTGCCATCAATAAGATAACGGTCATGTATCGTTTCCCTATTTCCCGTCTTGATGATATGTTAAACATGATGGCCAGAGCCACTATTTTCTCTAAGATTGATCTTAAGAGTGGCTATAACCAAGTTAGGATTAAGCCTGGGGATCAGTGGAAGATAGCTTTCAAGACTAAGAATGGCCTTTACGAATGGATAGTGATGCCTTTGGGCCTTTCTAATGCCCCTAGTACTTTCATGAGGATCATTGATATGGGATGAACCCTGATCAGGATTATTTTAGAGAAGGGTGGATCGTTGGTGACTAGAAAATGACCTTTAGGCTAGGTTCAACTCCCAATTATTTAAACCCAATTATTCAAAAGAAACACATATTTTTTTCTTTTTCTTTCTTTCTTCTTTTTTCATTTTTTTATCTCTTTTTTATCACTTATTTTTTCTTAATTTCTTACCTAAACTAAAGTTGGCATTAGGGAGGCAACTATGCTTTGAGAAGCATCCAGAATACTCTGCACATTAAGTTAGCATTAAGGAACCTAGAGATGCTTTCACGATCATGCAATGATTCTCCTGGTGCTTTGATGAGCATGCAAAATAGGTGGATGGTCTCGAGCATGGAAATCCGACGGGTTTTGTCGATGGGCTCTCTGGTCATGGCACTGGCATGATGGCAGCGGTACAGGGAGATGAAGGCATGGGCTCTCCGATGGGCATCGGGCGTCATGGCAGCAGGGATCCGGGCGGGCGCCAGTGAGGCATTGCGAGCGGAGATGGGGAGCGAAGATGGTGAGGCATCACGGGCATGGGTTGAGAGTGGAGGAGACGAATGGCCAAAATCCATCAAGGCTAATGGATGTCGATCTGGCCATGGACTTCTCCGAACAGGAGGAGATCCGATGGAGGTAATCTGGGGCATCGACGAGGTAGAGAAGAGAAGGCTCAGTCCCTTCAGCGTGGGCATGGGCATGCTAGAGCGATGGGGTTTTCCCCACGGACGAGAGAGAGGAAGAAGCCTTCGTGGGAAAGATCCGGCTTGGTGGCCATAGATTCATTTGGGATGGCTGGTGTCCATCAAGAGGAACCAGTCATCAGTTCGGGCATGGATCTGGTTGCAACGAACGTGGAGGTGAGCACTGGAGTTTTAATCGACGTTGAAGGTGCAAGGTGGTGGCAGCAAGGAGGAGTCCGATGGGATGGCTCGGTGGTTGATTCAGGAGAAAGGAAACAGAGAGGGGAAAGAGGAAATAACATAGATTGAAAGGAAGATGAAATAGAAAATTTAGGAAGAAAAAAGAAAAATCATGGTTGGGTTACCCACCTAGGCTTCAGCGCACACTCTTACCCAGAGCGACCATGTAAGGCATCAGCACCCTCTCCTTAACTAGGAGTATTTGTTTTCTCTTTCCAAATATTCTTCACCTCATTTTTATTCAAATGATAAAATAATTAAATAGGCTAATCTGAGATATCCAATATCCTGATCACAGATACCTCAACCTCAATCCTAATACATTCAAACTATTTATTTAAATAAAATAAACTAATCCAACTAAGAGATAAAATAAATACTAAAACATCAAAACAAACCAATCTTAAAACAACAGTAAATTCATCTGATCGAGGTGCTACATCGAGAACCGTACTGCATCGAAATCTATGCCTCATCAACATCAGTATCTAGGGCTTCAGGGTTTGGGCTAGTTGGCTTCAGGTTTTGGACTGGGCTAGCTTCAGGTTCTAGGCTGGGCTGCTTCAGATTCTATGCTAGTCGATGTCCCCATTATTCTCTTGAGATGGGGAGAACTTGACTCCGTCAAGTCAAGCTTCAGTAATCTTCTGGCTCCAGGATGCACATGGTTTGCAGACTGAATTTTTTTTAATACAAATAATGTAAATAAAAATAAAATTGATTAACCTAACCTAACCCTCGCTTATATATCAAAACTGATGCGAGACAAACCCTGATCAGGATTATTTTAGAGAACGGTAGATTGTTGGTCGCTAGGAAATGACCTTTAGGTTAGGCTCAACTCCCAGTTATTTAAACCCAATTATTCAAAAGAAACACATATTTTTTCTTTTTCTTTCTTTCTTCTTTTTTCTTTTTTCTATCTTTTTTGTTCACTTTTTTTTCTTTATTTCCTGCCTAAACTAAAGTCGGCATTAGGGAGGCAACTATTCTTTGAGAATCATGCAGAATACTCTGTACTTGAAGTCGGCATTAGGAAACCCAAAGATGCTTTTATGATCGTGCAATGTTTCTCCTGGTGCTTTGATGGGCATGCAGAATAGGGAGAAGGTCTCGAGCATGGAAATCTGGCGGGTTTTGCTAGTGGGCTCTCCGGTGATGGCACTGGCATGATGGCAGCGGCATGGGGAGATGAAAGCATGGGCTCTCCATCGGGCATCGAGCGTCATTGTAGCAAGGAGCCGGGCGGGCACTGGTGAGGCATTGCGAGTGAAGATGGGGAGTGGAGATGGTGAGGCATCATGGGCATGGGCTGGGAGAGGAGGAGACGGATGGTCGGAATCCTTTAGGACTGGTAGATGTCAGTCTAGCCACGGACTTCTCTGGATGGGAGGAGATCTAGTGGAGGCGATCTACGGCATCGGTGAGGCAGAGAGGAGAAGGCTCGGTCCCTTCAGCACGGGCGTGGGCATGCCAGAGCGATGGGGTTTTCCCTATAGATGGGAGGGAGGCAGAAGCCTTCATGGGAAAGATCCAGCTTGGTGGTCGTGGATTCGTTTGGGATGGCTGGTGTCCATCAAGAGAGATCGGTCATCAGTTCGGGCATAGATCTGCTTGTAGCGAACGTGGAGACGAGCGATGGGCTTCCGATCAGTGTTGGAGGTACAAGGTGGTGGCAACAAGGAGGAGTCCGATGGGATGTCTTGGTGGTTGATTCAGGAGAAAGGAAGTAGAGAGGGGAAATAGAAAATAACATAAATGAAGAAGAAAGATGGAATTGAAAATTTAGGAAGAGAAAAGAAAAATCATGGTTGGGTTACCCACCCAGGCTTCAGCACCCATTCTTATCCAATGTGACAATGTAGGGCATCATCACCCTCTCCTTAACCAGGAATTTTTGTTTTCTCTTCCTAAATATTCTTCGTCTCATTTTTATTCAAATGATAAAACAATTAAATAGGCTAATCTAAGAAATCTGATATCTTGATCTTAGATACCTCAATCTCAATCCTAATACATTCAAACTATTTATTTAAAAAAAATAAACTAATCCAACTAAGGGATAAATTAAATCCTAAAACATCGAAACAAATCAATCTTAAAACAACAGTAAATTCATCTGATCGAGGTGCTGCATCGGGAATCGTACTGCATCAGAATCTATGCCTCATCGACTTCAGGATTTGGGGCTTCAGGGTTTGGGCTGGGCTGGCTTCAAGTTCTAGGCTAGCTTCAGGTTCTAGGCAGGGCTGGCTTCAGGTTCTGGGCTGGGCTTCAGGTTTTGGGTTGGGCTGCTTCAGGTTCTGGGCTAGTCGATGTCCCCATCAATAATGACCCAAGTCCTAAGATTGTTCATCAAAATGTTTGTCATAATTTTTTTTTATGACATCCTAATCTATAGTAGGACTAAGGAAGACCACCTGAGCCATCTTAAACAAGTATGCTAAACTCTTAGAAAGGATAGCCTCTATGCCAATTTGAAAAAATGTGAATTCTTGATCCATAGAGTCATCTTTCTAGGATTTGTTGTTACCCCTGAAGGAGTATCTGCTAACTTAGAAAAGGTTAAGTCCATAGTTGAGTAGTCTGTACCCACTGGTATACATGAAGTGCATAGTTTCCACGGCCTTGTTACCTTCTATATGCGATTTATTTGGGGATTCAGTTCGATTGTCGCACCAATCACTGACTATATTAGGAAGGGTACCTTTGAGTGGACTAAGGCCACCGATAGAGCCTTCCTTAACATCAAATAAAAAATGACCCAATTGCCCATTTTGAGATTACCTGACTTTTTAAAGTTCTTTGAGGTTTCTTGTGATGCCTTTGGAGTTGGAATTGGAGAAGCTTTAAGTTAAGAGAACCACCCTGTAGCCTTCTTTAGTGAGAAGTTGAATGAAGCAAAATTAACGTATTCAACTTATGATAAGGAATTTTATGTGGGAGTTAAACCTTAAGATATTGGAGACACTATCTCTTACCGTAGGAGTTTGTCCTATATTAATACCATGAAGCACTTTGATTCCTTAGTTCTTAAAAGAAACTGAATCATAGGCACGACAAGTGGGTAGAATATATTAAAGCTTACACCTTTGTCTTAAAATACTGTGCCAACACTGAAAATCAAATTGCAGATGATCTTAGCCATCTATCCATGCTCTTAACCTCTATCAGTACTGACATCGTAGGATTTGACAAATTGAAAGAGGAATATGAGAATTGTCCCAACTTTAGTGAAATCTATCAATCTATTCAACAAGAACCATCTAGTTTGTATAGTGAATATACCCTTCAAGATGGTTTCCTCTTCAAGGGAAATAAGTTGTGCATTCCCCGAACATTCCATAGAGAGATTTTAGTTTAGGAAACCCATGTTGGAGGTTTAGCAGGCCATTTCGATAGGAACCAAACCATTCTAGTGGTTGAAGACCAGTTTTATTGGCCAAGACTCAAAAAAAATGTTGCCTAAATTGTGGCCTGATGTCAAACTTGTGCTGTTGCCAAATAGCAGAAGCAAAACACCAACCTTTACACTCCTTTACACCCGATTATCCTTGGCAAGACCTTAGTATGAATTTTGTTTTAGGATTGCCTAAGACCATGCGGAGACATGACTCTATCTATATTGTGATCGATCAATTTTCCAAGATGGCACACTTTTTATCCTGTTCCCAAACTTTCGATGCTTCTAAGGTGGCCAAACATTTTCTAGATGAAGTGGTTAGGTTACGTGGCCTACCCAAAACCAATGTATCTGATGAGGATGTCTGATTCATGAGCTATTTTTGGAAGACCCTATGGCACATGTTAGGAACCAAGCTCAAATTTTCTACCACCTACCATCCACAAATCAATGGCCAGACTGAAGTTATGAATAGGAGCCTTGGAAACCTATTAAGGTGTCTTGTAGGTGATAATGTTGGAAATTGGGACCTCTTGTAACCACGTGTCGAATTTGCCTATAATAGCTCAATCAATAGGTCCACTGGAAAGAGCCTGTCTGAAATTGTCCATGGTTACAAGCTTTAGAGACCCATAGATATTTTTCCTTTATTTATGCATGCATGAGTTTCTGAGTCAGCTGAGTCATATGCACAGCATGTTAGAGATCTACATATGGAAATCAGCAAGAAAATTAATTTGAGTAATGAAGCTTATAGACGTATGGCTAATTCCTTTAAGCGAGATAAAGAGTCCACTGAGGGAGTCTACGTGATGGTTAGGCTTAGACCTGAATGGTTCCCTCACAGAACCATAAAGAAATTACATGCCCGCAGAGCTGGTCTTTTCAATGTAATAATAAAAATTAGACTTAATGACTATGTGCTCGAGTTACCACCCGAATTCGGTATTAGCTCAACTTTCAATATTTCAGATCTAGTTGAGTATAAGGAACCAGTAGTGGTACCTAGTGAGCCTTTCAAGCCTGATCCTTTTCTTGAGAGTGAACCATCACCTGAGTGTCCACCAGTCACTTTACCAAAACTGTAAGATCAGATTGATCATATTTTGGATGACCAGGCTATTACCACTAGGAATAATGGCTATTAGCATTATTTGGTTCATTGGCATGGTCGACCTGAATCTGAGGACTCATGGATCACTCGGAAGGATCTACAATACATTGCTCTGACTTATTAGAGAATATCAAAGTCAAGCTAACCCATACTTGACAGGATCAAGTTCCTCCCACCCTAGAAAAATTGGTGCGGGCACTAGGATCTGAAAGAGGCTACATTCGATTCAGGCCCAATTCGAGTTCATTATGGATTGTAGATAATTAAGCTTTTGGATCTTGTTAGTTTTGGTTTTTCCTTAAGTTTATGTCTTGTACTTAGATATTTGAGTCAGTTTGTTCTTTCTTCAGTTTTTGTCCTATAATTTATTTTATTTGAGTCAAATTTAACTCAAGAGGATAACCAACATAGACCCAAGTCAAGACCAAGAAGCATGACCATTGGATAAAGGATGCCAATTCACTCTTCATGCAAGAAAAGACTCCAGAAGGAACCCATTCCTTGCGCCACCTCGTCCTCCACATAAGATGGTCCCTCCCTCACTTTTTATGCCAACATGGAAAGCCCCACCCTTATCGCCCAAAGCATGGAATTCAAATTCAAATGGGGCATCGCATTTTAATCTCCATGCTAACATGGAAGGTTTTTCACCCTTGACACCCAAAGCATAAAAGAAAACTCAAATTCAAATTCAAATAAGGCATCCCACTTATTCCTCTTTGATTAGTACATGTAATCTCTCTAATTCAAATTTCAAAGAGGCTTGGTTGAATAATAAATACCCCTCCTCTTGTAATGTGGATGTTGAAGAATGAATACAAAAATTTCTTTTTACTTCCATTGCTCTAAGCATTGCCACTCCATGAGGGAGAAGGGTGTAAGGCCTAATCGAGTTCTCTAGTCTTCAAGACTCCACTGCATTCTCTTCTACTTTCCTTGCTAATCTCTTTTTCTTTTCTTTTCCCTATTCTTCCTTGGTCTCTGATTAATCTATTTGCAGGATCCCTAGGTGCCCAGAGCCAAAGAAGAGGTCCTCCTTGCCTTGGAGCCATTAACGAGAAGTCAACACATTCAAGGGATCCAGCCTTCTGATCCAGACGCCCAATCTAGGAGTGTTGAGTGATCCAACTATTGAGGGAAGAGAGATCATTGTCTGGTAACAAGCCTTTTTTTCATCTCTCAAATCTGAACTCTTGAAAGAGCTTGTCCTAATTCAAATGGTTTCTCAACCCTTAGGTTTAATCAAGTTATTGCTTAGATAGGTCAAATCTATGAGAAAGTGATTTTATCTTCTAGTAGTTTACTTCAATACTCTTTTTATTCTCTTATAGAAGAGTTAAGCCATATTTTTGGAATCATTGCTCACCTTAAAATTCTGCATTTCATTATGTTGATGTTCGCATCCTTGCACGTTCCGCATCAACTTGGTATCAAAGCATGAACAAGTCACGTTCTGCATCAACTTGGTATCAGAGCATGAACAAATCACGTCCTGCATCAAATAGGAACTAAATGAATTTTCAAAAAAAAAAAAAAGATCAGATGAAATAGTAGAAATATATAAAGCTAGGTTAGTAGCTAAGAGATATGGCTAAAAGAAAGACAATATTTTGATACCTATGCTCCTTTAGCTAAGTAACCATCCTTAAAATCATAGTAGTATTAGCATCAATTCATAAATTAATAATTCATCAAATGAATATAAAAACTACATTCTTAAATGGAGAATTAGAAAAGAAATATTTATAAACCAACTTTAAGGTTTTATAGTTAAAGGACAAGAATATAAGGTATGTAAGCTAATTAAATTACTTTATGGACTAAAATAGGCTCTTAGACAATGACATATTAAATTTATGAAATTATCCTAAGTGATAACTTTAGAATTAATGAACATGATATATTTGTGTATTATAAAAAGAATAACTTAGATTATATATCAAGAAACTAAAGATTATTTATTAAGAAATTTTGATATGAATGACTTAGGAGAAGCTGATATAATCTTAAAAATAAAACTTAAAAGAATAAATAATAAAATAGCAATAAACCTAACAAGTTTAAAAGAAAAAATATTTAAATATTTATATATTTTGATCTAAATCATATTTTTATCCTATATGATCATAGTTTTCACTTAATTAAGAATCTAGGAGAACTTGTAAGACAATTAAAGTATTCATAGAGAATAGGATCTCTATTATATATAGCAAATAGAACCTTTCCTGATATAGCTTATATAATAGGAAGACTAAGTCAATATGTTAGCAACCCTAGTGAAGAACATTAGAAAGCCCTTGAAATAGTCTTTAGATATCTAAAGAGAACTTTTGATTACTCTCTTTTATATTTTAGTTATCCAGAAGTATTAGAAGGATATAGTGATGCTAACTGGATAACAGATAATTTAAACATAAAGTCCACTACAAGATATCTCTTCATGTTTCAAAGTGGTGCAGTATCTTGGGGATTTTGTAAATAAACAATAATAACAAGAAACAGATCAGAATCTAAATTAACTACTCTTGACACCACTTGCATTGAAGCATAGTGGCTAAAATATCTTATTAATGATATTGAAATTCTTCCATTAAAAATATCTATAATACTAAGAAATTATGATTGTAGAGCTTTAATAGATCTATTAAATCAACATACATCAAATAAAAAGATGAACAAAAATATTATGATCAGATACAAAACTATGAAAAATAAAATGAAAGATGTGATATTGCTTCAATATATAAAATCAAAAAATAATCTATCTGATCTTTTGACTAAAGCTCTTTTAAAGGCTATAGTATTTGAGATATCAAGAGGGATAGGGTTTAAGTTCATATATTAGTCACTGAAATGGATCCTTACCTTTGCAATTAGATGTTCCATGGTTAAAGTTCATAGGAAAATGACATTTGAGATGACATCTAGAGCACTATTTCTAGAAGTTTGTCTCCAACCCATCCCTATGGTGCAGTGCTCTATATGTAACGGTTAGGATGAGCATAGCTCGTAATAGATCTAAGACTGTAACTATGAGATTAAGATGAATCTCTAGTAACTCTCATCAAATCAAGGCAAGCACATAGCCTAGATAGTACTACCTCGTATTATGATCAGGTTATCTTTGTACTGTATATATTTTTATACTAAATACAAGTTTAAACCTAGAAGGTACTAGTACTAAGTACAGTAAATGCCCAAAATTTTTATTATTTAAATTATTTACTAAATTTAAATATTTTATTATTAGTTTTTGAATCTTATGGGGATTGTCATATGTTTTGGGAGTTTCAAACGCTCCTAAAACATTGCCACTCCACGAGCCATTCATGCAGTCAAAAGCATGTGCTCCATGTGGCTATTCGACAAGTGCCCTGCATGGATGACTATTCAATTTTTTATATTCTTTTAATACATTTCAACATCTCTTCAAGGGATATTTTGGGCTTTTGAAGATTTTTGGAGCCAATAAAAAGGCTCCTACCCCTAGATAAAAAAATCCTTCCAAAACCTTCTCCCACTTTCTTCCTCTTTCACTCTGAAACTTCTCAACCACTCTCTCTATTCTTTTAAAATATTTTATTCATTTGGTTGAAGATAAATTTGATCTGGTCTCATCGAAATCATGTCACTGATGGGAATTGAAGTTCTTAGCTTCCAGGTTGTATCTTGGAAAAGGTTGTGCGATCTAGATCTTCATACTAGAAGGAGCCAAAGTCTCCTTTAGGGTAGTGGTTTTATCATCTCTCAATCTAGGTTCTGTTTTAATTTTGTAGATTGTTTGTCATATCAAATATTCTTTTTCACACACTTCACAAAAAATATTTTCAGATTTCTAAAAATATATATGATTTTATATAATATAAATAACACTTTCCACATCTAATAATAATGTTAAATATCTGAATTTATTAAATGTCACACTAAATATAAACAACTAAAAAGGTAGTTGAGATTTATGTTTTCAAACGCAACTAGTTTTGTTACCTTTCTATTGATTCTATTATTTTTATGTGCTTTGCTTCACTTCCCCTCAATTTTGATCTTATCTATATCTGTACTTGTAATTGGCATACATGATGCACTTGCAATGAAGGGAAAATAGCTTTTTTTTTTCCTCATGGGAAGTAGTGTTGTACATGTAACACAAAGTTATCATTTCTTTCTCTACCATAAAGTGGCAGAGCTGTGCATGACTAAACTTTTTCATTTCATAGTGGGTCATACTTTTTTAGTTGGACTTTTTCTAGAAACCTTTTGAGATACAAAAAAATCTTCATTTGAAGGTATATGAGGTCAAGAATTAAAAACATAATAATAAATTATATACTATATCTAGCTTCATTGTCCATAAAATCATAAATTCTACATCAAAAATAATTTTGAGACTTGGTATAATTTCGTTATCCACCACCAATAAGCCTACAAAATCTTTTCCAATACATAATTCTATACAACAACCAATCTCCATCAAAGCATCATTGCTGACCAATTCAAATGCATGGCATCATGTGAAAGATTTATCATTACCTGCAATTGAAAACCCACATCCATTACACTGGCAAATTCTCAGAAGATTTAGTCTACCACGTGTGCTACAGATAAAGCCAATTAAAAAAAAAAATGCCATATCAGTATTTTGAACTAAGAAATTCTGCAACCACCTTAACATAGCTGCTTACCCAACTCAACACATCATTGTTGAGGTGGTTACAAATTTTTTAGTTTAAAATATTAATGTGACTTTTTTTAATTAATTGTATCTATAGTATATATGGTAGACTATTGAAGAACATCCCAAAAGCCAAAACCTACAGAAGCCAATCTTGTCTTTGGAAACTCGAGCTACTTCATGGGCCTCCCCAAAGCCATCAAATATGAAGCCTCGTACCTCTCACTAGTGCTTGTCAAATGGCTTTAGAAGCCAGACCATCTTCACAAGCCTTTATTAAGGCATCGAAGACAAATTCACATCCCTTTCTCCATCTCAAAATTCACATCGAGAAAAGCTTGCCTATATCCTTGATTCTCTTGACCTAGATCTGATAGGAGAGGTTGTTATTGAGAAGAAAAGGGCCACATATAAAATGTGGCAGAATGATAGCATAACTATCAAGTGCATCATGTTGGCCTTTATGAGCAACGAGTTGCAGAGGCAACATGAGGAAATAGAACCTCAGTCCTTATTGCTTAATCTTAAAGATCTTTATGGAGAGCATAGTTGGACTGCTTGATAAAAGACATCGAAGCAATTATTCCAAGCATGCTTGACTAAGGGCTCTTCCATTCAGGCACATGTTTTCAAGATGATTGACTTGATCACTTAATTAGGTCAATCGGGGTTTGTGATGGATGGAGAGCTTAATCAGGACTTAATCCTGCAGTCACATCCAGATTTCTTCTTGCAGTTTGTCATGAATTATCACATGAACAAACTAAATATGTCATTGCCTGAGCTATTGAATATGCTCAAGATAGCATAGAACCGCTTCAAAGATGATAAGGCTCAGCTTCTTCTAGTTGATGGAAAGAAGAAGTAGATAATGAAGAAGGGTTCAAAGAGGAAGAGGGACACTAAGAGTATCTTCCAGAAGAGGAAGTAATCGAGGAAGCCCTCTGCTGATGGGACCTGCTATCACTATGTGAAGCAAGGGCATTGGAAGAAAATATACAAGTTATATCTTACAAGTCTGAAGCAGGATGTTGGTGGAGCATCTAATAGTTTGTACATGATATAAACAAACTTGTCATTGAGTTCTTTAGTTCCTGATTCATGGATATTGGATACCGCATGTAGGTCTCATATCTACAAGTCATTGCAAGGGTTACAGAGACCTAGAAGCTTGAAGAAGGGTGATTTTGAGATGTTCGATGCAAGTGATGAACCCATTCAGGCTAAAGTTGTTGGCACCTATCTGTTGTTATTGCCATCAGGCAATATTCTTGAATTAAAAGATTGTTATTATGTACCCACCATTATAAAAAATATTATTTCTATACCTTTGTAATTGAAACAATGTTATGAAATAAATTTGACGAGCCATGGGTGCTTGATTTTTTTTTGAAGAAATTCTTTGGTTATGGTACATTTTTTAATGATCTTTTGATTCTATCACTCAATGATGAGGTTATGCTTATTGAGAACATAAAAAGAAAGAGAGATGATGTGAATGTCACTTATCTCTGGCATTGCCATTTGGGTCATATTAGTGTATCCAGGATAAATAAGTTGTACAAAGATAATTTCTTTGAACATTTTGACTATGAATCATTAGGAACTTGTGAGTCCTATCTCATGGATAAGATGACCAAGTCTCCATTCACTGGACATAGAAAAGGGCAACTGAGTTGTTGGTTTAGTACACACAGATATGTGTGGTCCTATGACAATCCAGGCTAGAGGAGGATACTCTTATTTCATCAGTTTTATTGATAATTTATCGAGGTTCGGATATATGTATCTTATGAAACACAAGTCTAAAGCCTTTGATAAATTTAAAGAGTATCAAAGTGAGGTTGAAAAGCAAACTAGGCATAGTATTAAAATCTTTCGATATGATCGAGGAGGAGAATACTTGTCTAGTAAATTTCTCGATTATCTTAAAGATAAAGGTATTCTCTCTAAATGGACCCCTCCGTACACACCATAGTTAAATGGTGTAGCAAAAAGGAAGAATCATATTTTATTGAACATGGTACAGTCCATGATGTGCTTCTCAGATCTTCCAATATCCTTCTAGAGTTATGCCCTAGAGACTTGTCTATATACTAAACAAGGTTCCATCAAAGGCAGTTAAAAGCACTCCATATGAATTATGAAAAGGGAAAAGGCCAAGTCTTATGTATTTTAGGATTTGGGGTTGCCTTATTTATGTCAAGAATGTTTTTGGACATAAGCTAAGTGCTAGGGCCGATAAGTGCAGGTTTGTAGGTTATCCTAAAGAAGGTATGGGATACATTTTTTACCACCCTACTAAGCAAAAAGTCTTTTTTGGTAGGCATGCCACATTCTTAGAAAAGGAGTTTATCCAAAAAGGGGGTAGTGGGAGGATATTTGAACTTGAAGAAGTTCAATCTACACCAAAGCATTGCTCAACCAGATATTCCTAAGATTCAGGAACAACCATAACACACACCACCTCTCTGTAGGTCACAGAGAGTGTGAAGTGCACCTCTTAGATATGGCATTGTCATTGGGAATGACAATGAAGCTAGTATCATTAAGATGATGATCCTGTGATCTATACAAAAGCCATCATGAGTAAATATTGACAAATGGTTGGAAGCCATGAAATCCGAGATGGACTCTATGTACTCTAATCAGGTTTGGACATTAGTTGATCCACCTGAGAGAGTCAACCCAATTAAGTGTAAATAGGTCTTCAAGAAGAAGATAGGAGCAAATGGTCAAGTAGAGACCTACAAGGCTAGACTGGTGGCTAAAGTTTTCAGACAAAGATATGGTATTGACTATGATAAAACTTTTTCACCAGTAGCCATGCTCAAGTCCATTCAGATATTACTTGCCATAGTTGCATACTGTGACTATGAGTCTAGTAGATTGATATAAAGATTGCTTTCCTTAATGGATATCTTGAGGAACAAGTCTATATATCATAGCCAAAGGGGTTTGTCTCAAGTGAGAGACCAAGCCAAGTATGCAAGCTTAAGAAATCAATTTATGAATTGTAGCAAGCATTAAGGAGTTGGAACATTCACTTTGATGAGACGATCAAAGAGTTTGGTTTAATCAAGAATGTGGAAGAACTTTGTGCATAAGAAGACAAGTGGGAGTGCCCTTGTTTTCTTGGTTTTGTATATTGATGACATACTCACCATTGGGAATGATATACTAATGTTGCAATTAGTTAAGTCTTGGCTATCAAAGTAGTTTTCCATGAAGGATTTGGGAGAGGCATCCTATATACTGGGTATAAAGATCTATAGAGATAGATCTAAGAGGATGCTAGGCTTATATCAATCCAAGTATATTGACATAGTATTGGAAAGACTCAATATGAAGGAAAGTAAGAGAGGTTACTTGCCCATGAGTCAGGCATACATCTCTCCAAAAAGATGTCTCCTTGGATATCAGAATATAGCGAGATGATGAGTTTGATTTCTTATGCTTCAGCTGTAGGATCAATTATATATGCTATGTTATGTATCGAGCCTGATGATAGCATATCCATATCAGGGTATGCCTTCACCCTATTTACTGGTGCTGTGAGTTAGAAGAGTACAAAGCAGCAAACTGTAGTTGACTCAGTCATTGAGGCAGAGTACATATCTACAAGTGAAGCCACAAAGGAAGCTATGTAGATGAAGAAATTCATCACGAAATTTGATGTGGTTCCTGTTATACAACAACCGATGCCACTTTACTGTGATAACACTGGAGCTGTTGCGCAAGCTAAGGAACCAAGGTCTCATCAAAAGTCTAAGCACATCCTAAGACACTTCCACCTCATTCGAGAGATTATAAAAAGACAAGATATTATCATCGAACGAGTATATACAAAGAATAATATAGCAGACCCATTCACTAAAGCACTACCACAACAGTAGTTTAATCTTCACTTAGATTGTATGGGTGTAAGATACAAGGGCAATTGGCTTTAGTGCACATGAAAGATTGAAAGAATTATATTCTAAAAGCCAATCTTTGTACGGGCATTTCTATAATCTTCCAACTCATGTATGATATTTTTTATTAATAAAAGGCAATTGTTGATTCATCATACTATTGCATCTTATCAAGATTATGATGAACCTTATAGGTTAAGGCAATGAAATTAGGGTTATGATGGATATCATAATGGTGAGACCTAAGTTTCTATAAACCCTAATCTAAAATGTTCCTAGTCATTGGTTCATTGATTCAGGGATTGATGTTTCTAGAAAGACTAGCACATCCTATTTATACTCGATGGAGAGGGTGGTTGGTCTCACAGCCACTTGTGAAGGGACACTAATACAAGTATGTGGGTGCTCATTAGGGTATGAGTTCACTAAACTTATTCACCTTAAGAACATTTTATGTGTAAGGGTTTTGGTGACCAGGGCGAAAGCATGAATTTCAAAAATTTATTATGAAACCACTACCAAACCCTTAACCCAACACCTCCTTACTATGAATCAAAACATATAAACATGCATATATAACATAAACTAGAGTTTAGGCACCAACCTGAATCGCTAGTATCCAATCCGATGAAGAAAACCCTGATTCAGCCTTCTTCTCTACCAGGCGCCCAAACATTCGCCCTCCAACGGTGATCCACATGAACCTCGGACCAAGGAAGAACTCCTTCTTTAAGTTGCTTGGAGAAGTGGAACTCTTTCGGCATCCTTTGATCTATTGACCACTGTAGGATACCCTGTCCTACTGTAGGGCACTAAAGACACTCTCCTAAACCACTCTTGGTTTTAGGACAACCCTCCTCTAGGACCCCTTAGGCTTATGTCCTAAAACAAAGCCCTGTCCTATTAGAAAAGACCTTGTCTTAACAAGACAAGTCTTGTCTTAAAGAAAGGAGGGAGAGAGAGACACTCAGAATAATACTTCGGTGGAATTCTTCATTATCGGACTCATTTCACCGCCCCCTATTTATAAATACAAGAGGGGTGTGTGATATGTCCTCCCATCAACTTATCAGATATGATTTTTTAAGACTGAAGAGAAGTTATCTGGCTTGAAATATCATATCTAATAAGCCCATTCATGCACCGAAGGCCTTATTCACATCCCTTCTTTTATCTGGATGAATTCTCACTTGCCACATGTCAATTACTGGTCCTTAGAAAGCCAAGAGGTAACTCTTCAATCTTCAAACATCGAAGATTATGAAGAGTCCTGATAGCAGAAGGAATCTCCATCAGAACCGCGCGCCACATGAAGAGTTGCGACTCTTCATGCACCATGCACACCATCCTTCTTCCACTTAAACTTCAAAGAATTTTGACCAATCAAAATATAGGCAATATGGGTGTCATTAGAAAGAGCATAAAATTTCCTTTCTGATCATATAAATTATATTCAAATCAGAGATCTGTAGCTCATTCTGTGCCCTTTTGAAGTTAAGGTATCATTTAGGTACCAAGAGTCCCATGCCATTGGGACTCTTCATGTATGGCACCTAAAATGCCCTTAAATCCAAATTAAAATCAGATTTAGCTCTGATTAGGCTAGCCCCACTTAGGACTCAACCTAATTTAGGTTTTCTATAATTAAGTTAGCCCAATTAGCAAGCAACCGGACCCAATCCAATTGGGTTAGGAATTTGGTTAGCCTACATATGCTAGTATGTAATCCGGCTAACCAATTAGGATCCTATGACCCTAATTAAATCATGAATGACTTCCTTGGCCAAGTCTCTATTGTGTGTGACCCATTGGGTTCCACATCTAGCTAGCAGTAGGTTTATGTTTGAGCCAATTCGATCTGATCGAACCTGATTTACCTAATTATGTCAAATTGGCTCACCTAATTGTCCAATTCGAATCACACATCGAATTGACTCATGAAACCAAATCAATTGGTTTATGAAGATGTACAAGACAAGATTGACGTCTAGCAATGTGTCATGCCTACCCGGAAGATGAGAAATTTTGGTGGATTTACCAAAATACCCTTCAGTGGTGAGTTACCGGGCAATTCAGTCCTTCGATCTACTTGCACCCTGAATATGACTATAGATATGGATACTTGTCAAATCCAATTTCATATTCATTCCTTGCTCAATCAGATAATGATGATTCATTAATGAACCATTAGAAACTATTTCTAATGTTCATACTTTGATCAAAGATTTCCCGAATCTTCATTTGATTGAAATCATCTGGATGCGCTTCCCTCTTACTAGGGTTGATCGATTCCTTTTTGACCTACTCACAACCTCCATATGCAATCCACCATACCCAGTATCACCCCATGCATGACTCAGTATCATGATTGAGTATGAACCAAAGTATGGATTCATGCATACAAGGTACCATGGCAGTCTTAGGTCAAAGGACCACATGCACTACTCCCACTATGAGGACTATCTATTGACAAACAGATAAGGTTTTATTAGATGTTCTTAAGCTGGATCCATTCAGTGAACTCATTCTCTAATGAGCACCCACATCCTAGTTTTAGTGTCAAACACAAGTGACTGTGAGATCAGTCACCCTCTTCACCAAGCATACATAGGATGTGCTGGTCTTACCGGAAACATTGATCCCCTACTCAATATCCCATCGACCAGGAATATTCTAGATTAGGATTTTAAGGCTTTAGGTCTCACTGGTATGATCTCATCATAATCCTAGAACCATAGCCCTAATCTATGGGGTTCAACATATCTTAATAAAATTAATAAGACACAGCGTATGATGAAAATAAAATACCTTTATTAATTGATAATGTTAATACACTGGTTTGGGATACAAAAGAAAATCCCATCAAAATACAACATTTTGATTGGCATTTAGGGCATAATCCTTTCATTATGGAGGTCTTACTACGTGTCAAAAGATGGTTCTCATAGTGGGAGTTGTACAAGTGATCCTTAGACCTTAGATCACTATGGTTCCTTATGCACTAAAGTCATATTTTGGTTCATACTCTTTCATGACAAAGAGTCATGTATGGTGTGTTCTCAAATATGGTGGATTATGCATGAAGGATGTGAGTGGATCAATAAGGAATCGATCACTCCTAGTAAGAGGAGGACTTATCCCATGTAATTTCTTCAATTGTTGACTTTGGAAGTCTTTGATCAAAGCAGGATGAGATTAGAAAGAATTTCTAATTTTCATCGATCAAGTCTTTATTATCGAATTAAGATATGAAAAGATTAAGTGCTAGGGTTTGACAATTCTCCATCCCCATCACTTATTTTGGTAAAGGGGGTCGAAGGAATGAATTGCAAGGTAACTTTCCACTGAAGGGTATTTTGATAATTTCTACTAAATTTTCCATCTTTATATAGGCATGACACGTTGCTAGATGTCAATTTTATCTTGTAGGTTTTCATGAATCAAATTGATTGGATTCATGAGTCAATTTGGAAATTAGTTCGAATTGGCAACTTTTGTTAGCTCGATTTGACTTAATTAGGTCAATCAGTTTTGATCGGATTGAAATAGCTTAGACCTGGACCTATTGTTGGCTAGATGTGGAGCCCAAAGGGTCACATATGCTAGCGAGCTGGCCATGGAAGTCAATTGTATTTTGGTTAGGGTTATTTGATCTTAATAGGCTAGCTAATTTGTATACTAGTATATGCATGCTAGCCTAACCCTAACCCAATTGGATTGGATTAGTTTGCTTACTATTTGGGCTAACCAATTTAAGTCAAACTTAAATTGGGTTGAGTCCAAATTGGGATAGTATTTATTTTTATTTATCTAGACTTGTTTAATATTATCCATGGATTATGGAAGAGTCTAAATGGGATTGGACTCTTGGCACCATATTGGCATGCACCAAGATTAAGGGGCGCAGAAGGACCAAGAGTTCTTCATCCACTAAATCACCTATTCTAGATAAGTGATAGGCCTCTCTCCCTTATACCCACACCCCTTTGGATTGGGTTTAAATGGTCAAAACATGAAATTTGGTATGGAAAAATTGGCATGCAAAATGAAGGGATGCGTCCCTTCATGTTTGGCTCACAATCATAAATCCAGAAGTCCTTTTGCTTGAAGACTTATGGTTCTCTGATACATCCTTTGGGATCCCACATCCCTTATCCAAATTTTGACCAGTAACTTGCGACATGGAAAGTAGAAAAATTGCTGAAAAATTGAAGAGACACATATATGTCTCTTGGCATAGTGAAATGGCATATCAAGATAAAACCTTTTACCCAAGGGACTCCTGCTTGAAGGGTCTTATCTGATCATTAGAAAATCAAATCAAGGGCTGAGAAAAATATTTATTAGGTGCCCCCTCACTCATTATATAAAGGTATCGATATTCTGATGCCAAAAACATCCGAAAGAAATCCTTTCTATCTCTCTTCCTTCTTTTAGGACAAAAAGTCTTCTTTAAGACAAGACTTGTCATTTTAAAACAATAGCCTAGAAAGAGATATAAGAGGGATAATTAGATTTTGAGAGAGAATTTAGAGATGTCTCTAAGTGTCCTACAGAAGGATAGGGGTTCCAGCAAAGGGAGAAAGGCCGCTAAATGAAGAAAGGATGCCGGGAAGAGTCCTAGTCAAATAAGCATGCTCGATAGAAGTGCTTCCTTGGTCTAGTTCCTATGTGAATCACCTCTAGAGGGCATACACTTGTGTGCCTTGTAAAAATTAAGGAGTATAGCACTCCGGGTATTCCTCTATAATTATAGCACTCTGGGTATTCCTCTATAATTCAAAAGTTATGATTTATTAGTTGTTATGGTCAAGTACGAAGGAAAAGCAAAACGAGCATGCATGGCAAAAAAAATGTATTTTAAAATAATTTTAAAATAAGCACAGCGGAAGGCTTGGTAGATCGATCAAAATGATCTACCAATCTGCCTGCAACAGGAACAAGTATAATAGTGTAGCATGCAAAAGACATCATAATCAAGAAAAGAATCGAAAAGTATAAGGATACCTTACCATTATACGTTTAGGAGCAGGTTGTGAAAAGCCCTCAGCCATACATGCGTCTGGCCTCTACGTTCACACAAGGGCTCGATTCTGATCAACTCAGAGTGCTAGCTCCTTGGGATCCTTGAAGCTGATCTACTTCTTCTTGGAAGACAAGGAGGAGAGGTGAAACCCTTCCTAACTAGCTCTCTTCCCAAGACCTAGCTTGAGTGCTAGGTAGTCATACATCCAAAACCTTAGTCCTACCAAGCCCCTTTTCTTTTCCCTCTCAGAATTTCAGCAATCTCATTCAACGAGAAAATTCTTTTTTTTTCTTTTTTTCTCAACTAGCAGCCCCTAAACAATCCTTATTTATAGAGGCAGCCATGAGAGGGGAAAAGAAAAAGGAGTGATTGGGGGAGAAGGTCAAGGGCCATACTAAATTGGCTCTAAGCTCATAAGGTAAGAATGACCATCATTCCATGAAAGCTTGGAGCCAAAATTAGCCAAAATTTGAAATTCGAATTGAGGTCGAAACCTTCCAAAGAATAATCATCATTCCATGAAGGCTTGGAGCCAAAAACAACCATAATTCAAAATTTGAATTGAGATCGAAACTTTTCAAAATTTTTTCTCAAAGTTTTTGCTCATCACAAGTGTCGACACTTCCTAGTAACGACTTTTCAAGTGTCGACACTTGCAAGTATCGACTTTCCAAGTGTCGACACTTGCAAGTATCGACTTTCCAAGTGTCGACACCTGAAACATGGCAATCATATTGACCTCCAATGATGCTAAGCGATTCTTAATCGTCGATCAGCCTTTAGATCAGATAGAAACCCTTATAGTGTATGACCCCATAGGTTCAAACACTAAGCTAGTAGCACTAGAACACTTTCATTACCAGTCAAAGTTATCATCTAGCAATGATACCCAACATCTGGATAGGTCAAAGATTGCAAAGTAACTTTCTAACCTCTGGGATATGGTTACCGCATAATTCATCCATTTGATATCAAAATGCTCAAGATGACTTAGGGTTTGACTGCCAACCCTAACCTGATACATCCAGATCGTGTCTCAACCTTATAAGTTCTATGACTCCTCACAAGAATTACCCTAGCCAAGGTTTTGCTAAATTGAGACATATTGAGTCATTCACTTCAAACCATTTGGAAAGATCAATCCCTCCCATCTTGATCCATCATTGCTCCACAAGTACTTGACTGTACCCAGAAGCTTTTTATCTCTGGATTAGAAATCCAGGTAGTCCGGTACTAAAGTATAGTGAGTTGCTTCAAGCTAACATAGTGACCTCAGGTCTGAGGGATACATATATCAATATCCCTTCGCGAGCAATCCTTTGACAGAAGGGAGCTCCATAGTTGGTCACGTTCAGTGAGATATCATATATTTTACCTGTATATCATATCAGTGTCTCTACACTCCTTAGTTAAGAGAACAACCAATAAATATGACATACAACAACCTACACTTGATATATCGCCGTCCTATAATAATGTATCCTTTGGTTGTGAACCAATTTAAGAACTACTCGATATATCCTCTCTATATCAAATATAATGTAGTTCTAAGGACTCCATCACATAAAAGTTCTTTTTAGGAAAATGCATATATGATGAATAGCCAAAAGAATAACTTTTATTCATTAAGAAATTCATATATAATTACAAAATAGCACAACCATCTATAGTCTAGATGATTGGCTTTGGGATACAATTCCCAACAACTCCCACTTGGACTAAAACCAATCAGTACATAATCTTATTTCCATTTTCCATTTACAACTATCGAACTCTTAAACTCCGATGGCATTAGTAAAGGGATCGGCCAGGTTTTCCTTTCCATTAATCTTTTGAAAGTCAATGTCACTTCGTTCCATGATCTCTCGTATAAGGTGATAGCGTCGTAGTATGTGTTTTGTATGGTGATGAGACTTCGGTGCTTTGGCTTGAGCAATGGCTCCAGTGCTGTCACAATACACTGGAATAGGACCATCCAAGGAAGGTGCCACTCCCAACTCGCCAAGGAACTTTCGTAACCACACTGCTTTCTTTGCTACATCTGGTGTTACAATATATTCTGCTTTGCATACTGAGTCCATCACAGTAGGCTGCTTGGAACTTTTTTGATAGATCGCTCCTCCATTTAGGATAAAGACAAATCCTGATACACTCTTACTGTCATCCCTATTTAACTAAAAACTGGAGTCAGTATATCCCATAAGTTTTAAGTTAGGTTCTCCACATCACACGACAAGGGCTAAAAAATCTCAGAATTTCATTCATTAATCATCAAGTCTTTATAAGATGGTTAGGACCATATTTATAAGCTCCCAAGTCCTCATTTGAATTTAAATTGAAAGAGGTTACAAGCTTGATTTGTGAAGTGGAATGAGGGTGGTTGCTTGCATGAATCAAGGGAGATTAGTGGGCACCCAACTTAGAGCTTGAATTTGAAATTTCTTCATGGAGCTTGGCCGACCAAGGTGCTTCACTTGGTCTTGGTGATATGGCACCCCTAATGACATGTGGCATTGGTGATGTGGCATTTCCCATGGCTTGGAAGATGAGTTAGCAATCCAACTTGGCATGGAGAAGTGGCTTGATTCTTCTTTAATTAGGCTTGACTTGCTTGCTTATTTGTAGACCCATCTTCAAATTAACATGAATGTGTGAACCCATCTTCAAATTGACTTGAATTTGTGAACCTACTTGGCTAATTACAAGATCAATTGATCCTAACTTGATCAAATTAACTCAATTTGGCCAAATTACAAGACTAAATTAAAATTGAAACTAATTAGATACTAATTACATGACTCGAATGCAAATTACTTAGGCTTAAATATCTTAAGCCTTATTACATAACTCAATAAAGACTTAGAACCCTAATCAAAAATCCATAGAGGGTTGAGGAGCCTCTGTCTAATCCTGGTGCCTGCATCAATTCTCCCGGGATGGGAGGAACTCGACCTCGTCGAGTAAGGGTCGGTCTGGCTCTGGTATCTCTCAAGAAGATCGGGGTCAAGGCTCTATAAGTCCTCTCAGATAATCCATGAATTATCAAATTTCAGTCAGCCTTGCCAGTAGACCAGGTAACATTGATAGCCTTTGCCTCGAGTTGTGATAGCTTGATCATCCAGGATATGCTCGATCCGTTCTCCTCTCTCAAATTTAGAGGTGGACACTCAAGGTTAGGTTCACTCTCGAAGGATGGGTCAGGTCCAAATGGCTCTTTGGGTATTACCTGCTGGTTTTCTATGCTCAACTAAGTCTGAGATATTAAAAGATGAGCTAATGCCAAAGTCCAATGGTAACTCAAGCACATAGGCATTAGGGCTAACTCTCTTTATTACCTTAAAGGGTCCAGTTCTGCTAGCATGAAGCTTCTTAACGATCCCTGGTGGGAACCTCTCAGGCCTAAGTCTAATCATAACAGAATCCCCTACATTAAATTCCTTGGCTCCCTTTCGAGAATTAGCCAATTTCTTATATGCTTCATTACTTAAATTAATCTTTTGGCTAATGTCCTTATGTAACTCTCTAATATGCTGTGCAAATGACTTTATAGACTCTGAGACTCGTGCATCGATGGATAAGGGAATCAGGTCAATGGGGTGATTAGGTTTGTACCCATTGACAACCTCGAAAGGACTTTTGCCTGTGGTCCTATTCACTAAGCTATTATAGGCAAATTTGGCTCGAGGTATAAGAATGTCCCAATTTCTAGTGTGTTCACCTACCAGGCATCTTAGCAGGTTCCCTAGGCTGTGGTTTACTACCTCAGTTTGGCCATCGATTTATGGGTGGTAGGCGGTGAAAAACTTGAACTTGGTTCCTAGTAAGTGCCAAAGGGTCTTCCAAAAAAAACTAGTGAAATGGACATCCCTATCAGACACTATGGTCTTAGGATGGCCATGTAACCTATCCACATGATCAAGGAATAGTTTGGCCACTTTGGAAGCATCTAAGGTCTAGGAGCAAGGTATGAAGTGAGCCATTTTTTAGAACCTATCAACCACTACAAAAACTGAATCGTGTCTCCTCAAGGTCTTAAGTAATCCTACCACAAAGTCCTTGCTAAGGTCTTACCAAGGATGACTAGGTACAGGTAGAGGGGTGTATAGACCAATATTTTGCTTATGCTGCTTGGCAACAGCACAAGTTCGACACCTAGATATAATGTGGGTAACATCCCTTTTTAGGCTACTAGATCCTCTTTTAACCTAATCCTTAGGTGGAGTTGGACTGATTACAAATTTCTTCCCATGGTGACTAAAGGCACAAGTATTGGTCCAAAAAAATAGGATGGCATCGTGATCGTATAGCCAGAGTCGACTTAGGATAATGAAATTAACTCCCATGGAAAGGGCATCATACCAAATCTTCTCCTTATATGATTATAATTTGATCAAGATTTGGCACCTAGACTTGCTAGGTATGGAAGTCAAATCTATCCATGAGACCTTATAGGGGCAGGGATGAGAAACTGGGGTCAATCCTAGGGACTTGATAATACTCAACGAGACGTCGTTGACACAGCTTCTACTATCAACTATGATTTTGCACACCTTATCCCCTAATTTGACAAAGGTTTGTAGGATATTAGTCCTACGCCAATCTTCTTGCTCTTTGTTCTGGATTAGGATGCACCTAACTACTCCTAACAGGTCATCAGACTCATGCAGTTTCTCTTCTCCATCATACTCTTCTAACAATTGGTCATCCGCTTCATAAACCTCACCTTCCAGTTTAGCGGTGGGTTCTAACTCATCTACATCTAGCTCTCCTATATGTAGGACTTTGGATGTGTATTGGCTAGCATAATATCCAGGTTTGTGACATCTAAAGCACATATTATGAGGATTGGGGCTTCTCTAGACCTCAATTAACTTATCCTTATCCTCTCTACTAAAACTGGGTCGACTTGGTTTGGGTCGGCTCAGACTGGGTCGACTCGAGTAGGCTTGACTAGATCTTGGGATTCGGCTAGGGTTTCTAATAGGTTCAGGTCTATGACATATGGATGCCCTTTTGAATCGCTCATAATTCCTAGCAACTTGGTAAGCCTGCTCTAAGATATAGACCTCTCTAAACTAAAGCTTCCTTTGGGTATCCTCATGTAGGCCAGCCCTAAACCTAGACAGGGTCACTGATTTAGATTTGTCTATGTTACATCGCATGACAAACTCATCAAACCTTGCAATGTACTCAGTCATGCTCTTATTCCCCTGAGTCAATCTTTTCCAATGATCCAATAACTTCTGGTGGAAGGACATTGGGAGGTACTTATCTCTAAGCCTAATTTTCATGGCCCTCCAGGTTGTTATGGGTTCATGTCCTCTTTGTCTGATCATCCTCTCAATACTACTCCAATATAACCTAGCTTGGTGGACTAATCTAAGTTTGGCAAATCTGAACTTCATCCCCTCCGACATCGCATACCATTCAAAGTGTTGGTCCATGTCTCCCTCCCAATCTATGTAAGCCTTAGAGTCTAGATTGCCATCAAAAGTGGGTGACTCTAGCTTGTTGTTCCTGATGGCTCTCTCTTCCTAGTCCATGAACTTTTGATTAGGTCTCCTAGGATGAATCTCTTGGGTTGGGTCAAGATGTGGGACTCTTTTGAGCTCAGCCTCTAAGAAGGGATCATTTCATGCGAATCTCCTAAGGTGGGGAGGTGACTCAAACTCTAGTTTAATGTGAGGCTCCTGGACCTCCTCTAGAGTTCATAGCCTGGTTTCAACTCTATCAAATCTTTGGATCAACTGGACAATTTGCTCAGTGAGGGTCCTAATTTGATTTTCGAGGTTATTATCTATGGGTTCACCTAACTGAGTGTGATGTGGGTGATACTAGACTCCTGACCTAGTTAACATGCAACACGCAATGGAAGGTACTACGGTTTGTTAGACCTATGAGTTCAAATAGAATGGGTTAACTCAGATTATACACAACATAACAACTAATCCTTTCACTGGCCAAGTAAGAGGTGGGGTCGTGGGAGGCTCCCCATACTAATCGTAGGGTCCTAATTAAAGAACCACCATTCCACTTAGGGCATTTGCCACTGGACCTCTTGCCTTAGACACTAGCTTTCCAGTACTAATTGAAAGGTTGCATGCACTAGTTTTCCACAATGGTTAAACCCGACTTGTTGGTGTCCCTAAGCTACTTTAGGTTGCTAATAGATTTTAAGTTAGGCTTAGGTTTGAATGCAAGGGTAGTTATTTTTGGGCTAAGGAAAGGTAATGATCTCCTTCCCTTATCTTATGATATTGTCGTCCTTAGAGTAAGTTATGCATATGATGGCATAATATGAAATATAATGAGATGCACCTAAGTTTTTTTTTTTTTTTGTATATTTTGATGTATTTTGGCAAAAATATAAATTGCTGGAAATTAAATAATATGAATCTAAGGTGCAAAAATTAAACTATGCAGAAATCATGTAAACTAACTCCTAAGTATGCAGAAATGAAAGTATGCTGAAATTTAATGAAGCTGGAATAACTATATGCTGAAACTAACTTGCTGAAACCTAAAGATGCAAAAATACTATATGATGCAGAAATCTAATCATGTAGAAATCTAACAATGCAAAAATACTAATTCTAGATGCATAAATTAACATGCAGAATTTAATTATACAAAAATTTCTTTAGGACCTTCACCCTAAGGAACTCACGTCCGGCTGTAGCTCATTACTCCAATGGACAGATAGTATACTTGCGTATACCCCATTCAAGAGGCATGAATTCTTCAATGGAAGGGTTTAAAGAGGACAAAGCTAAGTCCTAGACATGCTCTGATACCAAATGATGTAGGACTAAAAGCATGCATGTGATTGTTTTATTGTTTTATGTTTTAATGAGTTGGCAAATTCCTGAAATCAAACTAAAAAAAAATTTGGAGACTCACATAATGATCAAGAAACTCTAGCATGTAGAAATAGACCCTAAATAGAGATAAAGTAGGACCCCGGGATTGAAAAATCCTGGTAAGACTTAGCTTTAATTCAATAACTCTACTCAGAAGATTAGGGAATGCAAATCTCTCGAAACTCCAAAGCGCTCGATGCCAAGTTCGCTCACACTTCTGGATGCGGCCTGGAAGGTCAAGCCCTCGACCTCGTGGATTCATCAGCTTTCTGTCAGATGGTCCTCAAGGCAAGGTAGGTCAACTCCTTTGTGCATGGAACCTAATGGACCTGTGAGCATCCTAGAACTAAGTTAGAAAACAAGAGGGAATTATGAAAAAATAAGATAATAAACAATGAAGAGGGGTGAAGTTGAGGGTGGCGGTCAGGAGGAGATCCTTCTTGTGGGGCGTCTAGGAGGGGCTTCCAGTGGAGCGTCCAAGCTTGGGAGGTGGGTTGCTGGCTTGTGTGGAAAGAAGATACCTAAGGCCTCACACCCCTCGATGCTAAGTAAAAAAGGCTCACTCTCTCACAGAGCTCCACGTCACAAGACATGGGCTAAAAAATTTCAGAATTTCATTCATTAATCAAGGTTAGGACCATATTTATAAGCTCCCAAGTCCTCATTTGAATTCAAATTGAAAGAGGTTACAAACTTGATTTGTGGAGTGGAATGAGGGTGGTTGCTTGCATGAATCAAGGGAGATTAGTGGGTGCCCAACTTAGAGTTTGAATTTGAAATTTCTTCATGGAGCTTGGCTGCCCAAGGTGCTTAACTTGGTCTTAGTGATGTTGCACCTCTGATGACATGTGGCATTGGTGATGTGGCATTCCCCATGGCTTGGAAGATGAGTTGGCAATCCAACTTGGCATGGATGAGAAGTGGCTTGATTCTTCTTCAATTAGGCTTGATTTGTTTGCTCATTTGTGGACCCATCTTCAAATTAGCTTGAATGTATGAACCCATCTTCAAATTGACTTGAATTTGTGAACCACTTGGCTAATTACAAGACCAATTGATCCTAACTTGACCAAATTATCTCAATTTGGCCAAATTACAAGACTAAATTAAAATTGAAGCTAATTAGATATGAATTACATGACTCGAATGCAAATTACTTAGGCTTAAATATCTTAAGCCTTATTACAAGACTCAATAAAGACTTAGAATCCTAATCAGAAATCCACAGAGGGTCGAGGAGCCTCTGTCTAATACTGGTGCCTGCACCATTGGGTGTGAACTAATCACAACCGGTTCTATGTTGTCCCTTAAGTATGTTGGTTCCTCTACTTATTGAACTTCATTAGGTTCAATCTTAGCGGCTACAGTTCCCTCACCAAGGAACTCTTTTTCCAAAAAGATAGCCCTAAGACTGACGAACAATTTTTATTCCTCAGCCAAATAGAAGTAATACCCCTTAGACTCTTTTCGATACCTAATAAATAGGCACTGGTCAGATCTAGGTCCAAGTTTATCAGTTTCCAGATGTTTTACATAAGCCGGGCAACCCCAAACCCGAAGGTGTGAGAGTGTTAGCTTACGTCCAGTCCACATCTCATATGGGGTTTTGCTAACAAACTTACTCGGAGCCCTATTCAAAAGGTAACAGGCTGATTCCATAGCATATCCCCAAAAAGATAGCGGTAGAGAAGCAAAGCCCATCATTGACCGAACCATATCTAACAGGGCTCGATTTCTCCTTTCAGACACTCGATTTAATTGAGGTGTCCCTGGAGATGTCCACTGAGAGAGAATTCCATTCTCCTCAAGATATATCAAAAACTCACCGAAAAGATATTCATCGCCTTTATCTGATCGAAGAATTTTGTTGCCCAGGTGGCTTTCCCAAGAAGGGGGTGAATTGAGAATTAAAAAAAATTAAGCAATAATGTTCTTTTTAAAATCCCTTTTAAGGTGTTCAGTGCTGTGATGAAGTATTTAAATGTAGAAGCAAAATCAGATAAAAAAAGCACAACACAAATGCACAACAACTATAGTGGTTCGGAGCATCCCAGCTCCTACGTCCACTATCCAAGATTATCACTTGGGATTTCCATTATATCCCCCACCGGAATACAGTCAGATTATTTTCACAGGCTCACAATCCAAACCTTTATACATTGATTTTTTCGGGATCACCAAAGAAACCAAACTTGGTTTTACCAAGATCACCAAGAACCCAATACTTGGTTTTTAACAAAGGTTAACCAAGAACCTATTTGGTTTCTCAACCGGGCTACCAATAACCCAACAAATCAAGAATGAAATGAAAAAAAAAGTAATAAAATGACAAACAAATTTTTTATCGAATGGTTGCTAATGCAGCTCGAGAGAAGCCCACTTGAATGCACTTCAATGCACTTTAATGGCTTCTATAGCTTCTTTACTAAGTGCTTCAGGCTTCAGATGAGAGTTGGTGAAGGCTTGAAGACTATCTTGAATGCTCTCAGTGCTCTCTTGCATGTTAACTTTGTTGGATATTCAATAAAGCATTTACTCTTGTTCCTTTTTCCAAAAACTCTTTGAAAACATACTTCAAAGAAGTTCAAATCCCTCAAATATGTGGTCTTCCATCATTCCAAGACAGTTTAAGTCATTGTAGACCATTGGAATGTGACATTTGACCATTGGAGTACTTTTTGGATTCAAAATCCAAGTTCTATAACTAGCCATTATATGTATGTAACTGCCATTTGAGTTGGCTCGGATTACTCGAGTCGGCTCGGATCCTCAGAGTAGTTCTGGTTGAGTCGACTCTCTTCAATCTAGTCGGCTCGCTTGCATAGTATCCTAATTCCTCACTCTATAAGAGTCGGGTCACCTTGATTCTAGTCGACTCGGATCCTCAACCCTTTAACATGTTAGTCTGGATGAGTTGGCTAACTTCCATTCTAGTCGACTCGGTTGGCTATGGTTCATAGAAGCATTTTCTGGACTCTGGAGGAGTCAGTTCGATCTTCTGAAGAGTCGGCTCGGATTACTGACTATATGATAGAGTCGACTCAGACTTCTTTTGGATCGGCTCGCTTGTCTGATTCAGGAAGTAGTACACTGGATGAGTCGGCTCGAGTCCCTTAGAGTCGGCTTGGATATCTGCATGCCAGAATCCTTATGCGTGCCATGTGCTAGAGTTGGCTCTCTTCTCTTTGAGTTGGCTCGGATGAATGTTTTAGTGATTTTCTTAGTCTTTCTCCAGAATTCATCCAGCAAGTTTCAAGCTTCAAGATGTCTTCAAACTCAACATATTTCTAAGAAATTAAAAGCTTGAAACACATTTAGAAGTAACATAATTTTACAATCTTTCTCAACTTTTTTCTTTGGGTTCTTCGTTACAATATTCAATTACGACACAACTCAAAACAAGAAATGAAAATTTAGGAGTTGAAATTTGAACAATGAACTCATCTTACAAAAACTTATAAACCACTTGAAGAGTTGTTAGTAAAACAAATGCATGCACCAATATTTAGTTATCATCAAAATCACTTATGGGGTCAACAATCTCTCCCTTTTTGATGATGACAAAATACTAGGCATGAAAAATTCTTTATAATTACATGTATAATAGTATTTGAAAGTAAGTACGCACATGTATCAGAGCTAATTATATTTACAAAATAGTATCAGAGCTCCTATGAAGAAACTTTACAGTATCAATGTTAGTGCTTTAGGTGTATCAGAGTATTAAATTTTGTATGCTTCAAATTATCAGAAATAGCACAAACATGAAGTATCAGAGTGCAAAATTGAAAGAATTAGAGCTAATTCTAGAGCTAAAATTTAGAGCAATCAGAGCAAAATGTACATTTTGAGCTAAAGCCATTTGTTTTAAAAAAAAATTTCTCCCCCTTTTTATAGGTTCTTAAATTATGAAGCATTTAAGCTTATTTAAACACAATCATTTATACTCTCCCCCTTTTTCATTCTTTTCATACATTTATGAACACTCTCCCCCTTTTTGAATATTTTTCAATGCATGAAACCAGTTGTAGATATTTTTCATGTAAGCTCAAAGTTCACCTGTCAGCTCAAATTTTTCATGTCAACTCTCAAATTTTTTATGTCAGCTCAAAGTTCTTCCCTTTTTATCAAAAAATCAAAAATGTATTGAAATAAAGCTTAATTTTTGAAATTGAATGAGAAAGTTTTAATATTTGTTTGAGATAATTTTACTTTCTCAATTTTATTTGATATTCTAATTAAAATTCATCACATTAGCATTGTAAACATTGCATAAACTTAAATTAATTCAAGACAGTACTAGCAGAAACCAAAATAACTTTCATTTCATTTAAAATGTTCAATACAAGTTACAAGAAATTGAAAGCAATAAAATTGACATTCAGATAAAATTACTTTCTTCTCATTCATAAAGTTTCTTGATTACAAAAGATAGGAAGCAAAGCATAAAGTAAACACTATTAAAAGTATAAACAGTCAGAAGAACAATGATATAATCATTATAACCAAAAGTGTAACCAAACATCCTACTGTTCTTCCTCACTAGAGGAAGAAGCAACCTCTATAACCCTATCTGAGGTTTTGGTCTTAAGAGGCTTGAACCTAAGATCCTTAAATTTGTATCTAACAGGGGCTATATGTGTTCTAGTTTTCTTAGTTTTTGGTCTCTTATTGGGTAGAGCAGGTTCAGCTTTAGATATTGGAGGAATAGTGAAGGAAATTCTGAAGGCACAAGAAATGGTTGAGCAGGTGCTGGTGACTCTTTACAAGTCTGTATGGAAGCATCCTCAGCAATGCAGGTTTCCTTGTGTGGGTGCATCAGGATACTTCGAACTTCTTTGAAATTTTCTAGCTTAGTTTGAATTTTCTTCATATACAACTTCTACTCAGCTTTGATTTCTTTCAAGCTGACATCAATCGACTGGTGTAATTTGTTAAGTACTGAGTTGATGTGGCTTGTAAGAGAATCAGAAAGTGTTTCCATCTGTTGGGCTATGAATTCATTAAGATCTGATGGAGTTTTCATTGAAGATCCAGAAGTGTCTTCATCAATATCTTCGGATACAGCAGTATTTGTATCATCAATGTCATCATCAGATGAAGTGGCAGTCATTAGTCCTGATGGTTTCTTCAACTAGACTCCTTCTTGCAAGTGATATCCCATTCTCTCAAGAGATTTAGTTGAGTAGGAGTCTGAGTGGTGAAGTGGTTTGCTAATTTCATCTGTCAGATCAATTCCAGCATCTTCGAATAACATTGTAAATACCATGCCATATGGAAAACATACCTTGATATATTTTGCTTCCTCCTTTATCTATGTTATCATAATATATGGAAGGTTGAGGGCTTCTCCCTCAATGAGATGTTCCATAAAGATCATGTCCCTTTCACTTACCCAATCGAAATGATCGGTTCAGGAAAGAAAAATTTGACTGATCATGTTGTGGAGTAGCCGCATTTCCATGGAAAGCATGTTGGCTCGAACATATTTGACGGAGCTTACATTTGATTTTTCCAAGATAAACCTTAATGCATGTTCCTTGTCTTTTAGGCTTAGTTCAGTTGCACCGTTAGTGGGCATTTGCAATAGGTTGCTCAGCTTTTCTTCATCCACAACAATATTCACTCCTTTTACAATAGATTCTAGATGAAACTCTCCAAGGATTAGATTTTCAAAAAATGTTCTTACCAAGGAAGGATAAGTCGAAATGTCCAATGAGCAGAAAAATGTCCATCCTTGGTTCTCAATCCAGTTTCTGATCTTCAAGCCTAGATCTTCCAAGAAGGTGAAATCAATCCTTCTGCCACAGGTGATCGGACGATTTGCCATTGAAGTAATTTGCCCTGTCGGAGAAGGTGTTTCTTCTTCATTCTACCTTGGATCAGATTTCCTTTTCTTTTCACTCTTCTTCCTCTGATTTACACTATGAGTACTTGATTCAACTATGTGAGAGCGCTTTTGTGCAAATCTTCTGTGAGCCATTGCACACGCATGGGAAGAAAGATGAAATTGAAGTTTTAGGAAAAGGATTTTGGAGGATTGGAGATAGTTTCAAGTGGAACGACAGGATTAGGAGTAAAAATTGAAGAGCATAAGAAGTTAGAAAAAGCTACTCGACTTTATTAAAAAAGCATTTACCCAACATCCGAGTTGAGTAGATTTGCCCTAAAATCATCCGAGTCAGCTCGACCAGAGCGAACTCAGAAGAAACAGAGATTCGAGTCAGCTAGGCAAACCCTAAATTGACCTAGTCAGCTCATCCAGAGTAAGAGCTGAAATAACAAAGATTCGAGCCGGCTCGACCAGAGCAAAATTGCCCGAGTCAACTTGAACAAAAACTTTCCACAAAAGTTGAAATGGTTCAAAAATTGAAATTGATTCAATAAAATCTCAAGAAAAGTTGTTCAAAGATCTTGAATAGTTGTAGGAAGTTTTCTAGATAATTTTTAATCAATTTTGAAAGAAATTAGATTAGGAAAATCTAGAAAGGATCACAAAGACCTAATTCTTTTTAAATCATTTCAAATCTATCCTGATTTAGTGGCTTAGTAAAAATGTCAGCTAATTGATTTTCAGTTGGGATAAATTTTAGTTCAATGTCACCATTCAAAACATGATCTCTAATAAAAAGGTGTCTAATCTTTATATACTTAGTTCTAGAATGCTGAATTTGATTTTTTTGTCAAATTTATAGCACTTGTGTTATCACATTTGATTAGAATTTTAGATTGTGTAACACCAAAGTCTTCTAGTTATTGTTTAATTTATAACACTTGTGCACAATAACTCCCTGCAGCAACATACTCTATCTCAGCAGTAGAAAGTGCTATTGAGTTTTATTTCTTACAGTGCCATAAGATTAAATTCAACCCTAGAAATTGGCATGTACCGCTAGTGCTTTTTCTATCAATTCTACAACCAGCATAATCAGCATCAAAAAATCCAATTAAATTTAATAAAGAATATTTTGAAAACCAAAGACCTAGATTACTTGTACCTTTTAAATATTCGATAATTCTTTTAACAGCAAGCATAAATGATTCTTTAAGATTAGATTGGAATCTAGCACATACACATATGCTATACAAGATATCAGGTCTACTTGCAGTTAATATAACAAGGATCTAATCGTACCTCCATAGAGTGTTTGTTCAATGTTGGATCCATTTTCATCTTTGTCTAATCTGCAAGATGGGCTCATGGGTGTGTTCATTTGTTTGCTTGACTCCATACTAAACTTTTTGATTATTTCCTTGGTTTACTTGGCTTGGGTTATGAAGATTCCTTTCTTTGTTTGTTTTACTTAAAGTCCAAGAAAGTAGTTACGTTCACCCATTAGGCTTGTTTCAAATTCTCCCTGCATTAACTTAGCAAATTCTCTACAAAGAGCTTGATGCAGAACGAAAACTCTGATACCAAAAATGATGCAGAATGAATATGTGGAATGCAGAAGCAAATTAAAATTAATGTATTTTTTTTTATATATATTTTCAGAAGTCGGCTTTGACTCAAAGGAAAGATAAACTAATGTTGAAAGAAACTAAGAAATGACAGAAAGAACAATTAAAAGGAGTGGATTATCAGAGTAACTCAGAAGTAGGATCGTCGGGGATTGAGAAACCCCCAGATCTAGGGTTTGCTCTGAGTTTTCAACGAAATAGACAAAGTGAGAAGGGAAGGTTCTTGTTACCTAGCAGTGATATCTTTCCATTTGGTAGAAAAAGACTCTCTCGAGCAGATTATTGGATCCCGGGAGTCAAGGTATCTTCGCAATGGATCCTTCGATAATGGTCCTTGGCAAAGTTGGCCTCTTCTTGAACCCTGGATCCTGGAGAGAAGAAGAACAAGGTTAGGAACAAGAGACTCAGGGAAGAGAGTTACCAGAGTAGAAGAAAGGATGGGATCTGAAGGTCTTCAGCTGATCTGGAACTCCTAGGCTGCGGATTTGGGACTTCTTCTCCTGGATCTACTGGATGGACTCTGAAGCAGTGGTAGCTGACTTGAAGATGGCTGGACTAGGGTCCTGGTGGTCGGCCATCCTTTGGAAGAAGAACCTTGGAGATGATGTAGAGGCTAGGGTTTGGTGGTGGTGGAGTAGAGATGGGTGGACTAAGCTAGGATTTTGGGGTTGGAGATCTCACACCTCCTCAAGGTTCCTAGGGAACCCGGATTTACTCCCTCACGGAGCTCAACACTTAGAATAAGTGCGGAAGAACAAGAATTTGCTCAAAAACAAGGGATTTCATTCATAAGATTTCATAAGATAAGTTCAAGTTACAAAAGGGGTCTAATATAGAGACCTATAAGAAAAATCAAAACCATACAAGTTCTCATGTGGGACTAATAGGACTAATCTACACTTTAGGCATCAAATTCTCTTCCCTTGGCCAACTAAGACTCCTTCCACGAGTGAGCGGCCCAAAAACTCTAATAAAACTTGAAAATCAGCTCCAAATGGCAGGTTATGGGGGTGTCCCCTAGTATCTCTCCATGAATCAAGGATTTTTCCTTCATGGTTTGGCTCTTTTGGACACCTCCTAGTCTTGCTCCATAAGTTTAGGCTTCTTCTTTTTATGGCTTTGGCACTTTAGGAAACTTTTGGGTGCCTCCTTAATTTTCTCCCCAAGACATGCTCTTTTCCCTTTTATAACTTGGTTTTTTATGGAACATTGTGGGGCACCTCCTTGATCCTCTCTTCAAGAAAATTTCTTGCCATCCTGGCTTGGGTTTATCTGGAAAGAAGTTGGCTCCTCCTTGGATTGAGGTATCTTGATGGATTTCTCCCCCAAGTGGTGCAAGATAAAGGGGAACTTACTTCTTATGGTGTGGGGACCAAAGACACTGGATGGAGATGTGGCAGGGAGTGTGGCACCCACTTGTAGCTGGACCATGGAAGAAAAAAATGTGGCACCCTATGGCAAAGGGAATGGAGCCAACCTGGACCTGGACTTGGACTGAGTCAACATGACTCAACAAAAATTAAAATGACAAAATTACAGACTCAAAATTGGGTTGATCAGGTCAATCCTTATTACAAATCCTAATTTTCTCGGGCAAGGTCAATCAGAGATCCAGATGGAACCCTGAAGTCTTCTTCTGATTCTGGTGCCCGCACCAATTCTCCCGGGATAGGAGGAACTCGACCTTGTCGAATATGGATCAAGCTGGTTCTGGTATCTCTCCAAGAGGTCTGGGTCCAATTCTTGTAATTCTTCTCGGGAGATCCAAGAGTCATCAGAATCTAGCCTTCCTTGCCAGCAGACCAGGTATCTTTGGTATCCTCGATTACGAGTAAAGATAACCTGATCATCCAGGATCTTTTCAATCTGCTCTTTCCTCATAGGCCAGTTTGTTGGTGGACACACAGGGTCGGGATCACTCTCAATAACAGGATTAGGTTCAAAAGGCTCACTGGGAATCACAGCTAGCTCCCTGTACTCTACTAGGTCTGTAATGTTGAAAGTGGAGCTAATGCCTAGCTCTGGAGGCAACATAGGCATTGGGTCCCACTCTCTTCATCACTCTAAATGGTCCAACTCCTCTAGCATGTAGCTTTCTAACGATTCCAGGAGGAAACCGCTCAGGCCTTAACCTAATCATTACACAATCTCCCTCAACAAAAGTTTTGACTCGTCTTTGAGAATCAGCCAACTTCTTATAAGTTTCATTACTTAAAGTTATTTTGGCATGAATTTCTTTATGCAAGTTCTTTACATGCTGTGCAAAGTCTTCAGTAGACTCGGAGACTCATGTGTGGACTGGCATAGGAACTAGGTCAGGTGGTGTGTGAGGCTTGTACCCATGAACAATCTCAAAAGGGCTTTTACCTATAGACCTATTGATCGAGTCATTATATGCAAATTCAGCCCTGGATAAAAACAAATCCCAATTCCTGGTATTCTCACTCAACCAAAATCTGAGTCAATGTCCTAAACTCGACTGACGATGCATTCCTAAAGAATGGACTTTATTCAAAGGAACCCTAGGTCTAAACCTAACAAACTAAGGCTCTCTAGGTTTGACCTTGGGTCGGAGGATGGCATGCAGAGCATGGAAACTTATCATGGGTGCCTAGTAGGTGCCATAAGGTCTTCCAGAAGTAGGTGGCAAACCTAATAGGTTATAAGGAGTCTTGCAACCTAGAAATCTCAGTAAAGTGTAATCCCATAGCTCTAGAAACATGAGAAGATTCAGGGAAGGGTAGGAAATAAGAATCAGAGTTTTGAGGTGGCTTATAAGAAACAAGAAACATACCTTGGTTATTCAGGACAACCTTAAAATGAGGACATTGTTCTATAGGTGCACTCATCCAAACCTCATGATTTGCTCTAGGAGGGTCTACAAGTGCAAGTTCTAGGGTAGGCTGGGTGCTCCTAGAAGGTGGAAGGTTATCAGGAAAGTCTTTGGAATGTTTATCTAGAAAGTCTTCTAAGCTACTGTCTTTTTCTTGTTCTTGGACCTTCTCAATGGGCAATTCTTGTGAACCCCTTCCTTCTTCACACTTCTCTACCAGATTTGACTCAGGGGTATCTTCTTTGGATTCCTCAATGAGTTCAGGGGTATTATCACTTAAACTCTCATTGGGTGCAATTTCCTCTTCTTGAACTTCCTCGAAAGGGTCTTCTCTTAGGGTTAGCTCCTGAAATCCTTGAGTGGCAGGGGTCCCCTCAATAACCCCATCAGGTAGGAGTTGGTTAATTGAATTATCGGGAGAGATATCCTCAAATTCTTCTTCTTCATATTCATCTATCAAACTTATGTCAAGCTCATATATTTCTTTCTCAATCTTACTGAAAGGTTCTAATCAATTCTCCTTTGATTCCTCTTTAAGTACGGCTCTGGTCAGGTCAACTAATTTTGGGATGGCCATGCCTAGCTCCTTCTCAGTGTTATCCTTCTGGTCAAGAGGTGACACAAGTGGAAATTGACAAACAAAAGTCTGGTTCACTACGGGTGTCGGATCAATCGGAACTTGACTCAAGTTGGTAGAGGTTGGCTTTAAGTCCAAAGTACTTGATTGGTTATATCTTAAAGACCACTCATAGTCTTGGGCTTCTTGGTAGGCTCGGTCTAACTTATTGGTCTTTTCAAGGCAAAGCTTCCTATAAATGTCTGGGTGTAACCCAACCATAAACCTCGATGTGATCTGAGCTTCGGTCTTAATGGTATTGCATTTCATGTCATACCACTGGAAGTCCTCGATATATTTAGACACAGGCCTATGACCTTGTCGCAATTGGTACCATTGGTCTAAAAGTCTTTTCTCATAGGATCTACCTAGGTAGCTATCTCTCAACTTACTTCTCATATCTCTCCAAGTATATATTTCCTCTTTTCTTTGATAACACTCACGCTCAATAGCATACCAATGAGACCTAGCATGTTTGGTGAACTTGGTTTTGGCCAACCTAACTTGTCCTAATTCCGATATGTTAGTGCACTCAAAATACCGATCCATTTGTTCTTCCCACTTAATATATTTCTCTTGTCTTCCCTCAAAAGTTGGTGCATAAGGTTCGGTCTTCCTAACGGGTCCCTTCTCTAAGTCAACTAAGTATGGGTATAGGCTCCTAGGGTTATGCTCGGGATCACGGTAAAAGGTCCTCCGAGGCTCCTGGCATGGGTGAGGTTGGGGCCTATTAAATTTTGGATCAGGGGTCCAATTTTGATGTCTATGTTTCTCAAGTCCCTGGGCTCGGTCTCTAAACTGGGCAAAACCCTCATTCATATCCTGACTCAATTTGGTCATACTTTCGGTAAGAGTTCTAATCATGGCCACTAAATCAGGTTGGGTTTGACCAGGTTGGTAGGGTACTCCATTCCGGGTGGACATGATGATGCAAGCAAGCACACCAAATGAGACTCGACTGAAATGACTACGGGCTAACTAGACCGAAAGCCCAAACTAGATGCCCAATCAGAGTGGCAAGCTAGCCTGTAGTAACTCGGGACTCAGCCAGGCAGGTGTAAGGGGAGTGTTAGGTCCCTAATTGCCAATCCTAGACACCAATCAGTGATTGGCCAGGTAGGTGGACCAGCACACAAGCCATTCGGGATAGAATCCCTGAACCACAATTCTAGACACTGAGTACAAAGCACACACAGAGTAACTAGACAAACTGACTCAACACTAGCCTAGACCCGACCAGTTGGTGTCCCTAGCCCACTAGGGCAAATTAGGTCTAATTAATTTTAAGATTAAAGGCTTAGGTTCGAATGCACGGGAGGTGGTTTTGGGCTAAGGAGAGGGTCTCAATCCTCCCCTTATGTTGCAACTTCGGTGCCTTAAGATAGATTCAATTTATGCACACTCAAATAAAAACACAGCTTGCAGAAAATAAAAAGTAGAACAACAGTAAAATTGATCTCAAAAAATCTACAGAAATTAATAAATCATGAAAATTTTATATAAATTACTTTCAATTATAATGGTTCCAGAAAAATAAGAATTACTTAATTTAGAATTTTTTGCAGGGAAAAACAATTCGAATAACAGGATAGTTACTGGTAGAAAACAGAACGTGTGTCCCGTTTACAATCCCTGCCTAGAAGTTATAACCCAGCGGCACCCCTACATGCCCTAGGAACCCCCGTGGAATGGGAGGAGGAGGCTTACATCTCGCTTGTTCCTAGGACCGGACGTCCAGGGGAGTCTACTCCAGGCAGCAAAAGTAAAAGGAACGAAAAAATAATCAAACAAGCAAGAACCCTAGACAGGGCTCTGATACTAAAATGATGCAGAACGAAAACTCTGATACCAAAAATGATGCAGAATGAATATGTGGAATGTGGAAGAAAATTAAAATTAATATATATATATTTTTTATATATTTTTAGAAGTCGGCTTTGACTCAAAGGAAAGATAAACTAATGTTGAAAGAAACTAAGAAATGACAGAAAGCACAATTAAAAGGAGTGGATTACCAGAGTAACTCAGAAGTAGGATCGCTGGGGATTGAGAAACCCCCAGATCTAGGATTTGCTCTGAGTTTTCAACGAAACAGACAAAGTGAGAAGGGAAGGTTCTTGTTACTTAGCAGTGATATCTCTGCATTTGGTAGAAAAAGACTCTCTCGAGCAGATTATTGGATCCCGGGAGTCAAGGTATCTTCGCAATGGATCCTCCGATAATGGTCCTTGGCAAAGTTGGCCTCCTCTTGAACCCTGGATCCTGGAGAGAAGAAGAACAAGGTTAGGAACAAGAGACTCAGGGAAGAGAGTTACCAGAGTAGAAGAAAGGATGGGATCTGAAGGTCTTTAGCTGATCTAGAACTCCTAGGCTGCGAATTTGGGACTTCTTCTCCTGGATCTGCTAGATGGACTCTAAAGCAGTGGTAGCTGACTTGAAGATGGCTGGACTGGGGTCCTGGTGGTCGGCCACCCTTTGGAAGAAGAACCTTGGAGATGATGTAGAGGCTAGGGTTTGGTGGTGGTGGAGTAGAGATGGGTGGACTAAGCTAGGGTTTTGGGGTTGGAGATATCACTGGTGCGGGCACCAGACTCAGAAGAAGACTTCAGAGCTCCATCTGGATCTCTGATTAACCGTACCTGAAGAATTAGGATTTTTCGGCTTGTAATAAGGGTTGACTTGATCAACTCAATTTTAGCTTGAGTCTGTATTACCTGCATTTTTATTTGGTTGAGTCATGTTGACTCAGTAGTGGACTAGGGCTTCAACCTGGGGTGTTAAATTTTCTACCAAGGCCAAGCAAGTGGGTGCCACACTCCCAGCCACACGCCTGAGTCCAGGGGGCGCCACATCTTCATCCAGTAGACTTTGGTCCCCACAGCACAGATAGCAGCTCCCTTCTTTCATGCACCAATTGAGGAGAATGCAACCAAGGATCCACAAAACAAGGGGGCGGCCCAAGACTTCCATAAGAGCCAAACTATGAATGGGAAGAAAGTTTCTTGGAGAGAACTTCCAGGAGGCGCCCATTACCTGCCAAAAATACCCAAAGCAAAGTTAGGAAGAACCATAACTTGGGGAGAAAGAAAAGGAGGTATCCAAAAAAGGTTGAGCCATGGAAGGAAGGAGATTTCTCTTGAAGAGCAAGGTTAGGAGGCACCCTAGTCATTCCAAATAAAGCCAGAAATAAAAGAGAAAAAAATTTCTCTTGGAGGGCAAGGTTAAGAGGTGCCCAAACACTTCCAGATAAGGCCAAACATAGAAGGAAAAAAATAATTTTCTTGGAGGTCAAGGCAAGGAGGCGCCACCCACTTTCCTTTTTTGAAGCCTCAATCATCTTATGGAATTATTTGGCCAGCCATATGAGTAGGGATTGATCCTACAATCCTAATTTGAAGATCCCCTCCTTTAGTCCCACATGGGAAGATGTAAAACCATACTCTCTTGTAATGTCCTATAAATTAAACCCCCATGTAAGTTTGAAATCAATCAGATGAATGAAATCAACTTTTTTTTTTGTGAGCAAACTCTGTGTTTTCTCTCTTCCGTACTTGCATCCAGGTGTTGAGCTCCGTGAGGGAGTAAATCCGGGTTCCCCAGGAACCTTGAGGAGGTGTGAGATCTCCAAAACCCAAACCCTAGGTTAGCCACTTCTACTCCAAAACCCTAGCCACCCACCATCCACTTCAATCCACCAAACCCTAGCCTATTCCACCTCCCACGGCCTCTCTCTCCAAGTCCAGGCCGACCACCAGCATCCAGCTCCAGTCCGGATACTTTAGATCCAAAGCTCTTTCCAGAGGGAGTCGAATCAACCTTCAAGAGAATCCAGATCTCAGCGACATCAGCCTTCAAGTTCTTCGACCTGGTAAATCCTTCCCTGAGTCTCTGAATCCATCACTTGTTTTTCTTCTTCCCAGATCTTGAGTTCAGGAGAAGCCGACCCAGCCACGAGGCCAGTATTGGAGGATCCATTATGAAGATAGCCGAATCCGAAGATCCAACAATCTGCTCGAGAGAGTTCTTCCACCCAAATTCTGTGAAGATCACTGTCTGGTTGGTAAACCATCTCTTCTATTTATTTCTGTCCTGTTGAAAGTTCAGAGCGAAACCCTAGGTCTGGGAGTTTCTCAACCCCCAGCGATCCATTACTTCTGAACTACTCTGATAACTTAGCTTCTTCTAAATTGTGCTTTCAATCCTTACCTAGTTTCCATCGACTTAGTTTAACTTTACTTTGAGTCGGAACCAATTTCTGAAATATATATATATATATATATATATATAAAGAATTAATCTTAAATTTACTTCCGCCTACGTTTCTTTGTTCTTTGTTCTGCATCATTTTGGTATCAGAGCCTTGTCTAGGGTTTCTGTTTTGATTGCTTGAGTCTCTCTCTTTTTACTTTGTCTGCTCGAAGTAGACTCCCCAGGACGTCCGGTCCTAGGAACGAAGTGAGGTGCAAGCCTTCTCTTCCCATTCCACGGGGTGTTCCTAGGGCGTGTTGGGGATCCGTTGGGTTACAACTTCGTAGCAGGAATTGTAAACGGCGAAGTACTCTATTTTCAACCCGTAATTGCCCTGTTGCAGGAATTATTTCTCACTATAGTTAACTCCAAATTTGTTGATTTTTGTTTTTCTGAAACCATTATAATTGAAACTATTTTTCATAATTTTCCTATGATTTATTGGTTTCAATTGGATTTCTGAGGATTAAATTACTGCAACTCTGTTTTTGTATTTCTGTAATTCAATTATTTTTGAGTGATCATCTCTTAATTCATCTTAAGGGCATTTAAGCATCTAAGATAAGGGGAGGAGTTGATAACCTCTGCTTATCCCAAAACCACCACCCACTCATTCGAACCTAAGCCTTTAATCTTAAAATTAATTAGACCTAATTTGCCCTAGTGGGCTAGGGACATCAACAAGTCGGGTCAAGGCTAGTGTTGAGTCAGTTTGTCTGGTTACTCTGTGTGTGCTTTGTACTCAGTGTCTAGAACGGTGGTTCAGGGATTCCATCCTGAAGGGCTTGTGTGCTGGTCCGCCTACCTGGCCAATCTCTGATTGGTGTCTAGGATTGGCATCTAGGGACCTAACACTCCCCTTACACCTGCCTGGCTGAGTCCTGAGTTACTACAGGCTAGCTTGCCACTCTGATTGGGCATCTAGTTTGGGCTCTAGGTTTAGTTAGCCCGTAGTCGATTCAGTTGAGTCTCATTTTGTGTGTTTGCTTGCATCATCATGTCTACTCGGAATGGAGTACCCTACCAACCTGGTCAAACCCAACCTGATTTAGAGGCCATGGTTAGAGCTCTTACTGAGAGTATGAACAAATTAAGTCAGGATATGAATGAGAATTTTGCCCAGCTTAGGGATCGAGTACAAGTACTTGAGGAACCTAGGCATCGGAATTGGACTCCTGACCCAGATTTTAATGTGCCTCAACCTCACCCACACCAAGAGCCTAGAAGACCTTTATACCGAGATCCTGAACCTAATCATAGGAGGCCTGACCCAAAACCTGAAGATAGAGATGATAGGTTCATTCGGAACATCAAGTTAGATGCACCCACTTTTTATGGTAGCTTAAATCCTAAGGTTTATTCTGATTGGGAGGGTGAGATGGACCAGTACTTTGAGTGGTATGCCATGTCTGAGGAGAGGAAATTCAAGTTTGCCAAGATGAAGTTAGTACGTCAAGCTAGGTTATACTGGGGGAACATTGAGCTGACCACTAGAAGACGAAATGTAGAGCCCATAACCACTTGGCAGGGTATGAAAGAGAAACTTAGAGACAAGTACCTACCCATTTCATACCAGCAAAATCTGTTAGACCAATGGCAGACTTTGAAACAAGGGAACCAATCTATTTCAGACTACATAACCACCTTTGATGAATACCTGATGAGATGTGATGTGAGTGAAGCCCATGAGGTCACTTTATCTAGATTTAGGGCTGGACTTAGGGAAGACATTAAGAGAGAGTTGTTTCTGAGAGAGGTCACTGACCTAGACCAAGCCTATCAGATTGCACTGAACACTGAGAAGTTTCTGAGAGGACCCATGCCTTCTAGGGTTAGTGCCCCAATCCCAAGAAATGGACCTAGCCAGGTTACCCCTAGCAAGCCTAATCAGGGTATTCCCACCCCTAGGCCCATGGACAAAGGTAAGGCACCTGACACCCAGAGAACCCCTAGTATCATCTATTTTAAGTGCCAGAAGCCCGGTCATATCTCCAATCAGTGCACAGCCATAGCTTGTTTTAAGTGCCATAAGGTAGGTCATGTTTCTAGCCAATGCCCTCGTAGATCCCTTTATATAGAAGAGGGAGGAGAAGAGAATTCCGAGCCCAATGAGGAATTTGAAGAAGAAGTTTATGAGGTCGGAATGAATTTGGTCGATGAGTATGAAGGAGAGGAAGAATCCACAGAGTTTGACCAATTAGGGGTTGTGAGATGCATCCTGTCCCAGACTAAAGTTCAGGAAGATTGGCGTAGGACTAACATCCTACAGACTTTCCTTAAACTAGGGGATAAGGTATGTAAAATCATCATAGATAGTGGGAGCTGTGTGAATGCCATTTCTACTAGCACTGTCAAAATGTTAGGCTTAACCCCAGTCCCCCACCCCAACCCCTATAAGGTTTCTTGGGTAGATTCTACCTCTATACCCATCCAGTCTAGATGTCAGGTCCAAATCCAAATGCAATCCTATCAAGAGAAGATTTGGTGTGATGTCTTGCCCATGGGGGTGAGCAGTATAATTCTTGGAAGACCTTGGTTGTATGATCATGATGCCACCCTCTTAGGAAAATCCAACACCTGTGTCTTTAGTTTCAATGGGAAGAAAATCATAATCCATTCAGTCCCTCCTAAGGACAAGGTAGCTAAAGGAACCAATAAGGTCAGAGAAATGAAGACTGGAGTGAACCTAATTAGTGCCAAGGATCTAGAACAAGAAATTCATAGTGGTTCACCCATTTAGATGTTGACTGCTAAGGAACTTAGGACTCCTACACCCTCAGAGCCTCCTCAGGAAGTTAAGCCTTTATTAGAAGAATTTGAGGATGTTTTTCCCGAGGATCTGCCAGACCACCTTCCACCTCTTAGGGATATTCAGCATTCCACAGATTTAGTCCCAGGAGCTACTTTACCCAACTTGCCTCATTATAGGATGAATCCATCTGAGCATAAAGAACTGCAAAAGCAGGTTGGAGAATTATTGAGGAAGGGGTTCATTAGAGAGAGTCTTAGCCCTTGTGCAGTCCCTGCACTTCTAACCCCGAAGAAGGATGGCACGTGGAGGATGTGTGTTGATAGTCGTGCCATCAACAAAATCACAATCAAGTATAGGTTCCCCATCCCTAGACTAGATGATATGCTAGATATGATGGCCGGTGCCATGGTTTTTTCAAAAATTGATCTCAAGAGCGGCTATCATCAGGTTAGGATTAGACCAGAGGATGAGTGGAAAACAGCCTTCAAAACTAAGGATGGTCTCTTTGAATGGGTTGTTATGCCTTTTGGGTTGTCCAATGCCCCTAGTACTTTTATGAGGATTATGACCCAGGTACTTAGAGCTTTCATAGGGAAGTTTGTAGTGGTCTATTTTGATGACATCCTGATCTATAGTAAGACCCCTGCAGATCACCTAGGCCACCTTAGACAAGTCTGCCAAGTTTTGAGGAATGATAGTCTCTACGGTAATCTCAAAAAGTATGAATTTATGACCAGTAGAATTATCTTCCTTGGTTTTGTTGTAACCCCTGACGGCGTGGCTGCCGATCCTGAAAAGATTAGGTCGATAGTAGAATGGCCAGAGTCGACCAGTGTGCATGAAGTCAGAAGTTTTCATGGCTTGGCTACCTTCTATAGGCGATTCATCAAGGGGTTTAGTACTGTAGTTGCTCCTATCACAGACTGTATTAGGAAGGGAGAATTTCAGTGGACTAAAGCAGCCAATAAAGCCTTCCTAGATCTTAAGGATAGGATGACCCAGGCACCCATTTTGAGGTTACCGGACTTTTCAAAGGTATTTGAGGTTGCCTGTGATGCTTTAGGAGTAGGTATAGGTGGAGTCCTAAGCCAAGAGAACCATCCCATAGCATTCTTTAGTGAGAAACTTAATGATGCTAAGCTTAGGTATTCTACCTATGATAAAGAATTTTATGCGGTAGTGCAAGCTTTGCGTTACTGGAGACATTATTTGCTACCGCAAGAATTTGTGCTGTTTTCGGACCACGAGGCTCTTAGATTCCTGAATTCCCAGAAGAAGCTTAACCCTAGGCATGCTAAATGGGTAGAGTATATCCAGTCCTATACTTTTGTTTTGAAGCATAAGGCTGGGTCTGAAAATAAGGTAGCTGATGCCCTTAGTCGTCGATCTTTGTTGTTGAATTCTGTTAGGGCTGAAGTCATAGGGTTTGAGCAAATCAAAGAAGAATATGAGTCGTGTCCGGATTTTAAGATTGTGTACCAGGATCTAACTCAAGGACCATCTAGTGAACATAAGGATTATTCCCTTTTAGATGGCTTTCTATTCTTTAAGAATAGGCTTTGCATCCCTAGAACCTCTCTTAGGGAATTTTTGATTTGGGAAACTCATGCTGGAGGTTTAGCTGGCCATTTCGGAAAAGATAAGACCACCCTGGCTATTGAAGACCATTTTTTCTGGCCTAGCTTAAAAAGAGATGTAGCACACATTGTGGCTAGGTGTCGGACCTGCGCTGTTGCCAAACAGCAAAAACAGAACACCGGCCTTTATACCCCACTCCCTATCCCAGATCGTCCTTGGCAAGATGTGAGCATGGACTTTGTGTTAGGTTTGCCTAAGACCCAGAGGAGGCATGACTCCATCTGTGTTGTAGTAGACCAATTTTCCAAGATGGCCCATTTCTTGCCTTATTCCCAAACTTTTGATGCGTCTAAGGTAGCCACCCTGTTCTTTAATGAAATAGTTCGACTCCATGGCCTACCCAAGACTATTGTTTCAGATAGGGATGTCCGGTTCATCAGCTATTTCTGGAAAACCCTTTGGCATAAGTTAGGGACAAAACTTAAGTTTTCAACTGCCTATCATCCCCAGACTGATGGCCAAACCGAAGTAGTGAACCGTAGTTTAGGCAATCTGTTAAGGTGTCTTGTTGGTGAAAACATTAGGAACTGGGATTTGTACTTACCTAGAGCTGAATTTGCATATAATGACTCGGTCAATAGGTCTACGGGTAAGAGTCCATTTGAAATTGTGCATGGTTACAAACCTCACACACCTCTTGACCTAGCTCCTTTACCAGTCCACACACGAGTCTCCGAGTCTGCCGAAGTTTTTGCACAGCATATAAAAGACTTGCATAAAGAAATTCAAGCCAAAATAAATTTAAGTAATGAAACTTATAAGAAGTTGGCTGATTCTCAAAGGCGAGTCAAAACTTTTGATGAAGGAGACTATGTAATGATCAGGTTAAGGCCTGAACGATTTCCTCCTGGAACCGTTAGAAAGTTACATGCTAGAGGAGCTGGACCATTTAAAGTGGTGAAGAGAGTAGGATCCAAGGCCTATGTGCTCGAGCTGCCTCCAGAACTAGGCATTAGCTCCACTTTCAACATTACAGACCTAGTAGAGTATAGAGAGCCAGCTGTGATTCCCAGTGAGGCTTTTGAACCTAGTCCTGCTCTTGAGAGTGAACCCAACCCTGTGTGTCCACCAACAAACTGGCCTGTGAGGAAAGAGCAGATTGAAAAGATCCTGGATGATCAGGTTATCTCTACTCGTAATCAAGGATACCAAAGATACCTGGTCCGCTGGCAAGGAAGGCCAGATTCTGATGACTCTTGGATCTCTCGAGAAGAATTACAAGAATTGGACCCACACCTCTTGGAGAGATACTAGAGCCAACTTGATCCATACTCGACAGGGTCGAGTTCCTCCCACCCTGGGAGAATTGGTGCGGGCACCAGACTCAGAAGAAGACTTCAGAGCTCCATCTGGATCTCTGATTAACCGTGCCCGAAGAATTAGGGTTTTTTGGCTTGTAATAAGGGTTGACTTGATCAACTCAATTTTAGCTTGAGTCTGTATTACCTGCATTTTTATTTGGTTGAGTCATGTTGACTCAGTAGTGGACTAGGGCTTCAACCTGGGGTGTTACATTTTCTTCCAAGGCTAAGCAAGTGGGTGCCACACTCCCAGCCACACGCCTGAGTCCAGGGGGCGCCACATCTTCATCCAGTAGACTTTGGTCCCCACACCACAGATAGCAGCTCCCTTCTTTCAAGCGCCAATTGAGGAGAATGCAACCAAGGATCCACAAAACAAGGGGGTGGCCCAAGACTTCCATAAGAGCCAAACTATGAATGGGAAGAAAGTTTCTTGGAGAGAACTTCAAGGAGGCGCCCATTACCTGCCAAAAATACCCAAAGCAAAGTTAGAAAGAACCATAACTTGGGGAGAAAGAAAAGGGTATCCAAAAAAGGTTGAGCCATGGAAGGAAGGAGATTTGTCTTGAAGAGCAAGGTTAGGAGGCGCCCTAGTCATTCCAAATAAAGCCAGATATAAAAGGGAAAAAAATTTCTCTTGGAGGGCAAGGTTAAGAGGCGCCCAAACACTTCCAGATAAGGCCAAGCATAGAAGGAAAAAAATAATTTTATTGGAGGTCAAGGCAAGGAGGCGCCACCCACTTTCCTTTTTTGAAGCCTCAATCATCTTATGGAATTATTTGGCTGGCCATATGAGTAGGGATTGATCCTACAATCCTAATTTGAAGATCCCCTCCTTTAGTCCCACATGGGAAGATGTAAAACCCTACTCTCTTGTAATGTCCTATAAATTAAACCCCATGTAAGTTTGAAATCAATCAGATGAATGAAACCAACTTTTTTTTGTGAGCAAACTCTATGTTTTCTCTCTTTTACACTTGCATCCAGGTGTTGAACTCCATGAGGGAGTAAATCCGGGTTCCCCAGGAACCTTGAGGAGGTGTGAGATCTCCAAAACCCAAACCCTAGGTTAGCCACTTCTACTCCAAAACCCTAGCCACCCCCATCCACTTCAATCCACCAAACCCTAGCCTATTCCATCTCCCACGGCCTCTCTCTCCAAGTCCAGGCCGACCACCAGCATCCAGCTCCAGTCCGGATACTTTAGATCCAAAGCTCTTTCCAGAGGGTGTCGAATCAGCCTTCAAGAGATCCGGATCTCAGCGACATCAGCCTTCAAGTTCTTCGACCTGGTAAATCCTTCCCTGAGTCACTGAATCCATCACTTGTTTTTCTTCTTCCCAGATCTTGAGTTCAGGAGAAGCCGACCCAGCCATGAGGCCAGTATTGGAGGATCCATTGCGAAGATAGCCGAATCCGAAGATCCAACAATCTGCTCGAGAGAGTTCTTCCATGCAAATTCTGTGAAGATCACTGTCTGGTTGGTAAACCATCTCTTCTCTTTATTTCTGTCATGTTGAAAGTTCAGAGCGAAACCCTAGGTCTGGGAGTTTCTCAACCCCCAGCGATCCGTTACTTCTGAACTACTCTGATAACTTAGCTTCTTCTAAATTATTCTTTCAATCCTTACCTAGTTTCCATCAACTTAGTTTGCTTTACTTTGGGTCGAGGCCAATTTCTGAAATATATAAAAAAAAAAGAATTAATCTTAAATTTACTTCCGCATACGCTTCTTTGTTCTTTGTTCTGCATCACTCACACCTCCTCAAGGTTCCTAGGGAACCCGGATTTACTCCCTCACGGAGCTCAACACTTAGAATAAGTGCGGAAGAACAAGATTTTGCTCAAAAACAAGGGATTTCATTCATAAGATTTCATAAGATAAGTTCAAGTTACAAAAGGGGTCTAATATATAGACCTATAAGAAAAATCAAAACCATACAAGTTCCCATGTGGGACTAATAGGACTAATCTACACTTTAGGCATCAAATTCTCTTCCCTTGGCCAACTAAGACTCCTTCCATGAGTGAGCCGCCCAAAAACTCCAAGAAAACTTGAAAATCAGCTCCAAATGGCAGGTTATGGGGGTGTCCCCTAGTATCTCTCCATGAATCAAGGATTTTTCCTTCATGGTTTGGCTCTTTTGGACACCTCCTAGTCTTGCTCCACAAGTTTAGGCTTCTTCTTTTTATGGCTTTGGCACTTTAGGAAACTTTGGGTGCCTCCTTGATTTTCTCCCCAAGACATGCTCTCTTCCCTTTTATAACTTAGATTTTTTATGGAACATTGTGGGGCACCTCCTTGATCCTCTCTTCAAGAAAATTTCTTGCCATCCTGGCTTGGGTTTATCTGGAAAGAAGTTGGCTCCTCCTTGGATTGAGGTATCTTGATGGATTTCTCCCCCAAGTGGTGCAAGAAAAAGGGGAACTTACTTCTTATGGTATGGGGACCAAAGACACTGGATGGAGATGTGGCAGGGAGTGTGGCACCCACTTGTAGCTGGACCATGGAAGAAAAAAATGTGGCACCCTATGGCAAAGGGAATGGAGCCAACCTAGACCTGGACTTGGACTGAGTCAACATGACTCAACAAAAATTGAAATGACAAAATTACAGACTCAAAATTGGGTTGATCAGGTCAATCCTTATTACAAACCCTAATTTTCTCGGGCAAGGTCAATCAGAGATCCAGATGGAACCCTGAAGTCTTCTTCTGATTCTGGTGCCCGCACCAGAGCTTAATTAGTTGCACCAAATATAATATCATCAACATAAATCTGCACAACTAATTTATCATTATTTTTATTCTTAATGAAAAGAGTTTTATCAACATTTTCTCTTGTAAAATCTTTTTCAATTAAGAAAGTGCTAAGTCTATCATACTAGGCTTTAGGTGCTTGTTTTAAACCATATAATGCTTTATTCAATTTAAACACATGGTTTGGAAAAACATGATCTTCAAAACCTGGTAATTGTTTTACAAAAACTTGTTTAGAAATGAAACCATTTAGAAATATACTTTTCATATCCATTTGAAAAAGTTTAAAATTCATGTAGCAAACAAATGCAAGAAGTAATCTAATAGCTTCTAGTTTTTCTACAGGTGCATATGTTTTATCAAAATCAATGCCCTCTTCTTGGTTATATCCCTTAGCCACAAATCTAGCTTTGTTTCTTACTACATTTCCTTGCTCATCTAATTTGTTCCTATAGATCCATTTGGTTCCTATGATTGGATGGTCTAAAGGTTTATCAACTAATGTCCATACCTTATTTCTTTCAAACTGCTTTATTTCTTTATGCATGGCCATCATCCAGTTTGGATTATTTTCAGCTTCTTCTAAGGTATATGGTTCTATTTGTGATACAAAGGCTAGGTAATCATGTACATCTCTATGTGATGACCTAGTCCTAATACCTTGTAAAGGATCACCAATAATTAATTCTTTTGGATGAGAAATTATGTATCTCCATTCTCTTGGTAAATCTGCATGATCCTTACTTACTGTTTCTTCTCCTTCTTCAATTGGTCTTTCTTGTATGCTTAAGTCTTCCATTTCCTTTTGAATTGTACCTGCATCATTGTCTATGCACTCTTCTTTCTTAGAAGGTGAAGGATTAGTTTCATCAAAAATAACATGCATGGACTCTTCTACAGTAAGAGTTCTTTTATTAAATACTCTATATACTTTGCATTGTAATGAATAACCAAGAAAAATTGCTTCATCAGATTTAGCATCAAATTTTCCTAGATTATCTTTACCATTATTAAGCACAGAGCATTTTCATCCAAAAACATCAAAATAATTAATATTGGATTTATTTTCATTCCAAAGCTCATAGGGGGTTTTCTTCAAAATAGGATGGATCAAAACACGATTTAAAATATAAAAAATAGTGTTCACCGCTTTTGTCCAAAAGTACCTTGGAAGATTGCATTCACATAACATTGTTCGGGCCATTTCTTTCAAAGTCCTATTTTTCTTCTTTACAACACCATTTTGTTGGGTATCCTAGAACAGGAGAAGTTGTGATCAATGCCATTTTCTGGGCAATAATCATCAAAAAACTAATTTTCAAATTCAATGCCGTGAACACTTTTAATTGAAATTATTGAAATATTTTTCTGATTTGAAACCTTTTTGTAAAATTTTTAAAATATTTTAAAGGTTTCATCCTTATGAGCAATAAACAAATTCCATATAAATCTAGAAAAATCATCTACAATCACAAGAACATATTTCATACCTTCTAGGCTTGTAGTCCTAGTTGGTCCAAATAAGTCCATAAGAAGTAGCTCTAGAGGTCTAGTAGTTGAAATCATGTTTTTGGGTTTAAAGCTCTCCCTAGTTTATTTACCCATTTGGCATGCATCACAAACATGATCAAAGTCTACTTTAAACTTAGGCATGCCTCTAACTAAATTTTTGGAAATTAACTTGGCAATAGTATGCATGCTAGCATGACCTAATATTCTATGCCAAAGTAAACAAGACTTCTTAGTTTTAGTATTCATTGCAACTAGACTGGAACTAATTAACATGGAAAGATCATTAAGGTCTACCACATAGATGTTTCCAAGTCTATGTCCAATGAACTTACTACTAAAATCAAGAGAGTTTGTTACAATACACATAGATGATTCAAAGATAACCTTGAAGCCTTTATCACATAATTGACTGATACTTAACAAATTATGCTTCAATTTATCTACTAGCAATACATTTTCGATAAAAGTACAGGGGGTTATCTTGATCTTATCGATTCCGATTATTTTTTCCTTGCCATTATCTCCAAAAGTAACCATACCTCATTCTTTCATTTCCAGGGTGATAAATTGATCCTTGTCACCCGTCATATGTCTTGAATAGCCACGATCGAGATACCATCTTTTCTACAATTTTTGGGCTGCAAGACATTCCTGCAAAATAATCAAGAAGTTCTTTTAGGTACCCAAGCTAACTTGGATCCTGAATGTTAGCGGAGGTGGTTCCTTTGGAAATCCAAATTTCTTATTTTTCTTTTGACATTTCTAAAGATATGCATTCAAAAGCTTTATATTCTAACCTTTGCATGCAAAAGATTCAACTCTAGAATCTGAAAAGATGAAGATATTGAAGTTCTAGATGTTAATGCATGAGATACAGATGTAAAGATATTCTTCTTTTAAGCTCTTAGGAACATACAATGTAGTTTTAGAAGTAGAAGTAGAACCTTTTGTTGCAAAAGTTTATGAGATATAAATTTGGGAACATAAGCTTTTGGTTTCACAAAAATAGCGGCGGAAAATACTATTTGAAATTAAAGAATTAAAACCGATTCAGCTTTATTACTAGAAATTTTTTGTTCTTTTAGGATCAACTCAAGCTTGTTAGAAGAGAATGTAAGTTTTCAACAAGTGGCTGAGTTTCTCAACCTCCTTTTTCAAATCATTATTTTCATCATCAAAGCTTTGTTTTGTATAGATATGCACTATTATCAGTTTTCAAAGCTTATATTTTCAGAAAAGACATGTAATCTTTTTGCAATAAGTTATCTTTTCTGAAATCATTCTTTTTCTTTTAGTAACGAATCATTGATATTCTTTAAAGATCTAATCTTTACTCCAACTTTTTTAAATTCAGATAATAAATCATGAAAAGCAAATTTAATTCATCAAATATAAATTCTATTTGACCATTGGAAGATGTTACCTCATCTTCGAGACCATTAACATAGATTAGTAGTTTCCGTGGTCTTTCCTCTTCAGTTGAGGTGGATTCTTCGCTATCGCTCCATGAGGCAACCGTTGCCTTCTTCTTCTTTTTCTTGAAGAATTTCTTTAGTAGTGGATAATCTAGATGATATATCCCGATTTTTTACATTCGTAGCATGTGGGCACTTGTTCATTTCCTTTTCTTTATCCTTGTCCTTGTCCTTGGAGTGCTCTTTTCATTATAGAATTTCTATTGAATCTTCCTTTCTTCTTTCATAAATCTTATAAATCTCCTCACGACCATGCGATATCTTCATCTTCTAGATCGTCTTCGAAGGAGATGGAGTAATCTTCGATTTCCTCATCTTCTTTGAGTCCAATGCAGCTTTGAAGGCAATTGTCTTCTTCTTCTTTGGATCATCATCAGTTCTATGCTGCATGGCCAATTCGTGTGTGATGAATGACCCATCAATTCATCTAGAGATAAGGTGTTTAGATCTTTCGCTTCTTGGATGGCAGTCACTTTGGGATCCCACTTATCCGGAAGTGGTCTTAAAATCTTTTGTACTAAGTCAGTATTTGAGTAAACCCTGCGAAGACTTTTCAAACCATTAATAATATCTGTAAATCAAGTAAACATGGCAGAAATAGTTTCAGTAGATTTCATTTTAAATAGTTCGTAACTATGTACAAGAAGATTTATTTCCGAAGTCTTTACTTGGGAAGTTCCTTCGTTAGTCACTTTGAGTTTATCCCAAATTCTTTTTGCTGAAGAGCAAGTAAAAATTTGATTAATCTCATTAGCATCCAAACCACAGTATAGTAAATTCATTGCTTTGGCATTTAATTCCCCATCTTCATATCATGTTCAACCCAGTCCTCTTCAGGTTAGGGAAATCCACGCCATTAATTTTGATCATGGAAATTTGTGACCCTTTTAGAATGACCTTCCATAATTAAAAATCAATAGCTTGTATATAGATTTTCATTCTAGCTTTCCAATAAAAATAATTTGTGCCAGTGAAGAGTGGAGGCCTTTAGTAGATTAGCCTTCGGCAAGGATGTACTCATGGGATGAGCCATCAATATTTATTCTAAATGTATTCAGAGACACTGCTCTGATACTAGTTGTTGCCCAAATGGCTTCCTAAAAGGAGGGTGAATTGGAAATTAAAAAAATTAAGCAATAATGTGCTTTTTGAAATCCATTTAAGGTGTTCAGTGCTGTGATGAAGTATTAAATGCAAAAGCAAATCAAATCAGAAAAGCACAACACAAATACATAACAATTATAGTGGTTCAGAGTAACCTAGCTCCTACGTCCACTATCCAAGATTACCACTTGGGATTTTCACTATATCCCCTACCGGAATATAGTCGGATTGTTTTCACAGGCTTACAATCCAAACCTCTGCACTTTAATTTTTTCGAGATCACCAAAGAAAACCCAACTTGATTTTACCAGGATCACCAAGAGCCCAACACTGGTTTTTAACAAAGGCTAACCAAGAACCTATTTGGTTTTTTCAACCGGGCTCATAAATAACCCAACAATTCAAGAATGAATTGAAAGAAAAGCAACAAAATAATTAATAAATTTTTTATCGAATGGTTGACGATGTAGCTCGAGAGAAGCCCACTGAATGCACTTCAAACACTTTAATGGCTTTATAGCTTCTTTACTAAGTGCTTCAAGCTCGGATGAGAGTTGGTGAAGGCTTGAAGGCTATCTTGAATGCTCTCAGTGCTCTCTGCTTGTTGACTTTGTTGGATATTCAATAAAGCATTTACTCTTGTTCCCTTTTCAAAAAACTCTCTGAAAAATTACTTCAAAGAAGTTCAAATCCCTCAAATATATGGTCTTCCATCTTCCAAGACAGTTTAAGTCCTTGAGACCATTGGGATATGATATTTGACGTTGGAGTACTTTTTGGATTCAAAATCCAAGTTCTGGAAATAGCCATTATATGCCTGTAACTGCCATTCGAGTTAGCTCAGATCCTCAGAGTAGTTATGGTTGAGTCAACTCTCTTCAATCTAGTTGGCCGCTTATATAGTGTCCTGATTCTCACTCTATAAGAGTCAAACTCGCCTTGATTCTAGTCGACTCGGATCCTCAGGCCTTCAATATGTCAATCTAGATGAGTCGGCTAACTTCTATTTAGTCGACTTGGTTGGCTATGGTTCACAGAAGCATTTCTGGACTCTGGACGAGTCGGTTCGATCTTTTGAAGAGTCAGCTCGGATGTCTGACTATATAATAGAGTCGGCTCGGACTCTTTTGGGTCGGCTCCTGTCTGATTCAGGAAGCAATACACTGGACGAGTCAGCTCGAGTCCCTTAGAGTCGACTCGGATATCTGCGTGCCAGAAATCCTTATGCGTGCCATGTGCTAGAGTGGGCTCTTCTCTCTCGAGTCGGCTCGGATGAATGTTCAGTGCTTTTCTTGGTCTTTCTCCAGAATTCATCCAACAAGTCTTCAAGCTTCAAGATGTCTTCACTCAACTATTTCTAAGAAATTAAAAGCTTGAAAACATATTTAAAAGTAACCCAATTTTATACTCTTTTTAACTTTTTTCTTTGGGTTCTTCATTATAATATTCATTACAACACAACTCAAAACAAGAATGAAAATACAGGAGTTGAAATTTGAACAATGAATTCATCCTATAAAAACTTGTAAACCACTTGAAAGTTGTTAGTAAAACAAATGCATGCATTAATATTTGGTTATCATCAAAATCACTTATGGGTCAACAAATTTTGATATACCTTCCAGTTTGTTTTTCTACGTCATTACAATATTGTTTGAACATTTCAAATGATACAGATTTATGTCTCATCAAGAAGACATAACCATATCTCGAAAGGTCGTCTATAAATGTAATGAAATAACTGTACCCACCTTTGGCACTAATATTCATGGATCCGCATACATTAGTATGTACCAGACTTAGAATCTCTTTGGCTCATTCACCTTTTCAGAAAAAGGTGATTTTGTCATCTTTCCAAGAAGATTGGACTCACAAGTTAATAGTGAACCACTTTCACTAATCTTGAGCAGACCTTCATTTTTCAACATGTTTATCATGTTCTTGTTAGTATAACCTAACCTTCAATGCCATAGGTACGCATCGATGATATTATCGATTCTAGGGCATTTGCTAGATGTGTACACTACACTAATAGATCGCGAAGTACATAAATGTAATTGTTCATATGTCCATTCATCACAACAGAACCATTCCAATGATTTTATAATATCATTCTTTATTGATAGTTCATAACCAACATGGCTAATTGGCTTATAGAAATGATATTCAAGATGAAAGACGGACAATAAGACACTCATTCAAATGATTTTACAAGACTTGAAAAAACTAATTTGAGGTCTCCTAATGTACTAGGACGGGAACTTGGCTTTCATTTTCCATGTTCAAGAATCTCTCGCCATCCTCGAATCTTCTACTAACTTGAAGTCCCTGCAAAAAATTATAAATGTGAATTGGACTTCTGTATCCAATACCTAGTTAGTAGTATCGCAGATAGAGAATTACAAGGTGTATCATATAAATACTTGTCCAGCACCGTCCTGCTCCTTTCTCTTCTAGGACATGTTCGGGTCAAGGGATGCAATATAACGAAGACAGTTCCTCTTCCAATGACCTTGCTTTTTATAGAAGAAGCACTCCGCTTAGCTCTTATCATCCTTCACCCTTTTGGCCTGACTAGGTCCAGAAGCATTCTGTACCTTTTTTCTTTTATTCTTGTTTTTCCCTTTCTTGAAAAGATGACGTCCTACCGAAGATCCTCCCACTAGATTTACCCCGCCTTTATTTAGTTGGTGGTCTTTCTCATAAGTTTGCAATAACCTCAATAGATCATGGTAGTTAACTGTAGGCTTATTCATTCCAAAATGATCGAGAAAGTCTAGATAGGAAGAGGGCAGGGAATTCAGAATCGTATCTTTTTCGAGCTGTTCATGCAAGTAACATCTAAGCTTTTCCAGGCGCTCAATCATCTCAATCATATGCAATACATGATCAGTGACTGAGGCCCCATTATGCATCCATGCATTGTAGATAGCACCGGAGATCCTATACCTTTCAACATCATCCGGTGTGCCGAAGGACTCCTTCAACCTTTAAAAAACTTCCTCCGGCTGGGCTTCTTCGAATTTGTGATTGAACTCATCATTCATCGCTGCCAACATAATACATCGGACAGTGATCTATCGAAGAGCCACTTCTGATAAGTTGTCTTTGACCGAACTACGAGCATTGGGAGCAGGAGTTTCAAGTGCCGGATCCGATATCATATACAAGATTCATTCATGCTTCAGGACAATTTTGAACCTTCGATACCAGCTATCGAAGTTGGGACCTTGAGCTTCTTTATGGAGAAGAGACTAGAGCGATAGGTTGGAAAACATCTGAAAGGAAAACCTAAACTTATTAGTGTATAGAATTATTAACCTAAAGACATGGACTTTAGTCTAAAGGCCCTCCCACTATTTTGTTCAAACTGATAGCCTCTACCTCCAATTCGAGAAATCTTTAATTCCTTAGTGGGTACTAGAACCCAATAGACAACACATAAGTTCGACTTTGGCCAGCTCACCCATGCGCATCTAAAGGTAGGTTCTTTAATCGATCACTTCTCTAAGTAACTTCTAGTATTTAGGTTTAGCCCCAAGGTGCACTTCAATCAACCTTTCAGCCTCCTATTGAAGGTCTCGATTAGGTCAACCATTAACATGATAAAATTCAATGCTTAACTAACGAATAGTCAAGCCCGACTTTGGCCAGCCCACCTGATTACCGTTAAGAGAATCACACTAAGTCAACATATTAGGAACAGCAATTTCAATAGCCCAATGAATACCCGATCTTTGGATCTGCCGATGAACACCCAACTATTAGAACATTACCAGCCCACTTAATGAGATACTAAGACTCGGTTATCCCCATAACTTATCTTTTTATAGACATAATAATTTAGAGGATTTAATTTTATATGATAGAAGAAGAGATGAGAAGACATGATCAACCTCCCACTGACCACATCAGTTATCAAGGAGGGTTACACATAACTAATGATCCATGGATACCTAAAATTAGTCAAGACTGATTAACCTTGGATGATATAGGTTAACATAAGTCAGTGAGCTATCCAATCAATTATGATCGACCACATTGGCCAGGTAAGTGAGATCATGGGTTGGGTTCCACCGTTATCATCTTGCCTTAGACACCAACCGAGTTGGCTAGGTAAGAGATAGCCCCAAAGAATCAAGATCAAACTGCCAAACTTACCTTGGACACCAATTGGTTCATCAAACTCGATTAGACTAACCTAAAGACTCGGGCTATCCACTGAGCCACAAATTAGGCCCATTTAAACTTATAGACTAATCAATCTAACTATTAGAGAGATCCATAGAGAAGAAATCATAACCCAACATTTGATTAGATTAGTTCTCTACATAGTCCAATGCATCTAAACATAGGTCTAACCCAATTAAGGACCTAATAGAAGCTAATCCATGTCCTTTAAGGCTTATTAAAATGACTTAAAATCTTTGAATCATATTCCTAGAATTCTTTATCATTCAAGATAACTTTTTTCTTAATTAAGTTCAATAGCCTTTATAAGTTAAAACAATTTTAATTTACAACAAATCGAAATTTGAATTCATTATTTCTTTGCATTCTCAGGTCAAGTGTCAACACTAGGCACTCATGAGTCGACTCAAGTGTGACACTTCATATCATGAGTCGACTCAAGTATCGACTCAAGGCCTAAGATAGAGTGTTAACAGAAAGTCATATTTTTGTATGCATGCATGAGCCGACTCAAGTATCGACACTTGGGTCGACTCAAGGCCTATCACAAGGCAAAAATAGTAATTTCAAATCCAAATTTTTTTCTAAACTTTTAATCAAAACTGATCAAAACAAACTCTTTATCTCATCTAAATTTATTTTATGATCATAACATTGGATTAAAACATTTTAATCTATATTTCTTTTTTTTCTTCTTCATGAGTCAATCACAAGCAGCACCCTACATACCATAGAAGACCCCATTGAATGGGAAGAGAGGGTCTTGCAATTCTACTTCTCTCCTATGATTGGATGGCCATGGTGAAGCACTCAATCCAAGTACTTTAAAAGAAAACTATGATGTTAAAGCATGCTAGTATTATTATACTACGAAGAACCTGGCTCTGATTCCATTGAAGGGAAAGCAAAATAAGCATGCATGGTAGAAAAAAGGTATTTAAAATAATTTTAAAATAAGTATGGTGGAAGGCTTAGTAAATCGATCAAAACGATCCACAATCTACCTACAGCAGGAACAAGTATGATAGGTGTGCATGCAAAAGACATCATAAGCAGGAAAAGAATCAAAAGGCATAAGGATAGCTTACCATTATACCTTTAGGAGGAGGTTATGAAAAGCCCTCAAGCCACACACGTGTCTGGCCTCTACGGGTAGTTCACATTAGGGCTTGATACTGATCAACTCCCTTAAAGTGCTAGCTCCTTGGAATCCTTGAGACCGATCTACTTCTTCTTGGAAGACAAGGAGGAGAGGTGGAATCCTTCCTAACTAGCTCTCTTTTCAAGACCTAGCTTGAGTGCTAGGTAGTCACATACCCAAAACCCTAGTTCTCCCTGGTCCCTTTTCTTTTTCTACTCAGAATTCAGCAATCTCATTCAACAAGAAAACTCTTTTTTTCTTTTTTTCTCAACCAACAGCCCCTAAAACAATCCTTATTTATAGATGCAGCCATGAGAGGGAGAAAGAGAAAGGAGGAGTAATTGGGGGAGAAGGTCAAGGGCCATACTAAATTGGCTCTAAGCTCATAAGGTAAGAATGACCATCATTCCATGAAAGCTTGGAGGTAAAACCAGGCAAAATTTGAAATTCGAATTGAGTTCAAAACCTTCCAAAGAATGACCATTATTTCATGAATGCTTGGAGCTAGAAACACCAAAATTCGAAATTCAAATTGAGGTCAAAACTTTCCAAAAATTCTTTCCATAATTTTTGCTCATCACAGCTAAGTGTTGACACTTCCTAGTGTCGACTTTCCAAGTGTCGGCACTTGCAAGTGTTGACACTTCTAAGTATTGATACTTGGAAGTGTCGACACTTAGAACATGATCAATCATATTGACCTCTAATGATGGCAAACGATTCTCAATCATCGATCAGCCTTTAGATCAGATAGAAACCCCTATGGTGTGTGACCCAATAATTTGAACACTAAACTGGTAGCACTGGAACACTTCCACTACCAGTCAAAGTCATCATCTAGCAATGATACCTGATGTCTGGATAAGTCGAAGATTACAGAGCAACTTTCTAGAACCCCAGGTATATGGTTGTTGCATAATTCATCCCTTTGACCTCAAAATGCTCAGGATGAGCTAGGGTTTAACGGCCAACCGTAACCTGGTACATCCAGATCATGTCTAACCTTACAAATTCTGTGACTCCTCATAAGAACTACCCTGGCTAAGGTTTTGCTAAATTAAACATTGCAAGTCATTCACTCCAAACTATTTGGAAGGATCAATCCCATCTTGATCCACCACTACTCTATAAGTACTTGACTGTACCCAGAAGCCTTTCATCACTGGACTAGAACTCAGGTAGTCCGGTACCAAAGTATAGTGAGTTGCTTGCAAGCTACCATGATGACCTCAAGTCTGAGGGACACATATATCTATATCCCATCAAGAGCAACCCTTTGACAGAAGGGAGCTCTACAGTTGGTCACGTTCAATGAGATGTCATACATTTCACCTATATGTCACATCAATGTCTCTACACTCCTTGGTTAAGAGAACAACCAAAAAATGTGACATATTAATTTATACATGATACATCACCGTCCTATAATAATGTATCCTTTGGTTGTGAACCAGTTTAAGAACTACTCAATATATCCTCTCTATATCAAATATAATATAGTTCTAAGGACTTCATCACACAAGAGTTCTTTTCAGGAAAATGCATATGTGATGAATAGCCAAAAGAATAACTTTTATTCATCAAGAAATTCATATACAATTACAAAATAGTACAACCATCTAAAGTCTAGACGATTGACTTAGGGACACAATTCCCAACAACATGATCCTTAGGTCTAGGATTCCGGCTAATTAGATATCATATAATAATGAAAATTTTTGAAATCCAATCTTTTGCAACATCAACACGAACCCAATAAGATGGCCCCCACTTCCAAGCCTAAGGCACTCTTGGACCCCATGGTGAAGGGAGTAGATCGAGGCTAATAACATGGAGCGTCTCCAAGGCCCTCACTAATTGCTGTGGTCGCTTGGCGATTCATAGATCGTCGGTCCACCCCTGAGGGACCTCCACATGGATAAAGGGTGGTGATCGGCAATAATGTTTTCATCCCTCTCGACATGGTGGTTTGCGATTCAAGCCAATGATGATTTACGGACCCCCTCTTCTGCATTGAAGGGCTGTCATATGGGCAGGAAGTGATGACCCACAATAATGCCTTCATTCCTCTTGAAGTGATGGTTCATGGCTTGAAGCAGTTCACACAATGGGCATTGACATGCTTCACGATTTCATTGGTTAAGGGTAAGAGGAAGAGGCATCTAACCATTGGTGATGGGCTTAAAAGTGACTTTAGTGTCCCTTTTAGAAGGATTTGCTGCCACCCTATATCCTTTCAAATTTTATAGAGAGAGAAGGAGAGAAAAAAGAGGGAGATCTCCCACTCGTACCTGGAGAAGACCCTGACTAGGAGTCCCACCTGGGTTGGTCCTTCTTTGCCTTCTCCCTTCCTTTTGGTGTCCCCAGTTTGAGCCCTTAAGCCATTTCTTCTCTCATCTTGTGCTTAGCACCCAAATGAGTTCTTTCGGTAGCCATCGCCATTCACCTAAGCATCCTCTTAGGATCGTTGGTCCATCCTCACCTCAACCTACTCCCTCGGATAGCGAGTAGGATATCCCCTTTAGAGTCTAGCAGGGTCCTCGATAGGTGGCAGATCCTGATGTCCCTGCTTTGCCTCCCCCACCACCTTCTACCAATCAAGACCTTGCAAGTCCATCTGGTACAGCCTCGACGATGACCTAGGAGGATGTCTTACACCTCCGGGGGGCGTTTACGAGATTCTTGAATCCATTCAGATCATGGCCCAAAATACGGATGATCGAGTCACCTTTGGTAGGCTAGGCAGGGTCACCCTCTATGAAGACATCTTCCTCACTGGTTTTTGACTCCCTCTTCATCCCTTCATTTCTTCTTTCCTGGACAACTACAGGTGGTCCCTACCTAGTTGACCCCTAATGCCTTTAGGGCAATCCGCTCCTTTATAGTCTTGTGCCACTTCCATGGTGTGGTAGCATGCTTTTCTCTATTCAGGGCCCTCTTCACCCTGAAGCGCCACCCCCAACAGAAAGGGATTGGTGGTTCTTATCCCAGCTGGGGGCCTACGGTTTGACCTTCCTTCCTCCATCAAGAGGTGGAAAGCCCGTTCCTCTTTACTAATCTCGAGGGTGTCAATTGGATCTAGAGTGATCCTGATCAGTCTCCCAACCAGGATGCTTCGGTGGAGTTGGCTAATCGAGAGGTGTACGACCAGCTCATCACCTCAGAGATTTCCTATGAGTGAGACCTTCTCTCTGAGTGGAATCTATTCGATGATGGCATCAGCCTAATCCGGTCCTTAGGTAAGGACTGAGGTTTGTTTTCCATTGTATTGTCTAATGACTAACCAATTTCTTATGGATGATGTAGGTATGAAGTTCTCTATGGATCGGAACTGCCAAATATCCTGGAAGAGGGCATCAACTAAAGGGCCCCATGAGGGGTAGGAGAAGAGGCCCCCACAGGGAGCCGAAGAAAAGGCCCCATGAGGAGCCTAAGAAAAGCCCCACGGGAAGCTTTTAAGATGAGATGAGGAGGTAGAGGTGAGAGGTCCTAGCACTGGTGGCAAGGGTAGCTGGAGACGTGATCCCACTGACCGGTAGGGACCCTACACCAAGAGAGAGGGCTACACAACTCCCTATTGCCATCATCAAGGTTGTATCGATGTGTCATCTCTTAAGTTAGGCACCAATATAGGGCTTGAGGGTGCAGATGCTCTTCCTGCGACACCCTCGGCAGTGACAAAGACCCAAATGCCTGATTCAGCATCCATTGGGTCCTAGACCTCCTTTGTGCCTCCTGCGAGAGTGCTTAGGGCCCCCACCATGGTCCCACCCAGCATGGCGATGATGCTCGATGCAAGTCTAGTAGAGAGGTTGCTTGGCTTCATCTTGAAACCTCGAGATTGCATGGAGAGATCTAGTCGAACATGGGGGATACCATCACCAGAATCCTCCCCCAATTGCTCGTGCTAAGTCCTCCATTATCTAATTAGATTCCAGGTTCGGGGGGTAGCAGAACTCCATGCTAATCCTTCTTCGGCTTTGATTTTTGTGACCCAGGATGCCCTTTTGGTGAGGGACACCTGCTTAGGCTAGTCAAGCGGGACATAGGGTCCCGCAACAAGGCCAAGGCTATGGAGGCCAAGGCCAGGGAATTGGTTGACCTGGTACCCGACCTAGAGGCATGGGTGAATTCACCGCAGATCGAGGCCTCTCGGGACACCATCAAAGAGCTTGAGGACCTGGTGGAGAGCCATGAGGTTGAGGCCGTGAAGTGGGAGGAGCTCTTCCATGACTTGGAGAACTGACTAGCATACTCCATTGCCATAGTTCATCGCTAGGATGGGGAGCTCCACACCCTCTTGATGAAGCTGGATCTCTTAGAATCTCACACCATGGCCATGGAAGAGAAGGCACTCATGTGGGGTTTTGGTGATGCAGCGGAAGCATGAATTTCAAAGATTTTCACTTTTGAAACTCCAATGACTTGAAACCCTAAGCCGAAGATCACTTACTCATTATAATAACCAATCACTAAATTAGGGTTCAGAAAAATACCGGAATTCTAATTCTTTTTCTTTTTACTAGGCTCATAAATGCAAGCCTCCAGAGATGATTCACACAGGAAAAACCTAGGAACCACTCCTTTATATAGTGTGCTACAAGTGGGACTCTTCTGATGGTCCTTCAACCTTCAATAGCCTTCCTTTCCTTGCTTAGATCTTCGCCCTTCAATAGAGCACTTCGAGCCCTTTCCAAATCTACTCTTATCCTTTTCTATCACTTCCTAATTTTCTTCATAATCCTTGTCTTTAAAATGTGGACTTGTCTAAGACAAGACCTAAGTCCAAACAAGGGAAGGAAGAGGACAAGGAGGATAGAGTGTAAAGAGTGGGAGTGTTGTAAGAAAGAAAGATAATTTCTGAGATACTCTTGGCATAACACCATAGTCTACTTATAAGAGAAGCGGGGGTGCCAATTATGCCTCTTCATTAGCCTTTGATCTGTCTATCAACAGATCAAATAAGACCCTCATTAAGGAGTCTTATCTTGAATAGTCAAGACCTTTCATGCACCAACCACTCCTAGCCGATCCTTCTTATTATTTTAGGATTTTTCTTCATGCACGTGGCATGTAACTGATGATAAGGATTCTCAATAGGCATGGAAATGAAAAGACTTATCCATCTGATAAGTTCCTTAAAGCAGAAAGACTCTCTACTATCATAACTGGTGGCAAGAGTGAAGGGATGCAATCCTTCACTTCATGCACACCAAAAACTTCTCCGCCAATTCCTTCTTTCCATCGATGATTACCCAATTCAGATAATGATGAAACATAGCCAAGGGATGCCAATTTTATATTTAAATTGAATCCTGAAAGTAGAAGGAATTCATTCTTTTGTGCGCCAATAGTGAAGAGTCGCGACTCTTCACTTGTCGGTCAACTTACTCCACGCCATATGCTACCTTTGACCAGTCAAAGTGGTGAGCACACCAGAGCTAGGAAGAGACGTTAGAACCCTCCAAGCTCATTGTGGATCACCAAGGAGTAGTCAATCATTTTAATTTTAGCTTGAGTCCTGTAAATAACATTAGTTTGCTTGTTTTATGAATGGTCAAGTGGATTCTTGTAATTAGTACTTGAAAAGTCAAGGGGTTTCATAAGTAGCCAAGTTTCAAGTCATCATCACCTTAGTGGATCAATTCCATGACAAAAGAAGGTTATCCAAACTTTTCATCAAGACATCCGGACATCCAGATATCAGACATCCAACAACGGGACATCCAGACATCAAGACAACGAGACATTGAGACATCAAGACATTAGACAATGTTTGAATTTATCCAAAAGGGCTTCATTCAATTCCTTTTCATCGCTATTTTTAGAATATAAGAAGTCATTTAAGAGAAGTAAAGTAGAAGGACATTGCATCTCATCTAGCGCCCCTCTCATCCCCAGATGGTCACCCACTCCAAATAGCCGACCAACTCAAGTATGAGTTCAAAATTCAAATGGGAGAATCCAAGATTTGATGAAGGTTCATTTAAATTCAAAGGAGTCTTAATCCTTCCAAGATTTATCCAGCATTCAAACAAATTTCTCTTATCAAGGATACTTATCCTAGTACCAAGATGGAGTTCACGCTAAGGGGAGAAAAGGCTTAGCGCTATTTGAGAAATGTAGGGGCGTTTCACTTCTCATTTTGTCGCCCATCCTCTTGGTGTTTGAATTTCAATTTTAAGAGAGTAGATGCCAACTTGGAAAGGATTATTTCCCATTTTGAGAAGAACGGTGCCTCTTCTCATTCACTTTGTCACACAAATAAGATGCCAGTCCATATTATCACCCACTTTGAGAGAGGATCATATCACTTAACAAGCAAGAGTCCAGGCTATCTAGACCTAAATTCCAGAGTTGTAATTCAAAGGGAACAAGAGTCTTGTATTTGAGTCCCTTACACCACTGGTGGGGGTCTATAAATACCCCATCAACCTCCATGTAATTCATGTAATTATTATTGAAATACAAAGGCATTCTTTCGAATCTTCCTTTGTTGTGTGCATTGCAGGGTGTGTGGGCCTTCCTTTTATTCCTTTGAAGCATTGTGGGGTGTGTGGCCCTCTTATCCAGTCGACAAGAAGATCCATCCACTACCTCAACCCTTCCCTTCTTTCCTTTCCCTTTCTTACTACTTTCTAATCCATGATTCATTGCTGAGTGTTTGCAGGTGACCAAGAATCTAATCTGGTGTTCTTGCCTCGGAACTGGCATCGTGCGGAAGATCGGAGCCTAGAAATGAAATCTTAAAACCCTGTCGCTACGATCTTAAGAATCCTGCCATAACTATATCGAGAGAGCGATCTTCGTTGGTACAACTGAGCTTATTCCCTTCTTTTTATTTTTTGATTTGTTGAAATAAATCCTAGTTTCGGTGGTTTCTCAACCACCAGTTTCTATTTTTTATTGCTTTATAGGTTTACTTGTGCGGGTAATTTGACTTGATTAGTTTCCTTTACTGTCTCCTTTGAGTCTTCCTTTAAAATCTAAAAATATAAAAAAAACTAATTATTTTTTTCATTCTTATTATTTGTCCAGCATCAGTTTTGGTATTAGAGTAGGTTAAACTAGGATTTAATCTCTCTTGTGCCGACTTATCTCTTTAAGTACTCGGATCAGGTGCTTCACGATGACCGTTCGATCATAAGAAAAAGTAGGGCTGTAAGACCCTCACCTCCCATTCAACAGGATTTCCTATGGCATGTAGGAGTGCCACAATGAATTGACCTTGAAGAAGAAAATAAAGAGATAGACATTTTTAGGATTTATTTTCTGCATCACATCCATCACAATACATAGTCTATTTTTTTTAATTGTTTGTTGTAAGTAACTCATAATTACCTGATTCTTATTTTGTTGGATCTACCATAATTAAAAATATTTTCTGATTTTTCTCAAAAATTATTGCAGTCTATAGATTTTTTGCTTGCCAGAATATTGCCTAAGAACATTCTGTTCTGAATTTCAGCAATTTAGTTTAGGGTTTTTTATGCATAAATTTTACATATTTTAATTTCCTGTATCTTAGGATTTTTTCTGCAAACTATATCTTTGGAAAAGTAAAAAACAAAATACAAAAAAATATATTTTATTTTTTTGTTATTTTAATTTTTTTAGTTCGATTGCATCTAGGGTTTCCTCTTGTGTGTGCATCATTAAGTAACCTAATCTTAAGGACACTCAATATTTACATAAGGGAGGGATTTCAGCATCCTTCCTTGGTCCACAACCATCACCTTTGCATCGAGCCTAACCCTAATTAAAATTAATTAGACTTAATTATCTCTAGTGAGCTAGGGACACCAACAGGTCGGGTTCCAAGTATTGTGTGTAAGCTAATGCATCCAATCCTGTGATTATCACTTGAATCTAGTGCCTAAGGCTAGAGGTCCAGAGGCAAACGCCCTAAGCAATTTTGTAGTTCTTAATTAGGACCCTGCGAGAGCAGGGGGAACCTCCCATGACCCCACCTCTTACTTGGCCAATGGACAAGGTAATTATTAAATTGACTATAATTTGAGCTGACCCATTCTACTTGAGCTCTAGGTCTAGGAAACCCTAGTCCGAGTCGAGTTCAATATGTTTGCATTGCATAACCCCTAGATTAGGAGACCAATACTTGTAGCCTCAAATCCAACCCAGTCTGGTTTGACCATGGAGTCCACTATGGAAACCTTACTAAGGACCTTCACTGAACAATGTACCCAAATGAACCATAAGTTTAATCGACTGGATCAACAATTAAAAAACCTAGAGAGAATCGTCGACCCCGTACTAATCCTGTTTACCCAAACCAACTACCCTTAGTTAGCCAGAACCCACAAGGATCAGTGGCTATAGTCAAAACCCAAGTACTATTCAGGTTTCCCTTAGCCAACCCTTCTCCACTACCCAGATCCTAGTCATTGTCTCCTTAATCGACCTACCCCTACTAGTCCAGATCCTAGCCAATTTCTCCTTAACCAACCTACTCCTACTACCCCATTGGTTCACCAAGATGCTATTGAAGAAGAAGTCTATGAAGCTGATGTGAGCTTAATAGATGAGTATGTAGATGAAGAGACCCAGAGTTAGATAATCCTAACCATACCTAGTGAAGCCATATTGGAAGTACGAGTGGAAAAAGAGATCCATGAGGAACCTAACCCTATTGCTGAGACTTACCTGAAGAAACACTAGAAGAGACTCAAGTCATAGAGCCTAGTCCTGAAATTCTAGTTACCGAAGTAATTAGTGAGGACTTGATCTTTTCATTCCAGCACCCTCAGGAGACTTCACCACTTTGACTCCAATTGAAGATCTCTTCCCTGAGATTAGTAATCTATTTTTCCATCAAGTGGACCTTTTAGTGCCTGTAGGTGTGAATCAATGTCCAACCCTTAAGGTCAACCCCGTTAGTCTAGGACAAATCCCCGAATCCTTTCTTATTTCCTACCCTACCAAGTCACCCCTGAATCCACTTCTTATTTTCTACTCTTCCCTGATGTTTCCAATATTTCTAGAATCATTAGTTTACATTTTGTTGAAGTTAGTATGTTTCATCAGTCCTTAGACCTTGTTAGATTTGCCCTTATTTCTGGAGAACCTTAAGGCATCTATTAGGAATTCATGCCAAATTTTCATCAACATGTCATACATTAACCAAGGGTAATACTGAAAGAAGACTCAAAGAATACACTGAAGGAGACTTTGTAATGGTTAGACTACGACCTAAACGGTTCTCACTTGGAACCATAAAAAAGTTACAAGCCTGTAGTAGTGGACCTTACAAAGTGATTAGCAAAATAGGATCTAATGCCTATTATGCTCGAGTGCCACCTGAACTAGGCATTAGCAATACTTTCAACTTTTTAGACCTTATCGAGTATAGGGAGCAAACGTTGATTCCTAGTGAGCCATTTGGGCCTAATCCTGTCCTTGAGAGTGAACCAACCCAAGTGTGTCCACCTGCTATACCACCAGCCCGAAGAGACAAGATTGAGCAGATCTTGGATGATAAGATCATTGCTACCCGAGGCAAAGATTACCAGCGATATCTGGTTCATTGGCAAGGACAACCAGTGTCCGATGATTCTTAGATCATCAGAAAGGACTTACTGAGAGTTGACCCAGACTTACTAGAGCTCTATCATAGTGACATTGATCTATACTCGATAGGATCGAGTTTTCTCTCACATGGGAAGAATGGTGAGGACACCAGAGCTAGGAAGAGGTCAGAACCCTCCAAGCTCATTGTGAATAACCAATGAGTAGCCAATTTATTTTAATTCAGTTTGAGTCCTGTAAATAATATTTGTTTGCTTTGTTTTGTGAATTGGTCAAGTGGAGTCCTGTAATTAGTAATTGAATAAGTCAAGGGGTTTCATAAGTAGCCAAATTTCAAGTCATCATCACCTTGGTGGATCAATTCCATGGCAAAAGAAGTTGTCCAAAATTTTCATCAAGACATCCAGACATCCATACATCAAGACATCCGGACATCCAGATGTCAAGACAATGGGACATCCAGACATTAAGACAACGGGACATCCAGACATCAAGACATCAGACAATGTTTGAATTTATCCAAAAATGATGCCATTCAATTTCCTTTTCATCGCTCTTTTTAGAAATCTAAGAAGACATTTAAAAGAAATAAAGCAGGACTCTGCTTCTCATCAAGTGCCCCTCTCATCTTCCAGATGGTCACCCACTCCAAATAGCTGGCCAACTCAAGCATGAGTTCCAAATTCAAATGGGAGAATCTAGATTAGATGAAGGTTCATTTCAATTCAAAGGAGTCTTAATCCTTCCAAGATTTATCCAGCATTCAAACAAATTTCTCTTATCAAGGATACTTATCTTAGCACCAAGATGAAGTTCACACCAAGGTGAGAAAAGGCTTAGCGCTATTGAGAAAGGAGTAGGGGTGTTTCACTTGTCATTTTGTCACCCATCTCTTGATGTTTGAATTCAAAATTTCAAGAGTAGACGCCAACTAGGGAAAGGATTTATCTTCCATTTTGAGATGACCGACGCCTCTTCTCATTCACTTTGTCGCATAAATAAGATGCCAAGTCCATATTATCGCCCACTTTGAGAGATGACCAGATCACCTAATAAGCAAGAGTCCAGGCTCTCTAGACCTAAATTCCAGAGTTGTAATTCAAAGGAACAAGAGTCTTGTATCTGAGTCCCTTACACCACTAGTTGGTGGTCTAAAAAATCTCATCAACTCCCCTTGTAATTCATGCAATTATTATTGAAAATACAAAGCATTATATCAAAATCTTCCTTTGCTGTGATCATCGTGGGGTGTGAGGCCCTTCCTTGTTCCTTTGGAGCATCGTGGGATGTGAAGCCCTACTTATCTAGTCAACAAGAAGATCCATCCACTATCTCTAAAACCTTCCCTTCTTTCCTTTTCCTTTCTTACTGCTTTCTAACCCAAGATTCCTTTACTGAGTATTTTGTAGGTGACCAAGAATCTAGATCTGGTGTTCTTGCCTCGAAACCAGCATCGTGCAGAAGATCGAAATCCGGAAACAAATCTTGAAATCATGTCGCTACGATCTTGAGAGTCCTGCTAGAACTACATCGAGAGAGTGATCTTCATTGGTATAAATGAGCTTATTCCTTCTATTTATTTTCTGATTTGTTGAAATAAATCCTAGTTTCGGTGATTTCTTAACCACCAGGTCTTGTTTTTTAATTGCTTTATAGGTTTACTTGTGCGGGTAATTGACTTGATTAGTTTCCTTTACTGTCTCTTTGAGTCTTCCTTTAAAATATGAAATATAAAAATATTAATTATTTTTTCATTCTTATTTATTTGTCCCGCATCACAAAGTATATCCAATATGGGTGTCAAATGAAAGGGGATTAAATGTGCTTTATCACCATATAAGTGATTTTCAGGTAGAAGGACTCTTGGTCCTTTAATGTCCCTTTCTTTGCCTAGCACTCAATTTTGGCACCAAGAATCCCATGCCATTGGGACTCTTGATATACGTCGCATAAAATGTCCAAAAATTATCAGATAACTTCTAATAATTTTGTCCCACTTAGGACTCAACCTAATTTAGGTCTCCTAAAACTAGTTAGTCCATTTAGCAACCTTTTAGACCCAATCAATAGGGTTAGGAGATTAGGTCAACCTACACATGCTAGTGTGCAATTTAGCTAACCAATTAGGATCCTATGATCCTAATTAAATGTCAATTGACTTTCTAAGTCAATTCTCGAATGTGTGTGGTGTGGAGTCAAGCTTTGATACCAAAAATGGTGTGGAAATAAAGGGCGGGCTAGGGATGCTAGAATGGATGCTTATGATGCAAAGGAATTTTTTATGGTTGATGAGAGTTTAGATGTTTGTTTTTTTTTATTTCTTAGGGTTTTGATTCCTGATCACAAGCAAAGGCAAGAAATAAGAAAGATGAGTAATGAAAACTTATGCTAGCACTTTAAAGCCCTAAAAGGTGAGAATGAGAACAGGACCCGGGATTAAGAAACCTCGGTAGGACTAGCTCGAAATACAATACCTACTTAGGAGATAGAGAGAGCAAACCTCACAAGTCTGAAGCGCCCGGTGCAGTGATCGCTCAACTTGGCAGATGTGGCCTGGATGCCCGAGCAGTCGAACCCGTGGAAGCACTGGCTTTCGGTCGGAAGGTCGTGATGGAAAAGCCGACTGTCTCCGGTGCCCGAGATGCCAGGGATGACTTGTAGGCAAACACAATAAGGATCAGCGAGATGGGGAGATGCACATAAAGGAACTGAGATGGGGATGAGAAGGGGCTTCGAGCCCGGTGTGCGGCTGGATTCTGAAGTCGAAGATGGAGATAACTTGGGGCCTCGCACCCCGTGACATCCCGTAGGACAAAGGATTGTGGCCTCACACCACGCGACATTCAGGAGGATGAAGGATTCGCGACACCCTAGGGCAACGGACAGGTGGCCTCACACCACTCGACGTCCCTGGGGATGAAGGTAATTTCACTCAACCTAGTCTAAGAGACAAGGGTTGAAAGATGGAATACTCAAACTCTTTTTTCATTATCATTCAATAGCCTACAAGGGAGGGATTGGGTCCTTTAAATAGGTTCCCAAGGCCATTGAATTCAAAGAAAACAAATTACATACTCTCTTGGGTGGTGCCCAAAAATTTTCATCTTCTCCTCTCTTTGGCCGACAAAGAGACTTGGATTGGGCGTGGCATATGGGAGGGCTTGGAGAGGGGATTGGCCTCTTGACTTCCTTCATTAGCATGCTCATTTTGGGAAGAAAGCATGGGACATGGCTTGCTTGAAGGGATGTGTTCCTTGGATTCTTCAATGCCCTTCTTTGGAGTGATTCAAGGCCGACCAAGTGGAGAGAGCTTTGGGCGTTGCATAGTTGAGGGCTTGGAAAGGGGAGTTTGTCCTTTGACCTTCCATCCTTGCATGAACACTTTGGGAAGAAGGCTTGGAATGGGGCTTGCTTTGTGGCTTGGTCTCTTCAAGGATCTTCAATGCCCCACATTTGATGGATCATGGCGTGATGTGGGGGAGGGAAGAGGGGGATGGTGTTTCTTCCTTCCAATGTCGCCCAAGAGAAAATGGCAAGGGGATGGCGTGTGGAAAGCATGAGGGCGCCACCTTGTTTCCCTCCTTGGATGCCCAAGTGGCAACTAATGTGGCGCCACGTAGGTAGCTGAGGTGGCACCTGAGTTGGCATCATTCCAAGTGGAAGGGGTGGGTTGGCCCACAAGGACTTAACTTGGTCTGAAAGTCGGGGTGACTTCAATTGGGCTTGGGCCCAGTCCAAACTTAGACTCGAACAAATACTGGACTTATGACCTAACTTGACCCAAATTAGTCAAGGTACAGGACTAAACAAACTTAGACAAGAAATTATGAAATTGCTTTTGCTCATAGCCTTATTACAGGACTCATAGAAGTGGAACCCTAATCTGAGATCCATAGAGGGTTGAAGAGCCTCTGTCAGATCCTGGTGCCCACACCAGTCTGAAGCGCCCGGTGCAGAGATCGCTCAACTCGATGGATGCGGCCTGGATGCCGAGCAGTCGAACCCGTGGAAGCACTGACTTTCGGTCGGAAGGTCGCGATGGCAAAGCCGACTATCTCCGATGCCTGAGCTGCCAGGGAGGACCTGTAGGCAAACATAATAAGGATCAGCGAGATGGGGAGATGCACAAAAAGGAACTGAGATAGGGGTGAGAAGGGGCTTCTAGCCCGGTGTCCGGTTGGATTCCGAAGTCGAAGATGGAGATAACTTGGAGCCTCACACCCCGCGACGTCCCGGAGGATGAAGGATTGTGGCCTCACACCACGTGACGTCTAGGAGGACGAAGGATTCGAGATGCCCTGGGGTGATGGACAGGTGGCCTCACACCACTAGACATCCTTGGGGACGAAGGCAATTTCACTCAACCTAGTTTAAGAGACTAGGGTTGGAAGATGGAATACTCAAACTCTTTTTTCATTAATCATTCAATATGAATCTTGTCCTGACTTCAGTGAGATCTTTCAGTCTAAGCTTCAAGATCCATTTAGTGCCCATAGTGACTATACCTTACAGGGGTTATCTTTCAAGGGTAATAAGTTGTGTATTCCCAAGAGTTCACTCCGAGATTTTTTAGTGTGGGAAACCCATGCTGGAGGCCTAGCTGGTTACTTTGGTAAGGAGAAGACCATTTTAGCTGTTGACGTCTAGTTGTTTTGGCCTAGCCTTAGGAAGATGTCGCCAATATTGTCTCTAGGTGTCGAACTTGCGCTGTGGCCAAGCAACAGAAACAGAATACGGCCTTTACACCCCTTGCCGGTACCTAGCCACCCTTGGCAAGACCTCAGCATGGATTTTGTGGTAAGATTACCCAAGACCGCCAGGAAGCACGATTCTATCTTTGTAGTAGTGGATAGGTTTTCCAAAATGGCTCATTTTATACCCAGCTCCAGACCCTAGATGCTTCCAAAGTCGCCAAGCTTTTTCTGGAATATGTGGTTAAGTTACATGGCCTACCCAAGACTATAGTGTTCGATAGGGATGTCCGCTTCACTAGCTATTTCTGGAAAACCCTTTGGCACCTCCTAAGCACCAAGCTCCAATTCTCCACTGCCTACCACCCGCAAACCGAAGGACAAATTGAGGTGGTCAACCGCAGCCTAGGAAACCTTCTTAGATGCTTGATAGGTGAACATACAGGAAACTGGGATCTTCTTTTACCTCGAGGCGAGTTCGCCTACAAAGCTCTATAAATAGGACCACGGGAAGCGACCTTTTGAAGTTGTCTATGGATACAAGCCTAACCGACCTAATTCCCTACCCATCCATGCACGTGTCTTCGAGTCAGCTGATTCACTTGCACAGCATATTAGGGACATGCATAAAGAAATAGCCAGAAAATTAATATAAGTATAACACTATAAAAGGTTGGCTGATTCTTGAAAGTGAGAAAAAGAGTTTGAAATAGGGGATTTTGTAATGATTAGGCTCCAGCCTGAATGGTTTCCACCGGGAACCGTTAAGAAGCTTCATGCTCGTGGGGCGGGTCCCTTTAAAGTGATTAGGAGAATGGGCCCTAATGCCTATGGGCTACAATTACATCCGGATTATGGAATTAGCTCGACATCAATATCTCTGACTTAGTCGAGTATATAGAGAACCTGCAAACATACCCAATGTGCCGTTTGGTCCTGACCTCCCTTTGAGAGTGAACCTGAACCTGAGTGTCCACCTCCAAATATACCTAAGAGAGGTGAGTGGAGTGAGCGTGTCGTGGATGACCAAGCCATCACTACTCGGGCAAGGGCCACTAGCATTACCTGGTCTGATGCAAGGCCGACCCGAAACCGAGGACTCGTGAATCACGCGAGAGGAATTGCAGCGCATCGACCGACATCTTGAGAGGTACCAAAGCAAGCTAACCCCTACTCGACGGGTCGAGTTCCTCCCACCCCGGGAGAACTGGTATGGGCACCAGACCCGACAGAGGCTCCTCAACCTTCGGGGATCTCAGATTAGGGTTCCACTCTATGAGTCCTGTAATAAGGCTATGAGCTAAAGCAATTTCATAATTTTGTCTAAGTTTGTTTAGTCCTGTACCTTGACCATTTGGGTCAAGTTAGGTAAGAGTCTGTGTTTGTTCGTTGAGCTCAAACCTACTCACCAACCCAACTTAATTCACCGATTCCATACACATTTCACATCTTATCCAAGACTACCAATTGGCTCATGCAGTACTTTGCCACCACCCTCATATGTGACACTTTACACCTCCACCATCTCACGCATGGCCGCACAAGTTCAACCTTATGGATCCCAAGGTCTGGAACCATCTAGCCCTATCATAAATCTGTGAGCATCCTGTGACATCAAATTTCTACATGATCCTTCCGTCAAGTCTGAGTTTGTGGCCAAGCCCATTGAAAGTACACCGATCAGACCATCAAGTCCTGTGGGCCACGCACCCCTCATGATGCCAACTCAGGTTCCCCTCAGCTACCTATTGTGGCGCCACAAGTTGCCACTTAGGCATCAAGGAGGGAAAAAGCCTCATGCTTTCCACACGCCATCCCCTTGCCTTTTTCCTCTTGGGCGACATTGAAGAGACACACCATCCCCCTCTTACCTCCCCACATCACGCCATGATCCATCAAATATGGGGCGTTGAAGATCCTGAAGAGACCAAGCCATAAAGCAAGCCCCTTCCAAGCCTTCTTCCCAAAGTGTTCATGCAAGGATGGAAGGTCAAGGCCCCACTCCCCTCTCCAAGCCCTCAACTATGCAATGCCCAAAGCACTTCCACTTGGTCGGCCTTGAATCACTCCAAGAAGGGTGTTGAAGAATCCAAGGGAACACATCCCTCAAGCAAGCCATGTCCCACGCTTTCTTCCCAAAAGAGCATGCTAATGAAGGAAGTCAAGAGGCCAATCCCCCTTTCCAAGCCCTCACAATGCACGCCCAATCCAAGTCTCTTTGGTTGGCCAAAGAGAGGAGAAGATGAAAATTTTCTGGCACCACCCAAGAGAGTTTGTAATTTGTTTCTTTTGAAACTCAAATGGGCCTTGGGTGACTTTTAAAGGACACAATCCCTCCCTTGTAAGGCTATGAATGATTAATGAAAAAAGAGTTTGAGTATTCCATCTTCCAACCCTTGTCTCTTAGACTAGGTTGAGTGAAATTGCCTCATCCCCAGGGACGTCGAGTGGTGTGAGGCCACCTGTCCATCGCCCCAGGGCGTTGCGAATCCTTCATCCTCCTGGACATTGCGTGGTGGTGTGAGCCACAATCCTTCGTCGTCCGGGATGTCGTGGGGTGCGAGGCCCCAAGTTATCTCCATCTTCGACTTCGGAATCCAGCCGGACACCGGGCTCGTGTAGGGTTCGATGGCAAGGTGGAAACATAAATTTCAATTTTTTTATGAAATCTTCACCAAACCCTTAACCAAGATCTCCTTAAAAGAATTAAACATATAACATGTATATATAAGATTTAAAGTCATATAAAATACTAACCTGTATCGCTAAAATCCATACTTTAAATCTCCACCAGGTGCCCAATGTTCACCTCCAATGGTGATCCACACAGAAAATGATGAAGACAACAATTTCTTGTTCTTGTCTCCTCTTCTTGAATTCTTTTTCAAGAATTCAATTCTTGGACTTTGGGCTGAAATTTTCCTTCTTGAAAATTTCTTTTCTTCATTCTTTCCTCTTCTTGAATTCTTTTCCTGAATTCCCTTTCTTGAATTCCTTTTCTTGAATTGAATTGGAAGAAGAAATTAAGACAAAAAAAGTCTTAATTCTTGGAAGAAAAGAAGAAGAATAGACCCTTCCTTTTCCTTTCCTTTACCGTTCAAGACCTTCCTCTTATTCTTGTTTAGGGTCAGAGTTTCGACAAAGATTATCTTGTAAGGGAAACAATAACCAACAAGCATAAAGGGAAGGAGTATTCCGGAGAGGAGGAGAGGAATATGATCTCTGTATATTTCTTCTTTTATTATATGTCAGAAAACCCCCGAGAACCCAAACCCTTTATAGATTTCAGAGGGGCGTCTTATCAAAACAACGCAACCCTCTGAAACCCCAGAAATCATGATCCCTCATTCCTCACGCATCCCCAACAAAAATCATGATTCTCCGATTTAATTTTCATTTTTCCGATGAGGAGGACTCTCGGAAAAACTTCAGGAAGAATCGCGACTTTTGGAGACGGATTTGCGACCGAAAAGTGATGGATCTTCTCCTTAATTTTTTTGGCCATCAGATCCAGATCCAAGGGCATCAGATAAACACCAAAATGCCCCCCCCCTGTCTTTTTTTCTTCGACAGAATTTTCTTCCCACGCGCATGAAGAGGAGTCCACACGCGCGTGGACTCTTCTTCTTGGCGCGCGCCGGGTGAGGAAAGAAGTGGGCAGCTTGGAGAGAGGGTCTTAGTGCACTTGATTCACTTGGGTTCAGCCAGGGTTAGCCCAATGTCCAAAAAACTAACTTAGACCTTAATCTGGTTCAATTAGAACCCAATTAAGCCTAATTCGGAACCAAATTTCGAATATGATTCGAATAGAAATTTGGTCTGCAACACATGCTAGTGTGTTATTCCTGCAAACATGATTTAATTCCAAATTAAATCCTCATCAATTTTCTTTTGTGTGTGACCCATGGATTCCACACCTAGCCCACAGTAGGTCCGAGTGCTATTTGACTTAATTCGGTTATATCTCAACTAAGCCTATTTAGGTCAACTCAAACTAGCTCGACTTGGTCAATTAGAATCTAATTCTAATTAACTGATTTGAATTACCATAATTTAATCATTTACCTACAAGACAAGATTGACATCTAGCAACGTATCATGTCTACCCGGAAGATGTGGAATTTTGGTGAAATTACCAAAATACCCTTCAGTGGTGAGTTACCGGGCAATTCAGTCCTTTGATCAACTTGCATCCCGAATATGATTATGAATATGGATACTTGTCAAATCCCAATTTCATATTCATCCCTAGCTCAATCTTTATAATGATGATTCATTCATTAGAAATTACTCTAATGTTCATACTTTGATCAAAGATTTCCTGAATCCATCAGTTAATCGAAATTAGCTGGATGCAATTCCCTCTTACTAGGGCTGATCAATTCCTGTTTGACCTACTCACAACCTCCATATACAATCCACCATACCCAGTATCACCTCGTGCATGACTCAGTGTCATGATTGATTGCGATCCAAAGTATGGATTCATATATATAAGGTACCATGGTAGTCTCAGGTCAAAGGACCACATGCACTACTCCCACTATGAGAATTCTCTATTGACAAACAGATAAGGTTCCATTAGATATTCTCAATCTGGATCAATTCAGTGAACTCATTCTCTAATGAACACTCACATCCTAGTATTAGTGTCAAACATAAGTGACTGTGAGATCAGTCACCCTCATCAAAAGCATATATAGGATGTGCTGGTCTTGCCGGAAACATTGATCCCCAACTCAATGTCCCATCGACCAGGAATATTTAGATTAGGGTTTAAGGCTTTAGGTCTCACTGGTGATCTCATCATAACCCTAGATCCATATCCTAATCTATGGGGTTCATCATATAATCATAAGGACATAGCGTATGATGAAAATAATGCCTTTATTATAATAATGTCAATTCATTGATTTTGGGATCGAAATACAATATTTCAATGGCTTTCAGGGCACAATCTTTCAGCTCGAAGCCCCTTCTCAACCATCTCAGTTCCTTTCTGTGCATCTCCCTATCTCGCTGATCCTTATTATGTTTGCCTACAGGTCCTCCCCAGCATCTCGGGCTTCGGAGACAGTCGGCTTTGCCATCGCGACCTTCCAACCGAAAGCCAGTGCTTCCACGGGTTTGACTGCTTGGGCATCCAGGTCACATCCGCTGAGTTGAGCGATCTCTGCACCGGGCGCTTCAGACGTGTGAGGTTTGCTCTCTCTATCTCCTATGTAGGTATTGTATTTCGAGCTAGTCCTACCGGGGTTTCTTAATCCCGGGGTCCTATTCTCGTTCTCACTTTTTAGGGATTTAAACTGCTAGTGTAAGTTTCCATTACTCATCTTTCTTATTTCTTGCCTTTGTGTGATCGGGAATCAAAACCCTAAGAAAAGAAAAGAAAAAAACAAACATCTAAAACTCATCAACCATAAAAAAATTTCTTTGCATCATAAGCATCCATTCTAGCATCCCTAGCCCGGCCCTTTATTTCCACACCATGTGTGACCCTTTGGATTCCACTTCTTACTAGCAGTATGTCTAGGTTCCAGCCAATTCAATTCAATCGAATCTAATTGACCTAATTAGGTCAAACTGAGCAGACTTAAGTGCCAATTCGAACAAGTTTTGAACTAACTCATAATTCAATCAAATTAATTATTGAAAACCCATAAGACATGATTGACGTCTAGCAACGTATCATGCCTACCCGAAAGATAAAGAATTTAATAAAATATATCAAAATACCCTTCAGCAGAAAGTTACCGTGCAATTCAATCTTTCGATCTTCCTTTATCTCGATTAAGTGATGGGTATGGATAATTGTCAAACCCTAGCATTTAGTCATTTTCGATAATGATGACTTTGCTAATGACCAATTAGAAATCACTTCTAATCTCATTCTACTTTGATCAAAGACTCCCTAAGTCATCAATCGAAAAGATTACATGGGATAACATTTTCTCTTACTAGGAATGATTGATTCCGTGTTGATCCATTCACATCCTTCATACGCCTTCCACCATATCTGAGAACACCCCATACATGACTCAATGTCATGATTATGAACGAAAACATGGCTTAGTGTGCATAAAGAGCCATGGTGATCTCAGGTCTAAAGATCACTTGCACAACTTCCACTATGAGAACTATCTCTTGATAAGTAGAAAGACTTCTATAAGATATTCTCAGTACGGATCAGTTTAGTGAACTCATACCCTAATGAGCACCCTTAACTCTTGACAAGTAGAAAGACTTCCATAAGATATTTTCAGTATGGATCAGTTTAGTGAACTCATACCCTGATGAGCACCCTTATCCTTGTATTAGTGTCTCTACACAAGTGGCTGTGAGACCAACCACCCTCTCCATCAAGCATATATAGGATAAGCTAGTCTTTCTAGAAGCATCGATCTTCCACTATGAGAACTATCTCTTGATAAGTAGTAAGACTTCCATAAGATATTCTTAGTACGGATCAGTTCAATGAACTCATACCATGATGAGCACCCTTATCCTTGTATTAGTGTCTCCATACAAGTGGCTGTGAGACCAACCACCCTCTCCATTGAGCATACATAGGATAAGCTAGTCTTTCCGGAAGCATCGATCCCCGAATTGATGATCCTACGACTAGGAACCTTTTATATTAGAATTTATAGGAACTTAGGTCTCATTGTTATGATCTCCATCATAACCCTAATTCTGTTATCCTAATCTATAGGGTTTATCATAATCTTTAAATAAGACATAGCAGTATGATGAAACAAAATGCCTTATTAATATTATAATGTCACACATGAGTTGGAAGATTACTAAAATAGCCTTACAAAGATTGGCTTTTAGAGCACTTTTCTTTCAATTTTTTAATTGCACTAAAGCCAATCACCCTTGTATTTTATATCCATACAATCTAAGTGACAATCAAACTATTGCCGAGATAGTGCTTTAGTGAATGGGTCTACTATATTGTTCATTGTATCTACTCATTCAATGAGAACATCTTGTCTTTCTATGATCTCTCGAATGAGGTGGAAGCGTCTTAGAATGTACTTGGACTTATAATGAGACCTTGGTTCCTTCGCTTGATCAAAGCTCCAGTGTTATTGGTGGGGACACCAGGATCAGACACAGATCCCTGGATCCTATATGTTTAATTAGTTATGTATCAAAGTTTTGAAAATTTTGTTATCAATTAAGATCGAGTCCTGTAATAAGTTGAGGTTAGTTGATTTGTCTCACCTTCAACCTAGTCAGTATTTTGAGTCCTATACATCAATTATGAGTATAGTATGAGCCCAATTTTTACATAAGAGAGGAGGTCACCCTATTTTGGAGTTCCACCAGGCCACATCCAGGAGTAAGAGGCCGCCACATAAGTCCATCGGATCTTGTGTGACAACCCAGGATCCAAGATGCTTTCAGAAATCCTGATTCTTTCCAAATGTTCTCTAGATGCCCATATTCCAATCCAGATGCCAGAGTATATTCCCAAACCAGGGCATCCATGATTCCAAAGGTCCCTATACATCCTAGCCCAAAGAAATCAAGTCCAAGTGCCAAGCCCAAGCCCTTAAGAAGCAAGATTCCAGGAAATATTCCTGCTACCAGGCTACCAGGCTACCAGGCTACCCTAGCTTCCAAAGGCCCAAACCCATGCACCCAAGCCCCTTTGGGCCGGCCCGTTGCTGCTTCTAAAGGCCCAACACACCCTCCTAGGCATCCTTGAAGTGTTGACCACATCCAAAGAGGTTTGACCAAGGCCAAGTTGAAGAGAAGAAGGAGAAGACCAAGTTTATTCCTAACCTAGTTGGGATTTCTAATCCTTTTAAACTTTGTAATTCTAACCTAGCTAGGAAAGGACTTGTATTCCAATTTGGAAGAGGACTTGTAACCTAAGTTTATAACCCTAGTTAGAGGGCATGGGAACTCTATAAATATCCCACCCCTCCCCCTCTTGTAATCCACTTTTATTCATGATATCAAAACCTGGTGAAATTATTTGAGCTTGTGAGCTTGTGTTACTTTGTTTTTTGGTTCTTTGGTTTGTGTTTGTGTTTCTTTGCTACCCTAGCATCCTTCCACACCCTATCTCATAGCCATCCAAGCCTTCACACACCAAGAAGGAGTGCCCTAGGCCACCGAGCAGGGAGATCTTCAACAAGCTTCATATAGCCCAACTTCTAATCCCTACCCTGATTCCTTCTAAACTTTATTTTTTTTCCTTTTCTTACTTGCTGTTTTGATTGACCCTTGACATTTTGCAGGATCCTTAAGGTGTTTCACCTCCCTAGAGGAGGCTTTCTTTGCATCCATAACCATCTAAATCAGCCATCTAATTAAGGGAACCGAACTTCATCATCCAGACTCTAATCAGAGTGCTATGTGATCTATTCATTGGAAGTCCTTCAAATCATTGATGGTAACATCATTTCCTTCTTTTAATTTCTGATTTGATGAAGATATGATATCCTAATTTGGGAGTTTCTCAATCTCAGGTCCTGAAATTATTATTTTGCATGAGTTTGCCTGCAATACGATGATTCTATGCATTGCTCTTCTTCTTGCTAGTTCTTACTTTTATTTGGGAATTTAGCTTACAAATTAAATTATAAAAAAACAAAAAAAATTATTTTACTATTTTTCCTACATGTTTAGCAATCTTAGAGTCATCCCACATCAGTTTGGTATTAGTGCAGGTTTAGGATTTTTTATTTGCTTTGAATTCAGAAACCCTAATTCAGCATTCTGTCCATTGCATTAGATATCAGTTTTTCATCTATTTTGACCATCTAGAATTTTATTTTTTTCTGAATTTGCATGAATTGTTCTATGTTGAGTCCTTTATTTTTTAAACATTTTTAATTAATTTTTACTAAAACCATAAATTATAAAAATTCAGCATATGAGAAATCCTAACAGAATCCTGATAATTCTATAGCAGTCCAAATTCCCTAAGTTTGCATCATCATAGGATTTTGTTTCTGCATGAAATTTGGTAGGTTTCATCAACACCATCCCTCCTCTATTCCAGATTTTTTTTTTTATTTTTTATGCATCAGGATCTATGCCAAATGTTGCATCATCTGAACCCTAATTTTCTGATTTTTGCTATTTTTGGATGCTTAACTCAATCTAACTTAATCAACTTCCAAACCCCCCCCCCATCCCAAGCCAAACTTTGTTTGAAAATCCCAATTAACATAACCTAACTTGACATCTCATAAATTAATTTTTAAAAAAATATTTTATTTTTGATTTTTTTGATTGCATCAGGACCATTGAATGTTCATCATCTTCTTAAACTAATCTTAAGGGCATTTCTTTATCTAACATCAGGGCAGGATTTGCCACCTATCCTGGGCCCAAAACAACTACCATCATTCTAACCCAAGTCTAATTAAAATTAACTAGACTTAATTTTCCCTAGAGGGCTAGGTGACACCAACAGGTCGGGTCCAAACCGTGTGGGCCAACTAGTGCATTAATCCTTTAGCTATTACTGAAAGCCGGTGTTTAAGGCTACGGGTCCAGAGTCAAACGACCTAAGTGGATTGGTGGTTTATAATTAGGATCCTATAATAAGCAGGGGGAGCCTCCCACGACCCCACCCCCTACCTCGCAAGTGGAAGGATTAGCTGCTGGGTTATGTGTAAGTTGAGCTGACTCACCCAGTTTTGGCTCTAGGTCTAGGAAACCCTAGATTAAGCTAACATATTTTGCATGCTTTGCTGCACCATTCCATTCTGATTGATTGATTGAGTGTATGACTATTAGATTAGGAACCCAATACGATAAGACTAAACCCCAAACCAACTCAACCATGGATCCTAATTTTGAAGCCATATGAACCAGCTTGCCCAGTTAACTACCAAAATGAACCAAGCCAACATCCAATCTCAAAACCAGTTTACCAAACTAAACCAATCCAACACCCAATTAATACTAAGCTTGACTAAACCAATGACCAGATAACCCAAATGAATTATAGGTTCAACCAAGTAAACCAACAATTTGACCAGACAACCACTAGGATCAACGAGTTAACCACTAGTTTTGACCAAGTAGGAGATTGGTTAGGAACCCTAAACAAGACCCATAGGACTGAACCCATAACCTATGAACCCATAACCCTTAGTCAGCCTGAGCCCAATAGGATCAGTACCCTTAGATATGAACCTAGTATTAGTCAGGAGCACCTTAGCCAACCCACCCTTGTCACCACAGTCATTAGTCAGTTTTTCTGATGCAGAACAAATAAAGGGATGCGATGCAGAAGTAAATTAAGATTAACTAATTTTTTTTGTTTGTTTTTTATATGTTTGTAGAAGTTGGCTTCAAATCAAAGAAAAGTTAACCTAACATTGAAAGATACTAATATGATAATTAAAAGCACAATTTTAAGGAAACTAAATTATCAGAGTAGTTCAGAAGCAACGGATCCCTAGGGGTTGAGAAACTCCCAGACCTAGGGTTTCGCTCCGAACTTTCAACAGAACAGAAATAAAGAGAAGAGATGGTTTACCTAACCAGACAATGATCTTCACAGATTTTGGTGGAAGAACTCTCCCGAGCAGATTGTTAGATCCTCGGATTCAGATATCTTCGCAATGGATCCTCCAATACTGGTCCTTTGGCGGGTTGGCTTCTCCTGAACTCAAGATCTGGAAGAGAAGAAAACAATTGATGGAATCAGAGAGTCAAGGGAAAAATTACCAGGTTGATGAACTTGAAGATTGAAATTGCTGAAAACTGGATTCTCCTGGAAGCTGATGTGATTTTCCTTGGAACTTGCTCTGGATCTGAAGTAGCCGGACTGGATCTGGATGAAGGTGGATGGCCTGGACTTGTAGAGAGAGAGAGGCCGTGGGAGATGGATGGATCTAGGGTTTGATGGATTGAAAATAATGAAGGGTGGCTAGGGTTTTGGAATTTCAAGTGGCTAACCTAGGGTTTTGGATAAAGATGGAGATCTCTCACCTCCTCAAGGCTCCAATGGAACCCGGATTACCCCCTCACGGAGCTCAACACTTAGAATAGTGCGGAAGAAGAGAAACCTAGGTCACTCAACACAAGAGAATAGCAAAAATAATTTTCTTCATTGATTTATTAAAGTTACAAAGAGGGGTCTATTATATAGACCTAAAATTTTCTCCAAGCTTGTACAAATTCCATGTGGGACTAAACTCCTCCAACCTCTAGATTAGGTAGAAATCTCCTCTCTTGGCCGACCAAGAGTTCAAAAAAATTTGGGACGGCCATAAAGGAATTTTTTTGGAATTTTTATGGCGCCTCCTTTGGAGTTGGATTTGGATTTGGAGTCCTCTTCTTCTTATGGCATTTCTTCTTTTCTTCCACTCCAAGTTAAGCTCTTTGATTTTGATTTGAACTTCAATTGGATGTCCTTCTTTGATTTTTCTCCAAGAGAAGTCTTTTCCTTCTTTGCTTAGACAAAATTGGCAGGTATGGGCGCCTCCTTTAAATTAGCTTCCAATTTGATTTTTTTTCTTCTTTGGATGTGGGGACCATGACACTGGGATGCCTCTGTGGTGCCTCCTGGACTCTGGCGTGTGCTCGGAGTGTGGCTGGGCGTGTGGCTTGGAGTGTGGCCTCCACTTGCTTGAACCTTGATTTGATTGGAAGACAAATGTGGCACCATTTTGGACCAAATTGAAACCACATCGGGACTTGCATCGAGTCAACATGACTCAACAAAATTTAAATGTGACTCAAGAAATAAATAAACTGGTTGACCAGGTCAACCTTATTACAAACCCTAATTTCTCGGGCAATGTCAATCAGAGATCCAAATGGAGCTCTAAAGTCTTCTTCTGAGTCTGGTGCCCGCACCAATTCTCCCAGGGTGGGAGGAACTCAACCTGTCGAGTAAGGCTCAGTTGGCTCTGGTATCTCTCCAAGAGGTCTGGGTCCAATTCTTGTAATTCTTCTCGGGAGATCCAAGAGTCATTGCCTTCCTTGCCAGCGGACCAGGTACTTTGGTATCCTCGATTACGAGTAGAGATAACCTGATCATCCAGGATCTTTCAATCTGCTCTTCCTCACAGGCCAGTTTGTGGTGGACACACAGGGTCGGGATCACTCTCAATGATAGGGTTAGGCTCAAAAGGCTCACTAGGAATCACAGCTGGCTCTCTGTACTCTACTAAGTCTGTAATGTTGAAAGTAGAGCTAATGCCTAGTTCTGGAGGCAACTCGAGCACATAGGCATTGGATCCTACTCTCTTTACCACTCTAAATGGTCCAGCTCCCTAGCATGTAACTTTCTAACGGTTCCAGGAGGAAACCGTTCAGGCCTTAACCTAATCATCACATAGTCTCCCTCAACAAAAGATTTGACTCGCCTTTGAGTATCAGCCAACTTCTTATAAGTTTCATTACTTAAATTTATTTTGGCATGAATTTCTTTATGCAAGTCTTTTACATGCTGTGCAAAATTCTCAGCAGATTCGGAGACTCGAGTGTGGACAGGTAAAGGGACTAGGTCAAGAGGTGTGTGAGGTTTGTACCCATGTACAATTTCAAATGGACTCTTACCCGTAGACCTATTGACCGAGTCATTGTACGCAAATTCTGCCCTTGGTAGGTATAAATCCCAATTTCTGGTGCTTTCACCAACAAGACATCTCAGCAGATTCCTAGGCTACGGTTCACTACTTCAGTTTGGCCATCAGTTTGGGGATGATAGGCAGTTGAAAACTTAAGTTTTGTCCCTAACTTATGCCAAAGGGTCTTCCAAAAGTAATGGTGAAACGGACATCCCTATCTGAAACGATTGTCTTAGGTAGGCCATGGAGTCTAACTATCTTATTGAAGAAAAGTGTGGCTACCTTAGACACATCAAAGGTTTGGGAACAAGGCAAGAAGTGGGCCATTTTAGAGAATCGGTCGACTACGACACAGATAGAATCATGTCTCCTCTGGGTCTTAGGTAAACCTAACACAAAATCCATACTCACATCTTGCCAAGGACGATCTGGGACAGGGAGTGGGTATAAAGGCCAGTGTTTTGTTTTCGCTGTTTGGCAACAGCGCAGGTTCGACATCTAGCTACAATATTAGCTACATCCCTTTTCAAGCTAGGCCAGAAAAAGTGGTCTTCAATAGCTAGAATGGTCTTGTCTTTTCCAAAATGGCCGGCTAAACCTCCAGCATGGATTTCCCAAATCAAAAATTCTCTAAGAGAAGTTCTAGGGATGCAAAGCCTATTTTTGAAGATCAAAAAACCATCTACAAGGGTATAGTCCTGGTGATTACTAGATGGTCCTTGAACTAGATCCTGATACACAGTTGTGAAATCCGGACAAGACTCATTTCCTCTTTGATTTGCACAAACCCTATGACCTCAGTTCTAACAGAAGTTAATAACAGAGATCGGCGACTAAGGCATCAGCTACCTTATTCTCAACTCCAGCCTTATGTTTCAGGACAAAAGTATAGGACTGGATATATTCTACCACATAGCATGCCTAGGGTTAAGCTTCTTTTGGGAGTTCAGAAATCTAAGAGCCTCATGGTCCGAAAATAGTACAAATTCCTGCGATAGCAATAATGTCTCCAGTAATGCAAAGCTTGCACCACGCATAAAATTCCTTATCATAGGTAGAATACCTAAGCTTAGCATCATTAAGTTTTTCACTAAAGAATGCTATGGGATGATTCTCTTGGCTTAGGACTCCACCTATTCCTACACCTGAAGCATCACAGGCAACCTCAATACTTTAGAAAAATCGAGGAAGGCTTTATGGGCTGACTTAGTCCAATGAAATTCTCCTTCCTAATACAATCAGTGATAGGAGCAGCTAAAGTACAAAACCCCTTGATGAATCGCCTATAGAAGGTAGCCAAGCCGTGGAAACTTCTAACTTCATGCACATTGGTTGGCTCTGGCCAGTCTACATGGACCTAATTTTCTCAGGATCGGCCGCCACGCCGTCAGGGGTTACTACAAAAACAAGAAAGATAACTCTACTAGTCATGAATTCACACTTCTTAAGATTACCGTAGAGTCTCTCATTCCTCAAAACTTGGCAGACTGCTCTAAGGTGGCCTAGGGATCTGCTGGGGTCTTACTATAGATCAGGATGTCATCAAAATAGACCACCACAAATTTTCCTATGAAAGCTCTAAGTACCTGGGTCATAATTCTCATGAAGGTACTAGGGCATTGGACAACCCAAAAGGCATAACAACCCATTCATAAAGACCATCCTTAGTTTGAAAGCAGTTTCCATTCATCCCCGGGTCTAATCCTAACCTGATGATAGCCGCTTTTGAGATCAATCTTAGAAAAGACCATTGCACCAGCCATCATATCAAGCATGTCATCTAGTCTAGGGATGGGAAACCTATATTTGATTATAATTTTATTGATGGCACGACTGTCGACACACATCCTCCACGTGCCATCTTTCTTTGGGGTTAGTAAGGCTGGGACTGCACAAGGACTAAGACTTTCTCTAATAACCCCTTCCTTAATAATTCTCCAACCTGCTTTTGCAGTTCTTCATGCTCAGATGGATTCATCCTGTAATGGGGCAAGTTGGGCAAAGTCGCTCCTGGGATTAGATCTATGGCATGCTGGATATCCCTAAGAGGTGGAAGGTGGTCTGGCAAATCCTCGGGAAAGACATCCTCAAATTCTTTTAACACAGGTTTAACTTCTTGAGGAGGCTCTGAGGGTTCCAAAGTTCTAAGTTCCTTAGCAGTCACATCCAGATGGTGAACCACTATGAATTTCTTGTTCTAGATCCTTAGCACTGATTAGGTTCAATCCAGTTTTCATCTCCTTAACCTTACCGGCTCCTTTAGTTACCTTGTCCTTAGGGGAACGGAATGGATCGTAAACTTCTTCCCATTGAAACTAAAGACACAGGTATTGGATTTTCCTAAGAGGGTGGCATCATGATCATACAACCAAGGTCTTCCGAGAATTATACTGCTCACCCCCATGGGTAAAACATCGCACCAAATCTTTTCATGATAAGATTGCATTTGGATTTGGACTTGACATCTAGACTGGATGGGTATGGAGGTAGAATCTACCCAGAAACCTTATAGGGTTGGGATGGGGAACTGGGATTAAGCCTAACATCTTGACAGTGCTAGTAGAGATGGGATTTACATAGCTCCCACTATCTATGATGATCTTACATACCTTATCCCCTATTAAGAAAGTATGTAGGATGTTAGTCCTACGCCAATCCTCTTGAACTAGATTCTGGGATAGGATGCATCTTACAACTCCTAATTGGTCAGATTCATTGGGTTCCTCCTCTTCTCATACTCCTCAACCAAATTCATTCCGGCTCATAAACTTCTTCTTCAAATTCCTCACTAGGCTCGGAATTATCATTCTCTCCCTCTTCTATGTAAAGGGATCTCCGTGGCACTGGCTAGCAACTTGACCTACCTTATGACACTTGAAACAGGCTTGGCAGTACACTGACTGGAAATGTGACCTGGTTTCTGACACTTAAAACAGGTGATATTTGAACTAGGGGTTCTCTGGGTGTCAGGTGCCTTACCTTTGTCCATGGGCCTAGGGGTAGAAGTACCCTGAAAAGGTTTACTAGGGATAACTTGGCTAGGTCCATTCCTTGGGATTGGGGCACTAACCCTAGAAGGTATAGGTCCTCTCTGAAATTTCTCAGTGTTCAGTGCAATCTGGTAGGCTTGGTCTAGATCCGTAACCTCTCTCAGAAATAGTTCTCTCTTGATATCTTCCCTCAGTCCAGCCCTAAATCTAGACAAAGTGACTTCGTGGGCTTCACTCACATCACATCTCATTAGGTATTCATCAAAGTAGCTATGTAGTCTGAGACAGATCGGTTTCCTTGTTTCAGGTTTTGCCATTGGTCTAATAGTTTTGCTGGTATGAAATGGGTAGGTATTTATCTCTCAGTTTTTCTTTCATACCCTGCCAAGTGGTTATGGGCTCAACATTCCGTCTCCTAGTGGTTAGCTCAATGTTTCCCCAGTATAACCTAGCTTGATGCACTAATTTCATCTTGGCAAACTTGTATTTCCTCTCCTCAGACATAGCATACCACTCAAAGTATTGATCCATCTCACCCTCCAATCAGAATACACCTTAGGGTTCAGACTACCATCAAAAGTGGGTGCATCTAACTTGATGTTCCTGATGAACCTATCATCTCTATCTTCAGGCTCTGGGTCAGGCCTCCTATGATTAGGTTCAGGATCTCTATATAAAGGCCTTCTAGGCTCCTGATGTGGGTGAGGTTGAGGCACATTAAAATCGGGGTCAGGAGTCCAATTCCGATGTCTAGGTTCTTCAAGTACTTGGACTCGGTCCCTAAGTTGGGTAAGATCCTCATGAATTTGTGCGCTAAACTGGGCCACAGTGTTTGTCATATCTGATTCATTTAGCCATACTTTCAGTAAGAGTTCTGATCATGGCCTCTAAATCAGGTTGGGTGTTGACCAGGTTGATATGGCACTCCGTTTCTGGTAGACATGATGATTCAAGCAAGCACACAAAATGAGACTAGACTAAATCGACTACTGGATCACTAGACCTAGAGTCCAAACTAGATGCCCAATCAGAGTGGCAAGCTAGCCTGTAGTAACTCAGGACTCAGCCAGGCAGGTGTAAGGGAGTGTTAGGTCCCTGATTGCCAATCCTAGACACCAATCAGTGATTGGCCAGGTAGGCGGACCAGCACACAAGCCCTTCGGGAATGGATCCCTGAACCACCGTTCTAGACACTGAGTGCTAAGCACACACAGAATAACTCGGCAAATTGACTCAACACTAGCCTAGACCAGACCAATTGGTGTCCCTAGCCACTAGGGCAAATTAGGTCTAACTGATTTTAAATTAGGTCTAGGTTCGAATGATTGGATGGTGGTTTTGGGCTAAGGAGAGGTAATCAACTCCTCCCCTTATCTTAGATGCTCAATTGCCCTTAAGTAAATTATGAGATGATCACTCCAAAAAGAATTGAATTGCAGAACACAAAAACAGAGTTGCTGTATTTTAATGATCAGAATTTTTACCGAAACCAATAAATCACAAAAAAATTATGGAAAATAGGGTCAATTATCTGGTTTCAACGAAGCAAAAATCATGCAATTTGGAGTTTTATACAGGGAGAAATAATTCAGACAACAGGGCAATTACGGGCTGCAACTAGATTGTCTTCCCGTTTATAATCCCTGCTACGAAGTTATAACGCAATGATCCCCTACACGCCCTAGGAACACCCCGTGGAATGGGAGGAGGAGGCTTGCGCCTCGCTTAGTTCCTCGGACCGGACATCCTGGGGAGTCTACCTCGAGCAGACAAAATAAAAAGAGAACAATCAAAGCAAGCAAGCAAATTAGAAACCCTAGAGTGGGCTCTGATACACAAAATGATGCAGAACAAATAAAGGGATGCGATGCGGAAGTAAATTAAGATTAACTAATTTTTTTTTGTTGTTTTTATATGTTTGTAGAAGTTGGCTTCAAATCAAAGAAAAGTTAACCTAACATTGAAAGATACTAATATGATAATTGAAAGCACAATTTAAGGAAACTAAATTATCAGAGTAGTTCAGAAGCAATGGATCCCTGGGGGTTGAGAAACTTCCAGACCTAGGGTTTCGCTCCGAACTTTCAACAGAACAGAAATAAAGAGAAGAGATGGTTTACCTAACCAGACAATGATCTTCACAGATTTTGGTGGAAGAACTCTCCCGAGCAGATTGTTGGATCCTCGGATTCAGATATCTTCGCAATGGATCCTCCAATACTGGTCCTTTGGCGGGTTGGCTTCTCCTGAACTCAAGATCTGGAAGAGAAGAAAAACAATTGATGGAATCAGAGAGTCAAGGGAAAAATTTACCAGGTTGATGAACTTGAAGATTGAAATTGCTGAAAACTGGATTCTCCTGGAAGCTGATGTGATTTTCCTTGGAACTTGCTCTGGATCTGAAGTAGCCGGACTGGATCTGGATGAAGGTGGACGGCCTGGACTTGTAGAGAGAGAGGGCCGTGGGAGATGGATGGATCTAGGTTTGATGGATTGAAAATAATGAAGGGTGGCTAGGGTTTGAATTTCAAGTGGCTAACCTAGGGTTTTGGATAAGATGGAGATCTCTCACCTCCTCAAGGCTCCAATGGAACCCGGATTACCCCCTCACGGAGCTCAACACTTAGAATAGTGCGGAAGAAGAGAAACCTAGGTCACTCAACACAAGAGAATAGCAAAAATAATTTTTCTTCATTGATTCTTAAAGTTACAAAGAGGGGTCTATTATATAGACCTAAATTTTCTCCAAGCTTGTACAATTTCTCATGTGGGACTAAACTCCTCAACCTCTAGATAGGTAGAAAATCTCCTCTCTTGGCCAAACCAAGAGTTCAAAAAAATTTGGGACGGCCATAAAGGAATTTTTTTTTGGAATTTTATGGCGCCTCCTTTGAGTGGATTTGGTTTGGAGTCCTCTTCTTCTTATGGCATTTCTTCTTTTCTTCCACTCCAAGTTAAGCTCTTTGATTTTGATTTGAACTTCAATTGGATGTCCTTCTTTGATTTTTTCTCCAAGAGAAGTCTTTTCCTTCTTGCTTAGACAAAATTGGCAGGTATGGGCGCCTCCTTTAAATTAGCTTCCAATTGATTTTTTTTCTTCTTTGGATGTGGGGACCATGACACTGGGGATGCCTCTGTGGCACCTCCTGGACTCTGGCGTGTGCTCGGAGTGTGGCTGGGCGTGTGGCTTGGAGTGTGGCCTCCACTTGCTTGAACCTTGATTGATTGGAAGACAAATGTGGCACCATTTGGACCAAATTGAAACCACATCGGGACTTGCATCGAGTCAACATGACTCAACAAAATTTAAATGGTGACTCAAGAAATAAATAAACTGGTTGACCAGGTCAACCTTTATTACAAACCCTAATTTCTTGGGCAATGTCAATCAGAGATCCAAATGGAGCTCTGAAGTCTTCTTCTGAGTCTGGTGCCCGCACCATTTTCCTTAGTCTACCCCCTCTTACCACCTCATTGGTTCACCCAAATGACCTTGAAGAGGAGATATATGAGGCTGCCCAAGCTTAGTGGAGGAGTATGAGGAAGAAGAAAAGGAGTTTCCTGTAGAAGATATAGAATTAGTTGACCCAGTAGGTGCCCAGGTAGAGGCCAACCCAAGACTAGTTGACCCAGTAGACCCTGACCACATCCATATTGTAGAGGAAGAGCAGCTAAAGGATGAAGAACCCAACTCTACTATTAGACTCTTCTCAGAGGAGCCATTGGATGAAAGCCCAAGTATAGAGCCTGGTCCTAAATTTCTTAAACTAGATGACTTTATTAGGATTTGGCTTATCAGTACCCTCCGGAAGAATCCCATCCTATAGTTTTCATTGACGATCTCTTCCCTGAAATCAATGACCCTTTCTTCCATTATGCAAACCCTTTAGATAGACATCAACCCCAAAAGATTAACCTCATTAGTCTAGGATTAATCCCTGATACCCTTCTTGTATCCTACTTTATCCAACTACCCTTAACCATCTTCTTATTTCTTACCCTACCAGCTGACCCTGAACCTACCTCTTATTTCTACCCTTTTTTGGATCTTCTTATGTTTCTTTACCATTCATATGCATTTTACAGAGGTTTGCATATTGCATTCATTCATTGAGTCTGTCATTTTTGCTTCCTACTTCGGGAAGACCCTCTGGCATCTATTAGGAGCTCATGTCATATTTTCATGTGCATAACAAACTAGAGTTAAACCTAGAGAGCTATAGTCTGTTGAAGTTTAGGCGCATTAGTCCAATAAATTTTCTTTGATAGGGAAGTCTAGTCGAGTCTATTAGGTATTGTCTTGAGTCCAATAAATTACAGATCCAATATACCTGTCCACACCTACACTAGCCTCTGCACAGCATAGCATCATGAAATTAGTCAAAAGCTTAACATAATTAATGAACTAAATAATAACATGGCTAATTCTCAAAAGAAAGATAAAGATTTCTATGCAAAGGAATATGTGATTGTAAAAGAATTTCAACTCACGAAGCTGGCCATCCAAAATAATGAAGAGTAATGGACCCAATGCCTAAGTTCCTAAGATATTACCTGATTTAGGTATTAGCTCTACTTTCATCATCTCAGACTTTATAAAGTCTAGGGAGCCAGTAGTGATACCCAACGAGCCCCTAAGCACTCCCATTCTTTGAGAGAGAAACCACCCTAGATCGATAACATATAATTTGGCCTTGGTGAGGAAACGATTGAGAGAGCTTTGGATGATCAAGCTATCTGTACCCAGGATAGAGACTATCAGCGATATTTGATCCGGTGGCAAGGTCAGCCAGAATCTAAGGACTGTGGAACATGGTGCGGATCTGCAGTGCCTCAACCCAGACCTTCCTTGAGCCAAATGACCCATACTCGACGGGGTCGAGTTCCTCCCACCCCGAGAGAATTGATGGGGACACCAGGATCAGACATAGATCCCGGATCCCATATGGTTTAATTAGTTATGTATCAAAGTTTTGAAAATTTTGTAATCAATTAAGATCGAGTCCTGTAATAAGTTGAGGTTAGTTGATTTGTCTCAAACCTCAACTAGTCAGTATTTGAGTCCTGTACATCATTATGAGTCCAGTATAAGCCCAATTTTTATACAAGAGAGGAGGTCACCCTATTTTGGAGTTTCCACCAGGCAACATCCAGGAGTCAGAGGCCGCTACATCAGTCCATCGGATCTTGTGTGACAACCCAGGATCCAAATGCTTCTAGAAACCTTGATTTTTTCCAGATGTCCTCCAAATGCCCAGATTCCAGTCCAGAGCCAGAGCATATTCCAAAACCAGGGCATCCATGATTCCAAAGGTCTCTATATCCTAGTCCAAAGAAATCAAGTTCAAGTGCCAAGCCGAAGCCCTTAAGAGCAAGATTTCAGGGAATATTCCTGCTACCAGGCTACCAGGCCACCCCAGCTTCTAGAAGCCCCTTGCTGCTCCTAAAGGTCCAACACACCCCCCTAGGCATCCTTGAAGTGTTGACCATGTCCATAGTGGTTTGACCAGTCCAAGTTGAAGAGAAGAAGGAGAAGACCAAGTTTTTTTCCTAACCTAGTTGGGATTACTAATCCTTTAAACTTTGTATTCTAACCTAGCTAGGAAAGGACTTGTATTCCAATTTGGAAGAGGACTGTAACCCAAGTATTAACCCTAGTTAGAGGGCATGGGAACTCTATAAATACCCCACCCCTCCCCCTCTTGTAATCAACTTTTATTCATGATATCAAAACCTTGGTGAAATTTATTTGAGCTTGTGAGCTTATGTTACTTTATTTTTTTGGTTATTTGGTTTGTGTTTGTATTTCCTTGCTGCCCTAGCATCCTTCCATGTCCTATCTCACAGCCATCCAAGCCTTCACATGCCCAAGAAGGAGTTCTAGGCCACCGAGCAGGGAGATCTTCAACAAGCTTTACATAACCAACTTCCAATCCCAAACCCGATTCCTTCTAAACCTTGTTTACTTTCCTTTTCTTACTTGCTGTTTTGATTGACCCTTGACATTTTACAGGATCTTCGAGGTGTTTCACCTCCCCAGAGGAGGCTTCCTTGCATCCGGAACCATCCAAATCAGCCATCTAATCAGGGAACCGAACTTCATCATCTAGACTCCAATCAGAGTGCTGTGTGATCCTCTTCATCGGAAGTCCTTCAAATCACTGATTGGTAACATCCTTCTCTTCTTTTAATTTCTAATTTGATGAAGATAACCTATCCCAATCCAGGATTTTCTCAATTCTCGGGTCCTGAAATTTATTATTTTGCATGAGTTTGCCTGTGATACGATGATTCTATGCATTGCTCTTCTTCTTGCTAGTTCTTACTTTTATTTGGAATTAGCTTACAAATTAAATTATAAAAATCACAAAAAAATATTTTACTTTTTTTCCTGCATGTTTAGCAAATCTTAGAGTCATCCCACATATTATTCATTGTATCTACTCATTCAATGAGAACATTGTCTTTCTATGATCTCTCGAATAAGGTGGAAGCGTCTTAGAATGTAATTGGACTTATGATGAGACCTTGGTTCCTTCGCTTGATAAAAGCTCCAGTGTTATCACAATAAAGTGGCATCGATTGTTGCATAGCAGAAACTACGCCCAACTTCATGATGAATTTTTTTCATCCACTCAACTTCCTTACGGCTTCACTTGCAGCTATGTATTCTACCTTAGTGACTGAGTTAGTTACAGTTGGCTACTTTGTACTCTTCCAACTCACTGCACCACCATATAGGGTGAAGACATATCCTGATAGGGATTTGTTATCATCCAGATCTGATTGAAAATTATAATCTGTATTCCTCTAGTTTCAACTCTGATCCCCATATATTAGAAAAACTCTTAGTTCTTCTCAGGTACTTAAGATATTTTTCATAGCTTTCTAATGATCCTCTCCTAGATCAGCCTGGAACCTACTTACTATGCCCAAGGCATAAGTAATATCAGGCTTCGTATATAATATGACATACTTAATTGATCCAACAACCGAAGCATAAGGGATCTGTTGGCATGGAGTCCCTTTTCCAGCTGGTCGGAGTTGCTGCACCACAAGACCGCTCCCCGGTTACCTGTAAAATAGATCCCTTGCCGGATTGCTCCGACGGGGGACACTCGAGCCTAAGTCACAGGCGGGCTCTAGCCATAGAATGGGGAAGATTTTGGAGAAGTAGAGGGATAGGCTTTGTGAGTTTTTTTTTTGGTGTGTGTATATGTGTCCCTCGAATGTTTCTTCTTATGCTTATAAGGGGCCGTCTGGCCTGCGGATCGGTTCTTCTCCCAGTGATTACGGGGAGTTAATTTCTTCCCGTGATTGGCAATCGTGGGTTGTCATTGAGCGGTTCCGGCCAGACCGAAGACGTGGCAGCTGGAGTTGCGTGCCATGATCATGGCATGGAAATAGTCGATTGTAACTGTTAGTTATTGTTGCCTATCTGGGATAGATCATGGATCCATCTTTAGATTTACCCCGCTTGGGAGATTCTCATAATTAAATCAAGAATCTCCTCATCTTCGGATCTTCTCGGTCGGAGATCCTATCTTCAGCATGAGTCGAGGACTTGGTGTTTACCAAGGGCTGGAGATCGTGTATTCGACAGGAACCGAAGAGTATGTCCTCGGATGTCGATGAGGAGCCTGATCTTCGGTTAGTGCCGAAGATGTAATCCGAAGGTCTTGCCTTCAGATGTCGTAGGCCAGCGGAGAGCCTTAAGTTGCCCGTAGTTGGCCTGAACTTTCTAGGCCCAAAGTTGTTGGTTCAGAGAAAAGGACTTCGGTCAGCCAAACCGGTGTTCGGTTCATACTTGGACCGGGATATCCCAACAGTTGCCCCCCTACTCTCACTTTTCGAAGTGAAGTTTTGCCTCGAGAAGTGAGAGTACCAATGCTTTATCATTTTTCTTATAGGGATAGTGTAGTGGATGATCATGAGATCTCTGATTAGACTGCCCATCATGGCTGTTGGTTGATTTGAGAATCAGGTGGTGGACGGTTGTCACTTCTTGCTTGTGATGCAGAACAAATAAAGGGACGCGATGCGGAAGTAAATTAAGATTAACTATTTTTTTTTTTGTGGTTTTTATATGTTTGTAGAAGTTGGCTTCAAATCAAAGAAAAGTTAACCTAACATTGAAAGATACTAATATGATAATTGAAAGCACAATTTTAGGGAAACTAAATTATCAGAGTAGTCAGAAGCAACGGATCGCTGGGGGTTGAGAAACTCCCAGACCTAGGGTTTCGCTCCGAACTTTCAAAAGAACAGAAATAAAGAGAAGAGTGGTTTATCTAACCAGACAATGATCTTCACAGATTTTGGTGGAGGAACTCTCCCGAGCAGATTGTTGGATCCCGGATTCAGATATCTTCGTAATGGATCCTCCAATACTGGTCCTTTGGCGGGTTGGCTTCTCCTGAACTCAAGATCTGGAAGAGAAGAAAAACAATTGATAGAATCAGAGAGTCAAGGGAAAGATTTACCAGGTTGATGAACTTGAAGATTGAAATTGCTGAAAACTGGATTCTCCTGGATGTTGATGTGATTTCCCTTGGAACTTGCTCTGGATCTGAAGTAGCCGGACTGGATCTGGATGAAGGTGGACGGCCTGGACTTGTAGAGAGAGAGAGGCCGTGGGAGATGGATGGATCTAGGGTTTGGTGGATGGAAAATAATGAAAGGTGGCTAGGGTTTTGGAATTTCAAGTGGCTAACCTAGGGTTTTGGATAAAGATGGAGATCTCTCACCTCCTAAAGGCTCCTATGGAACCCGGATTACCCCCTCACGGAGCTCACACTTAGAATAGTGCGGAAGAAGAGAAACCCTAGGTCACTCAACACAAGAGAATAGCAAAAAATAATTTTCTTCATTGATTTTCTAAAGTTACAAAGAGAGGTCTATTATATAGACCTAAAATTTTCTCCTAGCTTGTACAAATTCCCATGTGGGACTAAACTCTTCCAACCCCTAGATTAGGTAGAAAATCCTCTCCCTTGGCGACCAAGAGTCCAAAAAAATTGGGACGGCCATAAAGGAATTGTTTTGGAACTTTTATGGCACCTCCATTGGAGTTGGATTTGGATTTGGAGTCCTCTTCTTCTTATGGTATTTCTTCTTTTCTTCCACTCCAAGTTAAGCTCTTTGATTTTGATTTGAACTTCAATTAGGAGTAGGTTGGATGTCCTTCTTTGATTTCTTCTCCAAGAGAAGTTTTCTTCCTTCTTTGCTTAGGTAAATTAGGCAGGTGTGGCGCCTCCTTTAATTTAGCCTCCAACTTGATTTTTTTCTTCTTTGGATGTGGGGACCATGACACTGGATGCCTCTATGGCGCCTCCTGGACTCTGGCGTGTGCTCGGAGTGTGGCTGGGCGTGTGGCTTGGAGTGTGGCCTCCACTTGCTTGAACCTTGAGTTGATTGGAAGAGAAATGTGGCACCATTTTGGACCAAATTGAAACACATTGGGACTTGCACCGAGTCAACATGACTCAACAAAATTTAAATGGTGACTCAAGAAATAAATAAAATAAATAAACTGGTTGACCAGGTCAACCTTTATTACAAATCCTAATTTCTCGGGCAATGTCAATCAGAGATCCAAATGGAGCTCTGAAGTCTTCTTCTGAGTCTGGTGCCCGCACCAATTCTCCCAGGGTGGGAGGAACTCGACCCTGTCGAGTAAGGCTCAAGTTGGCTCTGGTATCTCTCCAAGAGGTCTGGGTCCAATTCTTGTAATTCTTCTCGGGAGATCCAAGAGTCATCAGAATCTGGCCTTCCTTGCCAGCGGACCAGGTACCTTTGGTATCCTCGATTACGAGTAGAGATAACCTGATCATCCAGGATCTTTTCAATCTGCTCTTTCCTCACAGGCCAGTTTGTTGGTGGACACACAGGGTCGGGATCACTCTCAATGATAGGGTTAGGCTCAAAAGGCTCACTAGGAATCACAGCTGGCTCCCTGTACTCTACTAAGTCTGTAATGTTGAAAGTAGAGCTAATGCCTAGTTCTGGAGGCAACTCGAGCACATAGGCATTGGATCCTACTCTCTTTACCACTCTAAATGGTCCAGCTCCCCTAGCATGTAACTTTCTAACGGTTCCAGGAGGAACCGTTCAGGCCTTAACCTAATCATCACATAGTCTCCCTCAACAAAAGATTTGACTCGCCTTTGAGTATCAGCCAACTTCTTATAAGTTTCATTACTTAAATTTATTTTGGCATGAATTTCTTTATGCAAGTCTTTATATGCTGTGCAAAATTCTCAGCAGATTCGGAGACTCGAGTGTGGACAGGTAAAGGGACTAGGTCAAGAGGTGTGTGAGGTTTGTACCCATGTACAATTTCAAATGGACTCTTACCCGTAGACCTATTGACCGAGTCGTTGTATGCAAATTCTGCCCTTGGTAGGTATAAATCCCAATTTCTGGTATTTTCACCACAAGACATCTCAGCAGATTTCCTAGGCTACGGTTCACTACTTCAGTTTGGCCATCAGTTTGGGGATGATAGGCAGTTGAAAACTTAAGCTTTGTCCCTAACTTATGCCAAAGGGTCTTCCAAAAGTAACTGGTGAACCGGACATCCCTATCTGAAACGATTGTCTTAGGTAGGCCATGGAGTCTAACTATCTCATTGAAGAAAAGTGTGGCTACCTTAGACGCATCAAAAGTTTGGGAACAAGGCAAGAAGTGGGCCATTTTAGAGAATCGGTCGACTACGACACAGATAGAATCATGTCTCCTCTGGGTCTTAGGTACACCTAACACAAAATCCATACTCACATCTTGCCAAGGACGATCTGGGACAGGGAGTGGGGTATAAAGGCCAGTGTTTTGTTTTCGCTGTTTGGCAACAGCGCAGGTTCGACATCTAGCTACAATATTAGCTACATCTCTTTTTAAGGTAGGCCAGAAAAAGTGGTCTTCAATAGCTAGAATGGTCTTGTCTTTTCCAAAATGGCCAGCTAAACCTCCAGCATGGATTTCCCAAATCAAAAATTCCCTAAGAGAAGTTCTAGGGATGCAAAGCCTATTTTTGAAGAACAAAAAACCATCTACAAGGGTATAATCCTGGTGATTACTAGATGGTCCTTGAACTAGATCCTGATACACAGTTGTGAAATCCGACAAGACTCATATTCCTCTTTGATTTGCTCAAACCCTATGACCTCAGTTCTAACAGAAGTTAATAACAGAGATCGGCGACTAAGGGCATCAGCTACCTTATTCTCAACTCCAGCCTTATGTTTTAGGACAAAAGTATAGGACTGGATATATTCTACCCACTTAGCATGCCTAGGGTTAAGCTTCTTTTGGGAGTTTAGAAATCTAAGAGCCTCATGGTCCGAAAATAGTACAAATTCCTGCGGTAGCAAATAATGTCTCCAGTAACGCAAAGCTTGCACCACCGCATAAAATTCCTTATCATAGGTAGAATACCTAAGCTTAGCATCATTAAGTTTTTCACTAAAGAATGCTATGGGATGATTCTCTTGGCTTAGGACTCCACCTATTCCTACACCTGAAGCATCACAGGCAACCTCAAATACTTTAGAAAAATCGGGTAATCTCAGAATGGGTGCCTGGGTCATTTTATCCTTAAGATCTAGGAAGGCTTTATGGGCTGACTTAGTCCAATGAATTCTCCCTTCCTAATACAATCAGTGATTGGAGCAGCTAAAGTACTAAACCCCTTGATGAATCGCCTATAGAAGGTAGCCAAGCCATGGAAACTTCTAACTTCATGCACATTGGTTGGCTCTGGCTAGTCTACTATGGACTTAATCTTCCCAGGATCGGCCGCCACGCCGTCAGGGGTTACTACAAAACCAAGAAAGATAACTCTACAAGTCATGAATTCACACTTCTTAAGATTACCGTAGAGTCTCTCATTCCTCAAAACTTGGCAGACTGCTCTAAGGTGGTCTAGGTGATCTGTTGGGGTCTTACTATAGATCAGGATGTCATCAAAATAGACCACCACAAATTTCCTATGAAAGCTCTAAGTACCTGGGTCATAATTCTCATGAAAGTACTAGGGGCATTGGACAACCCAAAAGGCATAACAACCCATTCATAAAGACCATCCTTAGTTTTGAAAGCAGTTTTCCATTCATCCCCGAGTCTAATCCTAACCTGATGATAGCCGCTTTTGAGATCAATCTTAGAAAAAACCATTGCACCAGCCATCATATCAAGCATGTCATCTAGTCTAGGGATGGGAAACCTATATTTGATTGTAATTTTATTGATGGCACGACTGTCAACACACATCCTCCACGTGCCATCTTTCTTTGGGGTCAGTAAGGCTGGGACTGCACAATGGCTAAGACTTTCTCTAATAAACCCCTTCCTCAATAATTCTCCAACCTGCTTTTGCAGTTCTTCATGCTCAGATGGATTCATCCTGTAATGGGGCAAGTTGGGCAAAGTCGCTCCTGGGATTAGATCTATGGCATGCTGGATATCCCTAAGAGGTGGAAGGTGGTCTGGCAATCCTCGGGAAAGACATCCTCAAATTCTTTTAACACAGGTTTAACTTCTTGAGGAGGCTCTGAGGGTTCCGAAGTTCTATGTTCCTTAGCAGTCAACATCCAGATGGGTGAACCACTATGAATTTCTTGTTCTAGATCCTTAGCACTGATTAGGTTCACTCCAGTTTCATCTCCTTAACCTTACCGGCTCCTTTAGTTACCTTGTCCTTAGGGGAACGGAATGGATCGTAATCTTCTTCCCATTGAAACTAAAGACACAGGTATTGGATTTTCCTAAGAGGGTGGCATCATGATCATACAACCAAGGTCTTCCGAGAATTATACTGCTCACCCCCATGGGTAAAACATCGCACCAAATCTTTTCGTGATAAGATTGCATTTGGATTTGGACTTGACATCTAGATTGGATGGGTATGGAGGTAGAATCTACCCAAGAAACCTTATAGGGGTTGGGATGGGGAACTGGGATTAAGCCTAACATCTTGACAGTGCTAGTAGAGATGGCATTTACACAGCTCCCACTATCTATGATGATCTTACATACCTTATCCCCTAATTTAAGAAAAGTTTGTAGGATGTTAGTCCTACGCCAATCCTCTTGAACTAGATTCTGGGATAGGATGCATCTTACAACTCCTAATTGGTCAGATTCATTGGGTTCCTCCTCTCCTTCATACTCCTCAACCAAATTCATTCCGGCCTCATAAACTTCTTCTTCAAATTCCTCACTAGGCTCGGAATTATCATTCTCTCCCTTTTCTATGTAAAGGGATCTCCGTGGGCACTGGCTAGCAACATGACCTACCTTATGACACTTGAAACAGGCTATGGCAGTACACTGACTGGAAATGTGACCTGGTTTCTGACACTTAAAACAGGTGATATTTGAACTAGGGGTTCTCTGGGTGTCAGGTGCCTTACCTTTGTCCATGGGCCTAGGGGTAGAAGTACCCTGAAAAGGTTTACTAGGTATAACTTGGCTAGGTCCATTCCTTGGGATTGGGGCACTAACCCTAGAAGGTATAGGTCCTCTCTCAAATTTCTCAGTGTTCAGTGCAATCTGGTAGGCTTGGTCTAGATCAGTAACCTCTCTCAGAAATAATTCTCTCTTGATATCTTCCCTCAGTCCAGCCCTAAATCTAGACAAAGTGACTTCGTGGGCTTCACTCACATCACATCTCATTTGGTATTCATCAAAAGTAGTTATGTAGTCTGAGACAGATCGGTTTCCTTGTTTCAGGTTTTGCCATTGGTCTAACAGGTTTTGCTGGTATGAAATGGGTAGGTATTTATCTCTCAATTTTTCTTTCATACCCTGCCAAGTGGTTATGGGCTCAACATTCCGTCTCCTAGTGGTTAGCTCAATGTTCCCCCAGTATAACCTAGCTTGACGCACTAATTTCATCTTGGCAAACTTGTATTTCCTCTCCTCAGACATAGCATACCACTCAAAGTATTGATCCATCTCACCCTCCCAATCAGAATACACCTTAGGGTTCAGACTACCATCAAAAGTGGGTGCATCTAATTTGATGTTCCTGATGAACCTATCATCTCTATCTTCAGGCTCTGGGTCAGGCCTCCTATGATTAGGTTCAGGATCTCTATATAAAGGCCTTCTAGGCTCTTGATGTGGGTGAGGTTGAGGCACATTAAAATCGGGGTCAGGAGTCCAATTCCGATGTCTAGGTTCTTCAAGTACTTGGACTCGGTCCCTAAGTTGGGTAAGATCGTCATGAATTTGTGCGCTAAACTGGGCCACAGTGTTTGTCATATCCTGATTCATTTTGCCATACTTTCAGTAAGAGTTCTGATCATGGCCTCTAAATCAGGTTGGGTTTGACCAGGTTGATATGGCACTCCGTTTCTGGTAGACATGATGATTCAAGCAAGCACACAAAATGAGACTAGACTAAATCGACTACTGGATCACTAGACCTAGAGTCCAAACTAGATGCCCAATCAGAGTGGCAAGCTAGCCTGTAGTAACTCAGGACTCAGCCAGGCAGGTGTAAGGGGAGTGTTAGGTCCCTGATCGCCAATCCTAGACACCAATCAGTGATTGGCCAGGTAGGCGGACCAGCACACAAGCCCTTCGGGACGTAGTCCCTGAACCACCGTTCTAGACACTGAGTGCTAAGCACACACAGAATAACTCAGCAAACTGACTCAACACTAGCCTAGACCCGACCAATTGGTGTCCCTAGCCCACTAGGGCAAATTAGGTCTAACTGATTTTAAATTAGGTCTAGGTTCGAATGATTGGATGGTGGTTTTGGTCTAAGGAGAGGTAATCAACTCCTCCCCTTATCTTAGATGCTCAATTACCCTTAAGTAAATTATGAGATGATCACTCCAAAAAAGAATTGAATTGCAGAACACAAAAAAACAGAGTTGCTGTATTTTAATTCTCAGAGTTTTTACCGAAACCAATAAATCATAGAAAAATTATGAAAATAGGTTCAATTATACTGGTTTCAACGAAGCAAAAATCATGCAATTCGGAGTTTTATGCAGGGAGAAATAATTCAGATAACAGGGCAATTACGGGCTGCAACTAGATTGTCTTCCCCGTTTATAATCCCTGCTACGAAGTTATAACCCAATGGATCCCCTACACGCCCTAGGAACACCCCGTGGAATGGGAGGAGGAGGCTTGTGCCTCGCTTAGTTCCTAGGACTGGACGTCCTGGGGAGTCTACTTCGAGCAGACAAAATAAAAAGAGAACAATCAAAACAAGCAAGCAAGCAAATCAGAAACCCTAGACTGGGCTCTGATACCAAAAATGATGCAGAACAAATAAAGGGACGCGATGCGGAAGTAGATTAAGATTAACTAATTTTTTTGTTGTTTTTATATGTTTGTAGAAGTTGGCTTCAAATCAAAGAAAAGTTAACCTAACATTGAAAGAGACTAATATGATAATTGAAAGCACAATTTTAAGGAAACTAAAGTATCAGAGTAGTTTAGAAGCAACGTATCGCTGGGGGTTGAGAAACTCCCAGACCTAGGGTTTCACTCCGAGCTTTCAACAAAACAGAAATAAAGAGAAGGGAAGGTTTATCTAACCAGACAATGATCTTCACAGATTTTGGTGGAAGAACTCTCCCGAGCAGATTGTTGGATCCTCGGAGTTGGATATCTTCGTAATGGATCCTCCAATACTGGTCCTTTGGCGGGTTGGCTTCTCCTGAACTCAAGATCTGGAAGAGAAGAAAAATAATTGATGGAATCAGAGAGTCAAGGAATAGATTTACCAGGTTGATGAACTTGAAGATCAAAATTGCTGAAAACTGGATTCTCCTAGATGCTGATGTGATTTTCCTTGGAACTTGCTCTGGATCTGGAGTAGCCGGACTGGATCTGGATGAAGGTGGACGGCCTGGACTTGTAGAGAGAGAGAGGCCGTGGGAGATGGATGGATCTAGGGTTTGGTGGATGGAAAATAATGAAAGGTGGCTAGGGTTTTGGAATTTCAAGTGGCTAACCTAGGGTTTTGGATAAAGATGGAGATCTCTCACCTCCTCAAGGCTCCAATGGAACCCGGATTACCCCCTCACGGAGCTCAACACTTAGAATAGTGCGGAAGAAGAGAAATCTAGGTCACTCAACACAAGAGAGCAGCAAAAAAAATAATTTTCTTCATTGATTTTCTAAAGTTACAAAGAGAGGTCTATTATATAGACCTAAAATTTTCTCCTAGCTTGTACAAATTCTCATGTGGGACTAAACTCTTCCAACCCCTAGATTAGGTAGAAAATCCTCTCCCTTGGCCGACCAAGAGTCCAAAAAAAATTGGGATGGCCATAAAGGAATTGTTTTGGAACTTTTATGGCACCTCCTTTGGAGTTGGATTTGGATTTGGAGTCCTCTTCTTCTTATGGTATTTCTTCTTTTCTTCCACTCCAAGTTAAGTTCTTTGATTTTGATTTGAACTTCAATTAGGAGTAGGTTGGATGTCCTTCTTTGATTTCTTCTCCAAGAGAAGTTTTCTTCCTTCTTTGCTTAGGTAAATTAGGCAGGTGTGGGCGCCTCCTTTAATTTAGCCTCCAATTTGATTTTTTCTTCTTTGGATGTGGGGACCATGACACTGGGATGCCTCTATGGCGCCTCCTGGACTCTGGCGTGTGCTCGGAGTGTGGCTGGGCGTGTGGCTTGGAGTGTGGCCTCCACTTGCTTGAACCTTGAGTTGATTGGAAGAGAAATGTGGCACCATTTTGGATCAAATTGAAACCACATTGGGACTTGCACCGAGTCAACATGACTCAACAAAATTTAAATGGTGACTCAAGAAATAAATAAAATAATTAAACTGGTTGACCAGGTCAACCTTTATTACAAACCCTAATTTCTCGGGCAATGTCAATCAGAGATCCAAATGGAGCTCTGAAGTCTTCTTCTGAGTCTGGTGCCCGCACCATACCCACTTAGCATGCCTAGGATTAAGCTTCTTTTGGGAGTTCAGAAATCTAAGAGCCTCATGGTCCGAAAATAGTACAAATTCCTGCGGTAGCAAATAATGTCTCCAGTAACGCAAAGATTGCACCACCGCATAAAATTCCTTATCATAGGTAGAATACCTAAGCTTAGCATCATTAAGTTTTTCACTAAAGAATGCTATGGGATGATTCTCTTGGCTTAGGACTCCACCTATTCCTACACCTGAAGCATCACAGGCAACCTCAAATACTTTAGAAAAATCGGGTAATCTCAGAATGGGTGCCTGGGTCATTTTATCCTTAAGATCTAGGAAGGCTTTATGGGCTAACTTAGTCCAATGAAATTCTCCCTTCCTAATACAATCAGTGATAGGAGCAGCTAAAGTACTAAACCCCTTGATGAATCGCCTATAGAAGGTAGCCAAGCCATGGAAACTTCTAACTTCATGCACATTGGTTGGCTCTGGCCAGTCTACTATGGACCTAATCTTCTCAGGATCGGCCGCCACGCCGTCAGGGGTTACTACAAAACCAAGAAAGATAACTCTACTAGTCATGAATTCACACTTCTTAAGATTACCGTAGAGTCTATCATTCCTCAAAACTTGGCAGACTGCTCTAAGGTGGCCTAGGTGATCTGCTGGGGTCTTACTATAGATCAGGATGTCATCAAAATAGACCACCACAAATTTTCCTATGAAAGCTCTAAGTACCTGGGTCATAATTCTCATGAAAGTACTAGGGGCATTGGACAACCCAAAAGGCATAACAACCCATTCATAAAGACCATCCTTAGTCTTGAAAGCAGTTTTTCATTCATCCCCGGGTCTAATCCTAACCTGATGATAGCCGCTTTTGAGATCAATCTTAGAAAAAACCATTGCACCAGCCATCATATCAAGCATGTCATCTAGTCTAGGGATGGGAAACCTATATTTGATTGTAATTTTATTGATGGCACGACTGTCAACACACATCCTCCACATGCCATCTTTCTTTGGGGTCAGTAAGGCTGGGACTGCACAAGGGCTAAGACTTTCTCTAATAAACCCCTTCCTCAATAATTCTCCAACCTGCTTTTGCAGTTCTTCATGCTCAGATGGATTCATCCTGTAATGGGGCAAGTTGGGCAAAGTCGCTCCTGGGATTAGATCTATGGCATGCTGGATATCCCTAAGAGGTGGAAGGTGGTATGGCAAATCCTCGGGAAAGATATCCTCAAATTCTTTTAACACAGGTTTAACTTCTTGAGGAGGCTCTGAGGGTTCCGAAGTTCTAAGTTCCTTAGCAGTCAACATCCAGATGGGTGAACCACTATGAATTTCTTGTTCTAGATCCTTAGCACTGATTAGGTTCACTCCAGTTTTCATCTCCTTAACCTTACCGGCTCCTTTAGTTACCTTGTCCTTAAGGGGAACTGAATGGATCGTAATCTTCTTCCCATTGAAACTAAAGACACAGGTATTGGATTTTCCTAAGAGGGTGGCATCATGATCATACAACCAAGGTCTTCCGAGAATTATACTGCTCACCCCCATGGGTAAGACATCGCACCAAATCTTTTCGTGATAAGATTGCATTTGGATTTGGACTTGACATCTAGATTGGATGGGTATGGAGGTAGAATCTACCCAAGAAACCTTATAGGGGTTGGGATGGGGAACTGGGATTAAGCCTAACAACTTGACAGTGCTAGTAGAGATGGCATTTACACAGCTCCCACTATCTATGATGATCTTACATACCTTATCCCCTAATTTAAGAAAAGTCTATAGGATGTTAGTCCTACGCCAATCCTCTTGAACTAGATTCTAGGATAGGATGCATCTTACAACTCCTAATTGGTCAGATTCATTGGGTTCCTCCTCTCCTTCATACTCCTCAACCAAATTCATTCCGGCCTCATAAACTTCTTCTTCAAATTCCTCACTAGGCTCGAAATTATCATTCTCTCCCTCTTCTATGTAAAGGGATCTACGTGGGCACTGGCTAGCAACATGACCTACCTTATGACACTTGAAACAGGCTATGGCAGTACACTGACTGGAAATGTGACCTGGTTTCTGACACTTAAAATAGGTGATATTTGAACTAGGGGTTCTCTGGGTGTCAGGTGCCTTACCTTTGTCCATGGGCCTAGGGGTAGAAGTACCCTGAAAAGGTTTACTAGGGATAACTTGGCTAGGTCCATTCCTTGGGATTGGGGCACTAACCCTAGAAGGTATAGGTCCTCTCTGAAATTTCTCAGTGTTCAGTGCAATCTGGTAGGCTTGGTCTAGATCAGTAACCTCTCTCAGAAATAGTTCTCTCTTGATATCTTCCCTCAGTCCAGCTCTAAATCTAGACAAAGTGACTTCGTGGGCTTCACTCACATCACATCTCATTAGGTATTCATCAAAAGTAGCTATGTAGTTTGAGACAGATCGGTTTCCTTGTTTCAGGTTTTGCCATTGGTCTAACAGGTTTTGCTGGTATGAAATGGGTAGGTATTTATCTCTCAGTTTTTCTTTCATACCCTGCCAACTGGTTATGGGCTCAACATTCCGTCTCCTAGTGGTTAGCTCAATGTTCCCCCAGTATAACCTAGCTTGATGCACTAATTTCATCTTGGCAAACTTGTATTTCCTCTCCTCAGACATAGCATACCACTCAAAGTATTGGTCCATCTCACCCTCCCAATCAGAATACACCTTAGGGTTCAGACTACCATCAAAAGTGGGTGCATCTAATTTGATGTTCCTGATGAACCTATCATCTCTATCTTCAGGCTCTGGGTCAGGCCTCCTATGATTAGGTTCAGGATCTCTATATAAAGGCCTTCTAGGCTCCTGATGTGGGTGAGGTTGAGGCACATTAAAATCGGGGTCAGGAGTCCAATTTCGATGTCTAGGTTCTTCAAGTACTTGGACTCGGTCCCTAAGTTGGGTAAGATCCTCATGAATTTGTGCGCTAAACTGGGCCACAGTGTTTGTCATATCCTGATTCATTTTAGCCATACTTTCAGTAAGAGTTCTGATCATGGCCTCTAAATCAGGTTGGGTTTGACCAGGTTGATATGGCACTCCGTTTCTGGTAGACATGATGATTCAAGCAAGCACACAAAATGAGACTAGACTAAATCGACTACTGGATCACTAGACCTAGAGTCCAAACTAGATGCCCAATCAGAGTGGCAAGCTAGCCTGTAGTAACTCAGGACTCAGCCAGGCAGGTGTAAGGGGAGTGTTAGGTCCCTGATTGCCAATCCTAGACACCAATCAGTGATTGGCCAGGTAGGCGGACCAGCACACAAGCCCTTCGGGAATGGATCCCTGAACCATCGTTCTAGACACTGAGTGCTAAGCACACACAGAATAACTCGGCAAACTGACTCAACACTAGCCTAGACCCGACCAATTGGTGTCCCTAGCCCACTAGGGCAAATTAGGTCTAACTGATTTTAAATTAGGTCTAGGTTCGAATGATTGGATGGTGGTTTTGGGCTAAGGAGAGGTAATCAACTCCTCCCCTTATCTTAGATGCTCAATTGCCCTTAAGTAAATTATGAGATGATCACTCCAAAAGAATTGAATTGCAGAACACAAAAAATAGAGTTGTTGTATTTTAATGCTCAGAATTTTTACCGAAACCAATAACTCACAGAAACATTATGGAAAATAGGATCAATTATACTGGTCTCAACGAAGCAAAAATCATACAATTCGGAGTTTTATGCAGGGAGAAATAATTCAGACAACAGGGCAATTACGGGCTGCAACTAGATTGTCTTCCCCGTTTATAATCCCTGCTACGAAGTTATAACCCAATGGATCCCCTACACGCCCTAGGAACACCCCGTGGAATGGGAGGAGGAGGCTTGCGCCTCGCTTAGTTCCTAGGACCGGACGTCCTGGAGAGTCTACTTCGAGCAGACAAAATAAAAAGAGAAAACAATCAAAACAAGCAAGCAAGCAAATCAGAAACCCTAGACTGGGCTCTGATACCAAAAATGATGCAGAACAAATAAATGGATGCGATGCGGAAGTAAATTAAGATTAACTTATTTTTTTGTTGTTTTTATATGTTTGTAGAAGTTGGCTTCAAATCAATGAAAAGTTAACCTAACATTGAAAGATACTAATATGATAATTGAAAGCACAATTTTAAGGAAACTAAATTTTCAGAGTAGTTCAGAAGCAACGGATCGCTGGGGGTTGAGAAACTCCCAGACCTAGGGTTTCACTCCGAACTTTCAACAGAACAGAAATAAAGAGAAGAGATGGTTTACCTAACCAGATAATGATCTTCACAGATTTTGGTGGAAGAACTCTCCCGAGCAGATTGTTGGATCCTCGGATTCAGATATCTTCGCAATGGATCCTCCAATACTGGTCCTTTGGCGGGTTGGCTTCTCCTGAACTCAAGATCTGGAAGAGAAGAAAAACAATTGATGGAATCAGAGAGTCAAGAGAAAAATTTACCAGGTTGATGAACTTGAAGATTGAAATTGCTGAAAACTGGATTCTCCTGGAAGCTGATGTGATTTTCCTTGGAACTTGCTCTGGATCTGAAGTAGCCGGACTGGATCTGGATGAAGGTGGATGGCCTGGACTTGTAGAGAGAGAGAGGCCGTGGGAGATGGAAGGAGCTAGGGTTCGATGGATTGAAAATAATGAAGGGCGGCTAGGGTTTTGGATTTTTAAGTGGCTAACCTAGGGTTTTGGATAAAGATGGAGATCTCTCACCTCCTCAAGGCTCCAATGGAACCCGGATTACCCCCTCACAGAGCTCAACACTTAGAATAGTACGGAAGAAGAGAAACCTAGGTTACTCAACACAAGAGAATAGCAAAAATAATTTTTTCTTCATTGATTTTCTAAAGTTACAAAGAGAGGTCTATTATATAGACCTAAAATTTTCTCCAAGTTTGTACAAATTTCCATGTGGGACTAAACTCCTCCAACCTCTAGATTAGGTAGAAAACCTCCTCTCTTGGCCGACCAAGAATTCAAAAAAATTTGGGACGGCCAATCTTGGCCGACCAAGAATTCAAAAAATTTGGGACGGCCATAAAGGATTTTTTTGGAATTTTTTTTTTTTTTTTTTTTTTTATGGCGCCTTCTTTGGAGTTGGATTTGGATTTGGAGTCCTCTTCTCCTTATGGCATTTCTTCTTTTCTTCCACTCCAAGTTAAGCTCTTTGATTTTGATTTGAACTTCAATTAGGAGTAGGTTGGATGTCCTTCTTTTATTTTTTCTCCAAGAGAAGTCCCTTTCCTTCTTTGCTTAGACAAAATTGGCTGGTATGGGCGCCTCCTTTAAATTGGCTTCCAATTTGATTTTTTTCTTCTTTGGATGTGGGGACCATGACACTGGGATGCCTCTGTGGCGCCTCCTGGACCCTGGCGTGTGCTCGGAGTGTGGCTGGGCGTGTGGCTTGGAGTGTGGCCTCCACTTGCTTGGACCTTGATTTAATTGGAAGATAAATGTGGCACCATTTTGGACCTTGATTTGATTGGAAGACAATTGCGGTACCATTTTGGATAAAATTGAAACCACATCGGGACTTGCACCGAGTCAACATGACTCAACAAAATTTAAATGGTGACTCAAGAAATAAATAAAAATAAATAAACTGGTTGACCAGGTTAACCTTTATTACAAACCCTAATTTCTCGGGCAATGTCAATCAGAGATCCAAATGGAGCTCTGAAGTCTTCTTATGAGTCTGGTGCCCGCACCAGATCCTTAAGTTGAACTTCCCTCTCGTTCTCCATAGGTTCACTGGCTTGGGAATGGTGAGGATGATAGGGTACTCCTGATCTAGTGGACATGGGTTACGCACACACAACATCTAAGGTTTGCTAGACCTAGAATCTCAACCAGTTGCCTATGTCTGAGTGGCAAACCAGTCTACAGTAACTCTGACCTTGGCCAGGTAGGTGTAGGGGAGTAGAGGTCCCTGATTGCCAACCTTAGACACCATTCTTGGATTGGCCAGGTAGGCAGACCAAACTCACAAGCCCTGATTCACCAAGCCTAGACACCAAGGGCAACGGCACAGACAGAATGGGCTAACGCCAAGAATAGACACTTGGTCTTGACTCAACCAATTGGTGTCCCTAAGCTCTCTAGAGAAAATTAAGTGTCTAATAGATATTAATTAGAGCTTGGGTTCGATATACTGGTTAGTTATTTGTAGGCTAGGGACAGGTAATGAAATCCTGACCCTATGTCAATTTGTCGCCCTTAAAGTAATTTATGAAAATGAATGCAAGCAAATGAAGTAATGAGAAGTCATTAAATGAAATGATATTACTCTAAATGAAAAATTGAACTAGATGACAATTGAAAACACAAGAAAATGCAGATTGCTAGAATTATCAGAATAGAACTTGCTCTCAGGTAATATTTTGGCTTGTAGACATTCTACAAACTGTAATAAAATTTGAGAAAATTCTCAAAATTAATTTGAATTATATGTGAACTAAAAAATCAAAAATCACAAATTTTGGAGATTTCTACAAATAGTACCAACTAAAACAACAGACCATGTATGAAGAGGGAAAACTGCAGAAATTAAAAAAAATGAACTCTATGATGCAAAATATTTTTGTTCTTTTAGATCTATCCTTCTTTTGTTCCTCTTCCATTGCCTGTCATAGTGAAACCCCTACACTCCTTAGGAGACCCCGTGGAATGGGAGGAGAGGGTCTTGAAACCCTATTTTTCTGCTAAGACCAGACGTCCTGATGAAGCACCTTTTCCAAGTACTTTAAGAAACGCTAAGTCCTAACCATGCTCTGATACCAAAAATGACTGGGGGACTAACTAGATGCGACGATGAAATGATGCAAGTGATTTTTAGGTTTTGTGGATTTTAGATTTTTTTAGTTTTCTTTGGATTCCCGAAAGCAAGTAGAGATGATCTAGGGTTCTACAATGACAATAACTAACAAGAAGCAGGTAGTCCCAAAGTAGTGATAAAGAAAGGACCCTGGGATTGAGAAACCCCATGGGACTTAGCTCTCCAATCAAGATCTACTTAGGACTCAGGGGAAAACCTCGAAGATCTGAAGCACCCGGTGCAGAGATCGCTCACTTTGGCGGATGTGACCTGGATAACCGAGCCGTCAACCCTGCAGAGGCGCCGGTTGGCTATCCGAAGATCTCGAAGGCAAAGGCAACCATCTTCGTACCAGTGTCACCTGGAGGACCTACAATCATTCAAAGAAGACAAGGTTAAATCTCACTCATAAAGCAAATAGTGGAAAGTTGAAAGAAGGGTTGTAGAGATGGAGGAGTTCTGCTTGGTTCGAAGTCGGATGTTGGAGTTGCGGAACTAACGATAGTTTGAGGCCTCACACCTCTCAACGCCCGAAGGTGAAGGCGCTCCCTCTCGGAGATTGGCGTTCCTAGTCAACGAAGGCAACTAACAAGAGATTGGACTCAAGAAATATTCTTTTTCATTCATCAAAAGTTAAACATTACAAAGGAGGGGTTAGGTCCTTTAAATAGGCACCTTGGAACCCTTTTGAATTTCAAATGAAAAGATTACAAAATTCTTGAATGGGCACCCAAAAGCATTGACTTTCTCCTCTCCTTGGCCAACCAAAAGCAGCGTGGATTGGGCATGGCATGATGCATGGCTTGGAGCGAGGTTCTTGGCACCTTGATCTTGGAAAGAATCTTCTTGGTTTTGGAAGAAGGAATGAAGAGGGGCTTGGAACAAGGCATGTGTTCTTCATCCTTCCTTGGTTGGTATTCTTTCTTTGGAACAAGGCTTGACATGGGGAGTGTTAGGTGGAGGCGCCCGAGGCTCTTGTCTCTCCCTTCCAAAGAGGTTGAAGCAATTTGGGAAGAAGGCTTGATTGGAGGGCTTGAAACAAGGGATTTGAATTCCCTACATCAACTTCCATTGACTTCCACCTTGGCCGACCACCCTTGCATGGCAATGAGCTTGATAGGGGGAGGGGAAAAAGGCTAGAGCCAAGTGATGTGGTCCTCCTCATTGGGCGTCCTTGCATTCCAAGTGTGCTGCCCACATGGTAAAATGTCATGGCGCCATGTAGGATGCATAGGTGGGCCCTGAGTTGACTTGGATTCTTTCCCGACTTGATTCCAAGGAGACTAAATTTTAAGACCCACTCTTGCAATGAACCCATACTTCTAATAGACTCAGACTGGACTCGATTTGTGACTCGATTCAGTACAGGACTCAATTTGACCTAATTGGTCAAAGTACAGACTCAATTCAAAGCAAAACACAATTACAAATTTGAGGCTTGAAGCATTATTACAAGACCCAAAAATTGAAACCCTAATTGGAGATCCACAGAGGGTTGAGGAGCCTCTGTCAGATCCTGGTGCCCACACCACCTCCCCCTCTTGTAAGCATCTCTTTCTTATGAATACAACTTGCTGAAATTTTGAGTTATTACCTTGTGTTGGTGTTTTGTTTTGGTTCTTTGGTTTGTGTTCTTGTGCTTGGACGAATTCTTTGCTGCCCTAGCATCTTTCAACACCCTAACTCACTGCCATCCAAGCCTTCACACATCTAATGAGGTGTGCCCTCGGCCGCCAAGCATGGAGATCTTCAACAAGCTTCAAACAGCCATCTTCTAATCCTAATCTTGATTCCTTTCAACCCATAGTTCCTTTTCTTATTTTTAATTGCTGTTTTGATTAACTCTGACACTTGTAGGATCCTTGAGGTGTTTTCCCTCCCTTTAGGAGGCCTACTTTGCTACCCAGACCATCCAAATCAGCCATCAGATTCGAGGGAAACAAGGCTTCTTCTTCCAGGCTCCAATTAGAGTTGTGAGTAATCTCTTCAGCTATTGGATTTCAATCTTTGACTGGTAAGAAACCTTCCCTTCTCTGATTATTTGATTTAGATGAAGATAAACTATCCTAAACCGGAAGTTTCTCAACTCTCAGATCCTTGTTATTCCATTAGTTTGCATGAGTTTGCTAGCAATTCGATGATTCTTTGTAATGCTAGACTTTCCGCTAGTTCTTACTTTATTTTGGAAATCTAGCCTGCAAATAAAATTTAAAAAATCATAAAAAAATTATTTTACTATTTTTCATGTATGTTTAGTAGTCTTAGAGTCATCCCGCATCAAGTTGAACCTTTGGGGGCCAGTGATGTAGTGAGTCCGGAGTCAGTTCCTAGCTCTATTTCACCGGAAAAGATGACTCATCTTCAGGAATGCTATCGCATTCCCGAGGGGTTTCCTTTCGTTCTTCCCGTATCTGAGGAACGGGTAAACAAACCCCCTCCCAGATGCTTGGCTATGTATGAAGATCATTTGAAGGCAGGCCTTCGATTTCCCCTGCATTCTTTTTTCATCAAAATCTTTCGTCTGTACCAAGTGGTGCCTCCGCAGTTGACCCGAATAGCATTCGGAACGTCTGCTATTTCTTAGTTTTATGTCGCATAGCTAACATAGAACCTAGGACCAACTTGTTTACTACCCTTTTTGTGCTCAAGAGGGATTTTCATGGCAGTGGATGGTGGGTGATCGACCCTCGACCAAGCCACAAGATCATCAAGGACATGCCCAGTGCCATCCACGGGTGGAAACCCATCTTTGTTTTTATGTTATCTATCAACCCGTGGGGATTCGATAGTGATTGGAAGGAGCCGTGTTTAACCTCTAATGATGGAAAAAAGGTTTTGGTGGCCGATCAGTATAATTATGACCTTTTGACTAATTCAAAAATTGTCCCTATCCGTGAGTTGTTGGAGGAGAGGAATCTCCATCTCGTAGGGATTAGCAAGTTCCCTCTGTTAGGTATAATGATGGAAATTTTCACCTCTTCCCTCTCATTCCTGTTGTTGTTCAGTCGACTCAAAGGAGTTTTTATGTTTGTAGGTGGTGGAATGAAGCCTAGCCAGAGCTAGCTTCGTCAGACTTCCGAAAAGAGGGTAGCTCAGGCCCCTCTTACAAGGTCGGCGGTTCAGAAGAAGGCCTGAAGAGATGGTCCTGGGAGGGATTGAGGCACTTCATCCTCTCGAGGAACCTTCGGGGAAGATGTTGTGCCAATGGTGGGGTCCTCTTTCGTCAAGGGTACCAGGACAGTTCTTTCCATGGGTTCACCAGAATCAGTGGTTGGGTCCCTCGGATCCAACTGATCCAAGGTTGTAGAATCATTGTAGTGCTTATCTTGAATCATTAGGCACTGTCGTGCCGCTCTCTGATCTCCTCTAACTTCTCCGACACCGTTCCTGGTGAGGAAGTGTACCAGGAGATAATAAGAAAACACTGCGATTCGAAACTTGTTCAAGGCAGGCTGCCCCAAAATAATGTTTTAAGCCGAGGGGGTTTGGACTACCATGAAATTAATCGGCAATGTCTTTTATCGAGGTTCGGTGCCAAGGGTTATAGGCAATACTATTTGTCCCTTGGCATCAACCTGATTACCCCCGAAGCCAGTGAGCGGTATGGGGGACTCCGTAATCGATGTCTAGGCAAACACATCTTAGAGAATGCATTGTAGATCAAGACATCAGTCAAACTTTCATTATCAACTAGGATCCGTTGTACATCATAGTTGGCCACAACGGCCGAGATTACAATAGGGTCATCGTGCGGGAGCCGAAATCCCACAAGGTCATCATCGGAGAGGAGAATAGTGTTGTTGTCCTTGAGTCACTTTGGGACATCATCTTCGTCTCTTCTCCAGTTGGTAGGTTGATGTATCATCCCCATGCCTCCATTGGTGGGCCTTTGATTCGGCAATCTGACCTCTTCAGGAGTTGGTTGGGGAACAACAGCTTCTGACCGAGGTCCTTGGCGACCAATATACCGCCCAAGGTACCCTCTTTTGATGAGAACCTCAATTGCTTCTCTTAGTTGGATGCATTCTTCAGTATTATGGCCATGGTTCCAGTGGAATCAGCAGTATTTGTTCCTATTCCATACGGAAGAGGATGCCTTCATGGGATGGGGCTGCTGGAGAAAGTTTTCTTTCTTTATCTCCATGAGGGTTTTTTCTCGAGGGAGGTTGAGAGGGGTATAGGAGTCGAATCTTCCATCCGATGCTCTGGGTTTGGGGGGACTCCTTCGATGGTTAGTATATTTGTTGTTGAAGATTGGGGGACCTTGTCCCCTGTTGCTTTTCTTTTTTGAAGGGGGCTTCCCTTCGATCATTCATCGGTTCGTCGCCTTCTCTTCAGCATCGACGTATTTCTGAGATCTCGTGAGCAGCTCAGCATAGCTTTTGGGAAACTTCTTATCCAGGAAAAAGGTGAGCCTGGATGTACGAAGTCCCTTCTTCAATGCAGACATGGCCACGTGCTCGTTGAGATCGGGGATCTCGAGCATGGCCGCATTAAATCTAGAGATGTAATATCGTAGACTTTCTCCTTTGTTCTGATGGAGGAATAGTGTATCCATACTTCGGGGGGTCTTAAGATAAGTCCTGAAATGCAAAACAAACAAATTTTCTAACTCGGAGAAGGAATCGATGGTACCTAGGCGCAAGCTCAAGTACCACATCCGAACAGCTTTCTTCAAGGTGGCTGGGAATGCGAGGCAGTACATCACATCCGAAGCTCCTTGGATCATCGTATGGGCTTTGAAACTGCCCAAGTGGTCGAAAGGATCAAAGGTACCATCGTAGGGTTCCATCTAGGGAACCCTGAAGTGCCGAGGGATGACTTCGACCATGATACGGTCAGTGTAGGGAGGGCACAGATCGCATACCGCTAAGTCATTATGCTCTCTCTGCTCCCTGATTCTCATCATTTCTTACTTGATGGCCTTGAACTTTCCATCGTAATCGGGGAGAACCCGGTTCGATGCTTTCTCTACAGGGGTAGAGCTCTCAGAAAAAGGTGAGGAGGTTTGCCTAGGTCTCTTCTCCCCTTATATGGAATCAGTGGGCCTAGGCATTTCCGAATTTCGGCCTTCGGGAGAGGGCCGAAGATGGGGGAAGAGATGTGTGGACCCCTCTCGAGGGGCTCTCTTTCTCCGTGGGCGTGAGCTATGTCTGGAGGTGGTCGGTAGAGGGCCCACCTGGAAAGCTCTGCTTTGGAAGTCCTAAACTATCGCTGTGAGATTAGTGACTTGGTTCAGGAGGGCTTCAAACTGTTGCCGTTCCACAACCATGGTGGGAGGTGGAACCTCGTTTTCTATCGGTGCTCCTTCCCCTTGGGACGGAGCATGACTTTGGCTAGTTGAGGCGATCTGAGTCTTCCCTCTTGCCATTGAAGATTTTGTACATCCCCTTGTTAGGGAGGAGAGCTTAGTAACAGAGAGTTGCCCCCCTACCCGGCGTGTGAATATGTTGGCATAGAGTCCCTGTTCTGGTCGGTCGGAGCAATTGGATCGCTCCCTATTTCACCTATAAAATAAATTCCTTGCCGGAGTTGCTCCAGCGAAGGATAGTCTGATGCCTATGTTAGAGGCGGGCTCCAGCCACAAAATGGGAAAGACTTTGGAGAAGCTGAGGGAAAAGACTCTGAGATTTTTGGAGTAACTTGTGCCCTTACCTTGAGTATTCCCTCTTACCGTTATTTATAAGAAGCCGTCCAGCCTGCGGTTCCGTTCTTCCTCCAGCGATTACGGCGGGGAGTTAATTTTTTCACCATGATCCGCACTCGTGGGTTGTCATCGAACGATTCTGGCCAGACCGAAGGCGTTGCAGCTAGAGTTACACACTATGATTGTGTCCTGGAGATAGTTGATAGTAATCGTTGGTTATCGTTACTTTGTAGTGGTTTGAGACAGATCGTGGATCCATCTTCAAACTCCCCCTTTTTAGGGAGATTCCTGTAATCATATCAGGAAAGTCTTCATCCTCAGATCTTCTCGAGATAGATCGGAGATCTTGTCTTCATCATAAATTGAAGTCTTGGTCTTTGTCGAAGACCAAAGATCATGTCTTCAGCATGAATCAAAGAGCATGTCTTCGGAGGTTGGTGAGGGTCTTGTCTTTATGAGCCAAAGGACCAGGTCTTTGATGATTGCTAAAGACGAGATCCGAAGGCCTCGCCTTCGGGTGCCATAGACCTGCCAAGAGCTTTAGCTTGCCCATTGTTGCCTAGTTTTTCTCGAATATCTGAGTCCAAAGACGGTGGTTCGAAAGAAAGGTCTTCGGCTGGCAGAACCGGTGGTCGACTCGTACTTGGACCGAGATATCCCAACAATGTGGTAGCATCGCAGAGCATTGAATGATTCCTCCAAGTCCTAGATGTGATCTTTTTGGAGGAGGCTTTTGATGATCATATCATCGACATAGGCCTCCATGTTCCTCCATAGTTGCTCTTCGAACACTTTGTCGATCAATCTTTAAAATGTTGCTCCAGCATTTTTGAGCCCAAATGGCATCATCTTGTAGCAGTACAAACCCTTGTTGGTGACAAAGGCCATCTTCTCCTCATCTTGAGGATCCATTCGGAGCCAGAGAAAGCATCCATGAAGCTTAGTAGTTGGTGGCCAGCTGTGGCATCGACTAGCTGATCAATTTTTGGAAGAGGGAAGCTATCTTTTGGGCAAGCCTTGTTGAGGTCAATGTAATCGATGCAGATCCTCCACTTTCCATTAGCTTTTCTCACCATTAATATATTGGCCAACCATTCGAGGTAGTGGGCCTATCGAATGAACCCTGCCTTGAGGAGCTTGCTTACTTCCTCGTCTGTCACTTTCTATCTTTCAGGGGCAAAGCTTCTCTTCTTTTGTCAGACCGGTTTATACCCGGGGGTAACTTCCAGTCGATGAGTGATTACTTCGACGGAAATCCCTGGCATGTCTAAAGCCGACCAGGCAAAGACATCAGCATTATCTCTAAGGAAGTGGATCAGCTCTATTTTGGTTTTTTCATAAAGCATACTCTCGATCTGCATGACTTTGGTAGGGTCCTCTTTTGTCAAGGGTACCAGGACAGTTCTTTCCATGGGTTCACCAGAATTAGTGGTTGGGTCCCTTGGATCCAACTAATCCAGGGTTGTAGAATCATTGGAGTGCTTATCTTGAATCATTAGGCACTATCGTGCCGCTCTCTGATCTCCTCTAACTTCTCTGACACCATTCCTACTGGGGAAGCATACCAGGAGATAATAAGAAGACACTGCTGCTCGGAGAAGAGAATAGTGTTGTTATCCTTGAGTCGCTTCAGGACATCATCTTCATCTCTTCTCCAGTTGGTAGGTCGATGTATCATCCCCATGCCTCCATTGGTGGGCCTTTGATTTGGCAATTCGGCCTCCTCAGGAGTTGGTTGGGAACAATAGCTTTTGACCGAGGTCCTTGGCGACCAATATACCATCCCAGGTACCATTTTTTGATGAGATCCTCAATTACATCTCTCAGTTGGATGCATTCTTTAGTATTATGGCCGTGGTCCTTGTGGAATTGATATTATTTGTACCTATTCCTTATGGAAGAGGATGCCTTCATGGGATGGGGCCGCTGGAGAAAGTTTTCTTTCTCTATCTCCATGAGGATTTTTTCTCGAGGGAGGTTGAGCGGGGTGTAGTAGTCGAATCTTCCACCCGATGCTCTGGGTCTGGGGGGACTCCTTCGGCGGTCAGTATATTTGTTGTTGGAGATTGGGGGACCTTGTCCCCTGTTGTTTTTCTTTTTTGAAGGGGGATTGCCTTTAATCAGTCATCGGTTCGCCGCATGCTCTTCAGCATCAGCGTATTTCTGAGTCTCGTGAGCAGCTCAGCATAGCTTTTTGGAAACTTCTTATCCAGGAAAAAGGTGAGCTTGGATGTACGAAGTCCCTTCTTCAATGCAGACATGCCATGTGCTCATTGAGATAGGGGATCTCGAGCATGGTCGCATTAATTTTGGAGATGTAATCTCGCAGAATTTTTCCTTCGTTCTGGTGAAGGAGGAATAATGTATCCGTATTTCGGGGGGTCTTGCGACAAGTCCTGAAATGCAAGACAAATAATTTTTCTAAGTCGGAGAAGGAATCGATGGTACCTGGGCGCAAGCTTGAGTACCACATCCAAGCAGCTTTCTTCAAGGTGGCTGGAAATACGAGGCAGTACATCACGTCTGAAGCTCTTTGGATCATCATATGGGCTTTGAAACTGCCCAAGTAGTCGAAAGGATCAGAGGTGCCATCATAGGGTTCCATCTGGGGAACTCTGAATTGCTGAGGGATGACTTCGGCAATGACGCGGTCAGTGTAGGGAGGGCACAGATCGCACACCGCTAAGTCATTGTGCTCTCTCTGCTCCCTGATTTTTTCCATTTCTGACTCGATGGCCTTGAACTTTCCATCGTAATCAGGGAGAACCCGGTTCAGCGCTTTCTCTACAGGGGTAGAGCTCTCAGAAGAAGGTGAGGAGGTTTGCCTAGGTCTCTTCCCCCTTTGTGGGGAATCAACGGGCCTAGGCATTTCCAAATTTTGGCCTTCGAGAGAGGGCCGAAGATGGGGGGAGAGATGTGTGGACCCCTCTCGAGGGGCTCTCGTCCTCCATGGGTGTGAGCTATGTCTGGAGGTGGTCGGCGGAGGCCCCACCTGAAAAGCTCTGCTTTGGAAGTCTTGAACTATCACCGTGAGATTAGTGACTTGGCTCAGGAGGGCTTCAAACTACTGCTGTTTCATGACCATGGTGGGAGGTGGAACCTCGTTTTCTACCGGTGCTCCTTCCCCCTGGGGCGGAGCGTGACTTTGGCTAGTTGAGAAGATCTGAGTCTTCCCTCTTGCCATTGGAAATTTTGTACTTCCCCTTGTTAGGGAGGGGAGCTTAGTAACAGAGAGTTGCCCCCCTACCTGGAGTGCCAATCTATTGGTGTAGAGTCCTTGTTCTAGCCGGTTGGAGCTACTGGATCGCAGGACCGCTCCCTGGTTCACCTGCAAAACAAATCCCTTGTCGGAGTTGCTCGGTGGGGGACACTCCGATGCCTAAGTCAGAGGCGGGCTCCAGCCATAGAATGGGAAAGGTTTTGGAGAAGCAGAGGGAAAAGACTCTGAGATTTTTGGAGTATCTTGTGCCTCTTACCTCGAGCATTCCCTCTTACCATTATTTATAAGGAGCCGTCCAGCGTGTGGTTCTGTTCTTCCTCCAGCGGTTACAGTGGGGAGTTAATTCCTTCCCCATGATTCGTAGTCGTGGGTTGTTGTCGAACGGTTCTGGCCATACCGGAGGTGTTGCAGCTGGAGTTACGCATCATGATTGTATCCTGGAGATAGTTGATAATAATCGTTGGTTATCATTACTTTGTAGTGGTTTGAGACAGATCGTGGATCCATCTTCAAACTTCCCCCTTTTAGGGAGATTCCTGTAATTAGATCGGGAAAGTCTTCGTCCTTGGATCTTCTCGAGACAGATTGAAGATCCTGTCTTTGGCATAGATCGAAGACTTGGTCTTTGTCGAAGGCCGGAGATCGTGTCTTCGACATGAATCAAAGAGCATGTCTTCGAAGGTTGGTGAGGGTCTTTTCTTTCTGAGCCAAAGGACCTAGTCTTCGACGAAGGCTGAAGACGAGATCTGAAGGTCTCGCCTTCAGGTGCCGTAGACCCGCGAAGAGCTTTAGCTTACCCATTGGTTGCCTTGTTTTTCTCGAATATCTGATTCCAAAGATGGTGGTTCGAAAGAAAGGTCTTCGGCTAGCAGAACCGGTGGTCGGCTCATACTTGGACCGAGATATCCCAACACCTATGATGTCTGAGATCGTTAGATAGAATTAGAATTCAAGCTTGATCCATTGGTTGGTAGATATTTTGATAAGTGATTCTCATGGTTCTTTGCTTCACCTTAATTTAATCATGTCTTGGGGAGATCTTGGTATGATAGTTGGCATAAAAATAGGGAGAAGGGTTTTTCTTTAAAAATATAAAATTAAAAAACAAAACAATTCTTCCCTTTGAAGGTATTGCCTGGTTTAGGAATCAATGATGCAGTAGCATCCATAACCCCAACCTTTACATGGGATGCCTGAGATCATTAGATAGATCGAATTCAAGCTCGATCCCTTAGCAACCACATTTCTTGATTTTTGTGTATTTTTCTTTGCCTCACATTAAGTTTTATTTCAAATTTATCATTAATTTAATCATGCCTAATTCTTATTGAAGCTCATTGATCCATAAAGGAGCCTTTTCTCTTTATAGGTTCATGTATTAATTTGTGTGATTGCTAATGATATAAGAGTATATGTAGAAGGAAAGGGCTCGTGGAGGGTTTGTAGTGAGCCGTAGGTGAGCAAGGAAGATTACCCCGACTTTTGTTGGGTCAACAACCCATTATATATCCTCCTAACATTTTGGTGTTATTTTGTCACTCACCATCGATGATTAGTGAAAATATTAGGGCTTCTACATTTCCTTTTCATTGGTTTCTTTTTACTTTTGTTAAGAATTGAGAGTTGATTTTCTATAGCCAGTTGCTGGGACATAACATTTGAACTACAAACTATTTTGGTTGGAAATTGATAACAAGCTTGTGTCTACTATCTTTGTTACAGTATTCAAATGCTTGCAAAGTATGTTCTCGAATTTGTAATGCTCTTATTGATGGTTCCAAATTATTTATTCCTATATCCCAGTAACTTTTAGCTCTTTTATACCTCTATGGCATGGTCAGCTAGCACACATTCTTTTTACCTGTCTTGTATCTTAGCAAGTCTTGAAACTGTTGATCCAACACTTAGTATGTATCAAGAGGATCCACAGCTAGAAGAGAAGGCCCTTTAACATTCTGTTTCTTTTAGGGCATTTAGGCTCTTTGCACCTTCTCGGATTTATTCTTTTTCTCTTTCTTTTTCCCAAAAGGATGACGTCCTGCCGCATCGCCTTCCACTAGGTTCACCAATCCTTTATTGAGCTGATGATTTTTCTCATAGGTCTGCAGTAAACCCAATAAATTGTGGTAGTTTATTACAGGTCTATTGAATCTATAGTGATCGAGAAAGTTCAAGTAGGAGAGAGGCATGGAATTCAAAATCGCATCTTTCCCTAGCTGCTCATCAAGGAAAATCTGAGCTTGTCCAAATGCTCAATCAACTCGATCATGTATAGTACATGATCAGTGACTGATGCTTCATCATGCATCTGAGTGCTGAAAATGGTAGAGAAAATCCTGTACTGCTCAACATCATCATGCATACCAAAAGACTCCTTTAACTTTTGAAGGATCTCCTCTAGCTTAGGCTTCCTCGAACCAGCGATTGAACTGTTATTCATTGTTGCCAATATAATATATCACACCGTAGTGCAGTCAGAGAGCCACTTCTGATAAGCATCCTTGACTACAGTATAGGCATTGGCAGCAAGTTCCTCAGGTGTAGGATCCGATATCACATATAGGATCCTTTCATGCTCCAGAACTATTCTGAGTCTTCGATATCAGTTATCGAAGTTGGGACCCATAAGTTTGTTATTGTCAAGCAATGACTGGAGTAACAGGCTGGTAGACATAATCTAAAAGAAAAAACCTCAAAAATATTAGTGTATTAAAATTATTAATATCCTAAAGACAGACTTTAATCTAAAGGTTTCTCCCACTATTTGATATAGACTGGTAGCCTCTACACTCCAATCCGAAGAATAACACTTATTCTTTAGTGGGTACTAGAATCCAAGAGATTACACATGACCCTGACTTTCGCTGGCCAATCCATGTGCATCTAAAGGTAGGTTCACAACCAATTACTTCTTGAAGTAATTTCTAGTAAATAATTTTTTGCCCTAGGGTGTCAATCAATCGGCCTTTAGACTTCCAATTGATGGTCCTGGTTAGGTCCAACCATTAACATGACCGATTTCAATGCTTCTATCTTACGAATGATCAAGCCCGACTTTGGCTGGCTAACCTGACCACTTGTTAAGATAGTTGTACTGAGCTATCGTATTATGAATGGCAATTCCACTAGCCTGATGACCACCCAATCTTTGGATCTGTCGATGATCACCCTACTAATAGACTCATTACCATCCACTTAATGGAAGGCTAAGACTAGGTTATCTTATAACTTTGTCTTTTAAAAGATCTAATAATTTAGATGATTTAATTCATTATGACACATTAAGAGAAGACATGGACCTAATCAAGAAACCTCCCACTGTCTCATAGATGGGTTCATGATCAATTGGTCCGTGGGCACCTAATAAACAGTCATGACTGATTAACCTTAGTTGACATGGATTAACTCGAATCAACAAGTTATCCAATCAATTCTTGTTCACCACATTAGCCAGGTAAGTGAGATCAAGTGATGGGTTGTGCCAAGTAGGCCTCTTACCTATGACACCAACCTTGAGTTGGCCAGGTAAGAGTTAGCCCCAAAGAAACTTGATCAAGATGCCAGACTTACCTTACGACACCAATTGGTTTACCAGATTCAACTTGACTAACCTAAAGACTCGTGCTCACCACGAAGCCAAAAATCAAGTCCATTTAGATGTATGGACCAATCAAACTAACTAATTAGAGTGATCTATAGTGAAGAGATCTAATACAATATTTGATTAGACTTATTCTCTATTTAATCCATTCATCTAAACTTAGGTCTAATCCAATTAAGGACATAATCATAGCTAACCCAATTAACCCAAGGTTATGATCATGTCTTAAGATTTTGAATCACATTCTAAAATATTAAAAGATTATTAGACAACTTAATTCATAATTAAGTTTATCAATTTTAATTGAAACTTTTTCAATTAATCACTTATTATTTGAAATAATTTCAAATACGTGAAACAATTTTACAAAAATTCAAAAATTTCATATCTACATGTTAAATAATCATACAAATGAACCTAGCTCTAATACCACTATGAGAAAACATTATGTAAGCAATAGTCATGCAACTTTAAAATTTTTTTAAAGTTGCATTGCAGCGAAAGACTAGATTAATCATATTAATCAACATATAATATTAGAACATTTCTAATATAGGCTTACAAATAGGATTATGTATGAATATTAACATGTAAATGAACGAAAACACAAGCACACAAAGTCGTGCATCACATAGAATCATTCTATGTTTGATGCACATACTAAAGAACACTTCTTTGGAAAACTTACCAACAACTTTACCTTTAATCCGATGCGACACTCGTCGGGTTAAGGAAAAGCTCACCAAGGAAGATGATCACTCTGGAAGTTGCACACATTTCGACCTCTACAGGTAATCCACACCAGAGTTCTTCCTTGATCTTCTTCCTTTGAAGTGCTTCGCCAGAATGAAATGGCTTATGGACTTTACTTCTTCTTCTTTTTCTTCACTAGGACGATCCGGGAGATGAAGAAGCACTATGGAGGATTTAGGAAGTGCACTCATAAAACCTTTCCAAGATACTTTTTCCAAGTATAGAACACTAGGCAACACACACCCAAACCCAAACCTTTCTTCCCCACACAAAGGTTTAAACATTTCTAGCCTTTTCTCTTTTTCTTTATTCTACGGTTTTCTAGCAAATACTCTCTCTTCACGTCCTCATTCAATCCCCAAAATATAAAGATAAGTAGGGAGAGAACAAAAGGGGAGAGTTACAAAATAAAGGGGGTTACATAGGTTATGGGATTACATAATTATGGGGGTTACAAAAAATTCAAGGCCCTGGGAGTTACATCCTTTTAAATTTAGATTAAATTCTGAATTTAAATGCCAAATCAAAAATTGAATTCATAGTTCAAACTTAAATCTAAAATGGAATGCAATGATTTAGTCCAATCACATTGGACCTAACCCGAGCCTAAACTGAATCACATTTGGTTTGACCCAAATAAAAGTGCTCAATCAAATTGAGTTAATCAAGCAATCACATTGCCATTAACCCTCGATATAATTACCAACATTTAGTAATTAAAACCTTTATCACAACATTTGTAACATGATCTGTTAATACTTGAAAAATCATCAAATCCCTATAACTCGACTCATGATTCTAGTTGACTCCAAAATGTAGATGGACAATCAAATTATCCAAAGAGTCCAAAAATGATTCCTAATCATTCAATATCCATTAGGTCAATCAGAAATCTCTATGCTGTGTGATCCCATTGGTTTGAATACTAAGCCGATAATACTAGAACACTTCTAGTACTAGTCAAAATCACCATCTAGCAATAACATCCGGTGTCCAGATTGGTCGAAGGTTGCAGAGCAATTATCAAAAACTAAATGGATATGATAATCATATAATACATTTCTTTAACCCTCAATGCTCCAAATGATTTAGGGTTTAACTACCCAACCCTAGAATTATCCATCACAATATGTATTAAACTCAAAATTCCTAAAATTGCTTACAAGGACTATCCTGGTCAAGGTTTAACTCAATTGAGATATAATGAGTCATTCACTCCAAACTCTTTTGGAGGGGTTAATCCCATCTTGATCCAACCACTGCTATACAAGTACTTGACTGTATGCAGTAACATTTCATTACCAGATTAGAAATCTGGGTAGTCCAGCACCTAAGCACAGCGAGTTGCTTGTAAGCTACCATGGTGATCTCAAGTCAGAGGAACATTTATATCCATATCCTAATGCAAACTACTCTTTGGCAGAAAGAGTGTTCTATAGATGGGTCACTTCCAGTGAAGTATCATACACAACACCTACATGCCATACTAGTATCTCCACACTCCTTGTTAAGAGGACAACCAACGATTATGACTATAATGATCTACACTTGATACACAATCATCCTATAACAATGTATCATTTGGTCATGAACCAATTTAAGAACTAGATGATATATCCTCTCTATATCACATCAAAGTAGACCAAGGATTCATCACATAAGAGTTTATTATAAAAAGATGTAAAATGTGATGAATAGCCAGAATAAACATTTTATTCAATATAATTCATATACAATTACAACAATAGTTCAATCATCTACAAGTTAGACGATTGGCTTTAGGACACATTTTCCAACACTTCTTCTCTACCATAGCTCACCATCATCTCTTGTCCCCTTCAGAGTCTTCTTTTTGGAAAGTCACTTGACCAGTTCTTCTAGTATGAACTTTATTTCCTAAATGACAACAAGCCCAGTTAGTGTGCCAATAAGAATGAAGAGAAGAGTAGACTGATGAAATTAAAATTTAGCCAAAAAATTTTGCTTCATTAATTCTTCAAATGTTTGTACAAGCCTTGATGGCCATTACAAAATAAAGACAAAAAAAGAAGGAAGCAAAATGGCATGCATCGGTCATAGGAGGCTAGTCTGATCTTCATCCTCTACTGAGTCCTCCCTATCAGAGCCCTCACCACTACCTAAATGCAACTCCTTCAGCTTCTTGACAACCACACCATGAAACAACTTGATATCTTGGGCCTTACACAACTCGGAGCATTGCAAGAAGGAGTCCTTGTAAGACACCAGTACCTCTTGATGGTACTCCTCTCTCACTTTGAAGGCCTCGATTACCTTTGTTTGCTACCTTGGAGGCCTGCACTTCCATCACCTATGCCTCTTCTTTTGTAGCTGAGACCTGCTTCTTGGCCTTAGCAAGCACTTCTTTCGTTGCCAAGGCCCTTGCCTCAGCATTGGCAACCTTTTCCTTGTACTTGGTGACCCTCACCTCCACTTTGTCGAGCTATTTCTCTACCCTGGTAGCTCTAGCTTCAGCCTCGCCGAGGGCTGCCCACACTTAGACAGGATCTTTCTTTCTCTAGCTCCGTGCCTCTACCAATAGGCGATGGAGCTTTGCACACATGGCCATGCTTTCACCGAGATAGGTATATTCAGTGGCAAGGGAGGCCTCTGCCGTCTCAACCCTTGCATGCTCAGTTGACTGTCACTTGCTAGCCAGACTGAGCGCCTACATCACTTTGTCTCGCTCTTCCTCCACCATCCCAGCGAGCTTCTATGATTGTGCTGACTCACTAAGGAGGTGGTCCACATACTGTATCAACCCCTAGTCTTTAGGAAGCCCTACATTCAAAGAGCATGGTTAGGAAGATCTTCATCCTAAGTTGAAAGCTAATGTTAAGAAGGACCCGCAAGAGAGAAACTTACTAATACAATGACCCAAACAAACCACCATAGGCCCTCGCCAATGGGCCTCCCTTGTGCCTCTTCTTTGACCTCCAAAGGAATAGAGTCCTCCAAGAAGCTAAGGCACCTCTCCACCCCAAGCAAGGAAACCTCGTTAGGGGTCGACTCACTCTCTTGTGCCATGGAAGGCATCGACCCTCCACCATTGTTAATATCAGCCATGGCAACCATCACTTGCTTCTCCATAGCAACCATTGCCTTGCTGATGGGGGACTAATATGCATGCAATTTTTTTTTGTATGTTTTATATGTGGGGTTGAGTGATTAATTCCCAAATTTCATATTAAAATAAGTTGTAGGGAATTTAATATGAATTTTAGAAGATTAGCATACAGATTAGGACCTAGAAAAGTAGAAAAGAAGGATCGCCGGGGCTGAGAAGCCTCGGTTAGGGCAAGTTCTCTTACAATAAAACTACTAGAGGTAGAGGGGGTGTACCTGACAATGTCTGTGAAGATCGCAGCAAAAGGGTCTCTCGTTCCTCGACGGATGTGCTTGGAAAACTGAGCCAAAGACCCGCGGATACCCGACTTTCTGCTCGATGATCCAATTGAGGCTTGGCTGGAGTCGTTGGATTCGTAGGAACTCAGGGACCTGTAAACGACCTGTCAGGGGTTAGAAAGCTCACAAGGGAACAAGAAAACAAAGGAAAAATAGCAAGGAAAGGCTTCTTTTGGAGTGGGCATCCAGGGATTTGAGATGTTTGTTGGCAGCAGGGAGATGATTGCAGCACTGGGAAGAAAAACTCTCGCAAACCCCTTTATGCACACAGTAAGGTATCACACAACTCAATAGAAGAACTCAAGGTTTTCATTCATCAAAAATTCTCCCTTCATACAAGTGGCTAGGGTCTCTTAAATAGACCCTTAACCTTGGGCTCCAAGTAAGGGCACATTAGTCTTTACATGAGAATCCTTTTCCCTCTCAAACCCTAGCAAGAAAATAAGGAAACATTAGATAAAAAAAATCCCTAAAATTTCTCTTGACTTGGCCAACTGGTGTGATATGCATGATGAGGATGCAAACATGTAACTCTAAAGGAGATTAACCAAATTTAACTAGCAATTCCTACTTGCATATGAGTGATTCAACATATAAGATCAAGGAGATCTAAAAAAGAAACCCTAAATGATTATACTTAAACCCAGCTAGGAGGACTATCAAAATCTTAAAGAAATAGGACAAGATTAGAATTCGCACACAAGTCAAGCTAGCCCTATTTAATGATCCCGATCTTAAAATACTAGGAGTTCAAGCATTGAAATCTCAAGCACAAGGGATTCACTCTTAAGGTTCTCAAATGAAAGATCATACCACATAAGATGGGCCTTCTAACTTTCTGGTTTGTAGCAAGTAATCCTTCCTCTTGGATCTGGAGCCTAGAGAACCCTGCAACAAAGAAACCAAGATGATTAGAAACTTAATTAAAAGTGAGAAGATTGATGGAACTCAAAAGGAGAGTTTGTTGGAAATGATCCTTGGCGCCATGGTGGAAGCTTGTGTTGGTGTTGATCTTCTTCTTGAGAGGATGTCCTTAATTCGCTTTGAAGGAAGAGGATTGCTTGGAAGATGAAGAGTAAAAGAGAAGGATTAGGGAGAAGAAATGGTGGAGGAGAGGAAGAGGTTCACTTAGGCACAAAGATCCACATAGGCACATAGAAACACATAGAAAAGTGCTGGAAATTTGTATTCACTCATCAATTCTTTACAAGGGGCATCCAAGGCTTTAAATAAAGCCTTACAAATTTTGAAAATTCAAATCCCTAAACAAGTGGAGTAATATAAGGGGAGAGGGCTGATTTTCTTGCTTGAAATCCTCCTTGGCCAACTTCCTTGAATTTGAACTTGGGATGGCACCCTCTTGTGGTGAGGTGGCGTGTGAGGTGGCATGTGGTCCCCTCTTGACGTGTCATGTGGTCCCAAGTTGAGGTGGCGCAAGTGATGTGGCATGTGGTCCCCAATTGAGTTAGCTTTGGTCTTGATTTGGGGTATACATTGTGAGTCTTCTTTAGGCTTGATGCTAGTTGACCCATTTGGATTGGACTAAGACTAGACCCGACATGGACTCGACTTACATGATTATTTTGGACTCAAAAGAAAGATTACAGGACCCAACATGGACTCGACTTACTTGATTCTTTTGGACTCAAAATAAAGAAAGGTTACCGGACTCCCTAGTCCAACCATAAAGATTCGGAATGGGCTTGAATTGGTTGGAGTCTCTTTCTGATTCTGGTGCCCGCACCAATTCTCCCCTGGTGGGAGGAACTCGACCCTGTCGAGTGATAAGTTTCTAATATATCCGGGTCGATTTGTTGTAGGTCCTCTTTGGTGATCCAGGAATCTTCAGATTCAGGCCATCCTTGCCATCGAACCAGATAGCGTTGGTAGCCCTTATTTCTAGTAGTGATGATCTTGTCATCCAAGATCCTTTCAATTCTTTCCTTTCGCTCAGGAATATTTGGTGGTGGACACTCAATTGGCATTTCACTCTCAAGAGAAGTGTTAGGACCAAAAGGTTCATCAGGTATTAATGCAGGTTCCTTGTATTCTTTCAGATCGGAAACATTAAATGTAGAACTAATGCCATAACTAGGTGGTAAGTCTACTACATAAGCATTAGGTCCAATTTTCTTTATTATTTTGAAGGGTCCGGCTCCCCGGGCATGGAGTTTCTTCATAGTTCCCGGAGGAAACCTTTCTGGTTTAAGCTTAATCATTACAGAGTCTCCTTCATTAAATTCCTTTAACCGTTTATGTGAGTTAGCCATATGCCTATAGAGTTCATTGCTTGTTTGAATCTTCTGATTAATCTCCTTGTGCAAATCCTTAACATGCTGTGCATATGACTCAGCAGACTCAGATATTCGTGTATGTACTGGTAATGGAATTAGGTTTAAAGGTTTCCTAGGTTTGTATCCATGGACCACTTCGAATGGACTTTTCCCAATAGACCTATTGATCGAACTGTTGTAGGCAAATTCAGCACGAGGAAGTAGTAAGTCCCAGTTTCCTAGGTTGTCACCGACTAAACATCTTAAGAGATTTCCTAAGCTTCGGTTTACTACTTCAATTTGGCCATCGGTTTGAGGATGATAGGCCGTAGAGAATTTCAGCTTAGTACCTAACATGTGCCAGAGGGTTTTCCAGAAGTAGCTAGTGAACTTGACATCTCTATCTGACATAATGGTCTTGGGTAAACCATGAAGCTTAACCACCTGATCTAAGAAAAGCTTGGCCACTTTCGAAGCGTCTAAAGTTTGAGAACACGGGATGAAGTGCGCCATTTTGGAGAAACGATCGACAACCACGAAAACAGAGTCATGTTTCCTAGAAGTTTTAGGTAGACCTACCACAAAATCCATACTGATATCTTGCCATGGACCATCAGGGACAGGTAAGAGCGTGTACAGACCGGTGTTCTGTCTTTGCTGTTTTGCAACAGCACAGGTCCGACACTGAGCTACGATCTGGGCAACGCTCTTTTTAAGACCAGGCCAAAAAAATTGTTCTTCCATTGCTAGGATGGTTTTGTTCCTGCCAAAATGTCCTGCTAAACCTCCAGCATGGACTTCCCAGATCAGAAATTCCCTAACAGAGGTCTTGGGAATACACAACTGATTTCCTTTGAAAAGGTATCCATCTAACAGTGTATAATCACTAGGTTCACTAGATGATCTTTGTTGCAGGGATTGATAGATGTGACCAAAATCAGGACATGTGGGATATTCATCTTTCAATCTATCGAACCCTACTACTTCAGTGCTCACAGAGGTTAACAACATAGAACGGCGGCTCAACGCATCAGCAACCCTATTTTCAGTACCGGCACGATGTTTTAAAACGAACGTGTAAGCTTGTATGAATTCTACCCATTTCCCGTGCCTAGGGTTTAATTTCTTTTGAGAACTAAGGAACCTAAGAGCTTCGTGATCAGAGAATAGGACAAACTCGTGGGGTAGAAGATAATGCCTCCAATATCGTAGAGCTTGAACTACAGCATACAGTTCCTTATCATACGTGGAATACCTTAGTCTCGCCTCATTTAACTTTTCACTGAAGTATGCTACTGGGTGATTCTCTTGACTCAAGACACCTCCAATTCCGACCCCAGAAGCATCACAAGCAACCTCAAACACCTTGGTAAAATCGGGTAACCTTAAGACAGGTGCTTGTGTCATTTTCTCCTTAATTGTTAGGAAGGCCTTACCTGCTGCTTTAGTCCACTCGAAATTTCCCTTCCTAATACAATCAGTGATTGGTGCCACTATCGTACTGAATCCTTTGATAAACCTTCTATAGAAGGTGGATAACCCATGGAAACTACGGACGTCGTGGATAGTCTTAGGCGTAGGCCACTCTACTATGGATTTAATTTTCTCAGGATCAGCGGACCACCCTTCAGATGTGACTACGAATCCTAGAAAGATAACTCTATTTGTTAGGAAATCACACTTCTTGATATTGGCATAGAGACTATCTTTTCTCAGGACTTGACAAACTTGTTTCAGGTGGGTTAAGTGGTCTGCCTTTGTTTTGCTATATATAAGTATATCATCAAAATAGACCACTACAAATCTTCCGATAAAAACCTTTAACACCTGATTCATTATTCTCATAAAAGTGCTGGGTGCATTGGACAGACCGAACGGCATGACTAACCACTCATATAATCCATCTTTAGTCTTAAAAGTGGTCTTCCATTCGTCTCCAGGCCTAACCCTAACCTGGTGATAGCCACTCTTTAGGTCTATCTTGGAAAAAATTGTCGATCCGGCTATCATATCTAACATGTCATCTAGTCTTGGGATTGGGAATCTATACTTTACAGTGATCTTATTAATGGCACGGCTATCTATACACATCCTCCAAGTGCCATCTTTCTTAGGGGTCAGCAGAGCAGGGACTGCACATGGACTTAAGCTTTCCTTAATAAACCCCTTCCTAAGAAGTTCACCCACTTGCCTTTGCAATTCCTGGTGTTCAATTGGGTTCATCCTATAGTGAGGCAAATTAGGTAAAGTCGCTCCAGGGACTAAATCTATTGCGTGTTGTATGTCTCTTAAAGGTGGAAGGTTATCGGGGAGATCTTCTGGAAACACATCCTCAAATTCTTTCAATAATTGGACCACCTCTTGAGGGTGTTCTACAGGGCTGTGGTCCTTAATTTCCTTAGCAGCTACTACCCAAATAGGTGCTCCCTCCATGATATCTTGCTCTAATTCTTTTGCACCTATTAAATTTAATCCAGTCTTCTTATCTTTCAAGCTGCTAGCTCCTCTCTTGACATTATCCTTAGGCTGGGTTGGATGAATGACAATTTTCTTGCCATTGAAATTGAAAGCACAGGAGTTTGATCGACCAAAGATGGTCACATCATGATCAAACAGCCATGGCCTGCCTAAGATGATGCTACTTACCCCCATAGGAAGCACATCACACCAGATCTTTCCCTGATAGGATTGAAGCTGGACTTGAACCTGACATCTTGACTTGATTGGTATAGAAGTGGAATCGATCCAGGACACCTTATATGGATTGGGATGTGGTACAATGGGTAATCCTAGACTTTTGGCTGCGTTAGTGGAAATGGCGTTGACACAGCTTCCACTATCGATGATGATTTTACAGACCTTTTCTCCTATCCTAACAAATGTGTGTAGGATGCTAGTTCTACGCCAGTCTTCTTGCTCCTTGGTTTGTGTCATGATACGTCTCACAACTCCTAGAAAATCTGATGAGTCTATGTTCTCTTCATCTCCTTCATATTCATCAGCCAAACAATCCCCTGCTTCATAAACCTCCTCTTCATCATTCTCCAGGGGTTCTGATTCACCTTCTTCTGCCTCCCTTATATGTAAAGCTCTAGAGGGACATTGGCTCACGAAATGACCTGGTTTACGACACTTATAGCAGACTCGCTCCCTCTCACCTCGAACTTCAGGGCTCTTTCCTTTGTCTTCTCTAGGAATTAAGGGGGTGGTCGGATTGGGTCTAAGGGTTGGATTCGGGCTGGACCTTGTTTATTGGTGGGACTAGGGACTGAGCTAGGCCTGCTGATAGGAGGGTTAAACCTACTAGATTCAGGTCGTCTAAATGTAGCTCTCCTTTGAAACCTCTCATAGTCCGTGGCAACTTGGTATGCCTGATCTAAATCATGGACTTCCCTTAAAAATAGTTCCCCTTTTATATCATCATTCAACCCTGATCTAAACCTTGATAAAGTGGCTGCTTCAGACTCGACTACGTTGCATCGCATCACAAACTCATCAAACTTAGCAACATATTCAGAAACGGTCTTGTTACCTTGTGTCAATCGTTGCCACTGATCTAATAACCTTTGCTGATAAGACATAGGCAGATATTTCTCTCTAAGTTTCCTCTTCATATCTCTCCATGTTGCTATAGGTAAATCTCCCCTTTGCCTTGATATGCGTTCCACGTTTCCCTAATATAACCGAGCCTGACGAACTAGTCTGATTCTGGCAAACTTAAATCTTCTCTCTTCAGACATATCGTACCAGTCAAAATACTGGTCCATGTCAGCCTCCCAGTCTATGTACACCTTAGGATCTAAGCTTCCCTCAAAGGTTGGTGCATCTAGACGGATGTTCCTTAGGGCCCGATCATCCTGATCAAAAGTATCATAGTGAGGCCTTCTAGGAGGTGGCTCTGGAGTATGATCAACATAATCCTGATGCGGTCTTCTTTGAATTGGATCAGGTGTGTGTTCCTGTCGTTGGGCTCTAGGATGAACTGAAGGTAATCTGGGTGAAGGTGGTTCAGTTGGGGTCAACCTAGCTTCTTCTATGGCTCCTACCCTTTCCTCGAACTAACCAAATTTAGCATCCAAACGGTCCATCTTCTCGATCATAGATCTCATAAGGCTTTCCATACTAGTATCCATGGATGATCTAGGTTGGGCTTGTGAAGGGTGGTAAGGTGTGCCTGACCTAGTTGTCATGCAAACAATTAGACTCAGACCCGAACTATGAGTTTTCTAAACCGGTTAGTCCAAATAAACTGAGTTGACTAGATACAATCAAATCAACAGCTACTCTCTTCCACTGGCCAGTCAGGAGGTGGGTCTGTGGGAGGTTCCCCCAGCTTTCACTGGGTCCTAATTAAAAACCACAAGAACCGCTTAGGCTTGAGCCACTTAACCTCTATCCTTGACACCAGCTTCCAATAATAGATGAAGAAATGGGTTGCACAAGCTTTCCCAATTGAATTGAACTGGACCTAGAGTTCCAAGCTAGTTGCCTAATCAAGGTGGCAAGCTTGATTGTAGTAACTCTATACTTGGCCAGGTTTTAGAACAAGGGGAGTGTGAGATCCTGTCTCTGGCCTACCTAGGCCCGGTGGAATTGGCCCGATAGACGGATCAGCACCCAAGCCCTTAGTCCCAATTCTAGACACCAAGTAATAGGGCACACACAAGACTAGTTGACACAATGAGTTGACAATAACCCGGACTCGACCAAATTGATGTTCCTAACCCACTAGGGCAATTAATGTCTAATCAATTTTAGTTAGGGATTGGGTCGATATGCAATTTGGTGATTTTTGGGCTGGGGACAGGTGATGAAATCCAGACCCTATGTCAATTTCATGCCCTTAATTTGATTTGCCATGAGATGCATACAAATTTCAAATTTCAGGTGCAGAAGTAGTGTGTTGCAGTTTAAATGTGGTGTTGATAAGTGCAGAAAAAAATATCAGAAAAATCTAAGAAAATCACAGAAAACTCCTAACTTATAGATGACATACCAGATGAAACTAAATTTCAAAATAAAATCTGTACTATTCTAGACAGATTCTGAAATGAAGATAATGAAAAGAACAGAACAGAACAGAAACCTTAATAACACTGATGGACTGCAGGAATTTTCATTTTTTTTGTAATTTTTTTATCAGATTTAAATTTAAAACGGTGATAAACAACTTAAAATGGAATAGGAAAAAAAATATTCCAACGAGGAATGTGATACTTGCCTTTGGAGTTGCAGGCGGATTACAGTCAGCCTACAGAAAATACAGCAAGCAGAAAAACAGAACGTGACCAATACAAAATTCACAAATGAAATCTAAAAAGTCCTTTGGCTTTCTTTTTCATGGGTCAATCACAATGGCACCCCGACACGCCTTAGGAGATCCCCGTGGAATGGGAAGAGAGGGTGTTTAAACCCTACTTTCTCCTAAGACCGGACGGCCTGGTAACGCCCCCGATCCAAGTACTTCAAGGACTTAATGCTATGCAATCAGAAACTTATTCTACCATGCTCTGATACCAAGATTGGTGTGATATGCATGATGAGGATGCAAACATGTAACTCTAAAGGAGATTAACCAAAATTTAACTAGCAATTCCTACTTGCATATGAGTGATTCAACATATAAGATCAAGGAGATCTAAATAAGAAATCCTAAATGATTATACTTAAACCTAGCTAGGAGGACTATCAAAATCTTAAAGAAATAGGACAAGATTAGAATTCGCACACAAGTCAAGCTAGCCCTATTTAATGATCCCGATCTTAAAATACTAGGAGTTCAAGCATTGAAATCTCAAGCACAAGGGATTCACTCTTAAGGTTCTCAAATGAAAGATCATACCACATAAGATGGGCCTTCTAACTTTCTGGTTTGTAGCAAGTAATCCTTCCTCTTGGATCTGGAGCCTAGAGAACCCTGCAACAAAGAAACCAAGATGATTAGAAACTTAATTAAAAGTGAGAAGATTGATGGAACTCTAAAGGAGAGTTTGTTGGAAATGATCCTTGGCGCCATGGTGGAAGCTTGTGTTGGTGTTGATCTTCTTCTTGAGAGGATGTCCTTAATTCGCTTTGAAGGAAGAGGATTGCTTGGAAGATGAAGAGTAAAAGAGAAGGATTAGGGAGAAGAAATGGTGGAGGAGAGGAAGAGGTTCACTTAGGCACAAAGATCCACATAGGCACATAGAAACACATAGAAAAGTGCTGGAAATTTGTATTCACTCATCAATTCTTTACAAGGGGCATCCAAGGCTTTAAATAAAGCCTTACAAATTTTGAAAATTCAAATCCCTAAACAAGTGGAGTAATATAAGGGGAGAGGGCTGATTTTCTTGCTTGAAATCCTCCTTGGCCAACTTCCTTGAATTTGAACTTGGGATGGCACCCTCTTGTGGTGAGGTGGCGTGTGAGGTGGCATGTGGTCCCCTCTTGACGTGGCATGTGGTCCCAAGTTGAGGTGGCGCAAGTGATGTGGCATGTGGTCCCCAATTGAGTTAGCTTTGGTCTTGATTTGGGGTATACATTGTGAGTCTTCTTTAGGCTTGATGCTAGTTGACCCATTTGGATTGGACTAAGACTAGACCCGACATGGACTCGACTTACATGATTATTTTGGACTCAAAAGAAAGATTACAGGAACCAACATGGACTCGACTTACATGATTCTTTTGGACTCAAAATAAAGAAAGGTTACCGGACTCTCTAGTCCAACCATAAAGATTCGGAATGGGCTTGAATTGGTTGGAGTCTCTTTCTGATTCTGGTGCCCGCACCACCAACACTCCAAGGAAACCTAGGGAGGCATGTTGGGCTTCTAAAAGCAGCAAGGGGTCGGCCCAAAGGCACCCGGGTGCATGGGTTTGGGCCTCTAGAAGCTGGGGTGGCCTGGTAGCCAGGTAGCAGGAATATTCCCTGGTATCTTGCTTCTTAGGGGCTTGGGCTTGGCGCCTGGGCTTGATTTCTTTGGGCTAGGATGTAGATGGACCTCTAAAATCATGGATGCCTTGCTCTATGAATATATTTTGGCATCTGGAAGGAAATATGGGCATCTGGTGGGCATCTGCAAGGAATCAGGGTTTCTGATTTTCCTCCTGGGGTCTTCAAATCTTCAAGCTGGGTTGGACTTGGGCTAAACTTCCATGTCTACAATCTGGTTGGACTTGGTCTTTACTTGTATGATGTGGTCTTGAGTCTTCAGTATGCTTGGATAGGACTCAAAAGAAATAAAATTAGCTCAACATGTGCTGACCAGCATTGGACTGAACTAGCTCAACATGAGCTGACTAGTACAGAACTGAAATAACAACTCAAAAAACTCAAATAACAACTAAAATGAACTCAGATGAGCGAAGCCCTTATTACAGATGGACTCATAAATTATTGATCAATTTACAGAGGGTTGAAAAGCCTCTGTCTTATTCTGGTGCCTCAGGTGTCCCCACCAATTCTCCCGGGGTGGGAGGAACTCGACCCTGTCGAGTGAAAGTCAGACTGGCTCACATATCTCTTGAGAAGGTCTGGGTTGAGGCGTTGCAAGTCCTCTCGAGAAATCCACGAATCGTCCGACTCTGGCCGGCCTTGCCATCGGACCAAGAAGCGTTGATAGTCATGGCCCTGGGTCGTGATGGCTTGATCGTCCAGGATATGCTCGATCCGTTCTCCTCTCTCAGGCCAAATTTGTTTGTGGACACTTTAGGTTAGGGTCACTCACAATGAAAAGGAATAGGTCCAAAGGCCTCACTAGGTATCGCTGCCGGTTCCCTATACTCAACCAGGTCTGTAATATTGAAGGTAGAACTAATGCCCAAATCCGAAGGCAATTATAACACCTAGGCATTTGATCCAACCTTCTCTATCACTTTAAAAGGTCCAGCTCTGCGAGCATGAAGCTTCTTTTAGGCCTAAGCCTAACCAAGATAGAATCCACTACATCAAATTCTTTAATCCATCTTCGGGAATTAGCCAGTTGTTTCAAAATTAGTGCAGGTGGTGAACATGCTGGGCACATGCAGACTCCTAACAAGATGATGCAAAGGACTCATACTGACACCTAAAGACTCGACTGTGCATTCCTATCGAAGGAAATTTTATTGAACTCTTTGGATCTAAACCTAATAGATTATAGGTTCTCTAGGTTTGATCCTAGCTTGACATGCACATGAAAATTTACAGTGAACTCCTAGCAAATTTCAAAGAGTATGCCAGAAGTAAGATGCAAACCTAAATGTGTGATGAATGCATGTAGTATGCTAATCTCAGTTAAATGCAATCTAATAATCCTAGAAATGCTACAGGTGTTAGGCAAGGGCAGAAAATAGGAAGTGGGTTCAGAATTAGTTTGGTAGGGTAGGGAAAAAGGTTCAAAGTTAGTTGGATAAAGTTCGATATAAGAAGGCATGTCAGGGACTAATCCTAGACTAATGAGGCTAACCTTACGAGGTTGCGGTATAGCTATGGGGTTTGCATAATGGAAGGATGGGTTACTAATCTCAGGGAAGAGGTCCTTAATGGGAACTATAGGAGGAGGCTCATCCTGAGGGTACTGATTCAAAGAGATCAAGTCCTTAATAAATTCTTCAGGTTCTTGTATTTTAGGACTAGACTCTATAATTTGGCTCTCCTCTATGGTTTCCTCAGGTAAGGCTCTAGCAGCAGTACCTAGGTTCTCTTCCTCTATTTGTTCTTCCACTATAGCTTTAGGTTGGATGTGGTCAAGGTCAACTACCTCTAGGTTGGCTTCTACTTGGGTATCTATTGGGTCAGCTAATTCTAGGTCATCTAAAGGTGTCTCCTCTTCTCCCTCATACTCATCCACTAAGTTTGCATCAGCTTCATACACTTCCACGTTAATGTAAGCCTTGTCAATCTCAGGAATGGTTGGAGAAGGTCGGCTAGGAGAAAATTGACTAGGTCCTGGTTTCTGTTTATGGACACTAATCCTAGTAGGTTCTGGTTGCCAAGGGGTAGTGCCTCACTACTGGGCTCATATTTAGGGGTGCTAATCCTCTGGGGTTCAAGTTGACTAAGGGAAACCTGACTAGTACTAGATTGATATCTAGGGGTTATGGGCTCCCTAGACTCATAGGATAAGGGTGCAGATCTATGGGTCACGGGATTATAAGATCTGGGGTCATAGGATTTGGGTTCAGCTCTATGGGTCTTGGGTCTACTGGACTCATGGGATATGGGTTCGTAGATTCTAGAGTCAGAGGATTTGAAGTCATAAGATCTATAGGTTGTGGGTATACTAGGCTTATAGGATGTGGGTAAATAGGATCTAGAGTCATAGGATCTAGGTTCAGTATCATAGTATGGGTCAGGCTGAGTGGCTCTCCTAGGTTCAACCTCATGATATGGTTCAGGGTTTGGTGTCCTCCTAGGTTCAGGATTATAGTATGGGTCAGGCTGAGGGGCTCTCCTAGGTTCAACCTCTCGGTATGGATCAGGGTTTGGGGTCCTCCTAGGTTGAGGATTGTAGTACGGGTCAGGATAAGGGGATCTCCTAGGTTCGACCTCATGATATAGATCAGGGTTTGGGGTCCTCCTGGGCTCAGGATTGTAGTATGGGTCAGGTTAAGGGGCTCTCCTAGGTTCGACCTCTTGGTATGGGTCAAGGTCTGGGGTCCTCCTAGGCTGAGGGTTATAGTATGGGTCAGGGGTTAGAAAACTCACAAGGGAACAAGAAAACAAAGGAAAAACAGCAAGGGAAGGCTTCTTTTGGAGTGGGCGTCCAGGGATTTGAGATGTTTGTTGGCAGCAGGGAGATGATTGCAGCACTGGGAAGAAAAACTCTCGCAAACCCCTTTATGCACACAGCAGGGTATCACACAACTCAATAGAAGAACTCAAGGTTTTCATTCATCAAAAACTCTCCCTTCATACAAGAGGCTAGGGTCCCTTAAATAGACCCTTAACCTTGGGCTCCAAGTGAGGGCACATTAGTCTTTACATAAGAATCCTTTTCCCTCTCAAACCCTAGCTAGAAAATAAGGAAACATTAGATAGAAAAAATCCCTAAAATTTCTCTTGACTTGGCCAACACTCCAAGGAAACCTAGGGGGCGTGTTGGACTTCTAAGAGCAGCAAGGGGCCGGCCCAAAGGGGCCCGGGTGCATGGGTTTGGGCCTTTGGAAGCTGGGGTGGCCTGGTAGCCAGGTAGCAGGAATATTCCCTGGTATCTTGCTTCTTAGGGGCTTGGGCTTGGTGCATGGGCTTGATTTCTTTGGGATAGGATGTAGATGGACCTCTAAAATCATGGATGCCTTGGTCTATGAATATATTTTGGCATCTGGAAGGAAATCTAGGCATCTGGAGGGCATCTGTAAGGAATCAGGGTTTCTGATTTTTCTCCTGGGGTCTTCAAATCTTCAAGCTGGGTTGGACTTGGGCTAAACTTCCATGTCTTCAATCTGGTTGGACTTGGTCTTTACTTGTATGATGTGGTCTTGAGTCTTCAGTATGCTTGGATAGGACTCAAAAAAAATAAAATTAGCTCAACATGAGCTGACCAGCATTGGACTGAACTAGCTCAACATGAGCTGACTAGTACAGAACTGAAATAACAACTCAAAAAACTCAAATAACAACTAAAATGGACTCAGATGCGCTAAGCCCTTATTACAGATGGACTCATAAATTATTGATCAATTTACAGAGGGTTGAAAAGCCTCTATCTTATTTTGGTGCCTCAGGTGTCCCCACCACTTGCCCTTCATGGCTGTCTTGGTCACCCACCTTGGAGACTCTGCCCTTGGTTCCTGGGCCCTACTAATCTTAGCTTGGGCTTCTATAGCAGCCATCGGCCCCCTTCCCTCAATCTTTGAAGCCTTGCCAGTGCTCAATAGGGCAGTCCCTGCTAAGTCTTGGGGTGCCTCACCTTCTACCTCTAACCCAATGGCGGATGCCTTACTAGGGCCCAGAGTAAAGTCTAAAGGGTGGGCCAACCCTTTGTTCTTCTACACCTTTATATGAGAAGGAAAGCATGACTACTTCCCCTTTGGGTTAGTTGGAGGTGGAGAAGGCAATCTCCTAATAGCTGCCACCTGTCACCTACCTTGGATCATCAAGGCTATGCCAAAAATTGAAGCTATTTCACCCGTGTGGAAAAGTGGAAGACCATTCATTAAATAGTTGGAGGGGGGGACCAATCTTGGGATAAGGAAACTCCCATCACATAGAGAGCCTCTAACCAACTCTCCAAGGGAAGGATATCATATGACGGGACCTGAATCGGCATCTTTTCATCTACCATGATCTGCTCCTACTCTTGCAGCACTGAAAGATCCAGCAGCCATGCATTCTTGACCTCACCTCATCATCTTGATAATGGCAATGATATCTTGGAAACTACAAAAAATGAATAATAATTTCCAGCCACATAGCTGTGCCAGGCCAAATAGGAAGTTGAGCTCCTTGTGGAGGAAGGCATACCACCACCTTAGAGTTCTTAGATTGGCCTTCATATGGAAGAAGGCATGGAACACCTGTGCTATGGTCTCCATGTGATGATGGACCATCAAATTGAAGAAGCCAATGATGGCCCACCAGGCATTGGGAACCAACTACATCGAATATAGCCGGTACCACCTAGTAGATTTTCCATCATTGGGAGCATGGGGATCTTGAGCCCTATATTTAGGGACTCTTCATGGATGGCAATCCTCATTGCCATCGCAATGGTCACTCACTCATCCTCACTAGGAACCTCCAGCTAGATGTCTGCCAGGATGCTGAACTTCTTCCATGCTGATAGACCTTCTCTTTAATCAAGGTTGAGGCCACGGTCTCAAGCATGAGATCCATTTCCTTTGCGCACATGATTGCTGCATGCCAGACATAAAGAAAAAGGGAAGGAAAGAAGGAAGAGAAAGGATGGAGAAACCCACTATGAGACACTGTTGGTACATCTCTTGATGCAGAACAAATAAAGGGATGCGATGCGGAAGTAAATTAAGATTAACTAATTTTTTTGTTGTTTTTATATGTTCGTAGAAGTTGGCTTCAAATCAAAGAAAAGTTAACCTAACATTGAAAGAGACTAATATGATAATTGAAAGCACAATTTTAAGGAAACTAAAGTATCAGAGTAGTTCAGAATCAACGGATCGCTGGGGGTTGAGAAACTCCCAGACCTAGGGTTTCGCTCCGAACTTTCAGCAGAACAGAAATAAAGAGAAGAGATGGTTTACCTAACCAGACAATGATCTTCACAGATTTTGGTGGAAGAACTCTCCCGAGCAGATTGTTGGATCCTCGGATTCAGATTTCTTCGCAATGGATCCTCCAGTACTGGTCTTTTGGCGGGTTGGCTTCTCCTGAACTCAAGATCTGGAAGAGAAGAAAAACAATTGATGGAATCAAAGAGTCAAGGGAGAATTTACCAGGTTGATGAACTTGAAGATTGAAATTGCTGAAAACTGGATTCTCCTGGAAGCTGATGTGATTTTCCTTGGAACTTGCTCTGGATCTGAAGTAGCCGGACTGGATCTGGATGAAGGTGGACGACCTGGACTTGTAGAGAGAGAGAGGCCGTGGGAGATGGATGGATCTAGGGTTTGGTGGATGGAAAATACTGAAAGGTGGCTAGGGTTTTGGAATTTCAAGTGGCTAACCTAGGGTTTTGGATAAAGATGGAGATCTCTCACCTCCTCAAGGCTCCAATGGAACCCGGATTACCCCCTCACGGAGCTCAACACTTAGAATAGTGCGGAAGAAGAGAAACCTAGGTTACTCAACACAAGAGAATAGCAAAATATTTTTTTTTCTTCATTGATTTTTTTAAAGTTACAAAGAGAGGTCTATTATATAGACCTAAAATTTTCTCCTAGCTTGTACAAATTCCCATGTGGGACTAAACTCTTCCAACCCCTAGATTAGGTAGAAAATCCTCTCCCTTGGCCGACCAAGAGTCCAAAAAAATTGGGACGGCCATAAAGGAATTGTTTTGGAACTTTTATGGCACCTCCTTTGGAGTTGGATTTGGATTTGGAGTCCTCTTCTTCTTATGGTATTTCTTCTTTTCTTCCACTCCAAGTTAAGCTCTTTGATTTTGATTTGAACTTCAATTAGGAGTAGGTTGGATGTCCTTCTTTGATTTCTTCTCCAAGAGAAGTTTTCTTCCTTCTTTGCTTAGGTAAATTAGGCAGGTGTGGGCGCCTCCTTTAATTTAGCCTCCAATTTGATTTTTTCTTCTTTGGATGTGGGGACCATGACACTGGGATGCCTCTATGGCGCCTCCTGGACTCTGGCGTGTGCTCGGAGTGTGGCTGGGCGTGTGGCTTGGAGTGTGGCCTCCACTTGCTTGAACCTTGAGTTGATTGGAAGAGAAATGTGGCACCATTTTGGACCAAATTGAAACCACATTGGGACTTGCACCGAGTCAACATGACTCAACAAAATTTAAATGGTGACTCAAGAAATGAATAAAATAAATAAACTGGTTGACCAGGTCAACCTTTATTACAAACCCTAATTTCTCGGACAATGTCAATCAGAGATCCAAATGGAACTCTGAAGTCTTCTTCTGAGTCTGGTGCCCGCACCAATTCTCCCAGGGTGGGAGGAACTCGACCCTGTCGAGTAAGGCTCAAGTTGGCTCTGGTATCTCTCCAAGAGGTCTGGGTCCAATTCTTGTAATTCTTCTCGGGAGATCCAAGAGTCATCAGAATCTGGCCTTCCTTGCCAGCGGACCAGGTACCTTTGGTATCCTCGATTACGAGTAGAGATAACCTGATCATCCAGGATCTTTTCAATCTGCTCTTTCCTCACAGGCCAGTTTGTTGGTGGACACACAGGGTCGGGATCACTCTCAACGATAGGGTTAGGCTCAAAAGGCTCACTAGGAATCACAGCTGGCTCCCTGTACTCTACTAAGTCTGTAATGTTGAAAGTAGAGCTAATGCCTAGTTCTGGAGGCAACTCGAGCACATAGGCATTGGATCCTACTCTCTTTACCACTCTAAATGGTCCAGCTCCCCTAGCATGTAACTTTCTAACGGTTCCAGGAGGAAACCGTTCAGGCCTTAACCTAATCATCACATAGTCTCCCTCAACAAAAGATTTGACTCGCCTTTGAGTATCAGCCAACTTCTTATAAGTTTCATTACTTAAATTTATTTTGGCATGAATTTCTTTATGCAAGTCTTTTATATGCTGTGCAAAATTCTCAGCAGATTCGGAGACTCGAGTGTGGACAGGTAAAGGGACTAGGTCAAGAGGTGTGTGAGGTTTGTACCCATGTACAATTTCAAATGGACTCTTACCCGTAGACCTATTGACCGAGTCGTTGTACGCAAATTCTGCCCTTGGTAGGTATAAATCCCAATTTCGGGTATTTTCACCAACAAGACATCTCAGCAGATTTCCTAGGCTACGGTTCACTACTTCAGTTTGGCCATCAGTTTGGGGATGATAGGCAGTTGAAAACTTAAGTTTTGTCCCTAACTTATGCCAAAGGGTCTTCCAAAAGTAACTGGTGAACCGGACATCCCTATCTGAAACGATTGTCTTAGGTAGGCCATGGAGTCTAACTATCTCATTGAAGAAAAGCATGGCTACCTTAGACGCATCAAAGGTTTGGGAACAAGGCAAGAAGTGGGCCATTTTAGAGAATCGGTCGACTACGACACAGATAGAATCATGTCTCCTCTGGGTCTTAGGTTAACCTAACACAAAATCCATACTCACATCTTGCCAAGGACGATCTGGGACAGGGAGTGGGGTATAAAGGCCAGTGTTTTGTTTTCGCTGTTTGGCAACAGCGCAGGTTCGACATCTAGCTACAATATTAGCTACATCCCTTTTTAAGCTAGGCCAGAAAAAGTGGTCTTCAATAGCTAGAATGGTCTTGTCTTTTCCAAAATGGCCAGCTAAACCTCCAGCATGGATTTCCCAAATCAAAAATTCCCTAAGAGAAGTTCTAGGGATGCAAAGCCTATTTTTGAAGAACAAAAAACCATCTACAAGGGTATAATCCTGGTGATTACTAGATGGTCCTTGAACTAGATCCTGATACACAGTTGTGAAATCCGGACAAGACTCATATTCCTCTTTGATTTGCTCAAACCCTATGACCTCAGTTCTAACAGAAGTTAATAACAGAGATCGGCGACTAAGGGCATCAGCTACCTTATTCTCAACTCCAACCTTATGTTTCAGGACAAAAGTATAGGACTGGATATATTCTACCCACTTAGCATGCCTAGGGTTAAGCTTCTTTTGGGAGTTCAGAAATCTAAGAGCCTCATGGTCCGAAAATAGTACAAATTCCTGCGGTAGCAAATAATGTCTCTAGTAACGCAAAGCTTGCACCACCGCATAAAATTCCTTATCATAGGTAGAATACCTAAGCTTAGCATCATTAAGTTTTTCACTAAAGAATGCTATGGGATGATTCTCTTGGCTTAGGACTCCACCTATTCCTACACCTGAAGCATCACAGGCAACCTCAAATACTTTAGAAAAATCGGGTAATCTCAGAATGGGTGCCTGGGTCATTTTATCCTTAAGATCTAGGAAGGCTTTATGGGCTGACTTAGTCCAATGAAATTCTCCCTTCCTAATACAATCAGTGATTGGAGCAGCTAAAGTACTAAACCCCTTGATGAATCGCCTATAGAAGGTAGCCAAGCCATGGAAACTTCTAACTTCATGCACATTGGTTGGCTCTGGCCAGTCTACTATGGACTTAATCTTCTCAGGATCGGCCGCCACGCCGTCAGGGGTTACTACAAAACCAAGAAAGATAACTCTACTAGTCATGAATTCACACTTCTTAAGATTACCGTAGAGTCTCTCATTCCTCAAAACTTGGCAGACTGCTCTAAGGTGGTCTAGGTGATCTGTTGGGGTCTTACTATAGATCAGGATGTCATCAAAATAGACCACCACAAATTTTCCTATGAAAGCTCTAAGTACCTGGGTCATAATTCTCATGAAAGTACTAGGGGCATTGGACAACCCAAAAGGCATAACAACCCATTCATAAAGACCATCCTTAGTTTTGAAAGCAGCTTTCCATTCATCCCCGGGTCTAATCCTAACCTGATGATAGCCGCTTTTGAGATCAATCTTAGAAAAAACCATTGCACCAGCCATCATATCAAGCATGTCATCTAGTCTAGGGATGGGAAACCTATACTTGATTGTAATTTTATTGATGGCACGACTGTCAACACACATCCTCCACGTGCCATCTTTCTTTGGGGTCAGTAAGGCTGGGACTGCACAAGGGCTAAGACTTTCTCTAATAAACCCCTTCCTCAATAATTCTCCAACCTGCTTTTGCAGTTCTTCATGCTCAGATGGATTCATCCTGTAATGGGGCAAGTTGGGCAAAGTTGCTCCTGGGATTAGATCTATGGCATGCTGGATATCCCTAAGAGGTGGAAGGTGGTCTGGCAAATCCTCGGGAAAGACATCCTCAAATTCTTTTAACACAGGTTTAACTTCTTGAGGAGGCTCTGAGGGTTCCGAAGTTCTAAGCTCCTTAGCAGTCAACATCCAGATGGGTGAACCACTATGAATTTCTTGTTCTAGATCCTTAGTACTGATTAGGTTCACTCCAGTTTTCATCTCCTTAACCTTACCAGCTCCTTTAGTTACCTTGTCCTTAGGGGGAACGGAATGGATCGTAATCTTCTTCCCATTGAAACTAAAGACACAGGTATTGGATTTTCCTAAGAGGGTGGCATCATGATCATACAACCAAGGTCTTCCGAGAATTATACTGCTCACCCCCATGGGTAAGACATCGCACCAAATCTTTTCGTGATAAGATTGTATTTGGATTTGGACTTGACATCTAGACTGGATGGGTATGGAGGTAGAATCTACCCAAGAAACCTTATAGGGGTTGGGATGAGGAACTGGGATTAAGCCTAACATCTTGACAGTGCTAGTAGAGATGGCATTTACACAGCTCCCACTATCTATGATGATCTTACATACCTTATCCCCTAATTTAAGAAAAGTCTGTAGGATGTTAGTCCTACGCCAATTCTCTTGAACTAGATTCTGGGATAGGATGCATCTTACAACTCCTAATTGGTCAGATTCATTGGGTTCCTCCTCTCCTTCATACTCCTCAACCAAATTCATTCCGGCCTCATAAACTTCTTCTTCAAATTCCTCACTGGGCTCGGAATTATCATTCTCTCCCTCTTCTATGTAAAGGGATCTCCGTGGGCACTGGCTAGCAACATGACCTACCTTATGACACTTGAAACAGGCTATGGCAGTACACTGACTAGAAATGTGACCTGGTTTCTGACACTTAAAACAGGTGATATTTGAACTAGGGGTTCTCTGGGTGTCAGGTGCCTTACCTTTGTCCATGGGCCTAGGGGTAGAAGTACCCTGAAAAGGTTTACTAGGGATAACTTGACTAGGTCCATTCCTTGGGATTGGGGCACTAACCCTAGAAGGTATAGGTCCTCTCTGAAATTTCTCAGTGTTCAGTGCAATCTGGTAGGCTTGGTCTAGATCAGTAACCTCTCTCAGAAATAGTTCTCTCTTGATATCTTCCCTCAGTCCAGCCCTAAATCTAGACAAAGTGACTTCGTGGGCTTCACTCACATCACATCTCATTAGGTATTCATCAAAAGTAGTTATGTAGTCTGAGACAGATCGGTTTCCTTGTTTCAGGTTTTGCCATTGGTCTAACAAGTTTTGCTGGTATGAAATGGGTAGGTATTTATCTCTCAGTTTTTCTTTCATACCCTGCCAAGTGGTTATGGGCTCAACATTCCGTCTCCTAGTGGTTAGCTCAATGTTCCCCCAGTATAACCTAGCTTGACGCACTAATTTCTTCTTGGCAAACTTGTATTTCCTCTCCTCAGACATAGCATACCACTCAAAGTATTGGTCCATCTCACCCTTCCAATCAGAATACACCTTAGGGTTCAGACTACCATCAAAAGTGGGTGCATCTAATTTGATGTTCCTGATGAACCTATCATCTCTATCTTCAGGCTCTGGGTCAGGCCTCCTATGATTAGGTTCAGGATCTCTATATAAAGGCCTTCTAGGCTCCTGATGTGGGTGAGGTTGAGGCACATTAAAATCGGGGTCAGGAGTCCAATTCCGATGTCTAGGTTCTTCAAGTACTTGGACTCGGTCCCTAAGTTGGGTAAGATCCTCATGAATTTGTGCGCTAAACTGGGCCACAGTGTTTGTCATATCCTGATTCATTTTAGCCATACTTTCAGTAAGAGTTCTGATCATGGCCTCTAAATCAGGTTGGGTTTGACCAGGTTGATATGGCACTCCGTTTCTGGTAGACATGATGATTCAAGCAAGCACACAAAATGAGACTAGACTAAATCGACTACTGGATCACTAGACCTAGAGTCCAAACTAGATGCCCAATCAGAGTGGCAAGCTAGCCTGTAGTAACTCAGGACTCAGCCAGGCAGGTGTAAGGGGAGTGTTAGGTCCCTGATTGCCAATCCTAGACACCAATCAGTGATTGGCCAGGTAGGCGGACCAGCACACAAGCCCTTCGGGACGTAGTCCCTGAACCACCGTTCTAGACACTGAGTGCTAAGCACACACAGAATAACTCAGCAAACTGACTCAACACTAGCCTAGACCCGACCAATTGGTGTCCCTAGCCCACTAGGGCAAATTAGGTCTAACTGATTTTAAATTAGGTCTAGGTTCGAATGATTGGATGGTGGTTTTGGGCTAAGGAGAGGTAATCAACTCCTCCCCTTATCTTAGATGCTCAATTGCCCTTAAGTAAATTTTGAGATGATCACTCCAAAAAAGAATTGAATTGCAGAACATAAAAAACAGAGTTGCTGTATTTTAATTTTCAGAATTTTTACCGAAACCAATAAATCTCAGAAAAATTATGAAAAATAGGTTCAATTATACTGGTTTCAACGAAGTAAAAATCATGCAATTCGGAGTTTTATGCAGGGAGAAATAATTCAGACAACAGGGAAATCACGGGCTGCAACTAGATTGTCTTCCCCGTTTATAATCCCTGCTACGAAGTTATAACCCAATGGATCCCCTACACGCCCTAGGAACACCCCGTGGAATGGGAGGAGGAGGCTTGCGCCTCGCTTAGTTCCTAGGACCGGACGTCCTGGGGAGTCTACTTCGAGCAGACAAAATAAAAAGAGATCAATCAAAGCAAGCAAGCAAATCAGAAACCCTAGACTGGGCTCTGATACCAAAAATGATGCAGAACAAATAAAGGGACGCAATGCGGAAGTAAATTAAGATTAACTAATTTTTTTTTTGTTTTTATATGTTCGTAGAAGTTGGCTTCAAATCAAAGAAAAGTTAACCTAACATTGAAAGAGACTAATATGATAATTGAGAGCACAATTTTAAGGAAACTAAAGTATCAGAGTAGTTCAGAAGCAACGGATCGCTGGGGGTTGAGAAACTCCCAGACCTAGGGTTTCGCTCCGAACTTTCAGCAGAACAGAAATAAAGAGAAGAGATGGTTTACCTAACCAGACAATGATCTTCACAGATTTTGGTGGAAGAACTCTCCCGAGCAGATTGTTGGATCCTCGGATTCAGATTTCTTCGCAATGGATCCTCCAGTACTGGTCTTTTGGCGGGTTGGCTTCTCCTGAACTCAAGATCTGGAAGAGAAGAAAAACAATTGATGGAATCAGAGAGTCAAGGGAGAATTTACCAGGTTGATGAACTTGAAGATTGAAATTGCTGAAAACTGGATTCTCCTGGAAGCTGATGTGATTTTCCTTGGAACTTGCTCTGGATCTGAAGTAGCCGGACTGGATCTGGATGAAGGTGGACGACCTGGACTTGTAGAGAGAGAGAGGTCGTGGGAGATGGATGGATCTAGGGTTTGGTGGATGGAAAATACTGAAAGGTGGCTAGGGTTTTGGAATTTCAAGTGGCTAACCTAGGGTTTTGGATAAAGATGGAGATCTCTCACCTCCTCAAGGCTCCAATGGAACCCGGATTACCCCCTCACGGAGCTCAACACTTAGAATAGTGCGGAAGAAGAGAAACCTAGGTTACTCAACACAAGAGAATAGCAAAATATTTTTTTTTCTTCATTGATTTTTTAAAGTTACAAAGAGAGGTCTATTATATAGACCTAAAATTTTCTCCTAGCTTGTACAAATTCCCATGTGGGACTAAACTCTTCCAACCCCTAGATTAGGTAGAAAATCCTCTCCCTTGGCCGACCAAGAGTCCAAAAAGAATTGGGATGGCCATAAAGGAATTGTTTTGGAACTTTTATGGCACCTCCTTTGGAGTTGGATTTGGATTTGGAGTCCTCTTCTTCTTATGGTATTTCTTCTTTTCTTCCACTCCAAGTTAAGCTCTTTGATTTTGATTTGAACTTCAATTAGGAGTAGGTTGGATGTCCTTCTTTGATTTCTTCTCCAAGAGAAGTTTTCTTCCTTCTTTGCTTAGGTAAATTAGGCAGGTGTGGGCGCCTCCTTTAATTTAGCCTCCAATTTGATTTTTTCTTCTTTGGATGTGGGGACCATGACACTGGGATGCCTCTATGGCGCCTCCTGGACTCTGGCGTGTGCTCGGAGTGTGGCTGGGCGTGTGGCTTGGAGTGTGGCCTCCACTTGCTTGAACCTTGAGTTGATTGGAAGAGAAATGTGGCACCATTTTGGACCAAATTGAAACCACATTGGGACTTGCACCGAGTCAACATGACTCAACAAAATTTAAATGGTGACTCAAGAAATGAATAAAATAAATAAACTGGTTGACCAGGTCAACCTTTATTACAAACCCTAATTTCTCGGACAATGTCAATCAGAGATCCAAATGGAACTCTGAAGTCTTCTTCTGAGTCTGGTGCCCGCACCATCTCTTCAACTGCCTGAAGGCCTTTCTTCACCAATTTGCCACCCTCGATCATTTGGATGTTGCAAAGGTGGAGGAGACCTAACTAGCCTCCTCTTTTTATATTCATCAAAGCAGCATCGGTCTTCACCTCTCCATTTGATGTGTCCCACGTTGATTCGACATTAAAAGGTGCCATCCCATGAGGCACATCATAATATCTCAAGAATCCAATCCATTGTAACAATTTTTAAATCTACTACCATTTTGGGTGACATCACCTCCTGAAAAGCCATGCATGTTCTCCTCCATCACGTGCCTATCCTAGCAAAGATCTCGAAGAGCAAAGCTCACCGGCTTGACCATGTGCTATCTCATGCAGCGCAATCTCACCTGCCTCGTCATGGGCTACTTCACCTAGCATAATCTTGCTTGTCTCATTACAAGCTCCTCACCTAGTATAGCCTCACTTGCCTCACCTAGCACAGGTCTTGCTACAGCTAGCCTTTCCCCACAATAGCCTCGCTAGCCTAACCTTGGCACAACTAGCTTTTTTGCCCCACCAGACTAGCATGGACTCTACTTCTTACACCAAAAGCCCAAGGGAAATAGAGGGTCACTTGGTCATAGAAGTAGGGGGCTCTGATATAGCAGGATCTAACTAGTCTAGCATGATGCCAAAGCTCCTATCCATGTGCAACATGTGTTAGCCAACACAGATGACCAGGCAATCTCTCCATACCTCACCACCTAGACATCAAACTGCGTACTTACTTATCCACCATGGGACATTAGCCATTGCTAGGTTCATCTCCTCTTGCTTCAATAGCACATGCTCAGGAGTAACTACCATAAATTCTCACCTCCTGAGGAATGCCTAATCAAAGGGACATGCCATGCTGGTTACCACTTCCTATTCCACCAACAATAGTATGATCCCAATCATGGGCATCCTTGCAACCACCAGAATGTGCTTGTTGCCACTCCCCTGTAGCTTACACCATACCTTTCCCTACCTTTAGGTGTCAGATACTGCCTACAACTTGTTCCTCAGGGACCCTTCAGGTAAGAGAGGCCAAGCAAAGCTAGGCCAAGCAAGAGGCCATGGTAAGTCAGTCAACAAAAAAGAACAAGGAAGCAAGGTAAGACGGAACCAAGAACCTCCATCTCTTGAGAGTGCTGTCATCTTAAGAGCACACCCTGAAGCTCCCTAACTCCATGAACATCCACCTGAGTGCGCATATGACATTTGCAGGCCTTTCTAAATACTTTTCATTTTTCATAAAGTGTTCAAGCCCCTATAACTCCACTCACTGGTGTGCCATCTCCGAGGAAGTAGACCTAATACGTATTGAGCATCCCTTCTCTTATAGACCTCATTTCGTCTCCCTCTTTCATTCCTTCTCCGACTCCTCTCTCCTTCTCTAAATTCATACGCCATTCCAAATTATAGTGGGGACTCCAAACCTTCTCTATTTGCATGTATGAGAGATTGATTTAGGTATCGGAGAGTCTACCATTGAGGAACCCTCGGGTATGGGCTTTTTGACCCTCTTTGTCTTATAGGTCCTATTGGAATATGTCGGATCAGGCATAAATCAGCCATGGATTCGATCGCTCGTGCACTCCTTCCCAAAATAGGCACGTCGAACCAAAGCACCCTGAATAAGCCAAAGGATTAACAGTCTCAGTCGAAGATATGGCCCTCGACCCCGGCCGAGGATATGACCTTCACCCCCGACTGAAGATGCGGTCTTCATTCTCAGTCGAAGACACGATCTTCACTACAGGTGTCGATTCGAAGGCATCTCAAGACGAAGACATCTCGGAACGAAGGCATCTCTCTAATCTAATAAATAGAGAAGAAGCCCGAAGGCAGATCTCTGACATATCTCAAACCAACATGAACATAGGGGATAACGGTTACAATTGGCTATCTCCTCCAAAGCACAACTATGTCAAAGTGGCCACGTGGCCAATAACTCTAACTGTGACACCTCCGGCCTAATCGGAATCGTTCAATAACTGCCCATGGTTATGGATAGAAGGGAATCAATTAACCCCCCATCGTAATCACAGGAAAGAGGATGGAGTTATAGGCCAGGCTAGCCGATATAAATATTGGTAAGAGGGGACACTCCAGGTAAGGCACAACAAAACCCTAAAAAATCTAGAGTTCCTTTCCTCGCCATCCTCCCTCCTCAAAATATTCTCCATTCTGTGGCTGGAGCCCACCTCTGACTTAGACATCGGAGTGTCCCTCATTGGAGAATATCTGACCAGGGATCTATTTTGTAGGTGAACCTAGGGGTGAACCTGTGATCCGGCAGCTCCACTCGGTCAGAAAAGGAATTCTACGCCAACAGATTGGCATGCTAGGTAGGGTGGCAAAGAAGAGTGTACCAGAGCATACCAAGCATCCACTATTAGCTTCCTTCCTTAAAAAAGAGAAAGTGTAAGGAGTTTCCGATGGTAAGAGGAAAAACTCAGAATGCCTCAACAAGTAGAAGTCGCGTTCCCTCCCAGGGGGCGAACCCCTAATAGGAAACGACATTCCGCTTCCCATGTTTGTCGTGGGACTACAGTAGTTTGAGACTCCCCTGAACCAAGTCAACGCTCTCACAGCTATGGTTCAGAACTTTCAGGATAAACCTTCTAGGTGGGGCACCCGCCAGCCATCTCCAGACATAGCTCTCGATCCCGGAGGAAAAGAGCTCCTCGAGAGGGGTCCAACCATCTTTCCCTCCATCACCAACCTTCTCCTGAGGGCCAAAGCTCCAGGATGCCAAGACCCATCGATTCACCACGAAGAAGAAAGAGGCCTAGGCAATCTTTCTCTTCTTCCTCCGAAGACTCCATTCCCGAGAGGGATCTCCCGAAGGAAGTCCACCCTGATTACGAGGGGAAGCTTAAGGCCCTCAAATCGAAGGTTGTGAAGCTTTAGGAGCAGAGGAACCATGATGATCTTGTGGTGTGTGAGCTGCGCCCTTCATACACTGCTCGTATTATGGCCGAAGTTGTCCCCCAGCACTTTAGGGTTCCTTAGATGGAACCCTATGACGGCACCACTGATCCACTTGATCACTGGACAGTTTCAAAGCCCATATGATGATTCAAGGAGCTTCAGATGTGATGTACTATCTTGCATTCTCGGCCATGTTGAAGAAAATCGCTTGAATGTGGTACTCGAGCATACGTCCAGGTACCATCGATTCTTTTTTCGAGCTAGAAAAATTGTTTGTCTTGCATTTCAAGACCTGCTGCAAGACCTCCCATAACACGGACATCCTATTCCTCCTTCACCAGAATGAAGGAGAAAGTCTACGAGATTATATCTCCAGATTCAACTCAGCTATGCTTGAGATCCCTGATCTCAACGAGCACGTGGCCATGTCCATGTTAAAGAAGGGGCTCCGAACATCCAGGCTCACTTTTTTCCTAGACAAAAAGTTCCCTACGAGCTATGTTGAGCTCTTATCAAGAGCTCAGAAGTACATCGATGCTGAAGAGCAAGCAGCGAACCCGTGGCCAGCTGAAGGGAAGCCCCTCCTGAAGAAGAATAACAGCAGGGGACAAGGCCTCCCTACACCCAACAATAACAATAACATATATAACAAATATTCTGATCGACGATGATGTCCCAAGCCCAGAGCACCGGATGGGAGATTCGACTCCTATACCCCTTTCAATATCCCTAGAGAAAAGATCCTGCTATAGATAGAGAAAGGAAACTATCTCCAATGGCCACATCCCATGAAGGCATCATCTTTTGTGAGGAATAAGAACAAATACTGTCGATTCCACCGGGACCATGGCCATGACACCGAAGAGTGCATCCAACTTAGAGATGCCATTGAGGATCTTATTAAGAGAGGTCACCTGGGGTGGTTGATGGGGGACTAATATGCATGCCATTTTTTTTGTATGTTTTACATGTTGAGTTAGGTGATTAATTCCCAAATTTCAGATCAAAATTATTTGTAGGGAGTTTTGTATGAATTTTTGAAGATCAGCATGCAGATTAGGACCTAGAAAAGTAGCAAAGAAGGACCACCGGGGCTGAGAAGCCTCGGTTAGGGCAAGTTCTCCTACAATAAAACTACTGGAGGTAGAGGGATGTACGTGACAACATCTGTGAAGATCGCAGCGAAGGGGTCTCTCGTTCCTCGAGGGATGCGGCCTGGAAAACCGAGCCAAAGACCCGCGGATACCCGGCTTTCTGCTCGGTGATCCGATTGAGGCTTGGCTGGAGTCGTTGGATTCGTAGGAACTCAGGGACCCGCAAATGACCTGTCAGGGGTTAGAAATCTCACAAAGGAACAAGAAAACAAAGTAAAAACAGCAAGGGAAGGCTTCTTTTGGAGTGGGCGTCCAGGGATCTGGAGGGTTTGTTGGCAGCAGGAAGATGATTGCAAACACCGGGAAGAAGAACTCTCACAAACCCCTTTATGCACATAGCAGGGTATCACACCACTCAATAGAAGAACTCAAGGTTTTCATTCATCAAAAATTCTCCTCATATAAGAGGCTAGGGTCCCTTAAATAGACCCTTAACCTTGGGCTCCAAGTAAGGGTACATAAGTCTTTACATAAGAATCCTTTTCCCTCTCAAACCCTAGCTAGAAAATAAGAAAATATTAGGTAGAAAAATCCCTAAAAATTTTCTTGACTTGGTCAAGACTCCAAGGATGCCTAGGGGGCGTGTTGGGCTTCTAGGAGAAGCAAAAGGCCGGCCCAAAGGGGCTCGGGTGCATGGGTTTGGGCCTCTGGAAGCTGGGGTGGCCTGGTAGCCAGGTAGCAGGAATATTCCCTAGTATCTTGCTTCTTAGGGGCTTGGGCTTGGCACCTGGGCTTGATTTCTTTGGGATAGGATGCAGATGGACCTTTGGAATCATGGATGCCCTTATCTATGAGTATACTTTGGCATCTGGAAGGGAATCTGGGCATCTGGAGGGCATCTGCAAGAAATCAGGGTTTTCTAAATTTTCCTCCTGGGGTCTTCAAATCTTCAAGCTAGGTTGGACTTGGGCTATACTTCCATGTCTTCAATCTAGTTGGACTTGGTATTCACTTGTATGATATAGTCTTGAGTCTTCAGTATGCTTGGACAGGACTCAAAAAAATAAAATTAGCTCAACATGAGCTGACTAGCATTGGACTGAACTAGCTCAACATGAGCTGACAAGTACAGAACTGAAATAACAACTCAAAATACTCAAATAATAACTAAAATAGACTCAGATGAGCTAAGCCCTTATTACAGATGGACTCATAAATTATTGATCAATTCACAGAGGATTGAAAAGTCTCTATCTTATTCTGGTGCCTCCGGTGTCCCCACCAATTCTCCCGGGGTGGGAGGAACTCGACCCTGTCGAGTGAAGGTCAGACTGGCTCACATATCTCTCGAGAAGGTCTGGGTTGAGGCGTTGCAAGTTCTCTCGAGAAATCCACGAATCGTCCGACTCTGGCCGGCCTTGCCATCGGACCAGGAAGCATTGATAGTCATGGCCCTGGGTCGTGATGGCTTGATCGTCCAGGATACGCTCGATCCGTTCTCCTCTCTCAGGCCAAATTTGTTTGTGGACACTCTAGGTTAGGGTCACTCACAATGAAAAGGAATAGGTCCAAAGGCCTCACTAGGTAGTGCTGCCGGTTCCCTATACTCAACCAGGTCTATAATATTGAAGGTAGAACTAATGCCCAAATCCGAAGGCAAGTCTAACACCTAGGCATTTGATCCAACCTTCTCTATCACTTTAAAAGGTCCGGCTCTGCGAGCATGAAGCTTCTTTTAGGCCTAAGCCTAACCAAGATAAAATCCACTACATCAAATTTTTTTGATCCATCTTCGGGTATTAGCCAGTTGTTTAAACATTAGTGCGGGTGGTGAACATGCTAAGCACATGCAGACTCCTAACAAGATGATGCAAAGGACTCAAACCTACACCTAACAGACTCGACTGAAGAGGTTTATTAGGTCTTAACTACCACTTGGGCATGGGGGCATGAGTCGTGGTTGATGGATGACATGCAGAAGAAAATTTGCTAGTAACTCCTAATAAGTGCCAGAGGGTCTGCCAAAAGTAGGTAGCAAATGGGATGGGCTCTATGGATCCTTGCAACCTAGTAACCTCAACAAAATGTAACCTAATAGTTCTAGACACATGAGAAAACTCAGGAAAGGGTAGAAAATAGGAAGTGGGTTCAGAATTACTCTGGTAGGGTGGAGAAAAAGGTTCTGGGTTAGTTGGATAAAGTAGAATCAAAGAAGGCATGTCAAGGACTAATCCTAGACTAATGAGGTTAACCTTATGGGGTTGCGATATATCTACGGGGTTTGTATAATGGAAGGATGGGTTATTAATCTCAAGTAAGAGGTCCTTAATGGAAACTATAGGAGGAGACTCATCCTGAGGGTACTGATTCAAAGAGATCAGGTCCTTAATAAATTCTTCTGGTTCTTGTATTTTAGGACTAGACTCTATAATTTGGCTCTCCTCTATGGTTTCCTCAGGTAGGGCTCTAGTAGCAGTACCTAGGTTCTCTTCCTCTATTTGTTCTTCCATTATAGCTTTAGGTTGGATATGGTCAAGGTCAACTAGCTCTGGGTTGGTTTCTACCTGGGCATCTACTGGGTCAGCTAATTCTAGGTCTACTAAAGGTGTCTCCTCTTCTCCCTCATACTCATCCACTAGGCTCACATCAGCTTCATACACTTCCGCGTTAATGTAAGCCTTGTGAATCTCAGGAATGGTTGGAGAAGGTCGGCTAGCAGGAAATTGGTTAGGTTATGGTCTCTGATTATGGGTACTACTCCTAGTAGGTTCAGGTTGTATAAGGGGTAGTGGCTCACTACTGGGTTCGTATTTAGGGATACTAATCCTATGGGGTTCAAGTTGACTAGAGGAACCATGACTAGTACTAGGTTGATACTTAGGGGTTATGGGTTCTCTAGGCTCATAGAACAAGGGTACAGATCTATGGGTCATGGGATTATAGGATCTGGGGTCATAGCATTTTGGGTCAGCTCTATGATCAGGTTCTAAGGATGGATCATGGTATGGGGTCCTCCTGAGGTTGGGCTCCCTATATGGGTCAGGATATTGGGTCCTCCTAGGGTTGGACTCCCTATATGGGTCAGAATACTGGGTTCTCCTAGGGTTGGACTCCCTATATGGGTCAGAATATTGGGTTCTCCTAAGGTTGGACTCCCTATATGGGTCAGAATATTGGGTGTGGGTGCATAGGATTTATGATCATGGGATCTAGAGTCATAGGATCTAGGTTCATAGGTTCTGGATTCATAGGTTCTAGGTTCATAGGATTTGGAGTCATAAGATCTATAGGTTGTGGGTATATTAGGCTTATAGGGAGAGGGTAAATAGGATCTATCTTCCTGGTCTATAAAATCCTGATTGGGTCTTCTAGGACTAACCCTAGGGATTGGGTCATGATGATGGGCTCTCCTAGGTTCAGCCTCAAGGTATGGATCAGGGTTTGGGGTCCTCCTAGGTTGAGGATTATAGTACGGGTCAGGATAAGGGGCTCTCCTAGGTTTGACCTCATGGTATAGATCAGGGTTTGGGGTCCTCCTAGGTTGAGGAGAATCAGGATCTGGCTCAGACTGTGACCCATGGTTTTTTTCTGGGGTCCCTACCCGGACTTTTAACTGATCAAACCTATTGGCAAGATGGTCAATTCTATCATTGGTTTGAATACGAGACTGAGTTAACTGGGTCATCTGGGTAGTTATCTGGGTAGTTATGTAGGTAGCCATTTGGGCCATTTGATCAGCTAGGGCTTTTATTTGAGATTGTAAATTTTCCATGGATTCAGACATTTGTGAAGGAGGTGGGTGATATGAAACTCCTGATCTAGTGCTCATGCAAGACTCGATCAGACCGACTACAGCTGACTAGACCTGGAGTCCAAACTAGATGCTCAATCAGGGTGGCAAACTAGCCTATAGTAACCCTGTACTCAGCCAGGCAGGTGTAAGGGGAGTGTTAGGTCCCTGATTGCCAATCCTAGACACCAATCAAAGATTGGCCAGGTAGGTGGACTAGCACACAAGCCCTTCGGGATTGAATCCCTAAACCACCGTTCTAGACACTGAGCACAAGTCACACACAGGTTAACTTGACACAGTGATCTAACACTAGCCCGAACCCGACCAGTTGGTGTCCCTAGCCCACTAGGGCAAATTAAGTCTAATTAATTTTAGGTTAAGTCTTGGGACCGAATGCAAGGGATGTGGTTTTGGGCTAAGGAGAGGTGATCAAATCCTCCCCCTATCTGATATAGCAAGAGTGCCCTTAAAAGTAAATTATGCAATGATGGCAGGCAGATGAGGATGCAAATTAGGGTTTAGATATTTTTTTTGGTATTTTTGGAGAATATGTAATTTTTTTTGGTATTTTTTAAATAGAAGAAAACTTGAAAATCATGGCCTAATATGCTGGAAATATACTAAAATTAAAAAATATGCAAAAACTGCTAAACAAAAACCTAAAACTTCCAAACTTGTCTTGCTGAAAAATAGAGCCAAAAATTTGCAGGATGTATTTCGGCTTGAAGAATATTCACAGGCCATAATAAAATCTATAAAAATTTTTACAATTACTGTGAATTATGAAGAATCTAGAAAAATAAATTTCATAATTATTAGAGTTTTTATCAGGGAGAAATAATTAAAATAACAGAGTATATATGGACTGAAAAATTGCAAAAAACAAGCCCTAATCTAAGCTCTGATACCAAATGATGGGGGACTAATATGCATGCCATTTTTTTTGTATGTTTTAAATGTTGAGTTAGGTGATCAATTCCCGAATTTCAAATCAAAATTATTTGTAGGGAGTTTTGTATGAATTTTTGAAGATCAGCATGCAGATTAGGACCTAGAAAAGTAGCAAAGAAGGATCGCCGGGGCCGAGAAGCCTCGGTTAGGGCAAGTTCTCCTACAATAAAACTACTGGAGGTAGAGGGATGTACCTGACAATGTCTGTGAAGATCGCAGCGAAGGGGTCTCTCATTCCTCGATGGATGCGGCCTGGAAAACCGAGCCAAAGACCCGCGGATACCCGGCTTTCTGCTCGGTGATCCGATTGAGGCTTGGCTGGAGTCGTTGGATTCGTAGGAACTCAGGGACCTGCAAACGACCTGTCACGGGTTAGAAAGCTCACAAAGGAACAAGAAAACAAAGTAAAAACAGCAAGGGAAGGCTTCTTTTGGAGTGGGCGTTCAGGGATCTGGAGGGTTTGTTGGCAGCGGGAAGATGATTGCAAACATCGGGAAGAAGAACTCTCACAAACCCCTTTATGCACACAGCAGGGTATCACACCACTCAATAGAAGAACTCAAGGTTTTCATTCATCAAAAATTCTCCTCATACAAGAGGCTAGGGTCCCTTAAATAGACCCTTAACCTTGGGCTCCAAGTAAGGGTACATAAGTCTTTACATAAGAATCCTTTTCCCTCTCAAACCCTAGCTAGAAAATAAGGAAATATTAGGTAGAAAAATCCCAAAAAATTTTCTTGACTTGGTCAAGACTCCAAGGACGCCTAGAGGGGCGTGTTGGGCTTCTAGGAGCAGCAAAAGGCCGGCCCAAAGGGGCTCGGGTGCATGGGTTTGGGCCTCTGGAAGCTGGGGTGGCCGGGTAGCCAGGTAGCAGGAATATTCCCTGGTATCTTGCTTCTTAGGGCCTTGGGCTTGGTACCTGGGCTTGATTTCTTTGGGCTAGGATGCAGATGGACCTTTGGAATCATGGATGCCCTTATCTATGAGTATACTTTGGCATCTGGAAGGGAATCTGGGCATCTGGAGGGCATCTGCAAGAAATCAGGGTTTTCTGAATTTTCCTCCTAGGGTCTTCAAATCATCAAGCTAGGTTGGACTTAGGCTATACTCCCATGTCTTCAATCTAGTTGGACTTGGTCTTCACTTGTATGATATAGTCTTGAGTCTTCAGTATGCTTGGACAGGACTCAAAAAAATAAAATTAGCTCAACATAAGCTGACTAGCATTGGACTGAACTAGCTCAACATGAGCTGACAAGTACAGAACTGAAATAACAACTCAAAATACTTAAATAACAACTAAAATAGACTCAGATGAGCTAAGCCCTTATTACAGATGGACTCATAAATTATTGATCAATTCACAGAGGATTGAAAAGCCTCTATCTTATTCTGGTGCCTCCGGTGTCCCCACCAGTGGTACATCGATCGCCAAGGACCTCAGTCAGAAGCTATGGTTACCCAGAGGGCTCCTGAAGAAGCCGAACTGCTGAACTAGAGGCCCACTAGTGGGAACATGGGAATGTTGCATCGACCGATTGACCGAAGAAGGATCGAAGATGATGCCCCGAAGTGGCTCAAAAACAATACTATACTTTTCTCCGACGATGACCTCGCGGGGGTCCAACTCCCACATGATGATCCTGTTGTAATATCGACCGTGGTGGCCAATTATGATAATAGGCGTATCTTAGTCGATAATGAAAGTTCTACTAACGTCTTGGATATGCCTGCCTAAAGATAAATTGCAAAGATCTCCTATACCGCTCACTAGCTTCGGAGGCAACTAGGTTGATATCGAGGGTGAAATAGTATTGCTTGTAACCCTCGGCACTGAACCCCGACAGAAGACACTATCAATGAACTTCAAGGTAGTCTAAACTCCCTCAGCCTACAACGTGATCTTGGAACGGCCCGTCTTGAATAAATTTTGGGCCATAGTGTCAACTTGTCACCTCTTGGTACATTTTCCCACCAGGAGTGGTGTCGGAGAAGCAAAGGGAGATCAGAGAATGGCATGATAATGCTTGATGATTCAAGACAGGCAATTCAACGATTCCATAACTTGGGATCAGTTAGATCCAAGGGGCCCAACCATAGACTCTGGTGCACCCATGGAAAGAACCATCCTGGTACAACTATCTAAAGGGGACCCACTAGGGTCGTGCAAATTGAAAGCATGCTCGATGAGGTAACTAAGGCAAAGCTAATCTATTTTCTCAGAAACAACATTGATATTTTTGCCTGGTGAACCTGTGATATGCCTGGGATCCCAGCCGAAGTGATTACTCATCGGTTAGAAGTTTTCCTCGAATACAAGCCGGTTCGATAGAAGAAGAGGAGCTTCACCCCTGAAAGATAGAAGGCAATAGACGAAGAAGTAAACAAGCTCATCAAGGCGGGATTCATTCGAGAAGTGCACTATCCCGAATGGCTGGCCAACGTGGTAATGGTGAAGAAAGCTAGTGGTAAGTGGAATACATGGACCTCAACAAAGCTTGCCCAAAAAATAGCTTTCTCCTTCAAAACATTAACCAACTGGTTGATGCCATCGTCAGCCGCCAGTTATTAAGCTTCATGGATGCCTTCTCTTGATATAACCAGATCCAAATGGATCCCCAAGATGAGAAAAAGATGGCCTTCATCATCGACAAAGGTCTTTACTGCTATAAAATGATGCCATTTGGACTAAAGAATGCCGGGGCGACGTTCCAAAGGCTAATTAGTAAGGTGTTCAAAGAATAATAGGGGAGGAACATGGAAGCTTACGTCGACGACATGATCGTCAAAAGCCTCCTTAAAGAAGACGACATCTAGGACTTGGAAGAGTCATTTGGTGCCCTACGATGCCACCATATGAAGTTGAACCTGATGAAGTGTGCCTTCGGAGTAACTTCAGGCAAGTTCTTGGGGTTCCTCATTTCTAAATAAGGGATCGAGGCAAATTTTGAGAAAATTCAAGCCCTTATGGATATGAGACATCCTTCTTGCAAGAAGGAGGTATAGTAGCTGACAGGGAGGATCGTCTCCTTGAGCAGATTCATCTCCCGATCGATTGAGAAAAGCCTCCCTTTCTTCAAGGTACTCCGACAGTCCCGAGGCTTCAAATGGACAGAGGACTGTTGCACTACTTTTGAAGAGTTGAAAACATACTTGGAGACTCCACCCTTGCTCTCCAAACCTCAAGAGGGGAAAATACTCTATCTGTACCTCTCTGCTATGGATAAAGCGATCAGTTCGGTCCTTGTCCAAAGAGAGGAGGACGGCTCCCATAAGCCAATCTACTATATTAGCAAAGTCTTGCATAATGCAAAGATAAGATACTTAAAGATGTAGAAGCTGATTTACTTCTTGATAATTGCGGTAAAGCAACTACGGCCTTATTTCCATGCCCACGTCAATGTGATTTTGACTGACCAGCCCCTTAAGGCCATTCTTCGATATCTTGACATTTTGGGGAGGATAGCTAAATGGGCCATGAAGTTAAGTGAGTTTGACATTAGCTTCCAGTCCCGATCGACTATGAAATCCCAGGTGCTGTCTGACTTCCTGGCTGAGTGTACTTGTCCGAAGATGAGGTATAGCCAATCGAAGAGGAAGGAGTCACTCCAAAGGACATGGAGTCCATTTGGGTACTCCCTGTAGATGGGGCCTCTAACTCTACTAGATGCGGAGCAGGTCTCATACTATCCGAACCAGATAGGCACACAATGGAGTATGCACTTTGATTTTCCTTCCATGCTTCGAACAACCTGGCTGAGTACAAAGCCTTACTTATAGGACTATGAATCGCCAAGAACTTGGGGATTTAGAGACTTCAGATCTTCTCAGATTCCCAGCTAGTGGTAAACCAGGTCAAAGGTGAGTTTGAAGCTAGAGACTCTACGATGATCCAAAACCTAGAGAAGGTGTAAACCCTATCCTCTCAACTAGAGTTTTTTTAGATCATTCATGTCCTCGGAATGGAGAACTCCGATGCAGATGCAATGTCTAGGCTCGCCACCACCACTCTGGAATCCCTCGGTCTCACCTTCATCAAACACCTTGAGGCTCCAAGTATAGTCGAAGAAACATTGGAAGTGCACCAAATCGAGACTGAACCCAGTTGGATGGATCCCATCCTTAAATTTTTAAATGAGGGTACACTACCAGAAGACAAAGCAGAGGCCAAAAGGACTCACTGGATGGCATCCCAATATGTCATTTTAGACGGGACCCTCTACAAGAGATCATTCTCCCAACCTTTGCTGAAGTGTTTGGGACCATCGGATGCTTACTATGTCATGAGGGAAGTCCATGAAGGCATATGCGGAGATAACTTAGAGGGCAGGTCCTTGGCATCTAAATAATATGGCAGGGATACTGCTGGCCCACTATTCAAAAGGACTCAGCCAACTTTATTCGAAGATGTGATCAATGTCAGAGGTATGCCAATGTCCAAAGACAACCAGCAAGCCATTTGACTCAGCTGACAGCTCCCTGGCCCTTTGCCCAGTGGGGCATGGACATCTTTGGTCCGTTTCCACTGGCATCCGGGTAAAGGAAATTCTTCATCGTCGCCATCGACTACTTTACCAAGTGGGTCGAGGCTGAACCACTGGCTCACATCACAGAGGGGAAAGTCGAAAGTTTCGTCAGGAATTCCATCATATTCGGGTTCAGAATTCCACACACTATAATTATCGATAGCAGGAGGCAATTTGATAATCCCAAATTTAAAGACTTCTGTGCTCGGTACCATGTGCAGCACAAGTTGACATCTGTCAGCCATCCGTAATCTAATGGAGAGGTTGAAGTGATGAATCGGACCATTCTCCATGGTTTGAAGACATGACTGAATGATGCCAAGGAAGTTTGGGTGAATGAGCTGACCTCCATTCTCTGGGCATATGGATGACCCCAAGAATGGCCACTGGCAAGTCCCCATTCAACCTAGCATATGGTGCTGAAGCAGTCCTCCCTATCGATATCACCCTACAGTCTCTAAGAATCGACAAATATGAGGAGCCTTGGAACTCCGAATGTAGAAGGGTGGGCTTGGATCTACTATCGAGTATCATACTCCAGGCTTAAATGAAAATGGCAGCATATCAACAAAAAGTTGCCAAGTATTACAACTCTAGGGTGAAAGAGCAGACCTTTCGCACTGGGGACATGGTAATGCAAAGGACTGAAGTATCCAGACCAATGGAGCAGGGCAAACTTTTCCCCAAATGGGAGGGGCCATACCAAATCAATGAAGTTATGCATCTAGGAACGTATGACTCGAGACCCTGGATGGCATCATGTTGTCTCATCCGTGGAATGTACAAAACCTTTGCAAGTATTATCAATAAACATATCCCAGAGATTTTCATGGAACTCCGTTTTAGTCTAAACAGCCGACCATCCCGATGGTGCAACAATGGTCTCAATAATCCGTTCAACGGAATCGATAAAAAGCACAAAGGTGAGCCTGATCCACTTGTTTTATCGGTATGCTTGACGAGTGCAATGGACAGCCCAATCAGGCTGCCAAATGATCAAAGGCACAGGGATGGTTTATATAACCTACCCTATGGTGAATCCAAAGATGCACCGGGGTGGGCCTAATCGGCTTACCTTAATTATGAAAGAAGGTGCAGGGAGGGTTCACGCAACCTATCCCACGGTAAATTCGAAGACTTGCCGGTTCGGGTCTAATCAACCTACCTTAACTTCAATAGAGAGGCACAGGGATGGCCTAGATGCATTACCTTACGGTAATCTGAAGACAAGCCGGAGTGAGTCTAAATCACTCACCTAGTCAATAGTAGATGCCTCACGGGATGATGGTGCGGACACCAGAGGCACCAGAATAAGGCAGAGGCTTCTCAACCTTCTGTGGATCACTTAGTTAATATTTGAGTCCCCTGTAATAAAGCTTAGTCCAGCTACATTTGAGTCCTGTAATTAGTCCAGCTCTTGTTGAGCTAGTTCAGTTCATTCAGTACTAGTCAGCTCATGTTGAGCTAATTTCAATTTTTGAGTCCTGTCCAATCAAATTGAAGACTCAAGACCACATCATACAAGTGAAGACCAAGTTCAACCTAATTGAAGACATAAAATTTTAGCCCAAGTCCAACCCAGCTTGAAGATTTGAAGATCCCAGGAGGAAAAATTCAGAAAACCCTGATTCCTTGCAGATGCCCTCCAGATGCCCAGATTCCCTTCCAGATGCCAAAGTATATTCATAGATAAGGGCATCCATGATTCCAGAGGTCCATCTGCATCCTAGCCCAAAGAAATCAAGCCCAAGCCCCTAAAAAGCAAGATACCAGGGACTATTCCTGCTACCTGGCTACCAGGCCACCCCAGCTTCCAGAGGCCCAAACCCATGCGCTCGAGCCCCTTTGGGTCATCCCCTTGCTGCTTTTAGAAGCCCAACACGACCCCCTAGGCATCCTTGGAGTGTTGGCCAAGTCAAGAGAATTTTTAGGGATTTTTTCTACCAAATGTTTCCTTATTTTCTAGCTAGGGTTTGAGAGGGAAAAGGATTCTTATGTAAAGACTTATGTGCCCTTACTTGGAGCCCAAGGATAAGGGTCTATTTAAGGGACCCTAGCCTCTTGTATGAAGGGAGAATTTTTGATGAAATGAAAACCTTGAGTTCTTCTATTGAGTTGTGTGATACCCTGCTGTGTGCATAAAGGGGTTTGCGAGAGTTTTTCTTCCCAGTGCTGCAATCATCTCCCTGCTGCCAACAAACATCTTAAATCCCTGGACGCCCACTCAAAAAGAAGCCTTTCCTTGCTGTTTTTACTTTGTTTTCTTGTTTCTTTGTGAGTTTTCTAACCCCTGACAGGTCGTTTGCAGGTCCCCGAGTTCCTACGAATCCAACGACTCCAGCCAAGCCTCAATCGGACCCCCTAGCAGAAAGCCGGATATCCGTGGGTCATTGGCTCAGTTTTCTAGGCTGCATCCATCGAGGAACGAGAGACCCCTTCACTGCGATCTTCACAGACATTGTCAGGTACACCCCTCTATCTCAAGTAGTTTTATTGTAGGAGAACTTGCCCTAACCGAGGCTTCTCAGCCCCGGCGATCCTTCTTTGCTACTTTTTTAGGTCCTAATCTGCATGCTGATCTTCTAAAATTCATACAAAATTCCCTATAACTTATTTTAATCTGAAATTCAGGAATTAGTCACTCACCCCACATATAAAACATACAAAAAAGAATTGCATGCATATTAGTCCCCCATCAGATGACTTAATCGATCCCATCCCATCAGCAAATCCCAAATGGCTCTACAAGTTTATCACACGGCTGTCATAGTGGAGAGCCCGCACTCCGCAATGTTTCAGGGTATGCCATTCACAGAGAAAGAAAAAAGACAAAAGGAAGATACTTTCATTTCATTTTGGGAACTTTAAAAAAAAAAAAGGAGAAAAGATAGTGGAAAGGTAGATTTAAAGACCACACGCCAGCCCCTTTCCATGCCGGCGGGGGGTGTCAAATCTCTAGGAAGCAGATGGGGATGCTCCGGACATCCCTTCCAATTTGGACTCTGACTCCTCTTCAAAGTCGGAGTCACATTGATGACCAAGGAAGGAGATAGAGGGCCTAATATTTTCCAGGCCCTTCGAATTATAGTAACGGAAGGACTTGTCCGTGTGCTCCTGGAACCCTGGTGACAGGAGTCCAGGACTGCCTCGGCGACCTCATCCTTAAAGGCTTAATGATGCCATGAAATTTGCGACAGCCTCCATCGCCTCCTTCCTGGCCTTTTCTGCCTTCATGATAGTCTCCTTAACTTGGACTCTGGCCTCCTCCAACCGGGCCTCTAGGACTTGTATCTTCTTCTCTAGATAGGCCACGTCCCTGTGGTCGTTACCATCACCCTACTGAGCCTTCCCGCTATGCTCACCCTCCGCCATGGAATTGGAAGCCCTCTTCCGGGCCATCCTCTAGAGCTCTGCAAGATTGAATTTCATCTTCGTAATGCACCAAGGAGAAGAGGGAGACAAACTTTAAAATAGAAGTTCGATATCTTGATGGCCTCCAAAAGGAAAGAGTTGGGTCCTATTTAACGGGATCCGGTGCCCATAGACGGCCACAGGGAAACATTCTCCACACCTTTTCCCAAGCTAGCAAGAAGGTGCCATGAATCGAAATGATGCATCGAAACCCAAATGGCCACTCTAGGGATAATACAGTCACCAGTAATTGCTCTCGAAGATGGAGACCAGCGGCGCTTCGAAGCTAGAACGATCTTCCTCAAATGGTTACAATATTAATGACCGCTTTTTGGGAAAGGAAAGCTTGGAGGCACACAGGATGCATGGAAATTCAACCATTCGAATACCAACACGCTCAACGCGGACAGCAAAAAATGTGCTTAATGTCCCCTAACCAATCGCCAATGGCGAGGTGACATCTGTCCGCCGTGTCACCACTAATGCAGAAAGGATAATTATGATGGATAATCAACATCAGTCCAACTGAAGTTAATGCAGGTCCAAAGGATCGGTCTGCTCCTTTTTGATCCGGTCAACCGTGCTAGGAAAATTAGCAACGGTCAGACAGCATTACGATCCCACTTCGGAGTTCATCTTCAACCAAGCCAAGAGTATCAGCCTCGAACTGGTCATGTCTTCGGCTCACCCACCAGGAAGGAATCAACTCAAAAGAGACTAGTTTAAAGAAAATTAGTTGTTTATTTCAAGGAGGGAAAAACTCTCATTCAGTAGAGAGACATTACAATTGGTTGATAAAAAAAAAAATATAATAGTTTTATTCTCTGTTAGCCCCTTTTACAGTCGAAACAGGAGCAGGGATCGAAGCTTCGCTAGTGACCTTTCCTTTTCCTTCACCAGGGTGCATCGACATCACTTCGGACTGAACCTCTGAGTCTTTGGCTCCATCTCCCAGAATGGCTGCCAAGGAAAGGTCCAAGTTGGGGTAAAGTTTCTTGACTTTTCCTAGGCAGTTGGTGTAACCCAGAAGGTAGCTCTCCAATGCGGCTTCGTGTACTTCATCTTTGAAAGCCTGAGAGCTTTTGTAGGCTTTGACGGTCTCAGCGGATCTCCCTTCGACATGCGCAGCCCTCTGGTTGGCCACTGAAAGGCCTGTCTTCATTTGATTGATACTCCTTTCCAATTCGGCCTGATGAGACTTTGGTCCCTCGGTGTCCCGAAGGGTATCCCTCAGTAATAGTTCAAGAGAGATCACCTTCCTTATCTTCTTCTATAAATCGATTGCCACATCAGCCACCTATGCCTGAAGAGTCCTCAGTCATCTTCTCAGGACCTCGTTGGAGGCGATAGCTTTGCCGAACTCCTCTTCTACGATGGTCCAGAGTCTTTCGGTAGCATCTTTCTCAACTACAGTCATGCGGGACGAAAAATCGATGTAACCTGGTTATTTGGAAAACAGGGAAATAACTAAACAAATTAGGACCGTGGGAGGGCTAAGAAGCCTCCCGGGACTAGGGCATACTGACTCTAAAATCCTAAGATAGCTTATCTCTTTTGTTTTCAATTTTCTGGTTGGATGTGGTGAAGGAAGGATGGAGATAGGGAACCGGGAACTGGAACTCATGGCCCTGAGACTCACTCTAGTGGGGGACGCACACAGAAAGTCAGAGGTCAAAGCCTAAAGCTACCCTCCCAAGGGATCACAGCACCAGCTACCCTGAGCATAAAGCTACCCTCCCGAAAGGGTCACAGCACCAGCTACCCTGAGCTCTCATCGAACCCATAATGCACACAGCAGGGCTCTCACAAAGATGCGCTAAGATGACTCTCGAAGGACACGAGGGGATAAAGAAGACGAGATAGGGGATAACTAGGGTGCTCATCGAACCCATAATGCACACAGCAGGGAACGCCTCACACCCCTCATCGAACCCATAATGCACACAGCAAGGAATGAAGGAAAACGGGCCTCAGCCCAGAACCAGAACTGGAACCAACCCAAAATTCTATTTCAAATCTCTCTCTATTACAGGGGGAGAAGGGGCCTTTATATAGAAAAACCAAAACCCTCAGTTTCTTAGCCTCTAAGAAAACTAAAAAAGGAAAATAAATTACATCAAAATTCATATTGCATCAAAAGTGGTGCTGATCTGCTATGAGAAACATGTCGGCTTGATGATCTGCTCCAGGAAGTGTGCTGCTCTGAACTTTGGGCTACTCTGGAATCCTGGAAAACACTTCACACGGCCGTGCGGAGGATGGATCGCCTGACGGAGCATATGGCCGATGACAGGGAAGCAGGCGACGGACGAGGCCGGCGGATGGCGAGCGGCGGACGGCTGGTGGTGGGTCGTAGGCAAGGCGGCACAGGGACTGGCACGGCATGCCCAGCATGTCGTTTGGTCTCCTACGGCCGTGGGAGACCTCCCGGGCGTCGAGAATGGCCGGTGGATGGCGGGGGACGCCAGGGATGGCGGGACGGTGTCCAGCGGACAGGTTGGCGGTGGCGGCGACATCAGGCGGTGGGCGGCGGCGCCACATGGCCTCCCGCGGGCGAACGGATGCCTCCCGCATCCGTTCGTCTTCCCACGGGCATGGGCGATGGCGGACCCCACTAGCGGCCGGGTGAGGGTAGGCGGGCAGCGTGAACGATAGCGGGTAGCGGGCTGGCGGTGACGGCGGCAGCAGCGACCGTGGGTCATGGCGGGCGGACGCCTCCGCGTTTGTTTGGCTTCCCACGGGTGTGGGCGGTGGCTTCTCCGGCGAGGGCGGGGGCCGGCGAGCTTCGACGGCGGTCCGGCGAGGGCGGGGGCCGGCGAGCTTCGACGGCGGTCCGGCGGGGGCGGGCAGCCCGGATTTGGGGCCGGAGGGGCGATGGGCTAGGGTTCAGAACTTTTAAAAAAAAACTCATGGGAGAAGTTGGAGGAGTGGAATAAGGCTGGGATAACTCGGGGATAAACCAAGAACAAAACCAGAATAGCGGGTATAGTTGGAATAGCAGGAATAGAAAAATTTAAAAAAATCTGAGAAAATAAGAAAAATAGAAAAATATCCGGACCTGCCCTAGATCCCCATCATTCTCCTCGACTGCGAAGAACTCGACTCCGTCGAGTTAGAAAAATGTAACACACCCTAATCCACAACTCGCTCTGATATCAAAATTGATGTGGGACGAAAAATTGATGTAACCTGGTTATTTGGAAAACAGGGAAACAACTAAACAAACTAGGACCGTGGGAGTGCTAAGAAGCCTCCCAAGACTAGGGCATACTGACTCTAAAATCCTAAGATAGCTGATCTCTTTTGTTTTCAATTTTCTGGATGGATGTGGCGAAGGAAGGATGGAGATGGGGAACCGAGAACTGGAACTCATGGCCCTGAGACTCACCCTAGCGGGGGACGCACACAGAAAGTCAGGGGTCAAAGCCTAAAGCTACCCTCCCAAGGGATCACAGCACCAACTACCCTGAGTATAAAGCTACCCTCCCGAAGGGGCCACAGCACCAGCTACCTTGAGCTCTCATCGAACCCATAATGCACACAGCAGGGCTCTCACATAGATGCACTAGGATGACTCTCGAAGGACACAAGGGGATAAAGAAGACGAGATAGGGGATAACTAGGGTGCTCATCGAACCCATAATTCACACAGCAGGGAACGCCTCACACTCCTCATCGAACCCATAATGCACACAGCAAGGAACGAAGGAAAACGGGCCTCAGCCGAGAACCAGAACCGGAACCAACCCAAAAATCTGTATAAAATCTCTCTCTATTACAAGGGGAGAGGGGGCCTTTATATAGAAAAACTAAAACTCTCAGTTTCTTAGCCTCTAAGAAAACTAAAAAAGGAAAATAAATTACATCAAAATTCATGTTGCATCAAAAGTGGTGCTAATCTGCCCTGAGAAGCTTGTCGGCTTGATGATTTGCTCTAGGAAGTGTGCTGCTCTGAACTTTGCGCTGCTCTGGAATCCGTGTAAACACTTCACACGACCGTGCGGAGGATGGATCGCCGGACGGAGCACATGGCCGGTGACCGGGAAGTAGGCGGCGGACGGTGAGAGGCGGGCCGCAGGCGAGGTGGCACAGGGACTGACACGACACGCCTAGCATGCCGTTTGGTCTCCCACGGCCGTGGGAGACCTCCCGGGCGCCGGGAATGGCCGGTGGACGGCGGGGGAGGCCGGGGACGGCGGGACGGTGTCCGGCGGACAGGCGGGCGGCTACGTCAAGCGATGGGCGGCGGTGCCACAAGGCCGCACGCGAGAGGATGAACGCCTCCCGCATCCGTTCGTCTTCCCACGGGTGTAGGCGGCGGCGGACCACACCGGTGGCCGGGCGAGGGCAGGCGGGCAATGGGAACGGTGGTGGGCAGCGGGCCGGTGGTGGCCGTTGGCCATGGCGGGCGGATGCCTCCACGTCCGTTCGGCTTCGCACGGGCGTGGGCGGTGGCGGCTTCTTCGGTGAGGGCGGGGGCCAACTAGCTTTGGCGGCGGTCCAGCCGGGGCGGCCGGAGGGCGGGCAGCCCGGATCTAGGGCCAAAGGGGCGGTGGGCTAGGGTTCGGAACTTTTAAAAAAAAAACTCATGGGAGAAGTTGCAGGAGATGGAATAAGGCTGGGATAACTCGGGGATAAACCCAGAACAAAACCATAATAGCTGGGATAATCGGAATAGCAGGAATAGAAAAAATTAAAAAAAAATTGAAAAAATAAGAAAAAATGGAAAAATACCCAGACCTGCCTTGGATCCCTATCATACAGTCGAGATCAATTGACTTCGGAGGTCTTCGCCAAAGCTGATGGACTCATGGGCGCCTTTCTCTGGCAAGGAAAGGTCGTGAGAAACCTATCAAAAGGGGAGCACATGCAAAGTTAATCTAGCCGATGCACACAGACTGGCAACATGCATGCCGGAGTCTACCTGTTGTATTTCAAGAGTTGTATTCCAAGAAAGAGGGTGGAGAAAGGATCCCTGGACTCCTATCTCCCGGTTCCAGTGACAGGTACATCACACCCCGCGGGACTCCTTCCTCCTGCAATCGGAGCCGCTGGCTTGACATCTTCGACATGTGAGGGAACCCGGCCAACATCTCATGGGCTTGACCTCTTAGACAACCAGACTGGCACAGCCCTCCTAGGAGAAGCCGATTCCTACCTTAAGGAAGAACCGATCTCGATTGGGACACTACTCCCAACCTGGCTGCACGACAATGCCAACACACACCTCCTGGTGGGGACACCAGGATCAGAAACAGATCCTTGGATCTCATATGGTTTAATTAGTTATGTGTCAAAGTTTTGAAAGTTTTGTAATCAATTAAGATTGAGTCCTGTAATAAGTTGAGGTTAGTTGATTTGTCTCAACCCTCAACCTAGTCAGTATTTTGAGTCATGTACATCAATTATGAGCCCCGTATGAGCCTAATTTTATACAAGAGAAAAGGTCACCCTATTTTGGAGTTCCACCAGGTCATATCCAGGAGTCAGAGGCCACTACATCAGCCCATTAGATTTTGTGTGACAACCCAGGATCCAAGATGCTTTCAGAAACCTTGATTCCTTCCAGATGCCCTCCAGATGCCCAGATTCCCTTCCAGATGTCAAAGCATATTCCTAAACCAAGACATCCATGATTCCAGAGGTCCACCTGCACCCCAGCCCAAAGAAATCAAGCCCAGGTGCCAAGCCCAAGCCCTTAAGAAGCAAGATTCTGGGGAATATTCTTGCTACAAGGCTACCAGGCCATCCCAGCTTCCAAAGGCCAAAGCCCATGCACCCAAGCCCCTTTGGACCGGCCCCTTGCTGCTCCTAAAGGCACACCACACCCCCCTAGGTGTCCTTGAAGTGTTGACCACGTCCAAAGAGGTTTGACCAAGTCCAAGTTGAAGAGAAGATGGAGAAGACCAAGTTTATTCCTAACCTAGTTAGGATTTCTAATCCTTTTAAACTTTGTAATTCTAAACTAGCTAGGAAAGGACTTGTATTCCAATTTGGAAGAGGACATGTAACCCAAGTGTAACCATGGTTAGTGAGGGCATGGGAACTCTATAAACACCCCACCCCTCCCCCTCTTGTAAGCATCTTTCTCATATGAATAACCTTGCTGAAATTTTAAGTTATTGCCTTGTGCTGGTATTTTGTTTGGGTTCTTTGGTTGGTGTTTTTGTGCTTGGACGAATTCCTTGCTACCCTAGCATCCTTCCACACCCTAGCTCACTACCATCCAAGCCTTCACACGTCCAGGAAAGAGTGCCCTAGGCTTTCAAGCAAGGAGATCTTCAACAAGCTTCAAACAGCCCAGCTTCTAATCCCTAACCTGATTCTTTCTAAACCTAGTTTCCTTTCCTTTTCTCACTTGCTATTTTGATTGACCCTTGACATTTTGTAGGATCCCTGAGGTGTTTCAACTCCTTAGAGGAGGCTTTTCTTGCATCCGAAACCATCCAAATCAGCCATCTAATCATGGGAACCGAACTTCATCATCCATACTCCAATCAGAGTGCTATGTGATCTCTTCATCGAAAGTTCTTCAAATCACTAATTGGTAACATCCTTCCCTTCTTTAAATTTCTGATTTGATGAAGATTAGCTATCCTAATCCGAGAGTTTCTCAATTCTCGGGTCCTGGAATTTATTATTTTGCATGAGTTTGCCTGCGATACGATGATTCTATGCACTACAATTCTTCTTGCTAGTTCTTACTTTTATTTCAGAATTTAGCCTATAAATATAAATTATAAAAATTATAAAAAATTAGTTTACTATTTTTCCTTCATGATTAGAAATCTTAGAGTCATCCCACATCAGTTTGGTATCTGAGCTGGTTTAGGATATTTTGATATTTGCTTCATATTCACAAACCCTAATTCGGCATTATGTCCACCGCATTAGGTATCAGTTTTGCATCTATTTTCAAACATCTAGGAATTTTATTTTTTCTAAAATTTGCATTAATTGTTTTCTGTTGAGTCCTCTATTTTATAAAAATTTTTAATTAATTTTAAAGAAAACCTAAATTATAAAAACTTGGCATATTAAAAACCTTAATAGAATCCTGATAATTCCTGCAGCAGTCCAAACAAAACCTATGTTTGCATCATCATATGATTTTTTTTCTACATGAAATTTGGTAGGTTTCATCATCACCCTCCATCCTATATTCCAGATTTTTCTTGATGTTTTTATACATCGGGATCTGTGACAACTTCTGCATCATCTGAACCCTAATTTTTCTGATTTCTTTTAAATTCTGCATCTTGACTCAACCTAACCTAATCAACTTCCACACACCCCAATCCCAAGCCAAACATTGTTTGATAACCCCAGTTAACCTAAACCTAACTTGACATCTCATAAACTAATTAAAATAATTTTATTTTTTGATTATTTTAGATTGCATCAGGACCATTGAATGTTCATCATCTTTTAACCTAATCTTAAGGGCAATCAATATAACATCAAGGCAGGAGGTCATAACCTGTCCTGGGCCCAAAACAACCACCCAGCATTTTCACCCAAGCCTAATTAAAATCAATTAGACTTAAATTACCCTAGAGGGCTAGGTGACATCAACAGGTCAGGTCGGAGCTGTGAGGGCCAACAGTGCATTTAATCCTGTGGCTATTACTGAAATCTGGTGTCTAAGGCTGAGGGTCCAGAGTCAAATGACCTAAGTGGTGTTGTGGTTTTTTATTGGGTCCCTGCTAAAGTAGGGGGGGCCTCCCACACTCCCACCCTCTACCTGGCCAGAGGAAGGATTAGCTACTGGATTAAGCTAACCTATTTTGCATGCTTGGCTGCACCATTCGATTTTGATTGCTTGATTAAGTCTATGACCACTAGATTAGGAACCCAATACCATAAGACTAAACCTCAAACCAACTTAGCCATGGATCTCAATTTTGAAGCCATCATGAACTAGCTTGCCCAGTTAACTACCCAAATGAACCAAGCCAACATCCAATCTCAAAACCAGTTTACCTAACAAAACCAATCCAATACCCAAATTAATACTAAGCTTGACCAAACCAATGACCAGATAACCCAAATGAACTATATGTTCAACCAAGTAGACCAACAATTTGACCAGGCAACCACTAGGATCGACCAATTAACCACTAGACTAAACCAAGTAGAGAATCGATTAGGTACTATAGAGAAAACCCAAGACTCTAATGTTGAACCTAATCCTAACCCATGATGTTCTACCTCTCAAAACCCTAGTAGAACCTAGACTCAGGAACCCTTTATAGAGCCTAACCATCATGAACCATACCAAGAACCTAACCATAGGAGAGTCCCGAACCCTGAACCTATCCAAGAACCCATCCGTAGAAGGCCCGAACATGAAGTTCATGATCAAGATGAAAGCGCCATGAGAAATATTAGGATAGAAGCACCCACCTTTGATGGAATTCTTGAACCAAAAGTCTATGTAGATTGGGTAGGTGATATGGATTATTATTTTGAATGGTATGAAATGAGTGAAGGATGAAATATAAATTAGCCAAGATGAGGTTGACTCATCAAGCAAGGTTACATTGGGCTAATCTTGAGCGAACTAGGAGACAACGAGATCTTCCACCCATAGCTACTTGGCAAGAGATGAAATTGCAACTCAAGGAGAAATACCTACCAGTATCCTATGATCAACAACTCTTAGACCAATGGAACAAAATTTATCAAGGTAATAGATCAGTGTCAGAGTATATTGCTGAATTTGATGAGTTTGCTGTTAGGTGCAATATATCCGAGTTTAAAGACCAAACCCTGTTCAGGTTTAGAATTGGATTAAGAGAAGATATCCACAGAGAACTATACATGAGAGAGGCCCAAGATTCAGAACATGCCTATCAATAGCTAGACATTATGAACAATTCCACCCAGGACCTACCTATCAGAAATTTAAACCTGTTAGGAACAATACCTCATTCCCAAAGTCAAATCCAAACTAGGTATACCACGGTAGATCAAATCCCAACCCAACCCAGGTCAATTTAACTCCAACCCAGATAGGCCAAACCCTAACCCAGTCCGACCAAACCCTAATCCAATCCGATTCAATACCAACCCAAATCGACCCATCCCTAACCCATCTCGACCTAACTCGAGTCCGAGTCAATCTAGTTCTAGTAATTCTGCACTTGCTAGAATCGATAAGGGTAAGGAGCCCATGTTTCAGAAAGCCCCAAGCCCCAGCCCCAATGCTAGTTTTAGGTGTAATAAGGTAGGTCACTATGCTAGCCAGTGTCCCACCATGTCATTATACATAGGGGAGCTAAAAGAACAAGAGCCTGAACCTAATAATGAGGATGTAGAAGAAGAAGTTTATGAGGCTGAACTAGACTTGATAGAGGAATATGAAGGAGATAAGAAGGAATTTGATCAAGTAGGGGTGGTTAGATGTATTTTAACCCAAACCCAACCTGAGGAAGATTGGCATAGTACTAGCATCCTATAGACTTTTGTTAAGTACGGGAATAAAGTTGTAAGATTATAATTGATAGTGGTAGTTGTGTCAATACCATTGCTACTGAGATAGCTAAATCTTTAGGCTTGACTTTATGGTGGGGACACCTGAGGCACAAGAATAAGATAGAGGCTTTTCAACCCTCTATAAATTGATCAATAATTTATGAATCCATCTGTAATAAGGGCTTAGCTCATCTGAGTCCATTTTAGTTGTTATTTGAGTTTTTTGAGTTGTTATTACAGTTCTGTACTAGTCAGCTCATGTTGAGCTAGTTCAGTCCAATGCTGGTCAGCTCATGTTGAGCTAATTTTATTTTTTTTGAGTCCTATCCAAGCATACTGAAGACTCAAGACCACATCATACAAGTAAAGACCAAGTCCAACCAGATTGAAGACATGGATGTTTAGCCCAAGTCCAACCAAGCTTGAAGATTTGAAGACCCCAGGAGGAAAATCAAAAACCCTGATTCCTTGCAGATGCACTCCAGATGCCCAGATTTCCTTACAGATGCCAAAATATATTCATAGACCAAGGCATCCATGATTTTAGAGGTCCAACTACATCCTAGCCCAAAGAAATCAAGCCCAGGCACCAAGCCCAAGCCCCTAAGAAGCAAGATACCAGCGAATATTCCTGCTACCTGGCTACCAGGCCACCCCAGCTTCCAGAGCCCAAATCCATGCACCCGGGCCCCTTTGGGCCGGCCCCTTGCTGCTCTTAGAAGCCCAACACGCCCCCATTGGTGTCCTTGGTGTGTTGTCCAAGTCAATAAAAATTTTAGGGATTTTTTCCACCTAATGTTTCCTTAATTTCTAGCTAGGGTTTGAGAGGGAAAAGGATTCTCATGTAAAGATTAATGTGCCCTTACTTGGAGCCCAAGGTTAAGGGTCTATTTAAGGGACCCTAGCCTCTTGTATGAAGGAAAGAAATTTTGATGAATGAAAACCTTGAGTTCTTCTATTGAGTTGTGTGATACCCTGCTGTATGCATAAAGGGGTTTGCGAGAGTTTTTCTTCCCAGTGCTGCAATCATCTTCCTACTGCCAACAAGCATCTCAGATCCCTGGATGCCCACTCCAAAAGAAGCCTTCCCTTGCTATTTTTCCTTTGTTTTCTTGTTCCTTTATGAGTTTTCTAAGCCCTGACAGGTCGTTTACAGGTCCCCGAGTTCCTACGAATCCAACGACTCCAGCCAAGCCTCAATCGGATCACCGAGCTGAAAGCCGGGTATCCGCGGGTCTTTGGCTCGGTTTTCCATGCTGCATCCGTCGAGGAACGAGAGACCCTTTTGCTGCGATCTTCATAGATATTGTCAGGTACACCCCCTTTACCTCCAGTAGTTTTATTGTAGGAGAACATGCCCTAACCGAGGCTTCTCAGCCCCGGCGATCCTTCTTCTCTACTTTTCTAGGTCCTAATCTGCATGCTGATCTTCTAAAATTTATATAAAATTCCTTACAACTTATTTTAATCTATAATTTTGGAATTAATCACTCACCCCATATATAAAACATACAAAAAAAATTGCATGCATATTAGTTCCCCCATCATTTGGTATCAGAGCTTAGATTAGGGCTTGTTTTCTGCAATTTTTTAGTCCGTATATACTCTGTTATTTTAATTATTTGTTCCAGATAAAACTCCAAAAATTCTGAAATTTATTTTTTTGGATCATCATAATTCACAGTAATTTTAAAAACTTTCTCAGATTTTATTATGGCCTGTGAATTTTCTGCAAGCCGAAATACAGCATGCAAATTTTCGGCTCTGTTTTTTTTCAGCAAGACAAGTTTGGAAGTTTTAGGGTTTTGTTTAGCATCTTTTGCATATCTTTTAATTTTAGTATATTTCTTGCATATTAGGCCATGATTTGCAAGTTTTATTCTATTTAAAAAAAAAAAAATACATATTCTCCAAAAATACCAAAAACATCTAAACCCTAATTTGCATCCTCATCTGCCTACCATCATTGCATAATTTACTTTTAAGGGCACTCTTGCTATATCAGATGGGGGGAGGATTTGATCACCTCTCGTTAGCCCAAAACCACATCCCTTGCATTTGGTCCCAAGCCTTAACCTAAAATTAACTAGACTTAATTTGCCCTAGTGGGCTAGGGACACCAATTGGTCGGGTCTGGGCTAGTGTTAGATCACTGTGTCAAGTTAACCTATGTGTGCCTTGTGCTCAGTGTCTAGAATGTTGGTTTAGGGATTCAATCTCGAACGGCTTGTGTGCTGGTTCGCCTACCTGGCCAATCTCTGATTGGTGTCTAGGATTGGCAATCAGGGACCTAACACTCCCCTTACACCTGCCTGGCTGAGTACAAGGTTACTATAGGCTAGTTTGCCACCCTGATTGAGCATCTAGTTTGGACTCTAGGTCTAGTCAGCTATAGTTGGTCTGATTAAGTCTTGCATAAGCACTAGATCAGGAGTTTCATATCACCCACCTCTTTCACAAATGTCTGAACCCATGGAAAATTTACAAGCCCAAATAAAACCCTAGCTGATCAAATGACCCAGATGGCTACCCAGATAACTACCCAGATGACTACCCAGATGACCCAGTTAACTCAGTCTGGTATTCAAACCAATGATAGAATTGACCATCTTGCCAGCAGGTTCGATCAGTTAGAAGTCCGGGTAGGGACCCCAGAAAAAACCCATGGGTCACAGTCTGAGCCAGATCCTAATTCCCCTCAACCTAGGAGGATCCCAAACCCTAATCCATACCCTGAGGTCGAACCTAGGAGAGCCCCTCATCCTGACCCATACTATAACCCTCAGCCTAGGAGGACCCCAGACCTTGACCCATACCAATAGGTCAAACCTAGGAGAGCCCCTCAACCTGACCCATACTACATTCCCGAGCCTAGGAGGACCCCAAACCCTGATCTATACCATGAGGTCGAACCTAGGAGATCCCCTTATCCTGACACGTACTATAATCCTCAACCTAGGAGGACCCCAAACCCTGATCCATACCGAGAGGTTGAACCTAAGAGAGCCCCTCAACCTGACCCATACTACAATCCTGAACCTAGGAGGACCCCAAACCCTGAACCATATCGTGAGGTTGAACCTAGGAGAGGCACTTAGCCCGACCCATACTATGATACTGAACCTAGATCCTATGACTCTAGATCCTATTTACCCACATCCTATAAGCCTAGTATACCCACAACCTATAGATCTTATGACTTCAAATCCTCTGACTCTAGAATCTACGAACCCATATCCCATGAGTCCAGTAGACCCAAGACCCATAGAGCTGAACTCAAATCCTATGACCCCAGATCTTATAATCCCATGACCCATAGATCTGCACCCTTATCCTATGAGTCTAGGGAGCCCATAACCCCTAGATATCAATCTAGTACTAGTCAGGTTTCCCTTAATCAACTTGAACCCCATAGGATTAGCACCCCTAAATATGAGCCCAGTAGTGAGTCACTACCCCTTAGGTAACCTGAACCTACTAGGATTAGTGTCCATAATCAGAAATCAGGACCTAGCCAATTTTTCCCTAGCCGACCTTCTCCAACCATTCCTGAGATTGACAAGGCTTACATTAATGCAGAAGTGTATGAAGCTGATGCAAACTTAGTGGATGAGTATGAGGGAGAAGAGGAGACACCTTTAGATGACCTAGAATTAGCAATAGATACCCAGGTAGAAGACAACCTAGAGGTAGCTGACCTTGACCACATCCAACCTAACACTATAGTGGAAGAACAAATAGAGGAAGAGAACCTAGGTACTGCTGCTAGAGCCTTACCTGAGGAAAGCATAGAGGAGAGCCAAATTATAGAGTCTAGTCCTAAAATATAAGAACCTGAAGAATTTATTAAGGACTTGATCTCTTTGAATCAGTACCCTCAGGATGAGCCTCCTCCTATAGTTTTCATTAAGGATCTCTTCCCTGAGATTAGTAACCCATCCTTCCATTATGCAAACCCCATAGCTATACCGCAACCTCGTAAGGTTAGCCTCATTAGTCTAAGATTAGTCCCTAACATGCCTTCTTATATCAAACTTTATCCAACTAACTTTGAACCTTTTTCCCTACCCTACCAAACTAATTCTGAACCCACTTCCTATTTTCTACCCTTGCCTAATACCTCCAGCATTTCTAGGATTATTAGATTGCATTTAACTGAGATTAGCATACTGCATGCATTCATCACTCATGTTAGGTTTGCATCTTACTTCTGGCATACTCTTTGGAATTTGCTAGGAGCTCACTGTAAATTTTCATGTGCATGTCAAGCTAGGATCAAACCTAGAGAACCTATAATCTATTAGGTTTAGATCCAAAGAGTTCAATAAAATTTCCTTCGATAGGAATGCGTAGTCGAGTCTTTAGGTGTCAGTATGAGTCCTTTGCATCATCTTGTTAGGAGTCTGCATGTGCCCAGCATGTTCACCACCTGCACTAATTTTGAAACAACTGGCTAATTCCCGAAGATGGATTAAAGAATTTGATGTAGTGGATTCTATCTTGGTTAGGCTTAGGCCTAAAAGAAGCTTCATGCTCGCAGAGTTGGAACTTTTAAAGTGATAGAGATGGTTGGATCAAATGCCTAGGTGTTAGAATTGCCTTCGGATTTGGGCATTAGTTCTACCTTCAATATTACAGACCTGGTTGAGTATAGGGAACCGGCAGCGATACCTAGTGAGGCCTATGGACCTATTCCTTTTCATTGTGAGTGACCCTAACCTAGAGTGTCCACAAACAAATATGGCCTGAGAGAGGAGAACGGATCGAGCGTATCCTGGACGATCAAGCCATCACGACCCAGGGCCATGACTATCAACGCTTCCTGGTCCGATGGCAAGGCCGGCCAGAGTCGGACGATTCATGGATTTCTTAAGAGGACTTGCAACGCCTCAACCCAGACCTTCTCGAGAGATATGTGAGCCAGTCTGACCTTCACTCGACAGGGTCGAGTTCCTCCCACCCTGGGAGAATTGGTGGGGACACCTGAGGCACCAGAATAAGAAAGAGGCTTTTCAACCCTCTGTAAATTGATCAATAATTTATGAGTCCATCTGTAATAAGGGCTTAGCTCATCTGAGTCCATTTTAGTTGTTATTTGAGTTTTTTGAGTTGTTATTTCAGTTCTGTACTAGTCAGCTCATGTTGAGCTAGTTCAATCCAATGCTGGTCAGCTCATGTTGAGCTAATTTTATTTTTTTTGAGTCCTATCGAAGCATACTGAAGACTCAAGACCACATCATACAAGTAAAGACCAAGTCCAACCAGATTGAAGACATGAAAGTTTAGCCCAAGTCCAACCAGCTTGATGTTTTGAAGACCCCAGGAGGAAAATCAGAAACCCTGATTCCTTGGAGATGCCCTCCAGATGCCCAGATTTCCTTTCAGATGCCAAATATATTCATAGACCAAGGCATCCATGATTTTAGAGGTCCATCTTCATCCTAGCCCAAAGAAATCAAGCCCAGGCGCCAATCCCAAGCCCCTAAGAAGCAAGATACCAGCGAATATTCCTGCTACCTGGCTACCAGGCCACCCCAGCTTCCAGAGGCCCAAACCCATGCACCCGGGCCCCTTTGGGCCTGCCCCTTACTGCTCCTAGAAGCCCAACATGCCCCCCTAGGTGTCCTTGGAGTGTTCGTCAAGTCAAGAGAAATTTTAGGAATATTTTCTACCTAATGTTTCCTTATTTCTAGCTAGGGTTTGAGAGGGAAAAAGATTCTCATGTAAAGACTAATGTGCCCTTACTTGGAGCCCAAGGTTAAGGGTCTATTTAAGGGACCCTAGCCTCTTGTATGAAGGGGAGAAATTTTGATGAATGAAAACCTTGAGTTCTTCTATTGAGTTGTGTGATACCCTGCTGTGTGCATAAAGGGGTTTGCGAGAGTTTTTCTTCCCAGTGCTGCAATCATCTTCCTGCTGCCAACAAGCATCTCAGATCCCTGGATGCCCACTCCAAAGAAGCCTTCCCTTGCCATTTTTCTTTGTTTTCTTGTTCCTTGTGAGTTTTCTAACCCCTGACAGGTCGTTTACATGTCCCCGAGTTCCTACGAATCCAACGACTCTAGCCAAGCCTCAATCGGATCACCGAGCAGAAAGCTGGGTATCCGCGGGTCTTTGGCTCAGTTTTCCAGGCCGCATCCATTGAGGAACGAGAGATCCTTTTGCTGCGATCTTCACAAACATTGTCAGGTACACCCCCTCTACCTCCAGTAGTTTTATTGTAGGAGAACTTGCCCTAACCGAGTCTTCTCAGCCCCGGCGATCCTTCTTCTCTACTTTTCTAGGTCCTAATCTGCATGATGATCTTCTAAAATTTATATAAAATTTCCTACAACTTATTTTAATCTGAAATTCAGGAATTAATCACTCAACCCCACATATAAAATATATAAAAAAATTGCATGCATATTAGTTCCCCCATCACTTAGTTCCCACATCCTGATCCCTATAAAGTATCATGAGTAGATTCCACCTCTATGCCAATTGAGTCTAGGTACCAATCTTAATTAAATTGCAATCATATGAAGAAGAGATTGGTGTGATGTCCTTCCATGAAGGTTAGTAGTGTCATTCTAGGTGACCATGGCTATATGATCATGAAGCTGCCCTATTTGGTCGAACCAATACCTAATTTTAGTATATTTCTTGCATATTAGGCCATGATTTGCAAGTTTTATTCTATTTAAAAAAAAAAAAATACATATTCTCCAAAAATACCAAAAACATCTAAACCCTAATTTGCATCCTCATCTGCCTACCATCATTGCATAATTTACTTTTAAGGGCACTCTTGCTATATCAGATGGGGGGAGGATTTGATCACCTCTCGTTAGCCCAAAACCACATCCCTTGCATTTGGTCCCAAGCCTTAACCTAAAATTAACTAGACTTAATTGCCCTAGTGGGCTAGGACACCAATTGGTCGGGTCTGGGCTAGTGTTAGATCACTGTGTCAAGTTAACCTGTGTGTGCCTTGTGCTCAGTGTCTAGAATGTTGGTTTAGGGATTCAATCCGAACGGCTTGTGTGCTGGTTCGCCTACTGGCCAATCTCTGATTGGTGTCTAGGATTGGCAATCAGGGACCTAACACTCCCCTTACACCTGCCTGGCTGAGTACAAGGTTACTATAGGCTAGTTTGCCACCCTGATTGAGCATCTAGTTTGGACTCTAGGTCTAGTCAGCTATAGTTGGTCTGATTAAGTCTTGCATAAGCACTAGATCAGGAGTTTCATATCACCCACCTCTTTCACAATGTCTGAACCATGGAAAATTTACAAGCCCAAATAAAACCCTAGCTGATCAAATGACCCAGATGGCTACCCAGATAACTACCCAGATGACTACCCAGATGACCCAGTTAACTCAGTCTGGTATTCAAACCAATGATAGAATTGACCATCTTGCCAGCAGGTTCGATCAGTTAGAAGTCCGGGTAGGGACCCCAGAAAAAACCCATGGTCACAGTCTGAGCCAGATCCTAATTCCCCTCAACCTAGGAGGATCCCAAACCCTAATCCATACCCTGAGGTCGAACCTAGGAGAGCCCCTCATCCTGACCCATACTATAACCCTCAGCCTAGGAGGACCCCAGACCTTGACCCATACCAATAGGTCAAACCTAGGAGAGCCCCTCAACCTGACCCATACTACATTCCCGAGCCTAGGAGGACCCCAAACCCTGATCTATACCATGAGGTCGAACCTAGGAGATCCCTTATCCTGACACGTACTATAATCCTCAACCTAGGAGGACCCCAAACCCTGATCCATACCGAGAGGTTGAACCTAAGAGAGCCCCTCAACCTGACCATACTACAATCCTGAACCTAGGAGGACCCAAACCCTGAACCATATCGTGAGGTTGAACCTAGGAGAGGCACTTAGCCCGACCCATACTATATACTGAACCTAGATCCTATGACTCTAGATCCTATTTACCCACATCCTATAAGCCTAGTATACCCACAACCTATAGATCTTATGACTTCAAATCCTCTGACTCTAGAATCTACGAACCCATATCCCATGAGTCCAGTAGACCCAAGACCCATAGAGCTGAACTCAAATCCTATGACCCCAGATCTTATAATCCCATGACCCATAGATCTGCACCCTTATCCTATGAGTCTAGGGAGCCCATACCCCTAGATATCAATCTAGTACTAGTCAGGTTTCCCTTAATCAACTTGAACCCCATAGGATTAGCACCCCTAAATATGAGCCCGTAGTGAGTCACTACCCCTTAGGTAACCTGAACCTACTAGGATTAGTGTCCATAATCAGAAATCAGGACTAGCCAATTTTTCCCTAGCCGACCTTCTCCAACCATTCCTGAGATTGACAAGGCTTACATTAATGCAGAAGTGTATGAAGCTGATGCAAACTTAGTGGATGAGTATGAGGGAGAAGAGGAGACACCTTTAGATGACCTAGAATTAGCAATAGATACCCAGGTAGAAGACAACCTAGAGGTAGTGACCTTGACCACATCCAACCTAACACTATAGTGGAAGAACAAATAGAGGAAGAGAACCTAGGTACTGCTGCTAGAGCCTTACCTGAGGAAAGCATAGAGGAGAGCCAAATTATAGAGTCTAGTCCTAAAATATAAGAACCTGAAGAATTTATTAAGGACTTGATCTCTTTGAATCAGTACCCTCAGGATGAGCCTCCTCCTATAGTTTTCATTAAGGATCTCTTTCCCTGAGATTAGTAACCCATCCTTCCATTATGCAACCCCATAGCTATACCGCAACCTCGTAAGGTTAGCCTCATTAGTCTAAGATTAGTCCCTAACATGCCTTCTTATATCGAACTTTATCCAACTAACTTTGAACCTTTTTCCCTACCCTACCAAACTAATTCTGAACCCACTTCCTATTTTCTACCCTTGCCTAATACCTCCAGCATTTCTAGGATTATTAGATTGCATTTAACTGAGATTAGCATACTGCATGCATTCATCACTCATGTTAGGTTTGCATCTTACTTCTGGCATACTCTTTGGAATTTGCTAGGAGCTCATTGTAAATTTTCATGTGCATGTCAAGCTAGGATCAAACCTAGAGAACCTATAATCTATTAGGTTTAGATCCAAAGAGTTCAATAAAATTTCCTTCGATAGGAATGCGTAGTCGAGTCTTTAGGTGTCAGTATGAGTCCTTTGCATCATCTTGTTAGGAGTCTGCATGTGCCCAGCATGTTCACCACCTGCACTAATTTTGAAACAACTGGCTAATTCCCGAAGATGGATTAAAGAATTTGATGTAGTGGATTCTATCTTGGTTAGGCTTAGGCCTAAAGAAGCTTCATGCTCGCAGAGTTGGAACTTTTAAAGTGATAGAGATGGTTGGATCAAATGCCTAGGTGTTAGAATTGCCTTCGGATTTGGGCATTAGTTCTACCTTCAATATTACAGACCTGGTTGAGTATAGGGAACCGGCAGCGATACCTAGTGAGGCCTATGGACCTATTCCTTTTCATTGTGAGTGACCCTAACCTAGAGTGTCCACAAACAAATATGGCCTGAGAGAGGAGAACGGATCGAGCGTATCCTGGACGATCAAGCCATCACGACCCAGGGCCATGACTATCAACGCTTCCTGGTCCGATGGCAAGGCCGGCCAGAGTCGGACGATTCATGGATTTCTTAAGAGGACTTGCAACGCCTCAACCCAGACCTTCTCGAGAGATATGTGAGCCAGTCTGACCTTCACTCGACAGGGTCGAGTTCCTCCCACCCTGGGAGAATTGGTGGGGACACCTGAGGCACCAGAATAAGAAAGAGGCTTTTCAACCCTCTGTAAATTGATCAATAATTTATGAGTCCATCTGTAATAAGGGCTTAGCTCATCTGAGTCCATTTTTAGTTGTTATTTGAGTTTTTTGAGTTGTTATTTCAGTTCTGTACTAGTCAGCTCATGTTGAGCTAGTTCAATCCAATGCTGGTCAGCTCATGTTGAGCTAATTTTATTTTTTTTGAGTCCTATCGAAGCATACTGAAGACTCAAGACCACATCATACAAGTAAAGACCAAGTCCAACCAGATTGAAGACATGAAAGTTTAGCCCAAGTCCAACCCAGCTTGATGTTTTGAAGACCCCAGGAGGAAAATCAGAAACCCTGATTCCTTGGAGATGCCCTCCAGATGCCCAGATTTCCTTTCAGATGCCAAAATATATTCATAGACCAAGGCATCCATGATTTTAGAGGTCCATCTTCATCCTAGCCCAAAGAAATCAAGCCCAGGCGCCAATCCCAAGCCCCTAAGAAGCAAGATACCAGCGAATATTCCTGCTACCTGGCTACCAGGCCACCCCAGCTTCCAGAGGCCCAAACCCATGCACCCGGGCCCCTTTGGGCCTGCCCCTTACTGCTCCTAGAAGCCCAACATGCCCCCCTAGGTGTCCTTGGAGTGTTCGTCAAGTCAAGAGAAATTTTAGGAATATTTTCTACCTAATGTTTCCTTATTTTCTAGCTAGGGTTTGAGAGGGAAAAAGATTCTCATGTAAAGACTAATGTGCCCTTACTTGGAGCCCAAGGTTAAGGGTCTATTTAAGGGACCCTAGCCTCTTGTATGAAGGGGGAGAAATTTTGATGAATGAAAACCTTGAGTTCTTCTATTGAGTTGTGTGATACCTGCTGTGTGCATAAAGGGGTTTGCGAGAGTTTTTCTTCCCAGTGCTGCAATCATCTTCCTGCTGCCAACAAGCATCTCAGATCCCTGGATGCCCACTCCAAAAGAAGCCTTCCCTTGCCATTTTTCCTTTGTTTTCTTGTTCCTTTGTGAGTTTTCTAACCCCTGACAGGTCGTTTACATGTCCCCGAGTTCCTACGAATCCAACGACTCTAGCCAAGCCTCAATCGGATCACCGAGCAGAAAGCTGGGTATCCGCGGGTCTTTGGCTCAGTTTTCCAGGCCGCATCCATTGAGGAAAAGAGATCCTTTTGCTGCGATCTTCACAAACATTGTCAGGTACACCCCCCTACCTCCAGTAGTTTTATTGTAGGAGAACTTGCCCTAACCGAGTCTTCTCAGCCCCGGCGATCCTCTTCTCTACTTTTCTAGGTCCTAATCTGCATGATGATCTTCTAAATTTATATAAATTTCCTACAACTTATTTTAATCTGAAATTCAGGAATTAATCACTCAACCCACATATAAAATATATAAAAAAAATTGCATGCATATTAGTTCCCCCATCACTTTAGTTCCACATCCTGATCCCTATAAAGTATCATGAGGATTCCACCTCTATGCCAATTGAGTCTAGGTACCAAATCTTAATTAAATTGCAATCATATGAAGAAGAGATTGGTGTGATGTCCTTCCCATGAAGGTTAGTAGTGTCATTCTAGGTCGACCATGGCTATATGATCATGAAGCTGCCCTATTTGGTCGAACCAATACCTATACCTTTTATCACCATGTGAAAAGATTTGTGATTACCCCACTCAGCCTAGGAGTTCAAGAAGTTCGAATAGCCTTAGAGCAAAACAAGGAGTTAATCTAATTAAGGCTAAAGAATTAAAAATAGACCCTTCTGAACCCACTAAGAAATTCATGAGAATTGATCCTGAACCCACTTTAATATTGAAGAAGTAATTAAGCCAGGATCAAACTTTATGGGTGAAACTAATAATTTAGAAGAGTTGTTCATAGAGGAAGCCCAGGATCAAATCCCTAAAGAACAACAAAAAAAATAGGTGTATGTAATGAAACAACATCTGAATGTGAGTCCATAGACTTAATCTATATGCCTTTGCACAGCATATGCATCATGAAATTAGTCAAGAGCTGAATATATTTAATAAACTAAATAATAACTTGGTTAATTCTAAAAAGAAGGATAAAGATTTTTATATAGAGGAATATGTGACTGTCAAAGAATTCTCTGCCCATGAAGCCGGCCCATCCAAAATAATGAATAGTAGTGGACCCAAAGCCTATGTGCTTGAGATATCACCTGATTTAGGTATTAGCTCCTGTTTCATCATCTCAGACTTTATAAAGTCTAGGGAGCCAACAGTAATACCCAGCGAGCCCCTTATGCCACTCCCATTCTTTGAGAGAGAACCCAACCCAAAGCGACCACATATAATTTGGCCTTATGGTAAGGAAATGATTGAGAGAGATCTGGATGATCAAGCTATTAGTACCTAGGATAGAGACTCTCAGCGATATTTAGTCCAGTGGCAAGGTCAGCCAGAATCTGAGGACCTGTGGAACGCTAGTGTGGATCTGCAGCGCCTCAACCCAGACCCTCCTTGAGCCAAATTGACCCATACTTGACGGGGTCGAGTTCCTCTCGCCTTGGGAGAATTGGTGGAAACACCAGGATCAGACACGGATCCCTGGATCCCATATGGTTTAATTAGTCATGTGTCAAAGTTTTGAAAGTTTTGTAATCAATTGAGATTGAGTCTTGTAATAAGTTGAGGTTAGTTAATTTGTCTCAACCCTCAACCTAGTCAGCATTTTGAGTCCTGTACATCAATTATGAGTCCAGTATGAGTCCAATTTTATACAAAAGAGGAGGTCACCCTATTTTGGAGTTCCACTAGGCTATATCCAGGAGTCTGAGGCTACTACATTAGCCCATTGGATTTTGTGTGACAACCTAGGATCCAAGATGCTTCCAGAAACCCTGATTCCTTCCAGATGCCCTCCAGATGCCCAAATTCCCTTCCAGATATCAGAGCATATTCCTAAACCAAGGCATCCATGATTTCAAAGGTCCACCTGCATCCCAGTCCAAAGAAATCAAGCCCAGGTGCCAAGCCCAAGCCCTTAAGAAGCAAGATTCAAGGGAATATTCCTGCTACTAGGCTTCCAGGCCACCCCAGCTTCCAGAGCCCAAGCCCATGCACCCAAGCCCCTTTGGGCCGGCCCCTTGCTGCTCCTAAAGACCCAACACATCCCCCTAGGCATCCTTGAAGTGTTGACCACGTCCAAAGAGGTTTGACCAAGTCCAAGTTGAAGAGAAGAAGAAGACCAAGCTTATTCCTAACATAGTTGGGATTTCTAATCCTTTTAAACTTTGTAATTCTAACCTAGCTAGGAAAGGACTTGTATTCCAATTTGGAAGAGGACATGTAACCCAAGTGTAACCATGGTTAGTGATGGCATGGAAACTTTATAAATACCCCATTCCTCCCCCTCTTGTAAGCATCTTTCTCTTATGAATAAACCTTGCTGAAATTTTGAGTTATTGCCTTGTGTTGGTATTTTGTTTGGGTTCATTGGTTGGTGTTTTTGTGCTTGGACGAATTCCTTGCTACCCTAGCATCCTTCCACACCCTAACTCACTGCCATCCAAGCCTTCAAACATCCAAGAAGGAGTGCCCTAGGCTGCCTAGCAAGGAGATCTTTAACAAGATTCAAACAGCCTAGCTTCTAATTCCTAACCTGATTCCTTATAAACCTATTTTCTTTAACTTTTATTACTTACTGTTTTGATTGACCCTCGACGTTTTGCAAGATCTCCGAGGTATTTCACCTCTCTAGAGGAGGCTTTTCTTGCATCCGGAACTATTGCGGCATTAACTCTGGGACCAGGGCTGGATATGTTGGAGCGCTCCTCTCCTAGGTGAACCTGCAACAAAGTCCCCAAGGGCACCGGTGGTGTACTGGTGGGAGACCCTTTGATGCCTAAGTTAGCAGGAGGTTGAAGGCAACAGAATGGAGGAACCAGTGAAAGAACAGCATATGGAGAGGGAAGAGTTCTTCTTCCTTCGAGCGGGGTCCCCCGGATACCATATATAGGCACGGAACAGTCCAAAATCCATTAGGGGAGAGGATGAGAAAGCTCAATTTGCCCCTAGGATAATCTGGAGAGAGGCCACATGGTGCGCAGATATGATGGCATCGTGGAAGTAGTGGAGCAGGGCTGTTGGGATAGCAGGATCCCGTAGTAATAGAAAGGTGCTTCTGGAATTCCCAGGATGCTAAGGCTTTCCTGTCAGACGTCGACCGTGGGAAAGCTGGTTGGCTGAACTAAAGGCCAACCCTTTGAAGGAGTGCGACAGGTCGAACCCTAGCAAGAGAGTCGTCGATCGAACCTCAGCTCCGATGTGTCGTTCGGACCTCATCTCTGATGGGATGGACCGCTGAATAAGAGCAACGGGCTGGACCCCAGCAGGAGAGGGTCGTTCAGACCTCAGCTCCGTTGGGTTGGACCGCTAAAGGAGGGCGACGAGCCAGACCCTAGCAGGAGAGGGTCGTTTGAACCTCAGCTCGGTGGGCCAGACCACTGAAGGAGAGCTATGGGCCAGACCCCAGCAGTAGACGGTCGTTCGGACCTCAGCTCCGGTGGGCCGGACCGCTAAAGGAGAGCTACGCGCTGGACCCCAGCTGATGCGGGACTAATATGCATGCAATTATTTTTGTATGTTTTATATGTGGGGTTAGGTGATTAATTCTTGAATTTCATATCAAAATTAGTTGTAGGGAGTTATGTATGAAATTTTGAGGTCTAGCATGCAAATAAAAACCTAGAAAAGTATTAAAGAAGGATCGCCGGGACTGAGAAGCCTCGGTTAGGGCAAGTTCTCCTACAATATAATTACTGGAGGTAGAGGGGGTGTACCTGACAATGTCTGAAGTGCCCGATGAAGATCGCAGTGAAGAGATCTCTCATTCCTCGATGGATGCAGCCTGGAAAATAGAGCCAAAGACCCGCGGATACTCGACTTTCTACTCGGTGGTCCGATTGAGGCTTGGCTGGATTTGTTGGATTCGTAGTAACTCCGGGACCTGCAAACGACCTGTCAAGGGTTAGAAAACTTAGAGGAGATCAAGAAAATAAAGAAAAACAGCAAAGAGAAGAAAGTTTTGGAGGGGGCTGGAAGGATGGTTGGTGGTAGGAAGATGGTTGTAAACACCAGGAAGAAGAACTCTCAAACCCCTTTATGCACATAGCAGGGTAATCACACAAAGCAATATAAGAACTCATGGTTTATTTCATATCAAAATCAAGCTTCATACAAGAGGCTAGGGTCCCTTAAATAGACCCTTAACCTTGGGCCCCAAGTAAGGGTACTTTAGACTTTACATAGGACTCCTTCTCCCTTTCAAACCCTAACTAGGAATATAAGGTAACATAGGTAGAAATCCCTAAAGCACATGGACTCCCTATCCTTGTCTTGGTCGGCCAAGGGGGTGACCTTAAGTGGCCGACCAAGAGGAGAGTAACCATAAGGGATGGCACCATAATCTTCTTCCTGGGCCTGGACTAGCCTAGTTTGCTTCCGGCTGGTCCAGGGCTTCAGGTTTGTTCCTGTTTTCATTTTCTCCTCCTGGGATCTTCAGGTCTTCAAGCTGGGTTGGATTTGGACTCAACTTTCATGTCTTCAATCAGGTTGGACTTGGTCTTCACTTGTATGATGTGGTCTTGAGTCTTCGATATGCTTGGACAGGACTCAAAAAATTAAAATTAGCTCGACATGAGCTGACTAATTATAGGACTCAAATAAAAACATCTAAGCTGGACTAAGCTTTATTACAGTGGATTCGAATATCAATTAAGTGATCCATAGAGGGCTGAGAAGCCTCTGCCTTATTCTGGTGCCTCTGGTGTCCGCACGAATTCTCCCGGGGTGAGAGGAACTCGACCCTGTCGAGTGAAGATCAGACTGGCTCACATATCTCTCGAGAAGGTCTAGGTTGAGGAATTGCAAGTCCTCTTGTAAAATCCATGAATCCTCACTCTGGCTGGCCTTGCCATCAGACCAAGAAGCGTTGATAACCACGGCCCCGGGTCATAATGGCTTGATCGTTCAGTATATGCTCGATCCGTTCTCCTCTCTCTGGCCAATTAATTGGTGGACACTCTAGGTAAAGATCAATCTCAACAGAGGGATAGGTCCAAAAGCCTCACTAGGTATCGTTGCCGGTTCCCTGTACTCAACCAGGTCTATAATATTGAAGGTAGAACTAATGCCCATATTCGAAGGCAAGTCTAACACATAGGCATTTGATCCAACCTTCTTTAACACTTTAAAAGGTCCGGCTCCATGAGCATGAAGCTTCTTAATGATCCTAGGTGGGAACCGCTCAGGCCTAAGCCTAATCTTGACAGAATCCCCTACATCAAATTCCTTGATCCTTCTTCAGGAATTAACCCATTTTTTATAAGTTTCATTGCTTATGTTTATCTTTTGGCTAATGTCCTTGTGCAAGTCTCTAATATGTTATGCAAATGACTCTGTAGACTCTGAGACTCATGCGTGAATAGGTAAAGGAATCAGATCAATGGGGTGATTAGGCTTGTACCCATGGACTATCTCAAAAGGGCTCTTACTCGTTGTCCTATTTACTGAACTGTTGTAAGCAAACTCTGCTCTAGGCAATAATAGATCCCAAGTTCCAACATGTTCACCTACCAGGCATCTAAGGAGGTTTCCTAAACTATGGTTCACCACTTCAGTTTGGCCATCTGTTTGAGGGTGGTATGCTGTGGAAAACTTAAGCTTGGTCCCTAACAGGTACCATAAGGTCTTCTAGAAATAACTGGTGAACCTAACATCCCTATCAGATATGATAGTCTTAGGTAGGCCATGGAGTTTAACCACATGATCTAAAAAAAGCTTGTCTACTCTAGACGCATCAAAGGTCTGGGAACACGGGATGAAGTGAGCCATCTTAGAGAACCTATCGACCACTACAAAGATAGAATCATGTCTCTTCTGGGTCTTAGGTAATCCTAACACGATGTCCAAACTTAGGTCCTGCCAAGGGCGATCAGGCACTGGTAAAGGTGTGCAAAGATGAGTGTTTTGCTTTTGCTATTTTGCAACAACACAAGTTCTACATCTAGCTACAATCTGTGCAACATGCCTTTTCAATCCTGGCCAAAAGAACTGGTCCTTTATTGCTAAGATTGTCTTATTTCTACCAAAGTGACCAGCTAAACCTCCAGCATGGTCTCCCAAATTAGGAATTCTCTAAGGGAAGTTTTGGGTATACAGAGTCGATTGTTCTGGAAAAGGTAGCCATCCTGAAGGGTATACTCACTATGGGTATTGGATGGTCCTAGCCTGAGGGTCTGGTAAATATCTCCAAAGTCTGGGTAGGTTTCGTATTCATCCTTTAACCTATCAAACCCTATGACTTGGGTACTAACTGATCCTAACAGCAAAGACCTACGGCTTAGGGCATCTGCTACCTTATCTTCAGTGCCGGCACGGTGCTTCAGGACAAAGTGTAAGCCTGAATGTACTCAATCCATTTATCGTGCTGTGGGTTCAGTTTCTTTTGGGAGTTCAGGAATCGGAGTGCCTCATGGTCAGAAAATAAGACAAACTCCTATGGTAGTAAGTAATGTCTCCAATATCTAAGAGCCTAGACTACCGCATAAAATTTCTTGTCATAGGTAGAGTACTTAAGTTTAGCCACATTCAGCTTTTCACTGAAGAAGGCTACAGGGTGATTCTCTTGACTTAGTACCCCACCTATTCCAACTCCCGAGGCATCGCAAGCAACCTCAAACACCTTAGTGAAGTCAGGTAATCTAAGGATGGGTTTATGGGTCATCTTATCCTTAAGCTCTAAGAAGGCCTTATCAACTGCTTTGATCCACTCGAATGTACCCTTCCTAATGCAATCAGTGATAGGTGCGACAACTATACTAAAATCCCTAATAAATCTCCTATAAAAGGTTGCTAGGCCATGGAAACTACGTATATTGTGGATACTAGAGGGTGTAGGCCACTCAACAATTGCCCTAACCTTTTCAGGATCTGCAAAAACTCCCTCAAGGATGACAACAAAGCCTAGGAAGATAACCTTATATGTCATGAAATCACACTTCTTAAAGTTGGCATAGAGTCTATTCTCCCTAAGGGTCTGGAAACTAGTCTTAGATGACTAAGGTGGTCCTTCTTAGTCCTGCTATAAATCAGAATATCATCAAAGTAGACCACAACGAATTTTCCTATAAACTCTTTCAGGACCTGGGTCATAATCCTCATAAAAGTACTTGGTGCATTAGAAAGTCTGAAAGGCATTACAACCCTCTCAAACAGGCCATCCTTAGTCTTGAAAGCTGTTTTCCACTCATCCCCAGGTCTAATCCTAAACTGATGATAGCAGCTCTTAAGGTCTATCTTAGAGAAAACTCTGGCTCCGGCCATCATGTCTAACATATCATCCAATCGGGGGATGGAAAACCTATACTTCACAGTTATCTTGTTGATAGCTCTACTATCTACACACATCCTCCAGGTAACATCCTTTTTAGGGGTCAGTAGAGCAGGGACTGCACATGGACGCAGGATCTGATACCAAATGATGCGGGACTAATATGCATGCAATTATTTTTGTATGTTTTATATGTGGGGTTAGGACATTAATTCTCAAATTTCAGATCAAAATTAGTTGTAGGGAATTATGTATGAAAATTTGAAGTCAAGCATGCAGATTAGAACCTAGAAAAGTATTAAAGAAGGATCGCCGGGGCTGAGAAGCCTCGGTTAGGGCAAGTTCTCCTACAATATAATTACTCGAGGTAGAGAGGGTGTACCTGACAATGTCTGAAGTTCCCAGTGAAGATCGCAGTGAAGAGATCTCTCGTTCCTCGATGGATGCGACCTAGAAAACCGAGCCAAAGACCCACGGATACCCGACTTTCTGCTCGGTGGTCCGATTGAGGCTTGGCTGGAGTCATTGGATTGGTAGGAACTCGGGAACCTGCAAACGACCTATCAGGGGTTAGAAAACTCAAAGAAGATCAAGAAAATAAAGGAAAATAGCAAAGAGAAGAAAGTTTTGGAGGGGGCTAGAATGATGGTTGATGGCAGGAAGTTGGTTGCAAACACCGTGAAGAAGAACTCTCAAACCCCTTTATGCACATAGCAGGGTAATCATACAAAGCAATATAAGAACTCAAGGTTTATTTCATATCAAAATCAAGCTTCATACAAGAGGCTAGGGTCCATTAAATAGACCCTTAACCTTGGGCCCCAAGTAAGGGTACTTTAGACTTTACATAGGACTCCTTCTCCCTTTCAAACCCTAACTAGGAATACAAGGTAACATAGATAGAAATCCCTAAAGCAATTGGACTTTCTCTCCTTGTCTTGGTCGGCCAAGGGGGTGACCTTATGTGGCCGACCAAGAGGAGGGTCACCATAAGGGATGGCGCTCTAATCTTCTTCCTGGGCCTAGACTGGCCCAGTTTGCTTCCAGCTGGTCCAGGGCTTCAGGTTTGTTCCTGTTTTCATTTTCTCCTCCTGGGATCTTCAGGTCTTCAAGCTGTGTTGGATTTGGGCTCAACTTCCATATCTTCAATCAGGTTGGACTTGGTCTTCACATGTATGATGTGGTCTTGAGTCTTCGATATGCTTGGATAGGACTCAAAAAAATAAAATTAGCTCGACATGAGCTGACTAATACTGAACTGAACTAGCTCAACATGAGCTGACTAATTACAGGACTCAAATAAAAACAACTTAGCTGGACTAAGCTTTATTACAGTGGACTCGAATGTCAATTAAGTGATCCATAGAGGGTTGAGAAGCCTCTGACTTATTCTGGTGCCTCTGGTATCCGCACCACCAGCAAAAGAGGGTCGTTTGAACCTCAGCTCCGGTGGGTCAGACCGCTAAGGTAGAGCGATGGGCCAGACCCCAGCAGGAGAGGGTCGTTCATACCTCAACTCTGGTGGGTCAGACTACTGAAGGAGTAACAATCAGATCTCTGAAAGAGTGGCCTGGTCGGATCGCAAGAATGGACCGGTTCTGCTTGAGGGCGAGCCGTTATGGTACAACAGTTGTCCCCCTTGCCCTTGTTCTTCGAGCAAGCTTGTAGGCTCGAAGGATGAGGGCATTAAATGGTAGTAAATGCATCAGTCTTTTAGATGATGGCCAATCTGATTCGGCATGCTACGACTGGCTGCCTTCTGCTCCAATTTTGCTCCGGGACAGGTGTCATTGTCTAGTTGGCAAAGACAAGGGGAGCAGTTATTGCTGGTACGGTGTATGGCAGCTGCTCGTTTGGATTCTTGATGCGATGTGGGGCATGTGGCTTCATCAGAGCAGTTGGTGCACTTCCCAAAGTGATCCATCTGCCATTGCTTCGACTGTCACGCGGATCGCGGTCGGATATGATTCGGCATGTACCCTCGGATTCCAATCCAACTCGAGAACTATGGCGCCAGCCATTGGATCATGGCACGTTGGGGGAGGTGTTAGGAAGCTGCCCCTAGATGCCTATAAAAGGGGGGAAGCAGCACCTAGAAGGAACCTTTCACCGTGCTTGCGCTTGAAGAGAAGGCAGACTCCTCCCTCCTTGCGTTGCTTTAGCCTTTCTTAGAGAACCAGGGAACCAGGTTAGTCCCGTCTCCACCTTCCCCCATCTTCATCCCTTTCTGCAACCCATTTTAGAATGGCTTCTGGGAGTCAGAGTTCGGCTCGGTGGTCATAGGGAACCCGGTCCTTTTGACATCCCTTCGGCCATGACCTGAGAGAGGTTCGAAAATCTTAGGATTGTGTATAACATTCCCTCCACTTATACCTGACCATCCCCAATCGCTAGGGTAGAGTGAATGGGCCTTTAAACTTAGGAGCTCTCCCTGTGTACGAAGACTACCTGAATACCGGCCTTCGCTTCCCAATCCATAACTTCTTTATCCAGGTCTTCAACACCTATAGGATCACTCCTTCCCAGCTGATGGGGGACTAATATGCATGCAATTCTTTTTGTATGTTTTATATGTGGGGTTAGGTGATTAATTCACAAATTTCAGATCAAAATTAGTTGTAGGAAATTTTGTATGAATTTTGAAGCCAAGCATGCAGATTAGAACCTAGAAAAGTTCTAAAGAAGGATCGCCGGGGCTGAGAAGCCTCGGTTATGGCAAGTTCTCCTATAATAATAAGACTGGAGGTAGAGGGGGTGTACATGACAACGTCTGAAGTGCCCGATGAAGATCGCAGTGAAGGGATCTCTCGTTCCTCGATGGATGCGGCCTGAAAAACTGAGCCAAAGACCCGCGGATACCCGACTTTTTTCTCGGTGGTCCGATTGAGGCGTGGCTGGAGTCGTTGGATTCGTAGGAACTCGGGGACCTGCAAACGACCTATCAGGGGTTAGAAATCTTAGAGAAAATCAAGAAAACAAAGGAAAATAGCAATGGGAAGAAAGTTTGGAGGGGGCTGGAAGGATGGTTGGTGGTAGGAAGATGGTTGCAAACACCGGGAAGAAGAACTCTCAAACCCCTTTATGCACACAGTAGGGTAATCACTCAAAGCAATAGAAGAACTCAAGGTTTATTTCATATATCAAAATCTCCCTTCATACAAGAGGCTAGGGTCCTTTAAATAGACCCTTAACCTTGTGCTCCAAGTAAGGGCACATAAGTCTTTACATAAGAATCTTTTTCCCTCTCAAACCCTAGCTAGAAAATAAGGAAACATTATGTAGAAAAAATCTCTAAAAATTCTCTTGACTTGGCCAACACACCAAGGACACCTAGGGGGGTGTGTTGGGCTTCTAGGAGCAGCAAGAGGCTGGCCCAAAAAGGCTTGGGCGCATGGATTTGGGCCTCTGGAAGCTGGGGTGGCCTGGTAGCCAGGTAGCAGGAATATTTCCTGGTATCTTGCTTCTTAGGGGCTTGGGCTTGGCGGCTGGGCTTGATTTCTTTGGGCTAGGATGCAGATGGACCTCTGGAATCATGGATGCCCTTATCTATGAATATACTTTGGCATCTGGAAGGGAATCTGGGCATTTGGAGGGCATCTGTAAGAAATCAGGGTTTTCTGAATTTTCCTCCTGCGGTCTTCAAATCTTCAAGCTGGGTTGGACTTGGGCTATATTTCCATGTCTTCATTCTAGTTGGACCTGGTCTTCACTTGTATGATGTGGTCTTGAGTCTTCAATATGGTTGAATAGGACTCAAAAAATAAAATTAGCTCGACATGAGCTGACTAACACTGGACTGAACTAGCTCAACATGAGCTGACAAGTATAGAACTGAAACTCAAAAGACTCAAATAACAACTAAAATAGACTCGGATGGGCTAAGCCCTTATTACAGATGGACTCATAAATTATTGATCAATTCACAGAGGGTTGAAAAGCCTCTGTCTTATTCTGGTGCCTCCGGTGTCCCCACTAATTCTCCCGGGGTGGGAGGACTCGACCCTGTCGAGTGAAGATCAGACTGGCTCACATATCTCTTGAGAAGGTCTGGGTTGAGGCATTACAAGTCCTCTCGAGAAATTCATGAATCGTCCGACTCTGGCTGGCCTTGCCATCGGACCAGAAAGCGTTGATAGTCACAGCCCTGGGTCGTGATGGCTTGATCATCCAGGATACGCTCGATCGTTCTCCTCTCTCAGGCCAATTTGTTAGTGGACACTCTGGGTTAGGGTCACTCACAATGAAAAGGAATAGGTCCAAGGCCTCACTAGGTATCGCTGCCGGTTCCCTATACTCAACCAGGTCTATAACATTAAAGGTAGAACTAATGCCCAAATCCGAAGGCAAGTCTAACACCTAGGCATTTAATCCAACCTTCTCTATCACTTTAAAAAGGTCCGGCTCTACGAGCATGAAGCTTCCTTTAGGCCTAAGCCTAACCAAGATAGAATCCACTACATCAAATTCTTTGATCCATCTTCGGGAATTTGGCCCTTTGTTTAAAATTACTGTAGGTGGTGAACATGCTGGGTACATGCAGACTCCTAACAAATGATTCAAAGGACTCATACTAACACCTAACAGACTTGACTATGCATTCCTATAGAAGGAAATTTTATTGAACTCTTTGGATCTAAACCTAAGAGATTATAGGTTCCCTTGGTTTGATCCTAGCTTGACATGCACATGAAAATTTACAGTGAACTCCTAGCAAATTCCAAAGAGTGTGCCAGAAGTAAGATGCAAACCTAACATGCATGATGAATGCATGCAGTATGCTAATCTCACTTAAATGCAATCTAATAATCCTAGAAAAGCTGGAGGTGACAGGAAAGGGCAGAAAATAGGAAGTGGGTTCAGAATTAGTTTGGTAGGGTAGGGGAAAAAGGTTCAAGGTTAGTTGGATAAAGTTTGATATAAGAAGGTATGTCAGGGACTAATCCTAGACTAATGAGGCTAACCTTATGAGGTTGCGGTATATCTATGGGGTTTGCATAATGGAAGGATGGGTTACTAATCTCAGGGAAGAGGTCCTTAATGGGAACTATAGGAGGAGGCTCATCCTGAGGGTACTGATTCAAAGAGATCAGGTCCTTAATAAATTCTTCAGGTTCTTGTATTTTAGGAATAGACTCTATAATTGTCTCTCCTCTATGGTTTCCTCAGGTAAGGCTCTAGCAGCAGTACCTAGGTTCTCTTCCTCTATTTGTTCTTCCACTATAGCTTTAGGTTGGATGTAGTCAAGGTCAACTAGCTCTGGGTTGGTTTCTACTTGGGTATCTACTAGGTCAGCTAATTCGAGGTCTATTAATGGTGTCTCATCTTCTCCCTCATACTCCACTAGGCTCACATCAGCTTCACACACTTTCGCGTTAATGTAAGCCTTGTGAATCTCAGGAATGGTTGGAGAAGGTTGGCTAGCATGAAATTGGCTAGGTTCTGGTCTCTGAATATGGGTACTACTCCTAGTAGGTTTAGGTTGTATAAGGGGTAGTGGCTCACTACTAGGTTCATATTTAGGGATACTAATCCTATGGGGTTCAAGTTGACTAGGGGAAGCATGACTAGTACTAGGCTAATACTTAGGGGTTATGGGTTCTCTAGGCTCATAGGACAAGGGTGCAGATCTATGAGTCATGGGATTATAGGATCTGGGGTCATAGGATTTTGGGTCAGCTCTATGGTCAGGTTCTAAGGATGGATCATGGTATGGGGTCCTTCTAAGGTTGGGCTCCCTATATGGGTTAGGATATTGGGTTCTCCTAGGGTTGGACTCCCTATATGGGTCAGAATATTGGGTTCTCCTAGGGTTGGACTCCCTATATGGGTCAGAATATTGGGTTCACCTAGGGTTGGACTCCCTATGGGTCAGAATATTGGGTGTTGGGTCTACTAGGCTCATAGGGTGGGGGTGCATAGGATCTATGATCATGGGATCTAGAGTCATAGGATCTAGGTTCATAGGTTATGGATCATAGGTTCTAGGTTCATAGGATTTGGAGTCATAAGATCTATAGGTTGTGGATATACTAGGCTTGTAGGGAGAGGGTAAATAGGATCTATCTTCCTAGTCCATAAAATCCTGATTGGGTCTTCTAGGACTAACCTTAGGGATTGGGTCATGACGATAGCCTCTTCTAGGTTCAACCTCAAGATATGGATCAGGGTTTGGGGTCCTCCTGGGCTCAGGATTGTAGTATGGGTCAGGTTAAGGGGCTCTCCTAGGTTCGACCTCTTGGTATGGGTTAGGGTTTGGGGTCCTCCTAGGCTGAGGGTTATAGTATGGGTCAGGATGAGGGGCTCTCCTAGTTCAACCTCAGGGTATGGATTAGGGTTTGGGGTCCTCCTAGGTTGAGGGGACTCAAGATCTGGCTCAGACTGTGACCCATGGGTTCTTTGTATGGTCCCTACATGGCCTTCTAACTGGTCAAAACTATTGGCAAGATGGCCAATTCTATTGTTGGTTTGGATACCAGACCGAGTTAACTGGGTCATCTGGGTAGTCATCTATGTAGCCATCTGGGCCATTTGATCAGCTAGGGCTTTCATTTGGGCTTGCAAATTTTCTATGGGTTCAGACATTTGTGAAGGAGGTGGGTGATATGAAACTCCTGATCTAGTGCTCATTCAAGACTCGATCAGACCGACTACAGCTGGTGCGTGCACCAGACTCAGAGGAAGACTTCAGAGCTCCATCTGGATCTCTGATTAACCTTGTCCGAAGAATTAGGGTTTTGGTTTGTAATAAGAGTTGACTAGATCAACTCAATTTAGCTTGAGTCTACATTCCTGCATTTTATTTGTTGAGTCATGTTGACTCAGTAGTGGACTAGGGTTTCAAACTGGGATGTTACACTTTCTTCCAAGACTTGGCAAGTGGACACACACTCCCAGCCACACTCCCAGTCCAGGGGGTGCCATATCCACATCCAGCAGCTTTTGGTCCCACTCCACAGATGGCAACCTCCTTCTCTCATGCACCAGATAAGGAGAAGTCCACCAAGAGACCACCAATCAAGGGGGCGGCAAGACTTTCCCAAGAATTTCAAACAAACAAAGAAGGGAAGAAATTCTCTTGGAAGAGAACTTCAAGGGGGCGCCCACTACCTGCCAAAACAATCAAAACAAAGATGGGAAGGACCTTGACTTAGGGAGGAAGAAAAGGAGGAGTCCAAAAAGAGTTGATCCAGGGAAGGAAGAAAATTTTTCTTGAAAATCCAAGCAAGGTGGCGCCATCTACCTGCCATTTAAACCCAAATCCTATTTTTTTTGGTATTTTGGCTGACCATATGTAAGGGATTTGCCCTAATTTGGAGATCCCCTCCTTTAGTCCCATATGGGAAGATGTGAAACCCTCCTCCCTTGTAATGCCTTATAAATTAAACCCCTCTTGTAAGTTTACAACAATCAGATGAACGAAACCAAATTTTTGTGAGCAAACTTTGTGTTTTCTCTCTTCCGCACTTGCATCCAGGTGTTGAGCTCCGTGAGGGAGTAAATCGGGTTCCCCAGGAACTTTGAGGAGGTGTGAGATCTCCAAAACCCAACCCTAGGTTAGCCACTCCACTCCCAAACCCTAGCCGCCATCACCCTTCTCTTTCCACCAAGCCCTAGTCTATTCCACTTCTCACGGCCACCCACTCCAAGTCCAGGCCGGCCACCAGCATCCAGCTCCAGTCTAGATACTTCAGGTCAACAGCAATTCTAAGAGGAAGTCAGATCGGCCTCCAGGAGAATCCTGATTTCAACAACTTCGGCTTTCAAGTTCTTCAACTGGTAAAATCTTTTTCTGAGTTTCTGAATTCCATCACTTGTTCCTCTTCTTTCCCAGATCTTGAGACCAGGAGAAGCCGACCAAACCACAGGCCAGTATGGAGGATCCATTGCGAAGATAGCCGAATCCGGGGATCCAACAATCTGCTCGAGAGAGTTCTTCCACCAAAATCCTGAGAAGATCACTGTCTGGTTAGTAAACCATCTCTCCTCTCTATTTCTGTCTGTTGAAAGTTTAGAGCGAAACCCTAGGTCTGGGAGTTTCTCAACCCCAGCGATCCGTTACTTCTGAACTACTCTGATAATTTAGTTTCATCTAAATTGTGCTTTCAATCCTTACCTAGTTTCCTTCAACTTAGTTTAGCTTTACTTTAAGTCAAAGCCAATTTCTGAAAAATAATATATATAAAAAAAAGAATTAATCTTAATTTTACTTCGCATACGCTCCTTGTTCTTTGTTCTTCATCATTTTTGGTATCAGAGCTTTCGTGCTGCATCAATTTTGGTATCAGAGCATTCATTCTGCATCATTTTTGGTATCAGAGCCCTGTCTAGGGTTTCTGTTTTGATTGCTTGTTTGAGTCTCTCAATTTTTACTTTGTCTGCTCGAAGTAGACTCCCAGGACATCCGGTCCTAGGAACGAAGCGAGGTTCAAACTCCTCTTTCCAATCCACGGGGGGTTCCTAGGGCGTGTAGGGGATCCGTTGGGTTACAACTTCGTAGCAGGAATTGTAAACGGGGGAAGTACTCTATTTTTAGCCCGTAATTGCCCAGTTACAGGAATTATTTCTCACTGTAGATAACTCCAAATTCAGTGATTTTGTTTTTCTGAAACCAATATAATTGAAACTATTTTTCATAATTTTTCTGTGATTTATTGGTTTCCGTGGGATTTCTGAGAATTAAATTACTGCAACTCTATTTTTGTGTTCTGCATTCCAATTATTTTTGAGTGTTCATCTCTTAATTCATCTTAAGGGCATTTGAGCATCTAAGATAAGGGGAGGAGTGATAAACTCTCCTTAGCCCAAAACCACCACCCACTCATTCGAACCTAAGCTTTAATCTAAAATTTGATTAGACCTAATTTGCCCTAGTGGGCTAGGGACCATCAACAAGTCGGGTCAAGGCTAGTGTTGAGTCAGTTTGTCTAGTTACTCTGTGTGTGCTTGTACTCAGTGTCTAGAACGGTGGTTCAGGGATTCCATCCCGAAGGGCTTGTGTGCTGGTCTGCCTACCTGGCTAATCTCTGATTGGTGTCTAGGATTGGCATCTAGGGACCTAACACCCCTTACACTGCCTGGCTGAGTCCTGAGTTACTACAGGCTAGCTTGCCACTCTGATTGGGCATCTAGTTTGGACTCTAGGTCTAGTGAACCAGTAGTCGCTTTAGTCTAGTCACATTCTGTGTGCTTGCTTGCATCATCATGTCTACCCAGAATGGAGTACCCTACCAACCTAGTCAAACCCAACCAGATTAGAGGCCATGGTTAGAATCTTACCGAAAGTATGACCAAATTGAGTCAGGACATGAATGAGGGTTTTTCCCAATAGGGATCGAGTCCAAGTACTTGAGAAACGTAGACATCAAAATTGGACCCCTGATCCAAATTTAATAGGCCCCCAACCTCACCCATGCCAGGAACCTAGGAGGACCTTATACCGTGATCCCGAACATAACCTTAGGAAGCCTAACCATGATATCTATAGTGTGGATCGTGTCTATGAGAGGTCCTTACAATATTCTAGACTAGTCACTCAACAAACCCAAGTCTTCTAGATCAAACCATTTAGATCCACACCCATGCCCAAGTAAGGTCTCTACTAGCTTGAAACCCAGTGTGACCCAGGTTCCTATATTGCAAGAATGTTTGTTTTGGGAGAGAAGAGACCATAATCTAGTCAGTGCCCATGCATAGGATTGGCTTGTGCTCAGCTAAGTGGTAAGAATTAAGGATGACATTAATGAGGGAGAACCCAAGCCTACCAATGAGGAAGAAGGGTTAGGTATGACAAGCCCGGAATAAGTTGACCCGATTACCACTGACCCGAAACCCATTGAAGATGGCATCGAGGAAGTATATGATGCTGGCTTGAGTCTAGTTGATGAATATGAGGGGAAGAACTTGAAGAATGTGACATTGATACTATTGGTCCTTATGAGGAGACCTTGGAGAGCAACCAAGTGGTAGGACCTAGTTCAGAAATTCAAGAGATTTGTGAGAACCAGGCTCCTTTAGTCAAATACCCCCAGGAAGAACTCATGTGTTAGCCGAGCGATCAGTTCGTACCCTCTAATGACAGTCATTCTCCAAGTACCAATTGAAGATCTTCGCACTGAACTGTTTAAGTTTGCCCACCCTATGGTAGATCCTCTCCTTAGGATGACTGAATCAAGCCTCTTACAATTGGACCTTGTCCCATGCTCAGCCACTAAGGTCTCTCCATAATCTCAGTTGGACATCCTTTTCTTGAGCGGATTGATTCACCCAGTCCTGTAGAAGTCCTCCTTATGGCCCCAGACCCCTTTCTTCGCATGACTGAGCTACCCTTCTATAGAGTATACCTTTCCTCACCCATAGGTCAAATTTCAAGTCTTGAGGTCATCATCCATAGACCCTTCCATGAATCATTCTTCAATCCAGTTCTTGAGAAAATGAATCACTATTTGCTTAGAGAACAAACTTTAACTGTTGCAATCACGTGTCCTAGGCTGCTTCCGAACCATCTCTTGATCCATTCCTGGGAGTAGCAAACTTTTCCTTTCGTAAGGATGACCAGTTGACATTCATAGATCACCATTCAAACCTTCAGGTCACCACCTTTAGCCAGCAGGTAATTCAAGACTCCACCTCATATTTCATCCCTTTCTCTAGGACTTCCAATGCTTCTTACACCATCCAAGTATACTTTGTCGAAGTCTTTAGAGTAAACCACGTGTCAGAACCTATTAGGTTTGCCATCTACTTCTGGAAGATCTTATGGCACCTACTAGGCACCCATGATAAGTTTTCATGCTCTGCATGCCATCCTCCGACCCAAGGTCAAACCTAGAGAGCCGTAGTTGGTTAGGTTTAGACCTAGGGTTCTTTGAATAAAGTCCATTCTTTAGGAATGCATCGTCAGTCGAGTTTAGGACATTGTCTCAGATTTTGATTGAGTGAGAATACCAGGAATGGGATTTGTATTTACCTAGGGCTAAATTTGCATATAATGACTCGGTCAATAGGTCTAGGTATAAAAGTCCATTTGAAATTGTGCATGGTTACAAACCCCACACACCTCTTGACCTAGTTCCTTTACCAGTCCACACACGGGTCTCGAGTCTGCCGAAGTTTTTGCACAGCATATAAAAGACTTGCATAAAGAAATTCAAGCCAAAATAAATTTAAGTAACGAAACTTATAAGAAATTGGCTGATTCTCAAAGGCGAGTCAAAACTTTTGACGAAGGAGACTATGTAATGATTAGGTTAATGCCTGAACGGTTTCCTCCTGGAACCGTTAGAAAGTTACATGCTAGGGGAGCTGGACCATTTAGAGTGGTAAAGAGAGTAGGATCCAATGCCTATGTGCTCGAGTTGCCTCCAGAACTAGGCATTAGCTCCACTTTCAACATTACAGACCTAGTAGAGTATAGGGAGCCAGCTGTGATTCCCAGTGAGGCTTTTGAACCTAATCCTGCTCTTGAGAGTGAACCTGACCCTGTGTGTCCACCAACAAATTGGCCTGTGAGGAAAGAGCAGAGTGAAAAGATCCTGGATGATCAGGTTATCTCTACTCGTAATCGAGGATACCAAAGATACCTGGTCCGCTGGCTAGGAAGGCCAGATTCTGATGACTCTTGGATCTCCCGAGAAGAGTTACAAGAGCTGTACCCAGACCTCTTGGAGAGATACCAGAGCCAACTTGATCCTTACTCGACAGGGTCGAGTTCCTCCCACCCTGGGAGAATTGGTGCGGGCACCAGACTCAGATGAAGACTTCAGAGCTCCATCTGGATCTCTGATTAACCTTGCCCGAAGAATTAGGGTTTTGGTTTGTAATAAGAGTTGACTAGATCAACTCAATTTAGCTTGAGTCTACATTACCTGCATTTTATTTTGTTGAGTCATGTTGACTCAGTAGTGGACTAGGGTTTTAAACTGGGATGTTACACTTTCTTCAAAAAAAGCTCTTTCTTCTATGTGAAGGTCTTGGCTATGTGCCCCTTTTGGCTTTGTGCCTAGGTTTCTTTTAGGTCTATGTGACCTTGTTTCTCTCTTCCTCTTTCCTCCTCTTTTCTCCACTTCAACACTTTCTTTCCATTGCATCTCCAAAGAAGATCAGTTCGCATCAAAGTTCAAGAAGAAATCAAGCCAAGAATCAAGTGATCAAGCAAGGAGCCGGTTCTCCAAACCTAGGAATCAGAAGGAGTCGATTCCCTCAAGAAGAAGAAGCCTTCATCCATCCTTCAACCCATCATTCTTCCCTTCTTTAATTTGAGTTCTTTAGCTTGTTTTAATCCCAGGTTTCTTTGTGACAGGGCCTCCGGAATCAGACTTTAGAGAAGGAACTTCTTGCCAACACCAGAATGCTGAGTGAGCCACCAAGTGGTGTATTTTGGTCATCCTAGAACTTACCTTGAGAGAAATCCTTTGGATTGATCAAGGTCAGGTAATCCCTAACTTCTTAGGGTTTGGATTATTAAAAAAGTAGGACTAGCTTAATTTAGATGGTTAATTTACTATGGTAGATCATTATTATTCTTTTAGTCCACTCTAGATTTGCGTTTAATCATATTGAGTTGTGTTCATTAAATTCCTAGTCATTATAGTTCGATTAGCCATATGCTTAAGAAATAATTAGATTGATCTTTAACTAATCTCCTTTAGAATATTTAGTCTCATTCCTTCATCTCATAAAGCATTTTTTTTTTTCTTCTCTTCCCATCAGACCCAGGTTCCTATATTGCAAGAATGTTTGTTTTGTGGAGAAAGAGACCATAAATCTAGTCAGTGCCCATGCATAGGATTGGCTTGTGCTCAGCTAAGTGGTAAGAATCCTAAGGATGACATTAATGAGGGAGAACCCAAGCCTACCAATGAGGAAGAAGGGTTAGGTATGACAAGCCCGGAATAAGTTGACCCGATTACCACTGACCCGAAACCCATTGAAGATGGCATCGAGGAAGTATATGATGCTGGCTTGAGTCTAGTGATGAATATGGGGGGAAGAACTTGAAGAATGTGACATTGATACTATTGGTTCCTTACTGAGGAGACCTTGGAGAGCAACCAGTGGTAGGACCTAGTTCAGAAATTCAAGAGATTTGTGAGAACCAGGCTCCTTTAGTCAAATACCCCCAGGAAGAACTCATAGTGTTAGCCCGAGCGATCAGTTCGTACCCTCTAATGACAGTCATTCTCCAAGTACCAATTGAAGATCTTCGCACTGAACTGTTTAAGTTTGCCCACCCTATGGTAGATCCTCTCCTTAGGATGACTGAATCAAGCCTCTTACAATTGGACCTTGTCCCATGCTCAGCCACTAAGGTCTCTCCCATAATCTCAGTTGGACATCCTTTTCTTGAGCGGATTGATTCACCCAGTCCTGTAGAAGTCCTCCTTATGGCCCCAGACCCCTTTCTTCGCATGACTGAGCTACCCTTCTATAGAGTATACCTTCCTCACCCATAGGTCAAATTTCAAGTCTTGAGGTCATCATCCATAGACCCTTCCATGAATCATTCTTCAATCCAGTTCTTGAGAAAATGAATCACTATTTGCTTAGAGAACAAACTTTAACTGTTGCAATCACGTGTCCTAGGCTGCTTCCCGAACCATCTCTTGATCCATTCCTGGGAGTAGCAAACTTTTCCTTTCGTAAGGATGACCAGTTGACATTCATAGATCACCATTCAAACCTTCAGGTCACCACCTTTAGCCAGCAGGTAATTCGAGACTCCACCTCATATTCATCCCTTTCTCTAGGACTTCCAATGCTTCTTACACCATCCAAGTATACTTTGTCGAAGTCTTTAGAGTAAACCACGTGTCAGAACCTATTAGGTTTGCCATCTACTTCTGGAAGATCTTATGGCACCTACTAGGCACCCATGATAAGTTTCATGCTCTGCATGCCATCCTCCGACCCAAGATCAAACCTAGAGAGCCGTAGTTGGTTAGGTTTAGACCTAGGGTTCCTTTGAATAAAGTCCATTCTTTAGGAATGCATCGTCAGTCGAGTTTAGGACATTGTCTCAGATTTTGATTGAGTGAGAATACCAGGAATGGGATTTGTATTTACCTAGGGCTAAATTTGCATATAATGACTCGGTCAATAGGTCTACGGGTAAAAGTCCATTTGAAATTGTGCATGGTTACAAACCCCACACACCTCTTGACCTAGTTCCTTTACCAGTCCACACACGGGTCTCGAGTCTGCCGAAGTTTTTGCACAGCATATAAAAGACTTGCATAAAGAAATTCAAGCCAAAATAAATTTAAGTAACGAAACTTATAAGAAATTGGCTGATTCTCAAAGGCGAGTCAAAACTTTTGACGAAGGAGACTATGTAATGATTAGGTTAATGCCTGAACGGTTTCCTCCTGGAACCATTAGAAAGTTACATGCTAGGGGAGCTGGACCATTTAGAGTGGTAAAGAGAGTAGGATCCAATGCCTATGTGCTCGAGTTGCCTCTAGAACTAGGCATTAGCTCCACTTTCAACATTACAGACTAGTAGAGTATAGGGAGCCAGCTGTGATTCCCAGTGAGGCTTTTGAACCTAATCCTGCTCTTGAGAGTGAACCTGACCCTGTGTGTCCACCAACAAATTGGCCTGTGAGGAAAGAGCAGAGTGAAAAGATCCTGGATGATCAGGTTATCTCTACTCGTAATCGAGGATACCAAAGATACCTGGTCCGCTGGCTAGGAAGGCCAGATTCTGATGACTCTTGGATCTCCCGAGAAGAGTTACAAGAGCTGGTACCCAGACCTCTTGGAGAGATACCAGAGCCAACTTGATCCTTACTCGACAGGGTCGAGTTCCTCCCACCTTGGGAGAATTGGTGCGGGCACCAGACTCAGATGAAGACTTCAGAGCTCCATCTGGATCTCTGATTAACCTTGCCCGAAGAATTAGGGTTTTGGTTTGTAATAAGAGTTGACTAGATCAACTCAATTTAGCTTGAGTCTACATTACCTGCATTTTATTTTGTTGAGTCATGTTGACTCAGTAGTGGACTAGGGTTTTAAACTGGGATGTTACACTTTCTTCCAAGACCTGGCAAGTGGACACCACACTCCCAGCCACACTCCCAGTCCAGGGGGCGCCATATCCACATCCAGCAGCTTTTGGTCCCCACTCCACAGATGGCAACCTCCTTCTCTCATGCACCAGATAAGGAGAAGTCCACCAAGAGACCACCAATCAAGGGGGCGGCCAAGACTTTCCAAGAATTTCAAAACAAGAAGGGAAGAAATTCTCTTGGAAGAGAACTTCAAGGGGGGCCCACTACCTGCCAAAACAATCAAACAAAGATGGGAAGGACCTTGACTTAGGGAGGAAGAAAAGGAGGAGTCCTAAAGAGTTGATCCAGGGAAGGAAGAAAATTTTTCTTGAAATCCAAGCAAGGTGGCGCCATCTACCTGCCATTTATAACCCAAATCCTATTTTTTTGGTATTTTGGCCGACCATATGTAAGGGATTTGCCCTAATTTGGAGATCCCCTCCTTTAGTCCCACATGGGAAGATGTGAAACCCTCCTCCCTTGTAATGCCTTATAAATTAAACCCCTCTTGTAAGTTTACAATAATCAGATGAATGAAACCAAAATTTTGTGAGCAAACTTTGTGTTTTCTCTCTTCCGCACTTGCATCCAGGTGTTGAGCTCCGTGAGGGAGTAAATCCGGGTTCCCCAGGAACTTTGAGGAGGTGTGAGATCTCCAAAACCCAAACCCTAGGTTAGCCACTCCAATGCCAAACCCTAGCCGCCATCACCCTTCTCTTTCCACCAAGCCCTAGTCTATTCCACTTCTCACGGCCACCCACTCCAAGTCCAGGCCGGCCACCAGCATCCAGCTCCAGTCCAGATACTTCAGGTCAACAGCAATTCTAAGAGGAAGTCGGATCGGCCTCCAAGAGAATCTTGATTTCAACAACTTCGGCTTTCAAGTTCTTCAACCTGGTAAAATCTTTTCTTGAGTTTCTGAATTCCATCACTTGTTCCTCTTCTTTCCCAGATCTTGAGACCAGGAGAAGCCGACCAAACCACAGGCCAGTATTGGAGGATCCATTGCGAAGATAGCCGAATCCGGGGATCCAACAATCTGCTCGAGAGAGTTCTTCCACCAAAATCCTGAGAAGATCACTGTCTGGTTAGTAAACCATCTCTCCTCTCTATTTCTGTTCTGTTGAAAGTCAGAGCGAAAACCCTAGGTCTGGGAGTTTCTCAACCCCAGCGATCCATTACTTCTGAACTACTCTGATAATTTAGTTTCATCTGAATTGTGCTTTCAATCCTTACCTAGTTTCCCTCAACTTAGTTTAGCTTTACTTTGAGTCAAAGCCAATTTCTGAAAATATATATAAAAAATAAAAAGAATTAATCTTAATTTACTTCCGCATACGCTCCTTTGTTCTTTGTTCTGCATCATTTTGTTATCAGAGCTTTCGTGCTGCATCAATTTTGGTATCAGAGCATTCGTTCTGCATCAACAGCTGACTAGACCTAGAGTCCAAACTAGATGCTCAATCAGGGTGGCAAACTAGCCTATAGTAAACCCTGTACTCAGCCAGGCAGGTGTAAGGGGAGTGTTAGGTCCCTGATTGCCAATCCTAGACACCAATCAGAGATTGGCCAGGTAGGCGGACCAGCACACAAGCCCTTCGGGATTGATTCCCTAAACCACCATTCTAGACACTGAGCACAAGGACACACAGGTTATCTTGACACAATGATCTGACACGTAGCCCGGACCAGACCAGTTGGTGTCCCTAGCCTACTAGGGAAAATTAAGTCTAGTTAATTTTAGGTTAAGGCTTGGGACCGAATGCAAGGGATGTGTTTTGGGCTAAGGAGAGGTGATCAAATCCTCCCCCCATCTGATATAGCAGAGTGCCCTTAAAAGTAAATTATGCAATGATGGCAGGCAGATGAGGATGCAAATTAGGGTTTAGATGTTTTTGGTATTTTTGGAGAATATGTAATTTTTTTTTTTGGTATTTTTTTTTAAATAGAAGAAAACTTGCAAATCATGGCCTAATATGCTGGAAATATACTAAAATTAAAAGATATGCAAAAGATGCTAAACGAAACCCTAAAACTTCTAAACTTGTCTTGCTGAAAAAATAGAGTCAAAAATTTGTAGGCTATATTTCGGCTTGAAGAAAATCACAGGCCATAATAAAATCTGAAACAATTCTTAAAATTACTGTGAATTACGGTGAATCCAGAAAAACAAATTTCAGAACATTTGAAGTTTTTATCAGGGACAAATAATTAAAAAATTAGAGTATATATGGACTAAAAAATTGCAAAAAATAAGTCCTAATCTAAGCTCTGATACAAATGATCGGGGACTAATATGCATGCAATTCTTTTTGTATATTTTATATGTGGGGTTAGGTGATTAATTCCCAAATTTTAGATCAAAATTAGTTGTAGAAATTTTGTATGAATTTTTGAAGCCAAGCATACAGAGTAGAACCTAGAAAAGTATTAAAGAAGGATCGCCGGGGCTAAGAAGCCTCGGTTAGGGCAAGTTCTCCTACAATAATAAGACTGGAGGTAGAGGGGGTGTACCTGACAACGTCTGAAGTACCCAATGAAGACTGCAGTGAAGGGATCTCTCGTTCCTCGATGGATGCTGCCTGGAAACCGAGCCAAAGACCCGCGGATACCTGGCTTTTTGCTCGGTGGTCCGATTGAGGTGTGGCTGGAGTCGTTGGATTTGTAGGAACTCGGGGACCTACAAACGACCTATCAGGGGTTAGAAAACTTAGATAAATTTAAGGAAACAAAGGAAAACAGCAAATGGAAGAAAGTTTGGAGGGGGCTGGAAGGATGGTTGGTGGCAGGAAGATGGTTGCAAACACCGGGAAGAAGAACTCTCAAACCCCTTTATGCACACAGCAGGGTAATCACTCAAAGCAATAGAAGAACTCAAGGTTTATTTCATATATCAAAATCTCCCTTCATACAAGAGGCTAGGGTCCTTTAAATAGACCCTTAACCTTGGTCTCCAAGTAAGGGTACATATGTCTTTACATAAGAATCCTTTTCCCTCTCAAACCCTAGCTAGAAAATAAGGAAACATTAGGTAGAAAAAATCCCTAAAAATTCTCTTGACTTGGCCAACACACCAAGGACGCCTAGGGGGGCATGTTGGGCTTCTAGGAGGAGCAAGAGGCCGGCCCAAAGGGGCTTGGGTGCATGGGTTTGGGCCTCTGGAAGCTGGGGTGGCCTGGTAGCCAGGTAGCAGGAATATTCCCTGGTATCTTGCTTCTTAGGGGCTTGGGCTTGGCGCTTGGGCTTGATTTATTTGGGCTAGGATGCAGATGGACCTCTGGAATCATGGATGCCCTTATCTATGAATATACTTTGGTATCTGGAAGGGAATCTGGGCATCTGGAGGGCATCTGCAAGAAATCAGGGTTTTCTGAATTTTCCTCCTACGGTCTTCAAATCTTCAAGCTGAGTTGGACTTGGGCTATACTTCCATGTCTTCAATCTAGTTGGACATGGTCTTCACTTGTATGATGTGGTCTTGAGTCTTCAATATGGTTGAATAGGACTCAAAAAAATAAAATTAGCTCGACATGAGCTGACTAACACTGGACTGAACTAGCTCAACATGAGCTGACTAGTATAGAACTGAAACTCAAAAGACTCAAATAACAACTAAAATGGACTCAGATGGGCTAAGCCCTTATTACAGATGGACTCATAAATTATTGATCAATTCACAGAGGGTTGAAAAGCCTCTGTCTTATTATGGTGCCTCCGGTGTCCCCACCACCAGCTAACCCCGAATAGCATTCGGGTTCTTTGCGACTTTGTGATTCTGTGTCGGGAGGCTGACATCGAGCCTAGGGTATCCTTGTTTTCAAACTTTTTCTTATTGAAGCAGGAATTCCAAAGTCTGGAGTGGTGGATGTTCAGTCCACACCCTAACCAGAAGATACTAAGTGGGCTTCCGTCCGCCATTCACGGATGGAAGTCCCGATACTTCTTTGTAGATAGCCTAGAGCCATGGGTCTTTGAAGCAGCTTGGAGGGAGCCGAGGCTGAGTGCTTTGAACGGGAGGAAGGTCTCGAGGGCCGACGAGGCTAACTTCCATAAATTGGATAAAAGCTGGCACCCGATGTTAGGTAAGACGAAAGCCATAAAGGGAGAGAGAGATCGGCTACTTTATCTCCTATCGGCTTTGCAACCGTACCTTACTTTAACTTTGTTTGTTGACAGGTGGCAAAATAAAGCTAGATCGGGCGATCCTTTCAGCACGATATGCACAGCGGAGGGTTGTTCATATTACGGAGCCGACCCCACAGGAGCCGAAGAAGCGGGGGCAGAACCGATGCTCGAGAGGTCCAAGAAACAATGGAGGGTAGAACCATCCACCTTGGTGGTGTCGGTCGAGTCAAAGGATGACATGCCTCTGACTGAACGCCAAAGAATGATTGCGCCCGAGCGATCCTCTTCTGTTGGGCAACCGGTCGCTCAGACGGAGGAGAGTCTTCCGATGCTGACCGGGGCGAATGAGGCTCCTTCATCCCCGCCGTTGGAGCTGAATGTGGCGACCTCACCGACAATCAGGGGAACCCCTATAGGGGAGGGGCCATCAGCCTTTGATGAGAGGGCCAGTGGTGCTCATGATGAGGAGGAGCGCCAAAAGTGGCGCGATGCTGAGGAGGCTAAGGAGCTGCTTCAGAGGGCCACTCCCGACAATGATGGGTGGTCGGTGAACGAGGCGCTAGGAGATCCCTCCGCCATCTTCTGGGGGTAAGTATCACTTTTTATTTCTCCACTCTGAATTCATGGGTGGCAACTTTCTAACTGTGCGTGTTTGTCTGCAGCTTGTCAAAGATAACTTGCTGATGGACGAGGGCCTGGGCGAGCTGCTCTATCTGAAAGAGCAGTTGACCTAGAGGGCTGAAGCAGCAGAGCTGGCAAGGGACATGGCTTGGGAGGTGCTGACAGCCACCAGAGAGGAGGTGCTCGGCTTGAAATTCGCAGCAGCAGAGGTGTCCACCTTGTGGGCTGAATCGGAGGCCCCGAAGAAGCAGTTGGAGGACTTGCTGGCCCAAAAGGCGGACTGGGAGGCAAGTTTAAAGAATAAGAAGAAGAAGATCAAGGCCCTGACCCGTCGGCTGGCCGTTGAGGAGGGGTGCTTGACCGAATGTGAGGTCTGCATGCAGGGCCATCAGGCGACGGTAGAGAGGTACAAGGGCCTGTTTAAGATGGCCCAGCAATTAATGAACATGGTCGGCGAGAAGGCCGTCGTGACTTATAAAGCCTTCGAGGACTTCACCGAGGAGATGAACGAAGCCAGGACTGTTGGCTTCGACTACGGTATGATGAGTGTCTGGGAAAGGTTAGTGCTGCCTTCCCAAACCTCAATCTATCATTCCTTCAGCCGTCGAAGCCGGTGGAAGAGGAAGGTTTGGAGGCGACGGATCCTACTGCCCGAGCGGCCGATGCTCCAGTGGAGGCCATCATAGAAGTGGCTGGAATGGATGCCCTTGTTGGAGCCGAAGCAGAAGCAAGCCAAATGGGCTGAGGGGGCTGAAGTGGCTGTTATCGCCAAGGGGGCCAGAGTGGTCGTAGATACTGTACCTCCCGAGGGTCAGACCTAGTCGTTTGTAAAGGTCTAACCTTCAATTTTGTAAAGAAATTTTTTTGAAGTAATGAAGAACATTTTTCATAATGTCTCGTTTTCTTCCCTCTGAAATTTCACTAAGTGTAGACTTGTCGGCTGATCTGAGTAGACGGTCAGACCTCCAGCGCAAACATCGAATAGTGGCCCAGGCCGAACTAGATTTCCTTAGGATTTCCACTCTAAATGTGGGTCCGTCGCTTGCCCAGACCAAGAGCAATTGCAGTAGCGGTCAGAGTCTAGCTCAGGCCGGAGCAACGAGCTTACGAATTTCAACCTAAGTGTTGGTCCGTCGGCTTTCCGGATGCAGAAGTAGTTGAGACAGCAATCGGATTTCAGCTCAGGCCGGAGCAACGAGCTTAGAAATTTCAACCCAAGTGTTAGTCCGTCGACTTTCCGGATGCAGAAGTATTTGAGGCAGCGGTCGGATTTCAGCTCATGCCGGAGCAACGAGCTTAGAAATTTTAACCCAAGTGTTGGTCCATCGGCTTTTCGAATTTGGCTGCCCTGGAGCCTATGTCGATCGGAGTTGGACTTTCGTAAGTGGGCTGCCCTAGAGCCTTTACCGACCAGAGTCAGACTTTCGAAAGTGGGCTACCCTAGAGCCTTTGTCGACCGGAGTTGGAGTTTTGGAAGTGGGCTACCTTAGAGCCTTTGTCGACTGGAGTCGGACTTTCGAAAGTGGGCTGCCTTAGATCCTTTGCCGACCGGAGTCATACATTCAGAAGTGGGCTGCCCTAGAGCCTTTGCCGACCGGAGTCGGACTTTCAGAAGTGGGCTGCCCTAGAGCCTTTGCCGACCGGAGTCAGACTTTCGAAAGTGGGCTGCCCTAGAGCCTTTACCGACCGGATTCAAACTTTCGAAAGTGGTTTGTAGAAGAAATGTGGACTTCATTGATAATACTTGTAAAGGTTGTCTACATTCTGCTGATGTACCATCTATCGTCTGTCCAAAAATTAAAGTCGATAGGTGCTGGCTCGAACCACTTCAACGACCCGATATGGTCCTTCCTAATTTGGGGAAAGCTTGCCTTGCTCGGTCGGCCTCGAAATTTTGGTCCTCCGCAGGACCATGTCTCCGACTCGGAAAGCTCGTGCCTTGACTCACGAGTTGTAATATTTCACCATCTTCTGGCGGTATACCGCCATCTTCATGCCTGCCCAAAGTCTAGTTTCTTTGAGCAAGTCCAGGTCAGCCTTCGCTGTTCGGAGTTGGCCGGTTCAGCGTAGTGGTCAATCTAGAGAGATTGAAGAGAGGTCTCAATAGGGATGACGGCTTCGCTTCCATAAGTTAGGTTGAATGGGGTTTCATCGGTTGATGTTCTGGCGATCGTCCGATATGCCCATAATACCTCCACCCAAAGCCCTTTAGCTTCATTTAGTCGGGTCTTTAACCCGTGCAGGATTATCCGATTGGTGACTTCAGCCTCTCTATTGCACTGAGGGTGACCGACAGATGTGAGTCGGTGAGAGACATGATTTTTCTAACAAAAATCTTGAAATTTAGAGTTGTCAAACTGTCTTCCATTGTCAGCAATAATCATCCAGGGAATTGCAAACCGAAAGATGATATTATTCCGGACGTAGTTCTCCACCTTGGCCCCTATTATCTGTGCAGTAGTTCGGCCTCCGCCCACTTGGTGAAATAGTCATGGCCACAAGCAAAAATTTCCGTTACCCAGAGGCCGGGGGAAAAGGTCCCAAGATATCCATTTCCCACTGTGCGAAAGGCCATGGGGGAGTGATTGGAGTCATCTCACTGGTGGGCCTCCTTTAAATAATGGAGTACCTTTGACACGCGTCACACCTTCGGACAAAGTTCAATGCATCCTTCTGAATGGTAGGCCAGTAATATCCCCGCCGAATGATCTTGTAAGCTAAGGATCTTCCTCCAAGATGGTCGCCACAGATTCCTTCATGGACTTCTCTGAGGGTGTAGTCGGCATTCGTCGGCCCCAAGCACTTTAACAGTAGCTGTGAGAATGACCGCTTATACAGGACTCCGTCAAGGATGACGTACTTAAAGGCTATTGAGCGCACTCGCTTGGCCTGCGTCGAATCTTCCAGAAGAGTTCCTTTAGCCAGGAAAGTAAGGATTGGATCCATCCAAGAAGTTTCTTGTTTGGTGCGGGCACCAGACTCAGAAGAAGACTTCAGAGCTCCATCTAGATCTCTGATTAACCTTGCCCGAAGAATTAGGGTTTTTGGTTTGTAATAAGAGTTGACTAGATCAACTCAATTTAGCTTGAGTCTACATTACCTGCATTTTATTTTGTTGAGTCATGTTGACTCAGTAGTGGACTAGGGTTTCAAACTGGGATGTTACACTTTCTTCCAAGACTTGGCAAGTGGACACCACACTCCCAGCCACACTCCCAGTCCAGGGGGTGCCATATCCACATCAAGCAGCTTTTGGTCCCCACTCCACAGATGGCAACCTCCTTCTCTCATGCACCAGATAAGGAGAAGTCCACCAAGAGACCACCAATCAAGGGGGCGGCCAAGACTTTCCCAAGAATTTCAAAACAAAGAAGGGAAGAAATTCTCTTGGAAGAGAACTTCAAGGGGGCGCCCACTACCTGCCAAAAACAATCAAAACAAAGATGGGAAGGACCTTGACTTAGGGAGGAAGAAAAGGAGGAGTCCAAAAGAGTTGATCCAGGGAAGGAAGAAATTTTTTCTTGAAAATCGAAGCAAGGTGGCGCCATCTACCTGCCATTTATAACCCAAATCCTAATTTTTTGGTATTTTGGCCGACCATATGTAAGGGATTGGCCCTAATTTGGAGATCCCCTCCTTTAGTCCCACATGGGAAGATGTGAAACGCTCCTCCCTTGTAATGCCTTATAAATTAAACCCCTCTTGTAAGTTTACAACAATGAGATGAATGAAAGAAATTTTTCTTGAGCAAACTTGTGTTTTCTCTTGTCCGCACTTGCTTCCAGGTGTTGAGCTCCGTGAGGGAGTAAATCCGGGTTCCCCTAGAACCTTGAGGAGGTGAGAGATCTCCAAAACCCCAAACCCTAGGTTAGCCACTCCACTCCGAAACCCTAGCCGCCATCACCCTTCTCTTTCCACCAAGCCCTAGTCTATTCCACTTCTCACAGCCACCCTCTCCAAGTCCAGGCCGACCACCAGCATCCAGCTCCAGTCCAGATACTTCAAATCTACAGCAATTCTAAGAGGAAGTCAGATCGGCCTCCAGGAGAATCCTGATTTCAGCAACTTCGGCTTTCAAGTTCTTCAACCTGATAAAATCTTTTCTTGAGTTTCTGAATTCCATCATTTGTTCCTCTTCTTTCCCAGATCTTGAGTCCAGGAGAAGCTGACCAAACCACGAGACCAGTATTGGAGGATCCATTGCGAAGATAGCCGACTCCGAGGATCCCACAATCTGCTCGAGAGAGTTCTTCACCAAAATCCTGAGAAGATCACTCTCTGGTTAGTAAACCATCTCTTCTCTCTATTTCTGTTCTGTTGAAAGTTCAGAGCGAAACCCTAGGTCTGGGAGTTTCTCAACCCCCAGCGATCCGTTACTTCTGAACTACTCTGATAATTTAGTTTCTTCTAAACTGTGCTTTCAATCCTTACCTAGTTTCCTTCAACGTAGTTTAGCTTTACTTTGAGTCGAAGCCAATTTCTAAAATATAAAAAAAAAAAAAGAATTAATCTTAATTTTACTTCCGCATACGCTACTTTGTTCTTTGTTCTGCATCATTTTTGGTATCAGAGCCCTGTCTAGGGTTTCTGTTTGATTGCTTATTTGAGTCCCTCTCTTTTTACTTTGTCTGCGCGAAGTAGACTCCCCAGGACGTCCGGTCCTAGGAACGAAGCGAGGTACAAACCTCCTCTTCCCATTCCATGGGGTGTTCCTAGGGCGTGTAGGGGATCCGTTGGGTTACAACTTCGTAGCAGAAATTGTAAACGGGGAAGTGCTCTGTTTTCAGCCCGTAATTACCCTGTTACAGGAATTATTTCACACTACAGGTAATTCCAAATTCAGTGATTTTTGTTTTTCTGAAACCAGTATAATTGAAATTAATTTTCAAAACTTTCTAATGATTTATTGGTTTCTGTGCAATTTCTGAGAATTAAATTACTGCAACTCTGTTTTTGTGTTCTGCAATCCATTTATTTTTGAGTGTTCATCTCTTAATTCAACTTAAGGGCATTTGAGCATCTAAGATAAGGGGAGGAGTTGATAACCTCTCCTTAGCCCAAAACCACCACCCCTTCATTCGAACCTAAGCCTTAATCTTAAAATTTATTAGACCTAATTTGCCCTAGTGGGCTAGGGACATCAACAAAGTCGGGTCAAGGCTAGTGTTGAGTCAGTTTGTCTGGTTATTCTGTGTGTGCTTTGTACTCAGTGTCTAGAACGGTGGTTCAGGGATTCCATCCCGAAGGGCTTGTGTGCTGGTCCGCCTACCTGGCCAATCTCTGATTGGTGTCTAGGATTGGCATTCAGGGACCTAACACTCCCCTTACACCTGCCTGGCTGAGTCCTGAGTTTCTACAGGCTAGCTTGCCACTCTGATTGGGCATCTAGTTTGGGCTCTAGGTCTAGTTAGCCCGTAGTCGTTCAGTTGAGTCTCATTTTGTTTGTTTGCTTGCATCATGTCTACCCGGAATGGAGTACCCTACCAACCTGGTCAAACCCAACCTGATTTAGAGGCCATGGTTAGAGCTCTTACAGAGAGTATGAACAAATTAAGTCAGGATATGAATGAGAATTTTGCCCAGCTTAGGGATCGAGTCTAAGTACTTGAGGAACCTAGGCATCGAAATTGGACTCCTGACCCAGATTTTAATGTCCCTCAACCTCACCCACACCAAGAGCCTAGAAGACCTTTATACCGAGATCCTGAACCTAATCATAGGAGGCCTGACCCAGAACCTGAGGATAGAGATGATAGGTTCATTCGAAACATCAAGTTAGATGCACCCACTTTTGATGGTAGCCTAAATCCTAAGGTGTATTCTGATTGGGAGGGTGAGATGGACCAGTACTTTGAGTGGTATGCCATGTCTGAGGAGAGGAAATTCAAGTTTGCCAAGATGAAATTAATACGTCAAGCTAGGTTATACTGGGGGAACATTGAGCTGACTACTAGAAGACGAAATGTAGAGCCCATAACCACCTGGCAGGGTATGAAAGAGAAACTTAAAGACAAGTACCTACCCATTTCATACCAGCAAAATCTGTTAGACCAATGGCAGACTTTGAAACAAGGGAACCGATCTGTTTCAGACTACATAACCACCTTTGATGAATACCTAATGAGATGTGATGTGAGTGAAGCCCATGAAGTAACCTTGTCTAGATTTAGGGCTAGACTTAGGGAAGATATTAAGAGAGAGTTGTTTCTGAGAGAGGTTACTGACCTAGACCAAGCCTATCAGATTGCACTGAACACTGAGAAGTTCTAGAGAGGACCCATGCCATCTAGGGTTAGTACCCCAATCCCAAGAAATGGACCTAGCCAGGTTACCCCTAGCAAGCCTAATCAGGGTATCCCCACCCCTAGGCCCATGGACAAAGGTAAGGCACCTGACACCCAGAGAACCCCTGGTATCGTCTGTTTTAAGTGCCAGAAGCCCGGTCATATCTCCACTCAGTGCACAGCCATAGCTTGCTTTAAGTGTCATAAGGTAGGTCATGTTTCTAGCCAGTGCCCTCGTAGATCCCTATGTATAGAAGAGGGAGGGGAAGAGAGTTCCGAGCCTAATGAGGAGTTTGAGGAAGAAGTTTATGAGGCCGGAATGAATTTGGTTGATGAGTATGAAGGAGAGGAAGAATCCACTGAATCTGACCACTTAGGGGTTGTAAGATGCATCCTGTCCCAGACTAAAGTTCAGGAAGATTGGCGTAGGACCAACATCCTACAGACTTTTCTTAAACTAGGGGATAAGGTTAGTAAAATCATCATAGATAGTGGGAGCTGTGTGAATGCCATTTCTACTAGCACTGTCAAAATGTTAGGCTTAACCCCAGTTCCCCACCCCAACCCCTATAAGGTTTCTTGGGTAGACTCTACCTCTATACCCATCCAGTCTAGATGTCAGGTCCAAATCCAAATGCAATCCTATCAAGAAAAGATTTGGTGTGATGTCTTGCCCATGGGGGTGAGAAATATAATTCTTGGAAGACCTTGGTTGTATGATCATGATGCCACCCTCTTAGGAAAATCCAACACCTGTGTCTTTAGTTTCAATGGGAAGAAAATCACAATCCATTCAGTCCCTCCTAAGGACAAGGTAGCTAAAGGAACTAGTAAGGTCAGAGAAATGAAGACTGGAGTGAACCTAATTAGTGCCAAGGATCTAGAACAAGAAATTCATAGTGGTTCACCCATTTGGATGTTGACTGCTAAGGAACTTAGGACTCCTACACCCTCAGAGCCTCCTCAGGAAGTTAAGCCTTTATTAGAAGAATTTGAGGATGTTTTTCCCAAGGATCTGCCAGACCACCTTCCACCTCTTAGGGATATTCAGCATTCCATAGATTTAGTCCCAGGAGCTACTTTACCCAACTTGCCCCATTATAGGATGAATCCATCTGAGCATAAAGAACTGCAAAAGCAGGTTGGCGAATTGTTGAGGAAGGGGTTCATTAGAGAGAGTCTTAGCCCTTGTGCAGTCCCTGCACTTCTAACCCCGAAGAAGGATGGCACGTGGAGGATGTGTGTTGACAGTCATGCCATCAATAAGATCACAATCAAGTATAGGTTCCCCATCCCTAGACTAGATGACATGCTTGATATGATGGCCGGTGCCATGGTTTTTTCTAAAATTGATCTCAAGAGCGGCTATCATCAGGTTAGGATTAGACCAGGGGATGAGTGGAAAACAGCCTTCAAAACTAAGGATGGTCTCTATGAATGGGTTGTTATGCCTTTTGGGTTGTCCAATGCCCCTAGTACTTTCATGAGGATTATGACCTAGGTACTTAGAGCTTTCATAGGGAAGTTTGTAGTGGTCTATTTTGATGACATCCTGATCTATAGTAAGACCCCTGCAGATCACCTAGGCCACCTTAGATAGGTCTGTCAAGTTTTGAGGAATGATAGTCTCTACGGTAATCTCAAAAAGTATGAATTTATGACCAGTAGAATTATCTTCCTTGGATTTGTTGTAACCCCTGACGGCGTGGCTGCCGACCCTGAAAAGATTAGGTCCATGGTAGAATGGCCAGAGCCGACCAGTGTGCATGAGGTCAGAAGTTTCCATGGCTTGGCTACCTTCTATAGGCGATTCATCAAGGGGTTTAGTACCGTAGTTGCTCCTATCACAGACTGCATCAGGAAGGGAGAATTTCAGTGGACCAAAGCAGCCCATAAAGCCTTCCTTGATCTTAAGGATAGGATGACCCAGGCACCCATTTTGAGACTACCAGACTTTTCAAAGGTATTTGAGGTTGCCTGTGATGCTTCAGGAGTAGGTATAGGTGGAGTCCTAAGCCAAGAGGACCATCCCGTAGCATTCTTTAGTGAAAAACTTAATGATGCTAAGCTTAGGTATTCTACCTATGATAAGGAATTTTATGCGGTAGTGCAAGCTTTGCATTATTGGAGACATTATTTACTACCGCAAGAATTTGTGCTGTTTTCGGACCATGAGGCTCTTAGATTCTTGAATTCTCAGAAGAAGCTTAACCCTAGGCATGCTAAGTGGGTAGAGTATATCCAGTCCTATACTTTTGTTTTGAAGCATAAGGCTGGGTCTGAAAATAAGGTAGCTGATGCCCTTAGTCGTCGATCTTTGTTGTTGAATTCTGTTTGGGCTGAAGTCATAGGGTTTGAGCAAATCAAAGAAGAATATGAGTCGTGTCCGGATTTCAAGACTGTATACCAGGATCTAACTCAAGGACCATCTAGTGAACATAAGGATTATTCTCTTTTAGATGGCTTTCTGTTCTTTAATAATAGGCTTTGCATCCCTAGAACCTCTCTTAGGGAATTCTTGATTTGGGAAACTCATGCTGGAGGTTTAGCTGGCCATTTCGGAAAAGATAAGACCACCCTGGCTATTGAAGACCATTTTTTCTGGCCTAGCTTAAAAAGAGATGTAGCACACATTGTGGCTAGGTGTCGGACCTGCGCTGTTGCCAAACAGCGAAAACAGAACACCAGCCTTTATACCCCACTCCCTGTCCCAGATCGTCCTTGGCAAGATGTGAGCATGGACTTTGTGTTAGGTTTGCCCAAGACCCAGAGGAGGCATGACTCTATCTGTGTTGTAGTAGACCGATTTTCCAAGATGGCCCATTTCTTGCCTTGTTCCCAAACATTTGATGCGTCTAAGGTAGCCACCCTGTTCTTTAATGTGATAGTTCGACTCCATGGCCTACCCAAGACCATTGTTTCCGATAGGGATGTTCGGTTCACTAGCTATTTCTGGAAAACCCTTTGGCATAAGTTAGGGACAAAACTTAAGTTTTCAACTGCCTATCATCCCCAGACTGACGGCCAAACCGAAGTAGTGAACTGTAGTTTAGGCAATCTGCTAAGGTGTCTTGTTGGTGAAAACATTAGGAACTGGGATTTATACTTACCTAGAGCTGAATTTGCATATAATGACTCGGTCAATAGTTCTACGGGTAAGAGTCCATTTGAAATTGTGCATGGTTACAAACCCCACACACCTCTTGACCTAGCTCCTTTACCAGTCCACACACGGGTCTCTGAGTCTACCGAAGTTTTTGCACAGCATATAAAAGACTTGCATAAAGAAATTCAAGCCAAAATAAATTTAAGTAACAAAACTTATAAGAAATTGGCTGATTCTCAAAGGCGAGTCAAAACTTTTGACGAAGGAGACTATGTAATGATTAGGTTAAGGCCTGAACGGTTTCCTCCTGGAACCGTTAGAAAGTTACATGCTAGGGGAGCTGGACCATTTAGAGTGGTAAAGAGAGTAGGATCCAATGCCTATGTGCTCGAGATGCCTCCAGAACTAGGCATTAGCTCCACTTTCAACATTACAGACCTAGTAGAGTATAGGGAGCCAGCTGTGATTCCCAGTGAGGCTTTTGAACCTAATCCTGCTCTTGAGAGTGAACCTGACCCTGTGTGTCCACCAACAAATTGGCCTGTGAGGAAAGAGCAGATTGAAAAGATCCTGGATGATCAGGTTATCTCTACTCGTAATCGAGGATACCAAAGATACCTGGTCCGCTGGCTAGGAAGGCCAGATTCTGATGACTCTTGGATCTCCCGAGAAGAGTTACAAGAGCTGGACCCAGACCTCTTGGAGAGATACCAGAGCCAACTTAATCCTTACTCGACAGGGTCGAGTTTCTCCCACCCTGGGAGAATTGGTGCGGGCACCAGACTCAGAAGAAGACTTCAGAGCTCCATCTGGATCTCTGATTAACCTTTCCCGAAGAATTAGGGTTTTTGGTTTGTAATAAGAGTTGACTAGATCAACTCAATTTAGCTTGAGTCTACATTACCTGCATTTTATTTTGTTGAGTCATGTTGACTCAGTAGTGGACTAGGGTTTCAAACTGGGATGTTACACTTTCTTCCAAGACCTGGCAAGTGGACACCACACTCCCAGTCCAGGAGGCGCCATATCCACATCCAGCAGCTTTTGGTCCCCACTCCACAGATGGCAACCTCCTTCTCTCATGCACCAGATAAGGAGAAGTCCACCAAGAGACCACCAATCAAGGGGGCGGCCAAGACTTTCCCAAGAATTTCAAAACAAAGAAGGGAAGAAATTCTCTTGGAAGAGAACTTCAAGGGGGCGCCCACTACCTGCCAAAAACAATCAAAACAAAGATGGGAAGGACCTTGACTTAGGGAGGAAGAAAAGGAGGAGTCCAAAAGAGTTGATCCAGGGAAGGAAGAAAATTTTTCTTGAAAATCCAAGCAAGGTGGCGCCATCTACCTGCCATTTATAACCCAAATCCTAATTTTTTGGTATTTTGGCCGACCATATGTAAGGGATTTGCCCTAATTTGGAGATCCCCTCCTTTAGTCCCACATGGGAAGATGTGAAACCCTCCTCCCTTGTAATGCCTTATAAATTAAACCCCTCTTGTAAGTTTACAACAATGAGATGAATGAAAGAAATTTTTCTTGAGCAAACTTGTGTTTTCTCTTGTCCGCACTTGCTTCCAGGTGTTGAGCTCCGTGAGGGAGTAAATCCGGGTTCCCCTGGAACCTTGAGGAGGTGAGAGATCTCCAAAACCCCAAACCCTAGGTTAGCCACTCCACTCCCAAACCCTAGCCGCCATCACCCTTCTCTTTCCACCAAGCCCTAGTCTATTCCACTTCTCACGGCCACCCTCTCCAAGTCCAGGCCGACCACCAGCATCTAGCTCCAGTCCAGATACTTCAGATCTACAGCAATTCTAAGAGGAAGTCAGATCGGCCTCCAGGAGAATCCTGATTTCAGCAACTTCGGCTTTCAAGTTCTTCAACCTGGTAAAATCTTTTCTTGAGTTTCTGAATTCCATCATTTGTTCCTCTTCTTTCCAGATCTTGAGTCCAGAAGAAGCCGACCAAACCACGAGACCAGTATTGGAGGATCCATTGCGATGATAGCCGACTCCGAGGATCCCACAATCTGCTCGAGAGAGTTCTTCCACCAAAATCCTGAGAAGATCACTGTCTGGTTAGTAAACCATCTCTTCTCTCTATTTCTGTTCTGTTGAAAGTTCAGAGCGAAACCCTAGGTCTGGGAGTTTCTCAACCCCCAGCGATCCGTTACTTCTGAACAAATCTGATAATTTAGTTTCTTCTAAACTGTGCTTTCAATCCTTACCTAGTTTCCTTCAACGTAGTTTAGCTTTACTTTGAGTCGAAGCCAATTTCTAAAATATAAAAAAAAAAGAATTAATCTTAATTTTACTTCTGCATACGCTTCTTTGTTCTTTGTTCTGCATCATTGTTCCACCTGGTAGACCTCGGTTGGCTCTTCCATAATTTTGGGGTGCCGTAGATGCTCCACAAAAGTTTGGTCGGAAGTCCCGATGGTAGCCGTAGCCAACCTCGACAGAGCATTCGCACGAGAGTTCTGTAGATGAGGTATTTGGAGGATTTCAAAAAATTTGAGCCGAGAGATGAGGTTTCGTACCTTGTTTAAGTATTTTGATAGGGTCGGATCCCTTGCTTCGAATTCCCCCTTTACTTGATTAACCACCAGTTGGGAGTTGGAGAAGACTCTAAGTCGGCTGATGCCTAGTTCATTGGTGATGCGTAGCCCTGCGAGGAGGGCTTCGTACTTCACCTGATTGTTTGACACCTGAAATAAAAAATGCAATGCATATTCCAGGTTCTCCCCATCCGGGTTGGCCAGGATCAGTCTGGCCCCGTAGCCTGCAAGGTTGGATGCTCCATCCACATGGAGGGTCTAGGCTCGTTCAGCTTCATAAATGGCATCGGCTTCAGGTACTTAGGCCATTTAAGGAGGCATCTTTTGTCTCCATGTACATTCTGTAATGAAGTTAGCAATTATCTGGGCCTTCAAGGCAGATCATGGCTGGAAAGAGATGTCGAATTCACCTAACTTGACAACCCACATGGCGAGCCAACTGGATATATCTGGGCTCCGAATGATTGCCTTGAGGGGTTGGTCGGTCATCACCACAATCGGATGTGCCTGGAAATACGGTCAGAGCCACTTGGTAGACGTGACCAAAGAATAAATCAACTTTTGCATCTTGGGGTACCTTGTTTCAGCATCGTGGAGGACTTTGCTGATATAATAGATAGGCTTCTGTTGTCCATCCTCTCCGACTCGCACGAGGATGGCGCAGATCACTTCGTCCGATGTCGAAAGATAGAGGTACAAAGGTTCCCCGTCCATCGGCTTGGCTAGCAATGGGGGGTTCTTCCTTCAATGCTTCGAAAGCCGACCGACTTTCGTCAGTCCAAACAAAGCTTTTCGACCGATGTAGGGTTTTGAAGAATGGCAGAGACTTCTCAGCCGAACAGGAGATGAAACAGCTGAGAGAGGCGATTCGGCCAGTGAGCTCTTGCACCTTCTTTTTGTTGGTCGGATGTGCCATCTCAGTGATGTTGGGAATTGTGTCCCAAAGCCAATCGCCTGGGTTGTAGGAGGTTGAGCTCAGTATTGTACTCTTTCTTTGAATTAATAAAATATATTTTTTGGCAGCTCATCACATTTTATATTTCCCTAAAATGAACTCTTTCCATGTGATGAAGTCCTTAGGACTACACTGACTTCGATATAGAGAGGATGTATCGAGTGGTCCTTAAACTCTGTTCACAAACAAAGGATATATTGTACTGGACGGCAATATATCAAGTATAGGTTGTTGTAGTTCACATCGTTTGGTTGTCCTCTTGACCAAATGAGTGTGGTGACACTGATGTGATCTGCAAGTGGGATATGTGATATCTTATTGAACGTGACTCCGTGCAGTCCTTTTCTGCCAAAGGAAAACTCACGATTGGATATGGGTATATGTGTCCCTCTGACCTGAGGTCATCATGGTAGCTTGCAAGCAACTCCCTGTGTTTTGGTGCAGGACTACCCGGATTTTTAATCCGGTGATGGAAGGTTTCTAGGTACAGGCAAGTACTTGTGGAGCAGTGATGGACCAAGATGGAATTGACCTATCCAAACAGTTTGGATTGAATGTCTCGCAGTATCTTAATTTAGCAAATCCTCGACCGGGATAGTCCTAGTGAAGAGTCACTGGGCTTGCAAGGTTGAGACAGTAGTCGACTGACTCAGTCTGGGTTGGCAACCCAATCTCAGTCGTCCTGAGCATTAGAGGTCAAAGGGATGAATTATACGCTAACCATATGCCAGAGGTTCTATAGTTTGCTCTCGCATCTTCGACCTATCCGGACGCCGGGACCCATTGCTAGATGGTTTCCTGTGCTGGTACTAGAATTGTTCTAGTGCAACCGTTTAGGTTTGAACCTATGAGGTCACACGCCATAGAGGATTACTCTCTGATCCGGATACTGATTACGTTGAGAATCGTCTCGGTTTTTTTGGTCACGATATTTTTTGAGCACTCTTTTCCCAATCTTGCCCTTGTCTGTGTTAACCAGAAATTATTTCGGGCTGACCAGGACTGCACCAGGATTTTTCTGAATCAGTTTTGAACTGATTCGTAGCTCGTTTTGGCCTCCAATTGGTTGTGAACCAATTTTAATCATTTGAACAAATTTAATTGGGCTTGAACTGGTTCAATTGGATTGAACCGCTTGGTTTAAATGTTTTTGGGCCGGTTGATTGAACTGGCATCTTCTTTCACCGTGTAATCATTTTACATGCTGTTGAAATTCCCTTATGCTGGAAAGAATTCCAAGCATCCGAAGAGGCCAAACGATGCATCCCTTCCCCTCCCTCCACCCACTGCCTTATCTCCTTATTAATCCCTGTTTAATGGCCTGGTTAATGGGTTTAACCATAGCCTCATCATCTCCCAGCCCCTTTCCCTCTTCTCTACTGCCTATTTAAACCCCAGCATGTCCCCTGTTTCAGCAAAAGAAGTTACACCGTGTGAAGAGCTAAAAAATTGCAGTCTGGGCATTCTTTGAGAGGCTAAAAGTTCTCCCTTTTGAGAGTTTATTCTTTGCACCTGGGACTGTGTTTAGGAGTATGTGAGGGAGAGAAACAAGGCCTTAATCCCTTGTTTTGTTGTGCTCTAACCAGCACTGCAGCAAAGGAGTGTTGCTGCAATCGACCGTGATGTTGCTCCTTCCAGCAGCTAGCACCGCATGTGAAGGTGGATCGGAGAGCCCCCGGTGTGTCTCCCCTCTAGAGGGAGTACCCCTTTACTCCTGGGAGCAAGTGATTCGGACTCCACCTGCTGTTGCTACTCCAAAATGCTGAAGAAAAGGCTGCTGGTTTTCTGCAGCAAAAAAAAAAAATTCTGGCAACAGCTTTTGGGTGAATTTGTGCACCCTTTATACTGTGTTTTCCTTGCAGATTTTGGTGGAAGATCGAAGAACATTCGATCACCTTGCTGCTTCTTCGATTTGGGAGGAAACGGAGGTCCGGAAGCTGCCATTTGGACGACATTTTGAAAGCCCAAAACAGGGTATCCCACGGTTCCAAGGAAGAAGGCTGGAATAGTTTTATTCTAGCTATTCCACCCTATTCCAGATTTATTTCAGAGTTATTCCAGGAAAAATAAAGGTATGGAAAATTATTTTTTTAATCATGCATAAATAGATTTATTTGTTTAATTTTTTGCAAATATTTTTATATCATGATACATGCCTACATGCAACATGAATAGATTAGGTTCTGGGTGGAGCAGTTTTTCGTTGCGCGAATTTTTGAAAAAAGTTTTAAAATCCATCCTGCTCCCGTAGCTGTTTGCATGCCTAGTGTAGGATCATGTCAAACCACCTGCACCGCATTCTTCTTTCAAGTGACGGCCTTTATCTTGTTGGGGTTCACTTTGATTCCCCTTTGTGTGACCAGAAAACTAAGGAACTTGCCAGAGGTTATCCCAAAAGTACACTTCATGGGGTTCAGCTTCATCTGATGGCACCTGAGTGCATCAAAGGATTCCTGTAAGTCCCTAATGTGGTCGGCATTATGGGGACTCTTCGCTATCATGTCATCCACATAAGCCTCCATGTTCCTGTCCAGCTAACCTTTAAACACTCGGTTGATCAGCCTTTGAAATGTGGCACCGGCGTTCTTCAAGCCGAAGGGCATCATCCGATAACAGTACAGACCCTTATCGGTGGCAAAGGCAGTCTTCTCCTCATCTTCCAGATGCATCTTTATTTGGTTGTAGCCAGAGAAGGCATCCATAAAGCTGAGAAGTTGGTGGCCAACTGTGGCATCCACTAGCTGATCAATCTTGGGTACTAGAAAGCTATCCTTCGGACAGGCCTTGTTGAGGTCAGTGTAATCTACACAGATCCTCCACTTCTCATTGGCTTTCTTCACCATAACCACATTCCCTTTGCACTCAGTGTAGTGGACTTCCATGATAAAGCCAGCATCATAAAGCTTCTTCACTTCCTCATCGATGGCTTTCTGCCTTTCGACGGCAAAGCTTCTCTTCTTCTGTTGGACAGGTCTGTAGGTTGGATCAACCTTGAGCTGGTGAGTGATGACCTCCGACGGTATTCCGGACATGTCCGACACCGACCAAGCAAAGACGTCGCCGTTACTCTTAAAAAAGCCGATCAGTTCTGACTTAATGTCTTCACTGAGGGAACCTCTAATCTGAAGGACTTTGGTGGGATAATCCTCTCGAAGGGGAACAAACAGAATCTTTTCTCCTAGCTGACCAAGGCCATTGGCCTCAGCTCTCTGGTCAAGTTGCTCCAGAGTGGGATGGCCTTCTGACTGTTGGTTCATAATGGTAAGACGCTGCCTGGCTATCCGACGGTCTCCCCTCATCACTCCGACCCTGCTCCTGGTCGGAAATTTTGTGAACAAATGGTAAGTGGACACAATGGCTCTGAATTTGTTGAGGGCTGGTCGGCCCAGGATAGCATTGTAAGGCGAGATCGTCCGAATGACCACAAAATTGATTGGAAGGGTTTTCTAGAAAGGCTCCATCCCGATCGTTACAAGGAGAACTATCTCCCCTTCCACTCCGACGGAGTTGCCCCCGAAGCTTGTTAGCAACACGGGGGATTCTTGCAGCATGGACCTGGATAGATTCATTCTCACAAAAGCATCGTACAGCAATACCTTTGTTGAGCTTCCATTATCTATAAGTATTCTCCTTACATCGTAATTGGCAATCACTGCCGACACGACTACGGGATCATTTTCAAAAATATGAGTCTCCAAAAGATCTTCATCAGAGAAAGTGATTGCATTGGAGCCCCTAGACCTTTTAGCAATATCGGTCCCATCCTCATAACTTCCTCCGGATCGTCGATGCGGCATGCCAACATCCCCGTCGGTCAGCCTCTGATTGGGGAGCTCCATCTCCTCCGGAGGGTTTAGGGCGTTTGATGCTTCAGCCCGATCCCGATGGTGTCGGACGTCCTTGCACAGGTATCCCCTCTGGATGAGGTCTTCAATGACGTCTTTCAGCTGCAGGCACTCTTCAGTACTATGCCCATGATCCCTATGGAACCGACATAATTTATCTTTATTTCATAAGACAGGAGGGCGCCTCATCGATCGAGGCCTTTGCAAAAAGATCTCGTTCTCGATCTCCATAAGGATCTTCTTTCTTGGCAGGAATAGAGGTGCATAAGTCTCGAACCTCCAAGGGAAGTCCCTCGGCTTCGGTCTTCGATATTGGGCTGACCACTGGCTATCACTAGGAGGTCAGACTTCAGAGCCTTATCGCTCCGCTTCTGGGGGTCAGCCTTCCCTCAGCTTGATGTCGATCGGTCGCTTATTCTTCCGCCAGGGCGAACTTCTGCGCTCTGGCCAAGAGTTTGCTGTAGCTTGTCGGATGTTTCTTGTCCAGGAAAAAGGTCAGCCTAGATGAGCAGAGCCCTCTCTTGAAGGCTGACATGGCCACAGCCTCATTCAAGTCCGGGACTTCCGTGGCCGCTGAGTTGAAATGGGCCATGAAATCCCGAAGGGTCTCTCCCTAGTTTTGCAGCACGAGGAAGAGGCAGTCGGTATACTTCGGGGTCTGACTGCAAGTCCTCAAATGGAAAAGGAAAAGTGATTCGAGTTGAGAAAATGAGTGGATCATACTTGGCTGGATGGCGGAGAACCACATCCGGGTGGTCTTCTTAAGGGTAGCAGGGAAGGCGATGCAGTGGAGGGCATTGGAGGTGCCTTGTACAATCATATGGGCTTTGTACGTGCCCAGATTGTCCATCGGATCAGTGGTACCATTGTAGGGGTCCACTTGCAGAATCTTGAAGTTGCTGGAAATCATCTCCGCCAGGATCTCATCATAGAACGGAGGACGGGAGTCGTATACCTGTCCCCCTTCGACCTTCTGCTAGAGGGCAATTTTGGAAATGCACTCCTCCATGCGCATGATCTTGCTGGCAAAGTCCCTCGGAGGTTCAGTAGCAGGCCGACCACTGACTAGGATGGACTCGATGTAGGAAGGCGAAGCAGACCTTACCCTTTTTTCATCGATGTGATCGCCCAATGATCTCCGGGGTTTCACGGCGACGTGAGAACAATGATGAGGGACCTCCAGCCATCTGCTTCCCACAGCGGCAGTTAGAAGATTGGTGCAAGAAATAGCTGGTAGTTGCTGCCGGTTGTCCGCTGCTTCCTGGAAATGTTGAACTGCAACAGTAAGTGTTTCGATGCGATTCACCAAAGTTTGGAACTGCTACAACCCCAGTGTGATGGTAGGTTCTACTGCAGTAGTGGCATCGACAGCGATATCATTCTCCCTGGGAGGTTCCTCAAACCTGGAAGGAGAGATACCTCTTCTGGCAGTGGCATTTGGAGCTCTTCCCTTAGCCATTTTGTAACCGGGATGATGGATTCCTCCTTTTAGAGAAAGAGGCCCTTCCTCTAGCGCCAATCTGTTGTGGTGTCTACTCCTAGACTAGGGCGGATATGCTAGAGTGCTCCTCACCTGGGTGAACCTGTAACAAAGTCCCCAAGGGCGCCGGTGGTGTTCCGATGGAAGACCCTCCGATGCCTAAGTTAGCAGGAGGTTAAAGGCAACAGAATGGAGGAACCAGCGAAAGAACAACGTACGGAGAGGGAAGAGTTCTTCTACCTTCGAGCGGGGTCCCTTGGGTACCTTATATAGGTGTAGAACAGTCCAAAATTCGTTAGGGAAGAGGCTGAGAAAGACCGATCTGCCCCTACGAGAATCTGGAGAGTGGCCACGTGGCGTGTAGATACGGCGGCATCGTGGAAGTAGTGGAGCAGGGCTGTCGGGATAGCAGGATCCCGTAGTAACAAAAAGGTGCTTCTAGAATTCCTTGGATGCTAAGGCTTGGCTGTCGGACGTCGGTCATGGGAAAGTCGATCGGCTAGACTAAAGGCCAACCCTCTGAAGGAGAGCGATAGGTCAGACACTAGCAAGAGGGTCGTGGGTCGGACCTCAGCAGGAGAGGGTCATTCGGACCTCAGCTCCAGTGGGTTGGACCGTTGAAGGAGAGCGACGGGCCAAACCCCAGCAGGAGAGGGTCGTTCGGATCTCAGCTCAGGTGGGTTGGACCGTTGAAGGAGGGTGACTGGCCGGACCCCAGCAGGAGATGGTTGTTCAGACCTCAGCTCCAATGGGCCGGACTGCTGAAGGAGAGTGACGGGCCGGGCCCCAACAGGAGAGGGTTGTTCAGACCTCAGCTCCGGTGGGCCGGACCACTAAAAGAGAGCGACGGGTCGGACCCCAGCAGGAGAGGGTTGGTGGGGACACCAGAGGTACCAGAATAAGACAGAGGGTTGATCAATAATTTATTAGTCCATCTGTAATAAGGGCTTAGCCCATTTGAGTCCATTTTAGTTGTTATTTGAGTCTTTTGAGTTGTTATTTCAGTTCTGTACTAGTCAGCTCATGTTGAGCTAGTTCAGTCCAATGTTAGTCAGCTCATGTCGAGCTTTTTTTTTTTTTTTTTGAGTCCTATCCATGCATACTGAAGACTCAAGACCACATCATACAAGTCAAGACCAAGTCCAACCAGATTGAATACATGGAAGTTTAGTCCAAGTCCAACCCAGCTTGAAGATTTGAAGACTCCAGGAGGAAAATCAGAAACCCTGATTCCTTACAGATGCCCTCCAGATGCCTAGATTCCCTTCCAGATACCAAAGTATATTCATAGACCAAGGCATCCATGATTTTAGAGGTCCATCTACATCCTAGCCCAAGGAAATCAAGCCCAGGCACCAAGCCCAAGCCCCTAAGAAGCAAGATACCAGGGAATATTCCTGCTACCTGGCTGCCAGGCCACCCCAGCTTCCAGAGGCCCAAACCCATGCGCCCGAGCCCCTTTGGGCCAGCCTCTTGCTGCTCTTAGATGCCCAACACGCCCTCCTAGGCATCCTTGGAGTGTTGACCAAGTAAAGAGAATTTTTAGGGATTTTTTCTACCTAATATTTCCTTATTTTCTAGCTAGGGTTTGAGAGGGAAAAGGATTCCTATGTAAAGTCTAAAGTACCCTTACTTGGGGCCTAAGGTTAAGGGTCTATTTAAGGGACCCAAGTCTCTTGTATGAAGCTTGATTTTGATATGAAATAAACCTTGAGTTCTTATATTGCTTTGTGTGATTACCCTGCTGTGTGCATAAAGGGGTTTGAGAGTTCTTCATGGGTCTTTGGCTCGATTTTTCAGGCTGCATCCTTGATGAACGAGAGATCCCTTCACTATGATCTTCACCGAGTGCTTCAGATATTGTCAAGTACACCCCCTTTACCTCCAGTCTTTATATTGTAGGAGAACTTGCCCTAACCGAGGCTTCTCAGTCCCGGCGATCCTTCTTTAGTACTTTTCTAGGTTCTAATCTGCATGCTTGGCTTCAAAAATTCATAAAAAATTTCCTACAATTAATTTTAATCTGAAATTCGGGAATTAATCACCTAACCCCACAAATAAAATACACAAAAAGAATTGCATGCATATTAGTCCCACATCATTTGGTATCAGAGCTTAGATTAGGGCTTATTTTCTGTAATTTTCTTAGTCTTTATATACTTTGTTAATTTGGTTATTTCTCCCTATCCTGAACTCCAAAAATTCTGAAATCTATTTTTTTGAATTCAACATAATTCAATGTATTTTCTAGAATTTTTATAGATTTTATTTCGATCTGTAAATTTTCTTGTATCTGAAATACAGCCGGTAAATATTTAGCTCTATTTTTTTTTCAACAGGACAAGTTTGGAAGTTTTAGGGTTTTGCTTGGCATCTTTTGTATATCTTTTAATTTTAGTATATTTCCTGCATATTAGGCAATAATTTTCAAGTTTTCTTCTATTTAAGAAAATACCAAAATATATAAAATATATATATATATACATATTCTCCAAAAATATCAAAAACATCTAAACCCTAATTTGCATCCTCATCTGCCTGCCATCATTGCATAATTTACCTTTAAGGGCACTCTTGCTATATCAGATCGGGGGAGGATTTGATCACCTCTCCTTAGACCAAAATCACATCCCATGCATTCGGTCCCAAGCCTAACTTAAAATTGATTAGACTTAATTTGCCCTAGTGGACCAAGGACACCAACTGGTCGGGTCCGGACTAGTGTTAGATCACTGTGTCAAGTTAACATGTGTGCGCCTTGTGCTCAGTGTCTAGAATGGTGGTTCAGAGATTCAATCCCGAAGGGCTTGTGTGTTGGTCTGCCTACCTAGCCAATCTCTGATTAGTGTCTAGGCTTGGCATTCAGGGACCTAACACTCCCCTTACACCTGCCTGGCTAAGTACAGGGTTACTATAAGCTAGTTTGCCACCTTGATTGAGCATCTAGTTTGGACTCTAGGTCTAGTCAACTGTAGTCGGTCTGATCGAGTCTTGCATGAGCACTAGATCAGGGGTTTCATATCACCCACCATCTTCACAAATGTCTGAACCAATGAAAAATTTGCAAGCCCAAATGAAAGCACTCACTAAGCAACTAACCCAATCCATAGCCCAGATGGCTACACAAATAACTACCCAGTTAATTACCCAAATGACTCAGTTGACCCAGACCAATAGCCTCAACCCAACTCAACCTAGTGAAACCATAGAGCCCAACCCTATGAGAACCCACTACTCTGACCCATATAGGGAGTCCAATCCTAGGAGAACCCAATACTCTGACCCATATAAGGAGCCCAACCCTAGGAGAACCCCTTACCATGATCCCTACCGTGAGGTTGAACCTAGAAGAGACCATCTTCATGACCCTTATTATTATACTGAACCTAGGAGGACCCCAAACCCTGATCCCCACCGTGAGGTTGAACCTAGGAGAGCTCATCGTCATGACCCATACTACGATATTGAACCTAGGAGGACCCCAAACCCTGATCCCTACCGAGAGGTTGAACCTAGGAGAGCCCATCGTCATGACCCATACTATGATACTGAACCTAGGAGGACCCCAAACCCTGTCGGGAGACCCGGCCCATTGTCTCTTTACCGGAGTCAAATGACTACCCCGTTGATCAGTGGTGGCCCACAGCTGCGAACATCTCCCTTGGAAGGATCGCAGGCTGTCACGAGGTGCTGCGGCGTTGGCCACGGGGGTCCCTGGCTACTGGTGGGTGGCCAAGGACCGCTGGTGGTGCTAGAGCTGGTGCATTGCCGTTGTGAGGATTTGCATATGTTGGGCGAATGCGGCCAGCTGTGTAAGGGTTTTGGTGACCAGGGCGGAAGCATGGATTTCAAAAATTTATTATGAAACCACTACCAAACTCTTAACCCAAGACCTCCTTACTAGGAATTAAAACATACAAATATGCATATATAATATAAACTAGAGTTTAGGCACCAACCTGAACTGCTAGTATCCAATCTAATAAACAAAACCCTGATTCAGCCTTCTTCTTCACCAGGCGCTCAAACGTTCTCCCTCCAACGGTGATCCACACGAAACTCAGACAAAGGAAGAACTCCTTCTTCAAGATGCTTGGAGAAGTGGAACTCTTTCGGCAGCCTTTGGTCTATTGACCACTGTAGGACACCCTGTCCTACTGCAGGGCACTAAAGATACTCTCCTAAACCACTCTTGGTTTTAGGACAACCCTCCTCTAGGATCCCTTAGGCTTATGTCCTATAACAAAGCCTTGTCCTAGTAGAAAAGACCTTGTCTTAACAAGACAAGTCTTGTCTAAAAGAAAGGAGGGAGAGAGAGACACTCAGAATAATACTTCGGTGGAATTCTTATATCAAACTCATTTCACTGCCCACTATTTATAGATATAAGAGGGGCGTGTGATATGTCCTCCCATCAACTTATCAGATATAATTTTTCAAGACCGAAGAGAAGTTATCTAGCTTGAAAAATCATATCTAATAAGCCCATTCATGCACCGAAGGCCTTATTCACATCCCTTCTTTTATCTGGATGAATTCTCACTTGCCACATGTCAATTACCGGTCCCTATGAAGCCAAGAGGCACCTATTCAATCTCCAAACATCGGAGATTATGAAGAGTCCTGATAGCAGAAGGACTCTCCATTAGAACTGTGCGCCACATGAAGAGTTGCGACTCTTTATGCACCATGCGTGCCATCCTTCTTCCATACAAATCTCAAAGAATGTTGACCAGTCAAAACAGAAGAAATTTGGGTATCATTGGAAAGAGCATAAAATTTTATTTCTAACCATATAAATTATATTCAAATCAGAGATCTATAGCTCATTCTGTGCCCTTTTAAAGTTAAGGTATCATTTAGGTACCAAGAGTCCCATGCCATTGGGACTCTTCATGTATGGCGCCTAAAATAACGTTAAATCCAAATTAAAATCAGATTTAGCTTTGATTAGGATAGCCCTACTTAGGACTCAACCTAATTTAGGTTTTCCATAATTAGGTTATCCCAATTAGGAAGCAACCAGACCCAATCCAATTGGGTTAGGAATTTGGTTAGCCTACATATGCTAGTATGTAATTCGGCTAACCAATTAGGATCCTATGACCCTAATTAAATCATGAATGACTTCCTTGGCCAAGTATCTATTGTGTGTGACCCATTAGGTTCCACATCTAGCCAACAGTAGGTTTAGGTTTGAGCCGATTCGATTCGATCGAACCCGATTGACCTAATTAGGTCAAATTGGCTCACCTAATTGTCCAATTCGAATCACACATCGAATTGACTCATGAAACCAAATCAATTGGTTCATGAAGACCTGCAAGACAAGATTGATATCTAGCAACGTGTCATGCCTACCTGAAAGATGTGAAATTTTGGTGGATTTACCAAAATACACTTCAGCGGTGAGTTACCGGGTAATTTAGTCCTTCGATCTACTTGCACCCTGAATATGACTATGGATATGGATACTTGTCAAATCCAATTTCATATTCATTCCTTGCTCAATATGATAATGATGATTCATTAATGAACCATTAGAAACTATTTCTAATGTTCATACTTTGATCAAAGATTTCCCGAATCTTAATTTGATTGAAATCATCTGGATGCACTTCCCTCTTACTAGGGTTGATCGATTCCTTTTGGACCTACTCACAACCTCCATATGCAATCCACCATACCCAGTATCACCCCATGCATGACTCAGTGTCATGATTGAGTGTGAACCAAAGTATGGATTCATGCATACAATGTACCATGGCAGTCTCAGGTCAAAGGACAACATGCACTACTCCCACTATGAAAACTATCTATTGACAAACAAATAAGGTTCCATTAGATGTTCTCAAGCTGGATCCTTTTAGTGAACTCATTCTCTAATGAGCACCCACATCCTAGTATTAGTGTCAAACACAAGTGACAGTGAGATCAATCACCCTCTTCACCAAGCATACATAGGATGTGCTGGTCTTACCAAAAATATTGATCCCCTACTCAATATTCCATCGACCAGGAATATTCTAGATTAGGGTTTTAAGGCTTTAGGTCTCACTGGTATGATCTCATCATAACCTTAGAACCATAGCCCTAATCTATGGGGTTCATCATATCTTAATAAAATTAATAAGACACTGCGTATGATGAAAATAAAATGCCTTTATTAATTGATAATGTCAATGCACTGGTTTGGGATATAATCGAAATACAACATTTCGATTGGCCTTTAAGGCATGATCCTTTCAAGATGGACATCTGTCGGAGGTGGCTGAGTGGGAGCGAGGAGCTCCTCTCGTGGACCATTTGGGTCCCCTTGGGAAGGGGGGTCTCCCGCACGGCTGGTGGAGACTTCTCTCGCTCATGTTGTCACCATCCTCCCGGTGGACCGCTTGCAGAGGCTTGTGTAGGATCAGAGTATGCCAACTCCGTCGTCAGTCCCCTACATGGCATGCCAATCTGTTACCGCCAAGATCATCATTGCCCGTAGCTGCTGTCGATGTCGGATCGTCCCTCATCCACTCTGGGTTGGCCGGCGCTTTAGGACCTGCATAACAGGGATTAGTGACCCGAGTCAGGGATTCTGGCGGGGGCACTCCGATGCTCAAGTCAGTGACGATCCAGGAAAACTGATCCTCTTGGTAGAGCCCCTCGTGATGGACTCCATGCTAGGAGGAATGGAAATGATGTGAGTAGAGTGAGAGTAGGGGTGTAGGTGTGCCACGAAAGGTGATGGTTGAGGCGGATGGGTCCTCCTGTGTGGCCTCCTTCCCCTCTTGGTGCTTTTTTTCTGTTTATCTCCTGCTACTGTTGTGTTTGTTGTTGTTGTTGTCGTTGTTGTTATTGTTGTTGTTGTTGTTGTTGTTGTTACCTCTTTTCCGAGCATGTCGAAGGTTCTTTTAAGTCTGGACAATCTTTGAATGCCTACCTCGAGATCTCCCCTATGATGTCAGGCGCGTGTGGTGGCGTTCCATGCTGTGGATGGGATGTCTCTTCTGATACGTACTATCAGGAGTGTGTGGCGGCTTTCCATGTCATGGATGGAATGTCTTTCTTGGTTGGTGGAGAGGAAACTGCTGTGCGTTCTGACATTCCTTCTAGTCATTCCATTATGGGAAGCCTGGCAGTGTCTTAATTGCGGTGAACTTCTCCCTCTCCTGGTGTAAGCGGCACCCATAGGCAGTTATTATGATTTGACGGGTGTTGGGAATCCGGTGCACCATTATGAAAAATAATTTCAAAAATGATGAAATTTTCACCATAAACCCTTAGCCAGGATCTATTTATTCAGGATTAAAACATATATTAAACATGCAAACTTACATTGTTAGAATTAGGGCACCAACCTGTTAACGCTAAATCCAATTTTTGATATAGAATCAAAACATGATGTTGAATGCCCCTTTTGAATTCACCAGGCATCCAAATGTCCACCCTCCAATGGTGATCCACAAGAAGATTGATCAAGATGCTAGCTTCTTCAAAATTCCTTCACTTGAATTCTTATCCTAGAACTCAAGAGGACTATGGCTTTAAAACTCCATGGTAGGGACTCCTTACTTCCTTTCTATCTTGTTCCTCTCCCTTTCTTAAGACCTTGTCCTAAGAATAAAACTCTTGTATTGAAGGAGGAGGAGGATTTAGGACACTAATGTCTTAATGTAAAAGGAAATAGAAACAGAGTAGTAATTCTTTTATTTTACCGATCGAGAGATTCTTCCAATCTCTTGTTTTAGACTTGAGTTTCAACAGAGAAGAGAACTCTGTAAAAGGGAAACTCTCTGTGTCCTAAACAAGCTAAGGAGGAATCAGTCTCCTGGAAAGAAAAGAAAAATAAAATCTCTGTCGTACATACATTAATCACCCGAAGTCTCTGTTCCTTAAATAGATTACAAAAAGGTCCCATTTCAAAAGAACACAACTCTCCGTAAAAATATTTCTCACGATCTTCCATATTTCTCACGCCCCCTTCCCTCCTTCTCACGCCCTTCCAGATTAAAACACATGGCTTTTCCAAAAAGAAAAGTCGTGAAATTTTAGAAGAAGGGAATCGCGATGCTTCAGTCTCCGAAGAGACGTTATTTCGCGCAACCGGGAAGAGTCTGCGCCATTTGTCTTTCTTAAAAATCTTCCTGTCGTTGGATTCCCATCCAAGGGGACACATGTGAGGTGCTAATAGTGAGAAATGAAGCCGCCCCATCTTAATTCATCGGAGAATTAAGTGGGCGCGCCAAGAGTCCATGCGCCCATGGACTCCTCCAAATGGCGCGCCAAGAGTCCATAAGCGCATGGACTCTTGGAATTTTGGCGTGAAAATGCAAGGGGGCAGGTGGGGAGGCTAGCCTAGTTACATGGCTAGCCAATAGGATTAGCCATAATCCCTATAAACTCAATTAGGGTCTAATTAGATCCAATTAGAACCTAAATTGAACCAATCCGGAACCCTAATTCGAATAGAAGCTAGGGTTTGCAACACCTGCTAGAGTGTTATCCTGCAAAGATGATTTAATCACAAATTAAACTCTTAATCAATCCTCTTAAGTGTGTGACCCATTGGGTTCCACATCTAACCAGCAGTGGGTTCGAATACAAGTTGACCTAATTTGATTAGAACTCTTTCTAATCGATTTAGGTCAAACCGGGCTTTCCCGACTTGATCAATTAGGACTCTTCCTAAAATTTGATCAACCCACAAGACAAGATTGATGTCTAGCAACGTGTCATGTCTACCCGGAAGATATGAAAATTCTGGTGAAATACCAAAACTATCCTTCAGTAGAGAGTTACCATTCAATTAAATCTTTCGATCAACCTGCACCCAAAATATAACTATGGATATGGATATATGTCAAATCCAATATTATATTTATTTCTAGATCAATCTTATATTGATGATTCAATTATCTTGATATTAGAAACCATCTCTAGTATCTTTACTTTGATCAAAGATTCCCTGAATCATCATCCGATTGTTAACTAGCTGGATGCAATCTCCTCTTACTAAGAGTGATCGATTCCTTGTTGACCTACTCATTACCTTCATATCCAATTCACCATTCCCAGTATCAATCCTGTGCATGACTCAGTGTCATGATTAGGATTGAACCAAAGCATGGGTTCATGTACATAAGGTACTTATGGCAGTCTCAGGTCAAAGGATTACTTGTACCACTCTCACTATGAGAACCTTCTATTGACATGTAGCTAAGGCTCCATTAAATGTTCTCAAGTTGGATCATATCAGTGAACTCATTCTCCAATGAGCACCCACTTCCCAGTATTAGTGTCATACACAAGTGACTGTGAGAGCAGTCACCCTTTCCAGTATACATGGGATGTGCTAGTCTTACCGGAAAAACCCTGATCCCCTACTCAGGGTTCCTTTGACTAGAAATATTTTAGGTTAAGGTTTTAAGACATTAGGTCTCTCTGGTATGATCTCATCATAACCCTAAAATCATAACCCTAATCTATGGGGTTCATCATATAATATAAACACAGCGTATGATGAAAAATAATGCATTTATTAGAATATTGTCAACTACAATGGTTTGGGAGGTACAACATAGATTGGCTTGTAGGGTATATCGCTTTCAATCTCCCACTTGCACTAAAGCCAATCGCCTTTAAATCTTAATCCCATACTCTCGAGGTGGCGATCAAACTCTCGCTGTGGTAGAGCCTTAGTGAATGGGTCTGCTACATTGTTCTTTGTATCAACTCTGTTTATGTAGACATCTTGTCTTTCTACTATTTCTCGGACGAGATGGAAGCGTCTCAGAATGTGCTTGGACTTATGATGAGCTCTTGGTTCCTTAGCTTGAGCAACAACCCCAGTGTTGTCATAGTAAAGTGGCACTAGGTTTTCAATCTCAGGAACAACACCCAACTCTGTGATGAACTTCTTCATCCAAACTGCTTCCTTGGCGGCTTCACTGACAGCTATGTATTCTGCCTCTGTGGTTGAGTCAGCTACAGTCTGCTGTTTGGTACTATTCCAACTCACTGCTCCACTGTTTAGGGTAAAAACATATCCCGAAATGGATTTGCTATCATCAGGGTCTGATTGAAAACTAGAATCAGAATAAGCTTCTAGTTTAAGATCAGAACCACCATAAACCAGAAAAATATCCTTAGTCCTTCTCAGGTACTTAAGAATATTTTTAACTGCTTTCCAATGATCCTCTCCTGGATCAGCCTGAAACCTACTAACAATGCCTAAAGCATATGCCACATCAGGCCTGGTACATAACATGGCATACATTATGGACCCTATTGCCGAAGCATAAGGTATAGAATTCATTCTATTTCTTTCTTCAAGTGTCTTAGGAGACATCCTTTTAGAAAGATGTATGCCTTGACTCATAGGAAGATAACCTCTTTTACTTCCATCCATGCTGAATCTTTTCAGCACTAAGTCAACGTACCTAGATTGGGATAAACCTAGCATCCTCTTAGATCTATCTCTATAGATCTTAATACCTAGTATATAGGATGCTTCTCCCAAATCTTTCATAGAAAACTGGTTTGATAGCCAAACCTTGACTGATTGCAACATTGGGATATCATTCCCAATAAGGAGTATGTCATCTACATACAGAACCAAGAAGACTATGGCACTCCCACTAGTCTTCTTATAAACACAGGGTTCATCCACATTTTTGATAAAACCAAACCTTTTAATAGTTTCATCAAAGCGGATGTTCCAACTCCTGGAAGCTTGCTTTAATCCATAAATGGATTTCTTTAGCTTGCATACTTGATTAGGTTTATTCTTTGAAATAAAACCTTCTGGCTGTGACATGTAGACTTCTTCCTCAAGGAAACCATTGAGGAATGCAGTCTTCACATCCATCTGCCAGATCTCATAATCATGGTATGCTGCTATAGAAAGTAAAATCCGGATTGATTTGAGCATGGCAACAGGTGAGAATGTTTCATCATAATCAATTCCCTGTTTTTGTCTGAAACCTTTTGCCACTAATCTGGCTTTATAGGTTTTAACTTGGCCATCAGCCCCAATTTTTTCTTATAGACCCATTTGCACCCAATAGGATTAACACCATCTGGTGCATCGACCAAAGACCATACTTGGTTTACAAACATAGAGTCTATCTCGGATTCCATGGCTTCTTGCCATCTATCTGAATTAGTACTCAAGATAGCTTCTATATAGGTCAGAGGTTCATCATTTTGAATGACTTGGGCTTCATTATTTTCAATAATAAACCCATACCTCTCAGGTGCCCGTGGCACTCTATCAAACCTACGGGGAGGAGTTTTGTGTTCTGGTTCTGTCCTAACTATATGTTCTAACGGTTGAGAACTGTCTATCTGTGTTTCTTATACTTCTCCAAGTTCAACAGTTCTACCATTGCCCTTTTCTAAAATGAACTCCTTTTCTAGAAAAGTGGCATGCCTGCTGACAAAAATCTTTTGTTCAGTAGGATGGTAAAATAGATATCCTCTACCCTCTCTGGGATATCCTACAAATAGACATTTATCTACTCTAGGTTCCAACTTATGTCCAAAATTTCTTTTAACATAAGCTGGACATCCCCATACCTTAAAATATTTAAGATACGGTTTCTTTCCACTCCAAATTTCATATGGAGTACTAACAACGGATTTAGAAGGTACCTTGTTCAGAATATAAACAGCAGTTTCTAGTGCATGACCCCAGAAGGAAATGGGTAAATTTGTGAAGCACATCATGGATCGTACCATATCTAATAAGGTACGATTCCTCCTTTCAGCTATACCATTTAGCTATGGAGTATAAGGAGGGGTCCATTCAGAAAGAATTCCATTAACTTTAAGATAGTCTAAAAACTCTGTGGATAAGTATTCTCCTCCTCGATCAGAACGAAGAACTTTAACACTTTTCCCGGTTTGTTTTTCGACCATACTTTGATACTCCTTAAATTTATCAAAGGCTTCAGATTTATGTTTCATAATATACACACATCCAAACCTAGATAAATCATCTGTAAAAGTGATAAAATATGAGTATCCACCTCTGGCCTGAGTTGTCGTTGGACCACATACATCAGTATGTATAAGTCCTAATAACTCAGTTGACCTTTCTCCATGTCCAGTAAATGGAGTCTTGGTCATCTTACCCATGAGACATGATTCGCAAGTTCCTAATGATTCATACTCATAAGGATCAAGGAATTTTTTCTTGTATAACTTGCTTATCCTAGACTCATTAACATGACCAAGTCGATGATGCCAAAGTAAACTATCATTAAAGTCTTTTCTTTTTCTTTTATTATTGACATGAAAAACACTATCATTGGAAGAAAGAGTTAAGAGCCCATTGCTAAATATGCCAGAACAAATAATTTTATTAGACAACATTATCGAGCAACCAGTGCTCGTTACATCCATTACATATCCTTGTTTTAATAACAAAGGAATAGATATAATGTTCCTAATAATCTTAGGCATATAATAACAATTTTCTAACTCCAAGATCTTCCCTGAAGGCAACTTCAGAATATAGGTCCCTACAGCTTCTGCTTGGATGATATCACCACTAGCACCGTAGAGATTGAAGTCACCTTTCTTCAATACTTTAAGCTTGTGGAGGTCCTGCAAAGATTAGCATATATGGTAACCACAAGCGGTATCCAATACCCAAGTATTTGTTATAGACGAATTTAATGTCAATATAGCATGTATCTCATACATACCTTTTGGTGCATCTGACGCACCAGGCTTCACAGTTGCAAGGTAAGCCTTGTAATTCCTTCTCCAATGTCCCGCTTTGCCACAAAAGAAACAGGTTGACTGTTTTGAGGCCTTCTTTCCTTTCTTATTCTTATTGATGCCACCCTTAGGGTTTAGCCTCCTATTAAAACCCTTTTTGCCTGATTTCTTATTATTGGTCTTATCAACAAGAAGTAGTGGAGCCTTTTCTTTCTTAACGTGGCTCTCTGCTGTTTTTAACATATTTAACAGCTCAGGCAAGGAAGTGTTCAGTTTGTTCATGTGATAATTCAAGACAAACTGAAAAAATGACTCTAGGAGTGATTGCAGGATTAAATCCTGATTTAACTCCCCATCCATGATAAAACCTAATTGACCCAATCTGGTGATTAAGTCAATTACCTTCAGAACATGATCCTGAATGGATGTTCCCTCTATCATCCTAGCATAGAATAACTGCTTAGATATTTTGTATCTAGCAGTTATGCTTTGTTCTCCATAAAGCTCTTTTAAATTGAGCATTATGGATTGAGTATCCATGCTTTCATGCTATCTCTGTAACTCATTGGTCATAGAGGCCAGTATGATACACTTGACAGTGAGGGAGTCATTCTGCCACATTTTGTATGTGGCCATATCTTCCTCTGTGGCATCATCCCCTAGTGGATTAAGACTAGGGGTATCAAGAATATAAGAAAGTTTTTCTAAACTCAGTACAATCTTTAAATTTCTCAACCAGTCCACATAGTTTGGACCAGTCAGTTTGTTGGTATCTAAGATACTTCGCAGTGATAATGAAGATGCCATTTATCTACATTTAATAAAGAACAATATATAAGCAAACAACCATGAAATGACTTACATAATTAAATTAGGTCTTCAATTTAATTATGTCTCCCACTATTTTATCAAAAATCATAGCCCTCACTATGATAATCGAGAAGAACCCTGATCAATTTTTCTTAGTGAGATTGAGATCCTAATAACTTATAAAAGATCTTGCAGATAACACAACAAATCTTTTACAAGCTCAAAGGTAGGAAACTCTTCCAATTATATCTCATATAATTCTCAAGAAGTAACTTGGCCTCAAGAACATTATTAGTCTTGCAGAAAACACAACAAACCATAATGTTCTAGTTAAGTCAAGACCCTTTCATTTCAATACAGTCAGTACTCAAATATAATGCCCTTGCAGATAACACAACAAAGCATTATACTGAATATACTGTAAGCATATCTATGCACTAGACTAGTATTATGTCAATCACCATATTAGGTCTTGCAGATAACACAACAAACCTAATGTGGTTCATAACACAATAATGATCAAGCATGAATGAAGGCCAAGATATAGTATTTTTAACACTAAGCATTTTAGTCAAGATTTAAATATAATCAAATCGGCCAGGCAAGTGGAAGAGATGTGGGAGTCCCCCCGATGCTTTCCTAGACACCAATAAAAATTGGCCAGGTCAGTCAACGGAACCAATTAAAAACCACAATTCTCTTTACCTTCCCAGAACCACCTTTCTAGACACCGAATGATTAATTGTTCATCATGACTAGTGATGCTTATTAGTTAAATATACTATGACTTAATATAATTTTTTAAGAGGAGGGTTTTATAAAATTGCCAGCACATTCTTATAGAACATATCATAATCAAAAGAAATATGTGCTAAGTGTATCGTCATACTAGGACAACCATTTACCACATAATGGATCCACCATTATGCCAGGGCAACCTTATTTCAGTATGATGACTTCAAAACTAAACATATCTCTATAATAATTAGGATTTGAGTGAAACATCCTAATTAGTGACACACATATAACATAAATTATCATACATGCATCCCATAAATATGCTAAGTGTATCAGCATTCAAGGGTTTAAAATCCTAACATTCGACACTACAACAAAAACACATATAAATAATTTTCATATGTTTTAACTGTAATAAGGGTGGCTCTGATACCACTGTTGGGAATCCGGTGCACCATTATGAAAAATAATTTCAAAAATGATGAAATTTACACCATAAACCCTTAGCCAGGATCTCTTTATGCAGGATTAAAATATGTATTAAACATGCAAACTTACATTGTTAGAATTAGGGCACCAACCTGTTAACGCTAAATCCAATTTTTGATGTAGAATCAAAACTTGATGTTGAATGCCCCTTTTGAATTCACCAGGCGTCCAAATGTCCACCCTCCAATGGTGATCCACAAGAAGATTGATCAAGATGTTAGCTTCTTCAAAATTCATTCACTTGAATTCTTATCCTAAAACTTAAGAGGACTATGGCTTTAAAACTCCACGGTAGGGACTCCTTACTTCCTTTCTTTCTTCTTCCTCTCCCTTTCTTAAGACCTTGTCCTAAGAATAAAACTCTTGTCTCGAAGGAGGAGGAGGATTTAAGACACTAATGTCTTAATGTAAAAGGAAATAGAAACAGAGTAGTAATTCTTTTATTTTACCGATCGAGAGATTCTTCCTATCTCTTGTTTTAGACTTCAGTTTCAACAGAGAAGAGAACTCTGTAAAAGGAAAACTATCTGTGTCCTAAATAAGCTATGGAGGAATCAGTCTCCTGGAAAGAAAAGAAAAATAAAACCTCTGTCGTACATACATCAATCACCCGAAGTCTCTGTTCCTTAAATAGATTACAAAAAGGTGCCTTTTCAAAAGAACACAACTCTCCGTAAAAATATTTCTCACGGTCTTCCATATTTCTCATGCCCCCTTCCCTTCTTCTCACGCCCTTCCAGATTAAAACTCATGGCTTTTCCTAAAAGAAAAGTCATGAAATTCAAGAAGAAGGGAATCACGATGTTTCGGTCTCCGAAGAGACGTTATTTCGCGCAACCGGGAAGAGTCAGCGCCTTTTGTCTTTCTTAAAAATCTTCCAGCCGTTGGATTCCCATCCAAGGGGACACATGTGAGGCGCTAATAGTGAGAAATGAAGCCGCCCCATCTTAATTCATCAGAGAATTAAGTGGGCGCACCAAGAGTCCATGCGCCCATGGACTCCTCCAAATGGCACGCCAAGAGTCCATAAGCGCATGGACTCTTGGCATTTTGGCATGAAAATGCAAGGGGGCGGGTGGGGAGGCTAGCCTAGTTACATGGCTAGCCAAAAGGATTAGCCATAATCCCTATAAACTCAATTAGGGTCTAATTAGATCCAATTAGAACCTAAATTGAACCAATCCGGAACCCTAATTCGAATCCGATTCGAATAGAAGCTAGGGTTTGCAATACCTGCTAGAGTGTTATCCTGCAAATATGATTTAATCACAAATTAAACTCTTGATCATTCCTCTTAAGTGTGTGATCCATTGGGTTCCACATCTAACCAGCAGTGGGTTCAAATACAAGTTGACCTAATTTGATTAGATCTCTTTCTAATCGATTTAGGTCAAACCGAGCTTTCCCGACTTGATCAATTAGGACTCTTCCTAAAACTTGATCAACCCACAAGACAAGATTGACGTCTAGCAACGTGTCATGTCTACCCAGAAGATATGAAAATTCTGGTGAAATACCAAAACTATCCTTCAGTAGAGAGTTACCGTTCAATTAAATCTTTCGATCAGCCTGCACCCAAAATATAACTATGGATATGGATATATGTCAAATCCAATATTATATTTATTTCTACATCAATCTTATATTGATGATTCAATTATCTTGATATTAGAAACCATCTCTAATATCTTTACTTTGATCAAAGATTCCCTGAATCATCATCCGATTGTTAACTAGCTGGATGCAATCTCCTCTTACTAAGAGTGATCGATTCCTTGTTGACCTACTCATTACCTTCATATCCAATTCACCATTCCCAGTATCAATCCTGTGCATGACTCAGTGTCATGATTAGAATTGAACCAAAGCATGGGTTCATGTACCTAAGGTACTTATGGCAGTCTCAGGTCAAAGGATTACTTATACCACTCTCACTATGATAACCTTCTATTGACATGTAGCTAAGACTCCATTAGATGTTCTCAAGTTGGATCATATCAGTGAACTCATTCTCCAATGAGCACCCATATCCCAGTATTAGTGTCATACACAAGTGACTGTGAGAGCAGTCACCCTTTACAGTATACATGGGATGTGCTAGTCTTACCGGAAAAACCCTGATCCCCTACTCAGGGTTCCTTTGACTAGGAATATTTTAGGTTAAGGTTTTAAGACTTTTGGTCTCACTGGTATGATCTCATCATAACTCTAAAATCATAGCCCTAATCTGTGGGGTTCATCATATAATATAAACACAGCGTATGATGAAAAATAATACCTTTATTAGAATTTTATCAATTATAATGGTTTGGGAGATACAACATAGATTGTCTTGTAGGGCATATCCCTTTCAACGGTTGCTTCTTCAGGGCTCCCGGGTGGCCCGCCGATGCCTCGGGGAGGTGACTCCGCTCTTTTTGTAGCCAGCGACGTTGTTCGAGGTGGTTGCTGAGCTGGAGAGCTAGGACTCGGCTCTAGCCCGGAGGGGGCCCGACCTTGACTTCGGAGAAGCTTGAACTGATGGAGGAGGGCTCAACTCATGCTCAAAGAGCCCAACCTTGGAGGGGCTCAACCCGGCGGAGGAGGGCCAAGCTTAACTCCGCCACTGGGGACCCGACCTCAGGGGGCTCGATCCGGCGGAGGAGGTCGGCATTCGACCCCCGCCTAGAGGGCTCGACCTCAAAGGTGCTCCCTCTGGTGAAAGGGGTCGCTCGGCTCCGACCTAGGTGACCCGAGCTTGCTGGTGTCGACTGGCGAAGGACGGAGCTCTGCTTCGATGGATCAGGAGAGCTCGGCTCGGCCAAGAAATCCAAGGTGGAGTGTCCACCATGATGGCTTTTCTAACATGACATCTGATAGGGGTCACACGTCAACCTTCCACCGTATCACACAGCAATACACCCATTGGTTGACTTATGCACCCACACTTCTGATGTCGGAAATATCAGAGAAAACCCTTCGGGGACATGATAGCGCTTCCAAAGGTGGGCTATTTTTTCCAGTGAAACTGAGCTAGAAACTAGCTCCGGACTCACCACATCATCAGTACCGGAAGGCCCAACCTCCCCCCCTCGAGTTCCCACGGTCTCAGCCATGATTGGAAAAAGAAACATGGGAGCGGGAGAAAGTCCTACCTGTGGGAGAGATTGATAGCCAAAACAGGAAAAGCTGGGTCAAAGGTGGAAGTGAACTAAGGTGGAGAAGCTTCCTCAGCCAGTCCTCCCTTTCCCCTCATAAAGGTATCGGAAGACTCCAGGACACCACCTCAATAGAAAGGACCATCTCTCTGAGTCTGCCACAGACACTGGAGATGGATGAGAAACCCCAAACAGCCCTAAGCTGATTTGATGAGGAAAGGACCGAAGTCCATGATCCGTGCGATGCTAATCAACGGCGAAGATGGAGCTCGTGTCTTTTTTGAGGGACAGAAAGAGGTCATGACCTCTACCCAAATCCCAATGAAAAGATCAGCTGAACCATCATGAAACAGAAAAAGGAGAGGCGACCTCCTGGTCTGCCCATTCCTTTTTTGCACTCTAATCATGGGATGACAGATGGCCACCACTTGATCCTCGAATCAATTGGCAGTTATGGCGTACAATCAAATTAGAGATTTTGCAATCATCAATTTCACCACTCCCCAGATGAAAACGATAATCCGATGATATTCTCACTCTTCGAGGTAGATCACTGCTTCGAAAATTGAGAGTGGGGGGAAATTGTTGTAATATTTCGGTTAAGGCATAAATCAGCCACCGGTTCGACCGCTCATGCACTCCTTCCCAAACCAGGCCTGCCAAACCAAAGCACCCTAAATAAGTAGAAGGATTAATGGCCTCAGTCGAAGACATGGCCCCCGACCTCGGTCGAGGATATGACCTTCGCCCTCGGTCGTAGACGCGATCTTCGATCTCAGCCGAAGACATGGTCTTCGGTCTCCGAAGACATGGTCTTCGGTCTCAGCCGAAGACATGGTCTTCGTTGCAAGTGCTGATCCGAAGGCATCTCAAGATGAAGACATCTCGGAATGAAGGCATCCCTCCGATCTAGCAAACAGAGAAGAAGCCTGAAGGCAGATCTCCGACATACCTCAAGCCCACATGAACATGGGGGATAACGGTTACAATTGGCTATCACCTCCAAAGCACAACTACGTCAAAATGGCCATGTGGCCACTAAGTCCAATTGTAACATCTCCGGTCTGACCAGAACCATTCAATAACCATCCACGGTTATGGATAGAAGGGAATCAATTTACCTCCCATCGTAACCGCAGGAAAGAGGACGAAGCTCGGGCCAGCCGATAGAAATACTGGCAAGAGGGGATACTCCAGGTAAGGTACAACAAAACCCTAAAAAATCTAGAGTTCCTTTCGTTGCCATCCTCCCTTCTCAGAATCTTTCCCATTTAGTAGCTGGAGCCCATCTCTGACTTAGGCATCGAAGTATCCCTTGTCGAAGAACATCCGGCTAGGGTATGTTTTGTAGGTGAACCTGGGAGCGAACTTGTGATCCGGCAGCTCCGCCTGGTCGGAAAAGGGATTCTATGCCAACATGTCTGACTCCCAATGATAGGCTATTATAGGATCCGACTCCACATCAACAACCACCTTAGCTCTAACCATCCACAAGCCAAACCTGAGTCATCACCACCTCCTAGTGTGGCAACATAATTCATAAAATATATTTATTAATCATATAAAATTATTATATTAAAATTTTAAAATAATTATTAATATATTAATAATTAATATATTTTATTAAAAAATGTTTTTAATTTTATAAATTATTAATGCCATAAAAATATATTAATTATTATCATAGTATTAATAATTTGATTTATACTTGTAATATATTATTTATTAATGCAAATATTTATTTTTATAAAAAAATACAAATAGAATTATTATATTAAATAAATTTATTATATAAATATAAAGTATAATAAGATATTTCTATTCTAATTTAAAATTATCATTAAATTATAATATGATAATAATATGATTAATAATATATTATAATATAATATATAATATCAATATAATATAATATCTAAATATATTATTGGTATAGTATATCAATGGTATATTAATATCTCATTTCTTTTTCCATATTGAGGGGTATTTTTTATCCATAAATTTTAATCCAAGATCATTGCTCGAAGATTATATTAAATTCCTAACCTCAAGAACCAAAATCCTATTATTGGGTTAGATAGTGATTTCAGAAATAGGGAAAATTTAGAATCACTACTACGTAGGATCATCATAGTGCAACTAAATATGATGGTCTCATCATTTCCATCCATATTATCCTTGATCTGGAGTTGATCACACCGTACTAAACATTCCCATGGTTTATGGGTGCAAACCACTTACACATGGATTTATAGATGGGTTTGGTGAGCTCCTGGTCTAGCATGAACTTGAGGAAATTGCTCATCACTTTTGTACTCTAACCACATGCAACACACTAGTTAAGCATGTTTTAGATAGACTACATCGGACTTGAGATAGATTGTATCGGACTTGATATTTGATTGTGTATGCATCAAAGATTGAAACTTTAGGCCTCTTTAGTTGAGCTTGGGTTCATTCAAGTTTGGTTCCATCCATTTTGGAATTAAGCTGTACTATAGTTTTGAGGCCAAAGAATAGAGATCAACTCCATGGAGTAGATGAAAGGTATTAAAATAAAAATAATAATAGTGAAAAAATTGAAATTACATTTGTTTTAGTGAAGATCATGTTAACTGCACTTGTGAAACATAAAGCATCTTGATGTGGCAAGATGCTGACATAGTGTCCATGTTCAACACAGCTGGTTGATGAGGTGGCAAAGAGCGCCATTTGGCCAACTCCAGACCAAGGTGAGCTCATGGCTAAGGTGAGCTACTATCTGAGGTGAGCTCCCAGCCAAGGTGTGCTTCCATCCGAGGTGAGCTCCCATCCAAGGTGAGCTCCCAACCGAGGTGAGCTCCCATCCGAGGTGAGCCCCCATCCGAGGTGAGCTCCCGTCTGAGGTGAGCTCTCATCCGAGGTGAGCTCCCGTCCGAGTTGAGATCCCATTTGAGGTGAGCTCCCAACTGAGGTGAGCTCCCATCCGAGGTGAGCACCCATCAGAGGTGAGCTCCGATCTGAGGTGAGCACCCATCAGAGGTGAGCTCCCATCTGAGGTGAGCTCCTAGCCAAAGTGAGCTTCAATCTAGTAGAGCTCCCAGTCATACCAAGGCACTGAAGGTAAGAAGACAACTCCCCAGCCATGGTAGAAGGAATAGCAAAAGGCAAGACATGACCCCCGACAGACATATGTGAAAGAGGCCTAGATAGCGACACAAGGGTACGATGTCACCATCTCCACCAGACCGGCTGCAACTCTCAAGGGGGCACGTGTCCACTAAGGCTCCAGGCCCTGTAGCGTGCTTCTCGTATCCCCTGCAAGAGGAGTGCTCCACTAAGGCTTCGGGTTCTATAGCGTACCATATGCACTTCCTATAATAGGAGTGCAACATCAAGGCTCCAGGTCCTACAGCACACTATCTACACCCCTTGTAGGAGTGCTCTACCAGGGCTCCGGATCCTAAGGCACACCATTTGCACCCCGTACAAGAGGAGTGCTCTATCGGGGCTCCAGGCCCTGTAGCATCCCACCTGTGCCCTTCGTAGGGGATTGCTCCACCATGAGGGCAGGCTCTATAGCACGTTGACTACACCCCCTCTAAGAAGACCCTCTCCTAGGAACCTCAGACCCTGTCCAACGGGGCTCTGGCAAGCTTGTATCCCTTTTATAGGGAACACCCCAAAAGAGGCACCGGATCGAGGCTCCAGACCTAGTCTAGTAGAATCGGCTTCTATATAATGGTAAAAGGGACCTCCAAGGTAGGAGGCAATGAAGAGCAAACAGAAGGAAAGCAAGCATGCAAAGGCAATGGGCTAAAGCAGTGAACAACCTACCCCAAGAAACTCTATTTTACCATTCTCTTTTTTTCTATCTTCCTCTACACACAGGCATCCCAAGCCTGCACCATAAATGGGATTGTTCCTCGTGGTCACCTTACTAACTTGATCATTGGAGTGTCTCTGCTAAAATTTCCAACCTCGGTCTCCTCTTTTTTGCAAGACCAACTGGTCACGAGGGTGCGAGGATGAAGAGATCGACATCCCCAGGGGTGGCTATCTCCAAACGGGCACCACTAGAGCTCCAGGCCATGGTGATCTAGGTGGCAATAGATTGCATGCCAGGTAGAGGGTGAGGTTGATGTAGTCTGCTCTAGCCAAAAATCACTAACCGTTCTCCAATGATCTCATGGTGGTGACCCATGCATGCGAGGCTTCTTTTAACCATATGGGAGACCCATCCCACCATGGTGACCGATGTAGTCAGGAGATGGAGCCCCTACCCTTCCATCTCCAACTCTGGTGGATAAGCCCATGCAGATCATTGTACTCACACAGCAGGTCCAGGCCTTGACTATGGTGATGCACCAGCTACATCACTTGCACCAATCCCTAGTGATGCAGCAGTAGCTAGGGACACTTGTGGCCCATGCCATCGACCACCATGCTAGTTTGAGATCCTTCCAAGAAGGGTTGTCTCATGTGTGGGTGGCATCATATCCATGTGAGAGCCTACGGGTGGCCAGGAAGAGGCATAAGCAAGGTTGAGCCGACGAGGAGAGCCACTCCCTTGTCACAAACCATAACACTGTATTGCATTAACGATGCTGACACGGTAGGGGGTTGAAGCATGAGCTCCTCTGGTCACTGCCCTCTTCTTCCCTGATGGCCTCTGCATAGGGGTCGACCAATGAGTTCATCTGATGGTGGGCAGAGAAGCACCTTAAAGAGCAAAAGCGTAGACTGGCTGATCTAGCCTATCAATTCATTGATATCAAGGCTCCTCATGCGAGCCCATGGGCTACGATGCTCGCCTTCCACTCTTCCATAGAGTACAAGAGGAATTGATCCTCAATTGGTTTCACATGTTCCAGGTGGATCCCTATGATGGGACCACGGATCCCCTTGACCACCTTGAAAGTTACAAGGCTCTTATGCAGGTTCAAGGGGCCATCAATGCCTTCCTCTATATTGCCTTCCTAGCTATGCTTGCAAGGCAGCCTGAGTCTCGTACTCATGCCTTGAGCCAAGGAGCTTTGACTCCTTCAAGCAGCTGGAAAAGAAGTTCATGGTACACTTCGATGCTTGCTGGAAGGAGCCATGCAAGGCTGACAGCCTCTTCTCTATTTGACAGTAGAATCTTAAGTTCTTTGAGGACTACGTGACCTAATTTAATAAAGCCACTCTGAAGATCTACAATCTAGATGAGCCTGTCGCTATGCTGTCACTGAAGAGAGGGCTCAATACCTCCTGCTTCACTTTCTCTCTCGACAAGAAGCTCCTAAAGTCCTACTTCGAGCTCCTCTTCCGTGCCCATAAGTACATTTACATAGAGAAGGCCGATCACACCCGAAGAAAGTTAGATGGGAGGCCCATGAAGAGGCAGGCCCAAGGGGAGGTGAGCAGGCTGCAAGGGCCCAAGGTCACCCCAGCACCTTGAACGGGCTCTCAACCAAGAGATGTTCCTGTCAAGGACAAGAAGTATACATCTGTCCTCATCCCGAGATCCAAGATCCTAATGAAGATAGAGGGTGAGCGCTACCTACATCGCCCTCCCCTACTAAGGCCATCCGGTGGATGTGATAAGTCTTGGTATTGTCAGTTCCATCAGGACCACGGTCATGACACTAAGGATATGGCTATCTAAAGGAGATTGAGGAGCTGATCATGTGAGGCTGCCTCATGAAGTTCATGGGAGGAAGAGCTCCTCCTGGAACCTAGAGTGTTGAGAATTAAATAGAGCTAGGGCAAGGGGGAGGGCCGATGTCATGCTTTCCTTCATGGAAGAGGAGCTAGCTGGGATAGAGAACCCAAATAATGATGCTATTGTCATAGAAATGATAATAGCAAAGCATCCTATAAAAAGAATTATGATTGATAGTAGAAACTCGATCGATATCCTTTTTATGATGCCTTTGGAAGAATGAATCTATACCCTGATCTACTAAGACTGGTATTTACACCCCTCGTCAACTTCATCGAAGATTTTGTTGGAGTTGAGAGAGAGTTTACCCTCTTGGTCACTGCCAGGATGCAGCCCTAATAAAGCACCATAATGGCAACTTTCACCATCACGAGGCTCCCTTGGGTCTACAACGTGATCCTAGGACATCCCGAGCTTAAGTTGCTTGATGCAACCATCTCAACCAAGCAGCTCCTCATCCAGTTCTTAACCCCGTATGGGATCAGGGAGATAAGAAGATCCCGATAGCTAGTCCCATACTACTTGCAAACTATCCTTGGAGCCCAGGGGACTGAGGGCCCTGCAGTCGATGAGTTAAACCAAAGGGAGCTAAAGGATGAGTCGGTTGAGCACCTACTGTCATTTCACCTTGGTGAAGATCCCTTGAAGATGGAGTAGGTGGGAACTCTTCTAGTCGAAGAAGAAAGGAGCCACCTACTGAGCTTCTTGTAGGCAAACATCGATGTTTTTGCTTGGACCGCAGTGGACATGCCCATAATTCTCCCAGAGGTGATCACCCATAAGCTGAATATCGACTCAATAGCCATTCGGTCTAGCAGAAGAAGAAAAGCTTCACCTTAGAGAGGCAAAAGGTGATAGACGAGGAGGTCAAAAAACTCCTTGTCATAGGCTTTGTCTGAAAGGTGCAGTATACTAGCTAGCTAGCAAATGTGTTCTGGTCAAGAAAGCTAGTGAAAAATGGAGGATCTATATGGACTACACCAACCTTAACCAGGCATGCCCAAAGGATAGCTTTTTACTATCGAAGATCGACCAGCTTGTGGATGTGACTTCAGGGCACAGGCTACTCAGTTTCTTGGATGCATTCTCTAGGTACAACAAGATCTGTTTACACCTGGAGGATGAAGAGCACAAAGCATTTGTGGCCAACAATGGTACATTCTACTATAAGGTAATGCCTTTTAGCATCAAGAACACTAGGATAACGTGCCAGCACTTGGTCAGCAAGGTTTTCAAGGACTAGATAGGCCGTAATATGCATGTTTATGTAGATGACATGCTCATCATGAACAGCTGGGAGTCAAACCACATCATTAACCAAGCAGAGGCCTTCCACAACCTCCATCTCTACTAGATGAAGCTGAATCCAGTGAAGTGCACATTTGGCATCGTGGTGGGGAGGTTCCTAGGCTTTATGGTCATCCAGCAGGGGATCAAAGACAACCTAAAGAAGTTTCAGGCGATCAGAGACATGAAGCACCCCACCTCCAACAAGGAGGTCCAATGCCTGACCGGTCGCATTGCCACCCTTAGCTAGTTCATTTCATGCTTCAATGAATGCTGCCAACCATTCATCAAGGTGCTGCACAAGACTTATACTTTGCATGGATGGAGGAGTGTCGGGAGATATTCGAGGGGTTGAAGAAGCTCCTCACCTCCCACCCCCACTACTTTCCAGACTAGAGGATGGAGAGGAGCTCCTCCTTTACATGGTAGTCACCCTAGGAGTAGTCAGCTCGGTGCTAGTCTGCACCAATGGGGATGGTCTCTAGAGGCTAGTCTACTTTATCAGCAAGCTACTCCGTAATGTGGAAACTAGGTATACCCGATCTTAAAAAATTATTTTTGCACTTATTTTGTCTACTCAGTACCTCAGGCCCAACTTCCAAGCTTATCCATTCATGGTCTTCACTAACCAACCCCTGAGGGCTACATTAGTCACCTGGAAACCTCAGGGTGCTTAGCCAAGTGGGTGGTGAAACTTAGTGAGTTCAACATCTCCTATTACTGGAGGCCATCCCAGAAACCTTAGGTTTGGTGAAGGAAGCTGGGGGCTCCAAAGCCCTGCACTCATCCATCAGACCCCAGGTAAGGTAAAGCAAGCTAGGAGCTCCAAAGCCCTTCACTCATCCATCAAATCCTAGGTCTGGTGAAGGAAGTCAGGAGCTCCAAAGTCTCGCACTCATCCATCAGACCTCAAATCTGGCGAAGGAAGCTGGGAGCTCCAAAGCCCCACACTTATGCGTTCAACCCTAGGTGCGATAAAGGAAACCCAGAGCTCCAAAGAACCGTACTCATCTATCAGACCCCAAGTCCGACGAAGGAAGCCAGGATCTCCAAAGCCTCGCATTCATCCATTAGACCCCAAGTCTAGCAAAGGAAGCCAAGAGCTCCATAGCTCCGCACTCATCCATTCGAGCCCAAGTCTGGTGAAGGAAGCTCAGAGCTCCAATTCCTTGCACTCATCCATCAAACCCAAGTCCAGCAAAGGTAGCCAAGAGCTCCAAAGCCCCGCACTCATCCATCGGCTCCCAGTTCTAGTGAGAAATGGCATCCATCTAAGGCCAAGTCTAGTGAAGGAAGCTCAGAGCTCCAATGCCTTGCACTCATCCATCAAAACCAAGTCCAGGAAAGGTAGCCAAGATCTCTAAAGCCCTATACTCATCCACCGACTCCTAGTTGTAGTGAGGAATGATAGGAAGCTTTACAGTGCCACCCATTTGGATGGCCTACTTTGTAGCCCTAATGTCTCACCAAGAAAGAAGAAGAGAAGAAAAAACAACAAAAGGAAGACTCAACTTGATAGAAAGAAGAATTTCATTCATCAAAAATCTTTTTACACGACTTAGGCCCCCCGATAGGTCGGAGAGCCCCATGAAGAATACAAGGTAAAATAGAGAAAAAAATTGAAAGAGAAAGAAGAAGAAGGCTCCAGTCGCTCATGGCCTTAGAGGCTGGGTGGAGGGGCCTGCTATGCCTCTCCCCTTGGCATCGTTTAACATGATGTTCTGTAGGTCAAGATGGTCGAAGGTCAATGCTACTTTCTTCTTGCATTCTTCGAAGTCCTTGTAGAATGCATCGTAGACAGCTTCACTGACATCATTCTCGAAGTCTTCCAAGGCCTTGTATTGCATGATGGCCTAGGTCACTTCTTCCCGCACTGCTCTGATCACCATCTCAGAGGTGAGCTGAAAGAAAAGTACCCTAAAAGCTAATCTTTATAAGTGTATTTTAGTAATCTTCCGACTCATGTATGATATTATAATATTAATAAAGGTATTTTGTTTTATCATATAGATGTGTCTTATTTAAAGAATATGATGAACCCCATAGATTAGGGCAATGAAATTAGGGTTATGATGGAGATCATAATAGTGAGACCTAAGTTCCTATAAATCCTAATCTAAAAGGTTCTTAGTCATAGGATCGTCGATTCGGGGATTGATACTTCTGGAAAGACTAGCTTATCCTATGTATGCTCGACGGAGAGGGTGGTTAATTTCATAGCCACTTATGTAGAGACACTAATACAAGGATAAGGGTGCTCATCAGGGTATGAGTTCACTGAATTGATCCATACTGAGAATATCTTATGGATGTCTTACTACTTGTCAAGAGATAGTTCTCATAGTGGAGTTGTGCAAGTGATCTTTAGACCTAAGATCATCATAGTTCCTTATGCACACTAAGTCATATTTTGGTTCATATTCACTCATGACATTGAGTCATGTACGGGGTGTTCTCGGATATGGTGGAAGGCGTATGAAGGATGTGAGTGAATCAACAAGGAATCGATCATTCCTAGTAAGAGAAAATGTTATTCCAAGTAATCTCTTCGATTGATGACTCAAGGAGTCTTTGATCAAAGCAGAATGAAATTAGAAGTGATTTTGATGCAGAACAAAGAACAAAGAAGCGTATGCGGAAGTAAAATTAAGATTAATCTTTGATGCGGGACAGGGATTGGACTGGATCGCTGGTGAGCATGAAAGTCACCAGGGATTAGGATTTGCAAAGGAGGAAAGAAGAGGGTGCAGGGTTAAGAAAAAATACTGGGGTTCACATAGATTCCCCAAGAAGAACAAGCACATGGCAAAGGGGCTCACACAGATGCCCTAGAAGAACAAGCACATAGCAAAGGGGCTCACATAGATGCCCTGGGCTCACACAGATGCCCAAAATCAGGGATCACACAGAAACCCTGGGAAGATGGAGAAGGGATCATACAGATACCCTAGGAGCACACAGATCCTTCACACAGAACAATAGAAATTTTATTCATCCATCCTCCCATTACAAAAGGCTGAGGGTGGTATTTATAGATTTTCCAACCCTCATTTGAATTTGAATACAAGATAAAAAGATAAGAACGAATCAAATTCAAATATAAGATAGGATAAGATAAGCCTATCCATATATCAATCCTAACCAACCAAATCCTAAATCAAATTCAAATATAAGATAGGATAAGATAAGCCTATCCATATATCAATCCTAACCAACCAAATCCTAATTCAAATTTTAAACAAAAGATAAATCCTAAATAAATTTATTCCAAAAATGCTTCAAGATCTGTGCCACTCCAATAATTATGCTTGCTCCAAGATCCGTGCTTGAGATGTCCCCATCATTCTCCTACGGTGGGGAAAAAACTCGACTCTATCGAGTTTGGGTCAGGCTCCAGCTTCAGCTTGACTTTAGCTCCGGGAACTCCAAACTTTTAGCTTGACATAACCATGATTTTTTTTTTTTTAATCAACTTTGCTTTGAAAATGGTGTGGCTTTGAGATCGGTGTGCTTTGAAATCTGTGCTTTGAAAATGGGCTGCAGGCAGTTCTTGGAGAGCTTGGCATAGACGAAGCAGAAAACAGGGGTGAGGGCTGGAAGGGAGGAATGGTGGTGGATGACCGGCTGGGGGGAGGGTGGTCCGACGTGGATGTTAGGGAAGGATCCGTGGACGAGATTTGAAACAGGGAAGAAAGAGAATAGTGGGCCGGTGATGAAACAAAAAAATCCTAATCCTTTAGCTCTGATACCAAGAATGGTGGGGACATGCAAGATGAGAATGCAACTATGCAACCCTAAAGGAGATTAGCAAAGATTAACTTAGCAATTTCTTATCAGCATATGACTAATTCACATAAACGATTAAAAGAATTTAATGAAGGGGACTCCGTCATGATCAAACTTAAACCTGAAAGGTTTCCACCGGGAACTATGAAGAAACTCCATGCCCGGGGAGCCGGACCTTTCAAAATAATAAAGAAAATTGGACCAAATGCTTATGTATTAGAATTCCCACCAAGTTATGGCATTAGTTCAACATTTAATGTTTCAGACTTAAAAGAATACAAAGAACCTGCATTGATACCTAGTGAGCTTTTTGGTCCTAATGTTTCTTTTGAGAGTGAAACACCAAATGAGTGTCCACCACCAAGTGTTCCTGAGAGAAAGGAGAGAATTGAAAGGATCTTGGATGACCAGATCATTACTACTAGAAATAAAGGCTACCAACGTTATCTGGTTAGATGGCAAGGATGTCCTGAATCTGAAGACTCCTGGATTTCCCGAGAGGACCTACAACAAATCGACCTGGATGCATTAGAAACTTATCAAGCCAACCCTCACTCGATAGGGTCGAGTTCCTCCCACCCCGGGAGAATTGGTGTGGGCACCAGAATCAGGAAGAGACTCCAACCAATTCAAGTCAAATCCGAGTCCTTATGGTTGGATGAGTAAAAGAAAGTCCTGTAATTTTTTTCTTTCTTTAATTTTGAGTCCAAATAATTATGTAATTCGAGTCCATTTCAATTTTATGTTGGGACTAGTCCAGCCTGATTAATCTTGTATTTGAGAGTTGGGTCCAAATGAGTCAAGTCCAATCCATGAAGAATCAAACCAAACCTCCATGAAGAATCAAACCAAACCACATTTGAAGACTAAAGAAGACTCAAGACTTATACTCCAAAGCAAGACCAAAGCCACCTCAAGTGGGGACCACATGCCACATCACACATGCCACCTCACCATCCAAGGTTGCCACCCAAGAGAAGAAAAGGGGAATTTGAATTTGAATTGGCTACAACCTCCTCCACAACTTCCTCCACTACTCATGGGATGCCCCATATTTTTCTCCACAAATTTTTCTCCATGATATTTGGTGTAGTTTGAATTCAAAATGGCTTAATAGTCTATAAAAGACTCTTAGTCTTCTTGTAAAGAAAGGATGGAAAAGAAAAAAATAAAAATTTTCTTCTATGTGAGTTCTATGTGCCTAAGTGGTAGTTCTAAATTCCTCTCCCTATCCCACGCCAACCCTACTTTCTCCTCCTCCATCTCCAACGCCTAAGACACTCTCCTTCTTCTCCAATCTCAAGCTAGCTCTTCAATATTCAAGGTTGATCAAGAAGACCATCACAAGGAAGCCGGCCAAATCCATTTCAAGTGATCTACCATGGCGCCAAGATTATTCTTCAACAATGCTTCCTCGACTCTTCTTTAGTTTCTCCATTTCATGACTAACGTATTTTACCAAGTTCCTAATCTCAAGGTTTCTTTGTTGTAGGGTTCTCCGGGATTCCGAACTCAAGAGGAAGGAATTACTTGCCATAATCCAGAAAACAAGAAGGGCCCTCAATTTGTAGTATGGTCTTGTCATTTGGGAGGTCTCTTCATGAGTGATCTTGATCTACTTGAAAGATTAAAGCTAGGTATGTTCTAGTATCGATTAGGTCTGAAATATTAAATTTGCCTAGCTTAACTTGTGTGGTTCGAATCTTATTCCTATTTCTTTGTTATTTTGATAGTCTTATTAATTAGGTTTACATTTGATCGTTCGAGTTCTCTTCATTAGACCTCCTTTGATACTATATGCTGAACTAATCATATGCAAATAAGAAATTGCTAAGTTAATCTTTGCTAATCTCCTTTAGGGTTGCATAGTTGCATTCTCATCTTGCATGTCCCCACCAATCCTTTTTTTTTTTTTTTTTTATATATTTCAGAAATTGGCTTTAACTCAAAGTAAAGCTAAACTAAGTTGAAGGAAACTAGGTAAAGATTGAAAGCACAGTTTAGAAGAAACTAAATTTATCAGAGTGGTTCAGAAGTAACGGATCGCTAGGGGTTGAGAAACTCCCAGACCTAGGGTTTCGCTCTGAACTTTCAACAGAACAGAAATAGAGAGAAGAGATGGTTTACTAACCAGACTTGTGATCTTCTCAGGGTTTGGTGGAAGAACTCTCTCGAGCAGATTGTGGGATCCTCGGAGTCGGCTATCTTCACAATGGATCCTCTAATACTGGTTTCATGGTTTGGTCGGCTTCTTCTGGACTCAGGATCTGGGAGAGAAGAGGAACAAAAGATGGAATTCAGAAACTCAAGAAGAGATCTTACCAGGCTGAAGAACTTGAAAGTCGAGGCTGCTGAGATCAGGATTCTCCTGGAGGCCAATCTGACTTCCTCTTAGAGTTGCTGCAGACCTGAAGTATCTGGACCAGAGTTGGATGCTGGTGGCCGGCCAGGGCTTGGAGAGGGTGGCCGTGAGAAGTAGAACATACTAGGGCTTGGTGGAGAGAGAAGGGTGATGGCGGCTAGGGTTTGGGAGTGGAGTGGCTAACCTAGGGTTTGGGGTTTTGGAGATCTCTCACCTCCTCAAGGTTCCAGGGGAACCCGGATTTACTCCCTCATAGAGCTCAACACCTGGAAGCAAGTGCGGACAAGAGAAAACACAAGTTTGTTCAAGAAAAATTTTCTTTCATTCATCTGATTTATGTAAACTTACAAGAGGGGTTTAATTTATAAGGCATTACAAGGGAGGAGGGTTTCACATCTTCCCATGTGGGACTAAAGGAGGGGATCTCCAAATTAGGGCAAATCCCTTACATATGGTCGGCCAAAATACCAAAAAAAATAGGATTTGGGTTATAAATGGCAGGTAGATGGCGCCACCTTGCTTGGATCTTCAAGAAAAATTTTCTTCCCTTCCATGGATCAACTCTTTTGGACTCCTCCTTTTCTTCCTCCCTAAGTCAAGGTCCTTCCCATCTTTGTTTTGGCTGTCTTTGGCAAGTAGTGGGCGCCCCCTTGAAATTCTCTTCCAAGAGAATTTCTTCCCTTCTTTGCTTTGGGTTTCTTGGGAAAGTCTTGGCCGCCCCCCTTGATTTGTGGTCTCTTGGTGGACTTCTCTTTATCTGGCGCATGAGAGAAGGAAGTTGCCATCTGTGGAGTGGGGACCAAAGGCTGCTGGATGTGGATATGGCGCCCCTTGGACTGGGAGTGTGGCTGGGAGTGTGGTGTCCACTTGCCTGGTCTTGGGAGAAAATGTACATCCCAGGTTGAAACCCTAGTCCACTACTGAGTCAACATGACTCAACAAAATAAAATGCAGGTAATGTAGACTCAAGCTAAATTGAGTTGATCTAGTGAACTCTTATTACAAACCAAAAACCCTAATTCTTCGGGCAAGGTTAATCAGAGATCCAGATGGAGCTCTGAAGTCTTCTTCTGAGTCTGGTGCCCGCACCAATTCTCCCAGGGTGGGAGGAACTCGACCCTGTCGAGTATGGATCAAGTTGGCTCTGGTATCTCTCCAAGAGGTCTGGGTCCAGCTCTTATAACTCTTCTCGGGAGATCCAAGAGTCATCAGAATCTGGCCTTCCTAGCCAGCGGACCAGGTATCTTTGGTATCCTCGATTACGAGTAGAGATAACCTGATCATCCAGGATCTTTTCAATCTGCTCTTTCCTCACAGGCCAATTTGTTGGTGGACGCACAGGGTCAGGTTCACTCTCAAGAGCAGGATTAGGTTCAAAAGCCTCACTGGGAATCAAAGCTGGCTCCCTATACTCTACTAGGTCTGTAATGTTGAAAGTGGAGCTAATGCCTAGTTCTGGAGGCAACTCGAGCACATAGGCATTGGATCCTACTCTCTTTACCACTCTAAATGGTCCAGCTCCCCTAGCATGTAACTTTCTAACGGTTCCAGGAGGAAACCATTCAGGCCTTAACCTAATCATTACATAGTCTCCTTCGTCAAAAGTTTTGACTCGCCTTTGAGAATCAGCCAATTTCTTATAAGTTTCGTTACTTAAATTTATTTTGGCTTGAATTTCTTTATGCAAGTCTTTTATATGCTGTGCAAAAACTTCGATAGACTCGGAGACCCGTGTGTGGACTGGTAAAGAAGCTAGGTCAAGAGGTGTGTGGGGTTTGTAACCAAGCACAATTTCAAATGGACTCTTACCCGTAGACCTATTGACCGAGTCATTATATGCAAATTTAGCCTTGGGTAAATACAAATCCCAATTCCTGGTATTCTCACTCAATCAAAATCTAAGACTGTCCTAAACTCGCCTGACGATGCATTCCTAAAGAATGGACTTTTATTCAAAGGAACCCTAGGTCTAAACCTAACAAACTATGGCTCTCTGGGTTTGACCTTGGGTCGGAGGATGGCATGCAGAGCATGAAAACTTATCATGGGTGTCTAGTAGGTGCCATAAGGTCTTCCAGAAGTAGGTGGCTAACCCAATAGATTCTGACATGTGATTCACTCTAAAGACTTTGACAAAGTATACTTGGATGGTGTAAGAAGCATTGGAAGTCCTAGAGAAAGGGAGGAAATATGAGGTGGAGTCTCGAATTACCTGCTGGCTAAAGGTGGTGACCTGAAGGTTTGAATGGTGATCTATGAATGTCAACTGGTCATCCTTACGAAAGGAAAAGTTTGCTACTCCCAGGAATGGGTCAAGAGATGGTTCGGGGAGTAGCCTAGGACATGTGATTGCAATAGTTAAGGTTTGTTCTCTAAGCAAATAATGATCCACTTTTTCAAGAAATGGATTAGAGAATGATTCATGGAAGGGCCTACGGATGATGACCTCAAGACTTGAAATTTGACCTATGGGTGAGGAAAGGTAAACTCTATAGAAGGGTAGGTCAGTCTTGCGAAGGAAGGGATCTGGGGTCATAAGGAGGACTTCTACAGGACTGGGTGAATCAATCCGCTCAAGAAAAGGATGTCCAACTGAGGTTACGGGAGAGACCTTAGTGGCTGAGCATGGGACAAGGTCCAATTGTAAGAGGCTTGATTCAGTCATCCTAAGGAGAGGATCTACCATAGGATGGGCAAACTTAAACAGTTCAGTGCAAAGATCTTCAATTGGTACTTGGAGAATGACTGTCATTAGAGGGTACGAACTAATAGCTCGGGCTAACACTATGAGTTCTTCCTGGGGGTATTTGACTAAAGGAACCTGGTTCTCACAAATCTCTTGAATTTCTGAACTAGGTCCTACCAGTTGGTTGTTTTCCAAGGTCTCCTCAGGTAAGGAACCAATAGTATCAATGTCACATTCTTCAAGTTTTTTCCCCTCATATTCATCAACTAGACTCAAGCCAGCATCATATACTTCCTCGATGCCATCTTCAATGGGTTTCGGGTCAGTGGTAATCGGGTCAACTGATTCTAGGCTTGTCATACCTAACCATTCTTCCTCATTGATAGGCTTGGGTTCTCCCTCATTAATGTCATCCTTAGGATTCTTACCACTTAGCTGTGCACAAGCCAGTCCTATGCATGGGCACTGACTAGACTTATGGCCTCTTTCTCCACAAAACAAACATTCTTGCGATATAGGAACCTGGGTCACACTGGGTTTCAAGCTAGTAGAGACCCTACTTGGGCATGGGTGTGGATCTAAATGGTTTGATCTAGAAGACTTGGGTTGTTGAGTGACTGGTCTAGAATATTGTAAGGACCTCTCATAGACACAATCCACACTATAGATATCATGGTTAGGCTTCCTAAGGTTATGCTCGGGATCACGGTATAAGGTCCTCCTAGGCTCATGTGGTGCGGGCACCAGACTCAGAAGAAGACTTCAGGGCTCCATCTGGATCTCTGATTGACATTGCCCGAAGAATTAGGATTTTCTGATTTTGTAATAAGGGTTGACTTGGTCAACTCAATTTTAGTTTGAGTCTGTATTTCCCTACAATTTAAATTTTGTTGAGTCATGTTGACTCAATACAAGTCCTAGTAGTGTTCTAGGTCTTCTCCAAGGTGCCACATTTTCTCCCAGGACCAAGCAAGTGGGCGCCACACTCCCAACCACACGCTAGAGTCCAGGAGGCGCCACATCTCCATCTAGTGTGCCTTGGTCCCCACACCACAAGAAAGCAGGTCCCTTCTTTCATGCGCCACTTGGGGGAGAAATCCATCAAGATACCTCAATCCAAGGAGGAGCCAACTTCTTTCCAGATAAACCCAAGCCAGGATGGTAAGAATTTTTCTTGAAGAGAGGATCAAGGAGGTGCCCCACAATGTTCCATAAAAACCCAAGTTATAAAAGGGAAGAGAGCATGTCTTGGGGAGAAAATCAAGAAGGCACCCAAAAGTTTCCTAAAGTGCCAAAGCCATGAAAGGAAGAATCCTAAACTTGTGGAGCAAGACTAGGAGGTGTCCAAAAGAGCCAAACCATGAAGGGAAAATCCTTGATTCATGGAGAGATACTAGGAGACACCCCCACTACCTGCCAAAAATGTCCAAAACAAAGATGGGAAGGGCCTTGACTTAGGGAGGAAGAAAAGGAGGAGTCCAAAAGAGTTGATCCATGGAAGGAAAGAAATCCTCTCTTGAAGACCCAAGCAAGGAGGCGCCATCTACCTGCCTTTTATAACCCAAATCAAATTTTTTTGGTACCTTGGCCGACCATATGTGTATGGATTATCCTGATTTGTAGATCCCCTCCTTTAGTCCCACATGGGAAGATGTAAAACCCTACTCCCTTGTAAAGCCCTATAAATTAAACCCCTCTTGTAAGTTTAAAGGAATCAGATGAATGAAACCAAATTTTTTTGTGAGCAAACTTTGTGTTTTCTCTCTTCCGCACTTGCATCCAGGTGTTGAGCTCCATGAGGGAGTAAATCCGGGTTCCCCAGGAACCTTGAGGAGGTGTGAGATCTCCAAAACCCTAAACCCTAGGTTAGCCACTCAATTTCCAAACCCTAGCCGCCATCACCCTTCTCTTTCCACCAAGCCCTAGTCTATTTCCCTTCTCACGGCCACCATCTCCAAGTCCAGGCCGACCACCAGCATCCAGCTCCAGTCCAGATACTGCAAATCTACAACAATTCTAAGAGGAAGTCAGATCGGCCTCCAGGAGGATTCGATTTCAGCAACTTCGGCTTTCAAGTTCTTCAACCTGGTAAGATCTTTTCTTGAGTTTCTGAATTCCTTCACTTGTTCCTCTTCTTTCCCAGATCTTGAGTCCAGGAGAAGCCGACCAAACCATGAGACCAGTATTGGAGGATCCATTACGAAGATAGCCGACTCCGAGGATCCCACAATCTACTCGAGAGAGTTCTTCCACCAAAATCCTGAGAAGATCACTGTCTGGTTAGTAAACCATCTCTTCTCTCTATTTCTGTTCTGTTGAAAGTTAGAGCGAAACCCTAAGTCTGGGAGTTTCTCAACCCCCAGCGATCCATTACTTCTTAACTACTCTGATAATTTAGTTGCTTCTAAACTGTGCTTTCAATCCTTACCTAGTTTCCTTCAACGTAGTTTAGCTTTACTTTGAGTCGAAGCCAATTTCTAAAATATATATAAAAAAAAAAAAGAATTAATCTTAATTTTACTTCCGCATACGCTTCTTTGTTCATTGTCCTGCATCAATTTTGGTATCAGAGCTTCCGTTCTGCATCATTTTTGGTATCAGAGCCTTGTCTAGGGTTTCTGTTTTGATTGCTTGTTTGAGTCTCTCTCTTTTTACTTTGTCTGCTCGAAGTAGACTCCCCAGGACGTCCGGTCCTAGGAACGAAGCGAGGTGCAAACCTCCTCTTCCCATTCCATGGGGTGTTCCTAGGGCGTGTAGGGGATCTGCTGGGTTACAACTTCGTAGCAGGAATTGTAAACGGGGAAAGCATTCTATTTTCAGTCTGTAACTATCCTGTTGTAGGAATTGTTTCTCATTTTAGTTAACTCCAAATTATATGATTTTTATTTTTCTGGAACCAGTATAATTGAAAATATTTTACATAATTTTCCTGTAATTTATTCGTTTCTGTGAAATTTCTGAGAGTTAAATTACTGCAACTCTGTTTTTGTATTCTGCAATCCAATTATTCTTGAGTGTTCATCTCTTAATTCATCTTAAGGGCATTTGAGCATCTAAGATAAGGGGAGGAGTTGATAACCTCTCCTTAGCCCAAAACTACCACCCACTCATTCGACCCTAAGCCTTTAATCTTAAAATTAATTAGACCTAATTTGCCCTAGTGGGCTAGGGACATCAACAAGTCGGTTCAAGGCTAGTGTTGAGTCAGTTTGTCTGGTTACTCTGTGTGTGCTTTGTACTCAGTGTCTAGAACGGTGGTTCAGGAATTCCATCTCGAAGGGCTTGTGTGCTGGTCCGCCTACCTGGCCAATCTCTGATTGGTGTCTAGGATTGGCATTCAGGGACCTAACACTCCCCTTACACCTGCCTGGCTGAGTCCTGAGTTACTACAGGCTAGCTTGCCACTCTGATTGGGCATCTAGTTTGGACTCTAGGTCTAGTGAGCCAGTAGTCGCTTTAGTCTAGTCACATTCTGTGTGCTTACTTGCATCATCATGTCCACCCGGAACAGAGTACCCTCCCAACCTGGTCAAACCCAACCTGATTTAGAAGCCATGATTAGAACTCTTACCGAAAGTATGACCAAATTGAGTCAGGATATGAATGAGGGTTTTGCCCAGTTTAGAGACCGAGCCCAGGGACTTGAGAAACGTAGACATCAAAATTGGACCCCTGATCCAAAATTTAATAGGCCCCAACCTCACCCATGCCAGGAGCCTAGGAGGACCTTATATCGTGATCCCAAGCATAACCCTAGGAGCCTATACCCATACTTGGTTGACTCAGAGAAGGGACCCGTTAGGAACACCGAACCTTATGCACCCACTTTTGATAGAAGACAAGAGACATATATTAAGTGGGAAGAACAAATGGATCGATATTTTGAGTGCACTAACATATCAGAATTAGGACAAGTTAGGTTGGCCAAAACCAAGTTCACCAAACATGCAAGGTCGCATTGGTATGCTATTGAGCATGAGTGTTATCAAAGAAAAGAAGAAATATATACTTGGAGAGATATGAGAAGTAAGTTGAGAGATAGGTACCTAGGTAGATCCTATGAGAAAAGACTTTTAGACCAATGGTACCAATTGCGACAAGGTAATAGGCCTGTGTCTAAATATATCGAGGACTTCCAGTGGCATGACATGAAATGCAATACCATTGAGACCGAAGCTCAGATCACATCGAGGTTTAGGGTTGGATTACACCCAGACATTTATAGGAAGCTATGCCTTGAAATAACCAATAAGTTAGACCGAGCCTACCAAGAAGCCCAAGACTATGAGTGGTCTTTAAGATATAACCAATCAAGTACTTTGGACTTAAAGCCAACCTCTACCAACTTGAGTCAAGTTCTGATTGATCCGACACCCGTAGTGAACCAGACTTTTGTTTGTCAATTCCCACTTGTGTCACCTCTTGACCAGAAGGATAACACTGAGAAGGAGTTATGCATGGCCATCCCAAAATTAGTTGACCTGACCAGAGCCGTACTTAAAGAGGAATCAAAGGAGAATAGATTAGAACATTTCAGTGAGATTGAGGAAGAAATATATGAGCCTGACATAAGTTTGATAGATGAATATAAAGAAGAAGAATTTGAGGATATCTCTACTGATAATTCAATTAACCAACTCCTACCTGATGGGGTTATTGAGGGGACCCCTGCCACTCAAGGAATTTAGGAGCTAAACCTAAGAGAAGACCCTTTTGAGGAAGTTCAGGAAGAGGAAATTGCACCCAATAAGAGTTTAAGTGAGAATACCCCTGAACTCATTAAGGAATCCAAAGAAGACACCCCTGAGTCAAATCTGGTAGAGAAGTGTGAAGAAGGAAGGGGTTCACAAGAATTGCCCATTGGAAAGGTCCAAGAACAAGAAAAAGACAGTAGCTTAGAGGACTTTCTAGATAAACATTCCAAAGACCTTCCTGATAACCTTCCACCTTCTAGGAGCACCCAGCCTACCCTAGAACTTGCACTTGTAGACCCTCCTAGAGCAAATCATGAGGTTTGGATGAGTGCACCTATAGAATAATGTCCTCATTTTAAGGTCATCCTGAATAACCAAGGTTTGTTTCTTGTTTCTGATAAGCCACCTCAAAACTCTTATTCTTATTTCCTACCCTTCCCTGAATCTTCTCATGTTTCTAGAGCTATGGGATTACACTTTACTGAGATCTCTAGGTTGCAAGACTCCTTAGAACCTATTATGTTTGCCACCTACTTCTGGAAGACCTTATGGCACCTACTAGGCATCCATAATAAGTTTTCATGCTCTGCATGCCCTCCTCCGACCCAAGGTCAAACCTAGAGAGCCTTAGTTTGTTAGGTTTAGACCTAGAGTTCCTTTGGAATAAAGTCCATTCTTTAGGAATGCGTCGTCAGTCTAGTTTAGTTTTTCTTGACCCTTTACTAGGCTTTGGCTCTGATTTTGGTTTGATTGAGAGCACCAGGAATTGGGATTTGCATTTTGTCCAGGACTAAATTTGCATATAATGTTTCGATCAATAGGTCTATAGGCTAGAGTCCCTTTGAAATTGTTCATGGATACAAGCCTCACACACCACTTGATCTGATTTCACTATTAGTCCACACACACAAGTCGCTTGATGCACTTGCATAGCATGTAAAGGACTTGCATAAAGAAATTCATGCCAAAATAAATTTAAGTAATGAAACTTATAAGAAGTTGGCTGTTTCTCAAAGGCGAGTCAAAACTTTTGTTGAGGGAGACTATGTAATGATTAGGTTAAGGCCTTAACGGTTTCCTCCTGGAACTGTTAGAAAGTTACATGTTAGAGGAGCTGGACCATTTAGAGTGGTGAAGAGAGTAGGGTCCAATGCCTATGTGCTCGAGTTGCCTTCAGAACTAGGCATTAGCTCCACTTTCAACATTACAGACCTAGTAGAGTATAGAGAGCCAGCTGTGATTCCCAGTGAGCCTTTTTGAGCCTAATCTTGCTCTTGAGAGTGAACCCAACCCTGTGTGTCCACCAACAAACTGGCTTGTGAGGAAAGAGCAGATTGAAAAGATCCTGGATGATCAGGTTATCTCTACTCGTAATCGAGGATACCAAAGATACCTGGTATGCTGGCAAGGAAGGCCAGATTCTGATAACTCTTGGATCTCCCGAGAAGAATTACAAGAATTGGACCCAGACCTCTTGGAGAGATACCAGAGCCAGCTTGATCCATACTCGACAGGGTCGAGTTCCTCCCACCCTGGGAGAATTGGTGCGGGCACCAGACTCAGAAGAAGACTTCAGGGCTCCATCTGGATCTCTGATTGACATTGCCCGAAGAATTAGGGTTTTCTGGTTTTGTAATAAGGGTTGACTTGGTCAACTCAATTTTAGTTTGAGTCTGTATTTCCCTACAATTTAAATTTTGTTGAGTCATGTTGACTCAATACAAGTCCTAGTAGTGGTCTAGGTCTTCTCCAAGGTGCCACATTTTTTCCCAGGACCAAGCAAGTGGGCGCCACACTCCCAACCACACGCTAGAGTCCAGGAGGCGCCACATCTCCATCTAGTGTGCCTTGGTCCCCACACCACAAGAAAGCAGGTCCCTTCTTTCATGCGCCACTTGGGGGAGAAATCCATCAAGATACCTCAATCCAAGGAGGAGCCAACTTCTTTCCAGATAAACCCAAGCCAGGATGGCAAGAATTTTTCTTGAAGAGAGGATCAAGGAGGTGCCCCACAATGTTCCATAAAAACCCAAGTTATAAAAGGGAAGAGAGCATGTCTTGGGGAGAAAATCAAGGAGGCACCCAAAAGTTTTCTAAAGTGCCAAAGCCATGAAAGGAAGAATCCTAAACTTGTGGAGCAAGACTAGGAGGTATCCAAAAGAGCCAAACCATGAAGGGAAAATCCTTGATTCATGGAGAGATACTAGGAGACACCCCCATTACCTGCCAAAAATGTCCAAAACAAAGATGGGAAGGGCCTTGACTTAGGGAGGAAGAAAAGGAGGAGTCCAAAAGAGTTTATCCATGGAAGGAAAGAAATCCTCTCTTGAAGACCCAAGAAAGGAGGCGCCATCTACCTGCCTTTTATAACCCAAATCAAATTTTTTTGGTACCTTGGCCGACCATATGTGTATGGATTATCCTGATTTGTAGATCCCCTCCTTTAGTCCCACATGGAAAGATGTAAAACCCTACTCCCTTGTAAAGCCCTATAAATTAAACCCCTCTTGTAAGTTTAAAGGAATCAGATGAATGAAACCAAATTTTTTTTGTGAGCAAACTTTGTGTTTTCTCTCTTCCGCACTTGCATCCAGGTGTTGAGCTCCGTGAGGGAGTAAATTCGGGTTCCCCAGGAACCTTGAGGAGGTGTGAGATCTCCAAAACCCTAAACCCTAGGTTAGCCACTCAATTCCCAAACCCTAGCCGCCATCACCCTTCTCTTTCCACCAAGCCCTAGTCTATTTCCCTTCTCACGGCCACCATCTCCAAGTCCAGGCTGACCACCAGCATCCAGCTCCAGTCCAGATACTGCAGATCTACAACAATTCTAAGAGGAAGTCAGATCTACCTCCAGGAGGATTCGATTTCAGCAACTTCGGCTTTCAAGTTTTCAACCTGGTAAGATCTTTTCTTGAGTTTCTGAATTCCTTCACTTGTTCCTCTTCTTTCCCAGATCTTGAGTCCAGGAGAAGCCGACCAAACCACGAGACCAGTATTGGAGGATCCATTGCGAAGATAGCCGACTCCGAGGATCCCACAATCTGCTCGAGAGAGTTCTTCCACCAAAATCCTGAGAAGATCACTGTCTGGTTAGTAAACCATCTCTTCTCTCTATTTCTGTTCTGTTGAAAGTTCAGAGCGAAACCCTAGGTCTGGGAGTTTCTCAACCCCCAGCGATCCATTACTTCTGAACTACTCTGATAATTTAGTTGCTTCTAAACTGTGCTTTCAATCCTTACCTAGTTTCCTTCAACGTAGTTTAGCTTTACTTTGAGTCGAAGCCAATTTCTAAAATATATATAAAAAAAAAAAGAATTAATCTTAATTTTACTTCCGCATACGCTTCTTTGTTCATTGTCCTGCATCAATTTTGGTATCAGAGCTTCCGTTCTGCATCATCCTGGCATGGATGAGGTTGGGGCCTATTAAATTTGGATCAGGGATCCAATTTTGATGTCTACGTTTCTCAAGTACTTGGACTCGATCCCTAAATTGGGAAAAACCCTCATTCATGTCCTGACTCAATTTGGTCATACTTTCGGTAAGATTTCTAACCATGGCCTCTAAATCTGGTTGGGTTTGACTAGGTTGGTAGGGTACTCCATTCCGGGTAGACATGATGATGCAAGCAAGCACACAGAATGTGACTAGACTAAAGCGACTACTGGCTAACTAAACCTAAAGCCCAAACTAGATGCCCAATCAGAGTGGCAAGCTAGCCTGTAGTAACTCAGGACTCAGCCAGGCAGGTGTAAGGGGAGTGTTAGGTCCCTAGATGCCAATCCTAGACACCAATCAGAGATTGGCCAGGTAGGCGGACCAGCACACAAGCCCTTCGGGATGGAATCCCTGAACCACCATTCTAGACACTGAGTACAAAACACACACAGAGTAACCAGACAAACTGACTCAACACTAGCCTTGACCAGACTTGTTGATGTCCCTAGCCCACTAGGGCAAATTAGGTCTAATCAAATTTTAGATTAAAGGCTTAGGTTCGAATGAGTGGGTGGTGGTTTTGGGCAAAGGAGAGGTTATCAACTCCTTCCCTTATCTTAGATGCTCAAATGCCCTTAAGATGAATTAAGAGATGAACACTCAAAAATAATTGGAATTCAGAACACAAAAACAGAGTTGCAGTAATTTAATTCTCAAAAATCCCACGGAAACCAATAAATCACAGGAAAATTATGAAAAATAGTTTCAATTATATTGGTTTCAGAAAAACAAAAATCACCAAATTTGGAGTTACCTTCAGTGAGAAATAATTCCTGCAACAGGTAAATTACTGGCTGAAAATAGAGCACTTCCCCGTTTACAATTTCTACTACGAAGTTGTAACCCAACGGATCCCCTACACGCCCTAGGAACACCCCGTGGAATGGAAAGAGGAGGTTTGCACCTCGCTTCGTTCCTAGGACCGGACGTCCTGGGGAGTCTACTTCGAGCAGACAAAGTAAAAAGAGAGGGACTCAAACAGGCAATCAAACAGACACCCTAGACAGGGCTCTGATACCAAAAATGATGCAGAACGAATGCTCTGATACCAAAAATGATGCAGAACAAAGAACAAAGAAGCGTATGCAGAAGTAAAATTAAGATTAATCCTTTTTTTTTTTTTTTTTATATTTCAGAAATTGGCTTTAACTCAAAGTAAAGCTAAACTAAGTGAAGGAAACTAGGTAAAGATTGAAAGCACAGTTTAGAAGAAACTAAATTTATCAGAGTTGTTCAGAAGTAACGGATCGCTGGGGGTTGAGAAACTCCCAGACCTAGGGTTTCGCTCTGAACTTTCAACAGAACAAAAATAAAGAGAAGAGATGGTTTACTAACCAGACTTGTGATCTTCTCAGGGTTTGGTGGAAGAACTCTCTCGAGCAGATTGTGGGATCCTCGGAGTCGGCTATCTTCGCAATGGATCCTCTAATACTGGTTTCATGGTTTGGTCGGCTTCTTCTGGACTCAGGATCTGGGAGAGAAGAGGAACAAAAGATGGAATTCAGAAACTCAAGAAGAGATCTTACCAGGCTGAAGAACTTGAAAGCCGAGGCTTCTGAGATCAGGATTCTCCTGGAGGCCGATCTGACTTCCTCTTAGAGTTGCTGCAGACCTGAAGTATCTGGACCGGAGTTGTATGCTGGTGGCCGGCCAGGGCTTGGAGAGGGTGGCTGTGAGAAGTAGAACAGACTAGGGCTTGGTGGAAAGAGAAGGGTGATGGCGGCTAGGGTTTGGGAGTGGAGTGGCTAACCTAGGGTTTGATGTTTTGGAGATCTCTCACCTCCTCAAGGTTCCAGGGGAACTCGGATTTACTCCCTCATGGAGCTCAACACCTGGAAGCAAGTGCGGACAAGAGAAAACACAAGTTTGCTCAAGAAAAATTTTCTTTCATTCATCTGATTTATGTAAACTTACAAGAGGGGTTTAATTTATAAGGCATTACAAGGGAGGAGGGTTTCACATCTTTCCATGTGGGACTAAAGGAGGGGATCTCCAAATTATGGCAAATCCCTTACATATGGTCGGCCAAAATACCAAAAAAAATAGGATTTGGGTTATAAATGGCAGGTAGATGGCGCCACCTTGCTTGGATCTTCAAGAAAAATTTTCTTCCCTTCCATGGATCAACTCTTTTGGACTCCTCCTTTTCTTCCTCCCTAAGTCAAGGTCCTTCCCATCTTTGTTTTGGTTGTCTTTGGCAGGTAGTGGGCGCCCCCTTGAAATTCTCTTCCAAGAGAATTTCTTCCCTTCTTTGCTTTGGGTTTCTTGGGAAAGTCTTGGCCGCCCCCCTTGATTTGTGGTCTCTTGGTGGACTTCTCTTTATCTGGCGCATGAGAGAAGGAAGTTGCCATCTGTGGAGTGGGGACCAAAGGCTGCTGGATGTGGATATGGCGCCCCTTGGACTGGGAGTGTGGCTGGGAGTGTGGTGTCCACTTGCCTGGTCTTGGGAGAAAATGTACATCCCAGGTTGAAACCCTAGTCCACTACTGAGTCAACATGACTCAACAAAATAAAATGCAGGTAATGTAGACTCAAGCTAAATTGAGTTGATCTAGTGAACTCTTATTACAAACCAAAAATCCTAATTCTTCGGGCAAGGTTAATCAGAGATCCAGATGGAGCTCTGAAGTCTTCTTCTGAGTCTGGTGCCCGCACCAGATTTCTAATCAGTCATTAGCAGAATCATCATTATCAAAATGAGATTATAAATGACTAAGTACTAGGGTCTGGCAATTATCCATACCCATCACTTATTCGGGATAAAGGGAGATCGAAAGATTGAATTGCATGGTACTTTCTACTGAAGGGTATTTTGGTACTTTCTACCAAATTCCTCATCTTTCGAGTAAGCATGACATGTTGCTAGATGTCAATCATGTCTTGTGGGTTTTCATGAATTGTTGCCCAGTAAGCAACCCAAGAGGGGGGGTGAATTGGGTCTCTAAAAATTAAAATTACTTTACTTGAAACAATGCAATGCAATCCAATTCAACAAATAAATAAGGTACAAAGAATTCAATTATAATGCTCTAAAATAAAAGTGCAGAAAAAATAAAGAGCAATAAATAAAAAGCAAGAGGAGAGATCAATCAACCACAAAGACCAAGAGATATAGTGGTTCGATACTATCCAATGCACCTACATCCACTCCCCAAGATCCCTTGGGAATTCACTATAATAACACCCGATTATAGTTGATTAGTTTTGTAGGCTCACTAATCAAAAACCCAACTTGTTTTACAAGGCAAACAAATCAAAACCTCATTTGATTTTACGGGCTAACCAAGAACCTAATTGGTTTTCAAAGGCTAACCAATAACCTCCTTTGGCTTTCCGGGCTAACCAAGAACCTAAGTGGTTTTGCGGGCTAACCACCAACCTAATTGGTTTTTAAAGGCTCACCAATAACCTCCCTTAGTTTTATAATAGGCTAACCAAGAATCCTTATAACAAATAAAGATTTAAAGTAAAGAACAAAGTAAGCTTTCTAAAACAAAGCGGGTATCTCTTTGATGCATGATGTAGAGATGCTTTGAACTTATTGAAGCCTCTTGAATGCTCAAGAATGGATGATCTTCAATGCTCTTGTTGGCTCTTGAATGCTTGGAGGCTTGCTTTTGCTTGAGAGTAGTTGAAACTTCAATGAATAGGAGTTAAAGCTCTCACTTGAATGCTCTTTTCTTATTCTCTTCAATAATATTCAATAGTTGTTCATTTGATTTGATTAGGAGCATATAAATACTTTTCCAAGGCCTCAAATCCCGTTTCTAGCCATTAGACTTAAAGAACTAGCCATTGGAGGGCAAAATCGACAAGTTCTGTGTTTGAAAAACTAGCCGTTACTATTTCTAGAACTCCATGTGTCAACACTTCAAGCTTTGAGTCGACACTTCCTGTTGATACTTGAACTTCTTGAGTCAACACCCAATTCAAATATCTTCAATCTGGTTCTCTAGAAATCTCAGATGTGTCGACACTTACTCAGTTGAGTCGACACTTTGAGTCGACACCTTGCTTTCATGTGTTGACACTTCAGCAGTTCTTTAATTTCAGCAAGTTCTATGGCTTGAAAATCTCAGGCGATGCATTGATTCATGTGTCGATACTTTGAGTCGATACTTCAGGTTCTTGTGTTGACACTTCAACCATGCCACCTAAAATATTCTTGCATACCGACCTAAGTCGACACTTCACTTCCATGTGACAACACTTGGTATCATATGTCAACACTTTGAGTCGACACTTCACTAAATTCTTCACAGAAAAGTCTGAACTTGAGCTGAAACAAATTTCTACATAACTCATTCATCTAATCAAGCAAATATTGAGTCTCCAAGTCCTCTTTGAGCAATCCTTTTCATCCAAACTTGGTTTCTTCAAATAAACAAGCTTCTTCAAAATTATGAGCACCTTTTTCAACAAAAACACATTTCAAAGAAATTATTAGTACTCAACTTATACTTAACCATTTTGCTTATCATCAAAATCAATAATGGAGTCAACAATCTTTTCCTTTTTGATGATAACAAAACCCTTAAGTATAAATTGCTTCAAAAGCTTTTGAAAGAATTCATCAAAGTGCATAGAACTAGATGCATTTAGTGTATTAATATAATTTGCAATATTGATATAATATTGCAGAACAAAAATAGTATCAAGATTAATAGTGTCGGAGCTTGTTATGATAATTGAGAGTATCAGAGTTCTGGGATACATTTAAGACAAAGAATACATGTATCATGATACTCTACAAGAGAATTTCAGCAATGAACAAAGCTTCCCCTAAATTGATGATCCATAAAATAGTTTGTAAATATCTTTTCAAATATTTAAAGAGGGGTTTTAAGATGAAATTCACTTTAAAGGATTTTTTAATGAAAACAAAGTATAGCTCCCCCTTTCTTAAGGAATCAGTAATAATTTTCAATTCAAGTTTTCAAAAATAAATTTCAAAATTTGTTCATCCCTTGCACATCACAAATATAAACCACCAAGAATATATTGCATTTATACTTATATCTCATAATACTACTCCCCCTTTTTGTTATCATTAAAAAGGTAGGAAAACAAATAGGTTGAATATTCAAGATATTGCATTTAATTGTCACTAAACTACTTGCTAAAAAAATATTGCATTGAATTTAAAATCCATTCATTCATTCAAGATTACAAACATTGAGTACAACATGATATTTCATTTCTAATCAGGGTTTGTACAATCAAAATATAAAACATACATAGATGCATGAAATAAGCTATCTAAAAATACATAAGTGTCCTAATCCTCATCCATATCATCAGTATCATCAGAAGACAAACCGATCTCAATCGATCCTGTATCAATAGAAGATCGAGCTCACGGCCACATGGATCTGAGATCTCTGAGTCGGGTCCTGGTCGATTGTGGAGGGGTACGATAACCACGTCTTCTGCGACGAGCATATGTCCGACCTCTGGCTGGAGTAGTAGAGGTAGAAGCAATGTCCTTCGCAGAAATAGAACTGATCGGGTCGACAGTCTCAGCGACTGCTGGAAGTGGTGTGTGATCAAAAGGACCTGAGTCAAGATACTAAAAGCCGGGTGTATAAAATCTAAGCTCTCGGATAAGTGAGGATGTGTGAATAGTGGGAGTATCAACAATCGGTGTGTCAAAAACAAGAGTATCAACTGATGATACGATAGGTGTATCAAGAATAGAAGTATCAGCTAAAGAATTAACTGATAAGTCTGCAATTGATGTATCAATAGTAGGGGTGACAATAACGGGTGTATGAATAATGGGTGAATGTACAACTAGAGTATCAACAACTGGAGAATCAATAATAGGTGTCAGAATCGGAATAGGAACATGATCAATTGATCTAGAAGGAGAGGATGGGACTAGAGTCTGGGTAGGTGAACTAGAAGGGTCATGAACAGGACTCCTGGGCAAGTCTACTGTAACCTCCGCTACTGGCTCTGAAATAAGATCTGGAAAAGTAAATCTATCGGAGTCGGTCTCCTCATCATCTACATCATCATCACCAACAATATCTCCAATAATATCATCACCATCAACATCATCAACAGGTGTAGGAGTAGGTGGTGCAGTATCAGCAACCAGAGTACTCGCTGAAGGTCTGGATAGTGCGGTCAATATAGTTGAGGTGCCATCACTAAGTCCAATATGGCTCTCTCCGGTCTCAGTTATGAAATAGTCAAGACGCTGTCTCACGATCAACAGATCAGTCTCAATGTGTCTGACTCTGTCCAATAAGCTATCAGAAACATCTAGAGTCTCCATCTGAGCTGGCTGAGGCTGTGCTGAAGTAGTAGGATCAGACTGAGATGTAACCGCTGGTTGTGCTATAGTCTCAGGCTGACTCTCGCTAGGTCCTACCTCGCCGGAGAGGATGCACTCCTCCTCTGCAGCATCATTGTCATCGGCTCTATCCTCGGCTTGACCAGATATTCTGCAAGTCCACTGGCCTCGGAATAGATGATAGCCCATCCAGGGTAATGACCTGATGACATACACATCAGTATGAAGTAGCATGCGGTAGGACTCATCCTCAAAGCTGATGCCATACTCTCTAAATAAAACTATCAATCCCATCCCATATGGTAGGCAGAGTCACTGGCTAGTCGACGCCTCCATCATCTAGTGAATCATAAGCACTGGAAGGCAGACGGGCGTGCACTGAACCAAAGAGACCATCACTAGCAACTCCCGATCAGTGATGTAATCGAAGCGTCTGGTCTTCGATAGAAGTATCCGGGTGACAATATGATGTAACAGTCTCATCTCTGCAGATAGTCAGGATGCAGGTATGGTGGCTTTCTCAAGCAATATATCAGACTCAAAGATGCACTGAAGTCTACTCACTCTATCCATTAAACTATCCACCACTGATATAGTCATCGGTATATTTCATACTCTGCTCAGAACCTCTGATGAAACTGGGATATCTCGGCCTCTCACTTGTGCTAACATCCATCAGTCCCATGGGCGAGTGATCAATAAAACTCTCGCATAAGCCCAAGGTAATATCTCTCACTGAGTGAGCAAAATGAAGTAAGACCAGCCTATCGAATCCACTGTCCATTCCTAAAGTGCTGCTGATCGACAAAAGTAAAGTCCACTCATCATCCCCTAATGATGGTCTTCGAGCTCGTCCGGCTAGAAGGTACAAAAAGTGGTCGTGTGGGCGGATCAGGAGCTCTAGCCTTATATCTGGCCTTCATCCTTCGCTCTTCTTCCTGATTTGACTAACGAGGTTGATGGACTATTTGCTTTCGGGGTCCCATTACTTGGATTAAAGAATTGGGCAAGGTTTGGGTAGAAACCTAGGGTTTCTAAGGCTTAGAATCCAATTGGGAGATGAAATCAAGCAAAATCCGAGCTACCAAATGTCCAAAACAAAGAATCAACATGCTTAAAACACGAAACAGAGAATAGGAACAGTGAGGAGTACCTTAGATTAGGTGTCGGCTCAAAGGAGAGAATGAAATGGGGAGAAAACCATTCAAAAAATCCTTTATTCTCGGTCTGTTGCCGTTCAAGTGTTGACTCACGAATGTGACGACACATTCAGGTGTCGACACATCAATGTATCAACACATCAACTTAAAAATCGAAAATTAAGAGATTCAAGTATTGATCAAAATTACTGGAAATATGATTAAATTTAATGAAATTTGACAAGATTAGCAAGGATTGATGTCAAAATGATCTAATTTGAGTCAAAAATAGGAAATATCTAATCAAATGGATTAATGATCCTGAGCTCTCTTCTAATCATACAGAATCAATCTTCTAGAAGAGGTTTAGTCAAAATATCAGCTAATTGAAATTCAGTACTAATAAATTCAAGCATAACATCATTATTTTCTACATGATATCTAATAAAATTATGTCTAATTTCAATATATTTGCTCCTAAAATGTTGAATAGGATTTTTAGTCAAGCAAATTGCACTGGAATTATCACATTTAATAGGTGTACTAGCCAACTTGATTCCAAAATCTTCAAGTTGTTGCTTAATCCACAAGATTTGAGCATAACTTCCTGCAACAATATACTCAGCCTTAGCTGTGGATAGTGCAACTAAAGTTTGTTTCTTGCTAAACCATTAGATTAAGTTAACTCCAAGAAATTAGGAAGTACCACTTGTACTCTTTTTATCCAATTTACAACTAGCAAAATCAGCATCAGAATATCCAATCAATTCAGCAGATGAATTTCTAGAGTACCATAAACCAATATCAACAGTACCAGATAGATACCAAATAATATGCTTAACAGCCATCAAATATGATTCTTTAGGTTCAACTGATATCTAGCATACATACATACACTGAATATTATATGTGGTATACTAGCAATTAGATACAGTAAAGAGCCAATAATATCTTTGTATAACTTTTGATCTACAGATTTACCATGTTCATCTTTATCATGTCTACAAGAGGAGATCATAGGCGTACCTATTACTTTAGTAGTCTCCATCCCAAACTTCTTTATAATTTCTCTTGTTTACTTAACTTGGTTGATGAAGATACCATTTGTAGTTTGCTTGATTTGGAGTCTGAGAAAGAAATTGAGTTCTTCCATTATGCTCATCTCGAACTCACCCTGCATTAGCTTGGCAAACTCTTAACAAAGAATTTCATTAGTAGCACCAAAAATAATGTCATCAATATATATTTGCACTACTAATAAATCATTATCTTTCTTTTTCAAAAATAGTGTTTTGTCAACATTGCCTCTAGAAAATTCATTTTCAATCAGAAATTTGTTGAGTCTTTCATACTAGGCTCGAGGTGCTTGCTTTAATCCATAAAGTGCTTTGTGTAGTTTAAAAGCATGATCATGATGTGCATGGTTTTCAAATCCAGGTGGTTGTTCAACAAAAACATTTTCAATTATAAAACCATTTAAAAAGGCACTCTTAACATCCATTTGAAATAGTTTGAAATTCATAAAACAAGCAAACGCTAGTAGTAGTCTAATTGCTTCAAGTCAAGTAACAGAAGCAAAAGTTTCATCAAAATCAATCCCTTCCTCCTGGTGGTAGCCTTTAGCAACTAGCCTAGCTTTATTTCTAATAATAATTCTATTTTTATCTAATTTGTTCTTAAATATTCATTTTGTGCCAATAATAGAAACATTAGATGGTCTTTCTATTAATGTCCAAATATTATTTCTATCAAACTAGATTAGTTCTTCTTGCATGGCATTAATCTAGTTAGGGTCTTTTTCAGCTTCTTCATAACTTTTAGGCTCTACTTGAGATACAAAAGCTATATAATCATATTCATTTCTAATTGAGGCTCGAGTTCTTATCCCTTTAGATGGATCACCTAGGATTAATTCCTTAGGATGTCCATGAGCATACCTCCACTCCTTAGATAGATCTTGATGCTTTAGAGTGTCATCACCTTTCTCATTCTTGTCTTGGTCTTTTTCTCTTGGCTGAGGTTGATCATTCAGTGTTAACTTTTGAAGCTTGTCAGCACCTATACATTCATCAAAAGTATCATCTTTTTTGGAGGATTTGTTAGTAGATTCTTCAAAAATAACATGTACTAACTCTTCTACAACTAAGATTCTTTTATTGAAATCTCTGTATGCCCTGTTTGATGTGGAGTATCCTAAAAAGATACCTTCACCAGACTTGGCATCAAACTTTCCAAGGTTATCTTTTCTATTATTTAAAATAAAATATTTACAACCAAAAACTCGAAAATATTTTAAAGTCGATTTTCTTTGGTTCCAAAGTTTATATGGAGTTTTCTTCAAAATAGGATGGATTAAAACATGATTTAAAATTTAACAAGCAGTATTAACAGCTTCAGCCCAAAATATCTCGGTAAATCATTTTTACAAAGCATAGTGCATGCCATTTCTTTCAAAGTACCATTTTTCCTTTCTACTACCCCACTCTGCTGAGGTGTCCTAGGTGCAAAAAAATTGTGCTCTATTTCTTTTTCATTATAAAAGTTTTCAAAATCTTGATTTTCAAATTCAGTTCCATGATCACTACAAATGCAAATAACTGAAACACCTTTTTTATTTGAAACTTTTTGATAAAACTTTATAAATACAAAAAATGATTCATCTTTATGAGCTAAAAAGAAAACCCATGTAAATCTTGAAAAATCATCCACTCTAACTAATACATATCTCTTGCCTCCTAGACTTGATATTCTAGTTGGTCCAAAGAGATCCATATGAAGTAATTCTAGTGGCCTACTAGTAGTTACAAAACCTTTTGGTTTGAAAGAAATTTTAACTTGTTTACCAAATTGACACGCTTGGCAAATTCTATCTTTTTCAAAACAAAGTTCAGGTAAATCTCTAACTAAATTCTTTTTGCAAAGTTTTGAAAGTAGATACATACTAGCATGCCCTAATCTTCTATGTCAAAGCCAGCTAGTCTCATCCTTAGTACAATTCATTGCAATAAGGCATTCTCCATTAGACAAAGATAGATCATCTAAATCTAGTAAATAAATATTTTCATACCTTTTTTCAATGAATTATACTTCATTTATATCCGGACTAGTAATCATGCAATATGATGATTTAAAAATAACTTGAAAACCATTATCACAAAATTGACTAATGCTTAAAAGATTGTGTTTTAAACCATCAACTAGAAGTATATTGCTAATACAATTAGAAGGAGTTATGTGAACCTTACCAATATCAATGATTTTTTCTTTACCATTATCCCCGAAGGTCACACTCCCTCCATTCAAAGCTTCAAGAGAAGTGAATTGCTTCACATCTGCCGTCATATGCCTTGAGCAACCACTATCAAGATACCAAAGTCTTTTGTTCTCCGTGGTTGCAAGACACACCTACAATAAAATCAAGCTTTGTTTTTAGGTACCCAAGCTAACTTAGATCCTTTAGGGTTAGCATTCATAACGGTTCCTTTTGGAACCCACACTTTACCAAAAGAATTGATTTTTCTTAAATTGCATTAAAATGATTTATGACCTAACATTTTACATGAAAAACAAGTAATGCTAGATGATGTAGGTACAAAAAAGTTTTTGAAATACTTCTATTGCTTTAATGGTTTATATCCTAATCCTGCTTTATTAAAAATAGCTCTTTGACTATTCAAAAGTAGATTTAACTTTTCTGAACTATAAGTAAATTTGTCAACAAAAGGCTTTATCTTTTCAAGTTCATTTTTGTACTTAGTGTTTTCCAATTCTAAATCTTTATTTTTCTTTAAAAGATCATTATTAGAAATAACATTCTTAGGTCTTTTCAAAACTTCATTCTCCATTGACAAAGCATTAATTTTCTTTTCAAAAACATCCAATTTAGATTTCAAGTCATTAACTTCATTTAGCAAAGAATTATTTTCAAGAGAAAAACTATTTGCATGGTTTTTCAACTTTTATTTTCACTTAAAATTAGTTTATAATCATGCATGAGTTCATCAAAGGCATTTCTAAGTTCATCAAATATAAAATCAATCTCGGTATCAGAATTTACCTCATCATTGTCTTGATGTGCCATGAAACAAAGATTTGCAATTTTGGTCTGCTCTTCTTCTGAACTGGAGTCTTTACTGTCGCTCCAGGTGGCCATCATTGCCTTCTTTCTTAATTTCTTCCGAGATTTCTTAAGGAGAGGACAATCAAACTTGTAGTGTCCGTGCTTCTTGCACTCGAAGCATGTAGGTATTTCCTTCTCCTTTTCCTTCTCTTTCTCTTTTCCTTTTTCCTTTGATTAATATCTCTTTTTATAAGAAAATTTCTTCCTCTTCATAAATCTTCTGAATTTTCTTGCAAGCAGGGCTTCTTCACCTTCATTTTCTTCTTCTTCTTTAGACTCATCTAATGAGGATTCTTCTTGTATGTTTGACTTGAAGGCAATCCCCTTCTTCTTTTTGTCCATGTCCATTGATTTTTGTTTCAGATGAAGCTTATAAGTCATGAGCGATCCTACCAGTTGCTTTAAAGGTAGTTTGTCAACATCCTTGGCTTCTTGAATTGCGGTCACCTTCGGATCCCACGATGTTGGAAGTGACTTGAGGATTTTATTCACAAGATCAGCATTAGACATAACCTTTCCAAGACTTCTCATTCCATTTACAATATTTGTGAATCTTGTGTACATATCAGTGATTGATTCATTAGGTTCCATTTGGAACATCTCATTAGTGTGCACTAACATATTTACTTTAGTATTTTTCACTTGATCAATACCCTCATTGGTAACTTCAAGTGTGTCCCATATTTCTTTAGCAGAATTGCGTAGATATCCTATTCAAATTTATTAGGATCTAATGCATAGTGAGGGGATTCATTCCTTGCATTGATCTCGAATGCTTAATATCATTCATCCCAATCCTCTTCGAGCTTTGAGATGGAAACACCATTAACCACTACTAAAAGAATATGAGGATTTTATCTACCACTCTTTACAAATTATAATCAATAGAATGCATATAAATTCTCATCCTAGTTTTTAATATGTATAATTTGATCTATTAAAAAATGGAGGTCTATTTGAGGCTTGACCCTCAACTATGCTAGTACCAATTAGGGATGCCATAGATTTTTACTTGAGGCGGTAAAGCCTATATACTGAGAACAGGGCTCTGATACACTTGTTGCCCAGTAAGCAACCCAAGAGGGGGCTGAATTGGATCTCTAAAAATTAAAATTACTTTACTTGAAACAACGCAATGCAATCCATTTCGATAAATAAATAAACAAGGTACTAAGAATTCAATTATAATGCTATGAAATAAAAGTACAGTGGAAATAAAGAGCAATAAATAAAAAGCAAGAGAGAGATCAATCAACTACAAAGACCAAGAGATATAGTTGTTCGGTACTATCCAATGCATCTACATCCACTCCCAAGATCTCCTTGGAAATTAACTATAATCATACTTGATTACAGTTGATTAGTTTTCTGGGCTCACTAATCAAAAACCCAACTTGTTTTACAAGGCCAACAATAAAAAACCTCACTTGGTTTACGGGCTAACCAAGAACCTAATTGGTTTTCAAAGGCTAACCAATAACCTCCCTTGATTTTCTGGGCTAACCAAGAACCTAAGTGGTTTTGCGGGCTAACCACCAACCTAATTAGTTTTTAAAGGCTACCAATAACCTCCCTGGTTTTACAATAGGCTAACCAAGAACCCTAAAAATAAATAAAGATTTAAAGTAAAGAACAAAGTAAGCTTTCTGAAATAAAGTGGGTATCTCTTTGATGCTTGATGTAAAGATGCTTTGAACTTGTTGAAGCATCTTGAATACTCAAGAATGGATGATCTTCAATGCTCTTATAGGCTCTTGAATGCTTGGAGGCTTGCTTTTGCTTGAGAGTAGTTGAAACTTCATTGAATAGGAGTTAAAGCTCTCACTTGAATGCTCTTTTCTTATTCTCTTCAATAATTATTCAATAGTTGTACATTTGATTTGATTAAGAGCATATAATACTTCTCCAATACCTCAAATCCTATTTCTAGCCATTAGACTTGAAAAACTAGCCATTGGAGGGCAAAATGGGCGAGTTCTGTGTTTGAAAAACTAGCCGTTACTGTTCCCAGAACTCCATATGTCGACATTTCAGGCTTTGAGTCGACACTTCCTGTCGATACTTGAACTTCTTGAGTGATACCCAATTCAAATATCTTCAATCTGGTTCTCTGGAAATCTTAGATGTGTCGACACTTACTCAGTTGAGTCGACACTTTGAGTCGATACCTTGCTTTCATGTGTCGACACTTTAGCAGTTCTTCAATTTCAGCAAGTTTTGTGGCTTGAAAATCTTAGATGATGTGTTGATCAATGTGTCGATACTTTGAGTCGACACTTCAGGTTCATGTGTTGACACTTCAACCATGCCAACTAAAACATTCTTGCGTACCGGCCTGAGTCGACACTTCACTTCCATGTGTCGACATTTTGAGTCGACACTTCACTAAATTCTTCATAGAAAAGTCTAAACTTGAGGTGAAACAAATTTTTACTTAACTCATTCATCCAATCAAGCAAATATTGAGTTTCCAAGTCCTCTTTGAGCAATCCTTTTCATCCAAACTTGGTTTCTTCAAACAAACAAGCTTCTTCAAAATTGTGAGCACCTTTTTCAACAAAAATATTCTTCGAAGAAATCATTAGTACTCAACTTATACTTAACCATTTTTGATGTAGATCGGAAGCTTTGATACCAAGATTGATGCAGAACGGAAGCTCTGATACCAAAATTGATGCAAAACAAAAGAGGAGATGATGCGATGCGGAAATAAATTAAGATTAATTCTTTTTTTATAATATATATTTTCTGAAATTGGCTTTGACTCAAAGGAAAGCTAAACTAAATTGGAATAAACTAGTTAATAATTGAAAGCACAATTTAAAAAAAACTAGGTTATCAGAGTGGTTCAGAAGTAACGGATCGCTGGGGGTTGAGAAACTCCCAGACCTAGGGTTTCGCTCTGAACTTTCAACAGGACAGAAATAAAGAGAAGAGATGGGTTACCAACCAGACAGTGATCTTCACAAAGTTTGGTGGAAGAACTCTCTCGAGCAGATTGTTGGATCCTCGGATTTGGATATCTTCGTAATGGATCCTCCAATACTGGTCCTGTGGTTGAGTCGGCTTCTCCTGAGCTCAAGATCTGGGAAAGAAGAAGAACAAGTGATGGAATCAGATACTCAAGGAAGGATTTACCAGATTGAAGAACTTGAAAGCTGATGTTGCTGAAATCGGATTCTCCTAAAGGTTGATCTGGCTCCCTCTGGGATTTTTTCTGAATCTGAAGTATCCGGACTGGAACCGGATGTTGATGGTCGGCCTTGACTTGAAGAGAGTGACCGTGAGAGGTGGGATAGGCTAGGGTTTGGCGGAGGGAGGAGAATTATGGGCGGCTAGGGTTTTGGAGTGAAGTGGCTAACCTAGGGTTTTGGGGTTGGAGATCTCACACCTCCTCAAGGTTCCTAGGGAACCCGGATTTACTCCCTCACGGAGCTCAACACTTGAATACAAGTGCGGAAGAGAGAAACACAAAGTTGCTCACAAAGAAATGATTTCATTCATCCTTTATTCAAGAGTTACATAGAGTTGAATATATAGACATAACAAAGAAATAAAATTTCATACACTTCCCATATGGGACTAATAGGACTAACCCACACTTTAGGCATCAAATTCTCTTCCCAAGACTCCTTCCATGAGTGGGCAGCCCAAAAACTCCAAGAAAACTTGAAAATCAGCTCCAAATGGCAAGTTTTGGGGGTGTCTCCTAGTATCTCTCCATAAATCAAAGATTTTCCTTCATGGTTGGCTCTTTTGGACACCTCCTAGTCTTGCTCCACAAGTTTAGGCTTCTTCCTTTCATGGCTTTGGCACTTTAGGAAACTTTTGGATGCCTCCTTGATTTTCTCCCCAAGACATGGTCTCTTCCCTTTTATAACTTGGATTTTTATGGAACATTGTGGGGCACCTCTTTGATCCTCTCTTCAAGAAAAATTCTTGTCATCCTGGCTTGGTTTATCTGGAAAGAAGTAGGTCCTCCTTGGATTGAGGTATCTTGATGGATTTCTCCCCAAGTGGCGCATGAAAGAAGGGACTGCTTTTTGTGGTGTGGGGACCAAGGCACACTGGATGGAGATGTGGCGCCTCCTGGACTCTGGATGTGTGCTGGGAGTGTGGCGCCCACATGCTTGGGCCTAAGAGAAAAAATTGGGCACCTGGACCTTGACTTGATTTAAAAAAAATGGCACCAACCTGGAGAAGACCTAGACCACTATAGGACTTGTACTGAGTCAACATGACTCAAAAAAATTTAAATGTAGGGAAATACAGACTCAAGACTAAAATTAAGTTGACCAAGTCAACCCTAATTACAAAACCAGAAAACCCTAATTCTTTCGGGCAAGGTCAACCAGAGATCCAGATGGAGCCCTGAAGCCTTCTTCTAAGTCTGGTGCCCGCACCAATTTGCAGTGGCATGGGAATCTTGGTGCCAAAATTGAGCGCTCGGCAAATAAAGGGAGATAGAAGGACCAACAGTCCTTTTGCCTGAAAATCATTTATATAGTGATAAAGTACATTTAATCTCCTTTTATTTGACACCCATATTGGATATACTTTGACTGGTCAAAGGTAGCATATGGCATGGAGAAAGTTGACCGACAAGTGAAGAGTCGCGACTCTTCACTGTTGGTGTGTAGAAAGAAATGAATTCCTTTTGCTTTCAAGAATTCATTTAAATCTGAAAGGTGTCATCCCTTGGCTATGTTTTATCCTTATCTGAATTGGGTAATCATTGATGGAAAGAAGGAATTGGCGGAGAAGTTTTTGGCATGCATGAAGTGAAGGGTTGTGTCCCTTCACTATTACCGCTAGTTATGATAGCAAAGAGTCTTTATGCTTTAAGGAACTTATCAGATGGATAAGTCTTTTCATTTCCATGCCAATTGAGAAGCCTTATCATCAGTTAAATTCAATATGGCATGAAGAAAAAATCCCAAAATAATTATAAGGATCGGCTAAAGGTGGTTGGCACATGAAAGGTCCTGACTCTTCAAGATAACACTCTTCTTAATGAAGGGTCTTATTTGATCTATTGATAGACAGATCAAAGGCTGATGAAGAGGCATGATTGGCACCCCCCCTTCTTTTATAAATAGCCTACGGTGTTATGCCAAGAATATCTCAGAAATTATCTTTCTTTCTTACACACTCCAAACTTTGTTACACTCTATCCTCCTTGTCTCTTCCTTCCCTTGTTAGGACTTAGGTCTTTGTCTTAAGACAAGTTCACCATTTTAATACAAGGACTTAGGAAGAGAATTAGGAAGTGTTAGAAAAGGATAAGAGTATATTTGGAAAGGGCTCGAAGTGCTCTATTAAAGGATGAAAGTCTGAACAAGGAAAGAAAGGCTGCTGAAGGTTGAAAGACCATCAGTAGAGTCCCACTTGATCAAGCAACCTACAAAGGAGTGGTTCCTAGGTTTGATTCCTGTATGGATCATCTATGAAGGGCTTGCATTTGTGATCCTAGTGGAATGAAAAGGAATTAGCATTCCAGGTATTTTTCTGAATCCTAATTTATTGACTTATTAATTGTAATAAATAAGTGATCTTGAGCTTAGGGTTTCAAGTCATTGGAGTTTCAAAAATGAAAAATTTTGAAATCCATGCTTCTACTGCATCACCATAACCCAACAGTGGTATCAGAGCCCTCTTATTTCATTCAATTAATGGTCAATTGAATATGCTTATGTGATAATGAATATGATCATATATGGAAATCATATTCTGATGCATGCCACTAAATAGGGTTCAATTATATATTGAATGATTATATGATTCTATGCATGATTAATTCAATCACATATTTGAAATGTGTTATATTCTAGTAACTGCTTCAGATTGGGTTAGTCATCATGACCATCCGGTATAGGAGTTATTTAGGATTTCATGGCCTTCTCTTCCTATTCAATGGGATCTCCTATGGTGTGTAGGGGTGCCACTATGGCCATATCCCATGAACAAGTGAGGTGAACGGATTGATATTATAATTATGCTTATGGTATGCATATTAGAATTAATATGCTCGAATGATGGAATGAATATCATGTCATATGTGTATGGTTATGAATACATTATGATGTTGGTGCGGACACCAAAGGCACCAGAATAAGGCAGAGGCTTCTCAACCCTTTGTGGATCACTTAAATGACATTCGAGTCCACTGTAATAAAGCTTAGTCCAGCTAAGTTGTTTTCATTTAAGTCCTGTAATTATTTAGCTCATGTTGAGCTAGTCCAGTCCAATGTTAGTCAGCTCATGTCGAGCTAATTTTATTTTTGAGTCCTGTTCAACCATATTGAAGACTCAAGACCACATCATACAAGTGAAGACCAAGTCCAACCTGATTGAAGACATGGATGTTGAGCCCGAGTCCAACCTAACCAGAAGACATGAAGATCCCGGAGGAGAATTAAAACAAGTGCAAACCTGAAGCCTGGAGACCAGCCAGAAGGAAACTGGGCCAGCCCAGGCCTAGGAAGAAATTAGGGCGCCCCTCATTAGAATTACCTTCCCCTTGGTTGGCCACTTATGGCCACCCCCTTGGCCAACCAAGACAAGGAGAGGGAGTCCCATTCTTTTTAAATTTTTCTACCTAGGTTGCCATGTATTCCTAGTTAGAGTTTGTAAGGGAAAAGGAGTCCTATGTAAAGTCTAAAGTACCCTTACTTGGGGCCAAGGTTAAGGGTCTATTTAAGGGACCCTAGCCTCTTGTATGAAGTTAGAATTTTTGATGAATGAAAACCTTGAGTTCTTGTATTGAGGTGTGTGATACCCTGCTGTGTGCATAAAGGGGTTTGCGAGAGTTTTTCTTCCCAGTGCTGCAATCATCTTCCTACTGCCAACAAGCATCTCAGATCCTTGGATGCCCACTCCAAAAGAAGCCTTCCCTTGCTATTTTTCCTTTTTTTTCTTGTTCCTTTGTGAGTTTTCTAACCCCTGACAGGTCATTTACAGGTCCCCGAGTTTCTACGAATCCAACGACTCCAGCCAAGCCTCAATCAGATCACAGAGCAGAAAGCCGGGTATCCGCGGGTCTTTGGCTCAGTTTTCCAGGCCGCATCCATCGAGGAACGAGAGACCCTTTTGCTGCGATCTTCACAGAAGTTGTCAGGTACACCCCCTCTACCTCCAGTAGTTTTATTGTAGGAGAACATGCCCTAACCGAGGCTTCTCAGTCCCGGCGATCCTTCTTTTCTACTTTTCTAGGTCCTAATCTGCATGCTGATATTCTAAAATTCATATAAAATTCCCTACAACTTATTTAATCTGAAATTTGGGAATTAATCACTCAACCCCACATATAAAACATTCAAAAAAAATGCATGCATATTAGTTCCCCATCATTGGTATCAGAGCTTAGATTAGGGCTTATTTTCTGCAATTTTTTAGTCCGTATATGCTCTGTTATTTTAATTATTTATATCTATTAAAAACTCCAAAATTTTGAAATTTATTTTTCTGGTCTTACTATAATTCACAGTAATTTCATAATTTTTTTAGATTTTATTTCGAACTGTAAATTTTCTGCAAGCTGAAATACAGCCTAAAAATTTTCGGCTCTATTTTTTCAGCAAGACAAGTGTGGAAGTTTTAGGGTTTTGTTTAGCAATTTTTGCATATCTTTTAATTTTAATATATTCCTGTATATTAGGACATAATTTGTAAGTTTTATTCTATTTAAAAAAATACCAAAAAAAAAAATTTATATATTCTCCAAAAATACCAAAAAAATATCTAAACCCTAATTTGCATCCTCATCTGCCTGCCATCATTACATAATTTACCTTAAGGGCACTCTTGCTATATCAGATAAGGGGAGGAGTTGATAACCTCTCCTTAGCCCAAAACCACATCCCTTGCATTCGGTCCCAAGCCTTAACCTAAAATTAATTAGACTTAATTTGCCCTAGTGGGCTAGGGACACCAACTGGTCGGGTCCGGGCTAGTGTTAGATCACTGTGTCAAGTTAACCTGTGTGTGCCTTGTGCTCAGTGTCTAGAACGGTGGTTTAGGGATTCAATCCCGAAGGGCTTGTGTGCTGGTCCGCTTACCTGGCCAATCTCGATTGGTGTCTAGGATTGGCAATAAGGGACCTAACACTCCCCTTACACCTGCCTGGCTGAGTACAGGGTTACTATAGGCTAGTTTGCCACCCTGATTGAGCATCTAGTTTGGACTCTAGGTCTAGTCAGCTATAGTCGATCTGATCGAGTCTTGCATGAGCACTAGATCAGGAGTTTCATATCACCCACCTCCTTCACAAATGTCTGAACCCATGGAAAACTTACAAGCCCAAATAAAAGCCCTAGCTGATCAAATGGCCCAGATGGCTACCCAGATAACTACCCAGATGACTACCCAGTTAACTCAGTCGGCTACACAAACCAACAATAGAATTGACCATCTTGCCAATAGGTTTGACCAGTTAGAAGGCCGTGTAGAGACCATACAAAGAACCCATGGGTCACAGTCTGAGCCAGATCCTAATTCCCCTCAACCTAGGAGGACCCCAAACCCTAATCCATACCCTGAGGTCGAACCTAGGAGAGCCCCTCATCCTGACCCATACTATAACCCTCAGCCTAGGAGGACCCCAGACCCTGACCCATACCAAGAGGTCAAACCTAGGAGAGCCCCTCAACCTGACCCATACTACAATCCTGAGCCAGGAGGACCCCAAACCTTGATCCATATCTTGAGGTTGAAACTATAAGAGGCTGTCGCCCTGACCCAATCCCTGAAGTTCGTCATAGAAGGCCTAATCAAGATTTTGTAGACCAGGAGGACCGATCCTATAGACATGTCAAGCTTGATGCTCCAACTTTTGATGGTTGTCTAGATCCTAAGGTCTATATACATTGGGAGGGAGAGATGGATCAATATTTTGAATGGTATGATATAACAAAGGAGTGTAAATTTAGGTTTGCTAAGCTTAAGTTGATTCGAGAAGCTAGGTTATATTGGGCTAGTGTTGAGAGAACCCTTAATCTAGGAGGGCGTGATCCTATAACCACCTGGTGGGCCATGAAGGGTAAGCTTAGGACAAGATACGTTCCAGCTTCATATCGTAGTGGGTTACTAGATCAATGGCAACGATTTAATCAGGGTAACAAGAGCATAGATGAGTACATCGCAAAATTTGATGAGTATTCCATGCAATGTGATTTGAGGGAGTCTGAGGATGTTGTCTTATCTAGGTTTAGGGCTGGATTAAGAGATGACATTAAGAAAGATCTCTACATGAGAGAGGTTAGAGACCTGGACCATGCTTACCAGATTTCTAGGGATCATGAACGTTTCCATAGAGGGCCCGTTTACCGTCGACCTGAGCCCACTAGATACCCTAGTCAGTATCCGGGAGCTAGCCAGCCCCTTCAGAGTCGACCCATACCCAGTCGACCCAGTCCTAGTCTACCAGGCCCAAACCGACCCAATCCTAGTCAACCAGGTCCGAGTCGACCCCAGCCTAGCAATTCCTTGGCCCGCAAGGATGATCGAGGAAAATCTGTGAAAACTAATAAGGGTTACACTCCACAGAAGACCTGTTTTAGATGTCATAAGCCAGGCCACTTTATGAATCAATGTCCAGTTAGTGCTTTACATCTAGGTGAATTACAAGAAGAAGAGCCTGAGTCTGTAGTCGAACCTGAGGGAGAAGTTTATGAGCCTGATGATCAATTAATAGAGGAGTATGAAGGTGAGGAGGAAGAACCTGAGTTTGAGAACCAATTAGGAGTGGTTAGGTGCATCCTAGCCAAACCCTAGTTAAGGAAGATTGGCGTAGGACTAGCATCCTACAGACTTTTGTTAAGATAGGGGATAAGGTTCTTAAGCTCATCATAGATAGTGGGAGTTGTGTCAATGCCATCTCTGCCAAGACAGTTAAACCTTTAGGATTGACCACAGTTCCTCATCCTAGCCCGTATAAAGTTTCTTAGGTAGATTCCACCTCCATCAAAATTCAAGTTAGGTACCAAATCTTACTTAGATTGCAGACCTATGAGGAGAAGATTGGTGTGATGTTATCCCCATGGAAGTAAGTAGTATTATTTTAGGTCGACCTTGGCTATTTGATCATGATGCAACCTTGTATGGTCGAACCAATGTTTGTACTTTCAACTACCATGGGAATAAGTTTGTTATCAACCCAACTCCCCATAGGGACCCAGTTAAGAGGAGTTCTAGTAGCCTTAAGGACAAGAAACCTGGAGTTAACCTGATTAAGGCTACGGAGTTAGAACAGGAGATTGTTGAGGGTAACCCTGTTTGGATCTTGACCTCTAAAGAAATATTAGAGCCAACCCAAAAGGAACACCCTAAAAAAGTTGTTGAAGCTCTGAAAGAATTCGAGGATGTCTTCTCTGAGGATTTACCTGATCAATTGCCACCCTTAGGAACATCCAGCATGCAATAGACTTAGTTCCAGGAGCCACTTTACCAAACCTTCCTCACTATAGACTGAATCCCAGTGAGCATCAAGAATTATAGAGACAAGTGGGAGAATTACTTAGGAAGGGTTTCATTAGGGAGAGCCTGAGTCCATGTGCAGTCCCTGCTCTACTGACCCTAAGAAGGATGGTACCTGGAGGATGTGTGTAGATAGTAGAGCTATCAACAAAATAACTGTGAAATATAGGTTTCCCATCCCCCGATTAGATGATATGTTAGACATGATGGCCGGAGCCAGAGTTTTCTCCAAGATAGACCTTAAGAGCGGCTATCATCAGGTGAGAATTAGACCTGGGGATTGAGTGGAAAACTGCTTTCAAGACTAAGGATGGCCTGTTTGAGTGGGTTGTAATGCCCTTTGGACTTTCCAATGCACCAAGTACCTTTATGAGGATTACGACCCAGGTCCTCAGAGAGTTTACCAGAAAATTCATTATGGTCTACTTTGACGATATTCTGATTTATAGCAGGACCAAGAAGGACCACCTTAGTCATCTAAGACTGGTATGCTAAACCCTTATGGAGAATAACCTCTATGCCAACTTTAAGAAGTGTGATTTCATGACATATAGGGTCATCTTCCTAGGTTTTGTTGTCACCCCTGAGGGAGTCTCTGTAGATCCTGAAAAGGTTAGGGCGATTGTTGAGTGGCCTACACCCTCTAATGTTCATGATGTACATAGTTTCCATGGCCTAGCAACCTTTTACAGGAGATTTATAAGGGGTTTTAGCACAATCGTCGCACCTATCACCGATTTCATTAGGAAGGGTACATTTGAGTGGACCAAATCAGCTGATAGGGCCTTCCTAGAGCTTAAGGATAAGATGACCCATGCACCCATCCTTAGATTACTTGACTTTACTAAGGTGTTTGAGGTCGCTTGCGACGCCTCAGGAGTAGGAATAGGTGGGGTACTAAGTCAAGAAAACCACCCTGTAGCCTTTTTCAGTGAAAAGATGAATGAGGCTAAACTTAAGTACTCTACCTATGACAAGGAATTTTATGCGGTAGTCTAGGCCCTTAGATATTGGAGACATTATTTACTACCGCAGGAGTTTGTTTATTTTCTGACCATGAGGCACTCCGATTCCTGAACTCCCAAAAGAAACTGAATCCACGGCATGGTAAATGGATTGAGTACATTCAGGCCTACACTTTCATCCTGAAGCACCGTGCCGGCACTGAAAATAAGGTAGTAGATGCCCTAAGCCGTATGTCTTTACTATTGGGATCAGTTAGCGCCCAAGTCATAGGGTTTGATAGGTTAAAGGATGAATATGAAACCTGCCCAGAATTTGGAGACATTTACCAGACCCTCAGGCTAGGACCATCCAGTATCCATAGTGAGTATACCCTTCAAGATGGTTACCTTTTCCAGAATAATCGACACTGTATACCCAAAACTTCCCTTAGAGAATTCCTAATCTGGAAAACCCATGCTGGAGGTTTAGCTGGTCATTTCGGTAGAAATAAGATGATCTTAGCAATAGAGGACCAGTTCTTTTGGCCAGGATTGAAAAGGCACGTTGCACAGATTATAGCCAGATGTCGAACTTGTGCTGTTGCCAAACAGCAAAAGCAAAACACTGGTCTTTACACACCTTTACCAGTGCCTGATCGCCCTTGGCATGACCTAAGTATGGATTTCGTGCTAGGATTACCTAAGATCCAAAAGAAACATGACTCAATCTTTGTAGTGGTCGATAGGTTCTCTAAGATGGCTCACTTCATTCCCTGTTCCCAGACCTTTGACGCGTCTAGGATAGCCAAGCTCTTCTTAGATCACGTGGTCAAACTCCATGGCCTACCCAAGACCATTATATCTCATAAGGATGTTAGGTTCACTAGTTATTTCTGGAAGACCTTATGGAACCTATTAGGGACCAAGCTTAAGTTTTCTACAGCCTACCACCCTCAAAATGGCCAAACTAAAGTAGTGAACCGAAGTTTAGGAAACCTCCTTAGATGCCTGGTAGGTGAACATGTTGGAACATGGGATTTGTTATTACCTAGAGCAGAGTTTGCCTACAACAGTTCAGTAAATAGGACACGGGTAAGAGCCCTTTGAAATAGTCCATGGGTACAAGCCTAAACGCCCCATTGATTTGATTCCTTTACCTATTCATGCACGAGTCTCAGAGTCCGCAGAGTCATTTGCACAGCATATTAGAGACTTGCATAAAGACATTAACCAAAAGATAAACTTAAGAAATGAAACTTATAAAAATTTGGTTATTTCACGAAGAAGGATCAAAGAATTTGATGTAGGGGATTCTGTCATGATTAGGCTTAGGCCTGAACGGTTCCCACCTGGGACCGTTAAGAAGCTTCATGCTCATGGAGCCGGACCTTTTAAAGTATTAAAGAAGGTTGGATCAAATGCCATGTGCTAGACTTGCCTTCGGATATGGGCATTAGTTCTACCTTCAATATTACAGACCTGGTTGAGTACAGGGAACCGGCAATGATACCCAGTGAGGCTTTTGGACCTATCCCTTCTGTTGAGAGTGATCCTTACCCAGAGTGTCCACCAATTAATTGGCCTGAGAGAGGAGAACGGATCGAGCGTATCCTGGACGATCAAGCCATTACGACCCGGGGCCGCGGTTATAATGCTTCCTAGTCCGATGGCAAGGCCGGCCAGAGTCGGACGATTCATGGATTTCTCGAGAAGACTTGCAACGCCTCAACCCAGACCTTCTTGAGAGATATGTGAGCCAATCAGATCTTCACTCGATAGGGTCGAGTTCCTCCCACCCCGGGAGAATTGGTGCGGACACCAAAGGCACCAGAATAAGGCAGAGGCTTCTCAACCCTCTATGGATCACTTAAATGACATTCGAGTCCACTGTAATAAAGCTTAGTCCAGCTGAGTTGTTTTCATTTAAGTCCTGTAATTATTTAGCTCATGTTGAGCTAGTCCAATCCAATGTTAGTCAGCTTATGTCGAGCTAATTTTATTTTTGAGTCCTATTCAACCATATTGAAGACTCAAGACCACATCATACAAGTGAAGACCAAGTCCAACCTGATTAAAGACATGGATGTTGAGCCCGAGTCCAACCTAACTAGAAGACATGAAGATCCCCGGAGGAGAATTAAACAAGTGCAAACCTGAAGCCTGGAGACCAGCCAGAAGGAAACTGGGCCAGCCCAGGCCCAGGAAGAAATTAAGGCGCCCCTCCTTAGAATTACCTTCCCCTTGGTCGGCCACTTATGGTCACCCCCTTGGCCGACCAAGACAAGGAGAGGGAGTCCCATTCCTTTTAAAATTTTCTACCTAGGTTGCCATGTATTCCTAGTTAGAGTTTGTAAGGGTAAAGGAGTCCTATGTAAAGTCTAAAGTACCCTTACTTGGGGCCCAAGGTTAAGGGTCTATTTAAGAGACCCTAGCCTCTTGTATGAAGTTAGAATTTTTGATGAATGAAAACCTTGAGTTCTTGTATTGAGTTGTGTGATACCCTGCTGTGTGCATAAAGGGTTTGCAAGAGTTTTTCTTCCCAGTGCTGCAATCATCTTCCTGCTGCCAACAAGCATCTCAGATCCCTAGACGCCCACTCCAAAAGAAGCCTTCCCTTGCTGTTTTAACTTTGTTTTCTTATTCCTTTGTGAGTTTTCTAACCCTGACAGGTCATTTACAGGTCCCGAGTTCCTACGAATCCAACGACTCTAGCCAAGCCTCAATCGGATCACCGAGCAGAAAGCCGGGTATCCACGGGTCTTTGGCTCGGTTTTCCAGGCCGCATCCATCGAGGAACAAGAGATCCTTTTACTGTGATCTTCATAGACGTTGTCAGGTACACCCCCTCTACCTCCAGTAGTTTTATTGTAGGAGAACTTGCCCTAACCGAGGCTTCTCAGCCCCGGCAATCCTTCTTTTCTACTTTTCTAGGTCCTAATCTACATGCTGATATTCTAAAATTCATATAAAATCCCTACAACTTATTTTAATCTGAAATTCAGGAATTAATTACTCAACCCCATATAAAACATACAAAAAAAATTGCATGCATATTAGTTCCCCATCAGATGTCATGAATGTTAGGTTTTATGATGTCATTAATGCTAGGTTGACATGATTAAGTCTATATTAGGATGTGTTAGAGACCATCAAAGTCCTCATAAAAATTATATTTAGGTAGTATAAGTTAATCATGATGCAAATTCAATTAGGGTTCGACTGGCCAATTGGTGTCTAGGCAAAATGGTTTTGGAAAGGTAAACGGAATGAGATTTTTAATTGGTTATGTTGTCTTACCTGGCCAATTTAATGGTGCCTAAGGAAAGTAACAGGGGGACCCCTTCATCTCTCCCACTTACCTGGTCAATGTGGTCACATCTAAACCATAAATTGGAAATGCTAATTGATTAAGCACACTACAAACTGCCTTCCTTCATGCTAAGCTAAATTTATGTCAACACTATAGTAGGTTTGTTGTGTACACACAAGGCTTGCTCTAGCATTTGGTATAAAATTTGTCTTGGTGCACCTAGTGCTTTATAGCATGACTGATAATGTTGCTTTGTTATGTACACACAAGGACAACAATATTCAATCATGGTTATATGAAAATGAAGGATCCGACTAAACTAAGACATTATGGTTTGTTTTGCACACACAATGCTATAAGTGTCTTAGAGGCAAAAGTTAGGTTGAGAATTGCAAGGGATGTAATTGGAAAGGGTTATTTCCTATCCTTGAACTTATAAGTGTTTGTTGTGTACACACAAGGCATTTATAAGGAATTGGGATCTTAACCCCACTAAGGAAGTCCTAGGAGAGTTTCCTGTTTACCATAGTTGAGGGTTATGGTATTCGATAAAAAATAGTGGGATACATAATTAGATGCAAAAGTCCTTATCTAATTATGAATATCAATATGAGAGGTATGCTTATAGTTGTTATTTACTTACTATAGATTGTTACATTATGGCTTCTACTCTTTCATTGTGGGGCATCTTGGATGACAATAAGTTGATCGATCCAAATTATGTGGATTGGTTGAGGAACCTAAGAATTGTATTAGCTCAAGAAAAAATTGTTTATATCCTTGATACTCCTGACCTATATTTGGTAGGAGAGGAATCTACTGAGAAGGAAATAGCCACATAAAATGTGGCAAAATGATAGCACAACTATCAAGTACATCATGTTGGTCTCAATGAGTAATGAGTTATAGAGGCAACATGAGGAAATGGAACCTCAATCCATATTGCTCAGTCTTAAGAAGCTATATGGAGAGCATAGTCAGACTGCTCGATATGAAATATCGAAGCAGTTGTGTCGAGCACAAATGAACCCTAAGAGTAGCTTCCAAAAAGAAAAAAGGCAAGGAAGCCCTCTGCTGGTGGAACCTACTATCATTATGGAAAGCAAGGGTACTGGAAAAAGAATTGTAAGTTATATCTTGCAAGTCAGAATAGGATGCTGGTGATGCATCCAAAGTTTGTACATGTACAAACAAAATTATCATTAAGTTCTTTAGCTTCTGATACATGCGTATAGGATACTGCATATGGATCTCAAATCTGCAAGTCATTGCAGGGGTTACAGAGATCCAGAAGCTTGAAGAAGGGTGACTTTGAGCTGTTTGGTGCGAGTGGTGGTCCCATTCATGCTGAAGCTGTTGGCATCTATCTGATGTTATTGCCATCGGGCAATATTCTTGAATTAAAAGATAGTTATTATGTACCCAACATTATAAAGAATATTATTTTTGTACCATTGTTGTTGAAACAAGATTATGAAATAAATATTTTGAAACATGGGTGCTCGATCTTTTTTCAAAGAAGTTCTTTGGTTGTGGTACATTTGTTAATGGTCTTTGGATTTTATCACTTAATGATGAAGTTATGCTTCTTGAAAACAAGAGAAAGAGAGATGATATAAATGTCACATATCTCTAGCATTGTCATTTGGGTCATATTAGCGAGTCTAGGATAAACAAGTTATACAAAGAAAATTTTTTTGAACCTTTTGATTATGAATCATTAGGAACTTATGAATTCTGTCTCATGGGTAAGATGACCAAATCTCCATTCACTTGACATGGAGATAGGGCAACTAAGTTGTTAGGTCTAGTAGACATAGATGTGTGTGGTCCTATGACAACCTACGTCAAAGGAGGATACTCTTATTTCATCAGTTTTACTGATGATTTATCAAGGTTTGGATATGTTTATCTTATGAAATACAAGTCCGAAGTCTTTGAAAAATTCAAAGAGTATCAAAGTATGGTTGAGAAATAAATTGGGCTTAGTATTAAAATCCTTCGATCTGATAGAGGAGGAGAATACTTGTCTAGTGAATTTCTCGATCATCTTAAAGACAAAGAAATTCTCTCTGAATGGATCCCTCCATATATGCCACAGTTAAATGGTGTAGTAAAAAGGAGGAACCAAACCTTGCTGGACAAGGTACGATCCATGATGTGCTTCACTAATCTTCCAATATCCTTCTGGGGTTATGTTTTAGAGACTGCTACCCACATACTAAATAGGGTGCCATCAAAGGTTGTTAAGAGCACTGCATATAAATTATGGAATGAAAAATGGCCAAGTCTAAAATATTTTAAGATTTGGGGTTGCCCTGCTTATGTCAAAAATATTTTTGGACATAAGCTAAGTGCTAGGACTGACAAGTGTAGGTTTGTAGGATATCCTAAAGAAGGTATGGGTTACCTTTTCTACCACCCTACTTAGTAAAGGTCTTTGTTAGTAGACATGCCACATTCTTGGAAAAGGAGTTTATCTAAGGGTAATGAGAGGATATTTGAACTTGAAGAAGTTCAACCTATACCTGAAACAATTCCTCAACCAGATGTTCCTAAGATTCAGGAACAACCACAACACACACCTCCTCTCTATAGGTCAGAGAGAGTGCGAAGTGCACCTCTCAGATATGGCTTTGTCATGGGAATGATAATGAAGCCAATATCATATAGGATGATGATCCTATGACCTATACAGAAGCTGTCATGAGTGAGGACTCTGACAAATGGCTGGAAGCCATGAAATCTGAGATGGAATCCGAGTACTCTAATCAGGTTTGGGCATTAATTGATCCACCTGAGAGAGTAAACCCAATCGGGTATAAATGGGTCTTCAAGAAGAAGATTAAAGCAGATGGTCAAGTAAAGACCTATAAGGCCAGGCTGGTGGCGAAAGGTTTCAAACAAAAACATGGCATTGACTATGATGAATCTTTTTCACCAGTAGCCATGCTCAAGTCCATTCGGATATTGCTTATTATAGTTGCATACTATGATTATGAGATATGGCAAATGGACATAAAGACTACTTTCCTTAATGGATACCTTGAGGAAGAAGTCTATATGTCACAGCCAGAAAGGTTTGTCTCGAGTGAGAGACCAAACCAAGTATGTAGACTTAAGAAGTTCATTTATGAATTAAAGCAAGCATCGAGGAGTTGGAACATCCGCTTTGTTGAAATAATCAAAGAGTTTGGTTTCATCAAGAATGTTGATGAACCATGTGTGTACAAGAAGACAATTGGGGGTATCCTTATTTTCTTGGTTTTGTATGTTGATGACATACTCATCATTGGGAATGATATCCCAATGTTGCAATCGGTCAAGTTTTGGTTATCAAAGCAGTTTTCTATGAAGGATTTGGGAGATACACCCTATATTTTGGGTATAAAGATCTATAGAGATAGATCTAGGAGAATGCTTGGCTTATCCCAATCCAGGTACACTGACTTAGTGTTGAAAATATTCAATATGGAAGGAAGTAAGAAAGGTTACTTGCCCATGAGTCAAGGCATACACCTCTCTAAGAAGATGTCTCCTAAGACACCAGAAAAGAGAGAAAATGAGTTTGATCCTATTGGGATATCCCGGTCCGAGTATGAGATGAACACCTGTTCGGTTGACCGAAGATCTTTTCTCCGAACCAACAACTTCGGGCTTAGAAAGTTCAAGCCAACTACGGGCAACTCAAGGCTCTCTGCCAGCCTACGAGATCCAAAGGCAAGACCTTCGGATTACGTCTTCAGCACTAACCAAAGACCAGGCTCCTCATCGACTTTCGAGGACATACTCTTCGACTCCTGCCAAATACACGATCTCCGGCCCTTGGTAAACACCAAGTCCTCGACTCATGCTGAAGGCAGGATCTCCGATCGAGAAGATCTGAAGATGAGGAGATTCTCGATTTAATTATGAGAATCTCCCTAAGCGAGGAAAATGTGAAGATGGATCCACGATCTGTCCCAGATAGGCAACAGTACCCAACGATTACTATCGACTATTTTCATGCTACGATTATGGCGCGCAACTCCAACTACCACACCTCCAGTCTAGCTAGAACTGCTCAATAACAACCCACGATTGCCAATCATGGGGAAGAATTAACTCCCCGTAATCATTGGGAGAAGAACGGATCTGTAGGCCGGATGGCCCCTTATATAACGGTAAGAAGAAACGGTCGACGGACGCATATACGCACACCAAAAAAAAAACTCATAAAGCCTTTCCCTCTGCTTCTCCAGAATCTTCCCCATTATGTGGCTAGAGCCCACCTCTGACTTAGGCATCGGAGTGTCCCCCGCCAGAGCAACTCCGGCAAGGGATCTGTTTTGTAGGTGAACCGGGGAGCGGTCCTGTGGTGCAGCAGCTCCGACCAGCTGGAACAAGGACTCCATGCCAACAGATTAGCATGCCAGGAAGGGGGGGCGATGTCAACACTCCTTTAGCTCCCCTCACTAACAAGGGGAAGTATCCCGATGGTGAGAGGAAAGACCTAAATCGCCTCCATAAGTCTAAATCGTGCTCCATCTCAGGAGGATGCACCCCCTATAGAAAATGAAGTTCCACCTCCTATAGTTATCGTGGGACAGCAACAGTTTGAAGCCTTCCTAAATCAGGTTGCTAACCTCACAGCCATGGTTCTGGATTTCCGTAACAAAACCTTCTAGGTGGCTCATCCATCGGCCACCTCCAGACATAGTTCCAGATCTCGGAAGAGGAGAGCCCCTTGCGAGGGGTCCATACACCTCTCCCTCCACCCACGGCCTTCTCCCGAAGGTCGAAGTTCATGGGAACCTAGGCTTACCGCTTCCCCACAGAGAGGGAAAAGACCTAGGTAGGCTTCCTCAACTTCTTCTGAAGACACTACTCCCGTGGAGAAAGGGCCGAAGCAGGCTCTCCCTGATTATGATGAGAAGCTCAAGGCCATCGAGTCAGAGATGGCAAGGATGCGAGAGCAAAGAGGCTACGATGACTTAGCGATATGCGATCCGTGCCCGTCCTTTACTAACTGCATCATGGTCGAAGTCACTCCTCGGCATTTCAGGGTTCCCCAAATGGAGCCCTATGATGGCACCTCCGATCCTTTTGACCACCTGGATAGTTTTAAAGCCTATATGATGATCCAGGGGACTTCGGATGCAATGTACCGCCTCGCATTCCTGGCTACCTTGAAAAAAGTGGCTCGGATGTGGTACTCGAGCATATGCCCAGGTACTGTTGATTCCTTCTCCGAGTTAGAAAAATTATTTATTTTGCATTTCAGGTCCTATCGCAAGATCACCCAGAATATGGACACACTATTCCTCCTTCATCAAAATGAAGGAGAAAGCCTGTGAGACTACATCTCTAGTTTAATGCGGCCACACTTAAGATCCCCGATCTCAACGAGCATGTGGCCATGTCTGCACTAAAGAAGGGACTTCGTACATCCAGGCTCACCTTTTTCCTGGATAAGAGGTTCCCCAAAATCTATGCTGAGCTCCTGTCAAGGGCTCAAAAATATGTCAATACTGAAGAGTAGGCGGCTAACCGATGACTGATCGAAGGAAAGGCCCCTTCAAAAAAGAAGAACAACAGGGGACAAGGTCCCCCGATCTCCAATAACAATAATAACAAGTATACTAACCACCGAAGAAGTCCACCCAGGCTTAGAGCATCGGAAGGAAGGTTTGACTCATACACCCCCTCAACCTTCCTTGAAAAAAGATCCTCATGGAGATAGAAAAAGAAAACTATCTCCAACAGCCTAGTCCCATGAAGGCCTCCTCTTCCGTAAGGAATAGTAACAAATATTGCCGATTCCACCAGGACCACGGTCACAACACTGAAGAATGCATCCAGCTGAGAGATGCGATTGAGGATCTCATCAAGAGAGGGTATTTGGGATGGTATATTGGTCATCAAGGATCTCGGTCGAAAGCTACTGTTCCCCAGCCACCTCCTGAAGAGGCTGAACTGCCGAATCAAAGGCCCACCAACGGAGTTGTGGGGATGATACATTGGCCTATCAATTGGAGAAGAGATGAGGACGATGTCCCAAAGCGACTTAAGGACAACAACAATATCCTCTTCTCAGATGATGACCTTGCAAGAGTCCGTCTCCCGCATGATGATCCCATTGTAATCTCAGCCGTTGTGGCCAACTATGATGCACAACGAATCCTTGTTGATAATGAAAGTTCAACTGATGTCTTGATCTATGATGCATTCTCTAAAATATGTTTGCCTAGACATCAACTACAGAGATCCCCCATACTGCTCACTGGCTTTGGGGGTAATCAAGTTGATGCCGAGGAAGAAATAGTACTGCCTGTGACCCTTGGCACTGAACCTTGATAAAAAATATTGCCGATCAACTTCACGGTAGTCCGAACCCCCTCAGCTTACAACATCATTCTCGGGCGGCTCGCCTTGAACAAGTTTCGGACCATAATGTCCTCTCATTATATCCTGGTATGCTTCCCCACCAGGAATGGTGTTGGAGAAGTTAGAGGAGATCAGAGAGCAGCACGGCAATGCTTGATGATCCAAGACAAGCACTTTAATGATTCTGCCACCTTGGATCAGTTGGATCCAAGAGACAACCACGGATTCTAGTGAACCGATGGAAAGAACTGTCCTGGTACCTTTGACAAAGGAAGACCCCACCAAAGTTGTGCAGATCGAGAGTATGCTTGATGAAGAAACCAGAATGGAGCTGATCCGCTTCCTCAGAAATAATGCCGATGTTGATGTAGAATGAAAGCTCTGATACCAAAAATGATGCAGAACAAAGAACAAAGAAGCGTATGCGGAAGTAAATTTAGGATTAATTTCTTTTTTTTCTTTTTTTTTCTTTTTTTTTTTATATTTCAGAAATTGGCTTTGACTCAAAGTAAAGCTAAACTAAGTTGAAGGAAACTAGGTAAGGATTGAAAGCACAATTTAGAAGAAACTAAATTATCAGAGTAGTTCAGAAGTAAAGGATCGCTGGGGGTTGAGAAACTCCCAGACCTAGGGTTCGCTCTGAACTTTCAACAGAACACAAAATAGAGAGGAGAGATGGTTTACCAACCAGACAGTGATCTTCTCAGAATTTGGATGGAAGAACTCTCTCGAGCAGATTGTGGGATCCTCGGAGTCAGCTATCTTCGTAATGGATCCTCCAATACTGGTCTTATGGTTTGGTCGGCTTCTCCTGGACTCAAGATCTGGGAAAGAAGAGGAACAAGTGATGGAATTCAGATACTCAGGAAAAGATTTACCAGGTTGAAGAACTTGAAAGCTGAAGTTGCTGAAATCAGGATTCTCCTGGAGGCTGATCTGACATCCTCTTAGAATTGCTGTAGATCTGAAGTATCTGGACTGGAGCTGGATGTTGGTGGTCGGCCTGGACTTGGAGAGGGTGGCCGTGAGAGGTGGGATAGGCTAGGGCTTGGTGGAAAGAGAAAGGTGATGGCGGCTAGGGTTTGGGAGTGGAGTGGCTAACCTAGGGTTTGGGTTTTGGAGAACTCACACCTCCTCAAGGTTCCTGGGGAACCGGATTTACTCCCTCACGGAGCTCAACACCTGGATGCAAGTGCGGAAGAGAGAAAACACAAAGTTTGCTCACAAAAAAAAAAAATTGGTTTCATTCATCTGATTCTTTTCAAACTTACATGGGGGTTTAATTTATAGGCCATTACAAGAGAGTAGGATTTTACATCTTCCCATGTGGGACTAAAGGAGGGGATCTTCAAATTAAGATATCAATCCCTACTCATATGGCCGGCCAATTAATTCCAAAGTTGATTGAAGCTTCAAAAAGGAAAGTGGGTGGCGCCTCCTTGTCTTGACCTCTAAGAAAAATTTTTTTCCTTCTATGCTTGGCCTTATCTGGAAGTGTTTGGGTGCCTCTTAACCTTGCATTTCAAGAGAAATCTCCTTCCTTCCATGGCTCAACCTTTTTTGGATACCTCCTTTTCTTTCTCCCCAAGTTATGGCTCCTTCTAACTTTGTTTTGAGTATTTCCAGCAGGTAATGGGTGCCTCCTTGAATTCCTCTCAAGAGAATTTCTTCCCTTTATAGTTTGTTCTTTTGGGAAGTCTTGGGCCGCCCCCTTGATTTGTGGACCCTGGTGGATTTCTCCTCAATTGGCGCATGAAAGAGGGGAGCTGCTATTTGTGGTGTGGGGACCAAAGCCTGCTGGATGGAGATGTGGCACCCCCTGGACTCAGGCGTATGGCTGGGAGTGTGGCTGGGAGTGTGGCGCCCACTTGCTTGGCCTTGGAAGAAAATGTAACACCCCAGGTTGAAACCCTAGTCCACTACTGAGTCAACATGACTCAATAAATAAAATGTAGGTAATATAGACTCAAGCTAAAGTTTAGTTGATCCAGTCAACCCTTATTACAAGCCAAAAAAAAACCCTAATTCTTCGGGCAAGGTTAATCAGAGATCCAGATGGAGCTCTGAAGTCTTCTTCTGAGTCTGGTGCCCGCACCAATTCTCCCAGGGTGGGAGGAACTCGACCCTGTCGAGTATGGTTCAAGTTGGCTCTGGTATCTCTCCAAGAGGTCTGGGTCCAATTCTTGTAATTCTTCTCGAGAGATCCAAGAGTTATCAGAATCTGGCCTTCCTTGCCAGCGGACCAGGTATCTTTGGTATCCTCGATTACGAGTAGAGATAACCTGATCATCCAGGATATTTTCAATCTACTCTTTCCTCACAGGCCAGTTTGTTGGTGGACACACAGGGTCGGGATCACTCTCAATAATAGGATTAGGTTTCAAAGGCTTACTAGGAATCACAGCTGGCTCCTATACTCTACTAAGTCTGTAATGTTGAAAGTAGAGCTATTGCCTAGTTTTGGAGGCAACTCAAGCACATAGGCATTGGATCCTACTCTCTTCACTACTCTAAATGGTCCAGCTCCTCTAGCATGTAACTTTCTAACGGTTCCAGGAGGAAACCGTTCAGGCCTTAACCTAATCATTACATAGTCTTCCTCAATAAAAGTTTTGACTCGCCTTTGAGAATCAGCCAACTTCTTATAAGTTTCATTACTTAAAGTTATTTTGGCATGAATTTCTTTATGCAAGTCCTTTACATGCTATACAAGTGCATCAAGAGACTTGTGTGTGTGGGCTAATAGTGAAATCAGATCAAGTGGTGTGTGAGGCTTGTATCCATGAACAATTTCAAAGGGACTCTAGCCTATAGACCTATTGATCGAAACATTGAATGCAATTTCAGCCCTGGACAAAATACAAATCCCAATTCCTGGTGCTCTCAATCAAACCAAAATCTGAGCCAAAGCCTAGTAAAGGGTCAAGAAAAACTAAAATAGACTGACGACGCATTCCTAAAGAATGGACTTTATTCAAAGGAACCCTAGGTCTAAACCTAACAAACTAAGCTCTCTAGGTTTGACCTTGGGTCGGAGGAGGGCATGCAGAGCATGAAAACTATTATGGATGCCTAGTAGGTGCCATAAGGTCTTCCAGAAGTAGGTGGCAAACCTAATAGATTCTGACACGTGGTTCACTCTAAAGACTTCGACAAAGTATACTTGGATGGTGTAAGAAGCATTGGAAGTCCTAGAGAAAGGGATGAAATATGAGGTGGAGTCTCGAATTACCTGCTGGCTAAAGGTGGTGACCTGAAGGTTTGAATGGTGATCTATGAATGTCAACTGGTCATCCTTACGAAAGGAAAAGTTTGCTACTCCCAGGAATGGATCAAGAGATGGTTCGGGAAGCAGCCTAGGACACGTGATTGCAACAGTTAAAGTTTGTTCTCTAAGCAAATAATGATTCATTTTCTCAAGAACTGGATTGAAGAATGATTCATGGAAGGGCCTATGGATGATGACCTCAAGACTTGAAATTTGACATATGGGTGCGAAAAGGTATACTCTATAGAAGGGTAGGTCAGTCATGCGAAGGAAGGGGTCTGGGGTCATAAGGAGGACTTCTACAGGACTGGGTGAATCAATCCGCTCAAGAAAAGGATGTCCAACTGAGATTATGGGAGAGACCTTAGTGGCTGAGCATGGGACAATGTCCAATTGTAAGAGGCTTGATTCAGTCATCCTAAGGAGAGGATCTACCATAGGGTGGGCAAACTTAAACAGTTCAGTGCAAAGATCTTCAATTGGTACTTGGGGAATGACTGTCATTAGAGGGTACAAACTAATAGCTCGGGCTAACACTATGAGTTCTTCCTGGGGGTATTTGACTAAAGGAACCTGGTTCTCACAAATCTCTTGAATTTCTGAACTAGGTCCTACCACTTGGTTGCTCTCCAAGGTCTCCTCAGGTAAGGAACCAATAGTATCGATGTCACATTCTTCAAGTTCTTCCCCCTCATATTCATCAACTAGACTCAAGCCAGCATCATATACTTCCTCGATGCCATCTTCAATGGGTTTCGGGTCAGTGGTAATCGGGTCAACTGATTCTAGGCTTGTCATACCTAACCTTTCTTCCTCATTGGTAGGCTTGGGTTCTCCCTCATTAATGTCATCCTTAGGATTCTTACCACTTAGCTGTGCACAAGCTAGTCCTATGCATGGGCACTGACTAGATTTATGGCCTCTTTCTCCACAAGACAAACATTCTTGAGATATAGGAACCTGGGTCACACTGGGTTTCAAGCTAGTAGAGACCTTACTTGGGCATGGGTGTGGATCTAAATGGTTTGATCTAGAAGACTTGGTTGTTGAGTGACTGGTCTAGAATATTGTAAGGACCTCTCATAGACACGATCCACACTATAGATATCATGGTTAGGCTTCCTAAGGTTATGCTCGGGATCACGGTATAAGGTCCTCCTAGGTTCCTGTCATGGGTGAGGTTGGGGCCTATTAAATTTTGGATCAGAGGTCCAATTTTGATGTCTACGTTTCTCAAGTACTTGGACTCGATCCCTAAACTGGGAAAAACCCTCATTCATGTCCTGACTCAATTTGTTCATACTTTCGGTAAGATTTCTAACCATGGCCTCTAAATCTGGTTGGGTTTGACTAGGTTGGTAGGGTAGGTCCATTCCGGGTAGACATGATGATGCAAGCAAGCACACAGAATGAGACTCAACTGAAACGACTATGGGCTAACTAGGCCTAGAGCCCAAACTAGATGCCCAATCAGAGTGGCAAGCTAGCCTGTAGTAACTCAGGACTCAGCCAGGCAGGTGTAAGGGGAGTGTTAGGTCCCTAGATGCCAATCCTAGACACCAATCAGTGATTGGCCAGGTAGGCGGACCAGCACACAAGCCCTTCAGGATGGAGTCCCTGAACCACCATTCTAGACACTGAGTACAAAGCACACACAGAGTAACCAGACAAACTGACTCAACACTAGCTTGACCCGACTTGTTGATGTCCCTAGCCCACTAGGGCAAATTAGGTCTAATTAATTTTAAGATTAAAGGCTTAGGTTCGAATGAGTGGGTGGTGGTTTTGGGCTAAGGGGAGGTTATCAACTCCTCCCCTTATCTTAGATGCTCAAATGCCCATAAGATGAATTAAGAGATGATCACTCAAAAATAATTGAATTGCAGAAACACAAAAACAGAGTTGCAGTAATTTAATCCTCAGAAATCCCACGAAAACCAATAAATCACAGGAAAATTACGCAAAATATTTTCAATTATACTGGTTTCAGAAAAATAAAGATTACCAAATTTGGAGTTATCTGTAGTGAGAAATAATTCCTTCAACAGGGCAATTACGGGCTGAAAACAGAGCACTTCCCCGTTTACAATTCCTGCTACGAAGTTATAACCCAACGGATCCCCTACACGCCCTAGGAACACCCCGTGGAATGGGAAGAGGAGGTTTGCACCTCGCTTCATTCCTAGGACCGGACGTCCTGGGGAGTCTACTTCGAGCAGACAAAGTAAAAAGAGAGAGACTCAAACAAGCAATCAAAACAGAAACCCTAGACAGGGCTCTGATACCAAAAATGATGTAGAACGAAAGCTCTGATACCCAAAATGATGCAGAACAAAGAAGCGTATGCGGAAGTAAATTTAGGATTAACATCTTTTTTTTCTTTTTTTTTCTTTTTTTTTTATATTTCAGAAATTGGCTTTGACTCAAAGTAAAGCTAAACTAAGTTGAAGGAAACTAGGTAAGGATTGAAAGCACAATTTAGAAGAAACTAAATTATCAGAGTAGTTCAGAAGTAACGGATCGCTGGGGGTTGAGAAACTCCCAGACCTAGGGTTTCGCTCTGAACTTTCAACAAAACAGAAATAGAGAGGAGAGATGGTTTACCAACCAGACAGTGATCTTCTCAGAATTTGGGTGGAAGAACTCTCTCGAGCAGATTGTGGGATCCTCGGAGTCGGCTATCTTCGCAATGGATCCTCCAATACTGGTCTTGTGGTTTGGTCAGCTTCTCCTGGACTCAAGATCTGGGAAAGAAGAGGAACAAGTGATGGAATTCAGATACTCAGGAAAAGATTTACCAGGTTGAAGAACTTGAAAGCTGAAGTTGCTGAAATCAGGATTCTCCTGGAGGCTGATCTGACTTCCTCTTAGAATTGCTGTAGATCTGAAGTATCTGGACTGGAGCTGGATGTTGGTGGTCGGCCTGGACTTGGAGAGGGTGGCCGTGAGAGGTGGGATAGGCTAGGGCTTGGTGGAAAGAGAAAGGTGATGGCGGCTAGGGTTTGGGAGTGGAGTGGCTAACCTAGGGTTTGGGTTTGGAGAACTCACACCTCCTCAAGGTTCCTGGGGAACCCGGATTTACTTCCTCACGGAGCTCAACACCTGGATGCAAGTGCGGAAGAGAGAAAACACAAAGTTTGCTCACAAAAAAAAAAATTTGGTTTCATTCATCTGATTCTTTTCAAACTTACATGGGGGTTTAATTTATAGGCCATTACAAGAGAGTAGGATTTTACATCTTCCCATGTGGGACTAAAGGAGGGGATCTTCAAATTAGGATATCAATCCCTACTCATATGGCCGGCCAATTAATTCCAAAGTTGATTGAAGCTTCAAAAAGGAAAGTGGGTGGCGCCTCCTTGTCTTGACCTCCAAGAAAATATTTTTTTCCTTCTATGCTTGGCCTTATCTGGAAGTGTTTGGGTGCCTCTTAACCTTGCTTTTCAAGAGAAATCTCTTCCTTCCATGGCTCAACCCTTTTTGGATACCTCCTTTTCTTTCTCCCCAAGTTATGGCTCCTTCTAACTTTGTTTTGAGTATTTCTAGCAGGTAATGGGCGCCTCCATGAATTCCTCTCCAAGAGAATTTCTTCCCTTTTATAGTTTGGTTCTTTTGGGAAGTCTTGGGCCGCCCCCTTGATTTGTGGACCCCTGGTGGATTTCTCCTTAATTGGCGCATGAAAGAGGGGAGCTGCTATCTGTGGTGTGGGGACCAAAGCCTGCTGGATGGAGATGTGGCCCCCTGGACTCAGGCGTATGGCTGGGAGTGTGGCTGGGAGTGTGGCACCCACTTGCTTGGCCTTGGGAGAAAATGTAACACCCCAGGTTGAAACCCTAGTCCACTACTGAGTCAACATGACTCAATAAAATAAAATGCAGGTAATATAGACTCAAGCTAAAGTTGAGTTGATCCAGTCAACCCTTATTACAAGCCAAAAAAAAACCCTAATTCTTCGGGCAAGGTTAATCAGAGATCCAGATGGAGCTCTGAAGTCTTCTTCTGAGTCTGGTGCCCGCACCAATTCTCCCAGGGTGGGAGGAACTCGACCCTGTCGAGTATGGTTCAAGTTGGCTCTGGTATCTCTCCAAGTGGTTTGGGTCCAATTCTTGTAATTCTTCTCGAGAGATCCAAGAGTTATCAGAATCTGGCCTTCCTTGCCAGCGGACCAGGTATCTTTGGTATCCTCGATTACGAGTAGAGATAACCTGATCATCCAGGATCTTTTCAATCTGCTCTTTCCTCACCGGCCAGTTTTGGTGGACACACAGGGTCGGGATCACTCTCAATAATAAGATTAGGTTTCAAAGGCTTACTAGGAATCACAGCTGGCTTCCTATACTCTACTAAGTCTGTAATGTTGAAAGTAAAGCTATTGCCTAGTTCTGGAGGCAACTCGAGCACATAGGCATTGGATCCTACTCTCTTCACTACTCTAAATGGTCCAGCTCCTCTAGCATGTAACTTTCTAACGGTTCCAGGAGGAAACCGTTCAGGCCTTAACCTAATCATTACATAGTCTTCCTCAATAAAAGTTTTGACTCGCCTTTGAGAATCAGCCAACTTCTTATAAGTTTCATTACTTAAAGTTATTTTGGCATGAATTTCTTTATGCAAGTCCTTTACATGCTATACAAGTGCATCAAGAGACTTGTGTGTGTGGGCTAATAGTGAAATCAGATCAAGTGGTGTGTGAGGCTTGTATCCATGAACAATTTCAAAGGGACTCTAGCCTATAGACCTATTGATCGAAACATTGAATGCAATTTCAGCCCTGGACAAAATACAAATCCCAATTCCTGGTGCTCTCAATCAAACCAAAATCTGAGCCAAAGCCTAGTAAAGGGTCAAGAAAAACTAAAATAGACTGACGACGCATTCCTAAAGAATGGACTTTAATCCAAAGGAACCCTAGGTCTAAACCTAACAAACTAAGGCTCTCTAGGTTTGACCTTGGGTCGGAGGAGGGCATGCAGAGCATGAAAACTTATTATGGATGCCTAGTAGGTGCCATAAGGTCTTCCAGAAGTAGGTGGCAAACCTAATAGATTCTGACACGTGGTTCACTCTAAAGACTTCGACAAAGTATACTTGGATGGTGTAAGAAGCATTGGAAGTCCTAGAGAAAGGGATGAAATATGAGGTGGAGTCTCGAATTACCTGCTGGCTAAAGGTGGTGACCTGAAGGTTTGAATGGTGATCTATGAATGTCAACTGGTCATCCTTACGAAAGGAAAAGTTTGCTACTCCCAGGAATGGATCAAGAGATGGTTCGGGAAGCAGCCTAGGACACGTGATTGCAACAGTTAAAGTTTGTTCTCTAAGCAAATAATGATTCATTTTCTCAAGAACTGGATTGAAGAATGATTCATGGAAGGGCCTATGGATGATGACCTCAAGACTTGAAATTTGACATATGGGTGCGAAAAGGTATACTCTATAGAAGGGTAGGTCAGTCATGCGAAGGAAGGGGTCTGGGGTCATAAGGAGGACTTCTACAGGACTGGGTGAATCAATCCGCTCAAGAAAAGGATGTCCAACTGAGATTATGGGAGAGACCTTAGTGGCTGAGCATGGGACAATGTCCAATTGTAAGAGGCTTGATTCAGTCATCCTAAGGAGAGGATCTACCATAGGGTGGGCAAACTTAAACAGTTCAGTGCAAAGATCTTCAATTGGTACTTGGGGAATGACTGTCATTAGAGGGTACAAACTAATAGCTCGGGCTAATCACTATGAGTTCTTCCTGGGGGTATTTGACTAAAGGAACCTGGTTCTCACAAATCTCTTGAATTTCTGAACTAGGTCCTACCACTTGGTTGCTCTCCAAGGTCTCCTCAGGTAAGGAACCAATAGTATCGATGTCACATTCTTCAAGTTCTTCCCCTCATATTCAAACTAGACTCAAGCCAGCATCATATACTTCCTCGATGCCATCTTCAATGGGTTTCGGGTCAGTGGTAATCGGGTCAACTGATTCTAGGCTTGTCATACCTAACCTTCTTCCTCATTGGTAGGCTTGGGTTCTCCCTCATTAATGTCATCCTTAGGATTCTTACCACTTAGCTGTGCACAAGCTAGTCCTATGCATGGGCACTGACTAGATTTATGGCCTCTTTCTCCACAAGACAAACATTCTTGAGATATAGGAACCTGGGTCACACTGGGTTTCAAGCTAGTAGAGACCTTACTTGGGCATGGGTGTGGATCTAAATGGTTTGATCTAGAAGACTTGGGTTGTTGAGTGACTGGTCTAGAATATTGTAAGGACCTCTCATAGACACGATCCACACTATAGATATCATGGTTAGGCTTCCTAAGGTTATGCTCGGGATCACGGTATAAGGTCCTCCTAGGTTCCTGGCATGGGTGAGGTTGGGCCTATTAAATTTAGATCAGAGGTCCAATTTTGATGTCTACGTTTCTCAAGTACTTGGACTCGATCCCTAAACTGGGAAAAACCCTCATTCATGTCCTGACTCAATTTGTTCATACTTTCGGTAAGATTTCTAACCATGGCCTCTAAATCTGGTTGGGTTTGACTAGGTTGGTAGGGTACTCCATTCCGGGTAGACATGATGATGCAAGCAAGCACACAGAATGAGACTCAACTGAAACGACTATGGGCTAACTAGGCCTAGAGCCCAAACTAGATGCCCAATCAGAGTGGCAAGCTAGCCTGTAGTAACTCAGGACTCAGCCAGGCAGGTGTAAGGGGAGTGTTAGGTCCCTAGATGCCAATCCTAGACACCAATCAGTGATTGGCCAGGTAGGCGGACCAGCACACAAGCCCTTCAGGATGGAGTCCCTGAACCACCATTCTAGACACTGAGTACAAAGCACACACAGAGTAACCAGACAAACTGACTCAACACTAGCCTTGACCCGACTTGTTGATGTCCCTAGCCCACTAGGGCAAATTAGGTCTAATTAATTTTAAGATTAAAGGCTTAGGTTCGAATGAGTGGGTGGTGGTTTTGGGCTAAGGGAGGTTATCAACTCCTCCCCTTATCTTAGATGCTCAAATGCCCTTAAGATGAATTAAGAGATGATCACTCAAAAATAATTGAATTGCAGAAACACAAAAACAGAGTGCAGTAATTTAATCCTCAGAAATCCCACGAAACCAATAAATCACAGGAAAATTACGCAAAATATTTCAATTATACTGGTTTCAGAAAAATAAAGATTACCAAATTTGGAGTTATCTGTAGTGAGAAATAATTCCTTCAACAGGGCAATACGGGCTGAAAACAGAGCACTTCCCCGTTTACAATTCCTGCTACGAAGTTATAACCAACGGATCCCCTACACGCCCTAGGAACACCCCGTGGAATGGGAAGAGGAGGTTCGCACCTCGCTTCATTCCTAGGACCGGACGTCCTGGGGAGTCTACTTCGAGCAGACAAAGTAAAAAGAGAGAGACTCAAACAAGCAATCAAAACAGAAACCCTAGACAGGGCTCTGATACCAAAAATGATGTAGAACGAAAGCTCTGATACCAAAAATGATGCAGAACAAAGAAGCGTATGCGGAAGTAAATTTAGGATTAACATCTTTTTTTTTTTTTTTTTTCTTTTTTTTTTATATTTCAGAAATTGGCTTTGACTCAAAGTAAAGCTAAACTAAGTTGAAGGAAACTAGGTAAGGATTGAAAGCACAATTTAGAAGAAACTAAATTATCAGAGTAGTTCAGAAGTAACGGATCGCTGGGGGTTGAGAAACTCCCAGACCTAGGGTTTCGCTCTGAACTTTCAACAAAATAGAAATAGAGAGGAGAGATGGTTTACCAACCAGACAGTGATCTTCTCAGAATTTGGGTGGAAGAACTCTCTCGAGCAGATTGTGGGATCCTCGGAGTCGGCTATCTTCGCAATGGATCCTCCAATACTGGTCTTGTGGTTTGGTCAGCTTCTCCTGGACTCAAGATCTGGGAAAGAAGAGGAACAAGTGATGGAATTCAGATACTCAGGAAAAGATTTACCAGGTTGAAGAACTTGAAAGCTGAAGTTGCTGAAATCAGGATTCTCCTGGAGGCTGATCTGACTTCCTCTTAGAATTGCTGTAGATCTGAAGTATCTGGACTGGAGCTGGATGCTGGTGGTCGGCCTGGACTTGGAGAGGTGGCCGTGAGAGGTGGGATAGGCTAGGGCTTGGTGGAAAGAGAAAGGTCATGGCGGCTAGGGTTTGGGAGTGGAGTGGCTAACCTAGGGTTTGGGTTTTGGAGATCTCACACCTCCTCAAGGTTCCTGGGGAACCTGGATTTACTCCCTCACGGAGCTCAACACCTGGATGCAAGTGCGGAAGAGAGAAAACACAAAGTTTGCTCACAAAAAAAAAAATTTGGTTTCATTCATCTGATTCTTTTCAAACTTACATGGGGGTTTAATTTATAGGCCATTACAAGAGAGTAGGGTTTTACATCTTCCCATGTGGGACTAAAGGAGGGGATCTTCAAATTAGGATATCAATCCCTACTCATATGGCCGGCCAATTAATTCCAAAGTTGATTGAAGCTTCAAAAAGGAAAGTGGGTGGCGCCTCCTTGTCTTGACCTCCAAGAAAATATTTTTTTCCTTCTATGCTTGGCCTTATCTGGAAGTGTTTGGGTGCCTCTTAACCTTGCTTTTCAAGAGAAATCTCCTTCCTTCCATGGCTCAACCCTTTTGGATACCTCCTTTTCTTTCTCCCCAAGTTATGGCTCCTTCTAACTTTGTTTTGAGTATTTCTAGCAGGTAATGGGCGCCTCCATGAATTCCTCTCTAAGAGAATTTCTTCCCTTTTATAGTTTGGTTCTTTTGGGAAGTCTTGGGCCGCCCCCTTGATTTGTGGACCCCTGGTGGATTTCTCCTTAATTGGCGCATGAAAGAGGGGAGCTGCTATCTGTGGTGTGGGGACCAAAGCCTGCTGGATGGAGATGTGGCACCCCCTGGACTCAGGCGTATGGCTGGGAGGTGGCTGGGAGTGTGGCGCCCACTTGCTTGGCCTTGGGAGAAAATGTAACACCCCAGGTTGAAACCCTAGTCCACTACTGAGTCAACATGACTCAATAAAATAAAATGCAGGTAATATAGACTCAAGCTAAAGTTGAGTTGATCCAGTCAACCCTTATTACAAGCCAAAAAAAAACCCTAATTCTTCGGGCAAGGTTAATCAGAGATCCAGATGGAGCTCTGAAGTCTTCTTCTGAGTCTGGTGCCCGCACCAATTCTCCCAGGGTGGGAGGAACTCGACCCTGTCGAGTATGGTTCAAGTTGGCTCTGGTATCTCTCCAAGTGGTCTGGGTCCAATTCTGTAATTCTTCTCGAGAGATCCAAGAGTTATCAGAATCTAGCCTTCCTTGCCAGCGGACCAGGTATCTTTGGTATCCTCGATTACGAGTAGAGATAACCTGATCATCCAGGATCTTTTCAATCTGCTCTTTCCTCACCGGCCAGTTTGTTGGTGGACACACAGGGTCGGGATCACTCTCAATAATAAGATTAGGTTTCAAAGGCTTACTAGGAATCACAGCTGGCTTCCTATACTCTACTAAGTCTGTAATGTTGAAAGTAAAGCTATTGCCTAGTTCTGGAGGCAACTCGAGCACATAGGCATTGGATCCTACTCTCTTCACTACTCTAAATGGTCCAGCTCCTCTAGCATGTAACTTTCTAACGGTTCCAGGAGGAAACCGTTCAGGCCTTAACCTAATCATTACATAGTCTTCCTCAATAAAAGTTTTGACTCGCCTTTGAGAATCAGCCAACTTCTTATAAGTTTCATTACTTAAAGTTTTTGGCATGAATTTCTTTATGCAAGTCCTTTACATGCTATACAAGTGCATCAAGAGACTTGTGTGTGTGGGCTAATAGTGAAATCAGATCAAGTGGTGTGTGAGGCTTGTATCCATGAACAATTTCAAAGGGACTCTAGCCTATAGACCTATTGATCGAAACATTGAATGCAATTTCAGCCCTGGACAAAATACAAATCCCAATTCCTGGTGCTCTCAATCAAACCAAAATCTGAGCCAAAGCCTAGTAAAGGGTCAAGAAAAACTAAAATAGACTGACGACGCATTCCTAAAGAATGGACTTTATTCCAAAGGAACCCTAGGTCTAAACCTAACAAACTAAGGCTATCTAGGTTTGACCTTGGGTCGGAGGAGGGTATGCAGAGCATGAAAACTTATTATGGATGCCTAGTAGGTGCCATAAGGTCTTCCAGAAGTAGGTGGCAAACCTAATAGATTCTGACACGTGGTTCACTCTAAAGACTTCGACAAAGTATACTTGGATGGTGTAAGAAGCATTGGAAGTCCTAGAGAAAGGGATGAAATATGAGGTGGAGTCTCGAATTACCTGCTGGCTAAAGGTGGTGACCTGAAGGTTTGAATGGTGATCTATGAATGTCAACTGGTCATCCTTACGAAAGGAAAAGTTTGCTACTCCAGGAATGGATCAAGAGATGGTTCGGGAAGCAGCCTAGGACACGTGATTGCAACAGTTAAAGTTTGTTCTCTAAGCAAATAATGATTCATTTTCTCAAGAACTGGATTGAAGAATGATTCATGGAAGGGCCTATGGATGATGACCTCAAGACTTGAATTTGACATATGGGTGCGAAAAGGTATACTCTATAGAAGGGTAGGTCAGTCATGCGAAGGAAGGGGTCTGGGGTCATAAGGAGGACTTCTACAGGACTGGGTGAATCAATCCGCTCAAGAAAAGGATGTCCAACTGAGATTATGGGAGAGACCTTAGTGGCTGAGCATGGGACAATGTCCAATTGTAAGAGGCTTGATTCAGTCATCCTAAGGAGAGGATCTACCATAGGGTGGGCAAACTTAAACAGTTCAGTGCAAAGATCTTCAATTGGTACTTGGGGAATGACTGTCATTAGAGGGTACAAACTAATAGCTCGGGCTAACACTATGAGTTCTTCCTGGGGGTATTTGACTAAAGGAACCTGGTTCTCACAAATCTCTTGAATTTCTGAACTAGGTCCTACCACTTGGTTGCTCTCAAGGTCTCCTCAGGTAAGGAACCAATAGTATCGATGTCACATTCTTCAAGTTCTTCCCCCTCATATTCATCAACTAGACTCAAGCCAGCATCATATACTTCCTCGATGCCATCTTCAATGGGTTCGGGTCAGTGGTAATCGGGTCAACTGATTCTAGGCTTGTCATACCTAACCTTTCTTCCTCATTGGTAGGCTTGGGTTCTCCCTCATTAATGTCATCCTTAGGATTCTTACCACTTAGCTGTGCACAAGCTAGTCCTATGCATGGGCACTGACTAGATTTATGGCCTCTTTCTCCACAAGACAAACATTCTTGAGATATAGGAACCTGGGTCACACTGGGTTTCAAGCTAGTAGAGACCTTACTTGGGCATGGGTGTGGATCTAAATGGTTTGATCTAGAAGACTTGGGTTGTTGAGTGACTGGTCTAGAATATTGTAAGGACCTCTCATAGACACGATCCACACTATAGATATCATGGTTAGGCTTCCTAAGGTTATGCTCGGGATCACGGTATAAGGTCCTCCTAGGTTCCTGGCATGGGTGAGGTTGGGGCCTATTAAATTTTGGATCAGAGGTCCAATTTTGATGTCTACGTTTCCCAAGTACTTGGACTCGATCCCTAAACTGGGAAAAACCCTCATTCATGTCCTGACTCAATTTGTTCATACTTTCGGTAAGATTTCTAACCATGGCCTCTAAATCTGGTTGGGTTTGACTAGGTTGGTAGGGTACTCCATTCCGGGTAGACATGATGATGCAAGCAAGCACACAGAATGAGACTCAACTGAAACGACTATGGGCTAACTAGGCCTAGAGCCCAAACTAGATGCCCAATCAGAGTGGCAAGCTAGCCTGTAGTAACTCAGAACTCAGCCAGGCAGGTGTAAGGGGAGTGTTAGGTCCCTAGATGCCAATCCTAGACACCAATCAGTGATTGGCCCGGTAGGCGGACCAGCACACAAGCCCTTCAGGATGGAGTCCCTGAACCACCATTCTAGACACTGAGTACAAAGCACACACAGAGTAACCAGACAAACTGACTCAACACTAGCCTTGACCCGACTTGTTGATGTCCCTAGCCCACTAGGGCAAATTAGGTCTAATTAATTTTAAGATTAAAGGCTTAGGTTCGAATGAGTGGGTGGTGGTTTTGGGCTAAGGGGAGGTTATCAACTCCTCCCCTTATCTTAGATGCTCAAATGCCCTTAAGATGAATTAAGAGATGATCACTCAAAAATAATTGAATTGCAGAAATACAAAAACAGAGTTGCAGTAATTTAATCCTCAGAAATCCCACGGAAACCAATAAATCACAGGAAAATTACGCAAAATATTTTCAATTATACTGGTTTCAGAAAAATAATGATTACCAATTTGGAGTTATCTGCAGTGAGAAATAATTCCTTCAACAGGGCAATTACGGGCTGAAAACAGAGCACTTCCCCGTTTACAATTCCTGCTATGAAGTTATAACCCAACGGATCCCCTACACGCCCTAGGAACACCCCGTGGAATGGGAAGAGGAGGTTTGCACCTCGCTTCATTCCTAGGACCGGACGTCCTGGGAGTCTACTTCGAGCAGACAAAGTAAAAAGAGAGAGACTCAAACAAGCAATCAAAACAGAAACCCTAGACAGGGCTCTGATACCAAAAATGATGTAGAACGAAAGCTCTGATACCAAAAATGATGCAGAACAAAGAAGCGTATGCGGAAGTAAATTTAGGATTAACATCTTTTTTTTTCTTTTTTTTTATATTTCAGAATTTGGCTTTGACTCAAAGTAAAGCTAAACTAAGTTGAAGGAAACTAGGTAAGGATTGAAAGCACAATTTAGAAGAAACTAAATTATCAGAGTAGTTCAGAAGTAACGGATCGCTGGGGGTTGAGAAACTCCCAGACCTAGGGTTTCGCTCTGAACTTTCAACAAACAGAAATAGAGAGGAGAGATGGTTTACCAACCAGACAGTGATCTTCTCAGAATTTGGGTGGAAGAACTCTCTCGAGCAGATTGTGGGATCCTCGGAGTCGGCTATCTTCGCAATGGATCCTCCAATACTGGTCTTGTGGTTTGGTCAGCTTCTCCTGGACTCAAGATCTGGGAAAGAAGAGGAACAAGTGATGGAATTCAGATACTCAGGAAAAGATTACCAGGTTGAAGAACTTGAAAGCTGAAGTTGCTAAAATCAGGATTCTCCTGGAGGCTGATCTGACTTCCTCTTAGAATTGCTGTAGATCTGAAGTATCTGGACTGGAGCTGGATGCTGGTGGTCGGCCTGGACTTGGAGAGGGTGGCCGTGAGAGGTGGGATAGGCTAGGGCTTGGTGGAAAGAGAAAGGTGATGGCGGCTAGGGTTTGGGAGTGGAGTGGCTAACCTAGGGTTTGGGTTTTGGAGATCTCACACCTCCTCAAGGTTCCTGGGGAACCTGGATTTACTCCCTCACGGAGCTCAACACCTGGATGCAAGTGCGGAAGAGAGAAAACACAAAGTTTGCTCACAAAAAAAAAAATTTGGTTTCATTCATCTGATTCTTTTCAAACTTACATGGGGGTTTAATTTATAGGCCATTACAAGAGAGTAGGGTTTTACATCTTCCCATGTGGGACTAAAGGAGGGGATCTTCAAATTAGGATATCAATCCCTACTCATATGGCCGGCCAATTAATTCCAAAGTTGATTGAAGCTTCAAAAAGGAAAGTGGGTGGCGCCTCCTTGTCTTGACCTCCAAGAAATATTTTTTTCCTTCTATGCTTGGCCTTATCTGGAAGTGTTTGGGTGCCTCTTAACCTTGCTTTTCAAGAGAAATCTCCTTCCTTCCATGGCTCAACCCTTTTTGGATACCTCCTTTTCTTTCTCCCCAAGTTATGGCTCCTTCTAACTTTGTTTTGAGTATTTCTAGCAGGTAATGGGCGCCTCCATGAATTCCTCTCTAAGAGAATTTCTTCCCTTTTATAGTTTGGTTCTTTTGGGAAGTCTTGGGCGCCCCCTTGATTTGTGGACCCCTGGTGGATTTCTCCTTAATTGGCGCATGAAGAGGGGAGCTGCTATCTGTGGTGTGGGGACCAAAGCCTGCTGGATGGAGATGTGGCACCCCCTGGACTCAGGCGTATGGCTGGGAGTGTGGCTGGGAGTGTGGCGCCCACTTGTTGGCCTTGGGAGAAAATGTAACACCCCAGGTTGAAACCCTAGTCCACTACTGAGTCAACATGACTCAATAAAATAAAATGCAGGTAATATAGACTCAAGCTAAAGTTGAGTTGATCCAGTCAACCCTTATTACAAGCCAAAAAAAACCCTAATTCTTCGGGCAAGGTTAATCAGAGATCCAGATGGAGCTCTGAAGTCTTCTTCTGAGTCTGGTGCCCGCACCAATTCTCCCAGGGTGGGAGGAACTCGACCCTGTCGAGTATGGTTCAAGTTGGCTCTGGTATCTCTCCAAGTGGTCTGGGTCCAATTTTGTAATTCTTCTCGAGAGATCCAAGAGTTATCAGAATCTGGCCTTCCTTGCCAGCGGACCAGGTATCTTTGGTATCCTCGATTACGAGTAGAGATAACCTGATCATCCAGGATCTTTTCAATCTGCTCTTTCCTCACCGGCCAGTTTGTTGGTGGACACACAGGGTCGGGATCACTCTCAATAATAAGATTAGGTTTCAAAGGCTTACTAGGAATCACAGCTGGCTTCCTATACTCTACTAAGTCTGTAATGTTGAAAGTAGAGCTATTGCCTAGTTCTGGAGGCAACTCGAGCACATAGGCATTGGATCCTACTCTCTTCACTACTCTAAATGGTCCAGCTCCTCTAGCATGTAACTTTCTAACGGTTCCAGGAGGAAACCGTTCAGGCCTTAACCTAATCATTACATAGTCTTCCTCAATAAAAGTTTTGACTCGCCTTTGAGAATCAGCCAACTTCTTATAAGTTTCATTACTTAAAGTTATTTTGGCATGAATTTCTTTATGCAAGTCCTTTACATGCTATACAAGTGCATCAAGAGACTTGTGTGTGTGGGCTAATAGTGAAATCAGATCAAGTGGTGTGTGAGGCTTGTATCCATGAACAATTTCAAAGGGACTCTAGCCTATAGACCTATTGATCGAAACATTGAATGCAATTTCAGCCCTGGACAAAATACAAATCCCAATTCCTGGTGCTCTCAATCAAACCAAAATCTGAGCCAAAGCCTAGTAAAGGGTCAAGAAAAACTAAAATAGACTGACGACGCATTCCTAAAGAATGGACTTTATTCCAAAGGAACCCTAGGTCTAAACCTAACAAACTAAGGCTCTCTAGGTTTGACCTTGGGTCGGAGGAGGGTATGCAGAGCATGAAAACTTATTATGGATGCCTAGTAGGTGCCATAAGGTCTTCCAGAAGTAGGTGGCAAACCTAATAGATTCTGACACGTGGTTCACTCTAAAGACTTCGACAAAGTATACTTGGATGGTGTAAGTAAGCATTGGAAGTCCTAGAGAAAGGGATGAAATATGAGGTGGAGTCTCGAATTACCTGCTGGCTAAAGGTGGTGACCTGAAGGTTTGAATGGTGATCTATGAATGTCAACTGGTCATCCTTACGAAAGGAAAAGTTTGCTACTCCCAGGAATGGATCAAGAGATGGTTCGGGAAGCAGCCTAGGACACGTGATTGCAACAGTTAAAGTTTGTTCTCTAAGCAAATAATGATTCATTTTCTCAAGAACTGGATTAATGAATGATTCATGGAAGGGCCAATGGATGATGACCTCAAGACTTGAAATTTGACATATGGGTGCGAAAAGGTATACTCTATAGAAGGGTAGGTCAGTCATGCGAAGGAAGGGGTCTGGGGTCATAAGGAGGACTTCTACAGGACTGGGTGAATCAATCCGCTCAAGAAAAGGATGTCCAACTGAGATTATGGGAGAGACTTAGTGGCTGAGCATGGGACAAGGTCCAATTGTAAGAGGCTTGATTCAGTCATCCTAACGAGAGGATCTACCATAGGGTGGGCAAACTTAAACAGTTCAGTGCAAAGATCTTCAATTGGTACTTGGGGAATGACTATCATTAGAGGGTACAAACTAATAGCTCGGGCTAACACTATAAGTTCTTCCTGGGGGTATTTGACTAAAGGAACCTGGTTCTCACAAATCTCTTGAATTTCTGAACTAGGTCCTACCACTTGGTTGCTCTCCAAGGTCTCCTCAGGTAAGGAACCAATAGTATCGATGTCACATTCTTCAAGTTCTTCCCCCTCATATTCATCAACTAGACTCAAGCCAGCATCATATACTTCCTCGATGCCATCTTCAATGGGTTTCGGGTCAGTGGTAATCGGGTCAACTGATTCTAGGCTTGTCATACCTAACCTTTCTTCCTCATTGGTAGGCTTGGGTTCTCCCTCATTAATGTCATCCTTAGGATTCTTACCACTTAGCTGTGCACAAGCTAGTCCTATGCATGGGCACTGACTAGATTTATGGCCTCTTTCTCCACAAGACAAACATTCTTGAGATATAGGAACCTGGGTCACACTGGGTTTCAAGCTAGTAGAGACCTTACTTGGTCATGGGTGTGGATCTAAATGGTTTGATCTAGAAGACTTGGGTTGTTGAGTGACTGGTCTAGAATATTGTAAGGACCTCTCATAGACACGATCCACACTATAGATATCATGGTTAGGCTTCCTAAGGTTATGCTCGGGATCACGGTATAAGGTCCTCCTAGGTTCCTGGCATGGGTGAGGTTGGGGCCTATTAAATTTTGGATCAGAGGTCCAATTTTGATGTCTACGTTTCTCAAGTACTTGGACTCGATCCCTAAACTGGGAAAAACCCTCATTCATGTCCTGACTCAATTTGTTCATACTTTCGGTAAGATTTCTAACCATGGCCTCTAAATCTGGTTTGGTTTGACTAGGTTGGTAGGGTACTCCATTCCGGGTAGACATGATGATGCAAGCAAGCACACAGAATGAGACTCAACTGAAACAACTATGGGCTAACTAGGCCTAGAGCCCAAACTAGATGCCCAATCAGAGTGGCAAGCTAGCCTGTAGTAACTCAGGACTCAGCCAGGCAGGTGTAAGGGGAGTGTTAGGTCCCTAGATGCCAATCCTAGACACCAATCAGTGATTGGCCAGGTAGGCGGACCAGCACACAAGCCCTTCAGGATGGAATCCCTGAACCACCATTCTAGACACTGAGTACAAAGCACACACAGAGTAACCAGACAAACTGACTCAACACTAGCCTTGACCCGACTTGTTGATGTCCCTAGCCCACTAGGGCAAATTAGGTCTAATTAATTTTAAGATTAAAGGCTTAGGTTCGAATGAGTGGGTGGTGGTTTTGGGCTAAGGAGAGGTTATCAACTCCTTCCCTTATCTTAGATGCTCAAATGCCCTTAAGATGAATAAGAGATGATCACTCAAAAATAATTGAATTGCAGAAACACAAAAACAGAGTTGCAGTAATTTAATCCTCAGAAATCCCACGGAAACCAATAAATCACAGGAGAATTATGCAAAATATTTTCAATTATACTGGTTTCAAAAAAATAAAGATTACCAAATTTGGAGTTATCTGCAGTGAGAAATAATTCCTTCAACAGGGCAATTACGGGCTGAAAACAGAGCACTTCCCCGTTTACAATTCCTGCTACGAAGTTATAACCCAACGGATCCCCTACACGCCCTAGGAACACCCCGTGGAATGGGAAGAGGAGGTTTGCACCTCGCTTCATTCCTAGGACCGGACGTCCTGGGGAGTCTACTTCGAGCAGACAAAGTAAAAAGAGAGAGACTCAAACAAGCAATCAAAACAGAAATCCTAGACAGGGCTCTGATACCAAAAATGATGTAGAACGAAAGCTCTGAAACCAAAAATGATGCAGAACAAAGAACAAAGAAGCGTATGCGGAAGTAAATTTAGGATTAACTTCTTTTTTTTTTTTTTTTCTTTTTTTTTTTATATTTCAGAAATTGGCTTTGACTCAAAGTAAAGCTAAACTAAGTTGAAGGAAACTAGGTAAGGATTGAAAGCACAATTTAGAAGAAACTAAATTATCAAAGTAGTTCAGAAGTAACGGATCGCTGGGGGTTGAGAAACTCCCAGACCTAGGGTTTCGCTCTGAACTTTCAACAAAACAGAAATAGAGAGGAGAGATGGTTTACCAACCAGACAGTGATCTTCTCAGAATTTGGGTGGGAAGAACTCTCTCGAGCAGATTGTGGGATCCTCGGAGTCGGCTATCTTCGCAATGGATCCTCCAATACTGGTCTTGTGGTTTGGTCAGCTTCTCCTGGACTCAAGATCTGGGAAAGAAGAGGAACAAGTGATGGAATTCAGATACTCAGGAAAAGATTTACCAGGTTGAAGAACTTGAAAGCTGAAGTTGCTGAAATCAGGATTCTCCTGGAGGCTGATCTGACTTCCTCTTAGAATTGCTGTAGATCTGAAGTATCTGGACTGGAGCTGGATGCTGGTGGTCGGCCTGGACTTGGAGAGGGTGGCCGTGAGAGGTGGGATAGGCTAGGGCTTGGTGGAAAGAGAAAGGTGATGGCGGCTAGGGTTTGGGAGTGGAGTGGCTAACCTAGGGTTTGGGTTTTGGAGATCTCACACCTCCTCAAGGTTCCTGGGGAACCTGGATTTACTCCCTCACGGAGCTCAACACCTGGATGCAAGTGCGGAAGAGAGAAAACACAAAGTTTGCTCACAAAAAAAAAAATTTGGTTTCATTCATCTGATTCTTTTCAAACTTACATGGGGATTTAATTTATAGGCCATTACAAGAGAGTAGGGTTTTACATCTTCCCATGTGGGACTAAAGGAGGGGATCTTCAAATTAGGATATCAATCCCTACTCATATGGCGGCCAATTAATTCCAAAGTTGATTGAAGCTTCAAAAAGGAAAGTGGGTGGTGCCTCCTTGTCTTGACCTCCAAGAAAATATTTTTTTCCTTCTATGCTTGGCCTTATCTGGAAGTGTTTGGGTGCCTCTTAACCTTGCTTTTCAAGAGAAATCTCCTTCCTTCCATGGCTCAACCCTTTTGGATACCTCCTTTTCTTTCTCCCCAAGTTATGGCTCCTTCTAACTTTGTTTTGAGTATTTCTGGCAGGTAATGGGCGCCTCCTTGAATTCCTCTCCAAGAGAATTTCTTTCCTTTATAGTTTGGTTCTTTTGGGAAGTCTTGGGTCGCCCCCTTGATTTGTGGACCCCTGGTGGATTTCTCCTCAATTGGCGCATGAAAGAGGGGAGCTGCTATCTGTGGTGTGGGGACCACAGCCTGCTGGATGGAGATGTGGCACCCCTGGACTCAGGCGTATGGCTGGGAGTGTGGCTGGGAGTGTGGCGCCCACTTGCTTGGCCTTGGGAGAAAGTGTAACACCCCAGGTTGAAACCCTAGTCCACTACTGAGTCAACATGACTCAATAAAATAAAATGCAGGTAATATAGACTCAAGCTAAAGTTGAGTTGATCCAGTCAACCCTTATTACAAGCCAAAAAAAACCCTAATTCTTCGGGCAAGGTTAATCAGAGATCCAGATGGAGCTCTGAAGTCTTCTTCTGAGTCTGGTGCCCGCACCAGATGTCTTCACCTGGACAACTTCAAATATTCCAGGGGTTCTTGCCAAAGTAATCACTCATCGGCTGGAAGTTACCCCCGGGTATAAGCCAGTCCGACAGAAGAAAAGAAGTTTTGCTCTTGAAAGACAGAAAGTCATAGACGAGGAAGTAAGCAAACTCCTCAGAGTAGGGTTCATCCGAGAGGCCCACTACCCTAAATGGTTAGCCAATGTGGTAATGGTAAAAAAAGCTAATGGCAAGTGGAGGATCTACATCGATTACACAGACCTCAATAAGGTTTGCCCAAAAGATAGCTTCCCTCTCCCGAAGATTGACCAGATGGTCGACGCCACCGCCGACTACCAACTACTGAGCTTCATGGACGCTTTCTCTGGCTACAATCAAATCAGGATGGATCCCAAGATGAGGAGAAGACGACCTTTGTCACCAACAAAGGTCTCTACTGCTACAAAATGATGCCATTTGGTCTCAAGAACGCCGGGGCAACATTTCAAAGGTTAATCAACAAAGTGTTCAAAGAGCAACTGGGAAGGAAAATGGAGGCCTATGTCGATGACATGATCATTAAGAGACTCCTCCAAAAAGATCATATCCAAGACCTGGAAGAATCATTCAGTGCTTTGCGACGTTACTACATGAAGCTGAACCCGGTGAAATGTGCTTTTGGGGTCACTTCGGGTAAATTCTTGGGTTTTCTTGTCACCAAACGAGGAATTAAGGCAAATCCTGAGAAGATCCTAGCCCTAAAGGATATGAGACATCCCTCCTGCAAGAAGGAAGTCCAGTAGTTAACAGGAAGAATTGCCTCCCTAAGCAGGTTCATTTCTCGTTCCACCGAGAAATGTCTCCCATTCTTCAAGGTACTTCCGCAGTCAAATGGCTTCGAATGGTCCGAAGACTGTCGCATTGCCTTTGAAGAGTTAAAGAAGTACCTAGAAACCCCACCACTACTCTCCAAACCTCAAGTGGGTGAGGTGCTTTACTTGTACCTCTCTACTTCAGATGAAGTAATCAGTTCGGTCCTTGTCTGAAGAGATGAAGACAGATCCCACAAGCTGATATACTACATCAGTAAGATTCTGCATAATGCTGAAACGCGGTATGCGATGATGCAGAAGTTAATCTACTCTCTGGTGATTACAGTGTGAAGCGACTACGACCATACTTTCATGCCCACGCCATCGTAGTGCTGACTGATCAACTACTTAAGTCCGTTCTTCGATCTCCAGACATCTCAAGAAGGATAGCCAAGTAGGCTGTGAAGTTAAGTAAATTCGATATCAGTTTTCAACCCCGATCGGCTATGAAGGCCTAGGTGCTCTCTGATTTCCTGGCTGAATGCACCTGGAGGTCCGAAGATGTAGTACCTTCGATAGAAGAAGAAGCTTCGATGGAGACAAAGTCCGTGTGGGTGCTCCATGTGGATGGGGCTTCCAATGCTACTGGGTGTGGAGACGGTCTTCTGCTGGCCGAACCCGACGGTCATGCCATAGAGTACGCACTTCGATTCTCCTTCCATGCTTCTAACAACCAGGATAAATACGAAGCTTTACTCACCGAACTTCGGATCGCCAAAAGTTTTGGAGTTCAGCAACTCCAAGCCTTTTCAGACTCCCAATTGGTTGTAAACCAAGTTAAGGGAGAATACGAAGCCAGGGACCCAACCATGATGCGATACCTGGAGAAGATACGAGACTTATCCTCTCAACTAGAGCATTTCAAGATTATCCATGTCCCTCGATTAGAGAATTCTCGGGTGGATGCATTATCTCGACTTGCTACTATAACACCAGAATTTCTCGGGCGCACCTTTGTTGAACATCTTGAAACTCCAAGTATAGCCGAAGAGGCTATGGAGCACCAGATCGATGCCGAGCAAAGCTGGATGGATCCCATCATCAAGTTCCTAATGAAGGGCGTGCTACCGGGGGACAAGGCAGAGGCCAAAAAAATCTGCTGGATGGCGTCCCAATATGAAATCTTTGAAGGGACCCTGTATAAGAGGTCATTCTCTCAACCACTGCTAAAGTGCTTGGGACCAACGGATGCGAATTATGTCCTAGGAGAGGCCCACGAGGGCATATGCATTGATCACTTGGGAGGTAGGTCGCTGGCATACAAAATCATTCGACAAGGATATTATTGGCCCTCCATCCAGAAGGACTCGGCTGACTTTGTACGAAGGTGTGACCAATGCCAAACGTACGCCAACATTCAGAGACAACCTGCAACTTACTTGACTCAACTGATGGCCCCTGGCCTTTTGCCTAATGGGGAATGGATATTCTTGGCCCATTCTCGCTGGCCTCTGGACAAAGGAAGTTCCTCCTTGTGGCCATCGACTACTTCACAAAATGGATAGAAGCCGAACCACTGGCCCAGATCACAGAAGGCAAGGTGGAGAATTTTGTAAAAAATTTCATCATATTTTGATTTGGCATCCCACATATCATAATCATGGACAATGGGAGACAGTTGACAATCTGAAGTTTAAGGACTTCTGTGCTCGGTATCATGTTCAGCACCGGCTAACCTCCGTTGCCCACCCACAGTCCATCGGAGAAACTGAAGCAACTAATTGGACATTCTCTACGGTTTGAAGATGAGGTTGAATGCTGCCAAAGGGCATTGGGCCGAAGAGCTGACCTCCATTCTCTGGGCATACCGAACTATCCCAAGAATGGCCACCGGCAAGTCTCCGTTCAACCTAGCATACGGTACCGAAGCCGTGCTACCTATCGAAGTCTCCCTACAATCCTCAAGAATTGACAACTACTGTTGACCCCTAAAGTGATTTTGATGATAACAAAATATTGGAGCATATTTAGTTATCTAAAACTCTTCAAATGATTGACAAGTTTTTATAGGACAACTACATTGACACATCTTTTAACTCCTACAATCTTGAATGTTTTGTATTGAGTTGTAAAATATTTAGAATATTGTAAAGAAAAACCCTACAAAAAGTTTCTATTAAAATCAGTTAAAGGGTTACTTCTAGTAGTCTTTCAAGCTTCAAGATTTTCCTTGAATTTATTGTAAAAAAGTGCTTGAATAAGATCTTTAAAGCTTGGGACAAGTGTTCTGGAAGTTTGAATTTGATCTAGCTGAAGAACCACCTTCGAGCCGACTGGATGAACAACCCAGCCGACTTTGGCACTGGCATTGAAGACAAGTTCTCTGGCACACAGATCCAGTCGACTGGCACAAGGTCCAGCCGACTCGTCCATAAAAAGGTTGAGAACGTTCTGAGATTTTCAGGAATTCGAGCTGACTGGAATTAGATCTAGTCGACTCATCCAGAACTCAGTTGAAAATGGTCTGAGAAGCCTCTGAGATTCTAGCCGACTGGAATTCAGCCCAGCCGACTCATCTAGAGTGAGGTATTTTCTCAACTATGGAAGCTAGCCGACTGGCACTCAGCCTAGTCGACTCGAACTTCATCTGAGCCGACTCGAAGTTTGTCCGAGCCGACTGGAATGACGGGGTCACCTCCAACAGCTAGTTCCAGTTCTCAGTTTTTGAATTCCAAAAGTGCTCCAACTGTAACCTGTCACCTTCAACAGTCTACATCGTTCAAAATCAAGGGAAGGTAGTTGAAGTCTCTATAAATAAGGTATGAGAATATCCTTGAAGAGGCTAATGATTTATTGAGCATTTATTGAAACTTATTGAAGTGAGAGAGCACTAGAGCTTTAAAGTTTGCCTTAAAGCCTGCAACAACTCTTACCAGATGCTTGAAGCACCTTTTAAGGAAAGCAAGGAAGCCATTGAAGTTCATTGAAGAGCATTCAGTGGATCTTCACTCGAGCTGCATTGGATACCACCCAGACAACAGAGTTTGTCTTTATTGTTGCTTTTTATTCTATCCTTTAGAATATCTGGGTATTGGTGAGCCCTGTTGTAAAAATCAAATAGGTTTCTTTGATGTGCCTTTAAAAACCAGAGTGTAGATGTTTCTTTGGTGAGCCTATCTAAAAACCAAAGTATAGAGGTTTTAGGTGAACCTGTAAAAAGCTAACTTGGGTTTCTTTGATGAGCCCTGTTTCAAAAACCAAAGTGTAGAGGTTGGGATTGTGAGCATGTAAAATAATCCGACTGTATTCCGGTTTGGTGGATATAGTAAAAATCCCGAGTGATGAACTTAGGTAGTGGACGTAGGAGCTGGGTTGCTCCGAACCACTATAATCTACTTTGTTTGTGTTTGTTTGTTTTATCTTTTAGCTTCTGCATTATTTTCTGATTAACAGCATCAACTAACTAAATAATTGGAATTACTTGTGCACATACTTGCAAAAATTTGTAATTCCTAATTCACCCCCCTCTTGGGACTAAGCCACCTGTGCAATAGCTGGTATCAGAGCAGTGTCTCTGATTACTTGAGTTAAGATTGATGGCTCATCCCATGAGTACATCCTTGGCCGAGGGCCAATCAACAAATAGACCTCCACTATTCACGGGCACTAATTATTCTTATTGGAAAGTACGAATGAAAATTTACATACAAGCTGTAGATTTTCAATTATGGAAGGTCATCTTGAAAGGGCCACACATTCCCACAATTAAAGTAGATGGCATGGACATCCCTAAGCCTGAAGAGGACTGGGATGATCATGACATGAAGATGGGGGAATTGAACGCCAAAGCAATGAATTTATTATATTGTGCTTTGGATGCTAACGAGTTCAACCGAATTTCCACTTGCTCCTCAGCAAAGGAAATCTGGGATAACTCGAAGTGACCCATGATGGAACTTCCCAAGTGAAAACCTCCAAGATAAATCTTTTAGTTCATAACTATGAATTATTCAAAATGGAACCTTCTAAAACAATATCTACCATGTTCTCTAGATTTACAGATATTATTAATGGTTTAAAGAGTCTTAGAAAGGTATACTCTAATGCAGATCTAGTTCAGAGGATCCTTCGTTCTTTGCTCGACAAATGGGATCCCAAGGTAACTGCGATCCAGGAAGCTAAAGTCTCAACACTTTGATGCTGGATGAACTGCTGGGATCACTCATCACCCATGAGCTAACAATGCAACATAGAAGGAAGAAGATGAGCAGAAGAAAAAGAAGACATTAGCCTTCAAAGCTGCTTTCGATTCAAAGAGGGATGATGAAGAATCTGAAGATGAAAGCACCTCCTCCAATAACAACCTAGAAGATGAAGACATAGCTATGGTTTTGAGGAGATTTAGAAAATTTATGGGAAGAAAGAAAGGAAGGTACAACCGAAAGTTTCACAGGAAGGATCATGGAAAAGAAAAGGAAAAGGACAGAGAGAAAGACAAGGAGGTAGTCCCCACGTGCTACGAATGCAAGAAGCCGGGGCACATACGTCCGGACTGTCCAATGTTGAAGAAATCTTTCAGACAAGAGAAAAAAAAGAAAGCCATGGTTGCCACATGGTCCGATAGTAAAGACTCAACATCATCTAAAGAAGAAGAGACCACCAAGACTGCCAATCTTTGCTTAATGGGTCTCGAAGATGAGGTAACGTCCCCTAACAACTGCGTTGAATTTACTTTCGAAGAACTAAATTCTGCTTTTCATGATTTACTTTCTGAATTTAAGAAAGCTGGAGTAAAGATAAAATCATTGAAAAATATGAATGATTCTTTACTCAAATAAAAAGATGAAATTTCAGAAAAGAATTTTTTTACAAAAGGAACTGCATGACTTTTCTAAAAAATTTGAAAAACTGAAAAATGAGAATTTATCATATGAAAAGAAAATATTGATTTACTTGCTGAAAACAATAAATTAAGAAAGGAGGTTACAAAACTCAAGCCTTTGGTTGAAAATCTCACTTTATCTTCAATAAGCTTGAGCTAATTTGAAAAAGAACAACGAATTTCTGGAAATAAAGCTAGAATTGGTTTCAACACTTCTTTTATAAATGGAATTTCAGCAACAACTTTTGTGAAATCCAAAACACCAGCTCAAAATATTTTATCTCAAATGGTTTCAGCCACACCAAAAACTGTTTCTACTTCAAAATCTTTATCATATGTTTCTAAGAATTTGAGAGAAAAAATGCATACAATCCAAAAGGTTCAAAATATGCATCAAGTGCATCAACTTTTAGAACTTCAAATTCTGTTTCCAACAAAAATTCTAAAGTTGTTTGCTATGCTTGTAAAAGAATATGACATAAAGCTTTTGAATGCAATAATTTTAGTAATGTCCATAAAAAGGTTAAACAGATTTAGGTTCCTAAAGGAACCACCTCTGCTGACCTGCAAGGATCCAAGATAGCTTGGGTACCTAAAAGAATTCATTGATTATTTTGCAGGAATGTCTTGCAGCCCAAAAATTGAAGAAAAGGTGGTACTTGGATAGCGACTGCTCAAGACATATGACGGGTGACAAGGACCAATTCATCACCCTTGAAATGAAAGAATGAGGTATGGTCACCATTGGAGATAATGGCAAAGGTAGAATAATCAGTATTGGTAAGATCAAAATAACCCCCTTTACTTTTATTGAAAATGTTTTGCTAGTAGACAAATTGAAGCATAATCTTCTAAGTATAAGTCAATTGTGCAATAAAGGCTTCAAGGTTGTCTTTGAGTCTTCTATGTGCATAGTAACTAACTCTTTAGATTCTAGCAATAAATTTATTGGACATAGACTTGGGAATATCAATGTGGTAGATCTTAATGATCTTGCCATGACTAGTAGCCCTAGTCTAGTTGCAATGAATGCTAAGACCAAAGAGTCAGGCTTACTATGGCATAGATGATTAGGTCATGCTAGCATGCATACAATTACCAAATTAATTTATAAAGATCTTGTTAGAGGCATGCCTAAGTTTAAAGTTTATTTGAATCATGTTTGTGATGCATGCCAAATGGGTAACAACTAGGGAGAGTTTTAAATCAAAGAATATAGTTTCTACAACAAGACCTCTTGAACTACTTCTCATGGATCTTTTCGGACCTACTAGGACTACAAGCCTAGGAGGGATGAAATATGCTCTTGTGATAGTAGATGATTTTTTGAGATTTACATGGATTTTATTTATCGCATCGAAAGATGAAACTTTTCATGTTTTAGAAAATTTTATAAAAAGGTTTCAAACCAAAAGAACTTATCTCTGATTTCAATTAGAAGTGATCATGGAACTGAGTTTGAAAATCAATTTTTGAAGATTATTGTACTGAATTTGGCATTGATCATAACTCTCCACTCCTAGAACACCTCAACAAAATAGTGTTGTAGAGAGGAAAAACAGGACATTGGAAGAAATGGCTCGCATAATGTTGTGTGAAGGCAATCTTCCAAAGTACTTTTGGGCAGAAGCGATGAACACTGCATGTTATTTTGAACCGTGTTTTGATCCATCCTATCTTAAAGAAAACCCCCAATGAGCTTTGGAATGACAAAAATCCCAATATTAGTATTTTCATGTATTTGGTTGTAAAGCTTTGTGCATAACAATGGAAAAGATAATTTAGGAAAATTTAATTCTAAAGCTGATGATGCAATTTTCCTAGGTATTCATTACATAGCAAAGAATATAAGATTTTTAATAAAAGGACTCTTACTGTTGAAGAGTCAATTGATGTTGTATTTATTGAAACTAACCCTACACCTTCTAGACAAGAAGAGTGCATAGACAATGATGCAGGTACATTGCAAAAAGGAATGGATGACTTGAGCATTCAAGACAAAGACACTCAAGGTGGAGAAGAAATGGTAAGTAAGGATCATACTGATCTACCAAGGACTGGAGGTATGTTACATCTCACCCTAAAGAATTAAAATAGGAGATCCTTCACATGGTGTTAGGACTAGGGTTGCACATAAGGATGCACATGATTACCTAGTCTTTGTATCACAAATAGAACCCCATAGCTTAGAAGAGTCTGAGACTGACCCAACTGGATGATGGAAATGCATGAAGAATAACCAGTTTTAAGAAATAAGGTATGGACACTTGTAGATAGACCTACAACCACCCAATTATAGGAACTAAATGGTTATATAGGATAAATTAGATTAAACAAGGCAATAGTTAAGGAACAAAGCTAGATTAGTGGCTAAGGGATATAACCAAGAAAGAAGGTCTTGATTTGATGAAACTATGCACCGTAGCGATGCTAGAAGCATTAGATTTTACGTGCATTTGCTTGCTATGTATGAACTTGAAACTCCTTCAAATTGGATGTAAAAAGTGTATTTCTTAATGGTTTTATCTCTGAATAAGTTTTTGTGGAACAACCACCAGGTTTTGAAAATCACGCTTTCCCAAACCATGTATTCAAATTATACAAAGCATTGTATGGTTTGAAACAAGCACCTAGAGCCTGGTATGATAGACTTAGCACTTTCTTAATTGAAAATGATTTTTCAAGAGGAAATGTAGATAAAACTTTATTTATCAAAAAGAAAAATAATGACATTTTAGTTATACAAATATGTAGATGATATCATTTTTGGTGCAACTAACGAATCTCTATTTAAAGAATTTGCTAAGATTATGCAGGGAGAATTTGAAATGAGCTTAATGGGCGAGCTGAACTACTTCCTTGGACTTCAAGTAAAATAAACAAAGGAAGGCATCTTCATCAACCAAGCCAAATACATCAAGGAAATCATCAAAAGTTTGGTATGGAGAGTAGCAAAACAATGAGCACACCCATGAGCCTAGCTTGCAGACTGGACAAAGATGAAAATGGATCCAATGTTGACCAAAAGCTATATAGAGGTATGATCAGATCCTTATTATATTTAACTACAAGTAGACCTGACATATTATACAGTGTATGTGTATGTTCTAGATTTTAGTCATCACCAAAAGAAACACATGTGCTTGCTGTAAAAAGAATAATTAAATATTTTAAAGGAACAAGTAATTTAGAAATTTGGTATTCTAAACATTCTACTTTGAATTTTATTGGATTCTCTGATGTTGATTAAGCTGGTTGTAAATAGATAGAAAAAGCACTAGTGGTACATGTCAATTTCTCGGGTTGAATATAATTTCATGGCACTGTAAGAAGCAAAACTCTGAAACGTTGTCCACAGCCGAGGCTGAGTACGTGGCTACCGGTAGTTGTTATGCTCAAGTGTTATGATTAAACAACAACTAGAAGACTTTAGTATATCACAATCTAAAATCCTAATTAAATGTGATAACACAAGTACTATCAATTTAACAAAGAATCCAATTCAACACTCTAGAACCAAGCACATTGAAATTAGACATCATTTTATTAGAGATCATGTTTCTAATGGTAATATTGTGCTTGACTTTGTGCTAACTGAAAATCAATTAGCTGACATATTTACCAAGCCACTCAATCAAGATATATTTAAGCTAATTAGGAGTGAATTAGGACTTTGTGATCCCTTTTAGATTCTTTAACCTAATTCCTTTAATTCTAAGAAATTTCATCTAGAAAACCTCCTCATTTATTCTATTTTATTGAGCTTTAATTTCCTTCAAAATTTTATTCAAAATCCTTCTGAATTTTGTTCAAACTTTTCAAAACTCTACTCTTTCTGTTCGAGTCGACTGGATCCTAATCCGAGTCGACTGGATTTTTCTAAGAGTTTTGAACCTGTTCTGGCCTAGTCGACTCGAACAGTTTCAAGTCGATTGGATTTTCTAATTGTCTTAGGAGAGCTCTGGCCGAGTTGGCTCGAGCAATCTCGAGTCGACTGGAACTTCGCGCCGATGTGTTTTGCCTTAAGCTATAAACCTTTTTTTGAACCGTTTAAACCCTATTTTGTTTTCTTCAATGGTTCGTACCTCTCCAAGACCTTCTCCAAGTCTTCCTTCTCCCTTCCAAGCACTCCATTTTCTTGTTCTTCCATCTTTCCTAGCTATGGCACCCAAACGTGCAACAGGGAATGGTCCGTTAGGGTTGCTCCTTCGGCTGAAAAAGAAAGAAGGTCCAAGAGAAGGCAAGAAGAGCCAAATAGTGAAGATTGTAGAGGAAGCCACAAGAGAAGCTCCAACCACTCCTAGCCAAGTGCCCTAAATGTCTACGTGTCCGTAACCTCCGGCCACCGAATTAATTTTGAGTTTATTAAGGGCATTGGTTAAAGATAGGAGATTTAATGAAGACCAAGGGTGGAGGAAGTTTTGTTCATTGAATGAGAAAACCTATCCCTCTTTGGTTAGAAGTTTCTATGAGAACTTAAGGTTGGGAACTAACCATGTGGAATCCACTGTCAAAGGGAAGAGGGTTATTGTCAATGAGAAGTCCTTACCTGAATTATTGGATATACCTTCTGAGGGACTGAAGTTTTAGTAATTAACAATAGATAGAAGACTTTGAAAACTATTTTGAACAAGGAGGATGTGGGAGGAATTGGCACTATTTTTGTTAACACCCTATCACTGGAAATGAGACTACTTCACAACTTCATTTGTAGAATATTCTTACACAAGAACTGGTAGGTTCGATTGGGTGAGCAAAAAGGATCTATGTCTCATGGAGCACATTCTAGAAAGAACTCCTGTCAATTTGTCATACATTATAATCATGCAGATGAAAGAAACAGTAAGAAAAGCTAAAGCCTATCTGCTATATGGAATGATGCTTACATTGTTGTTTAAATCCCATTGAGTCAATTTGGATGGTGAAGACGGATTAGAACTGCATCACACTGATATCTACACATCTAAAACTCTTGAGCGAATGGGATATTTCCAAGTAGGAGTGTGGAGAAAGAAAGGCACGAATGTAAGGGCCATTGGCAGCTCCAGTAGTAGTGAAGAAGAGGAAGAGGAAGAAAACCTAGAAGCTACTGGAACTTCTACTACACCAGTACCGAAGCCTGAGTCATCTGTACCTGAGCCTACTGCTATTACTGAGGAGACTAGAGCACCTTCACCTATATTTGACATGCCTGCGGCAGAGTTTGACTTGCCAGCACCGGAGTTTGACCTGCCTTCAGCTGATGTTCCTTTACATGACTACCCTACTACAGCTACACAGCCTCCTATTATCCAAGTTCAGATTGAAGAACAATTGAAAAACTTGATGGAGTCACTGACAGGTACAATAACTTCCTTATTTACTGATTTGAAACAGTCAGTGGACAACAGATTGGACAAATTAAAAGAGCATGTATCAAGTCTTCAAGAAAAGGTTGAAGCTATAGAAGCTTCAAGGTCAGCACCTCAGATTGACCTTCAGCCTATTCTGAATTGTATCTCTTCAAGTTTTGAAACAATTTTGAAGTCTGTGGATGCCACTTTGAATGAATATCAGACTGAATTGAAAGGGCTTAGAGGCAAAGTGGGAACTATTGTAGATACAAGAGGTATGGCAAAGGATTACCAAAGGCATTGGGATCATAAGATCGGAGCTTGGCAGACTTCGAGGATCAGCTGAAGCCTTTGCCAATGTCCAAGCAACTGAGCTTATATCTATGCAGAAAGAAATAGGTGAAATGAAAGAGGCAGTAAATAAAGTGCCAGTTAGCCTCAAGGACTTGGATCAGCAGATGGGAGCAATTTGGATGGAAATGGTATCTTTCAATGGCACTGTCAGATCATTGGAAGTCATAGCTAGGATAAGACCATTGTATGATCTGCCACCCATTTCCACTAGGGCACATTGTACCTCTGTTCAACCTAGGGCTCCTCCTCCACATGCTTCATCTAGTCAAGCACCTAGACCCACTTCTTGGCAAGGTGTCAATGTTCCTAGAGATGATTATGATTAGACATTTTGTAGTTTCAGTACCTTTTTTGATATTTTTGAAACTTTTGTAATGACTGATGTATTGAACACTTTTTAACAGGAATGAAATGAACATCTTTTTAATTACTGTGTAATGTGTATACTTGTATTATCTTGATTACACCTCTATTTGTTTAAATAGAATTTTCCCTCTAAGTTGAGAAAGTGAAATTATCTCAAACAAATCTTAAAATTTTCTCAATCTATTTAAAATTCTGAGCTTACCTGTTTAACCTTTTTGAATTGTTGACAAAAAGGGGGAGAATCATAAAGTGCATGAAAGAATACATGAATTGCAATAGTAATACTAAAGTAAAGTAGACAGGGGGAGTTTTTCAAAAGCATTTATGAATGATATATTGCATATTATTCTGATAAAATGTTCAAATGAATGATAAAGGGGACAAATTTAGAGAAAATTCATATTGTTTAGAAATCTTATAAACAGGGGGAGATATACTTGTTTAATTTACATGCTTCAATGATTACTATGATGCTCTCAAATTATTATATCTATCAGTCGATACTTAATGCTACTTGATACATACAAACAATCAATCTCTGATATTTATAGTTTATGAACTCGATTTTGTGCATAACTGTAAAGCACATACTAATATACATTTGAGACTATAGTTGATTTTTAAATAAATGCTTACAAATTTGTGAATAGATTAGATTCTTTACATGCCCAGTATTTTGTCATCATCAAAAAGGGGAGATTGTTGACCCCTAAAGTGATTTTGATGATAACAAAATATTGGAGCATACATTTAGTTATCTACCAACTCTTCAAATGATTGACAAGTTTTTGTAGGACAACTACATTGACACATCTTTTAACTTCTACAATCTTGAATGTTTTGTTTTGAGTTGTAAAATATTTAGAATATTTTAAATAAGAACCCTACAAAAAGTTTCCTATTAAAATCAGTTAAAGGGTTACTTCTAGTAGTCTTTCAAGCTTCAAATTTTCCTTGAATTTATTGTAAAAAGTGCTTGAAGAAGATCTTTAAAGCTTGGGACAAGTGTTCTGGAAGTTTGAAGTTGATCTAGCTGAAGAACCACCTTCAAGCCGACTGGATGAACAACCCAGCCGACTTTGGCACTGGCTCTGAAGACAAGTTCTCTGGCACACAGAACCAGCCGACTGGCACCATGGTCTAGTCGACTTATCCAGAAAAAGGTTGAGAACGTTCTGAGATTATCAGGAATCTGAGCTGACTGGAATTAGATCCATCGACTCATCCAGAACTCAGCTGAAAATGGTCTGAGAAGCCTTTGACATTCCAGTCGATTGGAATTCAGCCCAACCGACTCAACTAGAGTGAGGCATTTTTTCAATTATGGAAGCTAGCCAACTGGCACTCAGCCCAGTCGACCTGAACTTCATTCGAGCCGACTCGAAGTTTGTCTGAGCCGACTGGAATGATGGGTCACCTCCAACGGCTAGTTCCGGTTCTCAGTTTTTGAATTCTAAAAGTGCTCCAACGGTAACCTATCACCTTCCAACGATCTACAATGTTCAAAATCAAGTAAAGGCAGTTGAAGTCTCTATGAATAAGGTATGAGAACATCCTTGAAGAGGCTAATGATTTATTAAGCATTTATTGAACACTTATTGAAGTGAGAGAGCACTAGAGCTTTAAAGTTTGCCTTAAAGCCTGCAACAACTCTTACCAGATGCTTGAAGCACCTTTTGAGGAAAGCAAGGAAGCCATTGAAGTTCATTGAAGAGCATTCAGTGGATCTTCACTCGAGCTGCATTGGCAACAACCCAGACAACAGAGTTTGTCTTTATTGTTGCTTTTTATTCTATCCTTTAGAATATCTGGGTTATTGGTGAGCCCTGTTGTAAAAATCAAATAAGTTTCTTTGGTGAGCCTTTAAAACCAGAGTATAGAGGTTTCTTTGGTGAGCCTATCTAAAAACCAAAGTGTAGAGGTTTTAGGTGAACCTGTAAAAACCTAGCTTGGGTTTCTTTAGTGAGCCCTGTTTCAAAAACCAAAGTGTAGAGGATGGGATTGTGAGCCTGTAAAACAATTCGACTATATTCCATTTTAGGGGATATAGTGGAAATCCCAAGTGGTGAACTTAGGTAGTGGACGTAGGAGCTGGGTTGCTCCAACCACTATAAATCTGCTTTGTTTGTGTTGTGTTTATTTTAGCATTTAGCTTCTGCATTCATTCTCTGATTAACACATCACCTAACCACTAATTAGAATTACTTGTGTACATACTTGCAAAAATTTTGTAATTCCCAATTCACCCCCCTCTTGGGACTAAGCCACCTGGGCAACAACTACGAAGAGCCTGGGAACTCCAATCATAGAAGGATCGACCTGGATCTGCTACCAAGCTCCAGGCTTCAGGCCTAGATAAGAATGGTGGTGTACCAATAAAAGGTCGCCAAATATTACAACTCTAGAGTGAAAGAGCAAATTTTCTGTATAGGGGACATTATATTACGAAGGGCAGAAGTATCTAGGCCAACAAAACAGGTTAAACTTTCTCCCAACTAGGAAGGTCCGTACCAAGTCAAAGAAGTCATTCAACCAAGAGCATATCAACTCAAGATCGTAGATGGGAAACCTCTATCCCGACCATGGAATGTACAAAATATTCGCAAATATAATCAATAAACAGATTTCTAAATTTCCTGTGCAAATTTGCTCAACTCTACTCAGCTTAGAACGGCTTCTTGACCCGACTGAACGACGACAGCCTAAGTGGCCAGATCTAAGAAATCGATTAACTATGCAAAGGAGAGTCTGATCCACTTACCTTATCGGTATGCCTGATGAACGCAACGGATGGCCTAGTCAGGCCACCAAAAGATCAAAGGCACAGGGATGGTTCAAGCAACCTACCCTATGAAAAATCCAAAGACATGCCGGGTGGGCCTAACTAGGCTACCTTATACTAAAGAAGGTGCAGGGATGGTTTTTATAGCCTACCCTACGGAAAATCTGAAGACGTGCCGGGGTGGGGCTGAATAGCCTACCTTGATCACAACAGAAATGCACTAGGATGGAACAGACACCCTACCCAACGGTAAATCCGAAAATGCTTGAACGGACATACGTTGTCCTTCCTGTCATCAGTAAACACTCATAAGACAGTCCAGCCGATCTCATCTCTCCTTCATAAATCACAAATGGTCTGAGAAATCTACACTCTTGGCATACCATGATTCAACAAATCATATAAGGAGACGTAGGAGAAGGTTGGAAAAGTTAAGAAAGGATCTCGTCGACTTGGGCCGGGATCGGAGAACCTTCAGCTGGGACTTCCCCAGCCTGAATCTCCTCCTTAACCGGGATCAGAGTTGGAGCCACCCCCAGATCTTCTACTGAGGCAGAGGCCTCTTCTCCCGGACACGGCACCTCTTTGACCTCTTCCGTGACCTTGACCTCCTCCTCTTCTTCTTCAACTATGTTGAAGGAAGGGATGCCAGAGAGATCAAGGTGGGGGAAGACCTCCTTTACCTTGGAAGTCCGTCGTAGAAGCCATGCTGGTAGCCGTATAGGGATGCTTCATTCATCTTCTCCTAGAACTGTGAGGATTTTCAAAAATCTGCTATGGCATCGTCCACCAGCTTTCTCAGGGATGCGGACTCTCTCTTGGCCGCTTCGGACTCCAGAACTGCCTCCTCGATCCTCCTGGTAGCTTCCTCCGCCGCCTTGGTCAAACTCTCTATTCTTTCTTGGTTCTCCTTGGCAGTTTGCTCCAAGGAGTTGACTTTCTTTTTGCTCTTCCTCCACCCTGCCCCTTGCTCCGCTATTATCAACTGGGCACTTTTCAGTTCACTATTCAGCTCCTGAACTTCAGCATCTGCTCGAGCGAGATGGTTTTCCATGGATTGCTTCAGCTCTTCGACCACCTCCTTTGCAGGTTTGGCAATGTAAAGTTCCTCCTTGAGGCTGTGAATGAGACTGTTAACATTTCCTAGGCCCTCCTCCATAAAGGTGAGGTCTACATCGAAAATATGGAGTTATGGATCGAGCGATTCTCAGAGCAAAGGAGACAGCAAGGACCATACCTGTTGTAGGGTGGAAAAAGCAGAATCAGACACCCTGGGAAGGTTCCGACTTCATAGAACTACCAAATCGTGAGGCAGCAATGTGTTCTTCAGCGCCTACTTGGCTACGGTGGGGACTAGTAGTCCCCCCATATGAGAAAGCTCCGAAGAGTTTGTCGAACAGCTTCCAGTTGGGGAAGCCCCACGAGCGAACTCTCCCTCGACTTGCGGTGCTTTGCCCCTATCAACTGCAGGGGGGCAAAGCGGTGGCACATCCACCGCCTGAGGCGGACTCCCCCTTGTGTGAACCAGGGAGGTAACCGTTGGTGGAATTTCAACTGGACGAGGTCTTGATGGGGCCCCCTCCGTGGGTACCACATCTTCCCCTGAGGTCCCCCGGGAAGATGAAGTGCTCCGGTCTCCCTCAGGACCATCTCTTTGGACCTTCTTCTGAACTACTAAACTTGTGAGAGGGGCTTGAGCTATCCTCTTCTCAGAAGTCCAATGGAGCTAGCTCAGGCCAGGCTTCATTCTGCCACCTACAAGCAGAGAAATTTCTTTAAGTTGACAAAGCTACAACAAAAATAGGAAAAAGGGGGAAGAAATTTTCATCACTGTACCTAATACGGAGAACTTGCTAATCCCTGCAAGATAGAGATTTCTCTCCTCCAACACTCGCGGATAGGGGCGACTTCAAATTACTCAGAAGTTCGTAATCCGACTGGTCAGCTGCCAAAACCTTTTTTCCATCATTGGCAGTTAAACGAGGCTTCTTCCAAATAGTGTCCGCCCGTGGATGGTGCTGGGCTTGTCCTTGATGATCTTGCAGCCCGGTCCAGGGCCAATCACCCACCATCCATTACTATGAAAATCTTTCTTGAGTACAAAAAGGGCTGTGAATAAGTTGGTCCTAGGTTCTATGTTTGCAATGCAGCAGAGGACCAGAAACCCACAGACATTCCGGATGCAGTTCGAGGTCAACTGCACCGGCACCACTTGGTACAAACGAAAGATTTTGATGAAGAAAGGATGTAGGGAAAATTGATGGCCAGCCTTCAGATTGTCTTCATACGTGGCTAAGCACCCGGGGAGAGGTTTGTTCACCCGTTCCTCAGATGCGGGGAGGAAAAAGGAACTCATCGGGAATGCAATAGCATTCCTGAAGAAGGGCCATCTTCTCCTGTGAAACTGAACTAGGGATCGACTCCGGACCTACTACGTCACCAGCCCCCGAGGGCCCAACTTGTCCCCCCTGACTTTCTACAGTTTCTTTCATGATAAAAGAATGAAACAAAAAGGTATAAGAGATTCTATCTGCAGAATAGACTGGTAGTGAAGAATAGGGAAAGCTAAGTGAGAATGAAGTGAGGTTGAAGAAGCTTCCTCAACCGACCTCCCTCTTTCTCAAAGTAATGAGGAGCCTCTAAGTCACCAGGTTGATTTGACATAGGGTAACTCAAGGATATAACCCTCTTGGATCAACGGCCAGGATGAAGCACATCCACCATCCAACGGCAAGGAGAAGCCACCACACACTGCCCAAATCCCAACCAGAGATGGCTGAACCACCATGCAACGGAAAAGAAAGACGGTCCCAGGCCACTCGCTCTTTTCTTCTCCCCCAAGCTGGTGCGGGCACCAGACTCAGAAAGAAGACTTCAGAGCTCCATTTGGATCTCTGATTGACATTGCCCGAGAAATTAGGGTTTGTAATAAAGGTTGACCTGGTCAACCAGTTTATTATTTTATTTATTCTTGAGTCACCATTTAAATTTTGTTGAGTCATGTTGACTCGGTGCAAGTCCCAATGTGGTTTCAATTTGGTCCAAAATGGTGCCACATTTCTCTTCCAATCAACTCAAGGTTCAAGCAAGTGGAGGCCACACTCCAAGCCACACGCCCAGCCACACTCCGAGCACACGCCAGAGTCCAGGAGGCGCCATAGAGGCATCCCAGTGTCATGGTCCCCACATCCAAAGAAGAAAAAAATCAAGTTGGAGGCTAAATTAAAGGAGGCGCCCACACCTGCCTAATTTACCTAAGCAAAGAAGGAAGAAAACTTCTCTTGGAGAAGAAATCAAAGAAGGACATCCAACCTACTCCTAATTGAAGTTCAAATCAAAATCAAAGAGCTTAACTTGGAGTGGAAGAAAAGAAGAAATACCATAAGAAGAAGAGGACTCCAAATCCAAATCCAACTCCAATGGAGGTGCCATAAAAGTTCCAAACAATTCCTTTATGGCCTCCCAATTTTTTTGGACTCTTGGTCGGCCAAGGGAGAGGATTTTCTACCTAATCTAGGGGTTGGAAGAGTTTAGTCCCACATGGGAATTTGTACAAGCTAGGAGAAAATTTTAGGTCTATATAATAGACCTCTCTTTGTAACTTTAGAAAATCAATGAAGAAAATTATTTTTTTGCTATTCTCTTGTGTTGAGTGACCTAGATTTCTCTTCTTCCGCACTATTCTAAGTGTTGAGCTCCGTGAGGGGTAATCCGGGTTCCATTGGAGCCTTGAGGAGGTGAGAGATCTCCATCTTATCCAAAACCCTAGGTTAGCCACTTGAAATTCCAAAACCCTAGCCACCTTTCATTATTTTCCATCCACCAAACCCTAGATCCATCCATCTCCCACGGCCTCTCTCTCTCTACAAGTCCAGGCCATCCACCTTCATCCAGATCCAGTCCGGCTACTTCAGATCCAGAGCAAGTTCCAAGGGAAATCACATCAACATCCAGGAGAATCCAGTTTTCAGCAATTTCGATCTTCAAGTTCATCAACCTGGTAAATCTTTTCCTTGACTCTCTGATTCCATCAATTTTTCTTCTCTTCCAGATCTTGAGTTCAGGAGAAGCCAACCCGCCAAAGGACCAGTATTGGAGGATCCATTACGAAGATATCCTGAATCCGAGGATCCAACAATCTGCTCGGGAGAGTTCTCCACCAAAATCTGTGAAGATCATTGTCTGGTTAGATAAACCATCTCTTCTCTTTATTTCTGTTCTTGTTGAAAGTTCGGAGCGAAACCCTAGGTCTGGGAGTTTCTCAACCCCCAGCGATCCGTTGCTTCTGAACTACTCTGATAATTTAGTTTCCCTAAAATTGTGCTTTCAATTATCATATTAGTCTCTTTCAATGTTAGGTTAACTTTTCTTTGATTTGAAGCCAACTTCTACAAACATATAAAAACACAAAAAAATTAGTTAATCTTAATTACTTCCGCATCGCGTCCCTTTATTTGTTCTGCATCATTTTTGGTATCAGAGCCCAGTCTAGGGTTTCTGATTTGCTTGCTTGCTTGATTGATTCTCTTTTTTATTTTGTCTGCTCGAAGTAGACTCCCCAGGACGTCCGGTCCTAGGAACTAAGCGAGGCGCAAGCCTCCTCCTCCCATTCCACGGGGTGTTCCTAGGGCGTGTAGGGGATCCATTGGGTTATAACTTCGTAGCAGGGATTATAAACGGGGAAGACAATCTAGTTGCAGCCCGTAATTGCCCTGTTATCTGAATTATTTCTCCCTGCATAAAACTCCGAATTGCATGATTTTTGCTTCGTTGAAACCAGTATAATTAACCTATTTTCATAATTTTTCTATGATTTATTGGTTTCGGTAAAAACTCTGAGAATTAAAATACAGCAACTCTGTTTTTTGTGTTCTGCAATTCAATTCTTTTTGGAGTGATCATCTCATAATTTACTTAAGGGCAATTGAGCATCTAAGATAAGGGGAGGAGTTGATTACCTCTCCTTAGCCCAAAACCACCATCCAATCATTCGAACCTAGACCTAATTTAAAATCAGTTAGACCTAATTTGCCCTAGTGGGCTAGGGACACCAATTGGTCGGGTCTAGGCTAGTGTTGAGTCAGTTTGCTGAGTTATTCTGTGTGTGCTTAGCACTCAGTGTCTAGAACGGTGGTTCAGGGACTACGTCCCGAAGGGCTTGTGTGCTGGTCCGCCTACCTGGCCAATCACTGATTGGTGTCTAGGATTGGCGATCAGGGACCTAACACTCCCCTTACACCTGCCTGGCTGAGTCCTGAGTTACTACAGGCTAGCTTGCCACTCTGATTGGGCATCTAGTTTGGACTCTAGGTCTAGTGATCCAGTAGTCGATTTAGTCTAGTCTCATTTTGTGTGCTTGCTTGAATCATCATGTCTACCAGAAACGGAGTGCCATATCAACCTGGTCAAACCCAACCTGATTTAGAGGCCATGATCAGAACTCTTACTGAAAGTATGGCTAAAATGAATCAGGATATGACAAACACTGTGGCCCAGTTTAGCGCACAAATTCATGAGGATCTTACCCAACTTAGGGACCGAGTCCAAGTACTTGAAGAACCTAGACATCGGAATTGGACTCCTGACCCCGATTTTAATGTGCCTCAACCTCACCCACATCAAGAGCCTAGAAGGCCTTTATATAGAGATCCTGAACCTAATCATAGGAGGCCTGACCCAGAGCCTGAAGATAGAGATGATAGGTTCATCAGGAACATCAAATTAGATGCACCCACTTTTGATGGTAGTCTGAACCCTAAGGTGTATTCTGATTGGGAGGGTGAGATGGATCAATACTTTGAGTGGTATGCTATGTCTGAGGAGAGGAAATACAAGTTTGCCAAGATGAAATTAGTGCGTCAAGCTAGGTTATACTGGGGGAACATTGAGCTAACCACTAGGAGACGGAATGTTGAGCCCATAACCACTTGGCAGGGTATGAAAGAAAAATTGAGAGATAAATACCTACCCATTTCATACCAGCAAAACCTGTTAGACCAATGGCAAAACCTGAAACAAGGAAACCGATCTGTCTCAGACTACATAACTACTTTTGATGAATACCAAATGAGATGTGATGTGAGTGAAGCCCACGAAGTCACTTTGTCTAGATTTAGGGCTGGACTGAGGGAAGATATCAAGAGAGAATTATTTCTGAGAGAGGTTACTGATCTAGACCAAGCCTACCAGATTGCACTGAACACTGAGAAATTTGAGAGAGGACCTATACCTTCTAGGGTTAGTGCCCCAATCCCAAGGAATGGACCTAGCCAAGTTATACCTAGTAAACCTTTTCAGGGTACTTCTACCCCTAGGCCCATGGACAAAGGTAAGGCACCTGACACCCAGAGAACCCCTAGTTCAAATATCACCTGTTTTAAGTGTCAGAAACCAGGTCACATTTCCAGTCAGTGTACTGCCATAGCCTGTTTCAAGTGTCATAAGGTAGGTCATGTTGCTAGCCAGTGCCCACGGAGATCCCTTTACATAGAAAAGGGAGAGAATGATAATTCCGAGCCTAGTGAGGAATTTGAAGAAGAAGTTTATGAGGCCGGAATGAATTTGGTTGAGGAGTATGAAGGAGAGGAGGAACCCAATGAATCTGACCAATTAGGAGTTGTAAGATGCATCCTATCCCAGAATCTAGTTCAAGAGGATTGGCGTAGGACTAACATCCTACAAACTTTTCTTAAATTAGGGGATAAGGTATGTAAGATCATCATAGATAGTGGGAGCTGTGTAAATGCCATCTCTACTAGCACTGTCAAGATGTTAGGCTTAATCCCAGTTCCCCATCCCAACCCCTATAAGGTTTCTTGGGTAGATTCTACCTCCATACCCATCCAATCTAGATGTCAAGTCCAAATCCAAATGCAATCTTATCACGAAAAGATTTGGTGCGATGTTTTACCCATGGGGGTGAGCAGTATAATTCTCGGAAGACCTTGGTTGTATGATCATGATGCCACCCTCTTAGGAAAATCCAATACCTGTGTCTTTAGTTTCAATGGAAGAAGATTACGATCCATTCCGTTCCCCTAAGGACAAGGTAACTAAAGGAGCCGGTAAGGTTAAGGAGATGAAAACTGGAGTGAACCTAATCAGTGCTAAGGATCTAGAACAAGAAATTCATAGTGGTTCACCCATCTGGATGTTGACTGCTAGGAACATAGAACTTCGGAACCCTCAGAGCCTCCTCAAGAAGTTAAACCTGTGTTAAAAGAATTTGAGGATGTCTTTCCCGAGGATTTGCCAGACCACCTTCCACCTCTTAGGGATATCCAGCATGCCATAGATCTAATCCCAGGAGCGACTTTGCCCAACTTGCCCCATTACAGGATGAATCCATCTGAGCATGAAGAACTGCAAAAGCAGGTTGGAGAATTATTGAGGAAGGGGTTTATTAGAGAAAGTCTTAGCCATTGTGCAGTCCCAGCCTTACTGACCCCAAAGAAAGATGGCACGTGGAGGATGTGTGTTGACAGTCGTGCCATCAATAAAATTACAATCAAATATAGGTTTCCCATCCCTAGACTAGATGACATGCTTGATATGATGGCTGGTGCAATGGTTTTTTCTAAGATTGATCTCAAAAGCGGCTATCATCAGGTTAGGATTAGACTCGGGGATGAATGGAAAACTGCTTTCAAAACTAAGGATGGTCTTTATGAATGGGTTGTTATGCCTTTTGGGTTGTCCAATGCCCCTAGTACTTTCATGAGAATTATGACCCAGGTACTTAGAGCTTTCATAGGAAAATTTGTGGTGGTCTATTTTGATGACATCCTGATCTATAGTAAGACCCCAACAGATCACCTAGACCACCTTAGAGCAGTCTGCCAAGTTTTGAGGAATGAGAGACTCTACGGTAATCTTAAGAAGTGTGAATTCATGACTTGTAGAGTTATCTTTCTTGGTTTTGTAGTAACCCCTGACGGCGTGGCGGCCGATCCTGGGAAGATTAGTCCATAGTAGACTAGCCAGAGCCAACCAATGTGCATGAAGTTAGAAGTTTCCATGGCTTGGCTACCTTCTATAGGCGATTCATCAAGGGGTTTAGTACTTTAGCTGCTCCAATCACTGATTGTATTAGGAAGGGAGAATTTCATTGGACTAAGTCAGCCCATAAAGCCTTCCTAGATCTTAAGGATAAAATGACCCAGGCACCCATTCTGAGATTACCCGATTTTTCTAAAGTATTTGAGGTTGCCTGTGATGCTTCAGGTGTAGGAATAGGTGGAGTCCTAAGCCAAGAGAATCATCCCATAGCATTCTTTAGTGAAAAACTTAATGATGCTAAGCTTAGGTATTCTACCTATGATAAGGAATTTTATGCGGTGGTGCAAGCTTTGCGTTACTGGAGACATTATTTGCTACCGCAGGAATTTGTACTATTTTCGGACCATGAGGCTCTTAGATTTCTAAACTCCCAAAAGAAGCTTAACCCTAGGCATGCTAAGTGGGTAGAATATATCCAGTCCTATACTTTTGTCCTAAACATAAGGCTGGAGTTGAGAATAAGGTAGCTGATGCCCTTAGTCGCCGATCTCTGTTATTAACTTCTGTTAGAACTGAGGTCATAGGGTTTGAGCAAATCAAAGAGGAATATGAGTCTTGTCCGGATTTCACAACTGTGTATCAGGATCTAGTTCAAGGACCATCTAGTAATCACCAGGATTATACCCTTGTAGATGGTTTTTTGTTCTTCAAAAATAGGCTTTGCATCCCTAGAACTTCTCTTAGGGAATTTTTGATTTGGGAAATCCATGCTGGAGGTTTAGCTGGCCATTTTGGAAAAGACAAGACCATTCTAGCTATTGAAGACCACTTTTTCTGGCCTACCTTAAAAAGAGATGTAGCTAATATTGTAGCTAGATGTCGAACCTGCGCTGTTGCCAAACAGCGAAAACAAAACACTGGCCTTTATACCCCACTCCCTGTCCCAGATCGTCCTTGGCAAGATGTGAGTATGGATTTTGTGTTAGGTGTACCTAAGACCCAGAGGAGACATGATTCTATCTGTGTCGTAGTCGACCGATTCTCTAAAATGGCCCACTTCTTGCCTTGTTCCCAAACTTTTGATGCGTCTAAGGTAGCCACACTTTTCTTCAATGAGATAGTTAGACTCCATGGCCTACCTAAGACAATCGTTTCAGATAGGGATGTCCGGTTCACCAGTTACTTTTGGAAGACCCTTTGGCATAAGTTAGGGACAAAGCTTAAGTTTTCAACTGCCTATCATCCCCAAACTGATGGCCAAACTGAAGTAGTGAACCGTAGCCTAGGAAATCTGCTGAGATGTCTTGTTGGTGAAAATACCAGAAATTGGGATTTATACCTACCAAGGGCAGAATTTGCGTACAACGACTCGGTCAATAGGTCTACGGGTAAGAGTCCATTTGAAATTGTACATGGGTACAAACCTCACACACCTCTTGACCTAGTCCCTTTACCTGTCCACACTCGAGTCTCCGAATCTGCTGAGAATTTTGCACAGCATATAAAAGACTTGCATAAAGAAATTCATGCCAAAATAAATTTAAGTAATGAAACTTATAAGAAGTTGGCTGATACTCAAAGGCGAGTCAAATCTTTTGTTGAGGGAGACTATGTGATGATTAGGTTAAGGCCTGAACGGTTTCCTCCTGGAACCGTTAGAAAGTTACATGCTAGGGGAGCTGGACCATTTAGAGTGGTAAAGAGAGTAGGATCCAATGCCTATGTGCTCGAGTTGCCTCCAGAACTAGGCATTAGCTCTACTTTCAACATTACAGACTTAGTAGAGTACAGGGAGCCAGCTGTGATTCCTAGTGAGCCTTTTGAGCCTAACCCTATCATTGAGAGTGATCCCGACCCTGTGTGTCCACCAACAAACTGGCCTGTGAGGAAAGAGCAGATTGAAAAGATCCTGGATGATCAGGTTATCTCTACTCGTAATCGAGGATACCAAAGGTACCTGGTCTGCTGGCAAGGAAGGCCAGATTCTGATGACTCTTGGATCTCCCGAGAAGAATTACAAGAATTGGACCCAGACCTCTTGGAGAGATACCAGAGCCAACTTGAGCCTTACTCGACAGGGTCGAGTTCCTCCCACCCTGGGAGAATTGGTACGGGCACCAGACTCAGAAGAAGACTTCAGAGCTCCATTTGGATCTCTGATTGACATTGCCCGAGAAATTAGGGTTTGTAATAAAGGTTGACCTGGTCAACCAGTTTATTTATTTTATTTATTTCTTGAGTCACCATTTAAATTTTGTTGAGTCATGTTGACTCGGTGCAAGTCCCAATGTGGTTTCAATTTGGTCCAAAATGGTGCCACATTTCTCTTCCAATCAACTCAAGGTTCAAGCAAGTGGAGGCCACACTCCAAGCCACACGCCCAGCCACACTCCGAGCACACGCCAGAGTCCAGGAGGCGCCATAGAGGCATCCCAGTGTCATGGTCCCCACATCCAAAGAAGAAAAATCAAATTGGAGGCTAAATTAAAGGAGGCACCCACACCTGCCTAATTTACCTAAGCAAAGAAGGAAGAAAACTTCTCTTGGAGAAGAAATCAAAGAAGGACATCCAACCTACTCCTAATTGAAGTTCAAATCAAAATCAAAGAGCTTAACTTGGAGTGGAAGAAAAGAAGAAATACCATAAGAAGAAGAGGACTCCAAATCCAAATCCAACTCCAAAGGAGGTGCCATAAAAGTTCCAAAACAATTCCTTTATGGCCGTCCCAATTTTTTTGGACTCTTGGTCGGCCAAGGGAGAGGATTTTCTACCTAATCTAGGGGTTGGAAGAGTTTAGTCCCACATGGGAATTTGTACAAGCTAGGAGAAAATTTTAGGTCTATATAATAGACCTCTCTTTGTAACTTTAGAAAATCAATGAAGAAAATTATTTTTTTTGCTACTCTCTTGTGTTGAGTGACCTAGGTTTCTCTTCTTCCGCACTATTCTAAGTGTTGAGCTCCGTGAGGGGGTAATCCGGGTTCCATTGGAGCCTTGAGGAGGTGAGAGATCTCCATCTTTATCCAAAACCCTAGGTTAGCCACTTGAAATTCCAAAACCCTAGCCACCTTTCATTATTTTCCATCCACCAAACCCTAGATCCATCCATCTCCCATGGCCTCTCTCTCTCTACAAGTCCAGGCCGTCCACCTTCATCCAGATCCAGTCCGGCTACTTCAGATCTAGAGCAAGTTCCAAGGAAATCACATCAGCATCCAGGAGAATCCAGTTTTCAGCAATTTCGATCTTCAAGTTCATCAACCTGGTAAATCTTTTCCTTGATTCTCTGATTCCATCAATTTTTTTTCTTCTCTTCCAGATCTTGAGTTCAGGAGAAGCCAACCGCCAAAGGACCAGTATTGGAGGATCCATTACGAAGATATCCAACTCCGAGGATCCAACAATCTGCTCGGGAGAGTTCTTCCACCAAAATCTGTGAAGATCATTGTCTGGTTAGATAAACCTTCCCTTCTCTTTATTTCTGTTTTGTTGAAAGCTCGGAGTGAAACCCTAGGTCTGGGAGTTTCTCAACCCCCAGCGATCCGTTGCTTCTAAACTACTCTGATACTTTAGTTTCCTTAAAATTGTGCTTTCAATTATCATATTAGTCTCTTTCAATGTTAGGTTAACTTTTCTTTGATTTGAAGCCAACTTCTACAAACATATAAAAACAACAAAAAAATTAGTTAATCTTAATCTACTTCCGCATCGCGTCCCTTTATTTGTTCTGCATCAGGATAGAATATATCCAGTCCTATACTTTTGTCCTGAAACATAAGGCTGGAGTTGAGAATAAGGTAGCTGATGCCCTTAGTCGCCGATCTCTGTTATTAACTTCTGTTAGAACTGAGGTCATAGGGTTTGAGCAAATCAAAGAGGAATATGAGTCTTGTCCTGGATTTCACAACTGTGTATCAGGATCTAGTTCAAGGACCATCTAGTAATCACCAGGATTATACCCTTGTAGATGGTTTTTTGTTCTTCAAAAATAGGCTTTGCATCCCTAGAACTTCTCTTAGGGAATTTTTGATTTGGGAAATCCAAGCTGGAGGTTTAGCCAGCCATTTTTGAAAAGACAAGACCATTCTAGCTATTGAAGACCACTTTTTCAGGCCTAGCTTGAAAAGGGATGTAGCTAATATTGTAGCTAGATGTCGAACCTGCGCTGTTGCCAAACAGCGAAAACAAAACATTGGCCTTTATACCCCACTCCCTGTCCTAGATCGTCTTTGGCAAGATGTGAGTATGGATTTTGTATTAGGTTTACCTAAGACCCAGAGGAGACATGATTCTATCTGTGTCGTAGTCGACCGATTCTCTAAAATGGCCCACTTCTTGCCTTGTTCCCAAACCTTTGATGCGTCTAAGGTAGCCACACTTTTCTTCAATGAGATAGTTAGACTCCATGGCCTACCTAAGACAATCGTTTCAGATAGGGATGTCCGGTTCACCAGTTACTTTTGGAAGACCCTTTGGCATAAGTTAGGGACAAAACTTAAGTTTTCAACTGCCTATCATCCCCAAACTGATGGCCAAACTGAAGTAGTGAACCGTAGCCTAGGAAATCTGCTGAGATGTCTTGTTGGTGAAAACACCAGAAATTGGGATTTATACCTACCAAGGGCAGAATTTGCGTACAATGACTCGGTCAATAGGTCTACGGGTAAGAGTCCATTTGAAATTGTACATGGGTACAAACCTCACACACCTCTTGACCTAGTCCCTTTACCTGTCCACACTCGAGTCTCCGAGTCTGCTGAGAATTTTGCACAGCATGTAAAAGACTTGCATAAAGAAATTCATGCCAAAATAAATAAAATGAAACTTATAAGAAGTTGGCTGATACTCAAAGGCGAGTCAAATCTTTTGTTGAGGGAGACTATGTGATGATTAGGTTAAGGCCTGAACGGTTTCCTCCTGGAACCGTTAGAAAGTTACATGCTAGGGGAGCTGGACCATTTAGAGTGGTAAAGAGAGTAGGATCCAATGCCTATGTGCTCGAGTTGCCTCCAGAACTAGGCATTAGCTCTACTTTCAACATTACAGACTTAGTAGAGTACAGGGAGCCAGCTGTGATTCCTAGTGAGCCTTTTGAGCCTAACCCTATCATTGAGAGTGATCCCGACCCTGTGTGTCCACCAACAAACTGGCCTGTGAGGAAAGAGCAGATTGAAAAGATCCTGGATGATCAGGTTATCTCTACTCGTAATCGAGGATACCAAAGGTACCTGGTCCGCTGGCAAGGAAGGCCAGATTCTGATGACACTTGGATCACCCGAGAAGAATTACAAGAATTGGCCCCATACCTCTTGGAGAGATACCAGAGCCAACTTGAGCCTTACTCGACAGGGTCGAGTTCCTCCCACCCTGGGAGAATTGGTGCGGGCACCAGACTCAGAAGAAGACTTCAGAGCTCCATTTGGATCTCTGATTGACATTGCCCGAGAAATTAGGGTTTGTAATAAAGGTTGACCTGGTCAACCAGTTTATTTATTTTATTTATTTCTTGAGTCACCATTTAAATTTTGTTGAGTCATGTTGACTCGGTGCAAGTCCCATTGTGGTTTCAATTTGTTCCAAAATGGTGCCACATTTCTCTTCCAATCAACTCAAGGTTCAAGCAAGTGGAGGCCACACTCCAAGCCACACGCCCAGCCACACTCCGAGCACACGCCAGAGTCCAGGAGGCGCCATAGAGGCATCCCAGTGTCATGGTCCCCACATCCAAAGAAGAAAAAATCAAATTGGAGGCTAAATTAAAGGAGGCGCCCACACCAGCCTAATTTACCTAAGCAAAGAAGGAAGAAAACTTCTCTTGGAGAAGAAATCAAAGAAGGACATCCAACCTACTCCTAATTGAAGTTCAAATCAAAATCAAAGAGCTTAACTTGGAGTGGAAGAAAAGAAGAAATACCATAAGAAGAAGAGGACTCCAAATCCAAATCCAACTCCAAAGGAGGTGCCATAAAAGTTCCAAAACAATTCCTTTATGGCCGTCCCAATTTTTTTGGACTCTTGGTCAGCCAAGGGAGAGGATTTTCTTCCTAATCTAGGGGTTGGAAGAGTTTAGTCCCACATGGGAATTTGTACAAGCTAGGAGAAAATTTTAGGTCTATATAATAGACCTCTCTTTGTAACTTTAGAAAATCAATGAAGAAAATTATTTTTTTTGCTACTCTCTTGTGTTGAGTGACCTAGGTTTCTCTTCTTCTGCACTATTCTAAGTGTTGAGCTCCGTGAGGGGGTAATCCGGGTTCCATTGGAGCCTTGAGGAGGTGAGAGATCTCCATCTTTATCCAAAACCCTAGGTTAGCCACTTGAAATTCCAAAACCCTAGCCACCTTTCATTATTTTCCATCCACCAAACCCTAGATCCATCCATCTCCCACGGCCTCTCTCTCTCTACAAGTCCAGGCCGTCCACCTTCATCCAGATCCAGTCCGGCTACTTCAGATCCAGAGCAAGTTCCAAGGAAAATCACATCAGCATCCAGGAGAATCCAGTTTTCAGCAATTTCGATCTTCAAGTTCATCAACCTGGTAAATCTTTTCCTTGACTCTCTGATTCCATCAATTGTTTTTCTTCTCTTCCAGATCTTGAGTTCAGGAGAAGCCAACCCGCCAAAGGACCAGTATTGGAGGATCCATTACGAAGATATCCAACTCCGAGGATCCAACAATCTGCTCGGGAGAGTTCTTCCACCAAAATCTGTGAAGATCATTGTCTGGTTAGATAAACCTTCCCTTCTCTTTATTTCTGTTTTGTTGAAAGCTCGGAGTGAAACCCTAGGTCTGGGAGTTTCTCAACCCCCAGCGATCCGTTGCTTCTAAACTACTCTGATGCTTTAGTTTCCTTAAAATTGTGCTTTCAATTATCATATTAGTCTCTTTCAATGTTAGGTTAACTTTTCTTTGATTTGAAGCCAACTTCTACAAACATATAAAAACAACAAAAAAATTAGTTAATCTTAATCTACTTCCGCATCGCGTCCCTTTATTTGTTCTGCATCAGGGTAGAATATATCCAGTCCTATACTTTTGTCCTGAAACATAAGGCTGGAGTTGAGAATAAGGTAGCTGATGCCCTTAGTCGCCGATCTCTGTTATTAACTTCTGTTAGAACTGAGGTCATAGGGTTTGAGCAAATCAAAGAGGAATATGAGTTTTGTCCGGATTTCACAACTGTGTATCAGGATCTAGTTCAAGGACCATCTAGTAATCACCAGGATTATACCCTTGTAGATGGTTTTTTGTTCTTCAAAAATAGGCTTTGCATCCCTAGAACTTCTCTTAGGGAATTTTTGATTTGGGAAATCCAAGCTGGAGGTTTAGCCGGCCATTTTGGAAAAGACAAGACCATTCTAGCTATTGAAGACCACTTTTTCTGGCCTAGCTTGAAAAGGGATGTAGCTAATATTGTAGCTAGATGTCGAACCTGCGCTGTTGCCAAACAGCGAAAACAAAACACTGGCCTTTATACCCCACTCCCTGTCCCAGATCGTCTTTGGCAAGATGTGAGTATGGTTTTGTATTAGGTTTACCTAAGACCCAGAGGAGACATGATTCTATCTGTGTCGTAGTCGACCGATTCTCTAAAATGGCCCACTTCTTGCCTTGTTCCCAAACCTTTGATGCGTCTAAGGTAGCCACACTTTTCTTCAATGAGATAGTTAGACTCCATGGCCTACCTAAGACAATCGTTTCAGATAGGGATGTCCGGTTCACCAGTTACTTTTGGAAGACCCTTTGGCATAAGTTAGGGACAAAACTTAAGTTTTCAACTGCCTATCATCCCCAAACTGATGGCCAAACTGAAGTAGTGAACCGTAGCCTAGGAAATCTGCTGAGATGTCTTGTTGGTGAAAACACCAGAAATTGGGATTTATACCTACCAAGGGCAAAATTTGCGTACAATGACTCGGTCAATAGGTCTACGGGTAAGAGTCCATTTGAAATTGTACATGGGTACAAACCTCACCACTTGACCTAGTCCCTTTACCTGTCCACACTCGAGTCTCCGAGTCGCTGAGAATTTTGCACAGCATGTAAAAGACTTGCATAAAGAAATTCATGCCAAAATAAATTTAAGTAATGAAACTTATAAGAAGTTGGCTGATACTCAAAGGCGAGTCAAATCTTTTGTTGAGGGAGACTATGTGATGATTAGGTTAAGGCCTGAACGGTTTCCTCCTAGAACCGTTAGAAAGTTACATGCTAGGGGAGCTGGACCATTTAGAGTGGTAAAGAGAGTAGGATCCAATGCCTATGTGCTCGAGTTGCCTCCAGAACTAGGCATTAGCTCTACTTTCAACATTACAGACTTAGTAGAGTACAGGGAGCCAGCTGTGATTCCTAGTGAGCCTTTTGAGCCTAACCCTATCATTGAGAGTGATCCCGACCCTGTGTGTCCACCAACAAACTGGCCTGTGAGGAAAGAGCAGATTGAAAAGATCCTGGATGATCAGGTTATCTCTACTCGTAATCGAGGATACCAAAGGTACCTGGTCCGCTGGCAAGGAAGGCCAGATTCTGATGACTCTTGGATCTCCCGAGAAGAATTACAAGAATTGGACCCATACCTCTTGGAGAGATACCAGAGCCAACTTGAGCCTTACTCGACAGGGTCGAGTTCCTCCCACCCCGGGAGAATTGGTGCGGGCACCAGACTCATAAGAAGACTTCAGATCTCCATTTGGATCTCTGATTGACATTACCCGAGAAATTAGGATTTGTAATAAAGGTTGACCTGGTCAACCAGTTTATTTATTTTTATTTATTTCTTGAGTCACCATTTAAATTTTGTTGAGTCATGTTGACTCGGTGCAAGTCCCGATGTGGTTTCAATTTTATCCAAAATGGTGCCGCAATTATCTTCCAATCAAATCAAGGTCCAAAATGGTGCCACATTTGTCTTCCAATCAAATCAAGGTCCAAGCAAGTGGAGGCCACACTCCAAGCCACACGCCCAGCCACACTCCGAGCACACGCCAGGGTCCAGGAGGCACCACAGAGGCATCCCAGTGTCATGGTCCCCACATCCAAAGAAGAAAAAAATCAAATTGGAAGCCAATTTAAAGGAGGCGCCCATACCTGCCAATTTTGTCTAAGCAAAGAAGGAAAGGGACTTCTCTTGGAGAAAAAATCAAAGAAGGACATCCAACCTACTCCTAATTGAAGTTCAAATCAAAATCAAAGAGCTTAACTTGGAGTGGAAGAAAAGAAGAAATGCCATAAGGAGAAGAGGACTCCAAATCCAAATCCAACTCCAAAGAAGGCACCATAAAAAAAAAAAAAAAAAAAAAAAAATTCCAAAAAAATCCTTTATGGCCGTCCCAAATTTTTTTGAATTCTTGGTCGACCAAGAGAGGAGGTTTTCTACCTAATCTAGAGGTTGGAGGAGTTTAGTCCCACATGGGAATTTGTACAAACTTGGAGAAAATTTTAGGTCTATATAATAGACCTCTCTTTGTAACTTAGAAAATCAATGAAGAAAAAATTATTTTTGCTATTCTCTTGTGTTGAGTAACCTAGGTTTCTCTTCTTCCGCACTATTCTAAGTGTTGAGCTCCGTGAGGGGGTAATCCGGGTTCCATTGGAGCCTTGAGGAGGTGAGAGATCTCCATCTTTATCCAAAACCCTAGGTTAGCCACTTAAAAATCCAAAACCCTAGCCGCCCTTCATTATTTTCAATCCATCGAACCCTAGCTCCTTCCATCTCCCACGGCCTCTCTCTCTCTACAAGTCCAGGCGTCCACCTTCATCCAGATCCAGTCCGGCTACTTCAGATCCAGAGCAAGTTCCAAGGAAAATCACATCAGCTTCCAGGAGAATCCAGTTTTCAGCAATTTCAATCTTCAAGTTCATCAACCTGGTAAATTTTTCCCTTGACTCTCTGATTCCATCAATTGTTTTTCTTCTCTTCCAGATCTTGAGTTCAGGAGAAGCCAACCCACCAAAGGACCAGTATTGGAGGATCCATTGCGAAGATATCTGAATCCGAGGATCCAACAATCTGCTCGGGAGAGTTCTTCCACCAAAATCTGTGAAGATCATTGTCTGGTTAGGTAAACCATCTCTTCTCTTTATTTCTGTTCTGTTGAAAGTTCGGAGCGAAACCCTAGGTCTGGGAGTTTCTCAACCCCCAGCGATCCGTTGCTTCTGAACTACTCTGATAATTTAGTTTCTTAAAATTGTGCTTTCAATTATCATATTAGTATCTTTCAATGTTAGGTTAACTTTTCTTTGATTTGAAGCCAACTTCTACAAACATATAAAAACAACAAAAAAATTAGTTAATCTTAATTTACTTCCGCATCGCATCCATTTATTTGTTCTGCATCAGGATCTTATGGAGCAACTGGTTAGAATGAATAGCAAACTAGATCAGCTTGAAGAGAGAGTTGGAACATTAGAGAGGAATAGTCCTAGGCCTTCTGTTGAGCCTGAGTCTGGATCACCATTTCCCCCTATGGATTATCCTCACCATGAGCCACCCGTAGAGGCTGAACCTAGGTGACTGCCCCGTGTCAACCTAGCCCAGGAGTTTGAACCTAGGAGACCCAATCTCGAGATCATGGACCAAGAGGAAAGGGCCCTTAGGAACATCAAACTAGAAGCCCCTACCTTTGACGGTAGCCTAGATCCCAAAGTGTATGTAGATTGGTAGGAGGATATGGAGCAGTATTTTGAGTGGTATACCATGACTTAAAATATGAAGTTTAAGTTTGCTAAGACTAGGTTGGTTCGCCAAGCTAGGCTATTCTGGAATAGTGTTGAGAGGCTGGTAGCATAGAGAGATGAAGAACCTATAGCATCTTGGAGAAGTATGAAAGTCAAACTTAGGGAGAAGTATCGACCCCTTTCCTACACCTAGAGTTTATTGGACCAATGGCAGAATCTGAGTCAAGGGAACAAGAGTATAGCTGACTACATCGCAAAATTTGATGAGTATGTCATGCGATGTCATGTCAATGAGTCTGCTTCTGTGACCCTGTCTAGGTTTAGGGCTGGCCTACACCCAGACATCCAGAGAGAGCTTTATTTTAGAGAGGTCACTAATTTAGAGTATGCCTACCAAGTTGCAAGGAATTGTGGGCATTTCCAGAGCGCCCCTATCTATCGTAAACCTAAATCCTTTAGAAACCCTAGTCGACTTCCAGGACCTAACCCAGGGTATAGTCAGGCTTACTTGAGTCGTCCTAATCCTTACCGACCTGACCCGAGTCAACCCAACCCTAGCCGACCCAACCCAAGACGACCAGATCTGAACCGACCCCACTTTAGCAGAGAGGAAAAGGGTAAATCTGTTGGACCCCATAAAAGTCCCACTCCCCAAAACACTAGTTTTAGGTGTCATAACCCTGGACATAGAGCTAGCCAGTGTACCTCCACCGCGCTAGTCATAGAAGAGCCAACTGAGAGTGAGGTAGAACCCATTGCTAATCCAGAGGGAGAAGTCTATGAGCCAGAAGATCAGCTACTGGAGGAATATGAGGGAGAGGAAGAGCAATTTGAATCTGAAGACCTTCTAGGGGTAGTTAGGTGCATTCTTACCCAAAACGTAGTACAGGAAGATTGGCATAGGACAAACATCTTACAAACCTTCGTTAAACTAGGGGATAAGGTTTGCAAAATCATAGTTGATAGTGGGAGCTATGTCAATACTATCTCTTCTAGCACTGTCAAAGCCCTAGGATTGACCTTAGTCCCTCATCCCAACCCGTACAAGGTCTCTTGGATTGATTCCACCTCTATACTAATAAAATCTAGGTGCCAAGTCTTAATCACAATGCAGTCTTATGAAGAGAAGATTTGGTGTGATGTCCTTCCCATGGGCGTCAGCAGTATTATCCTAGGACGATCATGGCTTTATGATCATGATGCTACTCTTTACGGTCGTACCAATAGGTGTACCTTCAATCACCATGGGAAGAAATTTACCATTAACCCAGTTCAACCTAAGGACCAGGCTAAGAGAGGATCAAGTAGTCTTAAGGAGAAGAAGCCTGGGGTCAACCTAATCAAATCTAAGGAACTGGAAAAAGAGATTGCTGAGGGAGCCCTAGTTTGGATTTTAACCACCAAAGATAGTCATGAACCAACCCAAATAGTGCGCCCCCAAGAAGTTGTTAAGGCTATGGAAGAGTTTAAGGATGTCTTCCCGAAAGAATTACCTGATCATCTACCATCTCTTAGGGACATCCAATGTGCCATAGATTTGGTCTCAGGAGCCACCTTACCCAACCTTCCCCATTATAGAATGAACCCCACCGAACACCAGGAATTGCAGAAACAAGTGGGCGAGCTGCTTAGAAAGGGTTTTCATAGGGAGATTTTAAGTCCCTGTGCCATCCCTGCTTTGCTAACCACTAAGAAAGATGGAACCTGGAGAATGTGCATAGATAGCAGAGCCATAAACAAGATTACAATCAAGTATAGGTTTCCCATACCCCGTTTAGATGATATGCTTGACATGATGACTGAAGCTACTATCTTTTCCAAGATAGATCTTAAGAGTGGCTACCACTAGATTAGGATCAGACCCAGGGATGAATGGAAGGCGGCATTTAAAACTAAGGATGGCCTTTTTGAATGGGTAGTGATGCCTTTTGGACTTTTTAATACCCCTAGCACCTTTATGAGGGTCATGAACCAAGTCCTGAAAGAATCTGCTAGAAAATTTTTAGTGGTTTATTTCGATGATATTTTGATTTATAGCAGGACTAAAGAAGACCATCTTAACCATCTAAGGTTAGTCTGCCAGACCCTTAGGAAGAATAGCCTTTATGCCAACCCAAAGAAATGTGAGTTCATGACCACAAGGGTTATCTTCCTAGGTTTTGTAGTCACCCCAGAAGGAGTCTCCGTAGATCTCGAAAAAGTTAGAGCTATAGTTGAGTGGCCTATCCCAACTAGTGTCCATGATGTGCGTAGTTTCCATGGCCTTGCCACTTTTTATAGGAGATTTATTCGAGGATTTAGTTCAATCGTAGCACCAATTACCGACTACATCAGGAAGGAAGGCTTCAAATGGACCAAAGCTGCAGATAAAGCCTTCCAAGAAATCAAAGATAAGATGATACAAGCACCTATCCTAAGATTACCTGATTTTTCTAAGATTTTTGAGGTTGCTTGTAACGCTTCGGGAGTTGGCATTGGAGTACTTAGTCAAGAAAATCACCCGTGGCCTTCTTTAGCGAGAAACTTAATGAGGCCAAAGTTAAGTACTCGATGCATGACAAAGAGTTTTATACAGTCATTCAGGCTCTTAGGTATTGGAGGCATTACCTATTATCCCAAGAATTTGTCCTTTTCTCTAACCATGAAGCCCTTCGGTACCTAAACTCCCAGAAAAGACTAAACCCAAGGCATGCTAAGTGGATAGAATACATCCAGGCTTACACCTTTGTGCTTAAACATCGAGCTGGTACCAAGAATAAGGTAGCTGATGCCCTTAGCCATTGTGCCCTGTTACTGAATACCATTAGGAATGAGGTTATAGGATTTGATCGATTAAAAGAGCAATATGAGACCTGTCCTGACTTTGGAGAAATTTTCCAATCCAAGCAACACCAACCATCTAGTGCCTTTAGTGAGTACACCCTCCAGGATGGTTATCTTTTCAAAGCAAATAGGTTGTGTATTCCTAAGACCTCTCTTCGAGAATTCTTAGTTTGGGAGACCCATGCAGGAGGCCTAGCTGGTCACTTTGGCAGGGAAAAGACCATCTTAGTAGTAGAAGACCAGTTCTTTTGGCCTAGCCTAAAGAATGATGTAGCCAACATTGTTTCCCGGTGCCGACTTGTGCTGTCGGCAAACAGCGAAAATAGAATACTGGCCTGTACACCCCTCTGCCTGTGCCTAGTTGCCCTTGGGAAGACCTTAGCATGGACTTTGTAGTAAGATTGCCCAAGATCGCAAGGAAGTACGATTCAGTCTATGTAGTGGTAGATAGGTTCTCCAAAATGGCCCATTTCATACCCTGCTCCCAGACCCTAGATGCTTCCAAAGTTGCCAAGCTCTTTCTTGATCACGTGGTTAAGTTACATGGCCTACCAAAAACCATAGTGTCCGATAGGGATGTCCGATTCACTAGCTTTTTTTGGAAGACCCTTTGGCACTTACTAGGCACCAAGCTTAAGTTCTTGACTGCCTACCACCCGCAGACCGATGGCCAAACTGAGCTAGTCAACCGTAGCCTAGGGAACCTCTTAAGATGTTTAATAGGTGAACATACCAAAAACTGGGATCTTCTTTTATCTTGAGCTGAGTTCGCCAACAACAATTCTGTGAATAGGACAACCGGGAAAAGTCCTTTTGAGACTGTGAGTGGTTACAAGCCTAATCGACCCCTTGATTTGATTACCCTACCTATCCATGCTCGTGTCTCTGAGTCCGCCGAATCCTTTACATAGCATATTAGGGACATACATAAGGAAATCAGCAATAAAATTAATCTAAATAATAATACATATAAAAGAATGGCTGATTCCCGAAAACGAGCCAAAGAGTTTGAAATTGGAGATTCTATAATGATTAGGCTTACGCCTGAACGGTTTCCACCATGAACTGTTAAGAAACTACATGCTCGCGGAGCTGGCCCCTTTAGAGTGATAAAGAGAGTCGGCCCTAATGCCTATGTTCTTGAGCTACCCCCGAATTATGGCATTAGCTCGAATTTCAATATCTCAGACTTAGTCGAGTACAGGGAACCAGCAAACATTCCTGGTGAGCCATTTGGACCTGACCATTCTTTTGAGAGTGAACCTGAACCTGAGTGTCCACCTCCAAATATACCTGAGCGAGGAGAGCGGATCGAGCATGTCTTGGATGACCAAGCTATCATTACCCGGGGCAAAGGTTATCAACATTTCTTAGTACGATGGCAAGGCCGATTTGAGTCCGATGACTCGTGGATTACCTGGGAGGACGTGCAGCGCCTCGATCCTGACATTCTAAGGGAATACCTAAGCCAGCTTCACTCTTACTCGACCGGGTCGAGTTCCTCCCACCCCGGGAGAACTGGTGTGGTCACCAGGATCCGACAGAGTCTCCTCAACCCTCTGTGGATCTCCAATTAGGGTTTTAATTTTCGGGTCTTGTAATAAGGCTTCAAGCCTCAAATTTGTAATTATCTTTTGCTTTGAATTGAGTCTGTACTTTGACCAATTAGGTCAAATTGAGTCTTGTACTGAATCAAGTCACAAATCGAGTCCAGTCTAAGTCTATTAGAAGTATGGGTCCATTGCAAGTGTGGGTCTTAAAATTTTGTCTCCTTGGAATCAAGTTGGGAAAGAATCCAAGTCAACTCAGGGCCCACCTATGCATCCTACATGGCGTCATGACATTTTGCCATGTGGGCAGCACACTTGGCATGCAAGGATGCTCAATGAGGAGGACCACTTCATTTGGCTCTAGCCTTTTTCCCCACCCACTATCAAGCTCATTGCCATGCAAGAGTGGTCGGCCAAGGTGGAAGTCAATGGAAGTTGATGTAGGGAATTCAAATCCCTTGTTTCAAGCCCTCCAATCAAGCCTTCTTCACAAATTTGTTTAACCTCTTTGGAAGGGAGAGATAAGAGCCTTGGGCGCCTCCACCTAACACTCCCCATGTCAAGCCTTGTACCAAAGAAAGAATACCAACCAAGGAAGGAGGAAGAACACATGCCTTTCTCCAAGCCCCTCTTCATGCCTTCTTCCAAAACCATGAAGATTCTTTCCAAGATCAAGGTGCCAAGAACCTCACTCCAAGCCATGCATCATGCCACACCCAATCCAAGCTGCTTTTGGTCGGCCAAGGAGAGGAGAAAGTCAATGCTTTTGGGCACCCATTCAAGAATTTTGTAATCTTTTCATTTGAAATTCAAAGGGTTTCAAGGTGCCTATTTAAAGGACCTAACCCCTCCTTTGTAATGTTTAACTTTTGATGAATGAAAAAGAATATTTCTTGAGTCCAATCTCTTGTTAGTTGCCTTCGTTCACTAGGAACGCCGATCTCCGAGAGGGAGCGCCTTCACCTTCGGGCGTCGAGAGGTGTGAGGCCTCAAACTATCATTAGTTCCGCAACTCCGACATCCGACTCCGAACCAAGCAGAACTCCTCCATCTCTACAACCCTTCTTTCAACTTTCCACTATTTGCTTTCTGAGTGAGATTTAACCTTGTCTTCTTTGAATGCTTGCAGGTCCTCCAGGTGACACTGGTACGGAGACGGTTGCCTTTGCCTTCGAGATCTTCGGACAGCCAACCGGCGCCTCCGTAGGGTTGACGGCTCGGTTATCCAGGTCGCATCCACCAAAGTGAGCTATCTCTGCACCGGGTGCTTCAGATCTTCGAGGTTTGCCCTTGACTTCTAAGTAGATCTTGATTGGAGAGCTAAGTCCTTCGGGATTTCTCAATCCTGGGATCCTTTCTTTATCGCTACTTTGGGACTACCTGCTTCTTGTTAGTTCCTGTCATTGTAGAACCCTAGTTCATCTCTACATGCTTTCGGGAATCCAAAGAAAACTAAAAAAATCTAAAATCCATAAAACGCTAAAAATCACTTGCATCATTTCATCGTCGCATCTAGTTAGTCCCCCCGTTAGGAGGGGTGGGGTATTTATACAGTTCCCATGCCCTCACTAAACATGATTACACTTGGGTTACAAGTCCTCTTCCAAATTGGAATACAAGTCCTTTCCTAGCTAGGTTAGAATTACAAAGTTTAAAAGTATTAGAAATCTTAACTAGGTTAGGAATAAACTTGGTCTTTTCCTTCTTCTCTTCAACTTGGACTTGGTCAAACCTCTTCGGACATGGTCAACACTTCAAGGATGCCTAGGGGGCATGTTGGGCCTCTAGGAGCAGCAAGGGACCAGCCCAAATGGGCTTGGGTGCATGGGTTTGGGCCTCTGGAAGCTGGGGTGGCCTGGTAGCCTAGTAGCAGGAATATTCCCTGGAATCTTGCTGCTTAAGGGCTTGGGCTTGGCACCTGGGCTTGATTTCTAGGGGATAAGATGCAGGTAGACCTCTAGAATCATAGATGTCCTAGTTTAGGAATAAGCTCTGGCCTCTGGGGAGGAGTTTGGGTATCTAGAGGACATCTGGAAAGAATCAGGGTTTCTGGAAGTATCTTGGATATTATGTTGTCACACAAAATCCAATGGGTTGATGTAGCGGCCTCTGACTCTTGGATGTAGCCTGGTGGAACTCCAAAATAGAGTGACCTCCTCTCTTGTATAAAATCGGGCTCATACTAGACTCATAATTGATGTACATGACTCAAAATACTGACTTGGTTAAGGGTTGAGACAAATCAACTAACCTCAACTTATTACAGGACTCAATTCTAGTTGATTAAAAAATTTGACACATAGCTAGGTAAACCAAATAGGGCCCAGTAATCTGTGTCTGATCTTGGTGCCCCCACCAATTCTCTTGGGGTGGGAGGAACTCGACTCCGTCGAGTGTGGGATAACTTGGCTCTCATAGTGCTCGAGTAGGTCTGGGTTGAGGCGCTGCAGATCCTCACAGGTGATCCATGAGTCCTCAGATTCTGGCCAACCTTGCTTCCTAACCAAATATCTCTGATAGCCATGATTCTATGTATATATGGCTTTATCATCCAGGATTCTCTCAATCTTTTCCTCACTATTTGGCCAATTGGTTGGTGGACACTCTGGGGGTGGGTTCTCTCTCAAAGGGAGGGATAGGCTCAAAGTGCTCGTTAGGTGTCGTTGCTGGCTCCCTAGACACTATAAGATTTGAGATGATGAAGGTGGAGCTAATACCTAAATCAGGTAGTATCTCATACACATAAACATTGGGTCCACAGATATTCATTATCTTGGATGGACCATCTTCGTGAATAGAAAATTCTTTACAACTACAAAATCTCCTGCAAAATTCTTTATCTCTCTTTTGGGAATTAGCCAAGTTGTTAGTTAGTTCATTAGTTATATTCGGCTTTTGACTAATTTCCATATGCATATGTTGTGCAGAGGATAGTGCAGGTGCAGACAAATGGATTTGGACTGTGAATTTTATTAGACTCGAGATTGACACCTAAATGACTCAACTAGACATCCTTTTTAAAGAAATTTATTGAACTCTATGGGACAAAACCTAACAAACTATAGATTTATTAGGTTTGTACCTCGCATGACATGCACATGAAAACTTACTATGTGCTTCTAGTAAATGCCAAAGGGTATGCAAGAAGTATGATGCAAACCTAACATGTGCAATGAATGAATGTAACATGCAAACCTCTACATGATGCAGGTGAATGGTTAAAGAAATATAAGAAAACTTAAGAAAAGGCAAAAAATAAGAGGTGGATTTGGGGTTAGTCTGGCAGGAAAAGGATTCGGGATTGATTAGATAGACTAGTATATAAGAAGGGGTGTCAGGGATTAATACTAAACTAATAAGATTGACCTTAAGGGGTTGGTGTCTATCTACTGACTCTGCCTTATGGAAAAATGGGTCACTAATTTCAGGAAAAAGATCTTCGATTGGGATCAAGAAAGTGACTTCATCTTGAGGGTACTGTGTGAGATAAGCCAAGTCTTCAATAAATTATTTTGGCTTAGGAAATTCAGGACTGGGCTCTACAATTGGATCCTCTTCTAAAGTCTCCTCTAATTGCTCTTCCATTGCAACTTGGGTGTGACCTGGGTTATCTAACTTTGGGTCGGACACTAACTGATTATGATCAAGGTTGGCTAAATCTAGATTGGCTACTACTTGGGTATGGTCAGGGTTAACTGCTTCTACGGTGGCTTTTACCTGGGTATCTATTGATTCAACTAGCTCTGGATTGGTTTCTACCTGGGTTTCTACTGGATCAACAAACATTGGATTGGTTTCTACCTGGGTTTCTACTGGATCAACTAACATTGGGCCTTTTATAGGGTAGTCTTCTAGATTTTCAATAGACTCATTATCTTCATACTCTTCTACCAGACTTGGGTCAGCCTCATATATTTCTTCTTCTAGGTCATCTTGGTGAACCAATGGGGTGGTAAGAGCGGTTTGGCTAATGGGAAATTGACTATGGTCTCGGGTAACAGGAGTGGATAAACTAAGGGTTATGGGTTCAAAGGCTATGGGTTTAAAGGTTATGGGTTCAAATCTAGGGGTATCAATTCTATAGGATTCAGGTTGACTGAGGGATGGTGGGTTACTACTGGGTTCATATCTAGGGACTATGGGTTCCTAGGGTCTATAGGGCAAGGGTTCAACTCTATGGGTCTTGCCTAGGGTTCCTAATTGGTTAAGTCTTTGGTTCATTTGGTCAAGCTGGTTTATTCAGATAACCAATTGGGCATTCATTTGGGCTAATTGATTTTGGGTTTGGGAGTTGGACTGGTTTATTTGGGTAAGTTGAGCTTGGGTTTGGCTACTCATTTGGGCAAGTTGAGCTAGGATGGCCTCCAAAGTGCGGTTCATGGTTGGGCTGGGCTGAGATTTGGACTTTTGATATTGGGTTTCTAATCTAGTGGTCATGCAATAAATCAAACAATCAAAATGAAATGATGCTACCAAGCAAGCAAAAGAGAAAGAAAAGGCTAGTATAATCTAGGGTTTCCTAGACCTAGAGCCAGAAACTGGGTGGGTCAGCTCAACTTACACCTAACCTAATAGCTAATCCTTCCACTGGCAAGGTAGGGGGTGGGAGTGTAGGAGGCCCCCCTTCTTTCGCAGGGACCCAATTAAAAATCACAGCACCACTTAGTTCATTTAACTCTGGACCCCCAACCTTAGACACCAGCTTTTTGTAATAGCTAAAAGGTTAAATGCACTAGTTAGCCCACACAGCTCGGACCTGACCTGTTGATGTCTCCTAGCCCACTAGGTCTAATTAGGTCTAATTGATTTTAATTAGGCTTTGGTTAGTATGATAATGGTGGTTTTGGGCCTAGGACAGGTGATGAAATCCTGCCCTGATCTGAGATTTTGAGTTGCCCTTAAGATTAGGTTAAAATGATGGCAATCAATGGCCCTAATGCAAGCTAAAGCAATCAAAAAATAAATTATTTTTTTAATGATTTATGATGTGTCAAGTTAGGTTTAAGTAAGCTGGGCTTATGAAACAATGTTTGGCTTGGGATTGGGGGTTTGGTAGTTGATTAGGTTAGGTTGAGTCAAGATGCAGAATGTTGCAGAAATCAGTGAATTAGGATTTCAGTTATTACAAAGTTTGACATAGATCCTGATGCATAAAAATTTCAAAGAAAATCTAAAACAAAGGATTGACGATGGTGATGAAGTCTACCAAATTTTATTCCAGAAAAAAATCAGATGTTAATGCAAACCTAGGGTTTTCTGGACTGTTATAGAAATTATTAGGATTCTGTTAGGGTTCTTATTTGCCAAATTTTAGAGATTTAGGGTTTCAAAAAAATAATTAAAAAATCTGATAATTACTAGGACATAAAGAGGACATGCAGTGAAAATTTCATTGAAAAATAAAATGCTTATGATTCCAAAATCAGATGAAACCTAGACACCTAATGCAGTGAACATAATGCATAAATTAGGGTTTATGAGTGCAAAGCAAATAAAAACTATTTTAAACCTGCTCTAATACTAAACTAATATGGGATGATTCTAAGACTGCTAAACATGCATGAAAAATAATAAAATATTTTTTTTTTGATTTTTTTAATTTTATTTGCAGGCAAGATTCCCAAAATAAAGTAAGAACTAGCAGAAAGTCTAGTAGTATAAAGAATCATCGAATTGTATGCAAACTCATGCAAACTAATGGAATAACCAGGACCTGAAAGTTGAGAAACTCTTAGTTTAGAATAGTTTATCTTCATTTAAATCAAATAATCAGAGAAGAGAAGGTTTCTTACCAGTCAGAGATTGAAATCCAATAGTTGAAGAGATTACTCACAACTCTGACCGGAGCATGGAAGAAGAAGCCTTGTTTCCCTCGAATCTGATGGCTGATCTGGACAGTCTGGGCAGCAAAGAAGGCCTCCTCAGGGGAGGTGAAACACCTCGGGGATCCTATAAGTATCAGGGTTAATCAAAACAGCAATTAAAAATAAGAAAATGAACTATGGGTTGAAAGGAATCAGGATTAGTGTTAGAAGATGGCTGTTTGAAGCTTGTTGAAGATCTCCTTGCTTGGCGATCAAGGGCACTCCTTCTTGGATGTGTGAAGGCTTGGATGGTAGTGAGTTAGGGTGTGGAAGGATGCTAGGGCAGCAAAGAATTCGTCCAAGCACAAGAACACAAACCAATGAACCAAAACAAAACACCAACTCAAGGTAATAACTCAAAATTTCAGCAAGTTGTATTCATAAGAAAGAGATGCTTACAAGAGGGGGAGGGGTGATGTATTTATAGAGTTCCCATGCCCTCACTAACCATGGTTACACTTGGGTTACAAGTCCTCTTCCAAATTGGAATACAAGTCCTTTCCTAGCTATGTTAGAATTACAAAGTTTAAAAGGATTAGAAATCCCAACTAGGTTAGGAATAAACTTGGTCTTTTCCTTCTTCTCTTCAACTTGGACTTGTTCAAACCTTTTTGGACGTGGTCAACACTTCAACGATGCCTAGGGGGGCATGCTGGGCCTCTAAGAGCAGCAAGGGGCCAGCCCAAAGGGGCTTGGGTGCATGGGTTTGGGCCGCTAGAAGCTGGGGTGGCCTGGTAGCCTGGTAGCAGGAATATTCCCTAGAATCTTGCTTCTTAAGGGCTTAGGCTTCGCACCTGGGCTTGATTTCTTTGAAATGGGATGCAGGTAGACCTCCAGAATTATGGATGCCCTAGTTTAGGAATAAGATTTGCCATCTGGAGAAGAATCTATGCATCTATAGGACATCTGGAAAGAATCATGGTTTCTGGAAGCATCTTGGATCCTGGGTTGTCACACAAAATCCAATGGACTGATGTAGCAGCCTCTGACTCATGGATGTGGCCAGGTTGTACTCCAAAATAGGGTGACCTCCTCTCTTGTATAAAATTGGGCTCATACTGGACTCATAATTGATGTACATGACTCAAAATACTGACTAGGTTGAGGGTTGAGACAAATCAACTAACCTCAACTTATTACATGACTCAATTCTAGTTGATTACAAAATGGTGGGGACACCGGAGGCACCAGAATAAGACGGAGGCTTTTCAACCCTCTATGAATTGATCAATAATTTATGAGTCCATCTGTAATAAGGGCTTAGCCCATCTAAGTCCATTTTAGTTGTTATTTGAGTCTTTTGAATTGTTATTTCAGTTCTGTACTAGTCAGCTCATGTTGAGCTAGTTCAGTCCAATGCTAGTGGTAGGGGATGCAAAGTAAAGATGAAACTATGCAACTTTAAAGGAGATTAGCGAAGATTAATTGGCAAGTTCTATCAACATATGAAGAGTTCAGCATAATTTATCAAAGATAATTTAATGAAGCAAACTTGAATGATCATGCATAACCCTAATTACCGAGACTTCGAAATAATAAAGAAATAGGACAGAATTAAAACCACCAGTCATGCTAATCAGATTAATGTCTCAGACCTAATTGATACTGACTTACCTGGCATTGATTTTCCAATAAGAATAAGATCACTCTTGAGGGGATCTTCCAGATGACCAGGCCATGCTACAGGTTGGAGACTCTTCTTGTTTTCTGGATTGGTGGCAAGAGATCCTTCCTCTTGAAGTCGAAATTCCAGAGAACCCTGCAACAAAGAAATCCCTAAGATGAAAGAACTTAACAAAACATGAAATGGAGAAAGGGAAGAGAGGTGGATAAAGCATTGATGGGGATCCTTCTTGGCGCCATGGTGGAGTGCTTGAGATGGAACAAGTTGGTCTCCTTGTGTTGATCCTTTTGATTCACCATTGCATGTTGAAGGCTCACTTGAGATTGGAGAGGAAGAAAGGAGTCCTTGGGCGTTGGAGAGGAAGAAAGGAGTCCTTGGGCGTTGGAGATGGAAGAAGGGAGGAACTAGAGTGGGCGTGGAAGAGGAGAAAGACTAAACCACATAGACACAAAGACAATCACATAGAAAGAATAATCCAAGCCAAAAATTTTATTCATCCATTACCCTTACAATGGGGCATCCCAAAGTCTTTAATAGGATCCTTACAAATCTTTAAAATTTGAAAATCCCTAAAATGCGGAGGATTACAAGGAGAGTTAGAGGATTTGTAGGCCTTGATGCTTGATTTGTGGAAGAGGGTAAATCTTTAAAATTTGAAAATCCCTAAAACGTGGAGGATTACGAGTATTAGAGGATTTGTAGGCCTTGATGCTTGATTTGTGGAAGAGGGTGGCCAACCATCATTTTGAATTCAAACTTTCTTCTTGGGCGCCCTCTTGGAGTTCCTTCAACCCATGACAAGTGGCACCAAAGTGGGGACCACTTGATGAGGTTGCTTCTAGCTGAGATGGCGCTGAGGTGGCAAGTGGTAGCTGATGTGGCGCTAAGGTGGCAAGTGGCATGTGGCACCACTTGGCTTTGGACTTGTCTTGATGCTTCAAAATCTGACTTTCAACTGGACTAAGGCTTCAAATTGGACCCGACCCAGCATGAACTCGAAATTAATTGGAATAAAACTTTGACTTCAACTGGACCAGACCCCATATGGACTCGAAATTAATTACAAGATTATTTGGACTCAAAATTGAAAGAGAAATTACAGGACTAATTACAGGACTAATCCTATCATAAGGACTCAGACTTGAATTGAATAGGTTGGAGTATTTTCCTGATTCTGGTTCCCACACCAGCTAGTCAGCTCATGTTGAGCTAATTTTATTTTTTTGAGTCCTGTCCAAGCATACTGAAGACTCAAGACTATATCATACAAGTGAAGACCAAGTCCAACTAGATTGAAGACATGGAAGTATAGCCCAAGTCCAACCCAGCTTGAAGATTTGAAGACCCCAGGAGAAAAATTCAGAAAACCCAGATTTCTTGCAGATGCCCTCTAGATGCCCAGATTCCCTTCCAGATGCCAAAGTATATTCATAGATAAGGCCATCCATGATTCCAGAGGTCCATCTGCATCCTAGCCCAAAGAAATCAAGCCTAGGCGCCAAGCCCAAGCCCCTAAGAAGCAAGATACCAGGGAATATTCCTGCTACCTGGCTACCAGGCCACCCCAGCTTCCAGAGGCCCAAACCCATGCGCCCGAGCCCCTTTGGGCCAGCCCCTTGCTGCTCTTAGAAGCCCAACATGCCCCCTAGGCATCCTTGGAATGCTGGCCAAGTCAAGAGAATTTTTAGGGATTTTTCTACCTAATGTTTCCTTATTTTCTAGCAAGGGTTTGAGAGGGAAAAGGATTCTTATGTAAAGACTTATGTGCCCTTACTTGGAGCCCAAGGTTAAGGGTCTATTTAAAGGACCCTAGCCTCTTGTATGAAGAGAGATTTTGATATATGAAATAAACCTTCAGTTCTTCTATTTCTTTGTGTGATTACCCTGCTGCATGCATAAAGGGGTTTGAGAGTTCTTCTTCCCGGTGTTTGCAACCATCTTCCTGCCACCAACCATCCTTCCAGCACCCTCCAAAACTTTCTTCCCTTTGCTGTTTTCCTTTATTTTCTTGTTCTCCTTTGAGTTTTCTAACCCCTGATAGGTCATTTGCAGGTCCATGAGTTCCAACGAATCCAACGACTCCAGCCAAGCCTCAATCGGACCACCGAGCAGAAAGCCGGGTATCCGCGGGTCATTGGCTCGGTTTTCCAGGCCGCATCCATCGAGAAACGAGAGATCCCTTCACTGCAATCTTCACCGGGTACTTTAGACGTTGTCAGGTACACCCCCTCTACCTCCAGTCTTATTATTGTAGGAGAACATGCCCTAACCGAGGCTTCTCAGCCTCGACGATCCTTCTTTAGTACTTTTCTAGGTTCTAATCTGCATGCTTGGCTTCAAAAATTCATACAAAACTCCCTACAACTAATTTTGATCTGAAATTCGGGAATTAATCACCTAACCCCACATATAAAACATACAAAAAGAATTGCATGCATATTAGTCCCGCATCACAAAATTTGACACATGGCTAGGTAAACCAAGTAGGGCTCAGTAATCTGTGTCTGATTCTGGTGCCCCCACCATAACTTGTCCCCCTCGATTGCCTACAGATTCAGCCATGGTAAAAGAATAGAGCAAAAAGGCAGAAGGAAGGTTCTACCTGCAAAGAGACTGATAGTCAAAGAATAGGGAAGGCTGAGCGAAGAATGAAGTTGAAGAAGCTTCCTCAACCGGACTTTCTCTCTTTCCCAAAAAAGAGACCAAAAGGCCCTAAAGCCCCACCAAGCTGATTTGACAATGAATAATCCAAAGGGTATAACCCATTTGGATCAACGGCCAGGATGAAGCACGTTCATCATCCAGCAGGCAGGAAGGAACCACGACAACCACCCAAATCCCAACCAAAAGATTGGCTGAACCGTCACGCAATGAAAAAAGAAAGGATGGTCCCAGGGCCTCCCACTCTTTTCTCTTCCCTCAATCAGGAAATGATAGCTGTCCACCACCTGACTCTTAAATCAACCGGCAGTCATGATAGACCGTCCAATCATAGATTTCACGATCATCTACTACACCATCTCCCAGAAGGAAAACGACAAATCATTAATACTCTCACTCTTTGAGGCAAATCTTTACTTCGAAAACTAAGAGTAGGGGGGCAACTGTTGGGATATCTCGGTCCAAGTACGAGCCAACCATCGATTCTGCCGGTGGAAGACCTTTCTTCTGAACCACCATCTTTGGACTTAGATATTCTGGAAAGACCAGGCAACCAATGGGCAAGCTAAAGCTCTTCACTGGTCTACGGCACTTGAAGGCGAGGCCTTCGGATCTAATCTTCAGCCTTCATCAAGGACCAGGTCCTTCGGCTCATAAAGACAAGACCCTCACCAACATCCGAAGACACGCTCTTTGATTCATGCCAAAGTCACGATCTCTGGCCTTCGACAAAGACCAAGTCTTCGATCTATGCCGAAGATAGGATCTCCGATCTGTCTCGAGAAGATCCGAGGATGAAGACATTCCCGATCTGATTACGGGAATCTCCATAAAAGGGAGAAGTTTGAAGATGGATCCATAATCTATCTCAAACCACTACAAAGTAACGATAACCAACGGTTACTATCAACTATCTCCAGGACATAATCATGGTGCATAACTTCAGCTGCAACGCCTCCAATCTGGCCGGAATTGTTCGATGACAACCCACAACTGCGGTTCATAGGGAAGGAATTAACTCCTCGCTATAACCACTAGAGGAAGAATGGAACCGTAGGCTGGACGGCTCCTTATAAATAACGGTAAGAGGGAATGCTCGAGGTAAGAGGCACAAGATACTCCAAAAATCTCAAAGTCTTTTCCCTCTGCTTCTCCAAAGCCTTCCCCATTCTATGGCTGGAGCGCGCCTCTGACTTAGGCATCGGAGTGTCCACTGCCGGAGCAACTCCAACAATGGATTTATTTTGCAGGTGAACCAGGGAGCGGTCCTGTGATCCAGTAGCTCTGATTGACTGGAATAGGGACTCTATGCCAACATGCATGAAGCTGAATCTGAGGAAGTGTGCCTTTAGGGTCACTTCAGGCAAGTTTCTGGGTTTTCTCGTTACCAAGCGAGGGATTGAGGCAAATCCTGAGAAGATCCAGGCCTTAAAGGATATGAGGCATCCCTTCTCCAAGAAAGAAGTCCAGCAGCTAACAGGGAGAATTGCCTCCCTAAGCAGCTTCATTTCTTGCTCAACCGAGAAGTGTCTCCCATTTTTCAAGGTGCTTCGACAGTTAAGGGGCTTCGATTGGTTTGAAGACTGTCGTACTGCCTTTGAAGAGTTGAAGAAGTATTTAGAGACCCCGCCTCTGCTTTCCAAACCTCAAGAAGGTGAGGTGGTTTACATATACCTCTTCGCTTCAGATGAAGTGATCAGTTCGGTTATTGTACAAAGAGATGAAGATAGCTCCCATAAGCCGATCTACGACATCAGTAAAGTTCTGCATGATGCCAAGACAAGGTATGCAAAAATGCAGAAGCTGATCTACTCCCTGGTGATTACAGTAAAGTGACTACGACCATATTTCCACACCCACACCATCATGCTGCTGACTGATCAACCCCTCAAGGCCGTTCTCCGATCCCCTGACACCTCAGAGAGGATATCCAAGTGGGCTGTAAAGCTAAGCAAATTTGATATCAGCTTTCTGCCCCATCGGCTATGAAGGCCCAAGTGCTTTCAGATTTCCTTGCTGAGTGCACCTGGAGGTCCGAAGATGAAGTACATTCAGCAGAAGGGGGAATTTCAAAGGATACGAAGTCCTTTTGGGTGCTCCATGTGGACGGAGCTTCTAATACCACTGGATGTGGAGCTGTTCTTATATCGACTGAACTCGATGGCCATACTATAGAGTATGCACTTCAATTCTCCTTCCATGCTTCTATCAACCAAGTCGAATACGAAGCTCTGCTTACCAGACTTCAGATCGCCAAGAGTTTGGGAGTTCAATGACTTTGAGCTTTTTCAGACTCCCAATTGGTTGTGAATCAAGTTAAAGGAGAATACAAAGCCAGGGACCCTGCCATGGTTGGTGCGGGCACCAAACTCAGAAGAAGACTTCGGGGCTCCATCTGGATCTCTGATTGACCTTGCCCGAAGAATTAGGGTTTTCTGGTTTTGTAATAAGGGTTGACTTGGTCAACTCAATTTTAGTCTTGAGTCTGTAATTTAAATTTTGTTGAGTCATGTTGACTCAGTACAAGTCTTAGTAGTGGCCTAGGTCTTCTCCAGGTTGGTGCCACCTTTTTCAAGTCTAGGTCTTCTCTAGGGTGCCACATTTTCTCTCAAGCCCAAGCAAGTGGGTGCCACACTCCCAGCCACACGCCAGAGTCCAGGAGGTGCCACATCTCCATCCTAGTGTCTTGGTCCCCACACCCAAGGGAGCAAGAATTTTTCTTGAAGCCAAAATCAAGGAGGCGCCCCATAGATACCTTAAAAGGCCAAGCTAAAGGAGGAAAGAGGCATTTCTTGGGGAGCACTTCAAGGGGGCGCCCAATCCATGCCTAAAAAGACCAAAGCAAAGTTGGGAAGAGCCATGACTTAGGGAGAAAGAAAAGGAGGCGTCCAAAAGAGTTGAGCCATGAAAGGAAGAAGCCAAAACTTGGGGAGCAAAACTAGGAGGCGCCCAAATACTTCCAAATAAAACCAAGCATGGAAGGAAAAACTTTTTTCTTGAAGAGCAAGGCTAGGAGGTGCCACCTACTTACCATTTGGAGCCGCCAATCAACCCTTATGGAAGCTCTTGGCCGGCCATATGAGAAGGATTTGATTCTACAAGCCTAATTTGAAGATCCATCCTATTAGTCCCACATGGGAAGATGTAAAACCCTGACCTCTTGTAAAGACCTATAAAATAAACCCCTCTTGTAAGTTTTAAAGAGACATCTGATGAATGAATACAATTTATGTGTGAGAAAACTTTGTGTTTCTCTCTTCCGCACTTGCATCCAGGTGTTGAGCTCCGTGAGGGACTAAATCTGGGTTCCTTAGGAACCTTGAGGAGGTGTGAGATCTCCAACCCCTAAACCCTAGGTTAGCCACTTCAACTCCAAAACCCTAGCCGCCCATCATCCTTTTCTTTCCACCAAACCCTAGCTTACCCCCATCTCTCTCGGCCTCTCTCTCCAAGTGGAGGTCGACTACCAGCATCCAGGTCCAGTTCGGCTGCTTCGAATACGGAGCAAATCCCATAGGAAGCCAGATCAGCATCCAGGAGAATCAGGACTTCAGCAACATCAACTTTCAAGTTCTTCTATCTGGTAAATCCTTCCTTGAGTATCTGGTTCCATAAATTGTTCTTCTTCTTTCCCAGATCTTGAGTTCAGGAAAAGCCAACTCTGCCAAAGGACCAGTATTGGAGGAACCATTGCGAAGATATCTAAATCCGGGGATCCAATAATCTGCTCAAGAGAGTCCTTCCACTAAACTCTGTGAAGATCACTGCCTGATCTGTAACCCTTCTCTTCTCTTTACTTCTGTCCTGTTGAAAGTTCAGAGCGAAACCCTAGGTCTGGGAGTTTCTCAACCCCCAGCGATCCTTTACTTCTGAACTACTCTAATAACCTAGTTTCTTTAAATTGTGCTTTCAATTATTACATAGTTCCTTTCAATTTAGTTTAACTTTCCTTTGAGTCAAAGCCGACTTCTGAAAACATAAAAATAAAAAAAAAAAAAATTATTAATTTTAATTTACTTCCGCATCACATCATCTCTTTCATTCTGCATCATTTTTGGTATCAGAGCATTCGTTCTACATCAATGGTGCAGTACTTGGAGAAAGTATGAGTTTTATCTTCCCAACTAGAGCATTACGAGATTATTCATGTCCCTCGATCAGAGAACTCCAGGGCAGATGCATTGTCTCGACTTGCTAATACAACCCCAGAGTCTCTCGGATGTACCTTCGTTGAACATCTTGAAACTCTAAGTATAGCCGAGGAGGCTATGGAGGTGCACTAGATTAACACTGAGCCAAGCTGGATGGATCCCATCATCAAGTTCTTAAATGAGGGTATGCTACCAGAAGACAAGGCAGAGGCCAAAAAGATCCACTAGATGGCATCCCAATATGTCATCTTGGATGGAACCCTCTGCTAAAGTGCTTAGGACCGACAGATGCGGATTATGCCCTAAGAGAGGTCCACGAGGGCAAATACGGTGATCATTTAGGGGGTAGGTCTTTAGCATACAAGATCATTCGACAAGGATATTATTGGCCCTCCATCCAGAAGGACTCGACTGACTTCGTATGAAGATGTGACCAGTTCCAAAGGTATGCCAACGTTCAGAGGCAACCTGCAAGTCACTTGACTCAGCTGACAGCCCCTTGGCCTTTTACCCAATGGGGGATGGATATTCTCAGTCCATTTCTGCCTACCTCTGGGAAGAGGAAGTTCCTCCTTATAGCCATCGACTACTTCACAATATGGGTCAAAGCCGAACCGTTAGCCCAAATCATGGAGGGCAAAGTGGAGAATTTTGTTAAAAATTCCATCATCTTTCGGTTCGGGATTCCACATGCAATAATCATGGACAATGGGAGATAGTTCGATAATCCAAAGTTTAAGGACTTCTGTGCTCGGTACCATGTTCAACACTGGCTAACTTCCGTTGCCCACCCACAGTCCAATGGAGAGGTCGAAGTAACTAATCGTACTATTCTCCATGGCCTGAAGACAAGGTTGAACGCCACTAAAGGACTTTTGACCAAAGAGCTGGCCTCCGTCCTCTAGGCATACCGAACTACCCTAAGGATGGCTACTAGTGAATCTCCGTTCAACCTGGCATACGGTATCGAAGCCGTTCTTCCTATCGAAGTCTTCCTCCAGTCCTTAAGAATCGATAACTACGAAGAGCCTGAAAATTCTGATCATAGAAGGATCAACCTAGATTTGCTGCCAAGCACCAGGCTTTAGGCCTAGATAAGAATGGCGATGTACCAGCAAAAGGTCGCCAAATATTATAATTCTAGAGTAAAGGAGCAAATCTTCCGTACAGGGGACATGGTGTTGCGAAAGGCAGAAGTATCTAGGCCTGCAAAATAGGGCAAACTTTCTCCCAACTGGGAAGGTCCATACCAAATTGAAGAGGTCATACATCCAGGAACGTATTGGCTCAAGACCTTAGAGGGAAAAATTCTATCCCGGTCATGGAATGTACAAAACCTTCACAAATACTATCAATAAACTAACCCCTACATTTCTTATGCAAATTTGCCCACCTCTGAACGGCCTGTTACGTCAACAAAATGACAACGACTTAAATGGCACGATATAAGGAATCGGCCAATGGTGCAAAAGAGAGTCTCATCCACTCACCTTATCGGCATGTCTGACGAGCGCAACGGATGGCCCCATCGGACCACCAAGAAGATCAAAGGCATAGGGACGGTTCAAGTGACCTACCCTTCGAAAAACCCGAAGACGTGCCGGGGCGGGCCTAACCAGCCTACCTTACACTAAAGAAGGTGCAGGGATGATTTTCATAGCCTACCCTATGGTAAATTTGAAGATGCGCCAGGGCGGGCCTGAATAGCCTACCTTGATCATGACAGAAATGCACAGGGACAACGTAGACGCCTTACCCTATGGTAAATATGAAAACATGCTTGAATGGACTTATGTTATCGTTCTTATCGACAACAAACACTCCTGGGACGGCCCAGCCGATCTCACCTCTTCTTTGTAGATCACAAGTGGTCTGAGAAGTCTATGCTCTCGACATACCATAATGTGACAAATCACAAAGGAGACATGGGAGAAGGTAAAAAAAGTCAAGATACTTCATTTCCTTCTTAAATTTTTTACAAAAAAAAAAAAAAGAAGAAGAAGAAAGAAAGTCTCATAAAGAGAGAAAAAGAAAAAGGATTGTATGGATTTGGAAAGCACATCTATAAACCACCCGCTGGCCCTTTCCCATACCGGCGGGTGGAGTCTTGGAAGGAGGATGAAGGGGCCCCATGGTTCCTGTCCCGATCAGAATTCAACTCCTTCTCGAAATCAGAGTCGAATTCATGTCTAGGGAAGGGAACTGAGGGCTTGATGTTGTCAAGACCCTTCAAGTTATAAAACTTGAAGGACTTACCCCAACATTCCCAGAACCCCTGGTGATAAGAATCCAGAGCCGCCTCGACAACCTCCTCTTTGAAAGCAGAAGATGCCTTGAAGTCCAAGATGGCATCCACCACCATCTTCTTGGTCTCCTCCGCCTCCGTGATGGCCTCCTCGACCTGGGTCCTGGCCTACTTCATTTGAGCCTCCAAAACACACACCCTTCTTCCCAAACGATCAATAATGGGGTCATCGTCGTCGCTCAACCCAAGGAATCGTGGGCTCCCCCTATCTCCGGTACTGATGGCTCTCTTCTTTGCCGCCCTTCGAAGCTCGGAGATGCTGAACTTCATTTCGACTGAAGCTCTAAAAGAAAAATGAGTCTTCAAAGAGGATGTTTGAGAGGGTGATGACCTTTGACAGCAGAGGACAAGGTCCCTTTAATAAGGACCCTGTACCCACGACTGGCCATAGGGAAACATGCTCCATGTTCGTTCCCAGCAGCATCAAAGAGTGCCACGTGTCCGAGCGATGCTTCAAGACCCCAGAAGACCACTTGAGAGCTATTCTTGGGATGGCAACTGCCGGCATTTCAAATTCGGAGGAATCCCCATCGTGCAGCAACAGCATTAATGGCTCCTTTTCAGAAAAGAGAGATTTGGTAGCACCTAAGGCACAAGAAAACGCGACCATTCAAATATCGGCACACTCAGCATGAGCAACAAGAATCATGATCAAGGTTCCTTAATCACTGGTCAACAGGAAAATGACACCTGTCCATCATGTCTATCACTCGATGGATGATTTAATTATGAAAGGAAGGTGACATCAGCCTGGTTGATTGGTGCGGACACCAAAGGCACCAGAATAAGGCAGAGGCTTCTCAACCCTCTATGAATTGATCAATAATTTTTGAGTCTATCTGTAATAAGGGCTAAGCCCATCTGAGTCCTTTTTTTAGTTGTTGTTTGAGTCTTTCAAGTTGTTATTTCAGTTCTGTACTAGTCAGCTTATGTTGAGCTAGTTCAGTCCAATGCTAGTCAGCTCATGTTAAGCTTATTTTATATTTTTGAGTCCTGTCCAAGCATACTGAAGACTCAAGACTATATCATACAAGTGAAGACCAAGTCCAACTAGATTGAAGACATGGAAGTATAGCACAAGTCCAACCCAGCTTGAAGATTTGAAGACCCCAGGAGGAAAATTCAGAAAACCCTGATTTCTTGCAGATGCCCTCCAGATGCCCAGATTCCCTTCCAGATGCCAAAGTATATTCATAGATAAGGGCATTCATGATTCCAGAGGTCCATCTGCATCCTAGCCCAAAGAAATCAAGCCCAGGTGCCAAGCCCAAGCCCATAAGAAGCAAGATACCAGGAAATATTCCTGCTACCTGGCTACCAGGCCACCCCAGCTTCCAGAGGTCCAAACCCATGCACCCAAGCCCCTTTGGGCCGGCCTTTTGCTGCTCCTAGAAGCCCAACACGCCCCCCTAGGCATCCTTGGAGTCTTGACCAAGTCAAGAAAATTTTTAGGGATTTTTCTACCTAATATTTTCTTATTTTCTAGCTAGGGTTTGAGAGGGAAAAGGATTCTTATGTAAAGACTTATGTACCCTTACTTGGAGCCCAAGGTTAAGGGTCTATTTAAGGGACCCTAGCCTCTTGTATGAAGGAGAATTTTTGATGAATGAAAACCTTGAGTTCTTCTATTGAGTGGTGTGATACCCTGCTATGTGCATAAAGGGGTTTGTGAGAGTTCTTCTTCCCGGTGTTTGCAATCATCTTCCTGCTGCCAACAAACCCTCCAGATCCCTGGACGCCCACTCCAAAAGAAGCCTTCCCTTGCTATTTTTTCTTTGTTTTCTTGTTTCTTTGTGATTTTTCTAACCCCTGACAGGTCGTTTGCATGTCCCTAAGTTCCTACGAATCCAACGACTCCAGCCAAGCCTCAATCGGATCACCGAGCAAAAAGCCGGGTATCCGCGGGTCTTTGGCTCAGTTTTCCAGGCTGCATCCATCGAGGAACGAGAGACCCCTTCACTGCGATCTTCACAGACGTTTTCAGTTACACCCCTCTACCTCCAGTAGTTTTATTATAGGAGAACTTGCCCTAACCGAGGCTTCTCAGCCCCGGCGGTCCTTCTTTGCTACTTTTCTAGGTCCTAATCTGCATGCTGATCTTCAAAAATTCATACAAAATTCCCTATAAATAATTTTGATCTAAAATTCAGAAATTAATCACCTAACTCAACATATAAAACATACAAAAAAAATGGCATGCATATTAGTCCCGCATCATTTGGTATCAGAGCTTAGATTAGGGCTTATTTTCTACAATTTTTTAGTCCGTATATACTCTATTTTTTTAATTATTTGTTCCTGATAAAAACTTTAAAAATTCCAAAATTTATTTTGCTGGATTCATCATAATTCACAGTAATTTTAAGAATTTTCGCAGATTTTATTATAGCCTATGAATTTTTTGCAAGCCAAAATACAGCCTGTAAATTTTTGGCTCTATTTTTTTAGCAAGACAAGTTTGGAAGTTTTTGATGCAGAACAAAAGAAGAGTTGATGCAATGCGTAAGTAAATTGAGACTAATTCTTCTTCTTTTTTTTTTTTTTATATTTTCAGAAGTCGGCTTTGACTCAAAGGAAAGCTAAACTAAATTGAAAGAAACTAGGTAATAATTGAAAGCACAATTTAAAAAAAACTGGGTTATCAGAGTAGTTCAGAAGTAACGATCACTGAGGGTTGAGAAACTCCCAGACCTAGGATTTCGCTCTGAACTTTCAACAGGACAGAAGTAAAGAGAAGAGAAGGGTTACAGACCAGACAGTGATCCCCATGGAGTTTGGTGGAAGGACTCTCTTGAGCAGATTGTTGGATCCCCGGATTCAGATATCTTCGCAATGGATCCTCCAATACTGATCCTTTGGCAGAGTAGGCTTCTCCTGAACTCAAGATCTGGGAAAAAAGAAGAACAATTTATGGAATCAGATACTCAAGGAAGGATTTACCAGTTAGAACAACTTGAAAGCTGATGTTGCTGAAATCCGGATTCTCCTGAAGGCTGATCTGACTTCTTCTAGGAATTGCTCTAGATCTGAAGTATCCGGACTGGACCTGGATGCTGGTGGTCAGCCTTGACTTGGAGAGAGTGGCCGTGAGAGGAGGGGTAGGCTAGGGTTTGGTGGAAAGAAGAGGATGATGGGCGACTAGGGTTTGGAAGTGAAGTGGCTAACCTAGGGTTTTAGGGTTGGAGATCTCACACCTCCTCAAGGTTCCTGGGAAACCCGGATTTACTCCCTCACGGAGCTCAACAACTGGATGCAAGTGCGAAAGAGAGAAACACAGAGTTTGCTCACACATAAATTGGATTCATTCATCAGATAACTTTAAAATTTACAAGAGGGGTTTAATTTATAGGAGTTTACAAGAGAGCAGGGTTTTACATCTTCCCATCTGGGACTAATGGGGTGGATCTTCAAATTAGGTTTGTAGAATCAATTCCCACACATATGGCCAGCCAAGAGGTTCCAGAAATGTTGATTGGTGGCTTCAAAAGGTAAGTAGGTGGCGCCTCCTAGCCTTGTTCTTCAAGAGAAAATTTCTTTCCCTCCATGGCTCAACTCTTTTGGACACCTCCTTTTCTTTCTCCCTAAGTCATGGATCTTCCCATCTTTGCTTTGGGTGTTTTTGGCATGGATTGGGCGCCCCCTTGAAGTGCTTCCCAAGAAGAGCTTCTTTCTTTACATAGCTTGGCTCTTATGGAATGTTTTGGGCCGCCCCCTTGAATTGTGCATCCCGGATTATTTTCTCCTCAAGTGGCGCATGAGAGAAGAGACCTGCTATCTTATGGTGTGGGGACCAGAGCATACTGGATGGAGATGTGGCACCCCCTGGACTCAGGCGTGTGGCTGGGAGTGTGGCTGGGAGTGTGGCGCCCACTTGCTTGGCCTTGGGAGAAAATGTGACACCCTAGAGAAGTCCTAGACCACTACTGAGTCAACATGACTCAACAAAATTAAATTGCAGGGAAATACAGACTTAAGCTAAAATTGAGTTGATCAAGTCAACCCTTATTACAAACCAGAAAACCCTAATTTTTCGGGCAAGGTCAATCAGAGATACAGATGGAGCCCTGAAGTCTTCTTCTGAATCTGGTGCCCGTACCAATTCACCCGGGGTGGGAGGAACTCGACCCTGTCGAGTATAGATCAAGCTGGCTTTGGTATCTCTCCAAGAGGTCTGGGTCCAATTCTTGTAATTCTTCTCGGGAGATCCAAGAGTCATCAGAATCTGGCCTTCCTTGCCAGCGGACCAGGTATCTTTGGTATCCTCGATTACGAGTAGAGATAACCTGATCATCCAGGATCTTTTCAATCTGCTCTTTCCTCACAGGCCAGTTTGTTGGTGGACACACAGTGTTGGGTTCACTCTCAAGAGCAGGATTAGGCTCAAAAGGCTCACTGGGAATCACAGCTGGCTCTCTATACTCTACTAGGTCTGTAATGTTGAAAGTGGAGCTAATGCCTAGTTCTGGAGGCAACTCGAGCACATAGGCATTGGATCCTACTCTATTCACAACTCTAAATGGACTAGCTCCTCTAGCATGTAACTTTCTAACGGTTCCAGGAGTGAACCATTCAGGCCTTAACCTAATCATTACACAGTCTCCCTCAACAAAAGTTTTGACTCGCCTTTGAGAATCAACCAACTTCTTATAAGTTTCATTACATAAAGTTATTTTGGCATGAATTTCTTTATGCAAGTCCTTTACATGCTATGCAAGTGCATCAAGAGACTTGTGTGTGTGGGCTAATAGTGAAATCAGATCAAGTGGTGTGTGAGGCTTGTATCCATGAACAATTTCAAAGGGTCTCTAGCCTATAGACCTATTGATCGAAACATTGAATGCAATTTCAGCCCTGAACAAAATACAAATCCCAATTCCTGGTATTCTCACTCAACCAAAATCTGATTCAATGTCCTAAACTCGACTGACGATGCATTCCTAAAGAATGGACTTTATTCAAAGGAACCCTAGGCCTAAACCTAACAAACTACGGCTCTCTAGGTTTGACCTTGGGTCGGAGGATGGCATGCAGAGCATGAAAACTTATCATGGGTGCCTAGTAGGTGCCATAAGGTCTTCCAGAAGTAGGTGGAAAACCTAATAGGTTATGACATGTGGTTCACTCTAAAGACTTTGACAAAGTATACTTGGATGGTGTAAGAAGCATTGGAAGTCCTAGAGAAAGGGAGGAAATATGAGGCGGAGTCACGAATTACTTGCTGACTAATGGTGGTGACCTGAAGGTTTGAATGGTGATCTATGAGTGTCAACTGATCATCCTTTCGAAAGGAAAAGTTTGCTACTCCCAGGAATGGATCAAGAGATGGTTTGGGAAGCAGCCTAGGACATGTGATTGCAACAGTTAAAGTTTGTTCTCTAAGCAAATAATGATCCATTTTCTCAAGAACTGGATTGAAGAATGATTCATGGAAGGGCCTATGGATGATGACCTCAAGACTTGAAATTTGACATATGGGTGCGGAAAGGTATACTCTATAGAAGGGTAGGTCAGTCATGCGAAGGAAGGGGTCTGGGGTCATAAGGAGGACTTCTACAGGACTGGGTGAATCAATCCGCTCAAGATAAGGATGTTCAACTGAGATTATGGGAGAGACCTTAGTGGCTGGGCATGGGACAAGGTCCAATTATAAGAGGCTTGATTCAGTCATCCTAAGGAGAGGATCTACCATAGGGTGGGCAAACTTAAACAGTTCAGTGCAAAGATCTTTAATTGGTACTTGGAGAATGACTGTCATTAGAGGGTACGAACTGATAGCTTGGGCTAACACTATGAGTTCTTCCTGGAGGTATTTGACTAAAGGAATCTGGTTCTCACAAATCTCTTGAATTTCTGAACTAGGTCCTACCACTTGGTCGCTCTCCAAGGTCTCCTCAGGAAAGGAACCAATAGTATCGATGTCACATTCTTCAAGTACTTCCCCCTCATATTCATCAACTAGACTCAAGCCAGCATCATATACTTCCTCGATGCCATCTTCAATGGGTTTCGGGTCAGTGGTAATCGGGTCAACTGATTCTGGGCTTGTCATACGTAACCTTTCTTCCTCATTGGTAGGCATAGGTTCTCCCTCATTAATGTCATCCTTAGGATTCTTACCACTTAGCTGTGCACAAGCCAGTCCTATGCATGGGCACTGACAAGATTTATGTCCTCTTTCTCCACAAAACCAACATTCTTGCATTATAGGAACCTGGATCACAGTGGGTTTCAAGCTAATAGAGACCTTACTTGGGCATGGGTGTGGATCTAAATGGTTTGATCTAGAAGACTTGGGTTGTTGAGTGACTGGTCTAGAATATTGTAAGGACCTCTCATAGACACGATACACACTATAGATATCATGGTTAGGCTTCCTAAGGTTATGCTCGGGATCACGGTATAAGGTCCTCCTAGGCTCCTGGCATGGGTGAGGTTGGGGCCTATTAAATTTTGGATCAGGGGTCCAATTTTGATGTTTACGTTTCTCAAGTACTTGGACTCGATCCCTAAGCTGGGTAAAATTCTCATGGACTTGTTCTTTACACTGGGCAACAGTAGCAGTCACATCCTGACTCAATTTGTTCATACTCTCAGTAAGAGCTCTAACCATGGCCTCTAAATCAGGTTGGGTTTGACCAGGATGGTAGGGTACTCCATTCCGGGTAGACATGATGATGCAAGAAAACACACCAAATGAGACTCAACTGAACGTCTACGGGCTAACTAGACCTAGAGCCCAAACTAGATGCCCAATCAGAGTGGCAAGCTAGCCTATAATAACTCGGGACTCTGCCAGGCAGGTGTAAGGGGAGTGTTAGGTCCCTAGATGCCAATCCTAGACACCAATCAGTGATTGGCCAGGTAGGCGGACCAGCATACAAGCCCTTCGAGATAGAATCCCTGAACCACCGTTTTAGACACTGAGTACAAATCACACACAGAGTAACTAGATAAACTGACTCAACTCTAGCCTTGACCCGACTTGTTGATGTCCCTAGCCCACTAGGGCAAATTAAGTCTAATAAATTTTAAAATTAGGCTTAGGATCGAATGAATGGGTGGTGATTTTGGGCTAAGGAGAGGTTATCAACTCCTCCCCTTATCTTAGATGCTCAATTGCCCTTAAGATGAATTAGGAGATGATCACTCAAAATAATTGAATTGTAGAAACACAGAAACAGAGTTGCTGTAATTTAACTCTCAGAAATTTCAAGGAAACCAATAAATCACAGAAAAATTATGTAAAACAGATTCAATTATACTGGTTCCAGAAAAATAAAAATCATATAATTTGGAGTTACCAACAATGAGAAACAATTCCTGTAACAGGATAGTTACAGACTAAAAACAGAGTGCTTCCCCCGTTTAAAATTCCTGCTACGAAGTTGTAACCCAGCGGATCCCCTACACGCCCTAGGAACACCCTGTGGAATGGGAAGAGGGGGTTTGCACCTCGCTTCATTCCTAGGACCGGATGTCCTGGGGAGTCTACTTCGAGCAGACAAAGTAAAAAAGAGAGACACTCAAAACATGCAAGCAAATCAGAAACCCTAGATAGGGCTCTGATACCAAAATTGATGCAGAACAAAAGCTCTGATACCAAAAATGATGCAGAACAAAAGAAAAGATGATGCGATGTGGAAGTAAATTGAGACTAATTCTTCTTCTTTTTTTTTTTTTATATATATTTTTTCAGAAGTCGGCTTCGACTCAAAGGAAAGCTAAACTAAATTGAAAGAAACTAGGTAATAATTGAAAGCACAATTTAAAAGAAACTGGGTTATCAGAGTAGTTCAGAAGTAACGGATCGCTGAGGGTTGAGAAACTCCCAGACCTAGGGTTTCGCTCTGAACTTTCAACATGACAGAAGTAAAGAGAAGAGAATGGTTACAGACCAGACAGTGATCTTCACGGAGTTTGGTGGAAGGACTCTCTTGAGCAGATTGTTGGATCCCCGGATTCAAATATCTTCACAATGGATCCTCCAATACTGATCCTTTGGCAGAGTAGGCTTCTCCTGAACTCAAGATCTGGGAAAGAAGAAGAACAATTTATGGAATCAGATACTCAAGGAAGGATTTACCAGTTAGAACAACTTGAAAGCTGATGTTGCTGAAATCCGGATTCTCCTGAAGGCTAATCTGACTTCCTCTGGGAATTGCTCTAGATCTGAAGTATCCGGACTGGACCTGGATGCTGGTGGTAGGCCTCGACTTGGGGAGAGTGGCCGTGAGAGGTGGGGTAGGCTAGGGTTTGGTGGAAAGAAGAGGATGATGGGTGACTACAGTTTGGAAGTGAAGTGGCTAACCTAGGGTTTTAGGGTTGGAGATCTCACACCTCCTCAAGGTTCCTGGGGAACCCGGATTTACTCCCTCACGGAGATCAACACCTGGATGCAAGTGCGGAAGAGAGAAACACAGAATTTGCTCTCACATAATTTGGATTCATTCATCAGATAACTTTAAAATTTACAAGAGGGGTTTAATTTATAGGACTTTACAAGAGAGCAGGGTTTTACATCTTCCCATGTAGGACTAATGGGGTGGATCTTCAAATTAGGTTTGTAGAATCAATTCCCACACATATGGCCGGCCAAGAGGTTCCAAAAATGTTGATTGGTGGCTTCAAAAGGTAAGTAGGTGGAGCCTCCTAGCCTTGTTCTTCAAGAGGAAATTTCTTTCCCTCCATGGCTCAACTCTTTTGGACACCTCCTTTTCTTTCTCCCTAAGTCATGGATCTTCCCATCTTTGCTTTGGGCATTTTTGGCATGGATTGGGCGCCCCCTTGAAGTGCTCCCCAAGAAGAGCTTCTTTCTTTACATAACTTGGCTCTTATGGAATGTTTTGGGCCGCCCCCTTGAATTGTGGATCCCAGATTATTTTCTCCTCAAGTGGCGCATGAGAGAAGGGACCTGCTATCTTGTGGTGTGGGGACCAGAGCATACTGGATGGAGATGTGGCACCCTGTGGACTCAGGCGTGTGGCTGGGAGTGTGGCTGGGAGTGTGGCGCCCACTTGCTTGGCCTTGGGAGAAAATGTGACACCCTGGAGAAGCCCTAGACCACTACTGAGTCAACATGACTCAAAAAAATTAAATTGCAGGGAAATACAGACTCAAGCTAAAATTGAGTTGATCAAGTCAACCCTTATTACAAACCAGAAAATCCTAATTCTTCGGGCAAGGTCAATTAGAGATCCAGATGGAGCCCTGAAGTCTTCTTTTGAGTCTGGTGCCCGCACCAATTCTCCCGGGGTGGGAGGAACTCGACCCTGTTGAGTATGGATCAAGCTGGCTCTGGTATCTCTCCAAGAGGTCTGGGTCCAATTCTTGTAATTCTTCTCGGGAGATCCAAGAGTCATCAGAATCTGGCCTTCCTTGCTAGCGGACCAAGTATCTTTGGTATCCTCGATTACGAGTAGAGATAACCTGATCATCCAGGATCTTTTCAATCTGCTGTTTCCTCACAGGCCAGTTTGTTGGTGGACATACAGGGTTGGGTTCACTCTCAAGAGCAGGATTAGGCTCAAAAGGCTCACTGGGAATCACAGCTGGCTCTCTATACTCTACTAGGTCTGTAATGTTGAAAGTGGAGCTAATGCCTAGTTCTGGAGGCAACTCGAGCACATAGGCATTGGATCCTACTCTCTTCACCACTCTAAATGGACCAGCTCCTCTAGCATGTAACTTTCTAACGGTTCCAGGAGGTAACCGTTCAGGCCTTAACCTAATCATTACACAGTCTCCCTCAACAAAAGTTTTGACTCGCCTTTGAGAATCAGCCAACTTCTTATAAGATTCATTACTTAAAGTTATTTTGGCATGAATTTCTTTATGCAAGTCCTTTACATGCTATGAAAGTGCATCAAGAGACTTGTGTGTGTGGGCTAAAAGTGAAATCAGATCAAGTGGTGTGTGAGGCTTGTATCCATGAACAATTTCAAAGGGACTCTAGCCTATAGACCTATTGATCGAAACATTGAATGCAGTTTCAGCCCTGAACAAAATACAAATCCCAATTCCTGGTATTCTCACTCAACCAAAATCTGAGTCAATGTCCTAAACTCGACTGACGATGCATTCCTAAAGAATGGACTTTATTCAAAGGAACCCTAGGTCTAAACCTAACAAACTACGGCTCTCTAGGTTTGACCTTGGGTCGGAGGATGGCATGCAGAGCATGAAAACTTATCATGGGTGCCTAATAGGTGCCATAAGGTCTTCCAGAAGTAGGTGGCAAACCTAATAGGTTCTGACACGTGGTTCACTCTAAAGACTTCGACAAAGTATACTTGGATGGTGTAAGAAGCATTGGAAGTCCTAGAGAAAGGGAGGAAATATGAGGCGGAGTCACAAATTACCTGCTGACTAAAGGTGGTGACCTGAAGGTTTGAATTGTGATCTATGAGTGTCAACTGGTCATCCATTCGAAAGGAAAAGTTTGCTACTCCCAGGAATGGATCAAGAGATGGTTCGGGAAGCAGCCTAGGACATGTGATTGCAACAGTTAAAGTTTGTTCTCTAAGCAAATAATGATCCATTTTCTCAAGAACTGGATTGAAGAATGATTCATGGAAGGGCCTATGGATGATGACCTCAAGACTTGAAATTTGACATATGGGTGCGGAAAGGTATACTCTATAGAAGGGTAGGTCAGTCATGCGAAGGAAGGGGTCTGGGGTCATAAGGAGGACTTCTACAGGACTGGGTGAATCAATCCGCTCAAGACAAGGATGTTCAACTGATATTATGGGAGAGACCTTAGTGGCTGGGCATGGGACAAGGTCCAATTGTAAGAGGCTTGATTCAGTCATCCTAAGGAGAGGATCTACCATAGGGTGGGCAAACTTAAACAGTTCAGTGCAAAGATCTTTAATTGGTACTTGGGGAATGACTGTCATTAGAGGGGACGAACTGATAGCTCGGGCTAACACTATGAGTTCTTCCTGGGGGTATTTGACTAAAGGAACCTGGTTCTCATAAATCTCTTGAATTTCTGAACTAGGTCCTACCTTGGTTGCTCTCCAAGGTCTCCTCAGGTAAGGAACCAATATTATCGATGTCACATTCTTCAAGTACTTCCCCCTCATATTCATCAACTAAACTCAAGCCAGCATCATATACTTCCTCGATGCCATCTTCAATGGGTTTCGGGTCAGTGGTAATCGGGTCAACTGATTCTGGGTTTGTCATACCTAACCTTTCTTCCTCACTAGTAGGCTTGGGTTCTCCCTCATTAATGTCATCCTTAGGATTCTTTCCACTTAGCTGTGCACAAGCCAGTCCTATGCATAGGCACTGACTAGATTTATGGCCTCTTTCTCCACAAAACCAACATTCTTGGGATATAAGAACCTTGATCACACTAGGTTTCAAGCTAGTAGAGACCTTACTTGGGCATGGGTGTGGATCTAAATGGTTTGATCTAGAAGACTTGGGTTGTTGAGTGACTGGTCTAGAATATTGTAAGGACCTCTCACAGACACGATACACACTATAGATATCATGGTTAGGCTTCCTAAGGTTATGCTCGGGATCACGGTATAAAGTCCTCCTACGCTCCTGGCATGGGTGAGGTTGGGGCCTATTAAATTTTGGATCAGGGGTCCAATTTTGATGTCTATGTTTCTCAAGTACTTGGATTCGATCCCTAAGCTGGGTAAAATTCTCATGGACTTGTTCTTTACACTAGGCAACAGTAGCAGTCACATCCTGACTCAATTTGTTCATACTCTCAGTAAGAGCTCTAACGATGGCCTCTAAATCAGGTTGGGTTTGACCAGGATGGTAGGGTACTCCATTCCGGGTAGACATGATGATGCAAGCAAACACACCAAATGTGACTCAACTAAATGACTACGGGCTAACTAGACCTAGAGCCCAAACTAGATGCCCGATCAGAGTGGCAAGCTAGCCTGTAGTAACTCGGGACTCAGCTAGGCAGTTGTTAGGGGAGTGTTAGGTCCCTAGATGCCAATCCTAGACACCAATCAGTGATTGGCCAGGTAGGCGGACCAGCACACAAGCCCTTCGGGATAGAATCCCTGAACCACTGTTCTAGACACTGAGTACAAAGCACACACAGAGTAACTAGACAAACTGACTCAACACTAGCCTTGACCCGACTTGTTGATGTCCCTATCCCACTAGGGCAAATTAAGTCTAATAAATTTTAAAATTAGGCTTAGGATCGAATGAATGGATGGTGGTTTTGGGCTAAGGAGAGGTTATCAACTCCTCCCCTTATCTTAGATGCTCAATTGCCCTTAAGATGAATTAGGAGATGATCACTCAAAATAATTGAATTACAGAAACACAGAAATAGAGTTGCTGTAATTAAACTCTCAAAATTTCACGGAAACCAATAAATCACAGGAAAATTATGTAAAATAGTTTCAATTATACAGGTTCCAAGAAAATAAAAATCGTATAATTTGGAGTTACCTGCAATGAGAAACGATTCCTAGAACATGGTAGTTACAGACTGAAAATAGAGTGCTTCCCCCGTTTACAATTCCTGCTACGAAGTTGTAACCCAGCGGATCCCCTACACACCCTACGAACACCCCGTGGAATGGGAAGAGGAGGTTTGCACCTCGCTTCGTTCCTAGGACCGGACATCCTGGGGAGTCTACTTCGAGCAGATAAAGAAAAAAAGAGAGACACTCAAAACATGCAAGCAAATCAGAAATCCTAGACAAGGCTCTGATACCAAAATTGATGCAGAACAAAAGCTCTGATACCAAAAATGATGCAGAACAAAAGAAGAGATGATGCGATGTGGAAGTAAATTGAGACTAATTCTTCTTCTTTTTTCTTTTTTTTTTTTTATATTTTAGAAGTCGGCTTTGACTCAAAGGAAAGCTAAACTAAATTGAACGAAACTAGGTAATAATTGAAAGCACAATTTAAAAGAAACTGGGTTATCAGAGTAGTTCAGAAATAACGGATCGCTGAGGGTTGAGAAACTCCCAGACCTAGGGTTTTGCTCTAAACTTTCAACAGGACAGAAGTAAAGAGAAGAGAAGGGTTACAGACCAGATAGTGATCTTCACGAAGTTTGGTGGAAGGACTCTCTTGAGCAGATTGTTGGATCCCCGGATTCAGATATCTTCGGAATGGATCCTCCAATACTGATCCTTTGGCAGAGTAGGCTTCTCCTGAACTCAAGATCTGGGAAAGAAGAAGAACAATTTATGGAATCAGATACTCAAGGAAGGATTTACCAGTTAGAAGAAATTGAAAGCTGATGTTGCTGAAATCCGGATTCTCCTGAAGGCTGATCTGACTTCCAAAGGGAATTGCTCTGGATCTGAAGTATCCAGACTGGACCTGGATGCTGGTGGTCAACCTTGAATTGGAGAGAGTGGCCGTGAGAGGTGGGGTAGGCTAGGGTTTGGTGGAAAGAAGAGGATGATGGGCGACTAGGGTTTGGAAGTGAAGTGGCTAACCTAGGGTTTTAGGGTTGGAGATCTCACACCTCCTCAAGGTTCCTGGGGAACCCGGATTTACTCCCTCACGGAGCTCAACACCTAGATGCAAGTGCGGAAGGGAGAAACACAGAGTTTGCTCACACATAAATTGGATTCATTCATCAGATAACTTTAAAATTTACAAGAGGGGTTTAATTTATTGGACTTTACAAGAGAGCAGGGTTTTACATCTTTCCATGTGGGACTAATGGGGTGGATCTTCAAATTAGGTTTGTAGAATCAATTCCCACACATATGGCCGGCCAAGAGGTTCCAAAAATGTTGATTGGTAGCTTCAAAAGGTAAGTAGGTGGTGCCTCCTACCCTTGTTCTTCAAGAGAAAATTTCTTTCTCTCCATGGCTCAACTCTTTTGGACACCTCCTTTTCTTTCTCCCTAAGTCATGGATCTTCCCATCTTTGCTTTGGGCATTTTTGGCATGGATTGGGTGCCCCCTTGAAGTGCTCCCCAAGAAGAGCTTCTTTCTTTACATAGCTTGGCTCTTATGGAATGTTTTGGGCCGCCCCCTTGAATTGTGGATCCCAAATTATTTTTTCCTCAAGTGGCGCATGAGAGAAGGGACCTGCTATCTTGTGGTGTGGGGACCAGAGCATACTGGATGGAGATGTGGCACCCCCTGGACTCAGGCGTGTGGCTGGGAGTGTGGCTAGGAGTGTGGCGCCCACTTGCTTGGCCTTCGGAGAAAATGTGACACCCTGGAGAAGTCCTAGACCACTACTGAGTCAACATGACTCAACAAAATTAAATTGCAGGGAAATACAGACTCAAGCTAAAATTGAGTTGATCAAGTCAACACTTTTTACAAACTAGAAAACCCTAATTCTTTGGACAAGGTCAATCAGAGATCCAGATGGAGCCCTGAAGTCTTCTTCTGAGTCTGGTGCCCGCACCAGTTTTAGGGTTTTATTTAGCATTTTATGCATATCTTTTAATTTTAGTATATTTCCTGCATATTAGGCCATAATTTGCAAGTTTTCTTCTATTTAAGAAAAAACCAAAATAAAATAATTATAAAATAAAATTACATATTCTCCAAAAAAAATACCAAAAACATCTAACCCTAATTTGCATCATTTGCCTGCCATCATTGCATAATCTACTTTTAAGGGCGCTCTTGCTATGTCAGATGGGGAGAGGATTTGATCACCTCTCCTTAGCCCAAAACCACATCCCTTGCATTCGGTCCCAAGCCTTAACCTAAAATTAACTAGACTTAATTTTTCCTAGTGGGCTAGGGACACCAACTGGTCAGGTCCGGGCTAGTGTTAGATCACTGTGTCAAGTTAACCTGTGTGTACCTTATGCTCGGTGTCTAGAAAGGTGGTTTAGGGATTCAATCCCGAAGGGCTTGTATGCTGGTCCGCCTACTTGGCCAATCTCTGATTGGTGTCTAGGATTGGCAATCAGGGACCTAACACTCCCCTTACACCTGCTTGGCTGAGTACAGGATTACTATAGGCTAGTTTGCCACCCTAATTGAGCATCTAGTTTGGACTCTAGGTCTAGTCAGCTATAGTCGGTCTGATCGAGTCTTGTATGAGCACTAGATCAGGAGTTTCATATCACCCACCTCCTTCACAAATGTCTGAACCCATGAAAAATTTACAAGCTCAAATAAAAGACCTAGCTGATCAAATGGCCCAGATGGCTACCCAGATAACTACCCAGATGACCCAGTTAACTCAGTCTCGTATTCAAACCAATGATAGAATTGACCATCTTGCCAATAGGTTTGATCAGTTAAAAGTCCGGGTAGGGACCCCAGAAAAAAACCATGGGTCACATTCTGAGCCAGATCCTAATTCCCCTCAACTTAGAGGACCCCAAACCCTCATCCATACCTTGAGGCTGAACCTAGGAGAGCCCATCGTCATGACCCAATCCCTAAGGTTAGTCCTAGAAGACCCAATCAGGATTTTATAGACCAGGAAGATAGATCCTATTTACCCTCTCCCTATAAGCCTAGTATACGTACAACCTATAGATCTTATGACTCCAAATCCTATGAACCTAGAACCTATGAATCCATAACCTATGAACCTAGATCCTATGACTCTAGATCCCAGATCATAGATCCTATGCACCCACACCCTATGAGCCTAGTAGACCCAACACCCAATATTCTGACCCATATAGGGAGTCCAACCCTAGGAGGACCCAATATTCTGACCCATATATGGAGTCCAACCCTAGGAGAACCCAGTATTCTGACCCATATAGGGAGTCCAATCCTAGGAGGACCCAATATCCTGACCTATATAGAGAGCCCAACCTTAGGAGGACCCCATACCTTGATCCATCCTTAGAACCTGATCATAGAGCTGACCCAAAATCCTATGACCCCAGATCCTATAATCCCATGACCCATAGATCTGCACCATTGTCCTATGAGCCTAGAGAACCCATAGCCCCTAAGTATCAGCCTAGTACTAGTCATGCTTTCCCTAGTCAACTTGAACCTCATAGGATTAGTATCCCTAAATATGAACCCAATAGTGAGCCACTACCACTTATACAACCTGAACCTACTAGGAGTAGTACCCATAATCAGAGACCAGAACCTAACCAATTTCCTGCTAGCCGACCTTCTCCAACCATTCCTGAGATTCGCAAGGCTTACATTAACGCAGAAGTGTATGAAGCTGATGTGAGCCTAGTGGATGAGTATGAGGGAGAAGAGGAGACACCTTTAGATGACCTAGAATTAGCAGACCCAGTAGATACCCAGGTAGAAACCAACCCAGAGCTAATTGACCTTGACCACATCCAACCTAAAGCTATAGTTGAAGAACAAATAGAGGAAGAGAACCTAGGTATTGCTGCTAGAGCCTTACCTGAGGAAACCATAGAGGAGAGCCAAATTATAGAGTCTAGTCCTAAAATACAAGAACTAGAAGAATTTATTAAGGACCTTATCTCTTTGAATCAATACCTTCAAGATGAGTCCCCTCCTATAGTTCCCATTAAGGACCTCTTCCTCGAAATTGGCAACCCATCCTTCCATTATGCAAACCCTGTAGATATAGCTCAACCTCGTAAGGATAACCTCATTAGTATAGGATTAGTTCCTAACACCCCGTCTTTTATCCTACTTTATCTAACTAACCATGAACCTTTTTCTCTACCTTACCAAACTAATTCTGAACCCACTTCCTATTTTCTGCCCTTTCCTGACACCTCCAGCATTTCTAGGATCATTAGATTGCATTTAGCTAAGATTAGCATACTGCATGCATTCATCATGCATGTTAGGTTTGCATCTTACTTCTGGCATACTCTTTGGAATTTGCTAGGAGTTCACTGTAAATTTTCAGGTGCATGTCAAGCTAGGATCAAACCTAGAGAACCTATAATCTATTAGGTTTAGATCCAAAGAGTTCAATAAAATTTCCTTCAATAGGAATGCATAGTCGAGTCTGTTAGGTGTCAGTATGAGTCCTTTGCGTCATTTGTTAGGAGTCTGCATGTGCCTAGCATGTTCACCACCCGCACTAATCTTAAAACAACTGGCTAATTCCCGAAGAAGGGTCAAAGAATTTGATGTAGTGGATTCTATCTTGGTTAGGCTTAGGCCTAAAAGAAGCTTCATGCTCGCAGAGCCGGACCTTTTAAAGTGATAGAGAAGGATTGGATCAAATGCCTAGGTGTTAGACTTGCCTTCGGATTTGGGCATTAGTTCTACCTTCAATATTACAGACCTGATTGAGTATAGGAAACCGGTAGCGATACCTAGTAAGGCCTTTGGACCTATTTCCTTTCATTGTGAGTGACCCTAACCCAGAGTGTCCACTAACAAATTGGCCTGAGAGAGGAGAACAGATCGAGCGTATCCTGGACGATCAAGCCATCACGACCCGGGGCCGTGACTATCAATGCTTCCTGGTCCGATGGCAAGGCCAGCCAGAGTCGGACGATTCGTAGATTTCTCGAGAGGACTTGCAATGCCTCAACCCAGACCTTCTCGAGAGATATGTGAGCCAGTCTGATCTTCACTCGACAGGGTCGAGTTCCTCCCACCCCGGGAGAATTGGTGCGGACACCAAAGGCACCAGAATAAGGCAGAGGCTTCTCAACCCTCTGTGAATTGATCAATAATTTTTGAGTCCATCTGTAATAAGGGCTTAGCCCATATGAGTCCTTTTTTTAGTTGTTGTTTGAGTCTTTTGAGTTGTTATTTCAGTTCTGTACTAGTCAGCTTATATTGAGCTAGTTCAGTCCAATGCTAGTCAGCTCATATTGAGCTTATTTTATTTTTTTGAGTCCTGTCCAAGCATACTAAAGACTCAAGACTATATCATACAAGTGAAGACCAAGTCCAACTAGATTGAAGACATGAAAGTATAGCACAAGTCCAATCCAGCTTGAAGATTTGAAGACCCCAGGAGGAAAATTCAGAAAAACCTGATTTCTTGCAGATGCCCTCCAGATGCCCAGATTCCCTTCCAGATGCCAAAGTATATTCATAGATAAGGGCATCCATGATTCCAGAGGTCCATCTGCATCCTAGCCCAAAGAAATCAAGCCCAGGTGCCAAGCCCAAGCCCCTAAGAAGCAAGATACCAGGGAATATTCCTGCTACCTGGCTACCAGGCCACCCCAGCTTCCAGAGGCCCAAACCCATGCACCCAAGCCCCTTTGGGCCGGCCTTTTGCTGCTCCTAGATGCCCAACATGCCCCCTAGGCATCCTTTGGAGTCTTGACCAAGTCAAGAAATTTTTTAGGGATTTTTCTACCTAATATTTCCTTATTTTCTAGCTAGGGTTTGAGAGGGAAAAGGATTCTTATGTAAAGACTTATGTACCCTTACTTGGAGCCCAAGGTTAAGGGTCTATTTAAGGGACCCTAGCCTCTTGTATGAAGGAGAATTTTTGATGAATGAAAACCTTGAGCTCTTCTATTGAGTGGTGTGATACCCTGCTGTGTGCATAAAGGGATTTTTGAGAGTTCTTCTTCCCGGTATTTACAATCATCTTCCTGCTGCCAACAAACCCTCCAGATCCCTGGACGCCCACTCCAAAAGAAGCCTTCCCTTGCTATTTTTCCTTTGTTTTCTTGTTCCTTTGTGAATTTTCTAACCCCTGACAGGTTGTTTGCAGGTCCCTGAGTTCCTACGAATCCAACGACTCCAGCCAAGCCTCAATCGGATCACCGAGCAGAAAGTCGGGTATCCGTGGGTCTTTGGCTCGATTTTCCAGGCCGCATCCGTCGAGGAACGAGAGACTCCTTCGCTGCGATCTTCACAGACATTGTCAGGTACACCCCTCTACCTCCAGTAGTTTTATTGTAGGAGAACTTGCCCTAACCGAGGCTTCTTAGCCCCGGCTGTCCTTCTTTGCTACTTTTCTAAGTCCTAATCTGCATGCTGATCTTCAAAAATTCATACAAAATTCCCTACAAATAATTTTGATCTGAAATTCAGAAATTAATCACCTAACTCAACATGTAAAACATACAAAAAAAATTGCATGCATATTAGTCCCGCATCATTGATCATAGATGGTCTTCAGCAATGGCATCCTGACTTGCTCCAAAGTTGATCTCCGTCAACCACCAACCAAACTGCCATCGACCTCAGCCGTTCGACTGAACAGAAGAGAGAGTAGTGAAGCTCGAACTGCAGACTAAGCCGATGACCTTATTCAAGCTATATCCGAAAATACGACATAAGAGAAAGCTACTTTGTAGTTCAAAAAGTTGTCATTCAAGAGGTTGTCAATTACATTTTGGAGGAATGTAGAAAGGAAAAAGCAATGCCTAAAGCCACTTAGATCACTCAACACCAGTTGAAGGAGACCCAACACCGTAGGATTGAAGCAGTCTGTCAATCTGCGCAGAAAAGATTTCATCGACTTGGGATGGGACCGGAGAACCCTTAGCTTGGACTTCCTCCTCAACCTGAGCCCCCTCCTGGGTCGGGATTAGAGTTGGGACCACATCCAGGCCCTTGGCTGAGGTGGGAGCCTCCCCTCCCAAGCATGGCATCTCTTCGACTTTTTTGACCTCTCCAGCCTGCATCGAGATTACACCCGCATCTCTAGCTATGGTCAAAATCTCCTCCCTCGAGCTCGACATCTCTTCAGCCTCTTCTACGGCCTCGACCTCCTTCTCCCCCTCTTCTTCTTCAACTATGTTGAAAGTGGGGATGCCAGAAAGATCAAGGTATGGAAAGGCCCCTCTGACCTTGGTGAGTCCATCGTTGAAGCCATGCTGATAGCCGTACAAGGTCGCCTCACTCATCTCCTCCTGGAACTGTGAGGACTTCCTGAAATCTGCTACAGCATCACTTGCCAACTTCTTCAGAGCTGTAGACTCTCTCTTAGCCACCTCAGACTCCAGGACTGCATCCTCGACCCTCCTGACAACCTCCTCAGCCACCTTGGTCATACTCTCCATTCTTTCTTGATCCTCCTTGGCAGATTGTTCCAAGAACTCGACTCCTTTTTTGCCCTTCCTCAACCCTGCTCCTTGCTCTGTGATTGTCAACAGGGCACTTTTTAGCTCGCTCCTCAATCCACGAACCTCAGCATCCATGTGAATGAGTTGGTTCTCCATGGATTGCTTCAGCTCTTCGGCCACTTCTTTTTCAGCCCTAGCAGTATGGAGATCCTCCTTGAGGCCATGGATGAGGCTGACGACATTTTCCAGGCCCTCCTCCATGAAGGTGATGTCATAGACCAACTACATCGATAATATGAAGCTGTGAACCGAGCAGTTCTTAGGGTAAAGGGGATATAGCAAGAAACATACCTATTGTAGGAAGGAAAAAGCAGAATCAGATACTCTGGCAAGGCTTCAGCTTTGGACAATTGCCAAATCATGAGGAAGCAACATATTCTTCAATGCCTGCCTGGCCATGGCAGGAACCAACAATCCCCCCATAGGGAAAAGCTCCGAAGAGTTCGTAGGATGGCTTCCAGCTAGAGAAGCCTCACGAACAAACTCTCCCTCGACTTGCGGTGCCTTTCCCCTATCAGCTGCAGGGGGGCAAGGCTTGGTGCATCTACCATCTGAGGCGGACTCTCCCTTGTATGGACCGAAGAAGTAACCACTGACGAAGTTTCAACTGGTTGAGCTCTTGTCGGGGCCCCCACCATCGGCACCACATCTTCCCCGGAGGTTCCTCGGGAGGATAAAGTGCCCCGGTCCCCCAAGGACCATCTCTTCGGGCCTTCTTCTTAACCGTTGACCTTGTAAGAGGGGCCTGTGCTACCCTCTTTTCGGAAGTCTGATGAAGCTTGCTCAGGCTAGGCTTCATTTTGCCACCTACAAATAGAAATGCTCCTTTGAGTCAACTGAACAACAACAGGAATGAGAGGGAAGAGGTGAAAATTTTCGTCGTTATACCTAACATAGGGTACTTGCTAATCCCTGCAAGATGGAGATTCCTCTCCTCCAACAACTCACGGATAGGGATAATTTTTGAATCAGTCAGAAGGTTATAATCTGACTGATCGGATGCCAAAACCATTTTTTCATCATTGGCGGTTAAACACGGCTCCTTCCAATCACTATCGAATCCCCACGGGTCGATAGATAACACAAAAACAAAGATGGGTTTCCACCCGTGGATGACGCTGAGCATGTCCTTGATGATCATCTGGCCTGGTCGAGGGTCGATCACCCACCATCCGCTACCATGGAAATCCCTCTTGAGCACAAAAAGGACAGTGAACAAGTTGGTCCTAGGTTCTATGTTAGCAATGCAGCATCGAACTAGGAAACCGCAATGTTTCGAAAGCTATTCGGTGTCAACTGCGCAGGCACCACTTGGTACAGACGAAAGATTTTGATGAAAAAAAGAATGCAGGGGAAATCGAAGTCCTGCCTTCAAATGGTCTACATACACAGCCAAGCATCCAGGAGGGGGTTTGTCCGTCCATTCCTTAGATGCAAGAAGAACAATAGGAAACCCCTCGAGAATACGATAGCATTCCCGAAGGTGAGTCATCTTTTCTAGTGAAACAAAGCTAGGAACTGACTACGGACTTACTACATCACCGGCCCCCGAAGGTCCAACTTGTCCCCCTCGACTCCCTACAGATTCAGCCATGGTAAAAGAATGGAGCAAAAAGGCAGAAAGAAGGTTATACCTGCAAAAGAGACTGATAGTCAAAGAACAGGGAAGGCTGAGCGAAGAATGAAGTTGAAGAAGCTTCCTCAACCGGACCTTCTCTCTTTCCCAAAAAAGAGACCAAAAGGCCCTAAAGCCCCACCAAGCTGATTTGACAAAGAATAATCCAAAGGGTGTAACCCATTTGGATCAACTGCCAGGATGAAGCACGTTCATCATCCAATAGGCAAGAAGGAACCACGACAACCACCCAAATCACAACCAAAAGATTGGCTGAACAGTCACGCAACGAAAAAAGAAGGGACGATCCCAGGGTCGCCTACTCTTTTCTCTTCCCTCAATCAGGAAATGATGGCTGTCCACCACCTGACTCTTAAATCAACCGGCAGCCATGATGGACAGTCCAATCAGAGATTTCACGATCATCCACTACACAATCCCGAGAAGGAAAATGACAAACCATTAATACTCTCTCTCTTCGAGATAAATCTTCGCTTCAAAAACTGAGAGTAGGGGGCAACTGTTGGGATATCTCGATCCAAGTACGAGCCGACCACCGGTTCTACCGATCGAAGACCTTTCATCCGATCCATCATCTTCGGACTCAGATATTCAGGAAAAACCAAGCAACCAATGGGCAAGCTAAAGCTCTTCGTGGGTCTACGGCACTTGAAGGCGAGGCATTCAGATCTCATCTTCAGCCTTCACCGAAGACCAGGTTCTTCAGCTCATAAAGATAAGACCCTCACCAACCTCCGAAGACACGCTCTTCGATTCATGCCGAAGACATGATCTCCGGCATTCGATAAAGACCAAGTCTTCAATCTATACCAAAGACAGGATCTCCGATCTGTCTCGAGAAGATCCAAGGATGAAGACTTTCCCGATCTAATTACGGGAATCTTCCTAAAAGGGGAATGTTTGAAGATGGATCCACAATTTGTCTCAAACCACTACAAAGTAACGATAACCAATGGTTACTATCAACTATCCCAGGACACAATCATGGCACGTAACTCCAGCTGCAACGCATCCGATCTGGCCGAAATCGTTTGACGACAACCCCCGACTGCAGATCATGGGGAAGGAATTAACTCCCAGCCATAATCGCTGGAGGAAGAACAGAACAGCATGCTAGACAGCTCCTTATAAATAACGGTAAGAGGGAATGCTCGAGGTTAGAGGCACAAGATACTCCAAAAATCTCAGTCTTTTTCCTCTGCTTCACCAAAGCCTTCCCCATTCTGTGGTTGGAGCCCACCTCTAACTTAGGCATCGGAGTGTCCCCCGCTGATGCAACTCCGGCAAGGGATTTGTTTTGTAGGTGAACCAGGGAGCGGTCCTGCGATCTAGTAGCTCCGATCAGCCGAAACAGAGACTCTATGCCAACAATAGATAAAGGTTGGCTTCATGTGATGAGGAACCAATATGCATGCCATTTTTTTTGTATGTTTTACATGTTGAGTTAGGTAATTAATTTCCAAATTTCAGATCAAAATTATTTGTAGAGAATTTTGTATGAATTTTTGAAGATCGGCATGCAGATTAGGACCTAGAAAAGTAGCAAAGAAGGACCGCCAGGGCTGAGAAGCCTCGGTTAGGGCAAGTTCTCCTACAAAAAAACTACTGGGGGTAGAGGAGTGTACCTGACAATGTCTGTGAAGATCGCAGCGAAGGGGTCTCTCGTTCCTCGATGGATGCGGCCTGGAAAACCGAGCCAAAGACCCACGGATACCTGGCTTTCTGCTCGGTGATCCGATTGAGGCTTGGCTGGAGTCGTTGGATTCGTAGGAACTCAGGGACCTACAAACGACCTGTCATGGGTTAGAAAGCTCACAAAGGAATAAGAAAATAAAGTAAAAACAGCAAGGGAAGGCTTCTTTTGGAGTGGGCGTCCAGGGATCTGGAGGGTTTGTTGGCAGTAGGAAGATGATTGCAAACATCGGGAAGAAGAACTCTCACAAATCCCTTTATGCACACAGCAGGGTATCACACCACTCAATAGAAGAACTCAAGGTTTTCATTCATCAAAAATTATTCTCATACAAGAGGCTAGGGTCCCTTAAATAGACCCTTAACCTTGGGCTCCAAGTAAGGGTACATAAGTCTTTACATAAGAATCCTTTTCCCTCTCAAACCCTAGCTAGAAAATAAGGAAATATTAGGTAGAAAAATCCCTAAAATTTTTTTGACTTGGTCAAGACTCCAAGGACGCCTAGGGGGGCGTGTTGGGCTTCTAGGAGCAGCAAAAGGCTGGCCCAAAGGGGCTCGGGTGCATGGGTTTGGGCCTTTGAAAACTGGGGTGGTCTGGTAGCCAGGTAGCAGGAATATTCCCTGGTATCTTGCTTCTTAGGGGCTTGGGCTTGGCACCTGGGCTTGATTTCTTTGGGCTAGGATGCAAATGGACCTCTGGAATCATGGATGCCCTTATCTATGAATATACTTTGGCATCTGGAAGGGAATCTGGGTATCTGGAGGGCATCTGCAAGAAATCAGGGTTTTTTGAATTTTCCTCCTGGGGTCTTCAAATCTTCAAGCTGGGTTGGACTTGTGCTATACTTCCATGTCTTCAATCTAGTTGGACTTGGTCTTCACTTGTATGATATAGTCTTGAGTCTTCAGTATGCTTGGACAGGACTCAAAAAAATAAAATTAGCTCAACATGAGCGGACTAGCATTGGACTGAACTAGCTCAACATGAGCTGACTAGTACAGAACTGAAATAACAACTAAAAATACTCAAATAACAACTAAAATTGACTCAGATAAGCTAAGCCCTTATTACAGATGGACTCATAAATTATTGATCAATTTACAGAGGGTTGAAAAAGCCTCTGTCTTATTCTGGTGCCTCAGGTGTCCCCACCAATTCTCCCGGGGTGGGAGGAACTCGACCCTGTCGAGTGAAGGTCAGACTGGCTCACATATCTCTCGAGAAGGTCTGGGTTGAGGCGTTGCAAGTCTTCTCGAGAAATCCATGAATCGTCCGACTCTGGCCGGCCTTGCCATCGGACTAGGAAGCATTGATAGTCATGGCCCTGGGTCGTGATGGCTTGATTGTCTAGGATACGCTCGATCCGTTCTCCTCTCTCAGGCCAAATTTGTTTATGGACACTCTAGGTTAGGGTCACTCACAATGAAAAAGAATAGGTCCAAAGGCCTCACAAGGTAGCACTGCCGGTTCCCTATACTCAACCAGGTCTGTAATATTGAAGGTAGAACTAATGCCCAAATCCGAAGGCAAGTCTAACACCTAGGCATTTGATCCAACCTTCTCTATCACTTTAAAAGGTCCGGCTCTGCGAGCATGAAGCTTCTTTTAGGCCTAAGCCTAACCAAGATAAAATCCACTACATCAAATTTTTTTGATCCATCTTCGGGAATTAGCCAGTTGTTTTAACATTAGTGCGGGTGGTGAACATGCTAGGCACATGCAGACTCCTAACAAGATGATGCAAAGGACTCAAACCTACACCTAGTAGACTTGACTAAAGAGGTTTATTAGGTCTTAACTACCACTTGGGCATGGGGGCATGAGTCGTGGTTGATGGATGACATGCAGAAGAAAATTTACAGTGAACTCCTAGCAAATTCCAAAGAGTATGCCAGAAGTAAGATGCAAACCTAACATGCGTGATGAATGCATGCAGTATGCTAATCTCAGCTAATTGCAATCTAATGATCCTAGAAATGCTGGAGGTGTCAGGAAAGGGCAGAAAATAGGAAGTGGGTTCAGAATTAGTTTGGTAAGGTAGAGAAAAAGGTTCATGGTTAGTTGGATAAAGTAGGATAAAAGATGGGGTGTCAGGAACTAATCCTATACTAATGAGGTTAACCTTACGAGGTTGAGCTATATTTACAGGGTTTGCATAATGGAAGGATGGGTCGCTAATTTTGGGGAAGAGGTCCTTAATGGAAACTATAGGAGGGGACTCATCTTGAAGGTATTGATTCAAAGAGATCAGGTCTTTAATAAATTCTTCTGGTTCTTGTATTTTTGGACTAGACTCTATAATTTGGCTCTCCTTTATGGTTTCCTCAGGTAAGGCTCTAGCAGCAGTACCTAGGTTCTCTTCCTCTATTTGTTCTTCCATTATAGCTTTAGGTTGGATGTGGTCAAGGTCAACTAGCTCCGGGATGGTTTCTACCAGGGTATCTATTGGGTCAGCTAATTCTAGGTCTACTAAAGGTGTCTCCTCTTCTCCCTCATACTCATCCACTAGGCTCACATCAACTTCATACACTTCCGCGTTAATGTCAGCCTTGCGAATCTCAGGAATGGTTGGAGAAGGTCGGCTAGCAGGAAATTGGTTAGGTTCTGGTCTCTGATTATGGGTACTACTCCTAGTAGGTTCAGGTTGTATAAGAGGTAGTGGCTCACTATTGGGTTCATATTTAGGGATACTAATCCTATGGGGTTCAAGTTGACTAGGGGAAGCATGACTAGTACTAGGCTGATACTTAGGGGTTATGGGTTCTCTAGGCTCATAGGACAATGGTGCAGATCTATGGGTCATGGGATTATAGGATCTGGGGTCATAGGATTTTGGGTCAGCTCTATGATCAGGTTCTAAGGATGGATCAAGGTATGGGGTGCTCCTAAGGTTGGGCTCTCTATATGGGTCAGGATATTGGGTCCTCCTAGGATTGGACTCCCTATATGGGTCAGAATACTGGGTTCTCCTAGGGTTGGACTCCCTATATGGGTCAGAATACTGGGTTCTCCTAGGGTTGGACTCCCTATATGGGTCAGAATATTGGGTTCTCCTAGGGTTGGACTCCCTATATGGGTCAGAATATTGGGTGTTGGGTCTACTAGGCTCATAAGGTATGGGTGCATAGGATCTATGATCATGGGATCTAGAGTCATAGGATCTAGGTTCATAGGTTATGGATTTATAGGTTCTAGGTTCATAGGATTTGGAGTCATAAGATCTATAGGTTGTGGGTATACTTGGCTTGTAGGAAGAGGGTAAATAGGATCTATCTTCCTGGTCTATAAAATCCTGATTGGGTCTTCTAGGACTAACCTTAGGGATTGGGTCATGACAATGGGCTCTCCTAGGTTCAGCCTCAAGGTATGGATCAGGGTTTGGGGTCCTCCTAAGTTGAGGGTTATAGTATGGGTCAGGATGAGGGGCTCTCCTAGGTTCGACCTCAGGGTATAGATTAGGGTTTGGGGTCCTAGGTTGAGGGGAATTAGGATCTGGCTCAGACTGTGACCCATGGTTTTTTTCTGGGGTCCCTACCCGGACTTTTAACTGATCAAACCTATTGGCAAGATGGTCAATTCTATCATTGGTTTGAATACGAGACTGAGTTAACTGGGTCATCTGGGTAGTTATCTGGGTAGCCATCTGAGCCATTTGATCAGCTAGGGCTTTTATTTGAGATTGTAAATTTTCCATGGGTTCAGACATTTGTGAAGGAGGTGGGTGATATGAAACTCCTGATCTAGTGCTCATGCAAGACTCGATCAGACCGACTATAGCTGACTAGACCTAGAGTCCAAACTAGATGCTCAATCATGGTGGCAAACTAGCCTATAGTAACCTTGTACTCAGCCAGGCAGGTGTAAGGGGAGTGTTAGGTCCCTGATTGCCAATCCTAGACACCAATCAGAGATTGGCCAGGTAGGTGGACCAGCACACAAGCCCTTCGGGATTGAGTCCCTAAACCACCGTTCTAGACACTGAGCACAAGGCACACACAGGTTAACTTGACACAGTGATCTAACACTAGCCCGGACCCGACCAGTTGGTGTCCCCAGCCCACTAGGGCAAATTAAGTCTAGTTAATTTTAGGTTAAGGCTTGTGACCGAATGCAAGGGATATGGTTTTGGGCTATGTAGAGGTTATCAACTCCTCCCCCCATCTGATATAGCAAGAGTGCCCTTAAAAGTAGATTATGTAATGATGGCAGGCAAATGATGCAAATTAGGGTTAGATGTTTTTGGTATTTTTGGAGAATATGTAATTTTTTTTTTTGGTATTTTCTTAAATAGAAGAAAACTTACAAATTATTGCCTAATATTCAGGAAATATACTAAAATTAAAAGATATGCAAAAAATGCTAAACAAAATTTTAAAACTTCCAAACTTGTCTTGCTAAAAAAAACAGAGCCGAAAATTTGCAGGCCCTATTTCGGCTTGCAGAAACTTCACAGGCCATAATAAAATCTGGAAAAATTTTTAAAATTAGTGTGAATTATGACAAATCCATGAAAATAAATTTTATAATTTTTGGAGTTTTTGACAGGGAGAAATAATTATAATAATAGAGTATATATGGACTGAAAAATTGTAGAAAACAAGCCCTAATCTAAGTTCTGATACCAAATGATGACGAACCAATATGCATGCCATTTTATTTGTATGTTTTACATGTTGAGTTAAGTAATTAATTTCCGAATTTCAGTCAAAATTATTTGTAGGGAATTTTGTATGAATTTTTGAAGATCGGCATGCAAATTAGGACCTAGAAAAGTAGCAAAGAAGGACCGCCGGGGCTGAGAAGCCTCGGTTAGGGCAAGTTCTCCAACAATAAAACTACTGGGGGTAGAGGGGTGTACCTGATAATGTCTATGAAGATCGCAGCGAAGGGGTCTCTCGTTCCTCGATGGATGCGGCCTGGAAAACCGAGCCAAAGACCCGCGGATACCCGGCTTTCTACTCGATGATCCGATTGAGGCTTGGCTGGAGTCGGATTCGTAGGAACTCAGGGACCTACAAACGACCTGTCACGGGTTAGAAAGCTCACAAAGGAATAAGAAAACAAAGTAAAAACAGCAAGGGAAGGCTTCTTTTGGAGTGGGCGTCCAGGGATCTGGAGGGTTTGTTGGCAGTAGGAAGATGATTGCAAACACCGGGAAGAAGAACTCTCACAAACCCTTTATGCACATAGCAGGGTATCACACCACTCAATAGAAGAACTCAAGGTTTTCATTCATCAAAATTATTCTCATACAAGAGGCTAGGGTCCCTTAAATAGACCCTTAACCTTGGGCTCCAAGTAAGGGTACATAAGTCTTTACATAAGAATCCTTTTCCCTCTCAAACCCTAGCTAGAAAATAAGGAAATATTAGGTAGAAAAATCCCTAAAAATTTCTTGACTTGGTCAAGACTCCAAGGATGCCTAGGGGGCGTGTTGGGCTTCTAGGAGCAGCAAAAGGACAGCCCAAAGGGGCTGGGTGCATGGGTTTGGGCCTCTGAAAGCTGGGGTGGCCTGGTAGCCAGGTAGCAGGAATATTCCCTGGTATCTTGCTTCTTAGGGGCTTGGGCTTGGCACCTGGGCTTGATTTCTTTGGGATAGGATGTAGATGGACCTCTGGAATCATGGATGCCCTTATCTATGAATATACTTTGGCATCTGGAAGGGAATCTGGGTATCTGGAGGGCATCTGCAAGAAATCAGGGTTTTCTGAATTTTCTTCCTGGGGTCTTCAAATCTTCAAGCTGGGTTGGACTTGTGCTATACTTCCATGTCTTCAATCTAGTTGGACTTGGTCTTCACTTGTATGATATAGTCTTGAGTCTTCAGTATGCTTGGGCAGGACTCAAAAAAATAAAATTAGCTCAACATGAGCGGACTAGCATTGGACTGAACTAGCTCAACATGAGCTGACTAGTACAGAACTGAAATAACAACTAAAAATACTCAAATAACAACTAAAATGGACTCAGATGAGCTAAGCCCTTATTACAGATGGACTCATAAATTATTGATCAATTTACAGAGGGTTGAAAAAGCCTTTGTCTTATTCTGGTACCTCAGGTGTCCCCACCATCATGGATACTACTACACCATTGATTCCTAAACCAGCCAATACCTTCTAGGGGAAAAAAAACTTTCCCCCCATTTCCATGCCAACTATCATACCAAGATGACCATCACCTCCCCACTTTTCAGACCCCTCATCCAAAATTGCACCGTCTGACAAACCTAGACACGAATTTGCATGCTTTGTCTCAATTTAAGTATCAATCGAGCCTGTCCAGCAAATTTCCTAGAAGAAAAATGGAAATCCACAAAGAAAAAAGGCAATTATTTCATCAAGAACCAAAAGAAATGTAGCTACTCACCTGAACCAACGCCGACCTTGGCACCATGAGCAATGAGACCAGAGATCATGATAGAAGGTAAATCGAAGTGGGCATACGTTAAATTGACCATGGGCAAACCAAAGTTCCCCCTTTTTCTCAAGCTTTTCCCACCATATTCGATGTCAATAAAAACCTTCTTTTGTGCTTTTAGCTCTTCGGCATGTGGTTATTGGGAGGCTTTGTCCTTTTCCATTGTATACCCGATGTAAATCAAGGCAAGAATGTCAATTCCCATAAACCCTAGTTCTATTTAGCATAAGATAAAGTAAAAACCCTTCGCCGACATCCCCAGCCCAGGGGTCGGACTCCTGCCGCTGCCCTCCACTAGCGACGATCAATCACCGAAACAGCAGGAGGGGTGGCATGGGGAAAGAGAGAGAGCTTATGCGAATTACATAACTCATTCTCGGTGCCTCCACCTCAAACGGTGTAAACCACTCCAATCACACATGGAAATCGGAAACCACCTGTTGCGTCCAAATAAATTACAACAAGCTTGAATTAAAAGAGAAGTGGATCGAGCTGATTTGATCTAGCTCCCCATCATCTTCTTAAAGAATCTGGGTGTTGAGGCAGCTCTCAAGCTCGTTTATGGAGTCTGGACGGGAACAGATAAGATCTGAAGGAAGGCTAAGTGTAGGTTGGTCCGCAAAAAAAATCCCATCTTCATCGCACTCGATGGTATTTATAGACCACGAACCTAACCACTTACAGCTATCATCTAGCTATTAAACAGTTAAACCAAGATATGAGCACGTGCAACAAAAGGCTATCCATAGTTGATCAGGCCTTTCCCAGATGTTGAATGATCTCTACATTATTTGAACATTGATCAGCTTTATCTCTCTCGGAAGTTAGTCAATCTTATGCCTGTCGATAATTGATTGGCCTTGTGGTTCTTGGGCATTGATCGGCTTTACGCTTCTTGGGCATTGATCAACCTTGTGCCTATTGGGCATTGATCGGCTTTACGCCTCTTGGGCGTTGATCAGCCTTATACCGCTTGGTCATTTATCAAACTTGTGCCTATTAGGCATTGATCGGCTTTATGCCTCTTGGGTGTTGATCAGCCTTGTGCCTCTTGGGCATTGATTAGCTTTACGCCTCTTGAGCGTTGATCAGTCTTGTGCCTCTTGGGCATTTATCAAACTTATGCTTATTGGGCATTGATCGGCTTTACGCCTCTTGAATGTTGATCAGCTTTGTGCCTCTTGGAATTTATCTAACTTGTGCCTATTGGGCATTGATCGGCTTTACGCCTCTTGGGCATTGATCAGCCATGTGCCTCTTGGGCATTTATCAAACTTGTGCCTATTGGGCATTGATCGGCTTTACGCCTCTTGGACGTTGATCAGCCTTGTGCCTCTTGGGTATTGATGGACTTTACGCCTCTTGGGCATTGAGTTGCCTGGTTTGAATCTTTAGTAGGTCAGTATAGACAGACCAAACAGACCAAACTTGTATCCCAATACTGGTCCCCCCAGTTTCTGAGTTCATTAATTAGAAATCAGAAACTGTCAGAAGCTTCCATTCTTGGGTAGCATGCTTTGATGACGTGTCAAACTCTGATAGAGGAGGTGGTTATAAAAACTAAAAGCCATATCCTGCCCTCATCATTATAATTTTTGAAACCCAAAAAGGCCGAAAGATCTTTGTCAAAAATAAATGCATCCATCCCATCAACAGAATGTTGCCGCCGGATTACGAAAGGTCATTTCGATTCTTCGAGAAACCCTATCTTTTTACCAGATATTTGCAGACAGGTGGCCAGATCTAGATCAGTCTCATTATTCAAGAAAAATCTTAAACTGTTGAAGGGTATTATATAAACAGCATCCTCCCTAAGAAAATAAGTTTCCACCATTTCAATCCCTTCGCCTTAGGAGCAAAAAAAATCCCTTAGGTTGGCCTCTATTTTTCTTTTTCTTCTTTTAAGTTAATATATCTTTACTTTCTCTCTTTATTATGGCTAGAATATTAGAGGTTAGTCGTATCGAAAACCCTGAGGAATCCACTTCCCAACAACAGAAAAAAAAGCAAAATCTGTAAAGATAGGCGATGTTAGGTCTTCTATAACTGAACACCGAATCTTAGCATTGAAACAATATTATAATATCTCAGATGAGTACGCCGTAATCCTTTCTATTTCTGAAGAACAAATAGATCGGTCTCCCCCTGGTAGCTTGATAATTTACGAAGAACATCTAAGTGTCGGTCTTAGATTTCTGATCCATCCTTTTTTTCTCACAATCTTCAGACTATACCAGGTACTACCATCTCAACTAACTCCTAATAGTATACGAATCATTTGCACTTTCTTGTTTCTTTGCAAGGATGCTGATATAATTTCTAAAACTTCCCTCTTTACCACCTTGTTCGTACTGAAATAGGATTTTCATGGCCATGGATGGTGGGTAATTAACCCATGCCGGTCTCCCCCTGGTAGCTTGATAATTTACGAAGAACATCTAAGTGTCGGTCTTAGATTTCTGATCCATCCTTTTTTTCTCACAATCTTCAGACTATACCAGGTACTACCATCTCAACTAACTCCTAATAGTATACGAATCATTTGCACTTTCTTGTTTCTTTGCAAGGATGCTGATATAATTTCTAAAACTTCCCTCTTTACCACCTTGTTCGTACTGAAATAGGATTTTCATGGCCATGGATGGTGGGTAATTAACCCATGCCATGGTCGAAAATTCATTTCGGGGCTTCCTTCAGCCATTCATGGTTGAAAGCCTTGTTTCTTTTACATCGTCTCTAAAATTTCCTGGGACTTTACCATTAGCCATAGGGAACCCTGATTAACTCCAAATGATGGCAAGAAAGTATTGACAGCTGATCGAGAAGACTATGAGAAGCTCATGGGGATGGAGATTCCTCTGATAAAAGAACTTCTTGACGAAAGAGGGCTTTTTTCGATGAAAATCAGTCCTAAACCTTCTTTAGGTATCTTCATCATTGATATTATTTCTTCATTCCTTTTTTTTTACAATCAATCTCAATCTTTGACCTTCCAATTATTGCAAATTTGTCAGTCATGGTTGATGTTTGGAAGCTTCGAAAACTTTCAAAGAAGAGAAGAGAAGAAGCCACTCCATTCAACCAAGAGGAAGGAAGAACTAAAAGATTGAAGAAAATAAAACTGACAAATTCAACAGCTTTGATAGTCTCATCAGATCCCATCTCTCCGATATTAATAGTAAGTATATTGGAAGTTGACGAAGTTCCACTATCAACATCTCTTCAACCTCCACCACAAGAAAGATGACCAATGGGAATTTTAGGAGCCGGTCCATCACTGTCTTTTGCTGACCGAACTGATAGAGGAAAGGCTCCAATGAGGGAGGAAGAAGAAGAGAGTATTTTGGCTGCAAATGTGATAGCCAATTTTTCCATATATGCTGATGATTCAGGTCTGAATGACCCATGTTGGCCTGTCACCTTTTGAATTCCATCATTATTCCAAGAGATTGGGAAATCACTAAGTCCCAGCAAATTGATGATACCATTTTGTTACTCTACCCCACATTGCTGAAGGTATAGAATCAAACTTGTTCTTTTAAAATGTTAGTCTTTTTTTTATTGAATCTGACTGATTTGAAATGTAAATAAATAGCTCATCCATGGAATCTAAATCATGGATGAAAGTATAAAAAATTTTGACCAATTTTGCTAAACTATGTGCAACGAAGTGAATATTGCAAAGGTGGAAAAAGAGGTTGCTGAGGAACTAAAAAATGCCATGGAAAAGCAACTAGAAGAATTAGCAACCAAAATGTTAGCTCTAAAAGCAGAGCTGAACGAAGCAAGGTCGAAAATAAATGCCATGGAATCAAAATTGAAGAAGAAAAATAAGAAAATCTAATCAATGTCCCTCAACCTGGAGAAAGCCGAAGAAAAAATTCTCAGCAGCCAAAAAGAAAATTTTAGCGACTGAAGAAAGAACTTTAATGGCAACTGAAAAGATTTAGCAAGCCATTGAAGAAGCTGTCAACGGAGCTGTAAAGAAATATGTTCAATCGAAAGCCTTTGATGATAAGCTTCATGAAGCAGGAGTTGAAAGCTACAACCTCGGTCTCGCCGATTGTTTGAACAAGGTAAAGAAATTTTACTCCGACATAGATACTTCAAAAATAGAGAAAGACTTCAATGAAGAGGATTCTGATAAAGAAAATTTTGACAAAGAAGATCAGGTCAAAGAACCAATCATAGATCAAATCGAAGAAGCAGTCGATGATCAAACCAAAGAATCGGCACCAGACTCTCAATTCCCCGAAGAAACACCATTAGTTCTTTCTGTAAACTAGGTTGAAATAGAAGAAAGTGCAATTGAAAAGAATGTGAATGACCAATGATCTAAGAACTTATTCAGTTTTTAATGTGAAATGAAGAATTTTTCTTTTTAATGATGTTCAATGGATTGCAAAAGTTCCAACTTTATAAATGAACAAATTTTCTAAGTATAAAATCATCGGATCAAATAAGGAAGATTCCCAGAAAGACCGAGCTAATCATGAAATTATATAAATCAAATCATAAACACTAATTTTTATTCAAAAAAACTTAGTTAAAATAATTTCGAATAAGTTCATTGAACAAGAATCTTTAACAGAATAAGTTGATCGGAAAGCATGATTTCTAACTTCTCCTAAGGAAGAAGTTTAACACTTACTGAATATTTGGAAAATTAATTCTTAAACTAACCAAACCCTAATTTACTCATAGATGATGTAACACTCCCATCCGATTTACTAAACGTCTTATCCCTTTCTCTTTGTATTTTAAGAAAAAGAGTCCTTTACAAAGAATTTTCTAGATAAAGTCCAATAAGCAATCATACCAACTTTGCCAAATGTCATCTTTCTATTAGAAGAAGAGTTGCTCGACAGGCTGTATAACCGCATTTGTCAGTATTTGGAAGCTGTATGAGATTTGAATTTGAATTCAAACCAAATGCCAATATATATATGTCTATAACTGGCTTTCTAAGAATTAGAAGTGGTGCACGAACACCCACCAAATCAGGATCTCAAATGTGTCAAAATCTGGGAATATCTCGGAATTTGGACCTTAAATCATGGCCATTGGCACTCTTTATATAAAGAGACCCCAGGTTCAGATCTTTGAGCTAATTTTTGTTTCAAGTGTTTCAAGTGTCTCTTCTTTTTTGAAACTCTTTGTTTTCAAGAATACTTCCAAGAAAAAATCTTCATCGTATTTAAGAAATGGAGTCAAGTGATAAGAAACTTCATCAAATGTCTAAAAGGAAAACCGAACCAGTACAATTCAGAGAGGAAAGGTCATGTGTAAGAAGAAGCCGCTTATCAAGGAGTGAGTGCTTCCAGTAAGCCAGAATTTCTCGAATATGTTGCATCTTCGTCCAAAGAAGAGATACAAGAGCCTTTCATTCCTCTTTCAAAAGAAAAAGAGTGTGACCCATCCATTAAGCATACTTCAATGGAAAAAGGAAAAGCTCCGGTGGAGGAAACATCTGATTCGAATGATAACAAAGTTATTCAAATGCTAGTTGCTGATACAAGTGTCAACAATCCGAAGCTGGCAAAAACCATACTATAATCTACCATTCTTCGGAAGGATTGGGAGGCAACAATCAAACATGGAGTGAAAGAGATTCTATCTTCCATCTATCCAGGGATCATGAAGGTTGAAAATACTTCTTCTCTTTCCAAAATAATTTATTCATATTTTAATGATGTTCTAAATCTTTTGTCCAGTTTATCAATGATATATCCATGATTGAAGAAAGTTGGGATCAAACAACCAACCTTTAGGAAGATATTCAAAAGTAATTAGCAGCAGCCAAGGAGGAACAGGACAAGGCTGATGCTGATCGGAGAGCCTTAGAATCAAGAGTTGTTAGATCAACTACAATGATCCTGTCTTTGTAGGATCAATTGAGACAAGTTGAAAGGCAAGCCGCGTAGCTTGTGGATGATGTAGCTAGAAGAAGAAAAATACTTCGGCAGGCAGATGAAGCCATAGAAGAGAAAACCTGAGCATACAAAAATTTGTTAAGTCAAAAATTTATGATGAAGAAGAAGATAGCATTTCTCAAGAAGAAGTTGGAACAAACCGAACAAGAAAATACTTCACTGATCCAACGGGGGCTTCTTGTAGATGAAGAGTTCAAAAAATTTGAAGCCTTTAATAGAGGGATAGAACAAGTTAGAGCCAAAGGCTATGAATTTGGCTTTGAAGACTATATCAATAAGGTTAAAAGATTAAACCCTGACCTTGATTTATCCTTCGTTTCCTTAGATTATTTTGTAGAGAGAAGAAAAGAAACCAACCGACAATCTAATAACTTCACCTATTAAGGAAACATCAAAAAAAGCTGAATAATATTTGTAATAGAGAGCCAGCAGCAGTTCCTAGTGAATCAATGTTCATTGCTGCTTCTCCTTCTTTTGACTTCATGTAATCAAAATATTAATGAAATCTTCATGCTCTCAATATTTCAGATATTTTGAGATAACATTATTGATAGAATAATAAGCCACACTATCCATTATTACTTTTATCATGGTTAACTTATCAAGTCGACCTTTTAATCAATCGATCATCTTGACATTAACATACTGATGAATTGGTGAATCAGACCAACCCAATTTGTCAAATTGCAGTCAGCTTATCAGGCCAACTTTTAATTGATTAGCAAGTTATACTGATCATTAAATATTGATGAGTTAGTGGGTCAAACCAACTCTATTTGTCGGATTGTAGTCAGCTTATCAGGCCAACTTTTAATTGATCAGCAAGTTATACTGATCATTAAATACCGATGAGTTAGTGGGTCAGACCAACTCTATTTGTCGGATTGTGGACAGCTTATCAGGCCAACCTTTCTTTTCTCTACTTTTTAGAGAATAATTTATTTTCATATATATATCTTTTATATAAAAGAGAAAGGAGAAAGAAAATCTCATTATTGATGATATTATAGAAGGTTTTCAACATTCCATGGTCTAGCCAATGGATAACCATCTAAAGTTTCAAGTCGATAGGTCCCAGGTCGCACAATCTCAGTGACATGATAGGGACCTTCCCAATTTGGTGCAAGTTTATTCTGTTCAGTTGGTCAAGATATAGTTGTCCGGCACAGAACAAGGTCTCCAACCCGAAAAACTCAAGCCTTGACTCTTGAATTATAATACCATGCTACTCTCTGTCGATATGCTGCCATCTTTATTTGTGTCTATAATCTAGAATTTTCAAGTAGATCTAGATCTATCCTTCTTCGATCAGCATTGTCAGATTCTTCAAAGCAGTTGGTTCTTCTTGAACGAAGAACAATCTTCATAGGCAACATAGCTTCACTCCCATAAGAAAGGTTGAACGGGGATTCTCCAGTTGTAGATCGAGGAGTTGTTCGGTAAGCCCAAAAAATGGAGTTGAGTTCATCATCCCAAGCTCCTTTGGCTTCATTTAGTCGAGTTTTCAATCCATGAAGGATTGTCCGATTAGTTACCTCAGCTTCCCCATTAGCCTGAGAATGTCCGACAGATGTCAATTTGTGAAGAATACCATATTAAGCACAAAAATCCTTGAACCTCTGATTATCAAACTGGCTCCCATTATCTGTAATGATAGCATGAGGAATTCCAAACCTATATATGATAAAATTTCTAACAAATATTTCAACTTTTGCTTCAGTGATCAAAGCTAGGGACTCAGCTTCTACCCATTTTATGAAATAATCAATGGCAACAATCAGAAATTTTTGTTGTCCAGAAGCTAGGGGAAACGGACCAAGTATATCCATTCCCCATTGAGCAAATGGCCAAGGAGCCGTAAACTAAATTTAGCTGACTGGCAGGACGCCTTTGAATATTTGCATACCTTTGACAAGAATCACATTTTCTTACAAAATCTAGAGCATCCTTCTATATAGTTGGCCAATAATACCCCTGCCTTATAATTTTATAGGCTAAAGACCTTCCTCCCAAATGATCACTGCATATACCTTCACGCACTTCTCTAAGAGCATAACCTGCATCTGATGGAGATAAAAACTTCAACAGTGGCTAGAAAAATGATTTTTTATATAACAAACTATCCAAGGTAACATACTGAGCATAACATGCAGTCTTTTGAAGTTGTTTAGCCTCTACATTATTTTTGGGCAATACTCCATTAGTCAGATATTTAATTATCAGACTCATCCAATCCATTTCAGGTTGTATTTGAAGAACCTTTTCTTTTTCAGTTGTTGAAATACTTGGGGTTTCTAGATGTTCCACAAAAGTATGACCTATTTAGTCAGGTGGAGAAGCAGCCAATCTGGATAATGAATCGACTCGAAAATTTTCATTTCAAGGGATGTGACTGATGTCCCATGAATCAAATAAGGCTTTAAGCTCTTGAACATTCTTCAAATACAAGGCTAAAGTAGCATCACGAACTTCAAAATCTCCTTTTACTCGATTGACGACCAATTATGAATCAGATAATACCTTCAAGCTTCAAACATTCACTTCCTTTGCAATTCTTAAACTAGCCAGGAGGGCTTCATATTCAGCTTGATTGTTGGAGATTTTGAAAGAGAATCGAAGTGCATAGTCTGTGACATCTCCATTCGGGCTAGATAAGATCAACCCTGCTCCACAACTAGAAGAATTAGAAGCTCCATCCACATGTAATATCCAAGGTGCATCTATCATCCCCATTTCATCAGATGGTTGAACTTCCTTCTCATTGTCACCCTAGGTACATTCGGCTATAAAATCAGCCAGTACTTGAGCTTTCATTGTAGATCAAGGCCAATAAATGATGTCATATTTACTTAATTTGATTGCCCATTTTGCCATCCGGTCAGAAGTATCAGGACACTGTAAAACAGTCCTCAGAGGTTGATAGGTCAATACAACAATTCGATGGGACTAAAAATATAGCCTAAGGCATTTGGCCGATATTACCAAGGTATAAACAATCTTCTGGAGTTTTGGGTACCTTGTTTTCACATCATGAAAAACTTTGCTAATATAATAAATGGGCTTATGTAATTCATCAGAGTCTTTTCTGACTAACACAGAACTAATTACTTCGTCAGATGTAGCCAGATAAAGATACAAATCTTCTCCTTCTTGAGATTTAGATAATATGATCAGATTTGTCAAATACTTCTTAAGCTCTTCAAATGTCGACCGATAGTCATCCGACCAGTTAAATTCCTTGGTTTGCCGTAAAGCCTTGAAGAAAGGCAAACATCTTTCAGCTGAATGAGATTGAATCAGCTTAACGAAGCAATTCATCCAGTCAACTGTTGGACTTCTTTCTTATTAGCTGGAGGTCTCATATCCAAGATGGCTAGGATCTTTTCTAGGTTGGCTTCAATCCCTCGTTTTGTAACCATAAAGCCTAGGAATTTTCTAGAAGTTACACCAAAAATATATTTGGTCGGATTTAATTTCATGTGATTTTTCTACAAAATATCAAAGGCTATCTGCAAATCTTTAATATGATCATCAGACTAATTACTCTTAGCGATAATATCATCTACATATACCTCCATAGTCCTTCCAATTTGACCTTCAAAGATCTTGTTTACTAACCTTTGATAAGTAGCGCCGGCATTTTTAAGAACAAATGGCATCACTTTGTAATAATATATCTTTAGATCTGTGACAAAAGATGTCTTTTCTTCATCTGCTGGACTCATTCGTATATGATTATATCCAGAAAAAGCATCCATGAAACTTAAAAATTTATGCCCGGCTGTTGCATCAACCAGTTGATCAATTTTTGGCAAAGAAAAACTATCTTTAGGACATGCCTTATTAAGATCAGTATAATATATACATATCATCCATTTTTCATTAGCTTTCCTGACCATTACTACATTGGCAAGCCAGTCAGGATAGTAAACTTCTCTGATAAATCCAGCATCAAGCAACTTGGTCACTTCTTCATTGATAACATTTTATCTTTTTAGGGCACAATTTCGCTTCTTTTGTTGAACAGGCGACTAAGCGGATCAACCTCGAGCTCATGCATAATCACTTCAGTGGGAATCCCCACATATCGACGGCCGTCCATGCAAATATATCAGCATTTTTTTGTAGGAAGTCGATCAACTTCTTCTTTTGGTCTTCAGTAAGTGAACTTCTAATCTGAACAGTTTTAGTAGGATCTTCATTTGTCAAGGGAACATGAATAGTCCTTTCTACTGATATGCTGGCTCCTTCAATCGGATCACGTGGATCCACTTGTTCGAAGGTGGATTTGTTGATTGATTGTTGATTCTGAATTGTCAAACATTGACGAGCCATCTATTGGTTTCCTCTTACTTCTCCACTCCCATTTTTGGTTGGAAATTTTATCAAAAAATGGTATATTGATATAATGGCTTGGAACTTATTCAGGGCAGGTCTTCCAAAAATGGCATTATAAGCAAAAGGAATCCGAACAACCATAAAAGTAAGAGGGAAAGTCCTTTGCTTCGGTGCTGTCCCGAGAGTCACAGGGAGTATGATTTCTCCTTCTACTCCTAAAGAATTTTCTCCAAACCCAGTCAATGAAACATGAATTCTCTGTAACTTATCAGTTAGTAAATTCATCTTAACAAATGCATCATAAAGCAAGACCTCGGTGGAACTTCCATTATCGATCAAAATTCTATGTACATCATAGTTTGCAATAATTATGGAAATCACTACAGGATCATTATGAGGCGTCTCAATGCCTTGTAAGTCATCATCAGAAAAGATAACACTTTCTCGAAGCCTTTTGGGACTCCGATCATCTTCAAAACATGCATGGCAAATCATTCTGACCGATCCATTAGTCGGTTGTTGGTTTGGGAGCTCCGTCCTGTCAGTGATCATCCTTGGAACTGCCAGCCTTGGCACTACCGCCTCAATTGGTCAGTTTTGATTTTGATTTCAGACATATATGCCCAAATAGCCCTACTTAATCAAAGCTTCAATCTCATCTCGCAGTTGGATACATTCTTCCATTGTATGCCCATGATCACGATGATACCGACAATTTTTAGCCTTATTTTGCATGGCTCGTGAGGTTCTCATTGGCCTAGGTCTTTGAAAAAAATATTCTTTCTCAATTTCCATTAGAATCTTCTCTCTTGGGAGAGTCAGGGGGTATAAGCATCAAATCGATTAACATAGTTCCTGCCGACCAACTCCCTCGGCCTTTGACCTTGCCGTTGAATTGATCGGACCCCAAGGAATCAGGATTCATCCTCCTTGGCCTTCTTCATACTTAGCATCGATTTTCTCTCTATCTGCCACTGGCTCAAGGCCTATTCTTCGGCCTGGGCATACTTTTGAGCACAGGCCAGTAACTCAGAGTAATTGTTTGAAAATTTTTTATCCAAGGAGAATATAAATTTGAAGGCTCATAAGCCCTTTTTCATAGCAAACATCGTCACGAATCATTGAGATCCGGAATCTCCAACATGGTAGAATTAAACCTCTTGATGTAATCTCTCAAAGACTCCCCTTCCGACTGCTGGATAAAGAATAAGCTATCAGAATTTCTAGACATTTTCCTGCTTGTTCTGAAATGCGATATGAACAACTTCTCTAACTGACTGAATGAATGAATGGTGTCTGGTTGTAGACTTGAATACCACATTCTTGCTGGTTTCTTTAAGGTCATAGGGAAGGCAAGACAATGAAGTGCGTCTGATGCCCCCTGGATCAACATATGGGCTTTAAAGCTACCCAAATGATCCAAAGGGTCAGACGACCCATCATACAGCTCAATTTATGGGACCCTGAAATAATGTAGAATTTTTTTCTCCATAACCTTTTTAGAAAAAGGCAGCAAGATATCACAACTTGGTGTTGCATCCTTTGTTTTCCTCTGCTCAAGAACTTTGGCAATCTGCAACTCTAGCTTCCTGAATTTTCTATCAAAATCATTAGCTCTTGCAAGATGTTGCACTTGGATACTGTCAGGAGTCAATTTTTTAGATGACATCGAATGAGATCGTGGACATTTCCCCTTATTCCGCTTCTTGATGTGATGGTGAGATTAGTGATGATGCTTTGAAGGGGACTATTGACCTGAAGAATATTGATATGATGAATGTTTTCTTGGACTGGGATGTTTACTTACCTGAAGAGAGGGTTGCCGGCTACTTCTTGATACAGCAGGTTGTGATGGCTCTTTTGCAGCGATCTCTTGAAGGTTTTGTTTTGCTGCAGTAAGTACTTCCACCTTGTCACATAGAGTGTTTAACCTTTCCTGATCCATGTTTCCGACAGGCAAAGCTCCCATCCTTTCGCCAAGAATAGGATCGTTCCCCTCTGAAGAATGAAAAATATCTTCTGCTGGCAAATTCCTCTTCCAACCTTTCATAATGCTTCCTTCCAGATTCTTGAAACTCTTTCGATGAGTTTCCCTACCTGGTGCACCAATCTGTTGCGTCTAAACAAATTACAACAAGCTTGAATTAAAAGAGAAGTGGATTGAGATGATTTGATCTAGCTCCCCGCCATCTTCTTGGAGGATCTAGGTGTTGAGGTGGTTCTCAAGCTCGTTGATGGAGTCTGAATGGGAACAGATAAGATCTAAAGGAAGGCTAATTGTAGGTTGGTCCAGAAAAGAAATCCCATCTTCATCACACTCGGTGGTATTTATAGGCCATGAACCTAACCGCTTACAGCTGTCATCCTGCTGTTAGACAGTTAAACCAAGACATGAGCACATGCAACAAAAGGCTATCCATAGTTGATCAGGCCTTTTTTAGATGATGAATGATCTCTGCATTATTTGAACATTGATCAGCTTTATCTCTCTTGGAAGTTAGTCAATCTTATGCCCATCGAGAGTTGATCGGCCTCGTGGTTCTTGGGCATTGATCGGCTTTACACTTCTTGGGTGTTGATCTGCCATGTGCCTATTGGGCATTGATCGGCTTTACGCCTCTTAGGCATTGATCAGCCTTGTGCCTCTTGGGCATTTATCAAACTTGTACCTATTAGGCATTGATCGGCTTTACGCCTCTTGGGCGTTGATTAGCTTTGTGCCTCTTGGGCATTGATCGGCATTACGCCTCTTGGGCATTGATCAGCCTTGTGCCTCTTGGGCATTTATCAAACTTGTGCCTCTTGGGTATTGATCGGCTTTACGTCTCTTGGGTGTTGATCAGCCTTGTGCCTCTTTGGTGTTGATCAAACTTGTGCCTATTGGGCATTGATCTGCTTTACGCCTCTTGGGTGTTGATCAGCCTTGTGCCTCTTGGGAATTTATCAAACTTGTGCCTATTGGGCATTGATTGGCTTTACACCTCTTGGACGTTGATCAGCCTTGTGCCTCCTGGGTATTGATCGGCTTTACGCCTCTTCGGCGTTGAGTTGCCTGGTTCGAATCTTCAATAAGTCAGTATAGATACACCAAACAGACCAAACTTGTCATATCCCAACACCACCTAACTCCTAAGCCTACCCTAATTCGTGAAGATGGAGATGGGGAAAAGAAAAGCGAGGAGGGAGAGAAATGGGGACTCCGAGGAATTCAGGCAAGTAGAAAAGAGATGAACGATTAACCATTTTTAATTCTAGTTTGGGTCCGTTCTTCAGAGCTATGCGGCAAGTTTTGCCAACCATGACCTGGCCTAATCACAACCCTTGAATACCACTAAGATGATAGCTCGATTGGTAGAAGTTTAGCTTTCCTTCTATTAATCATGGATTCAAGTCATGATCCCATTGATGACTTAATTAAATCCAAGAATTTTTCTGAAGCACATGATCAGGGTGGGGAGAGAATGCACTACTCCAGTGTCTTAGTGGTGTCAAGCTGATGTACTCACCGTTGGTGATGGGAAGGGCATGCGTAAAACCTGCAACCCGAATCGAACATAACTGATGGGGATGGGGCCCGAAGGGATAGCTATGCCGAGATTTATCCCCCCTCCTCTTTTATTTCATCAAAAAAAAAATCACAACCCTTGAATGGAGAAAGCAATTGGATATTTTACCACTTTGAAGGAAACAAATGAAGTGGTATGCTAACAAATAAGAAATTACTATTATTATTATTATTATTTGCTGAATAGATGGTCATGATCCATTTATTTTCAGTATAATCCATCATATTTGAAAATAAAACATGTTTAAGTTAAACATGAATAGAAGAACAGGTCGTCTATACAATACTGATCGGGCCACATAACTCATAACCCAGTCTACTGCTTTATTTGGCTCACAATATATATGAGTTGCCATAAATAAAGTAAAAGCCACTATTAGAGTTCAAATATCTACAAGTAGGAGATGACATCCTTCATCAAAATGGCACCATTTAATTAAATTAATAATGAGTCTCCTTTTGAAAGGATATGACTAGTTTTCAACATTAGAATCGCATGCATGCTGAATGCATTGAATAGAGGGTGTTACCCAGGTGGCTTTTTCCCAAGAGGGGGGTGAATTGGGAATTACAAAATTTTCGCAAGTATGTGCACAAGTAATTCCTTTTAGTGGTTAGGTGCTGTGTTAATCAGAGAATAAATGCAGAAGCTAAAAAGTAAATCAAACACAACACAAACAAAGCAGGTTTATAGTGGTTCGGAGCAACCCAGCTCCTACGTCCATTACCCAAGTTCACCACTCGGGATTTCCACTATATCCCCCAAACCGGAATATAGTCAGATTGTTTTACAGGCTCATAATCCCAATCTTTACACTTTGATTTTTAAAAACGGGCTCACCAAAGAAACCCAAACTAAATTTTCACAGGCTCACCTAGAACCTCTACACTTTGGTTTTTAAATAGGCTCACCAAAGAAACCTCTACACTCTGGTTTTTACAGGCTCACCAAAATAACCTATTTGGTTTTTAAAATAGGGCTCACCAATAACCCAGATATTCTAAAAAATAGAATAAAGAAGCAACAATAAAGACAAACTCTGTTGTCTGGGTGGTTGCCAATGTAGCTCGAGTGAAGATCCCCTGAATGCTCTTCAATGCACTTAAATGGCTTCCTTGCTTTCCTCAAAAGATGCTTCAAGCTTCTGGTAAGAGTTGTTGCAGGCTTGAAAGCAGACTTTAAAGCTCAAGTGCTCTCTCTCTTCTCCCTTCAATAAGTGTTCAATAAATGCCCAATAATTCATTAGTCTCTTCAAAGATGTTCTCATACCTTATTTATAGAGACTTCAACTGCCTTCCCTTGATTTTGAACATTGAAAACCATTGGGAGGTGACAGGTTACCATTAGAGCACTTTTGGAATTCAAAAATTGAGAACTAGAACTTGCCATTGGAGGTGACCCCGTCATTCCAGTCAGCTCAGACAATCTTCGAGTTGGATCGGATCAAGTTCGGGTCGACTGGGCTGAATGCCAGTCGGCTAGCTTCCATAGTTGAAAAAATACCTTACTCTAGACGAGTTGGCTAGGTTGGAATCCAATTGGCTCAGATCTCAGAGGCTCTTAGACCATTCTCAACCAAGTTCTGGACGAGTCGGCTGGGCTGAATTCCTGTCGGCTCGGATCCCTGAGAATCTCAGAACGTTCTCACCATGTTCTGGACGAGTCGGCTGGGCCTTGGTGCCAGTCGGCTGGATCTATGTGCCAGAGAACTTCTTTCCTGTGCCTGTGCCAGAGTCAGCTAGGTCCTCCATCCAGTCGGCTCGAAATTGGTTCTTCAGCCAGATCAAACTCTATCTTCCAGAATACTTCTCCCATGCTTTGAAGACTTCTTTCAAGGACTTCTTACAATAATGTCAAGAAAAATTGAAGCTTGAAAACTACTAGAAGTAACTCTTAAACTTGATTTGCGTAGGAATCTTTTGTAGGGTTTTTCTTTATAAGATTCTAAACACTTTGCAACTCAATACAAAGCAATAAAGATTGTAGGATTTAGAAAGTGTGTCAATGTAGTTGTCCTACAAAAACTTGTCAATCATTTGAAGAGTTGTTAGATAACCAAATGTATGCTCCAATGTTTTGTTATTATCAAAATCACTTTAGGGGTCAACAATCTCCCTCTTTTTGATGATGACAAAACACTGGGCATGAAAAGAAGCTATTCTATTCACAAGTATGGATGTATATCAATTTAAGCATTTACACTTGTTTGACAATTCATAAAATCAACTGTAATCTCAAATGTTTATCAATATATGCTATACAGTTATGCACAAAGTTAACGTTATAAACTGTAAGTATCAGAGAATGATTGCTTATATGTATCAAGCAGCATTAAGTATTAACAGATATATGTAATAAGTAGAGAGCATCATAGTAATCATTGAAGCATGTAAATTGAACATGTAAATCTCCCCCTTTTTATAAAATTTCTAAACAATAATAAATTTCTTAAGTTTCTCCCCCTTTATCATTCAATTGATCATTTTAACAAAATAATATGCAAAAGATCATTCAAAAATGCAAAGATCATTCAGAAATTCTTTAAAACTCCCCCTGTTTACTTTGCTTTAGTAGTTTTATTGCAATTTATTAAGCTTTTTCTTTCATGCACTCTATGGTTCTCCCCCTTTTTGTCATCATTTCAAAAAGGTTAAACAGATAAGTTCAGAATTTTAAATAGATTGAGAAAGTTTTAAGATTTGTTTGAGATAATTTCACTTTCTCAACTTAGAGAGAGAATTTTATTTAAACAAATGGAGAAAGTAAACAAGATAATACATATACACACATTACACAGTGACCAAAAAGATGATCATTTCATTTCTATCAAAAAGGTGTTCAGTACATCAACCATTACAAAAGTTTCAAAAAACATCCAAAAAGTATTGAAACTATAAAACATCTACTCAGAGTCATCTCTAGGAACATTGGCACCATGCCAAGAAGTGGGTCTAGGTGATTGACTAGATGAAGCTTGAGGAGGAGGAGCCCTAGGGTGATGAGAGGTACTAGGAGCCCTAGTGAAATGGGAGGTGGATCATACAATGGTCTGGTCCTAGCTGTGACCTCCAAGGATCTGACAGTGCCACAGATAGACACCATCTCCATCCAAATTGCTCCAAGCTGTTGCTCCATGTCCTTGAGGCTAACTGGCACTTTGTTCACTGCCTCCTTCATCTCACATATTTCTTTCTGCATTGATATAAGCTCAGAAGCTTGGACATTGGCGAATGCCTTAGCTGATCCTCGAAGTCTGCCATGCTCCGACCTGATGATCCCAATGCCTCTAGTGTAATCATTAGCCATAATTCTTGTATCAACAATAGTTCCCACTTTGCCTCTAAGTTCCCTTGACTCAGTTTGATATTCTTTTAATGTAGTGTCCACAGACTTCAAAATTGCTTCAGAACTTGAAGAGATACAATTCATAATTGGTTGAAGTTCTATCTGATGAGTTGATCTTGAAGCTTCCATAGCTTCAACCTTTCCTTGTAGATTTGAAACATGCTCTTCTAGTCTGTCCAATCTACTATCCACTGACTTTTTCAAATCACTAAATAAAGAAGTTATTATACCTATCAGTGTATCTGTCAAGCTTCTCATCTATTCTTCAATCTGAACTTGACTCATTTGAGGCTGTGGTGCTGCAGAAGGGTAGTCGGGTAAAGGAACATCAGTTGCAAGCAAGTCAAACTCCGGTGCAGGCAAATTAAACTCCGCTACAGGCATATAAAACATTGGAGAAGGTGCTCTAGTCTCCTCAACAACAGCAGCCGGCTCAGATACAAGTGACTCTGGCTCAGGTACTGGTGTAGAAGAAGTTCCAGCTGCTTCTATATTCTCTTCCTCTTCTTCTTCTTCACTACTACTTGAGCTACCAATAGCCCTTACATTGGTGCCTTTCTTTCTCCATACTCCTTCCAATTGGAAGTACCCCATCCTCTCTTGAGTTTTAGAAGTGTAGACATCTGTATGATGCAATTCCAATCCATCTTCACCATCTAAACTGACTTTATGAGATTTAAACAAGAGGGTAAGCAACATTCCATAGGATAGACATGATTTGGCCTTCCTAACTGTCTCCTTCATTTGCATGATTATAATATATGATAGATTGATAGGAGTTTTCTCTAAAATGTGCTCCATAAGGCATAAATCCTTTTCACTCATCCAGTCAAATCTCCCGGTTCTTTGCAAGAAAATTAAACAAATAAAATTGTGAAGCAATCTCATTTCCAGTGATAGGGTGTTAGCAAAAACTGTACCAATTCCTCCTACATCTTCATTGTTCAGTATTGTTCTTAGAGTCTTTTCTCTGTTGTCAATTACTAGAAATCTCAGTCCATTAGAAGGTATGTCCAGTAATTCATGTAGAGATTCCTCATTGACTATAATCCTCTTTTCTTTTACAGTGGACTCCACATGATTAGTTCCTAGTCTTAAATTTTCATAAAAACTTTTAACCAAAGTGGGATAGGTCTTTTCATTCAAAGAACAAAATTTTCTCCACCCTTGATCTTCAATTAAATCTCCTATTTTTAACCCAATGCCTTTAATAAACTCAAAGTTAATTCAGCGGCTGGAGGTTACCGGACACGTAGACATCGAAGGCACTTGGCTAGGAGCGATTGGAGCATCTCTTGTGGCTTCCTCTGCAAATTCTTCACTGTGCAAGGTGCTACTTGGCTCTTCTTGCCGCCTTTTGGACCTTCTTTCCTTTTAAACATTTGGAGCAATCCTAACGGAGCATTTACTAGTCGCACGCTTGGGTGCCATTGCCAGGAAAGATGGAAAATCAAGAAATTGCAGTGCTTGGAAGGGAGAAGGAAGTCTTCGGAGCAAGTTTTGGAGATGAATGAACCATTAGAGAAGACAACATAAAGATTAAACGATTCGGAGAAGAGTTTATAACCCTAAGCAAAATACTTCGACGCAAAATTCCAGTCGACTCGAGTAGCCCTGAAAAGGCTCGAGTCGGCTTTGCCAGAGCTCTCCTAAAACCATCAGAGGATCTAGTCGACTCGAAACTGCTCGAGTCGGCTAGGCCAAAACTCGCTCAAAATTCTCAGAAAATCCAGTCGATTCGGATTAAGATCCAGTCAACTCGAACAAAGAAAATGGAGTTTTGAAAAATTCAAATACAAATCAAAAAGATTTTGAATAGAATTTCGAAGAAAATTAAGGCTCAATAAAATATAATAAATTGAGGAGGTTCTCTAGATGAAATTTCCTTAGATTTGAAGGAATTAGGTTAGAGAATTTAGAAGGGATCGCAAAGTCCTAATTCACTCCTAATTAGCTCAAATCTATCTTAACTGAGTGGCTTAGTAAATATGTCAGCTAATTGATCTTCAGTAGGAACAAAATCAAGAACAATATTACCATTAGAAACATGATCTCTAATAAAATGATATCTAATTTCAATGTGCTTGGTTCTAGAGTGTTGAATTGGATTCTTTGTCAAATTAATAGCACTTGTGTTATCACATTTAATTGGAATTTTAGATTGTGATACACCAAAGTCTTCTAGTTATTGTTTAATTCATAACACTTGAGCACAACAACTACCAGCAGCCACGTACTCAGCCTTAACTGTGGACAAGGCTACGGAGTTTTGCTTCTTACAGTGCCATGAAATTAAATTCAACCCTAGAATTGGCATGTACCGCTAGTGCTTTTTCTATCTATTTTACAACCAGCATAATCAGCATCAGAGAATCCAATCAAATTCAGCATAGAATGTTTAGAATACCAAATTCCTAAATTACTTGTTCCTTTCAAATATTTAATTATTCTTTTAACAGCAAGCATATGTGTTTCTTTTGGTAATGACTGAAATCTAGCACATACACATACACTATATAATATGTCAGGTCTACTTGCAGTCAAATATAATAAGGATCTGATCATACCTCTATATAGCTTTTGGTCAACATTGGATCCATTCTCATCTTTGTCTAATCTACAAGCTGGGCTCATGGGTGTGCTCATTGATTTGCTACTCTCCATACCAAACTTTTTGATGATTTTCTTGATGTATTTGGCTTGGTTGATGAAGATGCCTTCCTTTATTTGTTTTACTTGAAGTCTAAGGAAATAGTTTAGCTCGTCCATTAAGCTCATTTCAAATTCTCCCTGCATAAGCTTAGCAAATTCTTTACATAGAGAATCATTAGTTGCACCAAAAATGATGTCATCAACATATATTTGTATAACTAAGATGTCATTATTCTTCTTTTTGATAAATAGAGTTTTGTCTACATTACCTCTTGAAAACTCATTTTCAATCAAGAAAGTGCTAAGTCTATCATACCAGGCTCTAGGTGCTTGTTTCAAACCATACAATGCTTTGTTTAATTTAAATACATGGTTTGGAAAAGTGTGATTTTCAAAACCTGGTGGTTGTTCCACAAAAACTTGTTCAGAGATAAAACCATTAAGAAATACACTTTTTACATCCATTTGAAAGAGTTTAAAGTTCATGTAGCAAGCAAATGCAAGTAGTAATCTAATGGCTTCTAGTCTTGCTACGGGTGCATAAGTTTCATCAAAATCAATACCTTCTTCTTGATTATATCCCTTAGCCACTAATCTAGCTTTGTTTTTTATAATGTTTCCTTGCTCATCTAATTTATTCCTATAGACCCATTTGGTTCCTATTATTGGATGGTCGGTAGTTCTATCTACAAGTATCCATACCTTATTTCTTTCAAACTGGTTTAATTCTTCATGCATTGCCATCATCCAGTTTGGGTCAGTCTCAGCCTCTTCTAAGCTATGGGGTTCTATTTGTGACACAAAGGCTAGGTAATCATGTGCATCCTTATGTGCAGCCCTAGTCCTAGCACCATGTGAAGGATCTCCTATTATTAATTCTTTAGGGTGAGATGTAACATACCTCCAGTCCCTCGGTAGATCGGTGTGATCCTTACTTATCGCTTCTTCTCCATCTTGAATGTCTTTGTCTTGAATGCTTAAGTCATCCATTCCTTTTTGCAATGTACCTGCATCATTGTCTATTTACTCTTCTTGTCGAAAAGGTGTAGGGTTAGTTTCAATAAATACAACATGAATTGACTCTTCAACAGTAAGAGTCCTTTTATTAAAAACCCGATATGCTTTGCTATGTAATGAATAACCTAGGAAAATTACATCATTAGCTTTAAAATCAAATTTTCCTAAATTATCTTTTCCATTGTTATGCACAAAGCATTTACATCCAAACACATGAAAATAACTAATATTGGGCTTTTTGTCATTCCAAAGCTCACAAGGGGTTTTCTTTAAAATAGGACGGATCAAAATGCGGTTTAAAATATAACATGTAGTGTTCACCGCTTCTGCATAAAAGTATTTTGGAAGATTGCCTTCACACAACATTGTGCGAGCCATTTCTTCCAATGTCTTATTTTTCCTCTCTACAACATCATTTTGTTGAGGTGTTCTAGGAGCGGAGAAGTTGTGATCAATGCCAAATTTAGTACAATAATCTTCAAAAAATTGATTTTCAAACTCAGTTCCATGATCACTTCTAATTGAAATCAAAGATAAGTTCTTTTAGTTTGAAACTGTTTTATGAAATTTTCTGAAAACATGAAAAGTTTCATCTTTCGAAGCAATGAACAAAATCCAAGTAAATCTCGAAAAATCATCTGCTATAACAAAAGCATATTTCATCCGTCCTATGCTTGTGGTCCTAGTAGGTCCGAAAAGATCCATGTGAAGTAGTTCAAGAGGTCTTGTTGTAGAAACTATATTCTTTGATTTAAAACTCTCCCTTGTTTGTTTATCCATTTGACATGCATCACAAACTTGATTTAAATCAACTTTAAACTTAGGCATGCCTCTAACAAGATCTTTAGAAATTAATTTGGCAATTGTATGCATGCTAGCATGACCTAATCATCTATGTCATAGTAAACCAGACTCTTTGGTCTTGACATTCATTGCAACTAAACTAGGGCTACTTGACAAGGCAAGATCATTAAGATCTACCACATAGATATTCCCGAGTCTATGTCCAATGAACTTATTGCTAGAATCTAACAAGTTAGTTACTATACACTTAGAAGATTCAAAGACAACCTTGAAGCCTTTATCACACAATTGACTTATACTTAAGAGATTATGCTTCAATTTGTCTACTAGCAAGACATTTTCAATAAAAGTGAAGGGTGTTATTTTGATCTTACCAATACCGATTATTCTCCCTTTGCCATTATCTCCAAAGGTGACCAAGCCTCCATTCATTTCAAGGGTGATGAATTGGTCCTTGTCACCCATCATATGTCTTGAGCAGCCACTGTCTAAGTACCACCTTTTCTTCAATTTTTGGGCTGCAAGACATTCCTGCAAAACAGTCAATGAATTCTTTTAGGTACCCAAGCTACCTTGGGTCCTTGCAGGTCAGTAGAGGTGGTTTCTTTAGGAACCCAAATCTTTCTTACTTTCTTAAGGACATTTCTAACATTATTGCATTCAAAAGCTTTATGTCCTATTCTTTTACAAACATAGCAAACAACTTTAGAATTTTTTATTGAAACAGAATTTGAATATCTAAAGGTTGATGCACTTGATGCAGATTTTGAACTTTTTGAAATGTATGCATTTTTGCTCAAATTCTTAGGAACATATAACAAAGACTTTGAAGTAGAAATAGTTTTTGGTGTGGCTGAAACTTTTTGAGATAAAACATTTTGAGCAGGTGTTTTGGATTTCACAAAAGTAGTTGCTGAAATTTCATTCATAAAAAAAGTTTTAAATCCAATTCCATCTTTATTTCCTGAAATTCATTGTTCTTTTAAAATTAACTCGAGCTTGTTTGAAGATAAAGTGAGTTTTTCAACTAAAGGCTTGAGTTTTGTAACCTCCTTTTTCAAGTCATTATTTTCAGCAAGTAAATAATTGTTCTTCTTTTCACATGAAAGATTTTCATTTTTTAGATTTTCAAATTTTTCAGAAAAGTCATGCAATTCTTTTTGTAATAAAATATTCTTTTCTGAAATTTCATCCTTTTGTTTGAGTAAAGAATCATTCATATTTTTCAATGATTTTATCTTTACTCCAGCTTTCTTAAATTCAGATAATAATTCATGAAAAATAGAATTTAATTCATCAAATGTAAATTCAGTAGAATTGTTAGGGGATGTTACATCACCTTCGAGACCCATTAAGCATAAATTTGTGGTCTTGGTGATCTCTTCTTCTTCAAATGATGATGAGTCTTCACTGTCGGACAATGTGGCAACCATGGCTTTCTTTTTCTTCTTCTGTTTGAAGGATTTCTTCAACAGTGGACAGTCTGGACGTATGTGCCCCGGCTTCTTGCATTCATAGCATGTGGGAACTACCTCTTTATCTTTCTCTCTGTCCTTTTCCTTTTCCTTTCCATAATCCTTCCTATGAAATTTTTGGTTATACCTTCCTTTCTTTCTTCCCATAAATTTTCTGAATCTCCTCACAACCATAGCGATGTGATCGTCTTCTAGGTCATTATTGGAGGAGGTGCTTTCTTTTTCAGATTCTTCATCATCCCTCTTAGATTCGGAAGCAGCTTTGAAGGCTATTGTCTTCTTTTTCTTCTGCTCATCTTCCGTTATGTGCTGCATTGTCAGCTCGTGGGTGATGAGTGATCCCAGCAGTTCATCCAGCAGCAATGTGTTTAGATCTTTGGCTTCCTGGATTGCAGTTACTTTGGGGTTCTATTTGTCGGGCAAAGAACAAAGGATCTTCTAAACTAGATCTGCATTAGAGTATACCCTGCCAAGACTCTTCAAATCGTTAATAATATCTGTAAATCTAGAGAACATGGAAGAAATTATTTCGGAAGGTTCCATTTTAAACAATTCATAATTATGAACTAAAAGATTTATCTTGGAGGTTTTCACTTGAGAAGTTCTCTTATGGGTCACTTCGAGTTTATCCTAGATATCCTTTGCTGAAGAGCAAGTGGAAATTCGGTTGAACTCGTTTGCATCCAAAGTACAATATAACAAATTCATTGCTTTGGCATTTAATTCCCCCATCTTCATGTCATGATCATCCCAGTCCTCTTCAGGCTTAGGGATGTCCACGCCATCAACTTTAATTATGGGAATGTGTGGCCCTTTCAAGATGACCATCCACAATTGAAAATCTACTGCCTGTATATAAATCTTCATTCATGCTTTCCAATATGAATAATTAGTGCCTGTGAATAGTGGAGGTCTATTTGTTGACTGGCCTTCAGCCAAGGATGTACTCATGGAATGAGCCATCAATCTTTACTCAAGTAATCAGAGACACTGCTCTGATACCAGCTGTTGCCCAGGTGGCTTTTTCCCAAGAGGGGGCTAAATTAGGAATTACAAATTTTTTGCAAGTATGTGCACAAGTAATTCCTTTTAGTGGTTAGGTGCTGTGTTAATCAGAGAATAAATGCATAAGCTAAAAGGTAAATCAAACACAATACAAACAAAGCAGGTTTATAGTGGTTCGGAGCAACCCAGCTCCTACGTCCATTACCCAAGTTTACCACTCGAGATTTTCACTATATCCCCCAAACCGGAATACAGTCGGATTGTTTTACAGGCTCACAATCCCAGCCTCTACACTTTGGTTTTTAAAAACGAGCTCACCAAAGAAACCCAAACTAGGTTTTCATAGGCTCACCTAGAACCTCTACACTTTGGTTTTTAAATAGGCTCACCAAAGAAACCTCTACACTCTGGTTTTTACGGGCTCACCAAAGAAACCTATTTGGTTTTTAAAACCGGGATCACCAATAATCCAGATATTCTAAAAAATAGAATAAAGAAGCAACAATAAAGGCAAACTCTGTTGTCTGGGTGGTTGCCAATGTAGCTCGAGTGAAGATCCCCTGAATGCTCTTCAATGCACTTCAATGGCTTCCTTGCTTTCTTCAAAAGATGCTTCAAGCTTCTAGTAAGAGTTGTTGTAGGCTTGAAAGCAGACTTTAAAGCTCAAGTGCTCTCTCTCTTCTCACTTCAATAAGTGTTCAATAAATGCCCAATAATTCATTAGTCTCTTCAAAGATGTTCTCATACCTTATTTATAGAGACTTCAACTGCCTTCCCTTGATTTTGAACGTTGTAGACCATTGGGAGGTGACAAGTTACCGTTAGAGCACTTTTGGAAATCAAAAACTGAGAACTGGAACTAGCCGTTGGAGGTGACCCCATCATTCCAGTCGACTCGGACAATCTTCGAGTCAGCTCGGATCAAGTTCGGGTCGACTGGGCTGAATGCCAGTCAACTAGCTTCCACAGTTGAGAAAATACCTTACTCTGTACGAGTCGGCTAGGTTGGAATCCAGTTGGCTCGGATCTTAGTGGCTCTTAGACCATTCTCAACCATGTTCTGGACGAGTCGGCTGGGCTGAATTCCAGTCGGCTCGGATCCCTGAGAATCTCAAAACGTTCTCAACCATGTTCTAGACGAGTCGACTGGGCCTTGGTGCCAGTCGGCTGGATCTGTGTGCCAGAGAACTTCTTTCCTATGCCAGTGCCAGAGTCGGCTGGGTCCTCCATCCAGTCGGCTCGAAATTGGTTCTTCAGCCAGATCAAACTCTATCTTCCAGAATACTTGTCCCATGCTTTGAAGACTTCTTTCAACGACTTCTTACAATAAATTCAAGAAAAACTGAAGCTTGAAAACTACTAGAATTAACCCTTAAACTTGATTTGCATAGGAATCTTTTGTAGGGTTCTTCTTTACAAGATTCTAAACACTTTATAACTCAACACAAAGCAATAAAAATTGTAGGATTTAGATAGTGTGTCAATGTAGTTGTCCTACAAAAACTTGTCAATCATTTGAAGAGTTGTTAGATAACCAAATGTATGCTCCAATGTTTTGTTATCATCAAAATCACTTTAGGGGTCAACAGAGGGGGTATCAGAAATAGACTTTCCACCACCTGCCAATAATTTAGCATGTAAGTCTCTAATCATAAAGCTAGCTTCTCCTTTGACATCTTTATTATTGGGATATGTCGGTCCAAGTACAAGCCAACCATCGACTCGACCGGCCGAAGATATTTTCTCAAACCATGAATGTTAAACAAAAGTGTTCGGAAGAACTAGGCAAGTCAAAATCGAAGCCCTTGACTCCATCTAAAAAGCAAGTCTACGATCCCTGCCGAAGATAGGGTCCCTGGTCTGTGCCAAAGTATGATCTCCGCTATCGACCGAGGACACAGTCTTCGGTCTATGACAAAGACATCGGCTTCGACATCGACTTCGGCGATAACCAAGACAAAGTCTTCGATCTTTGCCGAAGACATAACCCCTGATCTATCCCAAAAGAGTCCGAAGACAAAGACAATTCCCTAACTCGACTATAGGTATTTCCTGAAGAGGGAAACCTAAAGACAGATCTCTGATCTATCTCAGATCTCGACGAATACAATGAATAATGGTTACCATCGACTATCTCCAAAAGCATAGCCATGGCGCATGACTCCAGCAACAACGCCCCCAGTTTGTCCAGAATCATTTAGTAACCGTCCACGATTGCGGATTGAGGGAAAAGAATTAACTCCCCCCATCTAACCGCCAGAGGAAGGACAGAACCGTAGGCTAGGCAACTCATTATAAATAACGGTAAGAGGGGATGCTCCAGGTGAGGCACGATATACACCTGAAACCTCAGAGTCTCTTCCTTTTCCATCCGATCCTTCATAGAATCTTTTCCATTCTGTGGCTGGAGACCACCTCTGACTTAGGCATCGGAGTGTCCCCCGTCAGAGCAACTCCGGTCAGGGATTTGTTTTGCAGGTAAACCAGGGATCGACCCTGCAATCCAGTAGCTCTGCCCGATCGAAAAGGGATCCGGCCACGGATTATGGTGAGCCCATGGAGAGAACCATTTCAATGCCGTTGATTGAGGAGGACCCCACCAAGGTCATGCAGATCGGAAGTATGCTTGATGAAAAAACTATAACGAAGCTGATCTGCTTTTCAGAAATAATGTAGATGTTTATGCCTGGTCGGCTTCGGACATGCCAGGGATTCCCGCCGAAGTAATCACTCATCGGCTGGAAGTTGCTCCCGGGTATAAGCCAGTCCTGCAAAAGAAGAGGAGCTTGGCCCCCGAAAGACATAAGGCAATAGATGAAAAAGTAAGCAAGCTCCTCAAGGCAGGGTTCATCCAGGAAGCCAACTGACCCGAGTGGCTAGCCAATGTGGTAATGGTAAAAAAAGGTAATGGCAAGTGGAGGATCTGCATCAACTATACGAACCTCAATAAGGCTTGCCTAAAAGATAGCTTTCCTCTTTCAAAGATCGATCAACTAGTTTATGCCACTACTAGGCACCAGCTATTAAGTTTCATGGATGCTTTCTCTGGATACAATCAGATTCGAATGGACCCCCGGGATGAAGAAAAGATGGCCTTCATCACTGATAAGGGCCTACATTGCTACAAGATGATGCCATTTGGGCAAAAGAACGTCGGGGCAAAATTTCAAAGATTAATCAACAAGGTGTTCAAAGAGTAGTTGGGGAGAAACATGGAGGCCTATGTTGATGACATGATCATCAAGAGCCTCCTTAAAAAAGATCACATCCAGGACCTAGAGGAATCATTTAGCGCCCTACGGCGCCATCACATGGAACTAAATCTGACGAAGTGCGCCTTCGAGGTTACTTCGGGCAAATTTTTGGATTTCCTCGTCACCAAGAGAGGGATTGAAGCAAACCCTGAGAAAATCCAGAAGGAAGTTCAATAGCTGACAGGATGAATTGCTTCCTTAAGCAGATTCATCTCTCGGTCAGCCAAAAAATGCCTCCCCTTCTTCAAGGTGCTTCGACAATGTCAGGGCTTCAAGTGGACTAAAGACTGTCGTGCTGCCTTTGAAGAGCTGAAGAAGTATTTAGAGATCCCACCTCTACTTTCTAAGCCTCAAGAAGGGGAGGTGCTCTACTTATACCTTTCCGCTTCGAATGAAGCAGTCAGCTCGGTCCTCGTCTGAAGAGAAGGAGACGGCTCCCACAAGCCGATATACTACATCAGCAAAGTCCTGCATGATGCTGAAACAAGGTATTCGAAAATGCAGAAGCTGATCTACTCTTTAATAATTGCAGCAAAGTGACTATGGCCTTACTTTAATGCCCACTCCATCGTGGTCCTGACTGATCAGCCTCTTAAGGCCGTCCTTCGATCCCCCGACACTTCAGGAAGGATAGCCAAGTGGGCTGTGAAACAAAGTGAGTTTGATGTTAGTTACCAACCCCGGATGGCTATGAAGGCCCAGGTGCTCTTAGATTTCCTGGCTGAGTGCAGCTGGAAGTTCGAAGATGAAGCATCTTCAGCAGAAGAGGAAGTCTCAAAGGACATGGAGTCTGTTTGGGTACTCCATGTGGACGGGCCCTCCAACTTCGCTGGGTGTGGAGCTGGTCTCATACTGGTTGAGCCAGTCGGGTATATAGTGGAATATATGCTCCAATTTTCCATCCGTGCTTCAAATAACCAGGTAGAATATGAAGCCCTGCTCGTAGGACATTGAATCGCCAAGGGTTTGGGAGTCCGAAGACTCCAAGCTTTTTTGGATTCTCAATTGGTGGTAAACTAAGTAAAAGGGAAATATGAAGCCAGAGGCCCCTCCATGGTGCAGTACTTGGAAAAGGTACAAGCCTTATCTTCTCAACTAGAGTTCTTCGAAATCATCCATGTTCCTCGATCGGAGAACTCTCGGGCAGATGCATTGTCTCAACTTGCTACCACAAGCCAGGAATCCCTCGGTCGCACCTTCGTTGAACACCTTGAAGCCCCAAGTATAGATGAAGAAGTTATGGAGGTGCACCAAATTGAGACCAAACCAAGCTGGATGGCTCCCATCATTAAGTTCTTAAATGAAGCTGTGCTGCCAGAAGATAAAACAGAGATCAGAAAGATCTACTGGATGGCATCTCAATATGTCATCTTAGATGGAGCTCTCTATAAAGGATCATTCTCTCAACCTCTACTGAAATGCTTGGGACCATCAGAAGCAAACTATGCCTTGAGAGAGGTCCATGAAGGAATATGTGGTGATCATTTGGGGGGCATGTCCTTAGCATATAAAATTATATGCCAAGGATACTATTTGCCCTCCATCCAAAAAAATTTGACTGACTTTGTGCAAAGATGTGATCAATGCCAGAAGTATGCCAACATTCAGAGGTAACCAGTGAGTCATCTGACCCAACTAACAGCGCCCTATCCCTTTGCTCAATGGGGGATGGATATCCTTGGCCCATTTCCACCCGCATCTGGGTAGAGGAAATTCCTCCTTATGGCAATTGACTACTTCACAAAGTGGGTCGAAGTTGAACCACTGTCTCATATCACGGAGGGCAAGGTCAAGAATTTTGTCAAAAACTCCATTATATTTCGGTTCGGGATTTCACATACAATAATCATCGACAATGAGAGACAATTTGATAATCCGAAGTTCAAAGACTTCTGCGCCTGGTACCATATACAATATAGGCTGACTTCCGTTGCCAATCCACAGTCCAATGGAGAAGCCGAAGTCATAAATCGGACCATTCTCCATGGTCTGAAGACAAGGTTGAATGTTGCCAAAGGACTTTGGGCAGAAGAGCTGACCTCCATTCTCTGGGCATACAAGACGACTTCGAGAATAGCTATTGGTGAATCACCGTTCAATTTGGCATACGATACCAAGGCTGTTCTTCCTATCGAAGTCTCCCTCCAATATCTGAAGATCGACAGATATGAAGAGCCTGAAAACTTTGATCACAGAAGAGTTGACCTGGACTACTACCGAGTACCAGGCTTCAGGCCCAGATGAAAATGGTGACATATCAACAAAAGGTCGCCAAGTGTTATAACTCGAGGGTAAAGAAATAGATTTTCCGCATAGGGTACATGGTGCTGTGAAGAGCTGAAATATCCAGGCTAACTGAGCAGGGCAAGCTTTCTCCCAATTGGGAAGGGCCCTACCAAGTTGAAGAAGTCATACATCCAAGAATGTATCGACTCAAGACCTTGGACGGTAAAATTCTGTCCCGACCGTGAAATGTACAAAACCTTTGCAAGTATTATCAATAAACAAACCCCAAAATCTTTTGTACAAATCTGATTCCACTTTGAATGGCCCATTGCACCAACTAGATGACAACAGCATGAACGGCCCGATCTAAGGAATCGGCCAACGGTGCAAAGGAGAGTCTGATCCGCTCACCTTATCGGTATGCCCGACAAGCACAACAGATGGCCCAATCAGGCTACCAAAATGATCAAAGGCATAGGGTTAGTTTTTATAACCTACCCTACGGTAAATCTGAAGACGTGCCAGGACGGGCCTAACTAGCCTACCTTACACCAAAGAAGGTGCATTGATGGTTTTTGTAGCCAACCCTACGGTATATCCGAAGATGCACCAAGGCGGGCCTAAATAGCCTACCTTGATCATAACAGGAATGCACAGGGATGGCCTAGACACCCTACCTTACGGTAAATCCGAAAATATGCTGAATTGAATATATAACACTCATCTTGTCAACAGTAAGTACTTGATGAGACGGCCCAACCAATCTCACCCCTTCTGCAGATCCCAAATGTTCTGAGAAATTTACACCTTCAACATGTCATAAGGATTGTATTCAACAGTACGACAAGTCACAGAAGCAATATGGAAGAAGTCGGAACACTTCATTTCATTTTTGAATTTTTTTTTAAAAAAAGAAAGAAGAAAAGAGAAAAAAAAATAGGGAGCAGTGCAGATTGCAGGAAAGTAGATCTAGAGACCACCAACTAGTCCTTTCCCACACTGGTGGGAGGCTTCGAAGCCCGGGAAGGAGGATGGAGGAGCTCCGGCATCCCTTTTTGAGTCTAACTCCGATTCTTCAAAATCAGAGTCGAATTCATGATCAGGGAATGGGACGGAAGGCCTAATGTTTTCCAAGCCCTTCAAATTGAAGAACTTGAAAGCCTTGACCCGATACTCTCGAAACCCCCGGTGGTACGAATCTAGGACCACCTCTGCAACTTCGTCCTGGTAGACGAGAGAAGCCATGAAGCTCGAGATGGCCTCGGCCAACTTCTTCTTAACCTCCACCTCTGTAGCGGCGACCTCAACCCGTGCCTTGGCCTCTACCAAGTGGATTCTAAGACCCAGATTTTCCTCTCTAGGCGAGCAAAGACCCCCTGCGGGTCATCATGGTCGCCTCTTCGAGGGGCCTTAGAACTAGGCTAACCCCTTAGGCCATGAAATTCAGCATCTACATGGGCAAGTTGGTTCTACATGGACTGCTTCAGTTCTTCGACCACCTCCTTCTCGACCCGGGCAATATGGAGCTCCTTCTTTAAGCCATGAATGAGGCTATCAACAATCCCCAACCCTCCTCCATGAAGGTGATGTCGTAGACTAGCTATGTCAACGAAACGAGATCACAGACCGAACAACCCTTCAAAAAATAATAATAATAAGAATAATGAAGATCTCACCTGTTGCAGGAAGGAGAAGATAGAATCTGATATTCTGGCAATTCTTCGACCTCGGATGACTACCAGATCATGGGGCAGCAGAGTGTCCTTCAGTGCTTGCCTAGCCACAGCGGGGACCAACAAACCCCCCATCTGGGAAAGCTCTGAAGAGTCCATGGGATGGCTCCCAACTGGAGAAACCTCCTGAACGGACTCCTTCTCAACTTGTGGTGCCTCGCCCCTGTCCACCGCAGGAGGGCAAGGTGGTGGTGCGTCAACCATCGGAGACGGAATCTCCCTAATTTGAACTAGAGAGATAGCTGCCGGTAAAGGTTCAACTAGCTGAGGCCCTATTGAGACCTCCATCATCGGCACCCCATTTCCCCCAGAGGCTCCTCTAGAGGATGAAGTGCTTATACTCCTTTCAGGGTCATCCCTTCGAGCCTTCTTTCGAGCCTTCGACCTTGAAGGAGGGGCCGAGCTATCCTTTTCTCGGAAGAATGGCGGAGCCAGCCCAAGTTAGGCTTCATTCCATCGCCTGCGAAAATAAAAGCCCCTCTGAGTCGACTGGGCTATAAAAGAGATGAAGGAGAAGAGGTGAAAAAATTCCACCATTTATACCTAATGCAGGGAATTCGCTGATCCTTGCACGATGGAGATTCCTCTCCTCCAACAATTCACGAATAGGAATGACCTCCGAATCAGTCAGTAAGTCATAATCAGACTGATCGACCACCAAAACCTTTTTTCCATCGTTGGCAGTTAAGTGCGGCTCCTTTCACTCGTAGCTAAAACCCCATGAATCGACAGACAACACTAAAACAAAGTTGGGCTTCCACCCATGGATGGCGCTGTGCATATCCTTGATGATCTTGCGACCAAGCCGAGGATTAATCACCCACCACCCACAGCCATGAAGATCCTTCTTAAGAACAAAAAGAGCAGTAAACAAATTGGTCCCGGGCTTCACATTGGCTATGTGACACTGGACCAAAAGTCCACAGATGTTCCGAATGCTATTCAGAATCAACTGTGCAGGCACTACTTGATACAGGCAAAAAATCTTGATAAAGAAGGGGTCAGTAGAAATCGAAGGCCAGCCTTCAAATGATCTTCATATACAGCCAGACACCCAGCAGGAGGCTGGTTCACCCATTCCTCAAATATGGGAAGGATTAAAGGGAACCCTTCGGGAACGTGATAGCATTCTCGAAGGTAGGCAACCTTTCCCGGTGAAATGGAACTACTCACCACATCATCGGCCCCCGAGGACCCGACCTTTTCCTTTTATATTTCTACAGTCTCAGCCATGATAAAAGAATGAGGCAAAGAAACAAAAAGAAGATTCTACCTGAGGAAGGGACTGATGGCCATGAATGGTGAAAGCTGTGCCAAAATTGAAAGTGCGAGGTTGAAGAAACTTCCTCAGCTCGAACTTTTTCTCCTTTTCATAAAAAGACAAAGAGGCATCAAGGCAACATCTCAATAAACAGAACCATCTTCCTAAGTCTGCCATGGATGCTCGAGATGGTTGTGCAACCCTAAAATGGCCCTAAGACTGATTTGACATGAAATAGACCAAAGATCATAATCCGTATAAATCAATGGCCCAGGTGGAGCGCACTTCTCATTCAAGGGATAGGGAAAAGCCACAACCAATGCTCAAATCCCAACAAAAAGATTGGGTGAACCGATCCTTTTTTATCCCCCAATCAGGGGATAACAGTTGTCCATCACCTGATCCTCAGATCAACTAGCAGTTATTGTTGATGGTCTAATCAGAGATTTTGTAATTATCCACTGCACCATCCCTCGGGAGAAAAATGACAAACCAGTAATACTCTCACCTTTCGAGGCAAATCCTCATTTCGAAAATTGAGAGTAGGGGGGCAACTGTTGGGATTTGTCGGTCCAAGTACAAGCCAACCATCAACTCGACCGACCGAAGACATTTTCTCAAACCATGCATGTTAAACCAAAGTGTTCGAAAGAAACTGGGCAAGTCAAAATTGAAGCCCTTAACTCCATCTGAAAAGCAAGTCTACAATCCTTGCCGAAGACAGGGTCCCCGGTCTGCACCGAAGTATGATCTCCGCTATCGACCGAGGACATAGTCTTTGGTCTATGACAAAGACATCGACTTCGGCCTACAACCAAGATAAAGTTTTCGATCTTTACCGAAGACATAACTCCTGATCTGTCCCAAAAGTGTTCGAAGACAAAGATAATTTCCCAACTCGACTACAAGTATTTCCCGAAGAGGGAAACCTAAAGACAGATCTCTGATCTATCTCAGATCTCTATGAATACAATGAATAATGGTTACCATCGACTATCTCCAAGAGCACAGTCATGGTGCATGACTCTAGCAGCAACGCCCCCAGTCTGTCCAGAACCGTTTTGTAACCGTCCACGATTGTGGATTGAGGGAAAAGAATTAACTCCCTCCCATCGTAACCGCTGGACGAAGGATGAAACCGTAGGCTAGGCAACTCATTATAAATAACGGTAAGAGGGGACGCTCCAGGTGAGGCATGATATACTCTTGAAAACCTCAGAGTCTCTTCCTTTTCCATCTGATCCTTCACAGAATCTTTCCCATTCTGTGGCTGGAGCCCGTCAAAGACTTAGGAATCAGAGTATCCCCTATCGGAGTAACTCCGACCAGGGATTTGTTTTGCAGGTAAACCAGAGAGCAGCCCTGCGATCCAGTAGCTTTGCCCGGTCAAAAAGGGACTCTACACCAACATTTATCAATTATATTGCCATTAAAATTTACCACCTAAGAACTAGTGATTACTGAAGCGATGTCCCAAGTATCTTTAGCTATCAATAATCGATGTAACATGACACTCCAACAATCAAGTTAGCGGACAGCAAAGTGGAATAGATCCCATAAGGTGAATCCCACATCGGTCACCGTGCTTAAAGGAGTTTTTGATAAAGAATTGAATAGGAGAACCTTTGGAGGTCTCTTACCTTCAAATCACTCATCTCGCTACCTTGTGTGCTTGCCCTCTCTTTGTTGCTTTCCTTCCTTCTCGCCCGTTGGTGCCTTTTTAGATCGTCAATTGCTCTAGTACCTCAATTTTCTCCCTTTGGGGGGGGCTTAGAGGTCAACGATGTCTGTTGACTGCTCTCCCAAGGTCATTTCCTCTTGTAGTTGGGAGTTAAGTTGTGAACATGTCTTGCCCGGTGTGTTGTCATGAAGGAAAAAATTAGGTGGAACCTCGATCTGGATGCAGCCACCCTCGGGTATGGGACCCTGAATGCAGCCTTCTCCTTCGAGGGATTTTAGGTGGTCAGCCATAGGATCAGACATCTCGATTGGGATGCCCCACCCAAATTGGTGCAAATAAGGTTACGCGTATCATTATAGATTTGGGGCATCGTATGGGCGCGCTACACTGCACGTGCCTGCTTCGATGGCGATCTAGGGGTTGGAACCTTCGTTCTTCTTGATGCTTTCAAAGAGAGAGCTCGACTTCAATCGAGGTGGACTCGACCCATGGAGAGCCACCTGGCAAAGGAGCGGAGGCAGGCTCGACTTCGATCGAGGTAGGCTTGACCCTTGGGGAGCCACGTAGCAAAGGAGCACGGCAGGCTCGACATCAGTCGAGGTGGGCTCGACCCATGGGGAGTCACCTTGCGAAGTAGCAGAGGCAAGCTCAACTTTGATCGAGGTGGGCTCGACCCTTGTTGAGCCACCTCGTGAAGGAGCAGAGGTAGGCTCGACTTCGACCGAGGTGGGCTCGACCCTTGGGGAGCCACCTGGTAAAAGAGCAGAGGTAGGCTCGACTTCGACCGAGGTGGGCTCGACCCTTGGGGAGCCACCTGGCGAAAGAGCAGAGGTAGGCTCGACTTCGGTCAAGGTGGACTCGACCCTTGGGTTGCCACCTGGCGAAGGAGCAGAAGCGGGCTCGACTTTGATCGAGGTGGGCTCGACCCTTGGGGAGCCACCTGGCAAAGGAGCAAAGGCAAGCTCGACTTCGGTCGAGGTGGGCTCAACCTTTGGGGAGCCACCTGGCGAAAAAGCAGAGGCAAGCTCGACTTCGATCGGGGTGGGCTCGACCCATGGTGAGCCACCTAACGAAGGAGCAGAGGCAGGCTTGACTTCAACCAAGGTGGGCTTGACCCTTGGGGAGCCACCTAGCGAAGGAGCAGAGGTGCCGAGCTCGAGCGAAGATGAGCACGACTGTTGGTGGGGCCACTTGACGGGGGAGCTCAAAAAAAAAACTTAATGCGGTGCTATCTGCCTGTCAGGCTGCCAGCTAGATCCAATGTGACTCCATGTCAGCTATCTTGCCATATCATTTGCCCCCCTCTTCCAAGTCCCATTGAAGCACCGCGGCTGGGACGTGGGGAGTTAATGCAGAGATGATGTGGGAGAATAAAAATCCGATGTAACTATTGCCACGATTGTCACCGCTTTGCATGTCGTGCCTAAGGTCCAATGCACAGGCACCATGTTCGTGATTTTGATGGTCCATAATTGCACCGTGCCAGACTCGACATGGTTTTTAGCAAACTGAAGCATCGACACCGGGCACCTTCACACATGGAGCTTATCTGATGGTGGGGGCAAAAAAGGATTGTACGGTCCTTGTCGATTGGCTTTGAAAAAAGGGGGGACTTTCCGGAAATGAGGTCTTTTGGTTTTCTCGCACCCACCGGCGGTTGCAGCGATCCTTCTTTTCCTAGGTTGCATTTCTTCACCAAAACAAGCAGGTGAGGGCCCTGTGATCTTTTCTTCTTCTTATGCTTCTTCTTGGCATCCAGTTCTTCCCTCTGTCTTCTGTCCCCCTTCTCTTCTTCTCAAACCTCTCTTCTTCCAATGGCTCCTTCGGGCCGATGCCCTCATTTCTCCACCAACCTGAATGAGACAGGTCCCTCCCGGTCGAGGACCCCGTCATCTTTCGATGAGGAAGACGAGGTTCCCCTCAAAGTCTGGAGGCACCTACATCCTAGCGGGATAGTTATTGGGAACCCTAGGGGCCCTAGGGTTCCTCCTCCTGCCTTTGTCATTTTTCCTCCGGTGGTAGAGGCTTCCTCCGACCCCTCCAGCTTCACCTCGACGATGATCGGAGAAGACCTTTCCTTGATTCGGGAGTCGTTCGGGGTCCCAGATTTTATCCAGCTTTTGCTCCCAAAATCGAGGGAGCGGGTTACTTCATGTGGCCCTGGCTAGGTTGCTTTCTACGAAGACTAGCTCGTTGGCGATTTTCGTTTTCCACTCCATCCCTTTTTCTTTTCCTTTCTTAGCCACTTCACCTTGACCCGGCCCAGTTGGCCCCTAAGCCATCAGGGTCATCTTTGCCTTCATTGTATCTGTCATTTCTATGGGTTTGTTGCCAGTTTTTCTTTGTTCAGGGCCTTGTTCACCCTGAAGTGCCTCTCCACTGATGACGGGTGGTGGTACCTTTTCCTTTGGCCCAAGTGCCCCCAGTTCGACCTCCCCATATCCATCAAGGGATGGAAGAACTAGTTTTTCTTTGCCTTGGTCGAGGACTTTGACTGGGTCTGGAGTGAGCCGGACCAGTCCCCGAACTAAAATGCCCAGGTAGTGCTAGCTGATCGGGAAGCCTTCTCCCTATTGCTTAGTGATGAACTTTCCTCCCTCGAGTGCTCTCGGAGTAGAACTTGTTTGAGGCCGGGGTTAGCCCGATTCGGGATATTGGTGAGGCTCCTTGCCTCTCTCTTTCTCTTTTTTTTTATTCCTTTTTTTTGCTGATCTCCTTCAACCTTTTCTTTCCCAGGGATGAAGTTCTCGATAGACAACCTTATGGAGTCAGCCCGCAAGAGGAGCGCTTCGACTAGGACCCGGGACTCCATGACGAAGAGGGCCCGGGTGGAAGCAGACCAAGGGCCCAGGCCCACTTCGACCTTGGAGCAGAGGGTGGTGGAACCAGCTCCCCGGCCACCTTGGCAGTAGATTCCTGCCCTAGAGATCGTCGACATCGACAGTGGGAGGGAAAAGGAGCGACCGGTGCGTTCGCCTCCTCCAGTAGTCATAGTGGCCAACATTCCAATGGTGGCTATGGCAGCAGCGATTGTGGTGGCCCCGCTGCCCACGTCTTCACATGCCGAAGATGTTCCTGCGCAGTCCTCCTCCAATCCCTGCTATGCACCAACGGGGATTCCAGGGAACACCTCCATCATTTGGGATCAGGGCCTAGTGGAGATGATGATGGAATATGCGATCCAACCTTGGGACCACCGCTTGAAGGAAGGCAGGGACTACTCAGCAGCCTTGCTTAGGATCCTCCCACAGCTCTTCTCAGTGAGTATCTAGCATTTTTTTTGTTTTTAATATTCTAGTTGGATTTCAGAGAGTCTAACCTCTTCTTTGGTGTAGATCGGGACCGACATGCTCTAGCTCCGAGACTTCCTTACCAGCATGACGAAGAAGGAAGCCGATAAGGAGAAGAAGCTGGCCATACTTGTGGACGACGTGAAGGAGCTGATGGAGAAGGGCCAGGAGCTAAAGGAAAGCAATAGGGTCCTCCGAGGAGATCTGGCTCACGCTAAGGAGCGCACCAAGGACCTCAAGATGACCCTCTCCGAGGAGAGGATACTGACTCAGTGCCACACCGAGGAGACCACGACGGAGATCAGTCACCTGGAGGGGTGATCCCAGGCTCTGGAGACCCAGGTTGAGGAGGTTCTGGCGGAGTCGGCAGTGGCCAATGAGAAGTCAACATATGTCACGGGACTATTGGAAGCTATGCAGAGGGAAGCCCTCAAGGCTGTGCCAAAGTTCTGGGTGTCCCAGGGGTTCAAGGATGAGGTTTAAGATGTTGTCGTGGACTGATTCCTGAAGGGGTTCGAGGTCTACCCAGAGAAGGTGGCCTCACTCTTCTCGGAGTTCAACCTGGGAGGCATCATTATTGGCGGTGCCAAGGAGAAGCCTAAGGAGCCGGGGGCATCTTCAGGAATGGCTGAAAAAGTAATCGCTGGGCAGCCAACCGAGTAGGCAGTTGGAGATGCAGAGGCCCGCCAACCTAGGAGGGAGCTGGTGACCCAATGACCCCCGGGTCGTTCTTCATTTTAGGTTTTGTACCTAGCATAGGGTTTTTCATTTTTTCTTTTTTGGGATCGCTCGGCCTGTCGGGGTCCCCTTCAATTTTAAAAACCTTATGACAGAAATGAAGTTCTTTTTCCTTTCATGCCTTTGCACTTCTGTTTTGTCTTTCCATGTTTTTTACAATTTCATTTGCATTAATCTTGTCTGACTTCAAGCTTCGATCCCCCTTGAGGTCATGGTGGATCTGGGATCCCTTGGTTTCTGCTGGGGCCTAGTTTGTAACTTTGGTTAGAAGTTCATGATGCGGGACGACTCTAAGACTACTAAACATGCATGAAAAATAATAAAATTATTTTTTTATGATTTTTATAATTTTATTTGCAGGCTAGATTTCTAAAGTAAAGTAAGAACTAGCGGAAAGACTAGCAGTACGAAGAATCATCGGATCGCAGGCAAACTCATGGAAACTAATGAAAGATCCAAGACTCGAGAGTTGAGAAAATCCCAGTTTAGGATAGCTTTTCTTCATTAAATCATATAATAAGAGAAGGGAAGGTTACTTACCAATCAGAGATTGATTCAATTGTGGAAGAGATCACTCACAACTCTGATCGGAGCCTGGAAGAAGAAGCCTTGTTTCCCTCGAATCTGATGGCAAATCTGGGCGATCTGGGCAGCAAAGAAGGCCTCCTCAGAGGAGGGAAAGCACCTCGGGGATCCTACAAGCATCAAGGTTAATCAAAACAGCAATTAAAAAATAAGAAAAGGAACTATGGTTGAAAGGAATCAGGATTAGGGTTAGAAGATGGCTGTTTGAAGCTTGATGAAGATCTCCATGCTTGGCCGCCTAGGGCACTCCTCCTTGGATGTGTGAAGGCTTGGATGATAGTGATTAAGGGCATGGAAGGATGCTAGGGTATCAAAGAATTCGTCCAAACACAAAAACACAAACCAAAGAACCAAAATAAAACACCAACACAAGGTAATAACTCAAAATTTCAGCAAGTTTTATTCATAAAAAAGAGATGCTTACAAGAGGGGGAGGGGTGGGGTATTTATAGAGTTCCCATGCCCTCACTAACCATGGTTACACTTGGGTTACAAGTCCTCTTCCCAATTGGAATACAAGTCCTTTCCTAGCTAGGTTAGAAAAATAAATCCCCATCAGGTTAGGAATTGAACTAATCTTCTCCTTTTTCCTAAATGCTTTGACTATTCCACTCAAAGACACCTCTTGGAATGTAGGGTTCGGTGGCAAGGCGGAAACATAGATTTCAAAATTTTTATCTTTATGAAATCTTCACCAAACCCTTAACCCAAGATCTCCTTAAAAGAATTAAAACATATAACATGTATATATAAGATTTAAACTCATATTAAAGTACTAACCTGTATTGCTAAAATCCAAACTTTAAATCTCCACTAGGTGTCCAAATGTTCACCCTCCAATGGTGATCCACACAGAAAAAGATGAAGACTACAATTTCTTGTTCTTGGCTCCTCTTCTTGAATTCTTTTTCAAGAATTCAATTCTTGGACTTTTAGGCTGAAATTTTCTTTCTTGAAAATTTCTTTTCTTCCTTCTTTCCTCTTCTTGAATTCTTTTCTTGAATTCCCTTTCTTGAATTCCTTTTCTTGAATTGAATTGGAAGAAGAAATTAAGACAAGTAAAGTCTTAATTCAAGAAAGAAAATAAGAAGAACTGACCCTTCCTTTTCCCTTTCCTTTACCGTTCAAGACCTTCCTCTTATTCTTGTTTAGGGTCAGAGTTTCGACAGAGATTATCTCTATAAGGGAAACAATACCCAACAAGCATAAAGGGAAGGAGTATTTCGGAGAGGAGGAGAGGAATATGATCTCTGTATTTGATTATCTGAAAGAAACCCCCGAGAACCCAAACCCTTTTATAGATTTCAGAGGGGCATTTTCTCAAAACATCGCAACCCTCTGAAATTCCAGGAATCACGATCCCTCATTCCTCACATGTCCCCTCAACCAAAAATCATGATTCTCTGATTTAATTTTTGTTTTTCCGACGAGGAGGACTATCGAAAAAACTTCAGGAAGAATCGTGACTTTTGAAGACGGACTTGCGACTGAAAAATGATGGATCTTTTTCCTTAATTTTTCTGGCCATCAGATCCAGATCCAAGGATGTCAGACAAGGATCCAAATCACCCCCTTTTCTTGATTTTTCTTTGATGGAATTTCCTTCCCATGCATGTGAAGAGGAGTCCACACGCATGTGGAATCTTCTTCTTGGCGCGCGCGGGTGAGGAAGGGTATGGGTGGCTTGGAGAGAGAGTCTCAGTGCACTTGATTCACTTGGGCTCAGCCATGGGTTAGCCCAATGTCCTAAAATTTAAATTAGACCTTAATCTGGTTCAATTAGAGCCCAATTAAGCCCAATTCGGAACCAAATTCGAATATGATTCAAATAAAAATTAGGTCTGCAACACATGCTAGTGTGTTTATCCTGCAAACATGATTTAATTCCAAATTAAATCCTTTATCAATTCTCTTTTGTGTGTGACCCATTGGGTTCCACACCTAGCTAGCAGTAGGTCCGAGTGCTATTTGACTTAATTCGGTTAGATCTCAACTAAGCCGATTTAGGTCAACTCAAACTAGCTCGACTCGGTCAATTAGAATCTAATTCTAATTAACTGATTTGAATTACCATAATTCAATCATATACCTACAAGACAAGATTGACATCTAGCAACGTATCATGTCTACCCGGAAGATGTTGAATTTTGGTGGAATTACCAAAATACCCTTCAGTGGTGAGTTACCGGGCAATTCAGTCATTTGATCAACTTGCATCCCAAATATGATTATGAATATGGATACTTGTCAAATCCAATTTTATATTCATCCCTAGCTCAATCTTTATAATGATGATTCATTAATGAACAATTAGAAATTAACTCTAATGTTCATACTTTGGTCAAAGATTTCCTGAATCCATCATTTAATCGAAATTAGCTGGATGTAATTCCCTCTTACTAGGGCTAATCAATTCCTTGTTGACCTACTCACAACCTCCATATACAATCCACCATACCCAGTATCACCTCATGCATGACTCAGTGTCATGATTGTTTGCAAACCAAAGTATGGATTCATATATATAAGGTACCATGGTAGTCTCAGGTCAAAGGACCACATGTACTACTCCCACTATGAGAATTATCTATTGACAAACAGATAAGGTTCCATTAGATATTCTCAATCTAGATCAATTCAGTGAACTCATTCTCTAATGAACACTCACATCCTAGTATTAGTGTCAAATACAAGTGACTATGAGATCAGTCACCCTTATCACAAAGCATATATAAGATGTGCTGGTCTTGCTGGAAACATTGATCCCCAACTCAATGTCCCATCGACCAGGAATATTTTAGATTAGGGTTTTAAGGCTTTAGGTCTCACTAGTATGATCTCATCATAACCCTAGAACCATAGCCCTAATCTATGGGGTTCATCATATAATCATAAAGACACAGCGTATGATGAAAATAATGCCTTTATTATAATAATGTCAATTCATTGACTTTAGGATCGAAATACAATATTTCAATTAGCTTTCAGGGCACAATCTTTCATGGACTTGGTCAACACTTCAAGGATGCCTAGGGGGGCATGTTGGGCCTCTAGGAGCAGCAAGGGGCTGGCCTAAAGGGGCTTGGGTTCATGGGTTTGGGCCTTTGGAAGCTGGGGTGGCCTATTAGCCTGGTAGCAGGAATATTCCCTGGAATCTTGCTTCTTAAGGGCTTGGGCTTAGCACCTGGGCTTGATTTCTTTGTGCATGGATGTAGGTGGCCCTCTAGAATCATGGGTGCCTTGTTCTGAGAATATGCTCTGGCATCTGGAAGGGAATCTGGATATTTGGAGGGTATCTGGAAGGAATCAAGGTTTCCGGAAGCATCTCGAATCCTAGATTATCACACAAAATCCAATGGGCTGATGTAGTGGCCTCTGACTCCTGGATGTGGCCTGGTGGAACTCCAAAATATGGTAACCTCCTCTCTTGTACAAAAATTGAGCTCATATTGGACTCATAACAGATATACAGGACTTAAAATAATGACTAGGTTGAGAGTTGAGACAAATCAACTAACCTCAACTTATTACAGGACTCAATTCTAATTGATTACAAAATTTGACACATGGCTAGGTAAACCAAATAGGGCCCAGTAATCTATGTCTAATCCTGGTGCCCCCAACAATTCTCCCAAGGTGGGAGGAACTCGACCCAATCGAGTGTGGGATAACTTGGCTCTCATAGTGCTCGAGTAGGTCTGGGTTGAGGTGCTGCAAATCCTCACGGGTGATCCACGAGTCCTCAGATTCTAGCCGACCTTGCCACCGGACCAAATACCTCTGATATCCTTTATTCTAGGTACATATGGCTTTATCGTCCAGGATTCTCTCAATCTTTTCCTCACTATTTGGCCAATTGGTTGGTAGACACTCTAGGGTGGGTTCTCTCTCAAAGGGAGGAATAAGCTCAAGATGCTCGCTATGTATCACTGTTGGCTCCCTAGACTCTATAATATCTGAGATGATGAAGATGGATCTAATACCTAAATCAGATAGTATCTCATGCACATAGGCATTGGGTCAACAGATATTCATTATCTTGGATGGGCCAGCTTTGCGAGTAGAAAATTCTTTACAACTATAAAATCCCTTGCAAAATTCTTTATCTCTCTTATGGGAATTAGCCAAGTTGTTAGTTAGTTCATTAGTTACGTTCAGCTTTTGACTAATTTCCATATGCATATGTTGTGCAGAGGGTAGTGCATTTATTGGACTCAACTAATACCTAATAGACTTGACTAAACATCCGTATCAAAGGATGTTTTATTGGACACTAAGGGACAAAACCTAACAGACTATAAACTCTTTAGGTTTGATCCTATCATGGCATGCACATGAAAATTTACTATGTACTCCTAGCAAATGCCACAAAGTATACCAAAAATAATATGCAAACCTAACATAGGAAATAAATGAATGCAACTTGCAAACCTCTACATGATGCTGGTCAATGGTTAAAGAAATATAAGAAAACTTAAGAAAAGGCAGAAAATATGAGGTGGATTCAGGGTTAATCCGATTGGATAGAAAGTAAGAAAAGGGTTCGGGGTTAATTGGATAGACAAAGATGTAAGAAGGGGTGTCAGGAATTAATCCTAGACTAATGAGGTTTACCTTATGGGTTTGATGTCTATCTAAAGGATCTACATAATGGAAGAAAGGGTTATTGATTTCAGGAAAAAGATCAAGTGGAGTCAAAAAGGTGACTTCATCTTGAGGGCATTGATCTAAAGAGATTAAGTTCTTAATAAACTCTTTTGGTTCATAAATCAAAGGACCGGGCTCTTTGATTGGGCTTTCTTCTAGTGGCTCCTTAAGTAAAGCTCTAATAGTGGGACTGGATTCATCATGGTTTTCTTCCTTTAAAGGTTCTTCCACTACAGGTTGGGTGTGGTTAAAGTCAGCTAACTCTAGGGTGGCTTCAACCTGAGTATCTACTGGATCAACTAACACTGGATTGGTTTCTACCTGGGTTTCTACTGGATCAACTAACATTGGATTGGCTTCTACCTGGGTTTGGTCAGGGTCAACTGATTCTAAGGTGGTGGATTGGGTAAACTGGGTTTGGATTTGGATAATTTTCTAGGCCCATTGTTCAATTAGAGACTTGAGGGTTTCCAGATTGGACTCCATGGTTGAACTGGGTTGGACTTCAGACTGAACTTATTTTGGGTTGGTTTCTATTGGGATTAAGTTATAGTCAACTACTTCTGGGTCTTCTATAAGTGTTTCTTCTTCTAGATCTACAATAGACTTATCATCTTCATACTCCTTGATGCGGAGGCAAGGGGAGTTAGGGCTAGGGATGCTGGGATGGCAATATGGATGCTTATGATGCGAGGAATTTTTTTTTTTTTTTTTTTTGGTTTTAGGGTTGATGATTTTTTTTTGTTATGTTTCTTGTTGTTCTTCTTTGTTGTTTAGGGTTTCGATTCCCGATCACAAGCAAAGATAAGAAATATGAAGAGCAGTAAGGGAATCTTATGCTAGCAGTTCAAAGCCCTAAAAGTAAGAACAAGAACAGGACCCCGGGATTAAGAAACCCCGGTAGGACTAGCTTGACCTACAATATCTACTTAGGAGATATAAAGAAGGCAAACCTCAAACTTCTAAAGCGCCCGGTGCAGAGATCGCTCAACTCGATGGATGCGGCCTGGATGCCCGAGCAGTCGAACCCGTGGGAGCTCTGGCTTTGGGTCTGGAGGTTGCGATGGCAAAGCTAACTGTCTCCAATGCTCGAGATGCCAAGGAGGACCTGTAGGCAAACAAAAGAGAGGTTAGCGGAATGTGGAGGTGTATGGAAAGGAATTGAATTGGAGTTGGTTAGGGGCTTCGAGCCCGGCATCCGGCTGGATTCCGAAGTCGAAGTTGGAGATAACTTGGGGCCTCGCACCCCGCGACGTCTTAGAAGACGAAGGAATGTGGCCTCACACCACGCGACATCCTGGATGATGAAGGATTCGCGCCGCCCTGGGGAGACGGACAGGTGGCCTCGCACCACTCGATGTCCCTGGGGACGAAGGCAATTCCACTCGGACCTAGCCTAAGAGACAAGGGTTGGAGGGTGGAAGAAACTCAAACTCATTCACTCAAATTTTCATTCATTCAATCATTCATTCATTAGTTCTACAAAGGGAGGGATTGGGTCCTTTAAATAGGCACCCAAGGCCCTTTTGAAATTCAAAATACAAATCTCATGGTGGCGCCAAAAATTATCCACATCCCTATTTCTTTGGCCGACCAAATATTTGGAGTTGGGCGTGGCATGAGCAAAGGCTTGGAGGGGGGGATTGGTCCCTTGACTTCCTTCCTTATCATGCTTAATTTGGGAAGAGGAGTGGGGCATGGCTTGCTTGGAGGGATGTGTTCCCTTGGGCTCTTCACGCCATCTTCTAGGAATGATTCTTGGCCGACCAAGGGAGAACTCCATGGGGCGTTGCATGGTTGAGGGCTTGAAGAGGGGAGTGTGTCTTTTGACCTTCCTTCCTTGCAAGATCACTTTGGGAAGAAAACTTGGGAGGAGGCTTGCTTTGAGGCTTGGTTCCCTCAAGGATCTACAATGCCCTCTTTAGATGGAACAAGGCATGATGTGGGGGAGGGAAAAGGGAGATGTTGTCCAAGGCGTGTGGAAAGCAAGAGGAGGCCACTTTGTTTCCCTTCTTGGATGTCCAAGTGGCAGCTGATGTGGCGCCACGTAGGTAGCTGAGGTGGCACATGAGTTGGCATTATCCCAAGTAGAAGGGGTGGGTTGGCCCCCTAGAACTTGAGTTGGAGAAGAAAACCAGAGTTACTTCAATTGGGCTTGGGCCCAGACCAAACTCGGACTCGAACAAATACAGGACTCAAGACCTAACTTGACCCAAATTGGCCAAGGTACATGACTAAACAACTTTGACAAGAAATTATAATAATGTTTTTGGGATCAAGGCCTTATTACAGGACTCATAGAGAGGGGAACCCTAATCTGAGATTCACAGAGGGTTGAGGAGCCTCTATCGGATCCTGGTGCCCACACCACTACTCTACTATACTTGGGTCAGCTTCATATATTTCTTCTTCAAGGTCATCATGGTGAACCAATGTGATAGTAGGAGGGATTTGGCTAAAGGAAAACTGGCTAGGGTCTGGGGTGTTGATCCTATGGGGTTCAAGCTGACTAAGGGTTATGGATTCATAGGTTATGGGTTCAGTCCTAAGGGTTGACTCGAATTCCAAAGCTATGTTTTAGGCTTCCTCTAAGCTCTGAATTTGATAATGAGATAGTTCCCACTGGATGTCTTCACGAAGGCCAGTCTCAAACCTGGATAAGGTTACTGATTCGGGTTCATCTAGGCAATACCTAAGGGCACATTCTTCAAATTGGGCTATATACTCCGACATAGACCTATTTCCTTGATATGACATATTCCATTGGTCTAGAAGGCACTGTCGATAGTATGGGGGAACATACATAGCCCTAAGCTTTAACTTCATGGCTTCCCAGGTGGTAATGGGTAGGTTGCCTATCTGATTATTGAGTCTTTCTACTTGTTCCCAGTATAATCTAGCTTGATCAGTTAGCCTGAGCTGGACAAATTGACACTTTTTCTCATCACTCAAGCCATACCATTCAAAATATTGTTCCATGTCTTTTTCCCAATCTATGTAATCCTCAGGATTTGAGGTGCCACTGAAGGTGGGTACTTGATAATTGGGCTTCTTATAGTTGGACTTCTGGTAAAGGTCAAGTATTGGGTTCTCCTAGGATTGGGCTCCAAGTATGGGTCATGGTATGGGGTTCTCCTAGGGTTGGGCTCCCTATATGGATCAGTGTATTGGGCTCTCCTAGGGTTGGACTTCAGGTCATACTAGTTGGGTTGGATTAAGTCTACTGCTATTGGGTTCCGAATCGAGTGGTCATGCAACAAATCAAACAATCAAAATGAAATGATGCAACCAAGCATGCAAAAGAGAAAGAAAAAGTCTAGTATAATCTAGGGTTTCCTAGACCTAGAGCCAGAAACTGGGTGGGTCAGCTCAACTTACACCTAACCCAATAGCTAATCCTTCCACTGGCCAGGTAGGGGGTGGGAGTGTGGGAGGCCCCCCGTGCTTTCGCAGGCACCAAATTAAAAACCACAACACCACTTAGGTCGTTTGACTCTGGACCCCCAGCCTTAGACACCAGCTTTCAGTAATAGCAAAGAGGTTAAATGTACTAGTTGGCCCACACAGCTCAGACCCAACCTCTTGGTGTCTCCTAGCCTACTAGGGCAAATTAAGTCTAATCAATTTTAATTAAGTCTTGGATGGAAATTCTGGGTGATTATTTTGGGCCCAGGACAGGTTATGACCTCCTGCCCTGATGTTATATAGATTGCCCTTAAGATTAGATTAATAGATGATGAACAATCAATGGTCCTGATGCAATCTAAAATAATCAGAAAATAAAATGATTTTTAATTAATTTATGAGATGTCAAGTTAAGTTTAAGTTTACTAGGGTTAGCAAACAAGGTTTGGCTTGGGATTGAGGGGTTTAGAAGTTGATTAGGTTAGGTTGAGTTAAGTATGCAGAATGTAGCAAAAATCAATGAGTTAGGGTTTCTATTGTTGCAGAGTTTGACACAGATCCCAATGCATAAAAAATTCAAAAAAATCTAAAATAGAGGATGGAAAGAGAATATTATTCATACCAAATTTCATATAGAAAAAATCATATGATAATGCAAACCTAGGGTTTTTTAGACTGCTGCAGAAATTATCAGAATTCTGTTAGGGTTTCTAATATGCCAGATTTTTTATAATTTAGTTTTCTGTAAAATTAATTAAAAATTTTTATAAAATAGAGAACTCAACAAAGAACAATTCGTGCAAATTTTAGATAAAAATAAAACTTTTGGATGGTCGAAAATAGATGCAAAACGGATATCTAATGCAATGGACAGAATGCTGAAATTAGGGTTTGTGATTGCAATGCGGATAAAAACTATCCTAAATCTGATCTAATAACAAACTAATCTAGGATGACTCTAAGACAACTAAACATACATGTAAAATAATAAAATAATTTTTTTATGATTTTTATAATTTTATTTGCAGGCTAGATTTCCAAAGTAAAGTAAGAACTAGCAGAAAGACTAGTAGTACGAAGAATCATCAGATCGCAAGCAAACTCATGCAAACTAATGAAAGATCCAGGACTCGAGAGTTGAGAAACTCCTGGTTTAGGATATCTTTTCTTCATTAAATCAGATAATAAGAGAAGGGAAGGTTTTTTACCAGTCAGAGATTGAAATTCAATTACAGAAGAGATCACTCACAACTCTGATCGGAGCCTGGAAGAAGAAGCCTTGTCTTCCTTGAATCTGATGGTGAATATGGGCGGTCTGGGCAGCAAAGAAGGCCTTTTCAGGAGAGGGGAAGCACCTCGAAGATCCTACAAGCATCAGGGTTAATCAAAACAGCAATTAAAAAATAAGAAAATGAACTATGGATTGAAAGGAATCAGGATTAGGGTTAGAAGATGGCTATTTGAAGCTTGTTGAAGATCTCCTTTCTTGGCAGCCTAGGGCACTCCTCCTTAGATGTGTGAAGGCTTAGATGATAGTGATTTAGGGCATGGAAGGATGCTAGGGCAGCAAGGAATTCATCCAAACACAAAAACACAAACCAAAGAACCAAAACAAAACTCCAACACAAGGCAATAACTCAAAATTTCAGCAAGTTTTATTCATAAGAAAGAGATGCTTACAAAAGGGGGAGGGGTGGGGTATTTATAGAGTTTCCATGCCCTCACTAACCATGGTTACACTTGGGTTACATGTCCTCTTCCCAATTGGAATACAAGTTCTTTCCTAGCTAGGTTTCAAAAATAAATCCCCATTAGGTTATGAATTGACCTAGTCTTCTCCTTTTTCCTTCATGCTTTGACTATTCCACTCAAGGACACCTCTTGGACTTGGTCAACACTTCAAGGATGCCTAGGGGAGAGTGTTGGGCCTCTAGGAGCAGCAAGGGGTCGGCCCAAAGGGGCTTGGGTGCATGGGTTTGGGCCTTTGGAAGCTGGGGTGGCCTGTTAGCCTGGTAGCAGGAATATTTCCTGGAATCTTGATTCTTAAGGGCTTGGGCTTGGCCCCTGGGCTTGATTTCTTTGGGCATGGATGCAGGTGGACCTCTAGAATCATGGATGCCCTATTCTGAGAATATGCTCTAGCATCTGGAAGGGAATCTGGGCATCTGGAGGGCATCTAGAAGGAATCTGGGTTTCCGAAAGCATCTTGGATCCTGGGTTGTCACACAAAATCCAATGAGCTGATGTAGTGGCCTCTGACTCCTGGATGTGGCCTGGTGGAACTCCAAAATATGGTAACCTCCTCTCTTGTATAAAAATTGAGCTCATATTAGACTCATAACTGATATACATGACTCAAAATAATGACTAGGTTGAGGGTTGAGACAAATCAACTAACTTCAAATTATTACAGGACTTAATTCTAGTTGATTACAAAATTTGACACATGGCTAGGTAAACCAAATAGGTCCCAGTAATATATGTCTGATCCTGGTGCACCCACCAATTCAACTTCGACACTTGGTCAGAAAGCAGGTTTTTAGAGGCTTCCAGGCTTCGGTGATGGACTCCTGGATTTTTTGCTACCGGGGCTTCCGGCCTTAAGTTTCCGGGCTTCATAAGTTTCTGATGCTGGGGTTTCTGGTCTTTGGTTACTGAACTGGAGTCCGGGCTTTAGGTGCCAGGCTTTTGCAGTTTTCGATTTTTAGTTCCCGGGCTTCAGAAGTTTTCGGTGCTGGGCTTGAAGAGTTTCCGATCTTTGGTTCCTGGACTTCAGGAGTTTTCGGTGCTGGGCTTAAAGAGTTTTCGGTCTTTGGTTCCCGGGCTTCAGGAGTTTCTGGTGCTAGGCTTAAAGAGTTTCCGGTCTTTATTTGCTGGACTAGAGTCCGGGCTTTAGGTGCTTGGCTTCTGGTGTTTTTGGTCTTTAGTTGCTAGACTAGAGTCCGGGCTTTGGTTGCCGGATGGACTCCGGGCTTTGGTTGCCAGACTAGACTCTGGTCTTTGGTTGCCATACTGGACTTCGATCTTTGGGCACCTCCTACAGATTTCTTGCAGGACTCTTGGCGCCCTGTCTTCAGTCGCCAGATCTAGGGTCGTGCGATGATAGTTCTACGAGACAAAGAAAAGTACTATGCTAAAGAGAATTTCATTATTAGTGTTAGGAGGTCTTACATCATTGGTAATACATTCTTAGGTTAGCGGCATTCCAAGTATGCGGAAATTGTGCCCCATTAAGCTCGGCGAGGTAGTACGCCCCATGAGGAAGGGCCTCGTGGTGGGGACACCGGAGGCACCAGAATAAGATATAGGCTTTTCAATCCTCTATGAATTGATCAATAATTTATGAGTCCATCTGTAATAAGGGCTTAGCTCATCTGAGTCCATTTTAGTTGTTATTTGAGTATTTTGAGTTGTTATTTCAGTTCTGTACTTGTCAGCTCATGTTGAGCTAGTTCAGTCCAATGCTAGTCAGCTCATGTTGAGCTAATTTTTTTTTTGAGTCCTATCCAAGCATACCGAAGACTCAAGACTATATCATACAAGTGAAGACCAAGTCCAACTAGATTGAAGACATGGAAGTATAGCCCAAGTCCAACCCAGCTTGAAGATTTGAAGACCCCAAGAGGAAAATTCAGAAAAACCCTGATTTCTTGCAGATGCCCTCCAGATGCCCAGATTCCCTTCCAGATGCCAAAGTATATTCATAAATAAGGGCATCCATGATTCCAGAGGTCCATCTGCATCATAGCCCAAAGAAATCAAGCCCAGGTGCCAAGCCCAAGCCCCTAAGAAGCAAGATACCAGGGAATATTCCTGCTACCTGGCTACCAGGCCACCCCAGCTTCCAGAGGCCCAAACCCATGCACCCGGGCCCCTTTGGGCCGGCCCCTTGCTGCTCCTAGAAGCCCAACACGCCCCCCTAGGCGTCCTTGGAGTCTTGACCAAGTCAAGAAAAATTTTAGGGATTTTTCTACCTAATATTTCCTTATTTTCTAGCTAGGGTTTGAGAGGGAAAAGGATTCTTATGTAAAGACTTATGTACCCTTACTTGGAGCCCATGGTTAAGGGTCTATTTAAGGGACCCTAGCCTCTTGTATGAGAGAATTTTTGATGAATGAAAACCTTGAGTTCTTCTATTGAGTGGTGTGATACCCTGCTGTGTGCATAAAGGGGTTTGTGAGAGTTCTTCTTCCCGGTGTTTGCAATCATCTTCCTGCTGCCAACAAACCCTCCAGATCCCTGGATGCCCACTCCAAAAGAAGCCTTCCCTTGCTGTTTTTACTTTGTTTTCTTGTTCCTTTGTGAGCTTTCTAACCCGTGACAGGTCGTTTGCAGGTCCTTGAGTTCCTACGAATCCAACGACTCCAGCCAAGCCTCAATCGGATCACCGAGCAGAAAGCCGGGTATCCGCGGGTCTTTGGCTCGGTTTTCCAGGCCGCATCCATCGAGGAACGAGAGACCCCTTCGCTGCGATCTTCACAGACATTGTCAGGTACACCCCTCTACCTCCAGTAGTTTTTTTGTAGGAGAACTTGCCCTAACCGAGGCTTCTCAGCCCCGGCGGTCCTTCTTTGCTACTTTTCTAGGTCCTAATCTGCATGCTGATCTTCTAAAATTCATACAAAATTCCCTACAAATAATTTTGATCTGAAATTTGGGAATTAATCACCTAACTCAACATGTAAAACATATAAAAGAAATTGCATGCATATTAGTTCCGCATCATTTGGTATCAGAGCTTAGATTAGGGCTTGTTTTCTGCAATTTTTCAGTCCGTATACACTCTGTTATTTTAATTATTTCTCCCTGTTAAAAACTCCAAAAATTCTGAAATTTATTTTCCTGGATTTATCGTAATTCACAGTAATTTTAAAAATTTTTCCAGATTTTATTATGTCATGTGAATTTTCTGCAAGCCGAAATAGGGCCTGCAAATTTTTGGCTCTGTTTTTTTTAGCAAGACATGTTTGGAAGTTTTAGGGTTTTGTTTAGGAGTTTTTGCATATTTCTTAATTTTAGTATATTTCCAGTATATTAGGTCATGATTTGCAAGTTTTCTTATATTTAAAAAATACCAAAAAAAAATACATATTTTCCAAAAATACAAAAAAAAAATATCTAAACCCTAATTTGCATCCTCATCTGCCTGCCATCATTGCATAATTTACTTTTAAGGGCACTCTTGCTATATCAGATGGGGGGAGGATTTGATCACCTCTCCTTAGCCCAAAACCACATCCCTTGCATTCAGTCCCAAGCCTTAACCTAAAATTAATTAGACTTAATTTACCCTAGTGGGCTAGGGACATCAACTGGTCGGGTCCGGGGTAGTGTTAGATCACTGTGTCAAGTTAACCTGTGTGTGCCTTGTGCTCAGTGTCTAGAATGGTGGTTTAGGGATTCAATCCCGAAGGGCTTGTGTGCTGGTCTGCCTACCTGGCCAATCTCTGATTGGTGTCTAGGATTGGCAATCAGGGACCTAACACTCCCCTTACACCTGCCTGGCTGAGTACAGGGTTACTATAGGCTAGTTTGCCACCCTGATTGAGCATCTAGTTTGGACTTTAGGTCTAGTCAGCTATAGTCAGTCTGATCGAGTCTTGCATGAGCACTAGATCAGGAGTTTCATATCACCCACCTCCTTCATAAATGTCTGAACCCATGGAAAACTTACAAGCCCAAATAAAAGCCCTAGCTGATCAAATGGCCCAGATGACTACCCAGATGACCCAGTTAACTCAGTCTCGTATTCAAACCAATGATAGAATTGACCATCTTGCCAATAGGTTTGATCAGTTAAAAGTCCGGGTAGGGACCCAAGAAAAACCCATGGGTCACAGTCTGAGCCAGATCCTGATTCCCCTCAACCTAGGAGGACCCCAAACCCTGATCTATACCATGAGGTCAAACCTAGGAGATCCCCTTATTCTGACCCGTACTACAATCCTCAACCTAGGAGGACCCCAAACCTTGATCCATACCGAGAGATTGAACCTAGGAGAGCCCCTCAGCCTGACCCATACAATAATACTGAACCTAGAAGAACCCCTTACCATGACCCTTATTATGATACTGAACCTAGAAGAACCCCTTACCGTGACCATTATTATGATACTGAACCCAGGAGAACCCAATACTCTGACCCATATAGGGAGTCCAATCCTAGGAGAACCCAATACTCTGACCCATATAGGGAGCCCAACCCTAGGAGAACCCAATACTCTGACCCATATAGGGAGCCCAACCCTAGGAGAACCCAGTATTCTGACCCATATAGGGAGTCCAATCCTAGGAGGACCCAATATCCTGACCCATATAGAGAGCCCAACCTTAGGAGGATCCCATACCTTGATCCATCATTAGAACCTGATCATAAAGCTGATCCAAAATCATATGACCCCAGATCCTATAATCCCATGACCCATAGATCTGCACCCTTGTCCTATGAGCCCAGAGAACCCATAACCCCTAAGTATCAGCCTAGTACTAGTCAGGTTTTCCTTAGTCAATTTGAACCCCATAGGATTAGCACCCCTAAATATGAGCCCAGTAGTGAGCCACTACCCCTTAGGCAACCTGAACCTACTAGGATTAGTGTCCATAATCAGAAACCTGGACCTAGCCAATTTTTCCCTAGCCGACCTTCTCCAACCATTCCTGAGATTGACAAGGCTTACATTAACATGGAAGTGTATGAAGCTGATGTGAGCCTAGTGGATGAGTATGAGGGAGAAGAGGAGACACCTTTAGTAGACCTAGAATTAGCTGACCCAGTAGATACCCAGGTAGAAACCAACCCAGAGCTAGTTGACCTTGACCATATCCAACCTAAAGCTATAATGGAAGAACAAATAGAGGAAGAGAACCTAGGTACTGCTACTAGAGCCTTACCTGAGGAAACCATAGAGGAGAGCCAAATTATAGAGTCTAGTCCTAAAATACAAGAACCAGAAGAATTTATTAAGGACTTGATCTCTTTGAATCAGTACCCTCAGGATGAGTCTCCTCCTATAGTTCCCATTAAGGACCTCTTTCCTGAGATTAATAACCCATCCTTCCATTATACAAACCCGTAGATATATCGCAACCCCATAAGGTTAACCTCATTAGTCTAGGATTAGTCCCTGACATGCCTTCTTTGATTCTACTTTATCCAACTAACCCAGAACTTTTTTCTCCACCCTACCAGAGTAATTCTGAACCCACTTCCTATTTTCTACCCTTTCCTGAGTTTTCTCATGTGTCTAGAACTATTAGGTTGCATTTTGTTGAGTTTACTAGGTTGCAAGGATCCATAGAGCCCATCCCATTTGCTACCTACTTTTGGCAGACCCTCTGGCACTTATTAGGAGTTACTAGCAAATTTTCTTCTGCATGTCATCCATCAACCACGACTCATGCCCCCATGCCCAAGTGGTAGTTAAGACCTAATAAACCTCTTTAGTCGAGTCTGCTAGGTGTAGGTTTGAGTCATTTGCATCATCTTGTTAGGAGTCTGCATGTGCCTAGCATGTTCACCACCCGCACTAATGTTAAAACAACTGGCTAATTCCCGAAGATGGATCAAAAAATTTGATGTAGTGGATTTTATCTTGGTTAGGCTTAGGCCTAAAAGAAGCTTCATGCTCGCAGAGCCGGACCTTTTAAAGTGATAGAGAAGGTTGGATCAAATGCCTAGGTGTTAGACTTGCCTTCGGATTTGGGCATTAGTTCTACCTTCAATATTACAGACCTGGTTGAGTATAGGGAACCGGCAGCGCTACCTAGTGAGGCCTTTGGACCTATTCCTTTTCATTGTGAGTGACCCTAACCTAGAGTGTCCACAAACAAATTTGGCCTGAGAGAGGAGAACGGATCGAGCATATCCTGGACGATCAAGCCATCACGACCCAGGGCCATGACTATCAACGCTCCCTGGTCCGATGGCAAGGCCGGCCAGAGTCGGACGATTCGTGGATTTCTTGAGAGGACTTGCAATGCCTCAACCCAGACCTTCTCGAGAGATATGTGAGCCAGTCTGACCTTCACTCGACAGGGTCGAGTTCCTCCCACCCCGGGAGAATTGGTGGGGACACCGGAGGCATCAGAATAAGATATAGGCTTTTCAATCCTCTATGAATTGATCAATAATTTATGAGTCCATCTGTAATAAGGGCTTAGCTCATCTGAGTCCATTTTAGTTGTTATTTGAGTATTTTGTGTTGTTATTTCAGTTCTGTACTTGTCAGCTCATGTTGAGCTAGTTCAGTCCAATGCTAGTCAGCTCATGTTGAGCTAATTTTATTTTTTTGAGTCCTATCCAAGCATACCGAAGACTCAAGACTATATCATACAAGTGAAGACCAAGTCCAACTAGATTGAAGACATGGAAGTATAGCCCAAGTCCAACCCAGCTTGAAGATTTGAAGACCCCAAGAGGAAAATTCAGAAAAACCCTGATTTCTTGCAGATACCCTCCAGATGCCCAGATTCCCTTCCAGATGCCAAAGTATATTCATAAATAAGGGCATCCATGATTCCAGAGGTCCATCTGCATCATAGCCCAAAGAAATCAAGCCCAGGTGCCAAGCCCAAGCCCCTAAGAAGCAAGATACCAGGGAATATTCCTACTACCTGGCTACCAGGCCACCCCAGCTTCCAGAGGCCCAAACCCATGCACCCGGGCCCCTTTGGGCCGGCCCCTTGCTGCTCTTAGAAGCCCAACACGCCCCCCTAGGCATCCTTGGAGTCTTGACCAAGTCAAGAAAAATTTTAGGGATTTTTTTACCTAATATTTCCTTATTTTCTAGCTAGGGTTTGAGAGGGAAAAGGATTCTTATGTAAAGACTTATGTACCCTTACTTGGAGCCCAAGGTTAAGGGTCTATTTAAGGGACCCTAGCCTCTTGTATGAGAGAATTTTTGATGAATGAAAACCTTGAGTTCTTCTATTGAGTGGTGTGATACCCTGCTGTGTGCATAAAGGGGTTTGTGAGAGTTCTTCTTCCCGGTGTTTGCAATCATCTTCCTGCTGCCAACAAACCCTCCAGATCCCTAGATGCCCACTCCAAAAGAAGCCTTCCCTTGCTGTTTTTACTTTGTTTTCTTGTTCCTTTGTGAGCTTTCTAACCCGTGACAGGTCGTTTGCAGGTCCCTGAGTTCCTACGAATCCAACGACTCCAGCCAAGCCTCAATCGGATCACCGAGCAGAAAGCCGGGTATCCGCGGGTCTTTGGCTCAGTTTTCCAGGCCGCATCCATCGAGGAACGAGAGACCCCTTCGCTGCGATCTTCACAGACATTGTCAGGTACACCCCTCTACCTCCAGTAGTTTTTTTGTAGGAGAACTTGCCCTAACCGAGCTTCTCAGCCCCGGCGGTCCTTCTTTGCTACTTTTCTAGGTCCTAATCTGCATGCTGATCTTCTAAAATTCATACAAAATTCCTACAAATAATTTTGATCTGAAATTTGGGAATTAATCACCTAACTCAACATGTAAAACATATAAAAGAAATTGCATGCATATTAGTTCCGCATCACCTCGACCACCTTGTAAGGGCCTTCACAATTTGAAGAGAACTTACCGCACTCTCGAGGCTGGGAGGCTTCTACCCATTGCAGCACCAGATCTCCCGGGCAGAAGGACTTCGGCTTCACCCTGGAATTATAATATTTGGCCACCCATTGCTAGTAGGCTACCATTTGGACTCGAGCCTTATCCCTCATCTCTTAAAGTAAGTCCAGGTTAAGTAGGAGCTATGCTGGGTTCTTGACCTCGTTGTACTACTCCACCTGTAGCGTTGGCAAACTCAGTTCCACCAGGATCACAGCTTCTGCATCGAAGACAAGGTTGAATGGTGTTTCATCCGTGACTATCCTTGGTGTTGTGTGGTACGCCCATAGAACACTAGGGAGTTCTTCGCCCCAAATACCCTTGGCTTAGTCCAGCCTGGTTCAGAGCCCTTGAAAGATAGTCCGGTTAGTCACCTCGGCCTCCCCGTTGGTCTGAGAGTGTGCCACCGAGGTGAAGCGATGGTGGATGCCGTGGTCATTGCAGAACTCCTCGAACTCCCGATTATCGAATTGTCATCCATTATCGGTGATGATTGTGTGGGGGAGCCCGAAGTGGCATACAATTGATTTCCAGAAGAACTTGCTAACGTTTCCCTCCATGATCTGGGCTAATAGTTTAGCCTCGACCCACTTCATGAAGTAGTCGATGGCAACTATCAAGAACTTACGCTGCCCGGATGTAGGAGGAAAGGGACCAAGGATGTCCATGCCCCACTGGGTGAATGGCCATAGGGCAGAGAGTTGGGAGAGTGGTGCAGCCGGCTGGCATTGCATGATAGCATGACACTAGCAGCGGTCACACCTCTTGACAAAGTTGGCTACGTCCTCTCTCATTGTTTCCCAGTAGTATCCCTGGTGGAGAGCCTTGTATGCCAAAGTTCTACCCCCCACATGATTTCTGCAGAGGCCTTCGTGTATCTCTTGGAGCACGACTGTTGCCTCTCAGGGTCTCAAGCATTTAAGGAGTGGGTAGGAGTAAGACCTTTAGTAAAGTAGCTCGTCCATTAGCACAAAGCGCACGGCCTTCCATTTGATGAGGCCGGCTTCTATTCGATCTTCGGGCAAGGTACTGTCGGTGATGTACTTGACATACTTGTCCATCCAACTGGGCTCCGAGGTAACTTGTTAGACCTCTTTAGGTGCTTCGTAGCACGAGGTCTGAAGATGCTCGATGTAGGCACGGCCCAAGGAGGAGTTCGACAAAGTTGCCAGTCGGGAAAGGGTGTCGGTGCGTGCGTTCTCTCCACGTGGAATGTGGGAGATGCTGAAGCGCTTGAAACCTGTCACACTTTCACGTACCAACTCCAGGTACTTTGACATTTGAGGGTCCCGGGCCTTGAATTCGCCCGAGACCTGCCCGGCCACCAATTGTGAGTCGGTGAAGACTTTCAAACTTGGTATGCCCAATTCATGAGAGACCCTCAGTCCTGTGAGGAGCACTTCATATTTCGCTTGGTTATTAGTGGTAGCAAACTGGAAGTGGAGTGCACATTCGGCGACGACTCCTTCGCCATTGGCGAGGATGAGTCCAGCTCTACTTCCATTGGAGTTGGATTCTCCGTCCACATGTAAGACCTAGATGTCCCCCTATGATTCAAGTCTCGATTGTTGATTATAGGGGCTCTCTTTCGACCCCTCACCCAGGCCTGCACAATTAACCAAGAAGTCAGCCAGTACCTGTGCCTTCATGGATGACCTCGGTGGTGTGGGCACCAGACTCAGAAGAAGACTTCAGGACTCCATCTGGATCTCTGATTGACCTTGCTCGAAGAATTAGGGATTTCTGGTTTTGTAATAAGGGTTGACTTGGCCAACTCAATTTTAGTCTTGAGTCTATATTTCCCTGTAATTTAAATTTTGTTGAGTCATGTTGACTCAGTACAAGTCCTAGTAGTGGTCTAGGTCTTCTCCAGGTTGGTGCCACTTTTTTTTCAGTCAAGTCAAGGTCCAGGGTGCCACATTTTTTCTCCCAGGCCCAAGCAAGTGGGCGCCACACTCCCAGCCACACGCCAGAGTCCAGGAGGCTCCACATCTCCATCCAGTGTCTTTGGTCCCTACACCACAAGAAGTAAGTTCCTTTTTATTCTTGCACCACTTGGGAGAGAAATCCATCAGGATACCTCAATCCAAGGAGGAGCCAATTTCTTTCCAGATAAACCTAAGCCAGGATGGCAAGAATTTTTCATGAAGAGAGGATCAAGGAGGTGCCCCACAATGTTCCATAAAAATCCAAGTTATAAAAGGGAAGAGAGCATGTCTTGGGGAGGAATTCAAGGAGGTTCCCAAAAGTTTTCAAAAGTGCCAAAGCCATGAAAGGAAGAAGCCTAAACTTGTGGAGCAAGACTAGGAGGTGTCCAAATGAGCCAAACCATGAAGGGAATATCCTTGATTCATGGAGAGATACTAGGAGGCACCCCCATAACCTGCCATTTGGAGCTGATTTTCAAGTTTTCTTGGAGTTTTTGGGCTGCCCACTCATGGAAGGAGTCTTAGGAAGAGAATTTGATGCTTAAAGTGTGGGTTAGTCCTATTAGTCCCACATGAGAAATGTATAAAATTTTATTTCTTTGTTATGTCTATATATTCAACTCTATATAACTCTTGAATTTAATGATGAATGAAATCAATTTCTGAGTGAGCAACTTTGTATTTCTCTCTTCCGCCCTTGTATTCAGGTGTTGAGCTCCCTGAGGGAGTAAATCCAGGTTTCCTATGAACCTTGAGGAGGTGTGAGATCTCCAACCCCAAAACCCTACCAAAATCCTAGGTTAGCCACTTCAATTCCAAATCCTAGCCACCATCATCTTCTTCATTCCACCAATCATCCAAACCCTAATCTACCACATCATCTCACGGCCCGTCTCTTCCAAGTAGAGGCCGACCACCAGCATCCAGGTCCAGATCGGCTACTTCGAATACAGATCAAATCCTAGAGGAAGTCAGATCAGCATCCAGGAGAATCAGGATTTCAGCAACATCAATTTTTTCAAGTTCTTCTTATCTGGTAAATCCTTTCTTTGAGTATCTGGTTCCTTAACTTGTTCTTCTTCTTTCCCAGATCCTGAGTTCAGGAGAAGCCAACTCTGCTAAAGGACCAGTATTGGAGGATCCATTGCGAAGATATCCGAATCCGAGGATCCAACAATCTGCTCGAGAGAGTCCTTCCACCAAACTCTGTGAAGATCACTGCCTGGTACATAACCCTTCCCTTCTCTTTAGTTCTATCATGTTGAAAGTTCAGAGCGAAACCCTAGGTCTGGGAGTTTCTCAACCCCCAGCGATCCTTTACTTCTGAACTACTCTGATATTCTAGTTTCTTTGAATTGTGCTTTCAATTATTATATAGTTTCTTTCAATTTAGTTTAACTTTCATTTGAGTCAAAGCCGACTTCTGAAAATATATAAAAAAAAAGAAAAGTAATTAGTCTTAATTTACTTACGCATCGCATCATCTCTTTTGTTCTGCATCATTTTTGGTATCAGAGCTTTTGTTCTGCATCATTTATGATATCAGAGCTTTCGTTCTGCATCAATTTTGGTATCAGAGCCCTGTCTAGGATTTCTGACTTGCTTGCATGTTTTGAGTGTCTCTCTTTTTTACTTTGTCTGCTCGAAGTAGACTCCCCAGGACGTCCGGTCCTAGGAACGAAGTGAGGTGCAAGCCTCCTCTTCCCATTCCATGGGGTGTTCCTAGGGCGTGTAGGGGATCCGCTGGGTTACAACTTCGTAGCAGGAATTGTAAATGGGGGAAGCATTCTAGTTTCATTCTGTAACTATCCTATTGCAGGAATTGTTTCCCATTGCAGGTAACTCCAAATTGCATGATTGTTTTTTTGTTGGAACCACTATAATTGAAACTATTTTATATAATTTTACTGTAATTTATTGGTTTTTGTGAAATTTCTGAGAGTTAAATTACAGCAATTCTATTTTTGTGTTTCTGCAATTCAATTTTTTTTGAGTGATCATCTCCTAACTCATCTTAAGGGCAATTGAGCATCTAAGATAAGGGGAGGATTTGATAACCTCTCCTTAGCCCAAAACCACCACCCATTCATTCGATCCTAAGCCTAATTTTAAAATTTATTAGACTTAATTTGCCCTAGTGGGCTAGGGACACCAACAAGTCGGGTCTAGGCTAGTGTTGAGTCAGTTTGTCTAGTTACTCTGTGTGTGCTTTCTACTCAATGTCTAGAATGGTGGTTCAGGGATTCTATCCCGAAGGGCTTGTGTGCTGTTCCGCCTACCTGGCCAATCACTGATTGGTGTCTAGGTTTGGCATTTAGGGACCTAACACTCCCCTTACACCTGCCTGGCTGAGTCCCGAGTTACTACAGGCTAGCTTGCCACTTGGATTGGGCATCTAGTTTGGACTCTAGGTCTAGTGAGCCAGTAGTCGCTTTAGTCTAGTCACATTCTGTGTGCTTGCTTGCATCATCATGTCCACCCGGAATGGAGTACCCTCCCAACCTGGTCAAATCCAACCTGATTTAAAGGCCATGGTTAGAACTCTTACCAAAAGTATGAACAAATTGAGTCAGGATATGACTGCTACTGTTGCCCAGTTTAAGGAACAAGTCCATGAGGATCTTACCCAGCTTAGGGATCAAGTCCAAGTACATGGAGAACCTAGACATCAGAATTGGACTCCTGACCCAGATTTTAATGTGCCTCAACCTCACCCACACCAGGAGGCTAGGAGGACCTTATACCGTGATCCCGAGCATAACCCTAGGAAGCCTAACCATGATATCTATAGTGTGGATAGTGTCTATGAGAGGTCCTTACAATATTCTAGACGAGTCACTCAACAACCCAAGTCTTCTAGATCAAACCATTTAGATCCACACCCATGCCCAAGAAAGGTCTCTACTAGCTTGAGACCCAGTGTGACCCAGGTTCCTAGATCGCAAGAATGTTGGTTTTGTGGAGAAAGAGGCCATAAATCTAGTCAGTGCCCATGCATAGGACTGGCTTGTGCACAGCTAAGTTGTAAGAATCCTAAGGATGACATTAATGAGGGAGAACCCAAGCCTACCAATGAGGAAGAAATGTTAGGTATGACAAGCCCAGAATCAGTTGACCCAATTACCACTGACCCGAAACCCATTGAAGATGGCATCGAGGAAGTATATGATGCTGGCTTAAGTCTAGTTGATGAATATGAGGGGGAAGAACTTGAAGAATGTGACATCGATACTATTGGTTCCTTACCTGAGGAGACCTTGGAAAGCAACCAAGTGGTAGGACCTAGTTCAGAAATTCAAGAGATTTGTGAGAACCAGGTTCCTTTAGTCAAATACCCCTAGGAAGAACTCATAGTGTTAGCCCGAGCTATCAGTTCGTACCCTCTAATGACAGTCATTCCCCAAGTACCAATTGAAGATCTTTGCACTGAACTGTTTAAGTTTGCCCACCCTATGGTAGATCCTCTCCTTAGGATGACTGAATCAAGCCTCTTACAATTGGACCTTGTCCCATGCCCAGCCACTAAGGTCTCTCCCGTAATCTCAGTTGAACATCCTTGTCTTGAGTGGATTGCTTCACCCAGTCCTGTAGAAGTCCTCCTTATGGCCCCAGACCCCTTCCTTCGCATGACTGACCTACCCTTCTATAGAGTATACCTTTCCACACCCATATGTCAAATTTCAAGTCTTTAGGTCATCATCTATAGGCCCTTCCATGAATCATTCTTTAATCTAGTTCTTGAGAAAATGGATCATTTTTTGCTTAGAGAACAAACCTTAACTGTTGCAATCACATGTCCTAGGCTACTTCCCGAACCATCTCTTGATCCATTCCTAGGAGTAGCAAACTTTTCCTTTCGTAAGGATGACCAGTTGACACTCATAGATCACCATTCAAACCTTCAGGTCACCACCTTTAGTCAACAGGTAATTCGAGACTCCACCTCATATTTTCTCCCTTTCTCTAGGACTTCCAATGCTTCTTACACCATCCAAGTATACTTTGTCGAAGTCTTTAGAGTGAACCACGTGTCAGAACCTAGGTTTGCCACCTACTTCTGGAAGACCTTATGGCACCTACTAGGCACCCATGATAAGTTTTCAAGCTCTGCATGCCATCCTCCGACCCAAGGTCAAACCTAGAGAGCCATAGTTTGTTAGGTTTAGAACTAGGGTTCCTTTGGAACCCTAGTTCATTCTTTAGGAATGCGTCGTCAATCTAGTTTAGTTTTTCTTGACCCTTTACTAGGCTTTGGCTTAGATTTTGGTTTGATTGAGAGCACCAGGAATTGGGATTTGTATTTTGTCCAGGGCTGAAATTGCATTCAATGTTTCGATCAATAGGTCTATAGTGATGGGGACATCTCAAGCACGGATCTTGGAGCAAGCATAATTCTTGGAGTGGCACAGATCTTGAAGCATTTTTGGAATAAATTTATTTAGGATTTATCTTTTGTTTAAAATTTGAATTAGGATTTGGTTGGTTAGGATTGATATATGGATAGGCTTATCTTATCCTATCTTATATTTGAATTTGATTCGTTCTTATCTTTTCATCTTGTATTCAAATTCAAATGAGGGTTGGAAAATCTATAAATACCACCCTCAGCCTTTTGTAATGAGGGGGATGGATGAATAAAATTTATATTGTTCTATGTGAAGGAACTGTGTGATCCTAGGGTATCTGTATGATCCCTTCTCCATCTTCCCAGGGTTTCTATGTGATCCCTGATTTTGGGCATCTGTGTGAGCCCAGGGCATCTATGTGAGCCCCTTTGCTATGTGCTTGTTCTTCTAGGGCATCTGTGTGAGCCCCTCTGCTATGTGCTTGTTCTTCTTGGGGAATCTATGTGAACCCCAGTATTTTTTCTTAACTCTGCACCCTCTTCTTTCCTCCTTCTTTGCAAATCCTAATCTCTGGTGACTTTCATGCTCGCCAGCGATCCAATCCAATCCCTGTCCCGCATCAAGTGGTATCAGAGCTAAAGGATTAGGATTTTTCTGTTTCATCACCGGCCCACTGTTCTCTTTCTTCCCTGTTTCAAATCTCGTCCATGGATCCTTCCCCAACATCGACGTCAGACCACCCTCCCCCCAGCTGGTAACCCACCACCATTCCTCCCTTCCAGCCCTCACCCCTGTTTTCTGCTTCGTCTATGCCAAGCTCTCCAAGAAATGCCGACAGCCCCCATGCCCATGACTGGGCCAACTAGAAGCGGGTCATCCCTCCCCTGTGATCAATCGCCCACTGCCACCATCGCCTCCATCAGCCTCCACCCAGGCCGAACCCCCTCCTCTCTGCCTCGTTCCAAGTCTTCACCAAATCGCACCTCCTCTTCCGTCCACTCTGTTGTCGCCTTCCCCACCCCGAGCCGAGTCTGCCCAACGCACAGCCGGAGATCGACAGCACCGCCGCCTCCCACCAGATCCTTCAATCGATGCCGCAAGCACCATCCTCCCTGCCAGAGCTTCCACCTCCGAACCCCAACATCCCCCGCTGACACCCGCTGGAGAGAACGAGCCGAGGGAACCGTGCCCTCCTCTCCCTGCCGAGGCTGAGCTCAACTTGTTGCCAGGTTTCTGATTCCACCCCACCAACGAGGAGCTCGTCGTCCATTATCTCTGCCGCCCGACCATCGCACATATCTCCCAGATCCGCCCGATCCGTTCCAGCAAACCACCCGCTCTCTTCCGCTTGTGACCCGAACCACCGTCGGCCTCCTCTCCTCCATTCGGAACCACCGGCCGTCCGTTTCTCCTCCCTACTACCGTCAGCCGAGATCGCTAAGCCGCTGGAACTCCCTCTCGTTGCCGCCGTCTCCACCCATGATGACACACCGATGTCCGCCCGCTCCTCCCTGCTGCCAAGGCCGTCGCCGCCCTGTCGGATCCCTTCTGCCCCACGCCGACGCCAGCCTCCCTGCGAGCCCCCCGTTCTGCATGGCTGTCAAAGCACCAGGAGATGCTTTGCACGAACATGAAAGCATCTCCGGGCCTCCCTCTTGCCGACTTCAACTCGGCACAGATTTCAGAACTGCACGCTCTTTAAAGCAACACAGATTTCAAAGCACACCGATCTCAAAGCTGCACCATTTTCAAAGCAAAGTTGATTTAAAAAAAAAATCATGGTTATGTCAAGCTAAAAGTTTGGAGTTCCCGGAGCTGAAGTCAAGCTGAAGCTGGAGCCTGACCCAAACTCGACAGAGTCGAGTTTTTTCCCCACCGTAGGAGAATGATGGGGACATCTCAAGCACGGATCTTGGAGCAAGCATAATTCTTGGAGTGGCACAGATCTTGAAGCATTTTTGGAATAAATTTATTTAAGATTTATCTTTTGTTTAAAATTTGAATTAGGATTTGGTTGGTTAGGATTGATATATGGATAGGCTTATCTTATCCTATCTTATATTTGAATTTGATTCGTTCTTATCTTTTCATCTTGTATTCAAATTCAAATGAGGGTTGGAAAATCTATAAATACCACCCTCAGCCTTTTGTAATGAGGGGGATGGATGAATAAAATTTATATTGTTCTATGTGAAGGAACTGTGTGATCCAAGGGTATCTGTATGATCCCTTCTCCATCTTCCCAGGGTTTCTATGTAATCCCTGATTTTGGGCATCTGTGTGAGCCCAGGGCATCTATGTGAGCCCCTTTGCTATGTGCTTGTTCTTCTAGGGCATCTGTGTGAGCCCCTCTGCTATGTGCTTGTTCTTCTTGGAGAATCTATGTGAACCCCAGTATTTTTTCTTAACTCTGCACCCTCTTCTTTCCTCCTTTGCAAATCCTAATCTCTGGTGACTTTCATGCTCGCCAGCGATCCAATCCAATCCCTGTCCCGCATCATATAGGCTAGAGTCCCTTCGAAATTGTTCATGGATACAAGCCTCACACACCACTTGATCTGATTTCACTATTAGCCCACACACACAAGTCTCTTGATGCACTTGCATAGCATGTAAAGGACTTGCATAAAGAAATTCATGCCAAAATAACTTTAAGTAATGAAACTTATAAGAAGTTGGCTGATTCTCAAAGACGAGTCAAAACTTTTGTTGAGAGAGACTATGTAATGATTAGGTTAAGGCCTGAGCGGTTTTTTCCTGGAATTGTTAGAAAGTTACATGCTAAAGGAGCTGGACCATTTAGAGTAGTGAAGAGAGTAGGATCCAATGCCTATGTGCTCGAGTTGCCTCCAGAACTAGGCAATAGCTCTACTTTCAACATTATAGACTTAGTAGAGTATAGGGAGCCAGCTGTGATTCCTAGTAAGCCTTTGAAACCTAATCCTGTTATTGAGAGTGATCCCGACCCTGTGTGTCCACCAACAAACTGGCCTGTGAGGAAAGAGCAGATTGAAAAGAACCTGGATGATCAGGTTATCTCTACTCGTAATCGAGGATACCAAAGATACCTGGTCCGCTGGCAAGGAAGGCCAGATTCTGATGACTCTTGGATCTCCCGAGAAGAATTACAAGAATTGGACCCAGACCTCTTGGAGAGATACCAGAGCCAGCTTGATCCATACTTGACAGGGTCGAGTTCCTCCCACCCCGGGAGAATTGGTGCGGGCACCAGACTCAGAAGAAGACTTCGTGGCTCCATCTGGATCTCTGATTGACCTTGCCCGAAAAATTAGGATTTTCTGGTTTTGTAATAAGGGTTGACTTGGTCAACTCAATTTTAGTCTTGAGTCTGTATTTCCCTGCAATTTAAATTTTGTTGAGTCATGTTGACTCAGTACAAGTCCTAGTAGAGGTCTAGGTCTTCTCCAGGTTGGTGCCACCTTTTTTTCAGTCAAGTGAAGGTCCAGGGTGCCACATTTTTTCTCCCAGGCCCAAGCAAGTGGGTGCCACACTCCCAGCCACATGCCAGAGTCCAGGAGGCGCCACATCTCCATCCAGTGTCTTTGGTCCCTACACCACAAGAAGTAAGTTCCTTTTTATTCTTGCACCACTTGGGAGAGAAATCCATCAAGATACCTTAATCCAAGGCGGAGCCAATTTCTTTCCAGATAAACCCAAGCCAGGATGGCAAGAATTTTTCTTGAAGAGAGGATCAAGGAGGTGCCCCACAGTGTTCCATAAAAATCCAAGTTATAAAAGGGAAGAGAGCATGTCTTGGGGAGGAATTCAAGGAGGTTCCTAAAAGTTTACAAAAGTGCCAAAGCCATGAAAGGAAGAAGCCTAAACTTGTGGAGCAAGACTAGGAGGTGTCCAAATGAGACAAACCATGAAGGGAAAATCCTTGATTCATGGAGAGATACTAGGAGACACCCCCATAACCTGCCATTTGGAGCTGATTTTCAAGTTTTCTTGGAGTTTTTGGGCTGCCCACTCATGGAAGGAGTCTTGGGAAGAGAATTTGATGCCTAAAGTGTGGGTTAGTCCTATTAGTCCCACATGGAAAATGTATAAAATTTTATTTCTTTGTTATGTCTATATATTCAACTCTATGTAACTCTTGAATTTAATGATGAATGAAATCAATTTCTGTGTGAGCAACTTTGTGTTTCTTTCGTACTTGTATTTAGGTGTTGAGCTCCGTGAGGGAGTAAATTTGGGTTCCCTAGGAACCTTGAGGAGGTGTGAGATCTCCAACCCCAAAACCCTACCAAAATCCTAGGTTAGCCACTTCAATTCCAAACCCTACCCACCATCATCTTCTTCATTCCACCAATCATCCAAACCCTAATCTACCTCATCATGTCATGGCCCCTCTCTTCCAAGTAGAGGCCAACCACCAGCATCCAGGTCCAGATCGGCTACTTCGAATACAGAGCAAATCCCAAAGGAAGTCAGATCAACATCCAAGAGAATCAGGATTTCAGCAACATCAATTTTTTCATGTTCTTCTTATCTGGTAAATCCTTTCTTTGAGTATCTGGTTTCTTAACTTATTCTTCTTCTTTCCCAGATCCTGAGTTCAGGAGAAGCCAACTCTGTCAAAGGACCAGTATTGGAGGATCCATTGCGAAGATATCCAAATCCGAGGATCCAACAATCTGCTCGAGAGAGTCATTCCACCAAACTCTGTGAAGATCACTGCCTGGTACATAACCCTTCCCTTCTCTTTAGTTCTGTCATGTTGAAAGTTCAGAGCGAAACCCTAGGTCTGGGAGTTTCTCAACCCCTAGCAATCCTTTACTTCTGAACTACTCTGATAATCTAGTTTCTTTGAATTGTGCTTTCAATTATTATATAGTTTCTTTCAATTTAGTTTAACTTTCATTTGAGTCAAAGCCGACTTCTGAAAATATAAAAAAAAAAGAAAAGTAATTAGTCTTAATTTACTTCCGCATCGCATCATCTCTTTTATTCTGCATCATTTTTGGTATCAGAGCTTTTGTTCTGCATCACTCGGGCAGTAGATGATGTCAAACTCGCTGAGCTTTAGCACCCACTTCGCCAGGCATCCGGATGTGTCAGGGTGGCTTATATGGCTTTCAGTGGTTGATCCATCAGAACCATAATCGGGTGTGCTTGAATGTAAGGCCTGAGGCATTGGGCAAATATAATGAGCGTAAAAATTAACTTCTTGGATCGAGAGTACCTGAACTCGGCATCACGAAGAAGCTTGCTTGTATAATACACAGGCCTCTAGATCCCTCCTTCATCTGTGCAGACCAAGACCGAGCTAACGGCCTCCAGGGTGACCACAATATATAGGAGGAGCTCTTCTCCCTCTTCTAGTTGGGATAGCAGTGGTGGTGATGCCAGGATCTTCTTCAACTCGTCGAAGGCCTCTTGACACTCCTTCATTCAAGTGAAGTCATGCATCCTCCATAGTACCTTGAAGAAGGGTTGGCAACAATCGGTAGATCATGAGATGAATTGACTCAGGGCTGCTATCCGGCTAGTGAGTCATTGAACTTTTTTCTTGGAGGTGGGCTGCTCCATGTCAAGAATCACTCGGACCTTCTCTGGGTTGGCTTCTATCCCCCTCTGGGTGACCATGAAGCTAAGAAATTTTCCTGCTGCTATGCCAAAGGTGCACTTCATCGGGTTCAACTTCATTTGATGGATGTAAAGGTTACGGAAGGTCTCTTGGTATGGAACAAAAGGGCCGGGCTAGTGATGCTAGATGCTAGTATGGATGCTTATGATGCAAGGAGTTTTTTTTTTTTTTTTTTTTTTTTTTTTTTTTTTTTTTTTTTTTTTTTGAAGAGCTTTATATGTTTCTTAGGGTTTCGATTCCCGATCACAAGCAAAGGCAAGAAATAAGAAAGATGAGTAATGGAAGCTTACACTAGCAATTCAAAGCCCTAAATAGTGAGAACAAGAACAGGACCATGGGATTTAGAAACCCCGGTAGGACTAGCTTGAAATATAATACCTACTTAAGAGATAGAGAGAGCAAACCTCACACGTCTGAAGCGCCCGTTGCAGAGATCGCTCAACTCGACGGATGCGGCCTGGATGCCCGAGCAGTCGAACCCGTGGGAGCACTAGCTTTCGATTGGAAGGTCGCGATGGCAAAGCCGAAAGTCTCCGGTGCCCGAGATGCCAGGGAGGACCTGTAGGCAAACAAAATAAGGATCAGTGAAATGGAGAGATGCATAGAAAGGAACTGAGATGGGGTTGAGAAGGGGCTTTGAGCCTGGTGTCTAGCTGGATTCCGAAGTCGAAGATGGAGATAACTTGGGGCCTCGCACCCCGTGACGTCCCAGAGGATAAAGGATTGTAGCCTCACACCATGCGATGTCCAGGAGGACGATGGATTCACGATGCCTTGGGGTGACGGACAGGTGGCCTCACACCACTCGACGTCCCTGGGGACGAAGGCAACTTCACTCAACCTAGTCTAAGAGACAAGGGTTTGAAGATAGAAGATTCAAACTCTTTTTTTCATTAACCATTCAATAGTTTTATGAGGGATTGGGTCCTTTAAATAGGCACCCAAGGCCCATTTGAATTTCAAATGACTCAAAATTACAAGCTTTCTTGGGGGCGCCAAAAACCTTTGACCTTCTCCTCTCTTTGGCCGACCAAAGGGACTTGGATTGGGCGTGGCATGTGAGAGGGCTTGGAGAGGGGGATTGGCCTCTTGACTTCCTTCATTAGCATGCTCATTTTGGGAAGAAAACGTGGAACATGGTTTGCTTGAAGGGATGTGTTCCCTTGGATTCTTCAATGCCCCTCTTTGGAGTGATTCAAGGCTAACCAAGTGCAGGGAGCTTTGGGCGTTGCATGGTTGAGGGCTTGGAGAGGGGAGTGTGTCCTTTGACCTTGCATGAACACTTTGGGAAGAAGGCTTGGAAGAGGGCTTGCTTTGTGGCTTGGTCTCTTCAAGGATCTTCAACGCCCCACATTTGATGGATCATGGCATGATGTAGGGGAGGGAAGAGGAGAATGATGTCTCCTCCTTCCAAGGTCACCCAAGAGAAAAAGGCAAGGGGAGGGCATGTGGAAAGCATGAGTGCGCCACCTTGTTTCCCTCCTTGGATGCCCAAGTGGCAACAGATGTGGTGCCACATAGGTAGCTGAGGTGGCACCTGAGTTGGCGGTGGACACTCAGGTTCACTTTCAAAAGGGAGGTCAGGCCCAAATGGCTCATTGGGTATGTTTGTGGGTTCTCTATACTTGACTAAGTCAGAGATATTGAATGTCGAGCTAATTCCATAATCCAGAGGTAATTCTAGCACATAGGCATTAGGGCCCATTCTCCTAATCACTTTAAAGGGACCCACCCCATGAGCATGAAGCTTCTTAATGGTTCCCGGTGGAAACCGTTCAGGCCAGAGCCTAATCATTACAAAATCTCCTATTTCAAACTCTTTTGCTCACTTTCGGGAATCAGCCAGCCATTTATATGTGTTATTACTTATATTAATTTTCTGGCTAATTTCTTTATGCATGTCCCTAATATGCTGTGGAAGTGAATCAGCTGACTCGGAGACACATGCATGGATGGGTAGGGGATCAGGTCAAGAGGTCGGTTAGGCTTGTATTCACAGACAACTTCAAAAGGACTCTTCCCGGTGGTCCTATTTATAGAGCTGTTGTAGGCAAACTCGGCTCGAGGTAAAAGAAGATCCCAATTTTCCGTATGTTCACCTATCAAGCATCTAAGAAGGTTTCCTAGGCTGCGGTTGACCACCTTAGTTTGTCCATCAGTTTGCGGGTGGTAGGCAGTGGAGAATTGGAACTTGGTGCCTAGGAGGTGCCAAAGGGTTTTCCAGAAATAGCTAGTGAAGCGGACATCCCTATCGGACACTATAGTCTTGGGTAGGCCATGTAACTTAACCACATGTTCCAGAAAAAGCTTGGCAACCTTGTGATGCGGCAAGCATATGATTAATGTTTTGAATATGGTTTGTAGAGCAATGAAACCTAATTACACTAGCATTGTACTCATCATAATAAGACTTAAGGATTATAAGAAATTGGACTTTTACTTGATTAGACACAATCCTAAACTAAGAAGGAAGAAGATCTAGACAATAGGGCTAATGAGTGTGGACTTACCTTGATGAGCTTTCCAACCTTCTTTTGATTCATACCTTGAAACTACCAATGCTCAGAACTGAAGAATCTGGATAACAGAGATCAGAACCCTGGACTTGGGACTTCAGCTTGTTTGTTCTTTGTTAAGGTGAACCCAGCCCACAACTCAAAGACTTCGAAGGACCCTGCAATGAAGATCAAAGTTAAGGAAGAAGGATAGGAACATATAGAAGGGATGGAAGAATTGATGAACTAAGAACAGAAATTTGAGTAGATCTGGCCGACTCCAATGCCTTCACTTGAGCTTGGAAGATGCTTTGCTAGGGAAAAAGAATGGCTTTGGCGTGGAGGAAGAGGATGGAAAACTTTCACATAAGAAAAAAAATACAAGACAACTTCTACTTCCAAAATTTCAACTTCAATTTTCATTCATTCCCAAAATCCATCTCTTTTACAATGGGCATCCAAGGCTTTTAATAGCCTCACAAAGCTAGCTTTTGAAATTTAAAAACTCCCCAAATCGAGGAGGATTACAAGGGGGGTTGGAGGATTTGGTGGAGAGTTTGGAGGGATGTGGGGGGGGTTGGAGGATTTGGTGGAGGACTTGGAGGGATGTGGCCTACCTCCTTGAATTTGAATCTCCCTTGTTGGCGCCCAAAGGGTGATGAGGTGGCTGGTGAAGTGGCACCTGATGACGTGGCATGGTGAGGTGGTCTTCTACTTGGATAAGAATGACATGTGGCGCCCAGTGGTCCTAGTTGATGGTCCTTTTCTCTTGCTTGGTTGATGTGTCTTCTCTTCTTCATGTGGTCAAATTCTGGGGTCTAGAATTTGAGTCTTGTTGCTGGCTTTCATGGCTTTAAGACTTGATTAGACTTAACTCAACTGAATTAGACTTAACTCAACTGAACTGACTTGACTGACCTAGACTTTAAAACTTGAAATGGACTTACAAGAAATGAAATTTTAAAAGTAATTACAGGACTCAATAAACACTCTTGATTTGAAACTCAAAATTAATTACAGGACTCTTGAAAAGGAAATGACTCTTGAAAATAAAATATTTTTGAACTAAAGGATACAAGGTAACCTAATTATCTTCGATCCAAATTGGGATAAGGCTAACCTTGTTGGAGTGAAGTTTCTTTCGGCTTCTGGTGTCCACACCAATTCTCCTAGGGTGGGCAGAACTCGACCCAGTCGAGTATGGTTCAGTTTTGCCCTGGTAATGCTCGAACAAGTCTGGGTTAAGTCTTTGCAGGTCCTCTCGAGTAATCCAAGAGTTGTCGGACTCAGGTCGACCTTGCCATTGAACCAGGTATCGCTGATAGTCCTTATTCCTGGTAGTAATGATCTTGTCATCCAGGATTCTCTCAATCCTCTCTCTCTGCTCAGGTAAGGTTGGTGGTGGACACTCGGAAATATGTTCACTCTCAATGAAAGTTTCTGGCTCAAAAGGCTCACTAGGTATTAGTAGTGGTTCTTTGTATTCTACTAGGTCTGAAACATTGAAGGTTGTACTAATACCCATATCAGGTGGAAGTTCCAAAACATATGCATTAGGCCCTATTTTCTTTAAGATCTTAAAAGGTCCCGCTCCGCGGGCATGCAGCTTCTTTATGGTTCCAGGGGGAAACCGTTCAGGGTTGAGCCTAATCATCGCATAATCCCCTTCACAGAATTCTTTAGCCCTCTTATGTGAGTCAGCTAAGTGTTTGTAAGTTTCATTGCTCAGGTTGATCTTATTACTGATTTCTTTATGTAGATTTGTGACATGCTGTGCAAAAGACTCAGCAGACTCAGAGACTCGTGTGTGAATAGGTAGTGGGATTAGATCTAAAGGCTTCCTAGGCTTGCAACCATGGACTATCTCAAAGGGACTTTTGCCCGTAGATCGATTGACCGAACTGTTGTAAGCGAACTCAGCACGTGGCAATAACAAATCCCAGTTTCCTAGACTTTCTCCCACTAGGCATCTCAGCAAGTTCCCTAGACTTCTATTTACAACCTCGGTTTGTCCATCAGTCTGGGGATGGTAGGCAGTGGAGAATTTCAGTCTGGTTCCTAATAGGTGCCAAAGGGTTTTCCAGAAGTAACTTGTGAAGCGGACATCCCTATCAGAAACAATGGTTTTTGGTAACCCGTGGAGTCTAACTACTTGATCAAGAAAGAGTTTGGCTATCCTAGAGGCATCGGAAGTTTGGGTGCAAGGTATGAAATAGGCCATTTTTGAAAACCGGTCGACCACCACAAAGATTGAATCATGTTTTCGAATGATCTTGGGTAATCCTAGAACAAAGTCCATGCTTAGATCCTGCCATGGACACTCAGGTACAGGTAATGGAGTGTATAGCCCGGTATTCTTCTTTTGTTGCTTTGCAACAGCACATGTCCTACATCGGGCTATAAGGTTTGCTACTTGTTTCTTAAGACCTGGCCAGTAAAATTGTTCCTCAACAGCCAAGATAGTCTTGTTTCATCCGAAGTGGCCAGCCAAACCTCCCGCATGTATCTCCCAAACTAAAAAATCTCTTAAGGAGGTTCTTGGGATGCAAAGCCTATTCTCTCTAAAAAGATAACCATCTAGAAGGATATAGTCACTATGATCACTAGATGGTCCTTGACGCAAAACTGATAAATTTCACCAAAATCTGGACAGGTTTCGTACTGCTCCTTAAGTCTTTCAAAACCTATGACTTCAGTACTGACTGAGGTTAAAAGTAACGTTCTACGACTTAGGGCATCAGCTACCTTATTATCGGTTCCTGATTGATGCTTTAGGACAAACGTATAGGATTGGATGTACTCTACCCATTTGGCATGCCTAGGATTTAGTTTCTTTTGGGAACTCAAAAACCTAAGGGCTTCATGATCTGAAAATAAAACAAATTCTTGCGGTAGGAGATAATGCCTCCAATACCTTAATGCTTGCACTACCGCATAAAGCTCCCGATCATATGTGGAGTATTTTTTCCTGGCTTCATTCAATTTCTCACTAAAGAATGCTACGGGATGGTTCTCTTGACTCAAAACTCCACCAATACCTACTCCCGAAGCATCGCATGCTACTTCAAAGACCTTAGAAAAATCGGGTAGTCTTAAGACTGGTGCTTGGGTCATCTTATCTTTGATGTGAAGGAAGGCCTTATCAGCTGACTTCGTCCATTCAAAGTGACCCTTCCTAATACAATCCGTGATAGGAGCAACTATGGTGCTAAACCCTCTAATAAATCTTCGATAAAACGTAGCGAGGCCATGAAAACTTCTTACTTCATCAATATTATTGGGTGTTGGCCACTCTACAATTGCCTTAACCTTCTCAGGGTCAGCGGATACTCCTTCAGGGGTCACAACAAATCCTAGGAAGATAACTCTAGTAGTCATGAAAGCACATTTCTTTAGATTGGCATAGAGGTTATCTTTTCTAAGTGCTAAACATACCTGCCTCAGATGTTGTTGATGATCTTCTCTAGTCCTACTATAGATAAGTATGTCGTCAAAGTAAACGACAACAAATTTTCCAATAAAGGCTCGTAGGACTTGGTTCATGATTCGCATAAAAGTGCTAGGGGCGTTTGATAACCCAAAAGGCATGACTACCCATTCAAATAACCCGTCCTTAGTTTTAAAGGCAGTCTTCCATTCATCCCCTGGTCTGATCCTAACTTGGTGATAGCCGCTCTTCAGGTCAATCTTAGAAAATATAGTTGCACCGGCCATCATATCTAACATATCATCCAAGCGGGGGATGGGAAACCTATACTTCACCGTGATTTTATTTATGGCACGACTATCAACACACATTCTCCATGTGCCATCTTTCTTAGGGGTAAGTAAGGTTGGGACTGCGCATGGACTCAAACTCTCCCTAATGAATCCTTTCTTTAGGAGTTCTCCTACTTGACATTGTAATTCTTGGTGCTCGGTAGGGTTCATTCTATAATGGGGAAGGTTCGGTAGGGTTGCCCCGGGGACTAAGTCTATCGCATGTTGTATATCCCTAAGAGGTGGGAGTTGGTCGGGCAAGTCATCGGGGAACACGTCTTTGAACTCCTCTAGCACTTGACTGACTTCTTGAGGTTGTTCTTTTGAAAGAGGTTCTTGATGATCCTTAATGGTTAAAATCCAAACAGGTGACCCATTGCTAATTTCTTTCTCCATTTCTCTAGCAGTGATCACGTTTATGCCCTTTTTCTTATCACTCAATTGGCTTGATCCTCTCTTAATGGGGTTCTTAGGTGGAGAAGAATGGATTACAATCTTCTTTCCATTATGAGTAAACGAGCATGAATTAGAACGACCATAGAGTGTTACGTCAAGATCGTACAACCATGGTCGGCCTAAAATTATGCTACTTACTCCCATTGGAAGTACATCACACCATACTTTCTCCAGGTAAGATTGGAACTGAATGGTTACTAGGCACCTAGACTTAATGGAAATCGTGGTTGAGTCTATCCAGGATACCTTATAGGGATTAGGATGGGGTACAGTGGGCAATCCTAGGTTTTTAACTGTGTTGGTGGATATGGCATTGACACAGCTACCGCTATCTAAAATGACTTTGCATACTTTCTCACCTATCTTAATGAATGTCTGTAGGATGCTAGTCCTACGCCAATCTTCTTGGGTTTTAGCTTGGGTAAGAATACACCTAACCACTCCTAACAGATCTTGATCTACCAGGACTTCCTCATCCTCATACTCTTCAGCCAAGTTCTCATCTGCCTGGTATACTTCCTCCTCAAATTCACCTTGGGATTCTACGGCTTCCTCTTCTACTTCGCCTATGTGTAGGGCTCTATTAGGACAGTTGCTAGAATAGTGACCCACTTTGTTACACTTGAAACATGCGTTTGGAGTTCTTTGGGTCTCAGGTGTTTTTCCCTTGTCATCTCTACGGGTCACAGGCACATTAGGATTGGGTCGGTTGAATCTAGGCTGATTGGATCCCGACTGCTGATAAGGTGCACTAGTCCTAGGGGCTTCGGGCCTACGATAGACTGAACCTCTATGGAATCTCTCAGCATCCCTAGCTATTTGATAGGCAAATTCTAGGTCATGTACCTCTCGCATGAACAATTCTCTTTGAATTTCTTCCCTCAGTCCGGCTCTAAATCTAGACAAGGTCACCGACTCAGATTCATCAACATTGCACCTCATAACGAATTCGTCAAACTTCGCTATGTACTCTGCGACACTCCTATTTCCTTGAGTAAGTCTTTGCCATTGATCTAGGAGTCTTTGGTAGTAGGACATAGGAAGGTATTTCTCCCTAAGCCTAAGTTTCATAGCTTGCCAGGTCACTATGGGCACATCACCTCTCTGTCTAGTGAGTCTCTCAATGTTTCCCCAATATAACCTAGCTTGGCGCACAAGTTTAAGCTTTGCAAACTTACACTTGCGCTCTTCACTCATCTCAAACCAGTCAAAATACTGGTCCATCTCACCTTCCGAATCAATGTAGATCTTTGGATCTAAAATTCCATCAAAGGTGGGAGCTTCTAGCCTAATGTTCTTCATGGTTCGGTCATCTTGATCAGAGTGAATTGGGGTGGGTCTCCTGACATTGGGTTCATAGTTAGGCTCATGATGGAATCTCCTTGGGTTGGGCTCGATGGTTTGACCAGGGTGGGGTCCTCTAGGAATTGGATCATAAAACTGATCTTGGGGTGCTCTCCTAGGGTTTGTTTCGTAGAGAGGGTTTTGATATGGAATCCTTCTAGGGTTCAATGGGGTCTCGAGTTCAGGTACAAGACTTGGCTCAGGCTCAGTCTGGGCTTCATGATTGCTTTCAGGGGTTCTAGCCTCTAACTGATCCAACCTAGTAGTGATGTGGGCTAACTGCTCATTCATGTCTTGGTTGGTTTGTGCCACATTCTGATTTGTTTGGGCCAATTGCTCAGTTAAACTCTTAGTCAGTTGGGCCACTTGATCATTTAGGCCTTTGATCAAATTCCCTAAGGTTTGGTCCATGGCTACACTTGATTGGGCTTGGATTGGTGAATACGGTGTTCCTGCTCTAGTTGTCATGCATGCAAATGGACTCAAGTTCGAGCTAAGGTTTCCTAGACCTAGAGCACAAATTAGAAGTCTAATTAAGTGAACCAACTAGCTAGTAGTACTTATGGGACTTAGCCAGGTAGGTGGAGGGGAGTGTAGGTCCCTGATTGCCAACCTTAGACACCAATCTGAGATTGGCCAGGTAGGTGGACCAAATAACAAGCCCTGATGCACCAATCCTAGACACCAAGCCAGTAAGCACACACCAATTAGCTGACACAGTTAACTTGACCCTAACCTGAACCCAACTTGTTGGTGTCCCTAACCCACTAGGGCAATTAACGTTCTACTCAATTTTAATTAACGGGCTGGGATCGATATGCTGGTTGGTGATTTTTGGGCTAGGGACAGGTGATGAAACCCTGACCCTATGTCAAATTGATGCCCTTAATTTGATTTCTCATGAGATGAATGAAATGCAAAGGTGTTGCAGAAGTGTGTTGCAATTTGAAAGTGGTGTGGAAAACGTGATAAAAAAAATGTCCAAAAATTCTGAAAAATTCACAAAGGATTCCTAACTTATATGTTTCAATGTAGATGAAAGAAATTTTAAAACTAAAATCTATACTAATCTAAGAAGATCCTACAAATGAAGATAAATAAAAAGGATAGAACATAACCCTAATGATAGTGTCGAACTGAAGAAATTTTTATTTTTTTTATAATTTTGTTTTGATGATGAAATTTAATATGGTGATAACTGACTTAAAAAGGAACAAGAAAAAAAATATTTCAATAAAAAATCAGTGACTTGCCTTTGGAGTTGCAGGCGGATTACAGTCAGCCTACAGAAAATACAGCAAGCAGAAAAACAGAACGTGCCCAATGCAAAATTCACAAATGAAATCTAAGAAGTCCTTTGGCTTTCTTTTTCACGGGTCAATCACAATGGCACCCCGACACGCCTTAGGAGATCCCCGTGGAATGGGAAGAGAGGGTGTTTAAACCCTACTTTCTCCTAAGACCGGACGGCCTGGTAACGCCCCCGATCCAAGTACTTCAAGGACTTAATGCTATGCAATCAGGAACTTATTCTACCATGCTCTGATACCAAGATGATGCGGCAAGCATATGATTAATGTTTTGAATATGGTTTGTAGAGCAATGAAACCTAATTACACTAGCATTGTACTCATCATAATAAGACTTAAGGATTATAAGAAATTGGACTTTTACTTGATTAGACACAATCCTAAACTAAGAAGGAAGAAGATCTAGACAATAGGGGCTAATGAGTGTGGACTTACCTTGATGAGCTTTCCAACCTTCTTTTGATTCATACCTTGAAACTACCAATGCTCAGAACTGAAGAACCTGGATAACAGAGATCAGAACCCTGGACTTGGGGCTTCAGCTTGTTGGTTCTTTGTTAAGGTGAACCCAGCCCACAACTCAAAGACTTCGAAGGACCCTGCAATGAAGATCAAAGTTAAGGAAGAAGGATAGGAACATATAGAAGGGATGGGAGAGTTTATGAACTAAGAACAGAATTTTGAGAAGATCTGGCCGACTCCAATGCCTTCACTTGAGCTTGGAAGATGCTTTGCTAGGGAAAAAAGAATGGCTTTGGAGTGGAGGAAGAGGATGGAAAACTTTCACATAAGAAAAAAATACGAGACAACTTCTACTTCCAAAATTTCAACTTCAATTTTCATTCATTCCCAAAATCCATCTCTTTTACAATGGGCATCCAAGGCTTTTAATAGCCTCACAAAGCTAGCTTTTGAAATTTAAAAACTCCCCAAATCGAGGAGGATTACAAGGGGGGTTGGAGGATTTGGTGGAGAGTTTGGAGGGATGTGGGGGGGGTTGGAGGATTTGGTGGAGGACTTGGAGGGATGTGGCCTACCTCCTTGAATTTGAATCTCCCTTGTTGGCGCCCAAAGGGTGATGAGGTGGCTGGTGAAGTGGCACCTGATGACGTGGCATGGTGAGGTGGTCTTCTACTTGGATAAGAATGACATGTGGCGCCCAGTGGTCCTAGTTGATGGTCCTTTTCTCTTGCTTGGTTGATGTGTCTTCTCTTCTTCATGTGGTCAAATTCTGGGGTCTAGAATTTGAGTCTTGTTGCTGGCTTTCATGGCTTTAAGACTTGATTAGACTTAACTCAACTGAATTAGACTTAACTCAACTGAACTGACTTGACTGACCTAGACTTTAAAACTTGAAATGGACTTACAAGAAATGAAATTTTAAAAGTAATTACAGGACTCAATAAACACTCTTGATTTGAAACTCAAAATTAATTACAGGACTCTTGAAAAGGAAATGACTCTTGAAAATAAAATATTTTTGAACTAAAGGATACAAGGTAACCTAATTATCTTCGATCCAAATTGGGATAAGGCTAACCTTGTTGGAGTGAAGTTTCTTTCGGCTTCTGGTGTCCACACCACCTTGGAAGCATCTAGGGTCTAGGAGCAGGGCATAAAATGAGCCATTTTGGAGAACCTATCCACTACTACAAAGACAGAATCGTGCTTCCTTGCGGTCTTGGGTAATCCTACCACAAAATCCATGCTGAGGTCTTGCCAAGGGTGGCTAGGTACGGGCAAGGGTGTGTAAAGGCCAGTATTCTGTTTCTGCTGCTTGGCCACAGCACAGGTTCGGCACCTAGAGACAATATTGGCGACATCTTTCTTAAGGCTAGGCCAAAAGAACTGGTCTTCAACAGCTAAAATGGTCTTCTCCCTACCAAAGTGACCAGCTAGGTCTCCCGCATGGGTTTCCCACACTAAATAATCTCGGAGTGAAGTCTTGGGAATGCACAACTTATTACCCTTGAAAAGATAACCATCCTGTAAGGTATATCACTATGGGCACTAAATGGTTCTTGAAGCTTAGACTGGAAGATCTCACTGAAGTCAGGACAAGATTCATATTGCTCCTTAAGTCGGTCAAATCCTACAACCTCAGTCCTAACTGTGTTTAACAAAAGGGCACGACGGCTAAGGGCATCAGCTACCTTATTTTCAGTACCAGCATGATGTTTAAGCACAAAGGTATAGGATTGGATATACTCGACCCACTTAGCATGCCTAGGGTTCAATCTCTTCTGGGAGTTCAGGTATCGAAGGGCTTCATGGTCTGAAAACAGGACAAACTCATGGGATAACAGGTAGTGCCTCCAGTACCTAAGGGCTTGGATGACTACATACAACTCCTTATCATAAGTCGAGTACTTAATTTTGGCCTCATTAAGTTTTTCGCTAAAGAAGGCCACGGGGTGATTCTCCTGACTAAGTACTCCACCAATCCCAACTCCCGAAGCATCACAAGCAACCTCGAAAACCTTAGAAAAATCTAGCAATCTCAGGACAGGTGCTTGTATCATTCCATCCTTAATTTCAAGGAAGCCTTTGTCTACAGCTTTAGTCCATTGAAAACCTTCCTTCCTAATGCAGTCAGTTATAGGTGCTACAGTTGAACTGAATCCCCGAATGAAACATCTATAAAATGTGGCTAGGCCATGGAAACTACGTACATCGTGGATGCTAGTAGGGACAGGCCATTCAACTATAGCTCTAACCTTTTCGGGGTCGACTGAAACTCCTTTAGGGGTAACTACAAAGCCTAAGAAGATAACCCTAGTTGTCATAAATTCACACTTCTTAGGGTTGGCGTAAAGGCTATTCTCCCTAAGGGTTTGGCAGACTAACCTTAAGTGGTGAAGATGGTCCTCTTTGGTCTTGCTATAGATCAAGATGTCATCAAAATATACTACAAGGAATTTTCCCATGAACTCGTGCAAGACTTGGGTCATGACTATCATAAAGGTACTGGGCACATTAGACAACTCGAAAGGCATCACTAACCACTCGAACAGTCCATCCTTAGTCTTAAATGTTGTCTTCCATTCATCCCCCGATCGAATTCTAATCTGGTGGTAACCACTCTTGAGGTCTATCTTGGAAAAGATAGTGGCACCGGCCATCATATCGAGCATATCATCCACGCGGGAAATAGGAAACCTATATTTGATAGTAATTTTGTTGATAGCCCTACTATCAACACACATCTTCCAGGTCCAGTCTTTCTTAGGGATAAGTAGGGCAGGGACGGCACAGGGACTTAAACTCTCCCTAAGAAAATCCTTCCTAAGCAGCTCTCCCACTTGTTTCTGAAGTTCCTGATGTTCGGTGGGGTTTATCCTATAGTGGGGTAGGTTGGGCAAAGTTGATCCTGGGACCAAATCTATAGCGTGCTGGATGTCCCTAAGGGGTGGCAGTTGATCAGGTAATTCTTCTGGGAAAACATCCTCAAATTCTTTTAGAGTCTTTACTACCTCTTGGAGGTGTTCTACATTGGTTGGCTGTGACTCTCCTTGGTGGCTAGAATCCAAACAGGGGCTCCCTCTAAAATCTCTTTCTCTAGCTCCTTAGGTGTGATCAGGTTGACTTCTGCTTTCTTCTCCTTAAGGCTACTAGATCCTTTCTTGATGGGGTCCTTAGGTTGGATCGGATTGATTATGATCTTTTATCCTTGGTGGAAAAAGACACAGGTATTGGATTGACCATAAAGGGTGGCATCATGGTCGAAAAACAGGGTCGTCCTAGAATGATACTACCCACACCCATGGGTAAGACGTCACACCAAATTGATTCTTCATAGGAACTCATTTTTATCTTGATTTGGCACCTAGATTTTACGAGGATTGAAGTTGAATCTATCTAGGAGACTTTGTAAGGGTTGGGGTGGGAACTATGGCTAGTCCTAAAGATTTGACTGTACTCAAGGAAAGGGCATTAACATAGCTTCCACTATCAATGATGACCTAACAAACCTTATCTCCTAGCTTGATCAGGGTCTGTAGGATGTTGGTCCTACGCCAGTCTTCCTGTACTATGTTTTGGGCTAGGATGCATCGGACTACCCCTACAAGGTCTTCAAATTAATACACTTCTTCCTCTCCCTCTTACTCTTCCAATAACTAATTTTCGGGATCATAGACGTCCTCCTCAGGTTCTATGATTGGTTCGGGTTCAGTCTCAGTTGGTTCTTCTAGGAGTAGGGCAGGGGCGGTGCACTAACTAGCAAAATGTCCAGGTTTATGACACCTAAAGCATTTACCTTGGGGATCGGGTATCCTTTGGACTTCAACAGCCTTACCCTTTCCCTCTCTACTGTATTGTGGTCGGTTCAGGCTGGGACGACTAGGACTGGGTCGGGCTACGTTTGGTTAACTTGGGTCAGTTTGGTTTGGGCTTGGTCGACTCGGGTAAGCCTGGCTGTAACTTTGGGTGGATCCAGGGATGCGGTTCTGGTTTCTAAAGGGCTCAGGTCTTCTGTAGGTGGGAGCACTCTAGAAACGCTCACAAAGTCTAGCAACTTGGTAAGCTTCTTCCAAGGTTCTGGTTGCTCTAAAATATAGCTCTCTTTGAATGTCTGGGTGTAGGCCAGCCCTAAACCTAGACAGGATTACCTCAGGTGATTCAACAACCTTACATCGCATAACATATTCATCAAACTTGGCAATGTAATCGGCCACACTCTTACTCCCTTGACTTAAGGTCTGCCATTGGTCCAACAGTTTCTGGGTGTAGGATGCAGGTAAGTATTTCCTTCTAAGCTTATCTCTCATCTCCACCCAGGCGGTTATGGGTAATTGACCTTTCTGCTCTATATAATTTTCAACACTGTTCCAGAACAACCTAGCTTGGTGAACCAACCTAAGCTTGGCAAACTTAAACTTAGTTCTTTCAGACATAGAGTACCAGTCAAAATACTGCTCCATAGCAGACTCCCAATCTTCATACACCCTGGGATCTAAGCTACCATCGAAAGTTGGTGCCTCAAGCTTGATGCTCCTAAGGGCCCTTTCTTCACAGTCCTCCAGATTGGGTCTCCTAGGACGGGTATCAAAAGAGGGGTCAGGGTCTCTCCCAAAGTCATCCTCAAAGTAAGGGTCTTGTGGCAGGTTTCTCCTGGGATAAGGGGACTCAGGACTGGGTTTAGGTCGGGGCCTAGCAGCTTCCTCTAGGGGTCTCAATCTGGCCTCTATTTGATCCAGTCTATTGTTCAACTGGTTGCATAACTGGGTCATGGATTGGGCTAGGGCTCCAATGTCAGCTCGTAGTTGGTCCATGTTTTCGGTAGAGGGTGGAGAAGGTGGGTGAAAAGAGGTTCCTGATCAAGTGCACATGTAACAAAATGATGCTACAGTTTGCTTGACCTAGGAGATCTCTCCAAATGTAAAGTCAAGAAGATGAACCTGGAAGTAGTAACTTGGCACATGGCCAGGTAAGTGTAAGGTGAGTTGAGGTTCCTCGTTGCTTGCCTAGACACCGATTAGAAATTGGCTAGGTAAGCGAACCAACCCACTTCCCTTCGGGTCTAGTCCCTGAACCACTTTCCTAGACACCAGCTACTCAAGCACACACCAACAAGCAATCTAGCTTGGCTCAGCACTTGGGTCGACCCAACTTCATGGGTGTCCCTAGCTCACTACAGCAGATTAAATATTTAATCAATTTTAGTTAATGGCTAGGGTTCAAAATGTCGGGTGGTGATTTTTGGACTAGGGACAGGTAATGAAATCTTGACCCTATGTTAATTTGACACCCTTAAAATAAGTTATGGAGAATGATGCTCAAAATGACTAATGAAATGACTTAAAAGTTTTTTTGTTTTTTTTTTTTTGTGTCTTTCAGATGTGTGAATGTTAAACAAAATGTAGGAATTAAAATATGCCCCCAAGTGCAAGAAATAAACTAGATGGATGATTGAAGCAAGAAATGAGATGCTTGCTGAAATTTCAGACCTGAGATATTCTTAGGTAGTATTTCGGCTTGTAGAAATTCTACAAACTGAAATAAAATCTAAGAAATTATAAAACAATACTTTGAATTCAATGCGATCTAACAGAATAAAAATTATGAAATTTAGAGGTCTCTATAGAGAAAAACAATCCAATGATCAGACCATATATGGGCTGATTAAAATGCAGAAAATGAAAGAAAACAAAATGCACTAGTCCTAACCTGGCTCTGATACCAAGAATGGGGTGGAACAAAAGGGCCAGGCTAGGGATGCTAGATGCTAGTTGGATGCTAATGATGCAAGGAGTTTTTTTTTTTTTTTTTTTTTTTTTTTTTTTTTTTTTTTTTTTTTTTTATAGTTGAAGAGCTTTACATGTTTCTTAGGGTTTCGATTCCCGATCACAAGCAAAGGCAAGAAATAAGAAAGATGAGTAATGGAAGCTTACACTAGCAGTCAAAGCCCTAAACAGTGAGAACAAGAACAGGACCCCGGGATTAAGAAACCCCGGTAGGACTAGCTCGAAATACAATACCTACTTAGGAGATAGAGAGAGCAAATCTCACACATCTGAAGCGCCCGATGCAGAGATCGCTCAACTCGGCGGATGCGGCTTGGATGCCCGAGCAGTCGAACCCGTGGGAGCACTGGCTTTTGGTCAGAAGGTCATGATGGCAAAGCCGACTGTCTCCGGTGCCCGAGATAACAGGGAGGACCTGTAGGCAAACAAAATAAGGATCAGCAAAATAGGGAGATGCACAGAAAGGAACTGAGATGGGGTTGAGAAGGGGCTTCAAGCCTGGTATCCGGCTGGATTCCAAAGTCGAAGATGGAGATAACTTGGGGCCTCGCACCCTGTGACATCCCGGAGGATGAAGGATTGTGGCCTCACACCACACGACATCCAGGAGGACGAAGGATTCGCGATGCCCTGGGGAGATGGACAGGTGGCCTCAAACCACTCGACGTCCCTGGGGATGAAGGCAACTTCACTCAACCTAGTCTATGAGACAATGGTTGGAAGATAGAAGATTCAAACTCTTTTTTTCATTAACCATTCAATAGTTTTACAAGGGAGGGATTGGGTCCTTTAAATAGGCACCCAAGGCCCATTTGAATTTCAAATGACACAAAATTACAAGCTTTCTTGGGGGCGCCAAAAACCTTTGACCTTCTCCTCTCTTTGGCCGACCAAAGGGACTTGGATTGGGCATGGCATGTGGGAGGGCTTGGAGAGGGGGATTGGCCTCTTGACTTCCTTCATTAGCATGCTCATTTTAGGAAGAAAACGTGGAACATGGTTTGCTTGAAGGGATGTGTTCCCTTGGATTCTTCAACGCCCCTCTTTGGAGTGATTCAAGGCCGACCAAGTGGAGGGAGCTTTGGGCATTGCATGGTTGAGGGCTTGGAGAGGGGAGTGTGTCCTTTGACCTTCCTTCCTTGCATGAACACTTTGGGAAGAAGGCTTGGAAGAGGACTTGCTTTGTGGCTTGGTCTCTTCAAGGATCTTCAATGCCCCACATTTGATGGATCATGGCGTGATGTGGGGGAGAGAAGAGGGGAATGATGTCTCCTCCTTCCAAGGTCGCCCAAGAGAAAAAGGCAAGGGGAGGGCATGTGGAAAGCATGAGGGAGCCACCTTGTTTCCCTCCTTGGATGCCCAAGTGGCAACTGATGTGGCACCACATAGGTAGCTGAGGTGGCACCTGAGTTGGCATCTTTCCAAGTGAAAGAGATGGGTTGGCCTACAAGGACTTGACTTGGTCTTGAAAGCAAGGTTGACTTCAATTAGGCTTGGGCCCAGTCCAAAATCAGACTCGAACCAAAAACAAATACAGGACTCATGACCTAACTTGACCCAAATTGTTCAAGGTACAAGACAAAACAAACTTAGACTAGCTACATGACTAGAAATTATGAAATTGCTTTGGCTCATAGCCTTATTACAAGACTCATAGAAGTGGAACCCAAATCTGAGATCCACAGAGGGTTGAGGAGTCTCTGTCAGATCCTGGTGCCCACACTATCTCTGCTAGGCCATTGACGTGGTCCGAGGTCGGCTTGCTCATGACAAGCATGTCATCCACGTACACCTGCATGTTGTGGCCAATTTGGTCTCTAAAGACCTTGTTAATCAGTCACTGGTACGTGGCACCAGCGTTCTTCAGGCCGAAGAGCATCATTCTGTAACAGTATGTCCCATAGTCCGTGATGAAGGTAGTGTGCTCCTCATCCTCCGGATGCATCCAGATATGGTTGTACCCGAAAAATGTATCCATGAAAGAGAAGAGGCGGTGCCCCAAGGTGGCATCCACGAGCTGGTCGATCTTCGAAAGGGGGAAGCTATCTTTTGGGCAAACATGGTTGAGATTGGTGTAGTCTACATAGATCCTCTATTTTCCATTGTTCTTCTTGACCATGACCACATTCACCAACCAGCTGGGGTACTGCACTTCACGAACGAAGCCAACGGTAAGGAGCTTCTCCATTTCATCGTTGATAGCCTTCTTCCACTCTGAGGCAAAGCTCCTCTTCTTCTGCCAAACTGGACGGCACTTCGGATTGATCTTCAACTGGTGGATGATGACATCTGGGAGAATACCTGGCATATCTACCGTAGTCTAGGCGAACACATTCACGTTCGCCCGAAGGAAACTAAACAAGCAAGCCCGTTCATCTTCTGGTAGTTGAGCTCCCACCTGCACCATCTTCAGCGGGTCTGAGTCAAGAGGATACATCAAGAGGCACTTGATAGGGCCACCCTTAGGGTCCTGCACCCTTTGGTTGAGGTCATCGATGTTGGAGTCGAGCTCGGCACTTTGGGCCCTTGGGATAGGCTGCAGGTAGTGCAAGACAGGTTGAGGAGCCCCCCTCATCTCTTTCACACCATGAGGGGTTGGGAATTGCACCAACAATCTCTTAGTAGATATGACCGTATCAAGTAGGTTGAGCCCGGGGTGGCCTAGGATAGCATTGTATGGTGACGGAAGTCTGACGATGGTAAAGGTCATCATGACTGTGCTCTGCCGGGGTGGTGACCTGACAATGACAGGGAGGGTAATTTCTCTCTCGACTCCCATAGAATCTCCGATGAAGCCCACGAGAGGGTTATGCACTGGCCTTAGCCGATTGGGGGACAGTTCATCAAAGAGAAAGCATCGTAAAAAAGTACATCCGTGGAGCTCCCACTATCAAACATGATGCATCTTACAGGATGCTTAGCGATGGTCATCTCAACCATGACAGCATCATTGTTTACATTTTCTTCCTCACCTTCCTTTTTCTTCATAAAGGAGAGTACATTTTCCATATCTCCTCCCTCTCGGGCTCTCTTCAATGCGCGCTCTACTTTCCAAGAAATTATGCCCACGGGCTTCTCAGTGGGCCGATTGTCAACTACAGGAATAGGCGGGAGAGCCACAAGTGGTTGATCCTCCATCAGAGCCTCGCTCCTCATGAACTTCCTGAGGTAGCCTCTCCTGATCAGGTCTTCGATCTCCCTTTTCAGGTTGCGGTAGTCCTTAGTGTCATGGCCATGGTCATGGTGGAACTGGCAGTACTTCATCTTATCATGACCACTTGACTGCCTCAATGGGGGAGGTCGATGCAGGTAGTGCTCACCCTCGATCTCCATGAGAATCTTTGACCTCGGAGCTAGGAGGAGAGTGAAAGTCTTCTGAGGGATGGGACCATCTTTTGGCATCTGTCCTATCCGAAAGTCCGTAGGTGGTCCAGGTCTCTGCGTCCCTGGCACGTCTCTCAGGGTGGGCTTCTTCGAGGGCTCCCATCCAATTCTCTCCTGGTACGGTCATCCTCCTCGGCATAGATATACTTGTAGAGTAGAGGAGGAGTTCAGAGTATATTTTTGGTGGCTTCTTGTCCAAGGAATAAGTCAGGCGGCAGGTCTTGATCCCTCGCTTCAATGCCAGCATGGTGACGGGCTCTTCCAAACTGTAGATCTCCAGGGCGGCAGCTTTGAAGTGGGTTACATAGTTCCACAGGAGCTCATGGTCATGTTGTCGGATAGAGAAGAGGCTATCCACCTCTCGTGGCACCTTTCGACAAGCATCGAAGTGGGCCACGAACCTCCACTCCACCTATTGGAAGGAGTCGATGCTTTTGGGCTCGAGGTAGGTGAACCAGACTCGAGCAGCCTTCCAGAGGGTGGCCAGAAAGGCAATGCATAGGAGGGCGTCCATCATCCCTTGGACTCTCATGAGAGCTTTATAGCTCTCCAAGTAGTCCAGGGGGTCGGTGGTCCCATCGTAGGGATCCACCTGAGGCATGCGGAACCGACTTGGAATCGATTCCTCTTAAATTTCTCGGGAGAAGAGAGGTCGAGCATCATAGCCCACTGCTCCTTGGAGGAGCACTGTATGTTGGCGAACTAGCAGGAGAGCTCCGCCAGCTTGTGCTCTTATTTTTCTAGGTGCCTCTTGGCCAGGCACCTGATGGCCTCATCAGTGGAGCCTTCCACTGAGGCCACTGGAGAAGGTGGAGTCAATAGTTGGGGATGGTCATAACTAGGGGCCTTGCCTCGATGGTGCTTTCCATGCTTGACGATGTGGTGTGGGCACCAGGATCCGACAGAGGCTTCTCAACCCTCTGTAGATCTCAGATTAGGGTTCTCCCCTTCTATAAGTCCTGTAATAAGGCCTTGAGCCCAAAGCTTTGTCATAATTTCTTGTCAAATTTGTTTAGTCCTGTACCTTGACCAATTTGGGTCAAGTTAGGTCATGAGTCCTGTATTTGGTCAAGTCTGGGCCCAAGCCCAATTGAAGTCACTCTGGTTATCTTCACCAAATCAAGTTCTTGTGGGCCAACCCACCCCTTCCACTTGGGATAATGCCAACTCAGGTGCCACCTCAGCTTCCTACGTGGCACCACATCAGCTGCCACTTGGGCATCCAAGAAGGGAAACAAAGTGGCATCCTCATGCTTTCCACACGCCTTGGGCAACATTGGAAGGAAGAGACACCATCCCCCTCTTTCCTCCCCCACATCATGCCTTGTTCCATCAAAAGAGGGTGTTGGAGATCCTTGAAGAATCCAAGCCTCAAAGCAAGCCCCCTTCCAAGCTTTCTTCCCAAAATGTTCTTACAAGGAAGGAAGGTCAAAGGACACACTCCCCATGTCAAGCCTTATACCAAAGAAAGGGTGTGCTACAAAGGAAGGAAGAAGAACATAAGCCAAGCTACAAGCCCCACTTCATGTCTTTTTCCAAAACAATGAAGATTCTTTCCAACTTCAAGGTGCCATGATCCCTCCTCCTAGCCTTGCTTCATGCCATGCCCATTCAAGAAAAAGAAGAAGAAATTTTGTATTCTTGCATTTGAATTTCAAAATGGGCCTTGGGTGCCTATTTAAAGGACCCAACCCCCTCCATTGAAAGAATGAATGAATGAATGAATAAATGGATGAATGAAAAATTGAGTGATTGAGTTTGAGTTTCTTCCACCCTCCAACCATTGTCTCTTAAGCTAGGTTCGAGTGGAATTGCCTTCATCCCCAGGGACGTCGAGTGGTGCGAGGCCACCTATCCGTCGCCCCAGGGTGGCGCGAATCCTTCGTCCTGCAGGACGTCCCGTGATGTGAGGCCACATTCCTTCGTCCTCCGGGACGTCGCGGGGTGCGAGGCCCCAAGTTATCTCCAACTTTGACTTCAGGATCTACTCGGACGCTGGGCTCGAAGCCCCTTCCCAACTCCAGTTCAATTCCTTTCCGTACATCTCCACATTCTACTAACCTTTCTTTTGTTTGCCTACAGGTCTTCCCTGGCATCTCGAGCATTGGAGACAGTTAGCTTTGCCATCGCGACCTCCAGACCCAAAGCCAAAGCTCCCACGGGTTCGACGACTCGGGCATCCAAGCCGCATCCACCGAGTTGAGCGATCTCTGCACCAGGCGCTTCAGAAGTTTGAGGTTTGCCTTCTCTAAATCTCCTAAGTAGATATTGTAGGTCGAGCTAGTCCTATCGGGATTTCTTAAACCCAGTGTCCTGTTCTCGTTCTTACTTTTAGAGATTTGAACTGCTAGCGTAAGCTTCCCTTACTGCTCTTCATATTTCTTATCTTTGCTTGTGATCGGGAATCGAAACCCTAAATAATAAAGAAGAACAACAAGAAGCATAACAAAAAAAAATCATCAACCCTAAAACAAAAAAAAAAAAAAAAAAAAATTCCTTGCATCATAAGCATCCATCCCAGCATCCCTAGCCCTAACCCCCTTGCCCTCCCACATCATTTCTGGTATCAGAGCAAGGCTAGGACTAGTGCATTAGTTTCATTTTCTGCATTCGGGTCAGTCCATATATGGTCTGATCATTGGATTGTTTCTCCCTGTAGAGACATCCAAATTTTATGATTTATATTTTTTAGATTGAATTCATTTCAAGGTATTTTTTTCTATTTTCTCAGATTTTATTTCAGTTTGTAGAGTTTCTACAAGCTGAAATACTACCTGAGAAAATCTCAGGTCTGAAATTTCAGCAAGCATCTCATTTTGATTCATTCCTCCATCTAGCTTGTTATTTTTAATTCCTGCATTTTGTTTAGCATTCACCCATCTAAAAGATACAAAAGAACAAAAAAAAAAAAAAAATTTAAGTCATTTCATTAGTCATTATTGTACTTCATTTTACATAACATATCTTAAGGGCGTCAATTTAACATAGGGTCAGGATTTCATTACCTGTCCCTAGCCCAAAAACCACCACCCGGCATATCGAACCCTAGCCATTAACTAAAATCAATTAGACATTTAATCTGCTCTAGTGAGCTAGGGACACCCACGAAGTCGGGTCAACCCAAGTGCCGAGCCAAGCTAGATTGCTTGTTGGTGTGTGCTTGTGTAGCTGGTGTCTAGGCAAGTGGTTCAGGGACTAGAGCCTGAAGGGAAGTGGGTTGGTTTGCTTACCTGGCCAATTTCTAATTGGTGTCTAGGCAAGCAAAGAGGAACCTCCACTCACCTTACACTTACCTGGCCAAGCGCCAAGTTACTACTTCCAGGTTCATCTTCTTGACTTTACATTTGGAGAGATCTCCTAGGTCTAGCAAACCGTAGCATCATTTTGTTACATGTGCACTAGATCAGGAACCTCTTTTCACCCACCTTCTCCACCCTCTACCGACATCATGGACCAACTGCGAGCCAACATTGGAGCCTTAACCCAATCCATGACCCAGTTGATCAATAGATTGGACCTGATAGAGACCAGACTGAGACCCCTAGAGGAAGCTGCTAGGCCCCGACCTGAACCCAGTCCTGAGTCCCCTCACCCAAGGAGGAACCTGCCACAAGACCCTTACTTTGAGGATGACTTTGGGAGAGACCCTGACCCCTTTGTTGATACCCGTCCTAGGAGACCCAATCTAGAGGACCATGAAGAAAGAGCCCTTAGGAGCATCAAGCTTGAGGCACCCACCTTCGATGGTAGCTTAGATCCCAGGGTGTATGAGGATTGGGAGTCTGCTACGGAGCAGTATTTTGACTGGTACTCTATGTCTGAGAGAACTAAGTTTAAGTTTGCTAAGCTTAGGTTGTTTCACCAAGCTAGGTTGTTCTGGAATAGTGTTGAGAACTACATAGAGCAGAAATGTCAATTACCCATAACCGCCTAGGGGGAGATGAGAGAAAAGCTTAGGAGGAAATACTTACCTGCATCTTACACCCAGAAACTGTTGGACCAATGGCAGACCTTAAGTCAAGGGAGTAAGAGTGTGGCCGATTACATCACCAAGTTTGATGAATATGTTATGCGATGTAAGGTTGTTGAATCACCTGAGGTAACCCTGTCTAGGTTTAGGGCTGGCCTACACCCAGACATCCAGAGAGAGCTGTATTTTAAATCAACCAGAACCTTGGAAGAGGCTTACCAAGTTGCTAGGCACTGTGAGCGTTTCCAGAGAGCTCCCACCTATAGAAGACCTAAGCCCTTTAGAAACCCGAGCCGTATCCCTAGATCCACCCAAGGTTACAATCAAGCTTACCCGAGTCGACCAAACCCAAACCGAGCTGACCCAAGTCAACCAAACCCAGCCCAACCCAGTCCTAGTCGTCCCAACCTGAACCGACCCCAGTATAGTAGAGAGGAATAGGGTAAGGCTGTTGAAGTCCAGAGGAGACCTGATTCCCAAGCTAAATGCTTTAGGTGTCATAAACCTGGATATTTTGCTAGCCAGTGCACCACCTCTGCCCTACTCATAGAAGAACCAACTAAGACTGAACCCGAACCAACCATAGAACCTGAAGAGGACGTCTATGACCCCGAAAACCAGTTGTTGGAAGGGTACGAGGGAGAGGAAGAAATATATGAATCTAAAGACCTTGTAGGGGTAGTCCGATGCATCCTAGCCCAAAACATAGTACAGGAAGACTGGCATAGGACCAACATCCTACAGACCCTGATCAAGCTAGGAGATAAGGTTTCTAAGGTCATCATTGATAGTGGAAGCTGTGTTAATGCCCTTTCCTTGAGTACAGTCAAATCTTTAGGACTAGCCATAGTTCCCCACCCCAACACTTACAAAGTCTCCTGGATAGATTCAACTTCAATCCTAGTAAAATCCAGGTGCCAAATCAAGATAAAAATGAGTTCCTATGAAGAATCGATTTGGTGTGACATCTTACCCAAGGGTGTGGGTAGTATCATCCTAGGACGACCCTGGCTTTTCGACCATGATGCCACCCTTTATGGTCGATCCAATACCTGTGTCTTTCTCCACCAAGGAAAAAAGATCACAATCAACCCAATCCAGCCAAAGGACCCAGTCAAGAAAGGATCAAGTAGCCTTAAAGAAAAGAAGCCTTAAGTTAACCTGATCAAGGATAATGGGTTAGAAGAAGAGTTTCAGGGAGAGAAGGATGAACATTCGAAGAATTTGAATACAAAAACCCCTGAGCCCAATGAAGACTTTAAGGTTGAACCCATTGAAAATCTATGAAAAGAAACTCCTGAGTCCATTAAAGAATTGAAAGAAAGCATCTATGTGTCAAGTTTAGTAGAAGATGGGCCCGAGGGTGAAATCATTGAGGAATCCAAGGAGAGTGATCCTGAACCCACTACAAAATTTGAAAAGGAAATGACTGAGCCAGGATCACATCTAGTAAATGAACATGTGGATTCAACAATCTTTCCCACAGGAGTTCAGGAACCAATCCTTAATGAACCGATCCAAAGAGAACATCCTCAAGAGGTGGTTGAAGCTCGGAAAGAAATTGAGGATGAAGTTCCCAATGAGTTACCTGATCAAATTCCACCCCTGAGAAACATCCATCATACTATAGACTTGGTCCCAGGATCCTCTTTAACAGACCTTCCTCACTGTGGGGTTGACCCTAGTGAGCCCCAAGATCTACCGGAACAAGTGGACCATATGACACCTATAGAACGATGCCCAAATTTTAAGGTCATCCTGAATAATCAAGGTCTGTTTTATGTTTTCCATAAGCCACCCCAAGACTCCAATTCCTATTTTCTACCCTTCCCTGAACCTTCTCACATTTCTAGAGCCATGGGGTTACTTTTATTTGAGATTACCAGAATGCGTGACTCCTTAGAGCCCATCCCTTTTGCCCTCTACTTCTGGTATACTTTATGGCATTTGCTAGGGATCCTTAACAATTTTCTTGTGCATATCAGACCAGGATCAAACCTAGAGAGTCAAAAGTCTGTTAGGTTTAAACCCTAGGAGTCCAATAAATCTTTTTTCTCAATAAGATTGCATAGTTGAGTTTGCATTTTGCATCATGTTAGGATTATGCATTAAATACAATTTTTAAAATAATTTGGCTGATTCCCGAAAGCAAGCCAAAGAGTTTGAAATAAGGGATTTTGTAATGATTAGGCTTCGGCCTGAACGATTTCCACCGGGAACCGTTAAGAAGCTTCACGCTCATGGGGCGGGTCCCTTTAAAGTAATTAGGAGAATGGGCCCTAACGCCTATGTGCTAGAACTACCTTCGGATTATGGAATTAGCTCGACATTCAATATCACTAACTTAGTCAAGTATAAAGAACCCGCAAACATACCAAGTGAGCCATTTGGGCCTGACCTCCCTTTTGAGAGTGAACCTCAACCGAGTGTCCACCTCCAAATATACCTGAGCGAGGAGAGCGGATCAAGCATGTCCTGGATGACCAAGCCATCACTACTCGGGGCAAAGGCTACCAGCGTTACCTGGTCTAATGGCAAGGCCGACCGGAATTTGATGACTCGTGGATCACACGGGAGGACTTGCAGCGCATCGGCCCCGACATCCTGGAAAGGTATCAAAGCCAAGCTAACCCTTACTCGATAGGGTCGAGTTCCTCCCACCCCGGGAGAACTGGTGTGGGCACCAGGATCAGACAGAGGCTCCTCAACCCTCTGTAGATCTCAGATTAGGGTTCCCCCCTTCTATGAGTCCTGTAATAAGGCCTTGAGCCCAAAGCTTTGTCATAATTTCTTGTCAAATTTGTTTAGTCCTGTACCTTGACCAATTTGGGTCAAGTTAGGTCATGAGTCCTGTATTTGGTCGAGTCTGGACCCAAGCCCAATTGAAGTCACTCTGGTTATCTTCACCAAATCAAGTTCTGGTGGGCCAACCCACCCCTTCCACTTGGGATAATGCCAACTCAAGTGCCACCTTAGCTACCTACGTGGCACCACATCAGCTGCCACTTGGGCATCCAAGAAGCGAAACAAAGTGGCATCCTCATGCTTTCCACACGCCTTGGGCAACATTGGAAGGAAGAGACACCATCCCCCTCTTCCCTCCCCCACATCATGCCTTGTTCCATCAAAAGAGGGCGTTGGAGATCCTTGAAGAATCCAAGCCTCAAAGCAAGCCCCCTTCCAAGCTTTCTTCCCAAAATGTTCTTACAAGGAAGGAAGGTCAAAGGACACACTCCCCATGTCAAGCCTTATACCAAAGAAAGGGTGGAAGAAGAACATAAGCCATGCTAGAAGCCCCTCTTCATGTCTTTTTCCAAAACAATGAAGATTCTTTCCAACTTCAAGGTGCCATGATCCCTACTCCTAGCCTTGCTTCATGCCATGCCCATTCAAGAAAAAGAAGAAGAAATTTTGTATTCTTGCATTTGAATTTCAAAATGGGCCTTGGGTGCCTATTTAAAGCACCCAACCCCCTCCATTGAATGAATGAATGAATGAATGAATGAATGGATGGATGAATGAAAAATTGAGTGATTGAGTTTTAGTTTCTTCCACCCTCCAACCATTGTCTCTTAGGCTAGGTTTGAGTGTGGTAAGGGCACCAGACTCAGAAGAAGACTTCAGGGCTCCATCTGGATCTCTGATTGACCTTGCCCGAAGAATTAGGGTTTTCTGGTTTTGTAATAAGGGTTGACTTGGTCAACTCAATTTTTTTTTTGAGTCTGTATTTCTCTGCAATTTAAATTTTGTTGAGTCATGTTGACTCAGTACAAGTCCTAGTAAGTGGTCTAGGTCTTCTCCAGGGTGCCACATTTTCTCCCAAGCCCAAGCAAGTGGGCGCCACACTCCCAGCCACACGCCAGAGTCCATGAGGTGCCACATCTCCATCCCAGTGTCTTGGTCCCCACACCCAAGGGAGCAAGAATTTTCTTGAAGCCAAAATCAAGGAGGCGCCCCATATATACCTTAAAAGGCCAAGCTAAAGGAGGAAAGAGGCATTTCTTGGGGAGCACTTCAAGGGGGAGCCCAATCCATGCCTAAAAAGATCAAAGCAAAGTTGGGAAGAGCCATGACTTGGGGAGAAAGAAAAGGAGGTGTCCAAAAGAGTTGAGCCATGAAAGGAAGAAGCCTAAACTTGTGGAGCAAGACTAGGAGGCGCCCAAATACTTCCAAATAAAACCAAGCATGGAAGGAAAAAAATTTTTCTTGAAGAGCAAGGCTAGGAGGCGCCACCTACTTACCATTTGGAGCCATCAATCAACACTTATGGAAGCTCTTGGCCAGCCATATGCGAAGGATTTGATTCTACAAGCCTAATTTGAAGATCCATCCTATTAGTCCCACATGGGAAGATGTAAAACCCTGACCTCTTGTAAAGACCTATAAAATAAACCCCTCTTGTAAGTTTTAAAAAAATAACTGATGAATGAATTCAAATTTTGTGTGAGCAACTTTATGTTTCTCTCTTCCGTACTTGCATCCAGGTGTTGAGCTCCATGAGGGAGTAAATCCGGGTTCCCTAGGAACCTTGAGGAGGTGTGAGATCTCCAACCCCAAAACCCTAGGTTAGCCACTTCCATTCCAAACCCTAGCCGCCCATCATCCTCTTCATTCCACCAAACCCTAGCCTACCCCATCTCTCACGGTCCCTCTCTCCAAGTAGAGGCCGACCACCAGCATCCAGGTCCAGTTTGGCTACTTCGAAGATAGAGCAAATCCCAGAGGAAGTCAAATCAGCATCCAGGAGAATCAGGATTTCAACAACATCAGCTTTCAAGTTCTTCTATCTGGTAAATCCTTCCTTGAGTATCTGGTTCCATAACTTGTTCTTCTTCTTTCCCAGATCTTGAGTTCAGGAGAAGCCAACTCTGCCAAAGGACCAGTATTGGAGGATCCATTGCGAAGATATCCGAATCCGGGGATCCAACAATCTGCTCAAGATAGTCCTTCCACTAAACTCTGTGAAGATCACTGCCTGGTCTGTAACCCCTCTCTTCTCTTTACTGATGTCCTGTTGAAAGTTCAGAGCGAAACCCTAGGTATGGGAGTTTCTCAACCCCCAGCGATCCTTTACTTCTGAACTACTCTGATAATCTAGTTTCTTTAAATTGTGCTTTCAATTATTATATAGTTTCTTTCAACTTAGTTTAACTTTCCTTTGAGTCAAGCCGACTTCTGAAAATATATATAATAAAAAAAAAGAATTAGTCTTAATTTACTTCTGCATCGCATCATCTCTTTTTCGTTCTGCATCAGAGTGGAATTGCCTTCGTCCCCAGGGACGTCGAGTGGTGCGAGGCCACCTGTCCGTCACCCCAGGGCAGCGTGAATCCTTCATCTTCCAGGATGTCGCGTGGTATGAGGCCACATTCCTTCGTCCTCCGGGATGTCGCGGGGTGCGAGGCCCCAAGTTATCTCCAACATCGACTTCGGAATCCAGTCGGACGCCGGGCTAGAAGCCCCTTCCCAACTCCAGTTCAATTCCTTTCCATACATCTCCACATTCCACTAACCTTTCTTTTGTTTGCCTACAGGTCCTCCCTGGCAATTCGAGCATTGGAGACAGTTAGCTTTGCCATCGCGACCTCCAGACCCAAAGCCAAAGCTCCCACGGGTTCGACTACTTGGGCATCCAGGCCACATCCGCCGAGTTGAGCGATCTCTGCACCGGGCGCTTCAGAAGTTTGAGGTTTGCCTTCTCTATATCTCCTAAGTAGATATTGTAGGTTGAGCTAGTCCTACCACGGTTTCTTAATCCCGGGGTCCTGTTCTCGTTCTTACTTTTAGGACTTTGAACTGCTAGCGTAAGCTTCCCTTACTGCTCTTCATTTTTCTTATCTTTGCTTGTGATCGGGAATTGAAACCCTAAACAACAAAGAAGAATAACAAGAAACCTAACAAAAAAAAAAATCATCAACCCTAAAATAAAATTAAAAAAAATTCCTTGCATCATAAGTATCCATCCCAGCATCCCTAGCCCTAACCCCCTTGTGCTCCCACATCACGATGACATTATTGTCCGTCGAGGATTGGCTCTCCCGGTTCACCGATCCAGAATGATTCATCTTTGCGGGGGTCTGGTGACTCCCGTAAGGATTGGTTATGGCCCGTGGATGGGATGACCTACCTTGGATGGAATTTAGGCTTCCACGGGGGCCCGTGACTTGGGCCGCGGGGATCCCTGGTTGGGGTTGGCTTATCAAGGAGCACTGCTGGTTATGCTACTGCCTCACGACCGCGGCCAGCACCTGCATCTATTGGACAAGAGTAGCATACTGGCCATCTGCTGAGGGCGGTTAAGGAGGAGCAAGAAGCTCCATCTCCGGGCTATGTGGGCCTGGGGGAGAGGGGGCCTCTCCCGCTCGGCTAATGGAAGCTTCTAGTCCACGAGTCACCACCATGCTTCAAATGGAGCTATTCTCAAGCTCATGGGGGGCTTGTTTGTACAGGGGCATTTCCCGCTACCTGTCATGCCAATCTGTTGCCGACCTTACCGTTATGGCCTACAGCTATGAAGTGGCACTGGGCGTCTGCCCCTTTACTCCAAAACCCAGGCATTGCTAGACCTACAAAATAGTGTTAGAGATCCTGGCCGGGGATCCTGGCGAGGGCACTTCGACGATCAAGTTAGCAGACGACAAAGCGAAACAGATTTCCTAAGGCAGATCCCACTTCGGTCACCATGCTTAGAGGAGTTTTTGATAAAGATTTGAATATGAGAAAATAAGAGTGGAGCGGTGCTTGAGTTGCGATGACCGTGCTTGCAGGACTCGCTCTGGGAGTCCTCTAGGGATCTCCTGCCTTCAAGTCACTTGTCTAGCTATGTTGTGTGCTTGCCCTCTCTTTGTTGCTTACCTTCCTTCTCGCTCGTTGGTGCCTTTTTAAATTGTTGATCACTTTAGTACCTCAATTTTCTCCCTCGGTGGGGCTTAGGGGTCAACGGTGTCCATTGGCCACTCTTCCAAGATCATTTCCTCTTGTAGTTGGGAGTTAAGTTATGAACATGTCTTGCCTGGCATGTTATCACAAAGGGAAAAATTAGGTGGAACCTCAATCTGGGCACAACTGCCCTCGAGTTTAGGACCCTGAATGCAGCCTTCTCCTTCGGTAGGTTTCAGGTGGTCAGCTACAGGATCAGACATCTCGATTGGGGGATCCCTCCCAAATTGGAGCAAACGAGGTTACGCGCACCGTTATAGATTTGGGATGCCATACTGGGTGCATCGCACAGCACGCGCCTGCTTCGGCGGCGGTCTTGGGGCTGGCACCTTCGTTCTTCCTGATGCTTCTAAAGAGAGGGCGTAACTTCGACCGAGGTGGGCTCGATCCTTGGGGAGCCACCTAACAAATTAGCGGAGGCAGGCTCAACTTTGGCCGAGGTGGGCTCGACCATTGGGGAGCCACCTAGCGAAGGAGCAGAGGCAAGCTCGACTTCGGTTGAGGTGGGCACGACCCTTAGGGAGCCACCTGGCGAACGAGCAGAGGTAGGCTTGACTTCAGCCATGTGGGCTCGACCTTTGGGGAGCCACCTGGTGAAGGAGCAAAGGCAAGGTCAACTTCGACCGAGGTGGGCTCGACCTTTGGAGAGCCACCTGGTGAAGGAGTAGAGACGGGCTCGACTTCAGTAGAGGTGGGCTCGACCCTTGGGGAGCCACCTGGAGAAGGAGCGGAGGCAAGCTCGACTTCGGTCGGGGCGGGCTCGATCTTTAGGGAGCCACCTGGCGAAGGAGCAGAGGTAGGCTCAGCTTCAATCGAGGTGGGCTCGACCCTTCGGGAGCCACCTGGAGAAGGAGCAGAGGCAAGCTCAACTTCGGCCGAGGTGGACTCGACCCTTGGGGAGCCACCTAGCGAAGGAGCAGAGGCAGGCTCAACTTCGATCGAGGTGGGCTCAACCCTTGAGGAGCCACCTAGCAAAGGAGCAGAGGTGCTGAGCTCGGGCCGAGGTGAGCGCGACCATTGGTAGGGCCACCTGGCGGGGGAGCTCGAAAGAAAACTTGACGTGGTGCTATCTGCCTGTCAGGCTACCAGCTGGTTCCGAGGTATACTCCATGTCAATGGTCTTGCTATATCATCTCCAATATACATACATAAATATGCCAATAACAAATAACAAGCATAAACACATCATACAAACAAGATATCCAACATCAAAATAATTTATCCAATAATATTATACAAATGTATATACTTAAATGCAACCGACACGACTATAGATGGCCAACCATTTACTCTACTCTCCTAATTTCTTTGACTATAGCCACGATCGACCCGTGGCTAGCCCCAAAAGAGAATAGAGTCCTGACTATAGATACCGCATATCGGTTATGTACCAGTGATCGTCCCACTGAACTAATTATGATATCACACGAGAATACATGCATCCCAGCATGTGCCAACAACTGCCATGCATGGCTAAAAATAAAATAAGGCAACTAGCTCCTATGTCACATACCGCTCAACGGTCATGTGCCAGTGATAGCCCCATTGGAGGTCTAAAAGGAGACTAGGTCCTCGTGTGATCATAGTCGGACAAGAGAGCACTCACACTAACACAATGCATACAATCCAATGCAATATACTACACATATTTAATATTTAATAAATACGTAACATATTTAGCACATAATACCAGAGGTCAAGATGACTTACAGAAAGTATTCTTTACTGTTTATTTGAACCTCAACTTTGATTCTGTTCTATTGACAAGAAAGATGGAGACCTTGACAAGGTTAATTATATTAGTAATTTCCTATCTAAAATAAACTAACAGAAGAAAATAATTCTTAGTCCAGTCTGGGTCTTGGCCTAAACCCCAAAAACCAATCCAAATAATTTTATTATTATTTTTGACATTTTTTCCCTCAATTTTTCAATTTCCCTTGTTTCTCTATCTTCATTCTCTCTCTTCCTTCTCTCTCCTCATCATTCTTTTTTTCCTTTTTTCCTTTTTTTCTTTTTCTCTTTTTTTTTCTTTTCTTTCTTCTCTTCTTCGTTCTTTTTTTTTTCTTCTATTCCCTTCTTCTTCTTTCAAACTCTCCTCCCCTGCTCCTCCTTGGCTCAACCAAACCACCTCCCCCACGGTTGCCAGCGACGGCCATAGGAGGTGGTTGCCGAGAAGGGTTTGATGGACTGGAGGTGGACGGCGATGTGGCCACCGGCGGTCCACGGCCCCAAGACCAAACTGAATCAAAATAGAATATTGATTTAAACCCTTCTAGACACTAAAAAAAACTCATCAGCTTCAACAGACTTCCGGGTGCTCGCCGGAGAGGAGAACGACGGCATGGAGGCTCAATGAGGCTCGATTCGATGGCGAAGAGGGGGATTTAAAGAAACACCGATGGCTCTTCTTACCGTTAGAGAAGAAAGACTCCACCATTCGGAGTCCTAACCCACTAAAACCTATCGTCGACAATGCCCTTCTCTTCCATGGCTCCCCTCCGACTCCTCCGGTGAACTTCCCGGCCGGATAAGGGAAGGATCGAGTTCCTTTATTCCGACCTCAACCACCCTCTTTTTTTTCTGAGTTCTGGATGAAGTCGGTAAGGGCTCCCGACTTTAGCCCACAACGGCCTAGTTATGGGCTAGGCCACAAATTCTCCCCTCCTAGCAAAGAATTTCGTCCTCAAAATTTTAAAAATCTAAGTCTTCCAAAACTCAAAGATGCGCAATCCAAAACTCACATGATTCATTTATCCAAAATTTGGTAATCCCAATAAGAGCTCATATTCACTCATCATAATACACTTTAATCCTAATAATATCTTTAGTCCACCACACTTCTGTTGCGCACTCTGATATAAATTATCAAATCCTCTAGTATCTTAATAATCATCATGTTAATTTCTCATCACTTATATCATTATCTATAATTCTATCAAAATTAGATTTCCAATATAAATCAAATTCATAATATAATATAAAATATACCTCCATATATCTATTGTCCAGCCTCGATAACATTCTTCCAAAAATTAAGCTAAGGAAGTTTAATCCAATATTTTATTCGTGCAAGCCCTTGGAACTATAACATACACCTATCAAAGAAAATTAAACAAACTTTTAGTAACAACAATTATTTCAGAATATTCAATCAAAATTCTAATTCTACCCCACTCTCACTAACTAGATCATCTTGATCTTAAACCTTTACTCTCATACCACTCTGTCACGCCCCGAACCCAATACCAGGATCAGCTACGCGACTGGCAGCATAACTCCAGATATCATCCTAGAGATCATGTCAGGCCTATCCTTCAATTCAATATCCAAGTAGTGGTAAAGAATAAATTTCATTAATTATTTATTAATTTCTAGAATTTTCCATCAAAGTTAACAAGTAAATAAAATAAAACTAAAATTTAGGATAAATCATAAATTAGGGATTAACACCTAAGCCCTAGCTTCTCAACTGATTAGTTCCAAAGCCCGAATGATCTTCCAAATCTGTAATAAAAATATAGAAAAATAGGGGGTGAGCTATACAGGCTCAGTAAGTTATCAACATCTCCAATATACATACATAAATATGCCAATAACAAACAACAAGCATAAACACATCATACAAACAAGATATCCAGCATCAAAATAATATAACTAATAATATTATACAAATGTGTACACCTAAATGCAACCGACACGACTATGGATGGCCAACCATTTACTTTACTCTCTTAGTTCCTCTGATTACGGCCACGATTGGTCCATGGCTAGCCCCGAAAGATAATAGCGTCTTGACTACACATACCGCATATCGGTCATGTGCCAGTGATCGTCCCACTAGAGGCTCGAAAGGAAACCAACTCTGATATCACACGAGAATACATGCATCTCAGCATGTGCCAACAACGACCATGCATGGCTAAAAACAACATAAGGAAACTAGTTCATGTGTCACATACCGCTCAATGGTCATGTGCTAGTAATAGCCCCACTAGATGTCCAAAAGGAGACTAGATCCTCGTGTGATCTTAGTCGGACTAAAGAGCACTTACATTAACATAATGTAAAAAGCAATGCAATATACTACACATATTTAATATTTAATAAATATGCAACATATTTAACACATAATACCAGAGGTCAAGATAACTTACAGAAAGGATTCGTTACTGCCTATTTGAACCTTAACTTTGATTCCGCTTTTTTGACAAGAAAGATGGAGACCATGACAAGATTAATTATATAATTAATTTCTTATTTAAAATAAACTAACAAAAAAAAATAATTCTTAGTCCAGTCTGGGTCTTGACCTAAACCCCAAAAACCAATCCAAATAATTTTATTATTATTTTTGACATTTTTTCCCTCAAATTTTCCATTTCCCTTTTTTCTCTCTCTTCATTCTCTCTCTTCCTTCTCTCTCCTCATCATTCTTTTTTTCCTTTTTTCTCTTTTTCTTTTTTTCTTTTTTTTTCTTTTCTTTCTTCTCTTCTTCTTTCTTTTTTTTCTTCCGTTCCCTTTTTCTCCCGAACTCTCCTTCCCTGCTCCTCCTTGGCTCAACCAAACCACCTCTCCCACGGTTGCCAGCGACGGCCATGGGAGGCGGTTGCTGGGATGGCTCGACGAACCGGAGGTGGATGATAGTGCGGCTACCGGTGGTCCACGGCCCCAAGACCAAACTGAATCAAAATATATGGATTTAAACCCTTCTAGACACTAAAAAAAACTCACCAGCCTCAATAGACTTTCGGGTGCTCACCGGAGAGGAGAACGATGGCGTGGAGGCTCAATGAGGCTCGATTCGGTGGCAAAGAGGGGGATTTAAAGAAACACCGACAGCTCTTCTTGTCATTTAGAGAAGAAAGACTCTACCATTCGCAGTCCTAACCCACTCAAACACATCGTCCACAATGCCCCACTCTTCCACGGCTCCCCTCCGACTCCTCCGACGAACTTCCCGGCCGGATAAGGGAAGGATCGGGTTCCTCTGTTCTGACCTCAACCTCCCTTTTTTTTTCTGAGTTCCGGATGCAGTCGACAAGGACTACCGACTTCAGCCCACAACGGCCCAGTTATGGGCTGGGTCTCACAAGTAGTCATGTGAAATTTTTAAAATATACAATCTATCTTGAATCCTTATAGAGCCCATTTGGCAATATCTTATAGGGGATACTTGGTATAAGATAATACATTCAAGATCAAAGATGATATTGATGAAGGTGATGAAATCACCATGTTTGATTACATCATCATGATTCTATGTAGTGATTTCTAATCATTTTTACTCCTCAAATTACCAAACCCAATGATGGAATATTCATCCTTGAGATCGAAAATCCAAAATGATCCCTGGATAATGACCTTGAAATGAAAATTGAGAATAAAAATATCCCTTAGTCTAGTAAAAAAATTAATATATATTATATGATATTATATTAATATTATATATTATATTTATGGAATATATTATATTATAATATATTATTAATCATGTTATTATCATATTATTATTCAAAGATAATTTTAAATTAGAGTAGAAATATCTTATTGCACTATATATTTATATAATGAACTTATTTTATATATTACTTCTATTTATCTTATTTTTATAATCACAGTAAATATTAGTATTAATAAATAATATATTATAAACACAAATAAAAGTATTAATTCTATAATAATAATAATTAATATATTTTTATTAATATACTAACAATTAATACATTAATATTTAATTATAATATATTTTATATGATTAATAAATATTTTTTAAGAAAATATTAAAGGTAGTTTTGATATTATATGATTAGTAATTTACATTCTATGGAAATACCAAACATGTTACCAATATCTAGAATTTTTAATTACTAATTTATGGCCTATCAAATATCATGATTTTAAATCATTGAAGATTAGATTATCTCATTCAAACATGTTACCAAACATATTATCTAGAATTTTTAATTACTAATTTATGGCCTATCAAATATCATGATTTTAAATCATTGAAGATTAGATTATCTCATTCAAATTATTGATGATTTTTAAATCATTGTGGTGATACTATTTGGACCCCCAAATTCTACATAAAGTTTATAATAGATTTAAAATTTAAAATTTAAAGATGTTCAAATTTGGAACAGATTTAAGATTTGCCACTAGAATATCCACTATCTAAGTCTGATTATATAGATAAAATATTTTTTTCATAATTATATATATACGTAGTGGGAGGATGAGAAAGGAGTTCAGCAAACTCATCTTCTAATCTAATAAACTATATATATTTTTATTTTTTATTAATTAATAGCATATTTATATTTTTAAATTTTTATGTATAAAAGTTTTTACATAAAAAAATTAATACAAAATCCTCTCCAGATCTTTCATCCGGTTGCTATGCCGGCCTAATTGGCTGCTCAAAGTCTCCCACCATGCAAATGAAAAAACAGAAACTTTTTTATTTTTTTAAAAACATAGTTATATCCTTTAAACTATTCTTTATAAATATCCAACATAAATTATTTTTTATTTTTTAAAATATATTTATGCCCTCCAAACTCTTCTTTGTTATAAGCTTCCCAATTCGCCCACACCCAGCCTTCCAACCGATTTAGACATCTAAAAATGGAAAAAATAGGGAAAAAATCGGGGAAAACAAAGAATCTTAGCCACTATCTAAGCTTTTCCATTCCGTCGCTCCAAGCCTCCCACCCGACCAAGACTTTGAGGAAGGAAAAAATAAAAGAAAAACTAGGGGAAAATAATGAAAAAGGTGAAATAGGAAGAGAAGTAGAATTCTAAATGTACATGAGGAACAACTAAAAAAAAGAAAAGAGAAGGAAGAACAGTAGCTGGCACCTCTCTTGTAGACGATGAAAAAGTATGCTATAAATGTTGAGGGCAGGAACTGCTTCTCTGTGTCCGAACAAGTTTCGATCAGAAAAATTGCTTTCAAGTTTTTACAGACTTCTCCGGCTCTGAAACATCATCTTCAAGTTTTTTCAGTCGACACTGTGTACGCGAGAATTGTTTTCACCTCAAAGATCAAGCTGTTGGGGGAACAGTTTTCAGAAAGTTTTTAGAGGTTTTTGTTTTCTCAGTCAGACGTGGTCCCAAACAGCGTCCATCTAAAAAAACTAACTTCATATTTCAAATCAACTACAGGTTTTTACGGTCGATCGAGTCAGCAGCAGCAATGATGTAATGTTAACAGCAATTGGGAACATTGATGCTATTATCTTTTGAATCAGGTTCCATGATAGCAAATATCCTCAGATTCCGGAAGTCAATCATTACCCTACCTCTCCAACATCTGCTTTTAGAACCATCTCTTATCAAAAATTAATTTAATGTCGTCTATAAACGAATTATTAATTCTGATAGACGGATCCGACATCCCTTCCAACGATCTCTATAGGGCCCATCCTCCTTCAAATGTAATTACATAAAACTATTACTATTAATAAACGGAGAAGTATCTTACTCTCTTTTTTTTTTTTTTTGATAAATTGGTATATTCAATTCAAGAAATGAAAGTGAATACAACCAAGAAAGTCAGACAAAATAAGATTCCTAAGCTATACAGAGCAGTATGCCAATCAGTTCACAATATAGAACCCGAGTGATTAGCCACATAAGAGATGATCCAGTCAGCAGCAGAGTTCGCCTCCCTAAACACATGCTGTATTGAGGAAATGACACAGTCCTGTAGCAGATAGCCGATATCCCGGATGATGGGGTGAGGAGAAGAAGCTCGGGTTGTCCAAGCAATCCAAGAAATGACAGTAGCTGAATCCCCCTTAATAATAAGACGGTCGAGGTAGAGGATATGACGAGCATATCTGATCTCTGCCATGCCGCATACAACTCCGCTGTGGGAACAGAGGTATCTAATACAAAGAAGCCCCCAGCAGCCAGGAATTCAAGTCTGGAATCCCGAATAATGAAGGCCGCACCACCTCTCTCCTAACGAAGACTACTATCAAAACTAATAGTGAAGAAAGACAGAGGTGGGGGTTCCTAGGAGACACATCCGAATGGTCGCTTGAGGAGTAGAAAGGGAACCCCAGGTCTCGGAAGTCATCACTGTCGATCTTCAATACTCTGAAGTAGCAACCCTCGCTCTCTCAACCAACATCCTGAGGGAGCATCTAACAGAGGTAAATACCCGGTCATTCCTAGATAACAAGATATGATACACCAGATATGCAATGAAGGAAGCCCGGAGGGAATTACCCATCCTCAATGAGAGCAGAATGTGATCCTCAATATCACCAGCCTGAGAGAATAAGTCATCGAATCCTGCCAACCTCCAAACCCTCTCAGCTCATCTACAAGAAAAGATGGCATGAGCCTACGTCTCGCACCCAGACCCACAGAAAGGGCAGGCCGAAGGGATGGATAGACCCTTCGAGGAGAGGAACTCGCAAGTAGGGAGTCGGTGCCAAACGAGTTTCTATATGAAAAGAGAAATCCTGGGATGTATCTGAAGAGACCAAATCCATCCAAGACTCCGTGGTATAGGGGGCTCCGGACTCTTCTTTTTTTTAAAAAAAAAAACTATTGCAACCGACAACACATGTTACAAGTACGAACGATTTCATACTGGGTGCAAGTAAAACTTTTATTATATAAAATAAAATTCAATTATTATAATGAAAGAAAGGAGAATAAAATAATTGGTATATAATTGAACATACGCATAAGGGTCGAGGAATGATCTTCTTTTCATCTAGTTAAGGGTTTCCATGCACGCGCGCACAAAAAAAAAAAAATCATCACATCATCTATAGAGATGTCAGGGATCTGCATGCAATCTCTATATAAAATTTAGACTTAATTATAAAAAAATTAATTAAAATCTCATAAAACCATTGTGCACCGCAAACATCTACTTTTCTGGCCTATAAATAATTTTTGAGCTAATTAAAGCACTACAGTAAAAAGGGCTTCTCCCGATGCTTTTAGGGATATTTGTCGATGCTTTTAAGTGTTGGCAGGAAATCCCCCGACGCTTCTTAAAGCATCGGCTATGTAAGCATGGGGACGCAATAGCATTGGTGGGAAATCCCCCGATGCTTCTTAAAGCATCGCAAAAACGTCGGCTATGTAAGCGTGGGGATGCAACCTGCCGATGCTTTTAAAAAGCATTGGCATATGCCGATGCTTTAAAGTATCATAATACTTAAAGTTACCGACGCTTTAAAGCTTCGCTAGGTTTTAAAACTAGCGATTCTTTAAAGCGTCGGTAGGTTAAAAACCTAACGACGCTTTAAAGCATCGGTATTTGTTAGAATAGCGACGCTTTAAAGCATCAACAAATTTATTTATTTAATTTTTTAAAAATATACCTGTATATTTTAAAACCTGTATATATCAAATACATATATCAAATACATACACCAACACAAACCTGTATACATTATCACCAAAATGAAATATCATTTCATTCAAACCTGTATCACACATAGCCAAAGTCATACAAAATGGAATCAAACATCATTTCATTGAAACCTGTATTATACAAACACAACATTCATATTCCAAACACCAAATATACATGAAGTTAATATAAAGAGTGTTTTATATATATATTAAGTGTCAACAGATACTCAAACTCGATCCAAGTTTAAATTCATAAAAAGACATATACAAATAATAAAAAAAAATCAACTAGCATCAATGATCTGCAGGAGGCCAGTCGTCGTCCTGTCCACGACTAGCAGATGCATTAGGAACCTACAAGATATACATATATATAATTACAATACATACATTATATATATTTTAAATTATTACATACATACAAAAAATATATATATATATATATATGTAGTTATAAATAATTACTTACCTGAGATGACATGAATATATGCAGCACAGATGTAATATGCTCAAGCTAAGCCCTCATAGTCTGCATCTCTGCTCTGTATGCATCACGATCTGCTCTGTTTGCATCACGTGTTTGTCTGAGCTCGGATATCTCATCCTCGAGTCAACGAACACGTGACTGATCCTGACTATCTCTAGCATCCCGAGTAAATCTACTCACCTTAGATAACTGAGTAGGGAAACTTAAATCCCATAACCCCTCACTCGTCCAGGATGCTCTGGTCCCATCAACTCCGAGAATACCTCGGCCTCAATGCGACTACTCTGAGTAGATGATATAGCCTCGCCACCATGCTCGGTTATCATAGAGGTAGCCCTCTCCTATGTTTTATAAAAAATCCATATATTAATACTTAATAAAAATAAATTTATAAATAATGATATAATATAAATAAGAAAATATAAATATATCACTATAGTGAATCTGGTATTTAGCGATACTTTTTTTGACCTTTCTCGATGCTTTTAAGCATCGCTAAGTAATCTCCCGACATTTTGTAAAGCGTCGCTAAAGCATCACCTATGCAAGCATTGGGATGCAACCTGCCGACACTTCATAAAAGCGTCGGCATTTATCGATGCTTTAAAGCGTTGCTAAATTTTTATTTACTGACGCTTTAAAGCGTAACTAGTTTTAAGTCTAGCGATACTTTAAAGCATCGGCATTTAGCGACGCTTTAAAGCATCGCTAGACTGAAAACTGGCGATGCTTTAAAGCGTCGCTAGACTTAAAACTAGCGATGCTTTAAAGCATCGCCAGTTCCAATTATAGCGACGCTTTAAAGCATCGCCAAGTCCAAACCTAGCGATGCTTTAAAGCGTCGATAGATTTTTTTTTTAAAAAAAAATAAACAGCCATATATACAAACCCACAACCTGTATACATTATGAAAATGAAAATATTCAAACCTGTATCATATCCAACATACATAAACAAATGAAAACATTCAAACCTGTATCACATATCACATCCAACATACACAAATACAAACCAAATATAAAACATTTTTTTTATATATATAAACATATCAATTCAAGTTCAACTAAATAAAAAGACATGCATAAATAATAAAAAAATATCTGGCATCACTGATCCATGGGAGGCTGGTCGTCGTCAGGTCTGCGACTCGCAGATGCACCAGGAACCTGCAAGATATACATCAAAAATTATAATACATACATTATATATATTCTAAATTATTATATACATACAAAATTAATAAATAATTACTTACCTGAGATGACATAAACATATGCAGCACAGATGTAACATGCTCTAGCTGAGACCTAATGGCCTGCATCTCTGCTCTGTCTGCATCACGTGTCTGTTGGAGCTCTGCTATCTCTTCCTGGAGTTACGAACATGTAACTAATCATGACTCTCTCTAGTATCCTGAGTATATCTACATACCTCAGATAACTGTGTAGGGATAACTCCAATCCCATAACCCCTCACTTGTCCAGGATGCTCTGGTCCCATCAACTCCGAAATACCTCGACCTCGATGCGACTACTCTGTGTAGATAATGAACCCTCGCCAGCACGCTTGGAGATCATAGAGATAGCCCTATTCTATATTTTAGAAAAAATACATATATCAATACTTAATAAAAATAAAAATATAAATCATAATATAATATAAATAAAAAATACATATATATCTCTGGACTCGTCCTGAACAAAACTGCCATCCTGGTGAACGTGAGTCATCCGATAGAACTCCACCTCACCAGGCTCCCTCCCCTGCTGATCAGCCTATATAAAGAATAAATATTACAAAAAAATCAAAAATAACACATCTTATATCCCCGTACCATGATACATGGAACATGCATGATACATGATGATACATGATGTTAAAACTAAAAGTGTACTAAAAATATTATAGGATGAGAAACATACAAACTCATGCTTGAGCCGTGCATAACTCTTGGACCCCGCTGTGTGAGGAACAGACTGAGCAGCTCATGCAGCTCTACCAATATCAGAATACATCTACAAAATAAAATTAAAATAATGTTATATATTGTATAAATATAATTATGACAAGTGAAAATTAATAAATTTCAAAGTGTTTGATGATACTACACAACCTGTGCCCTCTCAGAGAACCAATAGTGCACCAGCTCCATCCACTGATGATGGTGAATATCAGAAGGACAGGTAGCTACAACCTGCTCCTCTGTCCTACCCTCTAGCTTATAGTCTCTTTTCAACTTCGCCCTATATTCTTTTCACTTGTAATTGAGAGACTTAAGCACAAAATCAGATGAATCTGAAGAAAGAACGAACTTGCTCTACAATTTAAATAAATAATAAAATAAATATTAAATGAAATAAGCAATTCAATTTTTAAAAACCTAAGATATAAAATAATATATTAAATTTCTTACCTGCATAATTCGTAGCATCTCTATTTTATATGCAGGAAGCATGTCATTTCACTTCGAATAATTCAGGGGACATAGCTGACCACGGCGTGCTACTGTCCCCAGAAAGCTAGTCAACAAGCTACCAGCTTTCTTAATAGGCTGCCCTAGCTTGTTGCACTCTATCACTATCCTCTCACCCTTAGGTAACTGCCACACATCACGGACTAATATGGGTCCTTGCCTACGCCTGAGTCTCCCACATCCATCTACAAAAAAATAATATAGAACATTGTATATCAAAACTATTGCATATGCATGAATTGAAATGAGATAGAATTATTAAATTAAGTATCCTGTATCTGTATGTCATCGAGGATAGGCTCATCATCAGGATGATCCATAGAAGGATCTTGATGTGTGGACTCGGAGGGAATGGCATCGTCTTGAGGTATAGAGGCAGTAGCATCAGCCTGATGTGCAGAAATAGAGGGACTGGCATTAGATCGATGTGAAACTGATCGACTGCCCTTGGGCTGCTGTGCTGAAGAAGTACCAGCCTCGATCTGAGAAAACTGAAACTGTACATCTGCTAATCACTTCCTTCGAGTCATGGTGTACCTAACCTGCATTATTTAAAAATAAGTCAGTCAACATTATAATCAAATTATAACAGAAATGAATTGCAATTTAAAAGATAACATAATCATTAATGCAAAAATGTAAACCATCTTATAAACTACTTACTTGTCATAATCAACTAGTTGTACCTTCCTCGGAATCCAACCTAACTAAAATGGTTGTATCATTTATATGATCAACCGATACAATATTATAAGGCATACACTGAGTGTAAGTATCATCATCTTCTTCCACCCTTTTTTCCATGTCATACAAGTCTCTAGGTTTTGTCTTAATAACAATAGCCCATTCTTTATCTTTCGAGTCTTGTACAGAAAAACTTGTCGAGCTTGAGATGAAAAGATAAATAGATCATCCTTCAATAACACACCCGTATATATCAATCTTGAAAAATTGACAAGTATGAATCCGTTTGAGTCCTTTTTCAAACCTCTCGGTGTATTTATTCCATCCAATCGCATCGAAATAATACAACTTTAAAATTTCTATAATAATCCAACTCCAAAATATCTTTAAGTATACCATAATAAGATTTTTCATCTGCTTCAACCATAACACCACTGTTCTGAGTTTTCCTAAGTTTCTCGCGTTCCTTGGTATGAAATTTAAAACCATTTATAATAAAACCATTATATTTGTTCACAATATAATTTGGACCTCTGGCAAGTGCAATTAGTTCTGCTGAACTATTTTTCTCCATCAGTACCAATACCTAAAAAATATAATATCAATTATCGATCACTTATTCGATGTTAAATATATATAAAATTATTATATGACTTATATATACTAACCTGATTGGCAAGCCAATTAGGGAATAACTCAACCAACCATCTTTGTTCAATCATTGGTTTAGGATGAGTGGAATGATTGACTTGTCATTGTACAGATAAAAATTCACTGCATGACAATCAAATATAAGTTTGACAACAACATGTCTAATATTTAGTATTATCCATGTGTAGATAGACTAACCTGCGATAGTTAGATATTATGTCACTATGTAGCAATACATAACGGTGTGCTTGTAACATGGATTTATGGTCAAGAACAATACTTTCAGTTTTTCCTATAAATCTTCCGGATAATGCAAATTTTTATAGATCTGTATTCTCCATAGTATCACCATGACGTTGAGGTCGATTGAATACAGTCTCTACACCTTCGAGATATCTTGAACAAAATGTTAAACACTCTTCAGCAATATATCCCTCTGCTATTGAGCCCTCAGAATGGGCTTTGTTTCGTACATAATCCTTCAAACGTACAAGATACCTTCAAAAAGTATAATATTTATATCACATTAAATAATGAAAAAGTTATATAAATTATAAAACTTAAGTTTTACAGCATTATCTCTGGATAGGGTACATCCATCTGTACTGTACCGGTCCACCAAGTTTAGCTTCCGAAGCTAGGTGAATGAGTAGATGAACCATAATCGTAAAAAATCTAGGAGGAAAAATCTTTTCTATCTGACATAATGTAAGTACGACTTGAGACTGCAACTGATCAAGCTCCTGAGAATCAAGAACCTTAGAACAAAATGTCTTGAAAAATGATGATAACTGAAAAACAACCGTAATAACTTGTTTTGGCATTGACGACCTTAAAGCCAATGGAAAAATATCTTGCATTAATATATGTCCATCATGACTTTTAAGATTTAAAATTTTGCGCTCTTTCAGATTCACACATCGTGAAATATTTGAGGCATATCCATTAGGAACTTTTATATTCTTTAAAACTATCAGGAAGGGATCTTTTTCTCGACTAGACATTGTATAACATGCATGAGGGATATAAGTTCTATCATTTGCAAGCACTTGTGAATGAATTTCATATCGGATGCCCATTTCTTTTAAATCAAGACGTGCCTTCATGTTATCTTTAGTCTTTCCATCAAGATTTAATATTGTTCCAATCAAATTATCACAAACATTCTTTTCTATATGCATAACATCAAGATTATGCCGGATTATATTATGCTCCCAATAAGGTAAGTCAAAGAATATGCTTCTTTTCTTCCATAATTGTTTAGTATGCTGATGGATAGTTGCTGTGATTATATCATCATCATTTTCAACTTTAAAGAAATTATCCGGATCCTCGAACACTGCCGTATCTAAGATGCAAGTATTGACTTCCTCCGATACTTCTTCTTGTCTCGAAGTCTCAACATCATCTCTTCCTCGCTTTTTAGAGGACTTTGTCATCTTTCCATAACTGTGTTTGATACCAAGCATTTGTCTATGAATATCAGAACCAGAAGGTAGAATTGGAGTAGATTCCAACTCTATAGTACCATCAAATAAATCTTTCTGAAATCGAAATGGATGATATGCCTCCAACCATCGATGATGTCCCATATAACAGAACTTTCCTCCATGTTTTAACTAAATTGAATGGGTTGATTCACCACAAGAAGGACATGCAACTCGTCCCTTAGTGCTCCAGCCAGATAAATTAGCATATGCAGGAAAATCATTAACAGTCCATAATAGAGCTGCCCGTAGATTGAATGTTTGGCCATTCGAAGCATCAATTGCATTGATACCCTCCCACAGTTGTTTCAATTCATCTATTAAAGGTTGTAAGAAAATATCAACATCATTGCTTGGACCCTTATCACCTGGAATGACCATTGATAAAATAAGTGAAGACTGTTTCACGCATATCCATGGTGGCTAATTATAAGGAATCATTACAACTGGCCAGGTGCTATAGATAGAACTTAAGGTCCGAAATGGATTGAACCCATCACTGGCTAAACCCAGCCTGACATTACGAGCATCATATGCAAAATCAGGATGTCTGTCATCAAATGCTTTCCATACTTAACTATCTGCTGGGTGTCTCAGCATTCCATCTTTTGTACGGCTTTCATCATGCCATCTCATTGACGAAGCTATCTTTGATGATGCATAGATCCTTTTCAATCTAGGTACAAGAGGAAAATAGCGTAATACCTTCGCTGGCTTTTGTTTAATTTGTGTTGCATCCAATTCATCTAATCCCTCACTCTCATTTTCTTTTTGCTTCATCCATCGTGAACATCCATACACATGGCATGACTCTTAATCGGCATGTTCTTCCCGATATAATATACAATCATTTGAACAGCTATGAATCTTTTCATATCCAAGATCCAATTCCTTTACTAGTTTTTTGGCTTCATAACAAGATGTTGGTAAACTAGTACCTTCAGGAAATGCATCCTTTAACAACTTGAGAAGCATAGTAAAACTCTTGCCAGACCATCCATTCAAGTATTTTATATGAAACAAATGCATAAGAAAATATGTTTTTGAAAAGTTCTTGCAACCGGCATATAATTCTTGATCTGCATCTCTTATCAGCTTCTGATAACGATCTGTTCCAACATGACTTGGGGGTATCGGTTCTCCATCATGTATAGATTCAGTGAATATAGGATCCTCAGGTAACCCAGCTGCTACTTATCCTCTACTACAATCTCCAAGATGTTGAGCACCATATTCAAAAGCATCTTTGAGCAAATCCATGATATCATCATCTCTTGCAAGATTTTTTTGTTGGTTACTGGATCCAAAATCAGATATATGTTCCATGTTTGAGGTTTGGTTACATGTAGATTATAACCTTGACTTTCCATGAAAAAATCACTCAGTATAACCCCTTAAAAAATCATTCCATACCAAATATTCTTCAACAATATTCTGATATAGAGAACTCGAATTTACACATTTTCGGCATGGACATAAAATCTTCCCACTGATACTACTCTCCATACAAAATTTAATGAAATTATGTACTCCATCCAGATATTCTTTGCTATTCCTCGGTTTAGTTATCCAATTCTTATCCATTATAAGAAAAAGCTAACTGAAATAAACAATTATTTATAAGAACAGAATAAATTTAAAATAAGTTTATTCAATAGATCAATTACAGTATTATTAAATGCACCCTATCACCAACTAATAGGTAAAGAGGTCCTATCCCATTCAAGAATTACATTAATTATATAGGTCATTTACAGTAACCAAAGGATACGCAATATAAGTTCTAAAAAAACTTCGGCAGCATTTTTCCTTAGTTCTCCCCATACAAATAAATATGTATGAGGAGAACTAAAAGAAAATGATATCTGAAATATATCTGGAACTCTATCCGTACCATGTGATTACTGTAAGTACCTATAAAATTATTTGCAATTCTTAAACTATCCAAACTGGACATTCAATTGACCACTGTACATATTTCTCCCATCCATACAAAAATAAAATAATTATACGGATGATGTAGAATATGTACTTTAATCAATTGATGGGTCTATGTTTCTATGCAATGCAAGTTTTTTAAAAAATATCTAAAATATCATAATTGATCGTAACAAAGCTACATATGGTATTGAAATCAAAGATTTGCAATAATAAAACTAACCCTAAAGCATAACATGTTCAGTAAGATGCAGGTATATACCAAGAAATTTATAAATAAACAGAAATAATCTACTAAGAAAAAGAACAATAAAATAAAAAAAAATAATGAGGAGGCTCAGTTATATACTATTTAATCCATAACTAAATCAAAACGACTACAATCAGTTTCCTACAAAAGAAGGCCATCCAAAATTGTTGCCATTAAAAATAGTTGAATCAGCCAAACATACATCGCATAATCATCATAGCTTCCATATACAAACCTTAAACCAATTTTAAAATTGATTACAGAGTTTCTTTAATCTCCAAGCAGTCAAGCACCTGATAAGAAAAGACAACAAAACAGGTAAAGCATATTTTTCTTAGTGGTGTGCAATTACCAACTTATTTAAGCTTGAACCCTCGCTCATGTACTTGGAATAGTATAATATATGACTTTAGAAGAATCAAGACGACTTTTTGAAAACCATAAACTCAAACCTAATGTTAGAACAGAATAACATTTACTGCAGTTATGCACATGCACTATTTCATCCTTTTATTCAAGAACCAAAAATGACCAGAATACTTAACACTGTTGTGGTCATAGGAGATATATATATTTTTTCTTGTGATCTAGAATTTACATGATTCCGGACTAATTCATTCTTTTCTAGCGATGTGCATGTAACATTTTTGGGATATATGTTATTTCATGTCTTTCAGTTAACAAGCAGGAAACCTGGCCTCAAGAAGCGTGAAATTGTTCCTTACCTGATGTGAGGATGATTTAACTGACTGGATAGTAGTTATAGGTGAGGAGAATCTTGGCTGGCAAGTGTAGTTTTGCCATGTTTCCTCCTTGTGGTATATGATAACTTTGACATGGACCTGCCAACAGATTTACTTCTCAAAATCTATCATCCATCGTCACACTCACAGTGAAAATTCTTGTTTCCACTATGATAAGCTAAACTAAGTCCATTCCTTATATGGCTAGAATGCCAGCAAGTACTAGAAATTTAATTGAACTTATCTAATTATTTCCCTTGCAGTTAATCATCTGAGTTGCCTTCGCATTTCAGCATCTGAATTCTCATATTCTTGTAATTTGATGATTTAATGCATGAGGGAAAATGCTTCAACAAGAGTTCCCTTTATTAACAATTCTACAAAATTAGATATGAGATTTTATTGTACAAGATTACATCTTCGTCCCAAGTCTCCATAACAGAGGAACGATAAACATGTAAGTGACACTCCTAACATAGTCAAAGAGCCCAGACCAATAATGTGTAAGCTTATTCACATTAAGAAATAAATGGCAGCCAAATACACAAGAAATATAATAAATACCAGTACCAATCATCACCAGATACAAATTGTTTGAGTGATACCATGGCATACAAATGCAAGTACAACATAAATTATGATTAAAAGTAGGAGAATCAATGTAAACCTGCAAGATATATATTATCAAATTAATATGTGCCCTTACTCCAAGCCAAAAACTAAAATGTCTGTAAAAGCATAAAAAGAACCAATAAATACTTAGAAAAGGCATACACAAGCATGCTAAAAAATGTAAATGATTAGAGAAGTAAGATTTTGTTGATTGCAAAACTACAATTTAATAAAAGCAAGGAAGTAAAATAACAAGGCTAAATCCTACTTGAATGTACCCTAAAATGGCCAAAAAAAAAAAATTAACCCTAGGAAATTAAGAAAAATACTTATAACCGGAGGAGTGAAGTTGGGTGGGTTTAGGTGCAATGCGACGAAGATGAAGGCGACGGAGATTGAGCTTCGGTGGCAAGGGACCGAAAGTAACGCGCCGGAGATGAAGGAGCAGGGAGAGGGAGGAAGAAAGATGGGGTTCGGGAGGCGGCGGCTGAAGCGAATGAAAACCTAAGGCTCGGGTGCGGGGGAAATAAAAAACCTAGCGATGCTTTTTCCGGCGACACTTCTAAGCATCGGAAGATGCCGACGCTTTTAGAAAGCGTTGGCGGGTTTGCGGGCAGTGATGCTTATAAGCATCGTTAAATTTTTGAGGTCCGGTGATGCTTATAAGCATCATTAAATTCTTGAAGTCCGGTGACACTTTCTAAAATCGTCGGTGAGTATGCGGGAGCTCCCAACGCTTCTCAAAAGCGTCAGGATAAAACTGTTGTCGTTTCCATTTTTCGTTGTGGTGTATCTCTAGACTCGTCCCAAACAAAACTACCATTCTGGTGAACATGAGTCATCCGATAGAACTCCATATCACCAAGCTCCCTTCCTTTTTGATCAGCCTATAAAAAGAATAAATATTATAAAAAAATCCAAAATGATACATCTTATACCTCCGTACCATGATACATGGCACATGCATGATACATGATGTTAAAAGTAAAATTGTACTAAAAGTATTATAGGATGAGAAACATACAAACTCATGCTGAGCCATGCATAACTCTTGGACCCCGTTGTGTGAGGAACAGACTGAGATGATCGTGCAGCTCTACCAATAGCAGAATATGTCTACAAACTAAAATTAAAACTATGTTATATATTATATAAATATAATTAGGACGAGTAAAAATTAATAAATTTATTTGTTTGATGAAGCCACACAACCTGTGCCCTCTCGTAGAACCAATAGTGCACCAGCTCCCTCCACTAATGAGGGTGAACATCAGGAGGACAGATAGCTGCAACCTGCTCCTCTATCCTACCCTCTTGCTTGTAGTCTCCCTTCAACTTTGTCCTACACTCTTTTCACTTGCGATTTAAAGACTTAAGTACAAAATCAGAACAATCTGGAGGGAGAACGAACTTGCTCTACAATGTAAATAAACAATAAAATAAGTATTAAATGAAATAAGCAATGCATTTGTTAAAAACCAAAGATATAAAATAATATATCAATTTTTTACCTATACAACTCAAAGCATCTCTACTTTATAGGCAGGAAGCATTTCATTCCACTTCGGATAATTTATGGGACATAGCTGACCTGGGCATGCTACTGTCTCCAAAAAACTAGTCAATAAGCTAGCAGCTTTCTTAATAGACTGGCCTAGCTTGTTGCACTCTATGATTATCCTTTCATCCTCAGGTAACTGCCACACATCACGGACTAGTATGGCTCTTCACCTCCATCTATGTCTCCCAGATCCATCTACAAAAAAAATATAAAAAATTACATATCAAAACTATTGCATATGTATGAATTGAAATGAGATGAAATTATTAAATTATCCTGTATTTATATATCATTGATGATAGGCTCATCATCTAGATGATCCATAGGAGGATCGTGATGTGTTGACTCAGAGGGAATGGCATCGTCCTGATATGGAGAGGTACTAGCCTCCATTGGATGTGCAGAAATAGATGGACTGGCATCAGACTGATGTGATACTGATCGAATCTCGTCAGGCTGCTGTGACAAAGTACTAGCCTCGATCTGAGAATACTGAAACTGTATATCTGATAACCACTTCCTTCGAGGCATGGTGTAGCTAACATACATTATTAAAAACCAAATCAGTCAACATTATAATCAAATTATAACAGAAATGAATTGCTATTTAAAAGATAGGATAATTATTTATGCAAAAATGTAAACCATCTTATAAACTACTTACTTGTCATAATCAACAAGTTGTACCTTCTTCGAAATCCAACCTAACCAAAATGGTTGTATCATTTACATGATCATCCAGGACAATATTATAAGGCATACATTGAGTATAAGTATCATCATCATCTTCTTCCATCATTTTTGCCATGTCATACAAGTCTCTGGATTTTGTCTTAATAACAATAGCCCATTCTTTATCTTTCGAGTCTTGTACATAAAAAAACTTGTCGAGCTTGAGATAAAAAGATAAATGGATCATCCTTCAATAACACACCCGTATGTATCAATCTTGAAAAATTGACAAGTATGAATCTGTTTGTATCCTTTTTCAAATCTCTTGATGTATTTATATCCACCCAATCGCAACGAAATAATACAAATTTAAAATTTATATAATAATCTAACTCAAAAATAACTTTATATATACCATAATAAGATTTTCCATCTGCTTCTATCATAACACCACTGTTCTGAGTTTTTCTAAATTTCTTGCACTCCTTGTTATGAAATTTAATGCCATTTATAATAAAATCATTATATTTGTTCACAATATAATTAGGAACTCTAGCAAGTGCTATTAGTTCTGCTGAACAATTTTTTTCCATCAGTACCAGTACCTAGAAAATATAATATCAATTATCGATCACTTATTCGATGTTAAATATATGTAAAATTATTATATGACTTATATATACTAACCTGATTGGCAAGCCAATTAAGGAATAACTCAACCAACCATCTTTGTTCAATCCTTGGATTAGGACGAGTGGAATGATTGGCTTGTCGTTATATAGCTAAAAATTTACTATATGATAATCAAATATAAGTTTGATAACAATATGTCTAATATTTAGTATTATCCATGTGTAAATAGACTAACCTGCGATAGTCAGATATTATGTCACTATGTAGTAATATATAACGGTGTGCTTGTGACAAGGATTTATGGTCAAGAATAATACTTTCAGCTTTTTCTATAAATCTTCTAGAAGATACAAATTTGTATAGATCTGTATTCTCCATAGTATCGCCATGATGTTGAGGTCGATTGAATACAGTCTCTACACCTTCGAGATATCTTGAACAAAATGTTAAACACTCTTCAACAATATATCCCTTTACTATTGAGCCCTAAGGATGGGCTTTGTTTTGTATATAATCCTTCAAACATACAAGATACCTTCAAAAAGTATGATATTTATTAAAATTTTAATATTAATATCACATTAAATAATGAAAAAGATCTAAATTATGAAATTTTAGTTTTACGATATTACATCTCGATAGAATACATCCATCTATACTGTACCGGTCCACCAAGTTTAGCTTTCGAAGCTAATTGAATGAATAGATGAACCATCATCATAAAAAATCTAGGAGAAAAAATCTTTTCCATCTGACATAATGTAAGTGATGTGGTAGGATCGCTGACGTGGAACCCATGTTAGATTCTATTGAGCAACATGGCGGACAAAGCTGCGACGTGGGATGCCTCTACCCGGACTCCTTCGCCGGGCCGCGCTCCCTTCGGGTCGAGATGCTGAGGCCAAAGTCAAGCTCCGCCCTCTTTCGGCTAGCCATGATCCCTTCGGGTCGAGACACCAAGGCCAAAGTCGAGCTCCGCCCTCCTTCGCCCGGCCACGCTCCCTTCGGGTCGAGACACCATGGCCGAAGTTGAGCTCCGCCCTCCTTCACCCGGCCGTGCTCCCTCCAGGTCAAGACACCGAGGTCGAAGTCAAGCTCTGCACTCCTTCGCCTGGCCGTGCTCCCTTCAGGTTGAGATGCCAAGGTCGAATTCGAGCTCCACCCTCCTTCGCCCGGCCGCGCTCCCTTCGGGTTGAGACATCGAGGCCGAAGTCGAGCTTCGCCCTCTCCAGATCAGCTCCACCTCGGGCAAGGAGATCTGCTACTAAAGCAGGTCACCACTCTCCTAGGATGGTGGCTCGATGCCCGAGGATTGCGAGAGGATGCCTGCCGGCCCACAATGATGGTTCCAGCCGTTACTTACACCAAAATGGGAAGAGACCACTGATCGAGGCCCTGCATTCCTCACCAACCGTCTGCACCCCCCAAAAGAGGAAGTCAACCAGCTGATCCAGATCCAGGAGGTGACGGCCCGTAGATCGAGGCCCTGCCATGTTCCTTGAAGTAGAGTGATGCTTGTCGAATTCATCAAAATTAATTACCGTTAACTAATTCTTATAATATTTCTTGTATTATTAGTGAGTCCAGGTCAAACCCTGGAGACTGAATGTGATAATCAAATTATGTAACTAAACGAGGGGTTTTGAATAATTTTGAAAATAACTAACTAATTACTCAAATAAGTAAAAACTCTAATTAAATTTAGATTTGTTTTAATTTTAACTTAAGTTCGATTCAAGGGGTTTTTGCGCTAGTTAGCAGATTAATCATCGGTACATAAACATATTATTCATTTTCTAAATACTTAGCCGAAGACTTACCCAGGAGCTAGATAAATCTAATCATTCCTGCATTCATTAATTCAAGTCAAGCACCTAAATTAAATTATTACCAAAGAACCAATTGGTATTACTCAAACCTCATGCATTCATTGATAGCATTACATACTAGGATGAAGCTAAGGATGAACAACAATTTGACAAGCGTAAATTGTTTAATTCACTCTATGTTTCTTTTTTAGACAAAGATGAAAACTGGGATCATAATTATTTCGCCTAAGTACTGCTTTAACCAAGTTGCATAACAATTACGAATTACGAACTTAGTTTAGTATTCAATCATGTAGACAATCAATTAATAGGCATCTTAATCAATTAAACTACATAATAAATCAACAATAAAAATTAGGAAACACAGATATCTAGCAAAAAAATAATATTAAATTAATATCAAAACCTCACAACCATGCTAACATAGCTAGCTATCCCTTGAATCGAAATAAAAAATTACTCAATCATGGAAAAGAAAAATAATATAAAATTGATTTGATTTCCTTTCCTTGCCGTGCCGCAAAAATCTCTTTCTCTGGGTTCTTCTGCTCTGCATCGAACTCCCTCTATGGCAGAAAAATAGTTCTTTTTCTCTTCTATTCTTCTCCTTGGTGTTGGGTGATGGGCATTGATTCATAGCAAAGGAGTTAGATGCTTTGACGTAAGGGTGATCAGTGTCGGCTTCTTCCAGTTCTCTATCTTCGATCCCGTAACCAAAACAACCACAGCTCTCTCATCCCATTTAAACGGCTTCAGTGTTATCCTTTGAACATCCAAGCTACTTCAGACATCGAATCTCACGACACGGAGGTGGACGACCAGTGATGGCAAAAGTGGGACCGAGAATAGGTGACTTCAGGAACAGGGAGACGATGAATGGCTTGGTGGACAGTGGTTATCCGGTCATGGCAGAAACTGAGGCAATGGGCTGTAGTGACAGAGAAGGATGGGCACGATGAAGACAGCAACAGTAGGGAGAAAAGGGCAATGACGATGGAGCGGCCGACTTCAAGATGGGAAGAAGACCAATCAAATGAGAACCGGTCACTTTGGAGCTTCTCTGGCAAAAGATGGTTTTCCGGCTAGTTCCCGGCTTCAAGGATGGTAGACCGAACGGTGCAAGCGATGAACGGTGGCTGGAATTTTCCGTTGGCTTGGGATGATGCGATGAGGAAGACGAACAGTGAATGGGAGTTTTTCCGGCTTCCAATGTCTTTTCCGACTGGCGAGGAGGGTCCCGGCAATAGGAGAAGAATTCTGGCATCTTACCCAGGCAAAATCATGGCTTGAGGAGGCTTGTGGTCCACGGATCTGTTCCGTGGACCAGCAACAATGGCAGAAATGAACAGTCTGGGTGTTTATGGACCAATTAGCATTTAAATCCCGTGCTTTAAAAAGCATGCTAATTTATGACAACTTACTAATTCCTTCAAAAATCATTTTCTTGCTCAGTTGAAGTCTGAATTGCACATCGTTTATGCCGTTGGATCCCAAAAATTGTGCTCTACAACTTCACTGAAGACTATTTTTTCCAATTCTGACTCTACAATTTTTAAAAAATCTGCGAGGAGTCAAAGGATGAAATTAAACAATTCTGAAAATTAATCCTCAAACATTAACTTATGCATTAATCATCATAATGAAGAAATAAATATATATAAATTAGACTAAATATAAGGAGAATAAAATGTATAATTATGTCCCTATCAAATTTTCCCACACTTAACTTTTGCACGTTCTCGAGCAACTAGCTATACGATTTACTAAAGACACTAAGATAACTCACAACTCACTAATTTCTCCCAATAAAACCATACAGATATTATATACCATAAATCTTAAACAGAATCAAGAATTTAAATATCATAACACAATATGAATTAAATATATTTAACAAATTTAAACCGAAAGAAACAAGAAATCTTCATTCAAAAAGTAATTAACAAGTTTGGTAAACACACATAGATCACTCTCAATTCACTCAAGTGTTTGAAGGATGAAAGAAGAATTTCATTCAAAATTCAATTCAAACCAAATCACTACCATAGGCTTGCTTGCTCATCCAATCTCCATCACTTGTATCACTTGTCACATATAGATCCAATGGTCTTTAATCAGGGTTGTAATGGGGCTTAGGTTCAGGGTAGGAATAAAAATGGATACTGAGATTAAAATCCAAGAAACTAATAGAGTATTAAGATATAAATTGAGTAAATCAAGACATTAAATGCTCCAATATTCAACCCTTCTAGTTTCTTCTTCTCATTTGCTGCATAGACTGAAAATGTTTCATGATGAAAAGACATATGTCTGTATATACTGTGCACAATTGATAAGACATGCAGATTTCTTGAACTGAACTTGCTGCCGAAGGTCTTAGTGATACATTGAACTCCGCATATATTTATGATCTTCCTCATTATCTCACCAATCATAACTTTCTATGTTTCTTCTTTTTTTTTTTTCCTTCTTTGTTTTCTTTTTTTCTTTTTTTTTCAGCAAAAAGAGATTGAAACATGGAAAGAACATCTTACTCCCATTACATTCCATTTGCTCAAAAAAGAGGCATAGCAATCAACAGTAGCTCCCCCACACCTATTCAATACACACTTGTCTCAAAACCCATCAAACAAATCTCAATGCTCTACTAGCTCTTAAGGTAGGTAAAATATAAGGATAAAAAATTGGCTCAAGACTCATAAATATGGACTTCAATCAACAAAAGAGGTTAAAAGCTCAAAATGGGTTCACTAAAGTTAATTGATTCAAGGTTGGCCATTTAAGCTAAGTGGTGTAAAATCCTATATGCAATTGTCATTTCTATGTGTACATGTGAATTTAGTAAACTTGACTAGCATTTACAAGCAAGTTCTAGAGTAACCTAGTATGAACGAACACACTTACAACAGAAACATGTATATGTATAGGTCCAAAAGCTCATCCAAACATGTTTTGGTCTACCAAAACAAGTTAATACATTTCAAAATCAAGCTCAAGTCAACTTTTAGCCTAAATATGCAAGTTATTTATTTAATCATGTTATGACACTCTTATCTTAATTTAGTCTAAGTTTATAGCACATAAATCCATAGATATTGGGAAAATATCTTTTAAACACTCAAATATTTTTTTCTTCTTCTTCTTCTTTTTTTTATTATTTTTTTATCCAACTCTCAATGCAAAGCCTAAATGCAAAGAAAAGAAAAAAATAGATTTAATGTCTAAAAATATAAATAGAGAAAGGATAAAGAATGCAAATCTGATCATGGCCAGTTGGCCTCCCTTGGGTTGCCTCCCAAGCAGCGCATTTGTTTAACGTCATTAGCCTGACATTGTAGTTCTCCTCAATCTGAATAAACTAGATTCTTCAGTTGCACTTCATTTATCGTATGCTCCTTTAAACCTTCATAAAATGGTTTGAACCTATATCCATTTACCTTGAATACTTTGTTAGTCTCAAAGCTCTATACTTCAACTACACTATAAGGAAACACATTAGTAACTTTAAAAGGATCAATCCAACGAGAACATAATTTACTAGGCATTAGTTTAAGTCATGAATTATGAAGCAAAACTTTTTGTCCAACCACAAATTGCTTCCTAACAATCATTTTATCATGAAATGCCTTTGTCTTATCCTTGTAAATTCTTGAATTCTCATATGCCTCCAGTTGTAACTCTTCCAATTCTTGCAATTGCAACCTTCTTTGTACCCCAGCTTCATTCATATCCATCAATTCAAAAGACTCCTGTGCAAACATATCTACCATGTCAATAGAAAATACAGATTGACTATCACTAGGATATCTCATTTCTTCAAAAATATTAAATTTTATAATCTCCCCATCAAATTCCATGGTAAGGGTACCATCATAAACATCAATCTTTGTTCTTGCTGTCTTGAGGAATGGTCTTCCTAACAAAATTAGGGCAGGATTTGGGGAGGTATTGTCTTCCATATTCGAAATATAGAAATCAACAAGAAAAATCAACTTATTCACCTGAACCAAAACATCCTCAACTACCCCTTCAGGGTATGCATTAGAACAATCAGCTAACTGGATAATTACACCTGTTTCATTTAATGGACCCAAATTCAGAGATGCATAAATTGAATATGGCATAACATTTATGGATGCACATAAATCTAGCATAGCATGTTCAAACTTAGTATTACCAATCACACATGGAATTGTAAATGTACTTGGATCCTTGCATTTTGGAGGTAACTTACGTTGAATCATTATAGACACATTTTCCCCCACACTAATTTTCTCATTACCTTTTGGCTTTCTTTTCATAGTACATAACTCTTTTAGAAATTTTGCATACCTTGGGACTTGCTTGATTGCATCTAATAGAGAAATATTTACTTCTACCTTCCAAAAAGTCTCAAGAATTTTCCTTTCTTCATCTTCCTTCTTAAATTTGGATAACCTGCTAGAAAAAGGAAGAGGAACATAATTAGTAAAATTATGTACAACAGTTTGAGGTTTTTCATTGGAAAAATTTTCAACATTGAATTTGGTCTCATTCTCCACTTGATCTTTCTTAGCCACTTCTAAAGGTTTTTGAGCATAAGCTTCAATTTCTTTTCCACTTTGTAGTGTAATAGCACTTGCATTCTCACATGGGTTTATGATCATTTGAGAGGACAATTTTCCAGAGTCTTTAGCCTCAAGCTTGCTCACTGATGTTGCTAGCTGACTAATTTTCTCCTCCAAGTTTTGAATGATGTTTCTTGTTTCATGTTGAAATTGTTGCGTATTGGTTGCCAGCATCTTAACAATCTCATCAAGTGGCATATTCAGACTTTGATTTACTTGCTGCCTAGCTTGAAATGGAGGTTGGTATCGATTCTGAGTAGCTTAATTTCCATAGCTCAAATTTGGGTGATCTCTCCATCTAGGGTTGTACAAGTTGGAATATGGATCATATCTACATTGAGGTTGCCCTGGAAAGCTACCTATGGCATTTGCTTGCTGAATTAGTTCTCCCTCTTGCAATGTTGGACACATATCCATAGCATGACCTATGATTGAGCAAATACTGCATACCTGGACTTGCTGCTTATTTCCTACAACAAATTGATGCATAAGAGATGTTAGTTCTTCAACTCTTTGTTCAAGGGAAGATATACTTACCTCATTCGCTCTCTTAAGTATATGATATGTTCTTATCCCAAATTGTTGAGAATTCATCGCCATGTTGGAAATCAAATTCTTCACAGCATCCGGCATTAGATTTACCAAGGCACCTCCACTAGCAGCATCAATCATACTCCTGTCCATTGGTATCAAACCTTCATAAAAATATTGAATCAAGAGCTGATCACTAATCTGATAATGAGGGCAGCTAGCATATAATCTCTTAAATTGCTCCCAATATTCATACAATGTTTCTCCATTATTCTGCCAAATACCACATATCTCTTTCCTTATGTTGGCAGCTCTAGATGTAGGAAAATACTTCTCCAAAAATAACTGCTTCATTTCATTCCATGAATCAATAGAACTAGATGGAAGGTAGTACAACCAATATTTAGCCAAGTCTGCTAAAGAAAATGGAAAAGCTATCAATTTGATTTGTTCTTCCAAAATTCCTTACAGTTTCATGCATGAACACACCACATGGAACTCTTTCAAGTGCTTGTGTGGGTCCTCTCCTGCAAGACCACGAAAAATAGGTAATAAATGTATTAGTCCTGATTTCAATTCAAATGCAACATCTAAAGGAGGGTACTCAATGCACAAAGGTTGTTGATTTAAATCAGGGGCAGCCAACTCCTTTAAAGTTCTATTATTTACAGCCATGACTTTCTCGATTTCTAAACCACTGTCAGAATCTAATTCAAGAGCTATGCTGATGCCCGACGAAGATACAAGTGCTCTCCTGGATGTTGAAGTTTGCTCTATCGAAGGTTGCCTAGATTCTCTCCTTAATTTATGCAAAGTTCTTTCAATTTCTGGATCAAATTTTAATTCACCCGAATGAGAGGTTCGAGTCATAAACCATAAACTAGTAGGAATTACCAACAAAGTACTTACTTAAGACCTGCAAACCATAAATAATTTGATTAAAAAAAATTCAGTCCCCGGCAACGGTGCCAAATTTTTGATGATTGTCAAATTCACCAAAATTAATTACTGTTCACTAATTCTTATAATATTTATTGTAATATTAGTGAGTCCAGGTCGAACCCTACTATTATGATATCCTGATTTTAGTTCAATTAATTATTTTTTCTCTTATTTTATTGGTCACATCAGCTGGCAAAAGAAGTCTTCGGCTTCATATTACCATCTTAATCCGAAGACATAGCCTAACATCTTTCTTTATGATTATGAGCCAAATTTATCCATGTCTTCAGCTTCGTATTACTATCTCGGTCTGAAGACCATGCTTAATATTTATAGCTTTATGTCCATTCCGGAGGATATCATTAACTCTGGGTCTTTGGCTTGATATTATTATCTCGGTCCGAAAACCGTGCTTAATATTTATGGCTTTATGTCCATTCTGGAAGATATTATTAACTCTGGGCCTTCGGCTTCATATTATTATCTCAATCCGAAGACCATACCTAATATTCATAGTTTCGTATGTCCACAACCCAGGAGATAAGTTTGTTTACTGTCTTCGGGTTCGTACATCCACCATGATCCGGAGACTGTAAGTGTTTATTTTTTTTATATCCAAAATAATCCAAAGTGTGAAGCTAACATTCCCTTCAGGAGCGCTACTAAAGAGAATGTAAAGCTCACTTTGGATCTATGCATAAAGAAAGGAGGTTCTGGAGCATATGGATTTCTTGGACAAACTATTAAAATCTGTTTGGGTTGTTGCAACCACCCACATGGTTCGAAATCTCAGATTGAACAAACCCTGAGTGTAATGACTTTTCCGACAGCCACTACTTACAGTTATGAAGTGGTTGCATCCCTAAACCTCCATAACCGTAAGTAATTGCATTGGAGCCTATAAATACTGGTAAGAGGAGACACTCAGGGGATCTATTTGGGCTCTCTTTTTCTTGGCATTTTGCGAATTTCTCTTTTCCTCCTTGCTCTCAAAACTCTCCATTCTACTGTTGCTTGGGCTCTTTCTGATTTAGGCATCGGAGTGTCCCCCGCTGGAAAACCTCTGGTCAGGGACTTCTTTTGCAAGTACCGGTCGATGGCGATCTGGTGGAAGAACCACTCCATCTGGTCGACAAAGGTTTAGTATCAACAAGAATGTAAAGCTCACTTCGGATCTATGCATAAAGAAGGAGGTTCTGGAGCATGTGGGTTTCTTGGATAAATAGTTAAAATCTGTTTGGATTGTTGCAAACACCCACGTGGTCCGAAATCTCAGATTGAACAAACCCCGAGTGTAACGACTTTTCCGACAGCCACTACTTATAGTTATGAAGTGGTTGCATCCGTCAACCTCCATAACCGTAAGTAGTTGCATTGGAGCCTATAAATACTGGTAAGTGGGGACACTCAGGGGATCTTTTTGGGCTCTCTTTTTCTTGGCATTTTGTGAATTTCTCTTTTCCTCCTTGCTCTCAAAACTCTCTATTCTGCTATTGCCTGGGCTCTTTCTAACTTAGGAATCAGAGTGTCCCCCGCCAAAAAACCTCCGGTCAGGGACTTCTTTTGCAGGTACCAATCGACGGCGATCCGACGGAACAACCACTCCATCCGGTCGATAAAGGTTCAGCATCAATAGATTGGCGCGCCAGGTAGGGGAAGTAGTTGGATTCCTCTATTTTGAAGGAGAGTTTATGCTGGGCAAGAATGGTGAAAGGGAAAAACAAGAATGCTTCTACGAGTCAGGAGCAGCAGGCTTCTCCGTTAAACGGACCTCCGGTCAGCACTCTTTCGGCGGTTCAGGGATCACCGCCTCCTATGATAATGATGGAGAAGCAATAATTCGAAAATCTGATGAACAAGGTAGAAACCTTGATGGCATTAGTGCAGCACTTGCATGAAGTAGTAGCTTAAAAACAATGCCCCTCCTCTATCCCACAATCTGGCTATCCACCTGAGAGGATAAGAAATCAACATTGAGAGATCACCCCCAGTTTCTCACAGATCCGGTCATCTCATGGCTGCTACACCTCTCCGCCAGATCGACAAGCAGAGAATCAAGCAGAAAAGAAAAGGGTCCGGTGATCTCCCTCTGTTTCTTCTAGAAGCTATGTGCTGGAAAATTAAAGGCAGAAGGAGATCAATCATGAGGTGCAAGAGAAATTTAAGGCTATGCAAGCGCAGATAGGAAGAATTTCATAACTGAGAAGAAATGTCGAGGTTGTGACCTTCAACTCTTAGCCCCCTTTTTTGATGAAATTATGGATGAAATTATCCCTAAGCATTTCAAGATCCCGTAATAGGAAGCCTACGATGGGACTTCGGACCCCCTTGACCATCTGGGGAGTTACAAGGCAGATATGATGGTGCATGGAGCAACTGACGCTCTCTACTGCATTGCTTTTCCTGCTACTTTGAAGAAATCCATTCGAATGTGGTATTCGAGCCTGCTTCCAAACTCAATTCATTCCTTTGCAGAGTTAAAGCGGCAATTTGTCTCACACTTCAGGACGTGCTAAAAGATGCCGTGCAACACTGACAGTTTATTTCCTCTCCAGCAACAAGAAGGAGAAAGTTTGAAAGGTTTTGTTTACCATTTCAATTCGGCCACTTTGGAAATTCCAAACTTGAATGAGCATGTGGCCATGTCTGCCTTGAAGAAAGGCTTAAAATTATCCAGGTTCACTTTTTTCCTGGACAAACGATTCCCAACGAGCTATGCTGAGCTGTTGGCAAGAGCTCAGAAGTATGCTGCTGCCGAGGAGCAAGCAGCCAGTCGAAGACTGGCAGAAGGGAGATTCCCTCCTAAGAAGAAAAGTACTAGGGAACCGAATGCGACATCTTCTAACAATGCTTCAGTTTCTAGGAGCAGCCCCAGGTCCAGATAACAGAACAACCAATTCAACATCTATACACCCCTTAACTTGCCTAGGGAAAAGATTTTATTGAAAATTGAAAAAGAAAAATATTTCCAAAGGCCACGTCCCCTGAAGACACCGGCAAAAGCAAGGGACAAAAGAAAATACTGCCGATATCATCGAGACCATGGCCATAACACTGAAGAATGCTTCCAGCTTCGGGATGCTATCGAGGATTTGATAAAAATAGGATATCTGGGAAAGTATGTCAACTGCCCAGAGTCTCAAGCTGAAGCAACTGCCCTCCCAAGAATATTCGAAGAAAATGATTTGCCTCACCAGAAGCCAACCAGTGGAGATGTTGGGATGCTTTATCGGTCATCGGCATGGGACATAGAAGCTGAAGAAAATATCCTGAAGAGGTTTAAAGGGAAAAATTCTATTTCTTTTACTGATGAGGATATTCGAGATGTACAACTTCCACATGATAACCCTGTGGTGGTCTCGACAGTAATTGCCAAATTTGATGTAAAAAGAATATTGATTGATAATTGAAGCTCAGTTGATGTGTTGCTGTATGATGCTTTTCTTCGGATGGGATTGCTTGGATGTGAATTGCGAAGATCCCTTATTCTAATAACCGGTTTTGGTGAAAATCAAATTGGAGTTGAGGGTGAAATGGTCTTGCCCATGAATTTTGGGTTCGAGCCATTTCAAAGGACTCTTCCAATCAATTTATTATGGCCAAAACTTCTTCAGCTTATAATGCAATCTTGGGGCATCCGGTATTGAATAAATTCAGAGCCATAGTCTCAACATACCATCTGTTGGTTCGGTTTCCTACCAGGACAGGCATAGAAGAAGTAAGAGGAGACCAAAGGATTGCTCATCAGTGTCTTATGATTCAAAACAAACAAACATCCAAACCTTTGGCACTTGACCAGCTGGATCTAAGAGATGAATCTGAAGACTCTGGAGAACCAGTGGAAAAGACACTTTTCATACCATTATCCGATGATGATCCAGCTAAGCTTCTACAAATTGGCAACTTACTCGATGAGGAGTCAAAGGTAAAACTAATTTCTTTTCTTCAAGATAATGCTGATATTTTTGCTTGGACAGCTTCAGACATGCCTGAAATTTTGCCTAAAGTGATTACTCATTGCTTGGAAGTATCTCCCAATTACAAGCCCGTACGGCAAAAGAAGAGGAATTTTGCTCCAAAAAGGCAAAAGGCTATTGATGAAGAAGTTAACAAACTCTTTGAAGCAAACTTTATAAGAGATGTCCAATATCCGAACTGGCTAGCAAATGTGGTCATGGTAAAGAAATGAAATAGCAAGTAGAGGATTTGTATAGACTATACGAACCTCAACAAAGCATGCCCAAAAGATAGTTTTCCTTTGCCAAAAATTGACTAGTTGGTTGACACTACGACCGGTCATCAAATGCTGAGTTTCATAGATGCCTTCTCAGGCTATAATCAAATCATGATGAATCCTGAGGATGAAGAGAAGATCGCCTTTGTTACAGAAAAAGGACTCTACTGTTACAAAGTGATGCCATTCGGATTGAAGAATGCTGCTGGAGCAACCTTTCAAAGGCTCATCAACAAAGTCTTCAAAGACTAAATTTGGAGAAACATGGAGGCCTATGTTGATGATATGATAATAAAGAGTCTTCATAAGTTTAATCATATTGTAGACTTAAAAGAGTCCTTTGATGCCCTAAGATGCCATCAAATGAGGCTGAACCCAACCAAGTGCATCTTCGGCGTAACTTCTAGGAAGTTCCTGGGATACTTGGTTACCAATCGGGGAATAGAGGCTAATCCAGAAAAAATACAGGCTCTTCGGACTATGAGGCACCCTATTAGCAAGAAAGAAGTGCAAAAGCTAACAGGGAGAATAGCCTCTTTGAGCCATTTCATTTCCCGCTCTACAAAAAGGTATTTACCCTTTTTTCAAGGTTCTTTGTCAGACTCAAAATTTTGAATGGACAGAAGATTGCCGAATCGCCTTCGACAAGTTGAAGGAATATTTGGAAAACCCACCATTCCTTTCCAAACCCTATGAAGAAGAAACACTTTATCTATATCTGTCAGCCATAGATGAAGCGGTCAGTTCGGTTCTGGTACGAAAAGATGCCAATCATTCACAGCAACTAGTCTACTATACCAGCAAGGTATTGCAAGAAGCTGAAGTTGGATATCTTAGAGTACAAAAGATTATCTTCTCTCTAGTGGTTGCGGCGAAATGGCTTCGGCTATATTTCCAAGCCCATTCTATTATGGTTCTATCAGATCAACCCTTAAAGGCCATACTTCATTGTCCTAATACTTCAAGGAGAATAGCTAAGTGGGCTGTTAAATTAGGAGAATTTGATATTGAATATCATCCCAGATCATCAATGAAAGTACAAATTTTGGCTGATTTTATAGCTGAGTGCACATGGGGACTTGAAGAGGACCAACCGAAGGCCGAAGATGAAAGAGCGAAGATAATCCAGAGTTTATTTGGATGTTGCATGTTGATGGTGCCTCGAACGCCAATGGCTATGATGCAGGTTTAATTCTTGCTGGACCAAATGGGCAGGTTATTGAATATGCTTTTCGATTTTCTTTTCAAACATTAAACAATCAGGTAGAGTATGAAGCACTCATTGCTGGACTTCGAATCTCCTAGAAGTTGGAGATTAAAAGGGTCAAAGTTTTTTCTGATTCACAACTAGTGGTGAATCAAGTGAAAGGTGATTCCGAAGCTCGAAATCCAAATATGATCCAGTACCTAGAAAGGGTCCGAAGCCTTGCATCTGGGTTGGAATACTTTGAGATTGTTCATGTGCTAAGAACAGAGAATTCTTGGGTAGATGCTCTTTCGAGACTTGTAACCACCGCACCAGATTCTCTTAGGAGAACATACATGAAATATCTTGAAGACCCCAGCGTATCAGAATCCCCAACTGAAATATGTCAGGTTGAATATGAACCTTCATGGATGGATCCAATTATCAAGTTCTTAAAAGACGTCATCTTGCTCGAAGACAAACTGGAAGCTAAATAGCTTCGGTGGACATCCTCTCAAAATGTCATCTTGGATGAAGCATTGTATAAGAGGTCTTTCACACAACATTTGTTGAAATGTTTAGGTCCATCCGATGCGGATTATGCACTCAGGGAAGTGCATGAAGGGATATGCGGAGACCATTTGGGGGGCAGATCTTTGGCATACAAGATAATCCATCAAGGTTATTATTGGCCTACCATCCAGAAGGATTCTACAGAATTTGTTCAAAAATGTGATCATTGTCAGAGATATGCCAATGTGCAAAGGCAACCCGCTAATCAGTTGACTCCGTTAATAGCTCCCTGGCCTTTCGCACAATGGGGAATGGATATTCTTGGTCCATTTCCTCCAGCTTCCGGACAGTGGAAATTTCTCATTATGGCCATTGACTATTTCACTAAATGGTTCAAAGCTGAAGCATTAGCATAGATTACTGAGGCCACGGTTGAAAGTTATGTAAGAAATTTCATCATCTTCCATTTTGGAATTCCCTATTCTATTATAACTAACAACGGGAGACAGTTTGACAATCCGAAGTTCAAAAACTTTTGCACTCAGTATCATATTCTACACAAACTTACTTCGGTAGGGCATCCTCAATGTAATGGAGAGGCCGAAGTGACCAACAGGACTATTCTTCATGGCCTTAAAACCATATTAAATGATGCTAAGGGTTCATGGGCCGATGAGTTAAACTCAGTTCTTTGGGCATATCGATCTACTCCCAGAACAGCCACTGATGAATCTCTGTTTCATCTTTCTTTTGGTACTGAAGCAATACTTCCTATAGAAGTCTCTTTGCACTCTCTTCGGATTGATCACCATGAGGAACCCGAAAATTCTGAACACCGAAGAGTCGACTTGGATTTATTACAAGGCACACGACTTCAGGCACAGTTGAAGATGGCTGCATATCAACAGAAAATGGTGAGATACTACAACTCTCGCTTAAAGGAATGGACCTTTCTTCCTAAAGATCTAGTTTTATGGAAGTCTGAGGTATCCAAACCAACTAAGCAAGGTAAACTCTCCTACATGGGAAAGGCCATACCGGATCAAAGAGGTTCTTCGACCTGGAACTTATCGGTTGGAAACTTTGGAAGGTATTCTTTTACCTCGACCATGGAATGTACAAAACCTCCGAAAATATTATTAACAAAGGTTTCATTCAAGGTCATCAATACAAATTCAATCTATCTATCTTCATTCTATTTCATAAAGACATTATGATAATCTCTGTGATCTACTATATGAAATGTCGAGGTAAGCATACCTAGCCTATCTTATTTCTCTTAAAGGCATGAGGATGATCTCCGGATCTACATCATGAAGTGCCGAGTTAGGCTCAAAATAGTCCATCTTAATCAAAAAGGCATAAGGATGATCTCTGGATCTACCTCACGAAGTGCCGAGTTGGGCTCAAAATAGTCCATCTTAATCTAAAAGGCATGAAGATGATCTCCGGATCTACTTCACAAAGTGCCGAGGTGGGCATGATCAGCCTGTCTTAGTCCTAATGCAAAAAGGCATGAGGATGATCTCTGGATCTACCTCACGAAGTGCTGAGGTAGGCCCGATTAGCCTATCTTAATTCTCAAATGAATCAAGGAATTCTATTATCCTAAGTCCGAAGACTTAGTGTAAATTCAAGTCCAAGAGGCTTGATTATTATCTGGTATTCTTTTATCTTAAGTCCAAAGACTTAGTATATTTTCAAGCCCGAAGACTTGATTTTATATCTGATATTCTTTTATCTTAAGTCCAAAGACTTAGTGTAAATTCAAGTCCGAAGACTTGATCTTTATTTGGTATTCTTTTATACTAAGTCCGAAGACTTAGTGTATTTTCAAGTCCGAAGACTTGACTTATATCTGGTATTCTTTCATCCCAAGTCCGAAGACTTAGTGTAAATTCCAGTCCAAGAGGCTTGATTATTTTCTGGTATTCTTTATCCTAAGTCCAAACACTTAGTGTATTTTCAAGTTCGAAGACTTGATTTTATATCTCGAATTTTTTTATCTTAAGTTCGAAGACTTATTATATTTTCAAGTCTGAAGACTTGATTATTATCTGATATTCTTTTATCCCAAATCCAAAGGAAATTATGTTTCCCAGATCCGGAAAAACTTAGTATTACGTGCCTTGGAATTCTTAATTATCTGACAACTCTACACTTAAAGAGATTTCAATCCATCCATATACAATTGATAATTCTTAAAAGGTTTTTTATTAATGATGATTTTCTTACATCCTTCCCAAAAAGAGGAGAAAAAAGAAAAGTTATAAGTTTTCTGTTGGGGCCTCATCGGTAATATCAATCGGACCCGCCACCTCTTCGATCATTGTTGGTGCTTCGGAGTCCTTTTGGGGTTCAGGATCAGTTAGACTTTCAAGATCAAACAATTGAATACCTAAAATGTCCAAGTCCGGGTATAGTTTTTGCACCTCCTCCACTCCATCATTGAAGCATCCTTGATAACTATGAGTCCCTGCTTCAATCATTTCAGCTTCAAAGGCTGGAGATGCTTTGTAATCCTCTTTTGCCTTCCCCAATTGGTCTTTTAAAGATCGGATTTCTTCTTCTTTTCTTTCGGAAGCTTCTTCGAAAAGTTCGTTAGCTTCCTTAAGTGAGGCTTCCAAGGATCGAATCTTGGCTTTCCTCTTCTTAGACCTCACCTCTTGTTCAGAATGCTTCGATCGGGTTTTTTCTACTTCAGCTTTCAGATTTTGAACCAAAGCATCACTCTGGGCAAGCTTCTCCTCCATAGCATGCTTTTGCTCTTCAGCTATGGTCTTCTCGGCTTCGGCCGTTTTCACTTTTTCTTTCATTTTTCTATAAGTTATTCTAAAGTCAAAGATGCTTTCCTCCATATGAGTGATATCATGCATCAGCTACAATAATGAGTTGAAAAAATAATAATTATAGACCTAAATTTGACAGGGCAGGTAGATGTTTACCTTCAGTGCAGATGAGAACACTGAATCAGAAATCTCTTCAATACACCGGGACATAACTTTGTCCCAGTCTTTCAGAAGAAGAGTGCGCTTCATCAGTTCTCTTGCTAATTCGGGATTCTCCAGGCCCTCTTGATCCAAAAAGATAGTGAAATCCACATTACATCCCTCCTCCTAGGAGGCGTTCCACCTAGGACCTTCTTAAGATCGGTACTTTGACCTTTCCTGACTTTTATCTTTCGGAGGGCGATCACAGATTCTTTAATGAAATTTACATTGCACTGATCTATAGTTGGCATCGGTCGAGGACTCTTCAGAGGGGGCACCCTCGGGGATGGTCTTCTGGCAGAATCAAGTAGAATCGGGGAAGCAGAGGGAACATCTTCATCTGATGCGGGCCTCATCGGAGGTGCGCTGGAACCCTCCTCAGCCCTTCTCTTCTTTCTAACTTCAGTTGTTGCAGGAGCAGCCACTACTCATTTTCTGGAAGCTTGCCAAACTTGTTCAAGTTGGGGCTTCAATTTCTTACCTACAATCAAAAACAAGAAGCTCGTTATACACGTACGTATAGAGAAGGGAAGCAAGAAAAATCTGAAGACCACTTATTCTATACCTAACATCGGGACTTCGCTGATATGAGCACGGTGAAGATTTTCTTCCCTCAGTAGTTGTTTAAGGGAAGGGATCTCCGGCTCCGACAAAGTCTTAAAGTCTTTGACATCGGCTTTTAGTATTCTCTTACCGGCGTTTGCATCCAAACGCGGAGCTATCCATTCGGTATTAAACCCCCAGTGGGTATAATACATGAAAATGAAGCATGGCTTCCACCCATGTATTGCACTGGGAGTTCCTTTATTAGTCTTTGGCCTGGCCGAGGACCTATAACCCACCACCCTTTACCGTGAAAATCCCTTTTCAACATAAACAAGGAGGTAAATAGGGATGTCTTCAGCTCTACGTTCCTAAGTTTGCAAAGTACCAAAAACCCACAGATGTTCCTAAAACTATTGGGGGTCAATTGAGCTGGGACTATCTAGTAGAGGTTAAAAACCTTTGTAAAAAAGGGATGAAGTGAAAGCCGAAGACCCGCTTTGAAGTGATCTTCGTATATGGCTATGTATCGCATGGGAGGCTTATCTACCCTTTCTTCGGGTTTCGGAAGAATCATGTGGAAGGTCCATGGAACGTGGTAACAATGTTTAATTTATTCTATTTTGGCAAGGGAAAAGAAGCTTTTAACAGAATCCAGTGATCGTTCCGGGCTCCATTTCCTACTAGAACTTCTTCTCCTACTGGTTTCACCCTGGGGATTCCTACTAATCCCACCTCCCAGTGGGATCCTATCGGTCTCTCTTTCAGGTAATACTCTACCAGCTTCACCTCCCGGTGAACCTCTGCTAGAGCTGGAGGAAAGGCTCCTAGAGACATTGTAAGGAATAAGGAAGAGAAGGGAAAGAAAAGACCTCTAACCTTTGGAAAATCGAAAATGGCGGACTGCGAGGGAAGATAGCAGATAGCAAGGGAAACTGGGATTCCGGGGGCACAGGTGCGAAGAAAGATTTTTCCCTCAAGTTCTCTCCCCTTTTATAGGTGAGGGTAGTGGATTGTCGAGGCGGTTCGGAGATCTGAATGATCGTGCACCATATCAGCAATTTCGATCGTGGGTACGGTCTTTTAAAAAATTCATTAATGAGATAAGCTGTGGCGATTTGTGTGAAACCCCGTTACTGGCTGAGATTATGCTAACAAAACTTCCATGCTCCGGATGACTGCCACATGTCTGATCCCTGTCAAATATAAATCTCTTTCTCAAGAATTTCTCAAGACTTTTCCGGAATCGAGGCATTTCATTTGAGGCAGCCCGTGGTGGGGTGACGCGTTTCTTCGCCACGTTTTATCGCTCCACCAGGCAGTTATGGCGAAAGGCATGTCAGGACTCAGTGCCATCATTACCTGACGGTTATCACTAGAAGACAAATTTAAAGTACTCCCATTCTTCGAAACTTAGTCATTTTGAACTTGGAAGTGGGGGACAGCTATTATGATATCTCGATTTTAGTCCAATTAATTATTTTTTCTCTTATTTTATTGGTCACATCGGTTGGCAAAAGAAGTCTTCGACTTCATATTACCATCTTAATCCGAAGACATAGCCTAATATCTTTCTTTATGATTATGAGCCAAATTTTTCCATGTCTTCGGCTTCTTATTACTATCTCGATCCGAAGACCATGCTTAAAATTTATGGCTTTATGTCCGTTCCGGAGGATATCATTAACTCTGGGTCTTCGACTTCATATTATTATCTCGGTCCGAAAATCGTGCTTAATATTTATGGCTTTATGTCCGTTCCGGAAGATATTATTAACTCTGGGCTTTCGACTTCGTATTATTATCTCAATCCGAAGACCATACCTAATATTCATAGTTTCGTATGTCCACGACCCAAGAGATAAGACTATTTACTATCTTCGACTTTGTACATCCACCTTGATCGGAGATGTAGGTGTTTATTTTTGTTATATCCAAAAGAATCCGAAGTGTGAAGCTAACATTCCCTTCAGGAGTGCTACTAAAGAGAATGTAAAGCTCACTTCGGATCTATGCATAAAGAAAGGAGGTTCTGGAGCATGTGGATTTCTTGGACAAATAGTTAAAATCTGTTTGGGTTGTTGCAACCACCCACATGGTCCAAAATCTCAGATTGAACAAACCCTGAGTGTAACAACTTTTCTGACAGCCACTACTTACAGTTATGAAGTGGTTGCGTCCGTCAACCTCCATAACCGTAGGTAGTTGCATTGGAGCCTATAAATACTGATAAGAGGGGACACTCAGGGGATCTTTTTGGGCTCTCTTTTTCTTGGCATTTTATGAATTTCTCTTTTCCTCCTTGCTCTCAAAACTCTCCATTCTACTATTTCTTGGGCTCTTTCTAACTTAGGCATCGGAGTGTCCCCGGTTGGAAAACCTTCAGTCAGGGACTTCTTTTATAGGTACCGGTCGACGGCGATCCGATGGAAGAACCACTCCATCCGGTCGACAAAGGTTCAGCATCAACACTTACCAATGAACCAATTGGTATTAAGCAGTCCTCATGCATTCATTGATAGCATTACAAACTAGGATGAAGCTAAGGATGAACAATAAATTGACAAGCGTAAATTATTTAATTCACTCTATATTTCTTTTTTAAACAAAGATGAAAACTGGGATCATTTTTCCTAAGTACTACTTTAACCTAGTTGCATAACAATTATAGATTACAAACTTAGTTTAGATTTTAATCATGTAGACTGTTGTCGTGGAGTCCCTGGATCAGCCGGTCGGAGCCGCTGCATCGCAGGACCGCTCCCTGGTTCACATGCAAAACAGGTCCCTTGCCGGAGTTGTTCCGATGGCGGACACTCCGATGCCTAAGTCAGTGGTGGATTCTAGCCACGGAATGGGAAAGATGTCTAGAATGGAAGAGAAAAAGAGCTCTTGGAGATTGAAAATATGTATGTGCGAGATTATTCACTAGTACCTTTCGAGCCATCCTTCTTACCCATATTTAAAAGATGGCCTCCAGTCTGTGGCCCGCTCTTTTCCCGGAGATCATGGGGTGCCATTCACTCTCATGATTGGCGATCGTGGGTTGTCAACGAGCGGTTCCAGCCAGATCGGAGGCATGGCTGCAGGAATTGCATGCCATGATCATGGCATGATGAGTGTCAATTGTAACCGTTGGTTACAGTTTCCTTTTTGGAACAGATTATGGTTCAAGCTTCGGGTTTCCCCTTGCGTGGGCCGAAGGCTTGATATTTCTCGAGGACGGAGATCATGTCTAAGGCGAGGACCGAAGTTCATGTCTTCAAAAGTCGATGAGTAGTTCAGACTTCGGCCGGGGCCGAAGGTGCTACCCGAAGGACTGGCCTTCGGATGTTGTAGTTCGGTGTGAAGCCTTGAGTTGCTTACAGTTGGCCTTCACTTAGTCCGAAGTCTATAGTCTGTCGAACCAGGGCTTCGATAAGTCGAACCGGAGCCTTGTTTGTAGCTGGACCAGGATATCCCAACAGTTGCCCCCCTACTCTTAGTTGTTGAATCGAAGATCTACCTCGAGAAGTGAGAGTATTATAGCCTTGTCGCTTTCCTCTTGAGAGATGGCGTAGTAAATGAGTACGGGATCTCTATTGAGCTGCCCATCATGATTTGAGAATCAGATGGTGGACAGGTGCCATTCCCTAATTGGAGAAAAATAGGTGGCCCTTAGGCTATCTCTCCTCGTCTCGTTGCACAGTGGTTTAGGCAATCTTTTGGTTGGGATTTGGATTGTTGTGGTGGCTGTTCTCTGCCCGTTGGATGAAGGATAGATCTTATCCTGGCGGTCAGTCGTAAGTGGGTTACCTTCCAGGGTAACCTTGAGTCAAATTAACCCTCTATGGGGGTCCAGAGACCCTTAATTTTCTTTTGGGGAAGGGTGAAGGTCTGGGCAAGAAAGCTTCTTCAACCTCATCTCATTCTCCATCCAAACCGTTCTGGAGTACCAGTCTATTCTTCAGGTAGAATCCTCTTTCCGTCCATTTGCTTCATTCCTTTGTCATGGAAGAGACCGTAGAGAGTCGGGGGAAGCAGGTTAGGCCCTCGGGGGTCGGAGATACAGAAGGTCCAGAGTCGGTCTCCAGCTCGGTTTCTTAGAGCAAGGCAACCCTTCTTTGGGAACGCTACCATATTCCTGAAGAATTTCCCTTTGTCCTCCCTGCGCCTGAGGAGTGGGCGAACGAAGGTCCCCGTGGGTGCCTAGCTGTATACGAAGATCACCTGAAGGCTGGTCTTCGGTTTTCCTTGCACCCCTTCTTTGTTAAGATTTTTCGCTTGTACCAAGTGGTGCCAGCGCAGTTAACCCCAAACAGCATCAGGAACATCTGCGGGTTCCTGGTCATGTGCAGCATTGCCAACGTAGAGCCTAGGACCAATCTGTTCTCGACCCTTTTCATCCTCAAGAGAGACTTCCACAGCAATGGATGGTGGGTGATCGATCCCAGATCGGGCCATAGGGTGATTAAGGATATGCCCAGTTCCATCCACGGGTGGAAACCAGTCTTCGTATTTGTGTTGTCCTTCAACCCATGGGGCTTCGACACTGAGTGGAAGAAGCCTCGCCTGACCGCCAATGATGGAAAGAAAGTCTTGGCGGCTGATCAGTTGGATTATGATCTTCTGACCAACTCGGAAGTTGCTCATATCCGGGAGTTGTTGGAGGACAGGAACCTCCATCGAGCGGGAATCAGTAAATTCCCCTCACTAGGTATAGTAGTGGAAATTTCTGCTCTTCTTCTTTAGGTTTCATTGTAGTTCATTTAACTGAGGTGATCCCCTTTGCCTGCAGGTGGTGGGATGAAGCTCAATTTAAGCTAGCTTCTCCAGACTTCAAAGAGGAGGGTGGCATAGGCCCCTTCCACCAGGTCTGCAGCTCGGAAGAAAGCTCGGAGAGATGGTCCCGAAGGGGACTAATGCACTTCATCTTCCCGAGGCACCTCAGGGAAAAATACAGCGGCCATGAAAGAGGTTCCAGCGAGGCCCTGCCTAGTCGAGACTCCAGCGATGGTCACCTCCCCAGTCGACACAACGGGGGGCCCGCCTCAAGGAGTGGATGTGCCACTGGTTTGCCCCTCTGCTGCCGATAGGGGCAAGGCGCGGCAAGTCGAAGGAGAGTCCATCTGCGGAGATTCTTCAGCCGGAGGTCGCCCGACGAACCCTTCGGAGCTCCCGCCTATGGGAGAGATGTTGGTTCTGGAGGAAGCCAGACAGGCGTTGAAGGGTACGATACAGCCCCACAACCTGGCAATTCTCCGGAACCAGAGCTTTCTCAAGGTGTCTGATTCCGGCTTCGCCGCCCTGTAACAGGTATGACTATCACCGCCTCCTTTGCCTTGAGAGTTATTTGACCCTCGATTCTTCTTTTTTGATATAGTTGGTCTATGACTTCACCTTCATGGAGGAAGGCTCGGGGAACGTGGACAGCCTTATCTACGACCTCAAGGAGGAGCTTCAGACTGCTAGGGCTGCCAGGGAAGTAGCCGAGGAGCTGAAGCAATCCATGGAGGGTCGTCTTGTCCGGGTGATTGATGAAGTTCGTGACATGAAGGGCGAACTAAAAAGCGCCCACTCGAGGATAGCGGGATAAGAGGCAGGGTGGAATAAAAGCAGGAGGCAAGTTGAATCCCTGGAGCAGACTACCAGGGAGAACTAGGAGAGGATGGAGAGCCTATCCAAGGTGGCGGAGGAGGCTTCTAGGAGGGCCGAAGAGGCGATCCTAGAATCCGAAGCTGCCAAGAGGGAGGCCGAAGCTTTGAGGAAGCAAATAGATAATGCCGTGGCTGACTTCAAGATGTCTTCATAATTTCAGACAGAGATTGATGAAGCATCATTGTATGCCTACCAGCACAGCTTCAATGATGGGCTTTCCAAGGTAAAGGAGACCCTCCCTCACCTCGACCTTTCGAAGATCCCCTCCTACAACATAATTGGAGAGGAAGGAGGAGAAACGAAGGAGGCCGAAGCCACAGGGGAGGTCGAGGAGTAACCATGTCTGGCGGAGGAGGCTGCTGCCCCAATCGAAAACCCGGAGGTGATCCTAGCTTTGATCTCAGCCCAGGAGGTGACTCAGGCTGGAGGAGTCCAGGCTGAAGGTTCTTCCATCCCGACCTAGATTGATGAGACCCTCTTCGATCAAGTTGATAGGTTGCTCCAGTCCTGTGGTGTGGAGCCCTCTCCTGTTGATGTTGAGTGACCTGGATCACTCTGAATGTATTTTCTTCCTTTACCTTTATTGCCAATGAACTTTATATTGCAATTTTCTCAGATTTTGGAATGAATTCTGCTTTCTTTGCATATGCATTGTTGTGCCTCATGTGTAGCCTGAAACGGTTCTATCATTTCTCCTTTGGCCTAGTCGAATAGTCATGGCCGAAGGCCGTTCAGTTGGTAAGGACAAACCCTTAAATGGACCAGAACTTTGTTGCGTTGCCTTCCTTCGGATGATTAGCTTGTCTGTTGGGGCGGACAGGAGTCATCTCCCCGCCAATCAATAATTAGGGGGACTTGATAAGGATCACCATTGTCCACGTGGCACGTCAAAATTTGTACAATCGTGATACCTTGTGCCTTTTGAGCCATTGGGCCTCTTTTTCCCAAAAAGAGACCATTAATGATGCTGTCGCATGATGCGGATTTCTCCATATTCGAAGTGATGGCGGTTGCGATCCTGGGGATGGCTTCCGAGAGACTTTCTAGTTCTCGAAGCGTCACCCAGACACGTGGCGCCTTCTCATACGGCCGGGAAGGATGTGGGACGTGCCTCCCCGTAGTTGATTGTGGGCACAGAGTTTCTATAAATAGGACCCTGCCCCCCTGATGTCGAAGGCCATCATTTCTATTGGTGTCTTCCTTCTATTAGCCATGAGGTTCAGCACTTCCGAGCTTCATCGTGCAGCGAAGAGGAGGGCTATTGACCCCGAAAGGAAGCGAAGTCCGGAGCCATCTGGGCCTGTCGGCGAAGAGGAGGGGCCTCTGGTGGACCGTCTCGAGAAGAAGGTCTGCCTTCTGGAGGCTCAGTTGAGAGAGGTCCGGGCCCAAGTCACGGCGGTGACCACGGTGGCGGAGGAGGTCGTCGCAAACTTCATAACTTCTACCTCATTCAAGGATGAGCTCGCCAGGGTGGCCCTGGACTCCTTCCACCAGGGGTTTCGGGAGTGCCGGAGGAAAGCCTCCAAGTTTTATGCCTTGAACAGCTTGGATAATATCAAACCCTCCGTTCCCTTTCCCGATCATGAATTTGATTTTGACTCTAATGAGCAGTCGGACTCGAGTTCAGACGGGAACCCCGGGGGCCCTTCATCATCCCATCTGGTCTCTCCCCGACGGTATGGAAAAAATCCGTCGGGGAGTTAATGTAAATTTCCCAACTCTGCTGTTGCTGCTGCTGCTGCTTTTTTTTCCTTTTTGTATCTATCTTTTGGAGAGTTTTTCTTTTCTTTTTCTTACTCTCTTCATAGGAGAGTTTCTTTCTTTTTTTTTTCTTTCTTTTTGTAAGAAAAATTGAAAGAAATGAAAATTCTTTTCTTTTACCTCTTCCCATGTATTTTCTGTGATGTGTTGCATCATGATTTGTCCATGATGTAGACTCCATAAACCACTTGCAGTTTGTAGGGAAGAAGTAGGGTCTGTTGGACCGCTCTGAGAGTGTTTGTTATTGACAGAGAGGACAACAATGGTCCTTTTAGGCACATGTTCGGATTTTCCATAGGGTATGGTGTTTATACCATCTCTGTGCACTTTCTGTCATGATTAAGGTAGGCTGTTCAGGCCTACCTCGGTGCATGTTCGGATTCACCGTAGGGTAGGTTACGAAAACCATCCCTACACCTTTGATCTTTTTGGTAGCCTGGTTAGGCCATCCATTGCACTCGTCGGGCATACCAATAAGGTGAGTGGATCAGACTCTCCTTTGCGTAGTTGACCGATTTTTCAGATCGGGTCATTTGGGCTATTGTCGTTCAGTCGATGCAACTAGCCGTTCTGAGTTGAGTAGGGTTGAGGAGCTTTGCACAGGAGTTTTTTGGAACTTTTTCATTGATAGTATTTGCGAAGGTTCTGTACATTCCATGGCCGGGATAGGGTCTTCCCCTCCACGATCTTGAGTCGATATGTCCCTGGTCGAATGACCTCTTCGACTTGATATGGGCCTTCCCAGTTAGGGGAGAGTTTACCTTATTCCATTGGCCTGGACACCTCTGCTCTTCGCAATACCATGTCCCCCGTGCGAAAAGTTTGCTCCTTCACTCTTGTATTGTAGTACTTGGTGACCATTTGCTGGTATGCCACCATTCTTATCTGGGCCTATAGCCTGGCACTTGATAGCAGATCCAGATCGATCATTCTACAAACGGAATTCTCAGGCTCTTCATGGTTGTCAATTCTCATGGACTATAGGGAGACTTCGATAGGTAGCACGGCTTCGGTACCGTAGGCTAGGTTGAACGGAGATTCGCTGGTGGCTGTTCTTGGGATAGTTCAGTATGCCCAAAGAATAGATGTCAGTTCTTTGGCCCAAAGCCCTTTGGAGGCGTTCAACCTTGTCTTTAGACCATGGAGGATGGTCCGGTTGGTGACTTCGGCTTCTCTGTTGGATTGTGGATGTGCAACGGATATTAGCCAATGCTGGATATGGTACCGAGCACAGAAGTTCTTGAACTTCGGATTGTCAAATTATGTCCCATTGTCCGTGATGATGCATTTGGGATACCAAACCTAAAGATGATGGAGTTTTTCACAAAACTTTCTACCTTGCCCTCTGTGATTTGGGCTAATAGTTCGGCTTCCACCCATTTTATGAAATAGTCGATGGTCACTAGGAGAAACTTCCTTTGCCCTGATGCTGGTGGGAACGAGCCAAGAATGTCCATCCCCCACTGGGCAAAGGGCCATGGGGCTACCAACTGACTCAGGTGACTCGCAGGTTATCTCTGCACATTGGCATACCTCTGGCATTGGTCGCACTTTCGCACGAAATCAGCTGAGTCCTTCTGGATGGAGGGCCAGTAATACCCTTGTCGAATAATCTTGTATACTAGAGATCTGCCTCCCAAGTGATCCCCGCATATGCCCTTGTGGACCTCTCTCAATGCATAATCTGCATCGGTGGGTCCAAGGCATTTCAACAGTGGTTGGGAGAATGATCTCTTGTAAAGGGTTCCGTCTAAGATGACGTACTGAGATGCCATCCAGCAGATCTTCTTGGCCTCTGCCTTATCTTCGGGCATATCTCCTTCATTCAAGAATCTGATGATGGGATCCATCCAGTTTGGCTCAGCATCAATCTGGCGCACCTCTGCAGTCTCTTTGGCAATGCTTGGAGTTTCAAGATGTTCAACAAAGATGTGCCCGAGAGACTCCGGTGCTGTAGTTGCCAGTCGAGACAGTCATCCACCCGGGAGTTCTCCGATCGGGGAACATGAATAATTTCAAAAAGTTCCAGTTGGGAGGATAAAGCCCGAACCTTCTCCAGGTATTGCACCATGGTTGGGTCTTTGGCTGCGCACTCTCCATTGACTTGATTCACAACCAATTGAGAGTCGGAGAAGGTTTGGAGTTGCTGGACTCCCAGTCTTAGGCGATCTGAAGTCCGGCGAGTAGGGCCTCATATTCGGCATGATTATTGGAGGCGTGGAAGGAGAAACGAAGTGCATACTCTATAATATGGCCGTCAGGTTCAGCCAACATGAGTCCATCCCCGCACTTGGTAGCATTGGAAGCTCCGTCCACATAAAGGACCCAAATGGACTTCATCTCCTTCGGGGCTTCTCCTTCATCCGAAGAGGCTTCATCTTCGGACTTCCAGATGCACTCGCCAGAAAATTGGAGAGCACTTGTGGTGTGGACACCAGAAGCCGAAAGAAACTTCACTCCAACAAGGTTAGCCTTATCCCAATTTGGATCGAAGATAATTAGGTTACCTTGTATCCTTTAGTTCAAAAATATTTTATTTTCAAGAGTCATTTCCTTTTCAAGAGTCCTGTAATTAATTTTGAGTTTCAAATCAAAAGTGTTTATTGAGTCCTGTAATTACTTTTAAAATTTCATTTCCTGTAAGTCCATTTCAAGTTTTAAAGTCTAGGTCAGTTAAGTCTAATTCAGTTGAGTTAAGTCTAATCAAGTCTTAAAGCCATGAAAGCCAGCAACAAGACTCAAATTCTAGACCCCAGAATTTGAACACATGAAGAAGAGAAGACACATCAACCAAGCAAGAGAAAAGGACCATCAACTAGGACCACTGGCGCATGTCATTCATCCAGTGTGCCATGTCATCAGGTGCCACTTCACCAGTTGTTCAAATTGTTGGCCACATCCCTCCAAGCCACATTCTTCCTCCCTAATCCTCCTCTCAAAAGCTAGCTTTGTGAGGCTATTCCTTGGATGGCCCAAATTTTTCCTAATGCCCAAAGCCACTCTCTTCCCTAGAAATTCATCATCCAAAATCAAGGCAAAGGCATTGGAGTCGGCCAGATCTTCTCAATTATCTTTTCTTTGTTCACAAGTTCTCCATCCCTTCTTTATGTTTGCATCCTTCAACCTTAACTTTGATCTTCATTGCAGGGTCCTTCGAAGTCCTTAAGTTGTGAACAGGGTTCCCCTTGACAATGAACCAACAAGCTGAAGCCCAAGTCCAGGGTTCTGATCATTGTTATCCAAGTTCTCCAGTCCAGAGCATCAGTAGTTTCAAGTTTTGAATCATAGGAAGGTTGGAAAACTCATCAAGGTAAGTCCTCAATCATTAGCCCCTATTGTCTAGATCTTCTTCCTTCTTAGTTTTAGAGTTGTGTCTAATCATGTAATAGTCCCTTTTCATATAATCCTTAAATCTTATTAAGATGAGTACAATGCTAAGTATAATTAGGTTTCATTGCTCTACAAATACCATGCGTGCCGCATCAAATTGGTATCAGAGCATGGTTGCATTAGGGTAGAATAGTTTTCTTTAAATCCAAGCAAGATCTAATATTCACGCCTCCTGAGCGGGTGTACTCCAGTACACTGTCATGACCCATGAGAATAATGAGCCCCTGGTCGGACAAGAGTTTTTAGATTGAAGTTTTGGGTAAGCCATTGCACTTGTTTGATTAGGTTCTGTTTTCTGAAAATTTGCATCTATTTACTGTAATCCGTCTGCAGCTCCAAAGGCAAGTCACTAATTTTTTATTTAAATATTTTTTTTCTTGTTCCTTTTTAAGTCAGTTATCACCATATTAAATTTCATCATCAGAAAAAAATTATAAAAAAAATAAAAATTTTTGCAGTTCGACACTGTCATTAGTGTTCTGTTCTGTCCTTTTTATTTATCTTCATTTGTAGGATCTGCTTAGATTAGTATAGATTTTAGTTTTAAAATTTCTTTCATCTACATTGAAACATATAAGTTAGGAATCCTCTGTGAATTTTTCAAAATTTTTGAACATTTTTTTTATCACGTTTTCCACACCACTTTCAAATTGCAATACACTTCTGCAGCACCTTTGCATTTCATTCATCTCATGAGAAATCAAATTAAGGGCATCAATTTGACATAGGGTCAGGGTTTCATCACCTGTCCCTAGCCCAAAAATCACCAACCAGCATATCGATCCCAGCCCGTTAATTAAAATTGAGTAGAACGTTAATTGCCCTAGTGGGTTAGGGACACCAACAAGTTGGGTTCAGGTTAGGGTCAAGTTAACTGTGTCGGCTAATTGGTGTGTGCTTACTGGCTTGGTGTCTAGGATTGGTGCATCAGGGCTTGTGATTTTGTCCACCTACCTGGCCAATCTCAGATTGGTGTCTAAGGTTGGCAATCAGGGACCTACACTCCCCTCCACCTACCTGGCTAAGTCCCATAAGTACTACTAGCTAGTTGGTTCACTTAATTAGACTTCTAATTTGTGCTCTTGGTCTAGGAAACCTTAGCTCGAACTTGAGTCCATTTGCATGCATGACAACTAGAGCAGGGACACCGTATTCACCAATCCAAGCCCAGTCAAGTGTAGCCATGGACCAAAACTTAGGGAATTTGATCAAAGGCCTAAATGATCAAGTGGCCCAACTGACTAAGAGTTTAACTGAGCAATTGGCCCAAACAAATCAGAATGTGGCACAAACCAACCAAGACATGAATGAGCAGTTAGCCCACATCACTACTAGGTTGGATCAGTTAGAGGCTAGAACCCCTGAAAGCAATCATGAAGCCTAGACTGAGCCTGATCCAAGTCTTGCACCTGAACTCGAGACCCCATTGAACCCTAGAAGGATTCCATATCAAAACCCTCTATATGAAACAAACCCTAGGAGAGCTCCCCAAGATCAGTTTTATGATCCAATTCCTAGAGGACCCCACCCTGGTCAAACCATCGAGCCCAACCCAAGGAGATTCCATCATGAGCCTAACTATGAACCCAATGTCAGGAGACCCACCCCAATTCACTTTGATCAAGATGACCGAACCATGAAGAACATTAGGCTAGAAGCTCCCACCTTTGATGGGATTTTAGATCCAAAGATCTACATTGATTGTGAAGGTGAGATGGACCAGTATTTTGACTGGTTTGAGATGAGTGAAGAGCGTAAGTGTAAGTTTGCAAAGCTTAAACTTGTACGCCAAGCTAAGTTATATTGGGAAAATGTTGAGAGACTCACTAGACAGAGAGGTGATGTGCCCATAGTGACCTGGCGAGCTATGAAACTTAGGCTTAGGGAGAAATACCTTCCTATGTCCTACCACCAAAGACTCCTAGATCAATGGCAAAGACTTACTCAAGGAAATAGGAGTGTCGCAAAGTACATAGCGAAGTTTGACGAATTCGTTATGAGGTGCAATGTTGATGAATCTGAGTCGGTGACCTTGTCTAGATTTAGAGCCGGACTGAGGGAAGAAATTCAAAGAGAATTGTTCATGCGAGAGGTACATGACCTAGAATTGGCCTATCAAATAGCTAGGGATGCTGAGAGATTCCATAGAGGTCCAGTCTATCGTAGGCCCGAAGCCCCTAGGACTAGTGCACCTTATCAGCAGTCAGGATCCAATCAGCCTAGATTCAACCGACCCAATCCTAATGTGCCTGTGACCCGTAGAGATGACAAGGGGAAAACACCTGAGACCCAAAGAACTCCAAACGCATGTTTCAAGTGTAACAAAGTGGGTCACTATTCTAGCAACTGTCATAATAGAGCCCTACACATAGGAGAAGTAGAAGAGGAAGCCGTAGAATCCCAAGGTGAATTTGAGGAGGAAGTATACCAGGCAGATGAGAACTTGGCTGAAGAGTATGAGGATGAGGAAGTCCTGGTAGATCAAGATCTGTTAGGAGTGGTTAGGTATATTCTCACCCAAGCTAAAACCCAAGAAGATTGGCGTAGGACTAGCATCCTACACACATTCATTAAGATAGGTGAGAAAGTATGCAAAGTCATTTTAGATAGCGGTAGCTGTGTCAATGCCATATCCACCAACACAGTTAAAAACCTAGGATTGCCCACCGTACCCCATCCTAATCCCTATAAGGTATCCTGGATAGACTCAACCATGATTTTCATTAAGTCTAGGTGCCTAGTAACCATTCAGTTCCAATCTTACTTGGAGAAAGTATGGTGTGATGTACTTCCAATGGGAGTAAGTAGCATAATTTTAGGCCGACCATGGTTGTACGATCTTGACGTAACACTCTATGGTCGTTCTAATTCGTGCTCGTTTACTCATAATGGAAAGAAGATTGTAATCCATTCTTCTCCACCTAAGAACCCCATTAAGAGAGGATCAAGCCAATTGAGTGATAAGAAAAAGGGGATAAACATGATCACTGCTAGAGAAATGGAGAAAGAAATTAGCAATGGGTCACCTGTTTGGATTTTGACCATTAAGGATCATCTAGAACCTCTTTCAAAAGAACAACCTCAAGAAGTCAATGAAGTGCTAGAGGAGTTCAAAGACGTGTTCCCCGATGACTTGCCCGACCAACTCCCACCTCTTAGGGATATACAACATGCGATAGACTTAGTCCCTGGAGCAACCCTACCGAACCTTTCCCATTATAGAATGAACCCTACCGAGCACCAAGAATTACAACGTCAAGTAGGAGAACTCCTAAAGAAAGGATTCATTAGGGAGAGTTTGAGTCCATGCGCAGTCCCAACCTTACTTACCCCTAAGAAAGATGGCACATGGAGAATGTGTGTTGATAGTCGTGCCATAAATAAAATCACAGTGAAGTATAGGTTTCCCATCCCCCGCTTGGATGATATGTTAGATATGATGGCCGGTGCAACTATATTTTCTAAGATTGACCTGAAGAGCGGCTATCACCAAGTTAGGATCAGACCAGGGGATGAATGGAAGACTGCCTTTAAAACTAAGGACGGGTTATTTGAATGGGTAGTCATGCCTTTTGGGTTATCAAACGCCCCTAGCACTTTTATGCGAATCATGAACCAAGTCCTACGAGCCTTTATTGGAAAACTTGTTGTCGTTTACTTTGACGACATACTTGTCTATAGTATGACTAGAGAAGATCATCAACAACATCTGAGGCAGGTATGTTTAGCACTTAGGAAAGATAACCTCTATGCCAATCTAAAGAAATGTGCTTTCATGACTACTAGAGTTATCTTCCTAGGATTTGTTGTGACCCCTGAAGGAGTATCCGCTGACCCTGAGAAGGTTAAGGCAATTGTAGAGTGGCCAACACCCAATAATATTCACGAAGTAAGAAGTTTTCATGGCCTCGCTACGTTTTATCGAAGATTTATTAGAGGGTTTAGCACCATAGTTGCTCCTATCACGGATTGTATTAGGAAGGGCCACTTTGAATGGACGAAGTCAGCTGATAAGGCCTTCCTTCACATCAAAGATAAGATGACCCAAGCACCAGTCTTAAGACTACCCGATTTTTCTAAGGTCTTTGAAGTAGCATGCGATGCTTCGGGAGTAGGTATTGGTGGAGTTCTGAGTCAAGAGAACCATCCCGTAGCATTCTTTAATGAGAAATTGAATGAAGCCAGGAAAAAATACTCCATATTTGATCGGGAGCTTTATGCGGTAGTGCAAGCATTAAGGTATTGGAGGCATTATCTCCTACCGCAAGAATTTGTTTTATTTTCAGACCATGAAGCCCTTAGGTTTTTAAGTTCCCAAAAGAAACTAAACCCTAGGCATGCCAAATGGGTAGAGTACATCCAATCCTATACGTTTGTCCTAAAGCATCAATCAGGAACCGATAATAAGGTAGCTGATGCCCTAAGTCATAGAACATTACTTTTAACTTCAGTCAGTACTGAAGTCATAGGTTTTGAAAGACTTAAGGAGCAGTACGAAACCTGTCCAGATTTTGGTGAAATTTATCAGGTTTTGCGTCAAGGACCATCTAGTGATCATAGTGACTATACCCTTCTAGATGGTTATCTTTTTAGAGAGAATAGGCTTTGCATCCCAAGAACCTCCTTAAGAGATTTTTTAGTTTAGGAGATACATGCGGGAGGTTTGGCTGGCCACTTCGGACGAAACAAGACTATCTTGGCTGTTGAGGAACAATTTTATTGGCCAGGTCTTAAGAAACAAGTAGCAAACCTTGTAGCCCGATGTAGGACATGTGCTGTTGCAAAGCAACAAAAGAAGAATACCGGGCTATACAATCCATTACCTGTACCTGAGTGTCCATGGCAGGATCTAAGCATGGACTTTGTTCTAGGATTACCCAAGACCATTCGAAAACATGATTCAATCTTTGTGGTGGTCGACCGGATTTCAAAAATGGCCCATTTCATACCTTGCTCCCAAACTTCCGATGCCTCTAGGATAGCCAAACTCTTTCTTGATCAAGTAGTCAGACTCCATGGGTTACCAAAAACCATTGTTTCTGATAGGGATGTCCGCTTCACAAGTTACTTCTGGAAAACCCTTTGGTACCTATTAGGAACCAGACTGAAATTCTCCACTGCCTACCATCCCCAGACTGATGGACAAACCGAGGTTGTAAATAGAAGTCTAGGAAACTTGCTGAGATGCCTAGTGGGAGAAAGTCTAGGGAACTGGGATTTGTTATTGCCACGTGCTGAATTCGCTTACAACAGTTCGGTTAATCGATCTACGGGCAAAAGTCCCTTTGAGATAGTCCATGGTTGCAAGCCTAGGAAGCCTTTAGATCTAATCCCACTTCCTATTCACACACGAGTCTCTGAGTCTGCTGAGTCTTTTGCACATCATGTCACAAATCTCATAAAGAAATCAGTAATAAGATCAACCTGAGCAATGAAACTTACAAACACTTAGCTGACTCACATAAGAGGGCTAAAGAATTCTGTGAAGGGGATTATGCGATGATTAGGCTCAACCCTGAACGGTTTCCCCCTGGAACCATAAAGAAGCTGCATGCCCGCGGAGCGGGACCTTTTAAGATCTTAAAGAAAATAGGACATAATGCATATGTTTTGGAACTTCCACCTGATATGGGTATTAGTACAACCTTCAATGTTTCAGACCTAGTAGAATACAAAGAACCACTACTAATACCTAGTGAGCCTTTTGAGCCAGAAACTTTCATTGAGAGTGAACATATTTCCGAGTGTCCACCACCAACCTTACCTGAGCAAAGAGAGAGGATTGAGAGAATCCTGGATGACAAGATCATTACTACCAGGAATAAGGACTATCAGCGATACCTGGTTCAATGGCAAGGTCGACCTGAGTCCGACAACTCTTGGATTACTCGAGAGGACCTGCAAAGACTTAACCCAGACTTGTTCGAGCATTACCAGGGCAAAACTGAACCATACTCGACTGGGTCGAGTTCTGCCCACCCCAGGAGAATTGGTGTGGACACCAGAAGCCGAAAGAAACTTCACTCCAATAAGGTTAGCCTTATCCCAATTTGGATCGAAGATAATTAGGTTACCTTGTATCCTTTAGTTCAAAAATATTTTATTTTCAAGAGTCATTTCCTTTTCAAGAGTCCTGTAATTAATTTTGAGTTTCAAATCAAGAGTGTTTATTGAGTCCTGTAATTACTTTTAAAATTTCATTTCCTGTAAGTCCATTTCAAGTTTTAAAGTCTAGGTCAGTTAAGTCTAATTCAGTTGAGTTAAGTCTAATCAAGTCTTAAAGCCATGAAAGCCAGCAACAAGACTCAAATTCTAGACCCCAGAATTTGACCACATGAAGAAGAGAAGACACATCAACCAAGCAAGAGAAAAGGACCATCAACTAGGACCACTGGGCGCCACATGTCATTCTTATCCAAGTAGAAGACCACCTCACCATGCCACGTCATCAGGTGCCACTTCACCAGCCACCTCATTACCTTTTGAGCGCCAACAAGGGAGATTCAAATTCATGGAGGTTGGCCACATCCCTCCAAGTCCTCCACCAAATCCTCCAACCCCCCCCACATCCCTCCAAACTCTCTACCAAATCCTCCAACCCCCCTTTTAATCCTCCTCGATTTGGGAAGTTTTTAAATTTCAAAAGCTAGCTTTGTGAGGCTATTAAAAGCCTTGGTGTGAAATTGTAAAGGAGAGATTTTGGAAATCCCTAGAAGTGAAGTTGTCTTGAGTTTTATGTGTGAAATTTTTCCTATCTTCTTCTTCCACGCCCAAAGCCACTCTCTTCCCTAGAAATTCATCATCCAAGCTCAAGGCAAAGGCATTGGAGTCGGCCAGATCTTCTCAATTATCTTTTCTTTGTTCACAAGTTCTCCCATCCCTTCTTTATGTTTGCATCCTTCAACCTTAACTTTGATCTTCATTGCAGGGTCCTTCGAAGTCCTTGAGTTGTGAACAGGGTTCCCCTTGACAATGAACCAACAAGCTGAAGCCCAAGTCCAGGGTTCTGATCACTGTTATCCAAGTTCTCCAGTCCAGAGCATCAGTAGTTTCAAGTTTTGAATCATAGGAAGGTTGGAAAACTCATCAAGGTAAGTCCTCAATCATTAGCCCCTATTATCTAGATCTTCTTCCTTCTTAGTTTTAGAGTTGTGTCCAATCATGTAATAGTCTCTTTTCATATAATCCTTAAATCTTATTAAGATGAGTACAATGCTAAGTATAATTAGGTTTCATTGCTCTACAAACACCATATTCAAAACATTAAACATATACGTGCCGCATCAACTTGGCCCTTCATAGTCGCTCGGGGCTGGAAGCTAATGTCAAATTTGCTTAGCTTCACAGCCCACATGGCTATCCTTCAAGAAGTGTCCGGAGATCGGAGAATGGCCTTGAGAGGTTGATCAGTCGGCACCACGATAGCGTGAGCCTGAAAATATGGCATTAGTTGCTTTGCCACAATCACTAAAGAGTAGATCAGCTTCTGCATTCTTGCATACCGCATTTCTGCATCATGCAGGATCTTGCTGATGTAGTAGATCGGCTTGTGGGACCCGTCTTCCTCCTTCCAGACAAGAACCGAGCTCACTGCTTTGTCTGAAGCAGAGAGGTATAGGTAGAGGACCTCGCCTTCTTTTGGCTTGGAGAGTAATGGCGGGGTCTCCAAATACTTCTTCAATTCCTCAAAGGCAACGCGACAGTCTTCGGACCATTCGAAGCCCTTTGATTATCGGAGTACCTTGAAGAACGGAAGACATTTCTCGGTGGACCGAGAGATAAATTTGCTTAGGGAGGCAATCCTCCCTGTCAACTATTGGACTTCCTTTTTATAGGAGGGATGTCGCATATCCTTCAAGGCTTAGATCTTCTCGGGGTTGGCCTCAATCCCTCGTTTGGTGACAAGGAAGCCCAGGAATTTACCTGATGTGACCTCGAAGGCGCACTTCACCGGGTTTAACTTCATTTGGTAGCACCGAAGAGCGCTGAATGACTCCTCCAAGTCATGAATGTGGTCTCTCTGGTGGAGACTCTTGACGATCATGTCGTCAACATAGGCCTCCATATTTTTTCCCAATTGCTTTTCAAATACCTTATAGATGAGTCTTTGAAATGTCGCTCCAGCATTCTTGAGGTTGAACGGCATCATCTTGTAGCTGTAGAGACCTTTGTCAGTGACAAATGCCATCTTCTCCTCATCTTGCGGATCAATTCTGATCTGGTTACAGCCAGAGAAGGCGTCCATAATGCTCAGCAACTGGTGGCCGGCGGTAGTGTCGACCAGTTGATCAATCTTTGGAAGAGGGAAGCTATCTTTTGGGCAAGCCTTGTTGAGGTCTGTATAGTCGATGCAGATCCTCTACTTGCCGCTAGCTTTCTTCACCATTACCACATTGGCCAACCACTCGGGGTAGCGGGCCTCTTTGATGAACCTTGCCTTGAGGAGCTTGCCAACCTCTTCATCAACAGCTTGCTATCTTTCGGGGGTGAAGCTCCTCTTCTTTTGTCGCACCGGCTTGTACCCAGGGGTTACTTCCAGCCGATGAGTTATCACTTTGGCGGGAATACCAGGCATGTCTGAAGCCGGCCAGGCGAAGACATCGATGCTGTTCTTGAGGAAATGGATTAGCTACATTCTGGTTTCCTCGTCAAGGGCGCTCCTGATTTGCACAACTCTAGAGGGATCTTCCTCTTTCAAAGGATCGGGATGGTCCTCTCCATGGGTTCACCAAGGTTTGTGGTTGAATCCCTCGGATCCAGCTGATCCGGAGTAGTCGAATCTTTGAAATGCCTATCTTCAATCATTAGACATTGCCGTGCCATCCTCTGGTTCCCTCTAACTTCTCCAACACCATTCCTGATGGGGAAGCATACTAAGAGGTAGTGAGAGGAGATTACGGTTCGGAACCTGTTCAAGGTGGGCCTCCCCAGAATAATGTTGTATGTAGAGGGGATCTGGACCACCGTGAAGTTGATTGGCAATGTCTTTTGTCGAGGCTCGAAACCGAGGGTTACAGGCAACACTATCTCCCCCTCGGCATAAACTTGGTTGCCCCCGAAACCGGAGAGTGGTATGGAGGATCTTTATAGTTGATGTCTAGGCAAATACATTTTGGAGAATGCATTGTACATCAAGACATCAGTCAAACTTCCATTATCAATAAGAACTCTCTGTACATCATAATTGGCCACCACGGCCAAAATTACAAGAGGGTCGTCGTGCAGGAGCCGGACTCCCGCAAGGTCATTGTCGGAGAAGAGGATGGAGTTGTTATCTTTCAGTCACTTTGAAGCTTCATCTTCATCCCTTCTCTAGTTGGCGAGCCTGTGTATCATCCCTACACCTTCATTGGTGGGCCTCTGATTTGGCAATTTGGCCTCTTCAGGAGGTGGTTGGGGAATAGTTGCTTCCGACTGGTGCCCCTGGTGACCGATGTACCACCCCGGGTATCCTCTCTTGATGAGATCCTCGATCGCATCCCTCAGCTGGATGCATTCTTCTGTGTTATGGCCGTGGTCCCGGTGGAATCGGCAGAATTTGTTCCTGTTCCTCGCGGAAGAGAAGGCCTTCATGGGACGGGGCCGTTGGAGATAGTTTTCTTTTTCTATCTCCATGAGGATCTTTTCTCGAGGGAGGTTGAGGGGGGTGTATTTGTCGAATCTTCCTCCCAATGCTCTGGGCTTGGGAGGGCTTCTCCGGCGGTCTGCATGTCTGCCACCGTTGTTATTGGAAGTTTGGTGGCCTTGTCTCTTGTTATTCTTTTTCTTTGAAGGGGGTTTCCCTTCAATCAAACGTCGATTCACCGCCTGCTCTTCAGCATCGGCGTATTTCTGAGCCCTTGATAGGAGCTCAGCATAGCTTTTAGGGAACTTTTGCCCAGGAAAAAAGTAAGCCTGGAGGTTCAAAGCCCCTTCTTCAGTGCTGACATGGCCATGTGCTCGTTGAGATTGGAGATCTCAAGCATGGCCGCACTGAACCTGGAGATGTAATTTCTCAGGCTCTCTCCTTCATTCTAGTGAAGGAGGAAGAGTGTGTCCGTATTTCGAGGAGTCTTGCGGCAGGTCCTGAAATGCAAGATAAATAATTTTTCTAAATCGGAAAAGGAATCGATGGTACCTAGGCGCAAGCTCGAGTACCACATCCGAGCGGACTTCATCAAGGTACCCAGAATGCCAAATAGTACATCGCATCCGAAGCTCCTTAAATCATCATATGGGCTTTGAAGTTGCCCGAATGGTCGAAGGGGTCGGTGGTTCCATCGTAGGGTTCCATCTGGGAAACCCTGAAGTGCCGAGGAATGTCCTCAGCCATGATGCGGTCGATATAGGGTGGGTGTAGATCACCCACAATCAAGTCCTTGGGATCTCTCTAATCCCGCATTGTCTGTTCTCGCACCCTTGCCATCTCTGATTCAATGGCTCTGAACCTCCCGTCATATTCGGGAGTCTGCTTGGATGCTCTCTCCACCGGAGTGGAGTCTTCGGAGGAGGAGGAGGAAGTTTGCCTAGGCCTTTTCCCTTTTTATGGAAAATCGACAGACCTAGGCAGTCTCGAAGTTCGGCCTTCGGAAGAGGGCAGAGAATAGATGGAGGGATGCGCTGAATCCTCCCATGGTGCTCTCCTTCTTCGGGATCGAGAGATATGTCTAGAAACAGCCGATGGGTTTGCCACCGGAAAGGCTCTATCTTGAAACTCTTGAACCATGGCCGTCAGGTTGGCGACCTGGTTCAAAAGAGCTTCGAACAGCTGTGCTCCCACAGTAACCGTGGGAGGTGGAATATCGTTCTCCTCCGGGGGTGCACCCCCTTGAGACGGAGCACGACTCCGACTTGTAGAAGCATTTTGAGCTTTTCCTCTTGCCATCAAAGAATTCTTTGTTTCTTCCCCTTGTCTGGGAGGGAGCTTAACAAATGTTAGAAATAAGTGCCCCTACCTGGCACGCTAATCTGTTGGCGTGGAGTCCCTGGATCAGTCGGTCGGAGTCGCTGCATCGCAGGACCGCTCCCTGGTTCACCTGCAAAACAGGTCCCTTGCCGGAGTTGTTCCGGTGGAGGACACTCCGATGTCTAAGTCAGTTGCGGATTCCAGCCACAGAATGGGAAAGATGTCGAGAATGGAAGAGAAAAATAGCTCTTGGAGATTGAAAATGTGTATGTATGAGATTATTCACGCGTACCTCTCGAGCCATCCTTCTTACCCATATTTAAAAGATGGCCTCCGGTCTGTGGCCCGCTCTTTTCCTGGAGATCATGGGGAGCCATTCACTCCCATGATTGGCGATCGTGGGTTGTCAACGAGCGGTTCTGGCCAGATCGGAGGCGTGGCTGTAGGAATTGTGCACCATGATCATGGCATGATGAGTGTCGATTGTAACCGTTGGTTACAATTTCCTTTTTGGAACAGATTGTGGTTCAAACTTCGGGTTTCCCCTTGCATGGGCTGAAGGCTTTATATTTTCCCGAGGCCGGAGATCATGTCTACGGCGGGGATCGAAGTTCGTATCTTCAGAAGTCGATAAGTAGTTTAGACTTCGGTTGAGGCCGAAGGTGCTACCCGAAGGACTGGCCTTCGGATGTTGTAGTTCAGTGTGAAACCTTGAGTTGCTTACAGTTGGCCTTTGCTTAGTCCGAAGTCCATAGTTCGGAGAACCGGGACTTCGATAAGTCGAACCGGAGCTTGGTTCATAGCTGGACCAGGATATCCCAACATAGATAATCAATTAATAGGTCTCTTAATCAATTAAACTATATAATACATCAATAATAAAAATTAGGAAACACAGTTATTCAGCAAAAAATAATATTAAATTAATATCAAAATTTTATAATCATGCTAACATAGCTGGCTGTCCTTGATTCGAAATAAAAATATTATTCAATAAAATTGATTTGATTTCGTTTCCTTGCCATGCCGCAAAGGGTTTTGCTGCTCCGCACCGAACACCCTCTCTGGCAGAAAAATAGTTCTTTTTCTCTTCTGTTCTTCTCTTTGGTTTTGGGCGATGGGCATTGATTAACAACCACCGCTCTCTCATCCCATTTAAACTGCTTCAGTGTTATCCTTTGAACATCCAAACTGCTTCGGACATCGAATCTCCCGACACGGAGGTGGACGACCAGTGATGGCAAAAGTGGGATGGAGAATAGGTGACTTCGGGAACAGGGAGACGATGAATGGCTTGGTGGACAGTGGTTATCCGGTCATGGCAGAAACTGAGGCGATGGGCTGTAGTGACAGAGAAGGATGGGCACGATGAAGACGGCAGCAGCAGGAAGAAAAGGGCAATGACGATGGAGCGGCCGACTTCAAGATGGGAAGAAGACCAATCAAATGTGAACCGGTCACTTTGGAACTTCTCTGGCATGAGAGGGTTTTCCGGCTAGTTCCCGGCTTCGAGGACGGTAGACCGAACGGTGCAAGCGATGAACTATGGCTGGAATTTTCTGGTGGCTTGGAAGGATGCGATGAGGAAGACGAACAGTGAATGGGAGTTTTTCCGGCTTCCAATGTCTTTTCCGATCGGCGAGGAGGGTCCCGGCAATAAGAGAAGAATTCTGGCATCTTACCCCGGCAAAATCGTGGCTTGAGGAGGCATGTGGTCCACGGATCTGTTCCGTGGACCAGCAACAATGGCAGAAATGAACAGTCTGGGCGTTTATGGACCAATTAGCATTTAAATCTCATGCTTTAAAAGGCGTGCTAATTCATGATAACTTACTAATTTCTTCAAAAAGCATTTTCTGGTTCATGAAGTCCGAATTGCACACCGTTTGCGCCGTTGGATCCCAAAAATCGTGCTCTACAACTTCACTGAAGACTATTTCTTCTTATTCTGACTCTACAATTTTTAAAAAATCTACGAGGAGTCAAATGACGAAATTAAACAATTCTGGAAATTATTCCTCAACTATAAACTTATGTATTAATCATCACAATGAAAAAATAAGTAAATATAAATTAGACTAAATATAAAAAAAATAAAATATATAATTATATCCCTATCATAGAGCGACCAGAAAGAATGTCAGCGCATGCAGTACCATTCCCTTTCACAAATGGGGAAAGGCATCCTGCACACGGCACCGGCAATGCTGCACGCGCCAACAAACAATGTAGGGATCCCAAGGCAAATACCTGGTAGTCCCCCAGTGGCTTAAAAGAACTTTCCATGGATCTAGAAAGCAGGTAAGCAATAAGAAAAACACAGTTGAGCAGAGGGGAAGTGAGCCAGGCACACAGGAGAGCAAAAAACTAGCCCGAGGATTACAAGCTATCGGAGATCTGCGGGAAAGGTCTTGACGAACACAGCCATTTCAGCTCCAACTCTCCTCAACCGGCACCTTTCCTGCTCCGTGTTCAACTCCACTACACTCTTTCAGTTCATTACATTCTCCTCCTAGCATGGAGTCCACCCATGGGGCTCAATTGGGAGGATTTGTTCTCCTAGATCGTCACTGACTTGAGCATTGGAGTGCCTCCACCGAGATTACCGACTCGGGTCTGTAACCTTGTTTTGTAGGTCCGGGCATCCGAGCAGGATCCGAGGCGATGAGGGGCACGGTCCGGGGCAATCCATAGCTACAGGCCATAATGATCTTTGCGGCAACAGATTGGCATGCCAGGTAGGGGGAAGGACTCATTTTGATCCAACCTAGTTCCTCTGCAAGTAGCTCGCCGGGAGGATGGTGATGATGCGAGTGAGAGAAGTCTCCACCAGCCATGCGGGAGATCTCCCTTCTTGTGGGGACCCGCACAGTCCAGAAGGGGAGCCCCCCGCTCTAGCTCAACAACCTCCGGCGGACACTCAGTTGGCCGCACTCACCCAGCAGATGCAGGTTCTGACTGCGGTGGTGCGCCAGCTCCAGCACCAGCACCAGTCCTTGGCTACCCACCAGCAGCCTGGGACTCCTGCGGCCCATGCTGCAGCACCATGTGATAGCTTGCATTCCTTCGAAAAAGGGCCTTCGCAGCCACGGGCCACTACTGACCACCGGAGTAGTCACGAACCTTGGTGAAGAGACAAGGAACGGATCTACTGATCAGGAGAGCCGGTCCCTAATCCTTGAGTGGGTAACAGCTAGAGCTCGCCGAAGTCGAAAAGGCAAGATTCTTCATCGTGACACCCCTCATATGTCACCTTCTCCGCTCCAGTCAGCCTCTGCGGAGGGTTCAACTGATAAGGCCATCAAGCGCATGGCATAGAAGTGCCTAGAGGAATAGGAGTGCAAGCTGGCGGAGCTATCCCGCCGATTTGCAAATCTGCAGGGCTCCACCGACGAGCCAGCGGGCTACGACGCCCATCCCCCTTTCTTCCAAGAAGTCTAAGAGGAGCCGATTCTGAGCTGATTCTGCATGCCGTAGGTGGATCCTTAAGATGGGACCACCGACCTCTTGGATCATCTTTAAAACTATAAGGCCCTCATGAGAGTCCAGGGCATGACCGATGCTCTCCTTTGTATCGCCTTTCCTACCACTCTCCAAAAGGCGGCTCGGGTATGGTTTATCCAACTCGAGCCGGAGAGCATCAGTTGTTTCGCTCAGCTGGAGCGAAAGTTTGTGGCTCACTTTGATGCTTGCCGGAAGGTGCCACGAGAGGCGAACAACCTCTTCTCCATCAGACAGCAAGACCACGAGCTCTTACGGGACTACGTGGGCCATTTCAAGATTGTCATGCTGGAGATTTACAATCTTGATGAGACAGTCGCTATGCTGGTGCTGAAGAGAGGGCTCAGGACCTCCCGCCTGACCTACTCTCTCAATAAAAAGTCCCTTAAGACTTATTCCGAGCTCCTTCTCTAAGTCCAGAAATACATCCATGCCGAGGAGGCAGATCGAACGAGGAGGGAGCTGGATGGAAGGCCTCTGAAAAAGCCAGCCCCCAGGGAGACCTCCGGGGCGCGGAAGCCTGTACCAGTCGCATCAAACTTTTGTCAAAGGTTGAAGTCGAGAAGAGAACCTATCCCGGAAAAGAGTTACACTCTTCTCCTTGCACCAAGGGCAAAGATCCTTATGGAGATCAAGGGTGAGCACTATTTGAAGCACCCACCTCCGTCGAGGCCATCCACTGGTCGCAATAGGATGAAGTACTGCCAATACTACCATGACCACGGCCACGATACTAAGGACTGTTGGTACCTCAAGAAAGAGATCAAAGAACTCATCAAGAGGGGCTACCTCAAAAGGTTCATGGGGGGCAAACCCCATACGGAACCTCAGGCGCCAGCTGCTCTACCCCCAGTCCCTGTAGTCGATAACCACCCTACTGAGAAGCCGGTGGGGATGATATGCTGGGGAGTCAAGCATGCTTCCATGAAGGCCCAGGGTGGGGAAAATTTTGAGAATGTACTTCAATTTACGAGGGAAGGGGAGGTTAAAAATAAAAATATAAATAATGATGCCATGGTCATCGAGATGATGATCACGAAGCATCCTGTAAAATGCATCATGGATGATAGTGGAAGCTCCATCGATGTATTTTTTTACGATGCTTTCTCCAGAATAAACCTGTCCTCTGCTTAGCTTAGACCTGTGCATACACCCCTCGTCGGTTTCATAGGTGACTCTATAGGGGTCGAGGGGGAGATCAGTCTCCCCTTTACTGTCGGGATGCCACCTTGGCAGAGTACCATAATGATGAATTTGACAGTTGTATGGCTTCCCTCTACCTACAACGTGATTGTTGACCGACCCGAGCTCAACCTGCTCGACGCGGTCATTTCCACAAAGCGGCTGTTGGTGTAGTTCCCAACTCCCTATGGTGTTGGGAAGATGAGGGGGGCACCACAGCCAATTCAACATTGCCTCCAAACCATCCCAGGGGCCAAGGCTACCGAGGATGACCCCAGCACAGACGGCCTCGACCAAAGGGCGTAGGACCCCAAAGATGGCCCGGTCTAGTGCTTGCTGCAGTATCCCCTTGGAACTGACCCGGTGAAGACGGTGCAAATTGGGGCGCAGCTGCAAGATAATGAGCGAGCAGCACATTTGTTGGAGTTTCTTCAGGCGAACGTTGACATGTTTGCTTGGACAGTGGCCGATATGCCTGTAATCCCACCGGAGATCATCACTCATATGGTGAGCATTGACCCAAGGTATCGCCTTGTGCGACAGAAGAAAAGGAGTTTTGCACCGGAGAGGCAAAGGGCGATATACGAGGTAGACAAACTCCTCACAGCTGGCTTCATTCCGGAAGTGCAATACCCGAGCTGGCTGGCAAATGTGGTTATGGTATAGAAGAATAACAGGAAGTGGAGGATCTGTGTGGACTACACCGACCTCAACCAAGCTTGTCCGAAGGACAGCTTTCCTCTATCGAAGATCGACCAGTTAGTGGATGCTATCTCGGGACACCGCTTGCTCTCCTTTATGGATGCATTCTCTGGATACAACTAGATCTGGATGCACCCTGAGGATGAGGAGCACACCGCTTTCATCACCGATCGAGGGATGTACTGCTATAGGATGATGCCGTTAGATCTCAAGATTGCTGGCGCCACCTACTAGCAGCTGGTCAATCTGGTCTTCAAGGACTAGATTGGCAGAAACATGTAAGTCTACATGGACGACATGCTCGTTATGAGCAAGCCAAGGTCAGACCATGTCACCGACCTCACAAAAGCCTTCCATAACCTCCGAGAGCACAAGATGAAACTGAACCCAGCAAAATGTGCTTTCGGAGTTGCAGCAGGGAAGTTCCTCAGCTTCATGGTGACCCAAAGAGGAATCGAGGTGAACCCGGAGAAGGTCCAGGCGATCATTGACATGGAACATCCAACCTCAAAGAAGCAGGTGCAACGCCTGACGGGCCGGATAGCTGTGCTGAGCCGGTTCATCTCGAGCTTGGCCGACCGATGCCTTCCTTTCTTCAAGGTGCTGCGCAAGATGAACGATTTCACCTGGATGGAGGAGTGCAGGATGGCCTTCGAGGAGCTTAAAGACTTCTTGGCATCACCACCACTGCTCTCCATATCAAAGACGGGAGAGGAGCTCCTGCTGTACTTGGCAGTCACCCCTAGAGCTGTCAGTTCTATCCTCGTCTGCATGGATCAGGATGAGTCCCAAAAGTCGGTGGTGGGGACACTAGAGCCAGAAAGAAGCATCCATGCCACCTTTTCTTTATTTGGATCACTACTGGTTGATCCAATCTGGTTTAATGAGTCATTAAGTTCAATTTGAGTCTATGGAGTCCAATAAAATTGTATTAAGGATTATGAGTTATAATTAGTCCAATTGGATCTTAATTGGGTCTAAATTGTTGTTTGGGTCTAGTAATTAGTCTTTGGATCTATTTTGGGTTTTAATGGGACCTAAGTTATTTTTGTATGGAGTTGACTAAGTCTACATAACATGAAGGAAGTTAAGAGGGGTTCACATCCACATTTATTTGGCTACTCAAAGAAAGGAAGTCCCAAGAAAACCTTTCACGTATTCTCTCACCAAATAAAGAGTAAAAATCGGTGGAAGGAGCTTCATGAAGGTAGCAATTAAAGAGTTTTAAAGGTGGAGGGAGTTTCTTGAAAAAAGCTTTATGAAGGTAGCAATTAAGGAGCTTTAAAGGTGGAGGGAGTTTCTTGAAGAAAGCTTTTTGAAGGCAGAAATCAAGGAGTCTTAAATGAAGAATTAAATGGCACAAGCTTTGAAGGCATTTAAGAGAGTTGGTTAAAGCTTTTCTACCTTTCACAAATTCTCTTCCCTTCCTCACGAATTCTCTCTTGGAGGTGTTTTAGGTGGGCTCCATTCCTATTTAAATGTAGCAATATAAGTTCAATCGGCCAAGGAAAGAAAGGGAGAAGATCAAAGGGTGGAGGATCAAGTCAAGATAACCATCTTTAAGAAGCATTGGCACCCATTCCAAAACTTCAATTTAAATTCAAAAAAATTATAATTCCCTCTTCTTTTATTCTGAATTTGAATTTCAACCCATCTTCCTACTTGTAATGAGGCTATAAATAGAGTCCAAAACCTTTCTTTGTAAGTATGATATTTTGAGTAATGAAAAGACAAAGTGCTGTTGCATTTTCTCCAATTCCTCCATAGCTAGTTTGCTTGAAGGTGCTAGGTGAGATGCCTAGAACAACTTGGATGTGACGTCGAAGTTTCGAAGGGTGTGATGCTCTACTTATCGGTTCCATTCTTTCCACCAAATTTGTCATCTGAAGACTCTTTAAGTTCTACATCCAATCCTTTGAAGAGAATCCTGAAGCAAGTCGAAGAAGAAGACCCTAGGAGCACAATCAACCTTGACATCCTTTTGAGATCTAACTCTGAAGATCAGAGTCCTTGCTTTGGAACCGGTGTGATTGGAGTCCAGATGTCGGATCAGTCGATTTTGGAGTCGGGTTCATCAACCCTAAAGTTTTGCGATCTAGATCTTCAACCGAGGGAATTTCAAAGCATATTGGTAAATCTAAACCCCTTCCCTTCCTCTAGATATGAAATTCGAAAGTAGGTAACCTAATCTAGGATGGTTTCTCTGAAAGAAAGAGGAAGCGCGGTTGCAAGTGCCTATGCTAAGCATGCAAGGCAGGGAGCAGGCTTGAATTTTAAAAATTAAATTCACAGCGAAAAAATACCTGCTCCGCACAGGATCTAACAAATTCCGGATGCATGTATAGGCAATACAGGGCATATACAATACCATGTAATATTTATAAACAGTTAAAAAAACTTAGATCTATACATGCATGAAAAATAAACAAGAACTTATACCTTATTCCAGCCTGGAATAGCCTTGGTATAAAGCTGGAATAGCTGGGATAACAGGAATAAAATTATTCCTGTTGTCTTCCACTTCCAGCACGTTAAAAGGGTCTTTTCTTATCTCCAAAAACTGCTGCAAAACAGAGGATTTTGCCAACGTATGGATCTCCTTTCCAGCACCAAAAGTTAGGGTACAAGTTGGTTGATCTTCCTTCAAAAGGGGAGAAGATGATTCAACGTTTTGGTGCCCTTCCTTTCAACCAAAACAGCACCAGAATTTCAGCAACCTGAAAAACCTGCAACCAGAAAGAAAAACAGAGCACAAAAATAGCTGCAAGGAGGTCGATCCGGCTTCCAAATGCTCGGTTGAACACTCTCAAGAGGGGGAACACGCCAGGGGATAGCTTTGATCTGTCTCTCAGTTGATGCTAGTCGCCGGAAGACATGGAACGGTGGGAGGGAAGAGGGAATGAAACAGAATTTCTGAAACTATTTTTTAGCAAAACAGAGTTTCTTCTTCCTTCAATTTTGAGCACTAGAAAACAGGGATTAGGGGTGGTTCTCTCTTCCTTTCACTCACCAAAACCCAGCCCTCAATATCACCGGTGGAAAGGGGAGGAATTTCTGCAAGGAAAGAAAAACTCTCACAGCATAATCACCTCTCACACGGTGACGTCTAGGCCATTTGAACCAGGGGACTGCAGGTTATTAAAAAGAACCAGCAGCGGAGGAGAATATGAAAACGTTGGGAGGCCAAAAGACGTGGGTGGCTTAATACCAATAAACAACCATTAGGACTAATAAAATGGGTTTAAGGTTATCGGGTGGAAGGGAGACGAGAAGATGCCGAATAGCTTCCGATGCTTGGAATTCGCCCAGCGTGAAATCACCGTGTAAACCGGTTATTGGAAGAAAAACAACGGTTCAATGAATTTTGGGTTCAAATCAATTAAACCCAATGGTTAAAAAGAAAAACCGATCCAACCCAATAAAACCAGATGGGTTCAATCCCAAAGTTTTGGTTCAATCTAATTGAAATGGTCCAAGCCCAATTAAATTTGGTTCAATTAGTTCACAACCAATTGGAGGCCGAATTTAGCTCCGAATCAGTTCAAAATTGATTCAGAAAAATCCTGGTGCAGACCTGGTCAGCCTGGAATAATTTTTGGTTGACGCAAACAAGGGCAAGACCGGGAAAAGAGTGCTCAAAAAAATACCGTAACCATAAAATCGAGATGATTCCCAATCATAATCGGTATCCGGATCAGAGAGTTATCCTCTATGGCATGTGACCTCATAGGTTCGAACCTAAACGGTAGCACTGGAACAATTTCAGTACCAGCACAGGAAACCATCTAGCAATGGGTCCCGGCGTCCGGATAGGTCGAAGATGCGGGAGCATACTATCGAACCTCAGGCATATGGTTACTATATAATTCATCCCTTTGACCTCTAATGCTCATGACGACTGATATTGGGCTGCCAACCCAGACTGAGTCAGTCGACTACGTGTCTTAATCTTGCAAGCCCAGTGACTCTTCACTAGGGCTACCCCAGTCGAGGATTTGCTAAATTGAGATACTGTGAGACATTCAATCCAAACTGTTCGGACAGGTCAATTCCATCTTGGTCCATCACTGCTCCTCAAGTACTTGCCTGTACCTAGAAACCTTCCGTCACCGGATTAAAAATCCAGGTAGTCCGGTACCAAAGCACAGGGAGTTGCTTGCAAGCAACCGTGATGACCTCAGGTCATAGGGACACATATACCCATATCCTATCATGAGTATTCCTTTGGCAGAAAGGGGCTTCATGGAGTCACGTTCAATGAGATATCATATATCCCACTTGCAGATCACATCAGTGTCAGCACACTCATTTGGTCAAGAGGACAACCAAACGATGTGAACTGCAACAACCTATACTTGATATATTGTCATCCAGTATAACATATCCTTTGGTTGTGAACAAGGTTTAAGGACCAGTCGATACATCCTCTCTGTATCGAAAACAGTGTAGCTCTAAGGACTTCATCACATGGAAAGAGTTCATTATAGGGAAATACAATATGTGATGAGCTGCCAAAATGATAAATTTATTAATTCATAAAATGAATACAATACTCAGCACAACCGCCTACAACCCAGGCGATTGGCTTTGGGACACAATTCCTAACATTCTCAATCACCACGATCCTCCCTTACAGTTATTTGACAAGATCTACATGTGGATAGGTAATTTTGATAACTAGTTATCACTTTATTTTCTTTAGGTCTTCCTGTTTGTTTTTGCTATTAGGATATCAGTTATTGCTCTCAAAATACAATATATATATATATATATATATATATATATATATATATAAATCAAGATAAGCATGGCACATCACTCATCACCATCCCGTCCCGCATCAGCCGATATACTATGCCAGCAAGATCCTCCGGGATGCTGAGATCAGGTACACCCGATTCGAAAAACTCATTTTTGCTCTTATCTTGTCTGCTCAACGTCTCTGGCCATATTTTCAAGCTCATCCGATCGTGGTACTGATGAACCAGCCCCTGAGGGCTGTGCTTAACCACCCCGACACATCCGGGTGCTTGGCTAATTGGGCGCTCAAGCTCAGCGAGTTCGACATCGCGTACTGGTTGAGGTTGTCCCAGAAGGCCCAGGTGCTCGCCGACTTCCTGGTCGAGTGCGCGGGACTCGCTGAGAAGCTAGAGCATACCACCTCAGAGCATCAGGTGGAGCCTGGAATTGAGGAGGAGCCTTGGATCCTCCACGTTGACGGTGCATCCAATGCGGGCGGGAGTGGAGTAGGCCTCATTCTCGCCAACAACAATTGAGTTGTAGCTGAATGTGCACTCTGCTTCAAGTTCACCGTGACAAATAACTAGGTGGAGTACGAGGCACTCCTCATGGGCCTCAAGGTCTCCCATGAGCTGGGTGTACAAAACTTGAAGGTCCTCACCAACTCCCAATTGGTGGCCGGACAGTCTCCGAAAAATATGAGGCCAGAGATCTCCAAATTATGAAGTACTTGGAGCAGGTCCGCTCAAGCACAACAGCTTTCCGGCGCTTCAGCATCTCTCACATCCCCTAAGGTGAGAATGCTCAAGCCGATACATTAACAAGGCTTGCGACCTTGCCGGACTCGTCGCTTGGGCACGCCCACATCGAGTACCTTGAAAATCCAAGCAATGAAGCTCCAGCAGAGATGCAGCAAGTCACCCTGGAGCCGAGTTGGTTGGATAGGTACATCAGGTACTTCACCGATGGCACACTACCGGAAGACTGAGCAGAGGCCGACCTTATCAAGAAGAAGGCCTTGCGGTTTGTCATCATTGAAGGACAACTCTACCGCTGATCTTACTCCTATCCATTCCTGAAATGCCTAAAACCTTCAGAGGAAACCTTCGTGCTCCAAGAGATATATGAAGGCCTTTACGAAAACCATGTCGGGTGGAGGACTATTGTGTACAAGGCCCTCCGACAAGGATATTACTAAGAGACCATGAGGGAGGACGTCGCTGACTTTGTGAGGAGGTGTGACCGATGCCAACACCATGCCCACATATAGCATCAACCTGTGGCGCCACTCTCCCAGCTCTCCGCTCCATGGCCGTTCGTCCAGTGGGGAATGGACATCCTAGGTCCATTTTCCCCTACATCAGGATAATGGAAGTTTTTAATAGTGGCCATCGACTACTTCACCAAGTGGGTAGAAGCGGAGCCACTGGCACGGATCATGAAAGCCAAGGTCTGCCAATTCTTTTGGAAGTCGATCATCTACTGCTTTAGGCTTCTAGACAGCATCATCACTGATAACGGGTAGCAATTCGACAACCGGGAGTTTGAAGAATTTTATGCCGAGCTCAGCATCCAGCATCGTTTCACTTCGGTGGCTCACCCCCAGACCAATGGAGAAGCCGAGGTAACCAAGCGGACCATCCTTCAAGGGCTTAAAACTAGGCTAGACCGAGCGAAGGGTAGGTGGGCAGAAGAACTCCCCATCATTCTTTGGGCCTACCACATAATGCCCAGGATGGCAATGGATGAAATGCTATTCAACCTCACTTTCAGCTTAGAAGTCGTTGTTCTAGTCAAGCTCGACGTGCCCACACTACGGGTACAGCAGTACAATGAAGCAGAGAATCTGGCATGCCTCCTTCTCAACCTGGACCTCCTCAAGGAAACCAGGGACAAGGCCTGACTCTGAATGGCGGCTTACCGACAGCGTGTATCCCGGTATTACAATGTGCGGGTCAAGCTGAAGGTCTTCCGACCTGGCAACCTGGTATTGCGTCGAGCTGAGGCATCCCAACCTCGAGAGAGTGACAAGCTCTCGCAGAATTGGGAAGGCCCCTATAAGATGGTCGAGGCCCTCACTTATGGAGCCTATTATCTAGCGGACCTGGATGGAGCTAGATTCCCGTGCACATGGAATGCCTGCAACCTGAGAAAATACTATCAGTAATGTAAAGCCTCTTCCTAATAATAATAAAGATCCTCTTTTGTGCAATCTTCTTTTGCCTTGCAGGGATACTGTTGCCCGGCCCAAGGTCTAGCATGCTTAAGCATGGAGCCCAGACCTCCAGCACTCAAGCTCGGAGTCCGGCTCTTCGGCTCTCTAGCATTGAAGCCTGGAGCTCAACTCTCCAGCATAGAAGTCTGGAGCCCAGCTCTCCAACCCCAAAGCTTGGAGCCCAGCTCTCCAGCACAAAGGCCTGGATTCCAGCTCCCCAGCATAGAAGCTCGGATCCCACGACCTCCGGCACTCAAGCTCGGAGCCCAGTTCTCCGGTGCCAAAGCCCAGATCCCATGACCTCCGGCACCCAAGCTCGGAGCCCAGCTCTCTGGTACCAAAGCTCGGATCCCACGACCTCCGGCACTCAAGCCTGGATCCCACGTTCTCTGGCACTCAAGCCCGGAGCCCAGCTCTCCGGCACTCGAGCCCGGATCCCATGATCTCTGGCACTCAAGCTTGGAGCCCAGCTCTCTAGCACTCAAGCCCGGATCCCACACTCTCTGGCACTCAAGCCTAGAGCCCGGCTCTCCGACATTGAAGCCCGAAGCCTAGCTCCCGGGCACCAAAGACCGGACAGCCCGGCACCAAAGCTCGGAGTTTAGCTCCTTGGTGCACCTGGAGCTAATCTCAGTGAGACCAAAAGGGTCATGTCAAACAAAGCATTCAGAAGCATTCACCCACTTTGCACACAAAGTGGAGACAACTCAACAAATTGAAGAACTTCTCTCTGTCTTCATTTCATGTTCGGGCCTAAAAAAAGAAAGAAGAGAGAGAAAACATAGATCTGGATGATCAAAAAGAAGTTCTATTGATATTTGCTAAATTTTTTTACAAATGTCTCCGGGCCCCGACAGGCCGGGCAGCCTAGATCAGGAAGAAAAAGAAAAGGAGAAAACTACAAGGACCCTACCCTACTCGACTGTCCCCTTCCCGTGATGGCGTGTGATCGGGGAAGCATCTTCTGGAACCTCCGGTGGTGGGACCCCATCCTTGGTGGCCTCCAATGGCGGGGCTGGGTCGGCATCAGCTGGCTCCTCCATCGTGCATGGGAGTCTCAGTCTGCTCAATTGTTCTTCCGAGATGAAACCCTCCACCTAGGATCGGGAGTACATAAATCCCTTGAGGAAGGAGTCCGTCGCAGCCTCTTGGAACTCGACCTCAAACTCGCCGGAGGCCTTGTAGTCATCCATCGCCTTTGCGACCCTCTTCCTGATGATCCCGGCTTGGTAGATCACCTCGGCTGCTTTCTTCTTTGCAGCCTCCGTCGAGCTAACCGTCGCGGTTATTTTCTCTTCTGCCTCTATGGCTCTCCTCTCGGCAGTAATGGCCAGACCCTTTGCCGCCTCTAGCTTTTCCAGAAGGGACTGGGTCCATCCCCTCTCTATGGAGACCTTGGCATCGAGCTCTTTAAGCCTGAATTCCTTAGCTTTGAGATCTTCCGACTTGCCCCTGGACTGACTTCTCTCTCGGTCTAGGGACTCTTTAAGCTCTTTGATCTATCTTTCGGCCTTGGTGGTCTCGCTGTGGAGTTCCTTGACCTTCATGGAGGACTCCCAGGCATCACTGGTTCTCCACTTTACCTCCTCCTTCATGGATTCGTGCTCTTCTCCCTGCAGCCTGTCCCTCTAGGCCCAGGTTCGGCAATAATCTCTGATAAGGAGGAGCTCGGTGCCAAGCTACACCAAAAAAAATGTCAGTCTCCAAGATAAGCTGAGAAGAGCAAGGCAGAGCAAAATGAGGAAACACTCACCGAGTAGAACTGGGAAAAGGTGCTGTTGATGGCATCGCCAAGGAGCTTTCCTACCTTCTCTTGCTGGTCGCATGATTGGATGGTAAAGTCCATCATATGCTCGGCAATCTTCTGGTCCCAAACAAGGTAGTTGTTTGGCGCTATCTTGAAGGGAACCCTACAATAGTCCCGCTCTTTCCTGCCTGCAGCCGATGCAGGATCGTCAATCCCTCCTTCTGGGAGAGTGTCTGGGAAATGTTGGGAGCTCGGCACCACTTCGAGCCGTGCCACTACTGCTAGCTCTGCCACCTGCTGCTCTTCCTCCATGACCTCGATGACCACCAGAGGAGGAGACATCACCAAGGCAGCGGCCACGGCAGACCTAGCCTCAACTACCACCTCAAGCTCCTGGACCGAGGGCGGACCGACTTGCCTCGGTGACTCAAGGCTAAGCACGGTGGTCCTACTCGGCTAGAGAGCAGGCTCTGCCGCCCTCCTGTCTGGCTTAGGATCGGGCGATGCCACTCTCCTACTAGGCTTAGCCAGTGCAGCGGGAGCAGCCCCCCATGTCACCCTCCACACGAGCCCTCTTCGAAGGAAACTCGTCGGCTCCCTCCAGCGCACCCCTCATCCATGAGAATGAGAGGAGATTATCTAAGGAGAATTTCATTCATGCATAAAAGGAAGTGTTAGTTCTAAGCCTAGAGAACTAAGGAGAAAGCATGAAAAGGTGGTTCCCTAGCCGAACTCACCCAACTATTGAATTGGGCTGACCTCGGCCTCAAATAGATTCTGCTCCGATAGCAAAAACTCGAGGGCTGGGACCTGGTCGGCACAAAGCTGGTCATAGATTTCTTGATCAGTTGATTCAAACGCAGAGTTTCGGTTTGGGATCCGATCTGGGTTGCTCCAAGCCAAGTCAACCCCCTCTACCAAGGCAAAAAAGTACTTGCTCTTCCATCCTTTGATGGAAGAGGGGAGCTCAAATTTTAGGCCTTTCGGCCTGGAAGAGATGGACCACCACCCCTCCTTGGAAGAGAGATGTTTCAGTATGAAAAAGACCCTAAACAAGAAAAAATAGGCAACAATCCCGTGAAAATGGCAAAGGACTACAAAGCAAAAGATTGTCCTTACAGCGTTGGGGATAAGTTGAGCGGGGACAAGGTGGTAGTGGCTCAAAATCAAAAGGAAGAAGGGGTGGAAAGGAAATCGAAGGCCCCCCGTGAGCATCTCCTCATAGAGGGCAATCCGACGTGGGCCACTAGAAGTGACCTGCTCCCCAAGTCGAGGAATCGAATGCCGAATAGAGTCCGGGACACCATAGGTCTCCCGGATGGTTGCCAGTTCCTTGATGGAGATCGTCGAGGCGACCCCATCGAGACCTATAGACCGAGCAAGTTCGAGGACTGGTTCGGGTGGAGGAGGAGGTGAAAGATTGGTTAAAGGCTCCCTAATCACTATCCCTCGGGGTGTAGGCCTTCTACTGAACTCAAAGCATGCCGCTTCCTCCTCCTCATCGGAGGAGGAAGATGACCTTGGCCGGGAAGGCCCAGCCTCGCTCTGGTTGGTCGTGGGGCGAAAACTTGGACCAAAGTGGGATATAATAAAGAAGAAGATGAAGAGGAATGAAGAAGAAGAAGCAGGAAGCAAAGGTAAATGAGGTCCGGGGAGGGGTCTGGTCCCTAGAAGGAAGCTCTGCCTAGCCGGAAGAAGGAGAAAGGGACAAACCTGGTTAACTATGGAGAACAAGAGAAACCGGAGAAGAAGAAGGGTGCTGGTACAATGGCAGGCACGCGAAGTTTGAAAGAAGAAGTATTTTGGTAAAGACTGCTTTTCTTTTCGAGGTGACCAGATGCCTGACCATACCATTGCTGTTCCCCCACCGACAGATCTGCACACGTGTCAGCGATCGATGAAGGAAGTGCCTCGTTTCAATCACGACCACTCCGAATTTCATGCCAGTAATAAGTATTTCTCGGATGTGGCCACGTGTCTCCCCCGCATTGGCTTGAAAAATTACTTTATGAAGCACCGCCGATCATGGCCATTGTTATGCTAGATTTTGCCTTTCCACATCAGCGCCGCATTAACTCCATTCACCCCGAGTGCCACGTGCCAATGGAACTCGAGAGTGGGGGGCAAATGATATGGCATGATCGCTGACGTGGAACCCATGTCAGATTCCATTGAGTAACACGGCGAACGAAGCTGCCATGTTGGATGCCTCTACCCAGCACCTTCGCTCGGCCGCACTCCCTTCAGGTCGAGATCAAAGTCGAGCTCTGTCCTCCTTCACCCGGCCGTGCTCCCTTCGGGTCGAGACGCCGAGGCAGAAATCAAACTCCGCCCTCCTTCGCCCGGCCATGCTCCCTTCGGGTCGAGATTCCATGGCCGAAGTCGAGCTCAACCCTCCTTCGCCTGGCCGCACTCCCTACAGGTCGAGATGCTAAGGCTGAAGTCGAGCTCTGCCCTCCTTCGCTCGGTCACACTCTCTTCAGGTCGAACACCAAGACCAAAGTCGAGCTCCGCCCTCCTTCGCCCGACCACGCTCCCTTTGGGTCGAGATGCCGAGGCCGAAGTCGAGCTCCGTCTCTCCAGATCAGCTCCATCTTGGACAAGGAGATCTACTGCTAAAGGAGGTCGTCACTCTCCCAGGACGGTGGCTCAGTGCCCGAGGATTGCGAGAGGATGCTTACCGGCCCGCGATGATGGTTCCAATCGTTACACCAAAATGAGAAGAGACCCCCGATCGAGGCCGTGCATTCCTCACCAACCATCTATGCCCCCCTAAAGAAGAAGTCAACTAGAAGATCCAGATCCAGGAGGTGGTGGCTCGCAGATCAAGGCCCTGTCATGTTCCCAGAAGTAAAGCAACCAGAAGGAATGTTAGCGCATGCGGTACCATTCCCTTTCACAAATAGGGAAAGGCACCCGCACTCGGCACCAGGCAACGCCGCACGTGCCAGCAAACAATTCGGGGATCCTAAGGCAAATACCTAGCAGTCCCCTAGGGGCCTAAAAAAACTTTTCATGGATCCAGAAAGAAGGTATGCAATAAGAAAAACACAATTGAGCAAAGGGGAAGTGAGCTAGGCACATAGGAGAGCAAAAAACTAGCTTGAGAAATACAGGGGTGACTGGAGACTTGCGAGAAAGGTCTTGATGAACACAGCCATTTCAGTTCCAACTCTCCTCAGCCAGCACCTCTCCTGCTTCGTGTTCAACTCCACTACACTCTTCTAGTTCATTACGTTCTCATCCTAGCATGGAGTCCACCCATGGTGATGGGGGACTAATATGCATGCAATTTTTTTTGTATATTTTATATGTGGGGTAGAGTTATTAATTCCCGAATTTTAGATTAAAATAAGTTATAGGGAATTTTATATAAATTTTAGAAGATCAGCATGCAGATTAGGACCTAGAAAAGTAGAAAAGAAGGATCGCCGGGGCTGAGAAGCCTCGGTTAGGGCAAGTTCTCCTACAATAAAACTACTGGAGGTAGAGGGGGTGTACAAGACAACATCTGTGAAGATCATACCAAGGGGTCTATCATTCCTCGATGGATGCGGCCTGGAAAACTAAGCCAAAGACCCGCGGATACCCGGCTTTCTGCTCGGTGATCCGATTGAGGCTTGGCTGGAGTCATTGGATTCGTAGGAACTCGGGGACTTGCAAACGACCTGTCAGGGGTTAGAAAACTCACAAAGGAATAAGAAAACAAAGAGAAAACAGCAAGGGAAGGCTTCTTTTGGAGTGGGCGTCCAGGGATCTGAGAGGCTTGTTGGCAGCAGGAAGATGATTGCAGCACTAGGAAGAAAACTCTCACAAACCCCTTTATGCACACAGTAGGGTATCACACAACTCAATAGAAGAACTCAAGGTTTATTTCATATCAAAAATTAGGTTTCATACAAGAGGCTAGGGTCCCTTAAATAGACGCTTAACCTTGGGCTCCAAGTAAGGGCACATAAGTCTTTACATAAGAATCATTTCCCTCTCAAACCCTAGCTAGAAAAAAAGGAAACATTAGGTAGAAAAAATCCCTAAAAATTCTCTTGACTTGGCCAACACTTCAAGGACGCCTAGGGGGGTGTGTTGGGCTTCTAGGAGCAGCAAGAGGCCAGCCCAAAGGGGCTTGGGCGCATGGGTTTGGGCCTCTGGAAGCTGGGGTGGCCTGGTAGCCAGGTAGCAGGAATATTCCCTGGGATCTTGCTTCTTAGGGGCTTGGGCTTGGCGCCTGGGCTTGATTTCATTGGGCTAGGATGCTGATGGACCTCTGAAATCATGGATGTCTTGGTATATGAATATATTTTGGCATCTGGAAGGGAATCTGGGCATCTGGAGGGCATCTGCAAGGAATCAGGATTTTCTGAAATTTTCCTCCTGGGGTCCTCAAATCTTCAAGCTTGGTTGGACTTGGGCTATACTTCCATGTCTTCAATCTGGTTGGACTTGGTCTTCACTTGTATGATGTAGTCTTGAGTCTTCAATATGGTTGAATAGGACTCAAAAAAATAAAATTAGCTCGACATGAGCTGACTAACACTGGACTGAACTAGCTCAACATGAGCTGACTAGTATAGAACTGAAACTCAAAAAACTCAAATAACAACTAAAATGGACTCAGATAGGCTAAGCCCTTATTACAGATGGACTCATAAATTATTGATCAATTCATAGAGGGTTGAAAAGCCTCTGTCTTATTCTGGTGCCTCCGGTGTCCCCACCAATTCTCCCGGGGTGGGAGAAACTCGACCCTATCGAGTGAAGATCAAGCTGGCTCACATATCTCTCGAGGAGGTCTGGGTTGAGGTGCTGCAAGTCCTTTCGAGAAATCCACGAATCATCCGACTCTGGCCGGCCTTGCCATTGGACCAGGAAGCGTTGATAACCGCAGCCCCGGGTCATAATGGCTTGATCGTCTAGGATACGCTCAATCCGTTCTCCTCTCTCAGGCCAAATTTATTAGTGGACACTCTGGGTTAAGGTCACTCACAATGAAAAGGAATAGGTTCAAAAGCCTCACTAGGTATCGCTGCCAGTTCCCTGTACTCAACCAGGTCTATAATATTGAAGGTAGAACTAATGCCCAAATCCGAAGGCATGTCTAACACCTAGGCATTTGATCCAACCTTCTCTATCACTTTAAAAGGTCTGGCTCTGTGAGCATGAAGCTTCGTTTAGGCCTAAGCCTAACCAAGATAGAATCCACTACATCAAATTCTTTGATCCATCTTCGGGAATTAGCCAATTTGTTTAAAATTAGTGTAGGTGGTGAACATGCTGGGCACATGCAAACTCCTAACAAATGATTCAAAGGACTCATACTAACACCTAACAGACTTGACTATACATTCCTATAGAAGCAAATTTTATTAAACTCTTTGGATCTAAACCTAATAGATTATAGGTTTCCTAGGTTTGATCCTAGCTTGACATGCACATGAAAATTTATAGTGAACTCCTAGCAAATTCCAAAGAGTGTGCCAGAAGTAAGATGCAAACCTAACATGCGTGATGAATGCATGCAGTATGCTAATCTCAGTTAAATGCAATCTAATAATTCTAGAAATGCTGGAGGTGTCAGGAAAGGGCAGAAAATAGGAAGTGGGTTCATAATTAGTTTGGTAAGGTAGAGAAAAAGGTTCATGGTTAGTTGGATAAAGTAGGATAAAAGACGGGGTGTCAGGAACTAATCCTATACTAATGAGGTTAACCTTACGAGGTTGAGCTATATCTACAGGGTTTGCATAATGGAAGGATGGGTCACCAATTTCGGGGAAGAGGTCCTTAATGGGAACTATAGGAGGGGACTCATCTTGAAGGTATTGATTCAAAGAGATCAGGTCCTTAATAAATTCTTCTGGTTCTTGTATTTTTGGACTAGACTCTATAATTTGGCTCACCTCTATGGTTTCCTCAGGTAAGGCTCTAGCAGCAGTACCTAGGTTCTCTTCCTCTATTTGTTCTTCCATTATAGCTTTAGGTTGGATGTGGTCAAGGTCAACTAGCTCTGGGTTAGTTTCTACCTGGGTATCTACTGGGTCAGCTAATTCTAGGTCTACTAAAGGTGTCTCCTCTTCTCCTTCATACTCATCCACTAGGCTCGCATCAGCTTCATACACTTCCGCGTTAATGTAAGTATTGTCAATCTCAGGAATGGTTCGAGAAGGTCGGCTAGGAGAAAATTGGCTAGGTCCTGGTTTCTGATTATAGACACTAATCCTAGTAGGTTCAAGTTGCCTAAGGGGTAGTGGCTCACTACTGGGCTCATATTTAGGGGTACTAATCCTATGGGGTTCAAGTTGACTAGGAGAAGCATGACAAGTACTATATTGATACCTAGGGGTTATGGGCTCCCTAGGCTCATAGGACAAGGGTGCAGATCTATGGGTCAAGGGACTATAGGATCTAGGGTCATAGGATTTTGGGTCAGCTCTATGGTCAGGTTCTAAGGATGGATCATGGTATGGAGTCCTCCTAAGGTTGGGCTCCCTATATGGGTGAAGATATTGGGTTCTCCTAGGGTTGGACTCCCTATATGGGTCAGAATATTGGGTTCTCCTAGGGTTGGATTCCCTATATGGGTCAGAATATTGGGTTCTCCTAGGGTTGGACTCCCTATATGGGTCAGAATATTGGGTGTTGGGTCTACTAGGCTTATAGGGTGTGGGTGCATAGGATTTATGATCATGGGATCTAGAGTCATAGGATCTAGGTTCACAGGTTCTTAATTCATCGGTTCTAGGTTCATAGGATTTGGAGTCATAAGATCTATAGGTTGTGGGTATACTAGGATTAGAGGATGTGGGTAAATAGGATCTATCTTCCTGGTCTACAAAATCCTGATTGGGTCTTCTAGGACTAACCTTAGGGATTGGGTCAGGATGATGGCCTCTCCTAGGTTCAGCCTCAAGGTATGGATCAGGATTTGGGGTCCTCCTAGGTTGAGGATTGTAGTACGGGTCAGGATGAGGGGCTCTCCTAGGTTCGACCTCATGGTATAGATCAGGGTTTGGGGTTCTCCTAGGTTGAGGGGACTCAGGATCTGGCTCAGATTGTGACCCATGGGTTCTTGCTATGGTCCCTACACGGCCTCCTAACTGGTCAAACCTATTGGCAGGATGGTCAATTCTATTATTGGTTTGGGTACCAGACTGAGTTAACTGGGTAGTCAACTGGGCCATGGATTGGGTTAGTTGCTCAATGAGTGCTTTTATTTGGGCTTGCAAATTTTCCATGGATTCAGACATTTGTGAAGGAGGTGGGTGATATGAAACCCCTGATCTAGTGCTTATGCAAGACTCGATCAGATCGACTATAGCTGACTAGACCTAGAGTCCAAACCAGGTGCTCAATCAGGGTGGCAAACTAGCCTATAGTAACCCTGTACTCAGCCAGGCAGGTGTAAGGAGAGTGTTAGGTCCCTGATTGCCAATCCTAGACACCAATCAGAGTTTGGCCAAGTAGGCGGACCAGCACACAAGCCCTTCGGGATTGAATCCCTAAACCACCGTTCTAGACACTGAGCACAAGGCACACACAAGTTAACTTGACATAGTGATCTAACACTAGCCCGGACCCGACCAATTGGTGTCCCTAGCCCACTAGGGCAAATAAGTCTAGTTAATTTTTAGGTTAAGGCTTGGGACCGAATGCAAGGGATGTGGTTTTGGGCTAAGGAGAGGTTATCAACTCTTCCCTTTATCTGATATAGCAATAGTTCCCTTAAAAGTAAATTATGCAATGATGGCAGGAAGATGAGGATGCAAATTAAGGTTTAGATGTTTTTGGTATTTTTGGAGAATATGTAATTTTTTTTTTGGGTATTTTCTTAAATAGAAGAAAACTTGCAAATTATGGCCTAATATGCAAGAAATATACTAAAATTAAAAGATATGCAAAAAATACTAAACAAAACCTTAAAACTTCCAAACTTGTCTTGCTTTAAAAAAATAGAGCCAAAAATTTGCAGGCTGTATTTTGGCTTGCAGAAAATTCATAGGCCATAATAAAATCTAAAAAAAATATTAAAATTACTGTGAATTACGTTTAATGCAGAAAAACAAATCTCAGAATTTTTGGATTTTTTATCAGAGAGAACTAATTTAAAAAATAGAGTATATATGGACTGAAAAATTGCAGAAAACAAGCCCTAATCTAAGCTCTGATACCAAATGATGGGGGACTAATATGCATGCAATTTTTTTTGTATGTTTTATATGTTGGGTAGAGTGATTAATTCCCTAATTTTAGATTAAAATAAGTTGTAGGGAATTTTATATGAATTTTAGAAGATCAGCATGCAGATTAGGACCTAGAAAAGTAGAAAAGAAGGATCGCCGGGGCTGAGAAGCCTCGGTTAGGGCAAGTTCTCCTACAATAAAACTACTGGAGGTAGAGGGGGTGTACCTGACAACGTCTGTGAAGATCGCAGCAAGGGGTCTCTCGTTCCTCGATGGATGCGGCCTGGAAAATCGAGCCAAAGACCCGCGGATACCCGGCTTTCTGCTCGGTGATCCGATTGAGGCTTGGCTGGAGTCGTTGGACTCGTAGGAACTCGGGGACCTGCAAACGACCTGTCAGGGGTTAGAAAACTCACAAAGGAACAAGAAAATAAAGAAAAAATAGCAAGGGAAGGCTTCTTTTGGAGTGGGCATCCAGGGATCTGAGAGGCTTGTTGGCAGCAGGAAGATGATTGTAGCACTGGGAAGAAAAACTCTCACAAATCCCTTTATGCACACAGCAGGGTATCACACAACTCAATAGAAGAACTCAAGGTTTATTTCATATCAAAAATTAGGTTTCATACAAGAGGCTAGGGTCCCTTAAATAGACCCTTAACCTTGGGCTCCAAGTAAGGGCATATAAGTCTTTACATAAGAATCCTTTTCCCTCTCAAACCCTAGCTAGAAAATAAGGAAACATTAGGTAGAAAAAATCCCTAAAAATTCTCTTGACTTGGCCAACACTCCAAGGATGCCTAGGGGGGTGTGTTGGGCTTCTAGGAGCAGCAAGAGGCTGGCCCAAAGGGGCTTGGGCGCATGGGTTTGGGCCTCTGGAAGCTGGGATGGCCTGGTAGCCATGTAGCAGGAATATTCCTTGGTATCTTGCTTCTTAGGGGCTTGGGCTTGGCGCTTGGGCTTGATTTCTTTGGGCTAGGATGCTGATGGACCTCTGGAATCATGGATGCCTTGGTATATGAATATATTTTGGCATCTGGAAGGGAATCTGGGCATCTGGAGGGCATTTGCAAGGAATCAGGGTTTTCTGAATTTTTCCTCCTGGGATCTTCAAATCTTCAAGCTGGGTTGGACTTGGGCTATATTTCCATGTCTTCAATCTGGTTGGACTTGGTCTTCACTTGTATGATGTGGTCTTGAGTCTTCAATATGGTTGAATAGGACTCAAAAAAATAAAATTAGCTCGACATGAGCTGACTAACACTGGACTGAACTAGCTCAACATGAGCTGACTAGTACAGAACTGAAACTCAAAAGACTCAAATAACAACTAAAATGGACTCAGATAGGCTAAGCCCTTATTACAGATGGATTCATAAATTATTGATCAATTCACAGAGGGTTGAAAAGCCTCTGTCTTAATTTGGTGCCTCAGGTGTCCCCACCACATGGGGCTTGATCGAGAGGATATGTTCCCCTAGGTCATCACTGACTTGAGCATCGGAGTGCCCCCGTCGGGATTACTAGCCCCGGACTCTAACCTTGTTTTATAGGTCAGTGCATCTGAGCATGATCCGAGGTGACGAGGGGCGTGGTCCGGGGCCATCTATAGCTACAGGCCACGATGATCTTGTCGGTAATAGTAAGTATGACTTGAGACTGCAACTGATCAAGCTCTTAAGGATCAAGAACCTTATAACATAATGCATTGAAGAATGATGATAACTGAAAAATAACTATAATAACTTGTTTTGGCATTGACGATCTTAAAGCCAATGGAAGAATATCTTGCATTAGTATATGTCCATCATGACTTTTAAGATTTAAAATTTTTCGCTCTTTCAGATTCATACATTTTGAAATATTTGATGCTTATCCATCAAGAACCTTGATATTCTTTAGAACTATCAGAAAAAGATCTTTTTCTCAACTAGACATTGTATAACATGCATGAGGGATATAAGTTCTATCATTTGCAAGCACTTATGGATGTAGTTCATATCGGATACCCATTTTTTTAAAATCAAGATGCGCCTTCATGTTATCTTTAGTCTTTCCATCAAAATTTAATATTATTCCAATCAAATTATCACAAACATTCTTTTCTATATACATAACATCAAAATTATGCTAGAGTATATTATGCTCCCAATAAGGTAAGTCAAAGAATATGCTTCTTTTCTTTCATAATTGTTTAGTATACTGATGGGTAGATGCTGTCATTATAACATCATCATTTTCAACTTCAAAAAAATTATTCGGATTCTCAAACACTGCTATATCTAAAGTGCAAGTATTGACTTCCTCCGATACTTTTTCTTATGCTAAAGTCTCAACATCATCTCTTCCTCCTTTTTAGAGGACTTTGTCGTCTTACCATAATTGTGTCTGATATCAAGCATTTGCCTACGAATATCAGAACTAGAAGGTAGAATTGGAGCAGATCCCAACTCTATAGTACCATCACATAAATCCTTCTAAAATCGAAATGGATGATTTGCCTCCAACCATCGATGATGTCCTATATAACAAAACTTTCTTCCATGTTTTAACCAAATTGAATGGGTTGATTCACTACAAGAAGGACATGAAACTCATCCCTTAGTGCTCCAGCTAGATAAATTAGCATATGCAGGAAAATCATTAATAGTCCATAATAGAGCTGCCCGCAGATTAAATGTTTGGCCATCAAAAGCATCAACTACACTGATACCCTCCCATAATTGTTTCAATTCATCTATTAAAGATTGTAAGAAAATATCAATATCATTGCTTGGACCCTTATCACCTGGAATGACCATTGATAGAATAAGTGAAGACTGTTTCATGCATATCCATGGTGGCAAATTATAAAGAATCAGAATAACTAGCCAGGTGCTATAGATAGAACTTAAGGTCTGAAATGGATTGAACCCATCACTGGCTAAACCCAGCCTGACATTACGAGCATCATAGGCAAAATCAAGATGCCTGTCATCAAATGCTTTCCATGCTAAACTATCCACTGGGTGTCTCAGCATTCCATCTTTTATACGTCTTTCATCATGCCATCTCATTGACGAAGCTATCTTTGATGATGCATAGATCCTTTTAATCTAGGTATAAGAGAAAAATAATGTAATACCTTCACCGGCTTTTGTTTAATTTGTGTTGCATCCAATTCATCTAATCCCTCACTCTCATTTTCTTTTTGCTTCATCCATCATGAACATCCACACACATGGTACGACTCTTGATCGGCATGTTCTCTCCAATATAATATACAATCATTTGGATAGCTATGAATCTTTTCATATCCAAGATCCAACTCTTTTACTAATTTTTTAGCTTCATAAAAAGATGTTGGTAAACTAGTACCTTCAGGAAATGCATCCTTTAACAACTTGAGCAACATAGTAAAACTCTTGCTAGACCATCCATTCAAGTATTTTATATGAAATAAATGTACAAGAAAAGAAATTTTTGAAAAGTTCTTGCAACATCATATAATTCTTGATCTGTATTTCTTATCAGCTTCTGATAACGATCTGTTCTAACATTAGTTGGGGGTATCGGCTCCCCATTATGTATAGATTCAGTAAATATAAGACCATCAGGTAGCCCATCTGCTACTTGTCCTCCACTGAAATCTCTAGGATTTTGAGCACCTTATTCAAAAGCATCTATGAGCAAATCCCTAATATCATCATCTCTTGCAAGATTTTTATGTTGGTTACTGGATCCAAAATTAGGTATATATTCCATGTTAGAGGTTTGGTTACATGTAGATTGTGACCTTGACTCTCCATGAAGAAACCACTCTGTATAACCTCTTAAAAAACTATTCCATACCAAATTTCTTCAATAATATTTGGATATAGAGAACTGGAATTTATACATTTTCGGTATGGACATAAAATCTTTCCATTGATACTACTCTCCATACCAAATTTAATAAAATTATGAACTCTATCCACATATTCTTTGCTATTTCTCGGTTTAGTTATCCAACTCTTATCCATTGTAAGATAAAACTAACTGAAATAAACAAATATTTGTAAGAACTGAATAAATTTAAAATAAATTTATTCAATATATCAATTACAGTATTATTAAATGCACCCTATTACCAATTAAAAGATAAAGAGGTCCTATCCTATTCAATAATTGTATTAATTATATAGATCATTTATAGTAACCAAAGGATATGCAATAGAAGTTCTAGAAAAATTTTGGCAGCATTTTTCCTTAGTTCTCCCTATACAAATAAATATGTATGAGAAGAACTAAAAGAAAATGCTATCCGAAATATATCTGGAACTCTATCCATACCATTTGATTACTATAAGCACCTATAAAATTATTTGCAATTCTCAAACTATCCAAATTGGATAATTAATTGACCACTATACATATTTCTCCCATCCGTACAAAAAAAAAAAAAATGTACGGATGCTGTAGAATTTGTACTTTAATCAATTAACGGGTCTATGTTTCTATGCAATGCAAGTTTTTTAAAAAATCATAATTGATCATAGCAAAGCTATAGATGGTATTGAAATAAAAGATTTGAAATAATAAAACTAACCTTAAAGCATAACATGTTCAGTAAGAAACAGGTATATACCAAGAAATTTATAAAAAAATAAAATTATGAAACAAGTAGTGACCATCATCATAAGTAGTCATGTACCTCCAACATCCCTACCATTATTCCTCCTCTCCTCCTCTTCCCTATTCCATAACTACCCCACCTCTTTCACTGCCCCTCATCTTATTTCTTCTAATTTTCCTTCTTTGCTACTATTAGTGACTTCCTTCATCTCTATTTTGTCTCTTTGCACCAACTGCTCTACTTGCTACCCTCTAAACCATCTTCACTACTCCTCTACTTGCTTCTCTCCCCTTCACAGCCTCCCTTTCATTTTTCCTTGTCCTTCCACAAAATAATGAAAATTTAGCCTCTTTGAGTTCATCTGCATCAACTCATGTTGCAAGAAATTAGAACTACAATTAAACTAAGCTGTGGTATTTTAATAAGCCCCATGGAAAGATGGGGCAGCAAAAGGGAGGAAGGTTGGGGATTATGTTGGGCTCCAACAGAATCTCTAACCTCATTTTTTGGTGGCCATAGTAAAAATAAACCAACACAGAAAAGAGAGAAGAGGATGAAAGAGGGAGAAAAAAGGGTGGTGATCATGGTGGAGCCTTGGAGGGAAGGGGGAGGCAGTTTTATAGAGGAGCCCTAGGGTCCCAGTGGCCCTAGGACTTTGGCTCTTCCTAAAGAAGTTGGAGAGGAGGAAGAAGACCCTAGGAGTCTTCTTTCTTCCCATTGCACATGCAGTGGAGCGTAGATGGGCCTAGCCAATCAAGTGGACTAGGCCAATCCGGGAAATAACATGTTTGTCTCTAACCTAAAATCATGACTTTTCTCATCCTTTGTCATTTTATTTTTTTCCTACATATCCACTATTAATCCTTTTCTTTGATCTTTTCTTTAAATATATTTATATCTGAAAATCCTGCTCCATTAAAGTTTCAATGGATCTATTCATTCTCTATTCATGCATTTAGATAGACTCTTAGTTAGGGATAAGTTGCTTAGATCTTTAGATTTTTCAATGGTAGCAATAACAAAATAAAATGTAAGGAAAAAACTTTTTAAAATTCTTCTACAACTGTTTGATCTTTCGTATGATCACCGGGGGACTTATTTTTTCTTTACTACTTTTTAAATTCCATTTGCAACCTTGAAGGAAAGTAGCTAGACAAATTATAATCTAGGGGATATGGGTGGTGATCATGTGGCTGGTTATATGCTAGCTTTATTCATTCACTTGATTAATTTTATGTTTAGTTTCACTATTTAGGACTGAAAGTATTTTATCATTACTAACCCAAACCCTAGTTGAAATTGGAATCCAACTTGGAACTCTTCCATTGGTGATTGTGCTTGGGTGTTGCAAAAGTTTTACTTACACCTATAAACGGTGCTCTTTTTTTTTTTTTGGATAAAAAAGGCAATAGCCATATCAATATTAGTACATATTAAAGAAAGATTACAACAATACATTAGAAAGAACTCAAACAAAGAACAAAATAAAACCTGAACTTTATTAGAATCCAAAAATAAATATAAGACAGAGACCATAGACTAGATACACTAGATCCAACCCATACATAAAGTTTAACTCTAGATACAGACCAATAGGCCGACTACACAGTGCTCTTTACCATCTTGAGAAATATTAAGGTATCATCTTTATATTATAGAATCTTAGTGTCGGCATATCCATAGGATCCCTAAGCCCTCAAAGATTCTCTTGAGCATTTTACACAGAGGAATAATAGACAAAAAAAAACAAAACAAAACAAGTAATAATAGACATAAAAAAAAACCAAAACAAATACATATCATATATGAGCAAACTTATGCTTACCTATGGATTTGATGAACAGAGAGGGATCGGAGGATAAAATGAAAGAGGTCTCCGGCGCACGGCGATGGCTATACTGATGGCTGTTCAATCCTTCGAATGGCGAGGAGTTGACGGAAGAGATGGAGAAGGAGGGAGGGATCATAGGAGGAGCTACCGGTCGATTGAGTAAGAGGAGGGAGAGATCGGTGGAGGAGGAGGTTGCGTCGGTGGATCGAGCATGGGATCTAGGGCTCGAACGAGAGGAGGGATGGATCGGAGGAGGAGGAGCTAGGTTGGCAGATTGAGAGCGAATAGGATCTAGGGCTCGGGGCTGGGAGAAAAGGAAATATCAGATTTTAGTCTGGTGATGCTTTCAGATTTTAGTCCGGCGATGCTTAAAAGCATCGATAAACATTGAATACTTGGTGATGCTTTAAAACATCGGTATGTCAGAGGATACCGATGCTTTTCAAAAGCATCGACGGGTTTCAGATTCTCCCGATGCTTAAAAGCGTCAGTAAATATTGAATACTTGGCGACACTTTTTAAAAGCATCGACGGGTTTCAGATTCTCCTGACGCTCCACCAAAGCATCGAGAGAAAACCATCGCCGTTTGCCTATTTTACTATAGTGAAGGTGCAGTAGGTGATAGTCAATCTACTAAAACTACTTCAAAATGATCAAGTTTTGCTTGTCCAGTTTAAAGTTATTGAAGATCCTTGCACAATATTTTTATTATAAATTGGGTGGAAATTAAGCTTGCCTTAGTAAGCTAAGAAGCATGGAATGCAAGTTTACATACCTCTCCGGTCTACCCTGGATGCGAAGTATTTTGAGAATCGTTTGATCGTTATATTTGTGGCTTGATTAAACCAGATGAAAAAACATTAGATAGGATAATGTTTCCTTTATAGGTCCCAAGAATCAACACCATTCTTGTTCTATGCCAAGGATAAGAATCAACACCATGAACTTGATAATTCCACAATATGAAATTACGAGCAATGCTAGGTGTTGCCGCTGAATCTCCCGGACCAGGTTTTCTTGACCTGGCTGGAGCGCGTGTCTCCATGGTTCCTGCTAAAATATCCCATGGATCGGAGGTGCTTCGGCGGGGGACCCTCGAAGGTTAAGTTAGCGGGAAGCTTAAAGCAACAGAATGGAGGAATCAATGGAGATAGCTCATGGGAAGGAAAGAGTTCTCTTACTACTCGGAGTCCCCCCTTTTACCTTATATAGGCACGGAGCTTCGCAAGAATCTATTAGGGGCCAGGCTGGGAATAACCAAATTGCCCTTGGAGGAACTTGGTAGTGGCTAGGTGGCAACAAATCATGGGACTTTTTGAGTAACGACGCCGAGATCGTGGGATTCGCAGAGTAATGGTCTCGAGATGTTAGGATTCTGTCATAACAGAATCTTGGCACCAGCTGGAAGGAACCTCCAGGCCATCCATGGATCGACCTGCCCCAGGTCAACATGGCTCGATTGAAATGGGTCGGTTGGACTGCTGTTGAGTCGGTCGGATCTTCGGTGGGTTAACCAGACCTTTGGTCCGACTCGATCGAAGGGCCGTCAACTCCGATCTGGTTCGGAGAAAAGCTGGTTGGGGATAATAGTTTCCCCCTTGCTCTTGGCCTTCGGGAGGGCTTGTTACTTCGAAGGACGAGAGCATCATTCTCGCATTGAATGCATTTGTCTTTGAGGTGACCGCGGATCTGATTGGGCATGCTACATCCAGTCATTTCCCATTTTGGGAACTCTTGCTCAGGACAGGTGTTGACACCAAATTGGAAGTGGAGGGAATGATAGTTAATGCAGAGAGGGTGCAATGATGAGTGGCCAGCCTGGCCTGCTCAGCCATCGGGCTTTAGAGGTGACTTGAATGATGTGGCGACATCCGGGCAGTCAGCGTTGTGATGGGTGCGGCCCCTCCACCGCTGATCTGGTGATCACACGGATCGTAGCTTGAATGTGCTTCTTTCTATCACATCGGCTTTCGCTACATGAGGAGTCATACTGCCTGATGCCTAGATCGTGACACCCGAGGGACGGAGAGAGGCGGTTCATCCAGGGGCTATAAAAGGGCGGTGCTGAGACTCTGGGTGGAGTTTCTTGCTACAACCGCACAAGAAAAAAGAGTGCCACATTCCATCATCTTCGCCCTCTTAGGAAACCAGTTCTTAAGTTAGTCCTCCTTTTCTTCCAACCTTACATGATGCGGGATGACTTTAAGATTGCTAAACATGCATGGAAAATAATAAAATTATTTTTTTGTGATTTTTATAATTTTATTTGCAGGCTAGATTCCCAAAGTAAAGTAAGAACTAGCGGAAAGACTAGCAGTACGAAGAATCATCGGATCGCAGGCAAACTCATGCAAACTAATAAAAGATCCAGGACTCGAGAGTTGAGAAACTCCTGGATTAGGATAGCTTATCTTCATTAAATCAGAAAACAAGAATTGAGAAGGTTTCTTACCAGTCAGATATTGAAATTCAGAAGCAGAAGGGATCACACGCACTCTGATTGGAGCCTGGATGAAGAAGCCTCGATTCCCTTGAATCTGATGGCTGATCTAGGCAGTCCGGGAAGCAAAGAAGGCCTCCTCAGGGGAGGGGAAGCACCTCAGGGATCCTACAAGCGTTAGAGTTAATCAAAACAGCAATTAAAAAACAAGAAAAGGAACTATGGGTTGAAAGGAATCAGGATTAGGGTTAGAAGATGGCTGTTTGAAGCTTGTTGAAGATCTCCTCGGTTGGCGGCCTAGGGCACTTCTTCTTGGACATGTGAAGGCTTGGATGGCAGTGAGTTAGGGTGTATAAGGAAGCTAGGGCAGCAAGGAATTTGTCCAAGAACAAGAACACAAACCAAATAACCAAAACAAAACACCAACACAAGGCAATAACTCGAATTTTAGCAAATTGTATTCATCAGAAAGAGATGCTTACAAGAGGGGGAGGGGTGGGGTATTTATAGAGTTTCCATGCCCTCACTAACCATGGTTACACTTGGATTACAAGTCCTCTTCCCAATTGGAATACAATGCTGTTGCCCAGGTGGCTTAACCCAAGAAGGGGGGTGAATTGGGAATTACAAATTTTTGCAAGTATGTGCACAAGTAATTCCTTTTAGTGGTTAAGTGCTGTGTCAAATAGAGTATGAATGCAGAAGCTAAAGGTAAATCAAACACAACACAAACAAGAACGATTTATAGTGGTTCGGAGCAACCCAGCTCCTACGTCTACTACCAAAGTTCACCACTCGGGATTTCCACTATATCCCCCAAACCAGAATACAGTCGGATTGTTTTACAGGCTCACAATCCCAACCTCTATACTTTGATTTTTAAAACTGGGCTCACCAAAGAAACCCAAGCTAGGTTTTTACAGGTTCACCTAAAACCTCTACACTTTGGTTTTTAGATAGGCTCATCAAAGAAACCTCTACACTCTGGTTTTTAAAGGCTCACCAAAGAAACCTATTTGGTTTTTACAATCAGGCTCACCAATAACCTAGATATTCTAAAAGATAGAATAAAGAAGCAACAATATAGACAAACTCTGTTGTCAGGGTGGTTGCCAATGCAGCTCGAGTGAAGATCCACTGAATGCTCTTCAATGCACTTCAATGGCTTCCTTGCTTTCCTCAAAAGATGCTTTAAGCTTTAGGTAAGAGTTGTTGCAGGCTTGAAAGCAGACTTTAAAGCTCTAGTGCTCTCTCTTCACTTCAATAAGTGTTCAATAAATGCTCAATAATTCATTAGTCTCTTTAAAGATGTTCTCATACCTTATTTATAGAGACTTCAACTGCCTTTCCTTGATTTTGAACATTGTAAACCGTTGGGAGGTGACAAGTTACTGTTGGAGCACTTTTGGAATTCAAAAACTGAGAACTGGAACTAGCCGTTGGAGGTGACCCCGTCATTCTAGTCGGCTCGGACAAACTTCAAGTTGGCTCGGACCAAGTTCGGGTCGACTGGGCTGAGTGCCAGTCGGCTAGCTTCCATAGTTGAGAAAATACCTCACTCTAGACAAGTCGGCTAGGTTGGAATCCAGTCGGCTTGGATCTCAGAGGCTATCAGACCATTCTCAACTGAGTTCTAGACGAGTCGGTTGAGCTGAATTCTAGTCGGCTCGGATCCTTGAGAATCTCAGAATGTTCTCAACCATGTTCTGGATGAGTCGGCTGGGCCTTGGTGCCAGTCGGCTGGATCTGTGTGCTAGAGAACTTCTTTTCTATGCCAGTGCTAGAGTCGACTGGGCCCTCCATCCAGTCGGCTCGATGGTGGTTCTTCAGCCATATTAACTTCAAACTTCCAGAACACTTGTCCCAAGCTTTGAAGTCTTCTTCAAGCACTTCTTTCAATAAATTCAAGAAAAAATGAAGCTTGAAATACTACTAGAAGTAACCCTTAAACTTGATTTTAATAGAAAATTTTTGTAGGGTTCTTCTTTACAAGATTCTAAAGACTTTACAACTCAATACAAAACATTAAAGACCGTAGGATTTAGAAAGTGTGTCAATATAGTTGTCCTACAAAAACTTGTCAATCATTTGAAGAGTTGTTAGATAACCAAATATATGCTCCAATGTTTTGTTATCATCAAAATCACTTTAGGGGTCAATAATCTTCCCCTTTTTGATGATGACAAAACATTGGGCATGAAAAGAATCTAATCTATTCATAAGTATGTAAGCATTTACATTTGTATGATAATTTATAAAATCAACTGTAATCTCAAATGTATATCAATATGTGCTATACAATTATGCACAAGGTCAAATTCATAAACTGTAAAAATCAGAGAATGATTGCTTGTATGTATCAAGCAGCATTAAGTATCGACTGATAGATATAATAAGTCGAGAGCATCATAGTAATCATTGAAGCATGTAAATTAAGCAATTATATCTCCCCCTTTTTATAAAATTTCTAGGCAATATGAATTTTCTTTAAGTTTCTCCTCCTTTAACATTCATTTGAACATTTTATCAGAATAATATGCAAGAAATTATTCAGAAATGCCTTAAAAACTCCCCATGTCTACTTTACTTTAGTAGTTTTATTGCAATTCATTAAGCTTTTACTTTCATGTACTCTATGATTCTCCTCCTTTTTATCATCAATTCAAAAAGGTTAAATAGATAAGCTCAGAATTTTAAATAGATTGAGAAAATTTCAAGATTTGTTTGAGATAATTTCACTTTCTCAACTTAGAGAGAGAATTCTTATTAAAAAGAAGAGAGTGTAAACAAGATAACACATAAACACATATTACACAATGATTAAAAAGATGTTCATTTCATTTCTGTCAAAAAGGTGTTCAGTACATTAACCATTACAAAAGTTTAAAAAAGCATCCAAAAAGTACTGAAACTACAAAATATCTAATCAGAATCATCTCTAGGAACATTGGCACCATGCCAAGAAGTGGGTCTAGGTGATCGACTAGATGAAGCATAAGGAGGAGCCCTAGGGTGATGAGAGGTGCTAGGAGCCCTAGTGGAAATGGGAGGTGGATCATACAATGGTTTGGTCCTAGTTGTGACATCCAAGGATCTGACAGTGCCACAGATAGACACCATTTCCATCCAAATTGCTCCCAACTGTTGCTCCAAGTCCTTGAGGCTAACTGGCACTTTGTTCACTGCCTCCTTCATTTCACCTATTTCTTTCTGCATAGATACAAGCTCAGATGCTTGGACATTGGCGAATGCTTCAGCTGAACCTCGAAGTCTGCCAAGCTCTGACCTGATGATCCCAATGCCTCTAGTATAATCCTCTGCCATTGCTCTTGTATCTACAATAGTTCCCACTTTGCCTCTAAGTTCTTTCAACTCAGCTTGATATTCATTCAAAGTGGCATCCATAGACTTCAAAATTGTTTCAGAACTTGAAGAGATACAACTCAGAATTGGTTGAAGGTCTATTTGAGGTGCAAACCTTGAAGCTTATATAGCTTCAACCTTTCCTTGTAGACTTGCCACATGCTCTTCCAGTGTGTCCAATCTGCTATCCACTGACTCTTTCAAATCATTAAATAAAGAAGTTATTGTACTTGTCAGTGAATTTGTCAAGCTTCTTAACTGTTCCTCAATCTGAACTTGAATAATTGGAGGTTGTGGAGCTGCAGTAGGGTAGTCAGGTAAAGGAACATTAGCTGTAGGCAAGTCAAACTCTGGTGCAGGCAAATCGAACTCTATTGCAGGCATATCAAACATAGGAGAAGGTGCTCTGGTCTCCTCAGTAACAGCAGCAGGCTCAGATACAAATGACTCAGGCTCTGGTACTGGTGTAGAAGAAGTTCCAGCAGCTTCTATATTTTCTTCCTCTTCTTCTTCTTCACTACTACTGGAGCTGCCAATAGCCCTTACATTTGTGCCTTTCTTTCTCCACACTCCTTCCACTTGGAAATACCTCATTCTCTCTAGAGTCTTGGAAGTGTAGATATCAGTGTGATGCAATTCTAATCCATCTTCACCATCCAAACTGACTCTTTGAGATTTAAACAATAATGTAAGCATCATTCCATAGGGTAGACAGGATTTTGCTTTTCTTACTGTCTCTTTCATTTGCATGATTATAATGTATGGCAGATTGACAGGAGTTTTCTCTAGAATGTTCTCCATAAGGCATAAATCCCTTTCACTCACCCAATCGAATCTACCGGTTCTTTGCAAGAAAATTCTATAAATGAAGTTGTGAAGTAATCTCATTTCCAGTGATAGGGTGTTAGCAAACATAGTTCCAATACCACCAACATCTTCTTTGTTCAATATTGTTCTCAAGGTCTTTTCCCTGTTTTCAATTACTAGAAATTTTAATTCCTCTGAAGGTAAATCCAACACACCTTGTAGGAATTTCTTATTGACTATTATCCTCTTTCCTTTAACGATGGATTCCACATGATTCATTCCCAGTCTTAAATTTTCATAAAAGCTTCTAACAAGAGTGGGATAAGTATTTTCATTCAATGAACAAAATTTTCTCGATCCTAAGTCTTCAATCAGATCTCCTATTCTTAATCCAATGCCTTTAAGAAACTAAAAATTAATTTGGCGGCCGGAAGTTATCGGACGCGTAGACATCGAAGGCATTTGGCTAGGAGTAGGTGGAGGATCTCTTGTGGCTTCCTCTACAAATTCTTCACTGTGAGTGGCGCTACTTGGCTCTTCTTGCCTCCGTTTGGACCTTCTTTCCTTTTCAATCGATGGAGCAACCCTAACAGAGCGTTTACCTGTCGTACGCTTGGGTGCCATAGCTAGGAAAGATGGAAAATCAAGAAAATGGAGTGCTTGGAAGGGAGAAGGAAGTCTTTGGAGTAGGTTTTGGAGATGAATGAACCGTTAGAGAAGACAACATAAAGGCTAAACGGTTCGGTTAAGACTTTATAACCCTAAGAAAAATGCTTCGGCATGAAATTCCAGTCGACTCAAGTAGCCCTAAAAAGGCTCGAGTCGGCTCGACCAGAGCTCTCCTAACACCATCAGAAAATCCAGTCTACTCGAAACTATTCGAGTCGACTAAGCCAGAACAAGCTCAAAACTCGCAGAGAAATCTAGTCGACTCAGATTAAGATCCAGTTGACTAGAACAGAGAAAATGGAGTTTTGAAAAATTTGAACAAAAACCAGAAGAATTTTGAAAGGAATTTTCAAAGGATATCAAAGCTCAATAAAATAGAATAAATTGAGAAGGTTTTCTAGATGAGATTACCTTAGAATTGAAGGAATTAGGTTAAAGAATCTAGAAGGGATCACAAAGTCCTAATTCACTCCTAATTAGCTCAAATCTATCTTGATTGAGTGGCTTAGTAAATATGTCAGCTAATTGATTTTCAGTAGGCACAAAGTCAAGCACAATATTACCATTTGAAACGTGATCTCTAATAAAATGATGTCTAATTTCAATGTGCTTGGTTCTAGAGTGTTGAATTGGATTCTTTGTCAAATTGATAGCACTTGTGTTATCACATTTTATTAGAATTTTAGATTGTGATACACCAAAGTCTTCTAGTTGTTGTTTAATCCATAACACTTGAGCACAACAACTATCGGCAGCCACGTACTCAGCCTCAGCTGTGGACAAGGCTACGGAGTTTTGCTTCTTACAGTGCCATGAAATTAAATTCAACCCTAAAAATTGGCATGTACCGCTAGTACTTTTTCTATCTATTTTATAACCAGCATAATCAACATCAGAGAATCCAATCAAATTCAGAGTAGAATGTTTAGAATACCAAATTCCTAAATTACATGTTCCTTTTAAATATTTAATTATTCATTTTATAGCAAGCATATGTGTTTCTTTTGGTGATGACTGAAATCTAGCACATACACATACACTATATAATATGTCAGGTCTACTTGCAGTCAAATATAATAAGGATCCAATCATACCTCTGTATAGCTTTTGGTCAACATGGGATCCATTCTCATCTTTGTCTAATCTGCAAGCTGGGCTCATGGGTGTGCTCATTGTTTTGCTACTCTCCATACCAAGCATTTTGATGATTTCCTTGATGTATTTGGCTTGGTTGATGAAGATGCCTTCCTTTGTTTGTTTTACTTGAAGTCCAAGGAAGTAGTTCAGCTCACCCATTAAGCTCATTTCAAATTCTCCCTGCATAAGCTTAGCAAATTCTTTACATAGAGATTCGTTAGTTGCACCAAAAATGATGTCATCAACATATATTTGTACAACTAAGATGTCATTATTTTTCTTTTTGATAAACAAAGTTTTGTCTACATTATCTCTTGAAAAATCATTTTCAATTAAGAAAGTGCTAAGTCTATCATACCAGGCTCTAGGTGCTTGTTTCAAACTATACAATGCTTTGTTTAATTTGAATACATGGTTTGGAAAGGTGTGATTTTCAAAACCTAGTGGTTGTTCCACAAAAACTTATTCAGAGATAAAACCATTAAGAAATGCACTTTTTACATCCATTTGAAAGAGTTTGAAGTTCATGTAGCAAGCAAATATAAGTAGTAATCTAATGGCTTCTAGTCTTGCTACGGGTGCTTAGGTTTCATCAAAATCAATACCTTCTTCTTGGTTATATCCCTTAGCCACTAATCTAGCTTTGTTCCTTATAATATTTCCTTGCTCATGTAATTTATTTTTATAGACCCATTTAGTTCCTATAATTAGATGGTCTGTAGGTCTATTTATAAGTGTTCATACCTTATTTCTTTCAAACTGGTTTAATTCTTCATGCATTGCCATCATCCAGTTTGGGTTAGTCTCAGCCTCTTCTAAGCTATGGGGTTCTATTTGTGATAAAAAGTCTAGGTAATCATGTGCATCTTTATGTGCAGCCCTAGTCCTAACACCATATGAAGGATCTCCTATTATTAATTCTTTAGGGTGAGATGTAACATACCTCTAGTCCCTCGGTAGATCAGTGTGATCCTTACTTACCATTTCTTCTCCATCTTGAGTGTCTTTGTCTTGAATGCTCAAGTCATCAATTCCTTTTTGTAATGTACCTGCATCATTATCTATGCACTCTTCTTGTCTAGAAGGTATAGGGTTAGTTTCAATAAATACAACATGAATTGACTCTTCAACAGTAAGAGTCCTTTTATTAAAAACCCTATATGCTTTTCTATGTAATGAATAATCCAAGAAAATTGCATCATCAGCTTTAGAATCAAATTTTTCTAAATTATCTTTTTCATTGTTATGCACAAAGAATTTACAACCAAACACATAAAAATAACTAATATTGGGTTTTTTGTCATTCCAAAGCTCATAGGGGTTTTTTTTTAAGATAGGACGAATCAAAACACGGTTTAAAATATAAAATGTAGTGTTCACCGCTTCTTCCCAAAAGTACTTTGGAAGATTACCTTCACATAACATTGTACGAGCCATTTCTTCCAATGTCCTATTTTTTCTCTCTACAACACCATTTTGTTGAGGTATTCTAGGAGCAGAAAAGTTATGATCAATGCCAAATTCAGTACAATAATCTTCAAAAAATTGATTTTCAAATTCAGTTCCATGATCACTTCTAATTGAAATCAAAGATAAGTTCTTTTGGTTTGAAACCTTTTTATGAAATTTTCTAAAAACATGAAAAGTTTCATCTTTTGAGGTAATGAACAAAACCCATGTAAATCTCGAAAAATCATCTACTATCACAAGAGCATATTTCATCCCTCCTAGGATTGTGATCCTAGTAGGGCCGATAAGATCCATGTGAAGTAGTTCAAGAGGTCTTGTTGTAGAAACTATATTCTTTGATTTAAAACTTCCCCTAGTTTGTTTATCCATTTGGCATGCATCACAAACATGATTTAAATCAACTTTAAACTTAGGCATGCCTCTAACAAGATCTTTAGAAATTAATTTGGCAATTGTATGCATGATAGCATGACCTAATCGTCCATGCCATAGTAAGCCTGACTCTTTGGTCTTAGCATTCATTGCAACTAGACTAGGGCTACTAGACATGGCAAGATCATTAAGATCTACCACATAGATATTCTCGAGTCTATGTCCAATAAATTTATTGCTAGAATCTAAAGAGTTAGTTACTATGCACATAGAAGACTCAAAGACAACCTTGAAGCCTTTATCACATAATTGACTTATACTTAAGAGATTATGCTTCAATTTGTCTACTAGCAAAACATTTTCAATAAAAGTAAAGGGAGTAATTTTGATCTTACCAATACCGATTATTCTCCCTTTGCCATTATCTCCAAAGGTGACCATATCTCCTTCTTTCATTTCAAGGGTGATAAATTGGTCCTTGTCACCCGTTATATGTCTTGACCAGCCACTATCTAAGTACCACCTTTTCTTCAATTTTTGGACTGCAAGACATTCCTGCAAAACAGTCAATGAGTTCTTTTAGGTACCCAAGCTACCTTGGATCCTTGCAGGTCAGCAGAGATGTTCTTTGGAAATCCAAATCTTTCTTACTTTTTTAAGGATATTTCTAAGATTATTGCATTCAAAAGCTTTATGTCCTATTCTTTTACAAGCATAGCAAACAACTTTAGAATTTTTGATGGAAACAGAATTTGAAGTTCTAAAAGTTGATGCACTTGATGCAGATTTTGAACTTTTTGGAATTTATGCATTTTTGCTCAAATTCTTAGGAACATATGATAAGGACTTTGAAGTAGAAACAGTTTTTGGTGTGGCTGAAACTTTTTGAGATAAAATATTTTGAGCAGGTATTTTGGATTTCACAAAAGTCGTTGTTGAAATTCCATTCACAAAAGAAGTGTTGAAACCAATTCTAGCTTTATTTCCTGAAATTCGTTGTTCTTTTAGAATTAGCTCAAGCTTATTTGAAGATAGAGTGAGTTTTTCAACCAAAGGCTTGAGTTTTGTAACCTCCTTTTTCAATTCATTATTTTCAGCAAGTAAATCATTGTTTTTCTTTTCATATGAAAGATTCTCGTTTTTCAGTTTTTCGAATTTTTCAGAAAAGTTATACAATTCCTTTTGTAATAAACTATTCTTTTCTGAAATTTCATCCTTTTGTTTGAGTAAAAAATCATTCATATTTTTCAATGATTTTATCTTTACTCCAGCTTTCTTAAATTCTGAAAGTAAGTCATAAAAAGCAGAATTTAATTCATCGAAAGTAAATTCAGTGCAATTGTTAGGGGATGTTATCTCATCTTCGAGACCCATTAAGCAAATATTTGCAGTCTTGGTAGTCTCTTCTTCTTCAAATGATGATGAGTCTTCACTGTCGGACCATGTGGCAACCATGGCTTTCTTTTTCTTCTTTTGTCTGAAGGATTTCTTTAGTAGTGGACAGTCTGGACGTATATGCCCTGGCTTCTTGCATTCGTAGCATGTGGGGACTACCTCTTTATCTTTCTCTCTATCCTTTTCATTTTCCTTTCCATAATCCTTCCTATAAAACTTTTGGTTGTACCTTCCTTTCTTTCTTCTCATAAATTTTTTGAATCTCCTCACAACCATAGCGATGTCATCATCTTCTAGGTCATCATTGGAGGAGGTGCTTTCTTCTTCAGATTCTTCATCATCCCTCTTTGAATCGGAAGCAGCTTTGAAGGCTATTGTCTTCTTTTTCTTTTGCTCATCTTCCGTTCTGTGTTACATTGTCAGCTCATGGGTGATGAGTGATCCCAGCAGTCCATCCAGCATCAATATGTTGAGATCTTTGGCTTCCTGGATTGCAGTTACCTTGGGATCCCATTTGTCAGGCAAAGAATGAAGGATCATCTGAACTAGATCTGCATTAGAGTATACCCTGCCAAGACTCTTTAAACCGTTAATAATATCTGTAAATCTAGAGAACATGGCAGATATTGTTTCAGAAGGTTCCATTTTGAATAATTCATAATTATGAACTAAAAAATTTATCTTGGAGGATTTTACTTGGGAAGTTCCCTCATGGGTCACTTCGAGTTTATCCCAGATTTCCTTTGCTGAAGAGCAAGTGAAAATTTGGTTGAACTAGTTTGCATCCAAAGCACAATATAATAAATTCATTGCTTTGGCATTCAATTTCCCCATCTTTATGCCATGATCATCCCAGTCCTCTTCAGGTTTAGGGATGTCCACTCCATCAACTTTAATTATGGGAATGTGTGGCCCTTTCAAGATGACCTTCCATAATTGAAAATCTACAGCTTGTATGTAAACTTTCATTTGCGCTTTCCAAAATGAATAATTAGTGCCTGTGAATAGTGGAGGTCTATTTGTTGATTGGCCCTCGGCCAAGGATGTACTCATGGGATGAGCCATCAATCTTAACTCAAGTAATCAGAGACACTGCTCTGATACCAGCTGTTGCCCAGGTGGCTTAACCCAAGAGGGGGGGGTGAATTGGGAATTACAAATTTTTGCAAGTATGTGCACAAGTAATTCCTTTTAGTGGTTAAGTGCTGTGTCAAACAGAGTATGAATGCCGAAGCTAAAGGTAAATCAAACACAACACAAACAAGATAGATTTATAGTGGTTCGGAGTAACCCAGCTCCTACGTCCACTACTCAAGTTCACTACTCGGGATTTCCACTATATCCCCCAAACCAGAATACAGTCGGATTGTTTTACAGGCTCACAATCCCAACCTCTACACTTTGGTTTTTGAAACTGGGCTCACCAAAAAAACCCAAGCTAGGTTTTTACAGGTTCACCTAAAACCTCTACACTTTGGTTTTTAGAAGGCTCACCAAAGAAACCTCTACACCCTGGTTTTTAAAGGCTCACCAAAGAAACCTATTTGGTTTTTACAACCAGGCTCACCAATAACCCAGATATTCTAAAAGATAGAATAAAGAAGCAACAATAAAGACAAACTCTATTGTCAGGGTGGTTGCCAATGCAGATCGAGTGAAGATCCACTAAATGCTCTTCAATGCACTTCAATGGCTTCCTTGCTTTTCCTCAAAGGATGCTTCAAGCTTCAGGTAAGAGTTGTTGCAGGCTTGAAAGCAGACTTTAAAGCTCTAGTGCTCTCTCTTCACTTCAATAAGTGTTCAATAAATGCTTAATAATTTATTAGTCTCTTCAAAGATGTTCTTATACCATATTTATAGAGACTTCAACTGCCTTCCCTTGATTTTGAACATTGTAGACTGTTGGGATGTGACAGGTTACCGTTGGAGCACTTTTGGAATTCAAAAATTGAGAACTGGAATTAGCCGTTGGAGGTGACCCCGTCATTCCAGTCAGCTCGGACAAACTTTGAGTCAGCTCGGACCAAGTTCGGGTCGACTGGGCTGAGTGCCAGTCGGCTAGCTTCCATAGTTGAAAAAATACCTCACTCTGGATGAGTCGGCTAGGTTGGAATCCAGTTGGCTTGGATCTCAGAGGCTATCCGACCATTCTCAACCGAGTTCTGGACGAGTCGGCTGGGCTGAATTCCACTCGGCTCGGATCCCTAAGAATCTCAGAACATTCTCAACCATGTTCTGGACGAGTCGGCTAGGCCTTGGTGCCAGTCGACTGGATCTATGTGCCAGAGAACTTCTTTTCTGTGCTAGTGCTAGAGTCGGCTGGGCCCTCCATCCAGTCGGCTCGAAGGTGGTTCTTCAACCAGATCAACTTCAAACTTCCGAAAAACTTGTCCCAAGCATTGAAGTCTTCTTCAAGCACTTCTTTCAATAAATTCAAGAAAAACTGAAGCTTGAAAGACTACTAGAAGTAGCCCTTAAACTTAATTTTAATAGAAAGTTTTTGTAGGGTTCTTCTTTATAAGATTCTAAAGACTTTACAACTCAACATAAAAACATTATAGACTGTAGGATTTAGAAAGTGTGTCAATGTAGTTGTCCTACAAAAACTTGTCAATCATTTGAAGAGTTGTTAGATAACCAAATGCATGCTCCAATATTTTATTATCATCAAAATCACTTTAGGAGTCAACACAAGTCCTTTCCTAGCTAGGTTAGAAAAACAAATCCCCATCAGGTTAGGAATTGACCTAGTCTTCTCCTTTTTCCTTCATGCTTTGACTATTCCACTCAAGGACACCTCTTGGACTTAGTCAACACTTCAAGGATGCCTATGGGGGCATGTTGGACCTCTAGGAGCAGCAAGGGGTCGGCCCAAAGGGGCTTGGGTGCATGGGTTTGGACCTCTAGAAGTTGGGGTGGCCTGTTAGCCTGGTAGCAGGAATATTTCTTGGAATCTTGCTTCTTAAGAGCTTGGGCTTGGCACCTGGGCTTGATTTCTTTGGGCTTGGATGTAGGTGGACCTCTAGAATCATGGGTGCCCTATTATGAGAATATGCTCTGGTATCTGGAAGGGAATCTGGGTATCTGGAGGGCATCTGGAAGGAATCAGGGTTTCCGGAAGCATCTTGGATCCTAGGTTGTCACACAAAATCCAATGGGCTGATGTAGTGGCCTCTGACTCCTGGATGTGGCCTGGTGGAACTCCAAAATATGGTAACCTCCTCTCTTGTAGAAAAATTGAGTTTATATTAGACTCATAACTGATATACAGGACTCAAAATAATGACTAGGTTGAGGGTTGAGACAAATCAACTAACCTCAACTTATTACAGGACTCAATTCCAGTTGATTACAAAATTTGACACATGGCTAGGTAAACCAAATAGGGCCCAGTAGTCTGTGTCTTATCCTGGTGCCACCACCAATTCTCCCAGGGTGGGAGGAACTCGACCCCAATGAGTGTGGGATAACATGGCTCTCATAGTGCTCGAGTAAGTCTGGGTTGAGGCGCTACAGATCCTCACGGGTGATCCACGAGTCCTTAAATTTTGGCCGACCTTGCCACTAGACCAAATGCCTTTGATGGCCTCTATTTCGGGTACAAATGGCTTGATCATCCAGGATTCTCTCAATCTTTTCCTTACTATTTGGCCAATTGGTTGGTGGACACTCTAGGATAGGCTCACTCTCAAGGGAAGGGATAGGTCCAAAAGGCTCGCTGGGAATCGCTGCTGGCTCCCTATACTCTACAAGATCTGAGATGTTGAAGGTGGAACTAATGCCTAAGTCGGGTGGTAACTCAAGCACATAGGCATTGGGTCGAACTCTCTTGATTATCTTAAATGGGCCAGCTCCACAAGCATGAAGTTTCTTTACGGTCCCTGGAGGAAACCATTCAGGCCTAAGCCTGATCATCACAAAATTCCGTGAAGAAAATTCTTTAGCTCTTTTTCGAGAATTAGCTAATTTCTTATATAGTTCATTACTTAGGTTTATCTTTTAGCTAATTTTTTTATGCAGTTCTCTAACATGCTGTGCAAAAGACTCAGCTGACACAAAAACTCGTGCATGTGAGGGAAAGGAGATCAAATCAAGAGGTTTATTGGGTTTGTATCCATGCACAACCATAAAAGGACTCTTCTCTGTGGACCTATTAACAGAACTATTGTAAGCAAATTCAGCTCGGGGTAACAATAGGTCCCAATTTTTTGTGTGCTCACCTACGAGGCATCCAAGAAGGTTTCCTAAGCTTATGTTCACTACCTCGGTCTGACCATCAGTCTGTGGGTGGTAAGCAGTGGAAAATTTTAATTTGGTTCCTAATAGGTGCCAAAGGGTCTTCCAAAAGTAACTAGTAAAGTGGACATCCCTATCTGACACTATTATTTTAGGTAATCCATGTAATCTAACCACCTGGTCAAGGAAAAGACGGGCTACTCTAGATGCGTCAAAGGTTTGAGAGCAGGGTATAAAATGGGCCATTTTAGAAAACCTATCGACCACTACAAATATTGAATCATGTTTCCTAAGGGTCTTAGGAAGGCCTAAAACAAAGTCCATGCTTAAGTCCTGCCATAGACGGTCTGGTACGGGTAGAGGGGAATATAATCCAGTATTTTGTTTCTACTGTTTTGCAACAGCACAGGTTCTACATCTAGACACTATATTGGCAACGTCCCTCTTCAAACTAGGCCAAAAGAACTGGTCCTCTACAGCTGAGATAGTCTTATTTCTTCCAAAGTTACCAGCAAGGCCTCCAGCATGGGTTTCCCAAACTAAGAATTCTCTAAGTGAGGTTCTGGGAATACAAAGTCTATTGTTCCTAAATAGATAACCATCTTGAAGGATGTATTCACTATGGGTACTAGATGGTCCCTGGGCTAAGGATTGGACAATGTCACTAAAGTCTGGACAGGTTGTGTATTCGTCTTTTAACCTATCAAATCCAATGACTTCAGTGCTAATGGTGTTCAACAGTAAGGCTTGTTTGCTAAGGGCATCTGCTATCTTGTTTTCAGATCCAGCTTAGTGTTTAAGTACAAAGGTATAGGCTTGTATAAATTTTACCCACTTAGCATGCCTAGGGTTTAGTTTCTTCTAGGAGTTCAAAAATTGGAGTGCCTTATGATCAGAATATAAAATGAACTCATGGGATAGTAAATAATGTCTCCAGTATCTAAGAGCTTGTACTACCGCATAAAACTCTTTGTCATAGGTTGAGCACTTTAATTTAGCCTCATTAAGTTTCTCACTCAAAAAGGCTATTGGGTGATTCTCTTGGCTTAGAACTCCTCCTATGCCTACTCCTGAAGCATCGCAAGCTATCTCAAAAATTTTGGTGAAATTGGGTAACCTCAATATGGGTGCTTGTGTCATCTTAGTTTTAATCTCTAGGAAGGCTCTATCTGCAGATTTGGTCCATTCAAAATTACCCTTTCTAATACAGTCAGTGATTGGTGCTACTATGGTGCTAATCCCCTAATAAATCTTCTGTAGAAAGTGGCTAGACCATGGAAACTTCTAACTTTATGGACACTAGTGGGTACTGGCCATTCTACAATGGATCTGACCATTTCAGGGTCAGCTGCTACACCTTCAGGGGTTACCACAAAGCCTAGGAAGATAACTCTATGGGTCATGAAATCACACTTCTTTAAATTTGCATAGAGGCTCTCTTTCCTAAGGGTTAAGCAAACTTGTTTTAGATGTTCTATATGATCTTCCTTGGTTTTGCTATAAATCAGGATGTCATCAAAATATACTACCACAAATTTATCTATGAACATCCTAAGGACTTGGGTCATAATTCTCATGAAAGTGCTAGGGGCATTGGATAACCCAAAAGGCATTATGGACCACTCATATAGACCATCTTTCGTTTTAAAAGCTATTTTCCATTCATCCCCACGTCTAATTCGAACCTGATGGTATCCACTCTTAAGGTCTATATTTGAAAAGATTGTGGCTTCTGCCATCATATCTAACATATCGTCCAAGCGAGGGATGGGAAACCTATACTTTACAGTGATTTTATTTACGGCATGGCTATCAACACACATTCTCCACGTGCCATCTTTCTTAGGGGTTAATAGGGCTGGTACAGTACAAGGACTTAGGCTCTCCCTAATAAACCCTTTTCTAAGAAGCTCACCTACCTGTCTTTGAAGCTCTAAGTGTTCAGCTGGGTTCATCCTATAATGAGGTAGGTTGGGCAAGGTAGCTCCTAGGACTAAATCAATTGCATGTTGGACATCCCTAAGAGGTGGTAAGTGGTCAGGTAAATCTTCAGGAAATATATCATTAAATTCATTCAAGACTCCCTTGACCTCCTGAAGGTACTCTCTATCAATAGGATCAGATACTTCCTTCACTGCTAACATCCATATAGTAGTGCCCTCAGATATCTCCTTCTCTAGCTCTTTTGCAGTGATTAGGTTAATTCCAGACTTTTTCTCCTTAAGTGAGCTAGATCCTTTCTTAATTAACTCCTGAGGTGGGGTGGGGTTTATGGTGATCTTCTTCCCATGGAAAGTAAACATGCAAGCATTAGTTCGGCCATAAAGAGTGGCAACGTGATCATAAAGCCATGGCCATCCTAGGATGATACTACTTACCCCCATGGGCACAACATCACACCACACTCTATTTTGATAGGATTGAGGTTGAAGTTGGACTTGGCATCTGGATTTAATGGGTATAGAGGTGGAATCTATCCAGGATACCTTATAGGGGCTTGGGTGAGGAACTGGGTGTAAGCCTAGGGTTTTGACAGCCTTATGGGATATGGCATTCACACAACTCCCAATATCTATGATTATTTTACATACCTTGTCTTCAATTTTACTAAAGTCTATAAGATATTAGTCCTACGCCAATCTTCCTGGGTTTTATTCTGGGACAAGATGCATCTAACTACCCCTGCGAGGTCTGTTTGTTTGAAGTCCTCCTCATCTCTTTCATATTCTTCAATTAAGTCCGATTCAGCTTCATAGACCACTTCCTCTTCTTCCTTATTGGGTTCAGGCTCATCTTCTACAAGCTCCCCTATGTGCAAAGACTTGGTGGGACACTGGCTAGCAAAGTGACCTACCTTATTGCACCTAAAACAAGCATTGGAACTAGGGCTTGGGTTCTTCTGAAAAACTGGTGCCTTACCCTTATCATTCCTTAAAGATGTAGAGTTACTTGAGCTAGCCTGACTCGACTTGGGTTAGGACGAGGTGGGTTAGGGTTAGGATGGGTTGGATTGGGTTTAGGTCAACTTAGGTTTGGGTTTGGCTAACTTTGGTTAAGGTTGGGGCGAGTCTGGTTGTAGCAAGGTCAATTTGGGTAGAACCGATTCTAGTTGGATCTAAAGCTAGGAGTGTTGAACCTAAAGGGTTCAGGTTTCCTAACTACAGGTGCTTTCTGGAACCTTTCAAAGTTTTCAGCTACTCGATAGGCATGGGCCATGCTATCAACATCCCTAAGGTACAGCTCCTTTTGGATCTCCTCTCTAAGACTATTCCTAAACCTAGAGAGGATAACTGACTCATGTTCATCTATGCCGCATCTTAGGGTGCACTCATCAAACTGGGCTATGTATTCACTCACAGATTTGGTCCCTTGTTTTAATTTCTGCCATTGATCTAAGAGACACTGCTGATAGTATGGGGAAACATACTTAGCCCTAAGCTTTAATTTCATGGCTTCCCAGGTGGTAATGGGTATGTTGCCTATCTGATTATTGAGTCTTTCTACTTGGTCCCAATACAATCTAGCTTGATCAGTTAGCCTGAGCTGGACAAATTGACACTTTTTCTCATTACTCAAGCCATAAAATTTGAAGTACCTATCCATACCTCCCTCCCAGTCTATATAGACCTTTGGATCTAGACTGCCATTGAAGGTAGGTGCATCTATCTTAATGCTCCTAAGAAGCCTATCATCTTGATTTTGGTCCTCATGATTGGGTCTCCTATGGTTGGGGTCATGATATTGATCCTGGTGTTGGTTTTCCCTATGGTTAGGCTCCCTAAATTGATCCTTGTTCTGGGGTATCCTAGGGTTGTGCTCAACATAGGGTTCATGGGTTTGGACACTTCTAGGATTTTGAGGGGTAGAAGGGATGGAATCCATGTCTGGTTCAGTGTTGGACTCTTGGGTTTTCTCTACAGTCTCTAGTCGGTTCTCAACTTGGTTAAGCCTATTGGTTAATTGGTTGATCCTAGTGGTTGCTTGTTCAAATTGTTGGTCCACTTGGTTGAATCTTTGGTTCATTTGATCAAGCTTGGTATCAGACTGGTCAAACCTATGGTCTCTTTGGGTAAGTTGATTTTGAGATTGGACATTGGCTTGGTTCATTTGGATAGTTAATTGGGCAAGCTGGGCTTGGGTTTGAGTATTGGCTTGGTTCATTTGGGTATGCTGGGCTAGGATGGCCTCTAAATTAGGATCCATGGTTGGGTTTGGTTGGGGTTTAGATTTTTGATATTGGGTTCCTAATCTAGTGGTCATGCAACAAATCAAACAATCAAAATGAAATGATGCAACCAAGCATGCAAAAGAAAAAGAAAAGGCTAGTACAATCTATGGTTTCCTAGACCTAGAGCCAGAAATAGGATGGGTCAGCTCAACTTACACCTAACCCAATAGCTAATCCTTCCACTGGCCAGGTTGGGGGTGGGAGAGTGGAAGGCCCCCCCTGCTTTCACAAGGACCCAATTAAAAACCATAGCACCACTTAGGTCAATTGACTCTGGACCCCCAGCCTTAGACACCAGCTTTCACTAATAGCTAAAAGGTTAAATGCACTAGTTGGCCCACACAGCTCAGACCCGACCTGTTGATGTCTCCTAGTCCACTAGGGCAAATTAGGTCTAATTGATTTTAATTAGGCTTGGATTAGTATGATGATGGTGGTTTTGGGCCCAGGACATGTATTGAAATCTTGCCCTGATCTGAGATTTTGAGTTGCCTTTAAGATTAGGTTAAAATGATGGCAATCGATGGCCCTGATGCAATCTAAAACAATCAAGAAAATAAAAAATATAAATATATTTTAATGATTTATGAAGTTTAAAATTAGGTTTAAGTTAACTGAGGTTATCAAACAAAGTTTGGCTTGGGATTGGGGGTTCGGAAGTTAATTAGGTTTAGGTTGAGTCACAATATAGAATGTAGCAGAAATCAGTGAATTAGGGTTTCAGTTGTTGCAAAGTTTGACATAGATCCTAATGTAGAAAAAAATCAAGAAGAATCTTGAATAGATGATAGATGGTGAGGATGAAACCTACCAAATTTCATGCATAACAAAAATCATATGGTAATTCAAACCTAGAGTTTTCTGGACTGCTACAGAAATTATCAAGATTTTGTTAGGGTTTCTATTATGCCAAAGCTTTTATAATTTAGGTTTCTGTAAAATTAATTAAAATTTTTTATAAAATATAGGACTCAACAAAGAACAATGAATGCAAATTTTAGAGAAAAATAAAATTTTTAGATGGTCAAAAATAAATGCAAAACTGATACCTAATTCAGTGGACAGAATGCTGAAATTAGGGTTTGTGATTGCAATGCAGATAAAAACTATTCTAAACCTGCTCTGATACCAAACTGATGCAGGATGACTCTAAGACTGCTAAACATGCTTGAAAAATAATAAAATAATTTTTTTTGTGATTTTTATAATTTTATTTGCAGTCTAGATTCTCAAAGTAAAGTAAGAACTAGCGGTAAGACTAGCAGTAGAGGGAATCATCGGATCGCAGGCAAACTCATGCAAACTAATGAAAGATCCAGGACCCGAGAGTTGAGAAACTCCTGGTTTAGGATATCTTATCTTCATTGAATCAGAAAACAAGAGTTGGAAAGGTTTCTTACCAGTCAGAGATTGAAATTCAGAAGCAGAAGGGATCATATGCACTCTGATCGGAGCCTAGATGAAGAAGCCTCGATTTCCTTGAATCTGATGGCTGATCTGGGCGGTTCGGGCAGCAAAGAAGGCCTCCTCAGGAAAGGGGAAGCACCTCGGGGATCCTACAAGCATCAGGGTTAATCAAAACAGCAATTAAAAAATAAGAAAAGGAACTATGGGTTGAAAGGAATCAGGATTAGGGTTAAAAGATGGCTATTTGAAGCTTGTTGAAGATTTCCTCGGTTGGCAGCCTAGGGCACTTCTTCTTGGACGTGTGAAGGCTTGGATGGTAGTGAGTTAGGGTGTGGAAGGAAGCTAGGGCAGCAAGGAATTCGTCCAAGCACAAGAACACAAACTAAAGAACCAAAATAAAACACCAACACAAGGCAATAACTCAAATTTCAGCAAATTGTATTCATCAGAAAGAGATGCTTACAAGAGGGGGAGGGGTGGGGTATTTGTAGAGTTCCCATGCCCTCACTAACCATGGTTACACTTGTATTACAAGTCCTCTTCCCAATTGGAATACAAGTCCTTTCCTAGCTAGGTTAGAAAAACAAATCCCCATTAGGTTAGGAATTGACCTAGTCTTCTCCTTTTTCCTTCATGCTTTGACTATTCCACTCAAAGACACCTCTTGGACTTGGTCAACACTTCAAGGATGCCTAGGGGGGCATGTTGGGCCTCTAGGAGCAGCAAGAGGCTGGTTCAAAGGGGCTTGGGTGCATGGGTTTGGGCCTCTGGAAGCTGGGGTGGCCTGTTAGCATGGTAGCAGGAATATTCCTTGGAATCTTGCTTCTTAAGGGCTTGGGCTTGGCACCATGGCTTGATTTCTTTGGGCTTGGATGCAGGTTGACCTCTGGAATCATTGGTGTCCTATTCTGAGAATATGCTCTGGCATATGGAAGGGAATCTGGGCATCTGGAGGGCATCTGGAAGGAATCAGGGTTTCCGGAAGCATCTTGGATCCTGGTTGTCATACAAAATCCAATGGGCTGATGTAGTGGCCTCTGACTCCTGGATATATCCTGGTGGAACTCCAAAATATGGTAACCTCCTCTCTTGTTCAAAAATTGAGCTCATATTGGACTCATAACTGATATACAGGACTCAAAATAATGACTAGGTTGAGGGTTGAGACAAATCAACTAACCTCAACTTATTACAGGACTCAATTCTAGTTGATTACAAAATTTGACACATGGCTAGTTAAACCAAATAGGATCAGTAATCTGTGTCTTATCCTGGTGCCCCTACCATTATAGTAATGGCCTCCAACCATAGGAAGAGGAAGCTAGGTCCCAATCATATCCAATCCGAGTTGATGTGGGATCGGGTAGAGGCCCTTAAGGCTAGATACAACATCGCCTCCACCCTTCACCTCACTATCCCGGATTGGGAAGGGAGGGTGACCAGGTCGCTGAGCACTGGAGCCCTCCTGATATACGAGGATCACCTAAAGGCTGGCCTTAGGTTTTCCTTGTGTGATTTTTTCATCAAGATCTTCAAGCTTTATAGGATTACCCCCGCGCAGCTGACCCCGAATAGCATTCGGGCTATCAGCTGCATTATGGTCCTATGCCATAGAGCCAAAGTAGAGCCTAGGACCTCCCTCTTTACTGCCTTTTTTGTTCTGAAGAGAGACTTTAGGAGCAAAGAATGGTGGGTGCTTAGCCCCCGTCCCAGGTGGAAGATACTTGGACGTCTCCCATTGGCCATCCACGGATGGAAATCCAAGTTCTTCCTTGTGCACAACCTTTAGCCTTGGGGCTTTGACCTGTCGTGGGGGGAACCATGGCTGATGACTAATGAAGGGAGGAAGGTGTTGATGGCCGACCGAGCTGACTTCAATGAGATGGAGTCGGTTGCATCACGATGGTGCCAGAGCTACTTCAGGAGGATAGCCTCCACTTGGCTGGAGTAAGCCGCCACCAACACTTAGGTAGGGTAGAGGCCACTTCCATCGGTCCCCTTTTCCATTCTACAAGCTTTATTTTCTCTTTTTTACTAACTTTGATTTTGTCCTTGCAAAAGAGAGAAGATGAAGCCTGACAGAGCAAGGGTGGTAGAGCGGGCGGCAAGGGAAAAGGTCGCCCAGTCCTTGAAGCCAACTGCAGACAAGCCAAAGAAGCAGTGGGCAGAGGAACGGCCTGCGATCATAGTGGCATTAGAATCCGACAAGGACAATGTGCCCTTGTTGGAGCGGTTGGCGATGAAGGTATCGGGGCCTTCGCCCACTGCCCAAGAGTTGGTCATCTGATCGGAGCTGATCGAAGAGGGGATGGCCCCAGCCTCACCATTGGCCGAGCCGATAGAAGCAGTTTGCCCTGCTGACAAGAAGAAAGGTGTAGTTGGAGGAGTGGATGCCGACGAGGTCAGCTACCACACCTTCAAATGCTGGCATGCCCTCCATAACCCCCAGTAGGCCAGGGATCTGCTCAAAGGGTTTATCACCAAGGCTGATTGGGAGGAATCCAATCGGTGCAAGTTGAATGAGGTGGTGAGAGGTGAAAGGGATATGCCCTACAAGCCAATCTATGTTGTAAATCCCAAACCATTATAATTGATAATATTCTAATAAAGGCATTATTTTTCATCATACGCTGTGTTTATTATTATATGATGAACCCCATAGATTAGGGCTATGATTTTAGGGTTATGATGAGATCATACCAGTGAGACCTAAAGTCTTAAAACCTTAATCTAAAATATTCCTAGTCAAAGGAACCCTGAGTAGGGGATCGGGGTTTTTCCGGTAAGACTAGCACATCCCATGTATACTGGAGAGGGTGATTGCTCTCACAGTCACTTGTGTATGACACTAATACTAGGATGTGGGTGCTCATTAGAGAATGAGTTCACTGATATGATCCAACTTGAGAACATCTAATGGAGTCTTAGCTACATGTCAATAGAAGGTTCTCATAGTGTGAGTGGTACAAGTAATCCTTTGACCTGAGACTGCCATAAGTACCTTATGTACATGAACCCATCCTTTGGTTCAATCCTAATCATGATACTGAGTCATGCACAGGATTGATGCTGGGAATGGTGAATTGGATATGAAGGTAATGAGTAGGTCAACAAGGAATCGATCACTCTTAGTAAGAGGAGATTGCATCTAGCTAGTTATCAATCGGATGATGATTTAGGAAATCTTTGATCAAAGTAAAGATATTAGAGATGGTTTCTAATATCAAGATAATTGAATCATCAATATAAGATTGAGCTAGAAACAAATATAATATTGGATTTGACATATTTCCAGATCCATAATTATATTTTGGGTGCAGGCTGATCGAAGGATTTAATTGTACGGTAACTTTCTACTGAAGGGTAGTTTTGGTATTTCACCAAAATTTCCATATCTTCCAGGTAGACATGACACGTTGCTAGACGTCAATCTTGTCTTGTGGGTTGATCAAATTTAATGATCATTTATTAGGAAGAGTCCTAATTGATCAAAATCGGGTAAGCCCGATTTGACCTAAATCGATTAGAAAGAGTTCTAATCAAATTAGGTCAACTTGTATTCGAACCCACTGCTGGCTAGATATGGAACGCAATGGGTCACACACTTAAGAGAATTGATCAAGAGTCATTTGCATGAAGACACACTAGCAAGTGGTGCAAATCCTAACTTCTATTCGAATTGTATTCTAATTAGGGTTCCGAATTGATTCAATTTGGGTTCTGATTGGATCTAATTAGATCCTAATTGAGGTTTTAGGGATTATGGCTAACCCAATTGGCTAACCAATTACTTAGGCTAGCATACCAGCCACCCCTTAGCCCTTGTACGCCAAAAACACCAAGAGTCCATGCACTTATGGACTCTTGGCACGCCATATGGAGGAGTCCATGGGCGCATGGGCTCTTGGCGCGCCCACTTAATTCTCCGATGAATTAAGATGGGGTGGCATTCTTTCTCATTTTTAGCGCCTCACTTGTCATCCCTTGGATGGTAATCTAACGGGTGGTGGGGTTTTAAGAAAGAAAGAAAGCGTTGTTTCTTCCCGGGTGCGCGAAATCGTATCTCTTCGGAGATTCAAGTTTCGCGACTTCTTTCTCCCAATCGTCGTGACTTCTTCCTTTAAGAAAAGTCGTGAGAATTGATCTGGAAGGTGATAATTAATCCAGAAGGCTGTAAGAAAGAAGAGAAGGGCATGAGAAGAAGGAAAGGGCATGAGAAGAAGGAAAGGGCATGAGAAAATTGTTTACGGAGAGTTGTGAGGGCGCCTCTCCGAAAACTATAAAAAAGGGGGTGGGAATCAGAACTCAAGGATGTGATTTTTTTTTTCTTTCTTCCTCTCCTAAAGACTCGTTCTCCCCTTCTTGTTTTTGCATTGTTTCCTTTACAAAGTAAAACTCTGTCGAAACTCTGCTACTAAACAAGGTTAAGAGAGAAAGTCTCCGACGGTAAAGGAAAAGAAGAGTTCTGATCCAATTCTTTTCTTCCTTACATTAAGACATCTTTGTCTTAATTTCTCCACCAATTAAAGACAAGCATTAATCTTCTTAGGACAAGGTCTTACTTTCAAGACAAAGGTGTCCTAAAGGTTCTAAGTCTTGGTAGAAGGTGGAGAAGGGGTAAAAAGGAAGAAGACACACCTTTGAGTAGAAGATTTCCAGCCATAATCCAACTATTGAATTCCTGGAAGAAGAATTCAATTGAAGGAACCATTGGAACAAGGAGTTAGGATCTTGGTCATTGCTTTGTGTGGATCACCATCGGAGGGCGGACACTTGGATGCCTGGTGAATTCAAATAGCCCGTTGATCTTCAAGTTTTAAGTCTTCATAAATTGGAATTAGCGATTACAGGTTGGTATTCTAATTCAATTTGCATAGAAATGTTTATCTTCATATATTCTAGTCTTATTAAGGAGTTCCTGGTTTAGGATTTTTGGTGCATATTTAATTTTAATTTTTGAAATTACCCTTCCACTGCGTTGCACCGGATCCCAACAAGAGGCGCCTACCTCAACCTGATGAGGGTAACTTATTATCCCTTCTTCTTCTTTTTTCTTCTCCTTTTTCGTTGTGTTAAACTAACACGGTTTATTATTTGTAGCTTCTCCATGATGTATCGTTGATGGATGATGGCCTCGGCGATATGGTTTGCATGATAGAGGCCTCGACCAAAAAGGTCGAGGGGTTGGAGATGGCTAGAGTGGCAGCAGGGGCATCATGGAAGGTCGTAGAGGAGAGGCTATCGGTCAGTTTGGCCGAAGCTGAGTCCTTGAAGAAGCAAGCGGAAGACCTGTAGATTTAGTTGGATGAACGGGAGGCCAAGTTGAAGAAGAAGGCAAAGGTTACCTCTCTGATCCATCGGCTGAGCAAGGAGGAGGAGCAATCCACCGACTTCGAGAGGAGTGCACGGGCCCACCAGGCAATGTCGGTGAAGTATATAATCCAATTGAGAGAAGAGAAGGAACTGGCAGAGGAGCGGGTTTGCGATGTTGTGGCAGAATACAAGGCTTCTACCAGCTTCAACAATGAAATGGAAGAGGCCATCATGGCGAGCTACGAGTACGGGTTTGACGACTGCCTGAAGAAGGTAGCCGAGGCCTTCCTGGAGCTCGACTTATCGGCCATACAGCTAAGGCAGCTGGTAGAAGAAGAAAGAGGGTTGATCGATGTTGGGGCCGATGCCCATGCTACTGTCGACATGGGGTCAATAGAGACATTGGTCGGGACTTCGGGTGAAGTTGGAAGCCGAAGCTCCTCTAACCATTCCCCCTTGTTGTATCCATAGGGCAAGACTTAAGACTAATTGTAAAAGTTTGCCCACTCTTGTATAAAAACTTTTGTCAATGAATGAAATGGCTTCTCCTCTTGGTATATGTCTTTGACACCTATTTTCCTAAATGTGGAACAGTTGGCTTAGTCCAGCCTCATCTCTTTTAGAAACATTTCTAAGTGTTGAGAGGTTGGTTCAACCCAAACTTATATCTTTTAGAAATGTTTCTAAGGAACCTTGAACCAATCATTTATAGGAAAATCGCTCAAGGGTTTAAGGATCCCATAAAATACTGTCTGATCGAGGTTGGATTCTGAAGGGGCTACGCTAGAGCCTCACCAATCGGGATTGGATTTGGAGTGGGCTATACTAGAGCCTTTGCCGATCGGAATCGAACTTTGAGTGGGGTACACTAGAGCCTCTATCGATCGGAATCGAACTTGAGTGGGCTACACTAGAGCCTATACTGATCGAAATCAAACTTTAGTGGGCTACAATAAAGCCTCTATCGATCAGAATCAGACTTGTGTGGGCTATATTAGAGCCTTTGCTGATTGGAATCGGACTTGAGTGGGCTACACTAGAGCCTCTGCCAATTAGAATCGAACTTGAGTGGCTTACACTAGAGCCTCTACCGATTGGAATTGAACTTCTGTGGGCTACACTAGAGCCTTTGCCGATCGGAATTGAACTTGAGTGGGCTACACAAGAGCCTTTGCTGATCAGAATCAGACTTGTGTGGGCTACACAAGAGCCTTTGTTGATCAGAATTGGACTTGAGTGGGATACACTAGAGCCTTTGCTGATCGAAATCGGACTTGTATGCAGTATGAATTGCTATCTTTATTAATAATATTTGTGGAGGTTATCTACATTCCAAGGACGTACAACCTGCCAACTGTCTAAATGCTCGAGTCGGTAAGTTCTGGCCCGGATCACTTCGACCACCATATAGGGGCCTTCCCAGTTGGTGGAGAGCTTTCCTTGTTCAGTCGGTCTCGATATCTTTGATCTTCGCAGAACCAAATCTCCAACATGGAAACTTCGGACCTTGACTCAAGAATTGTAATATCTGGCCATTCTTTAGCGATGGTCACCATTCTCAAGTCCGCCTGGAGTCGGGTCTCCTCAAGTAAGTCAAGGTCAGTGGTAGATCCGCGGGGTTGTGGTTAAAACACCGTGGCTATCAGTTTAAAATCCGACTTCTTAAAATATTTAAAAATACATAGCAAGAGGAGTCGGGTCGAATCCACAAAGAAGGCGGTGTTTAGGATTTGAAATTTTTGATCTTGTAAAAAAAGTATTTGAAGTCGAAAAATATAAAAATTAAAATTGCAGGAAAACTTGGCACTAGGATCTATTATTTAGATCCTAGCATCTATTTGCAGACAAGACGAAAGACAGGAATTAAAAAGAGATATTGCATTGATTGAAATTTAAGGTCTAAGTACAATGCAGTAAAAACTAAATTAATAAAACAAATAACAAAGACAAGAACAGATTGGCGCAGCCTCGTTGGGAAGATAGCTCCTTCCTTCGTACTCCATGGAGCGAACTGGGCTTCCTCTGCGTCTTCTTCTTCGGATCAAGATCTCAGAGAGGGAGAAGGCTGGAAGATGGTGTAGGGACACGCTCTCCTTTGAGAAACCTCACTCCCAAAAGCCAACCCGCAACCCAAGCAATGCCCTCTACCCTATACCTTGCCCTTTCTCCAGGATACCTCTGCCTTGTGCTATGGGGTTCATTTTATAATTGATCAGAGAGGGGAACTCATTGCACACTAGCGATGTGGGACAAAAGGAGTACTATGACCGCCATTGCTGCTCCGTAGATCATGCCGCTCGTGGACTGCGCCATGGAGCTCGTGGATTGCATGCAACGCCCATGCCCGTGGACTGCTCGCCCGTGGACTGCTCGCCTGTGCCCATGGAGAAGCTCGGCTCGCGAAGAATGCTCGTGCCCGTGGACTGCTTGCCCGTGGACTGCTCGCCCGTGCCCGTGGAGAAGCACGGCTATGGACTGCTCTGCTCGCTTGTAGGGTTCCGGTGCAACGCAGCGGAAGTGTAATTTCAAAAATGAAACTAAATTCACACCAAAAAATCCTAAACCAGGAACTCCTTAAATAAGACTAGAATATATAACAAGCATATCTATGCAAATTAGGATTAGGGTACCAACCTGTAATCGCTTATTCCAACAAACTTGAAGTTGAAGGGGCTAACTGAATTCACCAGGCATCCAGGTGTCCACCCTCTGATGGTGATCCACACAGAGCAATGATCAAGAAACACTATCTTCTTTTCAATGGTTCCTCCTATTGAGTTCTTCTTCCTAGAACTCAATTGCTCGGATTATGGCTGGAATTCTTCCACACAAGAGGTTGCCTCCCTTTCTTTTATCTCTTCTCCTCCTTCCACTAACACTTTGACCTTCTAAAACACCCTTGTCTTAGAGATAAGACCTTGTCCTAAAAGGATTTAGGCTTGTCTTAAATTGGAGAAGAAATTAAGACATGAATGTCTTAATGTAAGAAAGAAAGGAAATAAAATTAGAACTCCTTCTTTCCTTTACCGTTGGAGACCTTCTCTTTTATTATTGTTCAGCAACAGAGTTTCGGCAAAGGAGTCCTCTGTAAAGGAAACAATTTAAAACAAGAAAAGAGGGAAGGAGTCTTTTGGAGAGGAAGAAGAAAAATCTCAGATCACTCGTTCTGATTTTTCCTGACCTCTTAAATAGATTTCAGAGAGGCGCCCACACACCTCTCCGTAAAAACCCATCTCACACCCTTCTCATTTTCTCATGCCCCTTCCCTCCTTCTCACGACCTTCCAGATTAAAACTCATGGCTTTTCCTAAAAGAAAAGTCATGAAATTTCAGAAGAAGGGAGTCGTGATGTTTCGGTCTCCGAAGAGACGTTATTTCGCGCAACCGGGAAGAGTCTTCGCCTTTTGTCTTTCTCAAAAATTTCCCAACCGTTGGATTCCCATCCAAGGGGACACATGTGAGGCGCTAATAGTGAGAAAGGAAGCCGCCCCAACTTAATTCATCAGAGAATTAAGTGGACGCGCCAAGAGTCCATGCTCCCATGGACTCCTCCAAATGGCGCGCGAAGAGTCCATATGCGCATGGACTCTTGGCATTTTGGCATGAAAATGCAAAGGGGCGGGTGGGGAGGCTAGCCTAGTTACATGGATAGCCAATAGGGTTAGCCATAATCCCTACAAACTCAATTAGGGTCTAATTAGATCCAATTAGAACTTAAATTGAACCAATCTGGAACCCTAATTCGAATCCAATTCGAATAGAAGCTAGGGTTTGCAACACCTGCTAGAGTGTTATCCTTCAAAGATGATTTAATTACAAATTAAACTCTTGATCAATCCTCTTAAGTGTGTGACCCATTGGGTTCCACATCTAGCCAGCAGTGGATTCGAATACAAGTTGACCTAATTTGATTAGAACTCTTGCTAATCGATTTAGGTCAAACCGGGCTTACCCGACTTGATCAATTAGGACTCTTCCTAATAAGTGATCTTTAAATTTGATCAACCCACAAGACAAGATTGACGTCTAGCAACGTGTCATGTCTACCCGGAAGATATGGAAATTCTGGTGAAATACCAAAACTACCCTTCAGTAGAGAGTTACCGTACAATTAAATCTTTCGATCAGTCTGCTCCCAAAATATAACTATGGATATGGATATATGTCAAATCCAATATTATATTTATTTCTAGCTCAATCTTATATTGATGATTCAATTATATTGATATTAGAAACCATCTCTAATATCTTTACTTTGATCAAAGATTCCCTGAATCATCATCCGATTGTTAACTAGCTAGATGCAATCTCCTCTTACTAAGAGTGATCGATTCCTTGTTGACCTACTCATTACCTTCATATCCAATTCACCATTCCCAGTATCAATCCCGTGCATGACTCAGTGTCATAATTAGGATTGAACCAAAGCATGGGTTCATGTACATAAGGTACTTATGGCAGTCTCAGGTCAAAGGATTACTTGTACCACTCCCACTATGAGAACCTTCTATTGACATGTAGCTAAGACTCCATTAGATGTTCTCAAGTTGGATCATATCAGTGAACTCATTCTCCAATGAGCACCCACATCCCAGTATTAGTGTCATACACAAGTGACTGTGAGAGCAGTCACCCTCTCCAGTATACATGGGATGTGCTAGTCTTACCGGAAAACCCTGATCCCCTTCTCAGGGTTCCTTTGACTAGGAATATTTTAGATTAATGTTTTAAGACTTTAGATCTCATTGGTATGATCTCATCATAATCCTAAAATTATAGCCCTAATCTATGGGGTTCATCATATAATAATAAACACAGCGTATGATGAAAAATAATGCCTTTATTAGAATTTTTGTCAATTACAATGGTTTGGAAGATACAACATAGATTGGCTTGTAGGGCATATCCCTTTCAATCTCCCACTTGCACTAAAGCTAATCGCCTTTAAATCTTAATCCCATACACTCGAGGTGGCGATCAAACTCTCGCTGTGGTAGAGCCTTAGTGAACGGGTCTGCTATATTGTTCTTTGTATCAACTCTATTTATGTAGACATCTTGTCTCTCTACTATTTCTCGGACGAGATGGAAGCGTCTCAGAATGTGCTTGGACTTATGATGAGCTCTTGGTTCCTTAGCTTGAGCAACAGCTCCAGTGTTGTCACAGTAAAGTGGCACTAGGTTTTCAATCTCAGGAACAACACCCAACTTTGTGATGAACTTCTTCATCCAGACTGCTTCCTTGGTGGCTTCACTGACAGCTATGTATTCTGCCTCTGTGGTTGAGTCAGCTACAGTCTGCTGCTTGGTACTCTTCCAACTCACTGCTCCACCATTTAGGATAAAAACATATCCTGAAATGGATTTGCTATCATCAGGGTCTGATTGAAAACTAGAATCAGAATAAGCTTCTAGTTTAAAATCAGAACCACCATAAACCAGAAAAATATCCTTAGTCCTTCTCAGGTACTTAAGAATATTTTTAACTGCTTTCCAATGATCCTCTCCTGGATCAGCCTGAAACCTACTGACAATGCCTAAATCATATGCCACATCAGGCCTGGTACATAGCATGGCATACATTATGGACCCTATTTCTGAAGCATAAGGTATAGAATTCATTCTATTTCTTTCTTCAGGTGTCTTAGGAGACATCCTTTTAGAAAGATGTATACCTTGACTCATAGGAAGATAACCTCTTTTACTTCCATCCATGCTGAATCTTTTTAGCACTAAGTCAATGTACCTAGATTGGGATAAACCTAGCATCCTCTTAGATCTATCTCTAAAGATCTTAATACCTAGTATATAGGATGCTTCTCCCAAATCTTTCATTGAAAACTGGTTTGATAGCCAAACCTTCACTGATAGTAACATTGGGACATCATTCCCAATAAGGAGTATGTCATCTACATACAGAACCAAGAAGACTATGGCACTCCCACTAGTCTTCTTATAAACACAGGGTTCATCCACATTTTTGATAAAACCAAACCTTTTAATAGTTTCATCAAAGCGGATGTTCCAACTCCTGGAAGCTTGCTTTAATCCATAAATGGATTTCTTTAGCTTGCATACTTGATTAGGTTTATTCTTTGAAATAAAACCTTCTGGCTGTGACATGTAGACTTCTTCCTCAAGGAAACCATTGAGGAATGCAGTCTTCACATCCATCTGCCAGATCTTATAATCGTGGTACGCTGCTATAGCAAGTAAAATCCAAATTGATTTGAGCATGGCAACAGGTGAGAATGTTTCATCATAATCAATTCCCTGTTTTTGTCTAAAACCTTTTGCCACTAATCTGGCTTTATAGGTTTCAACTTGGCCATCATCCCCAATCTTTTTCTTATAGACCCATTTGCACCCAATAGGATTAACACCCTCTGGTTCATTGACCAAAGACCATACTTGGTTTACGTACATAGAGTCTATCTCGAATTCCATGGCTTCTTGCTATCTATCTGAATCAGTAATCAAGATAGCTTCCATATAGGTCAGAGGTTCATCATTTTGAATGACTTAGGCTTCATTATTTTCAATAATAAACCCATACCTCTCAGGTGCCCGTGGCACTCTATCAGACCTATGGGGAGGAGTTTTGTGTTCTGGTTCTGTCATAACTATATGTTCTAATGGTTGAGAACTGTCTATCTGTAGTTCTTGTACTTCTCCAAGTTCAACAGTTCTACCATTGCCCTTTTCTAAAATGAACTCTTTTTCTAGAAAAGTGACATGCCTGCTGGCAAAAATCTTTTGTTCAGTAGGATGGTAAAACAGATATCCTCTACCCTCTCTAGGATATCCTACAAATAGATATTTATCTGCTCTAGGTTCCAACTTATGTCCAAAATTTCTTTTAACATAAGCTGGACATCCCCATACCTTAAAATATTTAAGATACGGTTTCTTTCCACTCCAAATTTCATATGGAGTACTAATAACGGATTTAGAAGGTACCTTATTCAGAATGTAAACAGCAGTTTCTAGTGCATGACCCCAGAAGGAAATGGGTAAATTTGTGAAGCACGTCATGGATCGTACCATATCTAATAAGGTACGATTCCTCCTTTCAGCTATACCATTTAGCTGTGGAGTATAAGGAGGGGTCCATTCAGAAAGAATTCCATTAACTTTAAGATAGTCTAAAAACTCCGTGGATAAGTATTCTCCTCCTCGATTAGAATGAAGAACTTTAATACTTTTCCCGGTTTGTTTATCGACCATACTTTGATACTCCTTAAATTTATCAAAGGCTTCAGATTTATGTTTCATAAGATACACATATCCAAACCTAGATAAATTCATCTGTAAAAGTGATAAAATATGAGTATCCACCTCTAGCCTGAGTTGTCATTGGACCACATACATCAATATGTATAAGTCCTAATAACTCAGTTGACCTTTCTCCATGTCCAGTAAATGGAGTCTTGGTCATCTTACCCATGAGACATGATTCGCAAGTTCCTAATGATTCATACTCGTAAGGATCAAGGAATTTTTTCTTGTATAACTTGCTTATCCTAGACTCATTAACATGACCAAGTCGATGATGCCAAAGTAAAGTATCATTAAAGTCTTCTCTTTTTCTTTTATTATTGACATGAAAAACACTATCATTGGAAGAAAGAGTTAAGAGCTCATTACTAAATATGCCAGAACAAATAATTTTATTAGACAACATTATCGAGCAACCAGTGCTCGTTACATCCATTACATATCCTTGTTTTAATAACAAAGTAATAGATATAATGTTCCTAATAATCTTAGGCATATAGTAACAATTTTCTAACTCCAAGATCTTCCCTGAAGGCAACTTCAGAATATAGGTCCCTACAGCTTCTGCTTGGATGATATCACCACTAGCACCATAGAGATTGAAGTCACCTTCCTTCAATACTTTAAGCTTGTGGAGGTCCTGCAAAGATTTGCATATATGGTAACCACAAGCGGTATCCAATACCCAAGTATTTGATATAGATGAATTTAATGTCAATATAGCATGTATCTCATACATACCTTTTGGCGCATCTGATGCACCAGGCTTCACAGTTGCAAGGTAAGCCTTGCAATTCCTTTTCCAATGTCCCGCTTTGCCGCAAAAGAAACAGGTCGACTGTTTGGAGGCCTTCTTTCCTTTCTTATTCTTATTGATGCCACTCTTAGGGTTTAGCCTCCTATTAAAACCCTTTTTGCCTGATTTCTTCTTATTGGTTTTATCAACAAGAAGAAGTGGAGCCTTTTCTTTTTTAACATGGCTCTCCACTGTTTTTAACATATTTAACAGCTCAGGCAAGGAAGTGTTCAATTTGTTCATGTGATAATTCAAGACAAACTGTGAAAATGACTCCAGGAGTGATTGCAGGATTAAATCCTGATTCAACTCCCCATCCATGATAAAACCTAATTGACCCAATCTAGTGATTAAGTCAATTACCTTCAGAACATGATCCTGAACTGATGTTCCCTTTGTCATCCTAGCACGGAATAACTGCTTAGATATTTCGTATCTAGCAGTTCTGCTTTGTTCTTCATAAAGCTCTTTTAAATTGAGTATCCATGCTTTCATGCTGTCTCTATAACTCATTGGTCATAGAGGCCAGTATGATACACTTGACAGTGAGGGAGTCATTCTGCCACATTTTGTATGTGGCCATATCTTCCTGTGTGGCATCGTCCCCTAGTGGATTAAGACTAGGGGTATCAAGAATATAAGAAAGTTTTTCTGAACTCAGCACAATCTTTAAATTTCTCAACCAGTCCACATAGTTTGGACCAGTCAGTTTGTTGGTATCTAAGATACTTCGCAGTGATAATGAAGATGCCATTTATCTACATTTAATAAAGAACAATACATAAGCAAACAACCATGAAATGACTTACATAATTAAATTAGGTCTTCAATTTAATTATGTCTCCCACTATTTTATCAAAAATCATAGCCCTCACTATGATAATCGAGAAGAACCCTGATCGGTTTTTCTTAGTGAGATTGAGATCCTAATAACTTATAAAAGATCTTGCAGAAAATACAACAAATCTTTTATATGCTCAAAGGTAGGAAACTCTTCCAATTATATCTCATATAATTCTCAAAAATAACTTGGCCTCTAGAACATTATTAGTCTTGCAGAAAAACACAACAAACCATAATGTTCTAGTTAATTCAAGACCCTTTCATTTCTATACAATCAGTACTCAAATATAATGCCCTTGCAGATAACACAACAAAGCATTATACTGAATATACTGTAAGCATATCTGTGTGCTAGACTAGTATTATGTCAATCACCATATTAGGTCTTGCAGATAACACAATAAACCTAATGTGGTTCATAACACAATAATGATCCAGCATGAAGGAAGGCCAATATATAGTATTTTTAACACTAAGCATTTTAGTCAAGATTTAAATATAATCAAATCGGCCAGGCAAGTGGAAGAGATGTGGGAGTCCCCCCGTTACTTTCCTAGACACCAATAAAAATTGGCCAGGTCAGTCAACGGAACCAAGTAAAAACCACAATTCTCTTTACCTTCCCAGAACCACCTTTCTAGACACCGAATGATCAATTGTTCATCATGACTAGTGATTCTTATTAGTTAAATATACTATGACTTAATATAATTTTTTAAGAGGAGGGTTTTATAAAATTGCCAACACATTCTTATAGAACATATCACAATCATATCACTCTGATAAACAAATATGTGCTAAGTGTGTCATCATACTAGGACAACCATTTACCACATAATGGATCCACCATTATGCCAGGGCAACCTTATTTCAGTATGATGACTTCAAAACTAATCATATCTCTATAATAATTAGGGTTTGAGTGAAAAACCCTAACTAGTGGCATACATCAAAATATATATGCAATCAAAAAAAAATATGCTAAGTGTAATAGCATATTAGGATTTAAAAAACCCTAATATGTAACACACAAACTATCATAGATTATAGTCCGAATTAAGGTGGCTCTTGGTGCGGGCACCAGACTCAGAAGAAGACTTCAGGGCTCCATCTGGATCTCTGATTGACCTTGCTCGAAGAATTAGGGTTTTCTGGTTTTGTAATAAGGGTTGACTTGGTCAACTCAATTTTAGTCTTGAGTCTGTATTTTCCTGTAATTTAAATTTTGTTGAGTCATGTTGACTCAGTACAAGTCCTAGTAGTAGTCTAGGTCTTCTCCAGGTTGGTGCCACTTTTTTTCATTCAAGTCAAGGTCCAGGGTGCCACATTTTTCTCTCCCAGGCCCAAGCAAGTGGGCGCCACACTCCCAGCCACACGCCAGAGTCCAGGAGGCGCCACATCTCCATCCAGTGTCTTTGGTCCCTACACCACAAGAAGTAAGTTCCTTTTTTTTCTTGCACCACTTGGGAGAGAAATCCATCAAGATACCTCAATCCAAGGAGGAGCCAATTTCTTTTCAGATAAATCCAAGCCAGGATGGCAAGAATTTTTCTTGAAGAGAGGATCAAGGAGGTGCCCCACAATGTTCCATAAAAATCCAAGTTATAAAAGGGAAGAGAGCATGTCTTGGGGAGGAATTCAAGGAGGTTCCCAAAAGTTTCCAAAAGTGCCAAAGCCATGAAAGGAATAAGCCTAAACTTTTGGAGCAAGACTAGGAGGTGTCCAAATGAGCCAAACCATGAAAGGAAAATCCTTGATTCATGGAGAGATACTAGGAGACACCCCCATAACCTGCCATTTGGAGATGATTTTCAAGTTTTCTTGGAGTTTTTGGGCTGCCCACTCATGGAAGGAGTCTTGGGAAGAGAATTTGATGCCTAAAGTATGGGTTAGTCCTATTTGTCCCACATGGGAAATGCATAAAATTTTATTTCTTTGTTATGTCAATATATTCAACTCTATGTAACTCTTGAATTTAATGATGAATGAAATCAATTTTTTTGTGAGCAACTTTGTGTTTCTCTCTTCCGCACTTGTATTCAAGTGTTGAGCTCCGTGATGGAGTGATTCCGGGTTCCACAAGAACCTTGAGAGGTGTGAGATCTCCAAACCCTACCAAAACCCTAGGTTAGCCATTTCAATTCCAAACCCTAGCCGCCCATCATCTTCTTCATTCCACCAATCATCCAAACCCTAATCTACCTCATCATCTCACGGCCCCTCTCTTCCAAGTAGAGGCCGACCAACAGCATCCAGGTCCAGATCGGCTACTTCGAATACAGAGCAAATCCCAGAGGAAGTCAGATCAGCATCCAGGAGAATCAGGATTTCAGCAACATCAATTTTTCAAGTTCTTCTTATCTGGTAAATCCTTTCTTTGAGTATCTGGTTCCTTAACTTGTTCTTCTTCTTTCCCAGATCCTGAGTTCAGGAGAAGCCAACTCTGCTAAAGGACCAGTATTGGAGGATCCATTGTGAAGATATCCGAATCCGAGGATCCAACAATCTGCTCGAGAGAGTCCTTCCACCAAACTCTGTGAAGATCACTGTCTGGTACATAACCCTTCACTTCTCTTTATTTCTGTCCTGTTAAAAGTTCAGAGCGAAACCCTAGGTCTGGGAGTTTCTCAACCCCCAGCGATCCTTTACTTCTGAACTACTCTGATAATCTAGTTTCTTTGAATTATGCTTTCAATTATTATATAGTTTCTTTCAATTTAGTTTAACTTTCATTTGAGTCAAAGCCGACTTCCGAAAATATATAAAAAAATAAAATAAAAATAAATATATACATTAATTTTAATTTACTTCCGCATCGCATCATCTTTTTTGTTCTGCATTAATTTTGGTATCAGAGCCCTGTCTAAGGTTTCTGACTTGCTTGCATGTTTTGAGTGTCTCTCTTTTTTACTTTGTCTGCTCGAAGTAGACTCCCCAGGACATCCAGTCCTAGGAATGAAGCGAGGTGCAAGCCTCCTCTTCCCATTCATGGGGTGTTCCTAGGGCATGTAGGGGATCAGCTGGGTTACAACTTCGTAGCAGGAATTATAAACGGGGGAAGCATTCTATTTTCAGTCTGTAACTACCCTGTTGCAAGAATTGTTTCTTATTGTAGGTAACTCCAAATTGTGTGATTTTTATTTTCCTAGAACCAGTATAATTGAAACTATTTTAGATAATTTTACTGTAATTTATTGGTTGTATGAAATTTCTGAGAATTAAATTACAGCAATTCTGTTTCTGTGTTTCCGTAATTCAATTTTTTTTTTTGAGTGATCATCTCCTAATTCATCTTAAGGGCAATTAAGCATCTAAGATAAGGGGAGGAGTTGATAACCTCTCCTTAGCCCAAAATCACCACCCATTCATTCGATCCTAAGCCTAATTTTAAAATTTATTAGACTTAATTTGCCCTAGTGGGCTAGGAACACCAACTGGTCAGGTCCAGCCTAGGGTTTAGTCAGTTTGTCTGGTTACTCTATGTGTGCTTTGTACTTAGTGTCTAGAACGATGATTCAGAGACTACGTCCCGAAGGGCTTGTGTGCTGGTCTGCCTACCTGGCCAATCACTGATTGGTGTCTAGGATTGGCAATTAGGGACCTAACACTCCCCTTACACCTGCCTGACTGAGTCCCGAGTTACTACAGGCTAGCTTGCCACTCTGATTGGGCATCTAGTTTGGACTCTAGGTCTAGTGAGCCAGTAGTCGCTTTAGTCTAGTCACATTTTGTGTGCTTGCTTGCATCATCATGTCCACCCGGAATGGAGTACCCTCCCAACCTGGTCAAACCCAACCTGATTTAGAGGCCATGGTTAGAACTCTTTCCGAAAGTATGAACAAATTGAGTCAGGATATGACTGCTACCGTTGCCCAGTTTAGGGAACAAGTCCATGAGGATCTTACCCAGCTTAGGGATCGAGTCCAAGTACTTGTGGAACCTAGACATCAGAATTGGACTCCTGACCCAGATTTTAATGTGCCTCAACCTCACCCACACCAGGAGCATAGGAGGACCTTATACCGTGATCCCGAGCATAACCCAAGGAAGCCTAACCATGATATCTATAGTGTAGATCGTGTCTATGAGAGGACCTTACAATATTCTAGACCAGTCACTCAACAACCCAAGTCTTCTAGATCAAACCATTTAGATCCACACCCATGCCCAAGAAAGGTCTCTACTAGCTTGAAACCCAGTGTGACCCAGGTTCCTATATTGCAAGAATGTTGGTTTTGTGGAGAAAGAGGCCATAAATCTAGTCAGTGCCCATGCATAGGACTGGCTTGTGCACAGCTAAGTGGTAAGAATCCTAAGGATGACATTAATGAGGGAGAACCCAAGCCTACCAATGAGGAAGAAAGGTTTGGTATGGCAAGCCCAGAATCAGTTGACCCGATTACCATTGACTTGAAACCCATTGAAGATGGCATCGAGGAAGTATATGATGCTGGCTTGAGTCTAGTTGATGAATATGAGGGTGAAGAACTTGAAGAATGTGACATCGATACTATTGGTTCCTTACCTGAGGAGACCTTGGAGAGCAACTAAGTGGTAGGACCTAGTTCAGAAATTCAAGAGATTTGTGAGAACCAGGTTCCTTTAGTCAAATACCCCCAGGAAGAACTCATAGTGTTAGCCCGAGCTATCGGTTCGTATCCTCTAATGACAGTCATTCCCCAAGTACCAATTGAAGATCTTTGTGCTGAACTGTTTAAGTTTGCCCACCCTTTGGTAGATCCTCTCCTTAGGATGACTGAATCAAGTCTCTTACAATTGGACCTTGTCCCATGCCCAGCCACTAAGGTCTCTCCCGTAATCTCAGTTGAACATCCTTGTCTTGAGTGGATTGATTCACCCAGTCCTGTAGAAGTCCTCCTTATGGCCCCAGACCCCTTCCTTTGCATGACTGACCTACTCTTCTATAGAGTATACCTTTTCGCACCCATAGGTCAAATTTCAAGTATTGAGGTCGTCATCCATAGGCCCTTCCATGAATCATTCTCTAATCCATTTCTTGAGAAAGTGGATCATTATTTTCTTAGAGAACAAACCTTAACTGTTGCAATCACATGTCCTAGGCTACTTCCCGAACCATCACTTGATCCATTCCTGGGAGTAGCAAACTTTTCCTTTCGTAAGGATGACTAGTTGACACTCATAGATCACCATTCAAACCTTCAGGTCACCACCTTTAGTCAGCAGGTAATTCGAGACTCCACCTCATATTTCCTCCCTTTCTCTAGGACTTCCAATGCTTCTTACACCATCCAAGTATACTTTGTCGAAGTCTTTAGAATGAACCACGTGTCAGAACCTATTAGGTTTGCCACATACTTCTGGAGGACCTTATGGCACCTACTAGGCACCCATGATAAGTTTTCATGCTCTGCATGCCATCCTCCGACCTAAGGTCAAACCTAGAGAGCCGTAGTTTGTTAGGTTTAGACCTAGGGTTCCTTTGGAATAAAGTCCATTCTTTAGGAATGCGTCGTCAGTCTAGTTTAGTTTTTCTTGAACCTTTACTAGGCTTTGGCTCAGATTTTGGTTTGATTGAGAGCACCAAGAATTGGGATTTGTATTTTGTCCAGGGCTGAAATTGCATTCAATGTTTCGATCAATAGGTCTATATAAGCTAGAGTCCCTTTGAAATTGTTCATGGATACAAGCCTCACACACCACTTGATCTGATTTCTATATTAGCCCACACACACAAGTCTCTTGATGCACTTGCATAGCATGTAAAGGACTTGCATAAAGAAATTCATGCCAAAATAACTTTAAGTAATGAAACTTATAAGAAGTTGGCTGATTCTCAAAGATGAGTCAAAACTTTTGTTAAGAGAGACTATGTAATGATTAGGTTAAAGCCTGAGCGGTTTTTTCCTGGAACCGTTAGAAAGTTACATGCTAAAGGAGCTGGACCATTTAGAGTAGTGAAGAGAGTAGGATCCAATGCCTATGTGCTCGAGTTGCCTCCAGAACTAGGCAATAGCTCTACTTTCAACATTACAGACTTAGTAGAGTATAGGGAGCTAGCTGTGATTCCTAGTAAGCCTTTGAAACCTAATCCTGTTATTGAGAGTGATCCCGACCCTGTGTGTCCACCAACAAACTGGCCTGTGAGGAAAGAGCAGATTGAAAAGATCCTGGATGATCAGGTTATCTCTACTCGTAATCGAGGATACCAAAGATACCTGGTCCGTTGGCAAGGAAGGCCAGATTCTGATGACTCTTGGATCTCCTGAGAAGAATTACAAGAATTGGACCTAGACCTCTTGGAGAGATACCAGAGCCAGCTTGATCCATACTTGACAGGGTCGAGTTCCTCCCACCCTGGGAGAATTGGTACGGGCACCAGACTCAAAAGAAGACTTCAGGGCTCCATCTGGATCTCTGATTGACCTTGCCCGAAGAATTAGGATTTTCTGGTTTTGTAATAAGGGTTGACTTGGTCAACTCAATTTTAGTCTTGAGTCTGTATTTCCATGCAATTTAAATTTTGTTGAGTCATGTTGACTCAGTACAAGTCCTAGTAGTGGTCTAGGTCTTCTCCAGGTTGGTGCCACTTTTTTTTAGTCAAGTCAAGGTCCAGGGTGCCACATTTTTTTCTCCCAGGCCCAAGCAAGTGGGCGCCACACTCCCAGCCACACGCTAGAGTCCAGGAGGCGGCACATCTCCATCCAGTGTCTTTGGTGCCTACACCACAAGAAGTAAGTTCCTTTTTTTTCTTGCATCACTTGGGAGAGAAATCCATCAAGATACCTCAATCCAAGGAGGAGCCAATTTCTTTCCAGATAAACCCAAGCCAGGATGGCAAGAATTTTTCTTGAAGAGAGGATCAAGGAGGTGCCCCACAATGTTCCATAAAAATCCAAGTTATAAAAGGGAAGAGAGCATGTCTTGGGGAGGAATTCAAGGAGGTTCCCAAAATTTCCAAAAGTGCCAAAGCCATGAAAGGAAGAAGCCTAAACTTGTGGAGCAAGACTAGGAGGTGTCCAAATGAGCCAAACCATGAAAGAAAAATGTTTGATTCATGGAGAGATACTAGGAGACACCCCCATAACCTGCCATTTGGAGCTTGTTTTCAAGTTTTCTTGGAGTTTTTGGGCTGTCCACTCATGGAAGGAGTCTTGGGAAGAGAATTTGATGCCTAAAGTATGGGTTAGTCCTATTAGTTCCACATGGAAAATGTATAAAATTTTATTTCTTTGTTATGTCTATATATTCAACTCTATGTAACTCTTGAATTTAATGATGAATGAAATTAATTTCTTTGTGAGCAACTTTGTGTTTCTCTCTTCCACACTTGTATTGAAGTGTTGAGCTCCATGAGGGAGTGATTCCGGGTTCCACAGGAACCTTGAGGAGGTATGACATCTCCAAACCCTACCAAAACCCTAGGTTAGCCACTTCAATTCCAAACCCTAGCCGCCCATCATCTTCTTCATTCCACCAATCATCCAAACCCTAATCTACCTCATCATCTCACGGCCCCTCTCTTCCAAGTAGAGGCCGACCAACAGCATCCAGGTCTAGATCGGCTAGTTCGAATATAGAGCAAATCCCATAGGAAGTCAGATCAACATCCAGGAGAATCAGGATTTCAGCAACATCAATTTTTCAAGTTCTTCTTATCTGGTAAATCCTTTCTTTGAGTATCTGGTTCCTTAACTTGTTCTTCTTCTTTCCAAGATCCTGAGTTCAGGAGAAGCCAACTCTGCCAAAGGACCAGTATTGGAGGATCCATTGCGAAGATATCCGAATTCGAGGATCCAACAATCTGCTCGAGAGAGTCCTTCCACCAAACTCTGTGAAGATCACTACCTGGTACAAAACCCTTCCCTTCTCTTTACTTCTGTCCTGTTGAAAGTTTAGAGCGAAACCCTAGGTCTGGGAGTTTCTCAACCCCCAGCGATCCTTTACTTTTGAACTACTCTGATAATCTAGTTTCTTTGAATTGTGCTTTCAATTATTATATAGTTTCTTTCAATTTAGTTTAACTTTCATTTGAGTCAAAGCTGACTTCCGAAAATATATAAAAAAAATAAATAAATAAAAATATACATTAATTTTAATTTGCTTCCGCATTCCACATATCCATTCTGCATCAGCTTTGATACCACTGTAGGATTCCGGTGCAATGCAGCGGAAGTATAATTCAAAAATGAAACTAAATTCACACCAAAAAACCCTAAATCAGGAACTCCTTAAATAAGACTAGAACATATAACAAGCATATCTATGCAAATTAGGATTAGGGTACCAACCTGTAATCGCTTATTCCAACAAACTTGAAGTTGAAGGGGCTAACTGAATTCACCAGGCGTCCAGGTGTCCGCCCTCCGATGGTGATCCACACAGAGCAATGATCAAGAAACACTATCTTCTTTTCAATGGTTCCTCCTATTGAGTTCTTCTTCCTAGAACTCAATTGCTCGGATTATGGCTGGAATTCTTCCACACAAGAGGTTGCCTCCCTTTCTTTGATCTCTTCTCCTCCTTCCACTAAGACTTTGACCCTCTAAGACACCCTTGTCTTAGAGATAAGACCTTGTCCTAAGAGGATTTAGGCTTGTCTTAAATTGGAGAAGAAATTAAGACATGATTGTCTTAATGTAAGAAAGAAAGGAAATAAAATCAGAACTCCTTCTTTCCTTTACCATCGGAGACCTTCTCTTTTATTCTTATTCAGCAACAGTGTTTCGACAGAGGAGTCCTCTGTAAAGGAAACAATGTAAAACAAGAAAAGAGGGAAGGAGTCTTTTGGACAGGAAGAAGAAAAATCTCAGATCACCCGTTCTGATTTTTCCTGACCCCTTAAATAGATTTCAGAGAGGCGCCCACACACCTCTCCGTAAAAACCCATCTCACGCCCTTCTCATTTTCTCACACCCCTTCCCTCCTTCTCACGACCTTCCAGATTAAAACTCATGGCTTTTCCTAAAAGAAAAGTCGTGAAATTTCAGAAGAAGGGAGTCGCGATGTTTCGGTCTCCGAAGAGACGTTATTTCGCGCAACCGGGAAGAGTCTGCGCCTTTTGTCTTTCTCAAAAATTTCCCAACCGTTGGATTCCCATCCAAGGGGACACATGTGAGGCGCTAATAGTGAGAAAGAAAACCGCCCCAACTTAATTCATCGGAGAATTAAGTGGGCGTGCCAAGAGTCCATGCGCCCATGGACTCCTCCAAATGGCGCGCCAAGAGTCCATAAGCGCATGGACTCTTGGCATTTTGGCGTGAAAATGCAAAGGGGCGGGTGGGGAGGCTAGCCTAGTTACATGGCTAGCCAATAGGGTTAGCCATAATCCCTATAAACTCAATTAGGGTCTATTTAGATCCAATTAGAACCTGAATTGAACCAATCCGGAACCCTAATTCGAATCCAATTTGAATAGAAGCTAGGGTTTGCAACACCTGCTAGAGTGTTATCCTGCAAAGATGATTTAATTACAAATTAAACTCTTGATCAATCCTCTTAAGTGTGTGACCCATTGGGCTCCACATCTAGCCAGTAGTGGGTTCGAATACAAGTTGACCTAATTTGATTAGAACTCTTTCTAATCGATTTAGGTCAAACCGGGCTTACCCGACTTGATCAATTAGGACTCTTCCTAATAAGTGATCTTTAAATTTGATCAACCCACAAGACAAGATTGAAGTCAAGCAATGTGTCATGTCTACCCAGAAGATATGGAAATTCTGGTGAAATACCAAAATTACCCTTCAGTAGAGAGTTATCGTACAATTAAATCTTTCGATCAGCCTGCACCCAAAATATAACTATGGATATGGATATATGTCAAATCCAATATTATATTTATTTCTAGCTCAATCTTATATTGATGATTCAATTATCTTGATATTAGAAACCATCTCTAATATCTTTACTTTGATCAAAGATTCCCTTAATCATCATCCGATTGTTAACTAGCTGGATGCAATCTCCTCTTACTAAGAGTGAAAAATTCCTTGTTGACCTACTCATTACCTTCATATCCAATTCACCATTCCCAGTATTAATCTTGTGCATGACTCAGTGTCATGATTAGGATTGAACCAAAGCATGGGTTCATGTACATAAGGTACTTATGGCAGTCTCAGGTCAAAGGATTATTTGTACCACTCCCACTATGAGAACCTTCTATTGACATGTAGCTAGGACTCCATTAGATGTTCTCAAGTTGGATCATATCAGTGAACTCATTCTCCAATGAGCACCCACATCCCAGTATTAGTGTCATACACAAGTGACTGTGAGAGCAGTCACCCTCTCCAGTATACATGGGATGTGCTAGTCTTACCGGAAAACCCTGATCCCCTACTCAGGGTTCCTTTGACTCGGAATATTTTAGATTAAGGTTTTAAGACTTTAGGTCTCATTGGTATGATCTCATCATAGCCCTAAAATCATAGCCCTAATCTATGGGGTTCATCATATAATAATAAACACAGTGTATGATGAAAAATAATGCCTTTATTAGAATTTTTGTTAATTACAATGGTTTGGGAGATACAACATAGATTGGCTTATAGGGCGTATCCCTTTCATCGCCTGGATCATGCCGTGACGAACACTTGGCAATGCCTGTGCCCGTGGAGAACGCCCAGCTCGTGGAGGATGCCCAGCTCGTGAAGAATGTGGACTGCGTCCATCAGCTCGTGAAGAATGTGGACTGCGTCCGTCAGCCCGTGGATTGCTCCGGCAACGTGGACTTGCCCGTGGACTGCACTCCGGCAACCTATGAAGAAGCTCGTGAAGACGTGGACCGCTCCTCTCGTTTACCGCCAAAAACTGCCACCATCGCCCATCAAACCACTGCTGGAGCTTCTCCTCCGGCCAGGGACACCGCCGGCATGCTTCCTGGCAAGTTTCGGCGCCTCTAGAGGGCTGTGGTCCATGCCCTGTTTCGTGGACCAGCAGTAATGGCTGCCAGTGAACCATCCTGCGAAACATAAACGCAGCAGCCGGTCCATGATGGACCGGCTACTCCAAAAAGCGTGTAGAATCAAAATGTGTGCAAAATGCTAAAGAAATTCATAACTTCTTCATTTCGAACCTGATTTAAGTTCCGTTTACGTCGTTGGATTCCATAAATCAAGCTCTACCTATTGGCGGGTTTCAAACTTATTAATTTTACCGATTCCATGATCATTATTAAATATTTTATTAATCATTTAAATAGGTGTGTGGTGCTTTAACTTGAAATCTATTTTTCATGAAAGTACTCTAATTTCACATTTTTCAAAGATATTTTTAAAATAATTAGCTTTGCAAGAAAGTCCAAATTAATTATGAAATTAGGTTATTAAAAGAATGTTAGTACCATTAATTAACTAAAATACTTAAAATAAATGTGTAAATGCATGATTTATCACACCCCCCAACTTACTTATTGCTAGTCCCTTAGCAATGCACAAAGTATAACTATGTGTCACAATGATCATCCTTTACAAAAATAGACCCAGGTTTGAAAGTAAAAAGATCTATCAAGTATCACTAATTAAGTATTGAGTTTCAAAAATAAATTTTGCAGTCAGCATAATTAGAAACTTTCTTAGAGTTCATCTAAAGATCTACAGCACTTGTATTTGTGATGACTAACTTAACATTTTGGTACTAGTTTGCAAGAACAAATGTATCTTTGATTAACACTTACTTTGGTTAATTCTTATACATCCCTAAATTAAGCTTATGAACTGAGTTAGCTTTCACACTACCTGATTTTTTTTTTTTTTTTTTGTGCTGAGCATCCTGGCCTTCCCTTCACCGTTTGACGCAAACCTCCACACTTGACTTAGGTGCAGAGACCGGTTACAAAGTTCAGGGCGATCCACATATACTCTATGTTTTGCACTTTTATTTCAGGTAGGTAGCTCTTTCCTCAATTCAAAAAAAATTTTAAAATGGGATATATATCAATTACCAGTTTTCAGTGATAATTAAGTCCTCAATTGTTCTTACAACTAATACTTACTTTGTCTCGTCAGCATGCATGTGCAATGGAAGTGCTAATAGCCTTTAGGTGATCTAAGTAGGCCCTAAAAGTTTGACACGCTAGTCTACTTCTTGACTCGCTACAGTCATTAGCAACACTCTCTAACTCTTATTACTTTTCCTAGTCTATCTTGATCCAGATTTATTTTTGACACATGAAAACTATTTTTTTTTTTTAATTTTAAAAAATTGTCCCGACCCCCCAACTTAAATACCATTGTCCCTAATGGTATAAAAAGGCAAATAAACCATAAGAACTAAAAAATATAAAGGGATAGGGGTTACCTGAGAAGAGGAGCTCATGAACAATGTAGAGGCTGCAAATTTTTTTTTTTTTTTTTGGAATTAAAAAAAATTGAGTACATATTGGGTTGCCTCCCAACAAGCGCTAAGTTTAATATCTTCAGCCAGACATAATGCAGCTCAGTTCAGTGTGGGTCAGTTAATGTTACTTAGTTAATGGTTCGATTTGTTGATATTCCTTCAATGTATGGTTTTAAACGTTGACCATTCACCTTAAAGAAGTTTCCTGACCTAGGATCATAAATTTTGACTGCACCATGGGGAAATACTTGATTAACAATGTAAGGTCCATCCCATCTAGATCTCAATTTTTCAGGAAATAATCGAAGCCTTGAATTAAATAACCAGACTTGTTGATTTGGCTCAAAAATTTTCCTAGAAATAAATTGATCATGAAAGGCTTTCATTTTCTCTTTATAAATACGTGAATTTTCATAAGCCTCTCGTCTCAGTTCATCTAATTCACTCAGTGGCAACATTCGGTTAGAACCAGCTTGCTTTAAATCAAAATTTAATTGCTTAATCACCCAATATGCTTTATGTTCAAGTTCTACCGGAAGATGACATGCTTTTCCAAAGATCAGCCTATAGGGAGACATTCCAATGGGATTCTTGTAAGCTGTCCAATAGGCCCATAATGCATCATCTAATCGATCTGACCAGTTTCTACGATCGGGCCTAATAGTCTTTTGCAAAATGTTCTTGATCTCCCTATTGGATACTTCCACTTGGCCACTTGTTTGCGGGTGACAAGGTGTAGCTACTTTATGTGTGACTCCAAATTTTTGTAAAAGCATTCGAAATTGGGAGTTTGTGAAATGGGCACCTCCGTCGCTAATGATGGCACGTGGAAACCCGAACCTAGAGAAGATATTCTTTTGAACAAACTTTATGACTACCTTATGATCATTGGTTCATGTTGCCATTGCCTCAATCCATTTAGAAACATAATCGACATCCACCAAAATATATTCAAAACCATTAGAAGGTGGAAAGGGTCCCATAAAATCAATTCCCTAAACGTCAAAGATTTCAACTACCAAGATGGGATTTAAAGGCATCATATCTTTTCTTGAAATATTTCCTAAGGCTTGACACTTAAGACATTCTTTGCCAAAAGTATAGGCATCCTTAAACAATGTCGGCCAGTAAAATCCACATTGCAAAACTTTGGCCGCAGTTTTTCGACCAGAAAAATGTCCTCCGCAAGCAAGGGTGTGGCAAAAGTTTAAAAACTCAGATGTTCAGATTCAGGAACACACCTACGGATGATTTGATCAGCACAAATTCGAAAGAGTTCAGGATCTTCCCAAAAGTAATATTTAATTTGAGCAAAGAATCAATCCTTTTCATTCTTGGACCAGCCATCAGGGATTTGTCCAACCACTAAGTAGTTAACAATATCTACAAACCAAGGGGCCTTTGCATGTGAAACTGCTAAGAGTTGTTCATCCGGAAAAGATTCTTTAATTGATGCAGGTTCACACTCTTCAACTAAAACCCTAGATAGATGGTCTGCTACAACATTCTCAGATCCTTTCTTGTCTCGTATTTCAATATCAAACTCTTATAGCAGTAAGATCCATCTAATCAATCATGGTTTAGCATCTTTCTTTGAGAGCAGGTATCTCAAAGCCGAGTGATCCGAATAAACCACAATCTTGGAACCTAAAAGATATGATCTGAACTTTTCCAGGGCAAACACCACAGCTAGCAACTCCTTTTCAGTAGTGGTATAATTTTTTTGGGCTTCATTCAAAGTTCTGCTAGCATAATAAATCACTATGGGATATTTGTTTACCCTTTGGCCCAAGACAGCTCCTATGGCAAAGTCTAAAGCATCACACATGATTTCAAAAGGTAGTGACCAATCAGGGGGTTGGATGATTGGGGCTTGGGTCATAGCTTCCTTTAGAAACTCAAAAGCCTTAAGACAATCTTCATCAAAATTGAAAGGAACGTCCTTAGCGAGCAGATTACATAAAGGACGAGAAGTTTTGGAAAAGTCTTTGATGAAGCGACGATAGAATCCTACATGGCCGAGAAAAGATCGAATTTGTTTGATAGAGATGGCTGGAGGAAGTTTAAAGATCAATTCAACCTTTGCTTTTTCTACCTCGATCCCTCTCTTAGATACAATATGTCCTAAAACAATCCCTTCTCGAACCATGAAATGGCTCTTCTCCCAGCTCAGAACCAAATTTGCCTCAATACATCGTTTTAATATTTTTTTCAAATTATTGAGGCAACTCTCAAAAGATTCTCCAAAGACTGAAAAATCATCCATAAAAATTTCTAAGAAATCTCCTACCATGTCCGAGAAAATTGATATCATGAACCTTTGAAAGGTTGCAAGTGCATTACACAATCCAAAAGGCATTCTACGGAAAGCAAAGGTTCCATAGGGACATGTGAAGGTGGTCTTTTCTTGGTCTCCTGGATAGATTGCTACCTGGTTGTATCCTGAGTATCCATCTAAGAAGCAAAAGTATTGCTGGCCAGCTAATCTTTCTAGGATCTGATCAATAAATGGTAAGGGAAAGTGGTCTTTGTGGGTAGCTGCATTAAGTTTTCTATAATCTATACAGACATGCCATCCAGTAGAAAGTCGTGTTGGTACTAAATTCCCATGGTCAGTACGGACAACCGTGATTCTAGATTTCTTTGGAACGACTTGAGTAGGACTCACCCAGTGGCTATCAGAAATAGGATAAATAATACCAGCATCTAACCATTTAATCACTTCCTTCTTGACCACTTCTTGCATGTTTGGGTTGAGCCGTCTTTGCATCTCTCTGGTTGGCTTGGCACTATCCTCAGTATAGATATGGTGCATACAAATTGATGGACTAATGCCTTTTAAATTAGCAATGGTCCAACCTATGGCCTCCCTATGTGTTTTTAGAACATCTATCAATTGGTTTTCCTGCTCAATGGTTATGTCAGTAGCAATGATTACAGGCAGGGTTTTGTCGGGTCCTAAAAACACATACTTAACTGATTCAGGCAATGTTTTTAGTTCAAGTTGTGGTGGGGCCTGAATCGACGGGTGCAAAGGCTCAATTCCTAGGTCAGGTAAGGATTCAATTTGCATTGACCAAGGTGGTGAAGGTTGAGGTGAATCAAGTAGGGCATTTACCTCTTGGACCTGGGTTTCAGCAATTGGCTCGTCATCTTCCATCAAATTGGAGGAAAATTTAGACTCAACAATCTCATCTACTAAACTAATCACAGAACAATTCTCCTCCTCTCGAGCAAACTTTGAGGCATTAAAAATATTAATTCTCACCTTTTGATCCCCAAAAGAAATGTCCATAGCTCCCGTTTTACAATTGATATTGGCATTGGCAGTGGCTAGGAATGGACGACCTAAGATTATGGGATTCTGATTTAGCTCTTGGGATGGTTCCATGTCTAGTATGAGGAAGTCTACTGGGAAATAACATTGGTTCACTCTAACTAAGACATCCTCAATCAAACCACGTGGTGTCTTGACAGATCTATCGGCTAGTTGTAGAATGACTGACGTGGGTTTTAGTTCACCTATCCCAAATTTTTCATAGACCGAGGTTGGAAGAAGGTTCACACTAGCTCCTAGGTCTAACAGGGCTTGATCAAAGGTAATGCCTCCTATAACACAAGAAATCAAAGGAGCACCAGGGTCTTTCATTTTCTGAGGTAATTGATTCAACAAGACTGCACTTACATCCTCAGACAATATGATTCTCTTTATGGTTCGTGGCTCACGCTTTTGGGTGCAGAGTTCTTTGAGAAATTTAGTGTAAGCTGGAACATGCTGAATTGCATCGAGGAGGGGTAAATTAATATGGACTTGCTTGAATAATTCTATCAGCTCCTCGTTGCATGCTCCTTGCTTTTTACGGGAAGAACCAGCTTCTAGGGCTGAAGGGAACGGGACTCTAGGTTTATAAGTCTCAGGTAATTCATCTGCTCTCTTCTTCCCTTTCTTATTTAAATCAGAACCAATATTAGTACTAGTCCCGGGCTCAGGCTCTTCTACATGGTTAGTCTCAGTACTAACATCATCTTCTAAATTTTCATTCTCGCTAGCATCAGTACTAGCCTCTCTCTCCTGGTCTTGATATGGGTCCCTATGAATCCTACCACTTCTAAGCTCAGAAATTGCTTTGGCATTCTCAAATTGAGGGTTCTTAGGTGGAACACTAGGCTGAAGAATGAGTGGGTTGTTTCTAGGATTCGGTATTGGTTGACTCGGTAGTTGACCTGGTTCTCTCCTCATAGTAGATTCAGCTAACTGTCCTATTTGAACTTCTAACCTGACGATAGATTGTTGTTGGGTCATGATTAATTATTGGAGTTGATCAAACCTATCATCGGCCGGATTGGTCTATTGAGGAGGTTGATATGATGACTGATGATGATATGGTAGCTGATATGGTGGCTGAGCAGGCTGACTAGGCTGACCTCTATTATAGGCATAGTTTTGGTATGGGGGCCTATTTTGAAAGTTCCATGCAGGAGGAGTTTGGGTCTGAACCTGAGTCTGTTGTGGTTTCCAAGAAAAATTAGGATGGTTTCTCTAACCCGGGTTATAAGTATTTGAAAATGGGTCATTACCCGGCTTGGAGCAACATTGAGCAGCTTGGACTTGTTCTTGGATGAAAGGTGGTAACTGTGCAACCGTAGGACATTCATTCATTTGATGGGCTAGGCTAGCACAGATAGAACAAATCTCCTGATGATTAGAGGGTGATGGGTATTGTGATGGGTGTGATGGGTATTATGCAGGAGATTGTTGACTGAGGGCTAGGACTTGGTCCAACTTTTGGGCAAGGAGGTCGACTGTATCTAATCTTTGGGATATTAGGTTCAAGTCGACATTGGAATTTGAATGTCTAATTTCATAAATCCTTGCCCGCTTTTGGTGAGGAATCGATCTTTCATATGAAGTCAAAGAAGCATGGTTGATCGAATTTTCACTTAGGGTTTCAAACAAGGTATAGGCTTCATCCTCACTTCTACTCATGAATGCACCTCCACAAGATGCATCCACCATCTATCTATACTGGTCTCCTAATCCCTCATGAAAAGCTTGTACAATTTGCCACATAGACAGACCATGATGTGTGCATTTTCTAAGGAGTTCCTTAAGTCTCTCCCATGATTCATGAATTTGTTCACCAGGAAGCTGAGCAAATCCAGTGATGGCTCGCCTCATGGTGTTGGTTCGACCTATAGGATAGAATTTCTTAAGGAACTCGTGCTGCATTTCAGCCCAAGTTCGAATTGGTTTCCCTATTGTGCCAAGCCAGTACTTGGCCTTATCCTTAAGTGAGAAGGAGAACAAGGTTAGCCTAAGGGCATCATCAGTAAAATCTTGGATCTTTACCGTAGAACAGATTTCTAGAAACTCATCTAGATGCTTATAAGGATCTTCATTGGTATTCCCATAAAAGGAAGGGAGCATCTGGATTGTGGTAGACTTGATCTCATATTGTCTAGCAGGTATTTCAGTTAAATGGATACAAGTCGATAGGTTGTAGGTGGAAGGAATAAAGTATTCCTTCATCTGTCTAGGTGGTTCTTTTGGGTTTCCAGCCATTTGATTTTCTGGTGTACTATGGATCAGTCGTTCAATTTCAGGGTTGAAGTCAACCAGGTCTGGAAATAAAGATCTCCTACCATGCATGTAATAGTGCAACCCAAATATGTGAATTTTTTTTTTTAATTTATATATATATATATATATTTTTTTTATTTTCAAACACTTATCAAATAGATTTCTATCCTAGGCTCCCTAATTCTAGACAGCTCCTAACTTCCAAGACCGCCTTGGAGCCCTCCAAGTCAAAGACCAATTAGCTAACTGGCCAGGTAAGGGTAAGGTCGGTGGAGTTTACCTCTTCGCTTGCCTTAGACACCAATTGAAAATTGGCTAGGTAAGCGGATCCAACCACCTTCCTTCGGGACGTAATCCCTGAACCCCTTTCCTAGATACCAGTCAACCAACTAATCTTGACCCGGTCCAACTCTTCCGGGTGCCCTGTCCTATTGAGCTCGAGTTCCTTAGGGCTGACGTCTAGTTAATTTTATTTAGAAGGCTTAGGTATGCAAAATGAGGGATGATGGTTTGTGGGCTAAGGAAGGGTATTGAACTCCCCACCTTATCTTGTTTATAGATTAGTGCCCTTAAGATGATTATGAGATTATGAAATGCAATAAGATGTCTAGAATAAAAGTTATAAACACACAGAATTAAATTAAAGCTATATATATATATATATATATTAATTTTTTGATTAAGTTTCTAATCCTAATAAATTATGAAATGTCTGGGCAATTTTTTTGGATTTTGCAGAAAAGATAAATTTACATAAATGAATCTAAAAATGAAAAATAAATTTTTTTTTTTTGAAATTTGAAATTTGAAATTTTTTTTTTTTGGAAATAAGAAAAGAAACTAAAAAGGAAAATAATTAATATGTAAAAGAGGAAAGAAAGTTTACTTATGTAAAAGAGGAAAGAAAGTTTACTGATTGGGAGAATTTCTTCCTCTTCTGCTTTTCTCCTTTTTTAAAAATTTTCTTTATCTGCAAGAAAAAGAAAAGTTAGCACGGTATATACATCAAAAAGATCAAAAACTATTATTTTAATGCCTTCCCCGGCAACGGCACCAAAAACTTGGTAGATCCGCGGGGTTGTCGTTAAAACACCGTGGCTATCAGTTTAAAATCTGACTTCTTAAAATATTTCAAAATACGTAGCAAGAGGAGCCGGGTCGAATCCACAGAGAAGGTGGTGTTTAGGATTTGAAATTTTTGATCTTGTAAAAAAAGTATTTGAAGTCGAAAAATATAAAAATTAAAATTGCAGGAAAACTTGGCACTAGGATATATTATTTAGATCCTAGCATCTATTTGTAGACAAGATGAAAGACAGGAATTAAAAGAGATATTGCATTGATTGAAATTTAAGGTCTAAGTACAATGCAGTAAAAACTAAATTAACAAAACAAATAACAAAGACAAGAACAGATCGGCGCAGCCTCGTCGGGAAGATAGCTCCTTCCTTCATACTCCGTGGAGCGAACTGGGCTTCCTCTGCGTCTTCTTCTTCGGATCTTGATCTCAGAGAGGGAGAAGGCTGGAAGATGGTGTAGGGACATGCTCTCCTTTGAGAAACGTCACTCCCTAAAGCCAACCCGCAACCCAAGCAATGCCCTCTACCCTGTACCTTGCCCTTTCTCCAAGATACCCTTGCCTTATGCTATGGGGTTCATTTTATAATTGATCGGAGAGAAGACCTCTTTGCACACTAGCGATGTGGGACAAAAGGAGTACCATGACCGCCATTGCTGCTCCGTAGATCATGCTGCTCGTGGACTACGTCGTGGAGCTAATGGATTGCGCGCAATGCCCATGCCCGTGGACTGCTCGCCCGTGCCCGTGGAGAAGCTCGGCTCGCGAAGAACGCTCATGCCCATGGACTGCTCGCCCGTGGACTGCTCGCCCGTGCCCGTGGAGAAGCTCGGCTGTGGACTACTCGCCCGTGGACTGCTCGCCTGGATCACGCTGTGATGAACGCTTGGCAACACCCGTGCCCGTGGAGAACGCTCAGCTCGTGGAGGACGCCTAGCTCGTGAAGAATGTGGATTGCATTCGTCAGCCCGTGGATTGCTCCGGCAACGTGGACTTGCTCGTGGACTACGCTCCGGCAACCTGTGAAGAAGCTCGTGAAGACGTGGACCGCTCCTCTCGTTTGCCGCCAAAAACCGCCACCACTGCCCATCAAACCACCGCTAGAGCTTCTCCTCCGGCCAGGGACACCGCCAGCGTGCTTCCCGGCGACTTTCGGCGCCTCTGGAGGGCTGTGATCCATGCCCTGTTCCATGGACCAGCAGCAATGGCTGCCGGTGAACCATCATGCGAAACATAAACCCAGCAGCCGGTCCATGATGGACCGTCTACTCCAAAAAGAGTGCAGCATCAAAATATGTGCAAAATGCTAAAGAAATTCATAACTTCTTCATTTCGAACCTGATTTAAGTATCGTTTGTGTCGTTGGATTCCATAAATCAAGCTCTACCTATTGGAGGGTTTGAAACTTATTAAATTTACCGATTCCATGATCATTATTAAATATTTTATTAATCATTTAAATGGGTGTGTGGTGCTTTAACTTGAAATCTATATTTCATGAACGTACTCTAATTTCACATTTTTCAATGATATTTTTAAAATAATTAGTTTTGCAAGAAAGTCCAAATTAATTTGAAATTAGGTTATTAAAAGAATGTTAGCACCATTAATTAACTAAAATACTTAAAAAAATGTGTAAATCCATGATTTATCAGTCAGCCCTTCTCTATTCAGAATTGGCTAGTTCGGTGAAATGATTGATCTGGAGGGACTGCAAGGAGACTTCCACCGGTATGACCGCCTCACTCCCGTAGGTAAGATTGAATGTAGTTTGTCCAGTCACCGTCCAGGAGGTAGTCTGATAGGCCTAGAGCACCGAGTGAAGTTCTTCCGCCTAGAGTCCCTTGGTGTCGTTCAGTCAGGTCTTCAGCCCATGTAAGATCATCTGGTTGGTCACTTCGGCCTCCTCATTGGATTGGGGGTGTCCGACTGAAGTCAACTAATGGGAGATGTGGTACTGTTGGCAGAAATCTCGAAACTTCGGGTTGTCAAATTATCGCCCGTTATTGTTGATGATTGTCTGCGGTATGCTGAACTGATAGATGATGTAGTTTTGGACGAAGGTCTCTACTTTGGCCTCGGTGATCTACGCCAGTGGTTCAGCTTCCATGCACTTGGTGAAATAGTCAATGGCAATAATTAGGAACTTCTGTTGTCCGGATGCAAGGGAAAATGGCCTGAGGATGTCCATCCTCCACTGTGCAAATGGCCAAGGAGCTGTCAATAGAATTAGTTAGCTAGCCATCACCTTTGAACACTAGAGTATCGCTAGCATGCATCGCACCTCCTAACAAAATCTGCAGTGTCCTTCTGGATGGTCGGCCAGTAGTAGCCTTGTCGGATGATCTTGTAGGCTAAAGATCTACCTCCCAGGTGGTCACCACATGTCTTTGTACACTTCTCTGAGTACGTAATCAGCATCTGACGGCCCCAGACATTTGAGTAGTGGCTGTGAAATGATCACTTATAGAGGGTTACATCAAGGATGACGTACTTCGAGGCCATCCAGCTCACACATTTGGCTTTGGCTTTATCTTTCGACAAGGTTCCTTCATCAAGAAGCACAAGGATGGGGTCCATCCAAGAGGTTTCTTACTCCACTTAATAGATTCCTGATATCTCTTCAATAATGCTTGGGCTTTGTAGGTGCTCCACGAAGGTCCGGTCGGAGGGGTTATTGATGGTAGTAGCCAGTCATGACAAGGCATCCACTTAGGAGTTTTGCACCCAAGGTATATGGAGTATCTTAAAAGATTTGAGCCGAGTCACGAGGCTCTGTACTTTACTCAAGTACCTGGCCAGGGTCAAATCTCTCGCCTCGAATTTTCCCCTTACCTTGTTTACCACCAGTTGGGAATTAGAGTAGGCTCTGATTCAATCGATGCCCAATTCATCGACTATCCTCAGTCCCACGAGGAGGGCTTCATACTCTTCTTGGTTATTTGATACTTGAAATGCAAAATGTAGGGCATACTCCAGGCCCTGCTTGTCGGGGTCGGTCAGGATCAAGCATGCTCCGTAACCAGCTAGGTTAGATGCTCCATCCACATGGAGTGTCCAGGTAGTTTTGACTCTCCAGCAGTATTATCCTCAGGTGCGTCGACCTTTTGCAGAGGTATCTCCTATCTCTAGGTATACTCTGCTATGAAATCGACGATCACTTGAGCCTTCATGGCCAATCGTGATCGGAAGGAGACGTCGAATTCGCCAAGCTTGACGGTCTATTTGGCAAGTCACCTCAAGATATCGGGACTTCTAAGGATTACCTTGAGAGGTTGATTAGTCAGTATGATGATCGGATGTGCTTGAAAGTAGGGCCACAGTCGCTTAGCTGCTATAACCAGGGAGTAAACAAGCTTCTGCATCTTGGGATATCTTATTTTGGCATCGTGGAGTACCTTGATGATGTAGTAGACTGGCCTTTGCTGGTTGTCTTCCCCTATTTGGACAAGGATGGAGCTCACTGCTTCATCCGATGCCGGCAGATATAGATACAGAGGCTCTCCCTCCACAGGTTTAGAGAGTAAGGGAGGTGTTTCCTGATAAGCCTTTAATGCTTCGAAGGTCAATTGACATTCATCGGTCCATTGGAAGCGGTCCGATCACCACAAAGTTCTAAAGAAAGGGAGACACTTTTTAGCCAATCTAGAAACAAAGTGGCTGAGAGAGGCTGTCGGACCTATGAGTTCTTGCACCTGTCTCTTGCTGGTTGGATGGCCCATGTTGATGATGGCCCTGATTTTATCAGGGTTGACCTCAATCCCTTGCTGTGTGATCAGAAAGACAAGGAATTTCCCTGAGGTCACTCCGAATGTGCACTTGGTGGGGTTCAACTTCATCCTATGGTGCCTTAAGATGCTGAAGAACTTTTTCAGATCCTTGATGTGGTCGGCTCTCCGGAGGCTCTTGACTATCATGTCGTCAACATATGCCTCCATGTTTCTTCCATGTTGCCCCTTGAAGACCCTGTTGATCAGCCTCTGGAAGGTGGCTCCGACATTCTTTAGGCCAAAGGTTATCATCTTGTAGCAGTACAGCCCCTTGTCGGTGACAAAGGCCATTTTCTCCTTGTCTTTCGGGTCTATGCTGATTTGGTTGTACCCAGAAAAGGCATCCATGAAGCTTAAAAGTTGATGATTGGTAGTGGCATCTACCAGCTGGTCAATCTTTGGCAAGGAAAAGCTGTCCTTTGGGCAGGCCTTATTGAGATCAGTGTAGTCTTCTCATATCCTCCACTTCTCGCTGGCCTTCCTCACCATCACAACATTTGCCAGCCAGTCGGGGTAGTGGGCTTCTCTGATGAAGCCAGCTTCGAGAAGCTTCTTGACCTCCTTATCGACCGCCCTCTATCTCTTCGGGACGAAGTTCCTCTTCTTCTATCGGATGAGCTTGTAAGTGGGGTCCACCTTTAGTCGATGGGTTATGACTTTCGACAAGATGCCTAGCATATCCGATGTTGACCAGGCAAAAATGTTGGCATTGTTTTGCAGGAAGCTGACCAGCTCTGATTTAGCCTTTTCATCAAGCATGCTTCCAATCTACAAGACCCTGGTAGGGTCGTCCTCCCTAAGAGGTACGAATAGGATCTTCTTGACCAGTTCTCCATAACAGTCAGTTTCGGACTTGGGATCCAGCTGTTCCAAGGTGAAATGGCATCCTAATTGTCTATCCTGAATGGTCAAGCACTGCCTGGCCATCCTACGATCTCCTTTCATCACTTCGATCCCATTTTGAGTCAAAAATTTTGCCAGCAAGTGGTAGGTAGACATAATGGCTCAAAATTTGTTAAGGGCCGGTCGCCCTAATATGGAATTGTAAGCTGACATCGTGCAAATGACCACAAAATTGATAGGGAAGGTCTTTTGATTGGGCTCTGATCTGATGGTCACGGGCAGAGTTATTTTTCCTTCTACACCAATAAAGTTCTCCCCGAACCCGGTCAGCGGCATTGGGGATTCTTGCAGCCTAGTTCTAAGCAAATTCATTCTAACAAATGCATCATACAGCAAAACTTCAGTGAAGCTTCCATTATAAATGAGGATCCTTCTTACATCATAATTGGCAATTACTGCCGACACAACAACAGGATCATTCCCCGAGGACTGAGACTTTGGGAGGTCTTCATCGGAGAAACAATTTACATTAGAACCCCGAGGCCTCTTTGAGATGTCTAGACCTCCTTCATCTCTCCAATCTGATCGGTGGTGGAGCATGCCAACATTTCCATCGATAGGGTATTTGTTGGATAGCTCTGTTTCTTTCAGGGGGTTCTTGGTAGTGGAAGTTTCAGCTCGGTTCCTCTGGGGTCGGACATACTTATGCAGGTACCCCCATCTGATCAAATCTTCGATCGTGTCCTTCAACTGGAGGCAATCTTTTGTACTGTGCCCATGGTCGCGGTGGAACCGGTAGTACTTGTCCTTATTCCTTGACATGGAGGGGCTCCTTATTAGGTGAGGCCTCTGTAGGAAGGTCTCCTTCTTGATCTCCATAAGAATTATCTTCCTCGAAAGGGAGAGAGGTGTGTAAGTCTCGAACCTCATGGGGAAGTCCTTCGACTTAGGGCTGCGACGTTGGGCCGAGTTGGTGCCATCGCTGGGAGGTCAGACTTTAGGAGCCGTATCGCCCCTCCTCTTAGGAGCCAACCCCCCTTCCGCCTGGTGTCAGCTTGCCGCTTGTTCTTCTGCCAAGGCATATTTTTGCACCCGGGCTAATAGTTTGGAGTAGCTTATAGGAAACTTTTTGTTGAGTGAGAAGGTAAGCCTGGACGATCACAACCCCTTCTTGAAGGCTGACATGGCTAAGTACTCGTTGAGGTTCGGGACCTCCATGGCTGCCTGGTGCGGGACAGAGATCGGGGATGGATCGCTGGCGAGCATAGAAGTGACCAGAGGATAAGGGTTTGTCTGGAGGAAGAAAGAAGAGGGCTAAGGGTTCAGAAAGATAACTAGGGTTTACACAGTTTCCCCGAGGAGGACAAGAATACATCAAAGGGGCTCATACATATGCCCTAGGGATCACACAGATACCCTGAAAGAAGGGGAAGGGATCACATAAATATCCTTGGCTCACACAAATGCCCAAATCAGGGATCACATAAAAACCCTATGAAGAAGGGGAAGGGATCACACAGATACCCTAGGCTCACATAGATGCCCAAATCAGGGATCACACAGAAACCCTGGGATCACACAGATCCTTCACACAGAACTCAAGAAATATTTTTTTTCATCCATGGTTATTCTTCATACACAAAAGGGGTCCTTTTATAATTGACCCTAGCCCTTGGATTACATGGAATGAAAAGCAAAGAGGGATGGTGTCAACATGTTGCCTTGTAGGGAGGATTTGCATGATAGGAGGTGCCACATATCTTCCATAATAGATGGGCAATACAAGGAAAAGATCTCATGAATCAAGGGAAAGAGGGAGGATGCCCATATGCTGCCTGATCTGTCTGGACGCCATATGAGTTTCTTCCATCTTCTCTTGGGTGGTCCACAACTTTCATATTGGGCATTGATCTACTTCTTTTTGGGCTTAGACGATGTCATGAAGATCTTAGGATACCTAACAGGGTGGATGACGCCTGCTGTGCTTGGATTTCATGTGGCTGCCATGGTGGCGCACTGAGTGTGGCACTGTGACTGGGATCCCATGCGACTGTTGAGGTGGCAGGACTCTCAGGTCCCCATCATTCCCCTGGAGTGGGGAGAACTCAACTCCATCAAGTCAGGCTCAACAGGGTTGATGGAACCGAAACTAAGCAAATCAAAGCAAAGAGGCTAGTTTCTTTTTCTTTTTTTCTCACCTTTCTTTCTTTTTTTCCTCTGATTTTTTTTCACTGATTTTCTTTTTTTATTGGTTACACTGAGATCAGTGAAGCTTTGAAGATTGTGCAGCACTGAGATACATGCTGCTCCAGAAATCGTGCGCTGAAGTCAGTAACAGGTGAGGGGAATGCCTTCACATTCGTGCAGGCTCCTTCAACTCCATGGGCCATTGATGCAGACCGAACAGGGGGAGGCTTTCTAGTGGGGGTCGCCAGCGATTGGAGATGGTCCTGCTGTGAGCGTGCAGCGGTAGTGGGCGCATGTGGTGGAGGGTCCCGATCGGTGTCGGTGGCGGTTGGGCAGTGGTCACGGGAGTCATGGCCGCAGGGGATTGCGCGTGCCGGAGGAAGAATGGCTTCTCGCCAGTTTGGAGGCGGACGTGGTGGCTCTTCTTCCAGTGGCTAGTGATGGCAGTGGGACGGAGATCCGGTGGGATGCGGCGTGGCATGAATATACGGCACGGGCGTGCGGCTACGGGGTGCGACGACCGTGGGCTATGATCGGGCTTCACGGTGGAGGTGTCGCTCTGGTGGCCTAGGGCAGTGCCGGTCAGTGGGAGGAACTTGGTCGAGAATTGGCTGTCGGCTACTGGCGGTGGCTTCACAGACGGACGACCTGTGGGTAGGAGACCGATGGGGCTCAAGCGCCTATGGAAACTTCGATCCGAGGCCGAAGGATGGTGGTGAATTAGGTGGTGGATTGGGTTTCTGATGGGCATCTGCTGCCGGTAGGGGAGCAGGGAGGATGGGACGATTCCATGGATGGAGGAAGGGCCAGCTTGTAGTTGTTGTTTCCGACGGATCTGAAGAGGGAGATTGTAGTCAGTGGTCTCGGTGTGGAAGCTTGCAAGAAGGGAGATCCCAGGTGAGGGGACTGGTGGGGAGTTCTCACGGTGGCTGAGCTTCATGACGAAGGTGGCGATGAAGATTGGGCGAAGGGCTTGATGGCATCGGTGAAGCATGATCTGTGGCATTCCCTAATCCATCTGGGCTCTGTCCCGCATCACTATCGAATTAAATTAAGCCATGTAATCCCAGAAGATTTTTCTTTCCTTCTGCTGTACGAGGAAGAGGCAGTCCATGTTCCTTGGTGTTTGGCTGTAGGTCCTAAAATGAGATAAGAAGAGCTTTTCCAGCTGGGAGAAGGAGTGAATTGTACCTGGTCGAATGGTGGAGAACCATATCCGAGCCACCTTCTTAATCATTGCAGGGAAGGCGATGTAGTGGAGGGCATCGGAGGTGCCCTGCACCATCATGTGGGCCTTGTAAGTGCCCAGATGGTCCAGAGGGTCGATGGTGCCATCGTAAGTATCCACCTGGGAGATCTTGAAGTGCCAATAATTCTGGTGGAGAATGAAGGGCGGAAGTCATACGCCAACTGATGCGGGACAAAAGGGGGAGGCTAGGAGGATCGTTGGAGAGCTGAGAAGTCTCTTTTGATTAGGGTCAAAAAGGCAGAATAAAAGATGTGGGGGCAAGAAACATGGATACTCTATGGACTTGAGACTTACCTTCATGGAGAGACGTCGCACCTCTAGGGCATCTCACCCACCCCACTACATGTAGTTTAGGGCATCCCACCCATCTCACTACATACGGAGCCTAGGGCGTCCCACCCAAATCACTACCTGGGGCCATGAAAGAGAAGCTCCAAGATCATAGAGGAAACTCAGATAGGGAGAAGATAACTAGGACCTCGTGCCCCTCGACGCTCGAAAGCGAAGGAAGTGGGGTCTCACATCCCTCGACACCCACAGGTGAAGGAAAGACGGGCCTCATGCCCGGAGGCAAAACCAAGAACACCTTTTCTCAAAAATTCATATTCATCATATTTTATTCAAGAGAGGAGATGTCTTTATATAGGCTTACAAAACTTGGGGCCCAAGAAAACAATACAAGGCATGCAGCCCAAAAAAAGGTAACATCCCAAACCTGCTTTGTTTGCAGCTCGAAAACATGGTAGAAAATTAAACACAATCCTCCTCATATGGTGGAAAATAAAACTAATCCTAATCTAAAAATAATTAAAAAAAATTTCCAAACTGGTCCATACATCTAGATTTAAAATAAATAAACTAAAACCCAAATTCATCAAGATCCATGCTGAGTTGCTCTGAAGTTTGTGCAGGCCTAATGATTTGGCAGAAAATTATTGCTTTGAGAAGCATGCAATTTGGAAATTATTGCAAAATTATATGCTTTGAGATCCGTGCAAGAAAAAAAAACTCCTCCCTTCTTGTGACCGTGGAACAAGGGTAGCAGATAATGGCTTCAAGGCTGTGCCCGTTAGAGGAGGGCGCTGCGGGAGGAGCGGCGGTGCCGGAGTTGATGGTGGAGGATGGGCGGTGGCACGGCGGTGGCTGGGCAATGGTCGCGGAGAGAGGGGCGGAGCAGCAGGGCGGACGGCCATGGGAGGAGCCGCATGGGCGCACGGCCATGGGTGGTTCCATGGGATTCGCCGGCGTTCCCACGAGGAGATCGACACTGGGGGAGGTGGACGGCCGTTGGGGGTTGCTCTGGAGGTCGAACGTGGTGGATCCAGGTCAAACGGGAAGAAGAAACCAAAAATATGGAGGTTCTGGGAGGTTGAAGATGATAAGGATAAACGGAGAATAAGTCAGGAATAAAATGTGGATAAAGTGAGGATAATGGGAATAGGTGGAATAGCTAGGATAAATATTTTTAAACTAAAATAAAAAAAATCTAAAAAATAAAAGGAAAATCCAGATGGGTTTTGATGTCCCCATCATTCCCCTGGGGTAGGGAAAACTCGACTCCGTCGAGTCAGGCTCGCTGCAATTTTTTTTTTCTTTTTTTTTCTCTCTTTTTTTTCAACTTTTTTTTTCTTTTATTTTCAACACTAATCCTCTCTTGCTCTGATACCAAAATTGTAGTTGGAAATGAAGGCAAGAACGAGACTCAATCAGAGAATGAAGGGCGGAAGTCATACGCCAGCGCTTCTTCTCATTTTCACCGATTGACGAGTTCGGCAATTTGCTCTTCTATGCGCTGGAGCTTGCTGGTATAGTCCCTCGGGCCTTCATTGCATTGCTGGTCGTTGTCGAAGACCGAATCCGTGGAAGAGGGTGAGGCGGACCTCACTCTTTTCCCGTCGGTGGGAGTCCTCTATGACCTTCGGGGCTCCGGGTCGCGTAGGAGCGGCGTCGAGGGACTCCCTGCTGTCGACTCCCTTTAGCCGTAGAGGGATGACCGGTTCTGGACATCGCAGGTGGCTGCTATCTATCATCAACCAAATCTTAAAGGTTCTAAACCGTGGTAGAAAGGGTGTCATGTGGTTCAGGATAGTCTGGAACTGTTATTGTCCCAGGGTGATGGTTGGCTAGGTGGCATCGTTCTCCCTTATAGGTTCTCCCGACCCAGCCTGGGAGCGGCCTCCCCTGTTAAAGGTGTTCTGAGCTCTTTCCTTCACCATCGCCTTACTTAGTGGTAGATTCCTCCTTTTAGAGAAGGGAAACAGGAATGAAGGGTCAAGCCGTTCTTCTAGCACCAATCTATTACCGCTGAATCTCCCATACCGGTTTTTCTCGACCTGGTTGGAGCACGTGTCTCTTCGATTCCTGCAAAAACTTCCACGGGTCGGAGGTGCTCCGACGGGGGACATTCCGATGGTTAAGTTAGTGGAAGCTTAGAGCAACAGGATAGAGGAATCAATGGAGATAGCTCATGGAAAGGAAAGAGTTCTCTTACCGCTCGGAGTCCCCCTTTTACCTTATATAGGCACAGAGCTTCGCCAAAATCTGTTAGGGGCCAGGCTGGGAATGGTCAAACTGCCCCTAGAAGAATCTCGGTAGTGGCCAGATGGCAACAAATCATGCGATCTGTGGCATAACGGTGCCAAGATCATGGGACTGCAAAGTAATGGTGCCAAGATGTCAAGATTCTATCGTAACAGAATCCTGGCACTAGCTAGAAGGAACCTCCAGGCCATCCTAGGATCGACCTGCCCCAGGCTGACATGGCTCGGTTGAAATGGGTCGGTGGGACCTCATGGGTCGGTCGAACCTCATGGGTCGGTCAGACCGCTGGTGAGCCGGTCGAATCTTCGATGGGTCAACCAGATTATTTATCTGACCCAGCTGAAGAGCCATCGGCTCGATTTGATTCAGAGAGAAGCCGATTGGGGATAACACTATGTATTGTTGGGGATATCTAACTGCACGAATCCCAAAGCAGCACAGATCTGGAGCAGCAAATAAATTTAAATTTGAAGAATATTTATTTAGGATTTATCTTTTGTTTGAAATTTGAATTAGGATTCGGTTGGTTAGGATTGAGATATGGATATGCTTATCTTATCCTATTTTGTATTTGAATTTGAATCATCCCTATCTTTTTATCTTGTATTCAATTTCAAATGATGGTTGGACAGGTCTATAAATATCACCCTCAGTCCTTTGTAAAAAAACAGTTCAGTCAATAAAGATGAATTTTTAGAAAAAGAGAGATTCTTTTCTTCCACTACATGCGGAGAGGGTGCGAGACCCAACCCTAGGACATGATATGAGGTCATGTCTAGTTATCCCCCTTCCCATTCCATTTTCTTTATCCCTTCATGATCTTTGAGATTCACCCTAACGCCTCCAAGTATCGAGGAGGGTGGAATGCCCTAGAAGTGAGAGGTCTCTTTGTTAGTGTGAATCCCAAAGTCCATGAGATCCAGATCCCTGTCTTCCATCCCCATTATTTTCTTCACCACCCCTAATAAAAAAATCCAAAAAAATATGATACCCTAATTTTGGTGACTTCTAAGCTCGCCAACGATCCTACCCTTTGTCCCCCATCAAATTGGTATCAGAGCCTAGAAGAATTAGGGTACCCCAGATTCCCCTTCTCTCCCACCAGCCCCGGTGAGTCCCTCCACTTCCCCGCCGCTGATCCCCTCATCTCCAATCCCGATACTATTTCTCCCCTTCGTCCCTTCCCAGATCCTAGCCAACCCTTCTCCAATCCCTTTACCAGATCCCAGCTAACCCTTCTCCAATCCCTTTACTAGATCCCTTCCTGATCTCTTCCCCAACCACCTCTGCCTCCTCCATGATTACGTGATTGCCACCGTCGCCACCCTACTGCCCATCGCCTCACCACAGTCTTCCCCCTCTCCGGCGAATTGTCTGCGTGCCCCTTGGAATTCTCCATAGCCGCCGAGCACTACCCCCAATCTCGTCGCCCCCTGTCGGCAATTCGATGCCATCCATCCCAGCAGTCAATCGGCACTGCCCAGCCGGTCTTCCCCACCAAAGCCCCGCCCGAAGTCATCCATAGCTGAGTCGACCTCCAACCTCCAGTAATGGCGTTTCTATTCTTCTTAGACGATGGAACTAAGATCATGAGATCTTCATCACAGGTCTATTTTGATATTTCGATCTAGAGAGAGATCGGCGGAGAGGAGGGGGAGAGATATGCTTCAATTGAGGGCATTCTACCTGTCGGCTGACAAGATCATAAAGATCCAGCTCCACCCCACGTTTCCATGGCTTGTCACCCTCGACTGATGGGGACATCAAAACCTATTTGGGTTTTCCTTTTCTTTTTTTAGATTTTTTTATTTTTTGTTTAATTTTTTTATCCCAGCTATTCCACCTATTCTTGTTATTCTAGATTTATTTTAGACTTATCCCTGTTTTATCCCTCTGCTATTCCTATCATCTTCAACAGCCCAGAACTTCACAGAACCAACATTTTTTTGATTTTTTTCTTCCTGTTCGCCCTGGATCCGCCACACCCGACCTCCGGCACCACCCCCAATAGCCGTCCACCTTCCCCCGGCATCGATATCCTCGTGGGAATGCCAGCGAATCCCATGAATCACCCACGGTTGTTCCCTCCCATGCGGCTCCGCCCCCATGCCACGCTCATCTCCGCCACGCTACCGGCCGAGCGGTTGTCTTCCCTACTGAGGCCAAGCGATCGGCGAGCGCCCGCACCCCGCGCCTTTTACCGTGGTTGCGTCGCGCTACTCTGCACGCCTCCGTGTGTCGCCCAGCACCGGCACTTCCATGCCGCCCACGTCGTCGTGCCATCGCCGTGCCATTGCCGTGCCATCGCCGTGCCGTTGCCGTGCCGCCTCCTTCCCCAGTGCTGGCACCGGTGAAGTCTCCCACAAGCCCCCCTCTCCACCCTCTGTTCCACGGTCACAGGAGTAGTTTCTGCACGGATATCAGAGGAGCATGCTTCTCAGAGCAGGAATTTTTTGCACAGTTTTCAAGTCACACGAATTTCAAAGCAGGTGCTGATTTTGGTGAATCCAGATTATGCCTAATTTATTTATTTTAAATCTGGATGTATGGACCAGTTGAGAAGTTTTTTTAAAATTAATTTTAGATTAGAATTAGTTTGATTTTTTTCATCATATGAGGATGATTGTGTTTAATTTTCTACCATGTTTTCAAGCTACAAACAAAGCAAGTTTGGATTGTTACTTTTTTGGACTGCATGCATTGTATTCTTTTCTTGGGTCCCAAGTTTTGTAAGCCTATATAAGGGCACCCCCTCTCTTAAATAAAATAATGATGATGAATATGAATTTTTAAAATGAGTGTTCTTGGTTCTGGCTCCATTAGGAGTGGGCATGAGGCCCGTCTTTCTTTCACTTGCGGGTGTCGAGGGGTGTGAGCCCTAGTTATCTTCTTTCTAGCTGAGTCCCCTTTATAATCTTGGAGCTTCTCCATCACGGTCCTAGGTAGCGATTTGGGTGGGATGCCCTAGACTCCGCATGTAGTGAGATGGGTGGGACGCCCTAGACTACAGGTAGTGGGATGGGTGGGATGCCCTAGAGATGCGACATCTCTCCGTGAAGGTAAGTCCCAAGTCCATAGAGTATCCATCTTTCTTGCCCCCACATATTTTTTTCACCTTTTTTGACCTTAATCACAGGAGACTTCTCAGCTCTACAATGATCCTCCTAGCTAGCCCCCCCTTTTGTCCTGCATCAATTTTGGTATCAGAGCTTTATCACAAATCAATTTTGGTATCAGTGCAGGAGAGGATTAGGGTTGAAAAAAAAAATTGAAAAAAAAGAGAAAAAAAAGAAGAGAAGAAAAAAAATTGCAGCGAGCTTGACTCGACGGAGTCTAGTTTTTCCCACCCCAGGTGAATGATGGGGACATCAAAACCCATCCGGGTTTTCCTTTTCTTTTTTTAGATTTTTTTATTTTTAGTTTAATTTTTTTATCCCAGCTATTCCACCTATTCCTGTTATTCTAGATTTATTCTAGACTTATCCCTGTTTTATCTCTCTACTATTCCTATCATCTTCAACCTCCCAGAATGTCATGAAACCACCATTTTTTTGATTTTATTCTTCTGTTCGCCCTGGATCCACCATGACCGACCTCCGGCGCCACCCTTAATGGCCGTCCACCTTCCCCCGGTGTCGATCTCCTCATGGAAACGCCGACGAATCCCACGAATCGCCCATGGCCGTTCCCCCACCATGCGGCTCCTCCCATGGCCGTTTCCCCCCTACAGTTCCACCCCCATGCCGTGCTCCACTCCGTCGTGCCGTCGACTGAGCCGTCATCTTCCCCGGTGAGCTCGAGCGACCGGCGAGTGCCCGCGCCCAGTGCCTTGCACCGCGGTTGCGCCGCGCTACTCTACACGGCTCCATGCATCGCCCAGCACCGGCACATCCATGCCACCCCCATCATCGTGCCACCGCCGTGCCGCCGCCATGTTGCCTCCTTCCCTAGCTCTAGCACTGGCAAAGTCTCCCATAATCCCCCATCACCGCCCTCTATTCCACGGTCACAGTAGTTTCTGCATGGATATCAGAGCAGCACATTTTTCAGAGTAGCATTCTTCTAGAGCAAGAATTTTTTGCATAGTTATCAAGTCACACGAATTTCAAAGTAGGTGCTGATTTTGGTGAATACAGATTATGCATAATTTATTTATTTTAAATTTGGATATATGGACTAGTTTGGAAGTTTATTTTAAATTAATTTTAGATTAGAATTAGTTTGATTTTTTTAACCATATGGGTAGGATTGTGTTTAATTTTCTACCACGTTTTCAGGCTACAAACAAAGAAGGTTTGGGTTGTCACTTTTTTTGGGCTGCATGTCTTGTATTCTTTTCTTGGGTTCCAAGTTTTGTAAGCCTATATAAAGGCACCCCCTCTTAAATAAAATAATGATGATGAATATGAATTTTTCAAACGAGTGTTCTTGGTTCTGGATCCATTAGGAGTAGGCATGAGGCCCGTCTTTCCTTCATCTATAGGTGTCGAGAGGTGTGAGGCCCTAGTTATCTTCTCCTTAGCTAAGTCCCCTTTATGATCTTGGAGCTTCTCCTTCACGACCCCAGGTAGCGATTTGGGTGGGATGCTATAGGCTCCGCATGTAGTGAGATGGGTGGGACGTCCTAGACTACATGTAGTGGGGTGGGTGGGATGCCCTAGAGGTGCGACGTCTCTCCGTAAAGGTAAGTCCCCCATAGAGTATCCATCTTTCTTGCCCCCACATATTTTTTCCGCCTTTTTTGACCCTAATCACAGGAGACTTCTCAGCTCTCCAACGATCCTCCTAGCTAGCCTCCCCTTTTGTCGTGCATCAATTTTGATATCAGAGCTTTATCCCATATCAATTTTGGTATCAGTGCAGGAGAGGATTAGGGTTGAAAAAAAAAATTGAAAAAACAAGAGAAAAAAAAAGAAGAGAAAAAAAAAAATTGCAGCGAGCATGACTCGACGGAATCGAGTTTTCCCCACCCCAGGTGAATGATGGGGACATCAAAACCCATCCAGGTTTTCCTTTTCTTTTTTTAGATTTTTTTATTTTTAGTTTAATTTTTTTATCCCAGCTATTACACCTATTCCTGTTATTCTAGATTTATTCCAGACTTATTCTTGTTTTATCCCTCTGCTATTCCTATCATCTTCAACCTCCCAGAACTTCGCAGAGCCACCATTTTTTTGATTTTTTTCTTCCTGTTCACCCTGGATCCGCCATGCCCGACCTCCGGCGCCACACTTAATGGCCGTCCACCATCCCCCGGCGTTATTCTCCTCATAGGAACACCGGCGAATCCCACGAATCGCCCATGGCCATTCCCCCCCCCATGCGGCTCATCCCTTGGCCGTTTCCCCCATGTGGCTCCGCCCCCATGCCGCGCTCCTCTCCATCGTGCCATCGATTGAGCCATCATCTTCCCCGGTGAGCCCGAGCGACCGGCGAGCGCCCGCGCCCAGTGCCTGGACCACGGTTGCGCCATGCTACTCTGCGCGGCTCCGTGCATCGCCCAGCATCGGCACTTCCATGCCACCCAGATCATCGTGCCACCGCCGTGCCGCCGCCATGCTGCCTCCTTCACCAGCTCTAGCATCGACGAAGTCTCCAACAAGCTCCCATCTCCGCCCTCTGTTCCATGGTCACAGTAGTTTCTGCATGGATATCAGAGCAACACGCTTCTCAGAGTAGCATGCTTCTCAGAGCAAGAATTTTTTGCATAGTTATCAAGTCACATGAATTTCAAAGTAGGTGCTGATTTTGGTGAATCCAGATTATGCATAATTTATTTATTTTAAATCTGGATGTATGGACCAGTTGGGAAGTTTTTTTTTAAATTAATTTTAGATTAGAATTAGTTTGATTTTTTTTACCATATGAAGAGGATTGTGTTTAATTTTCTACCATGTTTTCAGGCTACAAACAAAGCAGATTTGGATTGTCAATTTTTTTGGGCTGCATGTCTTGTATTCTTTTCTTGGGTCCCAAGTTTTGTAAGCCTATATAAAGGCACCCCCTTTTAAATAAAATAATGATGATGAATATCAATTTTTGAAATGAGTGTTCTTGGTTCTGGCTCAATTAGGAGTAGGCATGAGGCCCGTCTTTCCTTCACCTGCAGGTGTCGAGGGGTGTGAGGCTCTAGTTATCTTCTCCCTAGCTGAGTCCCCTTTATGATCTTGGAGCTTCTTCTTCACGGTCCTAGGTAGCGATTTGGATGGGACGTACTAGGCTCCACATGTAGTGAGATGGGTGGGACGTCCTAGACTACATGTAGTGGGGTGGGTGGGATGCCCTAGAGGTGCGACGTCTCTCCGTGAAGATAAGTCCCAAGTCCATAGAGTATGTATCTTTCTTGCCCCCACATATTTTTTCCACCTTTTTTGTTTCTAGTCACAGAAAACTTCTCAGCTCTCCAACGATCATCCTAGCTAGCCCCCTTTTGTCCAACATCACTGACAACTCCGATCACTGTCTCCATCTGGAATTGGGAGCACCGCCAGGTGATTTACGAGTTGAAAGCCAGTGGCGTTGATGAGAGGCGGTTGGTTGGGGCGAAGCTGGAAAAGCTCGCGGAAGGCGAATCTAAGCCCAAAGGAAAACCCACGGAGGCCATCCGTGAAGCAAGTTAGGTTCTATGATGATGACGTGCAGTTTTGGCAACACTGATGTAATCACTCTGCAACTGCTGAGGTTCCAACTGCAATCAATTAGCATTCCTTTGCTTTTATTTCTCCTGCCCCATACACTAGAGGGAGGCATTTTCTTGTCATTTGCTGTGAGAACAAAGCCATATTTTTGGATCTGGTGACTATGCGTGGGTGTGATGTTCCTAAGTAGGAGCTTGATAATAAGTCTCCTCTTTGTATGGAATTCCTCTCTAGATCTACTTCTGGTGGGAAGTTTGAGTACCAGGCCGAGGTCAGCCACCTATTTGATTTGATAGTTCATAGTTTGTACAGCCACAAAGAAGTGTTTCTTCGTGAGCTTGTAAGTAATGCAAGTGATGCACCGGATAAGCTGAAATTTTTAAGTGTGACTGAACCTTCTTTACTTGTGATGGTGGTGAGTTGGAGATACGCATTAAGCCTGATCCGGACAATGGGACAATTACAATCAGTGATACTGGTATTGGAATGACCAGAGAAGAGCTTATCGATTGTCTTGGGACCATTGCATAGTGTGGAACTCCCAAATTCTTAGGTGCTCTCAACGAGAACAAGGATGTTGGGGCAGACAATGGTTTAATTGGTCAATTTGGTGTTGGATTCTATTCAGCTTTCCTAGTTGCAGACAAGGTTGTTGTATCAACTAAGAGTCCTAAATCAGATAAGCAGTTTGTCTGTGAAGCAGTGGCTGGCAGTAGCTCATATGTGATATGGGAAGAGACTAATCCTGGTAAGTTAATAAAGCATATGGAAGCTATTTGCTGGAACGACGAGCCACCTCAAGTAGTGAAGTTGCCTAATTCAAATAAAAGGAATAAAAGGAAGGCAGAGATTGAACTGTCTCATGATGTGCCAGCAACCAGAACCTTGAGAAACAAGATTGTTGTAGTCTATGAAGATGAAGAGGGATTCCACCGACTTTCCCACACCACCGCCATCGACTTCACTCAAGGGAACCACATGCTTCTTAAAGCAAGGTGCATCCCCTGCTGCAGATTTCAGAATCCCGCATGCCCCTCAAAACCACACCAATTTCAAAGCTGCACTATTTTCAGAGCAAAACCCTTTTTGATTGGATGCGGCTCATTAGAGTCCCTGCTGATCCAAGCTCGATGGAGTCGAGATTTCCCCATTCAGGGAAATGATAGGGACATCAACCTGCACGACTCTCGAAGCAGCATGGATTTCAGAGTAGCAAATAAATTTAAATTTGAAGAATATTTATTTAGGATTTATCTTTTGTTTGAAATTTGAATTAGGATTTGGTTGGTTAGGATTGAGATATGGATAAGCTTATCTTATCCTATCTTGTATTTGAATTTGAATCATCCCTATATTTTTATCTTGTATTCAAATTCAAATGATGGTTGGATAGGTCTATAAATACCTCCCTCGGTCCTTTGTAAAAAAATAGTTCAGTCAATAAAGATGAATTTTTAGGAAAAGAAAGATTCTTTTCTTCCACTCCGTGACGAGAGGGTGTGAGACCCAACCCTAGGACATGATGTCAGGTCATGTCTAGTTTTTCCCCTTCCCATTCCATTTTCTTTATCCCCTCTTGATCTTTGAGATTCACCCTAATGCCTCCAAGTATCGAGGAGGGTGGAATGCCCTAGAGGTGAGAGGTCTCTTTGTTAGTGTGAGTCCCAAAGTCCATGAGATTCAGATCCCTGTTTTCCATCCCCATTATTTCATTCACCACCCCTAACAAAAAAATCCAAAAAAAATATGATACCCTAATTTTGGTGACTTCTAGGCTCACCAGCGATCCTACCTTTGTCACCTATTAGGTATTCAGAAGTCTCGCTTGAGAGAGTATGTGACAGAGATAATGTGACACCTCTATTATTCTGTATGTACAATGTCTAGTCAAACAAAGTAGGGTACATACTGAATAATGGGTAATAAGCTTTATTCAAGCTAAGTTTTTTCCCCTTTTTAATAAAATTCTGAATTACCAAATAATTCATGTAAAATTAATTGTAACATAATCTCCCAGCTCCAACTTAAAAATCAAGATCACTTTCCAAAATCATGTGGTCCAAACCAAATAAATACAATATTACTTACTGTTGCCGCTCCTCCTCCTGGACCGGGCTCGGTGGGTACGCTGGAGAGCTCCTCTGCCGGTTGACCTGCACAAAGTCCCTGGGTGCCGGAGGTGCTCCGATGGGGGACACTCCGATGCTTAAGTTAGATGAGGAATTGGAGCAATGGAATGGAAAGAACTAAGGAAAAATCGTTTGTGGTAGGGAAGAAGTACCCTTTTTTCGTGGAGGTCCCCCGGGCACCTTTTATAGGCTTGGAGTGCGGCCAAATTCTGTTGGGGGACAAGCTGGGAAAGCCCAGATTTGCCCCCATGAGAGCCAGCATGGTGGCAGGGTCGTGGCCTGGCGGCATGGCAGAAGGGTCAGAGTGATGGCCTGGCGACACGGAGTTGTGGCCATGTGGTGGAGTTCATTGTAACAGAATGTTAGAATTTGTCAGAGAGGGGCTTCTGGAGCCTTCTAGTAGTTCCCTTAATGGTGGGTCGGCCTCAGATGAGGGGAGCCGCACGGTCGATCGGGGAGTTCGCTAGGAGCCCCAAAGAAGCCAACACATGTGCGGGGGGCGTTTGTTGGCCCTTTGAGTTTCTCTGGGTCAGTCATACCTTTGGCGGGAGAAGTCTGTCCAGCCCAGCCTGAGCCGGCCTCCCGGTGGGTTAGCCCTTCGAGAAAGAGATCGTAGGGTCCTCTTCAAGAGCCGGGGGTCGGACCTCTCTTCCCATGGCCTCTCGGACTCCTCCCTCGTGGGTCAGCCGACCTGATGCCTGGGGCTGGTTTGACCTAGGGTTTGCCGGATGGGCACAACAGGTGCCCCCCTGCTCTTGGGCCTTGAGGGGTCACGTGGCTTCAAAGGACAGGAGCATGATTTCGGTATGGGTTGCGTGCACCTATGATGGATCCTGGGTCAAGGTATCAGGTCACTTCGAATCCTCCTTGAACGGCTTCTTAGATAGCTATCAGCCACACATTGGAGTGCATGCGTGGCAGTTAATGCAAATCAGGCGCTATGATGAAGGCCAGGCTGGCTCGAGTCGGGCTGGGGTGGAGTAGGGGACCGTGCCACGTGGCAGCATCCGGTCGGTCGACGTCGCCTCCCAGGTTGGCCCTGTGCCACTGATCCAGCATTCACGTGGATCGCCACCTGCACGACGGGATGTTCCTGATGCTTCAGACTCTAAAATATGGGTGGTCACATCTTCTGATGGGGCATTTGGAACGCTCATGGAACGGGCGACTGCCGCTCCTCCCTCTCCCCTCCCCCTTTGGAGGCCTATAAAAGGAGGGGGGAAGCAGTGCGAAAGGATTTTTCCTGCTGCGCCTGCGCTCCACGAGAAAGTGTCCCCTTGGTGTGGGTACCAGAATCCGACAGAGGCTCCTCAACCCTCTGTGGATGTCCAATTAGGGTTCCATTTTTTTCAGGTCTTGAAATAAGGCTTCAAGCCTAAGCATTGTAATTTTTAGTCATGATTTTAGTTTCAATTATTTTTGTTTATTCCTGTACATTGATCAATTGGGTCAAGTTGTGTCCTGTATTGAGTCCAGTCCTATATTGAGTCTAGTCCAAGTCTAGGTCCAAGCCAGAGTGGTCTTTGAGTCCAGCTCAACTACTTTAGGCCGAGCCTTGAAGGTCAACATGTCAACCATAAGGTGCTACTTCACCACCCCATGTGGCACCACTTCATCATCCCATGTGGCGCCACCTCATCCAGCCATGTGGGCGGCATAAGTGAGATTTTCTTGGATGCCAAATGGAGACACATCAAATATTCTCTCCTCCTTTTCCTCCCTCCATCAAGCCACTTACTAAAGGAGTCATGGGCAACCAAGGAAAGGTAGAAGACAAAGGCCTTGTTCCAAGCCTCATATCAAGCTTCCTTCCAAAGAAGAGTGAGCAACCAAGGAAAGGTAGAAGGCAAAGGCCTTGCTCCAAGCCTCATATCAAGCTTCTTTCCAAAGAAAGGTGAGCAACAAAGGAAAGAGGGAGACATAAGCCTTGCATCATGCCTTCTGCCCAAAATTAAAGGTCAACATTCCAAGTCTAAGGGAGCCAAATTCCTTCTTCCATGCCCATTATCATGCCATGCCCAAATCCAAGAAGCTTTGGTCGGCCTAAGAGTTTGAAATTCAGATTTTTGAATATTTTTTGGTGCCTTTGCAAGAGAATAAATGTATTTTTTTCATTCAAATTTTGAAAGGGTATAAGGTGCCTATATAAAGGACCTTACCCCCTCCCTTGAAGGTTAATCTTTGATGAATAAAAAAAATCAAATTTCTTGAGTCCAATTTTTCTTTAGTTGCCTTCGTTCACTAGGAATGTCGATCTCCATGAGAGAGCACCTTCACCTTCGGGCATCGAGAGGTATGAGGCCTTAACTTACCGTCACGTTCGCAACTCCATCATCCGACTCCAAATCAAGAAGACCTCTGCCATCACTACAACTCTCCCTTCCTTCTTCTATTGCTTTATTCTGATTGAAACCTAACCCTTCTTTGAATGCTCGCAGGTCCTCCAGGTGACACGAGTATGGAGTCGGTTGCCCTTGCCATCGAGATCTTCGGATAGTCAGCCGGTGCAACTGCAGGGTTGATGGCTCGATCATCCAGGCTGCATCTGCTAGAGTGAGTGACCTCGGTATCGGGCGCTTCAGATCCTTGAGGTTTGCCCCCTGACTCCTACGTAGGTATTGATTGGAGAGCTAAGTCCTATGGGGTTTCTCAATCCTAGGGTCATCTCTTTATCTTTGCTTAGGGACTACTTGCTTGCTTGATAGTTCTTATTATTATAGAACCCTAGATCAACTCTTACTTATTCTCAGAAATCCAAAGAAAATCATTAAAATCTAAAAATCACAAAACCAACAAATCATTTGCATCATTTCATCTTGCATTTAGTTAGTCACCCATCATTTCAATGAAGTTCCTGCTGGATATCCCAACGTAGACCAACTCGAAACCTAGCTATGGTCTCAGGCTTAGATTCGTGGTGTTACATCTCTTGACAAACTCCTGGAATTTCTTGATATACTCAGACACTGGCCTATCATCCTGTCTCAGTCGGTACCATCGGTCTAAAAGTCTTTTCTCATAGGATCTACCTAGGTCCTTATCTCTCAACTTACTTCTCATGTCTCTCCAAGTACTTATTTCCTCTTCTTTGTGATAACATTCACGCTCAATAACATGCCAATGCGACCTATGATGTTGGGTAAACTTGGTTTTGGCCAACCTAACCTATCCTAATTGCGATATGTTAGTGCGCTCAAAATACTGATCCATTCGTTCTTCCCACTTGATATATGCCTCTTGTCTTCCATAAAAAGTGGGTGCATAAGGTTCGGTGCTCCTAATGGGTCCCTCCTCAGAGTCAACCAAGTATGGATATGGGGTCCTAGGGCTAGACTCAAACTCAGGTTCAACAGATGATCTAGGACTATTCTTTTCTAAGGATCCAACTCCTTTATCAAGCTTATCAAGCTTACTATTCATCTTAGCCAATTGTTCCATGATGACCTTTAAAGGATCTTCTCGGGTGTTGTCCATGGGTTCACTTGGTTGGGAAAGATGGGGATGATAAGGGACTCCTGATCTAGTCGACATGAGCTAAGCACGCAAAAATCGTCTATGATCTACTAGACCAAGAATCTCAACCAGTTGCCTAAGTCAGGGTGGCAAACCAGTCTGTAGTAACTCTGTGCTTGGCCAGGTAGGTGTAGGGGAGTGGAGGTCCCTGAATGCCAACTTTAGACACCAATCTGGGATTGGCCAGGTAGGCGAACCAACTCACAAGCCCTGAATCACCAAGCCTAGACACCAAGAGCAGCAGCACACATAGAATGGGTTGATGCCATGAATAGACACTTAGTCTTGATTCGACCAGTTAGTGTCCCTAAGCTCTCTAGAGCAAATTAAGTGTCTATTTGATTTTAGTTAGAGCTTGGGCTCAACATGCCGGGTGGTGATTTTTGGGCTAGGGATAGGTAATGAAATCCTGACCCTATGTCAAATTGCCGCCCTTAAAGTGATTTATGCAAATGATGGCAAACAAATGCTCTAATGAGATGGGTCTATATATATATATATATATATATATATATATATATTTTTTTTTTTGATGTATGATAACAGAGATAAGATGATAGAAATAAAATTATATGACCCTAAATGCAAGATTAAACTATATGACAAATGAAAATGTAAGAAAATGCACTTGCAGAAATTCTCAGAACAGAATTTCTTCTCAGGTAGTATTCCGGCTTGTAGAAATTCTACAAGATGCAATAAAATCTAAAAAAACTACCAAAACTATTATCAAATATGTGTGATCTAACAAAATAAAAATAAAAAGATTTGGAGATTCCTACAAATAGAAAAAACTAAAATAACAGACTATATTTGAAAAGAAAAAAATGCAGAAATTTAAAGATGAGATCTAAGATGCAATTTTTTTTTTTTTGTTCTTTTAAATATATTCTTCTTGTATTCCCCTTCAAAGGCCTATCACAATGGCACCCCTACACACTTTAGGAGATCCCTGTGGAATGAGAAGAGAGGGTCTTGAAACCCTACTTTTCTCCTAAGACCGGACGGCCTGGTGAAGCACCTAATCCAGGTACTTAAGAAGTGCTAAGTCCTAACCATGCTCTGATACCAGAAATGATGGAGGACTAACTAAATGCAAAATGAAGAATGATGCAAGTGATTTGTTGGTTTTGTGATTTTTAGATTTTAATGATTTTCTTTGGATTCTCGAAAATAAGTAAGAGTTGATTTGGGTTCTATAATAATAAGAACTATCAATCAAGCAAGTGGTCCCTAAGCAATGATAAAGAGAGGACCCCGGGATTGAGAAACCCCATAGGACTTAGCTCTCTGATCAATATCTACATAGGAGTCAGGGGGCAAACCTCAAAGATCTAAAGCGCCCGATGCTAAGGTCACTCACTCTGGCGGATGCGGCCTGGATGATCGAGCCATCAACCCTGCGGGTGCACTGGCTGACTGTCCGAAGATCTCGATGGCAAGGGCAACCGACTTCGTACTCGTGTCACCTGAAGGACCTACGAGCATTCAAAGAAGGGTTAGGTTTCAATCGGAAGAAAGCAATAGAAGAAGGAAGAGAGTGTTGTTGTAGTGATGGCAGAGTTCTTCTTGATTCGGAGTCCGATGATGGAGTTGCGGAAGTGATGATAACTTGAGGCCTCATACCTCTTTTCTGAACGGTTTCCACCATTCTTCACTTGCGGTGTACGACATTCCCTCCACCCTACACCTTACACTCCCGAGCTGAGAGGGAAGAGCGAACAACCCATTAGGGCCAGGGACTCTCCCAATGTACGAAGCCCACCTTAAGGCTGGACTGAGGTTCCCCCTACACCCCCTATTTGTTGAGATCTTCAATTTTTATAGGGTAACCCCAGTGCTGCTGACCTCGAACAGCATCCGGGCGATATGCTGCTTCATTGTGCTGTGCCATAGGGCTAGGTCCAAACCCAGACTGTCCCTCTTCGATAATTTTTTCTGCCTAAAGAGGGACTTTAGGAGCCAGGAATGAATGTTGTTCATCCCCCGCCAAGGTCGAAAATTCCTGAAGTGTCTCCCGTCGGCTATCCACGGGTGGAAGGCCTGGTTTTTCTTCATCACTAGCCTCCAACCTTGGAGGTTCGAGCCGTTGTGGAGGGAACCGTGGCCGAGAACCCGCGAGGGGAGGTCGATCTCAATAGTCGACAAGGATAAATTTAATGAGATCAATAGAGCCAGCTCGATGGTGGCATTCGAGCTGTTCAGGGAGGAAACCCTTCACCAGGCGGGGATCAGCCCCCAAAGAATCCTAGGCAAGGGCCGACCTCCTCTCTTATAAGTCTTTGGCTCTCTCTTTTTCCTTCACTAACGCTGAGTTTCCTGCAACAGGAGGAAGGATGCAGAGGATCGATAAATCCAAAGTCATCGACGGGTGGTGCGAAAGTGGGCCACCCCAGAATCAGCTTACACACCGGTCATCGAATGATAGAAGAAAAAATGGGAGGAGGAGAGACCCGTTCCCGTTGTCAAGGTCGATTCGGACGAAGATGGCATCCCCCTCACTGAGCACATGGCAAGGAAAAAGGTGGGGATGCTGGCTCCGACAGGTGGGTCCGCTACCCGACCGGGGCAGGAGTGGCCAGGAATGTCCGACACAGCAGCGGCGTCAGCTCCGTCGTCCGTCGGTCCAGAGGAGGCAGTCCCTTTGACGGACAAAGGGAAGGGGACAGCCATAGAAGGTGCAGCCGATAGCGGAGCCGAGGAGTCGGATGTGGAAATCCGCCAGGAAGAATTCCAGCACTGGCACGCGCTTGACCAACCTAGGAAGGTGCGGAGCCTGTCGATGGGGGCCATGACGGATGCTGATTAGGAGGTGTCGATCCAGAGAAATCTGATTGACGTAGTCATGGAGTCCTTCCATGACTTTATGAGGGTAAGAGCTTTAACTTGTCCCTTTACTTCTTTTCTTTCCTTAGGCATGGCACTAACCCAGCCTTATGCTTGCAGCTTCTCCATGGCATCTCCTTAATGGATGACGGCATCTGTCGGGTGGTGCACACTGCCAAGACCTCCACGAAGAGAGTTTAGGAGCTGGAGATAGCCCAAGCGGCCACAATGGCCTCTCTGAAGACTTCTGAAAAGGGGCTGGCGGCAGCCCGAGCTAAGGCAGAGTCATCGAAGGTGGCTCTGAAGGAGGCCGAGAGCCAGCTGGCCGACCAGGAGGCCAGGCTAAAGAAGAGAAAGGCGAAAATTGATTCACTTTCCTGCCGGCTGGGAGAGGAAGAGAAACGATCCGCGAAGGCCGACAAGAGGGCCCAAGCTGAACGGGCGGCGGCAGCATAATTGGCAACTCAGCTTGAGGCAGCCAAAGAGCTGGCTGCAAGGCGAGCCCAAGAAGCTGTGGTGGCATACAAGGCTTCCAACAGCTTCACTGAAGACGTGGAGGAGGCAGCATCGAACTTCTATAGAGAAGGCTACGATGACTGCCTAAAGAAGGTGGCTTTGCTCTTCCTAGAGCTGGATCTATCAGGCACCGAGCTAGAGGATCCAGCAAAGGGGGAGGAGCCCCAGGCGGAGCCTCAAGCAAAAAGTGAGGCGGGAGTGGTTAGGGCCGAAACCCCAGCTCTAGCCGACACGAAGGCGATGGCCTCCCCAGTTGAACCTCCAGTTGCCACGGCTTCGGCTGATCCCTCGGTTTTAGCCGATGGGGCTGAGGTTGTGGCCCATGACGCATCTTCTGTGGGTTGGACCTAAGGAGTTTGTAAAGGTCCGACCTACTCCTCTTTTAAATACTTACCTTTATTAATGAAAAAGGGACTTTAGTTACTCATGAACACGCAAGAATCATTTTTCTTCCGAAAATCTTCTAAGTGTTTCTGGTCGGCCCTGCAGGGTCATAAGCCCCTTCGAAATGGCCGACAGGCATTAACATAACTCGGACTTGAAGCCTTTAGGGAAATTCCTAAGTACTTCCGGTCGGCTCGTTCGAGCCTGAAGCCGGTAGGGTAGCTGAGGGTGGTAGCTTGATTTGAACCAAGTACTTAAATGCTTGCTTCAGGCCCCCATCCATGAGTTAGCCCATGTTATGGCCTATCCTCCATGCAGTCCCATGGAGGTTGTTTTGGGATGATTGCCGACCGGGGTCAGACATTCAGAGTGGGCTGCCCTAGAGCCTCTATCAATCAGGATCGGACTTTTAGAGTGGGCTGGGCTAGAGCCTCTACTGACCGGGGTCAGAATTTCGGAGTGGGGTGCCCTAGAGCCTCTGCCGACTGGGGTTGGACTTTCGGAGTGGGCTTCCCTAGAGCCTTTGTCGACCAGGATCAGACTTTCATAGTGGGCTGCCCTAGAGCCTTTGCCGACCAGGGTCGGACTTTCGGAGTGGGCTGCTCTAGAGCCTCTACCGACCGGGGTCGGACATTCGGAGTGGGCAGCCCTAAAGCCTCTGCCGACCGGGGTCGAACTTTCGGAGTGGGCTGGAAGAAGTTGAAGAAGTTGTAGACTTTATTGATAGTACTTGCGAAGGTTGTCTACATTCCACGGGCGTGCTATCTGCCGTCCATCCAAATGTTCGAGTCGGTAGGTTCCAGTTCGAATTACTTCAATAACCCAATAAGGGCCTTCCCAATTGTGAGAAAATTTTCCCTGCTCGGATGGCCTTGAAACCTCTATCCTTCGTAGGACCAGATCTCCAACTTGAAAGGTTCGCGTCTTGACCTATGAATTGTAATATCTAGCCATTTTCTGGCGATAGGTCACCATCTTCATGCTCGTTCAGAGTCGGGTTTCTTCCAATGGGTCTAGGTCAGCCCTCCGCTGCTCTGAGTTGGCCGGCTCGACGAACTGGTCAATCCGCAGGGACTGTAAAGAGACTTCCACGAGGATGACCGCCTCACTCCCATTGGTCTGGTTGAACGGGGTTTCCCCAGTCGCCGTCCGAGCGGTTGTCCGATATGCCCAAAGCACCGAATGAAGCTCTTCCACCCAAAGCCCCTTGGCTTCATTCAATTGGGTCTTCAACCTATGCAGGATTGTTCTATTAGTGACCTCAGCCTCTCCATTGGACCTAAGGGTGACCGACAGAAGTAAGCCGATGGGCGATGTTGTATTGTTGACAGAAACCCCAGATTTGAGAGTTGTCAAACTGTCTTCCATTATCGGTGACGATCGTCTTCGGGATGCCAAACTAGAAGATAATGCAGTTCCGGACAAAGTTTTCCACTTTGGCCTCTATTATCTGCGCCAATGCTTCTGCCTCCACCCATTTGGATAAGTAATCAATGGCCACGAGAAGAAACTTTTGCTGACAGGATGCTGGGGAAAAAGGTCCTAGGATGTCCATGCCCCATTGTGTAAATGGCTAAGGCGCCGTGAGCGGGATCAGCTGGCTGGTGGGACTCCTTTGGATGCTAGAGTACCTTTGGCATACATCGCACTTTCGTACGAAGTCTAAAGTATCCTTTTAAATTGTAGGCCAATAATATCACTATCAGATGATTTTGTGAGCCAGGACCTCCCTCCAAGATGATCGCCGTAGATGCCCTCGTTCACCTCCCAGAGTGCATAATCCGCATCGGTCGACCCCAAGTATTTCAGCAATGGTTGTGAGAATGAATGCTTGTAGAGGGCCCCATCGAAGATGATGTATTTAGAGGCTGTTGAGCGGACATGCCTGGCTTCCGCCGGGTCATCCGGAAGAGTCCCTCGCACCAGGAATGTATGGATTGGGTCTATCCACGAGGCTTCTTGTTCAACCTGGTGAACCTCCGTCGGCTCTTCGGCAATGCTCAGGTGCTGTAGATGCTCCACGAAGGTCTAATCGGAGGTACCAACCATGGCAGTGGCCAGCCGCGACAAGGCATCCACCCGAGAGTTTTACTGTCGAGGTATATGAAGGATCTCAAAAAATTTAAGTTGAGATATGAAGCCGTACCTTGTCCAAGTACTTAGCCAAGGAAGGGTTCCTTGCTTCAAACTCACCCTTCACCTGATTAACTACCTACTAGGAGTCGGAGAAGGCATGGATCCTGCCAATGCCCAATTCATTGGCTATCTTTAGCCCTGCAAATAAGGCTTCATACTCCACCTGGTTGTTCGATACCTCGAACACAAAGTGTAAGGTGAACTCCAAACATTGCCCGCCAGGGTCAGCTAAGATCAAGCCTGCACTGCACCCTGAGAGATTGGAAGCTCCATCTACATGCAGAGTCCAAGTGGGCACAGCTTCTCCCGCAGGATCAGCCTTAGGCACCTCAGCCACTGTTGGGGTTGCCTCCGTCCCCCAAGTGCACTCCGCAATGAAATCAGCTATTACCTGGGCTTTGAGGGCTGATCTGGGCTGGAAGGAGATGTCGAACTCGTCCATCCTGACAGCCCACTTGGCAAGCCATCCAGAGGTGTCAAGGCTTCATAGGATCACCCTGAGGGGTTGGTCAGTCAATACGATGATCAGATGTGCCTGGAAGTAGGGCCGGAGGTGCTTCGTCACTATGACAGTGAGTAGACCAGCTTTTGCACCTTAGGATACATTGTCTCAGCATCGTGGAGAACCTTGCTAATGTAGTAGACAGGTTTCTGCTGGCCTTCTTCCCCCACCCGCATGAGGACAGCACTGATGGCCTCGTTAGAGGCTGACAGGTACAGATATAGCACTTCCCACTCCGTTGGCTTGGCCAAGAGTGGAGGGTTTCTCAGATAGTCCTTCAAGGCTTCAAAGGCTGATCGACATTCATCAGTCCATTGGAAGCGATCTGACCGGTGCAAGGTCTTCAAGAATGGGAGAGATCTCTCGACTGACCGGGAGATGAAGCGGCTGAGAGATGCAATGCGACCTATAAGTTCTTGCACCTGCTTTTTACTGGTCGGATGCATCATGTCAATGATGGTTTTGATCTTTTCGGGGTTGACCTCAATATTGAAAGGATTATGCCCTAAAGGCCAATCGAAATGTTGAATTTCGATGGGATTTTCTTTTGTATCCCAAACCAGTGTATTGACATTATCAATTAATAAAGGCATTTTATTTTCATCATACGCTGTGTCTTATTAATTTTATTAAGATATGATGAACCCCATAGATTAGGGCTATGGTTCTATGGTTATGATAAGATCATATCAGTGAGACCTAAAGCCTTAAAACCCTAATCTAGAATATTCCTGGTCGATGGGATATTGAGTAGGGGATCAAGGTTTCTGGTAAGACCAGCACATCCTATGTATGCTTGGTGAAAAGGGTGACTGATCTCATAGTTACTTGTGTTTGACACTAATACTAGGATGTGGGTGCTTATTAGAGAATGAGTTCATTGAATGGATCCAGCTTGAGAATATCTAATAGAACCTTATCTGTTTGTTAATAGATAGTTCTCATAGTGGGAGTAGTGCACGTGGTCCTTTGACCTGAGACTGCCATGGTACCTTTTATGCATGAATCCATACTTTGGTTCACACTCAATCATGACACTAAGTCATGCATGGGGTGATACTGTGTATGGTGGATTGCATATGGAGGTTGTGAGTAGGTCAAAAAGGAATCGATCAACCCTAGTAAGAGGGAAGCGCATCCAGATGATTTCAATCAAATGAAGATTCGGGAAATCTTTGATCAAAGTATGAACATTAGAAATAGTTTCTAATGGTTCATTAATGAATCATCATTATTAGATTGAGCAAGAAATGAATATGAAATTGGATTTGACAAGTATCCATATCCATAGTCATATTCAAGGTGCAAGTAGATCGAAGGACAGAATTGCTCGGTAACTCACCACTGAAGGATATTTTGGTAAATCCACAAAAATTTCTCATCTTCCAGGTAGGCATGATATGTTGCTAGACGTCAATCTTGTCTTGTAGGTCTTCATGAACCAATTGATTTGGTTTCATGAGTCAATTCGATGTGTGATTCGAATTGGACAATAAGGTGAGCCAATTTGACCTAATTAGGTCAATCAGGTTCGATCGGATCGAATCAGCTCAAACCTAAACCTACTGCTGGCTAGATGTGGAACCCAATGGGTCACACACAATAGAGACTTGTCCAAGGAAGACATTCATAATTTAATTAGGGTCATAGGATCCTAATTGGTTAGCCGGATTACATACTAGCTTATGTAGGCTAACCTAATTCTTAACCTAATTGGATTGTGTTCGGTTGCTTGCTAATTGGGCTAACCTAATTATGGAAAACCTAAATTAGGTTGAGTCCTAAGTGGTACTAGCCTAATCAGAGCTAAATCTGATTTTAATTTGGATTTAAGGGCATTTTAGGTGCCATACATGAAGAGTCCCAATGGCATGGGACTCTTGGTACCTATGTGATACCTTAACTTCAAAAAGGCATAGAATGAGCTATAGATATCTGATTTGAATATAATTTATATGGTCAGAAAGGAAATTTTATGCTCTTTCCAATGACACCCATATTACCTATGTTTCAACTTATCAACATTCTTTGAAATTTGCATGGAAGAAGGATGGCACGCGCGGTGCATGAAGAGTCGCAACTCTTCATATGGCACACGGTTCTGATGGAGAGTCCTTCTGCTATCAGGACTCTTCATAATCTTTGATATTTGGAGATTGAAGAGGAGCCTCTTGGCTTCCTAGAGACCGGTAATTGACATCTGGCAAGTGAGAATTCATTTAGAAAAAAGAAGGGATGTGAATAAGGCCTTCGGTGCATGAATGGGCTTATTATATATGATTTTTCAAGCCAGATAACTTATCTTCGATCTTGAAAAATCATATCTGATAAGTTGATGGGAGGACATATCACACGTCCCTCTTGTATCTATAAATAGGGGGCGGTGAAATGAGTCTGATAATGAAGAACTCTACCGAAGTACTATTTTGAGTGTCTCTCTCTCCCTCCTTCATTCTTTAAGACAAGACTTGTCTTGTTAAGACAAGGTCTTTTCTACTAGGACAAGGCTTTGTTTTAGGACATAAGCCTAAGGGGTCCTAGAGGAGGGTTGTCCTAAAACCAAGAGTGGTTTAGGAGAGTATTTTTGGTGCCCTAGAGTAGGACAGGGTGTCCTACAGTGGTCAATTGATCAAAGGCTGCAGAAAGAGTTCCACTTCTCCAAGCAACTTGAAGAAGTTCTTCCTTGGTCCAAGTTTTGTATGGATCACCATTGGAGGGCGAACGTTTGGGTGCCTGGTGGAGAAGAAGGCTGAATCAGGATTTTCTTCATCGGATTGGATACTAGCAGTTTAGGTTGGTGCCTAAACTCTAGTTTATATTATATATGTATGTTTGTATGTTTTAATTCCTAGTAAGGAGGTCTTGGGTTAAGGGTTTGGTAGTGATTTCATAATAAATTTTTGAAATCCATGCTTCCGCCCTTGTCACCAAAATCCTAACAGTGGTATCAGAGCCACCTTATTAGGGCTAAATCATACAAAATTTAAAGTTGCCCAATTTTGTAGGACTCTTGAGGTTGCCCATTTTTGTATGACTACAAAATTTTAAGTTGCCCAATTTTGTAGGACTCTACAAAAGTTTAAAGTTACATATGATTGATATGTTAATGTATATATGTATGTCACTGTTTAGGGTTTTCACTTAAACCTTAATCGATATAGAGATATGTTTAGCTTTCTAGTCATCATACTGAAATAAGGTTGCCCTGGCATAATGGTGGATCCATTATGTGGTAGATGGTTCTCCTAGTATGATGATACACTTGGCATATTATAAAATGATATATGATGCATGGTTGATGAATGGTAATATTAGAATGTGCTTCTGTTTGAATTGCCCTTTATTAAAATTATATTAAGTTGTAGTGTCATATACCAAAAGCAAAATAATCAAGATGATTAGTTGATCATTCGTTGTCTAGGAAAAGTGGTTCATGATCGGTAAAGAGGACATGATTTTTAATTGGTTCCGTTGACTGACTTGGCCAATTTTTATTGGTGTCTAGGAAAGCAACGGGAGGACTTCCACTACTCTCCCACTTACTTGGCCGATAAGATTAACTTAATTCTTGATTGATATGCTTAGTGTAATATTCACTACATTAGGCCTTCTTTCATGCTAGGTCATTATTATGTTATGATCCGTATTAGGTTTGTTGTGTACACACAAGTCCTATTATGGTAACTAACACAATTTTGGCATGGTGCATTTGATGCTTTTGGCATGATTTAATATAATACCTTGTTGTGAATACACAAGGGTATTATTATTACAATCATGACTATAAAGGAATGAAGGGTCTTACTTAACTAAAAATATTATAGTTTGTCGTGCACATACAATGCTATTAATATTTTAGAGGCCAGGTTTTGTTGAGAATTGTATGAGATACAATTGGAAAGAGTTTTCCTACCTTTAAACTTATAAAAGATTTGTTGTGTACACACAAGGTCTTTTATAAGGAAATAGGATCTCAACCCCACTAAGAAAACCAATTAGGGTTTCTCAATCATCATATAGAGGGTTATGATGCTCGATAAAATAGTGAGAGACATAATTAAGTTGAAGTCCTAATTTAATTATGTTTTGTCAACATTGGTTGTTTGCTTATATTATGTTCTTTGTTAATGTAGATTAAATTGCTTCTTCACTCTCACTCCATAGTATACTTGATGCCAATAAATTGACTGGACCGAACTATGTTGACTGGTTGAGAAATCTAAAGATAGTACTCAGCCAGGAAAAACTTTCTTACATTCTTGATACCCCTACCTTGGAACCTTTAGGGAAGATGCCTCGCAAGAGAAAAAGACCATATACAAGATGTGGCAAAATGACTCACTCACTGTAAAATGTATCATGCTTGCCTCTATGACTAATGAGTTGCAGAGGCAACATGATAGCATGGACACTAACTCCGTACTGCTCAATCTAAAAGAGCTATATGGAGAACATAGTCGAACTGCTAGATATGAGATATCTAAGCAGTTGTTCCGTGCGAGAATGACAGAAGGTATATCCGTACAAGACCACGTACTGATGGTTATTGACCTGATCACTCGATTAGGTCAATTAGGTTTTATTATGGTTGTGGAGTTGAATCAGGATTTGATCCTGCAGTCACTCCAGGTGTCATTTTCACAGTTTGTTCTTAATTATTTTATGAACAAACTTAAGAAGGCCACCGGACAAATGACCTACTTTCACCGTGGCAAGCCGGGTCATTGGAAGAGGAACTGCAAGGCTTACCTTGCAGGTGTGAAGTATGGTGCATCGGATGCATAAAAAGGTATGAAAGAAGTTCATACTATTTTGTCATTGGATTTTTCCATTTCAAATACTTGGGTATTGGATACCGCCTGTGGTCATAATATCTGCAAATCATTGCAGGGGCTGTAGAGGCTTAGAGTATTGAATGAAGGAGACTTCGAGCTCTACGGTGCTGGAGGAGAGTCCATCCAAGCAGAGGCCGTAGGGACTTATATCTTGAAGCTACCTTGGGGGAAGATTTTAGAGCTGAGAGATTGTTACTATATTCCTAAGGTCATTAGAAATATCATTTCTGTACCCTTCTTACTTAGACAAGGTTATACTATGAATGTGATGAGCAATGGTTGCTCAATCAGCTTTTGTAATGAAATTATATGTTGTGGCGTATTTTGCAATGGTCTTTTAACTCTATCCACTAATGATAATATACTTCATGTAAGTAACAAACGAAAGAGAGATGATGTAAACAATACTTTACTTTGGCACTGTCGGCTTGGACATATTAGTGAGACTAGGATTAGCAAGTTATACAAGAAAAATTTCCTTAATCCTTATGATTATGAATCATTATGAACTTGTGAATCATGTCTCATGGGTAAAATGGCCAAGACTCCATTTAGTGGACATAGAGAAAGGACAACTGAGTTATTAGGACTCATACATGAAAGGATTCCGGTGCAATGCAGCGGAAAGATAATTTCAAAATGATGAAATTTACACCAAAACCCTTAGCTAGGATCTCCTTATTCAGGATTAAAACATATGAGAAACATGCAAACCTACACTATTAGAATTAGGGCACCAACCTGTTATCGCTAAACCCAATTTTGATGTAGGATCAAAACTTGATGTTGAATGACCCTTTTGAATTCACCAGGCATCCAAATGTCCACCCTCCAATGGTGATCCACAAGAAAATTGATCAAGATGCTTGCTTCTTCAAAAGGTTCCTTCACTTGAATTCTTCTCCCAGAACTCAAGATGACTATGGCTGAAAAAACTCCACGGCAGGGACTTCTTACTTCCTTTCTTTCTTCTTCCTCTCCCTTTCTTAAGACCTTGTCCTAAGAATACACTCTTGTCTTGAAGGAGGAGGAGGATTTAAGACACTAATGTCTTAATGTAAAGGAAATAGGAAATAGAGTATATCTTCTTTTCTTTTACCGTTCGAGAGATTCTTCCTATCTCTTGTTTTAGACTTGAGTTTCAATAGAGAAGAGAACTTTGTAAAAGGGAAACTCTTGTGTCCTAAACAAGCTAAGGAGGAATCAGTCTCCTGGAAAGGAAAGACAAATAAAAAAAAAAAACTCTGTTGTACATTAGCCAAAACACCCGAAGCCTGTGTTCCTTAAATAGACTACAAAAAGATGTCTTCTCAAAAGAACACAACTCTCCGTAAACACCATTCCCCTTTTTCTCATGCCCCTTCCCTATTTTCTCACGCCCCATCCTTCCATCTCACGGCCTTCCGGATAAATCCCATGGCCTTTCTTAAAGGAAAAGTCGCGATGTTTTTAAAAGAAAGGAGTCGCGAATTTAAATCTCTGAAGAGATGTTATTTTGCACAACCGGGAAGCAACAGGCGCTTTCTTCCTTTCTTAAAAACCCATCAACCATTGGATTCCCATCCAAGGGGGCATATCTGAGGCGCTAATTCTAAGAAATGAGGCCACTTCATCTTAATTCATCGGAGAATTAAGTGGGGCACGCCAAGAGTCCATGCGCCATGGACTCTTCCAAATGGTGCACCAAGAGTCCATTAGCGCATGGACTCTTGGCATTTTGGCGTGAAAATGCTAAGGGGCGGGTGTGGGGCCAGCCTAGGTGCATGGTTAGCCAATAGGGTTAGCCATAATCCCTATAACCTCAATTAGGGTCTAATTAGATCCAATTAGAACCCAAATTGAATCAATCCGGAACACTACTTCGAATCTAATTCGAATATAAGCTAGGTTTTGCAACACCTGCTAGAGTGTCATCATGCAAAATGATTTAATTACAAAATTAAACCCTTGATCAATTATCTTAAGTGTGTGACCCATTGGGTTCCTGATGTAGGACGAGAGCTCTGATACCAAAAATGATGCAGAACAAAAAAGATGATGCGATGCGGAAGTAAATTAAGACTAATTCTTTTTTTGTTGTTTTTTTTTTAATATTCTCAGAAGTCGGCTTTGACTCAAAGGAAAGTTAAACTAAATTGAAAGAAACTATGTAATAATTGAAAGCACAATTTAAAGAAACTAGGTTATCAGAGAGTTCAGAAGTAAAGGAGGGTTTGAGAAACTCCCAGACCTAGGGTTTCGCTCTGAACTTTCAACAGGACAGAAGTAAAGAGAAGAGAAGGGTTACAGACCAGGCAATGATCTTCACAGAGTTTAGTGGAAGGACTCTCTTGAGCAGATTGTTGGATCCCCGGATTCATATATCTTCGTAATGGATCCTCCAATACTGGTCCTTTGGCAGAGTTGGCTTCTCCTGAACTCAAGATCTGGGAAAGAAGAAGAATAATTGATGGAACCAGATACTCAAGGAAGGATTTACCAGATAGAAGAACTTGAAAGTTGATGTTGCTGAAGTCCTGATTCTCCTGGATGCTGATCTGGCTTCCTCTGGGATTTGCTCCGTATTCGAAGCAGCCGAACTAGACCTGGATGCTGGTGGTCGACCACTACTTGGAGAGAGGGGTCGTGAGAGATGGGATAGGCTAGGGTTTGGTGGAATGAAGAGGATGATGGGCGGCTAGGGTTCGGAAGTGAAGTGGCTAACCTAGGGTTTTGGGATTGGAGATCTCACACCTCCTCAAGATTCCTGGGGAACCCGGATTTACTCCCTCATGGAGCTCAACACCTGGATGCAAGTGCAGAAGAGAGAAACATAAAGTTGCTAACACAAAATTTGAATTCATTCATCAGTTGTTCAAAACTTACAAGAGGGGTTTATTTTACAGGACTTTACAAGAGGTCAGGGTTTTACATCTTCCCATGTGGGACTAATAGGATGGATCTTCAAATTAGGTTTGTAGAATCAATTCCTTCCCATATGGCCGGCCAAGAGGTTCCATAAATATTGATTGAAAGCTTCAAAGGGTAAGTAGGTGGCGCCTCCTAGCTTTGCTCTTCAAGAAATATTTTTTTCCTTTCACGGCTCAACTCTTTTGGACACCTCCTTTTCTTTCTCCCCAAGTCATGGCTCTTCCCTACTTTGCTTTGGGCTTTTAGGCATGGATTGGGCGCCCCCTTGAAGTGCTTCCCAAGAAATGCTTCTATCCTCCTTTAGCTTGGCCTTTTAAGGTACATATGGGGCGCCTCCTTGATTTTGGCTTCAAGAAAATTTCTTGCTCCCTTGGGTGTGGGGACCAAGACACTGGGATGGATTTGTGGCACCTCCTGGACTTGGCGTGTGGCTGGGAGTGTGGCTGGGAGTGTGGCGCCCACTTGCTTGGGCTTGGGAGAAAATGTGACACCTTGGAGAAGACCTAGACCACTACTAGGACTTGAACTGAGTCAACATGACTCAACAAAATTTAAATTGCAGGGAAATATAGACTCAACTAAAATTGAGTTGACCAAGTCAACCCTTATTACATAACCAGAAAATTCTAATTCTTCGGGCAAGGTCAATCAGAGATCCAGATGGAGCCTTGAAGTCTTCTTCTGAGTCTGGTGCCCGCACCAATTCTCCCGGGGTGGGAGGAACTCGACCCTGTCGAGTATGGATCAAGTTGGCTCTGGTATCTCTCTAAGAGTTCTGGGTCCAATTCTTGTAATTATTCTCGGGAGATCCAAGAGTTATCAGAATCTGGCCTTCTTTGCCAGCGGACCAGGTATCTTTGGTATCCTCGATTACAAGTAGAGATAACCTGATCATCCAGGATCTTTTCAATCTGCTCTTTCCTCACAGGCCAGTTTGTTGGTGGACACACAGGGTTGGGTTCACTCTCAAGAGCAGGATTAGGCTCAAAAGGCTCACTGGGAATCACAGCTGGCTCTCTTTGCTCTACTAGGTCTGTAATGTTGAAAGTGGAGCTAATGCCTAGTTCTGAAGGCAACTCGAGCACATAGGCATTGGATCCTACTCTCTTTACCACTCTAAATGGTCCAGCTCCTCTAGCATATAACTTTCTAACGGTTCTAGGAGGAAACCGTTCAGGCCTTAACCTAATCATTACATAGTCTCCCTCAACAAAAGTTTTGACTCGCCTTTGAGAATCAGCCAACTTCTTATAAGTTTCATTACTTAAATTTATTTTGGCATGAATTTCTTTATGCAAGTCCTTTACATGCTATGCAAGTGCATTAAGAGACTTGTGTGTATGGGCTAATAGTGAAATCAGATCAAGTGGTGTGTGAGGCTTGTATCCATGAACAATTTCAAAGGGACTCTAGCCTATAGACCTATTGATCGAAACATTAAATGCAATTTCAGCCCTGGACAAAATACAAATCCCAATTCCTGGTATTCTCACTCAACCAAAATCTGAGACAATGTCCTAAACTCGACTGATGATGGATTCCTAAAGAATGGACTTTATTCAAAGGAACCCTAGGTCTAAACCTAACAAACTACGGCTCTCTAGGTTTGACCTTGGGTCGGAGGATGGCATGCAGAGCATGAAAACTTATCATGGATGCCTAGTAGGTGCCATAAGGTCTTCCAAAAGTAGGTGGCAAACCTAATAGGTTCTGACACGTGGTTCACTCTAAAGACTTCGACAAAGTATACTTGGATGGTGTAAGAAGCATTGGAAGTCCTAGAGAAAGGGAGGAAATATGAGGTGGAGTCTCGAATTACCTACTGACTAAAGGTGGTGACCTGAAGGTTTGAATGGTGATCTATGAGTGTCAACTGGTCATCCTTACGAAAGGAAAAGTTTGCTACTCCTAGGAATGGATCAAGAGATGGTTCGGGGAGTAGCCTAGGACATGTGATTGCAATAGATAAGGTTTGTTCTCTATGCAAACAATGATCCACTTTCTCAAGAAATGGATTAGAGAATGATTCATGGGAGGGTCTATGGATGATGACCTCAAGACTTGAAATTTGACCTATGGGTGAGGAAAGGTATACTCTATAGAAGGGTAGGTCAGTCATGCGAAGGAAGGGGTCTGGGGTCATAAGGAGGACTTCTACAGGACTAGGTGAATCAATCTGCTCAAGACAAGGATGTTCAACTGAGATTACGGGAGAGACCTTAGTGGCTGGGCATGGGACAAGGTCCAATTGTAAGAGGCTTGATTCAGTCATCCTAAGGAGAGGATCTACCATAGGGTGGGCAAACATAAATAGTTCAGTGCAAAGATCTTCAATTGGTACTTGGGGAATGACTGTCATTAGAGGGTACGAACTGATAGCTCGGGCTAACACTATGAGTTCTTCCTGGGGGTATTTGACTAAAGGAACCTGATTCTCACAAATCTCTTGAATTTATGAACTAGGTCATACCACTTGGTTGCTCTCCAAGGTCTCCTCAGCTAAGGAACCAATAGTATCGATGTCACATTCTTCAAGTTCTTCCCCCTCATATTCATCAACTAGACTCAAACCAGCATCATATACTTCCTCGATGCCATCTTTAATGGGTTTCGGGTCAGTGGTAATCGGGTCAACTGATTATTCTGGGCTTGTCATACCTAACCTTTCTTCCTCATTGGTAGGCTTGGGTTCTCCCTCATTAATGTCATCCTTAGGATTCTTACCACTTATTTGTGCACAAGCCAGTCCTATGCATGGGCACTGACTAAATTTATGGCCTCTTTCTCCATAAAACCAACATTCTTGCGATATATGAACCTGGATCACACTGGGTTTCAAGCTAGTAGAGACCTTACTTGGGCATGGGTATGGATCTAAATGGTTTGATCTAGAAGACTTGGGTTGTTGAGTGACTGGTTTAGAATATTGTAAGGACCTCTCATAGACACGATCCACACTATAGATATCATGGTTAGGCTTCCTAAGGTTATGCTTAGGATCACGGTATAAGGTCCTCCTAGGCTCCTAGCATGGATGAGGTTGGGGCCTATTAAATTTTTGATCAGGGGTCCAATATTGATGTCTACGTTTCTCAAGTACTTAGACTCGATCTCTAAACTGGGCAAAACCCTCATTCATATCCTGACTAAATTTGGTCATACTTTCGGTAAGAGTTCTAATCATGGCCTCTAAATCAGGTTGGGTTTGACCAGGTTGGGAGGGTACTCCATTCCGGGTGGACATGATGATGCAAGCAAGCACACAGAATGTGACTAGACTAAAGCGACTACTGGCTCACTAGACCTAGAGCCGAAACTAGATGCCCAATCAGAGTGGCAAGCTAGCCTGTAGTAACTCGGGACTCAGCCAGGCAAGGGTAAGGGGAGTGTTAGGTCCCTAAATGCCAATCCTAGACACCAATCAGAGATTGGCTAGGTAGGCGGACCAGCACACAAGCCCTTCGGGATAGAATCCCTGAACCACCATTCTAGACACTAAGTACAAAGCACACACAGAGTAACTAGACAAACTGACTCAACACTAGCCTAGACCCGACTTGTTGGTGTCCCTAGCCCACTAGGGCAAATTAAGTCTAATAAATTTTAAAATTAGGCTTAGGTTCGAATGAATGGGTGGTGGTTTTTGGCTAAGGAGAGGTTATGAACTCCTCCCCTTATCTTAGATGCTCAATTGCCCTTAAGATGAATTAGGAGATGATCACTCAAAAAAAAATTGAATTGCAGAAATACAAAAATAGAATTGCTGTAATTTAACTCTCAGAAATTTCACAGAAACCAATAAATTACAGTAAAATTATGTAAAATAGCATCAATTATACTGGTTCTAAAAAAATAAAAATCACACAATTTGGAGTTACCTAAAATGAGAAACAATTCCTGCAGCAGGGTAGTTACAAACTAAAAATAGAATGCTTCCCCCATTTACAATTCCTGCTACGAAGTTGTAACCCAGCGGATCCCCTACACGCCCTAGGAACACCCCATGGAATGGGAAGAGGAGGCTTTCACCTCACTTCGTTCCTAGGACCGGATGTCCTGGGGAGTCTACTTCGAGCAGACAAAGTAAAAAGAGAGACACTCAAAACATGCAAGCAAGTCAGAAACCCTAGACAGGGCTCTGATACCAAAAATGATGTAGGACGAGAGCTCTGATACCAAAAATGATGCAGAACAAAAAAGATGATGCGATGCGGAAGTAAATTAAGACTAATTCTTTTTTTGTTATTTTTTTTTAATATTTTCAGAAGTCGGCTTTGACTCAAAGGAAAGTTAAACTAAATTGAAAGAAACTATGTAATAATTGAAAGCATAATTTAAAGAAACTAGGTTATCAGAGTAGTTCAGAAGTAAAGGATCGCTGGGGGTTGCGAAACTCCCAGACCTAGGGTTTCGCTCTGAACTTTCAACAGGACAGAACTAAAGAGAAGAGAAGGGTTACAGACGAGGCAATGATCTTCACAGAGTTTAGTGGAAGGACTCTCTTGAGCAGATTGTTGGATCCCCGGATTCAGATATCTTCGCAATGGATCCTCCAATACTGGTCCTTTGGCAGAGTTGGCTTCTCCTGAACTCAAGATCTGGGAAAGAAGAAGAACAATTTATGGAACCAGATACTCAAGGAAGGATTTACCAGATAGAAGAACTTGAAAGTTGATGTTGCTGAAGTCCTGATTCTCCTGGATGCTGATCTGGCTTCCTCTGGGATTTGCTCCGTATTCGAAGCAGCCGAACTGGACCTGGATGCTAGTGGTCGGCCACTACTTGGAGAGAGGGGCCATGAGAGATGGGATAGGCTAGGGTTTGGTGGAATGAAGAGGATGATGGGCGGCTAGGGTTTGGAAGTGAAGTGGCTAACCTAGGGTTTTGGGGTTGGAGATCTCACACCTCCTCAAGGTTCCTGTGGAACCCGGATTTACTCCCTCACGGAGCTCAACACCTGGATGCATGTGCGGAAGAGAGAAACATAAAGTTGCTCACACAAAATTTGAATTCATTTATCAGTTGTTCAAAACTTACAAGAGGGGTTTATTTTATAGGACTTTACAAGAGATCAGGGTTTTACATCTTCCCATGTGGGACTAATAGGATGGATCTTCAAATTAGGTTTGTAGAATCAATTCATTCCCATATGGCCGGCCAAGAGGTTCCATAAATGTTGATTGAAAGCTTCAAATGGTAAGTTGGTGGCGCCTCCTAGCTTTGCTCTTCAAGAAATATTTTTTTCCTTCCATGGCTCAACACTTTTGGACACCTCCTTTTCTTTCTCCCCAAGTCATGGCTCTTCCCAACTTTGCTTTGGGCCTTTTAGGCATGGATTGGGCGCCCCCTTGAAGTGCTCCCCAAGAAATGCTTCTTTCCTCCTTTAGCTTTGCCTTTTAAGGTACATATGGGGCACCTCCTTGATTTTGGCTTAAAGAAAATTTCTTGCTCCCTTGGGTGTGGGGACCAAGACACTGGGATGGATTTGTGGCACCTCCTAGACTTGGCGTGTGGCTGGGAGTGTGGCGCCCACTTGCTTGGGCTTGGGAGAAAATGTGACATCCTGGAGAAGACCTAAACCACTACTAGGACTTGAACTGAGTCAACATGACTCAACAAAATTTAAATTACAGGGAAATACAGACTCAACTAAAAATGAGTTGACCAAGTCAACCCTTATTACAAAACCAGAGAACCCTAATTCTTCGGGCAAGGTCAATCAAAGATCTAGATGGAGCCCTGAAGTCTTCTTCTGAGTCTGGTGCCCGCACCAGTTCCACATCTAGCCAGCAGTGGGTTCGAACACAAGTTGACCTAATTTGATTAGAACTCTTTCTAATCGATTTAGGTCAAATCAGGCTTACCTGATTATGATCAATTAGGAATCTTTCTAATAAGTGATCATTCAATTTAATCAACCCACAAGACAAGATTGACGTCTAGCAACGTGTCATGTCTACCCGGAAGATATGAAAATTCTGGTGAAATACCAAAACTACCCTTCAGTGGAAAGTTACCGTATAATTAAATCCTTCGATCAGCCTGCACCTAGAGTATAATTATGGATATGGATATATGTCAATTCCAATATTACATTCATTTCTCGCTTAATCTTATATTGATGATTCAATTATCTTGATATTAGAAATCATCTCTAATATCTTTACTTTGATCAAAGATTCCCTGAATCATCATCCGATTGATAACTAGCTGGATGCATTCTCCTCTTACTAAGAGTGATCGATTCCTTGTTGACCTACTCATTACCTTCATATCCAATTCACCATTCCCAGTATCAATCCTGTGCATGACTCAGTGTCATGATTAGAATTTAACCAAAGCATGGGTTCATGTATATAAGGTACTTATGGCAGTCTCAGGTCAAAGGATTATTTGTACCACTCCCACTATGAGAACCTTCTATTGACATGTAGCTAAGACTCCATTAGATGTTCTCTAGTTGGATCATATCAGTGAACTCATTCTCTAATGAGCACCCACATCCTAGTATTAGTGTCATACACAAGTGACTGTGAGAGCAGTCACCCTCTCCAGTATACATAGGATGTGCTATTCTTACCGGAAAAACCCTGATCCCCTACTCAGGGTTCCTTTGACTAAGAATACTTTAGATTAAGGTTTTAAGACTTTAGGTCTCACTGATATGATCTCATCATAACCCTAAAATTATAGCCCTAATCTATGGGGTTCATCATATAATATAAACATAGCGTATGATGAAAAATAATGCCTTTATTAGAATATTGTCAATTACAATGGTTTGGGAGATACAACATAGATTGGCTTGTAGGGCATATCCCTTTCAATACAGACAGATGTATGTGGGCCTATGACAACTCAGGCCAAGGGTGGATACTCTTATTTCATCACGTTTACTAATGATTTTTCAAGGTACGGATTTGTGTATCTTATGAAAATAAGTCCGAAGCCTTTGATAAATTTTTAGAGTATCAAAGTATGGTAGAGAAACAAACGAAAAAAGTATTAAAATCCTTCGATCAGATCGAGGAGGTGAATACTTATCCACCGAGTTTCTCGATCACTTTAAAGAAAAGGGGATTATCTCTGAATGGACCCCTCCTTACACACCACAATTAAATGGTGTTGCTGAAAGGAGGAACCGTACCTTATTAGATATGGTACAGTCCATGATGTGCTTCATAAAGTTACCTATTTTCTTTCTTGGGATATGCCTTGAAAATCATGACTAATATCTTAAATAGAGTACCATCTAAATCTGTCTCTAGCACTCCATATGAGATATGGAGGGGTAAGAAATCCAATCTTAAGTATCTTAAGATATGGGGATGTCCAGCCTATGTCAAAAGAAATTTTGGACATAAGCTAGATGCTAGAGCAGATAAGTATCTATTTGTAGGATATCCTAAAGATAGTATAGGATATCTGTTCTACCACCCTACTGAACAAAAAGTTTTTGTCAGAAGTCATGCCACTTTTCTGGAGAAAGAGTTCATCCTACAAAAGGGCAGTGGGAGAAATATTGAACTTGAAGAAGTTCAACAAATAGATACATCTCAACCAAATGATAACATAGTTAGTATAGAACCAGAACACACCACTCCTATCCATAGGTTTGATAAGGTGCATCATGCACCTGAGAGGTATGGGTTCATTATTGAAAATAATGAAGCCCGGATCATTGAAAATGATGAGCCTCTAACCTATACGGATGTTGTCATAAGTAGGGACTCAGACAGATGGCTGGAAGCCATGAGATCCGAAATAGACTCCATGTATGTCAACCAAGTGTGGACTTTGGTTGATGCACCAGAGGGTGTTAACCATATTGGATGCAAATGGGGTCTATAAGAAAAAGAATGGGGCAGATGGCCAAGTCGAAACTTATAAAGCCAGATTAGTGGCTAAGGGTTTTAGATAAAAACAGGGAATAGATTATGATGAAACATTTTCTCCTATTGCCATGCTCAAATCTATTCGGATCATGCTTGCTATAGCAACATATCATGATTATGAAATCTGGCAGATGGATGTGAAAACTGCATTCTTTAATAGTTTCTTTGAGGAAGAGGTCTATATGTCATAGCCAAAAGGTTTTGTCTTGTAGACTAAACATAATCAGGTATGTAGGCTAAAAAAATCCATTTATGGATTAAAGCAAGCATCTAGGAGTTGGAACATCTGATTTGATAAGACAGTCAAAGAGTTTGACTTTATCAAAAATGAGGATGAACCTTTTGTGTACAAGAAGACTAGTGGGAGTGCCATAGTTTTCTTGGTTCTGTATGTGGATGACATACTCCTCATTGGAAATGATATCCCAATGTTACAATCAGTCAAGGTATGGTTATCTAAACAGTTTTCCATGAAAGACTTGGGAGAAGCATCCTATATTCTGGGTATCAAGATCTATAGAGATAGATCTTGGAGGATGCTAGGCTTATCCCAGTCTAGGTACATTGACCAAGTGCTAAAGAGATTTAGCATAGAGGAATGTAAAAGAGGTTACTTGCCCATTGGTCATGGCATACATCTTTCTAAGAAGATGTCTCCTAAGACACCTGAAGAAAGAAATAGAATGAGTTCTATAACTTATGCTTCGGTTGTAGGATCTATAATGTATGCTATGTTATGTACCAGGCCTGATGTGGCATATGCCTTAGGTATAGCCAGCAGATTTCAGGCTGATCCAGGAGAGGATCACTTGAAGGCTGTGAAAAATATTCTTAAGTACTTGAGAAGGGCTAAGGATATTTTTCTGATATACGGAGGATCTGATCTTAAACTGGAAGCTTATTCAGATTCTAGTTTTCAATCGGATCCAGATGATAGCAAATCTATTTCAGGGTATATTTTTACCCTAAATGGAGGAGTTGTAAGCTGGAAGAGTTCTAAACAGCAGACTGTAGCTGACTCAACAAATGAGGTAGAATACATTGCTTTTAGTGAAGATGCAAAGGAAGCTGTCTGGATGAAGAAGTTCATCTCAGAGTTGGGCATTGTTTCGGAGATTGAAGGTCCAGTACCACTTTACTGTGATAATACTGAAGCCATCACTCAAGCTAAGGAACCTAGAGCTCATCACAAATCAAAGCACATTCTAAGACGCTTCCATCTCCTTCGAGAGATTGTTGAAAGACAAGAAGTCTGCATTAAAAGAGTAGAAACGAAGAACAACATAGCATACCCGTTCACTAAGGCTCTACCATAGCGGGAGTTTGATCACCACCTCGATTGTATAGGGTTAAAATTTAAAGGTGATTGGCTTTAGTGCAAGTGGGAGATTGAAAGGATTATGCCCTACAGGCCAATCGAAATGTTGTATTTCGATGGGATTTTCTTTTGTATCCCAAACCAGTGTATTGACATTATCAATTAATAAAGGCATTTTATTTTCCTCATATGCTGTGTCTTATTAATTTTATTAAGATATGATGAACCCCATAGATTAGGGCTATGGTTCTAGGATTATGATGAGATCATACCAGTGAGACCTAAAGCCTTAAAACCCTAATCTAGAATATTCCTGATTGATGGGATATTGAGTAGGGGATCAAGGTTTCCAGTAAGACCAGCACATCCTATGTATGCTTGGTGAAAAGGGTGACTGATCTCATAGTTATTTGTGTTTGACACTAATACTAGGATGTGGGTGCTCATTAGAGAATGAGTTCACTGAATGGATCCAGCTTGAGAACATCTAATGGAACCTTTTCTGTTTGTCAATAGATAGTTCTCATAGTGGGAGTAGTGCATGTGGTCCTTTGACCTGAGACTGCCATGGTACCTTGTATGCATGAATCCATATTTTGGTTCACACTCAATCATGATACTGAGTCATGCATGGGGTGATACTGTGTATGGTGGATTGCATATGGAGGTTGTGAGTAGGTCAAAAAGGAATCGATCAACCCTAGTAAGAGGGAAGCGCATCCAGATGATTTCAATCAAATGAAGATTTGGAAAATTTTTGATCAAAGTATGAACATTAGAAATAGTTTCTAATGGTTCATTAATGAATCATCATTATCAGATTGAGCAAGGAATGAATATGAAATTGGATTTGACAAGTATCCATATCCATAGTCATATTCAGGGTGCAAGTAGATCGAAGGACTGAATTGCCCGGTAACTCACCTTTGAAGGGTATTTTGGTAAATCCACCAAAATTTCTCATCTTCCGGGTAGGAATGACACGTTGCTAGACATCAATCTTGTATTGTAGGTCTTCATGAACCAATTGATTTGGTTTCATGAGTCAATTCGATGTGTGATTCGAAATGGACAATTATGTGAGCCAATTTGACCTAATTAGGTAAATCGGGTTCGATCGGATCGAATCGGCTCAAACATAAACCTACTGCTTGCTAGATGTGGAACCCAATGGGTCACACACAATAGAGACTTGGCCAAGGAAGTCATTCATGATTTAATTAGGATCATAGGATCCTAATTGGTTAGCCGGATTACATACTAGCATATGTAGGCTAACCAAATTCCTAACCTAATTGGATTGGGTCCGGTTGCTTGCTAATTAGGCTAACCTAATTATGGAAAATTAAATTAGGTTGAGTCCTAAGTGGGGCTAGCTTAATCAGAGCTAAATCTGATTTTAATTTAGATTTAAGGGCATTTTAGGTGCCATACATGAAGAGTCCCAATGGCATGGGACTCTTGGTACCTAAATGATACCTTAACTTCAAAAGGGCACAGAATGAGCTATAGATCTCCGATTTGAATATAATTTATATGGTCAGAAAGTAAATTTTATGCTCTTTCCAATGACACTCATAATACCAATGTTTTGACTGGTTAACATTCTTTAAAATTTGTGTGGATGAAGGATGGCACGTGCGGTGCATGAAGAGTCGCAACTCTTCATGTGGCACGCGGTTCTGATGGATAGTCCTTCTGCTATCAGGACTCTTCATAATCTATGATGTTTGGAGATTAAAAAGACACCTCTTGGATTCCTATGGACTGGTAATTGACATGTGGCAAGTGTGAATTCATCCAGATAAAAGAAGGGATGTGAATAAGGCCTTCGGTGCATGAATGGGCTTATTAGATATGATTTTTCAAGCCAGATAACTTCTCTTCGATCTTGAAAAATCATATCTGATATGTTGATGGGAGGACATATCACATGCCCCTCTTGTATCTGTAAATAGGAGACGGTGAAATGAGTCTGATAATGAAGAATTCCACCGAAGTACTATTCTGAGTGTCTCTCTCTCCCTCCTCCTTTCTTTAAGACAAGACTTGTCTTGTTAAGACAAGGTCTTTTCTACTATGACAAGGCTTTGTTTTAGGACATAAGCCTAAGGGGTCCTAGAGGAGGGTTGTCCTAAAACCAAGAGTGGTTTAGGAGAGTGTCTTTAGTGCCCTACAGTAGGACAGGGTGTCCTACAGTGGTCAATAGACCAAAGGCTACCGAAAGAGTTCCACTTCTCCAAGCAACTTGAAGAAGGTGTTCTTCCTTGGTCCAAGTTTCGTGTGGATCATCGTTGGAGGGTGAACGTTTGGCCGCCTGGTGGAGAAGAAGGCTGAATCAGGGTTTTCTTCATCGGATTGGATACTAGCGGTTCAGGTTGGTGCCTAAACTCTAGTTTATATTATATATGTATGTATATTATATATGTATGTTTGTATGCTTTAATTTCTAGTAAGGAGGTCTTGGGTTAAGGGTTTGGTAGTAATTTCATAATAAATTTTTGAAATCCATGCTTCCGTGCTGGTCACCAAAACCCTAACAAATACCTCTTTGAGTAACCAGGAAACCAAGAAATTTCCTAGAGGTCACCCCGAAGATGCACTTGGCGGGATTCAGCTTCATCGAGTGGTGTCTCAACGCATCGAAGGACTCCTGCAGGTCCCTGATGTGGTTGGCCTTATGGAGGCTTTTGACAATCATATCATCGATGTACGCCTCCATGTTCTTCCCAAGTTGGCATTCAAAGACTCGGTTGATCAGCCTTTGGAAGTTGCTTGTCATGAATAGCTAGGCACTGTCTAGCCACTCTGCGGTCTCCCCTCATCTCTCCAACTCCATCACGGGTCGAAAACTTGGCCAGCAAATGGTAAGTGGATACAATGACCCGAAACTTGTTAAGGGCCAGTCGACCTAAGATGGCATTTTATGCCGAGGTCGTACGGATGACCACAAAGTTTACTGGGAAAGTTCGCTGGTAAGGCTCCATCCTAAGGGTCACGGGTAAAGTAATTTCCCCTTCAACCCCGATGGAGTTCCCTTCAAAGCCAATGAGCAGTGTCAGGGATTCCCGTAGCCTAGATCTGGACAAGTTCATCTAGATGAAAGCATCATACAGTAAAACTTCCATGCAACTTCCATTATAAATAAGGACGTGCTTTACATCATAGTTGGCAATGATAGCCGACACGACCATAGGGTCATCACCTAGAAGAGGAGGCTCCGAGAGGTCCTCATTAGAGAAACTGATTACATTAGATCCCCTGGACCTCTTTACAATGTCTTGACCTTCTTCATGCCCCAAGTTGGACCGTCGGTGCAGCATGCCAATGTCCCCATTTGTTGGGCACTGATTGGGGAGCTCAGCCTCCTCTAAGGGGTCTCTAGCAGCTAAAGTCTTGGCCCAATCCCAGCAGGGTCGGACGTACTTGTTCAGATACCCTCTCCTGATGAGGTCCATGATGGCATCCTTTAGCTGGAGGCACTCTTCTGTGTCGTGCTAGTGGTCCCTGTGGAACTGGCAGTACTTATTTTTATTCCTGGCGGTAGGAAGGCCCCTCATCGATCGAGGCCTTTAGAAGAAGGCCTCGTTCTCGATCTCCATAAGGACTTTCTCCCGCTATAGGGAGAGGGGTGCATAGTTGTTGAACCACTTGAGGTAGTCCCTCTGCTTGGGGCTCTGGCACCGAGTGGATCGGCTATCATCATCAGGAGGTCGGATTGTAGGGGCTTTATCGCCCCGCTTCTTTGGGGCTGACCTCCCCTCAACCTGGCGTCGACTCGCCGACTGCTCCTCTGCTAGGGCATATTTGTGCGCCTTGGCCAGAGCTTGGTGTAGCTTGCCAGAAACTTCTTGTCCAGGGAGAATGTGAGCCTGGATGAGTGGAGCCCCCTCTTGAAGGCTGACATGGCCATCGCTTCATTCAAGTCCAGGACCTCAATGGCAGTTGAGTTGAAGCGGGCCATGTAGTCCCGGAGGGTCTCTCCCTTCTTTTGCTGGTTGAGGAAGAGGCGGTCGATGTTTTTCGAAGTCTAACTGCAAGTCCTAAAATGAGAAAGTAAAAGGGTTTCAAGCTGGGAAAAGGAGCAGATCATACCTGGGCGGATGGTGGAGAACCACATTCGTGCGGCCTTTTTCAGGGTTGCTGGGTAGGTGATGCAGTGAAGGGCGTCAGAAGCACCCTGCACCATCATGTGGGCCTTTTAGGTTCCCATGTGGTTCAGTGGATCGGTGGTACCATCGTAGGGGTCCACCTACGGGATCTTGAAATGCGGGGGATAGGCTCCCCCAGAAACTCGGCGGAGAAAGGCATGCGAGTGTCGTGCGCCTGACCCCCCTCGGCTTTCTACCGCTCGACAATCTCGGCAATGCGTTCTTCCATGTGCATGATTTTTCTACCGTAGTCATGCGAGCCTGCAGCACGGCACCGACCATCGAGAGGGACAGAATTGGCGAAAGAGGGGGAAGCTAATCTTGCCCTCTTTCCTTTAGCATGGGCTCTCAAGGACCCCTAGGGCTCTAGAACAGCAAGGGATGGAGGAGGGGGCGCCTCTGGCTGCTGGTTCACACCGGCGATGGGCTAATGGTTGATGCAGGAAGTCGCCGGCAGCTGCTGTTGATGGTCAGCCATTTCATGGAAGCACTGGATCGCTGAGATAAGCATCTCAATGCGGTTTACCAGCATTTGGAATTGCTGCAACCCAAGGATGATAGTGGGCTCAGCGACGGTAGCGGCATCGCTTTCTGTGCATGGTGCGCCGGGCCCATGATTAGAATGCCCTCCCCTCATGGAAATACTTCAAATTCTCACCCTTGCCATGGCCAGAACTTCCCAGTTGATCTTTGCTTTAAGAGCGAAAAGCAGAACAAAGGTTCAAGCCACCCTTCCTCTAGCATTAATCTGTTGCCGCTCCTCTTCCTGGACCGGGCTCTGTGGGTGCGTTGGAGAGCTCCTCTGCCAGTCGACCTGCACAAAGTCCCTGGGCGCCAGAGGTGCTCCGGTGGGGGACACTCCGATGCTTAAGTTAAATGAGGAATTGGAGCAACGAAATGGAAAGAACTAACGGAAAATCATTCGTGGTAGGGAAGAAGTACCCTTTTTTTGCGGAGGTCCCCCAGGCGCCTATTATAGGCATGGAGTGTCGCCAAATTCTGTTGGGGGATAGGCTGGGAAAGCCTAGATTTGCCCCCAAGAGAGCTAGCATGGTGGCAGGGTCATGGCCTAGCGGCATGGTAGGAGGGTCAGAGTGATGGCCTGGCAGCACAGAGTCGTGGCCATGTGATGGATTTCGTTGTAACAGAATGTCAGAATGTGTCAGAGAGGGGCTTCTGGAGCCTTCGAGTAGTTCCCTTAATAGTGGGTCGGCCTCAGCTAAGGGGAGTCACCCGGCCGACCATGGCGTTCGCCAGGAGCCCCAAAGAAGCCAACGCACGCGTGGGAAGGCGTTTGTCAGCCCTTTGAGTTTCTCTTGGTCAGCCATATCTTTGGCGGGAGAAGTCTGTCCGACCCATCCTAAGCCGGCCTCCCGGTGGGTCAGCCCTTCGGGAAAGAGACCGTCTGGTGCTCTTCAAGAGCCGGGGTCGGACCTCTCTTCCCATGGCCTCTCGAACCCCTCCCTCAGGGGTCAGCCGACCGGATGCCTAGGGCCGATCCGACCCAGGGTTAGCCGGGTGGCCACAACACTTACAAAGTAACAACGAATCTGCCATAGAAAAAAGACAACCATTTGCCTTAAAAATGGAGACATAAATTCCATCACCACCAGCGATTAGACATTTCCATGCATGGTTATAAGCCCTCTTGATGACAAAAATGAACTCCTTTCTCTCATAACATCTCCTTTCCTCCGATTCCAACTATCCATAAGCACGAACTACTAGCCACAGCAGTGCTTATATATATATTTCATTCTGAACTCTTTATGCTCCCCACATATAGCAAGATCATGATATATACCTTTCTTTTTTTTTACAGTTGTAAAAATCTTTGTATTTTTTTGTGCGAGAGAGAGAGAGAGAGTAATCTAATCTTTTTTTCTTGGCTCGTTCTTCTCATCATCACTTAAGTAAGGTTAAATCTTCTTCAATCTGTTGTGGTAGTGTAGCATCGCATGCCGTTGGCCACCACGAACTTATCCATCTTCTCATCTCTTGGCTCGCCGTAGTAATTTCTCATCTCGTCCATCGATGAACGGGTCCAAGTATAATACGGAGCTTCTTGTCCCACTTGAACCCTTATTTAAGAATGGCAATGGGCGAATTCAAACCAGATGCATAACTTTTCAAATTCAAATCTGAATATTTAATAAATATTCTAATCCAGTTCAAATGTTATTGGAATTGAATTTTTTTATCCAAACCAATCTCAATTAGATACCGGATAATTAAGATTTACCTGACCTGAACCAAATTGAATTATATTAAATATTTTTTTATTTTTATTAATTTTAAAATCATGTATCATTTTATAAATCATAGATATATTGGATATCTTTCGTGGTCGCCAACCACCAAATCATTTGAAACTCAACTAGGATAGAGAAGAAAAATCAGAGAGAGAAAGAGAAGATCATCTGAATCGAAGCTCTGACAATAAGGAAATAAGGATCGAGTTACCAAAAAAATTTAAAAATAAGAAGATAGATGTTTTAGGGATAAGATGATCCCTATCATCCCGGAACTACTTTTGGATATTACGTAACAGAGAAAACAAACAGAATCACACATCTATCGATAAAAATATCTTAAAACAAACTTTACAAAAAAAATCTGAAATCTGTTAGCATGCGATGCTATCTCCAACTAGACTTTGTTATTTTTCTCTTATGCTCTGGTATTTTCTTTGATGACTTTGATGGATCCTCGAGGACTTCGACTACCAAATCATTTGAAATTCAACCAAATAATATTATCCTTCCAAAGCATACGTCGGTCCAATTATTTATTATTAATTAATTACTATATTACTATATTTTATATCATAATGCTATATGTGAAATGTTACTAAAAATAGAGCTATGCTAGCGATATGATATCTATTTCTATATCAAGAGTCCTATGCTCATTTTGGACTCCCGCCCCCCCATCTTATCCTCTTCCAGAGAGCCATGTTTATAGTGGTTCATCAAGCCTAGTCAAACAAGGAAGAAGGCTGATTAGAGTAAGGCAGAGTGCTTCTATTATAAGAAGCATGATAATTGGAGAAGGAACCGTCCTGCCTACCTTGCTACTCTTGACCCGAACAAGCCAAAAAAGAGAAAGCAGCAAGATGTTGCTATACAAGGTAATTATATAATAACACATTATAATTTCTCTATATATAATATTACTAATTGGGTATTGGATACTGGAAGTCCTATTCATATTTGTAATTCTTTGCAGGAGCTTGAAGTTAGTAGGAGATTCAAGGATGGTGAAAAATTCTTGAATGTGGGAAATGGAAGCCAAGTTCCAGTCCTGGCATTGGGAGTTATCAAGCTAGTTTTTGAGTCTTGTAATGCCATTTTGAATGACTGTCATTATTGCCCATCTTTTCTTATGAATGTCATTTTGTAGGCCAGCTGGCTAATGAAAATTACGAATTTTCAATAAAGAATGATGTTTTTCTATCATTGTGAATGGTGTGAAACTTATGGATTGATGTTTAAGTAATGTCATATACTTACTATCATGTCCTGTAATAACTATTTCTTGTAAATGCCCTAGGATAGATAATGTTAGCGATACATATCTCTGGCACTGTAGGCTAGGTCATATAACAAGAACAAGATCAAAAATTTAGTTGGAGAAGATCTTCTGAATATCAGTGATTGTGAATCACTGCCAACTTGTGAATATTGTCTTCTTGGTAAAATGACCAAATCACCTTTTATTAGAAAAGGTGAGCGAGCCAATGATATTCTTAGTCTGGTACATACTAATGTATGTGGACCTGATATGACAACATTGCTGATGTGGAGTGTATGCCAGACCCAACTAGCCGCCAGCTGAGCCACGTGGATTTTTCTTCCAAGCTCTCCTGCTAGCTGGCTTGATAGACGGTCATTCCCACCTCAGTCCGAGCTCGACGCCTCTACCACTTCGCCAGGTGTTGATCCAGGCAAGGGTCCACCTTAGTCAAAGTGGGCATGCCTCTGCTCCTTCACCAGGTGGCGCCCCCTGATGGGTCCACGTTACCGAAGTCGAGCTTGGCACTTCTACTCCTTCGCCAGGCGGTGCCCCGAGATGGGTCCACCTCGGCTGAAGTCGAGCCCTTCTCTGCCACTTCATCAGGTGTCGACCCAGGCGGGGTCCACTTCAGTTGAAGTGGGCGTGCCTCTGCTCCTTCACTAGGTGGCACCCCCTAATGGGTCCATCTTGCCGACGTCAAGCCTGGCACTCCTACTCCTTCCCCAGGCGGTGCCCCAAAATGGGTCCACCTCGGCTGAAGTCGAGCCCGCTTGATGCGGGACTAAAATGAATGCAATTATTTTAGTGTATTTTATATGTGGAGTTAAGTGATTAAATCCCAAATTTCAGATCAAAATAAGTTGTAGGAATTATGTATGAATTTTTGAAGTCAAGCATGCAGATTAGGACCTAGAAAGTAATAAAAAAGGATCGCTGGGGCTGAGAAGCCTCGGTTAGGGCAAGTTCTCCTACAATATAATTACTAGTGGTAGAGGTGGTGTACCTGACAATGTCTGAAGCACCCGGTGAAGATCTTAGCGAAGGGACCTCTCGTTCCTCGATGGATGCGGCCTGGAAAATCGAGCCAACGACCCACGGATACCCGGCTTTCTGCTCGGTGGTCCGATTGAGGCTTGGCTGGAGTCGTTGGATTCGTAGGAACTCGGGGACCAGCAAACAACTTGCCAGGGGTTAGAAAACTCAGAGAAGATCAAGAAAATAATGGAAAACATCAAAGAAGAGGTGTCTTTGGAGTGGGCGGCCAGGGTTCTGGAAGGTTGGTTGGCGGCAGGAAGATGGATGCAGCACCGGGAATAAGAAAACTCTCAAACCCCTTTATGCACATAGCAGGGTAATACTCAAAGCAATAGAAGAACTCAAGGTTTATTTCATATATCAAAATCAAGCTTCATAAAAGAGACTAGGGTCCCTTAAATAGACCCTTAACGTTGGGCCCTATGTAAGGATACTTTAGACTTTACATATGACTCCTTCTCCCTTTCAAACCCTAACTAGGAATATAAGGCAACATAGGTAGAAAATTCCTTAATCTTTGCTCTCCCTCTCCTTGTCTTGGTCGGCCAAGGGGGTGACCATAGGTGGCCGACCAAGAGGAGGGTCACCATAAGGAATGGCGCCCTAATCTCCTTCCTGGGCCTGGGCTGGCCCAGTTTGCTTCCGGCTGGTCCATGGCTTCAAGTTTGTTCTTGTTTTCATTTTCTCCTCCTAGGATCTTCAAGTCTTCAAGTTGGGTTGGACTTGGGCTCAACTTCCATGTCTTCAATCAAGTTGGACTTGGTCTTCACTTGTATGATGTAGTCTTGAGTCTTCAATTTGCTTGGACAGGACTCAGAAAAATAAAATTAGCTCGACATGAGCTGACTAATACTGGACTGAACTAGCTCAACATAAGCTGAATAATATAGGACTCAACTCAGCTGGAGTAAGCTTTATTACAATGAACTCGAATGTCATTAAGTGATTCACAGAGGGTTGAGAAGCTTCTGCCTTATTCTGGTGCCTCTGGTGTCTGCACCAATTCTCCCGGGGTGGGAGGAACTCGACCCTATCGAGTGAAGATCAGACTGGCTCACATATCTCCCGAGAAGGTCTGGGTTGAGGCGTTGCAAGTCCTCTCGAGAAATCCATGAATCATCCGACTCTGGCCGGCCTTGCCATCGGACCAGGAAGCGTTGATAACCGCGGCCCCGGGTCATAATGGCTTGATCATCCAGGATATGCTCGATCCGTTCTCCTCTCTCAGGCCAATCTAATTGGTGGACACTCTAGGTAAGGATCACTCTTAACAGAAGGGATAGGTCCAAAAGCCTCACTGGGTATCTTTCCAGTTCCCTGGACTCAACCAGGTCTGTAATATTGAAGGTAGAACTAATGCCCATATCCGAAGGCATGTCTAACACATAAGCATTTGATTCAACCTTTTTTAACACTTTAAAAGGTCCGGCTCCATGAGCATGAAGCTACTTAACGGTCCCAGGTAAGAACTGTTCAGGCCTAAGCCTAACCAAGATAGAATCCACTACATCAAATTCTTTGGTCCATCTTCGAGAATTAGCCAGTTTGTTTGTTTTAAGATTAGTGCAGGTGGTGAACATGCTAGGCACATGCAGACTCATAACAAGATGATGCAAAGGACTCAAACCTACACCTAACAGACTCGACTCTGCATTCCTATGGAAGGAAATTTTATTGAATTCTTATGGGCCTAAACCTAAGAGAATATAGGTTCTCTAGGTTTGATCCTAGATTGACATGCACATAAAAAATTACAATGGGCTCCTAGCAAATTTCAAAGGGTATGCTAGAAGTATAATGCAAACCTAACATGCAAAATGAATGCATGCAATATGGTAATCTCAACTAAATGAAATCTAATGATCCTAGAAATGCTGGAGGTGTCAGGAAAGGGTAGAAAATAGGAACTGGGTTCAGAATTAGTCTGGTAGGGTGGAGAAAAATGTTCAAAGTTAGTTGGATAAAGTAGGATAAAAGGTATGTCAGGGACTAATCCTAGACTAATGAGGCTAACCTTACGGGGTTGCTGTATATCTATGGGATTTGCATAATGGAAGGATGGGTTATTAATCTCAGGGAAGAGGTCCTTAATGGGAACTATAGGAGTAGGCTCATCCTGAGGGTACTGATTCAAAGAGATCAGGTCCTTAATAAATTCTTCAGGTTCTTATATTTTAGGACTAGACTCTATAATTTGGCTCTCCTTTATGATGTCCTCAGGTAAGGCTCTAGCAGTAGTACCTAGGTTCTCTTCCTCTAATTGTTCTTCCACTATAGCTTTAGGTTAGATGTGGTCAAGGTCAATTAGCTCTGGGTTGGTTTCTACCTGGGTATCTACTGGGTCAGCTAATTTGAGGTGTACTAAAGGTGTCTCCTCTTCTCCCTCATACTCATCCACTAAGCTCGCATCAGCTTCATACACTTCTGTGTTAATGTAAGCCTTGTGAATCTCAGGAATGGTTGGGGAAGGTCGGCTAAGAAAAAATTGGCTAGGTCCTGATTTCTGATTATGGGCACTAATCCTAGTAGGTTCAGGTTGCCTAAGGGGTAGTGGCTTACTACTGGGTTCATATTTGGGGGTACTAGTCCTATGGGGTTGAAGTTGACTAGGGGGAACATGACTAGTACTAGGCTGATACATAGGGGTTATGGGCTCCCTAGGCTCATAGGACAAGGGCGCAGATCTATGGGTCATGGGATTATAGGATCTGGGGTTAAATGATTTTGGGTTAGCTCTATGGGTCTTGGGTCTACTGGCCTCATAGGTTCTAGAGTCATAGGATTTTGAGTCATAAGATCTATAGGTTGTGGGTATATAGGTTAAAGATGGCTCAGGTTTGGATCTAGTCTAGGTCCTCCTAGGTTCAGGATTATAGTATGGGTCAGGATGATGGGCTCTCCTAGGTTCAATCTCATAGTATGGATCAGGGTTTAGGGTCCTCCTAGGTTCAGGATTATGGTATGGGTCAGGATGAGGGGCTCTCCAAGGTTCAACCTCACGGTATGTATCAGGGTTTGGGGTCCTCCTAGGATCATAATAAGGGTCATGGCGAGGGGTTCTCCTAGGCTGAGGGGACTCAGGATCTGGCTCAGACTGGGTCCTACGTGTCTCCTCTAGGGTTCCTAGTTGGGCATCTATTTGTTCAAGCTTCTGGGTCAACTGGGAATTTGCTTGCTCAAGCCTAAGATTGAGGGTTTGGGCTAACCTTTCTCCAAGGGCATCAAATTTAGCATCAAGATGGTCCATGGATTCAGCCATTTGTGAAGGAGGTGGGTGATTTGAAATCCCTGATCTAGTGCTCATGCAAGACTCGATCAAACCAACTTCAGCTAACTAGACCTAGAGTCTAAAACCAGGTGCTCAATCAGGGTGGCAAACTAGCCTATAGTAACCCTGTCTTCAGCCAGGCAGGTGTAAGGGGAGTGTTAGGTCCCTGATTGCCAATCCTAGACACCACTCAGAGATTGGCCAGGTAGGCATACCAGCACACAATCCCTTCGGGATTGAATTCCTAAACCACCATTTTAGACACCAAGCACAAGGCACACACAGGTTAGCTTGACACAGTGATCTGACCCTTATCCCGGACTCGACCAGTTGGTGTCCCTAGCCCACTAGGGCAAATTAAGTCTAATAAGTTTTAAGTTATGCTTGGGACCGAATGCAGGGGATGTGGTTTTGGGATAAGGAGAGGTGATCAAATCCTCCCCTTATCTGATATAGCATGAGTGCCCTTAAAAGTAAATTATGCAATGATGGCAGGTAGATGAGGATGCAAATTAGGGTTTAGATGTTTTTGATATTTTTGGATAATATGTAATTTTTTTGTTTTATATTTTGGTATTTTCATAAATAGAAGAAAACTTGCAAATTATGGCCTAATATGCAGGAGATATACCAAAATTAAAAGATATGCAGAAAGATGCTAAACAAAACCCTAAAACTTCCAAACTTGTCTTGCTGAAAAAAATAGAGCCAAAAATTTACAGGCTATATTTCGGCTTGCAAAAAATTCATAGATCGAAATAAAATTTAAAAAGATTCTATAAATTAAAATAAATTATGATGAATCTAGAAAAATAAATTTTAGAATTATTCGAGTTCTTAACAAGGAGAAATAACTAAAATAACAGATCATATATGGACTAAAAAAATGCATTAAACAAGCCCTAATCTAAGCACTGATTCAGATGATGCGGGACTAAAATGCTTGCAATTATTTTTGTGTGTTTTATATGTGGAGTTATGTGATTAAATCCTAAATTTCAGATCAAAATAAGTTATAAAAAATTATGTATGAATTTTTTAAGTCAAGCATGCAGATTAGGACCTAGAAAGTAATAAAGAAGGATCGCCGGGGCTGAGAAGCCTTGGTTAGGGCAAGTTCTCCTACAATATAATTACTGGTGGTAGAAGGGGTGTACTCGACAACATCTGAAGTGCCCAGTGAAGATCGCAGTGAAGGGATCTCTCATTCTTCGATGGATGCGGCCTGAAAAATTGAGCCAAAGACCCGTGGATACCTGGCTTTCTGCTCGGTGGTCCGATTGAGGCTTGGCTGGAGTCGTTGGATTCGTAGGAACTCGGAGACCTGCAAATGACCTGTCAGGTGTTAGAAAACTCAGAGGAGATCAAGGAAATAATGGAAAATAGCAAAGAAGAGGTGTTTTTGGGGTGGGCGGCCAGGGTTCTGGAAGGTTGGCTGGCGGCAGGAAGTTGGATGCAGCACCGGGAAGAAGAAAACTCTCAAACGCCTTTATGCACACAGCAGGGTAACACTCAAAGCAATAGAAGAACTCAAGGTTTATTTCATATATCAAAATCAAGCTTCATACAAGAGACTAGGGTCCCTTAAATAGACCCTTAACCTTGGGCCCCAAGAAAGGGTACTTTAGACTTTACATAGGACTCCTCCCTTTCAAACCCTAAATAGGAATATAAGGCAACATAGGTAGAAAATCCCTTAATCTTTGCTCTCCCTTTCCTTGTCTTTGTCGGCCAACAGGGTGACCATAAGTGGCCGACCAAGAGGAGGGTCTCCATAAGGAATGGCACCCTAATCTCCGTCCCAGGCCTGGGTTGGCCCAGTTTGCTTCCGGTTGGTCCAGGGCTTCAGGTTTGTTCTTGTTTTCATTTTCTCCTCCTAGGATCTTCAAGTATTCAAGCAGGGTTGGACTTGGGCTCAACATCCATGTCTTTAATCAGGTTGGACTTGTTCTTCACTTGTATGATATGGTCTTGAGTCTTCAATTTGCTTGGATAGGACTCAAAAAAATAAAATTAGCTCGACATGAGCTGACTAATACTGGACTGAACTAGCTCAACATGAGCTGACTAATACAGGACTCAACTCAACTGGACTAAGCTTTATTATAGTGAACTCGAATATCATTAAGTGATCCGTAGAGGGTTGAGAAGCCTCTGCCTTATTCTGGTGCCTCTGGTTCTGCACCACCGCCTCTGCCACTTCGCCAGATTTCGATCCAGGCGGGGTCCACCTTGATCGAAGTGGGCATGCCTCTTCTCCTTCGCTAGCTGGCGCCCCCTGATGGGTCCACCTCATCGAAGTCGAGCTTGGCACTCCTACTCCTTCGCCAGGCAGTGCCCCGAGATGTGTCCACCTCGGTTGAAGTCGAGCCCGTCTCTACCACTTTGCCAGGTGTTGACCCAAGCAAGGTCCACCTCGACTGAAGTGTGCGTGCCTCTGCTCCTTTGCCAGGTGGCGCCCCCTGATAGGTCCACCTCGTCGAAGTCGAGCCTGGCACTCTGGCTCCTTCACCAGGTGTGATGCAGAACGAAAAAGATGATGCGATGCGGAAGTAAATTAAGACTAATTTTTTTTTTTTTTAATGTTCTGAAGTTGGCTTAAACTAAATTGAAAGAAACTATATAATAATTGAAAGCACAATTTAAAGAAACTAGATTATCAGAGTAGTTCAGAAGTAAAGGATCGCTGGGGGTTGAGAAACTCCCAGACCTAGGGTTTCACTCTGAACTTTCAACAGGACAGAAGTAAAGAGAAGAGAAGGGTTACAGACCAGGCAATGATCTTCACAGAGTTTAGTGGAAGGACTCTCTTGAGCAGATTGTTGGATCCCCGGATTTGGATATCTTCGCAATGGATCCTCCAATACTGGTCCTTTGGCAGAGTTGGCTTCTTCTGAACTCAAGATCTGGGAAAGAAGAAGAACAAGTTATGGAACCAGATACTCAAGTAAGGATTTACCAGATAGAAGAACTTGAAAGTTGATGTTGCTGAAATCCTGATTCTCCTGGATGCTGATCTGACTTCCTCTGGGGTTGCTCTGTATCCAAAGTGGCCAAACTGGACGTGGATGCTGGTGGTCGGCCTCTACTTGGAGAGAGGGGCCATGAGAGATGGGGTAGGCCAGGGTTTGGTGGAATGAAGAGGATGATGGGCGGCTAGGGTTTGGAGTTGAAGTGGCTAACCTAGGGTTTTGGGGTTGGAGATCTCACACCTCCTCAAGGTTCCTAGGGAACCCGGATTTACTCCCTCAAGGAGCTCAACACCTGGATGCAAGTGCGGAAGAGAGAAACACAAAGTTGCTCACACAAAATTTGAATTCATTCATCTGTGTTTTTAAAACTTACAAGAGGGGTTTATTTTATAGGTCTTTACAAGAGGTCAGGGTTTTACATCTTCCCATGTGGGACTAATAGGATGGATCTTCAAATTAGGTTTGTAGAATCAATCACTTCTCATATGGCCGGCCAAGAGCTTCCATAAGTGTTGATTGGTGGCTCCAAATGGTAAGTAGGTGGCACCTCCTAGCCTTGCTCTTCAAGAAAAAATATTTTTCCTTCCATGCTTGGTTTTATTTGGAAGTATTTGGGCGCCTCCTAGCCATGCTCTTCAAGAAAATTTTCTTCCTTCCATACCTGGTTTTATTTAAAAATATTTGGGTGCCTCCTAGCCTTGCTCCCTAAGCTTTGCTCCTTTCTTTTCATGGCTTGGCTCTTATGGAAATATTTTGGGCACCTCCTTGGATTGAGGATCCTAAGTTGATCTCCCCTTAAGTGGCACATTAAAGAAGGGACCTGCTTTCTTGTGGTGTGGGGACCAAAGTACACTGGATGGAGATGTGGCGCCCCTTGGACTCTGGCGTGTGGCTGGGAGTGTGGCGCCCACTTACTTGAGCCTTGGAGAAAATGTGGCACCCTGGAGAAGACCTAGACCACTACTAGGACTTGTACTGAGTCAACATGACTCAACAAAATTTAAATTGCAAGGAAATACAGACTCAAACTAAAATTGAGTTGACCAAGTCAACCATTACTACAAAACCAGAAAACCCTAATTCTTTGGGCAAGGTCAATCAGAGATCCAAATGGAGCCCTGAAGTCTTCTTCTGAGTCTGGTGCCCGCACCAATTCTCCCGGGGTGGGAGGAACTCGACCCTGTCGAGTATGGATCAAGTTGGCTCTGGTATCTCTCCAAGTGGTCTGGGTCCAATTCTTGTAATTCTTCTCGGGAGATCCAAGAGTCATCAGAATCTGGCCTTCCATGCCAGCGGACCAGGTATCTTTGGTATCCTCGATTACGAGTAGAGATAACCTGATCATCCAGGATCTTTTCAATTTGCTCTTTCCTCACAGGCCAGTTTGTTGGTGGACACACAGGGTTGGGTTCACTCTCAAGAGCAGGATTAGGCTCAAAAGGCTCACTGGGAATCACAGCTAGCTCTCTATACTCTATTAGGTCTGTAATGTTGAAAGTGGAGCTAATGCCTAGTTCTGAAGGCAACTCGAGCACATAGGCATTGGACCCTACTCTCTTCACCACTCTAAATGGTCCAGCTCCTCTAGCATGTAACTTTCTAACGGTTCCAGGAGGAAACCGTTTAGGCCTTAACCTAATCATTACATAGTCTCCCTTAACAAAAGTTTTGACTCACCTTTGAGAATCAGCCAACTTCTTATAAGTTTCATTACTTAAATTTATTTTGGCAAGAATTTCCTTATGCAAGTCTTTTATATGCTGTGCAAAAACTTCAGCAAACTCTGAGACTCGTGTGTGGACTGGTAAAGGAGCTATGTCAAGAGGTGTGTGAGGTTTGTAACCATGCACAATTTCAAATGGACTCTTACCTGTAGACCTATTGACCGAGTCATTGTATGCAAATTCAGCCCTAGGTAAGTACAAATCCCAGTTCCTAATATTTTCACCAACAAGACACCTCAACAGATTGCCTAAACTATGGTTCACTACTTCGGTTTGGCCATCAGTTTGGGGATGATAGACAGTTGAAAACTTAAGTTTTGTCCCTAACTTATGCCAAAGGGTTTTCCAGAAATAGCTGGTGAACCGGACATCCCTATCTGAAACAATTGTCTTAGGTAGGCCATGGAGTCGAACTATCTCATTAAAGAACAGGGTGGCTACCTTAGACACATCGAATGTTTGAGAACAAGGCAAGAAATGGGCCATCTTAGAAAATCAGTCGACTACAACACAGATAGAGTCATGCCTCCTCTGGGTCTTAGGCAAACCTAACACAAAGTCCATGCTCACATCTTGCCAAGGACGATCTAGGACAGGGAGTGGGGTATAAAGGCCGGTGTTCTATTTTCACTGTTTGGCAATAGCACAGGTTCGACACCTAGCCACAATGTGTGCTACATCTCTTTTTAAGCTAGGCTAGAAAAAGTGGTCTTCAATAGCCAGGGTGGTCTTGTCTTTTCCGAAATGGCCAGCTAGACCTCCAGCATGAATTTCCCAAATCAAAAATTCCCTAAGAGAAGTTCTAGGGATGCAAAGCCTATTTTTAAAGAACAAAAAGCCATCTAAAAGGTATAATCCTTATGATCACTAGATGGTCCTTGAGTTAGATCCTGGTACACAGTCTTAAAATTTGGACACGACTCATATTCCTCTTTGATCTGCTTAAACCCTACGACTTCAGCCCTAACAGAATTCAATAACAAAGATCGACGAATAAGGGCATCAGCTACCTTATTTTCAGTCCCAGCCTTATGTTTCAAAACAAAAGTATAGGACTGGATATACTCTACCCACTTAGCATGCCTAGGGTTAAGGTTCTTCTGGGAATTCAAGAATCTAAGAGCCTCATGGTCCAAAAACAGCACAAATTCCTGCGGTAGCGAATAATGCCTCCAGTAACGCAAAGCTTGCACTACCGCATAAAATTCTTTATCATAGGTAGAATACCTAAGCTTAGCATCATTAAGTTTTTCACTAAAGAATGCTATGGGATGATTCTCTTGGCTTAGGACTCCACCTATTCCTACTCCTGAAGCATCACAGGCAACCTCAAATACTTTAGAAAAAACGGGTAACCTCAAAATGGGTGCCTGGGTCATCCTATCCTTAAGATCTAGGAAGGCTTTATGGGCTGCTTTAGTCCACTGAAACTCTCCCTTCCTAATACAGTCTATGATAGGAGCAACTACAGTAATAAACCCCTTGATGAATCGTCTATAGAAGGTAGCCAAGCCGTAGAAACTTCTGACTTTATGCACACTGGTCGGCTCTGGCCATTCTATTATGGACCTAATCTTCTCTGGATCGGCAGCCACGCCGTCAGGGGTTACTACAAAACCAAGGAAGATAACTCTACTGGTCATGAATTCATACTTTTTGAGATTACCGTAGAGACTATCATTCCTCAAAACTTGGCAGACTTGTCTAAGGTGGCCTAGGTGGTCTGCAGGGGTCTTACTATAGATCAGGATGTCATCAAAATAGACCACTACAAACTTCCCTATGAAAGCTCTAAGCACCTGGGTCATAATCCTCATGAAAGTACTAAGGGCATTGGACAACCCAAAAGGCATAACAACCCATTCGTAGAGACCATCCTTAGTTTTGAAAGCGGTTTTCCACTCATCGCCTGGTCTAATCCTAACCTGATGATAGCCGCTCTTGAGATCAATTTTGGAAAAAATCATTGCACCAGCCATCATATCTAGCATGTCATCTAGTCTAGGGATGGGGAACCTATACTTGATTGTGATTTTGTTGATGGCACGACTATCAACACACATCCTCCACGTGCTATCCTTCTTTGGGGTCAGTAGTGCAGGGACTGCACAAGAGCTAAGACTCTCTCTAATGAACCCCTTCCTCAACAATTCTCCAACCTGCTTTTGCAGTTCCTTATGCTCAGATGGATTCATCCTATAATGGGGCAAGTTGGGTAAAGTAGCTTCTGGGATTAAATCTATGGAATGCTGGATATCCCTAAGAGGTGGAAGATGGTCTAGCAGATCCTCGAGAAAAACATCCTCAAATTCTTCTAACAAAGGTCTAACTTCCTGAGGAGGCTCTGAGGGTATAGGAGTCCTAAGTTCCTTAGCAGTCAACATCCAAATGGGAGAACCACTTTGAATTTCTTGTTCTAGATCCTTAGCACTAATTAGGTTCACTCCTGTCTTCATCTCTCTGACCTTATTGGGTCCTTTAGCTACCTTGTCCTTAGGAGGGACTGAAAGGATTGTGATTTTTTTCCCATTAAAACTAAAGACACATGTATTGGATTTTCCTAAGAGGGTGGCATCATGATCATATAACCAAGGTCTCCCAAGAATTATACTGCTCACCCCCATGGGCAAGACATCACACCAAATCTTCTCTTGATAGGATTGCATTTGGATTTGGACCTGACATCTAGACTGGATGGGTATAGAGGTAGAGTCTACCCAAGAAACCTTATAGGGGTTGGGGTGGGGGACTGGGGTTAAGCCTAACATTTTGACAGTGCTAGCAGAAATGGCATTCACACAGCTCCCACTATCTATGATGATCTTACATACCTTATCCCCTAGTCTAAGGAAAGTCTGTAGGATGTTAGTCCTACGCCAATCCTCCTGACTCTACTCTAGGGCAGGATGCATCTCACAACCCCTAACTGGTCAGACTCCGTGGATTCCTCCTCTCCTTCATACTCATCAACCAAATTCATTCCGGCCTCATAAACTTCTTCTTCAAATTCTTCATTGGGCCTGGAATTCTCTTCCTCTCCTTCTTCTATGTAAAGGGATCTACGAGGGCACTGGCTAGAAACATGACCTATCCTATGGCACTTAAAACAGGCTATGGCTGTGCACTGGCTGGAGATATGACCGGGTTTCTGGCACTTAAAACAGGTGATACTAGGGGTTCTCTGGGTGTCAGGTGCCTTACCTTTGTCCATGGGCCTAGGGGTGAGAATACCCTGACTAGGTTTGCTAGGGGTAACTTGGCTAGGTCCATTTCTTGGGATTGGGGCACTAACCCTAAAGGCATAGGTCCTCTCTGAAACTTCTCAGTGTTCAGTGCAATCTGATAGGCTTGGTCTAGGTCAGTAACCTCTCTCAAAAACAACTCCCTCTTTATGTCTTCCATAAGTTCAGCCCTAAACCTAGACAAAGTGACCTCATGGGCTTCACTCACATCACATCTCATCATGTATTCATCAAAGGTGGTTATGTAGTCTGATATAGATCGGTTCCCTTGTTTCAAGTGTTGGGTTCGTGAACCAGTGCGGAAGCGTGGATTTCAAAATTTTATGAAACCAGGTCCGAACCCTAATCCCAAATCTTCTTATTAGCAATTAAAAACTATGACTACATGCATGTCCAAATTTAAACATTGTTTAAATACTAACCTCAGATCGCTATTACCAGTCTGATGCAGAAATGAACTCCAAATTGAGTAGCCTCTTGAACACACCAGGCGTCCACTTGTCCGCCCTTCGATGGTGATCCACACGGCAGATGATCAAGACACTGACTCCTTAATTGGGTTCCTTCCAATCAAGTTCTACCCCAAGAACTTGATATATGGGCTATTGGCTAGGACTCCTCTAGCCAAACTGGGACTAAACCTTCTCTCTTACCCTTCTCCTTGTCTTCTAGCAACTTCGGCCCCTTAAGACACTCTTGTCTTAAGAATAAGCCCTTGTCCTAAAATGAGACAAGGCTTGTCTTGGAGGGAGAAGAAAATTAAGACAAGATTGTCTTAATGTAAGAAAGAAAGGAGAGGCGCCTTCTTCCTTTACCGTCGAAGAGTTTCTCTCTGACTCTCCTTCTGTTCTGAGATTCGACAGAGCCAAGGCTCTGTAAAGGAATCAAAGAGGAAAGAGAGGAGGGGGAAACAATCTTCTGGAGAGGGAGAGGGAAAATAGAAGCAAGACTTTGCTGTAGAAAATCTGGAAAAAATCTAATTTTACGGTGAAGTCTTCTCCTTAAATAGGCGACAGAGAGGCGCCTACCCATCTGCAATCACCCTCTCACGCCCCTCTCTCCCTTCTCACATCCTTTCCCTTCATCTCACGGCCCTTGAATTAATCTCACGGCCTTTGGGATGGGAAGACGCAAGAAAGAGTCACGAAAAACACAGAAGGGCGCGCGCAGAAGAGAAGAGTCACGCCCCTTCGGTGTTTTCTTTTCTTTCTTTCACGGTAATCCCATTTTTTTGAAGAGTCCACGCCTAGGTGGACTCTCTTCCACGCCCCTTCAGCCAAAAAATGCCGATCCCTTTTCTTTTTTTTTTCACGCAAAGACGCCACTTGGAGAGAGTCCACGCGCGCGTGGACTCTTCTCCTTGCGCGCGCGTGGGAAGAGAGGGGGAGGGGCTTAGGCGATGTGGGAAAGGGGTTTAGCCTCTTAGGTTAGCCCAATTGCTAGCCTACTGTTAGCCCAATGTCTTGAATCTTCAATTAGATTCAAACCGGAATGAATTTGGATCTAAAAAAAACAAATCGGAACCCTAACTCGAATCCGATTCAAGTAGAAGCCATGGTTTGCAACACATGCTAGTGTGTTCATCTGCAAACGAGATTTAATTCCAAATTAAATCCTTGATTATCTGTCCTAAGTGTGTGACCCATTGGGTTCCATACCTAGCCAGCAGTGGGTCCGAGTGCAAGTTGACCTAATTTGATCAGAACTCATTCTAATCGGTTTAGGTCAAATCGAGCTAACTCGAGTTAGTCAATTAGGACTCCTCCTAATTAGTGATCCAATTAAAATATTTAATTTGATCAACCCACAAGACAAGATTGACGTCTAGCAACGTGTCATGTCTACTCGGAAGATATGGAAATTCTGGTGAAATTCCAAAACTACCCTTCAGTGGAAAGTTCCCGTACAATTCGATCCTTCAATCATCTTGCATCCCGAATATAACTATGGATATGGAAACATGTCAAAACCAGCTTATACTCATTCCCAGCTCAGTCATACACTAATGATTCAATTAATTCGATATTAGAAATCATTTCTAATATCTGTACTTTGATCAAAGATTTCCTGAATCATCATCTGACCTAATTTGGCTGGATGCAATCTCCTCCTACTAGGAGTGATCAATTCCTTGTTGACCTACTCATTACCTTCATATACAACTCACCATACCCAGCATCAACCTCGTGCATGACCCAGTGTCATGATTGAGATTGAACCAAAGCATGGGTTCATGTACATAAGGTATTATGGCAGTCTCAGGTCATAGGACTACTTGTACAACTCCCACTATGAGAAACATCTATTGACATGCAGCTAAGGCTCCATTAGATGTTCTCAAACTGGATCTATTCAGTGAACTCATTCGCTAATGAGCACCCACATCCTTGTATTAGTGTCCCACACAAGTGACTGTGAGAGCAGTCACCCTTTTCAGCATACATAGGATGTGCCAGTCTAACCGGAAACCCTGATCCCCAACTCAGGGTTCCTATGACTAGGAATATTCTAGATTAGGGTTTTAAGGCCTTAGATCTTACTGGTATGATCTCATCATAGCCCTAGAACCATAGCCCTAATCTATGGGGTTCATCATATAATGACACAGCGAATGATGAAAAAAAAATATTGCCTTTATTAACTTGTCAATTTACAATGGTCTGGGAGATACAAATATTGGCTTATAGGGCATAATCCTTTCAATCTCCCACTTGCACTAAAGCCAATCGCTCTTATTCTTTAACCCCATACTATCGAGATGGCGATCAAACTCCCGCTGTGGTAGAGCCTTAGTGAACGGGTCTGCTATGTTGTTCTTTGTATCCACTCTATTGATGCAGACTTCTTGTCTCTCGATTATCTCTCGGACAAGATGGAAGCGTCTCAGAATGTGCTTGGACTTGTGATGGGCTCTCGGTTCCTTAGCTTGAGCAACTGCTCCAGTGTTATCACAATAGAGTGGCACCGGGCTCTCAATCTCAGGAACTACTCCCAACTCTGTGATGAATTTCTTCATCCAGACAGCTTCCTTGGCGGCTTCACTGACAGCTATGTACTCTGCCTCGGTAGTTGAGTCAGCTACAGTCTGCTGTTTAGTGCTCTTCCAACTTACTGCTCCACCATTCAAGGTAAAGACATACCCTGAAATGGATTTACTATCATCTGGGTCTAATTGAAAACTAGAGTCTGAATAGGCTTCTAGTTTAAGATCAGACCCTCCGTATATAAGAAAAATATCCTTAGTCCTTCTCAGGTACTTAAGAATATTTTTCACAGCCTTCCAGTGATCCTCTCCTGGATCAGCCTGAAATCTACTGGCTACACCCAAGGCATATGCCACATCAGGCCTGGTACATAACATAGCATACATAATCGACCCTATAGCCGAAGCATAAGGTATAGAACTCATTCTATTTCTTTCTTCAGGTGTCTTAGGAGACATCCTCTTAGAAAGACGTATGCCATGACCAATAGGTAAGTAACCTCTTTTACTTTCCTCCATGCTAAATCTCTTTAGCACCTGGTCAATGTACCTAGACTGGGATAAGCCTAGCATCCTTCTTGATCTTTTTCTATAGATCTTTATACCCAGTATATAGGATGCTTCTCCCAAGTCTTTCATGGAAAACTGTTTCGATAACCACACTTTGACTGATTGTAACATTGGGATATCATTCCCAATAAGAAGTATATCATCAACATATAGAACTAAGAAAACTATGGCACTCCCACTAGTCTTCTTGTACACACAAGGTTCATCCTCATTTTTGAAAAAATCAAATTCTTTGACTATTTTATCAAATCGGATGTTCCAACTCCTGGATGCTTGCTTTAATCCATAAATGGATTTCTTTAGCCTACATACCTGATTAGGTTTAGTCTCCAAGACAAAACCTTCTGGCTGTGACATATAAACCTCTTCCTCAAGGAAACCATTGAGGAATGCAGTTTTTACATCCATTTGCCAGATCTCATAATCATGATATGCTGCTATAGCAAGCATAATCCGAATAGATTTGAGCATGGCAACAGGGGAAAATGTTTCATCATAATCTATTCCCTGTTTTTGTCTGAAACCCTTAGCCACCAATCTGGCTTTATAAGTTTCAACTTGGCCATCTGCCCCAATCTTCTTTTTATAGACCCATTTACACCCAATAGGGTTAATACCCTCTGGTGCATCAACCAAAGACCATACTTGGTTGACATACATGGAGTCCATCTCGGATCTCATGGCTTCCAGCCATCTGTCTGAGTCTCTACTCATGACTGCTTCCGTATAGGTTAGAGGCTCATCATTTTGAATGATTTGGGCTTCATTATTTTCAATTATGAACCCATACCTCTCAGGTGCCTGTCGCACCCTATCAGACCTACGGATAGGAGTGTGTTCAGGTTCTATATTAACTATGTTGTTACTTGACTGAGATGTGTCTATTTGTTGAATTTCATTAAGTTCGATATTTCTACCAGTGCCCTTTTGTAGGATGAATTCTTTTTCCATAAAAGTGGCATGCCTACTGACCAAAACCTTTTGCTCAGTAGGGTGGTAGAACAGATATCCTATACTATCTCTAGGATATCCGATAAATAGACATTTGTCTGCTCTAGCATCTAGTTTATGTCCAAAATTTCTTTTTACATAGGCTGGACATCCCCATATCTTAATATACTTAAGATTGGGCTTCTTACCTCTCCATAATTCATATGGAGTGCTAGAGACAGTTTTAGATGGTACTCTATTCAAGATATAAGTTGCTGTTTCCAAAGCATATCCCCAGAAAGAAAAAGATAACTCCGTGAAGCACATCATGGACCGTACCATATCCAATAAAGTACGATTCCTCCTTTTAGCAACACCATTTAATTATGGTGTGTAAGGAGGAGTCCATTCAGAGATGATCCCCTTATCTTTAAGGTGATCAAGAAACTCAGTGGATAAGTACTCACCTCCTCTATCTGATCGGAGGATCTTTATACTTTTTCCTGTCTGTTTCTCTACCATACTTTGATACTCTAAAAATTTTTCAAAAGCATCGGACTTATGTTTCATTAGATACACAAATCCATACCTTGAAAAATCATCAGTAAATGTGATGAAGTATGAGTATCCACCATAGGCTTGAGTTGTCATAGGCCCACATACATCTATGTGTATGAGTCCCAATAACTCTTTTGTCCTTTCTCCATGTCCACTAAATGGAGTCTTGGTCATCTTACCCATGAGACATGATTCACAAGTTCCTAATGACTCATAGTCATAAGGATCAAAGAAATTTTCTTTGTATAACTTGTTAATCCTAGTCTCACTAATATGTCCAAGTCGACAATGCCAAAGTAAGGTATTGTTTACATCATCTCTTTTCCGTTTGTTAGAAACATGAAAAATATTGTCATTAGTGGAAAGAGTTAATAGACCATTGCAGAATATGCCATAACATATAATTTCATTAGATAAAGAAATTGAGCAGCCACTGCTCATTACATTCATAGTATATCCTTGTTTAAGTAACAAGGGTACAGATATGATATTTCTAATAATTTTTGGCATATAGTAACAATTCCTTAGCTCCAAGATCTTCCCTGAAGGTAACTTCAAAACATAAGTCCCTACAGCTTCTGCTCGGATGGGGTCCCCTCCAGCACCGTAGAGCTCAAACTTACCTTCCTTCAATACTTTAAGCCCCTGAAGTCCCTGCAATGATTTGCAGATGTTATGACCACAAGCGGTATCCAACACCCAAGTATTTGAAATGGAAGAATCCAATGACAAAATAGTATGAACTTCTTTCATACCTTTTGGTGCCTCTGATGCACCAGGCTTCACACTTGCAAGGTAAACCTTGCAGTTCCTTTTCCAATGACCCGGCTTGCCACAATGAAAACAGGTCATCTATCCGGAGGCCTTCTTTCCTTTCTTTTTCTTAATGCCCCCTTTGGGATTCATCCTCTTACTGGAACCCTTTTTGCCTGTCTTCTTCTTATCCATAAGAAGAACTGGAGCCTTATTTTTCTTTACATGGCTCTCTGCTATCTTCAACATATTCAACAGCTCAGGCAAGGAAGAATTAAGTTTGTTCATATGGTAATTAAGAGACAAACTGTGAAAATGACTCTGGGAGTAATTGCAAGATCAAGTCTTGATTCAACTCCCATCCATTACAAAACCTAATTGACCTAATCGAGTGATTAGATCAATTATCTTTAATACATGGTCTTGTACTGATGTACCTTCTGTCATCCTTGCACGGAACAACTGCTTAGATATTTCATATCTAGCAGTTCTACTGTGTTCTTTATAAAGCTCTTTTAAATTGAGCAGTATGGAGTTAGTATCCATGCTATCATGCTGCCTCTGCAACTCATTAGTCATAGAGGCAAGCATAACACACTTGACAGTAAGTGAGTCATTTTGCCACATATTATATGTGGTCTTCTCCTCTTGCGAGGCATCTTCCCTTGGTGGTTCCAAAATTGGGGTATCAAGAATATAGGAAATTCTTTCTTGACTGAGTACTATTTTTAAATTTCTCAGCCAATCAACATAATTAGGCCCAGTCAATTTGTTGGCATCTAAAATACTACGGAGTGAGAGTGAAGAGGCCATTTATCTACATTTAAACAAAGAACAATACATAAGCAAACAACCATGAAATGACAATACATAATTAAATTAGGACTTTAATTTAATTATGTCTCCCACTATTTTATCGAGCATCATAACCCTCTATACGATGATCGAGAAAACCCTAATTAGTTTTTCTTGGTGGGGTTGAGATCCCAATCCCTTATAAAAGATCTTGTGTGTACACAACAAATCTTATATAAGTTCATAGGTAGGAAAACACTCTCCAATTGTAACCCGTACAATTCTCAACTTATCCCGGCCTCTAAAATATTAATAGCCTTGTGTATACACAACAAACTATAATATTTCAGTTAAGTAAGACCCTTCATAGCCATATAGTCATGACTTTAATAGTAATATCCTTGTGTGTACACAACAAAATATTACATTAAATCATGCCATAAACAAATAATTGTATTAGGCCAAAAATTGTGTTAGTCACCATATTAGGTCTTGTGTGTACACAACAAACCTAGTATAGATCGTAACACAATAATGACCTATCATGAAAGAAGGCCAATAATAGTATTTTAACACCAAGCATGTTAGTCAAGAATTAAATCAATCAGATCGGCCAGGCTAGTGGAAGAGATGTGGGGGTCCCCCCATTGCTTTCCTAGACACCAATTTAAAATTGGCCAGGTCAGACAACGGAACCAATTAAAAACGACGATTCCCTTTACCTTCCCAGAACCACCTTTCTAGACACCGAAATGACTAATTATCCATCATGACTAATAATGCTTATCGGTTAACTATACTACCACTTAATATAATTTTAAGAGGGATTTATGCAATGCCAGCACATTCAATTAAAAGCTATCACATATATTAATACATGCTTTAAACTAAGCAAATATGTAAATGTGTGCCATCATACTAGGACAACCATTTACCACATAATGGATACACCATTATGCCAGGGCAACCTTATTTCAGTATGATGGCTCTAGGGCTAATCATATCTCTAAGACAATTAGGGTTTCAGTGGAAAACCCTAACTGGTGGCAATCATCAAACTCATGTTCAATCAAAGACATGCATTGTGCATCAATATAAAAACTTTAACATGATACTACATCATTCAATAAAGCATGAATTGAACTACATAAGTTTTAATCCTAATAAGGAGGCTCTGATACCACTGTTGGGTTCGTGAACCAGTGCGGAAGCGTGGATTTCAAAATTTTATGAAACCAGGTCCGAACCCTAATCCCAAATCTTCTTATTAGCAATTAAAAACTATGACTACATGCATGTCCAAATTTAAACATTGTTTAAATACTAACCTCAGATCGCTATTACCAGTCTGATGCAGAAATGAACTCCAAATTGAGTAGCCTCTTGAACACACCAGGCATCCACTTGTCCGCCCTCCGATGGTGATCCACACGGGCAGATGATCAAGACACTGACTCCTTAATTGGGTTCCTTCCAATCAAGTTCTACCCCAAGAACTTGATATATGGGCTATTGGCTAGGACTCCTCTAGCCAAACTGGGACTAAACCTTCTCTCTTACCCTTCTCCTTGTCTTCTAGAAACTTTGGCCCCTTAAGACACTCTTGTCTTAAGAATAAGCCCTTGTCCTAAAATGAAACAAGGCTTGTCTTGGAGGGAGAAGAAAATTAAGACAAGATTGTCTTAATGTAAGAAAGAAAGGAGAGGCGCCTTCTTCCTTTACCGTCGGAGAGTTTCTCTCTGACTCTCCTTCTGTTCTGAGATTCGACAGAGCCAAGGCTCTGTAAAGGAATCAAAGAGGAAAGAGAGGAGGGGGAAACAATCTTCTGGAGAGGGAGAGGGAAAATAGAAGCAAGACTTTGCTGTAGAAAATCTGGAAAAAATCTAATTTTACGGTGAAGTCTTCTCCTTAAATAGGCGACAGAGAGGCGCCTACCCATCTGCAATCACCCTCTCACGCCCCTCTCTCCCTTCTCATGTCCTTTCCCTTCATCTCACGGCCCTTGAATTAATCTCACGGCCTTTGGGATGGGAAGACGCAAGAAAGAGTCACGAAAAACACAGAAGGGCGCGCGCAGAAGAGAAGAGTCGCGCCCCTTCGGTGTTTTCTTTTCTTTCTTTCACGGTAATCCCATTTTTTGAAGAGTCCACGCCTAGGTGGACTCTCTTCCACGCCCCTTCAGCCAAAAAATGCCGATCCCTTTTCTTTTTTTTTTCACGCAAAGACGCCACTTGGAGAGAGTCCACGCGCGCGTGGACTCTTCTCCTTGCGCGCGCGCGTGGGAAGAGAGGGGGAGGGGCTTAGGCGATGTGGGAAAGGGGTTTAGCCTCTTAGGTTAGCCCAATTGCTAGCCTACTGTTAGCCCAATGTCTTGAATCTTCAATTAGATTCAAACCGGAATGAATTTGGATCTAAAAAAGAACAAATCGGAACCCTAACTCGAATCCGATTCAAGTAGAAGCCATGGTTTGCAACACATGCTAGTGTGTTCATCTGCAAACGAGATTTAATTCCAAATTAAATCCTTGATTATCTGTCCTAAGTGTGTGACCCATTGGGTTCCATACCTAGCCAGCAGTGGGTCCGAGTGCAAGTTGACCTAATTTGATCAGAACTCATTCTAATCGATTTAGGTCAAATCGAGCTAACTCGAGTTAGTCAATTAGGACTCCTCCTAATTAGTGATCCAATTAGAACATTTAATTTGATCAACCCACAAGACAAGATTGACGTCTAGCAATGTGTCATGTCTACCCGGAAGATATGGAAATTCTGGTAAAATTCCAAAACTACCCTTCAGTGGAAAGTTCCCGTACAATTCGATCCTTCAATCATCTTGCATCCCGAATATAACTATGGATATGGAAACATGTCAAAACCAGCTTATACTCATTCCCAGCTCAGTCATACACTAATGATTCAATTAATTCAATATTAGAAATCATTTCTAATATCTGTGCTTTGATCAAAGATTTCCTGAATCATCATCTGACCTAATTTGGCTGGATGCAATCTCCTCCTACTAGGAGTGATCAATTCCTTGTTGACCTACTCATTACCTTCATATACAATTCACCATACCCAGCATCAACCTCGTGCATGACCCAGTGTCATGATTGAGATTGAACCAAAGCATGGGTTCATGTACATAAGGTATTATGGCAGTCTCAGGTCATAGGACTACTTGTACAACTCCCACTATGAGAAACATCTATTGACATGCAGCTAAGGCTCCATTAGATGTTCTCAAACTGGATCTATTCAGTGAACTCATTCGCTAATGAGCACCCACATCCTTGTATTAGTGTCCCACACAAGTGACTGTGAGAGCAGTCACCCTTTTCAGCATACATAGGATGTGCCAGTCTAATCGGAAACCCTGATCCCCAACTCAGGGTTCCTATGACTAGGAATATTCTAGATTAGGGTTTTAAGGCCTTAGATCTTACTGGTATGATCTCATCATAGCCCTAGAACCATAGCCTTAATCTATGGGGTTCATCATATAATGACACAGCGAATGATGAAAAAAAAATATTGCCTTTATTAACTTGTCAATTTATAATGGTCTGGGAGATACAAATATTGGCTTATAGGGCATAATCCTTTCATCAAGGTCTGCCATTGGTCTAACAGATTCTGCTGCTATGAAATGGGTAGGTACTTATCTCTAGGCTTCTCTTTCATACCCTGCCAAGTGGTTATGGGCTCAACATTTCATCTTCTAGTGGTTAGCTCAATGTTCCCCCAATATAACCTAGCTTGACGTACTAACTTCATCTTGGCAAACTTGAACTTCCTTTCCTCAGACATGGAATACCACTCAAAGTACTGGTCCATCTCACCCTGCCAATCAGAATACACCTTAGGGTTTAAGCTACCATCAAAAGTGGGTGCATCTAATTTGATGTTCCGAATGAACCTATCATCTCTATCTTCAGGCTCTGGGTCAGGCCTCCTTTGATTAGGTTCAGGATCTCTGTATAAAGGTCTTCTAGGCTCCTGGTGTGGGTGAGGTTGAGGCACATTAAAATCTGGGTCAGGAGTCCAATTCTGATGCCTAGGTTCCTCAAGTACTTGGATTCGATCCCTAAGCTGGGTAAAATTCTCATGGACTTGTTCTTTAAACTGGGCAACAGTAGCAGTCATATCCTGACTCAATTTGTTCATACTTTCAGTAAGAGCTCTAACCATGGCCTCTAAATCAGGCTGGGTTTGACCAGGTTGGTAGGGTACTCCATTCCGGGAAGACATGATGATGCAAGCAAACACACCAAATGAGACTCAACTGAAACGACTACGGGCTAACTAGACCTAGAGCCCAAACTAGATTCCCAATCAGAGTGGCAAGCTAGCTTGTAGTAACTCGGGACTCAGCCAGGCAGGTGTAAGGGGAGTGTTAGGTCCCTAAATGCCAATCCTAGACACCAATCAGAGATTGGCCAGTTAGGCGGACCAGCACACAAGCCCTTCGGGATAGAATTCCTGAACCACCGTTTTAGATACCGAGTATAAAGTACACACAGAGTAACTAGACAACTGACTCAACACTAGCCTAGACCCGACTTGTTGGTGTCCCTAGCCCACTAGGGCAAATTAAGTCTAATAAATTTTAAAATTAGGCTTAGGATAGAATGAATGGGTGATGGTTTTGGGCTAAGGAGTGATTATCAACTCCTCCCCTTATCTTAGATGCTCAATTGCCCTTAAAATGAATTAGGAGATGATCACTCAAAAATTGAATTGCAGAAACACAGAAATAGAATTGCTATAATTTAACTCTCAGAAATCTCACAGAAACTAATAAATCACAGTAAAATTATATAAAATAGTTTCGATTATACTGGTTCCAGCAAAATAAAAATCATATAAATTGGAGTTACCTGCAATGAAAAACAATTCCTGCAACAGGATAGTTACAGACTGAAAATAGAATGCTTCCCCCATTTATAATTCCTTCTACGAAGTTGTAACCCAGTGGATCCCCTACACGCCCTAGGAACACCCCGTGGAATTGGAAGAGGAGGTTTGCACCTCGCTTCGTTCCTAGGACCGGACGTCCTGGGGAGTCTACTTCGAGCAGACAAAGTAAAAAAGAGAGACACTCAAAACATGCAAGCAAGTCAGAAACCCTAGACAGGGCTCTGATACCAAAAGTGATGCAGAACGAAAAATCTGATACCAAAAATGATGCAGAACGAAAGCTCTGATACCAAAATTGATGTAGAACGAAAAAGATGATGCAATGCTGAAGTAAATTAAGACTAATTCTTTTTTTTTTTTTTTTTAATGTTCTGAAGTTGGCTTAAACTCAAAGAAAGTTAAACTAAATTAAAAGAAACTATATAATAATTGAAAGCACAATTTAAAGAAACTAAATTATCAGAGTAGTTCAGAAGTAAAGGATCGCTAGGGGTTGAGAAACTCCCAGTCGTAGGGTTTCGCTCTGAACTTTCAACAGGACAGAAGTAAAGAGAAGAGAAGGGTTACAGACCAGGCAGTGATCTTCACAGAGTTTAGTGGATGGACTCACTTGAGCAGATTGTTGGATCCCCGGATTTGGATATCTTCATAATGGATCCTCCAATACTGGTCCTTTGGCAGAGTTGGCTTCTTCTGAACTCAAGATTTGGGAAAAAAGAAGAACAAGTTATGGAACCAGATACTCAAGGAAGGATTTACCAGATAGAAGAACTTGAAAGTTGATGTTGCTGAAATCCTGATTCTCCTGGATGCTGATTTGACTTCTTCTGGGGTTGCTCTGTATCCGAAGTGGCCGAACTGGACCTGGATGTTGGTGGTCGGCCTCTACTTGGAGAGAGGGGCCGTGAGAGATGGGGTAGGCCAGGATTTGGTGGAATGAAGAGGATGATGGGGGCTAGGGTTTGGAGTTGAAGTGGCTAACCTAGGGTTTTGGGGTTGGAGATCTCACACCTCCTAAAGGTTCCTAGGGAACCCGGATTTACTCCCTCACGGAGCTCAACACCTGGATGCAAGTGTGGAAGAGAGAAACACAAAGTTGCTCACACAAAATTTGAATTCATTCATCAGTGTTTTTAAAACTTACAAGAGGGGTTTATTTTATAGGTCTTTACAAGAGGTCAGGGTTTTACATCTTCCCATGTGGGACTAATAGGATGGATCTTCAGATTATGTTTGTAGAATCAATCTCTTCTCATATGGCCGGCCAAGAGCTTCCATAAGTGTTGATTGGTGGCTCCAAATGGTAAGTAGGTGGCGCCTCCTAGCCTTGCTCTTCAAGAAAAAATATTTTTCCTTCCATGCTTGGTTTTATTTGGAAGTATTTGGGTGCCTCCTAGCCTTGCTCTTCAAGAAAAATTTTCTTCCTTCCATACCTGGTTTTATTTGGAAATATTTGGGCGCCTTCTTGCCTTGCTCCCTAAGCTTTGCTCCTTTCCTTTCATGGCTTTTCTCTTATGGAAATATTTTGGGCACCTCCTTGGATTGAGGATCCTAAGTTGATCTCCCTTTAAGTGGCGCATGAAAGAAGGGACCTGCTTTCTTGTGGTGTGGGGACCAAAGTACACTGGATGGAGATGTGGCGCCCCTTGGACTCTGGCATGTGGCTGGGAGTGTGGAACCCACTTACTTGAGCCTTGGAGAAAATGTGGCACCCTGGAGAAGACCTAAACCACTACTAGGACTTGTACTGAGTCAACATGACTCAACAAAATTTAAATTGCAGGGAAATAAAGACTCAAACTAAAATTGAGTTGACCAAGTCAACCCTTATTACAAAACCAGAAAACCCTAATTCTTCGGGCAAGGTCAATCAGAGATCCAAATGGAGCCCTGAAGTCTTCTTCTAAGTCTGGTGCCCGCACCAAGGTGGCGCCCCCAAATTGGTCCATCTCGACCGAAGTTGAGCCTGTCTCTGCCACTTCATTAGGTGTCGACCTAGGCGGGGTCCACCTCAGCCAAAGTGGGTGTGCCTCTGCTCCTTCGCCAGGTGCCACCCCCCGATGGGTCCACCTTGTCGAAGTCAAGCCTAGCACTCCTGCTCCTTCGTAAGGTGGCACCCCCAGATGGGTCCTCCTCGGTCGAAGTCGAGCCTGTCTCTACCACTTCGCCAGGTGTCGACCCGGGTGAGGTCCACCTCGGTCGAAGTAGGCTTGCCTTTGCTCCTTCGACTGGTGGTGCCCCATGATGGGTCCACCTCACTGAAGTCAAGCCTGGCACTCCTGCTCCTTCGCTAGGTGGCACCCCCAGATGGGCCACCTCGGTCGAAGACGAGCCTGCCTCTGCCACTTCACCATATGTCGACCCAGGCGAGGTCCACCTCGGTCGAAGGGGGCTTGCCTTTGCTCCTTCACCAGGTGGCACCCCCAGATGGGTCTACCTCAGCCAAAGTCTGACCTACTCCACGGGACCTCAGGGAGACCAAAGGCGCGAGCCTTGAGAATGCTGCTGAGGTCGTCGCACATTGCAGCGCGCCCCATACGGCATCCACAGGCCTGTAACGGTGCGCCAAACCTCATTTGCACCAGTTTGGGAGGGGCATCTTGACCGAGGTGCCAGATCCTATGGCTAGTGGCCTGGGACCCCTACGATGAGAAGGTCCGCGGTCAATGCCTAGGGTCCAAGGGCTCCCGCACCTGGATCAAGGTCCCATCAAGTTCCCCCTTTTGTGATAGCACAGAGGATGAGGCGATCTCGCCACTAATCTCCCAGCCATAAGAAGAGATGATGAAAGGTGGGGAGTGGGGGAAGAGAGCTGTTGACCTCCAAGGACCTTGGGATGAGGGTAAACAAGGTAATGGGGCATCCAATGATATCAAAAGTGGGCCACGGGCGAGAAGAAGGTAAGCAAGCAAGAGGGCAAAGGCATGCACAGAGTAAAGGGATGACTCTAAGGCACCAAAGAAACTCGCAGGAGCGGGCCTGCCGAGTCCAGTCGCAAGAAGCTGAGTGCCGAACCCTCCCGTTCTCATATATCTTTTCATCTAAGATTCCCTTAAGCATGGAGACTCAGTGAGGATCCGTCTTAGTGGATCTGTTCCACTTTGTCGCTCGCTAACTTGACCATCAGAGTGCCCTCACCGAAATCCTTGACACAGGTCTCTGACCATGTTTTGCAGGTCCGGGAGCCTTAGGATTCCAAGTTAAAGGAGACCGAAGTCCGGCTCCAGCTTACAGCTACAGACCATGGTGGTAAGGTCGGAAACAGATTAGCACACCACGTTTGGGGCATCATGAAAAACCCTTTGCAATCAAGCCCCCCACGAGCTCGAGTGCGGCTCGATTCCCAACATGGTGGTGACTCATGGACATGAAGCCTCCACCAGCCGAGCAGGAGAGGTACCCTTACCTTCGGGCCCCTGCAGCCTAGATCGGGAACTTCCTACTGCTCCTCCTAAGCCATCCACGGCCGACGGTTAGTGCGCTGCTATTGTCCAGCAACTGCAGTCACTGACCGCGGCCGTGAGGCAGCTGCAGCATTAGCAGCGCTCCCTGGTGACCCAGCCTCAGCCAGGGACCCCAGCAGCCCAAACCACGGGTCCCCACGTAAGCCTGTGCTCTATCCAAGGCAGGCCATGCCACCCGCGGGCATCGACCATTCCTCACAGGAGTCACCAGACCCCTAGAAAGAAGAATCACTCTGGGTCGGCGGACCACGAGAGCCGATCCCCAGTGGACAACAATGATGCTGCCAAGCGCAGCAAGCACCGCCGGGGCAAGGCCCCTAGCCGTGACCCATCGGCACCTTCTTCTCCAGCAGCCTCAGTGGAAGGTTGCACTGATGAGGCTATTAAGCACCTGGCTGAGAGGTTCTTGGAAGAGCAATAGCGCAAGCTGGCGGAGCTCTCCCACCGGTTTGCCAACATGCAGGGCTCCCCTAGCGAGCCAGTGGGCTACAACACCCGACTACCCTTCTCTCGGGAAATCCAAGAGGAACTAATTCCGAGTCAGTTCAGCATGCCTCTGGTGGATCCCTATGATTGGACCACTGACCCCCTGGACCACCTGGAAAGCTATAAGGCTGTCATGAGAGTCCAGGGGGCAACGGACTGCCTTTTGTGCATCACCTTCCTAGCCACCCTCCGGAAGGTCGCTCGGGTTTGGTTCACCCACCTCGAGCCTGAATCCATTAGCTCCTTCCAGCAGTTGGAGGGAAAGTTTGTGGTGCACTTCGACGCTTATCGAAATGTGCCGAGGGAGGTGGATAGCCTCTTCTCCATCCGTTAGAAAGACCAAGAGCTACTGCGAGACTATGTCACCCGCTTCAAGACCACTGCCCTGGAGATTTACAATCTAGACGAGCCCGTCGCCATGCTGGCATTGAAGCGAGGGCTCGAGACCTCCCGTTTGACATATCCTTGGATAAGAAGCTACCTAAGATGTATTCTGAACTCCTCATCCGCGTCCACAAATACATCCATGCTGAGGAGGCTGACCGCACCAGGAGAGAGCTGGATTGAAAGCCATCAAAGAAGTCGACCCCAAGGGATGTTCCTGGGACCCGGAGGTCTGGGCCACCCGCAGACTTTTGGTTGGGACCTAAGCCAAAGAATGGTCCTGCTCCAGAGTGGACCTTCACTCCCCTCCTTTCTCCAAGAACAAAAATCCTCATGAAGATTAAGGTCGAGTGCTACCTCCGTTGACCTCCCCCTCAGAACTCGAAGAACCGTTGCGATAAGATGAAGTACTGCCAATTCCATCACGACCACGGCCACGACATGGAGGAGTGCCGTAATATGAAATGGGAGATCGAGGACCTGATCAAGAGGGGTTACCTTAGGAAGTTCATGAGGAACGAGGCCCCAGCGGAGGATCAGCTATTCGTGGCCCTATCCCTTGTCCCTGCAGTTGATAATTGCCCCACGGAGAAGCCCGTGGGCATGATTTCTTGGGGGATAGGGTACGCATCGAAGAGAGCCCGGGAGGGAGGAGACCTGGAAAATGTACCCCCCTTTGAGAGGGGGAAGGGAGGCAAAAATAAAAATGAAAATGTAAATAATGATACGGTGGTGGTCGAGATGACCATCGCTAAGCATCATGTACATCAGATTATGATTGATAGTGGGAGCTCTACCGATGTACTTTTTTACGATGCTTTCTCCTGGATGAATTTATTTCATGATCGGATAAAGCTAGTGCACACCCCTCTCGTGGGTTTCACCGAAGATTCTGTAGGGGCCAAGGGAGAGATCACACTCCCCGTTACCGCCAGGACTCCACCCCGGTAAAGAACCATCATAATGAGTTTCACCGCCGTTCGACTCCCATCACTGTACAATGCCATTTTGGGCTGTCCGAGGCTTAACCAACATGATGTAGTCGTTTCCACCAGGAGATTGTTGGTGCAGTTCCCTATCATTTTTGGGTTAGGAGTGATGAGGGGGGTAGCTCAGCCCGTCCAGCACTGCTTGCAAGCTATCCTATGAGTCCGAAGTGTCGAGCTCGGCTCTGATGTTGATGACTTGGCGGAGACCTTTGGCAACCTTCACCTCCAACAAATGAAATTGAACCCATCAAAGTGTGCATTCGACATGGCTGCCGGAAAGTTCCTTGGCTTCATGGTGACCCAAAGAGGAATAGAATCCAACCCGGAAAAGGTTCAGGCGATCTTGGACATGGAGCAGCCCACATCCAAGAAGCAGGTGCAGTGGCTCACTAGTCGGGTAGCAGCCCTAAGCCGGTTCATCTCACAATCTGTGGATTGTTGCCGGCCCTTCTTCAAGGTGCTGAGAAAGATGCACGACTTCACTCGGACGAAGGAGTGCGAAGAGGTGTTTGAGGAGCTGAAGAGGACCCTGGCATCACCACCACTACTCTCTAGGTCGGAGGAGGGGGAGGAGCTTCTCCTTTATATTGCGGTCACTCCCGAGGCCGTCAGCTCGGTCCTGGTTTGGATGGATGACAAAGGAGTCTAGAGGCCCGTGTACTACATGAGCAAACATCTCCACGACATGGAGCTCAAGTATTTTCAATTCGAGAAACTGATTTTTGTGCTAATTGTGTCCGCCCAGCACCTTAGGCCTTATTTCCAAGTGCACCCTATTGTAGTCCTGATAGATCAACCGCTGAAGGCCATGCTGAGCTGACCCGACTTGTCTAGATGCCTGGAAAAATGGGTGTTGAAGCTCAGTGAGTTCGAAATCGTGTATCGGCTAAGGTCGGCAATGAAGGTGCATGTACGGCTGATTTTCTTGTTGAGTGAGCAGGCCTGGGTGAAGGACTGGAAGAGAGCCCCCAGAAATGATAGTCAGGACCTGAACCAGAGGGGGACATCTGGATCCTTCATATGGATGGAGCCTCTAACTCCGGTGGAAGTGGAGCTAGGCTTATCCTCGCTTATACTGAGTGAGTTATCGTCGAGTGCACACTCTGTTTCATGTTCGCCATCACCAATAACCAGGCAGAGTACGAAGCACTCCTCACAGGACTGAGGGTCTCCCGCGAGATTGGCGTGACCTATTTAAGGGTCTTCACTGATTCACAGCTGGTGGCTGGGTAGGTCTCGGGAGAGTATGTTGCATGGGACCCCCAAATGGCTAAGTACTTGGAGTTGGTGCGAGCATGCACGATGGGTTTCAGGAACTTCAGCATCTCCCACATCCCGCGTGGTGAAAATGCTCGTGCAGATGCCCTCTCCCACCTGGCAACTTTGCTGGACTCATCTTTGGGCCGCTCCTACATCGAGCACCTTCAGGCCTCAAGCTACGAGACCCTTAGGGAGATCCAGCAGGTCACCCCGGAGCTCAGCTGGATGGACAAATACATTGAGTATATCACCAACGGCACCTTGCCTAAAGATTGCATTGAGGTCGGCCTCATCAAAAGAAAGGCCACGCACTTTTTGTTGATGGATGGACTGCTTTACCAGATGTCCTACTTTTATCCACTCCTCAGGTATTTAAGTCCCATGGAGGCTGCACTCATGTTCCAGGATATTCACGAGGGCCTCTGCGAGAATCATGTGGGGGGCAGGACTTTGGCGTACAAGGCTCTCCATCAAGGTTACTTCTGGGAGACAATAAGGGAGGACGCGGCCAACTTTGTCAAAAGGTGTGATCGCTATCAGTGTCATGCTGTTGTGCAGCATCAACCAGCTGCATCGCTCTCCCAGCTCTCCGCCCCTTAGCCATTCGCTCAGTGGGGCATGGACCTCTTAGGCCCTTTTCCTCCCGTGTCCAAACAACGCAAATTTTTGATTGTGGCTATCGACTACTTCATGAACTGGGTCGAGGCCGAGCCGTTGGCCCGGATCACTGAGATGATTGTCAGTAAATTCCTCTGGAAGTCAATCGTATGCCACCTCGTCCTCCCTTACACCATAATCACCGACAATGGGTGCCAGTTCGACTACAGGGAGTTCAAAGAGTTCTGTAAAGACCTCGGCATCAATCATCGTTTCACCTAGGTGGCACACCCTCAGACTAACGGGGAAGCCGAAGTGACGAACCGAACCATCCTGCAAGGGCTTCAGACTAGATTGGACCAGGCCAAGGGGAGGTGGGTTGACGAGCTCCTCAATGTCCTATGGGCATACCACACAACCCCAAGGATGGCCATGGATGAGACTCCCTTCAACCTTGTCTTCGGTGTAGAAGCGGATATTCCAGTGGAGCTCCACTTGCCAACGTTGCTCGTGGAACAATAAGACGAGGCCTAGAACCCATCATTGCTGCTGCTCAACTTGGACCTCCTTGAGGAAACGAGGGACAAGGCCCGAATTCGGATGGTGGCCTACCGGCAGCGGGTGGCTAGAAACTACAACTCCAGGATGAGACCGAAGTCCTTCTACCCTGGAGACCTGGTGCTGCGGCGTGTCGAGGCATCCCATCCTTGGGAGTGTGGTAAGCTCTCGCCAAATTAGGAAGGCCCTTACCGGGTGGCCAAAGTGCTCCCCCATGGTGCCTACTACCTCGAAGAGCTCGGTGGAGCTCGATTTTCATAGACATGGTACGCCGCAAACTTGAGGATGTATTACCAATGATGTAAGACTTCCAAAATATCAATAATGAATTTTTTTTTTGTGTGCAATGCTTGTTTTTGTCTTGTAGGGTTATCGCCATCCAGCCTTAGGCCTGGCGAATGAAAGCGAGGTAGGAGGCCCACGAGTGGCCTGTGAGAGACACAAAATCCCGGAGTTCAGTCTGGAGCGTCGCACGGAATCCAATTCCAAGGTGCGGCCCTGGAGTTCAGTCCAAAGGATGCCCCGACGACCTAGGTCCCGGTGCCACGAGATCCCGGAGATCAGTTCAGAGCGTCGCACGGAGCCTAGTACCGGCATGCTACCCCGAGATTTAGTTCGAAAGTTCGCACGGAACCTAGTTTCGATGCAAAGTCCTGTGCCTCAGTCCGGAAGGTGATACGGAACCCAGTTCCTCCATGAAATCCCGGAGTTCAGTCCAAAGCATCGCACGGAATCCAGTTCTAAGGTGTGGCCCTAAAGTTTAGTCCGGAGAATGCCCTGGCGACCTATGTCCCGGAGCCACGAGATCCTGGAGTTCAGTCCGGAGCATCGCACAGAGCCTAGTTCCAGCATGCGGCTTGGGGGTTCAATTTGGAAGTTTGCACGGAACCTAGTTCTGACATGAAGTCCCGGGCCTCGGTCCAGAAGGTGGCACAGAACCCAGTTCCTCCATGAGATCCCAAAGTTCAGTTCGGAGCATCGCGCGGAATCTAGTTCCGACATGCGGCCCCGGAGCTCAGTCTGGAGGATGTCCCGGTGATCTAAGTCTTGGTGCTAGAAACTTCCAAAGTGCAAGCCGAAAGCCCTAGGAGTTCATTCTCGAAGCCTGGAGGTCTGCTGAGCCTCGCTTCGAATTGAGAGTCCAAGTCAGGCTGCGAGTTAAAGCTGCAAGCCTTGGGCTCCCAAAAAAGACAATGATAAGCAACAATCAAATACAATGTTAGCACCAGCAGAAAGAGGAGCAGGGCAGGATGTAGAGAAGGAAAAGTGAGTTTCCATTTCTAATATAAGGTTTCTTACAAGTTGGTGGGTCCCGACATACCAGGTGGCCCAATGAAATGAAAAAGAAGAAACCCTATACTAGAATACAATAATGGAGGAATTGAAGTCACTCCACCGCTACCGGTCACTCCCCCGATTGGGAGAACTCTGCACTACCTGCCGCATCCTCGAGAGGCTGCCCGGAAGCCTCCTCGCCTGCAGCTCCTTGTGCCGCTCCTCCCCTGTCGGGCTGCTCTCTGTGGCTGCCAAGGATGACCCTACTCAGATCAAGCTCGGGAAAGAGGGCAGCCACTTTTTCCTGGAAGACCCCGAAGCCCTTCAAGGAGTCTACGATAGCCTCGTGCATTTCCTTCTCGAACTCCTTGGAAGCCTGAAACTATGACACAGCCTCCCCCGTCTCCCTCCGTGAAGCCTCCAGCAGCTTGTTGATGTAGGAAGTCTTCTCCTTGGCAGTCGTCGGCTCAGCTAGAACCTCTTCCACCCGGTGCGAAAGTGACTGGGATTGCCCTCTGAGGCGGGAGATCTCGGCCGTGTCATTTTCAGCTCGGTGCTGGTTCGAGATTCTCTCCTCAGACTGAGAGGTCTCGAGGTCCTTGATGCATGCCTCGGCATGGACCAGGTCCTCCCAGAGAGCCTGGTTACTCTCCCTAAGCTCGTGGCCCTTTTTTATGAGGTCATTCACATCAGTGATGAGCTTGCCTAGTCTCCACTCCTTCGTGACCTCTTTTGTCGTTGAGGCAGAAAGGAAGTTGCGGAGCAGCAATACATCGATCCTAATCTGCATAAAAGGGAATGTTAGAACTTTCAAAAGATCCAATTGGAACATTAAAAAGAAGGTCTAGATGCTTACCGTGAAGAGCACGGGGAGGATCCCGAGTAGCGGTTCCGCGTAATCCCGGCCGCCCCTCAGGCGATGGTCCCGGGGTTGGGCTATGTACTCCATCATCTTCTCCATGAGGCCCTGGTCGTTGATGATGGAAGCATTGCTGCTAAGAACTGGCAGTACGGGCTGAGGTTCAGAGGAAGTCTGGGCCAGAGTCCCTCCAATAGATGGGGCAGCAGCCTACATCGCCGCCACCGGAATGGTGGGCGCAATGGCCGGTGGAGCAACCATCGGGGGAGGAGCTGGTCACACCACCTCCCAACCACTGTCAAGCTCGATGACCTCGGCGGCAGTCATCCACCTTTGGGATGGCCCCGGGTTCGTGCCCGACACCCTGGGCCCTATGGGGGCTGGAGTGGGCCTGGGCCTTTGGTCCGTCTCTGTGTGGGCCTTCTTCGAGGGAGCCTTCTGGGCCCCCTCAATGGTGTTCCTCTTTCGGGCCCCCTCCATTAAACTATCGATGGAGAACTTCATCTCTAAAGTGAGAAGAGGTCAGAATACATGCAAAAAAAAAGTGGGAGAGATGGAAAAAGAAAGGAGGCTTGGGGCCTCACCAATCACCCAGATCGGACTGATCCATGCATCGAATAAGTTTTGCTCAGAAAGTAGAACCTTGAGGGAGGGGACCACATCACCTAGTAACAGGGAGTAAACCTCCTGGTCTTCCGACTCAACCTGGGAGTTCCGGTTCGGAGACCGGTCTGGCTCGCTCCAGATCCAATAGATGTCCCGAACCTAGGCAAAAAAAAATTGGCTCTTCTACCCCTTGATTAATATGGGTAGGTCAAATTAGAGGTACCTAGGCCGAGGGAAAAGATACCACCAGCCGTCATCAGTAGAGTAGCATTTCGGGGTGAACAGGGCCCTAAACAGTGAAAAACGGTCGACGAACCCATGAAAATGGTAGAAGACAATGAAAGCAAAGATGACCTGGACGACGTTGGGAGCCAACTGAGCCAGGACAAGTCAGAAGTTACTAAGGAAAGAAAGGAAGAACGGATGAAGAGAAAAACGAAGACCCCCAGCAAGGAAGTCCTTGTAGAACGTCACCCTCCCAAGGTCGCTTGAGGTTAGTCGATCCCTCGACCCTGGGAGCGAAAGTTGGATGGAGTCCGGAACCCCGTACATATCACAGATCCAGGAAAGATCATCTCCGATCATCGTCGAAACATAACCGGAGGGACTAGAGGAAGTCTCTGCCACCGAGGAAGGAAGGGTAGAGATAGGAATAGCAAGGAAGATAGGAGGGGCCCTAGGGCCTCCAGGGACCTCGATGGTAACAGTACCCAGTCGCAATTGCCTCCGAATCACAGGTAAAATGTCCTCCCCCTCCGAGGAGGAGGATGACGGAGTTGTCGGCCGGGAAGGACCATCCTCGTCTGGGTTGGTGGAGAAGTAGCGACGACAATGACTCGAAGGAGCCATCGAGGAGAAAGAGAAAAAGGAAAGACTGGTCCTGGACAACTAAGGTTTGAGAGAAGAAGGAGAAGAGAGAGTGGGTTGCTAACACTCACCAAAATATTTTAGTAGAGGAATGGTGACCCAAGGGATGAAGAGGGATCACTGCAACCACCGACGAGGTGTGAGAAAGCCAAGAGACCTCGTTTCTAGAAAGTCCCCTCTCTTTTCGAACCCAATCAATAATGGACCGTATGGTTCCTTTCCATCTGAGCCACCAGATGAGTGCCACATTGTGGGATGCCTGACGATGATGCTTTGGATCGCAGGAAACCATCTCGAGTTTGGCATAGTGCAATTATGGCCCATCGAGTGTGCGGACGTGGCACCCTCATATTGGATGTCGGGCATGATAAGCGTGGCGGCAGTGATCGAGGCGATCATATGCAGGATTTCTGTCCATCCATGTCATCTCCACATTAACTCCCCACGTCCCAGCCATGGTGCTTCGATGGGACATGGGAGTGGGGGGCAACTGATATGAACATTGCTAACATGGAGTGTTCGTCAGACCCAGCTGGCGGCCAGCTAGGCTACATGAATTTTTTCTTCCAAGCTCTCTCGCCAGATGGCTTGACAAACGGTCATTCCCACCTCAGTCCGAGCTCGATGCCTCTACCACTTCGCTAGGTGTTGATCCAAGTGGGGTCTACTCGGTCGAAGTGGGCGTGCCTCTGCTCCTTCGCCAGGTGGCATCCCCTTATGGGTCCACCTCATCGAAGTCGAGCCTGACACTCCTGCTCTTTCGCTAGGTGGAGCCCCAAGATGGATCCACCTTGACTAAAGCTGAGCCCGCCTCTGCCACTTCGCTAGGTGTCGACCCTAGCGGGGTCCACCTCGGTCGAAGTGGGCATGCCTCTGCTCCTTCGCCAGGTGGTACTCCTTGATGGGTCCACCTCACCAAAGTCGAGCTTGGCACTCCTGCTCCTTCGCCAGGCGGCACCCTGAGATGGGTCCACCTTGGCTGAAGTCGAGCCCGACTCTGCCACTTCGCCAGGTGTCGACCAAGATGGGGTCCACCTCGATCGAAGTGGGCGTGCCTCTTCTCCTTCGCCAGGTGGAGCCCCATGATGGGTCCATCTCGCCGAAGTCAAGCCTGGCACTCCTGCTCCATTGCCAAGCGGTGCCTTGAGATGGGTCCACCTTGACTGAAGTTGAGCCCGCCTCTGCCACTTCACCAGGTGTCGACCCTGGCGGGGTCCACCTCGACCGAAGTGGGGGTGCCTCTACTCCTTCGCCAGGTGGCGCCCCCTGATGGGTCCACCTCGTCGAAGTCAAGCCTGGCACTCCTGCTCCTTTGCCAGGTGGCACCCCCAGATGGGTCCACCTCGATCGAAGACCTCGATCGAAGAGGGCGTGCCTCTGCTCCTTCACCAGGTGGCACCCCATGAAGGGTCCACCTCGCCGAAGTCAAGCCTGGCACTCCTACTCCTTCACCAAGTGGCACCCCCAAATGGGTCCACCTCGGCCAAAGTCGAGCCTGTCTCTGCCACTCTGCCAGGTGTCGACCCGGGCGGTGTCCACCTCGACAAAAGTAGGCTTGCCTCTGCTCTTTCGATAGGTGGTGCCCCATGATGTGTCCACATCGCTGAAGTCAAGCCTAGCACTCCTGCTCCTTCGCCAGGTGGAGCCCCAAGATGGGCACCTCGCTCGAAGTCGAGCCTGCCTCTGTCACTTCACCAGGTGTCGACCTAGGCGAAGTCCACCTCGATCGAAGGAGGCTTGCCTCTGCTCCTTCGCCAGGTGGCACCCCCAAATGGGTCCACCTCGGCCGAAGTCTGACCTAATCAATGGGACCTTAGGGAGACCGTAGGTGCGAGCCCCGAGAACGCTGCTGAGGCTGGGGCACATTGCGGCGCACCCTGTATGGCATCCATAGGCCTGTAACGGTGCACATAACCTTGTTTGCACCAGTTTGGGAGGGGCATCTTGATCGAGGTGCCAGATCTTGTGGCCAGTTGCCTTGGACCCCCTCATAGAGGAGGTCCACGGTCAATGCCTAGGGTCCAAGGGCTCTCGCACCTGGATCGAGGTCCTACCAAGTTCCCCCTTTCGTGATAGCAAGGAGGACGAGGCGAGCTCGCCACTGACCTCCCAGCCATAAGGAGAGAAGACAGAAGGGGGGAGTGGGGGAAGAGAGCCATTGACCTCCAAGGACCTCGGGATGACGGTAAACAAGGTAACGGGCTTCCAACAATATCAAAAGGGGGCCATGGGCGAGAAGAAGCTAAGAAACCAAGAGGGCAAAGGCATGCACGGAGTAAAGAAATGACTCTAAGGCCCCGGAGAAACTCGCAGGAGCGAGCCCAATGAGTCCAGTTGCAAGAAGCTGAGTGCCAAACCCTCCCGTTCTCATACATCTTTTCATCTAAGTTTCCGCTAAGCACGGAGACTCAGCGAGGATCCATCTTAGTAGATCTGTTCTACTTTGTCGCTCGCTAACTTGACCGTCAGAGTGTCCTTACCGGAATCACCGGCCCGGGTCTCTGACCTTGTTTTGCAAGTTCGGGAGCCTTAGGATTTCGAGGTAAAGGAGATCGAAGTCTGGTGCCAGCTTACAGCTATAGGCCATAACGGTAAGGTCGGCAACAGGACCGATGAATATCAATGCTAGGGGTGGATATAACTATTTATTACATTTATAGATGACCTATTCAGGTATGATTATGTCTTCTTAATGAGACATAAATCTGAGTCATTTGAAATGTTCAAACGATATCGTAATGAAGTAGACAAACAACCTAGAATGTTTATTAAAATCCTTTGATCAGATCGAGGTGGTGAGTATCTTTCTGGTGAGTTTCTGACTTATCTTAAGAAGAATGGGATTCTTTCTCAATGGACTCCTCCAAGGACACCCCAGTTAAATGGAGTGTCTAAAAGGAAAAATTGGACTCTATTAGATATGGTTCGATCCATGATCGGCTTAGCCACTTTACCTATATCCTTTTGGGGATATGCTCTTGAGTCAGTGTGTTATCTTCTAAATAGGGTTCCTAGTAAATCCATTTATAAAACTCTATATGAGATATGGACTGGATGTAAGCCAACACTTTCACATCTTCAGGTTTGGGGGTGTCCAGCTTATGTCAAACATTTATAGACGAACAAACTTGGACCTAAGTCTGAGAGGTGCCTCTTTATTGGGTATCCAAAGGAGTCCAAAGGATATTTCTTCTATCTATCTAAGGAGCATAGAGTGTTCATCAGTCTTAGGGCTACCTTTTTAGAAAGAGAGTACCTCATTGAAGGCACTCGAGCTACTGAGGTTGAACTTGGGAAAGTTCAATAGGTAAATGAAACAACACATTTTAGGACCTCTATAGAACCAGATTTGATAAGATCTGAGCCTATTATGCAACCATTAAGGTGATCCGGTAGAGTACTGTTAGATGTATAGCCTAAAAGCTAATTTGGCTAGACACATTATAATTTTTAGGGCATTAACTTTGTACTTAATTCTTCTTTATGAATAAAGGGCATTATTTTCATTCATATTGATGTGTCTATGAGTCATCCATAGAGTTAATGGATAATGACATATATTCTCAAGAGTTGAGAATCTGAGGCATGTGCCTTTATAGATTAACTCCTAAAGGCTCCTGATTATTGGAATATCACGAGGACGGTGATTGATCCGTTAAAATCGGTACACATATCACTTCCCTTTCTGGGTAGATGAGTCTTTGACCTACAGTGCAGGTGATACTGGAGTGAGAGTGCAGGTAGTTTGATGGGGGACTAAAATGCATGCAATTCTTTTTGTATATTTTATATGTGGGGTTAGGTGATTAATTCCCAAATTTCAGATCAAAATTAGTTGTAGGAAATTTTTTATGAATTTTTGAAGCCAAGCATGCAGATTAGAACCTAGAAAAGTACTAAAGAAGGATCGCCGGGGCTGAGAAGCCTCGGTTAGGGCAAGTTCTCCTACAAAAATAAGACTAGAGGTAGAGGGGGTGTACCTGACAATGTCTGAAGCACCCGGTGAAGATCGCAGTGAAGGAATCTCTCGTTCCTCGATGGATGCAGCCTGGAAAATCGAGCCAAAGACCCGCGAAAACCCGGCTTTCTGCTCGGTGGTCCGATAGAGGCTTGGCTGGAGTCGTTGGATTCGTAGGAACTCGGGGACCTACAAACGACCTATCAGGGGTTAGAAAACTCAAAGGAGATTAAGAAAATAAAAGAAAACAGCAAAGGGAAGAAAGCTTTGGTGGGGCTGGAAGGATGGTTGGCGGCATGAAGATGGTTGCAAACACTGGGAAGAAGAACTCTCAAACCCCTTTATGCACACAGCAGGGTAATCAAACAAAACAATAGAAAAACTCAAGGTTTATTTTATATATCAAAATCTCCCTTCAAACAAGAGGCTAGGGTCCTTTAAATAGACCCTTAACCTTGGGCTCCAAGTAAGGGCACATAAGTCTTTACATAAGAATCCTTTTCCCTCTCAAACCCTAGCTAGAAAATAAGGAAACATTAGGTAGAAAAATCGGTAAAAATTCTCTTGACATGGCCAACACTCCAAGGATGCCTAGGGGGGCGTGTTGGTCTTCTAGGAGCAGCAAGAGGCTGGCCCAAAGGGGCTCGGGCGCATGGGTTTGGGCCTCTGGAAGCTGTGGTGGCCTAGTAGCCAGGTAGCACGAATATTCTCTGGTATCTTGCTTCTTAGGGGCTTGGACTTGGTGTCTGGGCTTGATTTCTTTGGGCTAGGATGCAGATGGACCTCTAAAATCATGGATTCCTTGGTATATGAATATATTTTGACATCTGGAAGGGAATTTGGGCATTTGAGGGCATCTGCAAGGAATCAGGATTTTCTGAATTTTTCCTCATGAGGTCTTCAAATCTTCAAGTTGGGTTCGACTTGGGCTATACTTCCATGCCTTCAATCTGGTTGGACTTGGTCTTCACTTGTATGATGTGGTCTTGAGTATTCAATATTGTTGAATAGGACTCAAAAAAAATAAAATTAGCTCAATATGAGCTGACTAACACTGGACTGAACTAGCTCAACATGAGCTAACTAGTACAGAACTGAAACTCAAAAGACTCAAATAACAACTAAAATGGACTCAGATGGGCTAATCCCTTATTATAGATGAACTCATAAATTATTGATCAATTCACAGAGGGTTGAAAAGCCTCTGTATTATTATGGTGCCTCCGGTGTCCCCACCAATTCTCCTGGGGTGGGAGGAACTCGACCCTGTCGAGTGAATATCAGACTAGCTCACATATCTCTCGAGAAGGTCTGGGTTGAGGCGTTGCATGTCCTCTTGAGAAATCCATGAATCGTCCGACTCTGGCCGGCCTTGCCATCGGACCAGGAAGCATTGATAGTCACGGCCCTGGGTCGTGATGGCTTGATCGTCCAGGATACGCTCGATCCATTCTCCTCTCTCAGGCCAATTAATTGGTGGACACTCTGGATTAGGGTCACTCACAATGAAATGGAATAGGTTCAAAAGCATCACTAGGTATCGTTGCCAGTTCCCTATACTCAACCAGGTCTATAATATTGAAGGTAGAACTAATGCCCAAATCCGAAGGCATGTCTAACACCTAGGTATTTGATCCAACCTTCTCTATCACTTTAAAAGGTCCGGCTCTACGAGAATGAAGCTTCTTTTAGGCTTAAGCCTAACCAAGATAGAATCCACTACATCAAATTCTTTGATCCATCTTCAGAAATTAGCCAGTTTGTTTAAAATTAGTGTAGGTGGTGAATATGCTGGGCACATGCAAACTCCTAACAAATGATTCAAAGGACTCAAACCTACACCTAACAGACTCGACTAAAGAGATTTATTAGGTCTTAACAACCACTTGGGCATGGGGGCATGAGTCATGGTTAATGGGTGACATGCAGAAGAAAATTTGCTAGTAACTCCTAATAGGTGCCAGAGGGTCTGCCAAAAGTAGGTAGCAAATGGGATGAGCTCTATGGATCCTTGCAACCTAGTAACCTCAACAAAATGTAACCTAATAGTTATAGACACATGAGAAAACTCAAGAAAGGGTAGGAAATAGGAAGTGGGTTCTGAATTAGTCTGGTTGGGTAGAGAAAAAGGTTCTGTGTTAGTTGGATAAAGTAGAATAAAAGAAGGCATGTCAGGGACTAATCCTAGACTAATGAGGTTAACCTTACAGGGTTGCGATATATCTATGGGGTTTGTATAATGGAAGTATGGGTTATTAATCTCAGGGAAGAGGTCCTTAATGGGAACTATAGGAGGAGGCTCATCCTGAGGGTATTGATTCAAAGAGATCAGGTCCTTAATAAATCTTCAGGTTCTTGTATTTTAGGACTAGACTCTATAATTTGGCTCTCCTCTATGGTTTCCTCAGGTAAGGCTCTAACAGCAGTACCGAGGTTCTCTTCCTCTATTTGTTCTTCCACTATAGCTTTTGGTTGGATGTGGTTAGGGTCAACTACCTCTAGGTTGGCTTCTACCTAGGTATTTACTAGGCCAACTATTTCTAGGTCATCTATAGGTGTCTCATCTTCTCCCTCATACTCATCCACTAGGCTCGCATCAGCTTCATACACTTTCGCATTAATTTAAGCCTTGTCAATCTCAGGAATGGTTGGAGAAGGTCGGCTAGGGGAAAATTGGCTAGGTCCTGGTTTCTGATTATGGACACTAATCCTAGTAGGTTCAAGTTGCCTAAGGGGTAGTGGCTCACTACTGGGCTCATATTTAGGGGTGCTAATCCTATGGGGTTCACGTTGACTAAGGGAAACCTGACTATTACTAGATTGATACTTAGGGGTTATGGGTTCTCTGGGCTCATAGGACAAGGGTGCAGATCTATGGGTCATGGGATTATAGGATCTGGGGTCATAGGATTTTGGGTCAGCTATATGGTCAGGTTCTAAGGATGGATCATGGTATGGGGTCCTCCTAAGGTTGGGCTCCTTATATGGGTCAGGATATTGGGTTCTCCTAGGGTTGGACTCCCAATATGGGTTAGAATATTGGGTGTTGGGTCTACTAGGCTCATGGGATATGGGTGCATAGGATCTATGATCATGGGATCTAGAGTCATAGGATCTAGGTTCATAGTTTTTGGATTCATAGGTTCTAGGTTCATAGGATTTGGAGTCATAAGATATATAGGTTGTCGGTATATTAGGCTTATAGGATGTGGGTAAATAGGATCTATCTTCCTGGTCTACAAAATCCTAATTGGGTCTTCTAGGACTAACCTTAGGGATTTGGTCATGATGATGGGCTCTCCTAGGTTCAGCCTCAAGGTATGGATCAGGGTTTGGGGTCCTCCTAGGTTCAGTATCATAGTATGGGTCATGATGATGGGCTCTCCTAGGTTCAACCTCATGGTAGGGATCAGGGTTTGGGGTCCTCCTAGGTTCAGTATCATAGTATAGGTCATGACGATGGGCTCTCCTAGGTTCAACCTCATGGTAGGGATCAGGGTTTGGGGTCCTCCTAGGTTTAGTATCATAGTATGGGTCATGGCGATGGGCTCTCCTAGGTTCAACCTCACAGTAGGGATCAGGGTTTGGGGTCCTCCTAGGTTCAGTATCATAATAAGGGTCATGACGATGGGCTCTCCTAGGTTCAGCCTCACGGTAGGGATCATGGTTTGGGGTCCTCCTAGGTTTCGTATAATAGTAAGGGTCATGGCGATGGTCTCTCCTAGGTTCAACCTCATGGTAGGGATCATGGTAAGGGGTTCTCCTAGGGTTGGGCTCCTTATATGGGTCAGAGTATTGGGTTCTCCTAGGATTGGACTCCCTATATGGGTCAGAGTAGTGGGTTCTCATAGGGTTTGGCTCTATGGTTTCATTAGGTTGAGTTGGGTTGAGGCTATTGGTCTGGGTCAACTGAGTCATTTGGGTAATTAACTGGGTAGACATCTAGGCCATTTGGTCTATAAGGGCTTGAATCCTAGCTTCCTGCTTATCCATGGGTTCAGGGAGATGGTGGATGAGATGGGACTCCTGATTTAATGCTCATGCAAGACTCGATCAAACCGACTATAGCTGACTAGACCTAGAGTCCAAAACTAAGGGCTCAATCAGGATGGCAAACTAGCCTATAGTAACCCTGTACTTAGCCAGGCAGGTGTAAGGGGAGTGTTAGGTCCCTGATTGCCAATCCTAGACACCAATCAGAGATTGGCCAGGTAGGTGGACCAGCACACAAGCCCTTCGGGATTGAATCCCTAAACCACCATTCTAGACACTGAACACAAGGCACATACATGTTAGCTTGACACATGATCTGACACTTAGCCCGGACCCGACCAGTTGGTGTCCGTAGCCCATTAGGGAAAATTAAGTCTAATCGATTTTAGGTTAAGGCTTGGGACCGAATGCAAGGGATGTGGTTTTGGGCTAAGGAGAGGTGATCAAATCCTCCCGCCATCTGATATAGCAAGAGTACCCTTAAAAGTAAATTATACAATGATGGCGGGCAGATGAGGATGCAAATTAGGGTTTAGATATTTTTTTTTTGGTATTTTTGGAGAATATGTAATTTTTTTTATTTTGTTATTTTCTTAAATAAAAGAAAACTTGTAAATTATGGCTTAATATGCAGAAAATATACTAAAATTAAAAGATATGCAAAAGATACTAAACAAAACCCTAAAACTTCCAAACTTGTTTTGCTAAAAAAATAGAGCCAAAAATTTGTAGGCTGTATTTTGGCTTGAAGAAAATTCACAGGCTGAAATAAAATCTAAAAAAATTCTGAAAATTATTGTTAATTATGATGAATCTAGAAAAAGAAATTTCATAATGTTTGAAATTTTTATCAGGGAGAAATAATTTAAATAACTAAGAATATATGAACTGAAAAATTATAGAAAACAAGCCCTAATCTAAGCTCTGATACCAAATAATGGGGGACAAAAATGCATGCAAATCTTTTTGTATGTTTTATATGTGGGGTTAGGTGACTAATTCCTGAGTTTTAGATCAAAATTAGTTGTAGGGAATTTTTTATGAATTTTTGAAGCCAAGCATGCAGATTAGAACCTAGAAAAGTACTAGAGAAGGATCGCCGGGGCTGAGAAGCCTCGGTTAGGGCAAGTTCTCCGACAATAAAAAGACTGAAGGTAGAGGAGGTGTACCTGACAATGTCTGAAGTGCCCGGTGAAGATTGCAGCGAAGGGATCTCTCGTTCCTCGATGGATGCAGCCTGGAAAACTGAGCCAAAGACCCGTGGTACCCGGCTTTCTGCTCGATGGTCCGATTGAGGCTTGGCTGGAGTCGTTGGATTCGTAGGAACTCGGGGACCTACAAACGACCTATCAAGGGTTAGAAAACTAAAAGGAGATCAAGAAAATAAAAGAAAACAGCAAAGGAAAGAAAGTTTTGGAGGGGCTGGAAGGATGGTTGGCGGCAGGAAGATGGTTGCAAACACTGGGAAGAAGAACTCTGAAACCCCTTTATGCACATAGCAGGGTAATCAAACAAAACAATAGAAGAACTCAAGGTTTATTTCATATATTAAAATCTCCCTTCATACAAGAGGCTAGGGTCCTTTAAATAGACCCTTAACCTTGGGCTCCAAGTAAGGGCACATAAGTCTTTACATAAGAATCCTTTTCCCTCTCAAACCCTAGCTAGAAAATAAGGAAACATTAGGTAGAAAAATCTCTAAAAATTCTCTTGACTTGGCCAACACTCCAAGGATGCCTAGGGGGGCGTGTTGGGCTTCTAGGAGCAGCAAGAGGCCGGCCCAAAGGAGCTCGGGCACATTGGTTTGGGCCTCTGGAAGCTGAGGTGGCCGGTAACCAGGTAGTCAGAATATTCTCTAGTATCTTGCTTCTTAGGGGCTTGGACATGGCGCCTGCTCTTGATTTCATTGGGCTAGGATGCAGATGGACCTCTAAAATCATGGATGCCTTGGTATATTAATATATTTTGACATTTGGAAGCGATTCTGGGCATCTGAGGGCATCTGCAAGGAATCAGGATTTTCTGAATTTTTCCTCCTGGGGTCTTCAAATCTTCAAGCTGGGTTGGACTTGGGGTATACTTCCATGCCTTCCATCTAGTTGGACTTGGTCTTCACTTGTATGAGGTGGTCTTGAGTCTTCAATATGGTTGAATAGGACTCAAAAAAAATAAAATTAGCTCGACATGAGCTGACTAACATTGGACTAAACTAGCTCAACATGAGCTGACTAGTATAGAACTGAAACTCAAAAGACTCAAATAACAACTAAAATGGACTCAGATGGGCTAATCTCTTATTACAGATGGACTCATAAATTATTGATCAATTTACAAAGGGTTGAAAAGCCTCTGTCTTATTATGGTGCCTCCGGTGTCCCCACCATAGTTGATAGAGATCAATGGTACTGAGGATGACCATGTACAAGAAGTTATGCAGATGACTACTCACTCATCGATAACTTCCTGATGTTATTGTCGTGTGAGAGTTCTTTGACCTAGAGTGTCTCAGCTACTCACAATAAGGTTGCTGTAGTTTGACAGCATAATCACATGGTTCCTATCCATATGGAACCTTACGATGTTCGTTGGCTGCAGTAAGTTTATTGTAGGAGTAGGGTGTTCACTTGTAGGGATCTATCAGCCTTAGTAGTAAGGTATAATCCTATGCAAGCTTAATGAGACTATGTCCAGAAGTCTATGGCCATAGCAGGGTGATAATGAAATGGTGTTTTCATTAGTATCACAATTGGACTTGAGTAGATTAGGTTATGCATATGATTAATGGGTTTGACGAGTATCCATAACCAACATCATGTCGGGATTTTGATAGAGGGATCGAATCACATGGTAACTATACATAGGGGTTCCAATCTTATTCTACTGGGTTGCCACTATATATTGCTAGGTGTCACTGGTGTATTATGAGAGCCCGTTAGGATCATTCTCGGATCGATGATCCTAATTAGGGTTGAGCTGAAATTATTTCAGTCCATCGAAAGGATTTTCGATGATGTATAATGAAGATTGTAGCATGTCTCATTACCAGACAGGATAGAATCTGAGTGGTCACGCACATTAGGAGCTCAAGTAACCAATTAGAAAATCAATTTGGACCTAATTGTATGTGTTACAATTAATATTTGACCTAATTGTAAATATTACAATTAATTGATTATGGATTAATTATTAATTAATTTAAATTAGATTTAATTTAATTGAGTTAGACTCAATTAATTAATCATAATTGATTTGGGTCAATGTCCTCTTTGAAATGGTTTGATCGGATTTAAAATTGGCTTCAGTTTGACTGTAAAATCACTTCATTTGGACCAAGACATAGAGTCCAGTTAGACTGGGACTCTCTCTCCTTGTCTCCCCTTCCCTCCACAAGCCAAAGTGGGCCCCCCATTTATTTTGTGCAACAAATGAAGGATGGGGCGTGAATAGTTGGGCGCTAATATGATTTGGCATGAAGGAAATTAAGAGAGGGAAGAGTCCTCTTCCACTCCTCTTAATTTTCAACTGGTTGAAATTGAAACACCAGTATTTTGTTTCAATTAAAGGAGGAGACTTTTACCATGAAATATATATAAAATGGGAGAGAAAACGGTGGCCAAACTTAATACTTCTCTTTTGGCATGAATTATTTTGGGCGCCATCTCTCTTGGGCATCTTTTCTCTTAAGAGTCTCTTTCTTGGCACATAGTATTCTTCTCCCTTCTAGTTTATTTCTTCCTTGAGATCTTCAAGAGTGTTGAGAGGTCTTCTACATAAAAGAAAGAAGATGAAAAAGGGTCCAAGGTCTTGCAGATCTAAGATTGCAAGATAGAAGTCGAAAGCCAGTCTGGATTCAGATCGGCATAATTTTTAAAGCGGGCAATTTGCTGAAAGAGAAGAGGGTTGCAAGGATCTAGTAGTCTGGTGCCCTCTATGACATGGTTATGAAAACTTCGTACGGATACCAGCAAAGGCCGGGCGATTGCGCGACTCTGACAGAATCCCAACTTTTTAGTAGCAGATCTGCATGCTTTTTAGAGCAAGCCTAGATAATGATACATGTAAGTATTTTATGCTTAAAATAATTTTTATTTTAGATCTAATATTTTTTTCATGTTCAGTATGTTAAAAATTTATGATAAATAAATTAGATTTATTTATGATTCCCATGATTAGATATAAAATCATTTTTATATATGCTTCCACTATGATAGACTGCTGATGCCTGTTTAATTGCAATTTACTATTCCTGGGAGAACTCCAACAGTGGTATCAGAGCCCAGGTTCTCTCTTTAACATGCATGCATGAGAATCTGATCTGAAAAATAATAAGATCAGATAGATAATTATGATTGTATTAGATTTATGTTGAACATGAGATTGTTCTAGCATAGAATTTTATGTTTTGAAAAATTATTTTCAAAATTAAAATCATAATTCTCAGATCTGAAATTAAATTTAATAATCTGAAATTAAATTGATCAAAGGTTGTACAAAGTGATATAAGGTTGTCCTGCTATAGGGTTTACCCCCTATAGTGCAAAGGTTGTCCTACTTTGATGTATATTGGTTTTGAAAAAGGATTTTCAAAAGGGTTTTGATCGGTTTATGATTATTGATATTGATGTATGCGATGCACTGATTTAGGGTTTAGATCTTAAATGTGATTCATGATCATAAGCCATTAAAATCATGCACTTGAACCTAATTTTAAAATTGATTTGATCTAGAAAATCAAATTAGGTGCATGAGGATTTGGGTTGAATAAATTAGGTCTGGTGATTATGCTGCATGATTAGGTCTTGATTAGATCAACTAGTAATCCTAATATGATTTTAATCAAGTGACTTAACCTAATCAGATAATGATTAGGGAAAGGTCAAGTGTGCTCAAAATTATTTTTAGATGTAGTCTAGTCAGATCGATTCACGATAGTGAATCGATAAGTTAAGACCTAATTTGGCTCAGTGATGAGCCTAGATCATTAGATGACCTAATTAAACCTTATCAGTCAATTGGTATCTAAGGAAGGTTTCGATCATGGTTTGCTAATTGGGGCTAACTCTTTTTTAACCAACTAGTTTGGCAGAAAGAGGAAATATTGGCAGAAAGAGGAAATATTGGCAGAACCCTCCCATGGATCAAACTGACCTGGCCAATTTGGTTGATTAAGTTTTCAAAAGGATCACTTTTGATTTGAGTTCACCCATACTAACTAATTTTAGTCAGACATGAGATTGTGCTGACTGAATGTAATTAGTCAGACATGAGATTGTACTGACTTAATGTAATTGATTAGTCATGATTTGGCTGATCAATTTTGAAGAGAACTGAACCCAAGCTCCCAATAAATATTAAGTCATAGGTCTTCCACCATTGTAGGGTGTGCGGGTGTCCTATTGGTGTTGATTATTCTCGACTGGTTACAGTGGTCTAGTTGCATCGGAAAGACAAAACCACCCTATTAAGCATGAGATGTTGCTAGACACTGATGGGGTTGGGCCCAATAAATAGGCACGTTGAGGGACTCAATGATGGTTTTGTCTAGTAGGAATGGTGGGTCTGAGTTAACTAATGATCGGACCAATAAACGGGCACATTGAGGTTCCATGATTTAGAGACCAAGAGCTACAATTTGTATTAGATACATTGGACAAGAGTTGGCCACTTATTGGTGTAGCGTGTTACCAATAACCAGATATGGTGAGGTGCCGCACATCGATTGGACCATAGCACCCACTAGAAACCTAGAGTCGCAGGGTTTTCACATCTCCATGGGCAGTGTGAGAGATCCGAGAAAATAGTTGGAGTTCTAAAATTATTTCTTAAAAACCAAAGAATAATTTTTATGATTAAGTATAAAGCATCTAATTTGAATCTTCTACTCTTGCAGTTAACCATGTATACTTCAAATCGCTTAGTCCGTATTCTAGAGACAAACTGACAAGTAGGCCTTAATTTTAAACATTGGTTTAGAAACTTCAAAATTATTTTGAGTTCTGAGAAGTTGGGCTATATGCTTGACCAGGAACCCCTTGTCTTACCTGACCATCCAAATGCTCATCAAACGACTGCATCTGAGAAATGGATAGAAGATGATAATAAGGTTAAGTGTTATATGTTGGCCTCAATGTCAAATGAATTACAAGGCCAACATGAGGATATGCTAACTACTAAATAGATTTTGATTCACCTACAAGAGTTATATGGTGAACAAAGTAGGGTTGTACTCTTCAAAGTGTCGAAAAGGCTTTTCAACAACAAGATGCGTGAAGGGCAATCAATGCACGATCATTGTTTGACAATGATCAAGGATATTGAACAACTTGGAAAGCTGGGCATTCCTAATCACAAGGAGCTTCAGGTGGATTTGATTTTCCAGTCCTTGACTAGTTCATATGCTCAGTTTGTAATGAACTATAATATGAACAAGTTAAATTATACTTTGCCTGAATTATTGGATATGCTGGTAAGTAATGAGGGGACCCTGAAGAGTTCAAGGGGCTTTATTTTCTCTGTGGAGCAGTCTTTCTCCAAAAGAAAGTCTACTTGGAAGAAGAAGAAACCTGCGAAGAAGTAGACGAAGGAGAACAAATAGAAGAAGAAGGTCACTCCCAAGAAAGCCAAGGTTAGCAAAGGGAAATATTTTCACTACAACACAGATGGCCACTGGAAAAGGAATTGTCCTCTCTACTTAGAAAGCCTAAAGAAATAGAAGGAGGATGTGCCTTCTGAAGGTAAGCCTATAATCGTTATTGAATCTAACTTAATAGTTTCATCTACTTCCAATTAGATTTTAGACTCTGGCTCTAATGCTCATATATGCATTTCAATGCAAGGTCTGGAAAGAAGTAGAATGCTGAGAGAAGGTGATATGATCCTACATGTCGGAAATGGAGCAAAAGTTTCTACTCAAGCCATTGGATCATATTCTCTAGTGTTACCTTTAGGGTTTAGATTAGTTATTAGTGATTATTATTTTGTGCCTGGAGCTAGTAAAAATTTGATTTCTATCTTTGTGCTAACACAGGAAGGATTTGAATTTATATTCAATAAATACTTCTATAGTATTTATTTCATAAATAAATTGGTTGCAAAAGCTATTTTAATAGTCAGTCTCTATCATTTGCAAGCCGATGCATATTTGAACATTAACGAAAATATTAAAGTGAATGCCATAAGACATAAACATCCTAGAGATTTCCTAAATTATAAATTTATGTGGCATCTAAAGCTTAATCATATAGGTGAGGACAGAATTAATAAACTAGAAAGAGATGGGATCCTAGATTCAGTTAAATCTGAATCATACCCACCTTGTGAGTCATGTCTTCAAGGCAAAAAGACCAAGGTACCCTTCATAGGATATGGGGAGAGGGCCATAGAATTACTTGCCCTGGTACACACTTATGTGTGTGGTCCATTTGATGTGCAGTCCAAGGGTGATTTTTACTACTTTATAACCTTTACTGATGATTGTTCATGGTATGGTTATGTGTTTCTTATGAGACACAAATCTAAAGCTTTTGAAAAGTTCAAGGAATTCAGACATGAGGTAGAAAAATAAATAGGTAAAACCCTTAAGGTTCTTCGATCATATCAGGGTGGAGAATACCTTAGTAGGGAATTTTTAGGTTATCTTAAGGACAATGGCATAGTTTCACAATGGACTCCACCAGGTACACCTCAGCTTAACGGGGTGTCTAAGAGGAGAAATAGGATATTATTAGATATGGTCCGATCCATAATGAGCTTCACTAACTTGCCTTTATTTCTTTGGAGAGATGCCCTACAAACTTTAATTTATATTATAAATAGTGTTCCATCTAAATCTGTTCCTACCACACCATATGAGATTTGTCATGGTAAGAAATCAAGTCTTGCACATTTCAAGATTTGGGGATGTCCAGCCTATGTCAAAAGACTAATGGTGGACAAGTTGGAATCTAGATCTGTGAAAGCTCGGTTTATAGGATATCCTAATGAAACTTTAGGATATTACTTTTACCTTCCAGAAGATCATAATGTGATTGTGAGCAGACATGCCACATTTCTTAAAAAATAGTTTATTCAGGAAGGTGGTAGTGGGAGGTTAATTGAGCTCGATGAGAAAGTATATAAAGAGCCGCCAGCTGGAGATCAGATCGAACCTAATCAACTAATACACATAAATGCTCTTCCACCTCATATGTCTATTAGAGTCTCTAAACTTCCTGAAAGGTACTTGGATATGCTTATAGAGGATATAAAATAAATGTTTCTTGTTGGGGACAAGGATCAATTGATTGATCCTAAGACTTATGATGAGGGATGCCAGACATTGACTCCAAGAAATGGCTGAATGCTATGAAGTTAGAAATTGATTCAATACATTCTAACCTAGTTTGGTCCTTAGTGGATCCACCAGAGGGTATTGTACCTATTGGTTGTAAATAGATCTATAAAAGGAAAATAGGTGCATATGGTAAGGTAGAGACCTTTAAAGCAAGGTTGGTGGCGAAAGGGTATAGTCAATGTGAAGGCATTGACTATCATGATACCTTTTCACTAGTAGCTATGCTGAAATCCATCCATACATTGCTTGCAATTGCAGCATATCATGATTATGAGATATGGTAGATGGATGTGAAAATTGCATTCTTGAATAGATATCTTGAGGAAGATATCTATATGGAGCAGCCTTTGGGTTTCACTTCCAATGATGATGATCATAAGGTCTGCAAGCTCATAGATCAATCTATGGATTGAAGCAAGCTTCTTAAAGTTGGAATACTTAGTTTGATGATGAAATCAAATCATTTTATTTTATGAAAAATGAGGATGAGCCATGTGTTTACAGGATGGCCAGTGCGAGAGCAGTGACATTCCACGTATTGTTCGTGGATGAGATCCTCCTTATAGGGAATGATATTCCTATGTTAACTTTGGTCAAAAGTTGGTTATCTAAGAAATTCTTTATGAAAGACTTAGGTGAAGCATCTTATATTTTGGGGATTAAGGTCTATAAAGATAGATCTAAACGTATGCTTGGCCTTTTACAAAAAACTATACATAGAGGAAGTGTTGAAAAGGTTCAGCATGGAGAACTCTAAAAGAGGATTGTTACCTTTTCGGAATGGCATTAATCTCTCAAAGAAAATGTGTCCCAACACATCTAAAGAGATTCAATGCAAGAGCAAGATTCCATATGCTTCGGCAATTGGAAGCCTTATGTATGTCATGTTGTGTACTCGACCTGATATAGCTCTTGCTGTGAGTGTCACGAGCAGATATCAGTCAAATCCAGGTGAAGAATACTGGATAAAACATTGTTAAGTACTTGAAAAGGACTAAAGATTTGTTCTTAGTCTTTGGAGAGAGTTCGGAAATAGGGATAAAGGGATATACAAACTCAGACTTTATGTCTGATCCTGATGATAGAAAGTCTACATCAGGGTCTATGTTTTTGTGCAATGGTGGGGCAACTAGTTGGAAGAGTTTCAATCATCCCATCATAGCAGATTCAATAATGGAAGCAGAGTACATTGTTGCCTCTGAAGCTACAAAAGAAGCCTTCTGGTACAAAAAGTTCATTGCGGAGCTTGAAGTGATGCCATCTGATGCCATCCCTATATATTGTGATAATAATGGTTCAATAGCTCTTGCTAAGGAGCCCAGGTCTCATCAAAAGTCTAAGCATATTGAGCAATGGTTTCATATCATACGCGACTACCTCGAAAAAAAATATATTGAGGTGCGAAAAGTAGACTCCATGGACAACGTGGCAGACCCACTGACTAAGACTCTGAGCCAGCAAAAGGCTGAAGTCCACTTTGAGAAGATGGGACTTAGATATGTTGCCAATTGGCTTTAGTGCGAGTGGGAGATTTTCAGATTTATACCCTAAAAGCCAAGTTGGCTAGACACATTGTAATTTTTTGGGCATTAACTTCGTACTTAATTCTTCTTTATTTTATAAATAGTTTCATTCATATTGATGTGTCTATGAATCATAAATGGAGTTAATGGACAATGACACATAATCTCAAGAGTTGAAAATCCGAGGCATGTGTCCTTATAGATTAACTCCTAAAAGCTTCCGATTATTGGAATATCATGAGGATGGTGATTGATTTATTAAAATCAGTGCACAGATCACTTTCCTTTCTGGGTAGATGAGTCTTTGACCTACAGTGTTGGTGACACTTGAGTGACAGTGCAGGTAGTTGATAGAGATCAACGGTACTGAGCGTGACCAAGTACGTGAAGTTATACGGATGACTACTCACTCGTCAATAACTTCCTGATGCTGTAGTCGTGTGAATGTTCTTTGACCTAGAGTGTCTTAGCTACTCACAATAAGGTTGCTGTAGGTTGACATCACAATCTCATGGTTCCTATCCATATGGGACATTGCGGTGTTCGTTGGCTGTAGTAAGTTTATTGTAAGAGTAGGGTGTTCACTTGTAGGGATCTATCAGCCTTAGTAGTAAGGTATAATCCTATGCAAGCTTAATGAGACTAAGTCCAAAAGTCTATGGCCATAGTAGGGTGATACTAAAAAGGTGTTTTCATTAGTATCACAATTGGACTTGAGTCGATTAGGTTAAACATATGCTGATAGGTTTGACGAGTATCAGTAACTAACATCATGTCGAGATTTTGATAGAGGAAGAGAATCACATGGTAACTACACCTAGGGGTTCCAATCTTATGTGCTGGGTTGCCACTACATACTGCTAAGTGTCACTGGTGGATTATGAGAGCCCGTTAGGATCATTCTTGGATTGATGATCATAACTAGGGTTGAGCTGAAATTGTTTCAGTCCATCGAAAGGAGTTTTGATAATGTATAATGGAGATTATAGCATGTCTCATTACCAGACACGATAGGACCTGAGGGGTCACACACATTAGGAGCTCAAGTAACCAATCAGTAAATCAATTTGGACCTAATTGTATGTGTTACAATTTATATTTGACCTAATTGTAAATGTTATAATTAATTGTTAATTAATTTAAATTAGATTTAATTTAATTGAGTTAGACTCAATTAATTAATCCTAATTAATTCGGGTCAATTTTCTCTTCGAAATGGTTTGATCAGATTTAAAATTGGCTTCAGTTTGACTATAAAATCACTTCATTTGGATCAAGACCTAGAGTCCAGTTAGACTGGGACTCTCTCTCCTTGTCTCCCCTTCCCTCCGCAAGCCAAAGTGGGCCCCCATTTATTTTGTGCCACTAATGAAGGATGGGGCATGAATAGGTTGGCGCTAATATGATTTGGCATGAAGGAAATTAAGAAAGGGAAGAGTCCTCTTCCACTCTTAATTTTCAACCAGTTGAAATTGAAACACCAGTATTTTGTTTGAATTAATGGATGAGACTTTTACCATGAAATAAGTATAAAAGGGGAGAGAAATGGGTGGCCGAACTTAATACTTCTCTTTTGGCATGAATTATTTTGGGCATCATCTCTCTTGGGCATCTTTTCTCCTGAGAGTCTCTCTCCTAGCGCATAGTATTCTTCTCCCTTCTAGTTTATTTCTTCCTTGAGATCTTCAAGAGTGTTGAGAGGTCTTCTACATAAAAGAAAGAAGTGGAAAAAGGGTTCAAGGTCTTGCAGATCTAAGATTGCAAGACAGAAGCTGAAAGCAGGTCCGGATTCGGATTGGTATAATTTTTAAAGTGGACGATTTGCTAAAAGAGGAGTGGGTTGCAAGGATTTAGCAGTCTGGTGCCCTCTATGACTCGGTTGTGAGAGCTTCATGTGGATACTAATAGAGGCTGGGTGATTGCTCGGCTCCGACAGAATCTCGGCTTTTTAGTAGCAGATCTGCATGCTTTTCAAAGCATGCCTAGATAGCGATCCAGGTAAGTATTTTATGCTTAAAATAATTTTTATTTCTGATCTAATATTTTTTTAATGCTATTCAGCATGTTAGGAATTTATGATAAATAAATTAGATTTATTTTTGATTTGCATGATTAGATATAAAATATTTTTATATCTGCTTCCGTTGTGACAAGCTGCTGATGCCCATTTAATTACAATTTACTGTTCCTGGGATAACTCCAACAAGTACCGCATCAGCTAGATAGATACTATAGTTTTATGATTCGGGATGGTGATCTTGTTGAGCTTGATGAGAACAATGAGGATCTGATTACCTATACAGATGCAATGCAGAGGTCTTACTCTGAGAAATGACTTGAGGCCATGAAATCCAAAATGGAGTCCATGGAAATCAACAATGTGTGGACATTGGTTGATTCACCTGAAGGGATAAAACCCATTGGATGCAAATGGATCTTCAAGAGGAAGAGGGGCACAGATGGGCAGGTGGAGGCCTATAAAGCCCATCCGGTTACAAAGGGATATTGTTAACATTATGGTATAGACTATGATGAGATGATTTCCCTTATGGCAATGCTCAAGTCTATTCGGATTATGCTTGCTTTGGCAGCATATCTAGCATATGAAATAAAGCAAATAGATGTTCGAACAGCTTTCCTAAATGATGAGCTAGAAGAGGAGGTGTATATGATGCAACCTGAAGGGTTCACATCCATAGATAAGTCTAAGATATGCGAGCTGTAGAGGTCCATTTATGGACTGAAGCAGGAACCTCGGAGTTGGAACATGCATTTTGATAACTGTATCAAGACATATGTCTTCATTAGGAATGGTGAAGAACCTTGCATATATAAATGGGCTGATGGTTCTGCAGTTATATTTCTTGTTCTGTATGTGGATGACATTCTCTTAATCAGGAATGACATTCCTACATTACAAGGATTAAAGGTTTAGTTGTTATCTCAGTTTTTTATGAAGGACTTAGGTGAAGCTTCCTACATACTTAGTATGAAAATCTATAGAGATAGTTCTAGAAAGCTTTTGGGATTGTCTCAATCTATGTACATATATACCATGCTTAAATGGTTCAGCATGGAAAATTTCAAGAAAGGCTATCTTTTGATAGGCCATGGAATTACTCTTTCCAAGAAGGATTGTGCAACAACTCTTGAGGAGAGAGAGTGCATGAGTAGGATTCCATATACTTCGATAGTGGATTCTATCATGTATGCCATTACATGTACTAGACTAGACATGGCATACTCACTAGGGGTAATGAGAAGATACCAGTCTAACACAGGTGAGGCACATTGGAAGGTAGTAAAGACTATCCTTAAGTATTTACGAAATACTAAAGACCAATGGCTAATTTATGGAAAACCTGACTTAAAATATATAAGGTATATAGATTCTAGTTTTTAGTCAGATAGAGATGATAGCAAGAGTGTATCTAGATTTTTATTTACCCTGAATAGAGGAGCTATCTACTAGAAAAGCTTCAAGCAGTATACAGTGGCAGACTCAGTATGCGAAGCAGAGTACATTGCAGCATCAGATGCCACAAAGGAGGCTATGTGGTTGTGAAAGTTTGTAGGTGAGCTAGGAGTGGCACCTTCTTTGGATAGTCCTATTCCGATGTATTATGACAGCACTGGAGCCATTGCTCAACCCAAAGAGCCAAAATCTCATCAACATACCAAGCACATTCTGCGTCGCTACCACCTTATATGACAGATTATGGAATGAGATGACATCGAACTTATGAAGATCGATGGAAAGGAGAATCTGGCTGATCCTTCACTAAAGCCATTGGAGTTCAAGAGTTCAATGATTGTAAATGAAAGATGGGAATATGATTCTATTCTGATTGGCTTTAGTCCAAGTGGGAGTTGTTGGAAAATGTATCCCAAAGCCAATAGTCTAGCTTGTAGATGGTTGAACTATTGTTGTAATTGTATATGAATTATATTGAATAAAATATTTATTCTAGTTGTTCATCATATTTTACATCTTCCTATAATGAAATATTGTGTGATGAAGTCCTTAGGACTACTTTGATGTGATATAGAGAGGATATATCATCTAGTTCTTCAATTGGTTTGCAACCAAATGATATATCATTACAGGACGATAGTGTATCAAGTGTATGTCATTGCATGTCATAGTCGTTGGTTGTCTTCTTAACCAAGGAGTGTGGAGATACTAGTATGGTATGCAAGTGTTATATATGATACTTCATTGGAAGTAACCCATCTGTAGAACACTCTTTCTACCAAAGAGTAGTTTGCTTTAGGATATGGATATAAGTGTTCCTCTGACTTGTGATCACCATGGTAGCATGCAAGTAACTCACTGTGCTTAGGTGCCGGACTATCCAAATTTCTAATATGGTGATAAAAGGTTACTGCGTACAGTCAAGTACTTGTGTAGCAGTGGTTGGATCAAGATGGGATTAACCCTTCCAAAAAAGTTTGGAGTGAATGACTCATTATAACTCAATTAAGTAAAACCTTTGCCACGATAGTCCTTGTAAGCAGTTACAGAGATTTTGAGTTTGAGACATATTGTGATGGACTTTTCTAGGGTTGTGTAGTTAAATCCTAAGTCATCCAGAGCATTGAGGGTTAAAGGAATATATTATATGATTATCATATCCATTTGGTTCTTTATAGTTTCTCTGCAACCTTCGACCTATCCGGATGCTGGGTGTCATTGCTAGTTGGCTACTTTGGCTGGTATTGGAAGTGTTCCAGTACTACTGGCTTAGTGTTCGAATCTATGGGGTCACACACCATAGGGGTTTCGGATTGACCTAATAGCTATTGAATGATTAGAAATTGTTTTTGGACTCTTTAGAAAATTTGATTGTCCATTTACATTTCAGAGTCGACTAGAGTCTTGAGTCGACTCCGTTGTAGGGATTTGATGAATTGTCAAGTATTGACACATCATGTTACAAATGTTGTGACAAAGGTTTTAACTAAATGATGGCAATTATATGGAGGGTTAGTGGCAATGTGATTGCTTGATTAACTCAATTTGATTGAGCAATTTTGTTTGGATCAAACCGAATGTGATTTGGTTTGGGCTTGGGTTAGGTCCAATATAATAATTAGCTAAATCATTGCATCCCATTTTAGATTTAAGTTTGAATTATGAATTCAAATTTTGATTTGGCATTTAAATTCAGAATTTAATTTTAATTTAAAAGGATGTAACTCCCATGGCATTGAATTTTTTGTAACCCCCATAATTATGTAATCCCATAACCTATGTAACCCCCTTTGTTTTGTAACTCTCCCCTTTTGTTCTCTCTTTAATTACCTCTATATTTTGGGGGCTGAATGAGGATGTGAAGAGAAAGTATTTACTGGAAAATTTTAAAAGAAAGAAAAAGAAAAAAGGCTAGAAGAGTTTAAACCTTTGTGTGGGGAAGAAAGGTTTGGGTTTGGGTATATGTTGCCTAGTGTTCTAGACTTGGAAAGGTTTTCTGAGTGCACTTCCTAAATCCTTCATTATGCTTCTTCATCTCCTAGAACATCCTAGCAAAGAAAAAGAAGAAGAAGAAGAGTCCATAAGCCATTTCATTCTGGTGAAGCTAGCACTTCAAAGGAAGAAGGTCAAGGAAGAACTCTGGTGTGGATTACCTATAGAGGCCGGACACGTGTGCAGCTTCCAAAGTGATCATCTTCTTTGGTGAGCTTTTTCTTAAATCGCCGAGTGTTGCATCGGATTAAAGATAAAGTTGTTGGTGTGTTTTCCGAAGAAGTGTTCTTTAGTATGTGCATTGAACATAGAATGATTCTATGTGATGCACGACTTTGTATGCTTGTGTTTTCTTTCATTTACATGTTAATATTCATACATGATCCTATTTGTAGGCCTATATTAGAAGTATTCTAAAATTAAATGTTGATTAATATGATTAATCTAGTCTTTCGATACGATACAACTTTAAAAAAAATTTAAAGTTGCATGACTATTGCCTACATAATGCTTCATGACAAGAAGGGAACTATAGTGGTCGAGGAGGTGCCTGCTTCTTTGGAGGGCATTGCCAAGGGGGTCTCAGGTGTGCCTGTTATTGAATCTAAGGAAGGTGTCTTGACCAAGGAGATGAGGCTAGCTTCACCTACCTTGATGGAAACTAGGGTAGTGGGTGATGTGGGACGGGCTAGTGGGGCTAAGGAGGATCGAACGTTGAGCCTAGAAGTCACCTAGATTTGGGTACCTTTTTTTTTCTTTTTTTTCTGTAATGGGGTGGTGAAGGAACAATGGAGGTGGAAGACAGGGGTCAGGGCTTTTGTGAACCTTGGGACTCACACTCATGGAGAGATCTCACACCTCTAGGGTAACTCACCTCACTAATGGAGCCGTATAGAGAGATCTTACACTTTTAGGGCATCCCACCCACCTCACTAATGGAGCTGTATGGAGAGATCTCACACCTCTAAGGGCATCCTACCCACCTCACTAATGGAGCCGTTAAGGTGAATCACAAGGGACATGAAGGTGGTAGAGATGGTGGAATGGGGATAACGGGGCCTCACACCCCTCGACGCCCGAAGGAGAAGGCAAGACGGGCATAAGCCCACTCCAAATAGAGGCAGAACCAAGACTCTTTCTTAAAAATTAAACTTCATTTCTTCAAAATTCTGTAGTGGGGACATCCAAGAGGAACTATCCCATTGGAAAATTCAGAATCATGAGGAAGCTTATCACATAGCTAGGGTGTTCGAGTCTTATCAAAGGGAACTCACAACCAGTCACTCTCAATCCAACAGGGTTAGTACCTCTGAAACCATGCCCAACCCTAACCCGAGTCGACCCACCCTTGCTATCCCATGTGTTCACCATGGTGACATTAAAGAGGAGGAATACATTGCAGACATGGAATTGGTTGACCTAAAAAACCCCCATGCTTAATCTATTTTGGAAGGACCCTCAGAAGATCCTGAACCCACCAGTGAGCCTAAAGTAGAAGTATATGAAGCTGACATGAGTTTGGTAGATGAATATGAAGGAGAAGACTGTGAGGAGGATAACTTTAGTACCTTACTTGAAGAAACCCTCGGAGAAGATAAAATTGTTTAGCCTAGTCCTAAAACATAAGAACAACAAGAAATTAGTGAGGATTTGGTTCCTGTATGTCAATGCCCTTAGGAAGAACCCACTCCTTTAGCCTCAACCCGAGACCTCATTCAGCTCCCTTATAAAGAGTTCATTCCTCTAATCCTAGTTGATGACCTTTTTCTAAAACTGACTAAGTCTTCCCTTCTTGAAAAACCTGCACTTACAATGACCAAATTTTCCATCCATCAATTTGACCTTATGACACCCATTGATCAATATTCAAATCTTAAGGTCATCCTGAATAACCAAGGTCTGTTTCATGCTTTGCATAGTTTGCCCCAAGACTCTGATTCCTATTTCCTACCCTTCCCTAAGTCTTTTCATGTTTCTAGAGCCATGGGGCTACATTTTATTGAGATTACCAGATTGCATGACTCCTTAGAGCCCATCCCTTTTGCCATCTACTTCTGGTATACCTTATGGCATTTGCTAGGGATCCATGATAATTTTTCTTGTGCATACCGGACCAGGGTCAAACCTAGAGAGTTTATAATCTGTTAGGTTTAGGCCTTAGAGAGTCCAATAAAATTCTGCTCTATAGGAATGCTTAGTTGAGTCTGCATTTTGCATCATGTTAGAATTTTGCATTAGTACAAATTTTAAAATAATTTGGCTGATTCCCGAAAGAGAATCAAAGAGTTTGATCAAGGGGATTCTGTAATGATTAGACTTAGGACTGAACGGTTTCCATCAGGAACCGTTAATAAAATTCATGCTCCTGGAGCTGGCCCCTTTAAAGTGATAAGGAGAGTTGGCCCTAATGCCTACGTTCTTGAGCTACCCCCGGATTATGGCATTAGCATGACTTTCAATATCTCAGACTTAGTCAAGTATAGGGAACTAGCAAACATACCCAGTGAGCCATTTGGGCCTGACCTTTCATTTGAGAGTGAACCCGACCCAGAGAGTCCACCTCCAATTTTACCTATGAGAGGAGAGCGAATTGAGCATGTCCTGGATGACCAAGCTATCACCACCCAGGGCAAAGGATATCAACGTTCCTTGGTCTGATGGCAAGGCCGACCGGAGTCCAATGACTCATGGATTACCCGGGAGGACTTGCAGTGCCTCAACCCCAACCTTCTGGAAGAGTACCAAAGCCAAATCAATTCTTACTCGAGAGGGTCGAGTACCTCCCATCGTCGGAAAACTGGTGTGGGCACTAGAATCCGACAGAGGCTCCTCAACCCTCTGTGGATGTCTAACTAGGGTTCCAATTTTTTGGGTCTTGTAAAAAGGCTTCAAGCCTAAGCATTGTAATTTTTTAGTCATGAATTTAGTCTCAATTATTTTTGTTTAGTCTTGTACATTGACCAATTTGGTCAAGTTGTGTCCTGTATTGATTCCAGTATGAGTCTGGGTCTAAGCCAGAGTGGTCTTTGAGTCCAGCTCAACTACTATTGGGCCAAGCCTTGAAGGACAATATTTCAGCCCTGGGGTGCCACTTCACCATCCCATGTGGCACCACCTCACCTAGCCAAGTTGGCGGCACAAGTCAAGATTTCTTGGGCGCCAAAGGGAAACACATCACTTGATCTTTTCCTCCCTTCTCTCCCCCCATCAAGCAACTTACTAAAGGAGTCATGGGTGACCAAGGAAAGGTTGAAGTCAAAGGCCTTGTCCCAAGCCCCATATCTTGTTTCTCTCCAAAGTTGGGTGGGCAACAAAGGAAAGAAGAAAGACACAAGCCTTGCTCCAAGCCCCATATCATGTTTCTCTCCAAAGTTGGGTGGGCGACCAAGGAAAGAAGGAAGACACAAGCCTTGCATCATGCATTCTTCCCAAAATGAAGATCAGCTTTCCAAGTCCAAGGGTGCCAAGATCCTTTCTCCAAGCTCAAAATCAAGCCAAGCCCTATCTCATGCAAAGCCTTGGTCGGCCAAGAAGAAGGGACTGCAGATTTTTTTTGGCACTTTTGAATTTTTTTTGGCGCCTTATCAAGAGAAGAGATGTAATTTTCATTCAAATTTTGAAAGGGTCTTAAGGTGCCTATATAAAGGACCTTACCCCCTCCCTTGTAATGTTAATATTGATAAATGAAAAGAAAAATATTTGAGTGCTACTCTTCTTCCTAGTTGCCTTCATTCCTTAAGAACGTCAATCTCCGTGAGGGAGTGTCTTCACCTTTGGTCATCGAGAGGTGTGAGGCCTCAAGTTACCTTCTCTTCTACCAATCCATCTTTCATCTTCGAGTTCGGAGGCCAATTGGATGATCCATCTAGGTGCCCAGCAAGAAGACCCATAATCAACATCATCTTCAACCTTCTTCCTTTATTTCTTCTTGCTACTTCTTGATTCCTAATCCTTCCCTTGATTGCTCGCAAGTCCTCCAAGTACCACGAACATGGAATCGGTCTCCCTTGCCTTTGAGACCTTCGAACAGAAAGTCGGCGCATCCACGGGGGTTGAAGGCTCAATCATCCAGGCCGCATCCTCGAGAATGAATGAACTCGACATCGGGCGCTTCAGAGCCTTTAAGGTTTGCAACCCTAAAACTCCTAAGTTGATATTGATTTGAGAGCTAAGTCCTACGGGGTTTCTCAATCTCGTGGTCCTCTTCCTATCCTATTTAGGGACTTACAAGCTTGCTTGAATTTCTTATTATTGTAGAACCCTAGATCTACTTTTTGTCTATCTTTGAGAATCCTAAATCCTAAAAAAACTAAAAATCACAAAGAACAAAATCAATTGCACCATTCCTCTCATCTTGCATCTAGTTAGTCCCGCATCAGTGGGAGTGGCTCTAGTGGTTGTACTGCTTGCACTCCCCACCGACATGGAGGAGGAGGAGGTGCATGTAGTTAGGCTGTTGGTTCCTGCATTGCTGGTGAAGCCAGTCATTATTTTGGTGGCCAAATAAGAGGGGCCCATCATGGTGGGTCTGTTAATGATTGAAGCTATTACTGGAAGCCACCATCGAGTTACTAATAGGTGAGGTGATAGAAGGAACAATGATCGAGGCTATTAGAGGGGTGGCAAGTGAGGCTGTTGGAAAGGTGGCAGGCAAGGCTGCCATGCAAAAAGTAATTGCAATCCCCATGGTGATGTCACCTAAGGTTGGTTTCCTAGTGGCAATACTCCCAGTGGTGACCTTGGGTAGTAGCAGTCAGCTTCATGGCTCTCCACCTTATGCCAGCCAAGTGCCCAACCCACTACCTTGGAGGCCAATTGACTACCTTGCCAAGTGCTTGCAAGTAGGATAGTATCTATCGTGGTTGCATGTTTCTCCCTTTGATATGGCTAATTGCTTCTAGTTCTCCATAGGTGGCAAAGACTAGTGCCATGCAGCTGTACGAGGAGTTCGAGATCCCAAAAAGGGAGTTGTCATTGCCAAGTGCAAGTTGAAGATTGTCGAAGCTAGGTACGCTATTGTAGGGTGCAACCAAATCATGATGGAGGCTTGGTAGATGCTCCAACATTAGTTGGACTTGTACAAGGACATAACGAGGAGCTGACCTAGGAGCTAAAGGTTGCTCACTAGAGGATTTCCAAGCTTGTGGCCTATGATGGTGTTGGAGCAAGGCTGGCCACGTGCAAGGCTCCTGCAGTGATGGTTAGGACTTCCATGGGTGTGCAAACGAAGGATCCTGGGGTCATGGATGCTTAGTCTACGGGATCCCCAATCATGTAGCTCCAAGTTAAGGCTCTGATAGAAGTTGACATGGTTACCCAAGTGGAGGTCACCGATAGAGAGGGCATGGATCGATAGCAAGGGCCCAACTTTACCAGTAGAAGATATGCCTCATGAGTGAGGCTACAGCAAAAGGGATTCCTCATGAGTAGGGTGTGTTGTCTAGCACTATTTATGAGGTGCTTGAGAGGAGGGCAAGGTGGTCCTTCCCGGGAAGCTATAGGTATTGAGGAAGGCTTGTAGAAGACACAGTGGTTAGTCGAGCCATCCAAAGGCTTACAATGAGAGATCGTTCTCTTGTGATGGATGAAGATCAATGTGGAGGAAGTAGCCACATTCGAGTGGGCTGTCAGGATGAATGAGGATAGACACCTTGAGAAAATGTGGGCTCGGGCGATTAAGGTGGAGATGAGGGCCAACATTTTGGAGGTAGTGCTCACCAACACTTTAGAAGGTTAGTGTAGAGTAGGCACCACAAAGAGGAGGCCTCCTAGATGCATGTCTGAATCTCCAGTAACCAAGAAGGTTTGAGGTTCCTTTAGGTCATCTAACGAGGCATGCCTATAAGGCTATAACTTTGGCTTCGACATGCATGAGTTTATCATGTAGGGCCACTTTCTTGAGGTAGCCGAAATAACTGGGCTACTCATCCCTTTCAATGCTACACTCAAAGAAATTATGAGCTCTATAAGGTGGAGGCAAGCAAGATTGAGAAAGGCCTTAGAGTTTGCTGATATTGTACTCCCCTTGTCAACCCCTAAAATTTGAATGAAGAATCTTTTTCCTTTAGCTTCATCTCTTGGTGTTTGTTGTCTTGTCCTTTGGTTTGCCTATTTGTGATGCCTGATGTGTGTCTACAATGCTTAGGGCAGGCAACCTTGCCTAGTATGAATGCATGTTTCCTAGAGAATGTCTTCACATGAATCATGGGGTGCTACCTGGATCTTGGAACCTAGTCACATATTGGGGGGAAGTGTGGAAGTCCAACTTGCCCCCCAATTATATGATGTAATGTGGCCTGACATGCCATTTGATGCTGACCTGATCTCGGGGAAGCCTTTGACTTGACATGACTCCAATGTGATCATGGCATTATCTTGGCCTGTGTGTGTAGAGTTGTTGATGTGCGACCTCTTGAGGGAATGTCAACCTTGGGAAGGTTGCATGGTGCTTCATCTTTCGAATATGGGATGAAAAGTCACCTGGCTGATGGGACATAATCACTTGTTGCACACTAGTTGGCCATGCACGTGGCAACCCTCTCTCGACCTCTCTATAAATACAAGCTAGGGGAGTCGATCATAACCAATTCTCTTTGGAACTCCCATACTCTTAGCGATGCCAAAACATCAATCAGCCTCCCCTGATGGTAGTGCTATTGGTTCCTCTTCTTGATGGAAGGGTTCTCTCCAGGACTGGTACCTTTATGTCAAGGGACTATTGATGGATGCTCTCCTTGGCATGGGAGACATTAGGAATAGTCGGTGCTTCAATCGTTGAATTATAGCTGTCACCAATTGAATGATGGTGCTAAAGGAGGGTGACTATTGTTTGCTTCATCACCTAATTCCTTTTTCACCATGACCCATCTTTGCATTCAACGGTGGATGAGTCTGCATTGGGTCCAACTCCGGGAACCCGCCTCACTCGATGTCTGGTAACTCTATACAAGGAAGGTGCGATGGTGACTGTTCACTACCTGTGATGCAGTTTTGGTTCTCATCAAGTAGGGCCTGGCTCTCTATCCAGAGTCAGTTAGGTTAGGAGTAGGAGTAGTCTCAAGAATGTAGCCTTGTCCAACAGCCAATGGGCTCGCTTCGAGGTCATGGTAGAGATGTTCGTTCAAGATCTTTGATGTATCCAGGGGCTTTCCTTTTTATCTTCGATGAGTGAGGCTCAGCAACACCTATGGCTCACCTCCACCTCTCCTTTATGCAGCCGAGTCTTCTATGGGTGATGCATATCTTCTCTTTACCGGCTGGTGTTGTCTTTGAGTCTTTTTGAGGGATCTGTGAGTCCTTTAGAACCTATAGGAGAAGGAAATTCTCAAAGGGTATCTCGTCCTATTATGGAAGTCTTGGGACCTCTAGGGAGCTTTGACTTGGACCTGATCCTCCTCTTGTAGGCAAGGAATCAATGGTGCTTATAGTTTTAGGGAGTCACATCATGTCCATGTAACCTGTCCCTATCCTCTTTCTACCTCTCGAGGTAATATTTGTGTAATGTAATCTAGCTGTGGAGCCATAAACACGTGTACTTGAGATTCATCAAGAGTATGGAATCTTCATTCTTTTGATACTTGTCTATGTCGCATGCTTGTTCTATGTACTGCATGTAGGGCTTGCTAGCCTTGCTTGAGATGACCTCGTCCAAGGCTTTCAAACTTGGGAGACTTACTGCTTAACCAAAACTTAGGGGTATCATGACCCAACCCGAGAGTCTAATTGCTTGGCCAAGGTGCTTGGTGTCACCTCATCCAAGACTTTGAAACCTGGGAGACTTATAACTTAATCGGGACTTAGAGGTACCATGACATAGCCCAAGAGTCTAATTGCTTAGCAAGGGTGCTTGGGGCAATCTCGTCCAAGACTTTGAACCTAGAAGAGTTATCACTTAACCAAGACTTAGGGGTATCATGATCTAGCCCGAGAGTCTGATTGTTTGGCTATGGTACTTGGGACAACCTTACCCAAGACTTTGCAATCTGGGAGGTTTACCGCTTAGCAATATTTACAAGTATAGTGATGGGGACTTCCCTAGCACGGATCTCAGAGAAAGCACAAATCTTACAGCATGCGAATCTCGGATCATATCCAGAATAAATTTAGGATTTATCTTTTATTTGAAATTTGAATTAAGATTTGGTTGGTTAGGATTGAGATATGGATAGGCTTATCTTATCCTATCTTGTATTTGAATTTGAGTCATCTCTATCTTTTTATCATGTATTCAAATTCAAACGAGGGTTAGACAGGTCTATAAATACCACCCTCAGTCCTTTGTAAAAATGAAAGTTTTTGAGAAAAAAAAAATTGAGTTTTTAGAAGAGTGATTCTTCTTGCCTTCGCCTTCGGGCACGGGCGTGATGCCCTAGTTATCCCCCTTCCCATTCCATCTTCTTTATCCCCTCGTGACCTTTGAGATTCATCCTAGTGCCTCCAAGTATCGAGGAGTGTGTAATGCCCTAGAGGTGAGAGGTCTCTTCGTTAGGGTGAGTCCTAAAGTCCATGAGTTCCAAACCCTGTCTTCCAGCCCCACTATTCCTTCACCACCCTTTACCTAAAAAATTCAAAAAAAAATATGATACCCTAATTTAGGTGACTTCTAGGCTCACCAACGATCCTACCCCTATCCCCCATCAATTTTGGTATCAGAGCCTAGAAAAATTAGGGAACCCAAATTTCCTTCTCTCACGCCAGCCCTCATCGTCCCTGTCCTCCATCTTCCACCCGATCCAGTGCCCCTTGGTCGCCTCCCCGTCGTATCCTCTCTGCTCCTTATCGGCCACCAGTCCATTCCGCCTGCAACCAGAAACAGCCAATGGCCGAGACGGAGACCCCCCCTCTCTGCCTCTCTAACTCTAAGTTTCCAACTAGTTTCTCACCTATCCTCTTCTTTTTCCACACGCGCCATCGGCCGCGTCCTGGTATCCTTCCATTCCCTGCCCCACCTGCCCCCTCGCCTCCATATCAGAAAGAAGGAACCAAGAAGGAGCACGGTGAAAGAGAGGGATCGATATCCGGAGGGCCTGCACTTCGTGCCCAATGGAGGAGATCTCCGCGGAGCACTAGAACTTCATCCTTCCCCCCCGATGGGGTCAGCCCCTCCTCGTCGCCCGAGCCGGCATCGCCGTCGGTGAGCATCACCGCCCCCCCTCATCATCCACCTCCTTCTATCCCATTCAGAGAGATCCCTTGGCCAGAGTCTTCACCATCGCCGGTGATGCCGGAGCCTTGCTCCCCTGAGTCCTCATCTTCCTCACAACCGTTGCCATCACCGTCTTTCGACATTTGCGACCTCACCGGAAAGACCACCGCCAAGCCCAGCCGTGCCTTCTTCTCCATCGCCCCGCCCTCTTCTCCGCCCAACCCTCCACCACGGAAGTCGCCCGATGCCAGATCTACCTCCTAAGGTTCTCCATCGCCCAAACCTCCTCCGATCTCCTATCATCCAAACCTCCTTCGGTTCTCCATCGCCCAAACCAAACCTCCTCCAGTCTTCCCGTCGCCCACAACCTTCTTCCTCCAGACCACCCTCCCCGGGAGATCACCACGGCGCTGGCCACTCTCTGCACTATTGCCCCATCGGGATTCCACCTGGCTGCAGAGCCTTTCCTCCCTACTACAGTGCCCTCAGTCATGTCCGGATGCCCATTCTTCTGCTACTCCACCACAATCACCGACTTTCCCCCTCCGGTCCTCCCATCGCTGGATCTCCTTCTCCGGTCCACCGCGACGCCGTCAACAGCTCCCATCTCCTCTCCACAGAAGTCATGCTCGAACCGAGCGTGCCTCCCTGCTACCAGCCCACAACCTCCGTGCCACCATCAATAGAGTCGTCCCTTCCAAGAAGAGCTCGTCCGATCAGCGTTAACATCTTCTCACTGCCAGCAATCAATGACCGATGCCCCTTGCTATCGCGCCACCGTCTCCCTATGCCACCGCTTTCAGTCCAGCACCATCGCCTGTGAGTGCCCGCCGAAGTCCCTCCTCTGTTCCATCATCCATCGGTCCATAGAGAAGGAGTTGCGTGTGCATGAACGTGAAAGCTAAATCGGCTTTCTCTGCCGACTTCAAGGGTGCACTTTCCTCAAAGTGAAGTCGTTTCCTCTAGCCGATTTCACCAACTTCAGGATTAGGCTGGAAATAAAGAAAAAAAAATTATTTAAAAAAGGAGAGAAAAAAAATGGAGAAAAAAATAATATGAGATAGTTTCCGAAGCTGCACGATTTCAGAGCTACACGGATCTCAAAGCAGACCTTTGGATGGGTTCATCAAAGCTCCCCGTTGATCTTGACTTGATGGAGTCGAGTTCTCCCCATCTCAGGGGAATGATGGGGACTTCCCAAGCACGAATCCTGGAGCAAGCATGAATCTTGAAGCATTCGAATCTTGGAACATATCCAGAATAAATTTAGGATTTATCTTTTATTTGAAATTTGAATTAGGATTTGGTTGGTTAGGATTGAGATATGAATAGGCCTATCTTATCCTATCTTGTATTTGAATTTCAGTCATCTCTATCTTTTTATCCTGTATTCAAATTCAAACGAGGGTTGGACAGGTCTATAAATACCACCCTCAGTTCTTTGTAAAAATGAAAGTTTTTGAGAAAAAAAAATTTGAGTTTTTAGAAGAGTGATTCTTCTTGCCTTCACCTTCGGGCATGAGCGTGATGCCCTAGTTATCCCCCTTCCCATTCCATCTTCTTTATCCCCTAGTGACCTTTGAGATTCATCCTAGCACCTCCAAGTATCGAGGAGGGTGTAATGCCCTAGAGGTGAGAGGTCTCTTTATTAGGGTGAGTCCTAAAGTCCATGAGTTCGAAACCTTGTCTTCCAGCCCCACTATTCCTTCGCCACCCTTTACCTAAAAAATTCCAAAAAAAAAATATGATACCCTAATTTAGGTGACTTCTAGGCTCACAAACGATCCTAGACCTATCCCCCATCAAATTCATCTCTATCTTTTTATCCTGTATTCAAATTCAAATGAGGGTTGGACAGGTCTATAAATACCACCCTCAGTCCTTTGTAAAATTGAAAGTTTTTGAGAAAAAAAAATTTGAGTTTTTAGAAGAGTGATTCTTCTTGCCTTCGCCTTCGGGCATGGGCATGATGCCCTAGTTATCCCCCTTCCCATTCCATCTTCTTTATCCCCTTGTGACCTTTGAGATTCATCCTAGCACCTCCAATTATCGAGGAGGGTGTAATGCCCTAGAGGTGAGAGGTCTCTTCGTTAGGGTGAGTCCTAAAGTCCATGAGTTCCAAACCCTGTCTTCCAGCCCCACTATTCCTTCACCACCCTTTACCTAAAAAACTCCAAAAAAAAAAATATGATACCCTAATTTAGGTGACTTCTAGGCTCAGCAACGATCCTACCCCTGTCCCCCATCATATAGTGATCCACCTAGATGTTTGACTGCTTGCCAAGGTGCATGGGATAACCTTGTCTAAGACTTTAGAATGATGGGTGCTAGAGCCCTACTTGGGATAACCTCACCTAAGGTGCCTGGAAGCAGTGGCAGAGCTAGAAAATCAAGTATGGAAGGCCAAAATGAAACATATAAAATATAAATTATTTAAGAATTACTTAATTTTAAATCCTCAATTTAAGGATTTTTTTGATTGGATTGTTGATACCTTCTTTGATCAATAGATGTGATGATGCCCGTTGATGGTGGAAGGCTAGTAGGATGCCAATGCTAGCTTTCAATGACTGTTGGGTTTCTTGCAAGTTGAATAGCCTCACCCATCAAGGATAGCCTCACCCAAGACTTTTAAAATAAGGGATGTAGGAACCCCATATAGGAAAGCCTCATCCAGAACTTTTAGAATAACGGATGTAGGAACCCCGCCTCGCACAGCCATGTCCAGGACTTTGTGGAGAGGACCTTAACATTCACCCTTCACTATACTCTCCTCAAAAATAAGAAATGAAGATTTTCATTAAAGAAACTTAGTGCAGTGGCTATAGGTACATTTCATTGATAATATAGTTAGAGATTATTAGAATTCTAGGTTTTGGCAATGGCGGTGCATCTAGAGATGGGCTCTATCTTGGACCTCTTCCAAGAGGTCGAGATTTTCCTTAGGTCTTTTGATTTGTGTCGCTTGTCATAGGCTTCGACTCAAGGTGACAACAAGTCTATTTCTAGAGGGATAATGGCTTCCATTTCAAAAGCAAGGTTGAACAGTGTCTCACACATTGAAAGTCAATTAGTGGTGAAGTAGGTCTAGAGGACACTGTATAGTCCTCTGACCTTATCCAATCGGGTCTTTAAATCTTGAAAAATCATCTGGTTGGCAACTTTAGCTTCTCTATTTGTTGTGGATGCATGATTGAAGTGAATTGATAGCTAATCTACAGGGACTCATATAACTAATCGAATGATGCATTATCAAACTGTCTACCATTATTGATGATGATGATATGAGAAACTCTAAAGTGACAGATGATCGATCTCTAGACGAACTTCTAGGCCTCATACTTAGTGATCCAAGTTAAAAGTTCGGCCTTGACCCACTTGGTGAACTAATCAATGACAATGATCAGGAACTTCTTTTTCCTAGTGGCAAGTAGGAAAGGGCCTAGGATGTCTATCCTATACTATGCAAAGGACCAAGGGGAGCTTAAGGAGCTGAGGGTACTACAAGCTAGTGCTAGATGTTGATATACCTTTGGCAACAGTCATAGTGCCAAACGTACATGATAGCATCCTTGAGAATGCTTGGCCAATTAGTATCCATATCTCATGATCTTGTACAAGGTGCAGCCCCACACATGGCTACCATAGGTCCCTTCATAAACCTTCCAAAGGGCAAAGTCTACTTCTAAGGGATGGAGGCAATGGAGGAGTGGCATTGAAAAAGCTTACTTGTAGAGCTTTCCGTCAAGTACCATGAATAAGGCAGATTGATACTTAAGCTTTCTCACCTCATCCTTGTCCTTTGGAAATGTCCCTTCCTATTGGTAGTGGATCAAGGGATCCATCCAGCAAGCTTGCCGCTCACTTGGAAGATTGAGACTAGCTCTTCCTTGATACTAGTCTTCTTGAGATTCTCTAGGTAGGTGGTTTTTGTGATATTTGTATATCCGAAGGTTACCAGTCTTGATAGCAAGTTCACCTGGGCATTCTTTATCGGGGGGATTATATACAGTCTCAAAGGAAAAGATAGATGAAGTAATCTCCTATATTTGGAATGCTTCTTTATAGTGGGAGCTCTGGTGTCAAACTCTTTGCAAACCTATCCCATGATCAGCTAGGAATTGCTGAAGGCTCAAAGAAGCTGGACCCCAAGCTCGCGGGTGAGTCTCAACCCTATGCAAAGGGCTTCATATTCTATCTCATTATTGGAGGCCTTAAAGTCGAAGCAAAGCACCTATTTGGTGATGACTCCCTCCAAGCTGGAGAGGATCATCCTAGCCTCGGACGCTCCAGTGTTGGAAGCACCATCAATATGGAGAGTCCAAGGCTCGGCCACTAACTTTGATCCACCAGCTTTGGTCTAGTCTCCACCCCAATGGGGATGGTGCGCTCCATGACAAAATTCACCAAGCCTTGGGCCTTGATGGAGGGGAGAGGCTGGTAATGGATGTCAAACCCACCTAACTCCACTGCCCACTAGGTGATCCTCTAAGAGGTATGATCTTTTGTAGAATCTGGCATAGGGGCAAATCAGGTAGGACCACGATGGAATATGCTTAGAAGTAATGGTGAAGATACCTTGCTGAGGTTAGGAGGGTGAAGGTAACCTTCTCCACCCTTGAGTACCAAGTCTTTATATCCTTGAGGAACTAGCTGATGTTGTAAACTGGCTTATGTACTCCATTCTCCTCTTGAAGAGCATAGAACTCATGGCCATAGGAAAAATAGCCAAATAGTGGTAAAGCATTTCTCATATGACTGGCCTTATGAGAAGTGGCATGGTGGCGAGGTAGGTTTCAAGCTGCTCGAAGGAGGCCTAGCACTCCTCCATCCATTAAAAGTCTTTATTCATCTCAATGCGTTCAAAAAGGGTAGGCACATAGCACCGACCTTGCCATAAATTGGCTTAATACGTTGACTTGACCTGCAAGAGTTGAACCTCCTTCCGACTCCTAGGAGGTGATAACTCTAGGATCACCCAGAGCTTCTTAGGGTTCATCTCAATTCCATGATGTCTTACCATAAAACCTAGGAACTTTATAGAAGAGACCCTGAACACACACGTATTGGAGTTGAGCCACTTGCGGTACCTTCACAATGTCTAGAAGGTCTCCTCTAGGTCTGCCACATGCTGGCCCTCTTTGTGACTCTTCACTAGCATTTCATCGATATATACTTCCATGATACATCCAATCTGGTTACTGAAGATCGTGTTGATAAGTCACTGGTAGGTGGCTCTGGTATTCTTTAGGCCAAAGGGTAAGACTTTCTGTTGACTCCATTATTGATTTTGATGATAAGCAAAATACTTAAGTATAAGTTGAGTACTAACTATTTCTTTGAATTATGTTTTTATAGAAAAAGGTGCTCATCAACTTAACAAAAATTGTTTGATTGAAAAAGTCCCAAATATGAATGAAAGATCTATTTAAAATGAACTTTTGTAGTTGAAGAATGCTTGAAAGGACACATAAGTTCAACACAAATTAGTTTCAGCAAAAGTTCAGCTATTTTCGTGAAAATCTCAGTGAAGTGTCAACTCAAAGTGTCGACTCATGATAGTGGAAGTGTCGACTCAAATCGATACACAGAAAGAGTTTCAAATGGCATCGCTAAAGTGTCGACTCATGTCAGTCAAGTATCGACTCAAGATGTCGACTCAAGGATTGGCTCATCGCCTGAGACCTTTTATTACAGAACATGTTGAAGTTGAAGATTGCCTGAAGTGTCGACACATAGATGTCAAGTGTCGACTCACAATATCGACTCACCAGTGGAAGTGTCAACTCACCTGAGAATTCTAGAGAACTTCATTGAAGATATTTGAACTAGGTGTCAACTCATGGAGTGCAAGTGTCGACCCTAAGTATCGACTCACAGCTTGAAGTGTCGACACTTAAAGTTCTGGGAACAGTAATGGCTAGTTTTTCAAATGCATAACTTGCTCCTCTTGGCTCCCAATAGCTAGTTTTCGTGTTTAATGGCTAGAAGCTGACTTTGAGACCTTGGAAAGGTATTTAATTGATTCAAATCAAATATAAACATAAGAGAATTAAGAAAGGATCAACAAGAGAAAAGAAAAGAATTGCATTCACTCCTATTCATTAAGTTCAACCACCTTCAAGCTTAAAGAAGTCTCGAAGCATTCAAGAGCATTCAAGTTCAACCTTCTTAAGCATTAAAAGAGGCTTCATCAAGTTGAAGGCAGCACTACAACAAAGCTTCAAAGAGATATCTGCTTTTATTAAAAAACTTTCATTATTTCTTTACTTAAAACTTATTTTTGTTGAAAAGGTTTTTGGTTATCCTATTAAAAAACCAAGGAGGTTATTGGTGAGCCTTAAAACCATTTAGGTTCTTAGTTAGCCGCAAAACCAAGGGAGGTTGTTTGTGAGCCTTAAAATCATTTAGATTTTTAGTTAGCCCAGAAAACCAAGGTTTTGACTTGTAAGCCTTGTGAAAACAAGTCAAGTATTGTTTAGTGAGCCCGGAAAACTAATCGGCTGTAATCGGTTGAGATTATAGTGAATTCCCAAGTGGGTCTTGTGGATTAGATGTTGGTGTATTGGAAAGCATCGAACCACTATATTTTCTTTGTGTTTGTGATTGTTTGTCTCTTCAACTTGCTCTTATATTTATTGATTTATATTTCTGCTGTATACTCACTAAGAGCACTTCACACTTGCATTCATAGTACTTAGTTTGATTATTGGATTAGATCATACACTTGTATTTAAATCATTTTTTAGAGACCTAATTCAACCCCCCTCTTAGGTTGCTTACTGGGCAATAAGTGGAATCAAAGCCCTGTTCTTAGTTTATAGGTCTAACTGATGGGGGACTAATATGCATGTAATTCTTTTTTTGTATGTTTTATATGTGGGGTGACTGACTAATTCTCGAATTTTAGATTAAAATAAGTTATAGGGAATTTTGTATGAATTTTAGAAGATCAGCATGCAGATTAGGACGTAGAAAAGTAGCGAAGAATGATCGCCGGGGCTGAGAAGCCTCGGTTAGGGCAAGTTCTCCTACCATAAAACTACTGGAGGTAGAGGGGTGTACCTGACAATATCTGTGAAGATTGCAGTGAAGGGGTCTCTCGTTCCTCGATGGATGCGGCCTGGAAAACCGAGCCAATGACCCATGGATACCCGGCTTTCTGCTCGGTGGTCTGATTGAGGCTTGGCTGGAGTCGTTGGATTCGTAGGAACTCGAGGACCTGCAAACGACATATCAGGGGTTAGAAAACCCAAAGGAGATCAAAAAAATAAAGGAAAAAAGCAAAGGAAAGAAAGTTTTGGAGGGGGCTGGAAGGATGGTTGGCGGCAGGAAGATGGTTGCAAACACCGGGAAGAAGAACTCTCAAACCCCTTTATGCACACAGCAGGGTAATCACACAAAGCAATTGAAGAACTCAAGGTTTATTTTATATATCAAAATCTCCCTTCATACAAGAGGCTAGGGTCCTTTAAATAGACCCTTAATCTTGGGCTCCAAGTAAGGGCACATAAGTCTTTACATAAGAATCCTTTTCCCTCTCAAACCCTAGCTAGAAAATAAGGAAACATTAGGTAGAAAAATCTCTAAAAATTCTCTTGACTTGGACAACACTCCAAGGATGCCTAGGGGGCCGTGTTGGGCTTCTAGGAGCAGCAAGAGGCTGGCCCAAAGGGGCTCGGGCGCATGGGTTTGGGCCTCTAGAAGCTGGGGTGGCCTGGTAGCCAGGTAGCATGAATATTCTCTGGTATCTTGCTTCTTAGGGGCTTGGGCTTGGCACCTGGGCTTGATTTCTTTAGGCTAGGATGCAGATGGACCTCTAAAATCATGGATGCCTTGGTATATGAATATATTTTGGAATCTGGAAAGGAATCTGGGCATCTGGAGGGCATCTGCAAGGAATCAGGGTTTTCTGAATTTTTCTCCTGGGGTCTTCAAATCTTCAAGCTGGGTTGGACTTGAGCTATACTTCCATGTATTCAATCTGGTTGGACTTGGTCTTCACTTGTATGATGTGGTCTTGAGTCTTCAATATGGTTGAATAGGACTCAAAAAAAAAAAATTAGCTCGACATGAGCTGACTAACACTAGACTGAACTAGCTCAACATGAGCTGACTAGTACAGAACTGAAACTTAAAAGACTCAAATAACAACTAAAATGGACTCAGATGGGCTAAGCCCTTATTATAGATGGACTCATAAATTATTGATCAATTCACAAAGGGTTGAAAAGCCTCTGTCTTATTTTGGTGCCTCCTGTGTCCCCACCAATTCTCTCGGGGTGGGAGGAACTCGACCCTGTCGAGTGAAGATCAAGCTGGCTCACATATCTCTCGAGGAGGTCTGGGTTGAGGTGCTGCAAGTCCTCTCAAGAAATCCATGAATCGTCCAACTCTGGCCGGCCTTGCCATCGAACCAGGAAGCGTTGATAGTCACGGCCCTGGGTGTTGATGGCTTGATCGTCCAGGATACGCTCGATCCGTTCTCCTCTCTCAGGCCAATTTGTTAGTGGACACTCTAGGTTAAGATCACTCACAATGAAAAGGAACAGGTCCAAAGGCCTAACTAGGTATCGCTGCCGGTTTCCTATACTCAACCAGTCTATAATATTGAAGGTAGAACTAATGCCCAAATCCGAAGGAAAGTCTAACACCTAGGCATTTGATCCAACCTTCTCTATCACTTTAGAAGGTCCGGTTCTGCGAGCATGAAGCTTTTTTTTGGCCTAAGCCTAACCAAGATAGAATCCACTACATCAAATTCTTTGATCCATCTTCGGGAATTAGCCAGTTTGTTTAAAATTAGTGTAGGTGGTGAACATGCTAAGCACATGAAGACTCCTAACAAAACGATGCAAAGGACTCAAACTAACACCTAATAGACTCAACTTTGCATTCCTATCGAAGGAAATTTATTAGATGTTTATGGGCCTAAACATAAGAGACTATAGACTCTATAGGTCTGACCCTAGTGTGGTGTGCACAAGAGTATTTACAATGGACTCCAAGCAAATGCCAAAGGGTATGCCAGAAGTATAATGCAAACCTAACATGCATAATGAATGCATGCAGTATGCTAATTTCAACTAAATACAATCTAATGATACTAGAAATGTTGGAGATGTCTGGAAAGGGAAGAAAATAAGAAGTGGGTTCAGAATTAGTTTGGTAGGGTAGAGAAAAAGGTTCATGGTTAGTTGGATAAAGTAGGATAAAAGACGGGGTGTCAGGAACTAATACTATACTAATGAGGTTAACCTTACGAGGTTGAGCTATATCTACAGGGTTCGCATAATGGAAAAATGGGTCGCCAATTTTGGGGAAGAGGTCCTTAATGTGAACTATAGGAGGGGACTCATCTTGAAGGTATTGATTCAAAGAGATCAGGTCCTTAATAAATTCTTCTGGTTCTTGTATTTTTGGACTAGACTCTATAATTTGGCTCTCTTCTATGGTTTCCTTCGGTAAGGCTCTAGCAGCAGTACCTAGGTTCTCTTCCTCTATTTGTTCTTCCATTATAGCTTTAGGTTGGATGTGGTCAAGGTCAACTAGCTCTAGGTTGGTTTCTACCTGGGTATCTACTGGGTCAGCTAATTCTAGGTCTACTAAAGGTGTTTCCTCTTCTCCTTCATACTCATCCACTAGGCTCGCATCAGCTTCATACACTTCCGCGTTAATGTAAGCCTTGTCAATCTCAAGAATGGTTGGAGAATGTCGGCTAAGGGAAAATTGGCTAGGTCCTAGTTTCTGATTATGGACACTAGTCCTAGTATGTTCAGGTTGCCTAAGGGGTAGTGGTTCACTACTGGGTTCATATTTAGGGATACTAATCCTATGAGATTCAAGTTGAGTAAGGGAAACCTGACTAGTACTAGATTGATACTTAGGGGTTATGGGTTCTTTGGGCTCATAGGACAAGGGTGCAGATCTATGGGTCATGGGATTATAGGATCTGGGGTCATAGGATTTTGGGTCAGCTCTATGGTCAGGTTCTAAGGATGGATCATGGTATGGGGTCCTCCTAAGGTTGGGCTCCCTATATGGGTCTGGATATTGGGTCCTCCTAGGGTTGGACTCCCTATATGGGTCAGAATATTGGGTTCTCCTAGGGTTGGATTCCCTATAGGGTCAGAATATTGGGTTCTCCTAAGGTTGGACTCCCTATATGGGTCAGAATATTGGGTGTTGGGTCTACTAGGCTCATAGGGTATGGGTGCATAGGATCTATGATCATGGGATCTAGAGTCATAGGATCTAGGTTCATAGGTTATGGATTCTTAGGTTATAGGTTCATAGGATTTGGAGTCATAAGATCTATAGGTTGTGGGTATACTAGGCTTATAGGGAGAGGGTAAATAGGATCTATCTTCATGGTCTATAAATTCCTGATTGGGTCTTCTAGGACTTACCTTAGGAATTGGGTCATGACGATGGGCTCTCCTAGGTTCAGCCTTAAGATATGGATCAGGGTTTGGGGTCCTCCTAGGTTAAGGGGACTCAGGATGTGGATCAGACTGTGACCCATGGGTTCTTTGTATGGTCCCTACATGGCCTTCTAACTGGTCAAACATATTGGCAAGATGGTCAATTCTATTATTGGTTTGGGTACAAGACCGAGTTAACTGGGTCATCTGGGTAGTCATCTGGGTAGCCATTTGGGCCATTTGATATGCTAGGGCTTTCATTTGGGCTTGCAAATTTTCCATGGGTTCAAACATTTGTGAAGGAGGTTGATGGGGACATCTCAAGCACGGATCTTGGAGCAAGCATAATTCTTGGAGTGGCACAGATCTAGAAGCATTTTTGGAATAAATTTATTTAGGATTTATCTTTTGTTTAAAATTTGAATTAGGATTTGGTTGGTTAGGATTGATATATGGATAGGCTTATCTTATCCTATCTTATATTTGAATTTGATTTAGGATTTGGTTGGTTAGGATTGATATATGGATAGGCTTATCTTATCCTATCTTATATTTGAATTTGATTCATTCTTATCTTTTTATCTTGTATTCAAATTCAAATGAGGGTTGAAAAATCTATAAATACCACCCTCAGCCTTTTGTAATAGGAGGATGGATGAATAAAATTTCTATTATTCTGTGTGAAGGATCTGTGTGCTCCTAGGGTATCTGTATGATCCCTTCTCCATCTTCCCAGGGTTTCTGTGTGATCCCTGATTTTGGGCATCTGTGTGAGCCCAGGGCATCTATGTGAGCCCCTTTGCTATGTGCTTGTTCTTCTAGGGCATCTGTGTGAGCCCCTTTGCTATGTGCTTGTTCTTCTTGGAGAATCTATGTGAACCCCAGTATTTTTTCTTAACACTGCACCCTCTTCTTTCCTCCTTTGCAAATCCTAATCCCTGGTGACTTTCATGCTCACCAGCGATCCAGTCCAATCCCTGTCCCGCATCAAATGGTATCAGAGCTAAAGGATTAGGATTTTTCTATTTCATCACCGGCCCACTATTCTCTTTCTTCCCTGTTTCAAATCTCGTCCACGGATCCTTCCCCAACATCGACGTGGGACCACCCTCCCCCCAGCCGGTCACCCACCACCATTCCTCCCTTCCAGCCCTCACCCCTGTTTTCTGCTTCGTCTATGCCAAGCTCTCCAAGAACTGCCTGCAGCCCATTTTCAAAGCACAGATTTCAAAGCACACCGATCTCAAAGCCACACCATTTTCAAAGCAAAGTTGATTAAAAAAAAAAATATATCATGGTTATGTCAAGCTAAAAGTTTGGAGTTCCCGGAGCTGAAGTCAAGCTGAAGCTGGAGCCTGACCCAAACTCGACAGAGTCGAGTTTTTTCCCCACCGTAGGAGAATGATGGGGACATCTCAAGCACGGATCTTGGAGCAAGCATAATTCTTGGAGTGGCACAGATCTAGAAGCATTTTTGGAATAAATTTATTTAGGATTTATCTTTTGTTTAAAATTTGAATTAGGATTTGGTTTGTTAGGATTGATATATGGATAGGCTTATCTTATCCTATCTTATATTTGAATTTGATTTAGGATTTGGTTGGTTAGGATTGATATATGGATAGGCTTATCTTATCCTATCTTATATTTGAATTTGATTCGTTCTTATCTTTTTATCTGGTATTCAAATTCAAATGAGGGTTGGAAAATCTATAAATACCACCCTCAGCCTTTTGTAATAGGAGGATGGATGAATAAAATTTTTATTGTTCTGTGTGAAGGATCTGTGTGCTCCTAGGGTATCTATATGATCCCTTCTCCATCTTCCCAGGGTTTCTGTGTGATCCCTGATTTTGGGCATCTGTGTGAGCCCAGGGCATCTATGTGAGCCCCTTTGCTATGTGCTTGTTCTTCTAGGGCATCTGTGTGAGCCCCTTTGCTATGTGCTTGTTCTTCTTGGGGAATCTATGTGAACCCCAGTATTTTTTCTTAACCCTGCACCCTCTTCTTTCCTCCTTTGCAAATCCTAATCCCTGGTGACTTTCATGCTCACCAGTGATCCAGTCCAATCCCTGTCCCGCATCAGAGGTGGGTGATATGAAACTTTTGATCTAGTGCTCATGCAAGACTCGATCAGACCGACTACAGTTGACTAGACCTAGAGTCCAAACTAAGGGCTCAATCAGGGTGGCAAACTAGCCTATAGTAACCCTGTACTCAGCCTGGCAGGTGTAAGGGGAGTGTTAGGTCCCTAATTGCCAATCCTAGACACCAATCATAGATTGGCCAGGTAGGCAGACCAGCACACAAGCCCTTCTGGATTGAATCCCTAAACCACCATTTTAGACACCAAGCACAAGGTACACACAGGTTAGCTTGACACAGTGATCTAACACGTTGCCCGGACCTAACCAGTTGGTGTCCCTAGCCCACTAGGGCAAATTAAGTCTAGTTAATTTTATGTTAAGGCTTGGGACCAAATGCAAGGGATGAGGTTTTGGGCTAAGGAGAGGTGATCAAATCCTCCCCCCATCTGATATAGCAAGAGTGCCCTTAAAAGTAAATTATGCAATGATGGCAGGCAGATGAGGATGCAAATTAGGGTTTAGGTATTTTTGGTATTTTTGGAGAATATGTATTTTTTTTTGGTATTTTATTAAATAGAATAAAACTTGCAAATTATGGCCTAATATACAGGAAATATACTAAAATTAAAAGATATGCAAAAAATGCTAAACAAAATCCTAAAACTTCCAAACTTTCTTGCTGAAAAAAAATAGAGCCAAAATTTGCAGGCTGTATTTTGTCTTGCAAAAAATTCACAAGACATAATAAAATCTAAAAAAATTCAGAAAATTAGTGTGAATTATGTTGAATCCAGAAAAATATAATTTAGAATTTTTGAAGTTTTTATCAGAGAGAAATAAATTAAATAATAGAGTATATATGAACTGAGAAATTGCAGAAAATAAGCCCTAATCTAAGCTCTGATACCAAATGATGCATGACTAATATTAATGCAATTCTTTTTTTATATGTTTTATATGTGGGGAGAGTGACTAATTCCCAAATTTCAAATTAAAATAAGTTACAGAGAATTTTGTATGAATTTTAGAAGATCAGCATGCAGATTAGGACCTAGAAAAGTAGCAAAGAAGGATCGCCGGGGATGAGAAGCCTCGGTTAGGGCAAGTTCTCCTACAATAAAAATAATGGAGGTAGAGGGTTGTACCTGACAATGTCTGTGAAGATCGCAGCAAAGGGGTCTCTCGTTCCTCGATGGATGCGGCCTGGAAAACCGAGCCAATGACCCGTGGATACCCAACTTTCTGCTCGGTGGTCCGATTGAGGCTTGGCTGGAGTCGTTGGATTCGTAGGATCTCGGGGACCAACAAACAACCTATTAGGGGTTATAAAACCCAAAGGAAATCAAAAAATAGAGGAAAACAGTAAAGGGAAGAAAGTTTTGGAGGGGGCTAGAAGGATGGTTGGCGGCAGGAAGATGGTTGCAAACACCGTGAAGAAGAACTCTCAAACCCTTTTATGCACACAGCAGGGTAATCACACAAAGCAATTGAAGAACTCAAGGTTTATTTCATATATCAAAATCTCCCTTCATACAAGAGGCTATGGTCCTTTAAATAGACCCTTAATCTTGGGCTCCAAGTAAGGGCACATAAGTCTTTATATAAGAATCCTTTTGCCTCTCAAACCCTAGCTATAAAATTAGGAAACATTAGGTAGAAAAATCTCTAAAAATTCTTTTGACTTGGCCAACACTCCAAGATGCCTTGGGGGGCGTGTTGGGCTTCTAGGAGCAGCAAGAGGCCGGCCCAAAGGGGCTCGGGCGCATGAGTTTGGGCCTCTAGAAGCTGGGGTGGCCTGGTAGCCAGGTAGCAGGAATATTCTCTGGTATCTTACTTCTTAGGGGCTTGGGCTTGGCGCCTGGGCATGATTTCTTTGGGCTAGGATGCAGATGGACCTCTAAAATCATGGATTCCTTGGTATATGAATATATTTTAGCATCTGGACGGGAATCTGGGCATCTGGATGGCATCTGCAAGGAATCAGGATTTTCTGAATTTTTCCTCCTGGGGTCTTCAAATCTTCAAGCTGGGTTGGACTTGAGCTATACTTCCATGTCTTCAATCTGGTTGGACTTAGTCTTCACTTGTATGATGTGGTCTTGAGTCTTCAATATGGTTGAATAGGACTCAAAAAAATAAAATTAGCTGGACATGAGCTGACTAACACTGGACTGAACTAGCTCAACATGAGATGACTAGTACAGAACTGAAACTTAAAAGACTCAAATAACAACTAAAATGGACTCAGATGGGCTAAGCCCTTATTATAGATGGACTCATAAATTATTGATCAATTCACAGAGGGTTGAAAAGCCTCTGTCTTATTCTAGTACCTCCGGTGTCCCCACCACTGACCGCCTTGAGTAAAAATCTATAGTAGCCCCTATTGGTACTAGTATAGTTGAGGGACAAGCCTCAAATAGACCTCTATATTTTAATGAAACAAATTATACTTATTGAAAATGTAGAATGAGAATTTAAATGCATTCAATTGATTATAATTTATGGAAGGTTGTTGATAAAGGTCCTCATGTTCCTTCGATTGTTGTAAATGGTGTTTCCATCCCAAAGATCGAAGAGGATTAGGATGAAAATGATATTAAGCAATCTGAGATTAATGCGAAAACAATGAATCTCCTCTATTATGCATTAGATCCTAGTGAGTTTAATAGGATTTCTACATACTCATCTGCCAAGAAAATATGGGACACACATAAAGTTATCCATGATGGTACTGATCAAGTGAAGAATACAAAAGTAAATATGTTAGTGCACATGTATGAGACATTCCGAATGGAACCAAATGAATCTATCACTGACATGTACACTAGATTCACAAACATAGTAAATGGCTTGAGAAGTTTAGGAAAAATAATGTCTAATACTGATCTTGTCAACAAAATTCTCAGGTCACTTCCAACATCATGGGATCCAAAAGTGACCGCCATCCAAGAAGCTAAAGATGTTAACAAATTATCCTTGGAGCAATTGGTGGGATCGCTCATGACTTATGAGCTGAATTTAAAGCAAAAATCTATGAATATGGACAAAAAGGAAAAGGTGATAGCCTTCAAGTCAACTATTCAAGAAGAATCCTCAAATGATGAATCGGAAGAAGAAGAAGAAGAAGAGAGTGAGGAAGCACATCTAGCCAAAAAGTTCAGAAAGTTCATGAAAAGAATGAAATTCCCTTATAAAAAAAAGTTTTAAACAAACAAAGAGAATGGAAAAGAAAAAGAGAAAGATAAAGAAAAGGAAAAGGTGATACCTACATGCTTCGAGTGCAAGAAGCCTGGACACTACAAATTTGATTGCCCTCTCCTAAAGAAATCAAGAAAAAACTTTAAAAAAAAACTATGATGGAAATCTGAAGTGATAGTGAGGATTCCAGCTTAAAAGAAGAACAAGCTAAAATTACAAATCTATGTCTCATGGCACATCAAGAATAAGAAGAGGTAATTTCTGATACTGAAGTAGATTTTACCTTTGATGAATTGAAAAATGCTTTTGATGAATTAATGCATGATTACAAATTGATTTTATCTAAAAATATGCAATTGAAAAAGTATGCAAATAGTTTTTCTTATGAAAATAATTCTTTGTTAAATGAAGTTAGTGAATTAAAAGCTAAACTTGATGTTTTAGAAAAGAAAAATAAGGCTTTAACAATGAAAAATGATGTTTTGAAAATACCCAAACCTATCATTTCAAATGGTGATCTTTTGAAGAAAAATAAATATTTAGAAATAGAAAATAAAAACTATTAAAATAAACTTGATAAAATGAAACCCTTTGTTGAAAAGTTTACTTATAGTTCAGAAAAACTAAATCTTCTTTTAAACAACCAAAAAGCTATTTTTAACAAAGCAGGAATAGGATACAAATCTCAAAAATAGCAAAAGTATTTGAAAAATATTTTTGTACCTGCATCATCTAGTACTACATGTTTTTCATGAAAAAAGCAAGGACACAAAGCTTTTCAATGTAATATAAGAAAAATCTATAACTTTGAAAAAGTTTGGGTTCCAAAAGGAACCAATTTATGTACTAACCCTAAAGGACCCAAGTTGACTTGGGTACCTAAAAACAAAACTTGATTTGTTTTACAAGTGTGTCTTGCAACCAAGGAAAATAAAAGGCTATGGTATCTTGATAGTCGTTGCTCAAGATACATGACAGGAGATGTGAAGCAATTCACTTCTCTTGAAGCAATAAATGGAGGGAGTGTGACCTTTGGTGATAATGATAAAGGAAAAATCATTGGTATTGGTAAGGTTCACATCTCACCTTCTACTTGTATTAGTAATGTACTCTTAGTTAAAGATTTAAAACATAATCTTTTAAGTATTAGTCAATTTTGCGATAAAGGCTTTCAAGTTATTTTTAAATCATCTTATTGAATGATTGCTAGTCTTGATAAAAATAGAGTAAAATTCATTGGAAAGAGGCATGGTAATATTTATTTGGTAGATTTAGATGATCTATCCTTGCCTAATACAGAATGCCTAGTTGTAATGAATTCTACTAAAAATGAGACTAGTTGGCTTTGGCATAGAAGACTAAGACATGCTAGTATGTACTTGCTTTCAAAATGTTGCAAAAAAGATTTAATAAGAGATTTGCCGAAACTTAGTTTTGAAAAAGATAGAGTTTGTCAAGCTTGCCAATTTGGAAAATAAGTTAAAATATCTTTCAAACCTAAAGGTTTTGTTACTACTAGTAGGCAATTAGAACTACTCCATATGAATCTCTTTGGACCAACTAAAATATCTAGTCTAGGAGGTAAAAGATATAGATTGGTTATAGTGGATGATTTTTCCAGGTTTACTTGTGTTTTCTTTCTTGCTCATAAAGATGAATCATTTTCAGTATTTGTAAAGTTCTATCAAGAAGTTTCAAATTGAAAAGGCACTTTAGTTATTTGCATACGTAGTGATCATGGTTCTGAATTTGAAAATCAAGATTTTGAATGTTTTGTAATGAGAAAGGGATTGAACATAATTTTTCTGCACCTAGGACACCTCAGCAGAATGGGGTGGTAGAAAGGAAAAATCGTACTTTAGAAGAAATGGCACACACTATGCTTTATGAAAATGATTTGCCAAGATATTTTTGGGCTGAAGCTATTAATACTGCTTGTTATATTTTGAATCGAGTTTTAATCTGTCCTATTTTAAAGAAAACTCTTTATGAACTTTGGAATCAAAGAAAACCAACTTTAAAATATTTTCGAGTTTTTGGTTGTCAAAGTTTCATTTTGAATAATGGTAAAGACAATCTTGGAAAATTTGATGTCAAGTCTGATGAAGGTATCTTTCTAAGATACTCTACATCAAGCAAGGCATACATAATTTTTAACAAAAGAACCCTGATTATAGAGGACTCTGTACATGTAGTTTTTGAAGAGTCTACTAACAAATCCTCTAGAAAAAAGGATACTTCTGATGCATGTGCAGGTGCTGATAAGTTACAGAAGATGACATTGGATGATCAACCCTCTTAAAAATGTGAAGAAGATCAAGACAAAAATGAAAAGGTAAAGCAATACAATCCACACCAAAGTATCAAGATCTATCTAAGGAATGGAGGTATGCTCATGGACATCCTAAGAAATTAATCCTAGGAGATCCATCAAAAGGGATAAAAACTTGATCCTCAATTAGGAATGAATGTGATTATATTGCTTTTGTTTTTCAAGTAGAGCCTAAATATTTTGAAGATGCTGAAAAAGACTCTAACGGGATAAATGCTATACAAGAAAAACTAATTCAATTTGATAGAAATAATGTTTGAACATTAATAGAAAGGCCATCAAATGTTTTCATTATTGGCGCAAAATGGATGTTTAGAAATAAATTAGATGAAAATGGAATTGTAACTAGAAATAAAGCTGGCTAGTTGCCATAGGCTACAACCAGTAGTGTGGGCATCAGGATCAGACACAGATCCCTAGATCCTATATGGTTTAATTAGTCATGTATCAAAGTTTTGAAAATTTTGTAATCAATTAAGATTGAGTCTTGTAATAAGTTGAGGTTAGTTGATTTGTCTCAACCCTCAACCTAGTTAGTATTTTGATTCCTGTACATCAACTATGAGTCTAGTATGAGCCTAATTTTATAATAAGAGAAAAGGTCACCTTATTTTAGAGTTTCACGAGGCCACATCCAGGAGTCAGAGGCCACTACATCAGTCCATTGGATTTTGTGTGACACCACAGGATCCAAGATGCCTTTCAGAGACCTTGATTCCTTCTAGATGCCCATATTCCCTTTCAGATGCCAGAGTATATTCCCAGACTAGGGCATCCATGATTCCAGAGGTCCACCTACATCCTAGCCTAAAGAAATCAAGCCCAGGTGCCAAGCCCAAGCCCTAAAGAAGCAAGATTCTATGGAATATTCCTGCCACTAGGTTATCAGGCCACCCAAGCTTCTAGAGGCCCAAGCCTGCACATAAGCCCCTTTGGGCTGGTCCCTTACTACCCCTAAAAGCCAAACACATCCTCCTAGGCATCCTTGAAGTATTGACCAAGTCCAAGAGGTGTCCTTGAGTAGAATAGTCAAAGCATGAAGGGAGAAGGAGAAGACTAGGTCAAATCCTAACCTAGTTGGGACTTATGCTCCTAATTGTTTTAAGATTTGTTTTTCTAACCTAGCTAGGAGAGGACTTGTAACCCAAGTGTGTAACCCTGGTTAGAGGGCATGGGAACTCTATAAATACCCCACCCCTCCCCCTCTTGTAATAAATTTTTATTCATGATATCAAAACCCTGGTAAATTTATTTGAGCTTGATAGCTTGTGTGTTACTTTGTTTTTATTTTTTCTTTGGTTACTATTGTTCTTGGCTGAATTCTTTGCTACCCTCGCATCCTTCCATGCCTTAACTCACTTCCATCCAAGCCTTCACATGTCCAAGAAGGAGTGCCCTAGGCCGCCAAGCAAGGAGATCTTCATCAAGCTTCAAGTCGCCCGCTTCTAAACCCTAACCTGATTCCTTTTAAACCTAGTTCCCTTTCTTTTTCTTACATGCTGTTTTGATTGACCCTTGATGTTTTGCAGGATCCCCGAGGTACTTCACCTCCCTAGAGGAGGCTTTCTTTACCTCCAAGACTATCCAAATTAGCCATCTAATCAATGGAACCGAACTTCATCATCCAGACTCCAATCAGAGTGCTGTGTGATCTCTTCATCGGAAGATCTTCAAATTACTGATTGGTAATATCCTTCCCTTCTTTTAATTTATGATTTGATGAAGATAAGCTATCCTAATTTGGAGTTTCTCAATTCTCAGATCTTGATAATTTATTATTTTGCATTAGTTTGCCTGCGATACGATGATTCTTTGTATTGCTATTCCTTATGCTAGTTCTTTTTTTATTTTAGAAATTTAGCCTACAAACATAAATTATAAAAATCACAAAAAAATTAGTTTACTATTTTTCCTGCATCTTTAACAATATTAAAGTCATCACACATCAGTTTAGTATCAGAGCTGGTTTAGGATAGTTTTCATTTGCATTAGATTCACAAAACCCTAATTTCTAAAATTTCTGCATTCTGTCAGCTACATTAGTTATCTTTTCTTCATCTGATTTTGACCACCTTGGAATGTTATTTTTTCATGAGATTTTCATGCATTGTTCTCTATCATGTCCTCTAATTTATTATAATTCTTAATTAATTTTATATAAAATCTAAGTTATTAAAATTTGGTATATTAGAAATCCTAACAAAATCCTGAGATTTGTACAGCAATATGAAAACCCTAGGATTTGCATCATCAATTGATTTTTTTTCTTTGCACCAAATTTAGTAGGTATCATCATCACCGTCCATCCCCTGTCCTAGAATTTCTTTGAATTTTTTTGCATCTATATCAGTGTCAAAACCTGCATCATTTGAAACCATAATTTTTAGAATTCTGCTAATTCAGCACACTTGACTCAACCAAACCTAACCAACTTCCACACCCCGAATCCCAAGCCCAATTTGATTGCTAATCTAATCAACCTAAACATAATTTGTCATTCCATAAAATATACATAAAATATTTTTATTTTTTTGATTATTTTAGATTGCATCAGGACCATTGAATGCCATCATCTCTCTAATCTAGTCTTAAGGGCAATCAATATAACATCAGGGCAAGAGGTCATAACCTATCCTAAGCCCAAAACAACCACACAGCATTTCCACCCAAGCCTTAATTAAAATCAATTAGACATAATTTACCATAGAGGGCTAGGTAACACCAACAGGTCGGGTCCGAATTATGTCGGCCAACTAGTGCATTTAATCCTTTAGTTATTATTGAAAGCTGGTGTCTAAGGCTGGGGGTCCAGAGTCAAACGACCTAAGTGGACTGGTGGTTTATAATTAGGACCCTGTGACAAGTAGAGAGAGCCTCCCATCACCCCACTCCCTACCTAGCTAGAGGAAGGATTAGCTACTGGGTTAAGTGTAAGTTGAGCTAACCCATTCAGTTTTGACTCTAGGTCTACCAAGTCCTAGATTGTACTAACTTTTTTCTTTTGCATGCTTGGCTACATCATTCCACTTTGATTGTTTGATTTGTTGCATGACCACTAGATTAGGAACCCAATACCATAAGACTAAACCCCAAATTGACTCAACCATGGATCCTAATTTTGAAGCTATCATGAACCAGCTTGCCCAGTTAACTACCCAAATGAACCAAGCCAATATCTAATCTCAAAACCAGTTTACCCAACTAAACCAAGCCAACACCCAAACCCAAAATCAGTTTGCCAAGATAAACACTAGGTTTGATCAATCCCAGACCCAAATGAACCAAATAAACCAACGATTTGACCAAGTAGACCAACGATTTGACCAGATAATCCAAATAAACAACCAAACAATCACTAGGATCGACCAATTAACTACTAGATTAGACCAAGTAGGAACCCTAGACAAGACCAATAGAGCTGAAACCTTGCCTTATGAGCCCCAAGAACCCATCGTCCCTAGGTATCAGCTTAGTACCAGTCCAATTTCCCGTAGTCTACCTAAATCTTATAGAATTAGTACCCTTAGATATGAACCCAGTGTTAGTCAGGAAAACCTTAGCCAACCCACCCTTGTCACCCCAATCATTAGTCAGTTTTTTCTTAGTCTACCCCCTCTTACCACCTCATTTGTTCACCCAAATGACCTTGAAGAGGAGATATATGAGGCTGACCCAAGCGTAGTGGAACACTACAAGGAGGAAGAAGAGGAGTTTTCCATAGAAGACTTAGAGCTAGTTGAATCAATAGATACCCAGGTAGAAGCCACCCTAGAATCAGTTGACCCCGACCAAACCCACATAGTAGTCGACCCAGAGTTAGATGGCCCATATCACACCCAGGCAATAATGGAAGAGCAAGTAGAGGAAGAGAACCCAAATCCAATTACTAGACCACCACCTAAGAAAACTTTAGAAGAGGACCCAATTGTACAGCCTTGTCCTGAATTTTATGAGCCAGAAGAGTTTATTAAGAACTTGATCTATTTAGACCAATAACCTAAAGATGAAGTCATTCCTTTAACCCTAATAAAAGATCTCTTCCCTGAAATCAATAACCTATTCTTCCATAATGTAGATCCTATAAGAATACCTTAAACCCATAAGGTAAATCTCATTAGTATAGGACTCATCCCTGAAACACCTTTTTGTCTCTTAGTCTACTTGATTAACCCCGAACTCTTTTTCAATCAGACTAACTTTGAATCTGCCTTATATTTTCTACCTTTTCATGAATCTTCTTATATTTCTTTAACCATTCATTTGCATTTTACAGAAGTAAGCATGCTGCATACATACATTGTGCATGTTAGGTTTGATCTTACTTCTTGCATACCCTCTCGCATTTAGTAGGCATACATAGTAAATTTTCATGTGCATGCCATGCTAGGGTCAAACCGAGAAAGTCTATAGTGTATTAGGTTAGACCCTAGAGAGTCCAATAAAATTTCCTTCGATAGAAAAGTTTAGTCGAGTCTAATAGGTATTAGTTAAGTCCAATAAATTTACAACATTGATTCATCTATCCACACATGTACTAGCCTCTGCACAGCATATGCATCATGAAATTAGTCAAGAGTTGAACCTAAGTAATGAACTAAATAACAACTTGGCTAATTTCCAAAGAAAAGATAAAGAATTTTCTGTAGAGGATTTTGTGATTGCAAAGGAATTTTCTGCTCACAAAGCTGCCCCTTCCAAAATAATGAAGAGTAATGGACCCAATGACTATGTGCAAGAGATACTACCTAATTTAGGTATTAGCTTCACCTTCATCATCTTAGATCTTATAGAGTCTAGGGAGCCAGCGGTGATACCTAGCGAGCACCTTGAGCCTATCCCTCCCTTTAAGAGAGAACCCATCCTAGAGTGTCCACATATAAATTGGCCTATAAGTGAGGAAAAGATTGAAAGAGCTCTAGACGATCAAGTTATCGGTACCCAGGATAGAGACTGTAAGTGGTACTTGGTCCGGTGGCAAGGTCAACCATAATCTGAGGACTTGTAGAATGCTAGTGCGGATCTGTAGCACCTCAACCCAGACCCTCCTTGATCCAAATTGATCCATACTCGACGGGGTCGAGTTCCTCTCGCCCCGAGATAATTTGTGGGGACACCAGGATCAGACACAGATCTCTGGATGCCATATGGTTTAATTAGTCTTGTGTCAAAGTTTTGAAAATTTTGTAATCAATTAAGATTGAGTCTGTAATAAGTTGAGGTTAGTTGATTTGTCTCAACCCTCAACCTAGTCAGTATTTTTAGTCCTGTACATCAATTGTGAGTCCAGTATGAGCCCAATTTTTGTACAAGAGAGGAGGTTACCCTATTTTGGAGTTCCACCAAGCCACATCTAGGAGTCAAAGGCCACTACATGAGTCTATTGGATTTTGTGTGACAACCAAGGATCCAAGATGCTCCAAGAAACCCTGATTCCTTCTAGATGTCCTCCAGATGCCCAGATTCCTTCCTAGATGCCAGAACATATTCCTAAACTAGGGCATCCATGATTCCAGAGGTCCACCTATATCCCAACCCAAGGAAATCAAGCCGAAGCACCAAGCCCAAGCCCTTAAAAAGTAAGATTCCAGCCAGATTCCTTGGAATATGCCAGCCCATGCGCACAACCCCTGGAAGCCCACCTAGGCCCCTCAAATTTTTGTCCAAGCCCATGAAGGAGACATCCTTGCTGCTACCCCAAGGTCCAAAACAAAATTTGAGGAGTTTTATCATGTACAAGCCAAGAGGAGGTGTCCTAAGTGAAGAAGGAAGAAGACTAGTCAAAGTTTAGCCTAGTTGGGATAAGATTTCTACTTTGTATGGATTTTGTAATCCTTTCATGGTTGGGAGAGGACTTGTGTTTTAGATAGGAGAGGGCATTGGGAGCTCTATATAAACCCCACCCCTCTCCCTGTTGTAGAATAATTTTTATCCATGACATCAAAACCTTGGTGAATTTATTTGAGCTTGCGAGCTTGTGTGTTACTTTATTTTTTTCTCTTTGGTTACTATTGTTCTTGGCTGAATTCCTTGCTACCCTAGCATCCTTCCATGCCCTAACTCACTACCATCCAAGCCTTCACAAGTCCAGGAATGAGTTCCCTAGGCCACCAAGCAAGGCGATCTTCATCAACCTTCAAGCCACCCCGCTTCTATGCCCTAACCTGATACCTTCTAAACCTAGTTCCCTTTCTTTTTCTTACTTACTGTTTTGATTGACCCTTGACATTTTGCAAGATCCTAGAGGTGTTTCACCTCCCCAGAGGAGGCTTTCCTTGCCTCCAAGATCACTCAAATCAGCCATCTAATCATGGGAACCAAGCTTCATCATCCAAACTCCAATTAGAGTGCCGTGTGATCTCTTCATCGAAAGTTCTTCAAATCACTAATTGGTAACTTCCTTCCCTTCTTTAATTTCTGATTTGATGAAGATAAGCCATCATAATCTAGGAGTTTCTCAACTTTTGGGTCCTGGTAATTTATTATTTTGCATGAGTTTGCCTGCGATACGATGATTCTTTGCATTGCTAATTCTTATGCTAGTTCTTACTTTATTTTGGAAATCTAACGTGCAAAAAAAATTATGAAAATTATAAAAAAATTAGTTTACTATTTTCATGTATGTTTAGCAATTCTTAGAGTCATCCTGTATCACCTGACAGAGGAGACGAACTGGGAAGAAATTGCAGGTGGTTCGACCACGATCCCCATCTGGCAAGGATCCCCGCGTGATGCAGCCAGATCTCCATCCTCCCTGCTATTTGGGGAAGGAGGAAGCAGTTGAGAAGCCCTAGCACCACCGGTGGGCCCTCAATGTTGGTGCCCCTCACCAGAAGAACTCATTGGAAATGGCAGAGATGGAGGAAAGATGGATAGAGACCTAGAAACCCTAACAAAGGTACTCCTCGAGCAGAGGCCGAAGGAGAAGGAAGAAGGAGCGAAAGAAGGAGGGAAGCCTAACCTGCCATAAATTTGAGACTTCGCCCCAAAAAAGAGAAGGATGGTAGCCCTGAAGAAGAAGCCTTGCCGCTTGAAAAGCCTTCAAGAAACAAAAGGATGGATCCTCTTTAAGTGACCCAGAGCCCTATTGTCTCGTACTTATCGAAGTGTGTGCCATATCTCGCTGAGCCAGCCAAGAGGTGCCACGTGTTAGAGTGACGCTTCGAATCAGGAATAGTCCCCTTGGGGACGATGCAGTGATAATGACCATTTTAAAGAAAGGAGACGTGGTATCACCCAGATGGTATGGGCACACGTCTTCAAGGCGATGGTGCACGCAACCTTGATATCGGAAAGAGGCGCGTCACCTCCACACCAGTGCAATCATTACTCCATTCACCCCGAGTGGTCACTTTGTCCTCTGGGCTCGGGAGTGGGTGGCATCTGATGTGGCAACATCCACTAACATGAAGCACCTTGGTGGCAACGATGATAAAAGACCAGCCACCTGGATAAGACTGCCTGACAAAGAACTGAGGTAGGCCCCCTGCAAGGTCAACTCCCAGCCAAGGTTGGGCTCATTGGGCAAGCCCCCCATTTGAGGTTAGCTCCCGACCTGGGTGAAGCACCTCTTTCTAAGGCAGGCCTCCCCATCGAGGTCATCTCCCAACCAAGGTCAGGGTCATTGGGCAAGACCCCATTTGAGGTCAGCTCCTGACCGGGGTCGAGCCCCTCCTTCCGAGGCAAGCCTCCTCGTCAAGGTTAGCTCCCAGCTAGGGCCAGGCTCATTGGGCGAGCCCCCTATCTGAGGTCAGCTCCCAGCTGAGGCCAGGCTCATTGGGCAAGCCCCCTATCTGAGGTCAGCTCCCGACTACGGTCAAGCCCTCCTTCCGAGGCAAGCCCCCTTGCCCAGGTCTACTCCTTGCCGAGTTTAGGGATCCAAAAGCTCAAAACTGTGATGAGGGAATGCCTAATCACTCACCACCCCTAAGAAGAGGCACGTGCTTTGCTATGAGCATAGGTCCTGCGATGCACCTTAAGCATGATCTACACGATCTAAGTGTCACTAGCCTCATAGCCTTGAAGTGTGCCACCACGTCGACAACTGCATGGCTGAAAGATTGCAACCTCCACAACAAGATGCCTGGACCTTCCTAAGAAGGACATCCTGCTCAGGCCCTAGGGCCTGCAGTGCTCCTACGGTTCCTCCTAAAATGGCAATATTCCATCATGACTCCATGCTTGATGGAAAGCTGGCTCGATAAAGGGGTGATAGCATATAATAGAAAACTTTCTTCGAAAAGGAGGACCCAGAAACCGACAAAAATTATCCATCCATATAAGACCCACAAGGGAAGGTAAGTGAAGGTAAGCGACAGACTCGCTTTTGGTTGAGTATTATCTTTCTTTCATTCTTATTACTCCCTCTAGATGCGGAGAGTTTCCAAAGCTCTCTGTCATAGAGATTCTGTTCCCCTCGATCGTTCAACTGACTTGATCGTCGAAGTGTCCTTGCTGGAATCCCCAGCCCAGGTCTCCTTTGTTTTAAATGACTTTCGGATGAGCTAGCGGACCACAAAACAAAAGGACAAGCTCCCAATTAGAACCCGATGCACCAGAGTTACAGTCCATGACGGTCTTGGTGGCAACACTAGGCATTGAACCCTTAATGATGGTAGACTGGCTGAAGGTGGATCCGAAGAGTCAACCTATGAAGCAAAAGAAATGAAGTTTTGCATCTGACACTAGAGGGCTATATCCAAGGAGGTCAACAAGCTATTCGATGCTGGCTTCATCAGGGAAACCACCTACATAGAGTGGATTGCAAACCCGATCATGGAAAAAATGGCAAACATCAAATGGCAAATCTATATATATTTTACTAACATTAATCAAGTTTGCCCAAAATATGGATATCCTTTGCCAAGAATCCATCAAATGGTTGATGCAACTTCAGGCCATGATCTTCTTAGCTTCATCGATGCATTCTTGGCTATAACCAAATATGGATGGCCTTAGAAGACAAGGAGAAGACTACTTTAGTCACTAACCATGGTCTATTCTATTATTGGGTCATGCCATTTGGTCTTAGAAATATAGGTGCCACTTACTAGTGCATTGTGAATAAAGTCTTTAGGGACTAGATTGGGCAGAATATAGAAGGATATGTGGACAACATGCTTGTTAAAAGAAAAAAAGCAAGAACCCACATCAATGATCTCAGGGAAGCCTTCATTACCCTTTGGAGGTATCAAATGAAGCTAAACCCCACTAAGTGTGCCTTCGAGGTGGCCTTGGGCAAATTCCTAGGTTTTATGGTTTCCAATCGGGGGGTGGAAGTCACTATAGAGAAGATAAAGGATGTTTACAACATGGCTCCACCACAGACAGTCAAAGACATTCATCATCTCATCAGAAGATTTGTAACCCTTAATCGATTTGTCTCTAAGTTAGCCAAATGCTTCCTTTTTTTCTTCCAAACTTTGAAACAGCCTAGGAATTTCTAGTGGATTAAGGAATGTCAGAAAAGCTTTTGAAGACCTTAAGAATTACCTAATCTTCCCACCATTGTTGGGCGAGCAAGATCTAGGTGAGGAATTTTTCTTATCTCGGTGGCCTCCCCCCTATCAATGGGTGTAGTGCTGATCTAGGAGAAGGATAAAATCTAGAAGCCGATCTACTATATCAACTGAATACTAAGGGATGGAGAGACCCACTATACAATGTTAAAAAAGCTAGTCTACACCCTCCTCATTACCTCCTGGAAGCCCTGACCATACTTTCAAGCTCACACCATTATCCTCTTGATTGATCATCCCATAAAAAGTATCCTCCATCCACCCGATATGCCCATGAGTATCACCAAGTGGGAAATTAAGCTCTCCAAATTCGATATCAAGTACTATCCTCAGCCATTCATCAAGGCTCAAATATTGGCTGATTTCTTAATTGAATGTACCATTCCTGATAAGTTGGCTAATTCAAAGGAGTCAAAATCTTTGACATTAACACAAGACCCAGCTCAAAATTTGACCCACACTTGGGAGATATATCCAGATGCGTCATCAAATTTTGAAGGTTAGGAGTAGGGATAGTTATTGCAAGTCCTAAAGGAGTCATCTTTGAGTATGCCCTACATTTTGAGTTCCTAACCATAAATAATGAAGTTGAATATGAAGCTATATGGGTCTTAAAGCAGCTAAAGAATTAGAGGTATAGAACTTGAAGGTCTATAGTGACTCCCAGCTGATCATTAGACATATCAAGGGTTACAATGAAGCTCGTGGAGAAAACTTGGCGAAATACCTTCAAGGAGTTGGTTCATTCCCTTGATAGCTTTAAAGTTCAACAATTTCCTATGGAAAAAAACTCTCGAGCTAACTCATTGGCCAAAGTGATCACCACCATGCCGATGTTTCTTCCTAAAGGAACATAGTTTTAGCAAGTCAAAAAGCCATCGACCAAGGAACCATCGAAATAATGCAACTAGATAGTGAGCCATGTTGGATCGATCCACTAATTGACTTCTTGAAGAATGGTCGACTCCCTCTGAACTAGGAGGCACACAAGATCAAAATAAATCCTCCAAATATCTAATGTATAAGGGGAAACTCTACAAATGATCATTATCTTTTCCCCTCCTTATGTGCTTATGACTGTTTAAATTAGAATGCACGTTGAGCAAGGTTCATGAAAGAATCTAGGGTGATCATATTAGATAAAAGGTGCTAGCATATAAGTTACTATGATAGGATTATTATTAGCCCGCTATGTAGCAAGACAGAGAATTTCATCATGCAGTGCGATGCTTGCCAAAGATATTCAAACATCCAGCATCTTCCTACAGAGCCGATCACCTGATCTGCACTCCATGGCCCTTCACACAATGGGGAATGGATACCTAAGCCCTTTCCCACCTACATCAAGATAGCAAAATTTCCTACTCATTACTATTGATTATTTAACAAAATGGATGGAAGCCAAGCCACTAGCTTGCATTACTGAGTCCAAAGTGACCATCTTCATCTAGAGAGCCATGATTTGTCATTTTAGAGTTCCTCGGGTATTGATCACTAATAATAAGTGATAATTTGTTGAAGCCAGATTCAAAAAAAATTGCAAAGATCAAGGTGTTGGGTTTCTATGGTTTCGATGGCACGACGGAATAATAGATTTCAAAAAATTACTTTCTTGAAAACCCTAACAACTAGAAACTCTAAGCCCAAGATCACTTATTTCATTTCAATTAACAAGTCATGTAATTAGGGTTTGGAAAAATACCTGGAATGCTAATTCCTTCTTCTCTTTACCAGGCACACAAGTGCATGCCCTCCAGAGGTGATCCACACAGAAACTGATCCTAGGAAGCACTCCTTAGTAGGTTGCTTAAGCCACTGGGACTCTTCTGATGGCCTTTCTTCCTTTGGCAGCCTCTCCTTCCTTGCTCAGACCCTTGCCCTCCAGTAGAAAACTCTGAGCCCTTTCCAAAACTCTCTTCACTTTCACTTACACTTCCTAGTTCACTTCCAAAAATCTTTGTCTTAAAATGAAGTATTTGTCTTAAGATAAGACAAGGGAGGAAGAGACAAAAGGAGAGAGTGTGGCAGAGTATGAGTGTAAGTGTAAGAATACAGGAAAGAAAAGATGAAATCAGATAACCATCGACCTAATCACTGATGGCTATTTATAGGAGAAGGAGAGGCTCTTCATCAGCCTTTGATCTATCTTTCAACAGGTCAAATAAGACCCTTCATTAAGAAGGAGTCTCATCTTGAAGACTCAAGACCCTTCATGCGCCAACCACCCTTTAGCCGATCCTTTTGATTATTTTGGAATTTTTTCTTCATGCCACATGGCATGTAACTAATGATAAAGCTTCTCAATTGGCATGGAAATGAAAGGACTTTTTCATCTGATAAGTTCCTTAAAGCAGAAAGACTCTCTGCTTACCATAACTTGCACCAATAATGAAAGTACGTAACCCTTCAAGTTATGCACGCTATAATTCACTCTGCCAACTTCTTTTTCATTGATGATTACCCATATCAGATCAGCCTCATCCATAGCCAAGAGAAGCCTCATTTCATATTCAATTGAATTGCCAAAAGGAAAATGAATTCACCCTTTTTGTTCACCAACAATGAAGAGTCGTGACTCTTCATTTGTCAGTCAAATGTTTCCTTGCCGTATGTCACTTTTGACTTGTCAAAGTATATACAATATGCATGTCAAAAGAAAGGGAGTTAAATCTACTTTTTGACCATATAATTTGTTTTCTGGTAGGAGGTCTATTGGTCCTTCTGTGTCCTTTTGACTATTGAGGTATCACTTAGGCACCAAGAGTCCCATGCCCTTGGGACTCTTGGTATTTGGTGCATAAAAGACATGAAAAATATCAAATAAATTTTGATAAATTTGTCCCACATAGAACTCAATGCAATTTAGGTCTTCCATAAATTGTTAGTCCATTTAGTAGCCTTTCAGATCCAATTCAATTAGGTTAGGAGTTAGGTTAGCATACACATGCTAGTGTGCAATCTAGCTAACCAATTAGGATCCGATAACCCTAATTAAATGCCAATTGACCTCCTAGGCCAATTCCCTAAAATATGTGACCCTTTGGGTTCTATATCTAGCCAGCAGTAGGACTAGGTCTGAGCCGATTCTATCCAATCGAACCTGATTGACCTAATTAGGTCAAATTGAACTGACCTAAGTTGCCAATTAGAACCAGCTTTTGAATTGACTCATGAATCCAATCAAATTGATTTATGAAAACCCACAAGACATGATTGACATCTAGCAATGTGTCATGCCTACCTGGAAGATGAGGAATTTGGTAGAAAGTATCAAAATACCCTTCAGTGAAATGTTACCGTGCAATTCAATCATTCGATCTCCCTGTATCCTGATTAAAGATAGGTATAGATAAATGTCAAACCCTAGCAATTAATCCTTTTAAATCTCAATTTGATAATGAAGACTCGATCAATGAATGATTAGAAATCCTATCCAATCTCATCCTGCTTTGGCCAAAGACTTCTTGAGTCATCATTTGAAGAGATCACATGGGATGACTTCTCCTTTTTCTAGGAGTGATCGATTCCTTGTTAACCTACTCATTACCTTCATACACAATCCACCATATCTAGAAATACCCCGTACATGACTTAATTGCCATGAGTGAGTATGCACCAAAACATTGCTTCATGTGCACAAGATACTATGGTAGTCTCAGGTCTAAGGATCACATGCACAACTCCCACTAAGAGAACATTCTTTTGATAAGTAAGTAAGACTTTCATTTGATGTTCTCTTATCAGATCAGTTCAGTGGACTCATAACGTAATGAGCACCCACATCCTTGTATTAGTGTCTTTATATAAGTGGTTGTAAGACTAACCACCATCTCCATCAAGCATACATAGGATGTGCTAGTCTTACCAAATTCATTGATCCTCGAATCGATTATCCAATGACTAGGAACATTTTATATTAGGATTTGTAGGAATTTAGGTCTCACCATTAGGATCTTCATCATAACCCTAATTTTATTGCCCTAACCTAGGGGGTTCATCATAATCTTTATAAGATGCAGTTGTATGATGAATTAAAAGATGCCTTTTATTGATAAATAATATCATACATGAGTTGAAAGATTATAGAAATGCCCTTACAATGATTGGCTTTTAGGGCACCATTCTTTCACAAGGTATCTTGCATCACTTAGCTTTAGTGGCCCATCCTCAAGAATGGAGAGGTAGAGGTCACCAACTAAACCATCCTCTAAGGGATTAAGAAAAGGCTCGGCAAAGCTGAAGGATCCTGGGTCGACGAGCTCCACCATGTGCTTTAGGCATATTCTATGATGCCAAGGGTTTCAATAGGGAAGACACCCTTTAGCCTAGCTTTCAGGATTAAAGCAATGATTCCTGTTGAACTCAAAGTCCAATTAGTGTGGATTGTGAACTTCAATGATGAAACCAACTAAGAAAGGTAGCTCGCTGAACTAGATTTGTTAGACAAAGTCCAAGAGAAAGCATGTGTCAGAATGGTGGCATACCAGTATAAGTTCACCCATTACTTCAACTCTAAGGTCCAGAGTAAGGCCTTTGAAGTCAACAACCTTGTCTGACATTGAATAAATGTCTCTCAACTAGGTCAAAAGGATAAACTCTCACCAAACTGGGAGGGACCTTATCATGTTGAAGAAATCATTAGACCGAGGACTTATTCGCTAAAGTAGCTAGATGGAAACCCCATACTCTGATCATGGAATTCGGCCAACCTCCATAAATCTTATTAGTAATGTAGCCTCCTACTTACTAGATATAAAACCTTTCACTTCCTTCACTTCTCTTTTACATGCTTGCTGGAAAAAGACTTCCCTGGTGAACTTCAAGACAACACAATCATAAAGCCAAGTGAGACCCCTCTTAGAAACTCACTAGATGAGTCCCTTGGCTGAGAACCCAAAGGCCTATCAGACTAGGATCCAACATTAGGAGCTTGAAGTCCATTAAATAAGGGACTTCTTGTCAAAGACTTAATGCTCAAATAAGGTTCCTTGAAAATTTGAGGGCCCATCAAATAAGGACTTATATTCGGAAGCATGAAGGCTTGATGAATGGGGACCTACGATCAGAAGTCTAAATGTTCAACTGATGTATATCTAAGCTATAAGCTTAAGGATCTTATAAAAATCTTGATCAGAAATACACCTCGATCGGCCATCCATTGAATCCCCTACAAATTTGTTAAAAGCCCATGGTGCAGAGGGCAACCACATAGGTTCAAAATATAACCAATTATAAACAAAAAGCAAGCAAAGACACAAAGGCATCAAGAACTTCTCATTTTCATTAAAGAAACCCAATTATACATGCTCATGGCCTTGTGGTTAGAATACATGGATTCAAAGCCTCGTGGCTAATGACATTGTTTCCTAGGATCCTAAAGTATAGGAAAAATGACAACAATGCTTATCAAAGAACTAAGGGACTCCAAAGTGAAGGAACCATCATGCAATCCCTATGTTGCATTTAGCTTTTCAAAAATTTTTAATTAACTAAAATTAATTTATAGTGAAAAATAAAAATCCAATCTAAGCATGCATAGTAAGATTCATTCATCAACATATAAATTTATAAATAAAAATAAAAGTACCAAGTAGATCAAATCTACTTACCTTTTGTGCTACTCCATCTTTATCAGATCAAATTTGATGGATGCCCTGGGTTCTTGCTGGAGCCGTGCACATGGCTAGCCTCTACTGGTATCCACATAGAGATGAACTAATCGAAGCTCCAAGGCCATTGAGTGCTAGCACCTTGTAGCCCTCGTTTCGATCATTGGATCAAATTTCTCTTTCATCTTCTTTTCTTTTTCTCTACGATAGATATTAAGGGAGAAAAATTGATCTCTTCTCAAGAGATTAAGTGAGAAAAATAAATCTTTCCTATGAACAATTCACTCTAGAGAGAAGAGGAGGAGGGGCTAATCAAAAATATTTCTCTCATATTTTACGTATGGTAGAGAACCAAGAAGAAGGATGGGTGGAATGATATATTTTGAGAACTCCTCGTACGTTGAAAACATCACAAAAGTAATCTCACGCACCCTTGTATTTAGCTTCCACCACCTTTTCTTATCTCACACCTCATCAAAGTTCTCTCCTAGGATCCCTTCCTATCTTGAATTAGGACAAAGTTTTGAATCAAATTCAAACACTTAGTTCTAGATGAATAAGGATAAGAAGAAGGGAGAGAATCTTAGAACATCCAAACACTTTGGCATCCCATAAATCTTTCCACGCACAAATAAATTTTTCACATGAAAGAAGGGTGTTAATCCTTCTTCCTTACATGTTAATTAGAGAGAGAGGTGTGGAGAGGGAGTGAGAAGTTTTATTAGGATTAGTTCAACATATTAATACCAAATCATAATCCAAATAGGAAACTAACTAATCTAATTCCTAATCCTCTTAGGTTTAGGTCTAAATTCATAAGTAATTAGGAATTAGATCCTAATCTAATTAGGACCACTAAACCAAATTAGAATAGATTATGTCTAACTAAATTAAATCAAATTTAATTCACCTATGATTAAGCAACAAATTAGGTCTAACAAAATTGGCTTGCAATACTTGCAATTAATTTAGTCCAAAAATAATTGGACTAAGGGATCACCCAAACTCAACCAAATCAAACCCAATTCATTTGCATCAAGCCTAATTATAATTAAATGATCAAATTATTTGATATACCAAACTTAATTATAACACTTGTAATAAAGTCCTCTTTCCTAATAATTAGCAGGTGTCCAAAATAGTATGTAACAAAATTAGCAAGTTCCAAATTTATAACCCTTATAAATTTAGACTTTCTTTTTATGTAACTCTTACAAATTTATTCCTACTAAGTTATCAGGTCAAGCTCCTATTATATTTGACCCCTCAAGTTCCATTCTATTTGTTAAAGAGACATACCATGATCCCCATCATAATATCATCAAACTCTTTCTTTGGATTGGAATAAGTCTAGTTCATGTCGTCAAGGATCATTGATTTGAAATGATCCTAGTAGGTTTACAATCCATTAGTGATGCTTAGTAGCATGTAGTGGTAACCTAGGAGAATAGAAGAAAGAATTCCTAGGTATGTTATCTTATGATTAAGTTCTTTTATCGAGAGTCCTAACAAGATATAGGTCATGGAAACTTACTAAACCCCAAGTATCCATCATATGCATGATTCAATCTGCTTAAGTCCAAATTATGAAAGCTTATGAAAACTCTTTTCTGTCATTCATATTACCATGGCCACGATCTTAAAGACTTAGCTTCTTAAATTGCATGGGACTTCATAATAGCTAATAAGGTTGATAGATCCCTTATAAGTGCACTCCGACTCCTACAATGAATCTACAGCAACCAATGAATACCACAAGGGCCAAATGGCTAGGGCCAATGATTGGTCTTATCAAACAACAATAACCAAACTATAAGTGGCCAAGGCATCACAGGTCAAAGAACCACTCACACAACTATAATATCGAGAAGGTCACTAACAAGTGAGTAACAACCATATGACTTCTTATGTTAGTTACTCTCAATATTGTCATTCTCTAATGACCACCTGCAGTCCACCTAATATTCCCACACTAAAGACTCAAGACTCATCTACCCTAAAAAGAAAGCGATCCATGCATTGATCAACATAGATCCATCACCATCCCCGTGATATATTATTATCAAGAGTATTTAAGAATTAATCTATGATGATACATATCTCAAATTCTTAACTCTTAAGAATGTATATCATTATTTTTTAATTTCTTGGATGATACATGTATACATATTAAATATTAAATATAATTATATGTTCTAGAGTTAAAATATGTATTAGATAGATTAGCTTCTAGGTATACATCTAATAATCTACTACTTGCACTAAAGCCAATCAACCATAAACTTCAGCCACATTATGTGTGCTTCAGTTTTAGCTAGCCAAAGCTTACTCAGCTAGTGGCTCTACCACATCTCTTGTGGAGTTTACTCTCTACACCTTCAAAGGTAGTCATGAAATGAATCATCTCTTTATTTGTTTAGACTTCTTATGAGACCTTGGTTCTTTAGCTAGAGCTATGGTACCATTGTTGCTATGATAGAATGTTATGTCATGTCATGATATCTCACTCATTTTTGCAACAATCTATGTATATCTTTGTGCCTTAGAGATGACGATTTTGTTAGCCTCCTTAGTTAAACCTACAATGATCAGTTCCAAACCACCGTTGTACAAGAACAAATCACATATATCCTTGTTTCCTTAATTCTCCCTCTCTAAAAATCTAAAATATATCTTTAGTACTTTTTAAGTATTAAAGAATGCTATCACAATTATCCAACACTCTTTGTCTAAATTTTATTGACATTCACTCATGACATTCATAACAAAATCAGATTATGTATATAGCATGGTTTATATGAGGCTTTTTATAGTCAAAGCTGAAAAGGATCTAGCTCATATTAAAATCTCTTCAAAATTATCAAGGAATATTTACATATCAATTCTATGCTTAAGGAGTCAAATCTTCAATTAGATTTTAGGCTGAACTTTTTCAGCACTTCCTTAATGTACAAATTCTGTGATAGGTGTAGCATCTACCTCAGTCTTACTCATAGACCTACATTTCAAATGTAGGATGATGTTCAAAGATCTTTATTGGAAAATCACCTAGACAATCACAACCTAACCTATGTCAGCATAGGAATCTCATTTCTAATAGGAGAATATTATCCTTGTACAATGCAAGGAATTACATACTTCTACTAACCTTTTATAATCATGTGGTTCCTCTTCTCATTCTTGGTAGAATCAAATAATTTGATCATGTCATAAAAATGAGAATTTCAATTTTGAGCTATTTTCTTTAGCCTATTTATATAGAGCCTTTGTAGCTTGACCTTGTGATATGATCACTGTCTATCTACTTGATCTCATCATGGTTAACTGCAATAGCAACTAGTATGGACTTTAGCATGGTTGCAAGTGAAAATGTTTCTATAGTCAATGCTGACTTTAACCTTTCACTTAAGCCTTTCCATATAGATCTCTATCCATTTTCCTTTTATAGATCCATTGTATCTATTAGCTGCTATACCTTTTTGATATATCTATCAAGGTCCATACTAGGTCGAAGCACATTAAGTCTAACTTCATGATATTCAACCATTTCTAGGAATTAATGTCGTACATCATCTCATTGTAGGTTTCTCAGATCATCTCTATATTCTTTTTTTCTGCATGGAATACTTTCTTTGAGTCCTTTGTATGCATACCTCTATACCTTTTGGAGGATGGGAGATCCTACTAGACTTATTGGTGAGGACACAAGAGCTAGGAAGAGGAAGCAAACCTTTTCCAATTAAATTTGGATCACCAATGAGTAAGTCCATGTGTTCTTCATAAAGAACACTCGAGTCCCAGTTATTTTGAGTTGTAATTAGGTCATATTGAGTTATAATTTGATCAAATTGAGTTTAATTTGGACAATTAGGGTTGTTAGGTTACCAATTGAGTCCATTGAGTCCATCAATTGGTTTAAGAGTCTTGTAAATAGCATTTATTTGCTTTGTTTGATGATTTGTCTTGTTTGAGTCCTATAATTAGTGTTTGAATAAGTTAAGAGGTCTCATAAGTACCCAAGACCCAAGTTGTCATTACCTTGGTAGGTCAATTCTAGGTAAAAAAAGGGTTGTCCAAATTTTCATTCAGACATCCAGACATCCAGACATCCAGACATTGGGACATCAAGACATCTAGACATCAAGACAAGAAGACAATTTGAATGTCATCCTTATCCAAGAGAGGTGCCCATCCCATCCTATGTTTCATCGTATATTCCAATTTCAAGGAGGCGCCCATGTACGAGGAGTAAAGCAGAAGGACTCTGCTTTTCATCTAGCGCCCCCTCATATTTTTGTCACCCACTCTAGATGACGCCCCCATCCATTCAAAAAATTAAATGGGAGGAAGAGTCCAAGATAGGTGGAGATATCTTCATTCAAATTCAAAACGAGTTTCATCCAAAAATCAAAGAGTTCTCTCTTATCAAGTTATATCCCTTCATCGTATCAAAGTATCAAGGGAGGATTGAGCAAACCCCTTTTAAATTCAAATAAGGGTTCAAAATCAAATCTTTGAAGATGTTCTTATCCTATCAAGGAGATGAGATGCCAAGTGAAAGAAGGTTAGTGCCAAATGTGAAAGAAAATTAGCGCCAAGGAAGGATTAGTGCCCCATCTTCCTTTTCCCGAATACATTTTCTCAATTTGTCACCCAAGTCAATTTAAATTTCAAATTCAAGGAGTGTTTGAATTTAAATGTAATTTAAATTTGAAAGAGTCCTATGGTATCTTCATGTGTGAAGAACTCTATAAATAGGACCCCATACCCTTTATAATTATTGATTATTGAATTATGAAATGAAATGCTATCTTTTTCCACAAAGCTGGGTAGGCTTAGTGATTTTCTCTAAGGAAGAGGAGGTCCTTAAGAGCTAAGGTGGGGAGGTCCTTGAGTGGAGGTTCTGCCAGATTCGATAATTGCTACTGATCTTCTTCAAGCTCTTCGAATCCAACCTTTATGTTTTCCCATTTTGGATCTAAATTACGTCAATCTTAAGTTTTGTTTGCTGCCTTCTTTGCAGATCCCAGGTGTTCAAGGACCTTAGAGGATGGATCCTTTGCTTCCGAACCAAGATCTTATGGTGGATCTGGAATTTGGAGTCCTGATATTCATCCTACTGTGAAATCTGAGCGACCGAGCAGCAGATCCAACTCAATTCAAAGTGAATCTCCATTAGGGTAAGTAACCAATCCTTTTCTTGTTAGATTTGGTAATTGAAGCATGGAATAGCCTGATCTAAGATGGTTTCCTAACCGTCAGGTCCATATTCTTCATAGCTTGCGGAGCGGATCGTGGGTAAGTGGTTAATTGCCTTCTTTATTCTTTCAATCTATTATGTTAGTTGCTTTACTATGATCATTGCTCTCTTAAATTATCTAGGCTTAAATTGAATCATCTTATACTGTATTGTAACTATCCTGCATCATCTTTATTGATATCAGAGCTGGCATTCTGCATCAATATTTGTATCAGAGCCTTAGGTTAGATTAGGGTTTCTTGCTTGCTGAATTCTGCACATACCTGAACTTAATCTGCATAGAACACCATATTAGATTAGTTATTTTCATCTGAAATTAATTTTTTGTTAATCCCCAGTAAGTCAGTAATTAGCATCTCAAATTTTATTAAAAAAATAAAAAAAATATTTTTCTGCAACTTTTTTAATCTCTGCTGCATAGTTTAGGTCTGCTACAATTCTTTTGACCTAGTTTCGATAGCTTTCATCATAGCTATCCGAAACATAGTCCATTAGATTTTTTTTCATTAATCTAAGCTAAAACAAACTCAGATCTAAATCTTCCTTATAGATTTCAGATATGAGGGTTTAAAAAAAAAACAATTTAAATTATTTTAGAGTACTTTGGTGGAAGGAAATCATGCCTCCTGAGTGAATATACGAAAGCTTATTTATAACCCTTGGGACTAATGAGCTATGGCCAGACATGATAACCCAAGATTGAAGTTTGTTTTGTGCTTGAGTGTATGCTTGCTTGTTGGAATTTTGGTGATTTGTGTGTTTAAGATTGCTTGGTTAATTTCTTATGCACAAATTAGGATTTCTTTGGCACATTCAGATTCCACTAAAAAATTAATTCCTGCAATTTAAATCTAAAATCTAAAATTTAAAATTTAAAATTCAAATATGAAATCTAAATTTAAATTTGAAAATTTAAAGTTTAAATTTTGAGTTGTTAGTGGTATCTTATTTTATCTTGGTAACCAGAATTGATTGTGCATTCATATATTAAACCAATTCTAAGGGCAAGCAATATAATATAAGGGAAGGATTGAGACCATTTCCTTATTCTAAAACAACCAACCCCATTTGCGTAGTCCTAAGCCTTAATTAAAATCGAGTAGCACTTAAAGCTAGGGACAGCAACAGGTCTGGTTTTATATACGTGAAAACCTATTGTAGTAGTCACTTCTCTGTGTGCTTCTGAGAATTGGTGTCTAAGGCTAGAGGTCCAGAGGCAAATGCCCTAAGCGGACTGGTGGTTCTTTAATTAGGACCTCACGAAAGTGAGGGGAGCCTCCCACCACCCCACCTCTTACCTGGCCAATCGAGGAGTTACTACAGTCTTGGTTATTACCTTGACTAAGCACTATATTGGCCCCTAGATCTAGGAACCCCAGACTTAGGTTGATTTGTATTGTTTGCACTGCATGACCACTAGGGCAGGTACCCCATACCAAGATCAACAGACTCAAGCCAGTACATCTGCATCTATGAATTTCAATCCAAAAAGCTTGATGCGTACTTTGACTGAACAGTTTAGGCATACTTTGACTAAACAGTTTAGGCAATTGAGTGGTAGGCTAGACCAAATTGAGCATAGAATGGGAACCCTTGAGGAATCTCATGTGTCTCAAGCAGACTTTACACCTCCTAGACCCACTCTAGTTGATATTCCTAGAGCCCAACATCCTGATCCTATTCCTAATCCAAATCCTAGATGCCTAATTCAAGATGAAACTGAAGAAGATTGAGCCTTTAGGAGTGTTAAATTTGATGCACCAACGTTCAATGGGAACTTAGATCCTAAGGTCTATACGGATTGGGAGAGTGACATGGATCAATATTTCGAATGGTATGAAATGTCGGAAGAGCGAAAGGTGAAATTTGCAAAGTTCAAGTTAATCCGACAAGCATGATTGTATTGGGGTAATACTGAGAAATTGACCCTTCAGAGAGGACACATGCCCATAGTTACATGGAGGGATATGAAGGACAAATTGAAAGAGAAGTATGTGCCATTAACATATCAACAAAGGATATTGGATCAATGGCAGGACTTGACCCAAGGTATTAAGACCATGATTGAGTACATTGCCAAGTTCGATGAGTTTGTTATGCGATGTGGTGTAGTCGAGTCAGAATCTGTGACACTACCTTGGTTTAGAAAAGGCTTGAATGAGGATATTGGAAGGTAACTATTTCTAAGGGAAGTACATGATTTGGAACATACTTACTAGGTTGCTAGAGACTGTGAATGATTTCAAAGAAGACAACCTATCTATCGACCTGAGCTCAATAGGTTTAGTAACCCGAGAAATAGGTCAAGCCAAGTTCCTATTAGTAGGCCTAGTCAACCCACACCAGTAGGTCGAGTGGATGATCGAGGAAAGGCACCAATTGGTCGAGAGGATGATCGAGGAAAGGCACCAATGGGTTGTATGAATGATAGAGGAAGAGCACCTATAGTATGTGGAGAAGGAAGTCAGAAAGTAGAGTGTTATAGGTGTCATCAGGTTGGCCATTTTGCTAACAAGTGCCCTATACAGAACCTACACATAGGAGAGATAGGAGAAGAAGATGAACCTGAATTAGCTGAAGAGTGTAAAGAGGAGGTATATGAAGCTGAGCTTGATTTAGCATAGGAGTATGAAGGTATTGAGGAGGAAATAGAGTCACCTAATCTTGTAGGAGTTGTTAGGTGTATTCTAGCTCAGACCAAGAAGAACGAGGACTGCCGTAGGACCAACATCCTGGAAACTTTCATCAAATTAGGGGACAAAGTGTGTAAGATCATTGTAGATAGTGGGAGCTGTATCAATGCTATTTCTACCAATGCAGTCAAAAGTCTAGGTTTACCTACAGCACCCCATCCCAACCCCTATAAGGTTTCATGGATTGTTGCAACCTCAATTACCATTAAGTTGATTTGTTAGGTCACAATCCATTTCCAGTTATACCAAGAGAAGGTCTTTTGTGATGTGTTACCAATGGGAGTCAGTAGCATAATTTTGGAAAGACCCTGGTTATATGACCATGATGTTACCCTATTTGGAATAAAAAATTCTTGTTCCTTTAATTATCAGGGTAAGAGGATAGTCATAAATTCAACCCCACCCAAGGATCACATTAAGAGGGGCTCCAGTAATCTGAAAGAATAGAAGCCAGGATTGAACTTAATTACTGCTAAAGAAATGGAAAGAGAAATCATTGGAGCTGCACCCATTGGAGTTTTAGTGGTTATAGAGATTCATGAACAACCTTAACCTGAACACCCTAAGGAAGTTGTAAAGCTTTTGAAAGTCTTTCAAGATGTGTTTCCAGAAGACTTGCGAAATGAACTGCCACCATTAAGGGACATCCAACATGCCATAGATCTAGTCCCAGGAGCTACGTTGCCAAATCTCCCACATTATAGGATGAACCCTACAGAACACTTAGAGATGCAAAGACAAGTAGGGGAGCATTTTTAGATAGGATTCATTAGGGAGAGTCTTAGTCCTTGTGCAGTTCCAGCCTTGTTAACCCCCAAGAAAGATGGCACTTGGAGGATGTGGGACGACAGTAGAGCCATCAATAAAATCATTATTAAATATAGGTTTCCAATTCCCCGTTTGGATGATATGTTAGATATGATGGCCGGATCAACCATTTTCTCGAAGATTGACCTTAAAAGTGGCTATCATCAAGTTAGGATTAGAATTGGAGATGAATGGAAAATAGCCTTTAAGACTAAGGATGGTTTGTACGAATGATTGCTAATGCCTTTTTGTTTGTCTAATGCTCCTAGCACTTTTATGAGGATAATGATCCAAGTATTGAGAGCTTTTATAGAAAAATTTGTGGTTGTATACTTTGATGATATCCTCATATACAGTAAAATAAGGAAGGATCACTTAGACCATCTTTACCTAGTGTGTCAGACCCTTAGGAAAGAAAACCTGTATGCCAATCTTAAGAAGTGTAGCTTCATGACCACTAGGATAGTCTTTCTAGGTTTTGTAGTAACCCCAGAGGGATTGTCAGCTAATCTTGAGAAGATCAAATCAATAGTTGAGTGGCCCATACCTAGGAATATCCACGATATCCATAGTTTTCATGGATTAGCCACCTTTTATAGAAGAATTACCAAAGGATTTAGTACCATTGTGGCATCGATTACAGATTGCATTAGGAAGGGAGCCTTTAAGTGGACCAAGAATGCTGATAGAGCCTTCCTAAGGATAAAAGAGAAGATGACACAAGCCCCGATCTTGAGACTTCCTAATTTTTCTAAAGTATTTGATGTAGCTTGTGATGCTTCGGGTGTTGGCATAGGAGTACTTAGTCAAGAGAGTCATCCTGTAGCCTTTTTTAGTGAAAAATTAAATAAGGCTAAATCCAAGTACTTAACTTACGATAAAGAGTTTTATGCAGTAGTACAAGCATTGAAATATTGGAGACATTATTTACTACCATAGGAATTTGTTTTGTACTCTGACCATGAGGCACTTAGGTTTCTAAACTCTCAGAAAAAATTAAATCCAAGACATGCTAAGTGGGTAGAGTATCTCCAGTCTTATACTTTCATGTTGAAGCATCGAGCTGGTTTAGAAAATAAGGTTGCAGATGCCCTTAGTCGCCGATCAATGTTGTTAAATTGTGTCAATACTGAGGTTGTTGGATTTGACAAGCTCAAGAACTAGTACGAGTCTTGTCCAGATTTTGGAAAAATTTATGAGAAAATTAAGCAAGGACCATCTAGTTTGGATAGTGATTATACTTTGCGAGATGGTTATCTTTTTAAGGAAAATAAGTTTTGCATACCTAGAACATCCCTTAGGGAATTTCTGATTTGGGAGATCCATGCTGGAGGCTTAGCAGGACATTTTGGAAGAAATAAGACTATTTTGGCAATGGAGGACCAATTCTTCTGGCCAAGTCTTAAGAGAAATGTAGCACAAATAGTGGCTAGATGTAGAACTTGTGCTGTTGAGAAGCAGCAAAGACAGAACACTGTCCTCTATATCCTTTTGCCTGTGCCCGACTGCCCTTGGCAAGATCTATGTATGGACTTTGTTCTAGGTTTACCAAAAACCATGAGGCGACACGATTCCATCTTTGTCGTGGTAGACAGATTTTACAAAATGGCGCATTTCATTCCTTGTTCACAAACATTCGATGCCTCTAGAGTCACCAAACTTTTCCTAGATGAGGTGGTCAGATTACATGGTTTACACAAGACAATTGTGTCTGATAGGGATGTACGGTTCACAAGTTATTTCTGGAAGACCCTCTGGCTTATGTTAGGGACTAAGCTGAAGTTTTCTACAACATATCACCCTCAAACTGATGGCCAGACTGAGGTAGTGAACTGAAGTCTAGGAAACTTATTAAGATGTCTAGTAGGGGAGAATACTAGCAATTGGGACCTATTACTGTCTAAAGATGAGTTTGCTTATAATAGTTCAGTCAATAGGTCTACTGGTAAGTGTCCTTTTGAAATTGTACATGGGTACAAGCCACGAAAGCCTTTAGATTTGATTCCATTATGCATGCATGCCTGCATTTCCGAATCAGCCCAGTCATTTGCACAACATGTCAAAGCATTGAATAAAGAAATTAGTAACAAAATTAAAAAGGGCAATGAGTCATATGAGCACGAGGTTAACTTACATAAGAGATTTAAAGAGTTTAACGAAGGAGACTTCGTCATGATCAGGTTATGACCTGAGTGGTTTCTAGTCAAAACTATGAAGAAACTACACGCCCGTAGTGCTGGACCTTATAAGATTATAAAGAAGATTGGACATAATGCTTATATGCTAGACTTACCATCTGAGTTAGGTATTAGTCCGACCTTCAATATATCTGATCTAGTCGAGTTTAAGGAACCAATGGTGATACCTAGTGATCCATTTGAGCCTGATCCCATCTTTGAGAGTGACCCTATCCCAGAATGTCCACCAGCCAAATTATTAGAGAGGAGAGAAAAGGCTGAGCTGATCATGAATGATAAGATCATAACTACTAGAAATAAGAACTACCAAAGATATCTGGTTCGTTGGCAAGGAAGACCCAAGTCTGAGGATTCTTGGATCACCAGAGAGGATCTTCAAAAGTTGAACCCTGACTTGCTAGAACATTACCAGAGCCGAATTGATCCATACTCGACGAGGTCGAGTTCTTCCCACCCCGGGAGAATTAGGAAGAGGAAGCAAACCTTTTCCAATTCAATTTGGATCACCAATGAGTAAGTCCATGTGTTCTTCACAAAGAACACTCAAGTCCCAGTTATTTTGAGTTGTAATTAGGTCAAATTGAGTTGTAATTTGATCAAATTGAGTGTAATTTTGTCAATTAGGGTCGTTAGGTTAACAATTGAGTCCATTGAGACCATCAATTGGTTTAAGAGTCTTGTAAATAGCATTAATTTGCTTTGTTTGATGATTTGTCTAGTTTGAGTCCTGTAATTAGTGTTTGAATAAGTTAAGAGGTCTCATAAGTACCCAAGACCCAAGTTGTCATTACCTTGGTAGGTCAATTCTAGGTAAAAAAATGGTTGTCCAAATTTTCATTCAGACATCCAGACATCCAGACATTGGGACATCAAGACAAGAAGACAAATTGAATGTCATCCTTATCCAAGAGAGGTGCCCATCCCATCCTATTTTTCATCGTATATTCCAATTTCAAGGAGCACCCATTTAAGAGGAGTAAAGCAGAAGGACTCTGCTTTTCAGCTAGCGCCCCCTCATATTTTTGTCGCCCACTCCAGATGACGCACCCATCCATTCAAAAAATTAAATGGGAGGAAGAGTCCAAGATAGGTGGAGATATCTTCATTCAAATTCAAAGATGATTTCAAATTCAAAAGGATTTTCATCCAAAAAATCAAAGAGTTCTCTCTTATCAAGTTATATCCCTTCATCTTATCCAAGTATCAAGGGAGGATTGAGCAAACCCCTTTTAAATTCAAATGAGGGTTCAAATTCAAATATTTGAAGATGTTCTTATCCTATCAACCAGATGAGATGCCAAGTGAAAGAAGGTTAGCACCAAATGAGAAAGAAAATTAGCGCCAAGGAAGGATTAGCGCCCCATCTTCCTTTTCCCGAAAACATTTTCTCAAGTTGTCGGGCAAGTCATTTTAAAATTCAAATTCAAGGTGTGTTTGAATTTAAATGTAATTTAAATTTGAAAGAGTCATATTGTATCTTCATGTGTGAAGAACTCTATAAATAGGATCCCATACCCTTTGTAATTATTGATTATTGAATTATGAAATGAATTGCTGTCTTTTTCCACAAAGTTGGGTAGGCTTAGTGATTTTCTCTAAGGACGAGGAAGTCCTTAAGAGCTCAAGGCGGGGAGGTCCTTGAAAGCTCAAGGCGGTGAGGTCCTTGAGTGGAGGTTCTGCCGGATTCGATAATTGCTACCGATCTTCTTCAAGCTCTTCGAATCCAAACTTTCTGTTTTCCCATTTCGGATCTAAATTACATCAACCTTAAGTTTTGTTTGCTGCCTTCTTTGTTGATCCCAGGTGTTCAAGGGCCTTAGAGGATGGATCCTTTGCTTCCGAACAAGATCTTATGGTGGATCTGGAATCTGGAGTCCTGATCTTCATCCTACTACGAAATCTGAGTGACCGAGCAGCAGATCCAACTTAATTCAAAGTGAATCTTTATTAAGGTAAGTAAACAACCCTTTTCTTGTTAGATTTGGTTATTGAAGCATGGAATAGCCTGATCTAAGATGGTTTCCTAGCTGTCGGGTCCATATTCCTCATAGCTTGCGGAGCGGATCGCGGGTAAGTGGTTAATTGCCTTCTTTATTCTTTTAATCTTTTATGTTAGTTGCTTTACTATGATTATTGCTCTCTTAAATTATCTAGGCTTAAATTGAATCATCTTACACTATATCGTAACTATCCCGCATCATCTTTATTGATATCAGAGCTGGCATTCCGCATCACTTATGATGTGGAAGAAGAACTAATGCACTGGCTTTGCTTAAATGGGTTCTATGGTCGTTGCTCTCTAAGACTATCTCCATAAGCTTAATCATCCTCCCACTGCTATATTAAGGTTAAACTATTTAATCATGAATATAGACATTGGGTTACAATAACTTATGATCCAGTGGAAAGAAGTATCCTAATATCTCTTTAGGACACAGGCCATTAGTGACCTAATCTCTAACACATCCACCTATATTTCATATAAGTGTGATAAAGGGATGTAGAGAACCCAATTAAATTGGTCAACTATGTTATATAATCAAATACTTAAGAATAAATTATTGATTTCCATAATGAACTGAACCATATCCAATAGGATTCAATTTTTTTCCTTAGACAACTAATTAAGCTCGAGATGTAGGACTCCATTGTAAGGCTATGCCAAAGAACTTGAGATGATTCTAGAATTCTCTTCAAAGGTAAACACTTCCTCGATCTCATTGAAGAACCTTAAGGAGCTTTTTCTAGTCTTCACATGGAATTGCCACACACATTAATGTGTACCCAAGCTTATCTGTGGTCCTCACTTGTACACTTTGTTTTACAAAAGGTAGCTTAGTCAACAATCTTCAAGATTAAATTCACAAATTAGAAATGACTCAATAGTCAATTACCCAAAAGGTCCATGGTTGACCTTCGTTTCCAAATTGCTTGTCCTTTCTCTTCAACTTGACCAACACTTGGGGTGCCATTTATATACTTTAGATGACATCATCTCACAGAATCTCTCAGATCCCATTGCATCCACTAACTACTCAGCATATGCATCATATGCAAGTGGAGACTGACATTCAAAATCATCTAAACCTAATTAATTTATAAAATAAATCAATTAGTAATTTCTGTGCTAAATAGCAATCATATTTTAGAATTCAATAGATAGCAGTCTCAAGCAACTGACATACCTTTCAAAGGTGTGTCATATTTATTCTTCAAGGCTTTGGTACATGGGACAATACTTATGGCCATTGACCTTTGAAGTGGAAACAACTTTCCATTATCAATGGCCATCTGCATACAAGATCTAATCTCTTACTTCTTTATAGGCCTTTTTTTTCAATTAGACTCTCTTTTGTAAGAGAAGGTCTACTCTACATCGAGATGCATATCCCTAAAACCTTTCTAGGTCCCTCTAATAATCACCAATTTATTGATCAAATTTCTTAATCTTGTTCAAATGGTAGTTTACAAAAAACTATCCATATGAATTAGACAAAGACTATTGGTCAAATTCATTTGTAATCCTTATGCATCAACATGCCTGAGCTTTTCAAGCTCCTAATCCTTAATTTTTATCAAACATTAATAATGAATCAATTACAATTAGGTCAGCCATAATGGTTTGGTAATATAGGATAACCCTGGTCTGTTACTGCGCTTAGCTTGTCTAATTAATTTTTTAAATTGAGCCAGTCTTTATAATAGGTTTAGGTTAATCATTTAGTCTAAGAATTAAGAGGGTTGGAAGTTGACTTTTAATCCATAGAGAGTAAAAATTTAAGTTAAATAATTATATTTAATTTTAAATTTATTTTAAGAATTTTAAAAAATAAATTAGGTTTCCACTATTTTTGTAGATCTCTCACACACCTCAACAGAGATGCAAAACACTTGATGCGATAGGGTCCCTAGTGAGTATTGCGATCACATCGATATGTGGTACTTTACTATACCAAGTTATTGGTAACACACTGTACCAATGACTAGACAACACTTATCCAATATTTCTCTAGCATGTTGTAGTGACTTAGTCTCTAAGTCATGTGGGCTCACCTAACAGTTATTGCCCACACTCCCTAGTTAAGTCAGACCCACCATTTATGCAAAATGAAGCCATCATTGGGTCCCTCACCATGCGTAGTTATTGGGCCCAACCCTATCTTCATCCCATAATATCTCATGTTAATAGAGAAGTTGCACATCCCCAATGCAATTGAACCATTATATCCAGCTAAGAACAATTAACACTCGAGAGACACTTGCAGCTCTATAACGATACAAGACCTATGACTTAATATTTATGAGGATGTTTGGGTTTAAGTTCTACTTAATTAGTCAGCACAATCTCATGCTTGACTAACCTTCTGACTAAACAAATTTAGGTCAGCTTAATTTAATTATCATTTTCTAATTCTTCTTCATAAGTCAAATCATAGTGGCATCCCTATATGTTATAAGAGAATGCCATTGAATGGATAGAGAGGGCTTTTAAACCCTGTTTGCTCTTATGACCGGAAAACCATGGTATACACTCAATCCAAATACTAAGCTACAAGGTCATATTATATATGAAATAAGGATAGATCAGCATATCTCATATCTATCTAACCTTTTTGGATCAGTACATCTCATGTCTGATAAACCTGGTTGAGGTCAGTACATCTCATATCTGACTAACCTAGTTCATGTTAGCATGTCTCATGTCTGACTGATTTAGATCCACACATTTTATATCTAAATGACTTGGTTCATGTTATATCTTAATCAGTTAGCCCATCTCATGTCTATCTAATCAAGATGGTAGGGTGAACTCAAATCAATAAGCAAACTCATTCAAAATATAATCAACCAAATTAGCTAGGTAAGTAAGATTGATGGGAGAGTTTTGCCATTTAGCTTCTTTCCTAGACATTAACTGAGTTATCCAGGTAAGAGTTAGCCCCAATTAAAAACCATGATTGATACTTATCTTAGACACCAATTGGTTTATCAGTTTCAAATTAGTAAACTTAATCAATTCAAGCTCGATCACTAAGCCAAACCAGGACTTTAGGTTAATCAATTGATGTTAATCTAATTGAGCAACTCAAACCATTGACATGGTCCTGAGCACTCTTGTCCTAATACTAATTAACTCTTGATTTGGTTTGATCAAGAGTTTAATCAATTGGGTTAGACCTAACTGGACATTAAATGCAATCCACTTGTATGACCTAATCGATTCGACCCATGCCTCTTCACTCATATTTTATGCTTTAGTTTTAGATCTTAAATTTTTAATATCAGATCTTAAATTTTTAATATTAGATCTATTAACCTTAATTTTGCATATCAAATAATTAATTTAATTCTTGATAACAATTTTTAAAATGGATGAATCTTGTTAAAGGACAACTTTACACTATAAGGGATTAACCTTATAGTAGGACAACCTTATGACAGCACAAGATTAGATCTAACCAATTTTAATTTTAGATCTTTAATTAAGTACATATGAACATGAGAGTGTAGCCTAGATGTTGAAACTAACTTTAGATCTAAACAATTAGGTTTAATCATCTGATGAAAAATCTAAATATATGAAAATTTTAGACCTAGAAAATTCAACACTCAAGCATTAAAAAATTCATAACATTAAATTTAAAAATAATTTTTAAGATCTATAAAGTGAAAATAAACCATGACTTACTGATCTAAATTATAGTACTAAAAATCAATTTTTTTGGATCTAATTTTTAGATCAATTTAACTGAAATTTTAGATCTAGTGCAGATTTTGACCACAAAAATTTCATATCTAAAATTTTAGTTTTCAATTTCTAGATCTAAAATTTTCAATTTCAAGATTTAATTTTAGACCAAAAATTCTTTTCAAGATCTAAATTCTCAAATCAAAAATTAGAATTTTTATATTTGATTTAAAATCTAAATATGTTCAAGAAGCGTGGCTTTGATACCACTTGAAGGAATTGCCATACAAACCTAGAGTTTCATACAGGTTTTTAAAATTTTTTAAATTAATTAAAATTAATTTGTAGCATAAATAAAAATCTAGTCTAAAGATGCAAAGCAAGATTCATTCATCAATATATAGATCTATAAATAAAAGTAAAAGTACTAAGAGATCAAATCTACTGACCTATTGTGCTACTCTAACTTCATTGGATCGAATTTGATGGATGCCCCGGGACCGTAGGAGCCATACATGTGCCTGGCCTTTACTTGTGTCACACAAAGATGGACCGATCAAAGCTCTAAGGTCACTAGGGTGCTAGCACCTTGTAGGCCTCGCTTTGACCATGAGATTGAATCTCCCTTTCATCTTCTTTTCTTTTTCTCTATGATAGATATCAAGGGATGAGAATAGATCTCTTCTCAAGAGATCAAGAGAGAAAAATAAATCTCTCATATGATCAATTCACTCGAGAGAGAAGAGGAGTGGGCAATCAAAAATATTTCTTTCATATTTTATGAATGGTGGAGAAGCAAGAAGAAGGATGGGTGCAATAATATATTTTTAGAACTCCTCTCATGTTGAAAACATCACACAAGCAATCCCATGCATAATTGCATTTAGTGCCCAGCACCTTTGCTTATCTTATGCCTCATCAAAGTCCTCTCCTAGAATCCCTAACCATCTCGAATTAGGACAAAGGTTTTGAATCAAATTCAAACACTTAGTTATAGATGGCTAAGGATAAGAAGAAGGGAGAGAATCATAGAACATCCAAACTCTTTGGCATCCCATAAAACTTTCCATGCAAAAATGAATTTTTCACATGAAAGAAGGGCGTTAATCCTTCTTTCTTACATGTTAATTAGAGAGATAGAGGCATAGAGTGGAAGAGAAATTGTATTAGGATTAGTTCAACAAACTAATATGTAAACCTAACCCAAATAGGAAACTAAGTAACCTAATTCCTAATCCTATTAGGTTTAGGTCTAAATCAATAACTAATTAGGAGTTAGATCCTAATCTAATTAGGACCACTAAATCCAATTAGAATAGATTAAACCTAACTAAATTAAATCAAATTTAATTCATCTAAGTAGGTAACCAATTAGGTCAAACCAAATTAGCTCACAACACTTGCAATTAGGTTAGTCCAAAATCTAATTGGACTAGCGCATTATCCAAACTCAACCAAATCAAATCCAATTTAATTTTGATTGAGCCTAATCATAATTAAATGATCAAATCATCTATCTAGACTAAACTAAATTATAACTCTTGCTATAAAGTCTTCCTTGCTAGCAATTAGCGGGTGCTAAAATTAGTAGGTACCAAAAATAGTAGGTGCCAAAATTAGGATATACTAAAAATAGTATGTGACAAAATTAGTATGTACCAAAAATAGTAGGTGCCAAAATTAACAGGTTCTAAGTTCATAACCCCTACAAATTTAGACTTTCCAACTATGTAATTCATATAAATTTCAATCCAACCATGTGATAAGGTCAAGCTCCTATTGTGTATGAACACTCAGGTTCCATTTTGTTTGGTAATTAGATATACCATGATCTACATTATAGTATTATCAAACTTTTTCGATAGATCAAAATAATTCTAGTTCATCTTATCAAGGATTGTTGATCTGAAAAAATCCTAGAGGGTCTCATAATCTATCAATAGTACCTAGCAATATATGGTAGCAACCTAGTATAATGAAAAAAAAAATCCTAGGTGTAGTTACTATGTGATTAAGTTTTTCTATCAAGAGTCCTGGTAAGATGTAGGTCATGAAAACTTGCCAAACCCTAAGCATCTGTCATATGCATGATTCAATCAACTCAAGTCCAAATTGTAAAAGTTCATGGAAACTCTTTTTTATCATTCACATTATCATGGTCACGGTCTTAAGGACTTAGCTTCTTAAATCATATAGGATTATACCTTGACTACTAAGATTGATTGATCCTTTATAAGTGTACTCCCACTCCTATGGTGAACCTACTGCGACCAACAAACATCGTAAGGGCATGAATGGCTAGGGCCAATATTTTGTATTGTTAAACTATTGTAACCCCACTATGAGTGGCCAAGGCATTGCAGGTCAAAGAACCACTCATATAACTATAGCATCAAGAATTTCTTTAGTGAGTGAGTAGACATCCATGGACTTCTTATATTAGTCATGCTTAGTACTGTCATTCTCTAATAACTACCTGCACTTTCAATCTAATATCCCCAAACTATAGACTTAAGAGTCATCTATCTTAAAAGGAAAGTGATCTATGTACCAATCAAATTAGATCAATCAGCACCCTTGTGATATCCCATGATCGAGAGTATTTAGGAATTAATCTATGATGACATATATCTCAAATTCTTGACTCTTGAGAATATATGTCATTGTTGACTAATTCCTTGGATGATATATGAACATATATTGAACTTGTATGGATAAAATTGCCCAAATTAGAATATTAAATATAATTTTATATCCTAGAATTAAAATGTGTTAACCAGATTAGCTTCTAGGGCATACATCTAACACGAAGCTCTCGAGCTCTTTTATAAAGCTAGGAGGGAGCCCTATGCATGCCTTGAAAGTGGCTTGGCATGCCTCGACCCATGGTGGAATTGCTGGCAGGTGCTACATGAAGGTCTTCGGCACCCCATGGCCCATAACGAACCCATCAGAGGAGGTGTGTCATCGACAAGATCATGACTGGAGCTACGAGCACCCTACCTCTTTGAGTAACGTTACACTCAACAAGGTGGTGAGATGACAAGTTGAGGAAGCTCATCAGTGAGTTCAGACAATGACCCCTTGCAAATCCTCAGGCTAGTACTCCTAGCAACAACCCGAGCTTCTCGTCTACCTTTACATTTAGGCATGGGTGCCCCGTTGAGGGAAATTTGGATGAGATACATAACCTGAGCCCTCCTCCTTGCGTTAAGTCCATCGACCGGCTGCACCCATAGTGACATAACTAGTGCACTAGTCGTTAAGTCCCCCAACTGACTACAATGGTAATAGCATAACGATGCTGCTAGCCATTTCAGATACCCCCCTCCCAAGGTAGGCATAAGCTGGCCGATGCATAGAGTAACCTTCCTAGGGAGAAACCCTCAACTAAAAATGGGAATGTCACAACTTAGTCACCTCCACCAGAAGCCAAGTATAGTAACTCTCTAGACATTTCGATGGTATGAAGGTATTATGGGATTTTACTATTACTCTCCTTTTATAGTGAAGCCAAGAGAAACTCCGTTGCCCACCTACCCAACTAATGTAGGCTAGATGTCATCCTCTTGGGAACCTAACAAGCTTCAGGAAGAGAGGCTAGGATGGTAAGCTTCTGCATTAAGTCTTGTCCCCTAAGAAACAGCTCCTTGAAGACACCTTCTACATAGTCAAAGATCATTGGAAATCAAATTCCATGATAGGTGGTACTCTTTCACTATATAGCAATCCCAAGGGTCGAGGATACTAAGGAACCCACTAAACAAACCATACATCAAGATGTATAAGCAAACACCCACTGCTCTAGATGACCCTTAATTGATCTAGAGCCTCAACACCATTCAACAACCCGTATAAAGGAAGGTGATCAGTGCCCATGGCTCCAAATGATTGATTCATGATCAGTTAGAGTCCCTAATCAATCAGTGCCCATGGCTCCAAATGACAATTCATGATTAGTTAGATCTCCAAGGCGATCAGTGCCCATGGCTTGAAATGATCAATTCATGATCGGTTAGACCCCAAGTCAAACAACAACTTGATCAATCAAAATTCTTGAAATTAATATTTATGACCCCAGGCAATTTTTGAGTAGGTGGAACTAGGACTTTTAGCAACCATTGGCCGAACAAAGTCTTAAAAGCCATTAGCCAATACATAAGAGAATTCTATCATTCAACATTAAGTGTCCCCAAGGAAAAAGAAAATATCTAACCATGTCGGATAACAAAAATACTCAACTCATAAAGGAAATAAAAATTTCATTACAAAAGCAAGGACTTCATGGTTCCATAATAAAAGTGCCCAAAGGCCACACAAGATTACTGTAGAAAGCTAAACATACATTGGTAATGCTAAATCTATGAGGAGCGAATTTGTCTTGTCCACGTAACCTACAGTACCCCTTGGATGCCACCTGATCACTAGAATTTGATGCGGCACTGCATATGATTAGTGATTTAATTAATGTTTGTAGAGCAATGAAACCTAATTACACTTAGCATTGTACTCATCTTAATAAGATTTAAGGATTACATGAAAAGGGACTATTACATGATTAGACACAACTCTAAAACTAAGAAGGAAGAAGATCTAGACAATAGGGGCTATTGATTGAGGGCTTACCTTGATGAGTTTTCCAACCTTCCTATGATTCAAAACTTGAAACTACTGATGCTCTGGACTGGAGAACTTGGATAACAGTGATCAGAACCCTAGACTTGTGCTTCAGCTTGTTGGTTCATTGTCAAGGGGAACCCTGTTTACAACTCAAGGACTTCGAAGGACCCTGCAATGAAGATCAAAGTTAAGGTTGAAGGATGCAAACATAAAGAAGGGATGGGAGAACTTGTGAACAATGAAAAGATAGTTAAGAAGATCTGGCCGACTCCAATGCCTTTTCCTTGAGCTTGGATGGTGAATTGCTAGGGAAGAGAGTGGCTTTGGGTGTGGAAGAAGAAGATAGGAAAAATTTCACACATAAAACTCAAGACAACTTCACTTCAAACTTCATTCATTTCCAAAATCAATCCCCTTTACAATGGGAGTCCAAGGCCTTTAATAGCCTCACAAAGCTAGCTTTTGAAATTTAAAAACTCCCCAAATTGAGGATTACAAGGGGGTTGGAGGATTTGGTGGAGAGTTTGGAGGGATGGGGGGGGTTGGAGGATTTGGTGGAGGATTTGGAGGGGTGTGGCCAACCTCCTTGAATTTGAATCTTCCTTGTTGGCGCCAAAGAGTGATGAGGTGGCTAGTGAGGTGGCGCCTAATGACGTGGCATGATGAGATTGTCTTCTAGTTGGATAAGGAATGACATATGGTGCCAAGTGGTCCTAGTTGATGGTCCTTTTCTCTTGCTTGGTTGATGTGTCTTCTCTTCTTCATGCAGTCAAATTCTAGGGTCCAGAATTTGAGTCTTGTTGCTAGCTTTCATTGCTTTAAGACTTGATTAACTGAAATAGACTTAACTCAACTGAACTGACTTAACTGACCTAAACTTTAAAACTTAAAACAGACTTACAGGAAATGAAATTTTTTAAAAGTAATTACATGACTCAATAAATACTCTTGATTAATTACAAGACTCTTGAAAAAGAAATGGCTCTTGAAAATAAAATATTTACAGGACTCTTGAAAAGGAAATGGCTCTTGAAAATAGAACATTTTTGAACTAAAGAATATAAGGTAACCTAATTATCTTCGATCCAAATTGGGATAAGGCTAACCTTATTGGAGTGAAGTTTTTTTCGGTTTCTGGTGTCCACACCAATTCTCCTGGGATGGGCAGAACTCGACCTAGTCGAGTATGGTTCAGTTTTGCCCTGGTAATGCTCGAACAAGTCTGGGTTAAGTCTTTGCAGGTCCTCTTGAGTAATCCAAGAGTTGTCTGACTCAGGTCGACCTTGCCATTGAACCAGGTATCGCTGATAGTCTTTATTCCTGGTAGTAATGGTCTTGTCATCCAGGATTCTCTCAATCCTCTCTCTCCGCTCGGGTAGGGTTGGTGGTGGACACTCGAAAATATGTTCACTCTCAATGAAAGTTTCTGGCCCAAAAAGGCTCACTAGGTATTAGTAGTGGTTCTTTGTATTCTACTAGGTCTAAAACATTAAAGGTTGTACTAATACCCATATCAGGTGGAAGTTCCAAAACATATGCATTAGGCCCTATTTTCTTTAAGATCTTGAAAGGTCCCGCTCCGCGGGCATGCAGCTTCTTTATGGTTCCAGAGGGGAACCGTTCAGAGTTGAGCCTAATCATCGCATAATCCCCTTCACAGAATTCTTTAGCCCTCTTATGTGAGTCAGCTAAGTGTTTGTAAGTTTCATTACTCAGTTTGATCTTATTACTGATTTCTTTATGCAAATTTGTGACATGCTGTGCGAAAGATTCAGCAAACTTAGAAATTTACACAAGCACTTACAAAATGCAGACTGAACTAGGCATCCTTATTGAGAGGAATTTTATTGGACTTTCTAGGACCTAAACCTAACAGATTATTGACTCTCTAGGTTTGACCCTGGTATGGTTTGCACATGAGAATTTACCATGGGTTCCTAGCAAATGCCATAAGGTTTTTCAAAAGTACGTAGCAAAAGGAATAGGCTTTAAAAGCTCATGCATCCTAGTAATCTCATCCAAATGAAACTTAATGGCTCTAAAATTATGATAAGACTCAGGGAAAGGCAGGAAATAGGAATCCGAGACTTGGAATAATTTAGGAGAATCTTGAAACAGACCTTGGCTACTCATGATGACCTTAAGATTAGAATTTTGATCTACAGGCGGGATGCTTCTAGGTAGTTGAAGGTCATCAGGAAAGTCTTCTAAAATAATGATTGGGTTCTTCTCGGGTACCTGAAGGAGTTCTTGTGTCGAAGCTAAAGTATGGGTTCTTCCTGAGGGCATTGTCTTATGGGAACCAAGTCCTCACTAAATTTTGGTTGTTCTGATGTTTCAGGACTAGGCTCAATAATCTTTTCTTTACCAAAGGTTTCCTCAAATAAGGTACTAAAGTTGTTCTCTTCATAGTCTTCCCCTTCATATTCATCTATTAAACTTATGTCAGTCTCATACACATATTTACTAGGTTGTTCAAATTTGCCTTCTTCCTTCCCTAGCCCTTCAGTTTGAGGATACCCTAAGTCTTGAGTATCAATGAACTCAACTTGTACTTCAGGGTTTTTACTCCTATCATTCATATGAGCTAATGGGATAGTAGGAGTTGGTTGGTCTAAGGAAAATTGTTTAGCCAGCATTTGGTTCAATTGGGCCATTTGATCATTTAGGGCTTTCAGCATGGTTTCAAGATTCGGGTCCATGGCTACACTGGACTGGGTCTGGACTGGTGAATATGAGGCTCCTGATCTAGTTTTCATGCATGCAAGTAGACTCAAGCTCGAGCTAAGGTTTCCTAGACCTAGAGCATAAATTAGAGGTCTAATTAAGTGAACCAACTAGCTAGTAGTACTTATGGGACTTAGCCAGGTAGGTGGAGGGGAGTGAAGGTCCCTGATTGCCAACCTTAGACACCAATCTGAGATTGGCCAGGTAGGCGAACCAAATCACAAGCCCTGATGCACCAATCTTAGACACCAAGCCAGTAAGCACACACCAATTAGCTGACACAGTTAACTTGACCCTAACCTGAACCCAACTTGTTGGTGTCCCTAACCCACTAGGGCAATTAATGTTCTACTCAATTTTAATTAACGGGCTGGGATTGATATACAAGTCGGTGATTTTTGGGCTAGGGACAGGTGATGAAACCCTGACCCTATGTCAAATTGATGCCCTTAATTTGATTTCTCATGAGATGAATGAAATGCAAAGGTGCTGCAGAAGTGTATTGCAGTTTGAAAGTGGTGTGGAAAACATGATGAAAAAATGTCCAAAAATTTTGAAAAAATTCATAGAGGATTCCTAACTTATATGTTTCAATGTAGATGAAAGGAATTTTAAAACTAAAATTTGTACTGCTCTAAGCAGATCCTACAAATGAAGATAAATAAAATAGGACAGAACAGAACCCTAATGATAGTGTCAAACTGCGGAAGTTTTCATTTTTTTTATAATTTTTTTCTGATGATGAAATTTAATATGGTGATAACTGACTTAAAAAGGAACAAGAAAAAAAATATTTCAACAAAAAATTAGTGACTTTCCTTTGGAGCTGCTGACGGATTACAGTAAACAGATGCAAATTTTCAGAAAACAGAACCTAATCAAACAAGTGCAAAGGCTTACCCAAACTTCAATCTAAAAAATTCTCCGGCCAAGGGCTCATTATTCCCATGGGTCGTGATAGTGTACTGGAGTACACCCGCTCAGGAGGCATGAATTTTAGATCTTGCTTGGATTTAAAGAAAACTATTCTACCCTAATGCAACCATGCTCTGATACCAATTTGATGCGGCACTGCATATGATTAGTGATTTAATTAATGTTTGTAGAGCAATGAAACCTAATTACACTTAGCATTGTACTCATCTTAATAAGATTTAAGGATTACATGAAAAGGGACTATTACATGATTAGACACAACTCTAAAACTAAGAAGGAAGAAGATCTAGACAATAGGGGCTAATGATTGAGGGCTTACCTTGATGAGTTTTCCAACCTTCCTATGATTCAAAACTTGAAACTACTGATGCTCTGGACTGGAGAACTTGGATAACAGTGATCAGAACCCTAGACTTGTGCTTCAGCTTGTTGGTTCATTGTCAAGGGGAACCCTGTTTACAACTCAAGGACTTCGAAGGACCCTGCAATGAAGATCAAAGTTAAGGTTGAAGGATGCAAACATAAAGAAAGGATGGGAGAACTTGTGAACAAAGAAAAGATAGTTGAGAAGATCTGGCTGACTCCAATGCCTTTGCCTTGAGCTTGGATGATGAATTGCTAGGGAAGAGAGTGGCTTTGGGCATGGAAGAAGAAGATAGGAAAAATTTCACACATAAAACTCAAGACAACTTCACTTCAAACTTCATTCATTTCCAAATCAATCCCCTTTACAATGGGAGTCCAAGGCCTTTAATAGCCTCACAAAGCTAGCTTTTGAAATTTAAAAACTCCCCAAATTGAGGATTACAAGGGGGGTTGGAGGATTTGGTGGAGAGTTTGGAGGGATGGGGGGGGGGTTGGAGGATTTGGTGGAGGATTTGGAGGGGTGTGGCCAACCTCCTTGAATTTGAATCTTCCTTGTTGGCACCAAAGAGTGATGAGGTGGCTAGTGAGGTGGTGCTTGATGATGTGGCATGATGATATTGTCTTCTACTTGGATAAGGAATGACATGTGGTGCCAAGTGGTCCTAGTTGATGGTCCTTTTCTCTTGCTTGGTTGATGTGTCTTCTCTTCTTCATGCGGTCAAATTCTAGGGTCCAGAATTTGAGTCTTGTTGCTGGCTTTCATTGCTTTAAGACTTGATTAACTGAAATAGACTTAACTCAACTGAACTGACTTAACTGACCTAAACTTTAAAACTTGAAACGGACTTACAGGAAATGAAATTTTTTTAAAAGTAATTACATGACTCAATAAACACTCTTGATTAATTACAAGACTCTTGAAAAAGAAATGGCTCTTGAAAATAAAATATTTACAGGACTCTTGAAAAGGAAATGGCTCTTGAAAATAGAACATTTTTGAACTAAAGAATACAAGGTAACCTAATTATCTTCGATCCAAATTGGGATAAGGCTAACCTTGTTGGAGTGAAGTTTTTTTCGGTTTCTGGTGTCCACACCAGAATTGCTCCAAGATCCTATCTTGGATGACTGACCTCTCTTGTTCTCTAGATCTATGGGATCCATCATTGCAAGCAACTGATCTTTTATGGTCCAGGAACCTCTTGGGGAATCCTTTGTCCAAGATGACACTCCATGATGATTTTGATGAGGGGTGCCAAATCTTGTGTATTGATATGGGTTTGGATTCACCACACGAGTTTCTATTATGAATGCACCCACATCACCACCAAAAAAAGGTAGGCAACTTAAATCAAAATTCAGATAAAGGACCTATATTAGATCCTTGTAGTTGTTGTGCCCCACCTTATAGTCTTGATCAAACATGAGCCCACCGAGTCATCCCTTTGCACCTTGTGAGCCTCATCATGATGATAGCTTCAAGACTAAGATTGTTGTCTTGATCGATGATTGCTCCAAAATTGAGACTGTCAGCTTGACCGATGACATCTCCCTGACCGAGACCATTGGCTTGACTGATGATAGCTTCATGATCAAGATAACATGAATGGTTGATGTGCAACTACCAACCATTACCTTAACACAGTCTTAGAAATAGCCACTACACTTGCACCTGGTGTAGGACATACCTTAGAGTAAGAAGGCATATCTAACTAGGAACCACCATAGCAAGTTGACCTGGCTTGATTGAACTAATAGCTATTGGCAATCACCAATCCAATGATACAATTGGACTTATTTGAGGTGGCTTGATTGATAGAGGGACAACAGCTATCAGTGGCCCCTTAATTTCTAGGCCAAAAACTACTCTTTCACCCTAGCCGACTACTCAAGATTGGCAAATCTTTCTCGGGTTTGGTGAAACGCATCCTAAAATTCTACTAATCGAGTGACTATTTTCCATCTTGCCTCCCTAGATGTGAGTAGCATCCTTAAGCTAGAAATCTCCCAATGAGTCGATGAGAGCTGACTCCATGACTGGGCCACCCTGGTGGCTTTATCCTAGGTCACATGGAAAACTTCTCAAATAATTTCTTCATTCCTCCATGAACCTGGTCCCTTCGAAGATGAGTGCAGCACATTTCAAACAAAAACGTTCAATTTCCTCATGCACTCCTCAATGTGCCTACTACATCTTTAGCAGTCTCCTTTTTTTATTAGTGGCATTCTTCTTCATGGCCTTAGCCTTTTCCTCCTATTCTAGAACATAGGCCCTGATACCAACAGCCTCATAGAGGCATTTTGCAGGTACAGGCACTTCCAATGATAGTCTGACAGCCTGGGTGCAATCACAGTTAATAAATAAATGAGACAAGATGTGAAAGGAATATCTCATTCCATTGAACTAAAAGGTCCTTTTACAAAGATGAGAAAGAAAGGAAAACCAAAGTATACAATAGTTCAAAATGAAAAAGTAAAAATTATAGAGTTTAGTTCCTATCCTCTTCATTGGGATAGGTAATAGTAGAGGAGTGCTCGACCCTAGCAATAAGATCTGTCGAAGAAGGCTTAAGTACAGTAGAAGGCTCAGTGGTAATAGGCCAGATGGGAATGGCCTATGATGATACAACAGGCATGTCTAAAAGAGCTTCAATAGATACAAATGGAGCAACCCCATCATGATCGGAAGGTTTCCCATCGAATTCCTCTTCGTCCAAGAATGCAAGATCTAGCCCTTGGTAGTGGTCAGCAACTTTTGTGGGGACACCAGGATCAGACACAGATCCCTGGATCCTATATGGTTTAATTAGTCATGTGTTAATGTTTTGAAAGTTTTGTAATCAATTAAGATTGAGTCCTGTAATAAGTTGAGGTTAGTTGATTTGTCTCAACCCTCAACCTAGTCAGTTTTTTGAGTCATGTACATCAATTATGAGTTTAGTATGAGCCTGATTTTATACAAGAGAAAAGGTCACCCTATTTTGGAGTTCCACCAGGCCATATCCAGGATTTAGAGGCCACTATATCAGCCCACTGGATTTTGTGTGACAACCCAGGATCTGAGATGCTTCCAGAAACACTGATTCCTTCAAGATGCCCTCCAGTTGCCCAGATTTCCTTCCAGATGTCAGAGCATATTCCTAAACCAAGGAATCCATGATTCCAGAGGTCAACCTGCATCCCAGCCCAAAGAAATCAAGCCCAGGTGCCAAGCCCAAGTCCTTAAGAAGCAAGATTCCAGGGAATATTCCTGCTACCAGGCCACCCCAGCTTCCAAAGGCCCAAACCCATGCACCCAAGCCCCTTTGGGCCAGCCCCTTGCTACTCCTAAAGGCCCAACACACCCACCTAAGAATCCTTGAAGTGTTGACCACATCCAAAGAGGTTTGACAAAGTCCAAGTGATGGGGACATCGCTAGGACGGATCCCAGAGCAGGCACAAATCCTGAAGCTGCATGAATCTCGGAGCATATAAAGAATAAAGTAGTTTGGGATTTTATCTTTTGTTTGAAATTTAAATAAGGATTTGGTTGGTTAGGATTTAGATATGGATAGGCTTGTCTTATCCTATCTTGTGTTTGAATTTGAATCATCTCTATCTTTTTATCCTGTATTCAAATTCAAATGAGGGTTGGACAAGTTTAAAAATACCACCCTCAGTCCTTTGTAAAAAAATAGTTTTTAGAGTTTAGTCAAGTAAAAAAAAAAAGTTTATTCAAGTTTTGGGAATGAAAATGAGTTTTAGAAAAGAGTATTTTTTTTATTTCACTCCGTGAGGAGAGGGTGCGAGGCCCAACACTAGGACATGATGTCAGGTCATGCCCAATAATCCCCCTTCCCATTCCATCTTCTCTATCCCCTCGTGGCCTTTGAGATCCATCCTAGCACCTCCAAGTATCGAGGAGGGTGTAATGCCCTAGAGGTGAGAGGTCTCTTCATTAGGGTATGTCCCAAAGTCCATGAGATGCAGATCCCTATCCTACATCCCCACTATTCTTTCGCCACCCCTAGAGAAAAAAAATACCAAAAAAAAAATAGTACCCTAATTTAGGTGACTTTTAGGCTTGCCAACGATCCTACCCCCATCTGTCCCTCATCAATTTTGGTATCAGAGCCCAGAAAAATTAGGGTACCCCAGATTCTCTTCTCTCCTGCCAGCCCTCATCGTCCTCGTCCTCCATCTTCCACTCGGTCCAGCACCCCTTGGTCGCCTCCCCGTCAGATCCTCCCTGCTCCCTATCGGCCACCAGTCCCTTCCGCCTGCAACCATAATAGCCGATCACCGTGGTCAAAGCTCATCAGATCGGTTCCCCCACAGCAGCAATTTCATCTTCATCCGCTAGCCTCCCACGGGTGCTCCCTGCAGCCGATCCTATCATGCATCATCCCATCCACGATCGACTTATCAATTACCGTCTGATCTTCCTTCCACGATACTCTCGGTCCCCGTCAACTGACTGCGCCATCTCCGTCTTCCCCTGGACATCGCCCCATCGCCACCGAGAAGCTTTGTTCTCAGCCCAATGGAGTTCCCATACATCTCAGTATTCTTCCAGATGACCCAAGCCACCTTTCCTCTTGTTTTTCCCCATGCACCATCGGCCGCGTCCTGGTATCCTTCCATTCCCAGCCCCACCCACCTCCTTGCCTCCATATCAGAAAGAAGGAACCAAGAAGGAGCACGGAGAAAGAGAAAGACCAATCACTAGAGGGCCCGTGCTTAGCACCCCATGGAGATCTCCACCGAGCACCAGCACTTCATCCCTTCCCCCGTCGACGGGGCCGGCTCCTCCTCGTCGCCCCAGCCGGCATCGCCGTCAGTGAGCACTGCCAACCCCCTTGCAGACATCTGGACCTTGCCGGCCCGCACCATGGTTTGCCTCACTGAGAGCTTCCCCACCGAAGGACTCCTCCGGTCGCTCATTCTCTGTGGATCCCTCCCTTCCTCCGACGTACAACCCAGGTCGAGCTCCCCCTCTTCTCTGCATCCCCGAGGCTGACTCCCAATCATGAATCACCCCCTCCGGTCCTCCTAACGCCGTCATCAGCCCGGATCCCCCTCCATGGACGTTCGCTCGGCCGATTCCTCCACCAGAGCCTGAATCCCCCGTCGGAACGAAGCTCCAAGATCGCTCTTGTGCTGTCCTCTCCACCATCCCGCGTAGCAGCCTCCCAGCTCCCTTGTTCCACGAAGCCCATGTTCACTCATCCAAAGAAGCCCATCCATAAGCCTCCCCCCGGCTTCTCCTTCTCCGGTCCTTCCCCATTGCCGGATCTCCTTCCTCCAGTCCGCCCGAAGCCGTCTACACCTCCGATCTCCTCCCCCATGAAGCTTCAAAACTCTTGTTCGAAGAAGCGTGCAAGTTGAATTGTTGATTGGCTATTGAAGAAGACCGAAATAGCTATTCTAGCTATTCGGCTATTCCATATATATCCCAGATTTATTCCAGCTTGGAATAAATTTTGTTTACTTTAAATTGGGTCATGTGCATCCTTGAGCCAGCCTAACTCGACGGAGCCGAGTTTCCCCCACCTCAGGGGAATGATGGGGACATCGCTAGCATGGATCCTGGAACAAGCACGAATCCTGAAGCTGCATGAATCTCGGAGCATATCCAGAATAAAGTAGTTTGGGATTTTATCTTTTGTTTGAAATTTAAATAAGGATTTGGTTGGTTAGGATTTAGATATGGATAGGCTTGTCTTATCCTATATTGTGTTTGAATTTGAATCATCTCTATCTTTTTATCCTGTATTCAAATTCAAATGAGGGTTGGACAAGTCTATAAATACCACCCTCATTCCTTTGTAAAAAAATAGTTTTTAGAGTTTAATCAAGTAAAAAAAATAAAGTTTATTCAAGTTTTGGGAATGAAAATGAGTTTTAGAAAAGAGTATTTTTTTATTTCACTCCGTAAGGAGAGGGTGTGAGGCAAAACCCCAGGACATGATGTGAGGTCATGCCCAGTTATCCCCCTTCCCATTCCATCTTCTCTATCCCCTCGTGGCCTTTGAGATCCATCCTAGTGCCTCCAAGTATCGAGGAGGGTGTAATGCCCTAGAGGTGAGAGGTCTCTTCGTTAGGATGAGTCCCACAGGGGAAAAAGTCTCGTCATAATCGATACCATATCGCTGACGATACCCCTTGGCAACCAGACGGGCTTTATAGGTCTCTACCTTCCCATCTACGCCCTTTTTCCTCTTGAAGATCCATTTACACCCGATGGGTTTTATTCCTTCAGGCGGATCAACCAATGTCCAAACATTATTGATTTTCATGGACTCCATTTCAGATCGCATGGCTCCAAGCCATGCCTCAGAGTCAGATCTCTAAAGTGCATCCATATAGGTGATCGGATCCTCATTGTTCTCATCAAGCTCAATGGGATCGCCGTCCCGGACCAAGAAACCGTAGTATCTGTCCGGTTGACGCGGTATTCGACCGGATCTCCTAATGGGTTCTGGGTGTGATTCAATCACAGGCGGTTCTACGATGTCCTTAGGGTGTGCAGGTTCTTCTATTGGCTGAACTTCATCAAGTACAATCTTAGAGGCTATAGTTCCTTCTCCAAGGAACTCCTTTTCCAAAAAGATAGCTCTAAGAGCAACGAACACCTTTTGTTCATTTTCCAAATAGAAGAAATATCCTTTGGTTTCCTTAGGATAACCAATGAATAAACACCGATCAGACCTTGGACCAAGCTTGTCTGAGTCTAAACGCTTTACGTAAGCCGGACAACCCCAGACCCGAAGGTGTGAGATTGAGGGTTTACATCCAGTCCACATCTCATACGGACTGGAGACAACATACTTACTTGGAACATCATTTAATAAGTAACAGGCTATCTGAAGCGCATATCCCCAAAAGGATAATGGCAAAGTTGCAAAGCCCATCATGGATCGAACCATGTCCAACAAGGTTCGATTCCTCCTTTCGGACACACCATTCAACTGCGGTGTTCCTGGAGGAGTCCATTGAGAGAGAATTCCATTCTCCTCAAGATATGTCAAAAATTCACTAGATAAGTATTCACCACCTCGATCAGATCGAAGGGTTTTAATACCTTTTCCAGTTTGCTTTTCTACTTCATTACGACATCGTTTGAACATTTCAAACGACTTAGTCTTATGTCTCATTAAAATGACATAACCGAACCTTGAAAAATCATCTGTAAAAGTAAAAAAAAATTTGTATCCTCCTCTGGCACTAACTGTCATCGGTCCACATACATCAGTATGTATTAGACTTAGAAGTTCTATAGCTCGTTCACCTTTTCCAGTAAAAATTGACTTGGTCATTTTACCAACTAAACAGGATTCACAAGTGGGTAGTGATTCAGAATCACTGACCTCGAGGAGTCCATCTCCTCGCATCTTGTTTATCCTATTTTGGTTAATATGACCTAGCCTACAGTGACAAAGATACAAATCATTGACATTATCTAACCTTGGGCATTTGCTAGAAGTGTACGTTACACTAACAGGCCTTGATAGTACATATATGCCATTATTTAATCTAGCTTTCATTATCACAGAGTTATTCAAAATAACATTGCAAAAATCTCATTTTATTGATAGTTCAAAATCACAATTGGCCAAAAGGCCTACAGAGATTATGCTCATAATGAAACTAGGACAATAGTGATAGTCGACTAGTTCGACAGTACAAGACTCAAAGACAAGATGCAGGACTCCGACCGCCAGTACTGGAACACGATTTCCATTCCCGACGCTTAGAAACTGTTCTCCATCTTCAAATCTTCTGCTAACTTGAAGTCCCTGTAACGAATTACAAACATGAATTGGACAACCAGTATCCAATACCCAGTTAGCAGTATCAACAATTGAGTAATTACAAGGTTTTATCATAAAAATACCTTGTTCAGCAGACTTCTGCTTCCTCGGCCTGATCGAATCAAGGAATGCAATGTAAAGAGGACAGTTCCTCTTCCAGTGTCCCTTCTTCTTACAGTAGAATCATTCTATAGAAGATTGATCAGCCTTATACTTCCTGGTCTGACTAGGGCCAGGAGCATTCTGCACCTTCTTTCCCTTTTTATTTATTTTCTTCTTCCCTTTCTTAAAGGGACAACGACCTCTACTACCTCCCACTAAATTCACCACCCCCTTATTCAGTTGGTGGTCTTTCTCGAAAGTCTGCAGCAACCCCAAAAGACCATCGTAGTTGACTGCAGGCTTGTTCATTCTATAATGATCGAGAAAATCAAGATAGGAGGAGGGAAGAGAATTCAGGATCGCATCCATGTCGAGCTGCTCGTGCAAGGGGCATCCGAGTTTGCCCAGCTTTTCAATCAGCTCGATCATGTACAATACATGATCAGTGACTGAACCACCATTCGGCATCTTGGAATTGTAGATGGCACAAGACACTTTGTACCATTCTACATCATCCGGGGTGCCGAAGGATTCCTTCAACTTTTGAAGGATTTCATCAGGTTGGGCCTCCTCTAATTTGCGACTGAACTCATCGTTCATCGCCGCTAACATAATGCAACGGACAGTAGTCCAATCAGAGACCCACTTCAGATAAGTGTCTCTGACCGCACTCCGTGCATTTGCGGGAGGGATTTCAGGTGCCGGATTCGTTATTACATAAAGGATCCGTTCATGCTCCAGAACAATTCTCAACCTTCGATACCAACTATCGAAGTTGTGACCCTTTAACTTCTCGTTGTCGAGAAGTGACCGGAGCGATAAATTATAAGACATTTGAAAAGAAAATATGACCAAATTAGTGTATGAATTAATAATTTAACTAAAAAGACTTGGACTTTAGTCTAAAGGTTTCTCCCACTAATTTTTCAGATTGGTAGCCTCTAACTCCAATCCATGAAAACACTTTTTCAAGTGGGTACTGAAATCCAATAGGCCTCGTATGAGCCCGACTTTGGCCGGCTCACCCATACGAGCCTAAAGATAGGTTCGTAAATCAATTGCTTCCTTAAACAATTTTCAGTATTTTATTTTGCCCTAGAGAACACCCCAATCGGCCATGGGGCCTCCTATTGCAGGTCTCTGGTTAGGTCCAACCATTAATATGACAAATCCAATACTTCCAACTAACTAAAGACCAAGCCCGACTTTGGCTGACCCACCTGGTCCCATTAAGGAGGTTGCACTGAACCATCATCGATCAGATAGAAATTCTAGTCACCGGATGTACACCCGTTCTTTGGAACTGCCGATGCACACCAAGCTGTTGGACACATTTCTATCTGACTTAATGGAAGGCTAAGACACTGTCAACACCTTGACTTAGTCTTTTTAAGGACCTAATAATTTTAGAGGATTTTTAGTTGTGACAGAAGAAAAAAACCAAGGACATGGATCATCCTCCCACTGAATCAATCAGATTCCAGGAGGGTTGATATAAATCAACAAACTGATCCATGGGTACCTATAGATTAATCAGACCGATCAACCTGGGTGACATGGGTTAACTCGAGTCATTAAGCTTTTCCAATCAGTTCTGGTCGACTCGACTAGCCAGGTAGGTGAGATCATGGGTGAGTATTCGCCATTAACCATCTTTCCTAGACACCAACCAAGTTGGCCAGGAAAGAGGTAGCCTCATACAACCATGATCACAATGCCAAACCTACCTCGACACTAGTCGGTTTACCAGACTCGATCAGACTAGCCTAAAGACTCGGGCATCCTCTGAGCCACTAATTGGATCCATTTTAGATGAACAGATCAACTAATCTAACTACTAGATAGTTCTAAAGAAGGGCCTTAAACAACTTTTGTTTAATCTTCTTGTAATCTGGTTCAACTAAACTTAGGTCTAAACCAGTTATGGACCCAACTAGTCAGCTAACCCAATTAACCCAAAATGGCTTATGCAAATTTTGATTAGATTTCATAAACCTAAAAATTTTTTAATAAGCCAAACTCTTAATTAAAATAATTTTTAATTAAGTCTCTATGTAAAACAATTTTACATAAAAAAAAAAAAATCATGCATCAAGATATTTTACACATATTTTATATTCATATAAAACATGCCTAAAACATGTATCACCAAATTAATACAATTTTTAATTTTAATATTCTTTAAGGATCCTTCTGAAAAGGCCAACACAAACGATCTGCATCGTGTCAAAGACACACGGTCATGGTGAAGGTCTCAACTAGGTTCCAAAAAGAAATTTGGATACATTTTAGATTAAACCAATTTTAATCTATTAAACATGGATACTAGATTAGATTACATATGCAACCTGGCTCTGATACCAATGAAAGAAACAGGTGCAGGAGGTTTGACATGAACCTACACTAGGCATGCAAACAGGGCACGGGAGCACAGGGGATTTTAAAACATTTTTAAAAAATCCGCGTAGCGGAAAACTGCTCTGCCCAGAAACTAATCTAATATTAGTTGCAAACATGCATGTAAAATGATATAAAATATTTATAAAATATTTGAATTAAAAATTCAATTCATGCATGATAAAAAATTAATTTTTTCATACCTTATTTTGGCTAGAATAACTCTGTGATAAAGCTGGAATAGGCTAGAATAAGTGGGATAAACTTATTCCAGTCTTCTTCTTCCTTGGACTGCAGAAAACTCTGTTTTGGGCTTTCAAAATGGCATCAGAACACTACCTTCCGGGCCTCTGTTTGCTCCCAAATTTGAGCAGCGGCAAGGTGGACAAGTGCTCTTCGATCTTCAATTTAAATCTGCAAGAAAAACTTAGCCAAAAATTTATAGAAATTCGCCAAAGTCTACTGCCAGAATTTCTGGTTGCAGAAAACCAGTAGCAATCTTCTTGGCGTTTGGAGCAACAGCAGCAAATCCGGCTCGCCTTGCTTGCTCCCAGGAGTAGAAGAGTACTCCCTCTAGAGGGGAGACATGCCGAGGGCCCTCCTATCGACCTCCATGCGCGGTGCTAGCCGCTGGAAGTTAGTTACATGGTCACAAGAAGCAGCAGACTTCTTTGCTCCAGTGCATAATTTTGAGCACTCAAATAGAGAAGGAAAGGGTGCCAAAGACTCTCCCTCTCACCCTCCAAAAGCCAACACCCAATGGAGGACAGGAACAGGTTTGATGGGGGACTAATATGCATGCCATTTTTTTTGTATGTTTTACATGTTGAGTTAGGTGATTAATTCCCGAATTTCAGATCAAAATTATTTGTAGGGAATTTTGTAAGAATTTTTGAAGATCAGCATGCAGATTAGGACCTAGAAAAGTAGCAATGAAGGACCGCCGGGGCTGAGAAGCCTCGGTTAGGGCAAGTTCTCCTACAATAAAACTACTGGAGGTAGAGGGGTGTAACTGACAACGTCTGTGAAGATCGCAGCGAAGGGGTCTCTCGTTCCTCGACGGATGCGGCTTGGAAAACAGAGCCAAAGACCCGCGGATACCCAGCTTTCTGCTCGGTGATCCGATTGAGGCTTGGCTGGAGTCGTTGGATTCGTAGGAACTCGGGGACCTGCAAACAACCTGTCAAGGGTTAGAAAACTCACAAAGGAACAAGAAAACAAAGGGAAAACAGCAAGGGAAGGATTCTTTTGGAGTGGGAATCCAGGGATCTGAGAGGCTTGTTGGCAGCAGGAAGATGATTGCAGCACTAGGAAGAAAAACTCTCACAAACCCCTTTATGCACACAGCAGGGTATCAATCAACTCAATAGAAGAACTCAAGGTTTTCATTCATCAAAATTCTCCATCATATAAGAGGCTAGGGTCCCTTAAATAGACCCTTAACCTTGGGCTCCAAGTAAGGGTACATAAGTCTTTAAATAAGAATCCTTTTCCCTCTCAAATCCTAGCTAGAAAATAAAGAAATATTAGGTAGAAAAATCCTTAAAAATTTTCTTGACTTGGTCAAGACTCCAAGGATGCCTAGGGGGACGTTTTGGGCTTCTAGGAGCAGCAAAAGGCCAGCCCAAAGGGGCTCGGGTGCATGGGTTTGGGCCTCTTGAAGCTGGGATGGCCTGGTAGCCAGGTAGCAGGAATATTCCCTGGTATCATGCTTCTTAGGGGCTTGGGCTTGGCACCTGGGCTTGATTTCTTTGGGCTAGGATGCAGATGGACCTCTGGAATCATGGATGCCCTTATCTATGAATATACTTTGGCATCTGGAGGGCATCTGCAAGAAATCAGGGTTTTCTGAATTTTCCTCCTGGGGTCTTCAAATCTTCAAGCTGGGTTGGACTTGTGCTATACTTCCATGTCTTCAATCTAGTTGGACTTGGTCTTCACTTGTATGATATACTCTTGAGTCTTCAGTATGCTTGGACAGGACTCAAAAAAATAAAATTAGCTCAACATGAGCTGACTAGCATTGGACTGAACTAGCTCACATGAGCTGACTAGTACAGAACTGAAATAACAACTAAAAATACTCAAATAACAACTAAAATGGACTCAGATGAGCTAAGCCCTTATTACAAATGGACTCATAAATTATTGATCAATTTACAGTGGGTTGAAAAAGCCTCTATCTTATTCTGGTGCCTCAGGTGTCCCCACCAATTCTCTCAGGGTGGGAGGAACTCGACCCTGTCGAGTGAAGGTCAGACTGGCTCACATATCTCTCGAGAAGGTCTGGGTTGAGGCATTGCAAGTCCTCTCGAGAAATCCACGAATCGTCCGACTCTGGCCGGCCTTGCCATCGGACCAGGAAGCTTTGATAGTCATGGCCCTGGGTCGTGATGGCTTGATTGTCCAGGATACGTTCGATCCATTCTCCTCTCTCAGGACAAATTTGTTTGTGGACACTCTAGGTTAGGGTCACTCACAATGATAAGAAATAGGTCCAAAGGCCTCACTAGGTAGCGCTGCCAGTTCCCTATACTCAACCAGGTCTGTAATATTGAAGGTAGAACTAATGCCCAAATCCGAAGGCAAGTCTAACACCTAGGCATTTGATCCAACCTTCTCTATCACTTTAAAAGGTTGGGCTCTGCGAGCATGAAGCTTCATTTAGGCCTAAGCCTAACTAAGATAGAATCCACTACATCAAATTCTTTGATCCATCTTCGGGAATTAGCCAGTTTGTTTAACATTAGTGCGGGTGGTGAACATGTTAGGCACATGCAGACTCCTAACAAGATGATGCAAAGGACTCAAACTAACACCTAATACACTAGACTTTGCATTCCTATCGAAGGAAATTTATTAGACTTTTATGGGCCTAAACCTAAGAGACTATAGACTCTCTAGGTCTGACCCTAGTGTGGTGTGCACAAGAGTATTTATAATGGACTCCAAGCAAATGCCAGAGGGTATGCCAGAAGTATAATGCAAACCTAACATACGTAATGAATGCATGCAGTACGCTAATCTCTGTTAAATGCAATCTAATAATCCTAGAAATCCTGGAGGTGTCAGGAAATGGCAGAAAATAGGAAGTGGGTTCAGAATTAGTTTGGTAGGGTAGGAAAAAAGGTTCAAGGTTAGTTGGGTAAAGTTCGATATAAAAAGGCATGTCAGGGACTAATCCTAGACTAGGTGTCTCATCTTCTCCCTCATACTCATCCACTAGGCTCACATCAGCTTCATACACTTCCGTGTTAATGTAAGCCTTGCGAATCTCAGGAATGGTTGGAGAAGGTCGCTAGCAGGAAATTGGTTAGGTTCTGGTCTCTGATTATGGGTACTACTCCTAGTAGGTTCAGGTTGTATAAGAGGTAGTGGCTCACTATTGGGTTCATATTTAGGGATACTAATCCTATTGTGTTCAAGTTGACTAGGGGAAGCATGACTAGTACTAGGCTGATACTTAGGGGTTATGGGTTCTCTAGGCTCATAGGACAAGGGTGCAGATCTATGGGTCATGGGATTATAGGATCTGGCGTCATATGATTTTGGGTCAGCTCTATGATCAGGTTCTAAGGATGGATCATGGTATGGGGTCCTCCTAAGGTTGGGCCTCTATATGGGTCAGGATATTGGGTCCTCCTAGGATTGGACTCCCTATATGGGTCAGAATACTGGGTTCTCCTAGGGTTGGACTCCCTATATGGATCAGAATATTGGGTCCTCCTAGGGTTGGACTCCCTATATGGGTCAGAATATTGGGTGTTGGGTCTACTAGGCTCATAGGGTGTGGGTGCATAGGATCTATGATCATGGGATCTAGAGTCATAGGTTATGGATTCATAGGTTCTAGGTTCATAGGATTTGGAGTCATAAGATCTATAGGTTTTAGGTATACTAGGCTTGTAGGGAGAGGGTAAATAGGATCTATCTTCCTGGTCTATAAAATCCTGATTGGGTCTTCTAGGACTAACCTTAGGGATTGGGTCATGACGATGGGCTCTCCTAGGTTCAGCCTCAAGGTATGGATTAGGGTTTGGGGTCCTCCTAGGTTGAGGATTGTAGTACGGGTCAGGATAAGGGGCTCTCCTAGGTTCGACCTTATGGTATAGATCAGGGTTTGGGGTCCTCCTAGGTTGAGGGGAATCAGGATCTGGCTCAGACTATGACCCATGGGTTTTTCTTGGGGTCCCTACCCGGACTTTTAACTGATCAAACCTATTGGCAAGATGGTCAATTCTATCATTGGTTTGAATACGAGAGTGAGTTAACTGGGTCATCTGGGTAGTCATCTGGGTAGTTATCTGGGCCATTTGATCAGCTAGGGCTTTTATTTGGGCTTGTAAATTTTCCATGGGTTCAGACATTTGTGAAGGAGGTGGGTGATATGAAACTCCTGATCTAGTGCTCATGCAAGACTCGATCAGACCGACTATAACTGACTAGACCTAGAGTCCAAACTAGATGCTCAATCAGGGTGGCAAACTAGCCTATAGTAACCCTGTACTTAGCCAGGCAAGTGTAAGGAGAGTGTTAGGTCCCTGATTGCCAATCCTAGACACCAATCAGAGATTGGCCAGGTAGGCGGACCAGCACACAAGCCCTTCGGGATTGAATCCCTAAACCACCATTCTAGACACTGAGCACAAGGCACACACAGGTTAACTTGACACAATGATCTAACACTAGCCCGGACCCGACCAGTTGGTGTCCCTAGCCCACTAGGACAAATTAAGTCTAGTTAATTTTAGGTTAAGGCTTGGGACCAAATGCAAGGGATGTGGTTATGGGCTAAGGAGAGGTGATCAAATCCTCCCCTCATTTGACATAGAAAGAGTGCCCCTAAAAGTAGATTATGCAATGATGGCAGGCAAATGATGCAAATTAGGGTTAGATGTTTTTGGTATTTTTTTTGGAGAATATGTAATTTTATTTTATTATTATTATTTTTTTGGTATTTTTTTAAAATAGAAGAAAACTTGCAAATCATGGCCTAATATTCAAGAAATATACTAAAATTAAAAGATATGCAAAAGATGCTAAACAAAACCCTAAAACTTCGAAACTTGTCTTGCTGAAAAAAAAACAGGGCCGAAATTTTGCATGCGGTATTTCGGCTTGCAGAAAATTCACATGTCATAATAAAATCTACGAAAATTCATATAATTACTGTGAATTATGATGAATCTAGAAAAATAAATTTCAGAATTTTTCTAGTTTTTTTCAGGATGAAATAATTAAAATAACAGAGTATATACAGACAGAAAAATTGCAGAAAACAAGCCCTAATCTAAGCTCTGATACCAAATGATGGGGGACTAATATGTATGCCATTTTTTTATATGTTTTACATGTTGAGTTAGCTGATTAATTCCTGAATTTTGGAATAAAATTATTTGTAGGGAATGTTTTATAAATTTTTGAAGATCAGCATGCAGATTAGGACCTAGAAAAGTAGCAAAGAAGGACCGCCGGGGCTGAGAAGCCTCGGTTAGGGCAAGTTCTCCTACAATAAAACTACTGGAGGTAGAGGGGTGTACCTGACAACATTTGTGAAGATTGCAGCAAAGGGGTCTCTCGTTCCTCGATGGATGCGGCCTGGAAAACCGAGCCAAAGACCCGCGGATACCCGGCTTTCTGCTCGGTGATCCGATTGAGGCTTGGCTGGAGTCGTTGGATTCGTAGGAACTCAGGGACTTGCAAACAACCTGTCAAGTGTTAGAAAACTCACAAAGGAACAAGAAATCAAAGGCAAAACAGCAACGGAAGGCTTCTTTTGGAGTGGGCGTCCAGGGATCTGAGAGGCTTGTTGGCAGCAGGAAGATGATTGCAGCACTAGGAAGAAAAACTCTCACAAACCCCTTTATGCACATAGCAGGGTATCACACAACTCAATAGAAGAACTCAAGGTTTTCATTAATCAAAATTCTCCTTCATACAAGAGGCTAGGGTCCCTTAAATAGACCCTTAACCTTGGGCTCCAAGTAAGGGTACATAAGTCTTTACATAAGAATCCTTTTCCCTCTCAAACCCTAGCTAGAAAATAAGGAAATATTAGGTAGAAAAATCCCTAAAAATTTTCTTGACTTGGTCAAGACTCCAAGGATGCCTAGGGGGGCGTGTTGCGCTTCTAGGAGCAGCAAAAGGCTGGCCCAAAGGGGCTCGGGTGCATGGGTTTGGGCCTTTGGAAGCTGGGGTGGCCTGGTAGCCAGGTAGCAGGAATATTCCCTGGTATCTTGCTTCTTAGGGGCTTGGGCTTGGCACCTGGGCTTGATTTCTTTGGGCTAGGATGCAGATGGACCTCTGGAATCATGGATGCCCTTATCTATGAATATACTTTGGCATCTGGAAGGGAATCTGGGCATCTGGAGGGCATCTGCAAGAAATCAGGGTTTTCTGAATTTTCCTCCTGGGGTCTTCAAATCTTTAAGCTGGGTTGGACTTGTGCTATACTTCCATGTCTTCAATCTAGTTGGACTTGGTCTTCACTTGTATGATATAGTCTTGAGTCTTCAATATGCTTGGACAGGACTCAAAAAAAATAAAATTAGCTCAACATGAGCTGACTAGCATTAGACTGAACTAGCTCAACATGAGCTGACTAGTACAGAACTGAAATAACAACTAAAAATACTCAAATAACAACTAAAATGGACTCAGATGAGCTAAGCCCTTATTACAGATGGACTCATAAATTATTGATCAATTTACAGAAGGTTGAAAAAGCCTCTATCTTATTCTGGTGCCTCAGGTGTCCCCACCAAGATTTCAAAACCTTTCACAGGGAAGAACACACTTGCTGTTACCTCTCTTCTCACGGTGAAAAAAACTCAGCTACTGAAATAGGGGACATTGCAAGGTTTATATAGGCAGCCTAGGAGGAGGGACATGGAGAGACTGGGAGAGGAAGATGCAGCAGTTGCCATCACCCTATTAACAGTAGATAAATGGGAGTGAATGCCATCGAGTGGAGAAGAAGGGACGTCGCCCAGTTATGTTCGGTCGTTTTGCCTTCTTCGAATGGAGTTCCAACAAGTGAAAACACCATGTAAAATGGTCACCGGTCCAAAAGAAAATACCAGTTCAATTTAACCGGTTTAATCCCATTTAAACCAAATGGTTCAATCCAATTGAATCAGTTCAAGCCCAATTAAATTGGTTCAATTGGTTCACAACCAATTGGAGGCCGAAACGAACACCGAATCAGTTCAAAACTGATTCAGAAAAATCCTGGCATGGTGCTGGTCAACCTGGAACAATTTCCGGTTGACACAGACAAGGGCAAGATGGGGAAAAGAGTGCTAAAGAATACCGTGACCATAAAATCGAGATGATTCCCAATCGTAATCGATATCCGGATCAGAGAGTAATCCTCTGTGGTGTGTGACCTCATAGGTTCGAACCTAAATGGTAGCACTGGAACAATTCCAGTACCAGCAAAGGAAACCATCTAGCAATGGGTTCTGGTGTCCGGATAGGTCGAAGATGCGGGAGAAAACTATCGAACCTCTGGCATATGGTTACTGTATAATTCATCCCTTTGACCTCTAATGCTTAGGATGACTGAGATTGGGCTGCCAACCCAGACAGAGTCAGTCCACTACGTGTCTCAACCTCGCAAGCCCAGTGACTCTTCACTAGGGCTACCCCGGGCGAGGATTTTCTAAATTGAGATACTGCGAGACATTCAATCCAAACTGTTTGGATAGGTCAATTCCATCTTGGTCCATCACAGCTTCACAAGTACTTGCCTATACACAGAAACCTTCCGTCACCGGATTAAAATCCCGGGTAGTCCGGCACCAAAGCACAGGGAGTTGCTTGCAAGCTACCATGATGACCTCAGGTCAGAGGGACACATATACCCATATCCAATCATGAGTTTCCCTTTGGCAGAAAGGGGTTGCACGGAGTCACGTTCAATGAGATATCACATATCCCACTTGCAGATCACATCAGTGTCACCACACCCATTTGGTCAAGAGGACAACCAAAGGATGTGAACTGCAACAACCTATACTTGATATATTATCGTCCAATACAATATATCCTTTGGTTGTGACCAGGGTTTAAGGATCACTCGATACATCCTCTCTGTATCAAAGTCAGTGTAGTCCTAAGGACTTCATCACAAGGAAAGAGTTCATTTCAGGGAAATACAATATGTGATGAGTGCCAAAAATAATATTTTATTAATTCATAAAAAGAATACAATATTTAGCTCAACCGCCTACAACCTAGGCGATTGGCTTTGGGACACAATTCCCAACAACTATGATGTACTCCACCTCGGTGGTTGATAACACCATAATAGGTTGAAAGTAGGATCTCCATGATACAGGACTTCCATATATGCTGAATATGAAACCTATTGTCAAACGATGGGTGTCCACATCTCCATCGAAATATGCATCCACGAACCCTCCTATCAGCCCTTGAGCCTCCTTTGACATATTGGAGTGTACCTCAGCACCTCCTCACTATCCATAGTAGATGCCAACTCCAACCGTACCCACCAAGTACCTGAAGACTCCCTTCAGTGCTCGCTAGTGCGCCTTGCCAGGCTGTGCCATGAACCTGCTCACCTGACTCACTACATGGGCGATATCTAGCCTACGACACATAATGGTGTACATGAGACTATCCATACTAGAGGCATATGGCACCCTCTCCATCTCCTGAACCTCCACCTCAGTCTGTGGTGCCATGGTCTTCGAGAGTTTGAAGTGTCCGGCTATTGGCAGCTGGCAGCTCCACTGGCTTTGCTTTCATCATCCCATACCTCTCCAAAACTTTTTATGTAGCCACCTTGAGATAAATGCAACACCTTCTTGTTCCAATCTTTGAAGATTTCCGTGCCTAGGATCTCCATCATAGGTCCCAAATCCTTCATCTCAAACTCTCAAGACAAAGCTGCCCTCAGTTCTTGCACTGTCTACTTATTCTTGCATGCTATCACATGTCATCCACATGTAAGAGTAAGTAGATCCTGAAACCATCATCAAGAGTCCTCACATATACACAAGAATCATGATCACACTTGAAAAGTCCAATGCTCCTCACAAAAGTATCGAACTGCTTGTACCATTGCCTCGACGACTACTTGAGCCCATACGGTGACTTCTGTAGCAAACAAACTTTCCTTTCTGATCCTGGTTCTCTGAAACCTGGTGGCTGCTCCATGTAGATGCTCTCCTTTAAATGTCCATGGGGAAATGCTATCTTGACATCCATCTACTCCAGCTCCAAGTCTTGAGCTGCTACAATGCTGAGTCACACCCTGATGGAAGTATGTCTGACAATAGGAGAGAACCTCACTGAAGTCTATTCCTTCTCTCTGTGAGTAACCTTTGACAATCAAATGAGCTTTGAATCTGATGCCTCCTTATTCCACAGGTCCCTCCTTGCATTGGTAAATCCATTTGCACCCTATGGGTTTCTTTCCCTGTGGCAATTGCACCAATTGCCAAATATAATTCTTATGGAGAGACTACATCTCCTCGGACATTGCTTGGACCCACCTCTCTCTATCTGGGCTCTCCATAGCCTCCTTATAGGTATATGGGTCTCCATTGGCTATCACCAAGGCATATGACACCATCTCTCCGAAGCCATATCGGTGAGGTTGCCTGAAGGTCCTCTTGGGCTTGTGCATCACAACCCTGATATCTCTCCTAGGTCCAGCTTGCTCTTGCTGGTCCTCCTGACCTTGATCATCCATTCGAGGTCTCTCCACATGTGGAGGAACCCTCTGAGAGTGCTCCACCTGAATTTCCATTCTTCTATATGCACTTGCAAGTGGCAAAATAGAAAATGAGGTATGTTATCCAGCGCTGCCCTGCTGGACCTCCTGCTGCATCTCCATGCCACCTGACCTCTAGAGAACTGACCTCTCATCAAAGGTTATAGCCCTACTGATGATGACCCTCTTCTCCAAGGGATCCCACATCCTGTACCCCTTGACTCCTCGTGGATATCCCAAGAACACCATCTTCTTTGACTTGGCATCCACTTACTACGCTCACCAGCACTGATGTGCACATACACCATGCACCCAAAAACATGTAGATGGCAATGCCCAACCGCCTTCTATACCATCTATCCTCTAGAATACCACAATCTAACTTTGTATGCGGTGACCGATTTACCAAATAGCAGGCTATGTCAAATGTATAAACCCAGAATGCCTTAGGAAGCCCTACCTGCAGCCTCATCCATCTTGCCTTCACCGTAATGGTTCGGTTGATTCTCTTGGCCATGTGATTTTGCTAAGGAGTCCCTCTGACCGAGAAGTGCCTTTTGATTCCACACTCCTCACAAAGCACTTGAATTCACTACTGGTGAACTCATTGCCATTGTCGAACCTTAGGCACTTTACACTGTGACCTTGCTCCATCTCAACTTCTGCTTTCCACACCTTAAACTTTGAGAAGACCTCGATTTTTCCCTTATGAAGTAGACCTACACTTTCCTTGAAAAATCATCTATCAAGGTAAAGAAGTACCTCACTCCATTTTTGGCTGAAACTGGAGACGGTCCCCACACACCAGTGTGAACTAGCTCCAGTGGAGCTACACAATAGGCTTAACTGCTGCTGAAGTGGATCCTCCTCTGCTTTCCCATCTGGCACGACTCACAGACATCTGAAATGTCACCAACCAGATCTGGAATTGATCCATGCTTGCTCAATTCCTTCATCCCATGATCGCCCATGTGGCCCAGGTAGTAGTACCACAATCTGTAGTCTCCTTGTGGGTCTTGTGCTGCCACTATTATATCAGATTGTCCAATCATAACTGACCCCTCCATCCTATAGATATTATTGTCCATCCTCCTACTTCTTATCTTAAACATGGCTCCATTAGAGATATTAAGTACTCTACTCTCGGCTTGACTGTTGAAGTTGTAACTACATCGCTCCAAGTAGCCTAATAACACCAGATTTTTCTTCAGCTCGGGAACAAGCTTGACATTGGTCAGTGTCCTCATGATCCCATCGAACATCCTAACTCGTACACTCCCAACACTAGTAACCTTGCACAAGTGATCATCTCCAAGTGTCACACTTCCCTCATCGATCTTGGTATAGGTCGAAAACCAAGACTGGTTCGGGGTATAATGATGAGAATAGGCTGAATCTAGGGTCCATATATCTATGTACGATCTATGATCACCTAATACCACCAAGAGGTCATCCTTCACTTCTTTATCATCCATGACACTCACCGAATCTAATCTTCTTGTGTCTCCCTTCTTGTTCTTCAATTGAGGACAATCCCGTCGAAAGGCCCATCTCATTGCACTTAAAGTACCTTGCATCTTTCCAGCTCTTGCTCTTCCTTCTGGACATCAACAGTCCTCTCTTCTTGGACCTCTCCCTTGCTTTTTGAATGTTTCCCTAATGACCAAGCCCTCTTGGGGAACTCCTTCTTTGGTTAGCTTCTCCCTCTGCTTATTGGAATGTAGCACCGAGACCTGTCTTCATACTCCAGGGTCTCCTTGCCGTACAGCATTGTAGTAACCAAAGCATTAAAGGAAGGGGACAATGATCATAGTAGCAGCAAGGACTTGTCCTCCTCCTCAAACTTGATCCTAATATTCAGCAACTCGTTGCACATCTGGTCAAACTTTTGAATGTGATCTACTATGTTTTCACCTTCCTGCATCCGAAGGCTATAGAGCCGCTTCTTTAGCATCAACTTGTTGCACATGTTCTTTCCCATGTAGAGCATATGCAACTTCGACCAGAGACCTTTTGGAGTCCTCTCTTCTATCACAGAGTAGAGAGTTGCATCTGCCAAGCACCGTCTAATCATCGCACAAGGCTTCCTTTCTATGGACATTCATTGCTTCTTTAACACCTCGTCGAGCTTTTCCTCTAAACCCTGATCCAATTCCAACGGGATAAGGAGATCTTCAACCCAAACTTTCCATATGGAAAAGTTCCCTTTCCCATCAAACTTTTCAAAAACCACCTTCATGCTGATACTCATGGCTTGATCCTAGCCAAACATACAATAATAAAAAAAATAGGATTGAGAAGTACCTTGACAGGCCCTTGCTAAAATTTCAGCAATTGAAGATCTGCAACTTCTGGCATCTCCCATGAACTTCATGCAACTCGAGCTTTGATACCACTTGTTGGAGGACATTTCCAGGTGCATGAAAAACCTTATACCAGCAACCAACCTTAGAAACTTATATTGGATGTGGTAGCAATAGGGGATTGAAGCAATCAGCCTGGCAAGAATTTAGCCTTCTTGTGCAGAAATCTCCTAAATTGTTTAGAGTGCCCCAAACATTCCAAATTTGATATGGATGTGAAACCACCTATCCTGGGACCTCCAACTAGTGAAAACTTAACCCTCCAATGATTCTGATTGAACTCCAAAAGGACAAATAGAGGGATGTCTCCAAAGAGGCAAGGTGTTGGGTTTCCTACTTGGACTAAGAGTCCATTGGCGCTAAGGAATTCTCTCCTTCCTAGGGTATGGTGGCTTGGATGCTGATGCTTCCCTGATAGAGAATGACAAACTAGAGAGGGTGAGAGGGAAGAAGAAGATAGATATCAGGGAGAAAGGGTTATTTCATTATGATATCTCTAATCAGCCCCATATACAAAGTATATATATACTAGGTCACCATAACCTAACCCTAAAACTCCCATAGGCCAACTTAATACATAATTGAGTTTCCCAAGCCCAAGTATACCCTTGACTCAGCCAAATCACACATACCTAGGACTCAAAACTAGCCCAATATAAGTTGGCCCCTTGATGTCCAAGTCCCCTAAATCTCAAGACCCGAAAGGCTAATAGCCTTTCATCCTTGGGCCCAAACTAGTCCTAGAATACCATGACACCATCATGATCATTGGACCTTGGCCTTAGCCTTGGTCTCCTGAGCCTTGGAAGCACCATGAGACCCAACAGCTCGAGCATCATATATGCAAGTTATGTCATTTGGTCAAAACAAGGATGAATGATGGTGAAGGGTGCAGAGCTAAAGAACATAACTCATCCTTGGGAAATGACTGAGCCCCATGCTATAAAGAGACTCTTTTGACAAAAGCTTAAATTGAGGAACTCCCAAGGATCCTAAAATGACTTTTCTCTTCATCTCTTAACTCAAAAATATTTAAAGGAGACACTTTTGGCTAATCCTAACTTGGTATGCCCCAATCATCTATGAAAGAGCAGGAAACAAATAAGAATCACTTTTTCTATCCCTGATGGTAGAAGGAGCACCTTTGATCAAAGGCTCGACCCCCTTTTAGATGGTGAGGTACCACCAAGTCTTAGCATATGGATATTTTTGAGCTATAAAGAAAGCATGAAATAAGCATGAAATAAAGAAAAAGTTGGTTAAACTTTAGCCAAAAAATAATTGACTAGGAATCCTACAACATAACTAGTAGAATTTTGGGTCAAAATGCACAAAAAAGCTTTGTAGGATCTAAGGAATTCAATAATAAATGAGGAGAGGGGAAATCGTAGCCCTACTTCATATGCCACCTCATATATCCCCAAATGGATGGGAGGAGGATTGTTAATTTGGGCATCCGGGCAAACCCTCAAAGATGCAATATGCTAACTGAATGAAGGACAAGTCTTCTTTGTCCATCATGGGCTGATACCTGTCCAGGCTGAAGGTTGCCCATGCCCCCTCTAGGGTTCCTAGCCTAGTCTCCACCTAATCAAATCTTCAGTTCATCTGGTGAAAGATTGGGCCATCTAATCAGTGAGGGCTCTAATTTAGGCTTCTAGATTAGAATTATCCATGGGCTTAGCCGATTATGGGGTGGTGGATGATATGAGACTCCTAACCTATTGCACATGTAAGACTCAACAACGAATCGACTATGTTTTCCTAGACCTAGTGCCCAAACAAAATGGGTTGACTCAACTTACACACAATGCAACCCTTAATCCTTCCACTGGCCAGGTAAGAGGTGGGATGGTGGGAGCTCCTCTACATTCGCAGGGACCCAATTAAAGAACCACCAATCCATTTAGGGAATTTGCCTCTGGACCTCTAGCCTAGACACCAGCTTCTAGTAATAGGAGATGTATTGGGTGCACTAGTCTTCCCACAAAGGTTGGACCCGACTTGTTGGTGTCCCAAGCTTACTAGAGCAAATTAGGTCTAATTAACTTTATTTAGGCTGGGATCAAATTCAAGGGTTGTGGTTTTGGACTAAGGGGAGGTGATCAAATCCTCCCCCCATCTGGCATAGTAGAATTGCCATTAGTATAGCTTATGCACATGATGGCACATATATAAAAATGCAATTAGGGTTTCTAAGTTTTTTTATATTTTTTATATTTTATATTTTATATTTTTTGTATTTTTTGCAGAGATATAATTTGTAGAAAAGTAACTAATATATAGGAAATATGAAAAAAATTAAAATATGTAAAGATTATACAAAAAGAACCCTAAACATGCAGAAACTAGGTTTATTGAAAATTGAGGGTATAACTGTTCTCAAGCAGTAAATCAAAGGTTCAAATGCCCTAAAATCTGAATTAAATTAGGAGAGAATTTTGAAAAATACTATCAATTACGAGGAATCAAAAAAAATAAGAATCAGGATTTTCTAATCTACCTTTATGTAGAAATAATAAAAATAATAGACCATATGTAGGAATTATGGGATGCAGAAACTATCCTTAAACATGCTCTGATACCGAATGATGCGGGACTATTTATGCATACTAGTTATTTTTTTGTTATTAGGTAATGAGTTATGAGTTTATATCCTAAATATTTTGCCAAGAAACTAAGCAGGGATTTCTACAGAAAATCTGAAGCACATGCATGCAGAAATAAACCCTGAAGTGAAGAAAGAGAACCGCTGAGGCTAAGAAGCCCCGGTAGGACTAGCTCTTCTGCAACACCACTACCTGATTAGTCTAGGGGGTGTATATGGTAGTGACTTGAATATCAATACATGAAGAGTTCGCTCTATGCTTCCAGATGTGACCTTGAAAATCAAGCTAAGACCTTGCGAATCCGTGGCTTTCAATCCAATGGCCCGAAAGCTGGTCATATGTTATCCTTGATTTGTGAAAACTGAGGGACCTACAAATCACCATTCAAGGGTTAAAAAATAAAGGGAAAATAGGTTAGAAGGCTAAAAGAAGAAGGAAAGGAAAGGGATTAGAGTTGGGTGACCAATAGGATGAAGAAGGCTGGCAGCTAGGGTTCCTTGCAGGCAGGGCATAGGGATCACACAGATACCCTAAGAGATCACATGGATACCCTTAATCACATAAAAGATCACACAGAAATTGGAGGAAACTCAATAATTCATTCATCAATAATCAGCAAAATACATGAGAGGGGTGCCTTTATATAGGCTTACAAACTTGGGCTCCAAGTAAGGGCATACAAGGAAATTTACAAGAATTTTAGTCCCACCCAAACCCTAGCTAGAATTCCCCTTCCACTAAGGCTCTCTCTCCTTGCTTTGGTCAGCCAAGGGTGATGCGGGACAATATATGCATGCTAGATATTTTTTTGTTGTTAGGCATTAAGTTAGGAGTTTGTATCCCGAATTTCAAGCCAAGATATTAAGTAAGGAATTCTATAGAAAATCCAAAGCACAGGCATGCAGAAATAAATGCTAAAAGTGAAGAAACAGGACTGCTAAGGCTAAGAAGCCCTCGTTAGGACTAGCTCTTCTGCAATACCGCTACCAGAGGAGTCTAGGGGGTGTACCTGGAAGAGATTTGAAGATTGATCTGTGAAGAGTTCGCTCTATGCTCTCAGATGCGGCTTGGAAAAATAAGCTATCGACTCTTCAGATTCGTGACATTCAATCTGGTGGCCCAAAAGGGAAGAGGTTTGAAGAGGGCAACCAAGGGATGAAGAAGGGTGGTGGCTTTGAGGCAAGGTACAGGGATCACACAGATTCCTGAAGGGATCACACAGATACCCTTAGTCACATAGAAATTCACTCATAATTTTGAGGAAAGCTCAAGAGAAACTCATTGATAATAATTCATAATAATTGATCATTAGTTACAAGAGGGTGAAGGGGTGGGGTATTTATAGATGTCCCCATGTCCTCTCCTAGTTAGGATAGGAATACAAAATTTGATTGGGAGAAGGATTACAAAGTTGCTTAGAACTAGGAGTACATAATTTGAGTAGAAATAAACCTTAATCTCCTAGTTAGAAGTGGACTCTTCTCCTTCTTTGACTTGGTCAAGGGCTCCTTTTGGGCTTGGGCTGGGATGAAATTCTCTTGGGTAGCTTTGACTTTTTCACTCCCTCCTGGGCTTGGGCTTGGGCACCAACCTTGTTGGACTGGGATTAGAGGGTGCCAAAGGTAAGAATAGGCCTGAGGGCATCATGGCCTGATGGAATGAGGATGCCAGGGACTTGGACATGGGCCTAAGGCGCCATATCATGAATTCTTATGGGCTGGCATGTTGGGGTGCTTCTCCTGGAGGACTTGAGCAGCATGAAGGAAGTCTAGATGCTGGGTTGGTGACTTGAGTGTGGGTCCAATGGACTCAATTGAGCTCATTTCTCAAAGGATTTAGTGAATCTAATCGACTCACATTATTACTGGACTTAAATTGACACAAAACCTCAAAAATGACAAACACTCATAATGAACTGACTCAACCAACTTAGTTCAACTGAGCTGAACATAACCAAAAACTTGATTCATAAACCCTAATGGTGTAAGTCAACTCTAAATACAAGACTCAAGTGTAACAAGGCCTGAAAATAAAATACAAGGTCCAAATATAGGACTCAAATGGCTAACACAGCCAGATTATTAATTTAGAGATAAAATTTGAATCATAGATAAGGGACTCAAACTCAGGGACCCATAGTGAATTAGGGTTGACTTGATATCCCAATCAATTCTCTTGGGATGGGAGAAACTTGACCCTATTGAGTATAGGTTAGTCTAGTGCTGGCAGTATGTTTGGGTGGAGGCATTGTGGTTCATCTAGAGTAATCCATGAGTCACCGGAATCTAGTCAACCATGCCATCGAACCAGGTAGCATTGATAGCCACGGCCCCGGGTCATGATAGCTTGATCATTAAGGATACGCTGGATCCGTATTCCTCTCTTAGGTAAATTTAGTGGACACTCAGGTAAGGTTTCTCTCTCGAAGGATGGGTGAGGTCCAAAAATCTTACTAGAAATCTTTGCCGGTTCCCTATACTCAACCAAGTCTGCGATATTGAAGCTAGAGCTAATGAAAAATCAGAGGGCAGATCTAGCACATAGGCATTGGGTTCCACTTTCTTTATCACTCTAAAGGGTCCAGCTATGCATACAAGTAGCTTCTTTTGGGCTTCAAGATGAAACCACTCAGGTCTAGACTTAATCTCTATAGAATCCTCTACATTAAATCTTTTGGCTTGATTTTGGGAATTAGCCATTTTTTTACCAGTGTTGAAATGAATGCTAATGCCCTGATGCAGATGCTATGCAGAGATCTGTGCATGTGTGGATAGATGGATAAGGTCTATGGACTTACTAGACTCAAAACCAACACCTAATAGACTCAACTAGGCATTCCTATTGAAGAAAATTTATTGAACTCTTTGGGCCAAAATCTAATAGACTATAGGCTCTCTAGGTTTGACCACAGCTTGGCATGCACATGAAAATTTACATTGGACTCCTAGCAAATGCCATAATGTATACCAGAAGTAAGATGCAAATCTAACATGCATAATGAATTTATGCAGCATGCTAATCTCAATAAAATGCGATCTAATGATCCTAGAAATACTGGAGGTTTCTGGAAAGGGCAGAAAATAAGAGGTGGGTTCAAGATTAGTCTGGTAAGATACAAAATAAGAAAAGGGTTCGGAGTTGATTGGAAAGAACAAGATACAAGAAGCGGTTTTTGGGATTAGTCCTAGACTAATGAGGTTGACCTTATGGGATTGAGGTATGTCTAAATGGTTTTCAAAATGGAAGTATGGGTCACTAATCACAGGGAAGTGTTTTTCAATGGAAATTATAGGAGGGGGTTCATCCAAAGGGTAATGGGTTGAACAAGCCAAATCCGCAATTAATTACTCAGGTTCATGGATTTTAGGACTGGGCTCTATAATTGGATTCTCTTATAGTGTCTCCTCAGGTAGAATGATAGTAGCAGTATCCAGGTTCTCTTCCTCGAGTGGGTCTTCTACTACTGGTTCAATCTAGGTGTGGTCTGGGTCAACTACCTTTGGGTTGACTTCTATCAGGGTATAGTTAGGGTTAACTAACTTTGGGTTGGCTTCTACCTGGGTATCTATTGGGTCAACTAATTCTCGGTCTTCTACAGATATCTCTACTGGACTCAACTCATTAATGTCTTCTTTAGATTCATCAATGGTCTTAGGAGTTTCTTCCTCTAAATCTTCAATAGGCTCATCATCTTTATACTCCTCTACCAGACTTGGATCAGTCTCATATACCTATTCTTTAGGCTCAACAATGGGTTCAGATTCATCCTCATCTAGCTCACCTAGGTGTAGAGCATCGACTGGACACTGGCTAACGAAATGGCCTGGTTTATGACATCTAAAACACACTCTCGGGGGATTGTAACTCTTTTGAACCTTTACAGACTTGCCTCTATCTTCCCTACGGGCCATCGTGGTACTGGGCTGGGGTTGGCTCGGGTTGGGTTGGTTAGTGTCTGGTCCTAGGCTAGGGGCACTAGTCCTAAAGGGTTTAGGTTGACTAAAGGGAAGTGGACTAACACTAGGCTCATATCTCGGGGTACTGATCCTATGGGGCTCAAGTTGACTAAGGGGAACCTGACTGATACTAGGCTGATACCTAAGGATTAGGGGTTCCTTGGATTCATAGGGTAGGGGCTCAGACCTAGAGGTTATAGATCTCTTGGGCTTATTATAGGATATGGGCTTGGGGCTATGGGATATGGGTTCAAAAGGCTTGGGTACATAGGAACTAGGTTCATAGGATTTGGAATCAGGGTGTGGGGCTCTCCTAAGTAAGTCAAGTGTAGGTCTAGTATGGGTCCTATGGTTATCCTCTAAGGTTCCTGGCTCAAGCCTATTGGTTGCTTGGGCATTTGATTGGGTCATTTGGTTTATCTGAGTAGTTAACTGGGCAAACTGGTTTTGGGATTGGGTATTGGTTTGGTCAAGCTTGTGGTTCATCTGGGTGGTCAATTGGGTGACAATCTGTTGACTCATGGCCTTCATGAGATTCTCAATCTGTTTGAACTAGGTTGGGGCTTAGACTGTTGACATTTGGCCCCTAATCTAGTAGTCATGTAATCAAACAAGCAAGGTGCTATGATGCAGTCAAACACATAAGGTAAAATTGGACTACAGTTTGTTAGACCTAGAGCCAAAATTGAATGGGTCTACTCAACTTACACTTAACTCAATAGCTAATCCTTCCACTGGCCAGGTAAGAGGTGGGGTGGTGGGAGGCTCCCCCTGCCTATGATAGGGTTCTAATTAAAAACCACCAGTCCACTTAGGGTATTTGCCTCTAGACCTCTGGCCTTAGACACAAGTTTTCAGTAATAGCTGGGGAATTAGGTGCACTAGTTGGCCCACACAATTCAGACGTGACCTGTTGGTATCCTTTAGCTCTCTAGAGCAATTAGGTTGCTAGTTGATTTTAATTAAGGCTTGGGCTCTGATGCTGGGTGGTTGTTTTGGGCCTAGGACAGGTGATGAAATCCTGCCTGATCTGAGAGAGGAAATTGCCCTTAAGGTTGATTAAATGAGATGATGAACACACTATGAGCCCTAATGCAATCTAATAACAATCAAAAAATAAAATATTTTTTTATCTTTTATGAGGTGGTAAATTAAATTTAAGTTGATTAAATTATCAAACAAAATTAGGGCTTGGGTGAGGTAGGGTTTGGAAGTTGATAAGATTTGGTTTGATCAAGTATGCATGAAGAATTTGGTTCAGTTTTTGATGCAAAAAAAAATTAGAAAAAATTGAGCACAGAGGATGAATAATGAGAATGATTCCTACCAAATTTCATGAAAAGAAAAACTCAGATGATGATGAAAAACCTAGGGTTTTCAGACTATGTGTAGAAGTTTAGGATTTCTATCAGGGTTTCTAAGATGTAGAAAGTTTTTATTTTTTTTTGTTTTGGTAAAAATAATTAAAAATTATGATAATTATCAATTATAAATATAGAGTATTTAATGTAAATTTCCATGAAAAATAAAATAGCTAAGTTGATGAAATAGACCAAAAATCAGACCCCTAATGCAGAGATAGGATGTAGAAGTTTCTAGGGCAAAAGAAAACAAGTGTGAAAAAATTCTATAGGATGTAATAAATCATAAGAAGATTTTGAAAAATACAATAAATTATGAGGAATTTGGAAAAATAAAAATCAAAATTCTTGATCTACCTACATGCAGAAACAGTAAAAACAATAGACTATGTATAGGACTTATATAATATAAAAACTTGCCCTAAAGCATGCTCTAATACCGAATGATGTGAAACTATTGATGCATGATAGTTATATTTTTGTTGTTAAGAATTAAGTTAGGAGTTTGTATGCTGAATTTCAAGCCAAGATATTAAGTAGAGAATTTTGTAGAAAATCTAAAGCACAGGTATGCAGAAATAAACCTTAAAAGTGAAGAAACAGGACCGCAAAGGCTAAGAAGCCCTGGTTAGGACTAGATATTCTGCAATACTACTACCAAAAAAACCTATGGGGTGTACCTGGTAGAGATTTGAAGATCGATCCATGAAGAGTTCGCTCTACGCTCTCGGATATGGCCTAGAAAAATAAGCTATCGACTTTGTGGATTCGTAGCTTTCAATCCGGTGGCCCAAAAGCTGGTCAGATGGAATCGTTAGATTCAAAAACTCTGAGGGACCTACAAATCACCTAACACAAGTTAAAAAAGGAAGAAAAGAGTTAGATCATTGAAAGAAAAGAAAGGAGAAGAGGTTTGAAGAGGGCGTCCAAGGGATGAAGAAGGGTGGTGGCTTGGAGGCAGAGCGCAGGGATTACACAAATTTTTTGAGGGATCACATAGATACCCTTAATCACACAGAAATTCACTCAAAATTTTGAGAAAAGCAAAAGAGAAACTCATTCATAATAATTTATAATAATTGATCATTAGTTACAAGAGGGTGGAAGGGTGGGGTATTAATAGATGTTCCCATGCCCTCTCCTAGTTAGGATAGGAATATAAAATTTGATAGGGAGAAGGATTACAAAGTTGCTTAGAACTAGGAGTACACAATTTGAGTTGAAATAAAACATAATCTCCTAGTTAGAAGTGGACTCTTCTCCTTCTTTGACTTGGTCAAGGGATCCTTATAGGCTTTGTTTGGGATGAAATTCTCTTGGGCTGCTTTGACTTCTCCACTCGCTGCTAGGCTTGGACTTGGGCACCAACCTTGTTGGACTGGGCTTGGATGGGTGCCAAAGGTAAGAATAGGCCTGAGGGCATCATGGCCTGATGGAATGAGGATGCCAGGGAATTGGACTTGGGCCTGGGGTGCCATATCATGAATTCTTGTGGGCTGGTATGTTGGGGTGCTTTTCCTAGAGGACTTAGGTAGCATGAAGGAAGTCTAGATGCTGGGCTGGTGATTTGAGTGTGGGTCCAATGGTCCTCCTCTTGAATATGACTTGAATGAAAGTAATTACAGGACTCAAAGGTGCCTTGTTGACAAGACTCAAAGTAGGCCACATAATACAAATGTACTCAATTGAACTCAGGACTCAAAGGACTTAGTGAATCTAATCGACTCACATTATTACAGGACTCAAATTGACACAAAACCTCGAAATGACAAACTCTCATAATGAACTTACTCAATCAACTTAGTTCAATTTAGGCGAACATAACCAAAAACTTGACTCATAAACCCTAATGGTGTGAATCGAGTCTAAATACATGACTCAAGTGTAACTACGCCTGAAAACAAAACTCAAGACCCAAATATAGGACTCAAATAGCTAACACAGCTAGATTATTGGACTCAAAGATAAAATGTAAATCATGGCTAAGGGACTCAAACTCAGGGACCCATAGTGAAGTAGGGTTGACCTGATGTCCCCATCAAAGGGATGGTGATCATAGGGTAGCCGACCAAGGGAAGGTGACCATAAAGTGGGGCATAAATTTCATGAAGGGCTTGGGCCTTGGGCGGCGCACTTCAATCCTGGGCAGGCTCTAGGGTTTTTTCTGATGTCCATCTTCCTAGCAGGTTAATGTAGTTGTCATCCTGGTCTTCAATGATGATGACTTCAAGATCCTTCTCATGCAATCCAAGATGGTACATTCAAGTATGACCAAGACTCCTTGAAGTTATCAAATTGTCACTCTGGCTGGGATCCATCAGTGTCTTGAGTCTTCTCTTGTTGAACTGAACTGGACTTACAGGACTCAAAATAATAAATGGCTCAAATGAGCTAACTGAACCAACTAACTCAAGTGAACTTGACTTAAGTGAACTTGACTCAACTTGACTCAATTGAACTGACAATATCCAAAACCCTTAATGGTATGGATGACTCCAAATACAGGACTCCAATGTAGAAAGGCCCAAAACAGGACTCAGGGGCCAAAGTATAGGTTCAGGTGGGCTAAGCTTATATTACAAAATTGGACTCAACTATTCAAAACATTACTCAGATAATCATAGAGGGTTGAGATGCCTCTGCCTTATTCTGGTGCCTCTAGTGTCCGCAACAATTCTCCCAGGGTGGGAGGAACTTGACCTTGTTGAGTAAGGATCACTCTGGCTCTAGTATCTCTCAAGAAGGCCTGGGTCAAGGTGCTGCAAGTCCTCTTGAGTAATCCATGAATTATCTAATTTTGGTCAACCTTGCCAAAGGACCAGGTAGCGTTGATAGCCATGGCCCCGGGTCGTGATAACTTGATCATCTAGGATATGCTCAATCTATTCACCTCTCTCAAGCCAATTTATAGATGGACACTCTGGGCTTGGTTCACTCTCAAAGGATGGGGTAGGTCCAAAGGCCTCACTAGGAATCACTGTCGGTTCCTTATACTCAACCAAGTCTACGATATTGAAGGTAGTGCTAATGCCAAAATCCGAGGGCAGATCTAGCACATAGGCATTAGGTCCTACCTTCTCTATCACTCTAAAGGGTCTAGCTCTATGAGCATGAAGCTTCATAATGGTTCTGAGTGGGAACTACTTAGGCCTAAGCCTAATAATGATGAAATCCCCTACATTAAATTCCTTGGCTCTCTTTCGGGAATTAGCCAGTTTCTTATATGTTTTATTACTTAGATTAATCTTTTCGCTAATGTCCTTATGTAAGTCTCTAATATGCTGTGCAAATTACTCTGCAAACTCTGAGACTCGTGCATGGAGGGGTAAGGGAATCAGATCGATGGGGCGATGAGGCTTATACCCATGGACTATCTTAAAAGGACTCTTGCCCATGGACCTATTCACTGAGCTATTATAGGCGAACTCTGCTCAGGGCAACAATAAATCCCAGTTTTTTATGTGTTCACCTACCAGGCATTTAAGGAGATTTCCTAGGCTACGGTTCACCACATCAGTTTGGCCATTTATTTGGGGGTTGTAGGATGTAGAAAACTTGAGTTTGGTCCCTAACAGGTGCCAAAGGGTCGTCCATAAATAATTGGTGAACCTAACATCCCTATCGGATACGATGGTCTTGGGTAGGCCATGGAGTTTAACCACATTGTCTAGAAAAATCTTGGCTACTCCAGATGCATCGAAGGTCTGGGAACATGGGATGAAGTGAGCCATCATAGAAAACCTATCGACCACTACAAAGATGGAATCGTGTCTCTTCTAGGTCTTAGGTAATCCTAATACGAAGTCCACACTGAGATATTGCCAAGGGTGATCTAGCACTGGCAATGGTGTATAGAGACCAGTGTTTTGCTTCTACTATTTCGCAATAGTACAAGTTTTACACCCGGCTACTATTTAGGTAACATGTCTTCTCCGTCTTGACCAATAAAACTGGTCCTCTATCACTAAGATGGTCTTATTTCTACCAAAGTGACCAGCTAATCCTACAGCATGGGTCTCCTAAATCAAGAATTCTCTAAGTGACGTTTTGGAGATACAAAGCCTATTGTCCATGAACAGCTAGCCATCCTGAATGGTATACTCACTATGGGTACTGGATGGACCTAGCCTAAGGGTCTGGTAAATGTCACCGAAGTCAGGGCAGGCTTCATACTCATCCTTTAATCTATCAAACCCTATGACTTGGGTGCCAACTAAACTCAAAAGCAAAGACCTATGGCTAAGGGTGTTTGCTACGTTGTTTTATTTCCCAGCATGGTGTTTTAGGATAAAGGTGTAAGCTTGGACATAATCGACCCATTTACCATGCCTTGGGTTGAGCTTCTTTTGGGAGTTCAGGAACCGGAGTGCCTCATGGTTAGAATATAAGATAAACTTCTGCGGTAGTAAATAGTGTCTCCAATATCTGAGGGCCTCGACTACCGCATAGAATTCATTGTCATAGGTAGAGTACTTAAGTTTAGCCTTATTTATCTTCTTACTAAAGAAGGCCACTAGGTGATTTTCTTAACTCAGTACCCCACCTATTCGTACTCTCGATGCATCACAAGCGACCTCAAACACCTTCGAGAAGTCTGGTAATCTAAGAGTAGGTGCATGGGTCATTGATGGGGGACTAATATGCATGCAATTTTTTTTGTATGTTTTATATGTGCGGTTGAGTGATTAATTCCTGAATTTTAGATTAAAATAAGTTGTAGGAAATTTTATATGAATTTTAAAAGATCAGCATGCAGATTAGGACCTAGAAAAGTAGAAAAGAAGGATCGCCGGGGCTAAGAAGCCTCGGTTAGGGCAAGTTCTCCTACAATAAAACTACTGGAGGTAGAGGGGTGTACCTGACAATGTCTGTGAAGATCGCAGCAAGGGGTCTCTCGTTCCTCGATGGATGCGGCCTGAAAAATCGAGCCAAATACCCGCGGATACCCGGCTTTCTGCTCGGTGATCCGATTGAGGCTTGGCTGGAGTCGTTGGATTCGTAGGAACTCGGGGACCTGTAAACGACCTGTCAGGGGTTAGAAAACTGACAAAGGAACCAGAAAACAATGGGAAAACAGCAAGGAAAGGCTTCTTTTGGAGTGGGCATCCAGGGATCTGAGATGCTTGTTGGCAGCAGGAAGATGATTGCAGCACTGGGAAGAAAAACTCTCACAAACCCCTTTATGCACACAGCAGGGTATCACACAACTCAATAGAAGAACTCCAGGTTTTAATTCATATCAAAAATTCCCTACAAATAATTTTTATCGGGAATTAATCACCTAACTCAACATGTAAAACATAAAAAAAAAATTGCTTGCATATTAGTCCCCCATCATTTGGTATCAGAGCTTAGATTAGGGCTTGTTTTCTGCAATTTTTTAGTCCGTATATGCTCTATTGTTTTAATTATTTCTCCCTTTTAAAAACTCCAAAAATTTTAAAATTTGTTTATCTGGATTTATCATATTTAAAAGTAATTTTCATAATTTTTTCAAATTTTATTTTGGACTTTGAATTTTCTTCAAGCGAAATACAGCCTACAAATTTTTGACTCTGTTTTTTTTTTTCCAGCAAGACAAGTTTGGAAGTTTTAGGTTTTTGTTTAGCAATTTTTGCATATCTTTTAATTTTAGTATATTTCAAGTATATTAGGCCATAATTTGCAAGTTTTCTTCTATTTAAGAAAATACCAAAAAAAAAAAATTACTTATTCTCCAAAAATTCCAAAAAACATCTAAACCCTAATTTGCATCCTCATCTGCCTGCCATCATTGCATAATTTACTTTTAAGGGCACTCTTGCTATATCAGATAAGGGGAGGAGTTGATAACCTCTCCTTAGCCCAAAACTACATCCCTAGCATTCGGTCCCAAGCCTTAACCTAAAATTAATTAGACTTAATTTGCCCTACTGGGCTAGGGACACCAACTGGTCGGGTCCGGACTAGTGTTAGATCCCTGTGTCAAGTTAACCTGTGTGTGCCTTATGCTCAGTGTCTAGAATGGTGGTTTAGGGATTCAATCCCGAAGGGCTTGTGTGCTGGTCCGCCTACCTGGCCAATCTCTGATTGGTGTCTAGGATTGGCAATCAGGGACCTAACACTCCCCTTACACCTGCCTGGCTGAGTACAGGGTTACTATAGGCTAGTTTGCCATCCTGATTGAGCATCTAGTTTGGACTCTAGGTCTAGTCAGCTATAGTCGGTATGATCGAGTCTTGCATGAGCACTAGATCAGGAGTTTCATATCACCCACCTCCTTCACAAATGTCTGAACCCATGGAAAATTTACAAGCACAAATAAATGCCCTAGCTGATCAAATGGCCCAGATTGCTTGCATATTAGTCCCCCATCATTTGGTATCAGAGCTTAGATTAGGGCTTGGTATCAGACCATCTTGCCAGTAGGTTTGATCAGTTAGAAGTCCGGGTAGGGACCCCAGGAAAAACCCATGGTTCACAGTCTGTGCCAGATCCTAATTCCCCTCAACCTAGGAGAACCCCAAACCCTAATCCATACCCTGAGATCGAACCTAGGAGAGCCCCTCATCCTGACCCATACTATAACCCTCAGCCTAGGAGGACCCCAGACCCTGACCCATACCAAGAGGTCGAACCTAGGAGAGCCCCTCAACCTGACCCATACTACAATCCTGAGCCCAGGAGGACCCCGAACCCTGATCCATATCTTGAGGTTTAAACTAGAAGAGGCTATCGTCCTGACCCAATCCCTGAAGTTTGTCATAGAAGGCCTAATCAGGATTTTGTAGACCAGGAGGACCGATCCTATAGACATGTCAAGCTTGATGCTCCAACTTTTGATGGTTGTCTAGATCCTAAGGTCTATATAGATTGGGAGGGAGAGATGGATCAATATTTTGAATGGTATGATATGATAGAGGAGCGTAAATTTAAGTTTGCTAAGCTTAAGTTGATTCGGGAAGCCAGGTTACATTGGGCTAGTGTTGAGAGAACCCTTAATCTAGGAGGGCGTGATCCTATAACCACCTGGTGGGCCATGAAGGGTAAGCTTAGGACAAGATACGTTCCAGCTTCATATCATAGTGGGTTACTAGATCAATGGCAACGATTTAATCAGGGTAACAAGAGCATAATAGATGAGTACATTGCAAAATTTGATGAGTATTCCATGCGATGTGATTTGAGGGAGTCTGAGGATGTTGTCTTATCTAGGTTTAGGGCTGGATTAAGAGATGACATTAAGAAAGAGCTCTACATGAGAGAGGTTAGAGACCTGGACCATGCTTACCAGATTGCTAGGGATCATGAACGTTTCCATAGAGGGCCCGTTTACCATCGACCTGAGCCCACTAGATACCCTAGTCAGTATCCGGGAGCTAGCCAGCCCCTTCAGAGTCGACCCATACCCAGTCGACCCAGTCCTAGCCTCTCAGATCCCTGGACGCCCACTCCAAAAGAATCCTTCCCTTGCTATTTTCCCTTTGTTTTCTTGTTCCTTTGTGAGTTTTCTAACCCCTGACAGGTCGTTTGCAGGTCCCCGAGTTCTTATGAATCCAACGACTCCAACCAAGCCTCAATCGGATCACTGAGCAAAAAGCTGGATATCCGCGGGTCTTTGGCTCGGTTTTCCAGGCCGCATCCATCGAGGAACGAGTGACCCCTTCGCTGCGATCTTCACAGACATTTTCAGGTACACCCCTCTACCTCCAGTAGTTTTATTGTAGGAGAACTTGCCCTAACCGAGGCTTCTCAGCCCCGGCTGTCCTTCTTTGCTACTTTTCTAGGTCCTAATCTGCATGCTGATCTTCAAAAATTCATATAAAATTCTCTACAAATAATTTTGATCTGAAATTCGGGAATTAATCACCTAACTCAACATGTAAAACATAAAAAAAAAATTGCTTGCATATTAGTCCCCCATCAGTCATCTTATCCTTAATTTCTAGGATGGCCTTATCAATTGCTTTGGTCCATTCAAATGTGCCCTTCCTAATGCAATCTGTTATGGGTGTGACGATAGTGCTAAAACCCTAATGAATCTCCTATAAAAGGTTGCTAGGCCATGAAAACTATGCACATCATGGACACTAGAGGGTACATGCCACTCGACAATAGCTCTAACCTTTATAGGATCTGCAAAACTCCATTTGGGGTGACAATAAAACCTAGGAAGATAACCCTACATGTCATGAACTCACACTTCTTGAGGTTGGCATAGAGGCAATTCTCCCTAAGGGTCTAGCATACTAACCTGAGATGACCAAGATGGTCCTTTCTAGTGCTGCTATAGATCAGTATATCATCAAAATAAACTACAACAAATTTTCTAGTGTATTCCTTCAGGACTGGGGTCATGATCCTCATGAATGTACTTGGTGTATTCGGAAGTCCAAAAGGCATCACAACCTACTCAAATAGGCCATCCTTAGTTTTGAATGCGGTCTTCCACTCATCCCCAGGTCTAATCCTAACATGATGATAGCCACTCTTAAGGTCTATCTTTGAAAAAATTGTGGCACCGGCCATCATATCTAGCATGTCATCCAATCGGGGGATGGGAAACCAATACTTCAATATAATTTTGTTGATGGCTCTACTGTCTATGCACATTGATGTGGGACGGGATGGTGATGAGTGATGTGCCATGCTTATCTTGATATTTATATATATATATATTTGTATTTTGAGAGAAATAACTGATATCCTAACAGCAAAAATAAACAGGAAGACCTAAAGAAAATAAAGTGACAACTAGTTATCAAAATTACCTACCCACATGTAGATCTTATCAAATAACTGTAAGGGAGGATCACGGTGATTAAGAAACCACCTTAGATTAGGTTACCTTCTTTTGAGTCTCAGATCTAGAGGAAGGGAAGGGGTTTAGATTTACCAATATGCTTTGAAATTCTCTCGGTTGAAGATCTAGATCGCAACACTCAAGAATTGATGAACCCGACTCCAAAAATGACCGATCCGGCATCTGAACTCCAATCACATCAATTCCAAAGCAAGGACATCGATCTTTAGTGTTGGATCTCAAAAGGATCTACCAAAATATCAGAGTTAATTACTAGAAGTGCTAAGAATGCCAAGAACTTAGAAGAATAGAGTTAAAGGGGGGATGAAGGTTGGCATCAAGGTTAATTGTGCTCTCGGGGTCTTCTTCTTCGACTTGCTTCAGGAATCTCTTCAAAGGATTGGATGTAGACCTTAAAGAGTCTTCAAATGGCAAATTTGATTAAAAAACTGGATTCGATAAATAGAGCATCACACCCTATGATACTTGGACGTCCCACCCAAGTTATTCTAGGCATCTCACCTATCACCTTGAAGCAAACTAGCTATGAAGGAAATGTAGAAAATGCAACAGCACTTTGTCTTTTCATTACTCAAAATATCATGCTTACAAAGAATGGTTTTGTGCTCTATTTATAGCCTCATTACAAGTAGAAAGATGGGTTGAAATTCAAATTCAGAATAAAAGAAGAGGGAATTACAATTTTTTTGAATTGAAATTGAAGTTTTGGAATGGGTGCCAATTCTTCATAAAGATGATTGTCTTGACTTGATCCTCCACCCTTTGATCTTCTCCCTTTTCTTTCCTTGGATGATTGAAATTAGATTGCTGCATTTAAATAGGAATCGAGCCCACCTAAAACACTTCCAAGAGAGAGAATTCATGAGGAGAGGAAGAGAATTTGTGAAAGGTAGAAAAGCTTTAGCCAACTTTCTTAAATGCCTTCAAAGCTTGTGCCTCTTAAATGCCATCAAAGCATTCTTCAAGAAACTCTCTCCACCTTTAAAGCTCCTTAATTACTACCTTCATAAAGCTTTCTTCAAGAAACTCCCTCCACCTTTAAAGCTTCTTAATTGCTACTTTTATAAAGCTCCTTCCTCCAATTTTTATCTCTTTGTTTGGTGAGAGAATACGTGAAAGGTTTTCTTGAAGGAAAGAATAGGCGTGGAGCTTCCTTTCTTCAAGTAGCCAACCAAATAAATGTAGATGTGGACCCCTCTTAACTTCCTTTATGTGATGTAGACTTAATCAACTCAATACAAAAATAACTTAGGTCCCATTTAAACCCAAAATGGTCCCAAAAGCTAATTACTAGACCCAAACAGCAATTTAGACCCAATTGAGACCTAATTGGACCAATTACAACTTCTTCATAATCCCAAATACAATTTTTTTGGACTCCATAGACTTCAAATTGAAATTCAAACAGAATCAAATTGCTTCTTTCTGGCTCTGGTGTCCCCACCAATTCTTTGCAGGTGGGAGGAACTCGACCCTGTCGAGTAAGGGTCAGCTCTGCTCACGTTCCTCTCGAGCAAATCCTGATCGATCTTCTGTAGATCCTCCCGAGTTATCCAAGAATCATCGAAGTCGGGATGTCCTTGCCAATGAACCAAGTATCGCTGGTTGTCCTTGTTCTGAGTGACAATCATTTTGTCATCCAGAATTCGTTCAACCCTGTCTCTCCGATTTGAGATTTTGACCAGTGGACAGTCAGGGATAGGCTCACTCTCAAGAATGCGGTCAAGCCCAAATGGCTCACTAGGTAGCAGTATCGGCTCCCTATACTTTACAAGATCTGATATGTTAAAAGTTGGACTTATGCCTAAATCTGGTGGTAACTCAATCTCATAAGCATTAGATCCAAACTTATGAATTATTTTGAAAGGTCCTGCACTTCAGGCATGTAATTTCTTGATCGTTCCAGAAGGAAATTGCTCAGGTCTAAGTCTGATCATAACTTGGTCCCCTACTTTAAATTCTTTAAACCTTTTATTTGAATCAATCATTTGTTTATATAAGTCATTGCTCTCTTTAATTTTTTTAATGATTTCATGATGCAAGTTCTTTATATGTTGTGCAAATGACTCAACAGACTCAGATATGTATGCATTAATAGGTAAAGGAACTAGATCTAATGGCTTCCTAGGTTTGTATCCATGAACAATTTTGAATGGACTTTTCCTAGTAAATCTATTGACTGAATTGTTATAGGCAAACTCGACTCTAGGCAGTAATAGATCCCAATTAGCAATACTCCCTCCCACTAGACTCCTCAATAGGTTCCATAGACTTCGATTTACTACCTCAGTTTGACCATCAGTCTGGGGTTGGTAGTTAGTAGAATATGTCAATTTGGTTCCTAGCAAATGCCATAAGGATTTCCAAAAGTAGCTAGTGAACTTAACATCTCGGTCTGACATGATGATTTTAGGCAGGCCATGTAACCTAACTACTTCATTCATGAATACTTAAGCCACTCTAGACACTTCATAAGTTGGGAACATGGGACAAAATGGGCCATCTTAGAAAACCTATCTACTACCACAAAGATAGAATCATGTGTCGTAGGAGTTTTAAATTCCTAAGACAAAGTCCATACTTAAGTCTTGCCTTGGGCAGTCTGAAACAGGCAGTGGGGTATATAATCCAGTATTCTACTTCCGTTGCTTAGCCCCGACACATGTCCTGCATTGGGCTACCACTTGGGCAACATTTTTCTTAAGACTAGGCCAAAAAAATTGTTCATCTATAGCAAGGATAGTCTTATTGCATCCAAAGTGTCCTGCTAATCCTCCAGCATGTATTTCCTAGATATGAAAATTCCTAAGTGAAGTTCTCGGGACACAACCTATTTTCCTTAAACAGGTAACCATCCCTTATGGTGTACTGGCTAAATTCACTGGATGATCCTAGCTTAACTGCCTCATTGATTTTTTCGAAGTCTGGACAGTACTCATATTCATCTTTCAATTGCTCAAATCCGACCATTTTAGCACTTACGCAGTTCAACAACATGGTTCTCCTACTAAGTGCATCGGCAACCTTATTCTCACTTCTAGCAAAGTGTTTTAGGACAAAAGTATAGGCTTGTATAAACTCTACCCATTTCCAATGCCTTGGATTTAATTTCTTCTGAGAATTCAAGAAACGAGTGCTTCATGATCAGAATGGAGAACAAACTCTTGCGACAGCAATTAATGTCTCCAATACCTAAGGGCTTGGACTACCGCATATAGCTCTTTATCATACGTGGAATATTTCAGTTTGGCATATTCAGTTTTTCACTAAAGAAGGCAATAGGATGATTTTCCTGACTTAACACTCCTCCTATTCCTACACCTGATGCATCACTAGTGACCTCAAAGACCTTGGGAAATCAGGTATTCTCAAAAATGGGGCCTTAGTCATCTTGTCTTTTATTCTAGGAAGGCTTTGTTGGCATCTCTAATATAGTCAATAATCGGAGAAACGATCATGCTAAACCCTCTAATGAACTTTTTATAGAAAGTAGCTAACCCATGGAAACTACGAACATCATGAATGTTCTTAGGTATGGGCCACTCAACTATAGACTTTACATTCTTAGGGGCAATGGTCACTCCTTCTGGTGTCACTATAAAACCCAAAAAGATAATTCTAGTTGACATGAAGCAACACTTCTTTAGGTTAGCACACAAGACTTCTTTCCTAAGGGTCTGACAAACCTGATAGAGATGATCTAAATGATTTTCTCTAGTCTTACTGTATATGAGGATATCATCAAAATAAACGACCATGAATTTTCCAATAAAGGGCCTTAGCACCTGAGTCATAATCCTCATAAACATACATGGGGCATTTGATAATCCGAAGGGCATCACTAACCATTCATACAAGCCATCTTTAGTTTTGAAAGCCATTTTTCACTCATCCCCGAGTCTAATTCTCACCTGATGGTAACCACTTTTTAGATTTATCTTAGAAAAGATGGTAGATCTGACCATCATACCTAGCATGTCATCGAGTCGGGGTATAGGAAATCGATATTTTATAGTAATCCTATTGATGGCTCAACTATCCATGCACATTCTCCAACTGCCAAAAGTGCTGGGATAGCACAAGGACTCAAACTTTCCATAATAAATCACTTTTTAATCAGATCCCCTACTTCTCTTTGTAGCTCCTGGTGTTCTGTAGGGTTCATCCTATAGTGGGGAATGTTTGGTAAGGTGACTCCCGGTACCAAATCAACTGCATGCTGAATATCTCTTAATGGAGGTAACTAATCTAGTAAATCTTCAGGGAAAACATCCTTGAATTCTTCTAATAAATCTAAGACCTCCTTAGGATGTTCTAATTTGGGTTGATCCTGAGCTTCCTTGGTGCGGGCACCAGGCTCAGGAAGAGGCTTCAGCTAATGCCAAGTTCTTTATGGATAAAAGACTAGAAATTTAAGTCCTGTAATAAGTCTATGAGTCATGTATTTATTTTTATTTGAATAATTGAGTCCTATTTTGGGTCCAATTAGAGTTAAATTGGCTTTGTTTTGAGTCGGGTTCAAGATCTACTTGTATTGGGCTTCAATTAAGCAAGAATGAGTGCAACTAACTTCACCAACTACTTGGAGCACCACATCATCAAAGCACCATGCCACCTTGGAAGACAAGTCATGCCAACTTGGAGGATAAATCATGCCACATCACCAAGACACATCAACCATGAATTTTCAAATTTGAATGATGCTCCACTCTTTATGGGTGCCTACATTGTAATTAGGAGATTTAAATTTGAATGGGCTACTCCTATCTTTATGGGACACCCCTTGATTTTCTCCATTAAAAGTGTTGCATTTTGAATTTGAAAAGGAGCTTAAGGTTTATAAAAGCTCCTAGAATTCTCTTGTAATGGTAATGATGAATGAAGAAGAAATTTTTTTGAAAGCTTTTCCCTTTGCTAGCCAAAGTCCCTTGACAGAAGGAAAGGTGTGAGACCTAAGTTACCTAGCCAATCCAATTTCTAACCCATACTCCATTTCTATTTGATCAACCTTGAAGACTCTCCTACAATCCACTCCAAAATTCATCCATCTCCTCTTCCAAACGCTTCTTCTACAAAGAAGTTCAGCATGCCAACAAGTGAGGGAGGTTTAAGTTGTGGACGCCAAGGAAGATCTACTTCAAGCCAAGCTTAATCCTTATTACTCCATTCCAAATTCTCTTTTTTCGTTCCTACAACCTCCCATCTAAACCTGTTAATCTTTCCATCTCCTTGTGTAGGATCCCCGGGTTTCATGGTTTCCAAGATGAAGGTTTACTATGCCAAAGAATCAGAAGCAGGAGGCCTTGAAACCTAGAGTAATTCCTTTGTCATTTAGGTACCTCATCTTGAGTGTCCTTTATCCCATTTTCAGAACATTAATAGCCGGGCAACCATTCTTATACTTTCTTTCAGATCTGAAATAGCAAGGTAAGCTAGCCCTAACCTGTGTGGTTTCCTAACCACAAAGGTCCTTTCTTAATTACTTTCAGAGAGTTTCTTTCTAGTCATGTTTTTCTCTATGTTCCTTTCCTGAATTTCTATTTCTTTTATAGAATAGCTGCATGCCTATTTGCCTCATCAACATTTAACCTCTTTAATCCTTAGAGATGCATCATTCGAATCTTGTTCCCCATCATTTAAAAAATGTTTTTAGAGTTTAGTCAAGTTTTGGGAATGAAAATGAGTTTTAGAAAAGAGTGTTTTTTTTATTTCACTCCGTGAGAAGAGGGTGTGAGGCCCAACCCCAGGACAAGATGTGAGGTCATGCTCAGTTATCTCCCTCCTCATTTCATCTTCTCTATCCCCTCGTGGCCTTTGAGATCCATCCTAGCGCCTCCAAGTATCGAGGAGGGTGTAATGCCCCAGAGGTGAGAGGTCTCTTTGTTAGGGTGAGTCCCAAAGTCCATGAGATCCAGATCCCTATCCTACATCCCCACTATTCCTTCGCCACCCGTAGAGAAAAAAATACCAAAAAAAAATAGTACCCTAATTTAGGTGACTTCTAGGCTAACCAACGATCCTACCCCCATCTGTCCCTCATCATTCCTTGGTAACCAAAACCCAAATTGGTGACCCACCAACTATTTCTCATTCTAGCTCCTTTGCAGAGATCAAGTTTAGATTAGGCTCTTTTTCCTTTAAGTGACTTGACACTCTTTTAACATGGTCCTTGGGTGGAGCGGCATTAATCACTATCTTCTTTCCTGGATGGTGAAAAGCATACTAGTTCGATCATCCAAACAAGGTGACATCGTGATCAAACAATTAAGGTCTACCTAAGATGATACTACTGACTCCCATTGGGAGGGCAACACACCAAACTTCTTCTTGGTAAGATTGTATCTGAATTGTAACCTTACATCGAAACCTAATGGGAATGCTAGTTGCATCGATCCAGGATACCTTATAGGTGTTTGGATGTGAAACAGTTAGTAAGTTTAAGCTTTTAACAATAATAGTAGAAATTGCATTGACACAACTCCCACATCAATAATGACTTTACATACCTTATCCCCTATTCTAATGAATGTATGTAGGATGTTGGTCCTATGCCAATTTTCATTCTTTTAGATTGAGTCATGATACATCTAACCACTCCTAGTTGATCTATACTGATGATTTCTTCCTCCTCCACATACTCATCTATTAATTCAGTTCCAGCCTCATAAACCTCTTCATCACAAGACTCCTTAGTTTCAGGTTCCTCCAATTCAGGTCCCCTTATGTGTAGGGCTTGTGATGGACATTGAGTAGTAAAATGACCAGTTTGGTAACATAGTGTGTCTGGTTCCTATCCTTCTGAACCATAGGTGCTTTCCCTTTATCATCCTTATGAATAGGCTGGGGATTGGATCTAAATCGATTAGCAGGAACTTGGTTCTGATTTGGCCTATTTCAAGAAGCACTAAACCTAGTCGAGTTAGGTCGATAGGTAACGGGTCTCCTCTGAAACCTTTCAGAATCTAAAGCAATCTGGTAGGCGTGTTCTAAATCATGTACCTCTTTTAGAAATAGTTCCTTACTTATGTCATCATTTAGGCCTACTCTGAACCTAGAAAAAGTAACCGATTCAGACTCAGACATACCACACTGCATAGCATATTCGTCAAAAAGAGTGATGTATTCGGACACAGTTCGGTTTACTTAGGTCAGCCTCTGCCATTGATCTAATAACCTTTGTTTATAAGACAAAGGTAGGTATTTAGCCCTTAATATGTATTTCATCTCCTGCCATGTATCTACAGGTTTGTTTTCCCTCTGTCACTCTAGTCTTTCTACAGTATCCCAATATAGTCATGCCTGTCAGACTAATCTAAACTTAGCGAATTTGACCTTATGCTCTTCTGACATAGGATACCATTCGAAATACTGATCCATGTCACTTTCCTAATCAGAGTAAATTTTAGGATCTAAGATACTATCAAATGTGGGTGCATCAAATCTAATACTCTTGAGGGCTTGCTTTTCCTGATCATCTATATCATACTATGGCCTCCTAGGAATAGGGTCAGGGATAACCCCTCTATGCTGGACTCGATGCCTGGGAATTTGGTCAGGTCTGACCTCTCTATGTTGGGCTTGATACCTAGGGATTGGTTCAGGGATAACTTCTATATGCTAGGCTCGAAGCCTAGGAATTAGGTCAGGAGTCAATTCTGGATGCTGGGATCCTAGGTCATGCCGAGGGGCAGCTCCAACGGGTGTAGGGTCAAGTTGAGACACATGGGATTCTTCCAGCGAACTTATTCTTCCATTCATCTGATCAAACCTCTAATCAACTCTAGTGCTAAGCTGCTTAAGTTGCTCAGTCATAGATCTCATGAGATTTTCAAGGTTTGAATCCATGGATGTACTAGGTTAGTCCTCGGGAACTTGATATGGTGTTCCAGTCCTAGTAGTCATACAAACAGCTTAATGCACTCAAACAAGCCTAACCGACTATTGCTAGCTAGACCAAGAGCCCAAACCAAATGTTAGGTCAAAATGATAATCTTGGTTGTAGTAACTTGGCACCTGGCCAGGTAAGTGTAAGGTTATTGGAGGTCCCTCTTTGCTTGCCTTAGACACCAATTTGAAATTGGCCAGGTAAGCGAACCAACCCACCTTCCTTCGGGCTCTTGTCCCTGAACCACTTGCCTAGACACCTGACACACAAGCACACACAAACAAGTTGTCTAAATTGGCTTGACACTTGGATCGACCTGACCTTGTGGGTGTCTCTAGCTCTCTAGAGCAATAGCAATTAAGTTTCTACTCGATTTTAATTCAAAGCTTGGGTTCAAATGCAATGTTGGTTATTTTGGGCTAGGGAAAGGTTATCAACTCCTCCCCCCATCTGACATGTTCGAATTGCCCTTAAAACCATTTAATGTATGAATGCAGCAGAAAAACATGCAAACTAATGAAAACCTAAACCATAACGAATCAAAATCATGCTTGCTGAAGTTTTGACTGAATCTATTCTCAGGCAAAAAATAGAAGAGCAAAAATTTTACAGAATTCAGTAAATCATGGAATAATGTAATAAATACTTTCAAATGTGATGCATTCAACAAAATAAATTTCTTGATTTTTAGACTAACCTATAAACAAAAACAATTAAAACATCAGACCATATATGAGTAGATGCAGAATAGAAACTAGATGCAATGATGATAACCTAATCTAAGCATGCTCTGATACCAAATTTGATGCAGGACGAGATGGTGATGAGTGATGTGCCATGCTTATCTTGATTTTTATATGTATATATATATATATATATATATATATATTGTATTTTGAGAGCAATAACTGATATCCTAACAGCAAAAACAAACAGGAAGACCTAAAGAAAACTATAAGGGAGGATCACGGTGATTGAGAAACCACCCTAGATTAGGTTACCTACTTTTGAGTTTCAGATCTAGAGGAAGGGAAGGGGTTTAGATTTACTAATATGCTTTGAAATTTCCTCGATTAAAGATATAGATCACAACACTCTAGAATTGATGAACACGACTCCAAAACTGAGTGATATAGTGTCTGGACTCCAATCACACCAGTTCCAAAGCAAGGACTCAGTCTTCAGAGTTGGATCTCGAAAGGATCTACAAAAATATCAGAGTTAATTACTAGAAGTGCTAAGAATGCCAATAACTCGGAAGAATAGTGTTAAAGGGGTGAAGAAGGTTGGTGTCAAGGTTGATTGTGCTCCCGGGGTCTTCTTCTTTGACTTGCTTCAGAAATCTATTCAAAGGATTGGATATAGACTTTAAAGAGTCTTCAAATGATAAATTTGATTAAAGAACTAGAATTGATAAAAAGAGCATCACACGCTATGAAACTTGGATGTCGCACCCAAGTTGTGCTAGGCATCTCATCTAGCACCTTCATGCAAACTAGCTATGGAGGAATTGGAGAAAATGCAACAGCACTTTGTCTTTTCATTACTCAAAATATCATGCTTACAAAGAAAGGTTTTTGGCTCTATTTATAGCCTCATTACAAGTAGAAAGATGGGTTGAAATTCAAATTCAGAATAAAAGAAGAGGGAATTACAATTTTTTTGAATTTTAATTGAAGTTTTGGAATGGGTGCCAATGCTTTATAAAGATGGTTGTCTTGACTTGAGCCTCCACCCTTGATCTTCTCCCTTTTCTTTCCTTGGCCGATTGAAGTTAGATTGCTGCATTTAAATCGGAGTGGAGCCCACCTAAAACACTTCTAAGAGAGAGAATTCATGAGGAGAGGAAGAGAATTTGTGAAAGGTAGAAAAGCTTTAGGTTAGCCTCTAGGATTGGGTCATGATGTTGGGCTCTCCTAGGTTTAGCCTTGAAGTAGGGATCATGGCATGGGGTTCTTCTAAGATGGGGAGGTGACTCGGGGTCTAGCTTTGTGTGAGGCCCTTGTCTCCCCTCTAGGGTTCATAGCCTAGTCACCACCTGATCAAATCTTCAGTTCATCTGGGTGAAAGATTGGGCCATCTGATCGGTGAGGGCTCTAATTTGGGTTTCCATATTAGAATTATCCATGGGCTCAGCTGATTATGGGGGTGGTGGATGATATGAGACTCTTGACCTAGTGCACATGCAAGACTCAACAACGAATCAACTATGGCTTCGTACACCTAGAGCCTAAACAGAATGGGTTGACTCAACTTACACACAATGCAACCCCTAATCTTTCCACTAGCAAGGTAAGAGGTGGGATGGTGGGAGGCCCCTCTGCTTTTGCAGGGACCTAATTAAAGAAACACCAATTTGCTTAGGGTGTTTGTCTCTGGACCTCTAGCCTAGACACCAACTCCAATAATAGGAGATGTATTGGGTGCACTAGTCTTCCGACAAAGTTTGGACCCGACCTGTTGGTGTCCCTAGCTCACTAGAGCAAATTAGGTCTAATTAATTTTAATTAGGTTAGGATCGAATGAAAGGGTTGTAGTTTTGGTCTAAGGAGAGGTGATCAAATCCTCCCCCCATCTGGCATAGTAGAATTTCCCTTAGCGTAGCTTATGTACATGATGGAACACATATGAAAATGCAATTACGATTTCCAAGTTTTTGTGTATTTTTTTTTTGATTTTGATTTTTTAATTTTTTTTTGCAGAGATATCATTTACAGAAAAGTACCTAATATATAGAAAATATGCAAAAAATTGAAATATGCAAAGATTATGCAAAAAGAACCCTAAACATGCTGAAACTAGGTTTGCTAAAAATTTAGGACATAATTATTTTCAGGCAGTAAATCAAAGGTTCAGATGACCTAAAATCTGAATTAACTTATGAAAAAAATTTGATAAATACTATCAATTACAAGGAATCTAGAAAAATAAGAATTAATATTTTATAATCTACCTATATCTAGAAATAATAAAAATAATAGATCATATATAGGAATTATGGGATAAAGAAACTAGCCCTAAAACATGCTCTGATACCAAATGATGCAGGACTATTAATGCATGCTAGTTATTTTTTTATTATTAGGTAATGAGTTATGAGTTTATATCCTAAATATTGATCCAAGAAACTAAGCAAGATTTTTACAAAAAATCTGAAGCACAAGCACGCGGAAATAAACCCTAAAGTGAAGAAACAGGATCGCCGAGGCTAAGAAGCCCCAGTAGGACTAGCTCTTCTGCAACACTGCTACCTGATTAGTCTAGGGGGTGTACATGGTAGTGACTTGAAGATCAATCCATGAAGAGTTCGCTCTACGCTCCCGGATGCAGCCTAGAAAATCAAGTTGAAGACCCTATGGATCCGTGACTTTCAATCGGTGGCCCGAAAGCTGGTCAGATGGAATCCTTGATTCGTGAAAACTGAGGGACTTGTAAATCACCATTCAAGGGTTAGAAAACAAAGGGAAAATGGGTTAGAAGGCTTAAAGCAGAAGGAAAAAAAAGGGATTGGAGTTGGGTGGCCAAGAGGTTGAAGAAGGCTGGAGGCTAGGGTTCCTTGGAGGCAGGGCGTAGGGATCACATACATACCCTGAGGGATCACACAGATACCCTTAACCACATAGAAGATCACACAGAAATTGGAGGAAACTCAATAATTCATTCATCAATAATCAGCAAAATATATGAGAGGGATGCCTTTATATAGGCTTACAAACTTTGGCTCCGAATAAGGGCATACAAGTAAATTTACAAGAATTTTAGTCCTACCCAAATCGTAGCTAGAATCCCACTCCCACTGAGGCTCTCTCTCCTTGCTTTGGTTGGCCAAGGGGTGGTGATCATAAGGGTGGCCGACCAAGGGAAGGTGACCATAAGGTGGGGTGCCAATTTCATGAAGGGCTTGGTTCTTGGGCGGCCCACTTCAGTCCTGGGCAGGCTTTATGGTTTCTTCTGATGTCCATCTTCCTGGCAGGCTGATGTAGTTGTCATCCTGGTCTTTAATGATGATGACTTCATGATCCTTCTCATGAAATCCAAGGTGGCACATTCAAGTATGACTGGGACTCCTTGAAGTTATCAAATTATCATTCTGGCTATGGTCCATCAATGTCTTGAGTCTTCTCTTGTTGAACTGAATTGGACTTGCAGGACTCAAAATAATAAATGGCTCAACATGAGCTGACTCAACCAACTAACTCAAGTGAACCTAACTCAACTAAACTTCACTGAACTTGACTCAATTGAACTGACCATATCCAAAACCCTTAATGGTATGGATGACTCTAAATACAGGACTCAAATGTAAAATGGCCCAAAATAGGACTTAGGGGCCAAAGTACAGACTCAAGAGGGCAAAGCCCTTGTTACAAAATTGGACTCAACTACTCAAAATATTACTCAGATTACCATAGAGGGTTAAAAAGCCTCTGCCTTATTTTGGTGCCTCTGGTGTCTGCACCAGGAAGGAAAACCTTCCAAGGAGAATTATAGAGAAAGAATGAGTAAGAAGAGAAGAACTGGTACCTGAGCTAGAGATGATAAACCAAAAGCCTTAGGAAAAGAAACTCCAAGCAAATGTACAAAGGAAGCCTTGAGGGAAGGCTGAGTCATCTTTTCAAATGGGGCATGCAGCCCCAAACTAGCTCAAACTATTCGGCTATCACCACGTGGCGGGCCCTTATTTGTGCTAGTGACCATGGATTACCAGGATTAAATGCTGCACAAAAGTAAAATGTTGTCAAATGGTACAAGCTACAGCTCACATTGCCCCCGTCTATCTAGATCCATTTAGAAGGCAGCATGCCTTTGAGCATGAAGAAAGACCCTTATGTTGCTGACCCTCTTCTCTCTTAGGTACTTCCATGATCCGACTGAGGCCCGAATCAAAAAGTAAAGAGGTATCTATTGGTGGGAAATATGATTTAATCAAGGACATGGGACCATAATGGCATAAGCAATCCATCAGCCAGGCAGCACGATCGCCAACCGAAGACACAATGCCAAGGTTAGCTAGATTCAAAGGCCTGATGTACCACCTCCTAACTGCATAGAGGTGGTGTCAGCTGAGGCCACTATAAAGCCATCGACCATTCATATGGTGCTCAGCCATGAGTCTCCAAGCAGTTATCAGCAATGGCCAACTCCTATACCTAAAAAGTATTAGTGAGCCCATGTTGACCATTTATAAGATGCTTAGTCACAAGCCTCCAAGTAGGTATCCATGGTGGCCAACTCCTATACCTAAAAGGATCAACAAGCCCACACCGATCGTTCATAAGATGCTCACCCACAAACCTTGGAGTGAATATCAGTAGTGACCAACTCCTATATCTAAAAGGTATTAGCAATCCCATGCTGACCATCCATAAGGTGCTGAGTCACGAGCCTCCAAGTAGGTATTGGTAGTAGCCAATTATACTTGAAAGGTATCAATAAGTCCATGCCGACCGTTCATTAGGTACTCTACCATGAGTCTACAAATGGGTATTGGCCATGGCCAACTCCTATACTTGAAATGTATTAGCGAGCCCACACCGATCATTCATAAGATGCTTGGTCATTAGCCTCTTCGATTGGCCTAGCCTCTTCGATTGGCCAAGCCTCAGATGCCCTGAGAGCACCATGGCTAGTAGAACCTTAGGCAATTCAACTACCTTAAGTCCCCAAGGCATAGCATTCTAATGCTCGTCACCACAACTTTTACCATGTGGCTAGACAATCTATCACATCCTAAAATTTCCAAATCATTGCCAGATCTAAGCAAATGAGAGGGATGTGCTAAACTCATGACATAATCCGGGCCACCATTTAATGAAGCATGGCATATCATAAGCTAACAACAAAGCTACATTTAAAGGGATAAGATATACCCTACAAATAAGCAAGCCCCGGGTGACATGTGGAGCCCCCTTGTCACCTTTCACTAGATCTAATAGGATCTACATTATCCTTAAAGTAACCTCGAATCTCCACCTATAAAAGGGAATTCAAGCAAATCCCCAAGGTACGCATTCTCTCTCACAAACGGTCCTTACACTATTGGTTTGATACTGACTTAGGCATTGGATTGCCATCTTCGGGCTATCCATGATGAGGCTTTTTGTGGTAATACCTCCTGGATAGTCGCTTGAGTCATCCACTCCAGTACCACCTCCAGCACTTCCTCCAATGCTTGACAAATTTTTGCATCAACAGATTAGAAATTAGGTTAAAGTTCTAATTGTGTTAGGATTAGGAGTTAGTTGGTTGAACTAATTCCTAAACTATATCTCTCTATCCCTCTCCATGCTGACTCTTGATTACTATGTAAGAAAGAATGTGTTAGGATTAGGAGTTAGTTGGTTGAACTAATTCCTAATCTATATCTCTCTATCCCTCCCCATGCCCACTCTTGATTACTATGTAAGAAAGAAGGGGTCACGCCCTTATTCATGTGTAAAAGAAAGGAATATGTACATAGAATATTGTGGGGATGCACCATAGTCTCTGGCATCCAAGATTTCTCCCTCTTTCTCATATCCTAATCTATCTAGATTTAAGTTTTTGAATTTGATTCAGAGCCTTATCCTAATTTTAGATAGGGTGGGACTTTAGTGAGAGATAGACTTTGATGTGGCATGGAATTAGAAGAGTGGGTGCAAGTTTTTGTGTGGAAGAATTCTACTTTCAACATGATATGATCTTACATTCCTTCCATCCCATTCCTTCTTGTTCCACACTATACAAAAATCAAAAGAGATATTCCATCGCCCTTCTTCCTAATCCTCTCCTCCATCTTGTATGAAAAGTTCATGTATGAAATAAAGGGAAAAATTTTCTCCTATGATATCTTATGAAGAGAAGATCTTCTCTCTTGATTTCTAGTATAGAGAAAAAGAAAAGAAGAAGAAATAAAGATTAGTTCCAACATGAAGAGAGAGAAATATGCAAGATGCTAGCATATCGATGATCTTTTGACTCCCGATTGGCAATCTTTTGTGGATACCTATAGAGGCTGGGCACGTGAACGGCTTCAATAGAGCCTAAGCATCTGCTAGATCTGAACCTTGGAAGAAGCTAATTTAAAGAACAAGGAAGGATTAAGCTTGATAGGTAGGTGATCCAATCACTAGTTGTAAATTAAATTTCAAATTTAATATTTAGTTTTTCAGATCTAATTATTTGCATCATATGAAATAGATCTAGAGGTGTTTTACATATAAGATCTATTTGCATGCTAGTTAAAATAGTTCTAATCTTGCTTTAGCTATTCTATTTCAAAATGGTTTTGAAATTTCTGCATGCAACACCTATAGATCGTCAAATGTTGACATAGTAAATCCATTATTTTTCTTTTTTAAAAAAATCTAGTATCAACATTTTCTCTTATGAAATTATTTTGAAATAAGAATTTACTTAAATATTCATACGATGCACAAATGGCTTGTTTCAAAACATAAAGGGTTTTATGAAATTTGTAAACATGATTTAGAAGTTCATGATTTTTAAAATTAGGTGGTTTCTCTACATATACTTCTTCATAAACAAAATTATTCAAAAATATACTTTTAACTTCTATTTGGTAGAGTTTAAATTCATATTGCAAGAAAAGGCAAGTAATAGCCTGATAGCATCTAATCTTGTTATAGGTGCAAAGATTGAAAGAATGGTACCCTAAAAGCCAATCATTGTAAGGGCATTTATATGATCTGCCAACTCATGTATGATATTATTTATCAATAAAAGGCATCTTTTGATTCATCATACTACTACATCTTAAAAAGATTATGATGAACCCCATAGGTTAGGGAAATGAAATTAGGGTTTTGATGGAGATCATAATGGTGAGACCTAAGTTCCTATAAACCCTAATCTAAAATATTCTTAGTTGTTGGATAATCGATTAGGGGATCGATGAATCCGGAAAGACTAGCACATCCTATGTATGCTCGATGGAGAGGGTGGTTGGTCTCACATCCACTTATGTAGAGACACTAATACAAGGATGTGGGTGCTCATTAGGTTATGAGTCCACTAAGCTGATCCGAAAAGAGAACATTAAATGGAAGTCTTACTTGTCAAAAGATATTCTCTTAGTGGGAGTTGTGCATGTGATCCTTAGACCTGAGACTACCATAGTATCTTATGCACATGAACCCACGTTTTGGTGCATACTCACTCATGGCAATTAAGTCATTTACGGGGTATTTCTGGTATGGTGGATTGTGTATGATGGTAATGAGTAGATCAACAAGAAATCATTCACTCCTAGTAAAAGGAGAAGTTATCCCATGTGATCTCTTCAAATGATGGCTCAGGAAGTCTTTGGCCAAAGCAAGATGAGATTAGATAGGGTTTCTAATAATTTATCAGTTAAGTCTTCATTATCGGATTGAGATTCAAAAGGATTAAGGGCTAGGGTTTGATATTTATCCAAGACCGTCACTTAATTGGGATACAAGGAGATCGAAGGATTGAATTGCATGGTAACATTCCGCTAAAGAGTATTTTGATACTTTCTACCAAATTCCTCATTTTTCAGGTAGGCAAGACACATTGCTAGATATCAATCATGTCTTGTGGGTTTTCATGAATCAATTTGATTGGATTTATGAGTCAATTTGAAAGCCGGTTCGAATTGGCAACTTAGATCAGCTCAATTTGACCTAATTAGGTCAATTAGGTTCGATTGGATCGAATCGGCTTGGACCTAGATCTACTGCTAGCTACATGTAGAATTCAAAGGGTCATAGACATTAAAGAATTGACCTAGAAAGTAAATTGGCATTTAATTAGGGTCATGGGATGTTAATTGGTTAGCTAGATTGCACATTAGCATGTGTATGCTAACCTAACTCCTAACCCAATTGAATTGGGTCTAAAAGATTGCTAAATGGACTAACCAATTTATGGAAGACCTAAACTAGGTTGAGTCTTATCCACGAGAATTTTATCAAAATTTATCTGATATTTTTTATGGCTTTTATGTGCCAAATACCAAGAGTCCCAAGGGCATGGGACTCTTGGTGCTAAAATGGGTGCTCAGGAAATAAAGAGATGCAGAAGGACCAAGAGTCCTTTTGTTTGATAATCATTAATAAAGTAATAAAGTACACTTTATCCCCTTTCATATGACACCCATATTGCATAGCCTTAGACTGGTCAAAGATGGGAAATGGCATGGAGAAAGGTGGCGCATAAGTTAAGAGTAGCGACTTTTCACAATTGGCGAACAGAAAATGACCGAGAGTCCTTCTACCTGTAAGCCACCAAAGTCAGATAAAGTCTAAGAGACTTTATCCTTATCTCCATTCCCTCTCATGTAGGGTTTGACCGGTCAACAATAGTGAAGTGTGGTGGGAAGGGAGTTTGCGCAAATGAAGAGTTGCAACTCTTCATTAGGCACTAATTCTATGAAGCAGAGTCCTTCTGCTTTAAAGAATTTCAAATCACCGATGCTTCTAAATAAAAGGTCACATCCCTTGGCTTCTCTGTAACTAGAAATTGACAAGTGTCAAGTGGAGAAGTTGGATGGAAAAATTGAATGGACTTGATATATGGCAGTTTGGTGCAGAAGAGTCATGGCTTTTCACTTATAAGACTCCTTATTGAATGGTCTTATTTGATCTATTGATAGATAGATCAAAGGCTGATGAAGAGCCTTATCTGGTGCCTCTCCCACTCCTATATATATCCATCGATGTTTAGTCCGATGATATCTCACTTCATCTTTCTTTCTTACACTTACACTCTACCACACTCTCCACTGTCTCCTCCCTCCCTTGTTAGAGTTTAGGTCTTGTCTTAAAACAAGTCCACCATTTTAAGACAAGGGTTTAGGAAGAGATTTAGGAAGTGGAAAAGAGAGTGAAGAGAGGATTTGGAGAGGGCTCAGAGCACTCTACAGGAGGGCAAGTGTCTGAGCAAGAAAGGAGGGGCTGTCAAAGGAAGAAAAGCCATCAGAAGAGTCCCAGTGGTTTAAGCAACCTACTAAGGAGTACTTCCTAGGTTCCATTCCTATGTGGATCACTTCTGGAGGGCATGCACTTGTGTGCCTAGTAGAAAAAAGAAGGAATTAGCATTCCAGGTATTTTTTCAAACCCTAATTGCATGACTTGTTAATTGTAATGAATGAGGGTCTTGGGCTTAGGGTTTCAAGTTGCTTGGAGTTTCAAGAAAGAAAATTTTTGAAATCCATTGTTCCGCTATGCCATCGAAACCCTAGAAACCCAACAAAGATTTTATCAAAATCAATTCATTCTTCTTGACTATAACCTTTTGTAACTAACCTAGCTTTGTTTCTTACAACATTCTCATGTTCATCTAGTTTATTTCCAAAAACCTATCTAGTTTCAATAATGGGATAATTTATAGATTTTTTTATAAGTGTCCATACTTTATTTCTTTTGAATTGATTAAGTTCTTCTTGCAAAGCAATAATCCATTAACTATTCTTTTCAAGTTTTTTTATAGACTTAAGTTCTATTTGCAATGTAAAAGCTAAATAGTTACAAGAATCTCTTAAAGATAATTGAGTTCTTATTCCTTGAGATGGATCATCAATAATTAAATCTTTTAGGCATCCATGAGCATACCTGAGGCAGAACGAATGCTCTGATACCAAAAATGATGCAGAACAAAAGAGGAGATGATGCGATGCGAAAATAAATTAAGATTAATTTTTTTTTTTTTTTTTTTTTTCAAAAATTGGCTTTGACTCGAAGGAAAGATAAACTAAATTGAAGGAAACTAGGTAATAATTGAAAGCACAATTTAAAAGAAACTAGGTTATCAGAGTGGTTCAGAAGTAATGGATCGCTGGGGGTTGAGAAACTCCCAGACCTAGGGTTTCGCTCTGAACTTTCAGCAGGACAGAAATAAAGAGAAAAGATGGGTTACCAACCAGACTGTGATCTTTACAAAGTTTGGTGGAAGAACTCTCTCGAGCAGATTGTTGGATCCTTGGATTCGGATACCTTCGCAATGGATCCTCCAATACTGGTCCTGTGGCTGAGTCGGCTTCTCCTGGACTCAAGATCTGGGAAAGAAGAAGAACAAGTGATGGAATCAGATACTCAAGGAAGGATTTACCAGATTGAAGAACTTGAAAGCTGATGTTGCTGAAATCTGGATTCTCCTGGAGGCTGATCTGACTTCCACTGGGAATTGCTCTGGATCTGAAGTATCCGGACTAGACCCGGATGTTGGTGGCCGGCCTGGACTTGAAGAGAGTGGCCGTGAGAGGTGGGATAGGCTAGGGCTTTGTGGAAAGAAAAGGATGATGGGCGGCTAGGGTTTGGGAGTGAAGTGGCTAACCTAGGGTTTGGGGTTTGGAGATCTCACACCTCCTCAAGGTTCCTGGGGAACCTGGATTTACTCCCTCATGGAGCTCAACACCTGGATGCAAGTGCAGAAGAGAGAAAACACAGAGTTTGCTCACACAAAAGTTTGAATTCATTCATCAGATTACTTTAAAGTTTACAAGAAGGGTTTAATTTATAGGACTTTACAAGAGAATAGGGTTTTATATATTCCCATTTGGGACTAAAGGAGGGGATCTTCAAATTAGGATTGTAGGATCAATCCCTACACATATGGCCGGCCAAAGGTTCTAAAAAAAATTGATTGGAGGCTTAAAAGGAAGGTAAGTGGCGCCTCCTAGCCTTGTTCTTCAAGAGAGGATTTCATTCCTTTCATGGCTCAACTCTTTTGGACTCCTCCTTTTCTTTCTCCCTAAGTCATGGTTCTTCCCATCTTTGCTTTGGGTATTTTTGGCATGGAATGGGCACCCCCTTGAAGTACTCTCCAAGAAGAGTTTCTTTCTTTTCATAGCTTGGCTCTTATGGAATTTTGTGGGCCGCTCCCTTGAATTGTGGATCCCAGATTGCTCTCTCCTCAAATGGCGCATGAGAGAAGGGACTTGCTATCCTGTGGTGTGGGGACCAAAGCCTACTGAATGGAGATGTGGCACCCCCTGGACTCAAGCGTGTGGCTGGGAGTGTGGCTGGGAGTGTGGTGCCCACTTGCTTGGCCTTGGGAGAAAATGTGACACCCCAGGTTGAAGTCCTAGACCCCTACTGAGTCAACATGACTCAACAAAATAAAATTGCAGGGAATACAGACTCAAGCTAAAATTGAGTTGATCAAGTCAACCCTTATTAAATACCAGAAAACCCTAATTCTTCGGGCAAGGTCAATCAGAGATCCAGATGGAGCTCTGAAGTCTTCTTCTGAGTCTGGTGCCCGCACCAATACCTCCACTCTTTGAATAGATCACCTTGCTTTTATTAAGTTGCTATCCTTTATCATCCTCCTTCTTTGGATCATCATCTTGGTCTTTAAGGGATGACTACTTCAATGTAAGATCCTAACCCTTCTTATGTAGGATACTTGCATTATCACACAAACATCTTCCATTCTCGAATGATTTGCATTAGTCTCATCAAATACTATATTTATTGATTCTTCAACAACAAGTATTCTTTCGTAAGTCTCTATATGTTATGCAAGATAAGGAGTAACTTAGGATGATTCCCTTATCTAACTTGGCATCAAAAATGATGTTATCTTTTCCATTATTCAATATAAAGCACTTGGATCCAAATATATGAAAATAACTAATAGTAGATTTTTTATTTTTTCAAAGCTTATGTAGTGCTTTTTTTAAAATTGGTCTAATCAAAATATGATTTAAAATATTGCATGTTATGTTTATTGCTTCCACCCAAAAATATCTAGGGAGGTTGCTTTCATAAAACATAGTGCATGCCATTTTTTTGAAAATATATTTTTTCTTTCTACAATCCCATTTTGTTGAAGTATTTTTGATATTAAGAAATTGTGTTCAATTCTTTTTTCATTATAGATACTTTCAAAATTTTGGTTTTTCAAACTCGGTTTTATGATTACTATGGATTGATATGATTGAAGCACTATTTTCATTTGAAACTTTTTGATAAAATTTAGTAAAAGCGAAAATACTTCATCTTTTTGTCCTAAAAAGAAAATCCGAGTAAACCTTGATAAGTTATCAACGATGATAAGTCCATATCACTTCCCACCAAGACTTGTAGTTCTAGTAGGTCCAAATAAATCCATATAAATAAGTTCTGAAAGCCTATTAGATGAAATCATGCCTTTTGGTTTAAAAGGATTCCTAGATTATTTTCCAAATTGACATCACAAATTCAATTCTTTTCAAACTTAAATTTTGGCAAACCTTATACAAAATCTTTTTTAACAATTTTAGAGAGTAAATCCATGCTTGCATGACCAAATTTCAAATGCTATAACAAACTAGTTCATTGCAAATAGGCATTGGCCATCTTTAAGAGATAGATCGTCTAAATCTGTAATAAAGATATTATCATGGTTGTATCCAATGAATACTATACTATCTTTTATTGGACTAAATATAATGCATTTAGAGGATTCAAATACTAATCTATAATCTCTATTATGTATCTGACTTATACTAAGCAAATTATGCATTTTTTATAAATAAGGAAGACACTATGCAAATTTTATCAATTCCATGAATATACCCTTTTCAATTGTCTCAACATGTTACCATCTTTTCTTTTTAGCTTCTAAAGTGACAAATTGAATTTTGTCACCTATCATGTGTCATGAATCTTTTTTCTTAGGCTGCAAGATACATCTATAACAAAAAAACAAATTTCTTATTTTAGGTACCCAAGTCATCTTGGATCCTTTGGGGTTAATCTTATTAGTTCCTTTTGGAACCCATAACTTTTCAACCATTTTTTTATTTATTTTGCTAAAATTGTAATATATGCTTTATGTTCTACTTTATCATAATTATAACATGTAATATTTGAAGTAGAACTAAGAGGGGGTTTATCAAAGAAGCATTTGAAATACTTTTGCTTAGTTTTGGTGTTAAAACCTAATCTAGCTTTATCGAAAATAGTTCTTTGATTACTTAAAATCATTTATAACTTTTTAGAACTAAAAGTAATTTTTTTAATAAATAGTTTCAATTTTTGCAATTCCTTTTCATGTTTTGATTTTTTTGTAGAGTGCTCTCTTTCTCTTTTAAGATACTTTCTTTTTCTTTTGTCAATTCTTACAAAGCATTCTCCTTATTTTTCAAAATCTTTTTTTTTTTTTGAAAGTTTAGTATTTTGTTTCTTCAATTTTTTTTTGACTTTTCTTAATTTCTCAAATTCAACAAGAAGATCAACAAAAGTAATTTGTAACTCATCATAATCTAAAAAAAGTTTAGAAATTGCCTCACTTTCTTGTACCATTAGATAAAGATTTGCTACTTCTTTAGTTTCTTCTTCTTCAAAGCTTGAATCTTTGCTATCACTCCATCTGGCCATAAGTGTTTTCTTCTTATATTTCTTGGCCTTCTTGAGTTGGGCTTCTTCCTTCTCATCATTCCCCTAAATCTTTTTTTAACCAATGCTATCTCATCATTATCTTCATCGTCTTCATCTGACTCATTGCTTTCTTTCTCTTCATGTATTATAGACTTCAAGATGTTAGTCTTTTTCTTCTTAGACTCTTCTTCATCTTTTTGCCTCATTGTAAGTTCTTAAGTTCTGAGTGACCCAATGAGTTGCTCAAGTGGAAGATTGTCAAGATCCTTCGCTTCTTGAATTACAGTAACCTTTGGATCCCATGACTTTGAAAGAGATCTAAGAATCTTTTGAACAAGATTGCTAGTGGAGCAAGTACTACCTAAACTTTTCAAACTGTTAGTAATATCAGTAAAATGAGTATACATGCTAGTAATAATTTTATTTGGCTCCATTTTAAATAATTCAAATTTATGTACTAGTATATTAACTTTAGTTCGCTTTACTTGGTTGGTACCCTCATGGGTAACCTCTAACATATCCCAGATTTTCTTAGTGGTGCTACAAGTAGAGATCTACTAAATTTAGTAGTATCTAATTTATAATAAAGAATATTCAAAACCTTAGTATTATGTTTTACCAACTTTATATCATGCACATCCCAATCCTTTTCAGGTTTAGAAGCCTTAACTTCATTTACTTTATCGGTGGATGTGTGTGACCCCTTGATTATCACTCATTAAAGTTGATAATAAATTGCTTGAACATAAATATGTATTTGTGCTTTCTAATGTGTATAGTTTGTACTGGTGAGCAAAGGAGGTCTGTTTGAATATTGCCCTTTGATAAGCAATATGCCTAATTGGGTTGCTATTTGATCTTACTCTTGATCATTGGATCAAACTCAACTAAGTACCAAGCTCTGAAACCACTTGTTGCCTAGCTAGACAATCCAAGAGGAAGGGTGAATTAAGTTTTTTAAAATTAAAATTTAATTATGAGCTACTAGTGGAGTAAATGGGAGTAGAATTATGTGCAAAAAGTAAAATACTGAAAGTAAAGCTAATAAGTAAGAAGCAATCACGAACTTAAGCAAGTTTTATAGTGGTTTGGTGCCCTAGAACCTATATCCACTCTTCAAGATTTTCTTTTTGTTGACCCTTGGAATGATTTTGATGGTAACAAAATATTGGAGCATGCATTTAATACTGACACTTTTAAAATGTTTAAGAAGATTTTGTAAGTTATTTCAAATGGACAATCATTCATCCTATAATTCTGAGATCATTGTAGTGTATCAATGTACTCATAAAAAAAGTTTCATGTATTTAAGAGCCCTAAAAAGATTTGTTTGTATATTCATATAAAAAGGGACAAATTAATGTAATTTTAAATTTAAAGATCTTAGAAGTTGTTTAAATGTTATTTGAAAAAAGTTTGAAGATGTTTGGAAGAAGTTTGAAGTTGTTTGGAAGCTTTTGGAGAAGTTCACTCAAGCTGACTCAACCAAATAGAGCTGATACATTCCTTAGCATGGCACAGAAATTTCATGATACAGTCATCCGAGCTGACTCAAGGAAAATAGAGCCGACTCCTCCAGAGTGATAGAAAATGAGTTCTGAAAATCCAGTCAATTGAGCCAACTCTGACTGAAATGAGCTGACTCTTATAGAACTTCAAAAATTCCTCTCTAAGCATTTGAGCCGACTCAATAATCTGAGCCAACTCTAATCCCAGTTTTTGAACAATAACAACTAGTTCCAGAATTCAAATTTTGTGAAGAAAAAGCCTCCCCAATGGCTAGGTTTTGATTTTCAAGGAATTCAAATGGCCATATTTACCTGGAAACATTTCAAGGAGCTATAAATGAAGATTTTAAGTGAAGAAAAGAAAGGTTTTTCAAGCTTTTACAAGAGAGAAGATAGTATTGAATATTCTAAGTGCTTTCAAGAGAAAAACTCAAGTTCTTCAACAACTTCCCACCAACTTCTTGAGTTATTCTTTGAGGAATTAAGTGATCCTTGAAGAGCATTGAAGAAGCAATCAAGAAGGCTTCATTAAGAGCTTCAACTGCAACCATTTGATACTTTTTGGTTTGTCTTTGTGTTACTTCTTTTAATACTCTATTTTGAGTTGTTTCAAGTACAGCAGGTGGCTGTAACTTATGAATTATTTTTAGGTTATTGGTGAGCCTTGAAAACTAAGTTGGGTTATTAGTGAGCCCGGATAAACTAACATTGTATTGGGTTTTGGACTGTGAGCTTGTAAGAAAATAATTCGGCTATATCTGGGAATAATATAGTGAAAATCACAAGTGTGCACCTTGGATAGTGGATGTAGGAGCTAGGTTGCTCTGAACCACTCTAAATTTATGGTGTTTGTGATTGTTTTGTCTTTGCATACTCATTTTCTTTCGCACATAATATTTTATACACTTCACTCACCACACAAAGATTTCAAAAGGCACATACTTGTTGAAATTATTTAAAAAAACCCAATTCACCCCTTCTTTGGTTGGCCAACTGGGCAACAAGTGGTATCAGAGCCACGTCTCAGTGCCATTAATCTAAGGATTAAGAGAAAAGTTCAATGGCAACCCAAATGAACACATCTTTGTTCGAAGGTCAATCAAGCAATAGACCTCTACTATTCACCGGCACCAATTTTACTTATTAGAAAGCAAGAATGAAAATTTATATTCAAGCTGTTGATTTTCAATTATGGAAGAAAATTTTGAAAGGACCTCACATACCCATTAAGAATGTTGACGGTATAGACATCCCAAAACTGAAAGAGAAAATTTGAGATAAACTACAAGTTACCCATGAAGGCACAACACAAGCGAAGACCTCCAAAATTAATATTTTGGCGCACAATTATGAGCTTTTTAAAATGGAACCAAATGAAACCATAGCTGAAATGTTTGCTAGATTTATAGATATTATTAATGGTTTGAAAAGTCTTGGCAGGGTATATTCTAATGCAGATCTTGTCCAAAAGATTCTTAGATGTTTACCAGATAAATGGGATCCCAAGGTCACTGTAATTTATGAGGCCAAGGACTTAAACACACTCTCACTTGATGAACTTCTTAGTTCCTTAATTACATATGAGCTAATAATGCAACGCCATAGTGAAGATGACAACAAGAAAAGGAAATCTATAGCTTTCAAGGTTGCAGCTAAGATTAAGAAACAAGAAAAAAAAGAAGAAGAAAGCCCCTCCTTTGATGAACAAGTAGGAGATGATGACATAGCCTTTGTCATGAGGAGATTCAAGAGATTTATGGGCAGAAGAAGGTTAAGGTACTATAGGAAGCACCTTGGCAAAGATGAGCAAAGTAAAGAAGGAGAAAGATAAAGATAAAGAAAAGAAAAAATAACCCATATGTTATGAATGCAAAAAGGCAAGACACTACCATTCAGAGTGTCCTACATTAAAAAAAGGATACAAGAAGAAGAAGAAAGCAATAATGGCTACATGGAGCGACAGTGATGAATCTACTTCAAATGAAGAGGAAGAGACATCAAAGTCAAAAAATATGTCTAATGGGTCCAAAAGATGAGGTGACATCTACTGAACCCACTGATAAATTTACTTATGATGAAATACATAGTCCGTTTTATGAACTTCTGACTGAATACAAGAAAGCTAGTTTGAAAATTAAAACCATGAAAAATAATTATGAAATGTTATTGAAAGAAAATAATGAAATTTTAGAAAAGAATAATCTATTACAAAAGGAATTAATTAGTGTTTCTAAAAAATGCTAAGTGTTGCAAACTGAAAAAGATGAATGTTTTGAAAAGAATAAGATTTTGCAAAATGAAATGATTATATTAAAACCTCTTGTTAACAAATTAACTTTAAGTTTTGACAAACTTGAGTTAATTTTAAAAAATCAAAGCATATCTAATAATAAAGCTAAATTGGGTATAATTCAATGCATACAAACAAGTTTTCAGCTCCATAACATTGTGCATCAAAGTTTTCAACATCTATTTCTTTTCAAAAGCCAAAAGCAATATATTTTTGTTGTAATGGGGTTGGACGTAAAGCTTATGAATGTAATCTGAGATGGGAGAATAAAACTAAAGTGAAAAATATTTGGGTTGCTAAAGGAATCGTAGCTACTAACCATCAAGGATCCAAGAAAGCTTGGGTACCTAAAAATTCAACTTGACTGTTTTGTAGGAAAGTCTTGCAACCCAAAATTTAAAGAAGAGATGGTATCTGGTAATGGCTGTTCAAGACATATGATGGGTGACAAAGATTAATTCATCTTCCTTGAAATGAAAGATGGTGGAATGGTAACATTTGGTGATAATGGCAAGAAAAAAATCATTAGAATTGGCAAGATCAAAATAACCCCTTCTACTTATATTGAAAATGTATTGCTAGTAGACAAATTGAAGCATAATTTATTGAGTATTAGTCAATTATATGATAAAGGATTTAAAGTTGTATTTGAATCTTCAATGTGTATAGTAACTAACTCTCTTGATTCTAGTATTAGATTTGTTGGTCATAGACTTTAAAATATCTATATTATAGATATGAATGATCTAGCAATGTCAAGTAGTACAAGTCTAATGGCTTTGAATGCTAAAACCAAGGAATCTAGTTTACTTTGGCATAGAAGATTGGGTCATGCTAGCATGCATACTTTAGCCAAATTAATTTTCAAAGACTTGGTTAAAGGCTTACCTAAATTCAAAGTTGATTTTGATCATGTTTGTGATACATGTCAATATGGTAAACAAAGTAGGGGGAGTTTTAAATCAAAAAATATTGTTTCAACATCAAGACCCTTAGAACTGCTACACATGGACTTATTTGGACCAACTAGGACCACAAGCCTAGGAGGTATGAAATATAGACTTGTGATAGTAGATGATTTTTCATGATTTACATGGATTTTGTTTCTTGCACACAAAGATAAAGCCTTCAAAGTTTTTCGAAACTTTCATATAAAGGTTTCAAATTAGAAAAATCTTTTAATTATTTCAATTAAAAGTGATCATAGTACTAAATTTGAAAATCAATACTTTGAAGAATTTTGCACAGAACATGATAATGATCACAACTTTTCAGCCCTTAGAACGTTACAACAAAATGGTGTTGTGGAATGAAAAAATAGAACATTGGAAAAGATGACCCGAACCATATTATGTGAAGGCAATCTTCCAAGGAACTTTTGGATAGAAGCTATGAACACTGCTTGTTACATACCAAACCATATTTTGATTAGACCAACATTGAAGAAATCCTCCTATGAGCTTCGGAATAATAGAAAAGCAAATATTCATTACTTTCATGTTTTTAAATGAAAATGTTATATTTTAAACAATGAAAAAGATAACTTAGGTAAATTTGATGCAAAATCTAATCAAGGTATATTTCTTAGATATTCAACTACTAGTAAAGTATATAGAGTTTTCAACAAAAGAACTTTAATTATTGAAGAATCAATTCATGTTATTTTTGGTGAGTCTAACCTCATACCTTCAAGAAAAGAAGAGTGTATTGATAATGATGCAGGTTCCCTGAATGATGGAGTGAAGGACTTGAGCTTGAAAGAAAAGCAAATAGAGCAAGAAAAAGAAAAGGTAAGCATAGAACATGATGAGCTAACAAAGGATTGGAGGTACGAACATTCTCATCCTAAAGAATTAATTATTGGTGATCCCTCACATGGAGTAAGAACTAGGTCATCCTTTAGAGATACCTTAGATTACTTAGTATTTGTTTCTCAAGTTGAACCTAATTGCATAGAGGAAGCAGAAAATGATCTATATTGAATGATGGCTATGTAGGAGGATCATAATCAATTTGAAAGAAACAATGTATGGACCTTAGTAGCTAGACGTAAGGAACATCCTGTCATAGGTTCAAAATGGGCCTTTAGAAATAAATTAGATGACAAAGGTAATGTAGTTAAAAATAAAGCTGGATTAGTTGCTAAAGGATATAACCAAGAAGAAGGAATAGAGTTTGATAAAACTTATGCATCTGTAACAAGATTAGAAGTCATAAGACTTTTACTTGCATTTGCATATCACATGGAATTTAAACTTTTTCAAATGGATATAAAAAGTGCTTTCTTGAATGGCTATATTGAAAAAGTTTTTGTAGAACAACCTCCAGGATTTGAAAATCATGCTTTTTTAAACCACGTTTTCAAACTAAACAAAGCTTTATATGGTTCAAAACAAGCACCTAGAGCATGGTATGAGAGGTTGAGTAAATTTCTTTTAGAAAATAATTTCAAAAGAAGTAAAGTAGATACAACTTTATTTATCAAGAGAAAAGATGATGAGTTATTAGTTGTACAAATATATGTTGATGATATAATCTTTGGTGCAACTAATAAAGCTTTATTTTAAGAATTTTCCAAGCTAATGCAAGGAGAATTTGAAATAATCATGATGGGTGAACTCACTTTTTTCCTTGGACTACAAATCAAGCAAACAAAGAAAGGGATATTTATCAACCAAACAAAGTACATCAAAGACCTATTGAAGAAGTTTTGGATAGAATCTATAAAAGAAATTAACACACCCATGAGCCCAACCTGCAAACTTGACAAAGATTGGGAAGGTAACAAAGTAGATCAAAAACTATATCGAGGTATGATCGGATCTCTACTTTGTTTAACTGCAAGTAGACCTGATATGTTGTTTAGTATTTGTATATGTGAAAGATTTCAATCTAATCATAAAGAATCACATATACTTACTGTTAAAAGAATCATAAGATATCTTAAAGGTACATCTAACTTAGGATTATGGTATTCTAAACCTTTGTCTTTAAATTTAATTGGTTATTATGATGTTGATTATGGTGATTGTAGAATTGATAGAAAGAGTACTAGTGGCACATATCAATTTCTAGGGTTGAACTTAATCTCATGGCATAGAAAGAAATAAAACTCTGTGGCACTATCTACTACTGAGGCAAAGTATGTGGCTGCAGGGAGTTGTTGTTCTCAAGTATTATGGATTAAGCAACAACTAGAAGATTATGGTATTATTCAATCCAAAATTCCAATCAAATATGATAATACAAGTACTATTAACCTAACAAAGAATTCTATTTAGCATTGAAGAACTAAACATTTTAAAATTAGATATCACTTCATTAGAAATCATGTTTAAAATGGTGATATTGAACTTGAATTCATTTGTACTGAAAAATAATTAGCTGACATATTTACTAAACTACTTAGTGAGGATAGATTTTAAATGATTAGAGGGGAATTAGGACTTTGTGATGCTTTTTAGAATTTTGACCTAATTTCTTCAAAAATTAAGAAAAAATTATCTAGAAAACCCTCATCACTTATCTAAGCTAGACACACACCCATTTTAGTGTTTTTATAGGAGCAAAAATCATTTTTTTGAATTTTTGACTCTTTTTCTCTATTTTTGCTTGAGCCAACTCGTGCAGGAAAACCCTCTGGCCGAGTCGACTCGAATAGCAGACCTACATAAGAGCCAAATCCCTAGAAATTATGTTTCACTTTCCCGTTCACTGTTGAAATCGAACCCTAGGGGACCACTTTCCACTCTAAGCTTTCGGACCACACAACCCTTCCATTTTTTCCTTAGATCTTGATCCGATGTCACCCAAAAGAGCCATGGCCAAGAGATCCAAGTGGGTGACATCCAATACTGCACAAGCTGAGAGAAGATCCAATAGAAGGGAGGACGAGTCGACTCAAGAGGATCCCCAAGAACATCAAGCTCCACCAATGCAAATCATCCAAATGGGTAATCGTCCAGTCACTTTAGGAAGAAAAATAGATTTTACTTTTCTTAAAAATCAAGGGTTTCAGAATGGAGATTGGATCGAAACTCAGGGTTGGAAATATTTTTGTTCACTGGACAAACTTACTTAGCCACACTAGTTAGAACATTTTTTGAGCATTTAGCACTTGGAACACATCAAATACTCTCCACAGTAAAAGGGATTACAATTTCAATTGATGAAGAATAAGCAGGGTTTTACAGTTACCTAAAGTTGGGAAGTGTTATTTAAATATCAAAGATAAGTAGAAGACTTTTAGGACTGTGCTTAAGAGAAGAAATGTAAAGGGTATTTCAAATGTATAGGCTAACATACTTTCATTGGAAATGAGACTGCTACATAACATCATCAGTAGAGTGTTCTTATCTAAGATAGGGAGATTCGACTGGGTATTTATGAGAGACCTAATATTTTTGAGGTACTTGATTGAGGGGGAGGCTCTCAATCTACCTTTTATTATGATGAGCAAGATCAGGGATGCAGCTAGGAAGGCCAAGGCATGTCTTACCTATGGCATGGCTTTCAGCAGTTCTCAAGTCGACTCAGATCAGTATCGAGTCGACTTGAATCTCATCCAAGCTGGCTTAGTCCTGCATTGAGTAGACTTAGTCTTCTTTCTCCAAAAAATAGTCTTCCATTTTCTACTATTGAGTCAACATAGATCTATGGGGTTGACTTGGATTCCATTTGAGTTCACTCAAGTGATATTTGAGTTGGCTCAAAAATTAGCCTCCAAAAAATAGCTTTTTATAAAATTGACTTTCCCTATCGAGTTGAGTCAAATTCCATCCAAGTCAGTTCAGCAGCATGCTGCTAAAACTCTACTATGCCGGGCTAAAACTTTATTTTTCCAAAAGAATTTTAACTCAAAGTCCCAACATGCTATTTTCTCATAAAATTTATTTATTTTCAACATCTTTTAGCCTTCAAAAACTTATGTTTCAAATTGATGATAGTTACCTTTAACTTTTCCTGAAACATTAACTTATATAATTTATTAGTAATATTATATACTCAAATATTTTTTTATTCATCAAAATCAATTATTGAGACCAGCAGATTTGATACATTAGGATGCATCACTAAATGGGCAATCAAGCTCTCTGAAGTCAATATCAAGTTTCATCTCCAACCATGATCAAAGCTCAGATATTGGCCAACTTTCTAGTCGAGTGCACATCCATAATGAACCGACCAAACTAGATAGCATAAAGCCCACAATGCCTACACAAGGGTCAATTCTAGAGCTTGCCAACACTTGGGAAGTGTATGTAGATGGCTCTTCTAGCTCCAAAGGGTCAAGGGTCAAGTTGGTCATTGTAAGCCCGAAAGGAGTCATGGTCAAGCATGCCCTATGATTTGAGTTCCTCATGATGAATAGTAAAGCTGAATATGAAGCTCTCCGCATGGGACTTTGAGTGGCTAGGGTATTAGGGGTGCAAGACCTAAGGGCCTACAGTGACTCGTAGCTACTCGTTGGACATATCAAGGGTGATTATGAAGCTCGGGAAGGAAACATGGCAAAGTATCTCCCAAAGGTCGAAGATTTAGCTTCCACCTTCCGCAACTTCAATATTTAAGAAATACCGAGGAAGGATAACTCCCGAGCTGACTTTCTGGCCAAATTAGTAACCACTACACTAACGACGCTCCCTAGAAGAACCTATCTCTAGCTAATCAAGAGATTGACCATCGAGAACTTGCTAGAAGTGATGCAACTAGATGATTTGCCCTATTGGATCAATCTATTTGTCAACTTTCAATGGGGTGGCACACTTCCCATAGATATTAAAGAGTCCTGTAAAGTGAAATACTAGGCCTCTTGGTACATCCTGAATGAGGGGAAGCTTTACAAGAGGTCAATCTCCCTGCCCCTGCTCAGGTGCATATGCTTATTCGAAGCTAATTATTTGTTAAGGGAGGTTCATGAAGGGATATGCGAAAGCCATGTCGGGAGAAAGGCCCTGGCAAACAAACTTCTCCAACAAGGCTACTACTAGCCCATGATGTAGAAGGATATGGAGGCCTTTATCATGTAGTGCAAGATTTGCCAGAAAAATTCTAATATTCAATGCCTACCTATTGCACTAATCAACCCTATATTCGCCCCTTGGCCTTTCACAAAATGGGGAATGCATATCATCAACCCATTTCCATCCTTTTTAGGATAGCAAAAGTTTGTGATAGTCATGGTGGACTACTTCGCAATGATGGTAGAGGCTAAGCCATTGGCCCGAATCATCGAAGCCAAGGTGATCAATTTTGTATGGAGGGCCATAATATGCCGATTTGGGGTCCCTTGGGTGTTAGTCACTGATAATGGATGACAATTCATCAGAACTAGATTCGAGAAGTTTTGTGAAGATCATGGGATCTCACATCACCTCACCTTGGTGGCCCACCCTCAAGCTAATGGAAAGGTAGAGATAATAAACCAAACTCTACTCCAATGCATCAAAAGAAGATTAGGCAAAGCCAAATGTTTATAGGCTGACAAACTTCACCACCTACTTTGGGCATATCAGATGACACCAAGGGTTCCAACAATGGAGACACCCTTCAAGCTATATTTCAGAACTATGGCAGTGGTACACATTAAGCTCGGGATCCCATCAGCATGAGTCAAAAACTTTAATGAGTAAACAAACTCAAAAAGGCAACTTGTAGACTTGGACCTCCTCAATGAAGCTTGGGAAAGAGCAAACATCAAAATGGTGGCATACTAGCATAAGGTCACCCGATACTTCAACTTTAAGGAGGGAGCAAAACATTCAAAGTTGGTGACTTGGTGAAATGTCAAGTAGAAGTCTCCTATCCTAGCCAAAGAGGAAAACTTTTGCCAAACTATGAAGGAGCCTATCAAGTGGAGGAAATGTCAAACTAAGAACCTACCAACTAAAGTAACTAGATGAAACACCTTTACTCTAATCAGGAACTTGGAAAATCTATGGATTTATTACCAGTAATGTAGTCCTCTTCACTTGTTAAATAAAAATTCTTTTTTGAATTATACATATCCTAACCAACAGGAAACCAAGAAAGCTCTGACGATGAAGGCCGTCGAGCCAAACTCTTTGAGATGAAGCAAAGCCTTCACCAAAGCTCATCGAATAGACGTTTAAACCATCAGTGGATTTGCAAAGAGTGCCAAACACAAAACATAGCCATGTGGTTCAAGATTTGATAAACAACAGGCAAACATGGATAGAAAATTTTTAAAAATGAATATTTTATTAATAAACTTGAAGATTACACCTATTTTTGGCCTAAACTAGATTACATTATTTCAAGGATGCTACATGAAATATAGCTGAAGGATGGATGAACTTTGAAAGGTTGACTTGAGACTCCCAAATCCCATAAGAGGGGGATTAGGACCATGTCAGAGTTCTCTAGAGGGATAAAGTTTCTGTCTAAAAAATTGAAGGACATCTCCTTCACACCATGAAAGTTGCTAGGATACTGATGCGGGACTAATTAGCGTGGAATGAAATTTTCATGGATTTATCATTAAGTTAAGAATTTTATTTCTGAATTTCAAGTCAAAAGGATGTAAGGGTGATACTATAGAAATTCTAGAGCGTAAGCATTCAAAAAGACTCTCAAAAGAGATAAAAAATAGGACCGCTAGGGCTATGAAACCCTGGTAGGGCAAGCTCTTCTATAATAACTCGATCTAGAGGGCTAGGGCGTGTGTACCTGGCAATGTTTGCTACTACTTCCATGAAGAGAACACTCAACGCTCTCGGATGTGGCCTGGAACATCAAGCTGAAGACTCACCAATCCATCGGCTTTCTATCTGCTAGCTCGTAAGCTAGGCAAATGAACTCCAATTCATGTGAAACTCGAGGGATCTGCAAAACACCTAAAAATGGTTAGACAATGTAAAAAAATATGGCTAGATGGCTGAAAAAAATGTGGAAGAGAGAGAAAGTAGGTGGTGGCAAGGATGGGTTGATGATGGGCATCTTTGGGCTTGAAGAAACAGGGTAGCTAGGGTTTGATAACTAGGGCCTCACATCCCTCACACTCAAAGAGCAAAGGCAGTTTACTCCCTCATGGAGCTCATGCATAAAGGCAAAGGATAATTGAGAAGAGACTCAAGAATTTTTTCCATTAATCATAACATCATTCTTAAAGTACATGAGAGGGGTCCTTTATATAGATGTTCATTACTTGGACCCAAGTAATGGAATACATGTAAAACCCTCATGATAATGGGAGTCCAACACCTTCCTATTGTGCCTCTAGAATACATGTTGGTCCACAAGCTCAAGTCGATTTGAAGATGGGCCCAAGCTAGTTTGAAGATGGGTTCACAAGTGGGCAATCAAGTCAAGCCCAATTGAAGATGAGTCAAGCCACCTCTCTTCCATGCCAAGTAGGAGTGCCAACTCATGGAGTGCCACATCATCAATGCCACATGGGATGGGAGGCACCACTTCAGCTCATGGAGTTCCACATCATCAATGCCACATGGCATGGGAGGCGCAACTTCATCAAATTCAAACTCCATGAAGAAATTCAAATTAAAACTCCATGAAGAAATTCCACACTCCAAATTTCATGAAGAAATTCGAATTCAAACTCCATGAAGATATTCAAATTCAAAGTGGGTGCCCCCTTGATTCAAGCAAACAACCTTCCTCACTCCACTCCACATATCAATCCATATCACCAAGGATCAAGCCTAGCATTCATGGTCAGCCAAGCTTCATGAAGAGGATATTCAAAATTCAAAATAGATTCCCCTTGATTCATGAAGACAACCCATCCCTTTCTCCTCCCCAAATCAAGTCTTGTAACCTCCTCTTTCAAATTTGAATTCTAATGTTCAAAAATAAGGACTTGGTTGCTTATAAAAAGGGCCCTAACCCTCTTGTAAATTAATTTTGATGAATGAAAAAAAAAAGTTGAAGTTTTCTTCTTCCCAGCCATTGTCTTAGACTTGGAACTCTATGAGAGAGTGCGCCTTTGTCCTTCGGGACATTGAGGGGTGAGAGGCCCTAGTTACCTTCTTCCTATGCAAGCCGCCAACCCTTCTTCCCAAGCTTGGATGCCCCATGGAATATTCTCTAGGATGCCTAGCAAGAAGAGCCTGCCTTGATCACCACCTTCTCTTCACCCTTTCTCTTATTTCTTTGCCTTCCAATTCCTTCTTTGTTTTCTTACTTTTCTCTAGGTTGCTTGCAGGTCCTTCAGGTACCACAAACAAATGAGTTGGTCTTCCTTGCCTTCAGGACCACCAGACGGAAAGCCGACGAATCTGCAAGGTCGAGGACTTGATCTTCTAGGCTGCATTCGTCAGTTTGAGCGAACTCAGCATCGGGCGGTTCAAAGCTTTGTGAAGTTTGCACTCCCTAGTCTTTTAAGTAGGATATTGTCTTAGAGCTAAGTCCTACCGGGGTTTTTCAATTCCGTGATCCTTTCTTTATCTCTATTTAGGGGCTATGTCTGCATGCTAGAGTCTCTTATCATTATGCAAATCTCTGAATCTATTCTTACTTCAAATTCGAGAATCAGTCAATCCCCTCGAACATAAAAACAATAAAAGAAAAATCACTTGCATGCATATCATCTCTCTTAGTAGTCCTGCATCATCATTTGGTATCAGAGTATGGTTAGGACTTGGTTTCTCCTTAAGTACTCATATCAGATGCTTCACCATGGTCATCTGGTCGTAAGAAAAAGTAGGGCTGTAAGATCCTCACATCCCATTCAAAGAAAATTTCCTATGGCATGTAGGGGTGCCGATGTGATTGACCCTTGAAGAAGAAAATAAGGAGATATGTATCTGAGGTCCTAAAGAAATTTTCTGCATAACTAAGTTTTGCATCATTAGATTTCTGCATCATTAAATTCTGCATCATGTCCAACCAGTACATAGTCTGTTGTTTTAATTATTTCTGCATGTAGGAAATTCAAAATCTATTTATTCCTATTTTTATGGATTCCTCATAATTTATAGTATTTTAAAAAAAAATTTCAAAATTTTTTTCGGTCCGTAGAACTTCCGCACGCTTGATTACTGCCTAAGGACAATTCTGTCCTAAAATTCTAGCAAGTCTAATTTTAGCATACTTTCATTTCTGCATACTTAGGAGTTAATTACTTGATTTCTGTATAGTTTAATTTTTGCACTTAGGTTCATCTCATTTAATTTTTAGCAACTTATATTTCTGCCTATACACATCAAAATATAAAAAAAACTTTAGTGCACTTCTTTAGGTTTCATGTGTTTGCCGATATATGCATAACTTACCTTAAGGGCGACAATATCATAAGATAAGGGAAGGAGGACATTACCTTTCCTTGGCCCAAAAACAACCACCCTTGCATTTCAAACCTAAGCCTAACTTAAAACCAATTAGCAACCTAGTAGCTTAGGGACATCAACGAGTCGGGTTTAACCATTATGGAAAAACTGGTGCATACAATCCTTCAATTAGTACTGAAAAGCTGGTGTCTAAGGCAAGAGTTCTAGTGTCAAACAATTTAAGTGGTGTTGTGGTTCCTTAATTGGGTCCTTGCAAAAGTGGGGGGGCCTCCCACACTCCCACCTCTTACCTGATCAGTGAAAGAGCTAATTGTTGTGCTGTATGTAATCTATGTTAACCCATTCTGATTGAACTCATAGGTATAGCAAACCGCATTACCCTCCATTGTGTGTTGCATAACCATTAGATTAGGTGCTCAACCAGTAGTCTTGACCCAACCCAACCTAGTGTGACCATGGAACCTAACCCTAGAAGAGCCACTCGGTACATTGTGTTGGAAGTTTCTAAATTTGGTGGTGATCTAAGTTTGAGGATTATCTTAATTGGGATAAAAATATGGACTTGTATTTTGAAAACCATATGAATTTCTATTCTGAAAGAGATCAATTCAAGTTTGCTAAAGGTAAGTTAGTTCGCCAGGCTAAGGTAGACAGGGATAAGTTTGAGAGAGTACTTAGGCAAGAGGGCCATAAACCCATAACTCCCTGGAGCGACATGAAACTTGAACTAAGGATAAAGTACCTACCCAGGTCCTATGAGTCCAAGAGATCCACAACCTATAGATCTATACCCAAATCTTATGAACCTAGAACCTATATAACTAAATCCTATGAGCCTAGATCCTATGCACCCACACCCTATGAACCTAGTAGTAATCCACTACCCCTTAGTCAACCTGAACCCACTAGGAGTAGTGCCCATAACCAGAAAATAGGACCTAGCCAATTTTTTTTTAGTCGACTCCCCCTACTACCCTATGTGTTCACCAGGATGACATTAAAGAGGAAGAATATATTACAGACCAAGAATTGGTTGACCCAAGAAACACCTAGACTGAAGCTATATTGGAAGGACCCTTAGAAGAAGATCCTGAACCCACTAGTGAGCCTGAAGTAGAAATGTATGAAGCTGAAGCACACTTGTGGATGAATATGAAGAACAGTTAGAGGGAGAAAGCCATGACACTGACACTACAATAGCTTTATCTGAGGAGATACTAGAAGAGAATCCAATTATCGAGCCTAGTCCTAAAATCCAAGAGGAAATTATTGAGAATATGGTCTCTTTAATTTGGTACCCTCAGGAGGAGCTCACCCCTTCAATCCCTATTCAAGATCTCTTCCTAGAAATTGTTGACCCATTCTTCCATTATACAAACCCTTTAGATATACCTCAACCCCACAAGGTCAACCTCATTAGTCTAGGACTAATCCATGAAACCCCTTATTATATCTTGTTCTTTCCGATCAACCCTGAACCATTTTCTTATTTTTTATCCTACCAAACTAACCCTGAATCCACCTCTTACTTTCTGCCCTCTTCTAGAACATCCTATGCTTCTCTGACTAATAGATTGCATTTTGATAAAGTAAGCATAATGCATACATTCATTGTCCATGTTAGATTTGCATCTTACTTCTGGTATACCTTATGGCATCTGCTAGGAATCCATTGTAAATTTTCGTGTGCATACCAAACCAGTGTCAAACCTAGAGAGTCTATAGTCTATTAGGTTTAAGCTCAAAGAGTCCAATAAAATTCTTCTCAATAGGAATGCATAGTTGAGTCTGCATTTGTTTGGTGTCAGTACGAGTCTCAGAGTCCACAGAGTCATTTGCACGGCATGCATAAAGAGATTAGCCAAAAAATCAATCTAAGTAATAATACATACAAGAGATTGGCTGATTTCCGGAAGCGAGCCAAAGAGTTTGAAATAGGAGATTCTGTAATGATTAGGCTTAGGCTTGAATGGTTTCCACCAGGGACTGTTAAGAAACTTCATGCTCATGGAGCTGGCCCCTTTAAAGTGATAAGGAGAGTTGGCCCTAATGCTTATGTGCTTGAGCTACCCCCGGATTATGGCATTAGCTTGACTTTCAATATCTTAGACTTAGTCGAGTATAGGGAGCCGGCAATAATACCCAGCGAGTCATTTGGGCCTAACCTATTCTTTGAGAGTGAACCCGACCATGAGTGTCCACCTCCAATTTTACCTGAGAAAGGAGAATGGATCGAGTGTGTCCTGAATGATCATGCTATCATAACCTGGGGCAAAGGCTATAAGCATTACTTAGTCCGTTGGCAAGGCCAACCGGAGTCTGATGATTCGTGGATTACCCGAGAGGACATGTAGTGCCTCGACCCTGACCTTCTTGAGAAATACCAAAGCCAAGTCAACCCTTACTCGATAAGGTCGTGTTCCTCCCACCCCGAGAGAATTAGTGTGGGCACCATGATTAGACAGAGTCTCCTTATCCCTCTGTGGATCTTTGATTAGAGTATTAATCTTTTGGGTCCTGTAATAAGGCTTAAATCCTGAATAATTTGGTTTCCAGTCATGTAATTAGTATCTAGTTGGTTTCAATTTTTGGTTTAGTCCTGTAATTTGGTCAATTTGGTCAAGTTAGGGTTAATTGATCATGTAATTAGCCAAGTTGGTCCACAAGCTCAAGTCAATTTAAAGATGGGCTCAAGCAAGTTTGAAGATGGGTGCACAAGTGGGCAATCAAGTCAAGCCCAATTGAAAATGAGTCAAGCCACCTCTCCACCATGCCAAGTAAGAGTGCCAACTCATGGAGTGACACATCATCAATGCCACATGGCATGAGAGGTGCCACTTCATCAAATTCAAACTCCATGAAGAAATTCCACACTCCAAGTTTTATGAAGAAATTCAAATTCAAACTCCATGAAGAAACTCAAATTCAAAGTGGGCACCCTCTTGATTCAAGCAAACAACTCTCCTCACTCCACTCCACATATCAAGCCATATCACCAAGGATCAAGACTAGCATTCATGGTCGGCCAAGCTTCATGAAGAGGAGATTCAAAATTCAAAATAGGCACCCCTTTATTCATGAAGACAACCCACCCCTTTCTCCTCCATAAATCAAGTCTTGTAACCCCCTCTTTCAAATTTGAATTCAAATGTTCAAAAATGAGGACTTGGGTGCTTATAAAATGGGCCCTAACCCTCTTGTAAATTAATTTTGATGAATGAAAAAAAAGTTGAAGTTTTCTTCTTCCCAGCCATTGTCTTAGACATGGAACTCTATGAGATAGTGTGACTTTGTCCTTCGGGACATCGAGGGTTGAGAGGCCCTAGTTGCCTTCTTCTTATGCAAGCCGCAAACCCTTCTTCCTAAGCTTGGATGCCCCTTGGAAGATTCTCCTGGATGCCCAACAAGAAGATACTGCATTGATCACCACCTTCTCTTCACCATTTCTCTTATTTCATTGCCTTTCCATTCCTTCTTTGTTTCCTAACTTGTCTCTGGTTGCTCGTAGGTCCTATAGGTACCACGGACAAAGGAGTCAATCTTCCTTGCCTTCAGGACCACCAGATGGAAAGCTGGTGAATTTGTAGGGTTGAGGACTTGATCTTCTAGGCTGCATCCATTAGTTTGAGCGAACTCAGCATCGAGCACTTTAGAGCTTTGTGAGGTTTGCACTCCCTAGTCTCTTGAGTAGGATATTGTCTTAGAGCTAAGTCCTACTGGGATTTTTCAATCCCGGGGTCCTTTCTTTATCACTGTTTAGGGGCATGTCTACATGCTATAGTCTCTTATCATTATGCAAAACCCTAAATCTATTCCTACTTCAAATTCGGGAATCGGTCAATCCCCTCAAACATAAAAATAACAAAAGAAAATCACTTGCATGCATATCATCTCTCTTAGTAGTCCTGTATCAGTGTGCTGATTTGAAGCAGCAAAAGAGATGTTTTAATTTAAATTCTTCATGATAAAACGATTTCCAAAGAGGCATGGCAAAGAGTCTAAGATGCAAAGGCTAGTTGACTCTAGGATTAGTTGGTGCAAAGAGTCCTAGCACCATAAGGAATTCCATCCATATTCAACACCTTATTTGTTTCTATTTCTAGCAAACCAAAAGACCAGGAAGGAGGTATTTGCATGTTCTTTCAAAGAGGAGTCCTTGTCCAGATTGGAATTTGAGCACTATTTTATTTAGGGAACAAAAGAAGATTGGCTGGTGGAAGGTTTGGCTATAAGTAATGCTAATTACATTAAAATTCCTTGCTTTGCTATCTCTAGGATGTGGAAAGAAGGGTTTCTTATCTAAAACTAAGGGAGACATATCCTAGAGTGTCAATGGTTCAAATGGGATGTGATTTGGACACATGTGCATGAAGTACTAGGCTGCAGAAAAAATTTGCCCCTAGGTAAGAGTGAAAGGCTGCTAGGGTTTGGCATTTGGCTACCTACATGAGCTCTGATCAATATGAAACTTTATGGAGATGTCCATTACTAAGCTCTAAAGTCCACACAAAGGTTGGTTGTCCTAATAATTGGTATCAGGACCAAGAGATGTATAGGAATCAATGGCTATCATCCAGAAATTTTGCATACCCCATTCCATGGTTCCCTTCTCAATTCTTCTTCATAGTTTGGTTGTGGCTAATTTTTGGTATCACCATGAGTAGTAAGATGAAGGTATAGTTTGAAAAGTTTGATAGAAAGTGAAGCTTCTTGATGTGGAAGATGTGGGTGGAGGATTTATTGGTCCAACTTGGGTTGGGTTCGGCTTTGGAAGAAAAGCTTGAGGATATGACAAAAAAGTAATGGATTTCACTTGAGAAGAAGGCATATTCAATGATTAAAAACTATTTGTTGGATGAGCTGTTGGATGTCATGCTAGAGGAGAGGTCACCCAAGGGATTATGGTTGAGGTTACATACCACCATTTATAAGAGAAAGAACATGTGTAACAAGTTGATGCCAAAGAAGCAACTATACAATTTTTGGATACAAGATGGCGGGGACATAGTTGGGCACATTTAGCAGTTTGACTAGATATGCATAGATTCTTAGAACCTTGGAGTAAAGATGGAAGAGGAGGATAAGAGCTTGCTATTGTTATGCTCATTACCTGGTAGCTTTGTGTTGTCCAGTGGCGAACCAAGAGGGGGGGTGAATTAGATAATTAAAATTTTCACAAATATGTGCACTTTTAAAACTTTGTGTGGTGGTGTCCAGTGGCGAACCCAAGAGGGGGGATGAATTAGATAATTAAAATTTTCACAAATATGTGCACTTTTAAAACTTTGTGTGGTGAGTGATATGATTTAAGTATGAATAGCAGAAGTAAATAAAGAATACAATAAGCACAAGCATAAATATGAGCAATTTATAGTGGTTTGGAGCAACCTAGCTCCTATGTCCACTATCTAAGATACCACTTGGGATTTCTACTATATTCGCCTTGGAATACAATCGATTTATTTTACACCGGGCTCACAAACCAAAACCCAATCTTGGTTTTACATCGGGAATACCAAGAATCCAATACAACATTAGTTTTTCCAAGCTCACTAACAACCCAAACTTGCTTTTCAAAGTCTTACCAAAAATCTAAAACAATCCCCAAGTTACAACCCCACTATACTTGGAACAACTCAAAAAGAGTTAAAAAATAGAGCAACAATAATGACAAACCAAATGTTGTCGAATAGTTACAGTTGGTTCCCTTGGAGAAGCCTTCTTGATTACTCCTTGATTGCTCTTTAAGGCTTCTAATCTTCTTCAATAAATGACTCAAGAAAAGAATGGGAGTTAGTGATGTCTTGAGTTCTTCTCTTCAAAGCTCTCGTGAAAAATGAATGTTCTCCTAAAGTCTAATTAAAAGTTCTTCAAAAATTATTTTAAATCCCTTATTTATAGTCCTTGAACTGATCTTGGATGAATATGACTATTTTAGAGCCTTGGGATTTGAAATATGGCCATTGGAGCACTTTTTAGATTCAAAAAATTAATTCTGGAACTTGCCATTATGCACTTGAACCAAGAATTCGAGTTAGCTCGGATGAGTCGAGTCGGCTCATATTCTCAGTCCTTCAAAAATTGAACATTGGTCGAGTCGGCTCTTCACTGATGAGTTGGCTCGCCTGGCTGGTTTTCTTAGAACTAATTTTTGTATACTCTAGAGGAGTCAGCTTGGTTATCTGTCGGGTCGACTCGGTTGTCTAACTGAATAGTTGAGTTGGCTTGGATTTTTGCCAGGTTAGCTTGGTTGTCAAACTGAAGAATTGTAGCTCTGGACAAGTCAGCTCAGGTTTCTTTGAGTCGGCTTTGATGTCTGCATGCGAAAAACTTCATGCCATGCCAGAACAATGAGTCGGCTCTCCTACTTTGAGTCGGCTCGAGTGATTTTTGTCAAAAACCTTCCAAACTTCTTCAATTTTCATCCAAAATCCTCCAACAGACTTCTGTGCTCTTTCAAATTCTTTTAAGGTCTATTCTAAGTAATTTAAACTTGAAATTTACATAGAATTGGTCCACATTCATGAAAATAAAAGTAATTTTTCTTTGGGCTCTTTATTACATGATACTTTTTCAAAAATAAACTTGACATACATTAATATGATCAGAATTGTAGGATGAGTAGTTGTTCATTAAAATCATCCTACAAAAACTTCTCAAACATTCAAAAGTATTAGTAACACATGCATGCTCCATTATTTTGTTATCATCAAAATCATTCCAGGGATCAACACTTTGATTTATTGGTGATGCTCTGCTTTATATTAAGAAGACACTATACTATGATAAAATAGTTTTGATGCTGAAGTCCAATGAGTAGAGGCCATGGATGACAAAGCATGGAGCTTCCCAAGAGGGACTCATCATAGGAGAAAAGCCCAGGAGAGGGAATGATGGTATAAAGTAGAGAGGATAGTCCATGTCTTGGAAAGGTGGAAAGGAGGCAAGGTGCATTAAGTTCAATGAAGCAGGGCACTTTAAGCAGAACTATCTATTCTAGAAGAAGTACAAGGAAGAGAAGGAAGGAACTAATTTGATGAGCTTTGCTACTAATTTAGAGAGGGAGAACACCCTCTTGGTTGTTTTGGGAGAGCTCGGGAGGATACGAAAAATAAAGACGGTATCAGTGGGGAAGTGGAAGCGATATGTGGTCCAACAAGGCTGTGTTGGATAGCTAACTTTGATTTCTAATTTTCTTTTCATAGGAGCACCAAGAGGAGTCAAGTTTCTAGTGAAGAACCATCTTGAGGTGCCTCCGCATGTGGAGGAAGGTTTGAAATAGGTTCAATGCTAATGGGTACAATGGAAGGAGCAAAATTCCAGCACCAGTGATGATGATGCGTTGCATGGGTCGATGCTGGTTGTGTAGGTACCGACAAAGTGTGGCCTTGAGAAGATGGTGTCATATGCATGTATTGTAGTGAAAGAGGACCTGACTGCCTATGAGGAGGATGAGATGAGCCTCAGGAGAGATAGGTGGGTCCGAGCTAGGATAGATGAGTTATAATAGGTGAGCTATAGTCACTTCAAGAAAAGATAAAATGATGATTGGTGCTGGTGGAACGGAGAACAAAACAAATAGGACACTAGAGGGTGCATAAATGCATGCAAGGAGCTTCAACCTAGGTGGAGGTGGACATTCAGTGGCCTCCAATGGAGCATCAAAGGTTAAGGACATATTATTGGTGATGGGGTTTGCATAAAGAGCTGTCGATGTGTACTACAATAGCAGGATCATGCAGACGGATTGTGAAGATTGTGCCAAGGCTTGTTGGCATGAAGGTGGAGATTGTTAGGATAAATGTGGTGCTTCCAAGACTTGGAATGTAAGGAGAGGAGTCATAGTAATGACTCCAAGTGTCTTGGATCGATTTGGGTTCTATGATTAGGACAGGTTTGGTCCTAGCATGGAGGTTCGGCCCTTCATGGGCTTGAGGTCTAGGGTTTTGGATCTTGAGGTTCTCTCTCCACCTAAGGCCTATCCTAATCACTTTGTGAGATGATTTGAAGCAACAAAGGAGAGGTTCTCATTAGAAGCCTTCAAGGTAAAAAAAGTTTCCCAGGAGGCCTACCAAAGAGTACAAGATGCAAAGGCTGCTTGATGCTAGGATTGGTTGGCGCTAGAGAGTCCTAGCAGCACAAGGAATTCCATCCATATTCAATAACTTATTTGTATCTATTTGTGGCCAACCAAAAGACCAATAAAAAGGCATTTCCATGTTCTTTTAAAGAGAAGGAGTTCTCATCCAAATTGGAATTGGAGTGCTATTTTATTGAAGGCACAAAGGAAGATAGACGGGTGGAAGGTTTGATTGCAAGGAATCTTGGTCCCACTAGGATTCCTTGGTTTGCTATTGTCTAGAATAATTTTGGCTATCTCCAAGATGTAGAAAGAAGTGTTTCTAGTCTTAAACCAAGGGAGACACATCCTAGAGGGTCAAGGGTTCAAGTGGGGTGCAATTTGGACAATGGTGCATGAAGTACTATGCTATAGAAAAATTCTATGCCTAGATAGGACATGAAAGGCTACTAGGGTTTAGCATTTAGCTTCCCAAACAAACTCGAATTAGCACAAAACATTGTAGAGGTGTCCATTGCTGATCTTCAAAGGTCTTAGTCAAGTCTTTTAGGTATCAGTCTTGAGTCCAATAAAATTCACAGTCCTAACCCATTTGTCTGCACCTGTACTAGCCTCTGCATAACATATGCATCATGAAATTAGTCAAGAGCTGAACATAATTAATAAACTAAATAATAACTTGGAAAATTTCCAAAAGAATGATAAAGATTTCTATGCAGAGGAATATGTGACAGTCAAAGAATTTTCTGCTCGCGAAGCTGGCCCATCCAAAATAATGAATAGTAGTGGACCCAATGCCTATGTGCCTGAGATATCACATGATTTAGGTATTAGCTCTACTTTCATCATCTTAGACTTTGTAAAGTCTAGGGAGCCAGCAATGATATCCAGAGAGCCCCTTGAGCTACTCCCGTTCTTTGAGAGAGAACCCACTCCAAAGTGACCATATATAATTTGGCCTTATGGTGAGGAAATGATTGAGAGAGCTCTGGATGATCGAGCTATCAGAACCCAGGATAGAGACTGTCAGTGATATTTGGTCTGATGGCAAGGTCAACCAGAATATGAGGACTTGTAGAATGCTAGTGCGGATCTGCAGTGCCTCGACCCAGACCCTCCTTGAGCCAAATTGATCCATACTCGACGGGGTCGAGTTCCTCCTATCCCGGGAGAATTGCTGGGGACGCCAAGATCAGACACAGATCCCAGGATCTCATATGGTTTAATTAGTCTTGCGTCAAAGTTTTGAAAGTTTTGTAATCAATTAAGATTGAGTCATGTAATAAGTTAGGGTTAGTTGATTTTTCTCAACCCTCAACCTAGTCAGTATTTTGAGTCCTGTACATCAATTATGAGTCTAGTATGAGCCCGATTTTATCAAGAGAAGAGGTCACCCTATTTTGGAGTTCCACCAGGCCATATCCAGGAGTCAGAGGCCACTACATCAGCCCATTGGATTTTGTGTGACAACCCAGTATCCAAGATGCTTCCAAAAACCCTGATTCCTTCCAAATGCCCACCAGATGCCCAGATTCCCTTCCATATGTCAGAGCATATTCCTAAACCAAGGAATCCATGATTTTAGAGGTCCACCTACATCCCAGCCCAATGAAATCAAGCTTAGGTGCCAAGCCCAAGCCCTTAAGAAGCAAGATTCCAGGGAATATTTCTATTACCAGGTTACCATGCCACCCTAGCATCCAGAGGCCCAAACCCATGCACCCAAGCCCCTTTGGGCCGGCCCCTTGCTGCTCCTAAAGGACTAACACACCCCCCTATGCATCCTTGAAGTGTTTACCACGTCCAAAGAGGTTTGACCAACTCCAAGTTGAAGAGAAGAAGGAGAAGACCAAGCTTATTCCTAACCTAGTAGGGATTTCTAATCCTTTTAAACTTTGTAATTCTCTCCTAGCTAGGAAAGGACATGTATTCCAATTTGGAAGAGGACTTGTAATCCAAGAATAACCATGGTTAGTGAGGGCATGGGAACTTTATAAATACCCCACCTCTCCCCCTCTTGTAAGCATCTTTCCCTTATGAATAAACCTTGCTGAAATTTATTTATTGCCTTGTGTTGGTGTTTTGTTTTGGTTCTTTGGTTGGTGTTTTTGTGCTTGGATGAATTCCTTCCTGCTCTAGCATCCTTCCACACCCTAACTCACTACCATCCAAGGATTCACACATCCAATAAAGAGTGCCCTAGGCCACCAAGCATGGAGATCTTTAACAAGCTTCAAACAATCCAGCTTTTAATCCCTAACCTGGTTCCTTCTATACCTAGTTTCCTTTCCTTTTCTTACTTGCTACTTTGATTGACCTTTGACATTTTTCAGGATCGCTGATGTGTTTCACCTCTGTAGAGGAGGCTTTCCTTTTATCCAGAACCATCTAAATCATCCATCTAACCAAGGGAATCGAACTTCATCATCCGTACACTAATCAGAGTGCTGTGTGATCTTTTCATCGAAAGTTCTTCAAATCACTGATTGGTAACATCCTTCTCTTCTTTAAATTTATGATTTGATGAAGATTAGCTATCCTAATTTGGGAATTTCTCAATTTTTGGGTCTTAGAATTTATTATTTTGCATGAGTTTGCCTGCGATACGTTGATTCTTTGCACTGCTAGTCTTTCCACTAGTTCTTATTTTATTTTGAGAATCTAGCTAGCAAATAAAATTATAAAAATCATAAAAAAATTATTTTACTATTTTTCCTTCATGATTAGCAATCTTAGAGTCATCCAGCATCAACTGGGTGGGTCAGCTCAACTTACACCTAACCTAGTAACTAATCCTTCCACTGACTTGGTAGTGGGTGGGAGTGTGGGAGGCCCCCTTGCCTTTCCAAGGACCCAACTAAAAACCACAACAACTCTTAGGTCATTTGACTCTGGACCCCCAGCCTCAGACACTAGCTTGCAGTAATTGATAAAGGATTCAGTGCACTAGTTGGCCAACACAACTTGGACCCAACCTGTTGATGACTCCTAGCCCTCTAAGGCAAATTAGGTCTAATTGATTTTAATTAGGCTTGGGTTAGTATGATGATGGCTATTTTGGGCCCAGGACAAGTGATAAAATCCTGTCCTGATCTGAGATATTGAGTTGCCCTTAAGATTAGGTTAAATATGATGGCAATCGATGGCCTTGATGCAATCTAAAACAATCAGAAAAATAAAAAATTTTTATGTTTATTTTATGCAATGACAAATTAGGTTTAGGTTGATTAGGTTAGCAATTAAATTAGGCTTGGGATTGGGGTCTGTGAAAGTTGATTAGGTTTGAGTTAGTCAAGTGCAAAATCAATAGAAATTGGAGAATTAGGGTTTCAGTTGATGCAAGAGTTGACACAGATCTTGATACAGAGAAATATTAAAAAAAATCTGAAATAGAGGATGTATGGTGGTGATGAAACCTACCAAATTTCATGAAGAACAAAAATCATATGATGATGCAAATCCTAGGGTTTTTAGACTGCTATAGAAATTATCAAGATTCTATTAGGGTTTTTAATATGTTAGATTTTAGAAAATTAGATTTTTTGTAAAATTAATTAATAAATTTTATGATTATTAGGACAGAATAGAGGACATGCAGTGCAAATTTCACAAGAAAATAAAATGTTTAAGATGCCAAAATCAGATGAAACCTAGACACTTAATGCAATGGACAGGGTGCTAAAATTTGGGTTTGTGAATGCAAATTAGATAAAAGCTATCCTAAACCCACTCTGATACCAAACTGATGCAGGATGACTCTAAAATTGCTAATCATGCATAAGAAATAGTAAAATCATCTTTTTTGTGATTTCTATAATTTTGGTTTATAGGCTAAGTTCCCAAATAAAAGTAAGAACTAGCATAAGGAGTAGCAATGCATAGAATCATCATGATCACAAAGAACTCATGCAAGATAATAAGTAGCCAGGATCCAAGAGTTGAGAAACTCCTGATTTAGGATAGTGTATCTTCATCAAAATAGATAATAAGATAAGGAAAGGGTTCTTACCAGTCAAAGATTGAAACTTTACAGTAGAAAGGATCACTCACACTTTGATTGGAGTCTGGAAGAAGAAGCTTCAGTTCCTTGAATCAAATGGATGATCTGGGTGGTCCTAAAGCAAAGAAGGCCTCCTCTGGGGATCCTACAAGCATCAGTGTTAATCAAAATAGCAATTAAAGAAAAGCAATAAGAAACTAGGGTTTAGAATTGAAATAACTAGGTTTAGGTGTCGATGTCCCGGGGAAGAAGCAGTTACTTGATTGGGGAAGCAGCTAGGGCATCTTCCTCTGGTTATGGCTGATCTCCAAAGATGAAGATGAAAGCTAGGGCAGCAGGGTTTCAATCCGGGAACACAAGAAGAGCACAAAAGAACAAGAGAACCAACACTAGAACACCAAATACAAGGCAATATCACAAAATTTCAACAAGTTGTATTCATAAGAAAAAGATGATTACAAGAGGGGGAGGGGTGAGGTATTTATAGATTTTTCATGCCCTCTCTAACCATGGTTACACTTAGGTTAACAAGCCTTTTCCTAGTTAGATTACATGTCCTTTCCTAGCTAGGTTAGAATTAAAAAGCTTAAGAGTACTAGGAATCCTAACTAGGTTAGACTAGTCTTCTCCTTCTCACTTAAGGACACCTCCATTTCAGCTTGGACTTGGTAAACCCTCCAAGGATGCCTAGGAGAGCATGTTGAGCTTCTATGGGTAGTAAGGGGCCGGCCCAAAGGGGCTTGGGTGCATGGGCTTGGGCCTCTAGAAGCTGGGATGGCCTGGTAGCCAGGTTGCAGGAATATTCCTTGGTATCTTGCTTCTTAAGGGCCTGGGCTTGGCACCTGGTCTAGATTTCTTTAAGCTAGGATGAAGATAGACCTCTAGAATCATGGATACCCTGGTTTGGAAATATACTCTGGCATCTGGAAGGGAATCTGGGCATCTGGAGAGCATCTGGAAGGAATCAAGGTCTCTTAAAGGCATCTTGGAGCCTATGGTGTCACACAAAATCCAATAATCTGATGTAGTGGCCTCTGACTCTTGGATGTGGTCTGGTGGAACTTCAAAATAGGGTAGCCTCCTCTCTTATACAAAAATTGAGCACGTACTGGACTCATAATCGATGTAAAAAACTCAAAATACTGACTAGGTTGAGGGTTGAGACAAATCTACTAACCTCAACATATTACAGGACTCAATCTTAATTGATTACAAAATTTTCAAAACTTTGACACATGATTAGATAAACCAAATGAGATCTAGTGATCTGTGTCTGATCTTGGTGTCCCCACCAAGAAGCTGACAACAGTACCTAGTGAGCCATTTGGGTCTGACCTATCCTTTGAGAGTGAACCCGACCCTGAGTGTTCACCTCCAATTTTACCTGAGAGAGGAGAATGGATCGAGCATGTCCTGGATGATCAAGCTATCATAACTCATGGCAAAGCCTAGCTGTGTTACCTGGTTCATTAACAAGGCCTACCAGAATCCGATGATTCTTGGATTACTCGAGAGGACTTTCAATGCCTAGACCCCGATCTTCTTGAGAAATACCAAAGCCTGATCAACCCTTACTTGACAGGGTCGAGTTCCTCCTACCGTGGAAGAATTGGTGTGAGCACTAAGATTAGACAAAGGCTCCTCAACCCTCAGTGAATTTCTGATTAGGGTTCTTAGTCTTTTTGGATCCTGTAATAAGGCTTAAGACACTTAAGCCTGAGTAATTTGCTTTTAAGTCTTGTAATTAGTATCTAGTTGGTTTCAATTTTTGTTTTGGTCGTGTAATTTGACCAATTTGGTCAAATTAGGGTCAATTGATCCTATAATAAGCCGAATTGGTTCTCAAGCTAAAGTCAATTTGAAGATGGGCTCAAGCTAGTTTGAAGATGGGTCCACAGGTGGGCAATCAAGTCGAGCCCAATTAACGATGAGTCAAGCCACCTCTCCTCCATACCAAGTAAGAGTGCTAACTCATGGAGTGCCATATCATCAATGCCATGTGGGATGCGAGGTGCCACTTTAGCTCATGGAGTTCCATAACATCAATGCCACGTGGCATGCGAGGTGCCACTTTAGCTTATGGGAGGCACCACTTCAGCAAGTACCTTGGGCAGCCAAGTTCAAGATGAAACAAAATTCAAATTCAAATATGGGATGCCCATTATTCTCCCCTTGATCCAAGTAGAAAAATCCAAATAACACTCCCCAAATCAAGCTACCAAGATCAAGCATCATGGTTGGCCAAGAAGAGATTTCAATTTCAAAGTTGGATGCCAAGCTTCAAGAAAGGATTTAAATTTCAAAAGTTGGTCGGCCATGCTTCATGAGAGGAGAAATTCAAAAATCAAATGGGCGCCCCTTGATTCATGAAGACAACCCACCCTTTTCTCATCCCCAAATCAAGTCTTGTAACCCCCTCTTTCAAATTTGAATTCAAATGTTCAAATGAGGACTTGGGTGATAATAAAAAGGACCCTAACCCTCTTGTAAAAGATAATTTTGATGAATGAAAAAAAAAATCTGAAGTTTTCTTCTTCCTAGCCCTTGTCTTTGACATCTAACTCTGTGAGAGAGTGTGCCTTTATCCTTCAAGACATCGAGGGATGAGAGGCCCTGGGTTACCTTCTTCCTACGCAAGCCACCAACCTTTCTTTCCAAGCTTGGACACCCCTGGAAGATCCTCTTGGATGCCCTACAAGAAAAGCCTTCCTTGATTGCCACCTCCTCTTCACCCTCCCTTATTTCATTGCCTTCCTCTTCTTTCTTGCTATTTTCTAACTCTTCTATAGGTAGCTCATAGGTCCTTATGGTACAACGGACAAAGGAGGTGGTCCTCCTTGCCTTCGGGACCATCTGATGGAAAGCCGGTGAATCCGTATGGTCAAGGGCTCGATCTTCCTGGCCGCATCCATGATTGTGTGTGAACTCAACATCGGGCACTTCAGAACTTTGAGAGGTTTGCACTCCCTAGTCTCCTAAGAAGGGTATTGACTTAGAGCTAGGTCCTCTCTTAGTAGTTGAATATAAAAACAACAAAAGAAAATCACTTCCATGCATATCATCTCTCTTAGTAGTCCCGCATCAGTTGCTCTTTATCCTTTTCTTTTTCCTTTTAATTATCCTTGATGTATTCTATTTTCCTATGGAATTTTATCTAATATCTTCCCTTTTCCTTGCCCATAAACTTCCTAAATCTCTTCACTACAAGTGCAATGTCTTCATCTTCAAGATCATCTTCAGATAAGGGGCTGTCATCATAAATTTTTTCTTCTTTTTTTTTCATCTCTACAGCAGCTTTGAAGGCAATTGATTTTTTCTTTTTCAGATCATCTTTACTTTTATGCTGCATAGCTGGCTCGTGAGTAATCAAGTATCCTAATAGGTCATCCAATGGTAGAGTATTTAAGTTCTTTGCTTCCTGGATGGCAGTTACTTTTGGGACTCACTTATTTGGAAGTGATCTTAATATCTTTTATACAAGATCTGCATTAGAGTAAGTCCTGTCAAGACTCTTTAAACCTTTAATAATATATGTATAATGTGAGAACATGGCAGTATTAGTCTTATTGGGTTCCATCTTAAACATTTCATAATTATGTACAAGAAGATTAATCCTTAAGGTTTTCACATGGGAAGTTCCTTCATGGGTTACCTCAAGTTTATCCAAAATTTCTTTTACTGATGTGCAAGTATAAATTTGATTAAACTCATTGGTGTCCAAAGCAAAATATAACAAGTTTTTGGCTTTGGCGTTCGGCTCACCCATTTTCACGTCATGTTCATCCCATTTCTCTTCAAGTTTTGGGACATCCACGCCATCAACTTTTATCATGTGTATTTGAGGTCCCTTAAGAATGACCTTCCATAATTGAAAGTCTACAGCCTGAATATATATATTCATTCGGGCTTTCCAATATGTGTAGTTAGTTCCATGAACAGTGGAGGTCTATTTATGGATTGGCCTTCAACCAAAGAAGTACTCATGGGATTTGTCATATAATCTTTACTCTAATTAAAATTCAGAGACACTGCTCTGATACCAGTTATTGTCTAGGTGGCTTACCCAAGAGGGGGGGTGAATTGGGTATTTAAAAATTATATTGCAAGTATATGCTCCTTTTAAAGTTCTTAGTGTGATATGTGCTGTGAATTAAATTAACTACTGCAGAAGCAAGTAAGAATAGGAAATACAATCACAACACAGCAAATTTTATAGTGGTTCAGAGAAACCTCACTCCTACATCCACTATCCAAGATACCACTTGGGATATCCATTATATTCACCGTCGAAATATAGCCGGATTGTTTTCACGGGCTCACCAAACATGGTTTTATCCCTAGCTCACAAAAAACCCAATACAAAGTTAGTTTTGAACGGGATCACTAATAACCCACTACACTTGGTATTTAAGGCTGACCAATAACCAAACAAACTTCAAGTTATAGCCCCTACTATACTTGGAACAATTCAAAAGATGAGTTAGAAGAATAAAGCAACCATATGACAAACCCGAAGTTGTCGGATGGTTGTAGTCGCAGCACTTGAGAAGCCCTCTTGACTGCACTTTGAGTGCTCTTTAAGGCTTCTTAACTTTCTTAATGAATGCCTCAAGATTTTGATAAGAGTTGGTAAAGTCTTAAGAGCTTGCTTTGAATGCTCTCTAGTGAGTTCTTTTGAATGTTCAGCGAAAGCTCTTTAATTTCTCATTCCGTTCTCATTTTCTTCTCCAAAATTGGTTCAAATCACTTATAAATACTCCCTCCAACTGATTTCAAGTGGTTATACCTATTATAGACCGTTGGGATTCGAAATATGACCGTTGGAGACCATTTTGGATTCAAAATAAAAGTTCTGGAACTAGCTGTTACTCACTTGAAACAGTAATTCGAGTCGGCTCGGATCCTTAGGCAGGTCAAAACTTCACTCCAATCGAGTCAGCTCTTCTGCTTCGAGTCAGCTCGCTTGGCTGGTTTTGGATTTCTCCTAGGACTAGAATATTGCAATAAATCGGGAATCAAAAGCCTGGCACAGCGAAAGTTGATATAAAAACTACTTTATATTGAAGCATTCAATTTACAAATAAATTAAATTTATTCAAAATAAATTCTTAAACATGATGTAATAGATGAGAAAAACATTAGATCTGAAAATCAAATTATTTTGAATAAAAATAACTTACTTGGATCGCTATCTTGGCCTGCTTTGAAAACTATGTTGATCCGCTTTTAAACCGAGATTCTATTAGAGCCTTGCAATCGCCCGGCCTTTGCTGTTATCCACACAAAGCTCGCATAACTGAGTCATAGAGATCACTAGACTACTAGATCCTTACAGCCCTCTCCTCTTTTAGCAAATCTGGTACTTTAATAACTATGCCAATCCAAATATGGACTGGCTTCTTCTTGAACTGGCTTTTATCTTGCAAACATAGATCTCCAAGACATTGGACCTCTTTCCTTCTTCTTTCTCTGGTGATGAACACGTCTCCAAACTCTTAAGAGAAGAACTATACCTCACACAAAGAAGGAAAAAAATACCAAATGGAAGAGGACAACTCCAAGCCCGAGAGAGAGAGCCTCTAAAGTTCATGCCAAAAAGAAAAAAAAACTCATGATCGGCCACCCCTTTTCCTCTTTTTTTTAACTCACTTCTCCCATCCCTCCAAGCCAAAAGACTAGAGTTTAATCTAAATTAGTTAGATTTTAAAAGGAGTAGAAGAGAAGGATTCTTCCTTCACTCTTTGTTTCATGCCAAAATTTTTTTTATACCCACCTAGCTTTCATGCCAATTCCTTTTGTCGCACAAAATATTGGGCCCACAAGCCTGGCATGTTGAGACATGGAGAGATAAGGAGAGAGAGTCCCAGTCCAATAGGACTCTAAGTCATGGTCCAAATTAAATGATTTGACAATCAAATCAAAGCCAATTTAAAACCCAATCAAACTCATTTCCAAAAGGCTATTGACCCAACTAAAAAATATCAATTAATTGAGTCTAACTCAATTAAATTAATTCTAATTTAATTCAATTAATATCTAATCCATAATTTATTAATTGTAACATTTACAATTTGGTCCAAATGTGCTAAAATTGTTAAATGATAAATTTAGTAACATTTTGATTTGATGATTAGTTACTTAATCTCCTAATGTGTGTGACCCCTCTGATCCTATCTTGTCTGGTAATGAGACATGATATAATCTTTATTATATATCATCGAAATTCCTTTCGATAGATAGAAACAATTTCTACTTAACCCTAATAAGGATCATCAATCCATGAACAATCCTAATGGGCTCTCATGTTGGGTTTCTTGGGTTTCAATGGCACAGCGGAACAATGGATTTCAAAAGGTTTCATTCTTGAAAATCCTAAGCCCAAGATTCCTTATTCACTACAATCAACAAGTCACTAAATTAGGGTTATGAAGAATACCAGGAATGCTAGTTCCTTTTCTTTCTGCTATGCTCACAAATGCAAGCCCTCTAGAGGTGATCCACATAGGAATCAAACTAGGAAGCTCTCCTTAGTAGGTTGCTTGATCAATTGGGACACTTTTGATGGACTTTCTTCTTTCAACAGCCTTTCTTTCCTTGCTCAGATCCTTGCCCTCCAATAGAGAACTTTGAGCCCTTTCCAAAATACTCTTCACTTTCACTTTCACTTCCTAATTCACTTCCTAAAATCCTTGTCTTAAATTGGAGTATTTGTCTTAAGACAAGATAAAAGAGGAAGAGACAAAAGAGAGTGTGGTAGAGTGTGAGTGTAGGAATGCATGGAAGAAATGAGTTTTGTGATACCCTTCAGCCTAATCACTGAAGCCTATTTATAAGAGAATGGGAGGTGCCAGATAAGCCTTCTCATCTTCCCATGGTAAGCCTTCAATTTATCAAATAAGACTCTTCATATAGAAAGTCTTATTAATGAAGCATCATGACCTTTTGTGCGCCAACTACCTCATTCAAGTCCTTTCAAGTTTTCATCCGACTTCTTCATTTGCCACTTAGAATTTTCTAGTTACAATGAAGCCAAGGGACATGGCTTTTGAGTAAGAGGAGTCAGGGATTCAAAACTCTTTAAAGCAGAAGGACTCTACTTCTCAGAATTGCGCCAAACATGAAGAGTCGCAACTCTTCATGCGCCAACTCTTTCCACCGAACTTCTTTTCTCATTTTGACCAGTCATAAGCCATTCAAATGGGGTGAAGATGAGGCTAAGGGGCACGTTGCTTCATCTAGAAACAAAGTGCCGAATCAGAAGGACTTTAGGTCCATTCTATGCCCATTTATTTCTTGGGCACAAAATAAGTTGGCACCAATTATGAAGAGTCACTACTCTTCACTTATCGGTCAACATTTTCCATGCCATATGCCACCTTTGACTTAGTCAAAGTATATGAAATATAGGTGTCATTTGAAAGGGCATTAAATCTACTTTCCGATCATATAATTTGTTTTCATATGGGAGGTTTATTGGTCCTTCTACATCCTCCTGAATGCTGAGGTTTCACTTAGGCACAAAAAGTCCCATGCCATTTGGACTCTTGATATATGGCACATAAAATATCCAAGAAATATCAAATAAAATCTGATAAATTTGCCCCACTTAGGACACAACCCAATTTAGGTCTCCCATAAATTGATTAGTCCATTTAGCAACCTTTTAGACCCAACTCAATTGGGTTAGGAGATTAGGTCAGCCTACACATGCTAGTGTGCAATCTAGCTAACCAATTAGGATCCCATTACCCTAATTAAATGTCAATTAACTTCCTAGGTCAATTCCCTAATGTTTATGACCTTTTGGGTTCCACATCTAGCTAGCAGTAGGTCTAGGTCCGAGCTGATTCGATCCAATCGAACCCGATTGACCTAATTAAGTCAAATTAAGCTAACCTAAGATGCCAATTCGAACTAGTTTTTGAATTGACTCATGAATCCAAATTAATTGATTCATGAAAACCTACAAGACATGATTGACATCTAGCAACATGTCATGCCTACCTAGAAGATGAGAAATTTGATAAAAAGTATCAAAATATCCTTCAGTGGAAAGTTACCGTGCAATTCAATCTTTTGATCTCCCATTATCCTGATTAAGTAATGGGTATGGATAATTGTCAAACCCTAGCACTTAATCATTTCGAATCTCTATTTGGTAATGAATACTCTACTGATGACTAATTAGAAACCACTTCTAATCTCATCCTGGTTTGATCAAAGACTCCTTGAGTCATCAATCGAAGAGATTACTTGGGATAACAATTTCTCTTAATACGAATGATCGATTCCTTGTTAGTCCACTCACATCCTTCATACACCTTCCACCATATCCGAGAACACCTCATACATGACTCAATGTCATGAATGAGTATGAACCAAAACATGGCTTAGTGTGCATATGGAACCATGGTGACTTCAGGTCTAAAGATCAATTGCACAACTTCCACTATGAGAACTATCTCTTGACAAGTAGTAAGACTTCTTTAAGATATTCTCAGAATGGATCAGTTCAGTGAACTCATACCTTAATGATCACCCTTATCCTTATATTAGTATCTCTACACAAGTGGCTATGAGACCAACCATCCTCTCCATCGAGCATAATAGGATAAGTTAGTTTTCCCAGAAGCATCAATCCCCGAATCGATGTTCCAATGACTGGGAACATTTTAGATTAGGGTTTATAGGAACTTAGGTCTAACCGTTATGATCTCCATCATAACCCTAATTCCATTTTCCTAACCTATGGGGTTCATTATAATCTTTAAGTAAGACATAGCAGTACGATGAAACAAAAATGCCTTTAATACTGTAATAATATCATACAAGAGTTGGAAGATTACAAAAATACCCTTACAGAGATTGGCTTTTAGGGCACTTTTCTTTCAATCTCCCACTTGCACTAAAGCCAATCATCCTTGTATTTTATACCCATATAATCTAAGTGGCGATCAAACTACTGCTTGGTTATTGTTTTAGTGAATGGGTCTGCTATATTGTTCTTTGTATCAACCTGTTCGATGACAACATCTTGTCCTTGAACGAGGTGGAAGCATCCTAGGATGTGCTTGGGCTTATTATGAGACCTTGGTTCCTTAACTTGCACAACAACTCCACCAGTTGTTTTATAGTAGGAACCATGTCCAATTTCATGATGAATTTCTTCATTTATATAGCTTCCCTTATGGTTTCACTTATGGCTACGTACTCTGCCTACTCACTGCACAACCATATAGGGTGAAGATATACCCTGATGTGGATTTGCTATCATCTAGATTTGATTGAAAATTAGAATCCATATATCCTTCTAGTTTCAACTCTGATCCTCCATATATAAGAAAAATATCTTTGGTCCATCTCAGGTACTTAAGAATATTTTTACAGCAATCCAATGATCCTCCCGTGGATCAGCCTGGAACCTACATATTATGCCCAAGGCATAATGAACATCAAGCCTGGTACATAACATGGCATATACATTGGTCATATAGCCGGAGCATAAGGAATCATAGTCATCCTCTCTCTTTCTTCTGATGTCTTAGGAGACATCTTCTTAGAGTGACGTATGCTTTGACTCATAGGTAAATAACCCCTCTTACTTTTGTCCATGTTGAATCTCTTCAATACTAAGTCAATGTACATAGATTGGGATAAGCCTAGCTTCCTCTTAGATCTATCTCTATAGATCTTTATGCCTAGTATATAGGATGCCTCTCCCAAATCTTTCATGAAAAACATTGATGATAGCCAAGTCTTGACCAATTATAACGTTGGGATATCATTCCCAATGATTGGTATATTATCAACATACAAGACGAAGAAAATAAGTGCACTCCACTTGTCTTCTTGTACACACATGGTTCATCCACATTCTTGATAAAACCCAACTCCTAAATTGTTTCATCAAAGTGGATGTTCAAACTCCTCGATGTTTGCTTTAGTTCATAAATCGACTGATGGGGATATCCAAACCCATCAGGATTTTTTCTTTTTTCTCCTTTATTTTTTTATTTTATTTTATATTTTCTTATTCTTTCTATTCCACCTATCCTCGCTATTCCTAGTTTATTCTAGACTTATCCATGACTTATCCCTAGGTTACCTCTATCATCTTCATCCTCCATCCATCGTCCAAATCTACCATTTCTTCATCCTCCGCCTCGCTGCCGATGACAAGGTCACTGTCTTTCCACCGGATCATCCCCTCCCACGATCTCCACAACCATTGAGACCTATTTTTCCATCCGATCTCCATGGCCCGCACCCCATGCCATCACGAACATTCCCCGTGAGCCACCGACCCATCCACCTCCCACCAATGCCCGTGGTCGTGACCCACCGCAGGGGGCCTCGCCCTTTAGGAAGATCTTCTAGGGGCCAAATCTATGGGCCAAGCTCATGACAGATCCGACCACCATGGGTGACCTTCGCAAGCCTATTCCAACCATCAGCCATGCCACCTCCTTCCCCAGCACAGGCACCGGCCCGTCCGTCGCCCCTTTTGTTCCATGATCACAGAGAGGAATTTTTTTGCATAGATCTCAAAGCAACCGAAACAACTTTGCCTGCTTCACAAAGCTACACATTTTTCAGAGCAAGAAGATTTCTACAATGTTATCATGCCTGCATAGATTTTAGAGCAGCTCAGCATGGATGGATCTCGATGAATTTGGATTATATTTAAATTTTTTAAATATGCATGTATTGATTAGTTTGAAGTTGTTTTAATTTCAAATTTGTTTTAGATTAGACTATTATTTTGAAGTTTTTTATGATTGGGATAGGTTTCGTCTTCATCTTGTAGAGGGTTAGAAAGTCTATAAATACCACCCTCAATCATTTGTAAAAAAATTGAAGAATAAAGATGTGTGTTTAGAAAAGACTATTCTTTTCATTTGCCATGCATGGGGAGGGTGTGAGGCCTGTTTTTCCTTTACCATTGAGCATCGAGGGGTGTAAGACCCTATTCCTTCACTTTCAAGCATCGAGGGGTGTGAGACCCTATTCTTTCACTTTCGAGCATCACGAGGTATGAGGCCCTTTTCATTTGTTCATCGGAACATCATGGGGTGTGAGGCCCTTTTTCTTTGTTCTTTGGAACTTCGCGGGGTGTGAGGCCTTAGTTATAGCCTTCTTGATCCTAATCCCAGGAGACTTCTTAGCTCTCCAACGATCTTCCTAACCTTGTCCCCCATCATGGACTTCTTTAGCTTGCACACTTGGTTTGGTCTCCCACTTGACACAAAACCCTCTAGCTGTGTCATATAGACTTCTTCCTTATGATTTACATTAATAAAAGTAGTCTTTACACCCATCTGCCAGATTTCATAATCATGGTATGCTGCTATAACAAGCAATATCCGAATGGGCTTGAGAATGGCTACTGGTGAAAAGGTTTCATCATAGTCAATGTGGTGGGGGCACCAGGATTAGACACAGATTACTGGGCCCTATTTGGTTTACCTAACCAAGTGTCAAATTTTGTAATCAACTAGAATTACGTCCTGTAATAAGTTGAGGTTAGTTAATTTGTTTCAACTCTCAACCTAGTCCGGTACACTGTATCTTGTATACCAGTGTGAGTCTAGTGTGAGTTCACTTCTTATACAATAGAGGAGGCTAAGCTATTTTGGAGTTCCACTAGATCTCATTCTGAAGCCAGAAGCAGTTAAACTAGCTTAGGGGAGCTCAATCGACACCCAGGTGCCCTGATTATGCCATGATTTATCCCGGGTGCCATTTCGGATGCCAAATTCCCTCCAAATGCTTCCAAAATATTTTATATGCTAGGATCCCATGTTTTTCAGGTTATTATAGCACTCCAGGCATTAAAACCAAGCCCAGGCGCCATGCCCAAACCCTTATGAAGAAAGACTCCAACCAGATTCCCTGAAATATGCCAGCCCATGTGCCTAACCCATGGAAGCGCACCTGGACCCCTCAAATTTTTGTTCAAACCCATGAAGGAGGCATCCTTGCTTCTGCCCCAAGGTCCAAAAATGAATTTGTGGACCAGGTCCAAGCCAACTGGGGAGAGGAAAGAAGAAAAGACTAGGTCAAAATTCTAACCTAGTTGGGATTCCTTATCCTTTTAAACTTTGTAATTCTAACCTATCTAGGAATGGACTTGTATTCTAATGTGGAAGATGACTTGTAATCCAAGTGTAACCATGGTTAGTGAGGGTATGGGAACTCTATAAATACCCCACCCCTTCCCCTCTTGTAAGCATCTTTTTCTTATGAATAAACCTTTGCTGAAATTTGATTGAATTACCTTGTGTTTCAGTTTTGGTTCTCTCTTTGAGTGCTCTCCTTGTGTTACTGGATTGAAACCCTGCTGCCCTAGCACCCTCCCACATCCCTGGAGATCAACCATGCCCAAGGAACATGAGTCCTTGCTGCCGTCCAAGTCCAAGAGCTTCTTCTTCCCCGGCTACCGTCTTTTAGCCCTAATCCTGATTTCCTTCAAACACTAGTTCCTATTTTTATTTATATTTACTATTTTGATTAACCTCTGATGCTCACAGGATCCCCGAGGTGCTTCCACTCCCCTAAGGAGGCCTTCTTTGCTGCCCAGACCACCAAGATCCGCCATCAGATTCAAGGGAAACTAGGCTTCTTCTTCCAGGCTCCGATCAAAGTTGTGAGTGATCTCTTCTGCTACTAAATTTTAATCTATGACTGGTAAGAATCATTCCATTCTATTATTTTCTGATTTGAATGAAGACAAACTATCCTAAACTGGGAGTTTCTTAACTCTCAGGTCCTGGCTATTCCATTAGTTTGCATGAGTTTGCCTGTAATCTGATGATTCTTTGCATTACTAGACTTTCCGCTAGTTCTTACTTTATTTTGAAAATTTAGCCAGCACATAAAATTATAAAAATCATAAAAAAATATTTTACTATTTTCCATGTATGTTTAGCAATCTTAAAGTCATCCTACATCAGTTTAGTATCAGAGCAGGTTTATGATAGTTTTGCATTTGCTTTACATTCATAAACCCTAATTCTACATTCTGTCTACTGCATTAGGTGTCTAGGTTTCATCTGATTTCTATATCATAAACATTTTATTTTTCTATGAGATTTTCACTGCACATCCTCTGTTCTGTCTTAGTAATTATTAGAATTTTTAATTAATTTTACTGAAAATCTAAATCTCTAAAGTTTGGCATAATATAAACCCTAACAGGATCCTGATAATTTCTGTAGTAGTCAAAAAACCCTAGGTTTGCATCATCATATGATTTTTTTTCTACATGAAATTGGTATCCATCATCAATACCATCCATCCTCTATTCCAGATTTTTTTTGATTTTTCTTGCATCGAGATCTGTGTCAAACATTGCAACCACCAAAATCCCAATTCTTTGATTTCTGCTATATTCTGCATCTTGACTTAACCTAACCTAATCAACTACCAAACCCCTAATCTCAAGCCAAACTTTGTTTGATAACCCCAGTTAACTTAAACCTAACTTGACACATCATAAATCATTAAAAAAATATTTTATTTTCTGATTGTTTTATATTGTATCAGGGCCATCGATTACCATCATTCTTAACCTAATCTTAAGAGCAACTCTCTATCTCAAATCAGGGCAGGATTTCATCACCTGTCCTGGGCCCAAAACAACCATCATCATACTAACCCAAGCCTAATTAAATTCAATTAGACCAAATTTTTTGTAGTGGTCTAGGAGACATCTACAGGTCGGGTCCGAGCTGTGTGGGCCAACTAGTGCATTTAACCTCTTAGCTATTATTAAAAGCTGGTGTCCAGGGCTGGGGGTCCAGAGTCAAACGATCTAAGTGGTGCTATAGTTTTTAATTCGGTCCCTGCAAAAGTAGGGGGAGCCTCCCACACTCCCTCCCCCTACCTAACCATTGGAAGGATTAGGTATTGGGTTAGTTGTAAGTTGAGCTAACCCACCCAGTTTCTTGCTCTAGGTCTAGGAAACCATAGATTATACTATCCTTTTCTTTCTCTTTTGTATGCTTGGTTGCATCACTTCATTTTGATTGTTTGATTTGTGTAGGACCACTAGACTAGGAGCCCAATACCAAAAGTCTAAACCCCATCCTAGCTCAACCATGGACCCCTAGTCTAGAGGCTTTCATGAAAACCATGATCGAACGATTTGAGCGAATCAATTTAGCCAATAACCAAATAAATGCCCAATTGACCACCCTGACGAACCAACTAACCCCATCCCAAAACTAGCTGAATGCCCAATTGACCAACAATCTGACCCAATCCCAAAATCAAATGAACAATAGGTTTCACCAGGTAGGGAACCAATTAGGAGATCTTGGATAAACCCATGAGACCTATATCAGACCTAAACATGAGCCTGACCTTAGGACCCCATGTTCCCCACCTCCCAACTCTAGGAGAGCCCAACACCCCGATCCATACCCTGAGCCTAAGAGATCCACAACCTATAGGTCTGAGCCCAAATCCTATGACTCTAGAACTTATGCACCCAGATCCTCTAAACCTAGATCCTATGTACCCATGTCCTATGAGTCTAGTGATTCCATAACTCCTAAATATGAGTCTAGTACTAGGCTAGTTTCCCTTAGCCAACCCGAATTTGATAGGATTAGTACCTAAAAGTATAACCTAGTTTCTCCTAGTCAATCTGAATCCCATAAGATCAGTACCCCTAGAGATGAACCAAGTATTAGTCAGGAATCCTTTAGTTTACCAACCCCTGTTACCCCAGACCTTAGTCAATTTTTCATTAGCCAAACCCATCTTACCACCCCATTAGCTCAGCAAGTAATCTAGAAGAAGAAATATATGGAGCTGATGAGAGCCTAGTGAACGACTATGAGGAAGAAGTGGAGTTTCCCATAGAAGACATAAAGTTAGCAGAATCATTAGATGACCGGGTAGAAGACCACCCAACATTAGTTGAACCTGACCATACCCAAGTAGGAGCCAATCTAGAATAAGCTAACCCTAGCCATACCCAGATAGAAATGACATAGAGTTAGCTGACCATGTAGTGGAAGAACCATTAAAGGAAGAAGAACATGAGGAACCCAATCCTACTATTAGAGTTTTACATGAGGAGACACTTGAAGAAAGCCCAACTATAGAGCCTAGTCCTTTGATTCAAGAGCTAGAAGAATTTATTAAGGACTTGATCTATTCGAATCAGTACCCTCAGGATGAAATCATTCCGTTGACTCCCATTGATCTCTTTCCTAAAATTAAGGACCCTTTCTTCCATTATGCAAACCCTTTAGATAGGCATCAATCTCATAAGGTGAACCTCATTAGTTTAGGCCTCATCCTTGAAATCCCTTCTTATCTCCTATTCTACCCAATCAACCCAGGACTTTCTTCTTACTTTGTACCCTATCAGACTAACCCCAAGTCCACCTCGTGTTTTTTGCCATTTCTTGAGTTTTCTTATATTTTTTTAACCAATCACCTGCATCATGTAGCGGTTTGCATGTTGCATTCATTTATTGCCCACTTTAGGTTTGCATATTACTTTTGGTATACTTTGTGGCATTTGCTAGGAGTACATAGTAAATATTTATGTGCATGCCATGATACAATCAAACCTAGAGAGTCTATAGTCTCTTAGGTTTTAGACCCGAAGAGTCTAATAAGTTTCCTTCGATAAGGAAGCCTAGTCGAGTCTATTAGGTATTAGTTGAGTCTAATAAATGCACAGCTTGACTTACATGTCTGCACCTGCACTGCCCTCTACACAGCGTATGCATATGGAAATTAGTCAAAAGCTGAACATAACTGAACTAAACAACAACTTGGCTAATTTTCAAAAGAGAGATAAAGAATTTTGTAGGGAATTTTGTAATTATAAAGAATTTTCTGCTCGCGAAGCTGGCCCATCCAAGATAATGAATATCGGTGGACCTAATGCCTATGTGCATCAGATACTACCTAATTTTGGTATTAGATCCACCTTCATCATCTCAGATCTTAAAGAGTCTAGGGAGCTAGCAGTGATACCTAGCGAGCCCCTTGAGCCTATCCCTCCCTTTGAGAGAGAACCCACCCTAGAGTGTCCACCAGCCAATTGGCCAAATAGTAAGGAAAATATCGAGAGAATCTTGGATGATCAAGCCATATGTACCCGGAATCATGACTATCAGAGGTACTTGGTCCGGTGGCAAGGTCGGCTAGAATCTGAGGACTCATGGATCACCCATGAGGATCTACAGTGCCTCAACCTAGACCTACTCGAGCACTATAAGAGCCAAGTTATCCCACACTCGATGGGATCGAGTTTCTCCCACCCCGGGAGAATTAATGGGTGCACCAGGATCAGACATAGATTACTGGGTCCTATTTGGTTTTCCTAGCCATGTGTCAAATTTTGTAATCAAGTAGAATTGAGTTCTGTAATAAGTTTAGGTTAGTTGATTTGTCTCAACCCTCAACCTAGTCTAGTATATTGAATCTGTATACCAGTAAGAGTCTAGTGTGAGTTCACTTCTTGAATAAGAGGGAAGGCTATGCTATTTTGGAGTTCCACCATACCTCATTATGAAGCTAAAAGCAGTTAAACCAGCTTAGGGGAGCTCAATTGACACCCTGGTGCCCTGATTGTGCCCTGATTTTTTTTGGGTGCCATTTTAGATGCCAAATTCCCTCCAGATGCTTCCGAAATATTCCATATGCCAGGCCATGTGCCCAACCCCTGGAAGCAAACCTAGACCCCTCAAATTTTTGTTCAAGCCCATGAAGGAGGCATCCTTGTTGCTGCCCCAAGGTCCAAAAATGAATTTGAGGAGTTTGACCAAGTCCTAGCCAAGTGGGGAGAGGAAAGAAGAGAAGACTAGGTCAAAATTCTAACCTAGTTGGGATTCCTAATCACTTTAAACTTTGTAATTCTAACCTAGCAAGGAATGGACTTGTATTCCAATGTGGAAGAGGACTTGTAATACAAGTGTAACCATGGTTAGTGAGGGCATGGGAATCTATAAATACCCCACCACTCCACCTCTTGTAAGCATCTTTTTCTTATGAATAAACCTTTGCAGAAATTTGATTGAATTGCCTTGTGTTTGAGTTTTGGTTTTCTCTTTGACTACTCTCCTTGTGTTACTGGATTGAAACCCTGCTGCCTTAGCACCCTCCCACATCCCTGAAGATCAGCCATGCCCATGGAATAGGAGTCCTTGCTACCGTCGAAGTCCAAGAGCTTCTTCTTCCCCGGCTGCCAGCTTTTAGCCCAAATCTTGATTTCCTTCAAACCCTAGCTTTTTTTCTGATTTTTATTTACTGTTTTGATTAACCTTTGATGCTTGCAGGATCCCCGAGGTGCTTCCCCTCCCTTGAGGAGTCCTTCTTTGCTGCCCGGACCACCCATATCCGCCATCAGATTCAAGGGAAACAAGGCTTCTTCTTCCTGGCTCTGATCAGAGTTATGAGTTATCTCTTCCGCTACTGAATTTTAATCTCTAATTAGTAAGAATACTTGCCTTTTCTTATTATCTGATTTGAATGAAGACAAACAATCTTAAACCGGGAGTATCTCAACTCTCAGGTCTTGGCTATTCCATTAGTTTGCATGAGTTTTCCTACGATCCGATGATTCTTTGCACTGCTAGACGTTTCGCTAGTTCATACTTTATTTTGGAAATCTAGCCTGCACATTAAATTATAAAAATTATTAAAAAATTATTTTACTATTTCTCATGCATGTTTAGCAGTCTTAAAGTCATCTTGCATCACAATGCCATGTTTTAGTCTAATACTTTTTGCTACCAACCTGGCCTTATAGGTCTTTGCATGACCATCTGCTCCTATATTCTTCTTGAAGACCCATTTACATCCTATTGGGTTAATTCCTTAGGTTGATCTACCAAGGTCCATTTCTGATTGGAATACATAGAATCCATTTCAGACTTCATGGCATCTAGCCATTTGTTGGAGTCTTTACTCTCGACAGCTTCCGGATAGGTCACAGGATTATCATCCTAAATGATACTGGCCTCATTGTCATTCTCGATGACAAAACCATATCTTAGAGGTGCACCCCGCACCCTCTTTGACCTTCAGAGAGGAGGTGTGTGTTGTGGCTATTCCTGATCGATAAGAACCTCTAGTTGAGGAATTTCATTTGAAGACTCATCAAGTATTGGTTGTTGGTTTTGAACTTCACTTAGTTCAAGTGTTCTTCCACTACTTCTTTCATGGATAAACTCTTGCTCCAAGAATGTAGCATGTCTACTAACAAATACCTTTTGTTCAGTAGTATGATAAAAGATGTATCAAACACCCTCTTTAGGATAACCAATAAACAAACATTTGTCAGCACTAGTACTTATGTCCAAAATTATTCTTGACATAAGCATAGCAACCCCAAATCTTTAAGTATTTACGATTTGGTCTTTTGACACTCCATAACTAATATGGAGTGCTGGTCACTGACTTTGATGGTACCCTGTTCAAAATATAGGCAGCAGTTTCCAAGGCATATCTCCAGAAAAAAATAGGAAGATATGTGAAGCTTATCATGGACCTCACCATGTCTAACAAGGTGCAATTTCTCATTTTCACCATACCATTTAATTGGGGTGTGTAAGGAGGAGTCCATTCAAAAATTATGCATTTTTCCTTGAGGTAGTTTAGAAACTCACTAGACAAGTATTCTCCTCCTCAATTAGAATGAAGAATTTTAATACTGTATCCAGTTTATTTTTCAACAATGCTTTGATACTCTTTAAATTTATCAAAGGCTTCAGACTTGTGTTTCATTAGATATACATGACCAAACTTAGATAAGTCATTGATAAATGTGATGAAATAAGTGTATCCACCTCTGGCCTGAGTTGTCATAGGTCTACACACATCAGTACGCACAAGACCTAATAAATCAGTTGCCCTATCAATATATCCAGTGAATGGAGACTTGGTCATTTCTTCTTTTAGGCAAGACTAATAAGTTCCCAATGATTGAAAAATCATAAGGGTCAAAGTAATTATCTTTGACTAACTTGTTTATCTTTGACTCACTTATATGACCTAACCGGCAATACCAAAGAAATGTGACATTGATATTATCTCTCTTTCTCTTCTTGTTATCAACAAGTAATATTTCATCATTGAGTTCTAAAGTTAGAAGACCATTATTAAAATAACCATGTCCAAATATTTTATTATTATGAAGAATAGAGCAGCCACTACTCTTTACATTTATTTCATATTGTTGTTGTACTAACAAGAGTATTAAAATAATGATTCTTACAATATTTGATACATAGTAACATTTTTTTAACATTAAAATATTACTCGAAGGAAATAATAGAAGATAGGTACCCACGGCTTCAGCATACATGAATTCACCACTTGCACCATATAGCTCAAAGTCACCTTTCTTCAAGCTTATAATTCTGTGGAGTCCTGCAATGACTTGCAGATATAAGACCAATATGTGGTATCAAATACCCATGAATTAGAAATAGAAGCCTTTAATGATAAATTTGTTTGTATCATGTACAAACCTTTAGATGATGCCCCATCATCTTGCTTCACACTTGCAAGTGTTGCCCAGGTGGCTACCCAAGAGTGGGGTGAATTGGGAGTACTGAAAATTTAAACAAGTAATGTGCTATTTTAAAATCCTTTGCAAGTGGTAGGTGCTATGATAAGGTTAGAGAATGCAGAAGCCAAACAAAGTAGAGAAAGCATAACACAAACGCACCAAATTTATAGTGGTTCGGAGCAACCCAGCTCCTACATCCACTACCTAAGATATCACATGGAATTTCTTCTATATTCACACCGAATGCAGTAGGATTGTTTTACAGGATCACAATCCAAAACCTCTACACTTTGGTTTTATGGGATCACCAAAGAAAACCCAACACCCTTTGGTTTTAACAAGCTCACCAAAGAAAACTAACTTGGTTTTCACAGGATCACCAAGAACCCAAACATTGGTTTTGATAAGGCTCACCAAAAATCTATTTAGTTTGTCAACCGGGCTCACCAATAACCTAACAATTCAAAGATTGAATTGAAAATAAAAGCAACAATAAATTACAAACTCAAGTTGTCAGATAGTTGCCGGTGCAGCTTGTTGGAAGTCAACTTGAATGCATTCAGTGTCTTCTTCCAAAGTTGATTCAAGCATTATATCAGAGTAGTTGAGGGCTTGAATGCAGACTTGAATGCACTTGTCCTCTATCTCTTGTGGTTGGTTGGATATTCAATGAAGCTCTCTCTTTTTCCTTTTTTGAACACTCTTCTTAATTAATTTTATTGCTTTAAGGTAGTTGAAATCCTTCAAATTTAAAGTCTTCCATCATCCCAAAGAATTCTAGCCATTGTTGACCGTTGGGGAATGATTTGTGACCGTTGGAGCACTTTTTGGCATTCAAAAATAAATTCTGGAACTAGCCATTAGATACCTGGAAGTGACATTCGAGTCGGCTCGGATTCCTTCGAGTCAGCTCGGATCCTTCGAGTCGAGAGGTCAAGTCACCATTTCTTCAATGCAGTTGGCTCTTTATCTCAGGGCGTAGAATGTCACTATGGACGAGTCGGCTCTTTACATCTTGGGTTGGCTCGAACTTGAATCTTGAAATTCTTGAACTCGAGGAGTCGGCTCTTTTTAGCTTGGGTTGGCTCTTCTTCTCAGGTTCAAAAAACCTTACTTTGGAAGAGTCGGCTCGATGCAGTTCGGGTCGGCTCGATTTCTCAGGCTTTTGAAATTTGGTCTGGCAGAGTAGGCTCTTTCTAGGTCGGGTCGGCTCGCCCGGTTGTTCTTAGAAAACTTTTAGGAAATGGACTCTAGTGGAGTCGGCTCGAACTGATTCCAGTCGACTCGGATTCATTAGTGTCAGCTTGCTTTCCATAGAGTCAGCTCGGATTACTGCATTATAGAATCCTTGCTGCGTTCCAGTAAGCAGAGTCAGCTCTTCTTTTCTTGGGTTCGGCTCGAGTATCTTCTTTAGGATTTTTATAATTTGAACTTAATGAAAACTCTTTTACAATTTCACACAAACCAACTCAAAGCAAAGTCTAAGGCACACACACTTATAGAAGAAACCCTTTTACTTGATTTTTCTTAGCATTTTCATTGTGGTTCTTGTTTACAAAAACACTTACAACACAACTCAAGCAAGAAAATAAGAATGTAGGAGTTAAAGGTTGAACATGTTATACGTCGTACAAAAACTTATCAAACACTTGAAGAGTTGTCAGTAATAAATATACATGCACCAACGTTTGGTTATCATCAAAATCACTTATGGGGTCAACAATCTTCCCCTTTTTGATGATGACAAAACACTGGGCATGAAAAATCAGTATAAAATTTTACAATTACTTGTATAATAGCATTTGCAAAAGTAAGTGAACAAGTAGAGCAAGTTTACTTCTATTAGTGCCAAACAATGAGAGGAGAATTAGGGCATAGAGAGATAATCTCCCCCTCAATAAAATACTCCATGTTTTGGCAAACTTTTCATTCCTTTTTATATTTCAAAGCTCTCAGGCTTTAATTAATAGAGCTAACAAAAGTTGAAGCATAAGCCATTATGTGTCAGAGTCATTATGTATCAAAGTTTGTAAAAAATTGTCATTCAAAGCTTTAAACATTATCAGTGAGAACTTAAAGCGTCAGAGCTTGAAACTTTAAACATTGTAAGTCAGAACTTAGAGCATCAGAGCTTGAAACTTTAAACATTGTAAGTCAGAACTTAAAGCATCAGAGCTTAAAACATCAGAGCTTGAAATATCAATACATGTTCTTTTCATGTATCAGAGCAAACATATAGCACATGTGTATCAAAGCTTTGAAGTATCAATGTTTTATCTTTTTCATGCAATACTTTCTCCACCTTTTTATCAATCAATCAAAAAGGTGATTTCAAATAAGGCTTAGAATTTAAAATAGATTGAGAAAGCTTTATTGGGTTCCGGTGCAACGCAGCGGAAGGGTAATTTCAAAATTGAAACTAAATTCACACAAAAAAAAAAAAATCCTAAACCAGGAACTCCTTAAATAAGACTATAACATATGACAAGCATATCTATGCAAATTAGGATTAGGGTACCAACCTGTAATCGCTTATTCCAACAAACTTGAAGTTGAAGGGGCTAACTGAATTCACCAGGCATCCAGGTGTCCGCCCTCCGATGGTGATCCACACAGAGTGATGATCAAGAACACTATCTTTTTGTCCAATGGTTCCTCCTTTTGAGTTCTTCTTCCTAGAACTCAATTCTTCAGATTATGGCTTGAATTCTTCCACACAAGAGGTAGCCTTCCTTTCCCTGATCTCTTCTCCTCCTTCCACTAAGACCTTGGCCCTTTAGACACCCTTGTCTTGAAGAAAAGACCTTGTCCTAAGAGGATATAGGCTTGTCTTAAGTTGGAGGAGAAATTAAGACAATAATGTCTTAATGTAAGAAAGAAGAAATAAAATCAGAACTCCTTTCTTTCCTTTACCGTCGGAGACTTTCGCTCTTATTCTTGTTCAGTAGAAGAGTTTCGACAGAGGTGTACTCTGTAAAGGAAACAGTGCAAGAACAAGAAAAGAGTGAAAGAGTCTTTAGGAGAGGAAGAAGGAATAAAAGAAAAAATTACCGAGTTCTGATTTTCCTGACCCTTTAAATAGATCTCAGATAGGCGCCCACACATCTCTCCGTGAAAGACTTCTCACGCCCTTTCTTATTTTCTCACGCCCCATCCTTCCTTCTCACGGCCCTCTGGATAAATCCCATGGCCTTTCTTAAAGGAAAAGTCACGAGGTTTTAAAAAGAAAGGAGTCGTGACTTTTCATCTCCGAAGAGATGTTATTTCGCACGACCGGGAAGCAACAAGCGCTATCTTCCTTTCTTAAAAAACATCAACCCTTAGATTCCAATCCAAGGGAGGACAAGTGAGGTGCTAATTCTAAGAAATGAGGCCACCCCATATAAAAACATCGGAGTTTTTTATGGAGCACGCCAAGAGTCCATGCACCATGGACTCTTCCAAATGGCGCGCCAAGAGTCCATTAGCGCATGGACTCTTGGCATTTTGGCATGAAAATGCTAAGGGAGGGGTGGGGGGCTAGCCTAGGTGCATGGTTAGCCATAATCCCTATAACCTCAATTAGGGTCTAATTAGATCTAATTAGAACCCAAATTGAACCAATCTGGAACCCTAATTCGAATCTAATTCGAATAGAAGCTAGGATTTGCAACACCTGCTAGAGTGTCATCATGCAAAATGATTTAATTACAAAATTAAACCCTTGATCAATTCTCTTAAGTATGTGACCCATTGGGTTCCACATCTAGCCAGCAGTGAGTTCGAATACAAGTTGACCTAATTTGATTAGAACCCTTTCTAATCGATTTTTGTCAAATCGGGCTTACCCGATTATGATCAATTAGGACTCTTCCTAATAAGTGATCATTCAATTTAATCATCCCACAAGACAAGATTGATGTCTAGCAACGTGTCATGTCTACCCGGAAGATATGGAAATTCTGGTGAAATACCAAAACTACCCTTCAGTGGAAAGTTACCGTATAATTAAATCCTACGATCAGCCTGTACCCAGAATATAATTATGGATATGGATATATGTCAATTCCAATATTACATTCGTTTCTAGCTCAATCTTGTATTGATGATTCAATTATTTTGATATTAGAAATCATTTCTAATATCTTTACTTTGATCAAAGATTTCCTGAATCATCATCCGATTGATAACTAGCTGGATGCAATCTCCTCTTACTAAGAGTAATCGATTCCTTGTTGACCTACTCATTACCTTCATATCCAATTCACCATTCCCAGTATCAATCCTGTGCATGACTCAGTGTCATGATTAGAATTGAACCAAAGCTTGGGTTCATGTACATAAGGTACTTATGGTAGTCTCAGGTCAAAGGATTACTTGTACCACTCCCACTATGAGAACCTTCTATTGACATGTAGCTAAGACTCCATTAGATGTTCTCAAGTTGGATAATATCAGTGAACTAATTCTCTAATGAGCACCCACATCCTAGTATTAGTGTCATACACAAGTGACTGTGAGAGCAGTCACCCTCTCAAGTATACATGGGATGTGCTAGTCTTACCGGAAGAAACCCTGATCCCCTACTCAGGGTTCCTTTGACTAGGAATATTTTAGATTAAGATTTTAAGACTTTAGGTCTCACTGGTATGATCTCATCATAACCCTAAAATCATAGCCCTAATCTATGGGGTTCATCATATAATATAAAAACAGCGTATGATGAAAATTAATGCCTTTATTAGAATATTGTCAATTACAATGGTTTGGGAGATACAACATAGATTGCCTTGTAGGGCATATCCCTTTCAAGCTTTAATATTTGTTTGAGATAATTTCACTTTCTCATATTTAACTTGAAATTCTAATTAAAAATTAATCAATGTAGGAGCAATCAAACATTCAATTCATAGAGAAGAGTTTGTGAAGCAAAAGTTATACTTCATTCTATTCCAAACGTTCAGTACAAAGTGTAAAAAGGTAATACATTTAGTCACTATCTATATCTATGCTAGGTTTTGAAGAAGTTTGGTCAGGGATTTGAATTCCAGGAGGTAAAGAAGCTATAGGATCAATGAATTATGGAATATTATGAGATCCAGGTGTCTTAAAGTGTGGGGCAGGTTGTCTTAGATGGCTTGAGTGACTAGGAATAGATATAGAAGGAGTTTTGAGAGTAGCTAAGATATCTTCAATTTTGCCCATCATCTTCCACAGAAAGCTATTCATTGACTTCAATTCAGCTTCAACTTTTTTTACACTTCTAGAAGCTGCTAAGTCTTTCTTTCCTTGTTTGATTACTACCACTTCCTTTTGTAGAGTAAGCATTTCCGAAGCCTAGACATTAGCAAAAGCTTCTACATACCCTCTTAGCCTTCCAAATTAACTTCTGACTATACCTATGCCCTTGGTATAATCCTCTTCCGTTTTCTTTCCTACCTCAAGAGATCCCATTCTGACTCTTAAATTATCCATTTCTGTTCTGTATGCTTCTAGGACTTGAGTGACTGAATTTTTGGTTGAATCAGAACTGGATGCTATTAATTGGAGTATTGGTTGGATATCACTTTCACTTATACCAGATGCAATTTTGGAGTTCTCAAGAATATCAATTCTTTCTTTCAAATTGTCTAATTGTTCTCCAAACTAGTTTTGCTTATTATCAATTGATCTTTGAAATACTTCAAACATTTCACTCATTGAAGACTTGATGGACTCAGTCATATTGTTCATCTATTGTGCCAAAAAGTCTTGTATACTTGAAGTATCCAAAGTAAGGAGCAATAGCAGCTTGACTTTGACTCGGAATGTCAGCAGCCTGATCAAATGTGGGTGTGCTATAGGGTATATCAGGCAAGCCAGAAATATCTGGGAAGGAAATATCAAACTCCATCTGAACTGGAGAGTCATGCTGTGGCTGGGGCTCAGGGATGTGTGAAGTAGTACCTTCACCAACCTCTTCTTCTCTCAGTTCCTGGACTTCTTCAGTTCCTTCAATTGTATAAGGGTTAGACCTCTTCTTCCAGGTACCATCGGTCAGTAAGTACCCCATTCTATGAAAGTTCTTCGCTGTATAGGTGTTAGTGTGAAGTAATACCCTGTTATCTTCACCTGTCAAGTCAACATTGGCTCTTTGAAAAGGATTGTGAGGACCATTCTATATGGCAAGCAGGCTTTGACTTTCCTAACTGCCTCTTTCATCTGGCTAATCATAATTGCTGGTAAATTAATTTTCTTGCCAATGATTAGGAGTTTCATGAAGCACAAGTCCCTTTTACTCACCCAGTCAAATCAACCTGTTCTGGGTAGGAAAATACGACTAATGAAGTTGTGTAGGACCCTCATTTCAATTGATAGCATATTTTCTTTAAGAATCCCTATCTCATTAATTTCAGTCCTTTCCAAAACAGTTTGTGAAGCCTTGGATCTATCCTTTAGTGTAATATACTCGATTCCTTCAAATGGCATCTCCACGATACTTCCTAGGATCTCAGTAGTAATGATTATTCTTTTTTTTTTGACTGTAGACTCAATGAAATTTTTCCCATTCCTCAGATTTTTGTAGAACATTCTAACTAAATTAGGATATGTATTAAAATCCAATGAACATAGATTTCTCCAGCCCTGGTCCTCAATTAAATCCCCAATCATAAAACTGATTTCTTTAAGATATTCAAAAAGAATGCATCGACTAGAGGTGACTGGTCTCACACCTAGGGATCTTTGCTGGCTAGGAGAAACTGGGCTACCTTCCTCTTCTGACTGTGGTTCATTTCGAGGAACATTATCTTCACGAAATTTGCTTCTCCTTTCCTGTGGGGCTGCCACAACACTTCTGCTAGATTTCTTCCCAACTGATCTTTTTGGCACCATTCCAAGGAAATTGGGTTTAAAGTAGTTTTGGGGAAGTTTAAAGAAATTTGAAAAGTTCTTAGGAGGGAGCTGACGAGGGTTTGGAAGTAAAAATGTTACATACAAAACCCTAAGTCTTGAGTTAAAAGAGACAACTTGACATCCGAGTCGGTTCGATCAACAGGTCATCTGCTCGAGTCGGCTCGAGCAGAGGGAGCACAAAGATATATTTTTGTATTAATCAAAATCCCCAAGAGGTTTAGGATTTGAATTAGAAGGTTGTCTAGATGCATTGTCCTTAGAGATTTGAGATTTCTTTTAGATAGGATCATATAATTCTAATTCAAAAATTTAATCAATGCAAACTTGTCTAAATCTAATTGTTTTATTCAAATATTAGCAAGTAAATTTTGCATAGGTATATTTTCAAGAATAATAACATTGTTCAAAACATGTTTTCTTATTGAATGGTGCCTAAATTTTGATGTGTTTAGTTTGAGAGAAATTTAGTGCAAACACATATACAGTACAAGATGTAAGGCCACCTTGCTATATAATATAAAATAGGATTTGATCATACCTATATATAGCATTTGATCAATGTTGGATCCATTTTTATCTTTGTATAACTTGCAGATATAACTTATTGGTCTGCTAGCCTTTTCACTTGTTTCCATGCCAAATTTTTTGATGAATTCCTTGATGTACTTGGCTTGACTTATAAAGATACCTTCCTTCAGTTGATTGACTTGTAAGCCAAGGAAGTAGTTGAATTCTCCCAAACCTGTACTAACTCAGTAAATCCCTTTACAAAAAATCTTCATTAGTTGTACCAAAGATAGTATCATCAATGAATTATTTGTACAATTATCAAATCATTTTCTTCAAAACATTTTTAAGTAGTAACATGCTTTTGCCAAGTGCTAGATGCTTGTTTCAAACCATGTAAAGTTTTGTTCAATTTAAACACATGATTTGGAACAGCAAGATTTTTAAAATCTGGTGATTGTTTTACAAAAACTTTGTTCAAGACTAGAAGAACTTTTAAGATTTGTTTGGAATAGTTTAAAGTTCATGTAGTAGGCAAATACAAGGAGTAATCTAATAGTCTCAGGTCTTGCTACCAAAGCATAGGTTTCATCAAAATCAATATCCTCTTTTGGATTTAATTCATTTATTACCAAACATTTTCATTTGGTATGTTCCTATTGACCCATCTGGTTTAGTTCATCATGCATGGCCAATATCCAGTTATGATCATTTTTAGCTTTTTCTAAACTTTGTAGTACAATTTGAGATATGAAGGCTAGGTAATCATGTGCAGTCCTATGTGATGACCTAGTCCTTATACCTTGAGAAGGATCACCAATAATTAATTCTTTAGGATGTGAAGTTACATACCTCCATTCTCTTGGTAGATCAGTATGATGCTTACTCACCATTTCACTTCCATCTTGTGTTGGTTTGTCCTGGATGTTTAGATCTTCTATTTCTTTTTGTAGAGTACCTGCATCATTATCTATACACTTATCTTTTTTAGATGGTGAAGGGTTAGCTTCATCAAAAATAACATGAATTGACTCTTCTACAGTGAGAGACCTCTTGTTAAACACTCTGTATGCTTTGCTATGTGATGAATAACCAAGGAATATAGATTCATCAGATTTTGCATCAAACTTTCTTAGGTTATCTTTGCCGTTATTTAATATAAAGCATTTACACCCAAAAACATGAAAATAATTAATATTTGGTTTTCTTCCTTTCCAGAGCTCATAGGGGGTTTTCTTTGAAATTGGTCGTATCAAAACTCGGTTTAATATATAACAGGCAGTGTTCACGGCTTCTACCCAAAGGTACCTTGGAAAATTACCTTCACATAACATTGTTATAATCATTTCTTCCAACGTCCTATTTTCCTCTCTACAACACCATTTTGTTGTGGTGTTCTAGGAGCGGGAAAGTTGTGATCAATGCCGTGTTCAGTGCAATATTCATCAAATAATTGATTTTGAAATTCATTTCCATGATCTCTTCTTATAGAAACAATAGAATGATTTTTCTTATTTGAAACTTTCTTATGAAATTTTTGAAATACATCAAAAGTTTCATCTTTATGTGCAATGAATAATACCCATGTGAACCTAGAAAAGTCATCTACAATCACAAGTCCATATTTTATACCTCATAGGCTTGTGGTCCTAGTTGGTCCAAATAAGTCCATGTGAAGTAGCTCAAGGGGTCTAGTTGTTGAAATAACATTTCTCGATTTAAAACTCCCCCTAGTTTGTTTGCCTAATTGACAAGCATCACAAACATAGTTAAGATCAACATTGAAATGTGGCAAGCCTCTAACTAGGTTCTTTGAGATTAATTTGGCAATAGTATGCATGCTAGTGTGACCTAATCATCTATGCCATAATAGACATGACTTCTTGGTCTTAGCACTCATGGCTACTAGGCTGGAACTACTTGTCAGGGCTAGATCATTTAGATCTACCACATAGATATTCCTGAGTCTATGACCAATGAATTTGTTGCTAGAGTCAAGAGAGTTAGTTATTATACACATAGATGATTCAAAGATAACTTTGAAGCCTTTATCACATAATTGACTAATACTCAATAGAGTGTGCTTCAACTTATCTACTAGCAATACATCTTCAATAAAAGTACAAGGTGTTAACTTGATCTTACCAATTCTGATTATGTTTCCTTTGCTATTATCTCCAAAGGTAACCAATCCTCCTTCTTTCATTTGTAGGGTGATAAACTGATCCTTGTCACCCGTCATATGCCATGAACATCCGCTGTCAAGATACCATCTTTTCTTTAATTTTTGGGCTGCAAGACAATCCTGCAAAATAGTCAAGGAGTGATTTTAGGTATCCAAGCTAACTTGGGTCCTTTCGAGTTAGAAACATTGATTCCTTTTGGAACCTAAATGGTTATACACTTTAATGGATTGTTGATGGAAATTTTCAAAGAATTGCATTGGAAAGATTTATGCCCAAATCTATGACATGCATAATAGATAATTTTATCATTTTCGAATGATGCATGCTTTGAAGCTATAGTAGATGTAGAAATAAAAATACTTGAATTGAAGGATTTTTACACAGTATTTTTAGGAACATATTTCAAGCCATTTGTAATTGATTTTGATGAAAAAGCTTTTTCAAGTTTAGATTTTGAAACTAAAGCTTTTGAGGGTACAAACTTTATTGCTAAAATCCCTTTAACTCATAAAGCATTAAGTCCAATTCGAACAATACTTTTACAGTCTTTTTGTTCTTTCAAAATTAGCTCAAGCTTAATTGAACACAAGGTCAATTTTTCTACTAAAGGCTTAAGCATTTCAACCTCCTTTTTTAAATCAGTATTTTTGGCAACTAAAATATTGTTTGTCTTATATAAAATAGTTTTTTCGTTGTTCAAAACTATAACACTTTCAGGATGGTTATCCAATTTTCTTTGCAAAATGTTATTCTTTTCAAAAATTTTATCCTTATCTTTTAATAAAACATCATTTTGTTTCTTTAAGGACTTGATTTTAATTCCAGCTTTCTTGAATTCGATAAGTAAATCATGAAATGCTGAACTCAGTTCATCATAAGTAAATTGAGTTTGAATCTCAGGGATGATACCTCATTTTCGAGACCTATTAAACAAAGATTTGAAGATTTCGGAGCCTCTTCATCTTCAATGGATGAGGATGCTTCGCAATCACACCATGTCGCTACCATTGCTTTCTTTTTCTTTTTCTTAAGTCCCTTTTTCAGTAAAGGATAGTATGGTCTGATATGTCCTAGCTTTTTACACTTATAACATGTGGGCACTTCTCTTTCTTTCTCCTTTTCCTTGTCCTTCTCCTTACTGAACTCTTTGTTCTTGTGGAATTTTTTTAAAATATCTTCTTTTTCTTCTTCCAAAGAATTTTCTGAATTTTCTTACGACCATGGCAACGTCTTCATCTTCCATGTCGCTTTCAGTAGAGGAGCTTTCTTCTTCCTATTCTTCATACTTTTTAGAATCCATAGCAGCTTTAAAGGCAATCAATCTCTTTTTCTTTTGATCTTCATTTCGGTGCTGCATGGTCAGTTCATGTGTGATGACAGATCCTATCAATTCATCCAGCAATAAGGTGTTCAAATCTTTTGCTTCCTGGATAGCAGTCACTTTCGGATCCCACTTATCCGGAAGAGATCTTAGAATTTTTTTTACTAGATCTGCATTAGCATATACCCTACCAAGACTTTTTAGGCCATTAATAATATCAGTGAATCATGAAAACATGGCAAATATTGTTTCATTTGGTTTTATCTTAAACAATTCGTAACTATATACAAGAAGATTAATCTTAGAAGATTTCACTTGAGAAGTTCCTTCATGGGTCACTTCGAGTTTATCCCAAATTTCTTTTGCTGAGGAGCAAATAGAGATTTGATTAAACTCATTACTATCCAAAGCACAATATAAGAAATTCATGGCTTTGGCATTTAACTCTCTTATCTTCTTGTCATGTTCTTCCCAATCCTCTTCAGGTTTAGGAACGTCCACTCCATCAATTTTAACCATGGGAATGCAAGGACCCTTTAGAATGACCTTCTATAAATGAAAATCAATAGCTTGAATATAAATCTTCATTCTAGATTTCCAATATGCATAATTTGTGCTAGTGAAGAGTGGAGGTCTGTTTGTTGATTGGCGATCAGCCGAAGATGTACTCATGGGATGAGCCATCAATCTTTACTCTAGTGCATTCAGAGACTCTGCTCTGATACCAATTGTTGCCCAGGTGGCTACCCAAGAGGGGGGTGAATTGGAAGTTTTGAAAATTTAAACAAGTAATGTGCTATTTCAAAATCCTTAGCAAGTGGTAGGTGCTGTGATAAGGTTATAGAATGCAGAAGCCAAATAAAGTAGAGAAAGCATAATACAAACATACCAAATTTAAAGTGGTTCAGAGCAACCCAGCTCCTATTTCCACTACCCAAGATACCACTTGGGATTTCAACTATATTCACACCCGAATACAGTAGGATTGTTTTACAAGATCACAATCCAAAACCTCTACACTTTGGTTTTACGGGATCACCAAAGAAAACCCAACACCCTTTGGTTTTAACTGGCTCACCAAAGAAACCTAACTTGGTTTTCACAGGATCACCAAGAACCAAAACCTTGGTTTTAATAAGGCTCACCAAAAACCTATTTGGTTTTTTAACCAGGATCACCAATAACCCAACAATTCAAAGATTGAATTGAAAATAAATGCAATAATAAATGACAAACTCAAGTTGTCGGATAGTTGCCGATGCAGCTCGTTGGAAGTCCACTTGAATGCACTTGAATAAGCCTTAATGACTTCAGTGGCTTCTTCCAAAGTTGATTCAAGCTTTAGATCAGAGTTGTTGAGGGCTTGAATGCAGACTTGAATGCACTTGTGCTCTATCTCTGGTGGTTGGTTGGATATTCAATGAAGCTCTCTCTTTTTCCTTTTTTGAACTCTCTTCTTAATTAATTTTATTGCTTTAAGGTAGTTCAAATCCTTCAAATTTAAAGTATTCCATCATCCCAAGGCAGTTCTAGCTGCTGTAGACCGTTGGGGAATGATTTGTGATCGTTGGAGCACTTTTTAGCATTCAAAAACAAATTTTGGAAATATCCGTTAGATACCTGGAAGTGACATTCAAGTCAGCTCGGATTCCTTCGAGTCGGCTCAGATCCTTCGAGTCGATAGGTCGAGTCACCATTTCTTCAATGCAGTCGGCTCTTTGTCTCAGGGCGCATAATGTCACTCTAGACGAGTTGGCTCTTTACAGCTCAGGTCGACTCGACCTTGAATCTTAAAATTCTTGAACTCAAGGACTCGGCTCTTTTCAGCTTGGGTCGGCTCTTCTTCTCAGGTTCGGAAAACTTTATTTTGATAGAGTTGGCTCGATGCTGTTTGTGTCGGCTCGCTTTCTCAGTCTTTTGAAATTTGGTCTGGTAGAGTCGGCACTTTCTAGGTCGGGTCGGCTCGCCTGGCTGTTCTCAGAAAACTTTAGGAAATGGACTCTGGAGGAGTCAGCTCGGACTGATTCCATCGACTCGGATTCATTAGAGTCGGCTCGCTTTCCATCGAGTCGGCTCGGATTGATGCATTTTAGAATCCTTGCTGCATGCCAGTAAGCAAAGTCGACTCTTCTTTTCTTGGGATCGGCTCGACTGTCTTCTTCAAGATTTTTACAATTTGAACTTAAAGAAAACTCTCACCAACTCTTTTACAATTTCACACAAACCATCTCAAAGCAAAGTCTAAGGCACACACACTTATAGAAGTAACCCTTTTACATGATTTTTCTTAGGATTTTCATTGGGGTTCTTCTTTACAGAAACACTTACAACACAACTCAAGCAAGAAAATAGAAATGTAGGAGTTGAAGTTTGAACATGTTATACATCCTACAAAAAGTTGTCAAACACTTGAAGAGTTGTCAGTAATAAATGTACATGCTCCAATGTTTGGTTATCATCAAGATCACATATGGGATCACAGCAAGATATGTCTTGCAATTTTTCTTCCAATGCCCCTGCTTGCTGTAGTGGAAACAGGCTACATCACTAACAGCCTTCTTGGCTTTCTTCTTCTTCTCGATGCTCTTTTTAGGGTTGAACATTTTTTTTCATACCATTTTTCATTTCCTATTTCTTCTTTCCATCAATGAGAAGAAGATGAGCTTTATCTCTTTTAGAATGGCTCTCCGCTGTCTTCAGCATGTTCAGTAGTTCAGGCAAAGTAATATTCAATTTGCTCATATGATAATTTAGAATAAACTGAGAGAAGGAATCCGGGAGTGATTGAAGGATCAAGTCCTGGTTGAGTTCACCATCCATTACTAACCCTAATTGACCTAATCAGGTGATTAAGTCAATCATTTTCAAAATGTGGCTTTGTACATATGAACCCTCACTCATTCATGCATGGAACTATACTTCAATATCTTGTACCGAGCAGCCCTACTTTGCTATCCATAGAGCTCCTTTAAATTGAGCTATATGGACTGAGGTTCCATCCCTTCATGATGACTCTGATACACATTTCTCATCGAGGTTAACATGATGCACCAGATAGTTATGCTACCATTTTGCCACATTTTATGTATGGCCCTTTCCTCCTTGGAAGAATCCTCTCTGATAGTCTCTGGATCCAGAGAATCAAGAATATAAGAAAGCTTCTCCTAAGTTAATACGATCCTCAGGTTCCTTAACCATCCATATAATTGCGATTGATCAACTTATTGGCATCTAAGATGCCCCACAGTGATAAATTTGAAGCCATATTAAATCCAACAATTATTTAAGAACATTATAAGAAGACTACTCAAGGTGACATTCATAACTAGATAAGGACTTTATATATAATTATGTCTCCCACAATTTTATACGAATACCATAACCCTCACCTATGGAAAGCGAGAAACCATACCAGGTTTCTTTAGTAGGGCTGATATCCCAATTCCTCATGAGTGCTTTATGTTATACAACAAACACTCATGAGTTCAATGGTAGGACTTCCTTTCCAATTGCAACCCATACAATTCTCAAAAAATGAACTGCCTCTAAGATACTTATAGTCTTGTGTTACACAACAAACTATAATGTCATAATTTAGTCAAACCCTTCATTTCTATATAGCCATGATTGAATAATGTTGCCCTTGTATTACATAACAAAGAAACAATTCTAATCTTGCTATAAATCACTAAATGCACCAAGACAAATTTTATATCAAACCCTAGAGCAGGCCTTGTGTTACACAACAAACCTACTATAGTTTTGATATTAATTTGACTTAGCATGAAGGAAGGCAAATTGTAGAATGCTTAATCAATTAGCATTTCTAATTTAAGATCTAGATATGTCCAAATTGGCAAGGTAAGTGGAAGGGGTAAAGGGGTCCCCTCGTTACTTTCCTTAGACACCAATTGAATTGGCCAGGTCAGACAACGGAACCAATTAAAATCCGTATTCCCTTTACCATCCCAGAACCACTTGCCTAGACACCAATTAGCTGATCAAACCCTAATCGGTTAGGCATAGTGATTAACTTTACACTATAATTAAATATGATTTTAATGAGAGCTTTTAGTGGTCTCAAAACACATCCTAACTAATCATGACAACATGATAATAAAACTATCACCCAAATATGCATAACATAACATGAATATTTCAATCATCTGTTCACATCACTTGTTCATGGGATATGGCCACAGCGATACCCCAACACGCCATGAAGACCCCATTGATTGGGAAGAGAGGGCCTTCAAACCCTAATTTGCTTCTATGACAAGACGGCGATGGTGACTTACCTAATCCGAAGCTGTCACTAAGATATAACGTATCATATATATGTCTTTAAACTAAATCATGCAACAAATATGACAATATAAGATATGATCATATTTTCCTATTATCACATAGCATTTCATAATTCAAATGAACATTGATTGAATGAAATAAGGGGGCTATGATACCTCTATTGGGTTTCTAGGGTTTTGTTGGCGTAGAGTTCCTATTCCGACCGGGTGGAGCTACTGGATCGCAGGCTCGCTCCCTGGTTCACCAGCAAAACAAATCCCTGGCTGGAGTTGCTCCAACGAGGAACACTCCGATGCCTAAGTTAGAGGTGGGCTCCAGCCACAGAATAGGGAAGATTCTATGGAGAATATATGGAGAGGAAAAGACTTATATTTTCAAGAGTATCTTGTGCATTACCTAGAGCATCCCCACTTACCGTTAGTTAGAGGTGGGCTCCAGCCACAGAGGCATGTCTTCATCTTTGTGAAAGGGATATGCCCTACAAGTCGATCTATGTTGTATCTCCCAAACCATTGTAATTGACAATATTCTAATAAAGGCATTATTTTTCATCATACGCTGTGTTTATATTATATGATGAACCCCATAGATTAGGGCTACGATTTTAGGGTTATGATGAGATCATACCAGTGAGACCTAAAGTTTTAAAACCTTAATCTAAAATATTCTTAGTCAAAGGAACACTGAGTAGGCGATCAGGGTTTTTCCAGTAAGACTAGCACATCCTATGTATACTGGAGAGCGTGACTGCTCTCACAGTCACTTGTGTATGACACTAATACTAGGATGTGGGTGCTTATTAGAGAATGAGTTCACTGATATGATCCAACTTGAGAACATCTAATGGAGTCTTAGCTACATGTCAATAGAAGGTTCTCATAGTGGGAGTGTTACAAGTAATCCTTTGATCTAAGACTGCCATAAGTACCTTATATACATGAACCCATGCTTTGGTTCAATTCTAATCATGACACTGAGTCATGCACAGGATTGATACTAGGAATGGTGAATTGGATATGAAGGTAATGAGTAGGTCAACAAGGAATAGATCACTCTTAGTAAGAGGAGATTGCATCTAGTTAGTTATCAATCGGATGATGATTCAGGGAATCTTTGATCAAAGTAAAGATATTAGAGATGATTTCTAATATCAAGATAATTGAATCATCAATATAAGATTGAGCTAGAAACGAATGTAATATTGGAATTGACATATATCCATATCCATAATTATATTCTGGGTGCAGGCTGATCGAAGGATTTAATTATACGGTAACTTTCTACTGAAGGGTATTTTTGGTATTTCACCAGAATTTCCATATCTTCCGGGTAGACATGATACATTGCTAGATGTCAATCTTGTCTTGTGGGTTGATTAAATTGAATGATCACTTATTGGGAATAGTCCTAATTGATCATAATTGGGTAAGCCCGGTTTGACCTAAATCGATTAAAAAAGATTTCTAATCAAATTAGGTCAACTTGTATTCGAACCCACTGCTGGCTAGAGATGGAACCCAATGGGTCACACACATAATAGAATTGATCAAGGATTTAATTTTTGTAATTAAATCATTTTACATGATGGCACTCTAGCAGGTGTTGCAAATCCTATCTTCTATTCGAATTAGATTCGAATTAGGGTTCCGGATTGGTTCAATTTGGATTCTAATTGGATCTAATTAGACCCTAATTGAGTTTATAGGGATTATGGCTAACCCTATTGGCTAGCCAAGTATTTAGGCTAGCCCCTCCACCTGCTCCAGTGAGTTTTCATGCCAAAATGCCAAGAGTCCATGCGCTAATGGACTCTTAGCGCGCCATTTGGAGGAGTCCATGGGCGCATGGACTCTTGGCGCGCCCACTTAATTCTTCGATGATTTAAGATGGGGCGGCCTTTCTTTCTCACCTTAGCGCCTCACTTGTCCTCCCTTGGATGGAAATCTAACGGGTGGTGGGGTTTTAAGAAAGAAAGAAAGTGCTGTTTCTTCCCGGTCGCATGAAATAACATCTCTTCGGAGATTTAAATTCGTGACTCCTTTCTTTTTAAAACATTGCGACTTTTCCTTTAAGAAAGGCCATCAGATTTAATCTAGAAAGATGTGAGAAGGAGGGAAGGGGTGTGAGAAAATGAGAAGGGCATGAGAAAGAGTTTACGGAGAGTTGTGTGGGCACCTCTCTGAAATCTATGTAAGGGGTCAGGAAAATCAGAACTCGGTGATTGTAATCTGATGTGCTTTTATTTTTCTTCTTCTTCTCCAAAAGACTCCTTCCCTCTTTTCTTATTTTACATTGTTTCCTTTATAGAGGACTCATCTGTCGAAACTCTGTTGCTGAACAAGAATAAAAGAGAAGGTCTCCGACGGTAAAGGAAAAAAGGTGTTCTGATTTTCTTTCCTTTCTTTCTTACATTAAGACATTCTTGTCTTAATTTCTCCTCCAATTTAAGACAAGCCTATATCCTCTTAGGACAAGGACTTATCTTCAAGACAAGGGTGTCTTAAAGGGCCAAGGACTTAGTGGAAGGAGGAGAAGAGATCAAAGAAAGGGAGGCATCCTATTGTGTGGAAGAATTCCAGGCATAATCCGAAGAATTGAGTTCTAGGAAGAAGAACTCAATAGGAGGAACCATTGGACAAGAAGATAGTATTCTTGATCATTGCTCTGTGTGGATCACCATTGGAGGGCGGACACCTGGATGCCTGGTGAATTCAGTTAGCCCCTTCAACTTCAAGTTTGTTGGAATAAGCGATTACAGGTTGGTACCCTAATCCTAATTTACATAGATATGCTTGTCATATGTTCTAGTCTTATTTAAGGAGTTCCTGGTTTAGGTTTTTTGATGTGAATTTAGTTTCAATTTTGAAATTACCCTTCCGTTGCGTTGCACCGGATCCCTTCAGTGGTATCAGAGCCACCTTAATTAGGACTATAATTTATGATAGCTTGTATGTCACATCTTAGGATTTTTAAATCCTAATATGCTACTACACTTAGCATATCTTTGATTGCATATATGTTTTGATGTATGCCATTAGTTAGGGTTTTTCACTCAAACCCTAATTATTATAGAGTTATGTTTAGTTTTGAAGTCATCATACTGAATAAGGTTGCCCTGGCATAATGGTGGATCCATTATGTGGTAAATGGTTGTCCTAGTATGACGACACACTTAGCACATATTTGTTTATAAGAGTGATATGTTGATTGTGATATGTTCTATAAGAATGTGCTGGCAATTTCTAAATCCCTCCTTTTAAAACTTATATTAAGTCTTAGTATATTTAACTAATAAGCATCACTAGTCATGATGTACAATTGATCATTCGGTGTCTAGAAAGGTGGTTCTGGGAAGGTAAAGAGAATTGTGGTTTTTAATTGGTTCCGTTGACTGACCTGGCCAATTTTTATTGGTGTCTAGGAAAGCAACGGGGGGACTCCCACATCTCTTCCACTTGCCTGGCTGATTTGATTAAATTTAAATCTTGACTAAAATGCTTAGTGTTAAAAATACTATATATTGGCCTTCCTTCATGCTGGATCATTATTGTGTTATGAACCACATTAGGTTTGTTGTGTTATCTGCAAGACCTAATATGGTGATTGACATGATACTAGTCTATTGCATAGATATGCTTACAGTATATTCAGTATAATGCTTTGTTGTGTGTTGCCCAGATATGGTGCCCAAGAGGGGGGTGAATTGGGTATTTAAAAAATTTAAGGCAATATATGTGCTATCAGGTTTTAAGGTGAAGAGTGATAGTGCTTTAATAATTGTGCAACGGAAGCAATGAAATAAAATGACAATTAACGAGCTAAAGAAGCTAAAGAGCAAACCAATGCAAACACACAAGAAATATAGTGGTTCGGTGCACCCAGCACCTACTTCCACTCTCCAAGCTCCACTTGGGAATTTCCACTATAATCTTTAGATTACAGCCGACTTGTTTTACCAGGCTCACAAGTCAAAACCTTACACACTTGTTTTGGCTTCGGGCTAACAAGCAACCCTAGTTGGTTTTATCAATTGGCTCACCAACAAACCTCACTCACTTGTTTTGGCTTCGGGCTTACAAGCAACCGTAGTTGGTTTTATCAATTGGCTCACCAACAAACCTCACTCTAGTTTCAAATTCCCTTGAAACTAGCTAAAGACAAAAGAGTATGAATACAAGTAATGAAAACTAAACAAACTCCTTTTGAGCAAAAATAAATTCGTTGAAGCTCTTGATGGAGACTCTTCAAGCCTTTTGTCTTGGAATCTTGGACCTCACTAAATGCCAAACACTTGAATGTTGGATTCCTCAAAAATGGAAAGCTTTTGGGAAGGGAATCTCTTGGTTTTCTCACACTTTTTGGCTTTGGAAGTGATTGAAGGCTTTGTACTTTGAACCTATACTTTTTCACTTTGTCTCCTTGTCTTTTTTGAAGTTTGGTGGAGGTTAAATACCTCATTCATGCTGAAACAACTCCACAAGACCGTTAGATTCAAAAATATGGCCGTTTATGGCCGTTAGAAATCAAATCAGAAGTTCAGAAAAACTAGCCGTTATGCCATGAGTCGACCTCATGAGTCGACCTCTGGATCAAGTGTCGACCTCATGAGTCGACCTCCAGTATATTTTAGGCAAAAGTTCAGAGTACCATAGTTCTGCCCATTTTGAATTCTCAGGCTATGAGTCAACCTCTGGTGTCGACCTCTGGACAGGTGTTGACCTCTGGTGGTCGACCTCTGGAGCATGCCACTGAGATTTTGCCGTGCCGGCCATGCTGAACTTTTCTTCTCTTCATGAGTCGACCTCTGGTGGTCGACCTTTGACAAGGTGTCGACCTCTGGTGGTCGACCTCTGATCTGAATTTTTCTGAAACTCTTTGAGATGTTGCGTGCCATGCTTGAGTTTCTCTAAGCCTTTGTTTCATTTGTCAATAATTTCTTAACAAGAAGGTCCAATTTGAGTATTTTGATCTTGTCCAAGGTAGAAGAGCTCTTTCCCAAATTAGGTAAACTTAGTTTCATCAATGTACTTTTGATACTCTTTTTGAATAACCTAAGTCCTGAAACTTTTATCTAGAGATGAAACATTAGTCCAAACATATACTCAACCTTTTGTTAATCATCAAAACTAAGGAGTCAAAGCCAACAATCTCCCCCTTTTTGATGATGACAAAACCTTGAGTATATATGCAATTAAGTCCAAGAGCAAAATATAGTAATAATAAAAATTTTCAAAGTATCCTTTCATGCAAGAGTGTATCATAAAAATTTTGTGAAAATATTCTCAAGAGTCAAAAAGATTTTACTTTTCATTTATTTCTTTCTTTTTGTGAAAACATTCTCATAAGCCCAAAAAGATAAGAATCATATAAACTTTACTACTCATAAGATGGAGTCTCATAAATACATATATACTTTTCTACTCCCCCTTTTTGTCAAGAATCAAAAAGTCATTTTTGTAGTGAAAGATATATTAATGAAACTTATGTTGATTTACAATAAAGTATAAAAATATATGCTCCCCCTCAATTTGTGCATACAACAAAATATTCTAACTTGAGGGTTTAAGAAGATAAATGCTAAGAGCTGGTATCAGATAAAATGGCACAATATAGATAAAAGCAAATGTATTCAGTTACAAAATTGCTTACAAGGTAGGCACAAAACACTGATACACCAAACCATACAAAGCAAACTAAAATACAACAAGTAAATCTATGAGGCTACTCCTCATCAGAAGGTATGTCAAAAGATACAGGAGCCATGATCCTAGATGAGGATTTTGGAGTCCTATGAGAGGAACTCCGAGTCCTCAGAGAGGGACCAGACCTAGGGGTAGTCCTACGAGATCTATAAGTCCTAGGTAAGGGCTCCACAGAAGTCGAGACAGAGGCAGTAGCTGAAGGAGTGGACGGATCAGCATGCTGAGTAGACTGAGCTGGAGTCTGCCTGCTGACAGCTCATAAGCTGTGGGATCATCGATGTCTGTCTCTGTATGCTTATCTATGTCATCCGGAATCCCAGTGATAGTCTCAAATAGTGACTCTGTAGGCTCAATATCAACTGGCACAGCTGTGGCTGGAGGATCTGAACTCTGAAAATTAGTGGAAGGAGGATCAGCTGAAGGGGGAATCTCTGGAATCGGCTCTGTAGGTGGAACATCAGATCTACCTGCTCCAGGCTGATCTCCATCACTGTCACTGTATCCACTAGAGTCATCAGCATCATCATCACCATCATCATCATCATCATGTGGAGGAGATACTGTCGGATCTGCAGTCCCTGATGGCAGTGCTAATCTCAGTAAGCTGAGGATCTGTCTGAATCCTGTATCCATACTAGCTGAGAGAGCACTAATGCGTGTGTCTGTGTGTATCCGCAGATCATGAAGCTCCTGCCGTACACCAGTGATCTCTGTCCGGACCTCTGAAATCTGATCAGTCACTCGCTGCTCGAAGTCCGATATCCTCACTGAAGTCCTCCGTGGCGTAGCAGTAGGTGCTGGAGCTGATGAAGGTGGTGGCGTGAATGGCTCAGGCTCTGTAGTCTCTGTCTCCGGTGCTGGGCGAGGAGGTGTACCATGATCAGTAGGCCCTGAAGGCCCTGCCTCAGCAGCTCGGATCTCATCCTCCTCATCTGGCTCCTGGCCAGACTCTCGTCGTACCCATCGGTCGCCAATCAGTCGAAATCCCATTCTATGTAGGGATTTCTCTCCATAAGTATCTGTGTGCTGTAGCTGACTGAAGGGTATGCCGTCGAATGAGACACCATGCTCTCTGAATATCTGAGTCAGTCCCATCCCGTACGGCTGCACAAGTCTCCTGTGAGAAGCTGCCTCACCCATCTGCTGAAGCATGATCCTGGGAAGGTTGATGGGAGTCCGCTGGCTCAGGGACACCATCAACACCAGCTCACGCTCAGTGATAAAATCAAATCTCCCGCTCTTCGGAATCAAGATACGGGCGATGATGTGATGCAGCACTCTCATCTCTAGTGAAAGCTGGTTAGCGGACACTGTGGAAATGCCGCTAACATCCTCACGCTCGAGGATACACCTGAAGGCGTGCTCTCTGTCGCTGATCGTAGTGGCAGCAGTGCCATGAAGTGGAATCCTCCAGATGCGACTGATGACCTCAGGTGTCACTGGAATCTCAATCCCTCGAACTGTAGCGGACCATCCAATGCCATCAGTGGCCATGGATCCATAAAATTCTCTGATGAGGTCTGGGTAGAATCTCTCGGACATGGTACAAAAATGAACCAGACCTGCATCTCTCAGTACATCTCCAATGAAGAAGTGATGCTGATCCCAGAATGGAATATCTACGCGCCTCCCACTAGCAATGCTCTTTCGGACTAGGCTGGCTAGCACTGGTGCAGGTGGCTCTGGGGTCGGCTCACGCTCATGTCTAACTTTCCTTCGCCGCTCAGTACTACCCTGCCCCTGTTCCAATCTCCTTTTCCTTACTGCCTGGTGTTTTCTCGGACCCATGTGTAAGGATAAGGGGTAACTTAGGGAGAAATGCAAAGAGGTAAGGCTAAGAGAGGTTCACTGATTGGGAAAAAGAGGAGAATGTGAAATAGTGAAATAGGGTTTGTGAGATTGGAGAAAATCGAGAGTAAATGAGGAAAAGGTAAGAAACGGACAAAAGAAATACGTGTTTTCAATTGAAAAACAGCCGAGATTTGAGGGTAGAAAGATTCGAGGGCTTTCGGTTGTCCAAAATCAAGAAAACGGTCAAATAGAAGGTTGATTCCAAGAAAAGCAAGAGAGGAGGTGAGGATTTCCCAAAAAGATCAAGGATAGGGGTGGAAATCCACTATTTGGTGGTTTAGGGAAGTTGTAGGGGGACCACACGAAGGAGAGGTAAAGAAAACAATGGGAAAAATGGCTTGCGGACGGGTTTTAAAAATGCAGGTTTTCGTTCAAGTGTCGACCTCTGAGAATTTTCAGGGGTCGACCTCAAGTGTCGACCTCCAAAACTTAAGTGTCGACCTCAAGTGTCGACCACCGAAAATATCAAGTGTCGACCTCCAACAATAAATCACCCAAAATAAAATTCTGTAAAATTTTAAAAAATTGATAAAATTTAGAAAAATAACCTTTAAACATATTTGAGAATTTATAAATCATTTTTGAGGAATTTTGATGAAAATTGAAGAGTTTCAAGCAAAAGGATCAATGACTCCTAGTTCTCTTCTAATCATACAAAATCTATCTTCATTCAATGGTTTTGTGAATATATCAGCCAATTGATAATCGGTACATATAAATTCTAACAATACATTAGAGTTTTGAACGTGATCTCTTATGAAGTGATGTCTTATTTCAATATGTTTGCTTCTTGAATGTTGAACAGGATTTTTCGTTAAATTGATTGCACTAGTATTATCACATCTTATGGGTGTCTTAGTTAGTTTGATGCCAAAGTCCTCGAGTTGTTGTTTGATCCATAAAACCTGAGCACAACAGCTTCCAGCTGCTATATATTCGGCTTCTGCCGTGGATAGAGCAACCGAATTCTGTTTCTTACTGCTCCATGAAATCAAATTAACTCCTAGGAATTGACAAGTTCCACTAGTACTTTTTCGATCAAGTTTACACCCAGCAAAATCAGCATCAGAATATGCAATTAATTCATATGATGACTCCCTAGAGTACCAAAGACCAATTTTGATTGACCCAGATAAGTATCTAAGTATACGTTTTACAGCTAAGAGATGTGATTCTTTAGGAGCAGACTGAAAACGTGCACACATACAAACACTAAACATTATATCTGGTCTACTGGCAGTTAAATATAGCAAAGAACCAATCATGCCTCTATATAATTTTTGGTCTACTGATTTACCACATTCATCTTTGTCTAATTTACATGAAGAGCTCATAGGGGTACCTATTGGTTTTGTGGTCTCCATCCCAAACTTTTTCAAAATTTCCCTTGTGTACTTGGCTTGGTTGCTGGAGATCCCCTCTTTGGTTTGCTTAATTTGGAGTCCGAGGAAGAAGTTGAGTTCTCCCATCATGCTCATCTCGAACTCACTCTGCATTAACTTCGCAAATTCTTGACAAAGACATTCGTTAGTAGCACCAAAAATAATATCATCTACATATATTTGTAATACTAAGAGATCATCATTTTTCTTTTTCAAAAACAATGTATTATCTACATTACCTCTAGAAAAATCATTTTTCATCAAAAATGAACTTAATCTATCATACCAAGCTCTAGGAGCTTGCTTTAAACCATACAATGCTTTATGCAATTTAAAGACATGATTAGGAAATTCATGATTTTCAAAACCAGGAGGTTGTTCAACATAAACTTCCTCTTCAATAAATCCATTTAAAAAGGCACTCTTTACATCCATTTGAAATAACTTGAAATCCATAAAACAAGCAAAAGCAAGTAAAAGTCTAATTGCTTCTAGCCTAGCAACAGGAGCAAAGGTTTCATCGAAGTCGATTCCTTCTTCCTAGTTGTAGCCTTTAGCAACAAGTCTAGCTTCGTTCCTAATTACAATACCATGTTCATCAAGTTTATTTCTAAAAACCCATTTTGTGCCAATTACAGAAACATTAAGGGGTCTTTCAGTTAAAGTCCAAACATTATTTCTTTTAAATTGATTTAATTCATCTTGCATAGCATTAATCCAATTACAATCTTTTTCAGCTTCTTCTATTGACTTAGGCTCTATCTGAGATACAAAAGCTAAATAATCACAAACATTTCTAATAGAAGAGCGTGTACTTACCCCCTTTGATGGATCACCTATTATTAGCTCTTTAGGGTGTCCATGTGCTTACCTCCATTCTTTAGGTAATGGTTTTGGTGAAGTTGCATTGATTTCTTGAATTTGATCTTGACTTTCTTGATCATCATCTCCTTTGGGCTCATCTTCATTGATTGTCAATTGTTCAAGTTTCTTTGTACCTGTTTCAACATCAATAGAATCTTCTTTTCTAGAAGATTTTTCGTTAGATTCATCAAACACTACATGAATTGATTCTTCAACCAGAAGTGTTCTTCTGTTGAAGACCCTATATGCCTTGCTAGAAGTAGAGTATCCTAAAAAGATACCTTCATCTGACTTGGCATCAAATTTACTGATATTGTCTTTGCCATTGTTTAATATGAAACAGCGGCAACCAAACACACGAAAATACTTGAGATTAGGTTTTCGATTTTTCCAAAGCTCATATGGTGTTTTCTTCAAAATAGGTCGAATTAAAACACGATTTAAAATGTAACAGGAAGTATTAATGGCTTCTGCCCAAAAATATCTAGGTAAATCGTTTTCGCAAAGCATTGTGCGTGCCATTTCTTCAAGTGTCCTATTCTTTCTTTCTACCACCCCATTTTGTTGAGGTGTCCTAGGTGCAGAGAAATTATGACTAATACCATTTTCATTACAAAAAGTTTCAAAATCATGATTTTCAAATTCAGTTCCATGATCACTACGCAAAGAAACAATAGTGAGATCTTTTTCATTTGAAACCCTTTTATGAAATTTAACAAAAGCTGAAAAAGTTTCATCCTTATGAGATAAAAACATTACCCAAGTAAATCGTGAGTAATCATCTACAATTACTAGCCCATATTTTTTACCTCCCAAACTAGTGGTTCTGGTTGGTCCAAAGAGGTCCATATGCAATAATTTAAGGGGTCTAGTAGTAGATACTACTCCTTTAGGTTTGAAAGTAGACTTAGTTTGTTTTCCAAATTGACATGCAGCACAAATTTTATCTTTTTCAAAAGTGAGTTTTGGCAATTCTTTTACAAGATTCTTTTTGCTTAATTTTGAAATCAACTGCATACTAGCATGCCCTAGCCTACGGTGCCAAAGCCAACTAGTTTCACTTGCCTTGGCTTCCTTAGCCACTAGGCATTGACCACTTTCCATGGCTAGATCATCAAGATCAACCATGTAAATGTTTCCATGTCTAAGACCAATGAACTTGATGCCATCGACATCTAGACTAGAAACCATGCACAAAGATGATTCAAAAATTACTTTAAAACCTTTATCACAAAACTGACTAATGCTAAAAAGATTATGCTTCAATCCATCAACAAATAATACATTATCTACATAAGCATTAGGGGTGATATGGATTTTACCAATTCCGACGATTTTGCCTTTTCCATTATCACCAAAAGTGACATTTCCACCATCAATTGCAGCTAGTGATGAGAATTGCTTCACATCCCCAGTCATGTGCCTTGAGCAACCACTATCCAGATACCACATTCTTCCTTTATTTTTGGTTGCAAGGCACACCTGCAAAAAATGATCAAGTTGAATCTTTAGGTACCCAAGTCATCTTGGGTCCTTTAGGGTTAGTCAAATTGGTTCCTTTTGGAACCCAAATCTTTCTAAAGGTATTTGATTTTCTTCTGTTACAAACATATGATTTATGACCTACTTTACCACATGCATAGCAGGTAATATTAGAAGATGCAGTTATGAAAAAGTTTTTGTAAAGCTTTTGCTGATTGTGTGGTTTAAATCCAAGTCCAACTTTATTAAACACTGCATGTTGGCTATTTAAAAGCATATTTAGTTTTTCTGAACTAAAGGTAAACTTTTCTACAAAGGGTTTTACTTTTTCTAACTCTTCCTTGTAATTCTTATTTTGAAGCAATAGTTCTTTATTTTGTTTTTCAATGTTCTCATTAGTTTTAAGACTTCTATTATTTTTAAAGAATTATTTTCTTTAAAAAGGTTATCTTTATCATTTGTCAAAGTCTTTACATGTTCTTTTAATTTCTTGTTTTCTTGAGTTAAATTTTCAATTTCACTTGAAAACTTTTCTGAATTTTTGGTAAGCTCAAAATTTTGCTTTCTTAATTTCTTATTTTTTAATTTTAATTTTTCATATTCCATTACTAAGTCATCAAAAGCATCATGCAGTTCATTGAAAGTAAATTCAGTTTCAGGTTCAGAATTTACCTCATTATCTTCATTGGCCATGAAACATAGGTTGGCGACTACCTGCTGCTCTTCTTCACTACTGGAGTCCTCACTCTCACTCCAGGTAGCCATCATGGCCTTCTTTCTCAACATCCTTCTACTCTTTTTAAGCAAAGGGCAATCCGTTTTGTAATGTCCAGGCTTCTTGCACTCGAAGCAGATGGGTGGATCCCTTTCTTTCTCTTTCTCCTTCTCCTTGTTGTGATCACCTTTTTGTGGCCTTTTCTTGTAGAAGCCCTTCTTCTTTCTCATGAATCTTTTAAATTTTCTTGTAATTAGGTCTGTCTCATCATCATCATCTTCTTCTTCAGATTCATCACTTGACTCTTCTTTTGTAGTGGACTTGAAGGCTATGGCTTTCTTTTTCTTGTCATTGTCCACTGTTTTCTGCTTTAGTGAAAGCTCGTAGGTCATCAGTGATCCAAGAAGCTGCTCGAGAGGTAGAGTGTTGACATCCTTGGCTTCTTCTATGGCTGTAACTTTCGCATCCCATGAAGCCGGAAGAGACCTGAGAAGTTTGTTAACCAGTTCACCATTAGATATAATTTTTCCCAAACTCCTCATACCATTTACTATATTGGTAAATCTAGTATACATTTCACTTATGCTTTCAGTTGGTTCCATCCTGAACATCTCATACGTATGAATGAGCATGTTCACCTTAGTGGTCTTCACTTCGTGTGTACCCTCATGGGTAACCTCAAGTGTATCCCAAATTTCTTTGGCGGAAATACAATTTGATATTCTGTTGAATTCACTAGGATCAAGTGCACAGAATAACAAATTCATCGCCTTAGCATTTAACTCAGCTTGTTTGATGTCATTGTCATCCCATTCTTCTTAAGATTTTGGGGTGATAATGCCATTAACCAAGTGAGTGGGCTGATGAGGCCCTTTAGTGATTACTCTCCAAATATAATAATCTACAGCTTGTAAATAAATACGCATACGAGTTTTCCAATAAGTGTAGTTTGTGCCATTAAAGAAAGGAGGACGATTTGATGCTTGTCCTTCAACTATACCCATTCCAATTGGGGCGGCCATGATCTTTCACTCAAGATCGTTGGACCTACAAGAGAGTACCGGTGCTCTGATACCACTTGTTGCCCAGATATGGTGCCCAAGAGGAGGGGTGAATTGGGTATTTAAAAAATTTAAGGCAATATATGTGCTATCAGGTTTTAAGGTGAAGAGTGATAGTGCTTTAATAATTGTGCAACGGAAGCAACGAAATAAAATGACAATTAACGAGCTAAAGAAGCTAAAGAGCAAACCAATGCAAACACACAAGAAATATAGTGGTTCGGTGCACCCAGCACCTACATCCACTCCCCAAGCTCCACTTGGGAATTTCCACTATAATCTTTAGATTACAGCCGACTTGTTTTACCAGGCTCACAAGTCAAAACCTTACACACTTGTTTTGGCTTCGGGCTAACAAGCAACCCTAGTTGGTTTTATCAATTGGCTCACCAACAAACCTCACTCACTTGTTTTGGCTTCGGGCTTACAAGCAACCCTAGTTGGTTTTATCAATTGGCTCACCAACAAACCTCACTCTAGTTTCAAATTCCCTTGAAACTAGCTAAAGACAAAAGAGTATGAATACAAGTAATGAAAACTAAACAAACTCCTTTTGAGCAAAAATAAATTCGTTGAAGCTCTTGATGGAGACTCTTCAAGCCTTTTGTCTTGGAATCTTGGACCTCACTAAATGCCAAACACTTGAATGTTGGATTCCTCAAAAATGGAAAGCTTTTGGAAAGGGAATCTCTTGGTTTTCTCACACTTTTTGGCTTTGGAAGTGATTGAAGGCTTTGTACTTTGAACCTATACTTTTTCACTTTGTCTCCTTGTCTTTTTTGAAGTTTGGTGGAGGTTAAATACCTCATTCATGCTGAAACAACTCCACAAGACCGTTAGATTCAAAAATATGGCCATTTATGGCCGTTAGAAATCAAATCAGAAGTTCAAAAAAACTAGCCGTTATGCCATGAGTCGACCTCATGAGTCGACCTCTGGATCAAGTGTCGACCTCATGAGTCGACCTCCAGTATATTTTAGGCAAAAGTTTAGAGTACCATAGTTCTGCCCATTTTGAATTCTCAGGCTATGAGTCGACCTCTGGTGTCGACCTCTGGACAGGTGTTGACCTCTGGTGGTCGACCTTTGACAAGGTGTCGACCTCTGGTGGTCGACCTCTGATCTGAATTTTTCTGAAACTCTTTGAGATATTGCGTGCCATGCTTGAGTTTCTCTTAGCCTTTGTTTCTTTTGTCAATAATTTCTTAACAAGAAGGTCCAATTTGAGTATTTTGATCTTGTCCAAGGTAGAAGAGCTCTTTCCCAAATCAGGTAAACTTAGTTTCATCAATGTACTTTTGATACTCTTTTTGAATAACCTAAGTCCTGAAACTTTTATCTAGAGATGAAACATTAGTCCAAACATATACTCAACCTTTTGTTAATCATCAAAACTAAGGAGTCAAAGCCAACATTGTGTTATCTGCAAGGGCATTATATTTGAGTATTGACTGTATAGAAATGAAAGGGTCTTGACTTAACTAGAACATTATGGTTTGTTGTATTTTCTGCAAGACTAATAATGTTTTAGAGGCCAAGTTACTTCTTGAGAATTATTTGAGATATAATTGGAAGAGTTTCCTATCTTTGAGCTTATAAAAGATTTGTTGTGTTTTCTGCAAAATCTTTTATAAGTTATTAGGATCTCAATCTCACTAAGAAAAACCAATCAGGGTTCTTCTCGATTATCATAGTTAGGGCTATGATTTTTGATAAAATAGTGGGAGACATAATTAAATTGAAGACCTAATTTAATTATGTAAGTCATTTCATGGTTGTTTGCTTATGTATTGTTCTTTATTAAATGTAGATAAATGGTATCTTCATTATCACTACGAAGTATCTTAGACACCAACAAACTGACTGGTCCAAACTATATGAACTGGTTGAGAAATTTAAAGATTGTATTGAGTTCAGAAAAACTTTCTTATATTCTTGATACCCATAGTCTTAATCCACTAGGGGATGATGCCACAAAGGAAGATATGGCCACATACAAAATGTGGCAGAATGACTCCCTTATTGTCAAGTGTATCATACTAGCCTCTATGACCAATGAGTTGCAGAGACAGCATGAAAGCATGGATACTCAATCCATAATGCTCAATTTAAAAGAGCTTTATGGAGAACATAGTAGAACTACTAGATATGAAATATCTAAGCAGTTATTCCATGCTAGGATGACAGAGGGAACATCCGTTCAGGATCATGTTCTGAAGATAATTGACTTAATCACCAGATTGGGTCAATTAGGTTTTATTATGGATGGGAGTTAAATCAGGATTTAATCGTGCAATCACTCCCAGAGTCATTTTCTCAGTTTGTCTTGAATTATCACATGAACAAACTGAACACTTCCTAGCCTGAGCTGTTAAATATGTTAAAAACAGTGGAGAGCCACATTAAGAAAGAAAAGGCTCCACTTCTTCTTGTTGATAAGATCAATAAGAAGAAATCAGGCAAAAAGGGTTTTAATAGGAGGCTAAACCCTAAGGGTGGCATCAATAAGAATAAGAAAGGAAAGAAGGCCTCAAAATAGTTAACCTATTTTTTTTGCGGCAAAGCGGGACATTGGAAAAGGAATTGCAAGGCTTACCTTCCAACTATGAAGCCTGGTGCGTCAGATGCACCAAAAGGTATGTATGAGATACATGCTATATTGACATTAAATTCGTCTATATCAAATACTTGGGTATTGGATACCGCTTGTGGTTACCATATATGCAAATCTTTGTAGGACCTCCACAAGCTTAAAGTATTGAAGGAAGGTGACTTCAATCTCTACGGTGCTAGTGGTGATATCATCCAAGCAGAAGCTGTAGGGACCTATATTCTGAAGTTGCCTTCAAGGAAGATCTTGGAGTTAGAAAAATTTTATTATATGCCTAAGATTATTAGGAACATTATATCTATTCCTTTGTTATTAAAACAAGGATATATAATGGATGTAACGAGCACTGGTTGCTCGATAATGTTGTCTAATAAAATTTTTTGTTTTGGCATATTTAGCAATGGGCTCTTAACTCTTTCTTCCAATGATGGTGTTTTTCATGTCAATAATAAAAGAAAAAGAAAATAATTTAATGATACTTTACTTTGGCATCATCGACTTGGTCATGTTAATGAGTCTAGGATAAGCAAGTTATACAAGAAAAAATTCCTTGATCCTTATGAGTATGAATCATTAGGAACTTGCGAATCATGTCTCATGGGTAAGATGACCAAGACTCCATTTACTGGACATGGAGAAAGGTCAACTGAGTTATTAGGACTTATACATACTGATGTATGTGGTCCAATGACAACTCAGGCCAGAGGTGGATACTCATATTTTATCACTTTTACAGATGATTTATCTAGGTTCGGATGTGTGTATCTTATGAAACATAAATATGAAGCCTTTGATAAATTTCAGGAGTATCAAAGTATGGTCGAAAAACAAACCGGGAAAAGTATTAAAGTTCTTCGTTCTGATCGAGGAGGAGAATACTTATCCATGGAGTTTTTAGACTATCCTAAAGTTAATGAAATTCTTTCTGAATGGACCCCTCCTTATACACCACAGCTAAATGGTATAGCTGAAAGGAGGAATCGTACCTTATTAGATATGGTACGATCCATGATGTGCTTCACAGATTTACCCATTTCCTTCTGGGGTCATGCCCTAGAAATTGTTGTTTACATTCTGAACAAGGTACCTTCTAAATCCGTTATTAGTACTCCATATGAAATTTGGAGTGGAAAGAAACCGTATCTTAAATATTTTAAGGTAAGGGGATGTCTAGCTTATGTTAAAAGAAATTTTGGACATAAGTTGGAACCTAGAGCAGATAAATATCTATTTGTAGGATATCCTAGAGAGGGTAGAGGATATCTGTTTTACCATCCTACTGAACAAAAGATTTTTGTCAGCAGGCATGCCACTTTTCTAGAAAAAGAGTTCATTTTAGAAAAGGGCAATGGTAGAACTGTTGAACTTGGAGAAGTACAAGAAACACAGATAGACAGTTCTCAACCTTTAGAACATATAGTTAGGACAGAACTAGAACACAAAACTCCTCCCCGTAGGTCTGATAGAGTGCCACGGGCACCTGAGAGGTATGGGTTTATTATAGAAAATAATGAAGCCCAAGTCATTCAAAATGATGAACCTTTGACCTATACGGAAGCTATCTTGAGTACTGATTCAGATAGATGGCAAGAAGCCATGGAATTCGAGATAGACTCTATGTATGTAAACCAAGTATGGTCTTTGGTCGATGCACCAGTGGGTGTTAATCCTATTGGGTGCAATTGGGTCTATAAGAAAAAGATTGGGGCTGATGGCCAAGTTGAAACCTATAAAGCCAGATTAGTGGCAAAAGGTTTTAGACAAAAACAGGGAATTGATTATGATGAAACATTCTCACCTGTTGCCATGCTCAAATCAATCCAGATTTTACTTGCTATAGCAGCATACCACGATTATGAGATCTGGCATATGGATGTGAAGACTGCACTCCTCAATGGTTTCCTTGTGGAAGAAGTCTACATGTCAAAGCCAGAAGGTTTTATTTCAAAGAATAAACCTAATCAAGTATGCAAGCTAAAGAAATCCATTTATGGATTAAAGCAAGCTTCAAGGAGTTGGAACATCCGCTTTGATGAAACAATTAAAAGGTTTAGTTTTATCAAAAATGTGGATGAACCCTGTGTTTATAAGAAGACTAGTGGGAGTGCCATAGTCTTCTTGGTTCTGTATGTAGATGACATACTCCTCATTGGGAATGATATCCCAATGTTACAATCAGTCAAGGTTTGGCTATCAAACCAGTTTTCCACGAAAGATTTGGGAGAAGCATCCTATATACTTGGTATTAAGATCTATAGAGTAGATCTAAGATGATGCTAGGTTTATCCCAATCTAGGTACATTGACTTAGTGCTGAAAAGATTCAGCATGGATGGAAGTAAAAGAGGTTATCTTTCTATGAGTCAAGGCATACATCTTTCTAAAAGGATGTCTCCTAAGACACCTGAAGAAAGAAATAGAATGAATTCTATAACTTATGCTTCGGCAATAGGGTCCATAATGTATGCCATGTTATGTACCAGGCCTGTTGTGGCATATGCTTTAGGCATTGTCAGTAGGTTTCAGGCTGATCCAGGAGAGGATCATTGGAAAGCAGTTAAAAATATTCTTAAGTACTTGAGAAGGACTAAGGATATTTTTCCAGTTTATGGTGGTTCTGATCTTAAACTAGAAGCTTATTCTAATTCTAGTTTTCAATCAGACCCAGATGATAGAAAATCCATTTCGGGATATGTTTTTATCCTAAATGGTGGAGCAGTGAGTCGGAAGTGTACCAAGCAGCAGACTGTAGCTGACTCAACCACAAAGGCAGAATACATAGCTGTCAGTGAAGCCGCCAAAGAAGCAGTCTGGATGAAGAAGTTCATCACAGAGTTGGGTGTTGTTCCTGAGATTGAAAACCCAGTGCCACTTTACTATGACAACACTGGGGCTGTTGCTCAAGCTAAGGAACCAATAGCTCATCATAAGTCCAAGCACATTCTAAGACGCTTCCATCTCGTCCGAGAAATAGTAGAAAGATAAGATGTCACATAAATAGAGTTGATACAAAGAACAATGTAGCAGACCCGTTCACTAAGGCTCTACCACAGCGAGAGTTTGATCGCCACCTCGAGTGTATGGGATTAAGATTTAAAGGCGATTGGCTTTAGTGCAAGTGGGAGATTGAAAGGGATATGCCCTACAAGCCAATCTATGTTGTATCTCGCAAACCATTGTAATTGACAATATTCTAATAAAGGCATTATTTTTCATCATATGCTGTGTTTATATTATATGATGAACCCCATAGATTAGGGCTATGATTTTAGGGTTATGATGAGATCATACCAGTGAGACCTAAAGTCTTAAAACCTTAATCTAAAATATTCCTAGTCAAAGGAACCCTGAGTAGGGCATCAGGGTTTTTTCAGTAAGACTAGCACATCCTATGTATACTGGAGAGGGTGATTGCTCTCACAGTCACTTGTGTATGACACTAATACTAAGATGTGGGTGCTCATTAGAGAATGAGTTCACTGATATGATCCAACTTGAGAACATCTAATGGAGTCTTAGCTACATGTCAATAGAAGGTTCTCATAGTAGGAGTGGTACAAGTAATCCTTTGACCTGAGACTGCCATAAGTACCTTATATACATGAACCAGTGCTTTGGTTCAATTCTAATCATGACACTGAGTCATGCACAGGATTGATACTGGGAATGGTGAATTGGATATGAAGGTAATAGTAGGTCAACAAGTAATCGATCACTCTTAGTAAGAGGAGATTGCATCCAGCTAGTTATCAATCGGATGATGATTCAGGGAATCTTTGATCAAAGTAAAGATATTAGAGATGATTTCTAATATCAAGATAATTGAATCATCAATATAAGATTGAGCTAGAAATGAATGTAATATTGGAATTGACATATATCCATATCCATAATTATATTCTAGGTGCAGGCTGATCGAAGAATTTAATTGTACGGTAACTTTCTACTGAAGGGTATTTTTGGTATTTCACCAGAATTTCCATATCTTCCGGGTAGACATGACATGTTGCTAGACGTCAATCTTGTCTTGTGGGTTGATTAAATTGAATGATCACTTATTGGGAATAGTCCAAATTGATCATAATCGAGTAAGCCCGGTTTGACCTAAATCGATTAAAAATAGTTCTAATCAAATTAGGTCAACTTGTATTCGAATCCACTACTGGCTAGATATGGAACCCAATGGGTCACACACTTAAGAGAATTGATCAAGGATTTAATTTTTGTAATTAAATCATTTTGCATGATGACACTCTAGCAGGTGTTGCAAATCCTATTTTCTATTCGAATTAGATTTGAATTAGGGTTCCGGATTGGTTCAATTTGGGTTCTAATTGGATCTAATTAGACCCTAATTGAGTTTATAGGGATTATGGCTAACCCTATTGGCTAACCAAGAATTTAGGCTCGCCCCTCCACCCACTCCATTGAGTTTTCATGCCAAAATGCCAAGAGTCCATGCGCTAATGGACACTTGGCGTGCCATTTAGAGGAGTCCATGGGCGCATGGACTCTTGGCGTGCCCACTTAATTCTCCGATGAATTAAGATGGGGCGGCCTTTCTTTCTCACCTTAGCACCTCACTTGTCCTCCCTTCGATGGAAATCTAACGGGTGGTGGGGTTTTAAGAAAGAAAGAAAGCACTGTTTCTTCCCAGTCGCGTGAAATAACATCTCTTCGGAGATTTAAATTCGTGACTCCTTTCTTTTTAAAACATCGCGACTTTTCCTTTAAGAAAAGCCATGGGATTTAATCTGGAAGGCCATGAGAAGGAGGGAAGGGGCGTGAGAAATTGAGAAGGGCGTGAGAAAGAGTTTACAGAGAGTTGTGTGGGCGCCTCTCTGAAATCTATTTAAGGGATCAGGAAAATTAGAACTCGGTGATTGTAATCTGATGTGCTTTTATTTTTCTTCTTCCTATCCAAAAGACTCCTTCCCTCTTTTCTTATGTTACATTGTTTCCTTTACAGAGGACTCCTCTGTCGAAACTCTGTTGCTGAACAAAAATAAAAGAGAAGGTCTTCGACGGTAAAGGAAAGAAGGAGTTCTGATTTTCTTTCCTTTCTTTCTTACATTAAGACATTCTTGTCTTAATTTCTCCTCCAATTTAAGACAAGCCTATATCCTCTTAGGACAAGGTCTTATCTTCAAGATAAGGGTGTCTTAAAGGGCCAAGGTCTTAGAGGAAGGAGGAGAAGAGATCAAAGAAAGGGAGGCAACCTCTTGTGTGGAAGAATTCCAGCCATAATCCGAAGAATTGAGTTCTAGGAAGAAGAACTCAATAGGAGGAACCATTGGACAAGAAGATAGTATTCATGATCATTGCTCTGTGTGGATCACCATTAGAGGGTGGACACCTGGACTCCTGGTGAATTCAGTTAGCCCCTTCAACTTCAAGTTTGTTGGAATAAGCGATTCCAGGTTGGTACCCTAATCCTAATTTGCATAGATATGCTTGTCATATGTTCTAGTCTTATTTAAGGAGTTCCTGGTTTAGGGTTTTGGTGTGAATTTAGTTTCAATTTTGAAATTACCCTTCCGCTGCGTTGCACCGGATCCCTACACTTTGGACTCTTTCGAGACAGATCAGAGATCATATATCGACCTAGGTCAAGGACTCAATCTTTGTCGTAGGTCGAAGACTTCATTTTCGTTGTGGGCCAAAGGTTATGTCTTCGGCTTTGGCTGGTCCGCTAGTTGTTTGGTTTCCTCCGGTCATTGTAGTTTAAAGTGCATGGTTCGAAAGAAATGTCTTCGACCATTCGAACCGATGGCTGGTTTGAGCTTAAATTGACATATCCCAATAATTGCCCCTACTCTCAATTTTTGAAGCGATGATTTGCCTCGAAGAGTTAGAGTATCATTGGTCTATCATTTTTTGTTAGGGAATGGTGTGGCAGATGATTACAAAACTCATGATTGGAACATCTACCATAACTGCCAGTTGATTTGAGGATCAGGTGCCGGACAGCTATTCCCCCTTGATTGGGGTATGGAAAGGGAGCGAGCGGATCAAGGAATGCCTCTCCTTTTTTTGTTGTGTGACGATTCAGTCGATCTTCTGGTAAGGATTTGAGCGGTGGTCGTGGCCTCTGCTCGTCCCTCAGATAAAAAGTACTCTCCACCTTAGCCTTTGATTCATGCGGATTATGACCTTTGGTCCATCCCACGTCAAATCAGTTTAGGGTTGTTTTGGGATTGCACACCCATCTCGAGAAATCATGGTGGATTTGGGAAGATGGTTCTACTTATCAAGATGTCGCCTTGGAGCCTCTTTGTCCTTTATGAGAAGGAGAAAAGGTTAGGCTGAGGAAGCTTCTTTAACATTGTATTCTTTTAGATTTGGCCCAGCTTTCCCTGTTCTTGGCCATTAGTCACTTCCGCAAGTAAAATCTTCTTTTTATTTCTTTGCTTCATTCTTTTGTAATGGCTAAGGCCATAGGAAGTCAAGGTGAAATAGTTGGACCCTCCGGGGCCAAGGATGTGGTGAGTCCAGGGTTAGTTCCCAGCTCTGTTTCTCTTGGAAAACTTGCACACCTTCGAGAGTGTTATCACGTTCCCGAATGGTTTCCTTTAATACTTCACACATCTGAAGAGCGGGTGCATAAACCTCCTGTTGGGTGCCTTGCCATATACGAAGACCATTTGAAGACCGATCTTCGACTCCCCTTGCATCCCTTTTTCATCAAGGTCATTCGCCTGTACCAAATAGTTCCTATGCAGTTGACTCCGAATAGCATTCAGAATATCTGTGAGTTTTTGGTTCGGTGTCGCATTGCCAACGTCAATCCCAGGACTGATTTGTTCACCACCCTTTTTGTCGTTAAGAGGAATTCTACAGTCGTGAAAGGTGGGTGATCAGACCTCAGCCTAGTCGCAAGATCATAGGGGATATGCCCATCACCATCCAAGGGTGGAAGCCCAACTTTGTTTTTATATCGTCTACCGAACATTGGGGTTTCAATAGCAAGTGGAAGGAAACACATCTAGTTGCCAATAATGGAAAAAAGGTTTTGGCGACTGATCAGTCTGATTATGATTTACTAACTGGCTCGGAGGTCATTCCCATCCGCAAACTATTAGAGGAGAAGAATCTTCATCTCATAGTGATCAGCGAGTTTCCTATGCTAGGTATAAATGGTGAAAGTTTTCCCTCTTTTCTTCTGTTCCTTTATAGTCCAATTGACTTAGAAGGACCTTTCTATTTGCAGGTAGTGAAATAAAGCCTAACCTGGGCTGGCTTAGCCAGTCCTCCAGGAAGAGGATAGCTCAAGCTCCCCCGTCAAGATCAGAGGCCCGAAAGAAGGCCCGAGGGGATGACCCTGAGAGGAGTAGGAGCACCTTATCCTCCCGAGGAATCTCCGGGGGAGATGGGGTGTCAATGATGGAGGCCCCAATAGAGCCTCAACTAGTTGATCTTCGTTGATGGCTATCTCTCCAGTTCGAATAAGTGAGAGTGCATCTTCGGTAGTCGATGTGCCATCGCCTTGCCCCCCTGCGGTAGATAGGGGCAAGGCATTGCAAGTCGAGGGGAGTCCACCTGGGATGCTTCTCCAATTGGGAGCAATCCCGTGGGCTCTTCGGAGATTTTCTCAATAGAGGGTCTTTTGGTTCTTGCCGTGGCTAGGTGGGCACTGAAAGATACTCTACTGCCGCATGATTTGGCAATCGTCCGAGGTCGAAGCCTCGCCAAGATATCCGATTCTACCTTTTCCTCCCTACAACAGGTGAGATCATTATGGTCTTTTCTTTGCCCGACAGGTCATTCAGTATGTGACCTTGTTTTGTTGATGTAGCTGGTCTACGACATTACTTTCATGGAGGAGGGCCATGGGGGCATCGATAACCTCATTCACGGCCTGAAAGAGGTGCTCCATATGGCCAGGGCCGAAAAGGAAGTGGCCAAGGAACTGAAGCAGTCCATGGAAAATCGGCTCGCTCGCATGGACGCCGAAGTTCGTGGCAGGAGGGGTGAATTAAAGAATGCCCTCTTGATGATTGCAGGGCAGGGGGTAGAGTTGCGGAAGAATAGAAAATAGATTGACTCCATGGAATAATCTGCCAAGAAGAATCAAGAAAGGATTGGAGTTCTGATCAAGGTGGCTGAGGAAGCGACCGAGAGGGCCATTGAGGTATCTTTGAGAGCTAAAAGGGCATCTTTAAGAGCCAAAGAAGCAGCCTTGGAATCCGAAGTAGCCAGGAGAGAGTCTGAACTAGCCAGGAAGGAATCTGAAGCCACAAAAGAGCTAGCGACTAGATCTGTCGCAGATTTTAGAAAGTCCTCACAGTTGTAGGAGGAGATGAATGAAGCAATTCTATACAACTATCAGCATGGTTTCAACGATTGACTATCATGATCTCTCCGGCATCCCTGCTTTCGACAAAGTGGAGGAAGAAGAGGAGGAGGCTGAGGCCATAGAGGAGGTTGAAGAGATGCCAAGCCTAAGAGAGGAAATCCCAACCATGGTCAAGGACCCGGGTGTAATTCCAGTCCAGGCCAAAGATGGAGTTCAAGCTGAAGAGGGAGCTCAAGCTGAAGAGGGGGCCCAGGTTGAAGACTCTCTAGACCTAGCCCAAGTTGAGGAAATCCTTTCCGCGCAAATTGATAGGCTACTCCAATCTTGCGATGCTGGATCTCTCCCGACCGATCCTTAGGAATTTGTGTGGGTTTAGGTATTGTATTTCTTCCTTCCTTTCCTCTGGCTTGTAATTGACAAAGTCTTCTAAATTAACAAGTAGCTTTTCCTTTTTTGTGTATATCATGTTGCAATTTTGAACTTGGTCTAAGTAGTGTCATTGGTTTTGGTGATGACTTGAATCACATTGCCCTTTGTGGAGTCTTTTCTTGCGAATGCGAGCTTCTCCTTTTGGGCTACAAAATAGATAGGAAAGTTTCTATACAAAAGAAACATTAACTTACCAGTTTACCGGGGGTGGCGACTGTCATGTCGTCACTTGGAAAGGTAGCGGCGATCAAGTCTATGGTGACTGTGCATGGGAACAGGGATCATCATGGCTATAACCTTTTGGTGGTCCCCCCAGCACATCAGTTGAGGCTTGGATCCATTAGGGAGCCTATGCATGGCACATCTAGGAAATCATTGCAAACGAGGGCTCTTGAATTTTGCTAGTTTCGATATAATGAAGGGAATTTCTTTAGATTAGCTACCATTCGCACTTGGCAATGCCATATCTAACACCATTCCTATTCCCTCATCCTCACATCGCTTTGAGGGCTTGTTGTGCCATGAGGCCAAATCTTGCACAGCTCAGGTAGGTAGCCAAGGGGAAACCAATGAGAGGTTTCTAGGTGAGGAGATCAGATCGAAGGAGAAGATATGTGCTGGCATTACCGTGCACCAAGGCCAAGAGCAATGATCCTATCGAGATAGGTTTTTCTTCAGGGGAGGAACCAGTTTCTCTTAGAAGAGCCGTGCCGGCTGGACCATCCTTGAAATCGATCCCATAAGATGTTGGTAGTGATCCCCCCCACGTTGAAGGCGCTAAGCCAGTGGCTCCAATTATAGGAGAAAGGGGGCCGGTGCGGTGCGATACCCTAGTGACCGGAACCTGGAAGCAGGAGCCTGGGGATCCTTTTCCTTCACTCCTCCTCAAGATGTAGCAGGTGGCTTTTGACACGTGTGTTACCCATCTGCCTTCGTCGATTAAACAAACCTTGCGTGTATACTTCTCATTCTGCAGATCTCTTACGACCTTTCTTTACTGCAGAAAGGTGCTCAACAGTCTATCAGCTACAGCAGGGACCTCCGGAGCCATATGGCTTTAGTCGTAGTTGAGAAAGATATGGCCGAGGGGCTTCGGGCTGCTGTGGAAGAAGAGAGGGATAAGGTAGTTGCCTCAAACAATGTCTTGAAGAGATAGATGAAGACTATCTAGGCACAGGCGGCCGAAGTGTCGCTCATCACACATGAGAGAAGGAGGAAAGTATTTGCTCTTAAGTGGATGCTGAAGGAGACCCTAAGGGATGCTGAGGACCCGAAATCTCGTCTAGTCGAGTCAAAGAAGAGGATCGAAGAGCTAGAGGCAAACCTTTTGGTGGCCAACCAGAGGGCTACGCAAGCCGAAGAGAGGTCTTCCAGGGCTGTTGAAGCTTATAAAACTTCTCAGGCCTTCAGAGATTAGGCGAATAAAGTGGCAGTGGAAAGATATTCTTCAGGTTATGCCGATTATCTTGGTAAAATTAAGGAGCTTTACCTCGGCATGGATTTCTCCTTGCTCGCCATTCTAGAGGATAGATCTGTAGCCTCCAAGGCCCAGCTTGAGGAAACGTCGACCCTTACTCCTATTTCGAATGTCGAAGAGGCTAACAAGAAGTAATTTTATTGTAATTTTTTTTTTTCCTGCTATTTGTAATGTCCTCCTTTTGGATGAGGTTCTTCATCCCCATAGTAAAAGACTAATTTCTTTCAAACTAGTCTCTTTTGGATTGGTTCTTTATAGTTGATGGACCGAAGCCGGTGACTATTCACCGTAATCATTCATTCTACCTTGGAAAGGACCCGAAAGATAGGTGTCATCTTCTCATCGACCATCGATTGAGGATCATTGAGCATGATCTTCATTGCCCATGTTGAATGCATAAATATTCAAACGGTTGTGTCCCCACGTGTCCCGGGTGCCACCATATCTTCCCTTTTTGAGAGAAGGCCATTAATGTGGTAACCGTTTGAGGGAGACAATTTCGGGTTCGAAGCACTGACGGTCTCCATCCCCCAAAGCAGTTATTGGCGATCATGGCATTCCTAGGCGGTCACTTAGATTTCGAGGCATCGCCTCGACACGTGGCACACTTTAGTGTTTGGGGAAAGGGGTGGAGCATGTTTTCCTGCGGTCGTTCATGGGTGTAGGGTCCTTTTAAATTGGGCCCTATCTTTTCCAGTAGTAGGCCATCAAAACTTTGGACTTTCTCTTTGAAAATTGCCCTGCTTCCCTTAGCACAGCGATAACATGAAGTTCAATATCTCTGACCTTAGGAAGGTGGATATGAAGAGAGCCTCCGATGCCCGAGCTGAGGGTGAGCCTAGTTCAAAGGCTCTCCGGAGAAGTGACAATGATGACTCGCAGGGGGTCATTGCTTGCTTGGGGAGTAGGATTCGGGTTTTGGAGGCCCGCTTAGAGAAAGCCAAGGCCCGAGCCTAGGTAGCTGCTGTAGAGGTGGAGGATGCTAGGAAGAAGGTGGCAGAGGCCATCTCGGACATCATGGCATCTTCCGCCTACAAGGATGAAGTTGTCGAGGTGGTCCTGGATTTGTACCATCGGGGTTTTTGAGAATATCAGGGCAAGGCTTTCAAGTACATCAATCTGAAGGACTTGAAAAATATTAGGCCTTCTGTCCCCTTCCCTGGTCATGAATTTGACTCCGACTTTGAAGAAGAGTTAGAGTCTGACTTTGAAATGAACGACGGAGCCTCTCCATCTTCCTTCCAGGGCTTCGATACCTCTCTCCGACATGGGAAAGGGCCGTCTAGCAGTCTCTTGATCCACTTTCTCATTATCTGCACTACTTCTTGTCTCTTTTTTTTTTTGTAAAAATTTGAAAATGAAATGAAGCATTCCAACTTTCTTCATACTTCTTCTATTACTAACATATCACTGTGCACTACCAAACATACACCTTGTGATATGTCGAGGGTGTGGATTTCTCAAAACCATTAGGGATCTGCAAAGGGGGTGAGATTGGTTGGGCCATCTCATCAGATGTTTGCTATTGACAGGATGAGTGATGTAGACTCACCTCAACACATTTTCGGATTTACCATAGGGCAAGGCATCTAAGCATCCCTGTGCATCCTTACCATGATTAAGGTAGGCTGTTCAGGCCTGCCTTAGTGCATCTTCGGATTTTTCATAGGGTAGGTTATAGAAACCATCCCTGCACCTTCTTTGATGTAAGGTAGGCTGATTAGGCCTGCGCCGGCATGTTTTCGGATTTACCTAAGGTAGGTTACATAAACCGTCCCTGTGCCTTCGATCATTTTGGTAGCCTGATTGGGCCATTCGTTGTGCTCGTCGGGCATATCGATAAGATGAGTGGATTAAACTCTCCTTTGCATCATTGATCGATTTCTTCGATCAGGCCATCAAAATCATTGTCATCCTGCTGGTGTAACGGGACATTTAAAATTGGACAGATTTGCACAAAAAATCTGATGGGTATATTTATTGATAGTACTTGCAAAGGTTTTGTACATTCCATGGCTGGGATAGAATTTTACCATCCAAGGTCATGAGGCGATACGTTCTTAGATGTATGACTTCTTCAACTTGGTACACTCCCTCCCAGTTGGGAGAAAGCTTGCCTTATTCAATCGGCCTGGATTTTTCAGCTCTTCGTAGCACCATGTCCCCCGTATGGAAAATCTACTCCTTTATTCTGGAGTTGTAATATTTGGTGACTTTTTGTTGATATGTCGCCATTTTCATTTGGGCCTGGAGCCTGGTACTCAGCAGTAGATCCATGTTAGCTCTCTTATGATCGGAGTTCTCAAGCTCCTCATACTTATCGATCCTGAGAGATTGGAGGGAGACTTCGATGGGGAGGATGGCTTCGGTACCGTACCCCAAGTTGAATGGAGATTTACCGGTAGCCATTCTCGGGATCATTCTGAATGCCAAGAGAATGAAGGCCAGCTCTTCTACCCAAAGTCCTTTGGTAGCATTCAACCTTGTCTTCAGTCCATGGAGAACGATTTGATTAGTCACTTCGGCTTCTCCATTGGACCGTGGATGGGTGACGGAAGTTAGCCTATGTTGCGCGTGGTACCGAGCACAGAAGTCTTTAAACATTGGATTGTCGAACTGCCTCCCAAAATATGCTGGAGTTCTTGACAAAGCTCTTGACTTTGCCCTTTGTGATGTGAGCCAGGGGTTCGGCTTCGACCCACATAGTAAAGTATTCGATTGCCATGAGGAGGAACTTCCACTGCCTGGATGCCGGTGGGAATGGGCCAAGGATATCCATGCCCCACTGGGTTAAGGACCAAATTGCTGTCAGCTCAGTCAATTGACTCGCTGGTTGTCTCTGTATGTTGGCATGCCTCTGGCATTGATCACATTTCTGTACGAAGTTGGCTGAATCTTTCTGAATGCAGGGCCAATAGTATTTCTGGCATATAATTTTTTATGCCAAGGATCTACCCCCCAAGTGATCTCCACATATCCCTTTGTGCACCTCTCTCAATGCATAGTCAGCATCTGAGGGTTCCAAACATTTCAGCAGAGGCTAAGAGAAAGATCTTTTGTAGAGGGTACTATCCAAGATGACATACTGGAATGCCATCCAATAGATCCTTTTGGCCTCCGCCTTGTCTTCTAGTAGTATACCCTCGTTTAAGAACCTGAGGATGGGATCCATCAAACTTGGCTCGGTCTCAATTTGATGCACCTTCGAAGTTTCTTCAACTATACTTGGGGCTTCAAGGAGTTCAACGAAAGTGCGACCAAGGGATTCTGGAGTGGTGGTAGCAAGTTTGGATAATGCATCTACCCGGGAGTTCTTCGATCGAGAGACATGCATGATTTCGAAAAACTCCATTTGAGAAGATAGGTCTTGTACCCTTTCCAGGTACTGCACCATGGTAGGATCTCTGGCTTCATACTCTCCTTTAACTTGGTTTACCACCAACTAGGAATCCAAAAAAGGTTGGAGTCTATGAACTCCCAAACTCTTGGTGATCCGAATTCCTGCAAGCAGGGCTTCATATTCGGCCTGGTTATTTGAAGCATGGAAGGAAAATCGGAGTGCGTACTCCACTGTGTGGCCATCGGGCTCAGCTAGTATGAGACTGGCTCCACACTCGACAGAGTTGGAGGCCCCATCCACATGGAGCACCCAAATAGACTCTTTGTCTTTTGGGGTTTCTTCTTCTGTTGGAGGTGCTCCATCCTCGGACTTCCAGGTGCATTCGGCCAAGAAATCTGAAAGCACCTGGTCCTTCATAGCCGATGGGGCTGGAAACTAATGTCGAACTTGCTTAGCTTCACAGCCCATTTGGCTATCCTTCCTGAGATATCAAGGCATCAGAGAATGGCCTTGAGGGGCTGATCAGTCAGGCCACAATGGCGTGGCATGGAAGTAAGGCCGTAGTCGCTTTGCCACAATTATCAAAGAATAAATCAGCTTTTACATTTTTGTATACCTCATATCAGCATCGTGCAGGACTTTGCTGATGTAGTAGATCGGCTTGGGGGAGCCGTCTTCTTCTCTTTTGACAAGGACCGAACTGACTGCTTCATCCAAAGTGGAAAGGTATAAGTAAAGTACTTACACCTCCTGAGGTTTAGATAGTAGATGTGGGATCTCCAGGTACTTCTTCAGCTCTTCAAAAGCAATATGGTAGTCTTCAGTCCATTCAAAGCCCCGAGACTGTCGAAGTACCTTGAAGAAGGGGAGGCATTTCTCGACTGACCGAGAGATGAACCTTCTTAAGGAAGCAATCCTCCCTTTTAGCTGTTGTACTTCCTTCTTACAGGATGGATGCCTAATGTCTTTGAGGGCCTGGATTTTCTCAGGATTTGCTTCAATCCCCCATTTGGTAACGAGGAACCTTTAAAACTTGCCCGAAGTTATGCCGAAGGCACACTTCATTGTATTTAGGTTCATGTGCTGGCGTCGCAGGGCACCAAATGATTCTTCCAGATCCTTAATGTGATCTTTCTTAGGGAGGCTTTTGATGATCATGTTGTCAACATAGGCCTCCATATTTCTCCCTAACTGCTTCTTGAACACCTTATTGATTAATCTTTGGAATGTCGCCCCAGCATTCTTGAGCCTAAATCGCATCACTTTGTAGCAATATAGACCTTTGTCGGCGACGAAGGCCATCTTCTCCTCATCCTAGGGATCCATTCGGATCTGATTGTATCCAGAGAAAGCATCTATGAAGCTTAACAGCTATTGCTCGATAGAGGCATTGACCTGTTGGTTGATCTTTGGGAGAGGAAAGCTATCTTTTGGGCAAGCTTTATTGAGGTCCGTGTAGTCGATGCGGATCCTCCACTTGCCGTTAGCTTTCTTTTCCATTACCACATTGACCAACCAATCGGGGTAATGGGCTTCTTGGATGAATCCTGTCTTGAAGAGCTTGCTTACTTCTTCATCTATTGCCTTCTATCTTTCGGGGGCAAAGCTCCTCTTCTTCTGCTGGACTGGATTATATTCAGGAGCAACTTCTAGCCGATGAGTGATCACTTCGGTTGGAATCCCTGGCATATCCGAAGCCGACCAAGCAAAAACATCAACATTATTTCTGAAAAAATAGATCAGCTCCATTATGGTTTTCTCATCAAGCATGCTTCCGATCTACACGACCCTGGTGGGGTCCTCTTCAGTCAATGGTACTAAAATGGTTCTTTCCATGGGTTCACCTGAATCTATGGCGGGTCTCTCGGATCTAACTGATCCGAAGTTGTAGGATCATTGGAGTGCTTGTCCTAAATCATTAGTCATTATCGCACCATTCTTTGATCTCCTTTGGCCTCTCCGATGCCATTCCTGGTAGGAAAACATACCAGGAGTTAGTAATTCGACACTTTGGCCCAAAATTTATTTAGGGTGGACTGTCCTAATATAATGTTGCAGAACAAAGGGGTTCGGACCATCGTGAAATTGATTGGCAATGTCTTCTATCGAGGGTCACAGGCAATACTATTTCTCCCTTGGCATCAACCTGATTGCCTCCAAACCTAGTAAGAGGTATAGGAGACCTTTGTATTTTGTTTTTAGGAAAAGACATTCATGAGAATGCATCATAGATCAAGACATCGGTCAAACTTTCATTATGAACCATGATTTGTTTTACATCGTAATTGGCCAAACGACCGAAATTACAACTGGATCGTCGTGCGGGAGCCAAACTCCTGTGAGGTCATCATCGGAGAAGAGGATAGCATTGTTATCCTTGAGCTACTTTGGGGCATCATCTTCGTCTCTTCTCCAGTTGGAAGGTCAATGTATCATCCCCAGGTCTCCATTGGTGGGCCTTTGGTTCGGTAGTTCAGCCTCTTCAAGAGCCGGTTGGGAAACTGTAGCTTCTGACCGAGGTCCTTGGCATTTGATGTATCACTTCCGATATCCTCTCTTGATAAGGTCCTCTATAGCATCTCTCAATTGAATGCATTCTTCAGTATTATGGCTATGGTACCGGTGGAATTGGTAGTATTTGTTCCAGTTCCTTGCGGAAGAGGATGCCTTCATGGGACGTGGCCTATGGAGATAGGCTTCTTTCTCTATCTCCAAGAGGATCTTTTCTCGAGGGAGGTTGAGGGTGGTACAGGAGTCGAATCTCCTGCCCATTGATCTAGGCCTAGGAGGACTCCTTTGGTGGTCAGCATACTTGTTGTATGTTGTTTTTATTGGAAGCAAGGGGTCTTGTCCCTTGTTATTTTTCTTCTTTGAAGGGGGCTTCCCTTCGGTCAGTCATCGATTTGCTGCTTTCTCTTCGGCATCAGCTTATTTCTGAGCTATTGATAGGAGCTCAGCGTAGCTTTTGGGAAACTTCTTGTCCAGGGAAAAGGTGAGCCTAGATGTATGAAGCCCCTTCTTCAGTGCAGACATGGCCACGTGCTCGTTGAGATCGGGGACTCGAGCGTGGCTGCATTAAATCTGGAGATATAATCTCACAAACTTTCTCCTTCGTTCGGGTGAAGGAGGAATAGCGTATCCATATTTTGGGGGTTCTTGCAACAGGTCCTGAAATGCAAGACAAATTATTTTTCTAACTCAGAAAAGCAATCGATGGTACCTGGGCATATGCTCGATTACCACATCCGTGCAGCTTTCTTCAAGGTGGCTGGGAATGCGAGACAGTACATCACATCCGAAGCTTCTTGGATCATCATATGGGTCTTAAAACTGTCCAGATGATCAAAAGGATCAGGGGTGCCATTGTAGGGCTCCTTCTTGGGAATCCTAAAGTGCCGAGGAACAACTTCGACCAAGATGCTATCGGTGTAAGGGTTCATGGATCACACACTGCAAGATCGTTGTGATCCCTTTGCTCTTAGATTATTTCCATTTCTGATTTGATGGCTTTGAACTTTCCATCGTAATCGGGGAGGAATTTATTTGGTTCTTTCTCTATGGGAGTAGAGTTATCATAAGAAGCAGAGGAGGTTTGCCTAGGTCTTTTTCCATTTTGTAGGGAATCGTTGGGCCTGGGCATTCTTAAATTTGGCCCTCAGGGGAGGGCCGAGGATGGAGGGAGAGATGCATGGACTCCTCTTGAGGGGATCTCTTCCTCCGAGATCGAGAGCTGTGTATGGAGGTGACCGGCAGATGCCCCACCTGAAAAGCTCTGTCTTGGAAGTTCTGAAACATAGCCATGAGGTTATTCACCAGGTTCAGAAGAGTTTTGAACTGCTGCTATCCTACGACAATTGTCAGGGGTGGAATGTCATTCTCAGCTAGGGGCCTACTCCACTATGAAGGAGCATGGCTTCGAAATGTTGAGGCAATCTGAGTCGTTCCTCTTGCCATCGGGAACTTCTTACACTTCCCCTTTTTCAAGGAGGGGAGCTTAACAATGGCTTTTTGAATGGGCTGAACCACCCTTCCTGGCACACTAATCTATTGCTGTAGAGTCCCAATTCTGACCGGGTGGAGCTACTGGATCGTAGGCTCGCTCTCTGGTTAACCTAAAAAACAAATCCCTTGCTGGAGTCTCACCGACGAGGGACACTACGATGCCTAAGTCAGTGGTGGCTCCAGCCATAGAATTGAAAAGATTCTGAGGAGGACAGATGGAGAGGAAAAGACTCTCAGATTTTCAGGAGTATCTTGTGCCTTACTTGGAGCGTCCTCGCTTACCGTTATTTATAATGATTTGTCCAACCTGCGGTTCCGTTCACCCTCCTGCTGTTACGATGGGGGAGTTAATTTATTCCCCTTAATTTGCAATCATGAATGGTTACTAAATGGTTCTGTCCAGATCGAAGGCAATGCCGCTGGAGTCACGTGTTATGATTGTGCTCTGGAGGTAGTTGACGATAACTATTATTCGTCGCATTCATGAAGACTTGAGACAGATCGGGGATCCATCTTCATGCTTCCCTCTTGAAAAATTATCTGTAGTCAAATTGGAGGCATGTCTTCATCTTTGGACTCTTTCAAGATAGATTAGAGATCAAATATCAGCGTAGGTCGAAGACTCAGTCTTCCTCGTAGATTGAAGATTGCATTTTCGATGTGGGTCGAAGGTTGTGTCTTCGGTGTAAGCCGAAGGTTGTGTCTTCGGCTTTGGCCGATCTGCTAGCTATTTGGTTACCTCCGATCACTGCAGTTTAAAGCACATGGTTCGAGAGAAATGTCTTCGGCCGGTCGAACCAGTGGCTAGTTTGTGCTTAAACTGACATATCCCAACAGGTTTCAATAGCACAGTGGAACAATGGATTTCAAAAAATTTCATTCTTGAAAACCCTAAGCCCTGGATCCCTTATTCACTACAATCAACAAGTCACTAAATTAAGGTTATGAAGAATAAATGGAACACTAATTCTTTTTCTTTCTAGTAGGCCTACAAATGCAAGTCCTCTAGAGGTGATCCACACAAGAATCAAACTAGGAAGCTCTCCTTAGTAGGTTGCTTCATCAACTAGGACTCTTTTGATGGACTTTCTTTCTTCAACAGCCTTTCTTTCCTTGCTCAGATCCTTGCCCTCCAATAAAGCACCCTGAGCCCTTTCCAAAACACTCTTCACTTTCACTTTCACTTCCTAATTCACTTCCTAAAATCCTTGTCTTAAAATGGAGTATTTGTCTTAAGACAAGACAAGGGAGGAAGAGACAAAAGAGAGTGTGGTAGAGTGTGAGTGTAGGAATGCAAGAAAGAAATAAGTTTTGTGATACCCTTCATCCTAATCATCAAAGCCTATTTATAAAAGAATGAGAGGTGCCAGATAAGCCTTCTCATAAGCCCATGATAAGCCTTTCAATTTATCAAATAAGACTCTTCATATAGAAAGAGTCTTATTAATGAAGCATCATGACTTTTTGTGCGCCAACTTCCTCATTCAAGTCCTTTCAAGGTTTCATTAGACTTCTCCATTTGCCACTTGGCATTTTCTAGTTACAATGAAGCCAAGGGACTTGGCTTTTGAGTAAGAAGAGTTATGGAATCAAAACTTCTTAAAGTAGAAGGACTCTGCTTCTTAGAATTGCGCCAAACATGAAGAGTCGCAACTCTTCATGCGCCAATTCCTTCCACCAAGCTTCTTTTCTCATTTTGACCAATCATAAGCCTTTCAAAATACATGGAGATGAGGCTAAGGGGCACCTTACTTCATCTGGAAACAAAGTCCCAAAGTAGAAGGACTTAATGTCCTTTCTATGCCCATTTATTTCTTGCGCACAAAATAAGTTGGCGCCAATTATGAAGAGTCACTACTCTTCACTTGTCAATCAAAATTTTCAATGCCATATGCCACCTTTGACCTAGTCAAAGTATATGCAATATGGGTGTCATTTGAAAGGGCATTAAATCTACTTTTTGACCATATAATGTTTTTCAAGATAGGAGGTCTATTGGTCCTTCTACGTCCTCCTGAATGCTAAGGTGTCACTTAGTTGCCAATAGCCCGATGTCATTTTGACTCTTGATATATGACACATAAAAAGTTCAAAAAATATCAGATAAAATCTGATAAATTCATCCCACTTAGGACACAACCAAATTTAGGTCTTCCGTAAATTGGTTAGTCCATTTAGCAAATGTTTAGACCCAATTCATTTGAGTTAGGAGTATAGGTCAGCCTACACATGCTAGTGTGCAATCTAGCTAACCAATTAGGATCCCATGATTCTAATTAAATATCAATTGACTTCCTAGGTCAATTTCCTAATGTATGTGACCCTTTGGGTTTCACATCTAGCCAGTAGTAGTACTAGGTCCGAGTCGATAGGATCCAATCGAACATGATTGACCTAATTAGATCAAATTAAGCTGACCTAAGTTGCCAATTCGAACCAGCTTTCGAATTGACTCATGAATCCAATCGAATTGATTCATGAAAACCTATAATACATGATTGATGTCTAGCAACGTGTCATGCCTACACAAAAGATGAAGAATTTGGTATAAAGTACCAAAATATTCTTCAGGAAAAAGTTACCATGCAATTCAATCTTTCGATCTCACGTTATCTCGATTAAGTGATGGGTATGGATAACTGTCAAACCCTAGCATTAAATCATTTTGAATCTCTATTCGATAATGAAGACTCTACTAATGACTGATTAGAAACCACTTCTAATCTCATCCTACTTTGATCAAAGACTCCCTATGTCATCAATCGAAGAGATTACTTCGGATAACAATTCCTCTTACTAGGAATGATTGATTCCTTGTTGGTCCACTCACATCCTTCATACACCTTCCACCATATCTGAGAACACCTCGTACATGACTCAATGTCATGAATGAGTAAGAACTAGAACATGGCTTATTGTGCATAAGAAACCATGGTGATCTCAGGTCTAAACATCACTTGGACAACTCCCACTATGAGAACTATCTCTTGACAAGTAGTAAGAATTCCATAAGATAATCTCAGTGCGGATTAGTTCAGTGAACTCATACCCTAATGAGCACTCTTATCCTTGTATAAGTGTCTATACAAAAGTGGCTATGAGACCAACCACCCTCTCCATCAAGCATATATAGGATAAGTTAGTCTTTCCAGAAGCATCGATCCCCGAATCGATGATCCAATGACTAGGAACATTTTAGATTAGGGTTTATAGGAACTTAGGCCTCATCGTTATGATTTCCATCATAACCCTAATTCCATTGCCCAAATCTACGGGGTTCATCATAATCTTTAAGTAAGACACAGTAGTAATATGAAACAAAAATGCCTATAATAATATAATAATGTCATACAAGAGTTGGAAGATTACAAAAATACCCTTATAGAGATTGGCTTTTGGGGCACTTTTCTTTCATCTCACAATCCACCAGCGACATTTAGCATATATAGTGGCAACTTAGCAGAATAAGATTGGAACCCCTAGGTTTAATTATCATATGATTCGGTTCCTTTATCAAAAATCTTGACATGATGTTGGTTACGAAAACTCGTCAAACACATCAGTCATATGCTTAACTAATCAACTCAAGTCCAATTATGATACTAACGAAAGCACCATTTTCATTATCACACTGCAATTGCCATAGACTTCTGGACTTAGTCTCATTAAGCTGCATAGATTCTATGAGTGACCACCCTACTCCTATAATAAACTTACTATAGCCAACGAACACTGCAAGGTGCCGAATGGATAGGAACCATATGTTTGTGCTATCAAATTACAGCAACCTTATTGTGAGTAGCTGAGACACTCTATGTCAAAGAACTATTCACACAACTATAGCATTAGGAAGTTATTGACGAGTGAGTAGTCATCCGTATAACTTCCTGTACTTGGTCACACTCAGTACCGTTGATCTCTATCAACTACCTATACTCACTCTAGTGTCAACACACTATAGGTCAGAGACTTATCTACCTAGAAAGGAAAGTGGTATGTGCATTGATTTTAATGATTCAATCACCATCCTCCTGACATTCCAACAATTGGGAGCTTTTAGGAGTTAATCTATAAAGACACATGTCTCAGATTCTCAACTCTTGAGAATATGTGTCATTATCCATTAACTCCATGGATGATTCATAGACACATCAATATGAATGAAAATAATGTCCCTTTTTTATTCATAAAAAAAATTAAGTACAAAATTCAAGCCCTAACACTTACAATGTATCAAGCCAACTTAGTTTTTAGGGCATACATCTAACAATCTCCCACTTGCACTAAAGCCAATTGGCTAAATATTTAAGTCCCATCTTCTCATGGTGGACATCAACCTTTTACTGACTCGAAGTCTTAGTCAGTGGGTCTGCTACATTATCCGTGGAGTCTACTCTTTGCACCTCAACATACTTCTTCTCGAGGTATTGCGTATGATATGAAACTGTCGCTCAATATGCTTAGACTTCTGGTGAGACCTGGGCTCCCTAGTGATTGGGATCCAGGGTAGGTCCAAGCTTCTTTTGCATTTTTCTTAATTTTCTCACATTTTTTTATTTTTCATATTCCCGCTATTCCACCTATTCCTAATATTCGAGCTTTATCCAAACTTATCCCCACCTTGTTCCAGCCTTATTCCATCTTCATCCCGTGTTTTTTAAAAAGCTTCCCAAACCCTAGCCACCACCCCGCCGGCCCCAGATCCGGGCTGCACGATGCCCGGCCGCCGCTGCCGACCCTCCGCCAATGCTCGCCGGCCCCGCCCTCGCCAGAAAATCTGGCTGCCCGCCACCAATGCCGTGGGAAGACAAACGGACTCGGAGGCGTCCATTCGCCGCCTGCCCACGGTCGCCGCTGCCACTACCGCCGCCACCATGGCCTGTTGCAGGCCGCCCATCCCGCTGCTCACCGGCTCTCGCCCAACCGCCGAGGGGGCCCTCGCCGGTGCCTAGGGCACCATGGCCCGTGGGAAGATGAACGGACACGTCTGTCCGTGTGATGCCACCGCCGCCGCTCGCCTGCCGGCATCCCACCGTCCGTCAGCCAAGGTCCAGCCATTGGAGGTCCTCGCTGGCGCCCGTGGGAGACCAAACGACATGCCCTAGGTGTGCCGTGCCATCCCTATGCCGGTGCCATGCCTGTAGCCGCCACCGACCATCCACCGCTCGCCGTCCATCGGCCTCGTCCGCCGCAAGCTTCCCGGCTACTGCCCGTCTGTCCGTTGTCACCTAAGATGACTTCCTTCCCCCTATGCACGATCACGATTAGAGTCTACATGGATTTTGGAGCATCATAGTATTTAGAGTAGCACTCTTTTCAGAGCAGATCATCAAGTCGACATGCTTCCCAGAGCAGATCAACACCAATATTGATGTAGCATGAATTTTGATGTAATTTATTTTTTCTTTTTTTGGTTTCTTGTAGGCTAAGTAACTGAGTGTTTTGGTTTTTATATATAATGGCCCCCTCCGCCTCTTGTAAAGTTTAAGTTTGAATGATATTTTTGGGTTTTTCACTAGTTCTGGTTCTTGGCTGAGGCCCATCTTTCCTTCACCTGCGGGTATCGTGGGGTGTGAGACCTCACTTCCTTCGATCCATGCGAGCGTCGAGGGGCGCGAGGTCCTAGTTATCCCCCTTTTCCATCGAGTCTCCCACTAGGTCTTAGGAATTTTTCTTTACAGCCCCACATATAGATTTGGTAGGATGCCGTAGGCTCCGCATATAGTGAGATGGGTAGGATGCCCTAGACTACATCTAATGGGATGGATGAGATGCCCTAGAGGTGCGACGTCTCTCCATGAAGGTGAGTCCCTAGTCCTTGAGTGTCAATGTTTCATATCCTCCATCCCATTATTCCTCCACCATGAAAATTGAAAACCAAAAGAGTTCAGCTATTTTAGGATTTAGTGCCAGTTTGCCCTAGTCCCGTGAGGCTTCTTAGCCCTCCCAGGGTCCTAATTTGTTTAGGTATTTTTTCCGTTTCCAGATAAATCAAGTTACATCTCATTCGTCCCTCATCAGTTTGGTATCAAAGGGTTATGGATTATGGTATGCTCCAATTTTGAACTCATTGGAGTCGAGATGTTCACAATCGAGGAGAATGATGGGGATCCAGGGTAGGTCCAAGCTTTTTTTCTATTTTTCATAATTCTCTCACATTTTTTTATTTTTTCCATTCCCGCTATTCCACCCATTCCCACTATTTTAGCTTTATCCCAAACTTATCTCAACCTTAATCCATCTTCATCCCATGTTTTTTAAAAAGCTTCCCAAACCCTAGCCACCGCCCCGTCGGCCCCTGATCCGGGATGCCCGACCCCAGGCCACCACCGTCGACCCTCCGTCGGTGCTCGCAGGCCTCGCACTCGAAGGAAAATCCTGCGACCCGCCGCCCACTTCGTGAGAAGATGAACGGATGCAGAGGCATCCGTTCGCTGCCTGCCCACGGTCGCCACTACCACCGCCGTCGCTAGCCAGCTACCAGCCACCCGTCTCGCCACCCGCCGGCTCTCGCCCGGTTGCCGGGGGGTCCTCACCAGCACCCAAGGCCCCATGGCACGTGGGAAGACGAACGGACATGTCCGTCTATGTGACGCCGCCGTCCACCGCCTTACACCACCGCCGCCGCCAGCATGCCACCGTCCCACCATCCGTCAGCCAAGGTCCGGCCGCCAGAGGTCCTCATCGGCGCTCGGGGCCCCATGCCCGTGGGAGACCAAATGGCATGCCCTGGGCGTGCCGTGCCATCCCTGTGCCGCCGCCCCGCCTGCAGCTGCCGCCACCATCTGTCGCTTGCCGTCCGCCGGCCTCGTTCGCCGCTTGCTTCCTGACACTTCCCCTTGTGCACGGCCACGAGTAGAGTTTGCACGGATTTTAGAGCATCATAGTATTCAGAGCAGCATGCTTTTCATAGCAGATCATCAAGTCGACATGATTCCCAGGGAAGATCAGCACCAATATTGATGTAGCATGGATTTTGATGTAATTTATTTTTTCTTTTTTGGATTTCTTGTAGGCTAAGTAATTGAGGGTTTTGGTTTTTCTATATAATGGCCCCCTCCCCCTCTTATAAAGTTTAAGTTTGAATGAAATTTTTGGGTTTTTCACTGGTTCTGGTTCTAGGATGAGGCTTGTCTTTCCTTCCCTTGCCAGTGTCGAGGGGTGTGAGACCTCACTTCCTTCGCTCCATGCGAGCGTCGAGGGGCGCGAGGCCCTAGTTATCCCCCTTTGCCATCGAGTCCCCCTCTAGGTCTTAGGGATTTTTCTTTACTGTCACAGGTAGCGATTTGGGTGGGATGCCCTAGGCTCCACGTGTTGTGAGATGGATGGGATGCCCTATACTACATGTAGTGGGGTGGGTGAGATGCCCTAGAGGTGCGACGTCTCTCCGTGAAGGTGAGTCCCCAGTTCTAGAGTATCAATGTTTCCTATCCTCCATCCCATTGTTTCTCCCCCAGAAAAATTGAAAACCAAAAGAGTTCAGCTATTTTAGGATTTAGTGTCAGTTCTCCCTAGTCCCGGGAGGCTTCTTAACCCTCCCACAGTCGTAGTTTGTTTAGGTATTTTTCCCTTTTCCAAATAAATTAGGTTACGTCTCATCAGTCCCTCATCACCTAGCAAGAGCTGCTGCACCATTACTGTTACAATATATGGGGATGGCATTAGATGGCATCACTCCAAGCTTCACAATGAATGTTTTATACTAGAAGACTTCTTTTGCAGCTTCAGAGGCAGCGATGTACTCTGCTTCCATTATTGAATCTGCTATGATGGGATGCTTAGAACTTTTCCAACTAGTTGCTCCACCATTACACAAAAACACAGACCTTGATGTAGACTTTCTATCATCAGGATCAGACATAAAGTCCGAGTCTGTATATCCCTTTATCCCTAATTTTGAACTCCCTCCAACGATTAAGAACAAATCTTTTGTCCTTCTCAAGTACTTAAGAATGTTCTTCACAGTTATCTATTGTTCTTCACCTAGATTCGAATGGTATCTACTCGTTACACTCACAGCAAGAGATATATCAGGTCGAGTACAAAACATGGCATACATAAGGCTTTCAATTGCTGAAGCATATAGAATCTTGCTCATGCATTGAATCTCTTCAGGTGTGTTAGGACACATTTTCTTGGAGAGATTAATGCCATGCCGAAGAGATAACAATTCTCTTTTAGAGTTCTCCATGCTGAACCTTTTCAGCACTTCCTCTATGTATAATTTTTGTGAAAGGCCAAATATCTGATTAGATCTATCTTTATAGACCTTAATCCCCAAAATATAAGATGCTTCATCTAAGTCTTTCATAAATAATTTTTTAGATAACCAACTTTTAACCAAAGTTAACATGGGAATATCATTCCTAATAAGGAGGATGTCATCCATGTACAATACGAGGAATGTCACCGCCCTTCCACTGGCCTTCCCGCAAACACATGGATCATCCTTACTCTTGATAAAATCAAATGATTTGATTGCATCATTGAAATGAGTATTCCAACTCCGAGAAGCTTGCTTCAATCTGTATATTGATCTTTGCAGCTTGCAGACCTTTTGATCTTTATCATTGGAAGTGAATCCCAAAGGCTGCTCCATATAGATATCTTCTTCAAGATATCTATTCAGGAATGCAGTTTTCACATCCTTCTGCCATATCTCATAATCATGATATACTGCAATTGCAAGCAATATACGGATGGATTTCAGCATAGCTACTGGTGAAAAGGTGTCAGATAGTCAATGCCTTCACGTTGACTATACACTTTCACCACTAACCTAGCTTTAAAGGTCTCTACCTTACCATCTATACCTATTTTTCTTTTGTAGATCCATTTACAACCAATAGGTACAATACCCTCTGGTGGATCCAATAAGGACCATACTTGGTTAAAATGCATTGATTCAATTTCCGACTTCATAGCATTCAACCATTTCTCGGAGTGGATGTTTGTCATCACCTCATCATAAGTTTTAGGATCAATTAATTGATCCTTGTACCAAACTAGTAACATTTCTTTTATATCCTCTATAAGTATACCTAAGTACCTTTCAAGAGGTTTGGAGACTCGAGCAGACCTGCGAGGTGGAACAGCATTTATGTGAATTGGTTCATTTTGTTTAATCTGATCTCTAGCTGGCTGCTCTTCAGAGACTTTCTCATCGAGCTCAATTAGCCTCCCACTACCAGCTTCCTGAATAAACTATTTTTCAAGAAATGTGGCATGTCTACTCACAATCACATTGTGATCTTCTGGAAGGTAAAAGTAATATCCTAATGTTTCTTTAGGATATCCTATAAACTGAGCTTTCATAGATCTGGATTCCAACTTATCCACCACAGTCTTTTGACATAGGCTAGATATCCCTAAATCCTGAAATGAACAAGACTGGTTTCTTACCATGCCAAATCTCATATGGTATGGTAGGAATACATTTGGATGGAACTCTATTTAAAATATAAATTGAAATTTGTAGGGCATATCCCTAAAAAAATAAAGGCAATTCAATGAAGCTCATCATGGATCGGACCATATCTAATAGTATCCTATTTCTCCTCTCAAACATCCCGTTGAGCTGAGGCATACCAGGTGGAGTCCATATGAGACTATGCCATTGTGCTTAAGATAACCTAATAATTTTCTACTATGGTGTTCACCTCCACTATTTGAACAAAGAACCTTAAGGGTTTTACCTATTTATTTTTCTACCTCATGTCTGAATTCCTTAAACTTTTCAAAAGCTTCAGATTTATCTCATAAGAAACCCATAACCATACCATGAACAATCATCAGTAAAGGTTATGATGTAGTAAAAAGCACCCCTGGACTACACATCAAATGGACCACACACATTAGTGTGTACTAGGACAAGCAATTCTATGGCCCTCTCCCCATGTCCTATAAAGGTTAACTTGGTCATTTTTTCTTGAACATATGACTCACAAGGCTGATATGATTCAGAATTAACAGAATATAGGATCCCATCCCTTTCCAGTTTGTCAATTATGTGCTCACCAATATGACCGAGCTTTAGATGCCACATATATTTTTCATTTAGGTCATCTCTAGCATGTTTATGTCATATGGCATTCACTTTAAGTTTCTCGTTAATATTTAAAGATGCATCAGTATGCAAATGATAGAGACTGTCAATTAAAATAGCTTTTGCAACCAATTTATTTCTCAAATAAATTGTACAAAAGTCTTTATTGAATGTAAATTCAAATTCTTTCTATGCTAGCACAGAGATAGAAATCAAATTTCTACTAGCTCTAGGCATAAAATAACAATCACTAAGTACTAATCTAAACCTTAAATGTAATACCAGAGAATATGATCCAATGGCTTGTGCAACAACTTTTGCTCCATTTTTGACACATAGGACCATCTCACCTTCTGTCAGCATTTTGCTTCTTTTCAGACCCTACATTAAAATGCATATATAAGCACTAGAGCTAAAGTCTAAAATCCAACAAGAAGTAGATGAAACCATTAGGTTAGATTCAATAACGAGTATGGACTTACCTTCAGAAGGTACATCCTCCTATTTCTCTAAGCTTTCTAGGTAGAGAAGATAATTTCTTTTCTAGTGGCCATCTGTATTATAATGGAAACATTTTTCTTTGCTAACCTTGGCTTTTTTGTGAGTGTCCTTCTTCTGTTTGTTTTTCTTTTTTTGCTTCTTCGCAGGTTTCTTTTTCTTCCAAGTAGACTTTCTTTTGGAGAAAGACTGCTCCATAAAAGAAATAGAGCCCCTTAAACTCTTCAGGGTCCTCTCATTGCTTACCAACATGTTCAATAATTCAAGTAAGGTGTAATTCAACTTGTTCATATTATAGTTCATAACAAACTGAGCATATGAACTAGTCAAAGATTGGAGGATCAAATCCACCTGAAGCTCCTTGTGAATAGGATGTCCGGCTTCTCATGCTATTCTATGTCCTTGATCATTGACAAACAATGATCATGGATATACTGCCCTTCATGCATCTTGTTGTTGAAAAGCCTTTTTAATACCTCGAAGCAAGCAATCCGACTTTGTTCACCATATAACTCTTGTAGGTGAATTAGAATCGATTTAGCAATTAGCATATCCTCATGTTGGCTTTGTAATTCATTTGACATTGAGGCCAACATGTAACACTTAACCTTATTATCATCTTCCATCCAATTTTTATTTGTAGTCATCTGATGAGCATTTGGATGGTCAGGTAAACTAGGAGGTTCCTAGTCAAGTACATGCCCAACTTCTCAGAACTCAAAATAATTATTATATTTTTCAACCAATCTTTGAAATTAAGGCCTACAAGTCAGTTTATCTCTAGAATACGGGCTAAGGGATTTGAAGCAGACATGGTTAACTGCAAGAGTAGAAGATTCTAATTGTTTTAGATTGCATTAGGTTCATTGAGTTTTATCATCACATTAAACTAATCTTAAGGGCAATCTAAATATCTTAGATCAGGGCAGTATGTCATAACCTGACTTGGGCCCAAAACAACCACCCAGCGTTAGAACCCAAGCCTTAACTAAAATCAATTAGCAATATAATTACTCTTGAGAGCTTAGGGACACCAACAGGTTGGGTCCGAATTGTGTGGGCCAACTAGTACACCTAATTCCCCAACTATTACTGAAAACTGGTGTCTAAGGCTAGAGGTCCAGAGGCAAATGCTCTATGTAGACTGGTGGTTTTTAATTAGGACTTTATCATAGGCAGGGGGAGCCTCCCACCACCCCACCTCTTATCTAGCCTGCGGAAGGATTAGCTATTGAGTTAAGTGTACGTTGAGTAGACCCATTCAATTTTAGATCTAAGTCTAGCAAATGTAGTCCATTTTTACTTTGTGTGCTTGACTACATTACACTAACTTGTTTGATTGATTGCATGACCACTAGGTTAGGAACCAAATATCAACAATCTAAACCCTAACCTAGCTCAGCCACGAACTCCAACTTTGAGATCTTCATGAAAGGCATGACTGAACATTTTGACCAGATGAACCAATTGAATGCCCAATTAACCACCCAGATTAACCAGTCCAATACCCAATCCCAAAACTAGTTTGCCCAATTGACCGCCCAGATAAACCAAATAACCTAATCAAATGCCCAAGCAACTAATAGGCTTGACCAATTAACCAATAGTTCTGATCAAGTAGAGAACCAATTAGGAGGTCTAGAAAAAATCCCTAAAATCCATCCCAGACTTAAACATGAGTCCAACCCTAGGAAGGCCCAATACCCTGACCCATACTCAGAGCCTAACCCTAGGAGAGCCCCATACCTTGAATCTAAGAGATCCACAACCTATAGATCTGATCCCAAATCTTATGACTCTAGATCCTATGACTCTAGAACTTATGCACCCAGATCCTCTGAAAACAGATCTTATGTACCCATGTCCTATGAGTCTAGTGGATCCATAACCTATAAATCCGAACCTACATCCTATGAGTCCAGTACTAGGCCAATTTCTCCTAGTCAACCTGAATCCCATAGGATTCGTACCCCTAGATATGAGCCTAGTATTAGTTCACTTTTCTTTAGTCAACCCAAACCCTTTAGGACCAGTGCCCCTAGCCCAGGACCAAATCCTAACCAGCCCAACCTTAGCCAACCTCAGCCTAGTTCCACTATGGCCCTTAGAGAAGGTAGAGGCAAGTCTAGTTCCAATCCCCTAAGAGCGTGTTTTAGATGTCGTAAACCAGGAGATTTTGTTAGCCAGTTTCCATTCAGCACCCTATACCTAGGTGAACTAGATGAAGATGAGTTTGAACCCAATGTAGAAGTATATGAGGCTAATCCAAGTCTGGTAAAGGAGTATGAAGATGATGAGCCTATTGAAGATTTAGAGGAAGAAGCTACTGAGCCCATTGATGAGTCTAAAGATGACATTAAGGAGTTGAGTCTAGTAGAGATACCTATAGATGACGTAGAATTAGTTGGCCCTGACCATACCCAAGTAGAAACCAACCCATAATTAGTTAACTAGGTAGATACCCAAATAGAAGCCAACCCAAAGTTAGTTGACCCTGACCACACCTAGACTGAACCTGTAGTGGAAGAGTAGTTAGAGGATGAGGAACCCAACCTTACTATTAGACTCTTACCTGAGGAGCCATTAGAAGAAAGCCTAATTACAGAGCCCAATCCTGAGATCCAAGAACCAGAAGAATTTATTAAGGACTTATTCTCTTTAAATCAGTACCATCAAGATGAAGTCCCTCCTTTGACTCCAATTGATCTCTTCCCTGAGATTAGTGTCCCATTCTTCCATAAGATTGACTCTATAGATAGACATCGATCCCATAAGGTCAACCTCAATAGTCTAGGATTAATCCCTAACACCCCTTTCTTACATCTATCTGATCGACCCCAACCCCTTATCTTACTTCCCACCCTACCAAACTCATCCTGAATCTACCTCTTATTTTTTGCCCTTTTCTAAAGCTTTTCATGTTTATCTAACCACTAGACTACATTTTGTCGAAGTAAGTATGTTTCATACATTCCTTGTTCAAGTTAGGTTTCCATCTTATTTCGGGTATACTTTATGGCATTTACTAGAAGTTCATTGTAAATTTTCATGTGCATGCCACACTAGGGTCAAACCTAGAGAGCCTAAATTCTGTTAGGTTTAGATCCAAAGAGTCCAATAAATTTCCTTCGATAGGAATGCCAAGCCAACTTTATTACATGTTGGTTTTGAGTCCAATAAATCCTTAGACCTAATTCATTTGTCTACACCTACACTGACCTCTACACAACATTTGCATTAGGACATTAGCCAAAAGATTTATTTATGTAGTGAAATCTATAAAAACTAGCTAGTTCCTAAAGGAAAGCCAAGGAATTTAATGTAGAAAATGTTGTTATGGTTAAGAAGCTTCATGCTTGTAGAGTTGAACCTTTAGAGTGATAAAGAAAGTGGAATAAAAGCCTATGTGCTTGATTTATCCTTGGATTTAGGTATTAGCTCTACCTTCAATATCGCGGACCTGGTTGGGTATAGGGAACCGATAGTGATTCTTAGTGAGATTTTTGGACCTCACCCATCCTTTGAGAGAGAAACCTTACTTGAGTGTCCACTAAATTTGCCAGAGAGAAGAATATGGATGGAGCATATCTTCGATTATCAAGCTATCATGACTCGGGGCTGTGACTATCAACGCTACCTTGTACGATGGCAAGGTCGACTAGAATCCAATGATTCATGGATTACTTAAGAGGACCCACAGCACCTCCACCAAGACTTACTGCCAACACCAGACTACCCTATACTTGATACGGTCAAGTGCCTTCCATCCCAGGAGAATTGATGGGGACATCAGGTCAACCCTAGTTTACTATGGGTCCCTGAGTTTTGAGTCATTTAGCCATGATTCCAATTTTGTCTTTAAGTCTAATAATCTGGCTGTGTTACCAATTTAAGTCCTGTATTTGAGCCATGAGTATTGTTTTATAGGCTTTGTCACACTTGAGTCTATACCTTGGCATCTAAATCTCATTTTGGGCCTTTTTATATTTGAGTCCTGTAATTAGAGTATTGAGTCAAGTTTTGGATGCTTAGCGAGCCTTATAAGTCCTATAAGTTTTGAGTTTTATGAGTCCAGTCCAATTTTGTAAGTCTTATATTGAGTCTAGTCCAATTTTATAAGAAGACTAAAGTCACTTATAAAGTCAGTCAGCATAATACTCCAACAACTGCATGGAATCCAATCATCCACATAATTGTGCCACTTGGGAAGCATGGAAGGAGTGTTGAAGCTATCATTGAAGACCTGGACGACAAGTACATCAGCCCACCAGGAGGAAATGGACAATAGGAAAACCATAGAGCCTACCCAGCACTGAAATGGATCGCCCAAAGTCCTGGCCCATTCTCAAATTTAGTGCCCTCCTTATGGTCACCTCACATGTTGGCGCCCCACTTATGGTCACCTCCCTTGGACCAAGTCAAAGAGAAGGAGAGGAGTAATCCTAGTGAGTAGATAGAGTTTGAACCTATTTGGAAGTGGAGATCTCTATGTATTTGAGTAGGAAAAGGATTAGTCGGAATTCTCTTGTATGCCCTTACTTGGAGCCCAAGTTTGTAAGCCTATTTAAAGGACCCCCCTCTCATGTATATTGGATGTTAATGAATATGAAACATTCTTGAGTTCTTCTCAACTATTGGTGTGAATTTTGAGTGAATTTGTATGATTAAGGGTATCTGTGTGATTCCTTAAGGTATCTGTGTGATCCCTGCACCCTACCTCCAAGCCGCCTACCTCTTCATCTCTTGGCCACCCACTTCTAAGCCTTCCATCTCTTTGCTTTCTTTATCCTTCAAACTTATTTCTTCTCTGATTTCTTACCCTTGTTAGGTGATTTGCAGGTCCTTCATAGTTCACAATTCTAAGATTCCAATCGGTAAGCTTTCAGGCCACCAGATTGAATGCCACGAATTCGTAAGGTCTCTAGCTTGTTGTTCCAAGCCTGATCCGAGAATGTTCAGCGAACTCTTCATGAATCGATCTCCAAATCTCTACTAGGTACACTCTTTACACTCCTCTAGTAGTGGTATTGCAGAAGAGTTAGTCCTAACCAGGGCTTCTTAGCCTTGGCGGTCCTATTTCTTCACTTTTAAGATTTAGTTCTGCATGACTGTGCTTCCAAAAATTCTATAGAATTCCCTACTTAATTACTTTGCTTGAAATTTGGGATACAAACTCCTAACTTAATGCCTAATATATGAAAAATAATTGGCATGCATAATTAGTCCCGCATCATCTAAAAGTTATGATTTTAATTATAAAAATAATTTTTCAAAACATAACAAGTCTATGCTAGAACAACCATATATTTACCATAGATTGGTACAATCATCATCTATCTTTCTGATCTGAATATGTTTCAGATATGATTCTCATCCATGCATGTTAAAGAAAGGAGAACCATGGCTCTGATACAAATGTTGGATTTCTTCCAGGAACAGAATATTGCATTAAATCATGAATCGAAAGCCTGACGCAGTGGAAGTAGATATAAGAACTACTTTATATCTAAGTATGCAATTTTTAAATAAATCTAATTTATTCAAAATAAATTCTTAAACATGTGTAATAGATAAGAAAATTATTAGATCTGAAAATAAAATTATTTTGAAGAAAAATAACTTACCTGGATTGCTATCTTGGCCTGCTCTGAAAACTATGCCAATCTTCTTTTGAACCGAGATTCTACTCGAGCTACGCAATCGCCCGGCCTCTACGGGTATCCATACAAAGCTCATGTAACTGAGTTGTAGAGAGCACTGGACTGCTATATCATTGCAGCCCTCTACTTTTTCAGCAAAACAGGTGCTTTAATAACTATGTCGATCTGAATATGGACCGGCTTCTTCTTGAACTGGCATCTATCTTACAAATTTAGATCTACAAGACCTTGGACCTCTTTCCTTCTTTTTTCTCTTTGTGGGTTCTGGTGCAACGCAGCGGAAGGGTAATTTCAAAATTGGAACTAAATTCACACCAAAAAAAAACCCTAAACCAGGAACTCCTTAAATAAGACTAGAACATATGACAAGCATATCTATGCAAATTAGGATTAGGGTACCAACCTGTAATCGCTTATTCCAACAAACTTGAAGTTGAAGGGGCTAACTGAATTCACCAAGCGTCCAGGTGTCCGCCCTCCGATGGTGATCCACACAGAGTGATGATCAAGAACACTATCTTCTTGTCCAATGGTTCCTCCTTTTGAGTTCTTCTTCCTAGAACTCAATTCTTCGGATTATGGCTTGAATTCTTCCACACAAGAGGTAGACTTCCTTTCCCTGATCTCTTCTCCTCCTTCCACTAAGACCTTGGCCCTTTAGACACCCTTGTCTTGAAGAAAAGACCTTGTCGTAAGAGGATATAGGCTTGTCTTAAGTTGGAGGAGAAATTAAGACAATAATGTCTTAATGTAAGAAAGAAGGAATAAAATCAGAACTCCTTTCTTTCCTTTACCGTCGGAGACTTTCGCTCTTATTCTTGTTCAGTAGCAGAGTTTTGACAGAGGTATACTCTGTAAAGAAAACAGTGCAAGAATAAGAAAAGAGTGAAAGAGTCTTTAGGAGAGGAAGAAGGAATAAAAGAAAACATTACCAAGTTCTGATTTTCCTGACCCTTTAAAAAGATCTCAAATAGGCGCACACACATCTCTCCGTGAAAGACTTCTCACGCCCTTTCTTATTTTCTCACGCCCCATCCTTCCTTCTTACGGCCCTCCAGATAAATCCCATGGCCTTTCTTAAAGGAAAAGTCACGATGTTTTAAAAAGAAAGGAGTCGCGACTTTTCATCTCCGAAGAGATGTTATTTCGCTCGACTGGGAAGCAACAGGCGCTATCTTCCTTTCTTAAAAAACATCAACCCTTAGATTCCAATCCAAGGGAGGACAAGTGAGGCGCTAATTCTAAGATATAAGGCCACCCCATATAAAATCATCGGAGTTTTTTATGGAGCGCGCCAAGAGTCCATGCGCCATGGACACTTCCAAATGGCGCGCCAAGAGTCCATTAGCGCATGGACTCTTGGCATTATGGCATGAAAATGCTAAGGGGTGGGTTGGGGGCTAGCCTAGGTGCATGGTTAGCCAATAGGGTTAGCCGTAATTCCTATAACCTCAATTAGGGTCTAATTAGATCCAATTAGAACCCAAATTGAACCAATCTGGAACCCTAATTCGAATCTAATTCGAATAGAAGCTAGGATTTGCAACACCTGCTAGAGTATCATCATACAAAATGATTTAATTACAAAATTAAACCCTTGATCAATTCTCTTAAGTGTGTGACCCATTGGGTTCCACATATAGCCAGCAGTGGGTTCGAATACAAGTTGACCTAATTTGATTAGAACCCTTTCTAATCGATTTAGGTCAAATCGGGCTTACCCGATTATGATCAATTAGGACTCTTCCTAATATGTGATCATTCAATTTAATCAACCCACAAGACAAGATTGATGTCTAGCAACGTGTCATGTCTACCCGGAAGATATGAAAATTCTGGTGAAATACCAAAACTACCCTTCAGTGGAAAGTTACCGCATAATTAAATCCTTCGATCAGCCTGTACCAAGAATATAATTATGGATATGGATATATGTCAATTCCAATATTACATTCATTTCTAGCTCAATCTTATATTGATGATTCAATTATCTTGATATTAGAAATCATTTCTAATATCTTTACTTTGATCAAAGATTTCCTGAATCATCATCCGATTGATAACTGCTGTATGCAATCTCCTCTTACTAAGAGTGATCGATTCCTTGTTGACCTACTCATTACCTTCATATCCAATTCACCATTCCCAGTATCAATCCTGTGCATGACTCGGTGTCATGATTAGAATTGAACCAAAGCTTGGGTTCATGTACATAAGGTACTTATGGTAGTCTCAGGTCAAAGGATTACTTGTACCACTCTGAATATGAGAACCTTCTATTGACATGTAGCTAAGACTCCATTAGATGTTCTCAAGTTGGATCATATCAGTGAACTCATTCTCTAATGAGCACCCACATCCTAGTATTAGTGTCATACACAAGTGACTGTGAGAGCAGTCACCCTCTCCAGTATACATGGGATGTGCTAGTCTTATCGGAAAAAACCCTGATCCCCTACTCAGGGTTCCTTTGACTAGGAATATTTTAGATTAAGATTTTAAGACTTTAGGTCTCACTGGTATGATCTCATCATAACCTTAAAATCATAGTCCTAATCTATGGGGTTCATCATATAATAAAAAAATAGATTATGATGAAAAATAATGCCTTTATTAGAATATTGTCAATCACAATGGTTTGGGAGATACAACATAGATTGGCTTGTAGGGCATATCCCTTTCAATCTCCCACTTGCACTAAAGCCAATCGCCTTTAAATCTTAATCCCATACACTCGAGGTGGCGATCAAACTCTCGTTGTGGTAGAGCCTTAGTGAATGGGTCTGCTACATTGTTCTTTGTATCAACTCTATTTATGTAGACATCTTGTCTTTCTACTATTTCTCGGACGAGATGGAAGCGTCTCAGAATGTGCTTAGACTTATGATGAGCTCTTGGTTCCTTAGCTTGATCAACAGCCCCAGTGTTGTCACAGTAAAGTGGCACTGGGTTTTCAATCTCAGGAACAACACCCAACTCTATGATGAACTTCTTCATCGAGACTGCTTCCTTGGCGGCTGCACTGACAGCTATATATTCTGCCTCTGTGGTTGAGTCAGCTACAGTCTGCTGTATGGTACTCTTCCAACTCACTGCTCCACCATTTAGGGTAAAAACATATCCCGAAATGGATTTGCTTTCATCAGGGTCTGATTGAAAACTAGAATCAGAATAAGCTTCTAGTTTAAGATCAGAACCACCATAAACCAGAAAAATATCCTTAGTCCTTCTCAGGTACTTAAGAATATTTTTAATTGCTTTCCAATGATCCTCTCCTTGATCAGCCTGAAACCTACTGACAATGCCTAAAGCATATGCCACATCAGGCCTGGTACATAACATGGCATACATTATGGACCCTATTGCCGAAGCATAAGGTATAGAATTCATTCTATTTCTTTCATCAGGTGTCTTAGGAGACATCCTTTTAGAACGATGTATGCCTTGACTCATAGGAAGATAACCTCTTTTACTTCCATCCATGCTGAATCTTTTCAGCACTAAGTCAATGTACCTAGATTGGGATAAACCTGGCATCCTCTTAGATCTATCTCTATAGATCTTAATACCTAATATATAGGATGCTTCTCCCAAGTCTTTCATGGAAAACTGGTTTGATAGCCAAACCTTGACTGATTGCAACATTGGGATATCATTCCCAATGAGGAGTATGTCATCTACATACAGAACCAAGAAGACTATGGCACTCCCACTAGTCTTCTTATAAACACAGGGTTCATCCACATTTTTGATAAATCCAAACCTTTTAATAGTTTCATCAAAGCGGATGTTCCAACTCCTTGAAGCTTGCTTTAATCCATAAATGGATTTCTTTAGCTTGCATACTTGATTAGGTTTATTGTTTTAAATAAAACCTTCTGGCTGTGACATGTAGACTTCATCCTCAAGGAAACCATTGAGGAATGCAGTCTTCACATCCATCTACCAGATCTCATAATCATGGTATGCTGCTATAGCAAGTAAAATCTGGATTGATTTGAGCATGGCAACAGGTGAGAATGTTTCATCATAATCAATTCACTGTTTTTGTCTAAAACCTTTTGCTACTAATCTGGCTTTATAGGTTTCAACTTGGCCATCAGCCACAATCTTTTTCTTATAGACCCATTTGCACCCAATAGGATTAACACCCTCTGGTGCATTGACCAAAGACCATACTTGGTTTACATACATAGAGTCTATCTCGGATTCCATGGCTTTTTGCCATCTATCTGAATCAGTACTCAAGATAGCTTCCGTATAGGTCAGAGGTTCATCATTTTGAATGACTTGGGCTTCATTATTTTCAATAATAAACCCATACCTCTCAGGTGCCCGTGGCACACTATCAGACCTACGGGGAGGAGTTTTGTGTTCTGGTTCTGTCCTAACTATATGTTCTATTGGTTGAGAACTGTTTATCTGTGTTTCTTGTACTTCTCCAAGTTCAACAATTCTACCATTGCCCTTTTCTAAAATGAACTCTTTTTCTAGAAAAGTGGCATGCCTGCTGACAAAAATCTTTTGTTCAATAGGATGGTAAAACAGATATCCTCTACACTCTCTAGGATATCCTACAAATAGACATTTATCCGCTCTAGGTTCCAACTTATGTCCAAAATTTTTTTTAACATAAGCTTGACATCCCCATACCTTAAAATATTTAAGATACGGTTTCTTTCCACTCCAAATTTTATATGGAGTACTAACAACGGATTTAGAAGGTACCTTGTTCAGAATGTAAACAGCAGTTTCTAGGGCATGACCCCAGAAGGAAATGGGTAAATTTGTGAAGCACATCATGGATCGTACCATATCTAATAAGGTACGATTCCTCCTTTCAGCTATACCATTTAGCTGTGGTGTATAAGGAGGGGTCCATTCAGAAAGAATTCCATTAACTTTAAGATAGTCTAAAAACTCCATGGATAAGTATTCTCCTCCTCGATCAGAACGAAGAACTTTAATAGTTTTCTTGGTTTGTTTTTCGACCATACTTTGATACTCCTTAAATTTATCAAAGGCTTCAGATTTATGTTTCATAAGATACACACATCCGAACCTAGATAAATCATCTGTAAAAGTGATAAAATATGAGTATCCACCTCTGGCCTGAGTTGTCATTGGACCACATACATCAGTATGTATAAGTCCTAATAACTCAGTTGACCTTTCTCCATGTCCAGTAAATGGAGTCTTGGTCATCTTACCCATGAGACATGATTCGCAAGTTCATAATGATTCATACTCATAAGGATCAAGGAATTTTTCCTTGTATAACTTGCTTATCCTAGACTCATTAACATGACCAAGTCGATGATGCCAAAGTAAAGTATCATTAAAGTCTTTTCTTTTTCTTTTATTATTGACATGAAAAACACTATCATTGGAAGAAAGAGTTAAGAGCCCATTGCTAAATATGCCAGAACAAATAATTTTATTAGACAACATTATCGAGCAACCAGTGCTCGTTACATCCTTTACATATCCTTGTTTTAATAACAAAGGAATAGATATAATGTTCCTAAAAATTTTAGGCATATAATAACAATTTTCTAACTCCAAGATATTCCCTGAAGGCAACTTCAGAATATAGGTCCCTACAGCTTCTGCTTGGATGATATCACCACTAGCACCGTAGAGATTGAAGTCACCTTCTTTCAATACTTTAAACTTGTGGAGGTCCTGCAAAGATTTGCATATATGGTAACCACAAGCGGTATCCAATACCCAAGTATTTGATATAGACGAATTTAATGTCAATATAGCATGTATCTCATACATACCTTTTGGTGCATCTGACCCACCAGGCTTCACAGTTGCAAGGTAAGCCTTGCAATTCCTTTTCCAATGTCCCGCTTTGCCGCAAAAAAAACAGGTTGACTGTTTTGAGGCCTTCTTTCCTTTCTTATTCTTATTGATGCCACCCTTAGGGTTTATCCTCCTATTAAAATCCTTTTTGCCTGATTTCTTCTTATTGGTCTTATCAACAAGAAGAAGTGGAGCCTTTTCTTTCTTAACGTGGCTCTCTGCTGTTTTTAACATATTTAACAGCTCAGGCAAGGAAGTGTTCAGTTTGTTCATGTGATAATTCAAGACAAACTGAGAAAATGACTCCGGGAGTGATTGCAGGATTAAATCCTGATTCAACTCCCCATCCATAATAAAACCTAATTGACCCAATCTGGTGATTAAGTCAATTATCTTCAGAACATGATCCTGAACGGATATTCCCTCTGTCATCCTAGCACGGAATAACTGCTTAGATATTTCATATCTAGCTGTTCTGCTATGTTCTCCATAAATCTCTTTTAAATTGAGCATTATGGATTGAGTATCCATGCTTTCATGCTGTCTCTGTAACTCATTGGTCATAGAGGCTAGTATGATACACTTGACAGTAAGGGAGTCATTCTGCCACATTTTGTATTTTGCCAAATCTTCCTCTGTGGCATCATCCCCTAGTGGATTAAGACTAGGGGTATCAAGAATATAAGAAAGTTATTCTGAACTCAGTACAATCTTTAAATTTTTCAACCAGTCGACATAGTTCAGACCAGTCAGTTTCTTGGTGTTTAAGATACTTCGCAGTGATAATGAAGATGCCATTTATCTACATTTAATAAAGAACAATACATAAGCAAACAACCATGAAATGACTTACATAATTAAATTAGGTCTTCAATTTAATTATGTCTCCCACTATTTTATCAAAAATCATAGCCCTCACTATGATAATCGAGAAGAACCCTGATCGATTTTTCTTAGTGAGATTGAGATCCTAATAACTTATAAAAGATCTTGCAGAAAACACAACAAATCTTTTGCAAGCTCAAAGGTTGGAAACTCTTCCAATTATATCTCATATAATTCTCAAGAAGTAACTTGGCCTCTAGAATATTATTAGTCTTGCAGAAAACACAACAAACCATAATGTTTTAGTTAAGTCAAGACCCTTTCATTTCTATACAGTCAATACTCAAATATAATGCCCTTGCAGATAACACAACAAAGCATTATACTGAATATACTGTAAGCATATCTATGCACTAGAATAGTATCATGTCAATCACCATATTAGGTCTTGCAAATAACACAACAAACCTAATGTGGTTCATAACACAATAATGATCCACCATGAAGGAGGGCCAATATATAGTATTTTTAACACTAAGCATTTTAGTCAAGATTTAAATTTAATCAAATTGGCCTGGCAAGTGGAAGAGATGTGGGAGTCCCCCCGTTGCTTTCCTAGACACCAATTAAAATTGGCCAGGTAAGTCAACGGAACCAATTAAAAATCATAATTCTTTTTACCTTCCCAGAACCACCTTTCTAGACACCGAATGACCAATTGTACATCATGACTAGTGATGCTTATTAGTTAAATATACTAAGACTTAATATAATTTTTAAAAGGAGGGATTTATAAATTGCCAGCACATTCTTATAGAACGTATCACAATCAACATATCACTCTTATAATCAAATATGTGCTAAGTGTGTCATCATACTAGGACAACCATTTATCACATAATGGATCCACCATTATGCCAGGGCAACCTTATTTCAGTATGATGACTTCAAAACTAAACATATCTCTATAATAATTAGGGTTTGAGTGAAAAACCCTAACTAGTGACATACATCAAAACATATATACAATCAAAGATATGCTAAGTGTAGTAACATATTATGATTTAAAAACCCTAATATGTAACATACAAACTATCATAGATTATAGTCCTAATTAAGGTGGCTCTGATACAAGTGTTGGGTTCCGGTGCAACACAGTGGAATAGTAATTTCAAAATTGAAACTAAATTCACACAAAAAAAATCCTAAACCAGGAACTCCTTAAATAAGACTAGAACATATGACAAGCATATCTATGCAAATTAGGATTAGGGTACCAAACTGTAATCGCTTATTCCAACAAACTTGAAGTTGAAGGGGCTAACTGAATTCACCAGGCATCCAGGTGTCCGCCCTCCGATGGTGATCCACACAGAGCGATGATCAAGAACACTATCTTCTTGTCCAATGGTTTCTCCTTTTGAGTTCTTCTTCCTAGAACTCAATTCTTCGGATTATGGCTTGAATTCTTCCACACAAGAGGTAGCCTTCCTTTCCCTGATCTCTTCTCCTCCTTCCACTAAGACCTTGGCCCTTTAGACACCCTTGTCCTAAAGAAAAGACATTGTCGTAAGAGGATATAGGCTTGTCTTAAGTTGGAGGAGAAATTAAGACAATAATGTCTTAATGTAAGAAAGAAGGAATAAAATCAACGTCGGAGACTTTCGCTCTTATTCTTGTTCAGTAGTAGAGTTTCGACAGAGGTGTACTCTATAAAGGAAACAGTGCAAGAACAAGAAAAGAGTGAAAGAGTCTTTAGGAGAGGAAGAAGGAATAAAAGAAAACATTACCAAGTTCTGATTTTCCTGATCCTTTAAATAGATCTCAGATAGGCGCCCACACATCTCTCCGTGAAAGACATCTCATGCCCTTTCTTATTTTCTCACGACCCATCCTTCCTTCTCACGGCCCTCCGGATAAATCCCACGGCCTTTCTTAAAGGAAAAGTCACGATGTTTTAAAAAGAAAGGAGTCGTGACTTTTCATCTTCGAAGAGATGTTATTTCGCGCGACAGGGAAGCAACAGACGCTATCTTCCTTTCTTAAAAAACATCAACCCTTAGATTCCAATACAAGGGAGGACAAGTGAGGCGCTAATTCTAAGAAATGAGGCCGCCCCATATAAAATCATCGGAGTTTTTTATGGAGCGCGACAAGAGTCCATGCACCATGGACACTTCCAAATGGCGCGCCAAGAGTCCATTAGCACATGGACTCTTGGCATTTTGGCGTGAAAATGCTAAGGGGCAGGTGGGGGGCTAGCCTAGGTGCATGGTTAGCCAATAGGGTTAGCCATAATCCCTATAACCTCAATTAGGGTATAATTAGATCCAATTAGAACCCAAATTGAACCAATCCGGAACCCTAATTCGAATCTAATTTGAATAGAAGCTAGAGGATTTGCAACACCTGCTAGAGTGGCATCATGCAAAATGATTTAATTACAAAATTAAACCCTTGATCAATTCTCTTAAGTGTGTGACCCATTGGGTTCCACATCTAGCCAGCAGTGGGTTCGAATACAAGTTGACCTAATTTGATTAGAACCCTTTCTAATCGATTTAGGTCAAATCGGGCTTACCCGATTATGATCAATTAAGACTCTTCCTAATAAGTGATCATTCAATTTAATCAACCCATAAGACAAGATTGACATCTAGCAACGTGTCATGTCTACCCGGAAGATATAGAAATTCTGGTGAAATACCAAAACTACCCTTCAATGGAAAGTTACCGTATAATTAAATCCTTCGATCAGCCTGCACCCAGAATATAATTATGGATATGGATATATGTCAATTCCAATATTACATTTGTTTCTAGCTCAATCTTATATTGATGATTCAATTATCTTGATATTAGAAATCATTTCTAATATCTTTACTTTGATCAAAGATTTTCTGAATCATCATCCGATTATAACTAGCTGGATGCAATCTCCTCTTACTAAGAGTGATCGATTCCTTGTTGACCTACTCATTACCTTCATATCCAACTCACCATTCCCAGTATCAATCCTGTGTAATGACTCGGTGTCATGATTAGAATTGAACCAAAGCTTGGGTTCATGTACATAAGGTACTTATGGTAGTCTCAGGTCAAAGGATTACTTGTACAACTCCGAATATGAGAACCTTCTATTGACATGTAGCTAAGACTCCATTAGATGTTCTCAAGTTGGATCATATCAGTGAACTCATTCTCTAATGAGCACCCACATCTTAGTATTATTGTCATACACAAGTTACTATGAGAGCAGTCACCCTCTCCAGTATACATGGGATGTGCTAGTCTTACCGGAAAAAACCCTGATCCCCTACTCAGGGTTCCTTTGACTAGGAATATTTTAGATTAAGGTTTTAAGACTTTAGGTCTCACTGGTATGATCTCATCATAACCCTAAAATCATAGCCCTAATCTATGGGGTTCATCATATAATAAAAAAATAGCGTATGATGAAAAATAATGCCATTATTAGAATATTGTCAATTACAATGGTTTGGGAGATACAACATAGATTGGCTTGTAGGGCATATCCCTTTCACTCTTGTGCTGAACACCTCTCCAAACACGTAAGAGAAGAACTATACCTCATAAAAGGAAGGAAAAAAATACCAAAAGGAAGAGGACAATTCCATGCCCGAGAGAGAGAGTCTCTTGAGTTCACGCCGAAAAGAAAAAAAAACTCATGGTCGGCCACCCTTTCACATTCTTTTTTTAACTCACTTCTACAATCCCTCCAAGCTGAAAGACTAGAGTTTAATCTAAATTGGTTAGATTTTAAGAGGAGTAGAAGAGGACTCTTCCTTCTCTCTTCTTTTATTTTCATCCACCTAGCTTTCATGCCAATTCCTTTTGTTGCACAAATATCGGGCCCACAAGCCTAGCATATGGAGACATGGATAGATAAGGAGAGAGAGTCCCAGTCTAATAGTACTCTATGTCATGGTCCAAATTAAATTATTTGATAGTCAAATCAAAGCCAATTTTAAATCCAATTGATCCCATTTCGAAACGGCTATTGACCCAACTTAATTAGGATCAATTAATTGAGTCTAACTCAATTAAATTAAATCTAATTTAATTTAATTAATAATTAATCCATAATTTATAAATTGTAACATTTATAATTAGGTCCAAATATATGAAAATTGGTAAGTGTCAAATTTATTAACATTTTGATTTGCTGATTGGTTATTTATGCTCCTAATGTGTGTGACCCCTCAGTTCCTATCCTATCTGGTAATGGGACATGCTATAATTTCCATTATACATCATCGAAACTCTTTTCGATGGACTGGAATAATTTTTGCTCAACCCTAATTAGGATTATCGATCCGAGAACGATCCTAAAGGGCTCTCACAATCCACCAGTGACACCTAGTAGTATATAGTGGCAACCCAGCAGAATAAGATTGGAACCCCTAGGTGTAGTTATCATGTGCTTTGGTTCCTCTATCAAAAATCTCGACATGATGTTGGTTTCAGAAACTCATTAAACCCATCAATCATATGCTTAACTTAATCGACTCAAGTCTAATTGTGATACTAATGAAAACACCTTTTTCATTATCACACTGCTATGGCCATAGACTTCTAGACTTAGTCTCATTAAGCTGCATAGGATTTTTCCTTACTACTAAGGCTGATAGATCCCTATGAGTGAATACCCTACTCCTACAATAAACTTACTATAGCCAACAAACACTACAAGTTCCTGAATGGATAGGAACCATATATTTGTACCGTCAAACTACAGCAACCTTATTGTGAGTAGCTGAGACACTCTAGGTCAAAAAACTATTCATACAACTAGAGCATTAGAAAGTTATTAATGAGTGAGTAGTCATCCATATAACTTCTAGTACTTGGTCATGCTCAGTACAGTTGATCTTTATCAACTACCTGCACTCTCACTCCAATGTCAACACACTGTAGGTCAGAGACTCATCTACCTAGAAAGGAAAGTGATCTGTGCACTGACTTTAATGGATCAATCACCATTCTCATGACATACCAACAATCAAGAATTTGTAGGAGTTAATCTATAAGGATACATGCCTTGGATTCTCAACTCTTGAGAATATGCATCATTATCTATTAACTCAATGGATGATACGTAGACACATCAATATGAATTAAAATAATACCCTTTTTTTTATTCATAAAAAAAATTAAGTACAAAGTTCATGCCCTAAAAATTTAATTTGCCAAGCCAACTTGGCTTTGAAGGCATACATCTAACAGCTGGTTTTTTAGAACTGAGATTTTTAGCACTCTCGAAGAGTCGGATCTTCAGTATTCGAGTCGGCTCGATTGTCAGTATGAGGAAATTCACTCTAGATGGGTCGACTTGGATACCCTCAAGTCGGCTTGAATTCTAAGAACTTCATAATTAAACTCTACCTGAGTTGACTCTTTTGACTCGAGTCGGCTCGAATGTCTGCATGCCGGAATAGTTTTTACCGTGCCAAACTTCGAGTCAGCTCGCCAGTCTTGAGTCGGCTCTTGTAACTTAGGTCCTCAATTATTCAATCTTCTTTGGACTTCTTCCAGCGACTTCAAAATAGCTAAAAAACTTTCCAACTCCTTCAAAGATTACATAGAAGTGGCCCTTTTTTATGAATACATGATTGATTTTTCTTTAAGCTCTTCTTCACATAGTATTTCAACAAAAATTAACTTGACATTCTACAATGTTGCAGGAAGGAAGGTTGTTCAATGAAAACCTCCTTTAAAAACTTTGTGAACACATGAAAGATAGTCAGTAATCAAATGCAAGCTCCAATGTTTGGTTATCATCAAAATCATTTTAGGGGTCAACAAGAACAAGTTGCAAGTCAGCCCTAAGAGAAGGGAATGCCAGCTCCAAAGAAGAAAAATCCAAAAGCCAATAAATCACTGCCTTCTAGTGCCAAGACATGCTGACCCATCGATGAAGCTCGAAGCTAAAGAATTTGATCGACAAGGCTCAAGATGGGAAGTATGACATTTACACTCGTTTATCTCTCCCAAGGGAGAAGATATTAATGGAGATTGAAAAGGAGAGTTTTTTCCAAAGGCCTCGACCGATGCAAGCACCTCCAACCTCGTGCAACAATGCCAAGTACTATTGTTCCATAGAGACCACGTGCACACTACTGAAGAATGCATCTATCTGAAGGACGAGATTGAATGATCGATTAAAGGTGGGTACTTCGGAAAGTACATCCATAATCAAGATCACCCATTTGAAGTGACTGCTCTAAGGTAGATTATTGATGGTGCAATGCTCCGTAATTAGTGACCCACCAATGGCATAGTCGTCATGTTACATCATCGATCAATTGCAGAAAGGATAGTGCTCCGAAGAAACCTTGAACGAGCAACGTCATCAGCAATAAAATCTTGAGTGTTAGCTGACTTCATCATTGAATGCACCTGGAGTGATAATGAAGAGGAGGCTTAGATATCCATCGAAGATGCTGAACATGTCCCCGACTCCACTTGGATTCTTCATATGGATGGAACATCAAACTCCTCTGGCTGTGGACCTGGTATGATCATAGCCAATCCCAAAGGAAATGTCTTGGAAAATGCCCTTTATTTTTCTTTCAGGATGTCAAATAATCAGGCCGAATATAAAGCCCTTATGGCAAGACTTAAGACTGCTAGAGAATTATACATCTAGAAGCTAAGGGTGTTATACGACTCCCAACTAGTGGTGAACCAAGTCAAAGGAGGTTTTAAAGCTCGAGACACAACTACGGCCAAATAGTTAGAGAAAGTTCGGGAGTCAATCGCTCAGTTTGACCTCTAGACATCAGTCATGTCTCTCGAATGAAAAACTCTGGGGCTGATTCACTATCCTGTCTTGCCATGATGATGCCCAATTCCATGGGTCGAACTTTCATTAAATACGTAAAAACCCCTAGCATCTCTACCAAAGGATGTGAAGAGATCCATCAGATCAGATAGAAGCCAAGCTGGATAGACCCAATAATCAAGTACTTAATCGATGGAACATTACCTGAAGACACCATCGAAGCCAAGTGGCTTTGATGGATAGCTTCACAGTACATCATCTTGGAAGGAAAAATGTCCAAAAGATCTTTTCACAACCTCTGTTGAAATGCCTAGCCCCATCAGATGTCGACTACACCCTAAGGGAAGTCCACGAAGGTATATGTAGCGACCACCTAGGGGGCAGGTGTCTGGCTTATAAAATTATATGCCAGGCGTATTACCAACCAACCATATGCAGTTGAGTACATCCAAAGATGTGACCAGTGTCAAAGATACTCTAACATCCAGAGATGCCCTTCAAGTTATCTAACTCAATTAATAGCCCCATGGCCCTTCGCTCAATGGGGAATGGTATTCTTGACCCATTCCCTCCGGCCTATAGACAATGGAAGTTCCTTATTGTAGCCATCAATTACTTTGCTAAGTAAGTTGAAGCCAAATCCTTAGCCCATAATATAGAAGGGATGGTCAAAAACATTGTCAAAAATTCCATTCTTTTTTGGTTCAGAATTCCTCATGCCATCATCACCAACAATGAAAAGTAATTCGACAATCCTAGGTTTAAAGACTTCTGTGCCCAATATCATATCCCCCACAGGCTAACTTCTATCAGACATCCTTAAGCCAACGGTGAAGTTGAAGTAACCAATTGAACAATTCTCCATGGCTTGAAGACTTGGCTAAATGATGCAAAAGAACTCTAGGCCTTCGAGCTTAATTTAGTTCTCTGGGCATATCGAATGACTCCTCGATTTACAATAAGAGAGTCACCATTCAACTTAACTTGCAAAATTGAAGCTATGATCATCCACCGATCCAGAAGAACTGACCACTTCAAATAGCTAGATAATTCAAGCCAAAGAAGAGCCGATCTAGATCTATTAGAAGACATAAGACTCCATGAATAGCTAAGAATGGCAGTATGTCGACAAAGAGTCACCGATACTATGACTAGCAAGTCAAGGCAAGAACATTCCAACATGAAGACCCAGTACTGCGAAATGCAAAAGTATCTCGACCTAGGATCAAGGCAAACTTACCACTAATTAAGAAGGCCCTTATCGAATCACCAAAGTGACATGCCCTGAAACTTACCAGATCGAGAGCCTAGTGATGTAGGATGCAAAATGGAGTTTTAACTTAAGAACATAGCAAACTAAATTGACCAATGACTCCTTCACATATCAGCAAGACTCATGCATAAGAGGGAGTAAATAAATTTAATGTAAGAGACTACTAGATGAGTGTTATATTATCTGTAATGTAGTTTCCATTCAATCAAAAGTAGAAAGGATCTAATGGTTGAAAATCCATTCTAACTAGGACATGTACCTTCAAACAATCAAACCTAAGAGTCTAGGAAGGGTTCTCTTATCAACAATGAGCTCTCACACCTTTGGTGGTGGTTTAATTTCAGCACTCAAAGGATTAGCAGTTGGACTTGAAGACTATCACTCCTTAGATAGAAGACTCCTAACGTAGATAGTTTTGAAGCAAAGAAAACCTCATCTTCAACTCGAAATCATGGAGGATCCTGTAATGGATGGCATTAGTGAGCATGGAGTGGTTGAGAGAAAAGGAAAGTAGAAATCTAGAAGGAGGAGAGGAAATGATTGTTGGCATCTTCTATGAAGAGGTTGGTGACTTGGATGAGGAGGTTGGGGTCTTGGATGAAGATGGTGGCATCCTGGATGGATGGTCGGGCCTCACACACTTTTCCTCATGGAGTATTATTTGCAACAAGCAAATGGAAGAAAAAAAGGAACTTTCATTCATTCATTATAATAGCTTGATTACAATAGAGTTAGGGGTATTTATAGACTTCCCTGACCCTTTCAAATTTGAATTACAAGCTTAAAGAGTGGAGTGATAAGTGGGATTCATGCATGAAGAAAGGAGAAATAGTGGGGTGCGCAACTTAAATTTAAGTTTGAATTCTTCTTGGGTGCACATTCTGAGGTGATGTGACACTACCTCTTGGCGTGGAGGTGAGGTGGTGTCCCATCTTGGCATGGTGAGGTGGCATTCCAACTTGGTATGGTGGTTGAGGTGGTTTGCTCCAATCTTGATCTTTCGAGCTTCATGGTCTTGACTAATTTGACTTAACTTGAACCCAACTTGTCTAATTTCAAGACCTAAATATTTACAAGATCAAATTGATGCCAACAAGGCTAAATTGAACCTAACAAAACTTAATTGAAAATGAAAATGGAATGGACTCGACCCTAATTATAGGACTCATACTAAAATTAAAAATAAAGTTGAAACCAAAATCAGAGTTTGGTTTATTCTCTTGTAATCCATAAGGAGCTTGGGTTGATCAGGTTTGCTTGAAGTCTCTTACGAACTCTGATGCTCATACCACCTGGATGGCTAATGATTGGCCTGACTTTGGAATATTTAAAACCTTCACAAATATTATCAATGAAGTGATCTCTTCTTCTTCCCTACTTTTCTTATCATGATCTATCTGACAAGCAAAGAGTAAGCCTAATCGACCGACCCTTTCAATTCATCAGATAAATAATGAGTAGGCCAGACCAGCTAGGTCAATTGGTATGATCGACATCTAAAGGGTTGGCCTAACCCACCAGCCCATATCTGATAAATAGAGTTGGTCTAGCCCACCATCTCATCCATATATCTGAAGAAAGTTAGTCTGACTAGTTAGGCTACAATGTTCCTCAAAGAGAACATTAACGCCCCTTTTAATAGCCCTTATAGCATCAAACCTTTATTCCGAAGGCACCACACTATTGAGAATAAGGAAAAGTTGATAGGCTTAGTATAGGGGTTTGTGTGGTGCTCCCAAGCATTGGAGAGACTTGGGCGGTTAGGGCAGGGATGTTCGATGCGATCCTTGGAAGCTTCGAGGCATGCCAAGTGGTTTCTGGAGGTATTCCAGAGGTCTTGGAGGTGTTCCAAGGGATACATGATGTATTCATGGGTGTCTAGGATAGGTTTAGGAGCTTAGGTTTATAGGTTTTCTGGGCCCCTGAGTCACGTTATGTCAAGGGGCTTGACCCAAGTTTGAGAGAACATATGAGACATGGGTGTACATGGGCTTGGGTTTAAGGGTTTTCTTAATTAAATTGTTAGGGGGGAGTTTTTTAGAGATTGTAACATAATCCATTTGGGTTATGGGGTTGGGTCCATGTCTAGCCGACTACCCATTTATGTGTGAAAGGGGGTTTAGTTGGTTAGTAGGTTAGTTAGTTGGTTGGTTAATTAGTTGGTTGGTTGTAACCACCTAAGAAGTCTACCACCCAGGAGTCCTAACTGGTTTGGCCCCAAGAAGAAGTCCTAACCGCCCTGGTCGAAGAAGTCTAACCGCCCAAGGTTCATAACCGCTCGCCCATATATAAAAGAAAGGGAGGCCGATGATTTTGGTTGAGAAAGAGAGGGTGTGCATGCGGACTTGAGACCGTGGGGCAAGGTGTACGGGGTGTTCTCAGATATGGTGGAAGGTGTATGAAGGATATGAGTGGATCAACAAGGAATTGATCATTCCTCATAAAAGGAAATGTTATCCCTTGTAATCTCTTCGATTGATGACTTAGCGAGTCTTTAATCAAATCAGAATGAGATTAAAAATATTTTCTAATTAGTCATCAGTAGAGTCTTCATTATCGAATAGAGATTCGAAATGACTAGGTACTAGGGTTTTATAATTATCCATACCCATCACTTATTCGGGATAAAGGGAGATCGAAAGATTAAATTGCACAATAATTAAATTCCACAATAACTTTTCACTGAAGGGTATTTTGATACTTTACATCAAATCTCTCATCTTTCAAGTAGGAATTACATATTGGTAAACGTCAATCATGTCTTGTAGGCTTTCATGAATCAATTTGATTGGATTCATTAATGTATTCGGAAGCTAGTTCGAATTGGCAACTTAGGTCAGCTCAATTTGATATAGTTAGGTCAATCAAGTTCGATTGGATTGAATTGGCTTGGACCTAGACCTATTGCTAGCTAGATGTGGAACCCAAAGGATCACACACATTAGAAAATTGGCCTAGGAAGTCAATTGATATTTTATTAGGGTAATGGGATCCTAATTGGTTAGCTAGATTATATACTAGCATGTGTAGGCTAACCTAACTCCTAACCCAATTGAATTGGGTCTATAAGGTTGCTTAATAGGCTAACCAATTTGAGAGAAACCTAGATTGGGTTGAGTCCTAAGTGGGGCGATTTTATCAGAACTTATCTGATAATTATCAAGCCTTTTATGTGCCAAATACCAAGAGTCCCAAGAGCATGGGACTCTTCGCACCAAAAGAAGTGTTCGAAAATAAAAAGATCATAGAAGGACCAAGAGTCCTTCTGCTTGTTAATCACTTATGAGGTGATAAACTATATTTTATCCTCTTTCATATGACACCCATATTGCATGGTCCTTGATTGGTCAAAGATGGAAAATGGCATGGAGAAAGGTGTCACATAAGTGAAGAGTCGCAACTCTTCACTATTGGCACACAAAAAGGAGATGAAATCCTTCTGCTTTTAGGAATGCTTTTCAAAATGGAAACATGGAATCTCTTAGCCTTATCCCACATCAGATAAGATGGGTGAATTCCGGTTCAGAATTGGGAGTTGGTAGTGAGAAAGTTGGCGTGCATTAGTGAAGGGTTGCATCCCTTCATGATTGCCACAAGTCATCACACCAGGGATTCCTTCTGCATGAAGGAACTTGTCACTTGGATAGGTCCCTAGGTTCCTATGCCAATTAAAAGGCATATCAGTTCGTTACATGCCACATGGCATGAGGATAAAACCAAAAAAATAATTAGAGGAGTCGAACAAAGGCAGTTAGTGCATGAAGGGATCTAACTTTTCAATATAAGACTCCTTCTTAATGAAGGATCTTATATGATCTGTTGATTGATAGATCAAAGGTTGATGAAGAGCCATATTTAGTGCACCCCCATCTCCAATAAAAGGCCATCGGTGTTTATGCCAACAAAAAAATCTGAATATCCTTTCTTTCTTACATTGATACACTCTGCCAAACTTATCCACCTTGTCTCTTCCTTCCCTTGTTACGACATAGGTCTTTCTTTAAAGAAAAGTCCACCATCTTAAGACAAGGGCTTAGGAAGAGAATTAGGAAGTGATAAGAGGAAGTAAGAGTAGCTTTGGAAAGGGCTCAAAGTGCTCTACTGAATGGCAAAGGTGCAATCAGAAGAGTCTCAATGGATTGAGCAACCTACAAAGGAGTGGTTCTAGGTTTGACTCCTGTGTGGATCACCTCTACAGGGCATGCATTTGTGTGCCTAGTAGAAAGAAGAAGGAATTAGCATTCCAGGTATTCTTCATAACCCTAATTTAGTGACTTGTTAATTGTAGTAATAAGTGATCTCAGGCTTAGGGGTTCTAGTTGTTGGAGTTTCAAAATAAAAATTTTGAAATCCATCCTTCAGCTACATCACCGAAACCCAACATCTAAGTCTATTGAATCCAAGAAAAAGATTGTAGTAGTTAATGTTCATGATTTATGATTTTTTGAATCAAGAAGGTTGATTATTTTGTTCTCCCTCTTTCTTCCGTGGTATAGGCACAAATCCAGATACCCAACAAGTGGTATCAGAGCCTTGTTCATGCATGGGGAGAGGAGGATTCAAGGAAGAAGGAGGTGCTGCTCTCTGGTTCATCCCTAAGAAAGAAAAAGATGCTAGCCTTGTAACTGGTTTCTACTTCACCCGTCTGCACTTGTTTCACACGTTGGGGTTTCTACCCCGGGATCCCTTTGAGATATTTTTGAAATCTAGCCTTTTGAGTTATTCTTCGTGGCCTGATCAACTATGAATATCAATAGCAAGGTGGAGTTTAAGAAATTCAATGGGAAGGGAAGCTTTCTATATGGAAGGTTCGGGTGGAGGATTTATTGGTACAGAATTTTCTCGATGTGGCTTTGGAAGAAAAGCCAGAGAGGATGATGGATCGAGATTGGTTGTCTTTGCATAAGAGGGTATGTGTAGCCATTAAAGGGTGTTTAGCTGATGCTGCATTGTATAGTATTCTTGAGGAGAAGACACCAAAGGGATTTTGGTCGAAATTGCACGACATGTATACGGGAAAAAAATGTACAATAAGCTAATGTTGAAGAAGCAATTGTATATCCTTCGTATGTAGGAAGATGGAGATATTGTTATTTTTGTTCAGAGGTATGACCATGTTTGCAATGATTTGCTGACCCTTGGGGTGATGATGGAGGAAGAAGACAAATCCCTACTCTTGCTATGCTCGTTGCCAAGTTCATATGATCTGCTTGTCACTACTTTGCTGTATGGGAAGGAGATGCTGATGTATGAACACATAGTATTAGTGCTAAGGTCCAATGTGCAAAGGGGGATGATGATGATGGAGTGAGTACCTTAGGAGGGCCTCACATTTGGAGAGAGGACTGGGAGAGTGAAGGAAGGCAGCAAGCACAAGGAGCAATCCAAATCCTAGAAGGGCAAGAAATAATTCAAATGCTACAGGTGTGGTGTAGTAAGGCACTTTAAGCGAGAGTCTCCACTTAGGAAGAAGTGTAGGGATGGAGAAAGGAAAAGCCCAGATTTCTCAGGTTCAGTCACTGGGTTAGAGAAATAGTCGGATGAGCTCTTGGTTGTTTTGGAAGAGCATGCGAGGGGCAGTGTATCTGAAATGGTCTCGAAATGGTTCGTAGGATGTGAAGGGTCCGAGGATGCAGCGACAAGGTACGAGATGCAGTGGCAGGCTCAGTAGGGTAGCATTGAGTGGCTGGCCTCAAGATTTCATTTTGTGGCATCATAGGGACTTCAGTCTCAAGTGGAACACTAAGAATAGGTGGCTTCATGGGTCGAGCAGGATTTGACACAAAGTTAGAGCGGAGGGGAGCACGGGAAGGAGTCACATCCTAGCACCAATGCTAGGGGTGCATCGATGCTGGTGGAGCAGTGTGCATAGGTAGCGAGGCATGGCTCTAAGGAGATATTGTCAGGTAAAGCTCCAGTTACAGTAATTGCCGGTTCAGGTTCGCTGCAGTCTCTCCAGGGAACTCCGAGAAAAAGAATGATACAACTGCTAGGCAGAAGGAAAGCTATAATAGTGGTGCCAAGGTAAAAGCAAGGATCTTCAGCAAGGGAGGTGGTCATTCCAAAGGCCTCTAAGGGAGCTCAATAGCTGAAGGGTGTTGGCAAAGGCAAGAAGATCCATACAAGGGGCTGTCAGGACATGGAGTTATAGCGCGGTTGTGATGCGGGACAATTATGAAAACCAAATCTACTAATTATTAGCCTAATTAACAAAGAAAAATAGAGATTGAAGTTTTTGAATCCGAGTTTCTGAAGTGTAACAGTTAGTTCCAGATTGAAGTTTTTGAATCCAAAAAGTACTCCAATGGCTAGATTTCGACTCCCAAGGCACTCCAACGGCAATTTTTAGCTAGGAACGGTTAGGGGAGCTATAAATGATGGATTTGAATAAGTTTTGAATAAGTTTTCATGAGGGTATTGAATATTCAAAGGAGCATTCAAGCTAGAGCTCAAGGGTTCACAAAACTTCATTCAATTTCTTGAGTCATTTACTGAAGAAGTTTGAAAGCCTTAAAGTGCATTAAAGGAGCAATCAAGAAGGCTTCTCAAAGAGCTTCAACTGCAACCACCCGACAAAGTTTAGTTTGTCTTTAGTGTTACTTCATTTATAACTTTGTTTTGAATTGTTCCGAGTACAACAGGGGTTGTAGCTTGGGTATTGTTTAAGGATTTTGGTGAGCCTTTAAAACAAAGTTTGGATTGTTAGTGTGCCCGGGAAAACTTAGATTGTATTGGATTCTTGGTGATCCCCGTGTAAAATCAGGATTGGGTTTTGGTTTGTAAGCCCGGTGCAAAACAAACCGGCTGTTTTCTTATGAGAGTATAGTGAAAATCCCAAGTGATATCTTGGATAGTGGACATAGGAGCTGGGTTGCTCTAAACTACTATAAAATTTATGGTATTTGTGCTTGCTTTTGATTGTGTTAATTTACTTGCTTCCACATTTAACAATTAACTCACTTCACTCACCACACTAAGATTTCAGAAGGACACATATTTATGAAAAAAGTTTTTATACCAAATTCACCCCCCCTCTTGGATAGGCCAACTAGGTAACAACTAGTATCAGAGCAGTGTCTCTGTAATCCAACTACTTAGAGAAAAGATCAATGGCAAACCCAATGGATACCTCTTTGGTCGAAGGCCAATCTACAAATAGACCACCACTTTTTACAAGCACCAATTATACATACTGAAAAGCATGAATGAAGATTTATATTCAGGTAGTAGATTTTTAATTATGAAAAATGCTTTTAAAAGGACCTCACACACCCACTAAAAAGGTTGATGGCATAGACATCCCAAAACACGAAGAGGAATGGGGTGAACATGACATGAAGATGGGCGAACTAAATGCTTAAGCAATCAATCTTTTGTATTGTGCTTAGGATGCTAGCGAGTTTAACCGGATTTCTACTTGCATTTCTGCAAAAGAAATTTGGGATAAACTTGAAGTTACCCATGAAAAAACCTCTCAAGTAAAGACATCAAAAATTAACATTCTTGTTCATAGTTATGAATTATTTAAAATGAAACCGAATGAAACAATATCTACCATGTTTTTGAGATTTATAGATATTATTAACGGTCTAAAAAGTCTTGGCAGGATATACTCGAATGTTGACCTAGTGCAAAAAGTTCTAAGATCACTACCGAATAAATGGGATCCAAAGGTCACCGTAATTCAAGAAGCTAAGGACCTGAACACAATACCATTGGATGAGCTTCTAGGTTTCTTGATCACATATGAACTTACAATGCAATACCGCAGTGAGGATGATATCAAAAAGAAGAAATCAATAGCCTTCAAAGCTATAGCTGAACTCAAAAAGCAAGAAGAAGAAATAGAAGAAGAAAGCCCCTTCTCTGATGAAGAACTTGAAGATGACGATATTGCTCTAGTCATGAAGAGATTCAAAAGATTCATGGGCAAGAAAAAGTCAAGGTATTGGAAATAAAACCTTAGAAAGGGGGAACTTAGCAAAGAAAAGGAGAAGGACAAAGAAAGAGATAAGGAGCAACAAATGATATGTTATGAATGTAAAAAGTCGAGGCATTGTCGTTCAGAGTGTCCCACATTAAAGAAATGATATAAGAAGAAGAAGAAAGTGATGGTTGCTATGTGGAGCGATAATGATGAATCCACATCAAATGAAGAAGAAGAGACCACAAAGTTGACAAACATATGTTTATTAGGTCTCGAAGATGAGATAATATCTCCTGAACCCAATAATGAATTTACATATGAAGAGTTAAATACTGCATTTTATGAGCTTTTGTTAGAAAACAAAAAGGCTGGTTTAAAAATTAAAACTTTGAAAAATAATTGTAATGCTTTGATAAAAGAAAAGAATGAGATTTCAAAAAAGAACAACATCTTACAAAATCAATTAAGCTGTATTTCTAAAAAATGCAATGTTTTACAAGCTGAAAAGAATGAATATCTTGAAAAGAACAAAAGTTTACAAAATGAAATGAGTCGACTCAAGCCCTTAGTTGACAAATTAACTTTGAGTTCAAATAAGCTTAAACTAATTTTGAAAAACCAAAGAGATTCAAATAGTAGAGCTGGAATTGGCTATAATTCAAAGCACACAATTAGAGTTTCAGCTATAAAGTTTCACGCATCAAAATTTTTAGCACCTATTTCATATCATAAATCAAAATTACTTTGCTTTAATTGTAATGGGGTTGGTAATAAAGCTTTTGAATGAAATTTAAGAAGAAAAAATAAAAGTAAAGTGAAAAAGAATTGGGTTCCTAAAGGAACCACTCCTACTAACCTTCATGGATCCAACAAAGCTTGGATACCTAAAAGTATTACTTGATTGTTTACCAGGAATGTCTTGCAGCTCGGAATTCAAAGAAAAAATGGTATATGGATAGCGGCTATTTAAGATATATGACGGGTGACAAAGAACAATTCATCATCCTAGAAATGAAAGATGGAAGAATGGTCACTTTGGATGACAATGGTAAGGGAAAGATTATTGGCATTGGTAAGATCAGAATCATCCCTACTACTTTTATTGAAAGTGTATTGCTAGTAGACAAGTTGAAGCACAATTTATTAAGTATAAGCGAATTATGTGATAAAGGCTTCAATGTTGTCTTTGAATCTTCAATGTGTATAGTAACAAGCTCACTTGAATCTAGCACTAAGTTTATTGGTCATAGACTTAGAAACATTTACATAGTAGACTTAAATGATCTAGCTATGTCGAGTAGTACAAGTCTAGTGGCAATGAATGTTAAAACCAAGGAATCTTGCTTACTATGGCATAGAAGATTAGGTCATGCTAGCATGCATACTTTAACTAAATTAATTTTCAAAGATCTAGTTAGAGGTTTACCTAAATTTAAAATTGATTTTGAACATATTTATGAAGCATGTCAATTTGGTAAACTAACTAGGGAGAGTTTTAAATTGAAAAATATTGTTTCAACTTCTAGACCTTTAGAGCTACTTCACATAGACTTATTTGGACTGACTAGGACCATAGGCCTAGAAGGTATGAAATATGGACTTGTGATAGTAGATGATTTTTCAAGATTTACATGGGTTTTGTTTATTGCACATAAAGATGAAGCTTTCAAAGTATTTCAAAAATTTTACATAAAAGTTTCAAATCAGAAAAATCTTTCAATTATTTCAATTAGAAGTGCTCACGGCACTGAATTTGAAAATCAATATTTTGAATAGTATTATACTGAGCATGGCATTGATCATAACTTCTTGGCTCCTAGAAAACCCAAGCAAAATGGTATTGTAGAGAGGAAAAATATGACAATGGAAGAGATGGCCTAAACAATATTATGTAAAGGCAGTCTTCCAAGATACTTTTAGGTAGAAGCTATAAACACTGCATGCTATATATTGAATCATGTTTTGATCAGACCTATTTTAAAGAAAACCACCTATGAACTTTGGAATGATAGAAAACCTAGTATTCATTATTTTCATGTTTTTGGTTGCAAATGCTCTGTATTGAATAATGAAAAGTATAACCTTGAAAATTTTGATACTAAATCTGATGAAGCAATATTTTTTAGTTATTTTACTTCTAGCAAAGCATATAGAGTATTCAATAAAAAAACATTAACTGTTGAAGAATCTATCCATATTTTATTTGATGAAACTAACCCCTCACTTTTTAGAAAAGAAGAGTGCATTGATAATGATGCATGTACAATTAATGAAGCAGTGAAGGACATGAGCTCTAGAGACAAACAAGTTAAAGAACAACCACCTAGATTTGAAAACCATGGTTTTCCTAATCATGTTTTCAAACTCAATAAAGAATTTTATGATTTCAAATAAGAACCTAGAGCATGGTATGATAGATTAAGTAAATTCTTTCTTGAAAATGATTTTATTAAAGGCAATGTAGACACAACTCTATTCATTAAAAGAAAAGATGATGATATGTTAGCTATACAAATTTATGTAGATATAATTTTTGGTGCAACTAATGAAAATTTGTATAGAGAATTTGTTGAGCTTTTGCGGGGCGAATTTGAAATGAGCTTAATGGATGAACTAACCTACTTCCTTGGACTCCAAATTGAGCAAACAAAGGAAGGAATATTTATGAAGCAAGCTAAGTACATCAATGAGATCATTAAGAAGTTTGGTATGGAGTCAGTCAAAGAAATTGGCAAACCCATGAGACCTACCTGTAGACTTGACAAAGATGAAGATGGAAACAATGTTGATCAAAAGCTTTATCGAGGTTTGATTGGATCATTGTTGTATTTAACAGCGAGTAGACCTGATATCTTGTTTAGTATTTGTATATGTGCTAGATTTCAATATAATCCAAAAGAATCACATATACTTGCTCTCAAAAAAATCATAAGATATCTAAAAGGAACAAGTAATCTAGGTCGATAGTATTCTAAACAATCTTCATTGAATTTAATTAGTTTTTCTGATACTGATTATGGTGGATGTAAAATTGATAGAAAAAGCAGTAGTGGTACATGTCAATTTCTAGGGTTGAACTTAATGCCATGGCATAGTAAGAAGCAAAAGTTCAGAGGAGTATCTATTGCTAAGGCAGAGTTTGTGGCTGCAAGGAGTTGTTGCACTCAAGTGCTTTGATTAAGCAACAACTCGAAGACTATGATGTTATTCAAACAAAAATTCCAATCAAATGTGATAACATAAGTGCTATTAGTCTGACAAAAAATTCAATTCAGCATTCTAAAACTAAACATATAGAAATTAGACATCACTTCATTAGGGATCATGTACAAAATGATAATATTGAACTTGAATTTGTTCCAACTAAAATCAATTAGCTAATATCTTTACTAAGCCACTTAATGAGGATAGATTTTAGTTGATTAGAGGAGAGTTAGGCCTGCGTGACCATTTTAGAATTCTTGATCTAATTTCTTCAAAACTAAAGAAAATATATCTAGAAAACCTCCATTACTAATCTAAGGTAGAAAACCATCTTATCAAGTATATTTTTAGGATTAGAAACCTTTTTGTTGAACTTTTGGATCCTTTTGCTTGATCCTTGCTTGATTCAACTTGAATAGACAAGGTTCTGGCCGAGTAGACTTGGCTGTCGGTATATTATTTTTTTAAAATCCCATAGGCCCCAAACTAGGGCACATTTCTTTCCTATTGAACCCTAGACGAACAACCAAAAGTTCCTTTCCAAACCTTTAGGACCACACCTTCTCCCTCTCCCTCCAGTAGATCCTCAAACCATGGCTCTAAAAAATGCATCCGGTTGACGTGGAAAGTGGAAGACTCCAAGCTCAAGCATAGTAGAAAGAAGACCAAAGTCTCGTCATGAGGAGCTAACTCTTCATGAAGCTCAAAATGAACCACAAGATCAGTCCCCAGCACCTCAATGATAGATTATTCAGATGGGAAATCAACCTGAAATGTCGAAGGAAAGGTGATTTGCGAATTTCTTGAGGAAGAGAGTTTTCGAATAGGAGATTGGCTTGCATTTCAGGGTTGGGAGTTCTTTAGTTCCTTGGATCTACCTACTTGCCCTACTCTAGTAAGAAGTTTCTTTGAGAATCTAACCTTGGAGGTAGATCAAATAACATCTTTTGTTAAGGGGATAGTCATGCGGACACTACGGCCAGAAGAAAATGACAGGTCAAACCCATATCCCTGTGGATCACCTGTGAATGATGCTCTAAGCCCAAACCCCAGATCACTCATAAATATTTATTTTAAATTCTATTTTTTTTAGCTTAGTTGGGTTTAGCCCTAAACTCTAAAATTGAGTCATCTATAAAAACCCTTGAACCAAAAATTGAGTCTATAAAAAAACCACAATTTCAATTGGGTCATAAATTCTGTTATAATGGTCCAGTGTTATTTAGCCCTTTTTACCAACTTTAATTGGGTTTTATATTTGCAAGCCTAATTAAGTATGGTATGGTTCAATTATGAATTGGTTATGCCTTTTGATAAATTTGATCAAGTTGGGCTCTTAGTTATTTAGTTGGATGAGTCTTTGTAATTATTAGTTGAGTCCTATAATATAAAAGTGGATTAAAGTTAAGACTAATGTGACTTCATGTGCCAACCCAACACATCATGTGCCATCCCAACACATCATGTGCCAACTACCTCTTAGTGCCACACCATCACATGGGATCCATTTGGAGTGCCAATTAAGAATTACAACTTGATTTCAAGACATCTGGACATACAGACAACCAAACATCCAGACATCTGGACATCCAGACATTAAAACATCCGTCAATTAAGACTTCATCCTATCTTATCCAAGGAGGGTGCCTCATTTAAATTTCAAGATGCCGATGGTTTTAAGAGAAGTAAAGTAGAAGGACTCTCATCTCTTTAGCACCTTCTCTCATCCTTATTTTGTCACCCACATGAAGAGGAGCACCTCATCTATTCAACATTTATAGAAAAAAGAGCCTCATCTCATCCAAGTCCCAAGATTATCTTATCTACTTTTCAAAAGCAAGATGGCCCACTTCAAAGTCTATCTAAGGAGACAACTTTGTCTATCTTACAAGTTTGAAATGCAAGAAGATTTATGTGGAGTTAAAGCCAATTCAAAGAGGGACTCACGAGTTTCTTCATTTGTTGTCCATCCATTCAAGTGACCTCTAATTTAAGAGGAGTAAAAAAGAAGGGTTCTTCATTCTTGTTACCCTTTATGACATCTTTTCATTGATGCAAATTTGAGAAGTTGTGAAGTGCCTCAACTCATTTATTTGACGCCCACTTTATTTGCATGAAGAAAAGACTCCTTGCTGCCCACCTAATCCTCTTCCTGTCGCACAAAGGAATGAATCTTCTCAGCTGATGTTGCCCGAGCTAGATGAAGTCAAATCCAAGACTCTAAGATGCCCAAGAAAAAACTCCATCATCTTTGATGCCCAAGAAAAACAATCAATGGAGTTGCTTGCCCTTACTCTACCTGTAGATGGTCTATAAATAGCACCATCAATCCTTCTTGTAAATTGATTCTATTATTCATCAAATAAAGATGTCATTTTGCCAATCCTTTGCTGTGTCATGCATCGCAAGGTGTGAGGCCCTATTCCTTTGTTCTTCAGAGTATCTGGGGTGTGAGGCCTTATTTCTTTGTTCTTTGGAGCATCGTAGGGTGTGAGGCCCTATATCTATCACACCATCAGATACCCAAGCCGCCTACAATCTTCTTCCTCTCCTTTCCTTTACTTTTTTTCCATTGAAGTTCCTTCTTCCTTCTACATTTACTTTTTAGTGTTTGATAGATTGTAGGTGATCAAGATCGAGGTGATGGTTTTCATTTCCTTGGAACAAGTTAAGCTGAAGATCGGAGCTCGAAGATCAAAATCTGGAAGTCTTGCGGCAAGATCTTAGAGAGCCCAGTTAGATCCTCAACAAGAAAAAAATCATCTTCATTGGTAAAGTATAAACCTTCTCTAACTCTTTATTCTCAGATCTATTGGGTGGTACAACCCTAGTTTAAGGTGATTTCTTAATCACCAAATCCTTCTTTCCTAACTAGATTTGTTAGTTCGATATTGCGGGCATATACTAGCTAACTAGTCTTGTTTATTTTGATTACTTTGTTTCTTTATTCTAAAAATCTAGAAAAATTAATCTCTATTAATTTTAGTTAATTAGTTTTATTATTAGTAAATTATTTTTTGCATATTAACCTGCATCAGGTAGATAGCATTGTAGATGAAGGAGTTCTAAGCAGAGTTTTGCATTTACCCACTGGTGGAATGTGTCACTTTGTTTTGAAGAACAAACGGGCAGCCATAAGAATAATTTTAGAAAGGAAAAATGTTAGTGGAATTATGAACTTGCAAGCCAACCAACTATCCTTATAAATGATACTGCTTCATAATTTTATCAACAGAACCTACTTGCACAGAACTGGTCATTTTGACTAGGTAAGTGAAAAAGATATGGTATTCATAAGTTATCTTATTGAGGGGGAGCAGATCAACCTCAAATTTATTATGTTGTCTTAGATGAGAGATGCTGCCAAGAAGGCCGGAGCATGGCTTCCTTATGGCATGGCATTTACACTAATTTTCAGAGATTATGGAGTGGACATTATAGATGAGGATGTCATACCATTGCTGCATACCGATAGGTATACTGATAAGTCTCTTCACCGCATGGTTTACCACAAGATCGAAGGTCAGTGGATGAAGAAGACCTCAGGTTAGAGGTTAGTGCATCACTCTTCTGATGATGAGGAGGCTAAGCCTGGTACTACTTCCACTACTACTGCTGGAGAGGCTGAGTCATATGGAGATGCGGATGCAGAGTCTGGTGATAGTGATGATGACTCTATAGATGAGGAGACTAAGGGATAGGCTAAGATGGATAGACAGCCTGGCAGTCCGAGGACTCCGCCATGACCACCTATAGCACCTTCAATAGCTTCGACATTGGCTGGCACTTCCACTCAGATTGCTGTTATATTTGAGCAACTCTCATGGTTCTACGAGACACTAACTGGCACATTTAATCGATGTTTGGCGATCTTCAACAGGCACTTGAGTGAGGCCTACAAGAGTTTTACACTGAGATGAGAGAGCTGACACTGAGGATGGAGTCAGTGGAGATGAGTCAGAGGATGCAGGATGACTACAAGATTGATCTTACACAGCTACGTTCTGACTTCGGTACGCTTCGTGGAGTGGCAGATTGTTTTAGTAGAGACCAGGCTGTAACATTGCATGATATTTAGTTAGAGGTACACAGTATGGCGACAGAGCTCAAGATAGCTCTACTTCTGGTCATTGCAGAGCAATTTGGATCAGGAGCTTCTACTTCCAGACAACTACCTCCACAGCCTTCATCCACACCTTGACAGAATCCATGACATGCTAGACGGCCACCTCCTTCACCTAGGACTAGACCATCATCTAGGACTAGATATTCTAGAGGACCATCTCCACCTATTAAGAGTTCTAGATTTTATGCTACCGAAACCCTAGATGTAGGTTCTAGTGATGATGAAAATAATCATGATTTGTTTGGTTAATGCTATGTATTTTGTTGTATCATTTTTGTATGCTTTTGTATGACCTTGTAACATCTAATGATGTACTGTATCTTTTTGAAGTAATGATATATATACATTTTCCACTCAATGTATAATGGTTGTTATTCATTTTGTATGATGTGTCTAAAGCTTTGACTCAATAATTGATATAAAACAATTGATATTAAGACTAAGAGAAAATGTTAACAAGAATATAAAGAAAAAAAATAGAAGATGAAATTATCTTAAAATATCTTAATATTCTTGTACTATTTCAAAAATTATTGATTAGGGGGGAGTAATAAAGAAAAATATTTTTGTTGATGACGAAAAGGGGGAGTAGTAATAATGATGTGCATGGAATATATAACATCATGGAAAACATTTTACGGGAGTAGTACGTTATTTTTGCATGGAATTTGATGAAACTCAGCCCTGATATATTTTTGATTCTCTGATACATTTTGATACTAAAATTAATGGAAATAAGCTTTAATACATTTTGATACTTAATTGACTCTGGTATGTTCTATTGCTATGATATATTCTTTTTGATACTTAATTGGCTTTGATACGTTCTAAAGCAAAAGTACATCTTTGATAAATATTTGCTCTAATACATTTTGATAATATTGGATGTATCAATATCAGCTCTGATACATTTTGATACTATCTTGAGACATACCTGATATATGTTGATACTTACTGATACACATCAATTTAAACTATGTACAAGTCACTTTGATACTTCTAAGTGTTCATATATACATAATTGTATTGTTTTTCCATGCCCCATGTTTTGTCATCGTAAAAAAGGGGATGATTATTGATCCATGGAATGATTTTGATGATAACAAAATATTGGCGCATGTATTTGATACTAACTCTTTTCAAGTATTTAAGAAGCTTTTGTAGGATATTTCAAATGAACAATCATTCTTCCTACAATTCTGAAATTATTGTAATGAATCAAGTTTCTCCTAGAAAATGATCATGTACTGAAGAGCCCAAAAAAATTTAAATATATATTCCTATAAAAAGGGCCAATTCTATGTATTTTTTAAGTTTAAATTACTTAGATTAGATTTATAAGAAGTTTGAAAGTCTTTTGAAGTTGCTTGAAGAAGTTTAAAGCATTTTTGGACAAAGATCACTGGAGCCGACTAAAAGAAGAGAGTCGACTCATTGATCTGGCATGGTACAAGCTTTTCTGATACTCTGCCAACCGAGCCAACTCGATGAATTTAGAATCGACTCATCTAGAGTAGTAGAAGTTTAGTTTTCTAAAATCGATCATCTGAGCCGACCCGATAAGCAACCGAGCCAACTCTTCCAGATTGAGCGAATTTTAGTCTGAGAAAACTAGTAATCCGAATCGACTCAACTAAAGAAGAGCTAACTCTGGCAAAAATATATTTTTACAAGTCTGAGAATCTGAGCCAACTCGATTGAGAAGAGCTGACTCGACCAGAGTTCAATTTCTGCATATCTGAGAATCCGAGCCGACTCGACCCAACCAAGCCAACTCGAATCCCAGTTTTTGAAGTGTAACAGCTAGTTCTAGATTGAAGTTTTTGAATCCAAAAAGTATCCAACGACTAGATTTCGATTCCCAAGGCACTCCAATGGCTATTTTCAATTGGAAACAGTTAAAAAAGCTATAAATGATGGATTTGAATAAGTTTTGAATAAGTTTTTATGAGGACATTGAACATTCAAAGGAGCACTCAAGCTAGAGCTAAAGAATTCACAAAACTCCAATCAATTTCTTGAGTCAATTACTGAAGAAGTTTGAAAGCCTTAAAGTGCATTAAAGGAGCAATCAAGAAGGCTTCTCAAAGAGCTTCAATTGCAACTATCGGACAAAGTTTGGTTTGTCTTTAGTGTTGCTTCATTTGTAACTTTGTTTTGAATTGTTCCAAGTATAGTAGGAGATATAGCTTGGATATTATTTAAAAATTTTGGTCAGCCTTTAAAACCAAGTTTGGGTTGTTAGTGAGCCCGGGAAAACTAATGCTATTTTGGGTTCTTGGTGATCCCGGTGTAAAACCATGATTGGGTTTTTGTTTGTAAGCCCGATGCAAAATAAACTGATTTTATTCTTATGAAAATATAGTGGAAATTCTAAGTAGTATCTTGGATAGTGAACGTAGAAGCTAGGTTGCTCTTAACAATTATAAAATTTGTGGTGTTTGTGCTTGCTTTTGATTGTGTTCATTCACTTGCTACCGCATTCAACATCTAACTCACTTCACTCACCACACTAAGATTTTAAAAGGGCACATATTTATGAAAAAAAATTTATACCCAATTCACCCCCCCTCTTGGATAGGCCAATTGGGCAAGATGTTGGGTCAGGGGACTTGACCCAGGGTTGAGAGAACATATGAGATATGGGTGTACATGGGCTCGGGTTTAAGGGTTTTCTCAATTGACTTGTTTGGGGGGGAGTTTTTGAGAGATTGTAACATAACCCATTTGGGTTATGGGATTGGGTCCAGGTTTAGTTGGCTGCCCTCTTAGGTGTGAAAGGTGGTTCAGTTGGTTAGTAGGTTAGTTGGTTGGTTAATTAGTTGGTTGGTTGTAACCATCTAAGATGTCTAACCACCTAGGAGTCCTAACCGGTTTGGCCCCAGAAGATGTCCTAACTGCCCTGGTCTAAGAAGTCTAACTACCTAAGGTTCATAACCACCCGCCCATGTACAAAAAAAATGGAGGCCGACAATTTTGGGTGAGAATGATAGGGCATGCATGAGGACTTGAGACTGTGGGGGAACACATACATCCAAAAAAAAGTTGATCCACATGAACAGATAAGGAAAAATAAAAACTATATACATCAAGATTAGTTTTTTTCGACCGGTCCGGAAGTTGGAGTAGGAATGACTGCCTCTTGGATGGATACTTCTTTGATTATTGGAGTAGGTATATCATCAACCTCCCAATCGGATACGTCTTCGGTTGAAGAAGCTGGCATATCTTCGACTGATTTTTCTACTCCGTCTTCCTTATTAGTATCATCGTTGGCAATAATAATGGTGGAGATGAATAAATCCGGATATATGTTCTCAACTTTCTTTAGGCAGTCCTGAAAGCCTTTGTAGCTCTCCACCCCCGCTTCATTAATTTCATCATCAAAAGCATTGGATTTCTTGTATTCTTCGATGGTGTAAAGGGATTGTTAGTTAGCTATCACTGCCCTTTGTTCGGCCGACTCCACCCTTTGTTCAAGGGTGCTAACCTTCTCTTCCAATTTGGCCCTTTGGGTCATGGCCTCTTTAGATTTTTTAAAGTTGTCTCTCATTATTATTTTGGCTGAACTCAACTTCTTGTCTTTCTTCTTCAGTTTGGCCACAAGCTCGGCCATCCTGGATTGAGCCGCCTTCAATTCCTTCTCCAATGAGAGATTGATGACAGTGCTCTGGTTCAATTGCTATTCAATGGTCGCTTGGAGTTTCTTGGCAACTTCTTTCTCAGCTTTAACCAACTCCAGCTAGTCCTGAAAACCTTTACTGTGGTCGGTGAATCCATGGACGCTCTCTTCTATCATAGAAAGTTCATGGATGAACTGTCAAGAAAAGCATGGACAAAGTTAGCAAAAATAACAAAGGCCCGCGAAAGAAAATCGTGCAGATAATTTTAACACATACCTATAACCTATGGGGGTAGATACATGTATGCCCTCCTGTCGATGGTTTTTTGTTACCTCCCAATTCTTTGGGAGGATAGTAGCTTTCAGCAAGGTCTTGTTCAATCATGGATTGTCAAGACCGATGTTATCAGCTTGTACATTGAAACCCACAAGGTCTTCCTCTTCATTGACTCATGGTTCAGGTCCAGCTTGTGGCTCAGATGTTGTCTCAATAATAGGAGCCTTGCCTTTATCCCTCTGACTGGGCTCCATAGATATCTTGTTGGCGGACGACACCATCAACTGTTCATAGATGTATTTGACTACTCTGAGGGAAAATCAACCAACATTCTCTTTGAAAGTTGATTCGCTAAAGGTACATCATCTTCATCTTAAGATGGTTGCACAACTTTAGGGGTACTTTCCCCAATGGGGACCTTTGAAGGAGCGTGTGAAAGAGCTATGAATGAACGGGTCCTCTTCGTACCCCTTCATTATTGTCCTACCGAAGGTTCTATGGACGCCCTCTTCTTGATTGCTTGTCAGAGCCTTGTAACATTTGGCTTCATCTTGATGACTGTGAATGGAAATAAATATAAAGATTTATTAATTGAGAAAAAGGAACAAGAAATTTTGACCACTAGAAAGCCCATTATCGTCTCCACTGGCGGAGGACCTCATGGTGGATAGAACCTCTAAAGACCTACCATTGAAAAAATAAGAAAGTTCAACCTGAGAAAAATGGAAGAAGAACTTGTATAAGAGAAAGACTGGGATGAAAATAATCTAGAGGATAACGATGCTAATGATAGAAAATATTTAACCCTCGGAGACAAAGGCCTCTTATATAAGAGACACCGATGGTCTAGATTTCTTGTTCAACCTTTGAACACCTCTCTGATCATCTTACTTGTGCACATTCCAATTGACGAAAGTTAAGGCGATGACCTCAATCCATGAGAAGGTAGTTGAGAGAAATAAAAAGGATGATGACCGATCCAGTTTCAAAGTCACGTGGCTTTAATGACTATGATCGACACAACCCCAAGATAACTTCCCCACCAATGAAAAAAAGATACTAGCAAGGGTGGGACACCCCACAAATGGCGAGTCAAAACTGCCAATAGAAGTCAAAATTTGTCATGATTGGAAAATACCTCTTTCGCTCTCTTCAATAAAAAAAACATATCTTTTCAATAAAAAATTGAAAGAAAAAGAGAAGGGAAAGGGGGCAATCCCTGGTTACCTCTTATTAACTCCCATCATTCAAGATATCAAAGTTTACATTAGCTCGGGTGTTGCCCAGTAAGCAACCCAAGAGGGGGGTGAATTGGGTCTCTAAAAAATATTTACTTGATGCAATGCAATACTATACAATCCAACTCAACAATTAAAAAAGGTACAATGAATTCAAATGTAATGCTCTTAAATAAAAGCGCAGCAGAAATAAAGAATAATAAATGAAAGAGCAAGTAGAGAGAACAATCAACCACAAAGACCAAGAAATATAGTGGTTCGGTGCTATCTAATTCACCTACATCCACTCCCCAAGATTTTCTTAAGAATTCACTATAATCTCTACTGATTACAGTTAATTAGTTTTCCAAGCTCACTTATCAAAAACCCAACTTTTTTTCACAAGGCTCATAAGTCAAAACCTCACTTGGTTTTACGGGCTAACCAAGAACCTAAATGGTTTTAAGGCTTACGACCAACCTTCCTTGGTTTTCCGGGCTAACCAAGAACCTAATTGGTTTTCAAATGCTCACCAATAACCTCCCTTGGTTTTATAATTGGCTAACCAAGAATCCTTACAACAAATAAGATTTTGAAGTAATGAGAAAATAAGCATTCTAATAAAAACTGGGTATCTCTTTGAAGCTCGATGTTGTGGTGCTTTTGAACTTGTTGAAGCCTCTTGAATGCTCAAGAATGGTTGATCTTTAATTCTCTTGAAGGCTCTTGAATGCTTTGAGACTTGCTTTTGCTTGAGAGTGGTTGAATCTTCAATGAATAGAAGTGAATGCCCTCTTTTCTTCTCTTTTGAATGCTTCTATTTCATTTTCATGAATAACATTACTTTTGATTTGATTTGGAGCATATACATACCTTCCCAAGACCTCAAATCTATTTTCTAGTCATTTGACTTGAAAAACTAGCCGTTGGAGGGCAAAAGGATCAAGTTCTGCATTTAAAAAACTAGTTGTTACTGTTCCCAGAACTCCATGTGTCGACACATCAGGCTGTGAGTCGACACTTTAGGTTGACACTTGAACTTTTTGAGTTGACACCCAGTTCAAAAATCTTCAATCTGGTTCTCTAGAAATCTCAGATGTGTCGACACTTCCTCAAGTGAATCGACCCTTTGAGTCGACACTTCGCTTCCATGTGTCGACACTTCTGTAGTTCTTCATTTTCAGTAAGTTCTATGGCTTGAAAATCTCAGACGATGAGCTGATCCATATGTCAACACTTTGAGTCAACACTTCAGGTCCATGTGTTGACACTTCAGCCGTGCCATCTTAAATATTTTTTGCATACCGGCTTGAGTCGACACTTCTCTTCCATGTGTCGACTCTTGGTGTCATGTGTCGACACTTCACTGAAATCTTCACAGAAATATCTGAACTTGTGCTGAATTAGATTTATACTTCACTCAATTAACCATTCGAACAAACTTTGACTGTCCAAGTCCTCTTTGAGCAGATCTTTTCATCTAAGCTTGGCTTCATCAATCAAACAAACTTTTTCAAATTTGTGAGCACCTTTTTCTTTAAAAATACATTTCAATGAAATCATTAGTACTCAACTTATACTTAATTATTTTGCTTATCATCAAAATCAATAACGGAGTCAACAATCTTTCCCTTTTTGATGATGACAAAACCTTTAAGTATAAATTGCATAAAAATCTTTTAAAAGAATTCAACAAGGTGCATAGAACAAAATGCATTAGGTGTATCAAAGCAATTTGCAATAATGATATGATATACTAGAACACGAGTGATGTACTGATTAAGAATGTCAGAGTTTGTTATAAAAGTTAAGAGTATCAGAGCTTTGAGATATATTTAAGATATAAGCACACGTATCGTGATACTCTACAAGAAAATTCAGCAATAAACAAGGCTCCCCCTGAATTGAAGATCCATAAAAGAGTTTGTAAATATCTTTTCAAACATTTAAAGAGGGGATTTAAGATGAAATTCAATTCAGAAAAGATTTTCAAAATAAAGAAAGTATTGCTCCCCCTTACATAAAGAATTTGTAAACACTTTTCAATTCAAGTTTTCAAAACAATTTTCAATTTTCCAAATAATACTCTTATTAACCCTTGCACATCATATATATACATCACATTTATACTTTAGTCTTATTACTCCCCCTTTTTGTTATCATTAAAAAGGAAGGAAGATAAATAGGCAATACATTCAAGATATAGCATTGAAGTACAATGTAAAAGTTCATTCATTCACTCATGAAGATAATGAAGCACTAATAGGAAATTTAAACCATTTCATTCATTTGAAGTCACAAACATGAAGTACAACATGATAGTTCATTTAGAGTCAATATTTATACAGCAACAAAATAAAACATACAAAAGATGCATTAAAGTAAACTATCTAAAAATACATAGATATCTAAATCCTTATCCTCATCATCATCATCAGAAGACGATCCAATCCAAATTGATTCTGTATCAGAAAAAGATTGAGCTGGAGGCTACATCGATCTGAGATCTTGGAGTCAGGTCCTGGACGGTCGTGGAGGGGTACGACGACCACGTCCTCTGCATCGAGCATACATCCGATCTCTGGCTAGAGTAGAAGTGGAAGCCATGTCCTCAGCAGGAACAAAATTGATCGAATCGATAGTCTCAGCGATTGCCGGAAGTGGCGTACGATCAAAGGAAGGACCGTATCAAGATACTGAAAGCCAAGTGTGTAAAAACCAAGCTCTCGGATAAGTAAGGATGTATGAATGATAGGGGTATCAATAAATGGTGTATAAAAAATAGGCGTATCAGCTGATGATATGATAGGTGCATCAACGGTAGGTGTATCAGCTGAAGGATGAATGGGTGAGTCTGTAATCGATGAATCAATGATAGGAGTGTCAATCATGGGTGTATCAACAATGGGTAAATCAATATCTGGTGAATGATCAACAGGAGGAATAATAACTAGTGAAAGAATAGGAATCGGAACATGATCATTTGACCTAGAAGGAGGAGAAGATAGGACTGGAGTCTGGGTAGGTGAACTAGAAGGTTCGCAAGTAGGACTCCTGGGCAAGTATGCCATCACATATGCCACTAGCTCTGAATTCAGATTTGGGAAGTTGAATTCATCAGAGTCAGTCTGCTCATCATCTCCATCATCATCATCACCATCAACAACAGGTATAGGAGCAGGTGTTACTATATCAGAAGCTATAGTACTCCCTGTAGGTCTGGACAGAGCAGTCAGTATAGCTGAGATGCCAACACTCAATCTAATGTGGCTATCTCTGGTCTCAGCTATGAAGCAGTCAAGATGTTGTCTAAGGATCAAAAGATCTATCTCAATACGTCTGACTCTATCCAATAAACTATCTGAAACTGTTGGAGTCTCCGTCTGAACTAGTTGAGGCTGTGCTGAAGTAGTAGGCTCAGATTAAGATGCAGCCTCTGTCTATGCTACCGTCTCAGGCTAACTCTTGGTTGGTCCTACCTTGCTATAGAGGATGCACTCCTCCTCTGCAGCATCATCATCATCAGCTCTATCATTGGCCTGACCAGATACTCTCCGTCTCCACTAGCCTCGAAATAGATGATAACCCATCCTGTGTAATGACATGATGTCATATACATCAGTATGAAGTAGCATATGGAAGGGCTCATCCTCAAAGCTGACACCATACTCTCTGAACAGTATAGTCAACCCCATCTCATAGGGTAGGTAGAGTTGTTGACTCGTCGACGCTTCCATCATCTGGTGAACCATGAGCACGGGAAGGCAGACGGGTGTGTGTTGAACTAATGAGACAATCACTAGCAACTCCCGTTCAGTGATGTAATCGAAGCATCCGGTCTTCAGCAAAAGGATCCGGGCGACAATATGGTGAAATAATCTCATCTCTACCGACAATCGAGATGCAAGAACGGTGGCTCCCTCAGGCAATATGTCCGACTCAAAGATACACTAGAGACCACTCACATGATCAATCAGGCTGTCCACTACTGATCTAGTCATCGGAATGTACCATACTCTACTCAGTATCTCTGATGTAACTGGGATATCCCGACCTCTCACCTAAGCCATCCAACCATTAGACCCACGGGCTAGTGATCCATAAACTATCGAATAAGCACTAGGTAATATCTCTCGCTTAGTGAGCAAAATGATGTCAAACCAGCCACTCGAATCCATTGTCCGATCCAGAAGTGCTGCTGGTTGACAAAATTGAAGTCTACTCGTCGTCCCTCGATGATGGTCTTCGAACTCGTCCGGCTAGAAGCTACAAAAAAAGGTCGTGCAGGCAGATCTGGAGCTCTAGCCTCATGTCTGGCCTTCATTCTTCTTTCTTCCTCCTGATTGGACTGACGAGGGAGATGGACTACTTGCTTTCGGGGTCATGTGGCTTAGAATAAGAAATTGGATAAGATTGAAGGGGAAACCTAGGGTTTCTAGGGCTCAAAATGCAAATGGAAGGTGAAATGTTGCAAAATCCGAACAAGAAAGTGCTCCAAACAACGAATAATGGGAGTTTAAAGCACGAAATAGAGGGAAGGAGGACTATGGAGTACCTTAGGTTATGTTTCGGCTTGAGAGGGAAGACAAAATAAGGAAAAAACCTTCTGGAATGCCCTTATTCTCGGTCTGCTGCCGTTCATGTGTCGACTCACGAATGTATCAACACATCGACTTAAAAACCGAAAGATAAGAGAATAAAGGTTTGATCTTCACTTGAAATATGCTTAAATTCAATAAAATTCAACATAATTAACAATGATTGATGTCAAATATAATTGATTTGAGTCAAAGATAGGAAAAATTTAATCAAAAGGATTAATGATCCTGAGCTCTCTTCTAATCATACAAAATCGATCTTCCAGAAGAGGTTTAGTCAAAATATCATCTAATTAAAATTCAGTACTAATAAATTCAAGCACAACATCATTAATTTCAAAATGATCTCTAATAAAATGATGTCAAATTTCAATATGTTTACTCCTAGAATGTTGAACAGGATTTTTAGTCAAGTAGATAGCACTAGTATTATCACATTTTATAGGTGTACTAGTCAGCTTGATTCCAAAACCTTTATGTTGTTGCTTAATCCACAAGATTTGAGCATAACAACTTCCTGCTATAATATACTCAGCCTCAATTGTGGATAGTGCAACTGAGGTTTGTTTGTTGCTAAACCAAAAGATTAAGTTAACTCCAAGAAATTGAAAAGTACCACTAGTACTCTTTCTATCCAATTTACAACCAGTAAAATCAGCATCAGAATATCCAATAAATTTACTAGATGAATCTCTAGAATACCATAAACTAATATCAATAGTACCAGATAGGTATCTAATAATGTGCTTAACAGCAATTAGATATGATTCTTTAGGTTCAGACTGATATCTAGCATACATGCATACACTGAACATTATATTTGGTCTACTTATAGTTCAGTACGGTAAGAAGGCAATCATACCTTTGTATAACTTTTGATTTACTGATTTATCATGCTCATCCTTATTAAGTCTACAAGAAGGGCTCATAAGCATACCTATTGATTTAGTAGTCTCCATCCCAAACTTCTTTAAAATCTCTCTTGTATACTTAGCTTGGTTGATGAAGATTCCATTTTTAGTTTGCTTGATTAGGAGTCCGAGAAAGAAATTGAGTTCTCCCATCATGCTCATCTCGAACTCACCCTGCATTAGCTTAGCAAACTCTTGACAAAGAATTTTATTAGTAGCATCGAAAATAATATCATCAACATATATTTGTACTACTAATAAATCATTATCTTTCTTTTTCAAAAATAATGTTTTATCAACATGGCCTCTAGAAAATTTATTTTCAATTAAAAATTTGTTGAGTCTTTCATACCAGGCTGTAGGTACTTGCTTGAATCCATAAAGTGCTTTGTGTAATTTAAAATCCTGATTAGGATATGCATGATTTTCAAATCCAGGTGGTTGTTCAACAAAAACTTTTTTTATTATAAAACTATTTAGAAAAGCACTCTTAACATCCATTTGAAATAGTTTAAAATTCATAAAATAAGCAAATGCTAATAATAGTCTAATTGCTTCAAGTCTAGCAACAGGAGCAAAAGTTTTATCAAAATCAATCCCTTCCTCCTGATTATAGCCTTTAGCAACTAGTTTAGCTTTATTTCTAACAACAATTCCATTTTCATCTAATTTATTTCTAAATACCCATTTAGTTCCAATAATAGAAACATTAGATGGTCTTTTTATTAATATCCAAACATTATTTCTATTAAACTGAATTAGTTCATCTTGCATGGCATTAATCCAGTTAGGATCTTTTTCAGCTTCTTTAAAACATTTAGGCTCTACTTGTGATACAAAAGCTATATAATCACCTTCATTTCTAATTGAGGCTCGAGTTTTTATCTCTTTAGATGGATCACCTAGGATTAATTCTTTAGGATGTCCATGAGCATACTTCCACTCCATAGATAGATCTTGGTGCTTTGGAGTGTCTTCACCTTTCTCACTTTTGTCTTGATCTTCTTCATTTAGTTAAGGAGGTTGATCATTCAGTGTCAACATTTGAAGCTTGTCAGCACCTGCACATTCATCAGATGTATCATCTTTTCTGGAGGATTTGTTAGTAGATTTTTCAAAAACAACATGCACTGACTCCTCTACAATCAATAATTTTTTGTTGAAAACTCTGTATGCCCTGCTTGATGCAGAGTATCCTAAAAAGATACCTTCATCAGACATGGCATAAAATTTTCCAGGATTATCTTTTCCATTATTTAAAATAAAATATTTGCAACCAAAAACTCGAAAATACTTTAAGGTTGGTTTTCTTTGATTCCAAAGTTTGTAAAAAGTTTTCTTCAAAATAGGGTGTATTAAAACTTGATTCAAAATGTAACATGTAGTATTAATAGCTTCAGCCCAAAAATATCTTGGCAAATCATTTTTACAAAGCATAGTGCGTGCAATTTCTTCTAAAGTATGATTTTTTCTTTCTACTACCCCATTCTGCTGAGGTGTCCTAGGTGCATAAAAGTTATGTTCAATACCTTTTTCATTACAAAAATTTTTGAAATCTTGATTTTCAAATTTAGTTCCATGATCACTGTGAATGCAAACAACTGAAATACCTTTTTCTTTTGAAACATTTTGATAAAACTTTATAAAAGTAGAAAATGTTTCATCTTTTTGTGCTAGAAAGAAAACCCATGTAAATCTCGAAAAATCATCCACTATGACTAATTCATATCTCTTGCCTCCTAGACTTGATGTTATAGTTGGTTCAAAGAGATCCATATGAAGTAGTTCTAGTGGCCTATTAGTAGTTACAAAGCCTTTTGGTTTGAAAGAGGTTTTAACTTGTTTACCAAATTGACATACTTGACAAACTCTATCTTTTTAAAAATAAAGTTCAGGTAAATCTCTAACTAAATTCTTTTTGCAAAGTTTTGAAAGTAGATACATACAAGCATACCCTAATCTTCTATGCCAAAGCCAACTAGTCTCATATTTAGTAGAATTCATTACAACAAGGTATTATCCATTAGGCAACAATAGATCATCCAAATCTACCAAATAAACATTACCATGCCTTTTTTCAATGAATTGTACTTCATTTATATCCGGACTAGCAAATATGCAATAAGATGATTTAAAAATAACTTGAAAACCTATATCGCAAAATTGACTAATGCTTAAAAGATTATGTTTTAAACCTTTAACTAACAATACATTACTAATATAACTAGAAGGAGTTATGTGAACCTTTCTGATACGGGATGACTCTAAGACTGCTAAACATGCATACAAAATAGTAAAATAACTTTTTTATGATTTTTATAATTTTAATTGCAAGCTAGATTGCCAAAATAAAGTAAAAACTAGCGAAAAGACTAGCAGTGAAAAGAATCATCAGGTCGTAGGCATACTCATGCAAACCAATGAAATATCCCGGACCTGAGAGTTGAGAAACTCCTGGTTTAGGATAGATTATATTCATTAAACTGGAGAATAAGAAAAGGAAAGGTTTCTTACTAGTCAGAGATTAAAATTTAGTAGCAGTAGGGATCACAAGCACTCTAATCGGAGCATGGAATAAGAAGCCTTGTTTCCCTTGAATCTGATGGCGGATCTAGGTAGTTCGGGCAGCAAAGAAGGCCTCCTCAGGGAAGGGGAAGCACCTCGGGGATCCTACAAGCATTAGGGTTAATCAAAACAGTAATTAAAAATAAGAAAAGTAACTATGGATTGAAAGGAATCCGGATTAGGGTGAGAAGATGGCTGTTTGAAGCTTGTTGAAGATTTCCTTGCTTGGCGACCTAGGGAACTCCTCCTTGGACGTGTGAAGGCTTGGATGGGAGTGAGTTATGGTGTGGAAGGAAGCTAGGGAAGCAAGAAACTCATCCAAGCACAAAAACACAAAACAAAGAACCAAAACAAAACACCAACACAGGGCAAAAACTAAAATTTCAGCAAATTGTATTCATAAGAAAGAGATGCTTACAAGAGGGGGAGGGGTGGGGTATTTATAGAGTTTCCATGCCCTCTCTAACCATGGTTACACTTGGATTACAAATCCTCTCCCAAATTGGAATACAAGTCCTTTCCTAGCTAGGTTAGAAAAACAAATCCCCATTAGGTTAGGAATTGTCCTGGTCTTCTCCTTTTTCCTTCATGCTTTGACTATTCCACTCAAGGATACCTCTTGGGCTTGGTCAACACTTCATGGACACCTAGGAGGGTGTGTTGGGCTTTTATGGGCAACAAGGGGCTGGCCGAAAGGGGCTTGGGTGCATGGGTTTGTGCCTCTAGAAGCTGGGGTGGCTTGGTAGCCTTGTAGCAGGAATATTCCATGGAATCTTGCTCCTTTAGGGCTTGGGCTTGGCACATGGACTTGATTTCTTTAGGCTTGGGTGAAGGTGGACCTTTGGAATCATGGGTGCCCTATTCTCAGAATATGCTCTAGAATCTGGAAGGGAATATGGGCATCTGGATGGCATCTGGAAGGAATCAGGGTTTTCGAAAACATCCTGGATCCTGGTTTGTCACACAAAATCTAATGGGCTGATGTAGTAGCCTCTGACTCCTGGATGTGGCCTGGTGGAACTCTAAAATATGGTAACCTCCTCTCTTGTAAAAAATTAGGCTAATACTGGACTCATAACTGATGTACAGGACTCAAAATACTGACTAGGTTGAGGGTTGAGACAAATCAACTAACCTCAACTTATTACAAGACTCAATTCTAGTTGATTACAAAATTTGACACATGGCTAGGTAAACCAAATAGAGCTCAGTAATCTATGTCTGATCCTGGTGCCCCGACCAATTCTCCCGTGGTGGGAGGAACTCGACCCCGTCAAGTGTGGGATAATTTGGCTCTCATAGTGCTCGAGTAGGTCTGGGTTGAGGCGCTACAAATCCTCACAGATGATCCACGAGTCCTCAAATTCTGGCCGACCTTGCCACTGGACCAAATATCTCAGATAGCCTCTATTCTGGGTACATATGGCTTGATCATCCAGGATTCTCTCAATCTTTTTCTCGCTATTTGGCCAATTGATTGGACACTCTGGGGTGGGTTCTCTCTCAAAGGGGAGGGATAGGCTCAAAGTGCTAGCTAGGTGTCGCTACTGGCTCCCTAGACTCTATAAGATCTGAGATGATGAAGGTGGAGCTAATACCTAAATTGGGTAGTATCTCATGCACATAGGCATTGGGTTCATAGATATTCATTATCTTGGATGGGCCAGCTTTGCAAGCAGAAAATTCTTTACAACTATAAAATCCCCTGCAAAATTCTTTATCTTTCTTTTAGGAATTAGCCAAGTTGTTAGTTAGTTCATTAGTTATGTTCAGCTTTCGACTAATTTCCATATGCATATGCTGTGTAGAGGGCAGTGCAGGTGCAGACAGATGATTCAAGGTTGTAAATTTATTGGACTCAAAACTAGTACTTAAAAGACTCGACTAGACTTTCCTATCGAAGGAAATTTTATTGGACTCTCTAAGGGACAAAACCTAATAGACTATAAACTCTTTGGGTTTGATCCTATCATGGCATGCACATGAAAACATACTATGTACACCTAGCAAATGCCACAAAGTATACCAAAAGTAATATGCAAACCTAACATGGGCAATAAATGAATGCAACATGCAAACCTCTACATGATGCAGGTGAATGGTTAAAAAAATAAAAGAAAACTCAAGAAAAGACAAAAAATATAAGGTGGATTCAGGGTTAATCCGATTGGGTGGAAAGTAAGAAAATGGTTCGAGGTTAATTGGATAGAATAAGATGTAAGAAGGGGTATCGAAAATTAATCCTAGACTAATGAGGTTTACCTTATGGGTTTGATGTCTATCTAAAGGGTCTACATAATGGAAGAAAGGGTCATTGATTTCATGAAAAAGATCAAGTGGAGTCAAAAAGGTGACTTCATCTTGAGGGCATTGATCTAAAGAGATTAAGTCCTTAATAAACTCTTCTGGTTCATAAATCAAAGGACTGGCCTCTCTAATTGGGCTTTCTTCTAGTGGCTCCTCAAGTAAAGCTCTAATAGTGGGATTGGATTCCTCATGGTCTTCTTCCTTTAAAGGTTCTTCTACTATAGGTTAGGTGTGGTTAAAGTCAGCTAACACTAGGGTGGCTTCAACCTAGGTTTCTATTAGATCAATTAATAATGGGTTGACTTCTAATTGGGTTTCCACTAGGTCAACTAATTTTGGGTTGACTCCTAACTCTAGGTCACCTATAGGTATCTCTTCTTGTAAATCTTCAATGGACTCATTATCCTCATACTCCTCTACCAAACTTGGATCCGCCTCATAGATTTCTTCTTCTAAGTCATCTTGGTGAACCAATGGTGTAGTAAGAGGGGTTTGGCTAATAGAAAATTGACTAAGGTCTAGGGTAACAGGGTTGGGTAAACTAAGGGTTATGGGTTCAAAGGTTATGGGTTTAAAGGTTTTGGGTTCAAATATAGGGGTGTCAATCCTATAGGGTTCAGGTTGATTGTGGGATAGTGGGTTACTATTGGGTTCATATCTAGGGACTATGGGTTCCTGGGTTTAGGTCTATAAGTCTTGCCTAGGGTTCCTACTTGGTTGATTCTTTGGTTCATTTGGTCAAGCTTAGTATCGGATTGGTTTAACCTACAATTTATTTGGGCATTGGATTAGTTATTGGATAAATCGATCCGATCAAGTAGTTCGATCATGGTTTTCATGAAAGCTTCTAGGCTAGGGTCCATGGTTGAGCTAAGTTGGGGTTTAAACCTCTGATATTGGGTTCCTAGTCTAGTGTTCATGCACAAATCAAACAATCAAAATGAAATGATGCAACCAAGCATGCAAAAGAGAAAGATAAAGGCTAGTATAATCTAGGGTTTCCTAGAACTAGAGCCAGAAACTGGGTGGGTCAGCTCAACTTATACCTAACCCAATAGCTAGTCCTTCCACTAGCCAGGTAGGGGGTGGGAGTGTGGGAGTCCCCCCTTGCTTTCGCAAGGACCCAATTAAAAACCATAACACCACTTAGGTCGTTTGACTCTGGACCCCCAGCCTTAGACACCAGCTTTCAGTAATAGCTAAGAGGTTAAATGCACTAGTTGGCCCACATAGCTCAGACCCGACCTGTTGATGACTCCTAGCCCACTAAGGAAAATTAGGTCTAATTGATTATAATTATGCTTGGGTTAGTATGATTATGGTAGTTTTGGACCAAGGACAGGTGATGAAATCCTGCCCTGATCTGAGATAGAGAATTGCCCTTAAGATTAGGTTAAAAATGATGGCAATCGATGGCCCTAATGCAATCTAAAACAATCAAAAAATAAAATAATTTTTTTAATGATTTATGATGTGTCAAGTTATGTTTAAGTTAACTGGGGTTATCAAACAAAGTTTGGCTTGGGATTGGGGGTTTGGTAGTTGATTATGTCAGGTTGAATAAAGATGTAGAATGTAGCAGAAATTAGAAAAATTATGATTCAGATGATGCAGAATTTGATACAGTTCCTGATGTGTAAAAAATTCAAAAAAAATCTGGAATAGAGGATTGATGGTTTTTATTATGTCTACCAAATTTCATATAGAAAGAAAATCATATGATGATGTAAACCTAGGGTTTTCTAGACTTCTATAGAAATTATCAGAATTTTGTTAGGGTTCCTATTATGCCGAATTTTAGAGACTTAGGGTTTCCATAAAAATAATTAAAAAATATGATAATTACTTGGATAGAACAGAGGATATGAAGTGCAAATTTCATAGAAGAACAAAATGTTAATGATGCCAAAATCAGATGAAAACTAGACACCTAATGCAGTGAATAAAATGCATAATTAGGGTTTGTGAATACAAATCAAATAAAAAACTATCCTAAAACTGCTCTAATACGAAACTGATGCGGGATGACTCTAGGACTACTAAAAATGCATTCAAAATAGTAAAATATTTTTTTTGTAATTTTTATAATTTTAATTGCAAGCTAGATTCCCAAAATAAAGTAAAAACTAGCAGAAAGACTAGCAGTGCAAAGAATCATCGGGTCACAGGCATACTCATGCAAACCAATGAAATATCTAGGACTTGAGAGTTGAGAAACTCCCAATTTTGGATAGCTTATCTTTATTAAATCAGAAAATAAGAGAATGGAAGGTTTCTTACCAGTCAGAGATTAAAATTCAACAGTAGCAGGGATCACACGCACTCTGATCGGAGCCTGGAATAAGAAGCCTTGTTTTCCTTGAATCTGATAGTGGATCTAGGCGGTCCGTGTAGTGAAGAAGGCCTCCTCAGGGGAGGGGAAGCACCTTGGGGATCCTACAAGCATCAGGGTTAATCAAAACAGCAATTAAAAATAATAAAAGGAACTATTGGTTGAAAGGAATCAGGATTAGAGTTAGAAGATGGTTGTTAGAAGCTTGTTGAAGATCTCCTTGCTTGGCGGCCTAGGGCACTCCTCCATGGACATGTGAAGGCTTGGATGGTAGTGAGTTAGGGTGTGGAAGGAAGCTAGGGCAGAAAGAAATTCATCCAAGCACAAATACATAAACCAAAGAACCAAAACAAAACACCAACACAAGGCAATAACTAAAATTTCAGCAAATTGTATTCATAAGAAAGAGATGCTTACAAGAGGGGGAGGGGTGGGGTATTTATAGAGTTCCCATGCCCTCACTAACCATGGTTACACTTGGGTTACAAGTCCTCTTCCAAATTGGAATACATGTCCTTTCGTAGCTAGGTTAGAAAAATAAATCCCCATTATGTTAGGAATTGACCTAGTCTTCTCCTTTTTCCTTCAGACTACTCCACTCAAGGATACCTTTTGGACTTGGTCAACACTTCAAGGATGCCTAGGAGGGCGTGTTGGGCTTCTAGGAGCAGCAAGGGGCCGGCCCAAAGGGGCTTGGGTGCATGGGTTTGGGTCTCTGGAAGCTGGGGTGTTCTGGTAGCCTTATAGCATGAATATTCCATGGAATCTTGCTCTTTTAGGGCATGGGCTTGGCACTTGGACTTGATTTCTTTGGTCTTGGATGTAGGTGGGCCTCTGGAAGCTGGGGTGTTTTGGTAGCCTTGTATCATGAATATTTCATGGAATCTTGCTCTTTTAGGGCTTGGGCTTGGCACTTGGACTTGATTTCTTTGGGCTTGGATGTAGGTGGACCTCTGGAATCATGGGTGCCCTATTTTAAGAATATGCTCTAGAATTTGGAAGGGAATCTGGGCATCTAGAAGGAATCAGGGTTTCCGAAAGCGTCTTGGATCCTGGGTTGTCACACAAAATCCAATGGGCTGATGTAGTAGCCTCTGACTCCTGAATGTGGCCTGGTGGAACTCCAAAATATGGTAACCTCCTCTCTTGTACAAAAATTAGGCTCATATTGGACTCATAACTGATGTACAAGACTCAAAATACTGACTATATTGAGGGTTGAGACAAATCAACTAACCTCAACTTATTACAGGACTCAATTCTACTTGATTACAAAATTTGACACATGGCTAGGTAAACCAAATAGGGCCTAGTAATCTATGTCCGATCCTGGTGCCCCCATCACTTATCAATACTAATGATTTTTTCTTTATCATTATCCCCGAAGGTCACACTCCCTCCATTCATTGCTTCAAGAGAAGTGAATTGCTTCACATCTTTTGTCATGTGCCTTGAGCAACCGCTATCAAGATACCAAAGTCTTTTGTTCTCCTTGGTTGCAAGACACACCTGCAATAAAATCAAGCTTTATTTTTAGGTACCCAAGCCAAGTTGTGTCCTTTAGGGTTAGCACTTAAAATGGTTCCTTTTGGAACCCAAACTTTTCTGAAAGAATTGATTTTTCTTAAATTGCATTGAAAAGATTTATGATCTTGCTTCTTACAAGAAAAACATGTTTTGCTAGAAGATGCAAGAACAAAAAAGTTTTTGAAGTACTTTTGTTATTTTTATGGTCTATAGCCTAATCCCGCTTTATTGAAAATGGCTCTTTGACTATTCAAAAGTAGGTTCAATTTTTTTGAACTATAAATAATTTTTTCAACAAATTGCTTCATTTTATCAAGTTCATTTTTGTACTTTGCATTTTCCAATTCCAAATCTTTATTTTTCTTTAAAAGATCATCATTTGAAATAACAGTTTTGGGTCTTTTTAAAACTTCATTTTCCATTGTCAAAGAATTATTTTTCTTTTCCAAAACATCTAATTTAGTTTTCAAATCACTAACTTCATTTAACAAAGTATTGTTTTCAAGAGAGAAACTGTTTGCATGCATTTTCAACTTTTTATTTTCTCATAAAATTAGTTTATAATCATGCATAAGTTCATTAAAAGTATTTCTTAGTTCATCAAAAGTAAAATCTATTTCGGTATCGAAATTTACCTCATCTTGCTCTTATGTGCTATAAGACAAAGATTTGCAACTTCGGTCTACTCTTCTTCAGAACTGGAGTCTTCACTATCACTCTAGGTTGCCATCATTACTTTTTTTCTTAACTTCTTCCTTGACTACTTTAGGAGAAGGCAATCAAACTTGTAGTGACCCGGCTTCTTGCACTCGAAGCATGTAGGAATTTCCTTCTTCTTTTCTTTTTCCTTTTCTTTCTCTTTCTCTTTTTCTTTTTCTTTTGACTGAAATTTCTTCTTGTAAGGAAACTTCCTCCTCTTCATGATTCTTCTAAATTTCCTAGCATGGAGGGATTCTTCACCTTCATTTTCTTCTTCTTCTTCGGACTCATCAATTGACGATTCTTTTGTATGTTTGATTTGAATGCTATCCCCTTTTTCTTTTTGTCCATGTCCATTGACTTTTGCTTCAAATTCAGCTCATAAATCATGAGCGATCCAACCAACTGCTCTATAGATAGCTTGTCGACGTCCTTTGCTTCTTGAATTGCGGTTACCTTCGGATCCTACGATGTTAGAAGTGACCTGAGGATTTTATTCACAAGATCAGTGTTAGACTTTACTTTTCCTAGACTTCTCATTCCATTTACAATATTTGTAAATCTAGTATACATATCAGTGATTGACTCATTAGGTTTCATTCAGAACATTTCATAAGTATGCACTAAGATGTTCACCTTAGTATTCTTTACTTGATCGGTACCCTCATTGATAACTTCATATGTATCCCATATTTTTTTAGCAGAAGTGCAAGTGATATCCTATTGAATTCACTAAGATCTAATGCACAATAAAGGAGATTCATTGCCTTAGCATTGATCTCAGATTGCTTAATATCATTTTCATCCCAATCCTCTTCGAGCTTTGGGATGGAAACACCATTAACCACTACAGAAGGAATACGAGGACCCTTATCAACAACTCTCCACAAGTTATAATCAATATAATGCATATAAATTTTCATCCTAGTTTCCCAATATGTATAAATTGATCCATTGAAAAATGGAGGTCTATTTGAGGCTTGACCCTCAACTACGCTAGTACCAATAGGGGCTGCCATAGATCTTTACTCAAGATGGTAAAGCCTATACACTGAGAACAGGGCTCTGATACCACTTATTGACTAGTAAGCAACTCAAGAGGGGGATGAATTGGGTCTCAAAAAAATATTTACTTGACAAAATGCAAACTATGCAATCCAACTCAACAATTAAACAAGGTACTAAGAATTCAAATATAGTGCTCTTAAATAAAAGTGTAGCAAAAATAAAGAGCAATAAATGAAAGAGCAAATAGAGAGAACAATCAACCACAAAGACCAAGAAATATAGTGGTTCGATGCTATCCAATGCACCTACATTCACTCCCCAAGATCCTCTTGAGAATTCACTATAATCTCTACCGATTACAGTTGAGTAGTTTTCTGGGCTCACTAATCAAAATCCCAACTTTTTTTTACAAGGCTCACAAGTCAAAACCTCACTTGTTTTACGGGCTAACGAAGAACCTAAATGATTTTAAGGCTGACCACCAACTTCTCTTGGTTTTCCAGGCTAACCAAGAACCTAATTGGTTTTTAAAGGCTCACCAATAACCTCTCTTGGTTTTACTATAGGCTAAACAAGAACCCTTACAACAAATAAGTTTTTGAAGTAATGAGAATAAAAGCTTTCTAATAAAAAGCGGGTATCTCTTTGAAGCTCGATGTTGTGGTGCTTTTGAACTTGTTGAAGCCTCTAGAATGCTTAAGGATGGTTGATCATTAATGCTCTGGAAGGCTCTTGAATGCTTGGAAGCTTGCTTTTGCTTGAGAGTGGTTGAATCTTCAATGAATAGGAGTGAATGCCCTCTTTTCTTCTCTTTTGAATGCTTCTATTTCATTCTCATGAATAATGTTACTTGATTTGATTTGGAGCATATATATACCTTCCCAAGGTCTCAAATCCATTTTCTAGCCATTAGACTTGAAAAACTAGCCATTGGAGGGCAAAATGGTCAAGTTCTGCATTTGAAAAACAAGTCGTTACAATTCTAGAACTCCATGTGTTGACACTTCATGCTATGAGCCGACACTTTAGGTCGACACTTGAACTTCTTGAGTCGACACCCAGTTCAAAAATCTTCAATCTGGTTCTCAGATGTGTCGACACTTTCTCAGGTTAGTCGATACTTTGAGTCGCCACTTTGCTTTCATGTGTCGATGCTTCTGTAGTTCTTCATTTCCAACAAGTTTTGTCGCTTGAAAATCTCAGGCGATGAGCTGATCCATGTGTTGACACTTTGAGTCGACACTTCAAGTCCATGTGTTGACACTTCAGCCATGCCATCTTAAACATTCATTGCAGACCAGCTTGAGTAGACACTTCTCTTCCGTGTATCGACACTTGGTGTCATGTGTCAATACTTTGAGTCGACACCTCATTGAAATCTTCACAGAAATATCTGAACTTGTGTTGAAACAGATTTATACTTCCCTCGATTAACCATTCAAGCAAACTTTGACTGTCCAAGTCCTCTTTGAGCAGATCTTTTCATCTAATCTTGGCTTCATCAATCAAACAAACTTTTTAAAATTTGTGAGCACCTTTTTCCAACTTATACTTAACCATTTTGCTTATCATCTAAATCAATAATGGAGTCAACATCGAGAGTTGGGGGGCAAGTGTTATCACAAACCAAGTAGATCAATTCACTAAAAGCCAGATTAGGCCCAAGGAAAGGCTATAGTATGCCCAAAGGCTGGAGATGCAGTATATAGCTGATCTGCTCCCAAAGGCTGACCATTACATGGAGGTCGATCGTAATATAAGAGTCGATCGGCATGCAAAGGCTGACCAACACACGGAAGCCAATTTATTGGATTGATGCCTATAACCAACATTTCAAAAGTCCCAGACCCATGAAGGGTCAGACACCAGTGGTCTCAAATCATATAGCCCAATCTACAAGGCGGGTTTGCTACCCTATTTACTCGAGCCTATATCAGGTACAGATTCGACCAGCAGCCGACCCCCTGAGAAATATGGCCAGTTCCATCAGCCTCCCCACGTGGCAACCCCATCCTGGATCCCACGGGTGAGCATTGACCTCAAAGCCATAATTTCTCCCCTCGGTGGCACCTAGAGGGCCTTTCAGGACTCAAACCTATGACATTAGCACTATGCCAGTTTTAAGACAGGGGCTCTTAACCACCATTCCTAAGGCACCGGACCTGTTGAAAAAGCCAAAGCAATCAATCTTAAGATGGCAGTGCAGCAACCAGGGTGCACGGGCTAAGCTGCTTTGCTCATTTAGTCGACCCAGATGGAAGGAGTCGACTCTACCTCCAAGGATGCTAAACTAGACCCCAGCCTACCAAGCACGTGACTACATTGCATAGAGTATGACTTGAAGGCATGAGCTGGCACCCAATCAAAAATTGGCACCCCAGCTAAATGCTTGAGGAATTCTACCAACTCTAGGTTTTGAGCCCACGACCCCTAGCTCTGATACCACTATTGGATCGATGCCCCTAACCAACATTTCAAAAATCCCATACCCCATGAAGGGTTAAACACCAGTGGTCTCAAACCATATAGCCAAATCCATGAGGCAACTTTGCTACTCCATTTACTCGAGCCTACATTAGGGGCAAGTTGACCAACAGTCGACCCCCCCCCGAGAAATCTAGCCAGTTCCATCTCCCTCCTCACATGGCAACCCCATCCTAGATCACATGGGTGAGCGCTGGCCTTATAGCCATAATTTCACCCCTCAGCGTTACCCAGAGGAGCTTTCTAGACTAAAACTTGTGACCTTGACACTATGCCAGTTGTAAGACAAAGGCTCTTAACCACCTTCCCTAAGGCACCGGACCTATTGAAAGAGAGGGAGCAATCTGTCTTAAGCTAGCAGCACAGCAACCGGGATGCACGGGCTGAGCTGCTTTGCTCATTTAGTCGACCCGGATGGAAGAAGCCAACTCGGCCTCCTAGGATGTTAAATTGGACCCCAACCAACCAAGCACGTGACCACATTGCATGGAGTATGACAAGAAGGCATGAGCTGGCTCCCAGTTAACATGATCTAACATAAGAGCCGATCAGCATAAAAAGGCTGACCAACATAAGAAGGCCAACGGTCATCTAAGAGCCGATCAGTGCTCTAAAGCCGATTGACACAAGAAGGCCAGTTATCATATAAGAGCTGATCATCATACAAACGCAGACCAACATAAGAAAGCTGATCGTCACCTTAGAGCCAATCAGCACTTTAAGGCCGATTGACACAAGAAGGCCGATTGTCATATAAGAGCAGACAAACAATAGAAGGCTAACCTTCATCCAAGAGCTGATCGGTGCTCTATGGCCAATTGACACGAGAAGGTCGACTATCACATAAATGATGACCTATACATAATGGCCGATCAAGCATAAGAAAGATGAAAATAGTAAGAAATGAGGTAGTTATCCTACCAGAATAACTAATTACCATTATTACAAGCATGAGTTAGATCCTAATAGAATTAACAGTCTGAGGCCCGTCTAGCTGAATTCAGTTAAGGTCCAAGCCTATAAATACCGGTCAATGGGGGACCTCCGGGGGAAGTGAGATCAACTAACTAAAATACTGTCTCATACTTTAGCCATCTTTCTTGTGATTTCTATTTCTGTTCACCCGAACCCATGCTGACTTAAGTATTGAAGTGTCCCCATCGAAGAAATTCTGGCCAAGGATTTGTTTTGCAGGTCATCAAGGAGCCCGATAGAGCAAGCCCAGATAGTGCATCAGAGTCATACTGGTTCAGCACAACATTTGAAATCCAGGAAGTTTGGCTAGATTAATGATTGAGATACTCACCGACATGAAGAGCTTGACATATAGATTTGAAAGACATAAATTAGAGCTAAATTGGAGATAAAATGGAATTAAATGGATTCAAAATATGGTTACCCGATCTATAGCTATAGTGAAATATGTTTTTCTTTCATGGTTTAGCATGGTATAATGCTTGGACTACAAGGGTGGTCTACAGGAGCATTTAAGTTGGTCTACGATGAGGTGTTTTGTTAGATTGGAGGGATGCATTGTTTTGCTTTATAGCAATCATTTGGTCAACAGAACAATTACTACTCCAATATTAATGCAATAAAGTGAAAAGTAGATGGCTGGGAGGAATTTTTGTCTTTGAACCAATAGCGGAGCTCAATCCCCACCAACAGAAAGAATGGCTAAAGTGTTTGGGAGCATTTAATGTGATGGGGAGTTCAGTGGTTTCTTTGATAGCTGAGAGCCATCCAATATGAAGATCTAATGGCTTAGATGTTATTTCCAATTTGAATGAACTTGCGGAGAGTAGGGGAGGCACGGCCTGCGGCCGTGGGTGTTGGGGCTTTGGGAGGGGACCTTGGGCAGCTCCGTCGGCGGCCAGTGATGGTGCTGGGGAGGATGACGGTGGACGTGGGCGTGAGAGATGGGGGCGCAGGGGCAGACGGCCATGGAATGAGCCGCATGGGTGCACGGCGATGGGTAGTTCCATGGGATTCACCGGCATTCCCATGAGGAAATCAATGTCGGGGGAGGTGGACGACCATCGAGGGTGGCTCCGGAGGTCGGACATGGCCGATCCAGGTCAAACGGGAAGAAAAAACCAAAAAAATGGAGGTTTTGGGAGGTTGAAGATGATAGGGATAAATGGGAATAAGTTAAGAATAAAATGTGGATAAAGTGAGGATAATGAGAATAGGTGGAATAGCTGGGATAAATATTTTTAAACTAAAATAAAATAATTTGAAAAAAGAAAAGGAAAACCTGGATGGGTTTTAATGTCCCCATCATTCCCCTGGATGGAAAAAACTCGACTCCATAGAGTCAGGCTCGCTGCAATTATTTTTTTTTCTCTTCTTTTTTTCTCTCTAGTTTTTTCAGCTTTTTTTTCAACCCTAATCCTCTCCTGCTCTGATACCTAAATTGATGCGGGACAAAAGGGGGGCTAGCTAGGAGGATCGTTGGAGAGCTGAGAAGTCTCTTATGATTAAGGTCAAAAAGTCAGAAAAAAAATATGGGGACAAGAAAGATGGATACTCTATGGACTTGGGACTTACCTTCACGGAGAGATGTCGCACCCCTAGGGCATCTCACCCACCCCATTACATGTAGTCTAGGGCATCCCACCCATCGTACTACATACGGAGCCTAGGGCATCCCACGCAAATCGCTACCTGGGGCCGTGAAGGAGAGGCTCAAAGATCATAGAGGGGACTTAGCAATGGAAAGAGATAACAAGGGCCTCAGGCCCCTCGATGCTCGAAAGTGAAGGAAGTGGGGTCTCACACCACTCGACACCCGCAGGTGAAGGAAAGACGGGCCACATGCCCAGAGGCAAAACCAAGATCACCTTTTTCAAAAATTTATAATCATCATCATTATTCAAGAGAGGGGGTGCCTTTATATAGGCTTACAAAACTTGGGACCCAAGAAAAAAAACAAAGCATGCAGCCCAAAAAAAGGAAACATCCCAAACCTGCTTTGTTTGCATCCCGAAAATATGGTAGAAAATTAAACACAATCCTCCTCATATGGTGGAAAATAAAACTAATCCTAATTTAAAACTAATTTAAATAAAACTTCCTAACTGATCCATACTTCTAGAATTAATATAAATAATTTAGGCATAATCTGAATTTACCAAAATCGACATCTGCTCTAAAATCCATGTTGCTTTGAAGAGGGTGCAGCTTCGAAATCCGTGTTGCTTTGAGGAGGGTGCAACTTTGAGAAGCATGCACTTTCACGTTCGTGCAACAGCAGGTTCTTCTCCATGGACCGAAGGGGGGGCTGAACGATGGAGATCATGATGGCCAGCGGAGGGTGTGACAGCTAGCGACGAGCATGAGTGGCCGAAGAGAAGCAGAGGTAGATGGCGGCGCGATAGAGAAGGGGCGCAGCACGGACGGGCGGAGAGCAGGGAAGGCATGGCCGGTGGTCGTGGGCACTGGGGCATATGGCGGGGACCTTGGGCGGCTCCGCCGGCGGTCGATGAAGGCGCTGGGGAGGACAACGGTGGACATGGGCATGAGCGGTGGGGGCGCAGGGGCAGATGGCCATGGGAGGAGCCACATGGCTGTATGGCCACGGGTGGTTCCATGGGACTCGCTGGTGTTCCCATGAAAAGATCGATGGCGGGGGAGGTGGACGACCGTCGGGGGTGGCTCTGGAGGTCGAACATGGCGGATCCAAGTCAAACGGGAAGAAAAAACCAAAAAAATGGAGGTTCTAGGAGGTTGAAGATGATAGGGATAAATGGGGAATAAGTCAAGAATAAAATGTGAATAAAGTGAGGATAATGGGAATACGTGGAATAGCTGGGATAAATGTTTTTAAACTAAAATAAAAAAACCTGAAAATAGAAAAGGAAAACCTGGATGGGTTTGGATATCCCCATCAATCCAGCAATCCCGAGAGATTCCAACCAGTAGAAGGATTTTCGAGCATGTTTTGTGGTAATGGAAGCATTGAAAACAAAGCGAGGGACCTATAGAAGAACATCTAAGCATGTTTTGGCTAAGTCGAACATGATCAAGGCATGATATTAGGCCATCTGTGTAGGAATTATTATATTTGTGGCTACCTATTTGAAAAGACAGAGTCTAGAGTTACACTCTATGTCCTTAAGATAATTTTATCCAGCAATGGTACTTACGGTGTATGATGATTGTCTCCCAGGGTACAACAATCTTTTTTTGGTGAAAGCAGCACTACAATTCACCAGAAACTCAAACCAAGAAAGCTTTTTTCTCTTATATGCGTTATAGCTATACTTTATTAATTAGAGTATGCAAATGCCTAAGAGATTTTTCTATGCACTATAGCTATACTCTGTTATTTAGAGTATGCAAATGCCTAAGAGAAGAAAAGAAAAAACTTGGATCAAATGAATGAGGAGCAAGGACCTATTTATAGACTTAAGGTGTCCCTTAGAAGCAACCCTCATATTTGATTGGAGGAAAAAATCGATGGCTTGATAAGCCATTTCATAGTGGAATATGCCTTTTCTCAACCGTGATTTGAAAACCATGCAATCAATACGCCCATCGAAAGCCATTATACACTGATTCATACCATGATCTGTAAATCACATGATTAGCACGCTTCTCAATACATCATTTCATGATCCGTTAGTACTATCTACGCCTCTGGATACGTTGATCCATGAATGGACACGTGATCAACCAATCATCATTGTGCTTTGATTGCTGCGATCATCATTTCATGAATAGACTCTTGTCTATCATAGCCGACTCTCAAAACTAGAGTCGACTAGACCTTGGAATCGAGTTGACTCTTAGCATTAGAGCCGGCTTGTCCAGACCATAGATTTTTTAGGACTGTGAAACCGAGCCGACTCAAACCCAATGAGCCAACTAGTCAAGACCATATGGTTTCCTGACTGTCTGATCATAATGACTCTTACACCAGAGGAGCGACTCTAAGAACCAGACTGACATGATCTTAGCATATTATCAGATGATCTTCATTCAATCAATCCTGACCATCTGATACTTTTGATCAGGGAAAATTTTAAAGCTCCTCATGCTCCTCGCGACGATGTGCACGTGTTAAGTGCGAAGTACAAAGTGCATCTACAAAGCACCCATTATGCCTTTGTCACCACACGCGCACACACGTGCACGCACATCACCCTTAAGCTCTCCACCTATGGTGAGCCTAAATACAAGAGCAAGGAAAAATGTTTTCTTATAAAGAGCCTTAATTTTTTCCAAACATTCCATATGGGACTAAATTTTCCATGTTCAAAGGATAGTTTAAGAATAAAAATTCATATTCACTTTTTCCAATAATCCTCTACATGAATGAAATTTTGGACTGAGATCAAAATTCAGTAAAGGCGATCTCCCACAAACATATATTTTAAATGAAAATGAATATACAAACACTTAAAGAGAGTAAATGGAATGAAGTTGTATCATGATAGGTAGTTTATGGCTTTGAACCTTCCTTTGTATTTTTTTATCGAGTTTACTTACTAAAAGTGAATATGATGTCTTGAACTTTCTAGCATTTGATGTAAACTAAAACAATAAAAATCACACAACTTCTTTCCAAGCATTCTGTTTGGTTCTCATGGTTTTATTCATTTTGGCCCTGATTGGCTCCAAGTTTCATGAGTGCTTTAGAGAATTAAAGTCTTTAAAATTCTCATAAAATTGGCCCAATTCACACTCACATAAGTGATTCTTATTAAGAGTATCTTGCTATACCAAACATGATATTCATGTTATAAGAATCATTAAAGCTATGCTTATCCTAGTACCTCTAGAAGGTAGCCCTGATTATCATAGGAATGACTAGGAATTTATATCCTTAGTTCTTCGTTGACCTCTTCATAATGTAGTTATCTCTTTAGAACCTAGATCTTATGATCTCCAGTCAACTAGGTTGGGTATCCACTATGAAGATTAATTTGTTATAGTCTTTAAACCCATTCCCCTTGACAAATAATTTACTTGATCTCTTGGTAAACCTTTTATTAGTAGATCTGTTTGATTTTTCTTTGATTGAATGTAGTCAATAGAGATTATTCCATTTTCAAGTAATTTCTTAATGATATTATGTCTGCGACGTATATGTCTAGACTTACCATTATACATCTTATTCTGTACTCTGCAAATAGTTGATTGATTATCACAATGGATACATATTTCTGACACAGGTGTAGACCAACATGGAATATCCTCCAAAAAATCTTGAAGCCATTCTGCTTCTTCTCCAGCTTTATCTAAAGCTATAAACTCTAATTCCATAGTGGACCGAGCTATCAAGTTTGTTTTGAGAATTTTCATGACATTGCACCTCCTGCTAAGGTGAACACATATTTACTAGTAGATTTAGTGTCTCCTGAAAAAGATATCCAGTTAGGATCACTATATCATTTAAGTATATCTGGATATTTTGTATAATGTAATCCATAATTTAAGGTATATCATAAATATCTTAATACCTTTACTAGTCCTATCCAATGATTTGGACCTAGATTACTAGTAAATTTGCTTAACTTATTGACAACATATGCTATGTCAGGATGGGTGCAATTCATGACATACATTAAACTGTCAAGTATACGTGAATATTCTAGTTGTGATATGGGTTGCCCAGTATGCTTGGCAAGATGTAGATTAATATCTACATGTATTTTAAGCGAGCTGGTATCATACATATTGAACTTATTTAATATTTTCTCAATATAGTGAGATTGAGATAATATTATTTTATCAGAATTCTAGTAATTTTAATCCCTAGTATAATGTCTGTGATATCCATATCTTTCATATCAAAATATTTAATCAATATTTTCTGTGTTTGTTTAATTATACAGTATCACTACCTATGATTAACAAATCATCCACATATAAGCTGACTAACACATATCCTGTAGGCAAGGTTTTGGCATTCATTGATTTTGAATTCATTAGACAACCTGACATTGTCAAATTTTATATGCTATTTCATAGGTGATTGTTTTAATCCATATAAATATTTAACAAGTCTACACACCTTCTTTTCTTTACCTGGAATGACAAACCCTTCATGTTGTTCCATATAATTTTTTTTTCTAATTCACCATGAAAAATTTTTTTAACATCCATTTGATGTATTTCAAGATTGTTAATGGCTGCAATAGTGATTAACATTCTTTTGGATGTTATCCTTATTACAGGTAAAATAGTATCACAGAAGTCTATATCTTTTTTTTGTTTAAAGCCTTTAGCTACTAATCTGGCTTTATACTTATAAATTGATCCATCAACCTTTAACTTTTTCTTGAAAATCCATTTACACTGCAAAGGCATTATACCTAATGGTAAATCTACCAAATCCCAGGTATGATTATGCAAGATGGACTCAATTTTGCTATTAATAGCTCTTTCCAAAAGGGTGCTTCTGGTATAGACATTGTCTCTTTAAATATCTGAGGGACATTTTCTATTATGTACGTAACGTAATCAGAACCAAAAGATTTTATAACTTTAGGTCTCTTACTATGTCTAGGTTCATCTTCAGGATGTTTTTCTAGAATACTACTACTTGCTATATTATCATAAGTTCTTTTATTTGAACTTGTAACAGATATTCCTTTATAAGAGAATATCTCTTCAAAAAATGATGCATTTCCTGATTCTATAATTGTATTTTCCTGTATATCAGATATTTCAAATTTATATACAAGAAAGCGATATGCACTACTGTTTTGTGCATAACCAATGAAAATACAATCAATAGTTTTAGATCCTATTTTGACCTTTTTGGGATCTAGAATAGCTACTTTAGCTAGACATCCCCACACTCTTAGATAATTATAAGAAGATTTTTTCCCTTTCCATAATGATGGGGGATGAAAATAAATTGATGAATGGAGATTTATAGCAAGCTAACTAGCAAGCAAACTTGAGCAATTAATTATCACATAAATGGGCTAAATTAATCCAAGAAAAGAATTTTCATAAGTAGACTTGTTGATCTAATTTTTAAGAACCACAATATAGATCTAGTTCAAAATAAAGATTAGGATCTTCATGGCAATGAAACTATCGCTACTAGGACAAGTTAACCTTCAAATGATCAGATCTGATGAAGCTTAGGAAAAGTTTTCCTACCAACAATGATGGCTAATTATTTGGTGGAAGAAGGAGCTCTCATCACTCAAGGATTGAGATCTAGAAGTCAAGATTGGCACTCTTTACTTTGAGACTCACTTTAGTCTTAATCCATGGCATGGAGACCTTCATCCTTGACCTAGGAACCTGAGAGAACCTGCAATGAAATTTAGGATTAGACATGGAATAAGAATTGGAGTTGGAATGGAAACAAAGAAAAAAAAGGAAGAAGAAGAAAGTGGCCGGCGGCTTGGGACTTGGAGCTTAATCATAGATCCATTAATGGGCATCCTATCCTTTACTCCTTGCAAAAGCACTCTTCACTCTCAATCTCAAACTTAGAAAAATCTCATTCTCTCCTTGGATAAGATCTACATACTCAAACTAGCTAGAAAACTTTCACTCCAAACAAGAACTCAAGAAAATTAGAACACAAGGAAACAATCCTTTCATTAATTCAAATCATAGCATAGAATGAATACAATGAAAGCCTAGGGGCCCTATTTATAGGCTCCAATGCTAGAAATTTCATCCAAGGGTGTAGAGAAGGGGATAAAGATGGCTTTGTTGGCTCCAATAATTTTTAGGTAAGTGGTTTTAATTAAAAATAAATTATTGGTAGAATGTTACAACCACTTGACATATGGCATTCTAGAAGGTCTTCATGTGGTTGTCAAATGCTGATGTGAAGGCCTAGGTGTCATTAAAGGTGGCACCCCACATGTCACTTGTTGGAAGGTATCTTTATGTTCCCCATAAAAGTCTTGATGTAGTGTAATTTCTTCTCCCCCAAGGTTTGTTTATGAGGTGTCTCCCCATGTGAAAATTTAGGCTTCAAGTCTTAGCATGAATTGGGCTTGAATGGCTTGAATTGGGCTTTGAAGAGGTGGCTTTCCATCATGCTTTTATCTTGAGTCGACTCATGAAAAATTATCTTCTTTCATGTGTTGACTCATGAGTATGCTTCAAGAAAATTTGGGACTTGTTTCATGTCTCAAGATTTTATTAACTATAGCTGCAAAAACAAAGTTGGTTAATCAAAGTGTATATTCTTGTTTTCGATGTCTTGGTAGGGGCACTAGGATTCAACACAGATTACTGGGCCTTATTTGGTTTACCTAGCCATGTCTCAAATTTTGTAATCAATTAGAATCGAGTCCTGTAATAAGTTGAGGTTAGTTGATTTATCTCAACCCTCAAACTTAGTCCAGTTTTGAGTCCTGTACATCAGCTATGAGTCTAGTATTAGTCCAATTTTTATACAAGAGAGGTGGTTACCCTATTTTGGAGTTTCACTAGGTCACATCCAGGAGTTAGAGGCTATTACATCAACCATTGGATTTTGTGTGACAACTCAGGATCCAAGATGCTTTCGGAAACCTTGATTCCTTCCAGATGCCCTACAGATGCCCAAATTCCCTTCCATATGCTAGAGCATATTTCCAGAATAGGGCACCCATGAATCCAAAGGTTCACCTACATCCCAACCTAAAGAAATCAAGCCCAAGTGCCAAGCCCAAGCCCTTAAGAAGCAAGATTCTAGGGAATATTCCTGCTACCAGGCTACCAGGCCACCCAAGCTTCAAGAGGCCCAAACCCGTGAACCCAAGCCCCTTTTGGCTGGCCCCTTGCTGCTTCTAGAGGTCCAACACATCCCCCTAGGCATCCTTAAAGTGTCGACCATGTCCAAAGAGGTTTGACTAAGTCCATGTTGAAGAGAAGATGGAGAAGACCAAGTTTATTCCTAACCTAATTGGGATTTCTAATCCTTTTAAACATTATAATTCTAACCTAGCTATGAAAGGACTTGTATTTCAATTCGAATGAGGACTTGTAACCCAAGTGTTACCATGGTTAGTAAGTGCCTTGGAACTCTATAAATACCCCACCCCTCCCTCTCTTTTAAGCATCTCTTTCTTCTAAATACAACTTGCTGAAATTTTGAGTTATTACCTTGTGTTGATGTTTTGTTTTGGTTCATTAGGTTATGTTTATGTGTTTGGATGAATTCCTTGCTGCCCTAGCATCCTTCCACACCCTAAATCACTACCATCCAAGCCTTCACACGTCCAGGAAAGAGTGCCCTAGGTTGCCAAGCACCGGGATCTTCAACAAGCTTCAAACAGCCATCTTCTAACCCTAATCTTGATTCCTTTCAACCCATAGTTCCTTTTCTTAATTTTTAATTGCTGTTTTGATTAACCATGATACTTGTAGGATCCTCGAGGTGTTTTCCCTCCCCTGAGGAGGCCTTCTTTGCTGCCCAAACCGCCCAAATCAGCAATCAGATTCGAGGAAAACAAGGCTTCTTCTTCTAGGCTCCGATCAGAGTGTGAGTGATCCCTGCTACTACTGAATTTTAATCTCTGACTGGTAAGAAAACTTCCCTTTTCTTATTATCTGATTTGAATGAAGACAAACTATCCTAAACCAGGAGTTTCTCAACTCTCAGGTCTTGGATATTTCATTGGTTTGCATGAGTATGCCTGCGACTCGATGATTCTTTGCAATGCTAGTCTTTCCACTAGTTCTTACTTTATCTTGGAAATCTAACCTGCAAATAAAATTACAAGAATCACAAAAAAAATATTTTACTATTTTCCATGCATGTTTAACTATCTTAGAGTCATCCCACATTAATTTGGTAACAGACCAGGTTTAGGGTAGTTTTTATTTGCTTTGCACTCATAAACCCTATTTTCGGCATTCTATCCATTGCATTAGGTGTCTAGGTTTCATCTGATTTTGTCATCATAAACATTTTATTTTTCTATGAAATTTGCACTGCATGTCCTCTATTCTGTTCTAGTAATTATAAAAATTTTTAATTATTTTTATTGAAAACCTAAATCTCTAAACTTCAGCATGATAGGAACCCTAATAGAATCCTGATAATTTATGTAGCAGTCCAGAAAACCCAAGGTTTGCACTATCATCTGATTTTGTTTCAGCATGAAATTTGGTAGGACTCATCAACACCAAACTTCCTCTATTCTAGATTTTTTTTGAATTTTTATGCATCAGTATCTATGTCAAACTCTGCAACAACTGAAACCCTAATTCACTGATTTCTGCTACATTCTGCATCATGACTCAACCTAAGTCTAACTAACTTCCAAACCCCCAATCCCAAGCCAAACTTTATTTGATAACCCCAGTTAACTTAAACATAACTTGACACTTCATAAATAATTAAATAAAATATTTTATTTTTTGATTGTTTTAGATTGCATCAGGGCCATCGATTGCCATCATTTTAACCTAATCTTAACGGCAACTCAAAATCTCATATCAGGGTAGGATTTCATCACCTGCCTTGGGCCCAAAACCACCATCATCATACTAACCCAAGCCTAATTAAAATCAATTAGACTGAATTTGCCCTAGTGGGCTAGGAGACACCAACAGGTCGGGTCCGAGCATTGTGTGCCAACTAGTGCATTTAACCTTTTAGCTATTATTGAAAGCTGGTGTCCAAGGCTGGGGGTCCAGAGTCAAATGACCTAAGTGGCGCTGTAGTTTTTAATTATGTCCCTACGAAAGAAGGGGGGCCTCCCACACTCCCACCCCCTACCTGGCCAGTGGAAGGATTAGCTATTGGGTTATGTGTAAGTTGAGCTGACCCACCCAGTTTCTGGCTATTGGGTTAGCTATTGGAATTTGAGTCAACCGTTAGAACTGGACCCATAACCTATGAATCCATAACCCTTAAGTCAGCCTAAACCCTATAGGATCAGCACCCCAGACCCTAGCCAGTTTTCCTTTAGCCAAACCCCTCCTACTACCCCATTGGTCACCAAGATGACCTAGAAGAAGAAATATATGAGGCTGACCCAAGTTTAGTGGAGTATGAAGATGATGAGTCTATTATAGATCTAGAGTAAGAAACTCCTATAAAAGGCCCAAAAGTAGTTGACTATAACCAAACCCTAATAGAACCAAACCCAGAATTAGTTGAGTCTAAAGTCCAACCTAGTTCAACCATGGAGTCCAATATAGAAACCCTCAAGGCCCTAATTGAACAATGGGCCTAGAAAATTATCCAATTCCAAGACTAGTTTACCCAATCCACCACCCTAGAATCAGTTGACCATGACCAAACCTAGGTAGAATCCAATCCAATGTTAGTTGATCTAGTAGAAACCCAGGTAGAAGCCAATCCAGTGTTAGTTGATTCAGTAGATATCCAGGTTGAAGCCACCCTAGAGTTAGCTAACTTTAACCACACCCAACCTGTAGTAGAAGAACCTTTAAAGGAAGAAGACCATGAGGGATCCAGTCCAACTATTAGAGCTTTACTTGAGGAGCCACTAGAAGAAAGCCCAATCAGAGAGCCCAGACCATTGATTTATGAACCAGAAGAGTTTATTAAGGACTTAATCTTTTTAGATCAGTGCCCTCAGGATGAACTCACCTCTTTGACACCACTTAATCTTTTTCACGATATCAATGACCCCTTCTTCCATTATGCAAACCCTTTAGATATGCCTCAAACCCATAAGGTAAATATCATCAGTATAGGCCTCACCCCTGAAATCCCTTCTTATCTCCTATTCTACCCGATCAACCCAAAATCTTTTTCTTACTTTCTACCTTATCAGACTAACCCCGAGTCCACCTCATATTTTTTGCCTTTTCTTAAGTTTTCTTATATTTCTTTAACCATTCACCTGCATCATGTAGAGGTTTTCATGTTGCATTCATTTATTGCCCAAGTTAGGTTTGCATATTACTTTTGGTATACTTTGTGGCATTTGCTAGGAGTACATAATAAATTTTCATGTGCATGCCTTGATAGGATTAAACCTAAAGACTCTATAATCTATTAGGTTTTGTCCCTTAGAGTCCAATAAAACATCCTTTGATAGGGATGTTTAGTCGAGTTTATTAGGTATTAGTTTTGAGTCCAATAAATTCATAGCCCAAATTACATGTCTGCACCTATACTACCCTCTGTATAGCATAAGCATATGGAAATTAGTCAAAAGCTGAACATAACTAATAAACTAACTAACAACTTGGCTAATTTTCAAAAGAGAGAGAAAGAATTTTGCACGGGATTTTGTAATTGTAAAGAATTTTCTGCTCACAAAGCTAGCCCATCCAAGATAATGAATATCTATGGACTCCATGCCTAAGTGCATGAGATACTAATTGATTTAGGTATTAGCTCCACCTTCATCATCTCATATCTTATAGACTCTACGGAGCCAGTAGTGATACCTAGTGAGCACCTTGAGCCTATCCCTTCCTTTGAGAGAGAACCCACCCTAGAGTGTCCACCAACCAATTGGCCAAATAGTGAGGAAAAGATTGAGAGAATCTTGGACGATCAAGCCATATGTACCTGGAATCGTGGCTATCATAGGTATTTATCTGGTGGCAAGGTCAGCCAGAATCTGAGGACTCATGGATCACCCATGAGGATCTGCAGTGCCTCAACCCAGACCTACTCGAGCACTATAAGAGCCAAGTTATCCCACACTCAATTGGGTCGAGTTCCTCCTACCCCGGGAGAATTGGTGGGGGCACCAGGATCAGAAACAGATTACTGAGCCCTATTTGGTTTACCTAGCCATGTGTCAAATTTTGTAATCAATTAGAATTGAGTCCTGTAATAATTTGATGTTAGTTGATTTGTCCTAACCCCCTACCTTAGTCCTGTTTTGAGTCCTGTACATCAGTACGAGTCTAGTATGAGCCCAATTTTTGCACAAGAGAGGAGGTTACCCTATTCTAGAGTTCCACCAGGTCACATCCAGCAGTCAGAGGCCATTACATCAGCCATTGGATTTTGTGTGACAACTCAGGATCTAAGATGCTTCCGGAAACCCTGAATCCTTCCAGATGCCCTCTAGATGTCCAGATTCCCTTCCAGATGTTAGAGCATATTACCATAATAGGGCACCCATGAATCTAGAGGTCCACTTGTATCCCAACCCAAAGAAATCAAGCCAAGGTGCCAAGCCCAAGCCCTAAAGAAGCAAGATTCCAGGGAATATTCCTACAACCAGGCTACTAGGACACCCTAGATTCCAGAGGCCCAAACCCATGCACCCAAGCCCCTTTGGGCCGGCCCCTTGCTGCTCCTAGAGGCCAAACACACCCCCTAGGCATCCTTGAAGTGTGGACCATGTCTAAAGAGGTTTGACTAAGTCCAAGTTAATTCCTAACCTAGTTGAGATTTCTAATCCTTTTAAACTTTGTAATTCTAACCTAGCTAGGAAAGGACTTGTATTCCAATTCGGAAGAGGTCTTGTAACCCAAGTGTAACCATGGTTAGTGAGGGCATGGGAACTTTATAAATACCCCACCCCTCCCCCTCTTGTAAGCATCTCCTTCTTTTGAATATAACTTGCTGAAATTTTGAGTTGTTACCTTGTGTTGGTGTTTTGTTTTGGTTCATTAGGTTGTGTTTTTGTGTTTGGATGAATTCCTTGCTACCCTAGAATCCTTCCACACCCTAAATCACTACCATCCAAGCCTTCAATCATCCAAGAAAGAGTGCCCTAGGCCCCCAAGCAAGGAGATCTTCAACAAGCTTCAAACAGCCATCTTCTAACCCTAATCCTGATTCCTTTCAACCCATAGTTCCTTTTCTTATTATTTAATTGCTGTTTTGATTAACCCTGACACTTGTAGGATCCCCGAGGTGTTTTCCCTATTTGAGTAGGCCTTCTTTGCTGCCCAGACCTCCGAGATCAGCCATCAGATTTGAGGGAAACAAGGCTTCTTTTTCCAGGCTCTGATCAGAGTGTGAGTGATCCCTGCTACTACTGAATTTTAATCTCTGACTAGTAAGAAACCTTCCCTTCTCTTATTATCTGATTTTATTGAAGACAAACTATCCTAAACCTGGAGTTTCTCAACTCTCAGGTCCTAGATATTTCATTGGTTTGCATGATTATGCCTGTGACGCAATTTTTCTTTGCACTGCTAATCTTTCCGCTAGTTCTTACTTTATTTTGGAAATCTAGCCTGCAAATAAAATTATAAAAATCATAAAAAAATTATTTTTCTATTTTTCGTGCATGTTTAGCAGTCTTAGAGTTATCCCGTATCATGTCTCCATCACATAACTTATATGGAGTAATGTCCTTCCTTTTGTGAGGTATTTTGTTAAGAATATAATTTGCCTAGAGAATAGCTTCTCTCCATAAATTCTATGGTGTACTAGAATTTATCAACATGGCATTTATCATTTCTTTCAATATTCGATTTTTGTGTTTAGCAATTTCATTAGATTGAGATGAATAAGGAGCTATAGTTTGATGAATAATGACATGTTCTTGATAAAAGTCATTAAACGGTACATCGTATTCATCACTTCTATCACTCTTTATAGCCTTGATCTTTTTACCAAGCTAATTTTCAACCTAATTCTTATAACATTCAAACATATCTAAAGCTTCATCTTTAGATTTTAGCAGATACACATAACAGTATCTAGTTGAATCATCAATAAATATTATAAAATACTTTTTACCTCCTCTAGATTATACTGATTTTAAGTCACATAGATAATTGTGAATCAAATCTAGAGGTTCAGTATTCCTTTTTAGTGAATGGAATGGTGTTTTGGCTAGCTTAGCTTCAACACATATTTCACATATGTAATGTGGATCGATTTTATGATTACGTAACAATTCTAAATTCATTAATTTTTGTAATGAATTAAAATTCACATGTCCTAATCTATCATGCCATAAATAAAAGGAGTCAACCATATAAATAGAAGAAGCATCTTTATTCTTTACAAGGTTATGATGTACGGTCATTACATTCATCTTGAATAACCTATTATTCAAGTAATCTCTACCTAGAAAGATCTTCCCTTTAGTAAATACAAATTTATCATACTCAAATACCATCCTAAATCCATGTTTGCTTAGGTGGGAGCCTGATATCAAATTCTTATGAATGTCAGGAACATGCAGTACTTCATTCAGTAGAAGCTCTTTGCCAGATGTCATCTTCAAAATAATGTGGCCAAGTCCTTCCATCTTCAATGTAGCAGAGTTACCTATTAACAGATTTCTACCTTTGATAGGAGTATATGATGAGAACATACTCTTATCAGAGCAGACATGTCGAGTAGCTCCAGTGTTAACATATCACTCATTTGGCTTATCAACCATATTTGCTTCGAATACAATTGCTGAAAACAACATTTCTGACACTCCATGGGATAGGTAATCTTCAGTAGTATTGACTTCCTTCTTTTCTTTTCCTGTGAAACGACAATCCTTGGATTTGTGCCCTATTTTACCACAAATGAAGCACTTGCCTTTGAATTTCTTAGGATTGTCCTTCTGTTTATAGCCTTCACCAAAAATATTGCATTTCTTCTTGTTGACTATTCCTTCCATGAGGTTGGCCTTAGGCTCTGCATGATGTCCTCCTATCTTCTTATCATCGCTCTTATTATCTTCCTCGATCCTCAGGCGGATAATCAGATCTTCAAGTCCCATCTCCTTCCACTTATACTTCAGGTAGTTCTTGAAGTCCTTCCATGATGGAGGTAGCTTTTCAATTATAGCAGCTACCTAGAATGACTCACTCAGAGACATTCTTTTTGCATGTATCGCATGCAGTATGTCTGCATCTCTTGAACTTGCTCCATGATGATCTTGTAGTCTACCATCTTGTAGTCAAGAAACCTGCTGACCATAAACTTTTTATGACCTGCATCCTCGATCTTGTACTCTTATCCAAGGATGCCCACAGTTCTTTTACTATATTGATACTATTATACACATTGTATAGAGTATACTCTAATCCATTTAGGATATAATTCGTGTATAGGAAGTCTAAGTGCTTCCATGCATCCATAGCAGCGAAAATTTGCTTGTCGTTCTCTCCTTCTATCAGGACTGGAGGTTCTTCGTTGATAAATTTGACCAGATTCAGAGTTGTCAGATAGAATATCATCTTCTATTGACATCTCTTGAAATCGGCACTCGCAAACTTCTCTGGCTTCTTTGCTTGAACAGGTGCAGCCATTGTTGCCATCACTTGAGTAGCACTTCAGACATGGAAAATTATCTTAAGCTTATAAAGATTATAATATTTGTGGCTACCTATTTGAAAAGACCGAGTCTAGAGTTACACTCTATGTCCTTAAGGTTATTTCGTCCCACAGTGGTATTTATAGAGTATGACGATTATCTTCCAAGATATAACGATCTTCTTCTGATGAAAGCAGCACTATAATTCAATAGAAACTCGAACCAGGAATGCTTTTCTCTCTTTTATGCACCATAGCTATACTCTATTAATTAAAGTATGCAAATACCTAAGAGATTTTTCTATACATTATAGCTATACTCTATTATTCAGAGTATGCAAATGCCTAAGAGAAGAAAAGAAAAAAGTTGGATCAAATGAATGAGGAATGAGGACCTATTTATTGACTTAAGGTGTCCCTTGAAAGTAACCCTCAGATTTGATTAGAGGGAATAACTAATGGCTTGATAAGCCATTTCGTAGTGCAATATGCCTTTCCTCAACCGTGATCTAAAAATCATGTGATCAATACACCCTCCGAAGCCATTGTACATTGATTCGTACCGTGACCTACAGATCACGTAATCAGCGTGCTTGTCAATACACCATTTTCATGATCCATTGGTACAATCAACGCCTCTGGATATGTTGATCCATGAATGGATGCGTGATCAGTCAATCATCATAATGCTTTGATCACTACGATCATCGTTTCATGAACTGATGCTTGGCGATCGCAACCGACTCTCGATACTAGAGTCGACTCAACCTTGGAACCGAGTCGACTCTAAGCATCAGAGCCGACTCATCTATACCATAGGTTTTTCAAGACAATGAAACCTAGCCAACTCGAACCTAATGAACCAACTCTATGTCCCAGACTGACATGATCTTAGCCCATTATCAGACGATCTTGGTTCAATCAATCCTGATCATTTGATTATTTTGATCTTAGAAAATTTTAAAGATCCTCATGCTCCTCGCAACATGTGAAGTACAAAGTGTACCTACAAAGCGCCCATTGCACCCTTGTCACCCATTGCACACATGCGCGATAGCATCACCCTCAAGCTCTTCACCTATGGTGAGCCTAAATTCAAGAGCAAGGGAAAAGGTTTTCTTATAAAGAGCCTTAACTTTTTCTAAGCTTTCCATGTAGGACTAAATTTTTCATGTTCAAATGATAGTCTAGGAATAAAAATTCCTATTCACTTTTTCCCACAATCTAATGGTCCAAGACCTTTTAGAGAGTAAATATTAATCATAACAGGATTTGGAGACCAATTTGGAGTGGGACTTGGACCAGGTTTGGCTTTATGTAAGGGGGATCACGGGGGGCAGCCAATAGCGAGCAAGCACAGAAATAATTTTTCTTTGTTTTATTTTTATTTTGGTGTGGATTTGAAAGGGGAAGAAAAAAGATGCTATAAACTCAAGCCATGCTTGGCTAGGCTCCATCTCAGAAGGGATGAAGTTGTTGTTGTCATAGATTTGTTTTCTTTTTTTTTAATCTTATATATTTTGTTTATGCAATTGAAATAAAATGTATTTTTCCTTTTAATTATGTTTGATTACATTTTATTGAATGAATTAACTTTTAATAATTTATTCTTTCAAAGTAACATGTGATCTTGACAAGATACAGTTCATACTCCAATAGAAAATAAATTATCTTAAAATTAATTCTTTTTATTTTATAAGGATTTAGGATAATTTATATTCATAAAAGGATGGGTCATGATCCTAAGGATATAGTTCATACTCAGTTAGAGATAGATTATTTCTAAGAACCAATTAATCACAAGCCCCTTTGCATGAATAAATACCAAAATCTATTGACAAGATGAATGCATTTCTAAATCCCGAGATGTGTTAGATTAATTATCTTTTAAATTAATTTATTTTACATTATTAGTTTCTAAAATTCATAATCAAAATATTTCAATTTTTTATATATTTTCTTCATGAAATAATTGCTTTTGATCCTTAAGGATATGATCCCTACTCACCCTGGCCATAATAGTTAGGATTTTTTTTTGACCGGCCTATGACAAGTGATCAAAATTTGGTGCCATTGTTGGGGATCTAGGCATGATTATTAATAAAAAAATTTAAAAAATATTTTCATTCTAGTTATTGCTCTCTTTAATTTAATTACCTTCTTTAATTATTGTTGCTTTAATTTGATTACCTTATTTTCTAGATTACCCTTTGTTCTTGTTAGCATAAAAAGAAAAAAAAAAAATGAATATTTGCTTTCCTTTTATTCACAAATTAACTTCTAGCCTAATTTATATTTCCCTTTTTACTTTTACTATCTTAAATAAATAAAAGAAAAAAAGACACCTTTCTATAAAACTTAATTAATTTAATGAAATAAATATAAACCTTAAAAACTTTTTAATCATTTTGGCCACCTTGTTTTAATTGCATAGCTTACTCATAAACAACCTGGTGCGGGCACCAAGGTTAAAAGAATACTTCAATCAAACCTAGTCAACACCAATTCCTTATGGATTTCAAATTGAGTTCCAACCTTGTTAACTTATTCCTAGTCTGAGTCTTGAGTCAAGTTAAGTTTTCTTGTATCATGAATTTTATGTTTGAGTCTTGCTAAGTATTTAGTCTTGAAGCCTTGTGTCAATTGAGTTGTAAGAGTCAAATGTACCCAAGTCGAAATTAAGTTGTAATTTTTCTTTTGAGCTTAAGTCAAGTCCAACTAAGGGAGCATATAATTGGACCAAGGGATGAAATAAAGCTACAACAAGTAAATCTTCAAATCAGGGGTGCATGAAATAAGAGCCATTGGATGGAATGAAGCTTTGATTGAAGCCACCTCACCAAGACACCTTATCCAAGAGAATGGACACTTGGCACCCATATATGAAGATTTTCTGATTTCGACACTTGGCTCCCATACATGAAGATTTTCAGATTTCGACACTTGGCACCCATGCATGCAGATTTTCAGATTTGGATACTTGGAACCCATATAGGAAGATTTTTAGATTTAGACTCTTGGCACCCATGCATGCAGATTTTTAGATTTGGTGTCCCCTTTTTATGAATTTTAAAATTCAAACATGTAACTACATTTTCCCCTCTTTTCATGTAAATTTTGAATTTCAAATGGGGCTTAAAATGTTATAAATAGGCTGCTAATCTCTTTGTAAAAGAATGCTTTTGAATGAATGAAATTCATAATTTTCATATCTCCATTTGTGTTTGCAAATGCCATCCATGAGGGATTGAGTGAGAGGCTCAACCAAGTGCTTTAGTTCTCAAATTCAAGCAAAAGTTCTTCTTCCATTGATGCCTACCTCATCTTCAAGAGCAATCGGCCACACTCCACCAAGATCACCAACAATCCTCTACATCCCTCCATTCCATTATTTCTATTCCAAACTGTCTTCCATCTCCTCCACAATACTAATGGTTGTTCTTGCAGGATCCTAAGGAGTATCCAGTCCAGGATGAAGTCCTTCTTACTTTCAACTTCGCAGCAGGAGCCTCTACTTCTAACAGGTGGGTTAGCTTGATCAGTTAGTCGCCAATCTTGAGTGTAAAAGAGTGAACCTGGTGTAAGGTTATTGGAGATTCATTATTGGTATCTAAACCCTTTCCTTTTATCTTGTGGTCTGAACTTTTGAATAGGGTATAGTCCTAATTAGATGGTTCTTCTAGCTACATAGGTCCTAGTTCATTAACTTAATTCAGATTTGCACTACGAGGCATATGAGCCATCTAGTTTAGTCTTCTTTAATGCATCTTAATGACTTCACTATGACTGAAATTAGATCATATGTTTTAGAGTTTTAATTAGATTAATTACTTTAGTCGTTCATGCCATATTTCCCATAAGTATGCTACATCATATTTGGTATCAGAGCATGGTAGGTTAGGGTTATGTTCTTTAAGTACATGGATCGGGTGCTTCACCAGGCCATCCGGTCTTAGGAAAAAAGTAGGGTTTCAAGACACGCTCTTCCCATTTCACAGTGATCTCCTAAGGCATGTCAGGTTGCCATTATGATTGACCCGTGAAGAAGAAAACAAAGAGCATGTTAGGTCACATTTTCGAATTTCTGTACTTAGGACTCTTTGTTTTCTACTTGCTATATTTCTGACTAGGCCAACTGTAATTTGTATAAAACTCTAACAAAAAGTAGTTCATTTTTCATTGAAGAAATTTTTTTCCTAATCCATATTAAGTTAGCTATCAGCATGATAATTTTATCCTTAGAAAAAAATCACAAAAAAAATGAAAATTCCTGTACTCTATCACTATTACTGAAATTCTTGTATGTTCTGTTCTGTTCCTTTTACATTGTCTAAATTTCAGGGTCTGCTCAGCATAGCACAGATTTAATTTTTAAATTTTCTTTCATATGGCATTTCATCTATAAGTTAGCAGTCTTCTATGAATTTTTTGAATTTTTCTAAGACTATTACACAGCACTTCTCAGCCCCACTTTGAACTACAACACAAAATTTTTGTTGCTGAGATTAGGATTCATATGCATGTTTGTACCATCTCATGGCAAATCAATCTAAGGGCATCAGTATTACAAGGGGGCAGGATTTCATCACCTGTCCTTAGTCCAAAATCGCCACCCTGCATATCAGACCCAACCCTTAACTAAAACTAAGTAGACACTTAACTTGCTTTAGTGAGCTAACGACACCCACAAGGTCGGGTCGAACCAAGTGTCAAGCCAATTTAGACAACTTATTTGTGTGTGTTTTGTATTTGATGTATAGGCAAGTGGTTCTGGGACAAGAGCCTAAAGGAATGTGGGTTGGTCTTCTTACCTGGCCAATTTCAAATTGGTCTCTAAGGAAAGCAAAGAGGGACCTCCACCAACCTTACACTTACTTGGCAAGGTGCCAAGTTACTGCAACCAAGATTGTCATCTTGACCAAACATTTGGTTTGGACTCTAGGTCTAGCAAATCCTAGAGTGAGTCTTTGAGTGACTACTAGATCAAGAACTCCCTATCAACATTCAATTGACCATCTCAGTTCTTCCATGGACCCCAATCTAGAAACCCTAAAGAGAACTATGACTGAGCAGTTAAAGCAATTGAACACTAGGTTTGATCGAATGGAAGAGAGAATAAGAATCCTTGAAGATGCCCGTTTGGCCCCTACTAAGCCACAATCACAAATATTGCCACCTGTCCATCCTAGAGTCCAATGCAAGGAATATACTCCTGACCCACATCCTAGGAGAGTTCCCATGATTACGTTGACCAGGATGAGACAGCCCTTAGAAACATTCATCTAGATTCACCCACATTTGATGGAACTTTGGATCCTAAGGTGTATATAGACTGGGAGGGTGATATGGACCAATATTTTGATTGGTATGAAATGTCAGAAGATAGGAAATTTAAGTTTGCCAAACATAGATTGGTCCGTCAGGCTAGATTGTATTGGGGTAATGTTGTGCTCATGAGTCAGCAGAGGGGTGACACACCTATAGCCACTTGGAGAGCTATGAAGGTGAAACTTAGAGAGAAGTATTTACCAATGTCCTATGAACAGAGACTCTTGGATCAATGGCAATGATTAACTCAAGGGAATAAAATAGTGTCCAAATATGTTGCCAAGTTTGATGAGATCGTGGTGAGATGCAACGTGGTGAGTCTGAGGCAGCAATCTTGTCTAGGTTTAGAGCAGGTCTACATAAGGAGATCCAGAGAGAGCTATTTTTGGGAGAAGTCCATGACCTACACCAGGTCTACATAAGGAAATCCAGAGAGAGCTATTTTTGAGAGAAGTCCATGACCTACACCAGGCCTACCAAGTTGCTCGGGACTATGAGAGATTCCAAAGGAGACCTTTATTTCGCCGACCTAAACCCACTAGGACTAATCCTTTAGGAAATAGACCAAGTTGAAACCCATGTATAGCCAATAGACCCAGTCCTGCTACTCCATTAGTTCGAAGAGAAGATAAAGGAAAGAGCCCTGAGGTTAGAAGAGAAAGAAATGTCTGTTGTTTGACGTGCCACAAGATAGGTCACTACGCATGCCAATGTCCCACTAGAGCATTACACATAGGGGAATTAGAAGAAGAAGTTACTGAACCCATAGAAAACTGTGAGAAGGAAGAAGAGGTATATGAGGCAGGTGTGACTTTAGCTGATGAGTATGAAGGGGATGAAGAGATCATAGACTCATCAGAAATCCTAGGAGTTGTGAGATGTATCTTGACCCAGAGTAAGGAGCAAGAAGATTGGCGTAGGACTAGTATCCCACAAACCTTTATAAAGATAAGAGAAAAGGTGTGCAATGTCATCTTAGATAGTGGTAGTTGCATCAATGCCATATCAACTAATACAATCAAGAACCTAAGATTACCCACTGTTCCCCATCCTAATCCATATAAGGTATCCTGGATTGATTCAGCCTCAATTCCCATTAAGTCTAGGTGCCAGATCACAATCCAGTTCCAATCATACCAAGAAAAAGTTTGGTGCGATGTTCTTCCTGTGGGAGTTAGCAGCATCATATTAGGCCGACCATGGTTTTATGATCATGATGCTATACTCTATGGTCGATCTAATTCATGTTCTTTCACCCATAATGGGAAGAAGGTCGTAATCAATTCATCACCACCTAAGGTCCAAGTTAAGAGGGGATCAAGTCACTCGAGGGATAAGAAGCAAGGGATAAACATGATCACGGCTAAAGAATTAGAGCAAGAGCTTAGCAATGGTTCACCTCTTTGGGTTTTAGCAACTAAGGAAAATCAGGACTAGCCCCATAAGGAAAAACCCCAGGAAGTGTTAAGGTTTCTAGAAGAGTTTCAAGACATCCTTCCTGAAGACCTTCCTAATCATCTTCCACCCATGAGAGATGTTCAACATGCCATAGATTTGATCCCAGGAGCAACTTTACCAAACCTTCCCCATTATTGAATGAACCCTATAGAACAATCTGAGTTACAACGTCAAGTTGAAGAGCTTCTCAAAAAGGGATTCATTAGAGAGAGCCTAAGCACATGCACAGTACCAGCCCTTCTGACCCTTAAGAAAGATGGCACATGGAGAATGTGTGTAGATAGTAGGGCCATAAATAAGATTACCATTAAGTATCATTTTTCTATTCCCTGTTTAGATGACGTGTTGGATATGATGGCCAGAGCCAAAATATTCTCCAAAATTGACCTTAACAGTAGGTATCATCAAGTAAGAATCAGGCCTAGGGACGAATGGAAAACTGCCTTCAAAACCAAAGATGGCTTGTATGAGTAGGTAGTGATGCCTTTCGGCCTGTCCAATGCACCTAGTAACTTCATGAGGATCATGACCCAGGTTTTAAGGACATTCATTGGGAAGTTCGTAGTGGTCTACTTTGATGACATTCTCATCTACAGTAAAACTAAGGAAGACCATTTGAACCATCTGAAACAGGTTTGCCAAGCCCTTAGACAAGATTGTCTCTATGCCAACCTCAAAAAATGTGACTTTATGACCCATAGAGTTATCTTTCTAGGATTTGTTGTCACCACAAAAGGGGTGTCTGCCGACCCCGAAAAGGTTAAGTCCATAGTCGAGTGGCCCGTACCCAAAAGCATCCACGAAGTCCATAGTTTCCATGGTTTAGCTACCATCTATAGGAGATTTAATCAAGGATTTAGCACAATAGTTGCACCCATTATCGACTGCATTAGGAGGGGAACCTTTGAATTAACAAAACCCGCCGATAGAGCCTTCCTAGAAATAAACAAAAAATGATACAAGCACCTATTTTGTGGTTGCCCGATTTTTCAAAGGTATTTGAGGTTGCTTGTGATGCCTTTGGAGTAGGAATTGGAGGAGTTTTGAGTCAAGAGAGTCATCCAGTGGCATTCTTTCGTAAGAAATTGAATGAGGTAATGATGAGATATTCGACGGATGATAGGGAATTGTATGCGGTAGTTCAGGCTTTGATGTTTTGGATACGCTATTTACTACTGTAGGGATTTGTTCTTTATTCTAATATTGAAGCCTTACGATTCCTCAATTCCTAAAAGAAATTGAACCCCAAGCATGGGAAATGGGTAGAATTCATTCAGACATACACCTTTATTTTGAAACACCATGCTGGATCTGAAACTAAGGTTGCCGATGCATTAAGCTAACGATCCATGCTTTTGTCCTCAATTAGTACCAAGGTTGTAGGGTTTGATAGACTAAAAGAAGAATATCCTAAGTGTCTAGACTTTGGTGATATCTATCAATCCCTCCAACAAAGACCATCTAGTGTACATAGTGACTATACTCTCTTAGATGGATTCCTTTTCAAAGGAAATCAACTATGTGTTCCCCGAATTCTATTAGAGAGTTTTTGATTTGGAAAGTTCATGCTGGAGGCCTGGCAGGTCATTTTGGTAGAAACAAGACCATCTTGGCGGTAGAAGACCAATTCTTTAGGCCTGGCCTCAAAAGGAATGTGGCCCAACTTGTAGCTTAATGTCGAACATGTGCTGTAGCCAAACAGCAAAGGCAAAACACCGGTCTGTACACTCCCTTACCAGTCCCTGATTGTCAATGGTAGGATCTTAGTATGGACTTTGTACTAGGACTCCCAAAGACCTCAAGAAGATATGATTCCATCTACATTGTAGTTGATCGATTTTCTAAAATGACTCACTTCATTCCATGTTCTCAAACCCTAGATGCTTCTAGAATGGCTAAACTTTTTCTCGACGAGGTGGTTAGACTACATGGTTTACCCAAAACTATTATATCAGATAGAGATGTTATGTTCACTATATACTTTTGGAAGACCCTATGGCATATGCTAGGAACCAAACTGAAATTTTTCACTGCCTATCATACTCAAACTGATGGTCAAACTGAAGTAGTCAATCGGAGTCTAGGAAATCTGCTAAGATGTTTAGTTGGTGACAATACGGGAAATTGGGATCTCTTACTCTCTCATGCTAAATTTGCTTACAACAGCTCAGTCAATAGATCTACTAGGAAGAGTCCTTTTGAAGTGGTCCTTGGTTATAAACCTAAGAAGGCCTTAGATCTTATTCCTTTACCCACAAAAGCTCGAATTTCTAAATTAGCAGAATCATATGCACATCATATTAGGGATGTACATAAAGAAATTAACAAAAGGTCCAATTGAGCAATGAAACTTATAAGTATATGGCGAATTCACATTGGAGAGTCAAAGAATTCACTGAAGGAGATTATGTTATGATAAGGCTTAGACTATAACGGTTCTGTTGACTCTGGTCTTGATTTTGATGATTGACAAAATGTTTAAGTATATATGAATACTAATTATGTTTTAAGTGTATTTATCAGATCTTAGTACTCAACCATGTTGAATAAAGAAATGCTTGTATTTCAGTTGAAAAAGTCCTTAAATTAATGGAAAATCAAATATATGGACTTTGGAATTAATATGGAAGGACTTGAAGAGGTTAAAGTTTCAATTTGAAGATGTTTCAGCAATGGCACAGGCAAGTGTCGACACTTGGAAATGAAGTGTCGACACCTGAGGAACATGTGTCGACACTTGAAACTGAAGTGTCGACTCAAGGCCTGAGACAAAACAGAAAACTTCAGAAAGCTCTTTCAGTGAAGTGTCGACACCTGGAGCTAAAGTGTCGACACTTGGAAGTGAAGTGTCGACACCTGGAAACTGAAGTGTCGACACTTGAAACTGAAGTGTCGACACCTGAAGGTAAAGTGTCGACACTTGAACAGTAACGGCTAGTTTTCTGGATTGCAGAACTTCTCCAACTTGGTTCCAACGGTCATATTTTCCTCCATAACGGCTATAAACGGTCATTTAAGTGTTGGGAGGCTATATAAACATCAAAAATCAATTGGGGAAGTAATCCTTTGGTGAGATTTTTGAATATTCTTCAAGGATTCAAGAGTTGAGTGGTTCAAGCCTTCAAGCTTCCAAGTTTCAAAGAAAGCATCCAAAGTTCACATCCTCAAGCATCAATCAAAGGCTTCATCAACTTGAAGACAAGATCTTCATCAACTCTCAACGGGCTTCAAAGAGATATTTGCTTTATTTTAGAAAGCTTTTATTGTATTCATTTATACTTGCTCTTACATTGTTTTACTTAAGGTTTTTGGTGAGCCTTGGAAAACCAAAGAGGTTTTTGGTGAGCCTTGGAAAACCAAAGTGGTTGTTGGTAAGTCTTGAAACCAACTAGGGTTTTACTTGTGAGCCCGAAGCCAAAACAAGTTGTTTAGGTTCTTGGTTATCCTGTAAAACCAAGGGTGGTTGTTGGTGAGCCTTGAAACCAACTAGGATTTGACTTGTGAGCCCGAAGACAAAACAAGTTGTAAAGGTTGTTGGTGAGCCTAAGTTATAAAACCAAACTTAGTGGAATTTCCAAGAGATTCTTGGGGAGTGGATGTAGGTGCTTGGTTGGCACCGAACCACTATAAATCTTTGTGTTTGTGTGATTGTTCTCCTTATGCTTTAATTTCATTATTTCTGCTGCATTTATTTGAAATACACAAGAACTTAAATTGCATTAGCATATACTTGCTTTAGTTCATCTTTTAAAATGTACAAAAGTTTTATAAAACCCAATTCACCCCCCCTCTTGGGTTGCCTACGTGGGCCTTCAATTGGTATCAGAGCTCGGTGCTCTGATTGAAAATCTAACGATTTTGAGTTAAAGATTATGGCAACCCTTGTAGGTATTAGTGTTAGACCACCATTTTTCAATGGCATAAATTACACATTTTGGAAAACTCGCATATGCATCTATATTCAATCTATTAGTTATCTTCTTTGGAAAATTATTGTTAGTGGTCCTCATATTCCTTCCATTTTTGTTAATGGCATTTCCATTCCAAAGCTCGAAGAGGATTGGAATGAATATGACATTAAACAAATTGAAATCAATGCTAAAGCAATGAACTTGCTTTATTGTACATTGGACTTAAATGAATTTAATAGAATTTCTACATGCACATCAGCGAAGGAAATATGGGACACACTTGAAGTTACTCATGAGGGTACTCTTCAAGTGAAGAACACTAAAATTAATTTGCTTATACATTCTTTTGAAATTTTTGAAATGATGCATTATGAATCTATATCTGATATGTTTTCAAGATTTATGACTATTATTAATGAATTAAAAAGTCTTGGCAAAATCTATACTATGCTGATTTGGTGAACAAAATTCTTAGATCCTTGCCAAAATCATGGGATCCAAAGGTGACGGCGATCCAAGAAGCTAAAGATGTAGAAACCTTACCTTTGGAGGAGCTTATCAGTTCACTCATGAACTATGAGTTGAACTTATGGCAAAGGATAGTGGAAGCTGATACAGAAAAGAAAATAATAGCTCTCAAGGCCAAAAAGAAATTCAAGGCAATGATGGCAACTTGGAGCGATAGCGAAGATTCAAATACGGATGATGAAGTTATCCATCTTTGTTTCATGGCAAATGAGAAAAAGGTATGTGCTAAAAATAATTATGATTTTACCTTTAAAGAATCACATGATGCATCTAATGATCTTGTGCATGAATATAGATTGCTAACAATTGAGCACAAGAAATTAAATAGGCATGTAGATTCATTTTCTCTTGACAACACCAATCTTGCAAATAAAAATGATGATTTAAATGCCAAGATTGATATTTTGAAAAATTAAAAGAATAATTTTTCTAAAGAAAAAGAATTTTTAGAAAAAGAAAATATTATTTTAAAAGATTTATGTGATAAAGTTTTTAATGAGAAAAATATTTTGATTGAGGAAAAGAAGCAAAAACTTTTGAAGAACTTCTATATTCCTGCTTCTTTCAATTTTTCATATAAATGTGGTTTCAATGCTTATCCTTATAGATTAAGAAAAGTTTGGGTTCCAAAAGGAACCATAATTACTAATCATAAAGGACCCAAGAAAGTTTGGGTACCAAAAATGTCCACTTAATTTGTTTTGCAGGAATGTCTTGCAACCCAACATGAAGAAAGAAAGTTCTTGAAAAGAGGTTGTACAAGATAATTTAAAGAAGTGGACAAGCTACATTTTGTACTAAATGGTAAAAGGAAGGATTATGTATATTGGTAAATTCTAAACATCTCCTTCCATAATTAAAAATGTAGATTAATTTTTATTGCATCAATTACTTTGAAAAATTATTTTAAATAGTTAATTAGAATCAAGTTTGGACTTATAATCATTGGCTATGATCATGAACTTTTTGGTGTTGATAAATTTCATGCTATCATGATTAAATTTATGATTGTAAGACCTTCACTTGATTTTGATTAATGTATTTAATGAAAAATACTTTTAAAGATGCATATTGATTTGAAAAATGTTTTAATTGATTGATTAGAATCAAGCTTAGACTAATAATCATTTGTTGTGATCATGACCATTTTGAAGTTGATGGATTTCAAGCTCTCATGGTCAAACTTGTGATTATTAGATCTTCACTTGATTTTGATTAATATAGTTTCTAAATTATTTCAAGTGAAATGCTATGATTTATATGTTTTTATTTTTGGCATCTATGCATAATCTAGAAATGATTTGGATCAAGTATAGAACTAGTAGTTAAGGGTTACTTTTAAGAAGAAGGTATGCTTATTGACAAACCCTTGCTCAAGCTAGACTTGATATCATATTACTTCTAGCATTTGTATGGATATCAAATCATCTTAAAATGAATTTGAAATCATGCTAAAAGTTTTTAAGTGATATAAATGCTTTGTATTTTGAAAATCATGAATATCTTGAAAAAATTTCAAATCTTGATGCATAATCTTTCATGTTTTATTCCTGAAATAAATGCATATTTTTAAAGGAGGAATAACATTCAGGGGGAGCATCCAAAGATTTGTTATCATATTTGATGCTTTGAATATCTTGTTGATATCATGATTCGCTTATATTGCTCTGATACTCCTTCTTGTTTTCAAATCTAATTCTTTGAGGGGAGTTACATTCAAATGGTATCATATTCTATTGGTATCAAAATTATTTTTAAAAAGAATTCCTAGTAACCGCTTCGGATTGGGTTAGTCACCATGGCCGTCCGGTCATAGGAGATAAGTAGGGCTTAAAGACCCTCTCTTCCCATTCAATGGGCTCTCTTATGACGTGTAGGGGTGCTGCTGTGACCTTATCCCATGAACAAGTAAGGCGAATGGATAATTTACATCAAATCATTTCTTTCATATACTTACATTCTGTGGTATCATGTTCAATTTGTATCATATTAAATTGATATCATAATTATTTGATTTCATGCATTGATTTTGATGACCTACTTGCTATTCTTTCCAACTTCATTTTCACTTTGTATTGCCTTTCACCCTTTTTCATGATGTCAAAAAGGGGGAGAAAATTGTTATGTATGAAAGGGGAAGATTGGATAAACATGAAAAATCATTTGAGAAATGAAAGAAAGTGCAAAATGGGGAGAAGAATGTAAAATATTTTTATCTAAATGATAGAATTAGTAAGAAGAATAAATTTTGAAAATTTAAAATTTTTTGCATATTTTGAAAAATATTTTTTAAGATTTTTTGGATCATATTTTGAGGGGGAGCTTGGTGCTTATTGTTTTGAGATTACATGTTTATCTTATTGTTAATCTTTTTTAAGCTTACCCTATTCATATACTTAAAGGTTTTGTCATCATCAAAAAGGGGGAGATTGTTGACTCTGGTCTTGATTTTGATGATTGACAAAATGTTTAAGTATATATGAGTACTAATTATCTTTTAAGTGTATTTCTCAGATCTTAGTACTCAACCATGTTGAATGAAGAAATGCTTGTATTTCAGTTGAAAAAGTCCTTAAATTAATGGAAAACCAAATATATGGACTTTGGAATTAATATGGAAGGACTTGAAGAGGTTAAAGTTTTAATTTGAAGATGTTTTAGCAATGGCACAGGCAAGTGTCGACACTTGGAAATGAAGTATCGACACCTGAGGAACAAGTGTCGACACTTGAAACTGAAGTGTCGACTCAAGGCCTGAGACAAAACAAAAAACCTCAGAAAGCTCTTTCAGTGAAGTGTCGACACCTGGAGCTGAAGTGTCGATACTTGGAAGTGAAGTGTCAACACCTGAAAATTGAAGTGTCGACACTTGAAACTGAAGTGTCGACACCTGAAGGTGAAGTGTCGACACTTGAACAGTAACGGCTAGTTTTCTGGATTGCAGAACTTCTCCAACTTGGTTCCAAACGGTCATATTTTCCTCCATAATGGCTATAAACGGTCATTTAAGTGTTGAGAGGCTATATAAATATCAAAAATCAATTGGGGAAGTAATCCTTTGGTGAGATTTTTGAATATTCTTCAAGGATTCAAGAGTTGAGTGGTTCAAGCCTTCAAGCTTCCAAGTTTCAAAGAAAGCATCCAAAGTTCACATCCTCAAGCATCAATCAAAGGCTTCATCAACTTGAAGACAAGATCTTCATCAACTCTCAACGGGCTTCAAAGAAATATTTGCTTTATTTTAGAAAGCTTTTATTGTATTCATTTATACTTGCTCTTACATTGTTTTACTTAAGGTTTTTGGTGAGCCTTGGAAAACCAAAGAGGTTTTTGGTGAGCCTTGGAAAACCAAAGTGGTTGTTGGTAAGCCTTGAAACCAACTAGGGTTTTACTTGTGAGCCTAAAGCCAAAACAAGTTGTTTAGGTTCTTGGTTATCCCGTAAAACCAAGGGTGGTTGTTGGTGAGCCTTGAAACCAGCTAGGGTTTGACTTGTGAGCCCGAAGACAAAACAAGTTGTAAAGGTTGTTAGTGAGCCTAAGTTATAAAACCAAACTTAGTGGAATTCCAAGGGATACTTGGGGAGTGGATGTAGGTGCTTGGTTGGCACCGAACCACTATAAATCTTTGTGTTTGTGTGATTGTTCTCCTTATGCTTTAATTTTATTATTTCCGCTGCATTTATTTGAAATACACAAGCACTTAAATTTCATTAGCATATACTTGCTTTAGTTCATCTTTTAAAAAGTACAAAAGTTTTATAAAACCTAATTCACCCCCCCTCTTGGGTTGCCTACCTGGGCTTTCAGGTTCCCACCAGGAACCTTAAAAGAATTGCATGCTTGCACTGCAGGTCTGTTTAAAGTTATGAAGAAAATAGGATCTAATGCGTATGTGCTAGACTTTCCATCTGATTTAGGTATCAGTTTGACTTTCAATGTTTCAGACCTAGTAGAGTATAAGGAGACAATAATGATACCTAGCAAGCCATTTGAGCCTGAGCCAATTATTGAGAGTGAATCCATCCCTAAGTGTCCACCAACAATTCTACCAAAATGGCGAGATAAGATTAAGCGTATTCTGAATGACCAAGCCATCACCACCCGGAATAAAGGTTACCAATGCTATTTAGTTCGTTGTCAAGGTCGACCTAAGTTCGAAAACTCATAGATTACTCGAGAGGATCTACAAAGAATCAACCTAGATTTATTAGAGTACTACCAAAGTAAAACAGATCCCTACTCGACAAAGTCAAGTTCTTCCCACCTCGAGGGAATTGGTGCGGGCACCAAGGTTAAAAGAAGACTTCAATCAAACCTAGTCAACACCAATTCCTTATGGATTGTAAATTGAGTTCCAACCATGTTAACTTGTTCTTAGTCTGAGTCTTGAGTTTAGTTAAGTTTTCTTGTATCATAAATTTTATGTTTGAGTTTTGCTAAGTATTAGGTCTTGAAGCCTTGGATCAATTGAGTTGTAAGAGTCAAATGTACTCAAGTCCAAATTGAGTTGTAATTTTTCTTTTGAGCTTGAGTCAAGTCCAACCAAGGGAGCATATAATTGGATGAAGGTATGAACCAAAGCTACATCAAGTAAATCTTCAAATTAAGGGTGCATGAAATAAGAGCCATTGGATGGAATGAAGCTTTGATTGAAGCAACCTCACCAGGACACCTAATCCAAGAGAATGGACACTTGGCACCCATATATGTAGATTTTCAGATTTAGACACTTGGCACCCATACATGAAAATTTTCAGATATGGACACTTGGCACCCATGCATGTAGATTTTCAGATTTGGACACTTAGCACCCATATATGAAGATTTTCAGATTTAGACACTTGGCACCCATGCACGCAAGTTTTCAGATTTGGTGCCCCTTTTTCAAGAATTTTGAAATTCAAATATGTAACTACATTTCCCCCTCTTTTCATATAAAATTTGAAATTCAAATGAGGCTTAGAAGGTTATAAATAGGCCCCTAATCTCTTTGTAAAAGAATGCTTTTGAATGAATGAAATCCAAAATTTTCATATCTCCATTTGTGTTTGCAAATGCCATCAATGAGGGATTGAGTGAGAGGCTCAACCAAGTGCTTTAGTTCTCAAATTCTAGAAAAAGTTCTTCTTCCATTGATGCCTACCTCATCTTCAAGAGCAGCCGGCGACACTCCACCAAGATCACCAACAATCCTCTACTTCCCTCTCTTCCGTTATTTCTATTCCACACTATCTTCCATCTCCTACATAATACTAATGGTTGTACTTGCAAGATCCTAAGGAGTATCCAGTCTAGGATGAAGTCCTTCTTGCCTTCAACTCAGCAGCAAGAGCCTCTACTTCTAACGGGTGGGTTAGCTTGATCAGTTAGTCACCAATCTTGAGTGTGAAGGAGTGAACCTAGTGTAAGGTTATTGGAGAGTCATTATTGGTATCTAAACCCTTTCCTTTTCTCTTGTGGTCTAAACTTTTGAATAGGGTATAGCCCTAATTAGATGGTTCTTCTAGCTACGTAGTCTTAGTTCATTAACTTAATTCAGATTTGCACTGTGAAGCATATGAGCATTCTAGTTTAGTCTTCTTTAATGCATCTTAATGACTCCACTATGACTGAAAGATCATATGTTTTAGAGTATTAATTAGATTAATTTCTTTAGTCATTCATGCCATATTTTCTATGAGTATGCTACATCACAACCTTAAGGGCACTAACCTTTTTAAACAAGACAAGGTGGAGTTTTGATCACCCTTTCCTGGCCTACAAAGCACCACCTTGCATATTTCATTGACCTAAACATTTAATTTAAAATTAATTAGATGTTTTTCCCTAGGATATTCAAGATCATTAAGGCATTAGAAGAGTTAGGCTGGGTCAAGATTAGCTAGTTGACTGGTGTCTGGGAAAGGGATTCAAGGATGATGTAGTCCTAAAGGGAAGTAGTTTCTTAATTAGTTTCATTGACTGACCTGGCCAATTTATTTGCTATCCAAGGAAAGCAACAGAGAATCCCCACTTACAATATCCTTACCTAGAAAGTTGACTAGTTAGTTTCTAACTTGGAAGGCTCCAAGGCGGCCTTGGCAGTTAGGAGCTATTTAGATATAGGTTAACCTTAGGATAGAAAGTCCATTATGTGGTAACTTATTAATTTGCAATTAACATTAAACTTTAACTAATTTTTCTATATCATCTTTACATTTAGAACTCTTTATGTTCTTATCTCTAGAATTCTTTTCTATCTTTTTTCCTTCTTCTTTTCTTCTCTATCCTAAAAGAGTAAACATAAAAAAATATTCTTGCTAAGATAAAATAATAATTTGTTATATACAATCTAAGCCTTACAAGATTATAAGGTTACTAAGGATGAAATAGAATCAAGTGATCAATCTAAAACCTTAAGGGACTATTGGTACTAGAGTAGCTCTATTCAACTAGATTCCAATGTACAAACTAAAACCCTAAGGGATTATTGCTGCCCAAATTTCATTGAATGATCTAAAAACTTAATGGACTATTGTTACCCGACTAAGGGAGAAAAGGACTCTAATGATGACCAATGGTGGGGACACCAAAGGCACCAGAATAAGATAGAGGCTTTTCAACCCTCTATGGATTGATTAATAATTTATAAGTCCGTCTATAATAAGGCTTAGCCCATCTGAATCCATTTTAGTTATTATTTGAGTCTTTTGAGTTGTTATTTCAGTTCTGTATTAGTCAGCTCATATTGAGCTAGTTCAGTCCAGTGTTAGTCAGCTCATGTCGAGCTAATTTTATTTTTTTGAGTCCTATTCAACCATATTGAAGACTCAAGACCACATCATACAAGTAAAGACCAAGTCCAACCAAATTGAAGACATGGAAGTATAGCACAAGTCCAACCCAGCTTAATGATTTGAAGACCCCAGGAGGAAAAATTCAAAAAAAAACCCTGATTCCTTGCAGATGCCCTCCAGATGCCCAGATTCCCTTCCAGATGCAAATGTATATTCATATACCAAGGCATCCTTGATTTTAGAGGTCCATCTGCATCCTAGCCCAAAAAAATCAAGCCCAGGCACCAAGCCCAAGACCATAGGAAGCAAGATACCAGGGAATATTCCTGCTACCTGGCTACCAGGCAACCCCAGCTTCCAGAGGCCCAAACCCATGCGCTCGAGCCCCTTTAGGCCAGCCTCTTGCTGCTCCTAGAAGCCCAACACGCACCCCTAGGCATCCTTAGAGTGTTGGCCAAGTCAAGAGAATTTTTAGGGATTTTTCTACCTAATGTTTCTTTATTTTCTAGCTAGGGTTTGAGAGGGAAAAGGATTCTTATGTAAAGAATTATGTGCCCTTACTTGGAGCCCAAGGTTAAGGGTCTATTTAAGGGACCCTAGCCTCTTGTATGAAACACACTTTTTGATATGAATTAAAACCTTGAGTTCTTCTATTGAGTTGTGTGATACCCTTTTGTGTGCATAAAGGGGTTTGTGAGAGTTTTTTCTTCCCGGTGTTTGCAATCACCTTCCTGCTGCCAACAAACCCTCCAGATCCCTGGACGCCCACTCCAAAAGAAGCCTTCCCTTGCTATTTTTTCTTTGTTTTCTTGTTCTTTTGTGAGTTTTATAACCCCTGACAGGTCGTTTGTAGGTCCCCGAGTTCCTACGAATCCAACGACTCCAGCCAAGTCTCAATCGGACCACCGAGCAGAAAGCCAGGTATCCGCGGGTCATTGGCTCTGTTTTCCAGGCCGCATCCATCGAGGAACGAGAGACCCCTTCGCTGCGATCTTCTCAGACATTGTCAGGTACACCCCTCTACCTCCAGTAGTTTTATTGTAGGAGAACTTGCCCTAACCGAGGCTTTTCAGCCCCGGCGATCCTTCTTTGCTACTTTTCTAGGTCCTAATCTGCATGCTGAACTTCTAAAATTCATACAAAATTCCCTATAACTTATTTTAATCTGAAATTCGGGAATTAGTCATTCACCCAACATATAAAACATACAAAAAAAAATTGCATGCATATTAGTCCCCCATCATTTGGTATCAGAGCTTAGATTAGGGCTTGTTTTCTGCTATTGTTTTGTCCATATATGCTATGTTATTTTAAGTATTTCTCCCTGATAAAAACTCCAAAAATTCTAAAATTTATTTTTCTGGATTCAAAATAATTCACAGTAAGTTTAAAAATTTTTGCAGATTTTATTATGGCATGTGGATTTTCTGCAAGCCAAAATACAGCCTACAAATTTTTGGCTCTATTTTTTCAGCAAGACAAGTTTGGAAGTTTTAGGGTTTTGTTTAGCATCTTTTGCATATCTTTTAATTTTAGTATATTTCCAGTATATTAGGCCATGATTTGCATGTTTTCTTCTATTTAAAAAAATACCAAAAAAAATTACATATTCTCCAAAAATACCAAAAACATCTAAACCCTAATTTGTATTCTCATCTGCCTGCCATCATTGCATAATTTACTTTTAAGGGCACTCTTGCTATATCAGATGGGGGGAGGATTTGATCACCTCTGCTTAGCCCAAAACCACATCCCTTGCATTCGGTCCTAAGCCTTAACTTTAAATTAACTAGACTTAATTTGCCCTAGTGGGCTAGGGACACCAACTGGTCGGGTACGGACTAAGTGTCAGATCATTGTGTCAAGCTAACCCGTGCGTGCTTTGTGCTCAGTGTCTAGAATGGTGGTTTAGGGATTCAATCCTGAAGGGCTTGTGTGCTGGTCCGCCTACCTGGCCAATCTCAGATTGGTGTTTAGGATTGGCAATCAGGGACCTAACACTCCCCTTACACCTGCCTGGCTGAGTACAGGGTTACATAGGCTAGTTTGCCACCCTGATTGAGCTCTTAGTTTGGACTCTAGGTCTAGTCACTGTAGTCGGTCTGATCGAATCTTGCATGAGCACTAGATTAGGAGTTCCATATCACCCACCTCCTCCACAAATGTCTGAACCCATGGAAAATTTGCAAGCCCAAATGAAAGCCCTAGCTGATCAAATGGCCCAGATGGCTACCCAGATGACTACCCAGATGATCCAGTTAACTCAGTCTGGTATTCAAACCAATGATAGAATTGACCATATTGCCAATAAGTTTGATCAGTTAGAAGTCCTGGTAGGGACCCCAGTAAAAACCAATGGGTCACAGTTTGAGCCAGATCTTGATTCTCCTCAACCTAGGAGGACCCCAAACCCTAATCCATACCCTGAGGTCGAACATAGAAGAGCCCCTCATCCTGACCCATACTATAACCCTCAGCCTAGGAGGACCCCAAACCCTGACCCATACCGTGAGGTTGAACCTAGGAGAGCCCCTCAGCCTGACCCATACAATAATACTGAACCTAGAAGAACCCCTTACCATGACCCTTATTATGATACTGAACCTAGAAGAACCCCTTACCATGACCCTTATTATGATACTGAACCTAGAAGAACCCCTTACCATGATACTGAACCCAGGAGAACCCAATACTCTGACCCATATAGGGAGTCCAATCCTAGGAGAACCCAATACTCTGACCCATATAGGGAGTCCAATCCTAGGAGAACCCAATACTATGACCCATATAAGGAGCCCAACCCTAGGAGATCCCAATATTCTAACCGATATAAGGAGTCCAACCCTAGGAGAACACAATATCCTGACCCATATAGGGAGCCCAACCTTAGGAGGACCCCATACCATGATCCATCCTTAGAACCTGATCATAGAGCTGACCCAAAATCCTATGACCCCAGATCCTATAATCCCATGACCCATAGATCTGCACCCTTATCCTATAAGCCTAGAGAACCCATAACCACTAAGTATTAGCCTAGTACTAGTCATGCTTCCCCTAGTCAACTTGAACCCCATAGGATTAGTATCCCTAAATATGAACCCAGAAGTGAGCCACAACCCCTTATATAACCTGAACCTACTAGGATTAGTGTCCATAATCAGAAACAAGGACATAGCCAATTTTCCCCTAGCCGACCTTCTCCAACAATTCCTGAGATTGACAAGGCTTACATTAACGCAAAAGTGTATGAAGCTGATGCGAGCCTAGTGGATGAGTATGAAGGAGAAGAGGAGACACCTTTAGAAGACCAAGAATTAGCTGACCCAATAGATACCCAGGTAGAAGCCAACCTAGAGGTAGTTGACCTTGACCACATCCGACCTAAAGCTATAGTGGAAGAACAAATAGAGGAAGAGAACGTAGATACTGCTACTAGAGCCTTACCAGAGGAAACCATAGAGGAGAGCCAAATTATAGAGTCTAGTCCTAAAATACAAGAACCTGAAGAATTTATTAAGTACCTGATCTCTTTGAATCAGTACCCTCAGGATGAGCCTCCTCCTATAGTTCCCATTAAGGACCTCTTCCCTGAGATTAATAACCCATCCTTCCATTATACAAACCCCATAGATATACCGCAACCCCGTAAGGTTAACCTCATTAGTCTAGGATTAGTCCCTGATGCCCCTTCTTTTATCTTACTTTATCCAACTAACCTTGAACCTTTTTTCCTACCCTACCAAACTAATTCTGAACCCACTTCATATTTTATGCCCTTTCCTGACACCTCCAGCATTTCTAGGATTATTAGATTGCATTTAACTGAGATTAGCATACTGCATGCATTCATCACACATGTTAGGTTTGCATCTTACTTCTGGCATAATCTTTGGAATTTGCTAGGAGTTCACTGTAAATTTTCATGTGCATGTCAAGCTAGGATCAAACCTAGAGAACCTATAATCTATTAGGTTTAAATCCAAAGAGTTCAATAAAGTTTCCTTCGATAGGAATGCATAGTCGAGTCTTTAGGTGTCAGTATGAGTCCTTTGCATCATCTTGTTAGGAGTCTGCATGTGCCCAGCATGTTCACCACCTGCACTAATTTTGAAACAACTGGCTAATTTCCTAAGATGGATTAAAGAATTTGATGTAGTGGATTCTATCTTGGTTAGGCTTAGGCCTAAAAGAAGCTTCATGCTCGTAGAGCCGGACCTTTTAAAGTAATAGAGAAGGTTGGATCAAATGCCTAGGTGTTAGACATGCCTTCGGATTTGGACATTAGTTCTACCTTCAATATTATAGACCTGGTTGAGTACAGGGAACCAGCAGCAATACCTAGTGAGGCTTTTGAACCTATTCCTTTTCATTGTGAGTGACCCTAACCCAGAGTGTCCACTAATAAATTTGGCCTGAGAGAGGAGAACGGATCGAGCGTATCCTGGACGATCAAGCCATTATGACCCGGGGCCACGGTTATCAACGCTTCCTGGTCCGATGGCAAGGCCGGTCAGAGTCGGATGATTCATGGATTTCTCGTGAGGACTTGCAGCACCTCAACCCAGACCTCATCGAGAGATATGTGAGCCAGCTTGATCTTCACTTGACAGGGTCGAGTTCATCCCACCCCGGGAGAATTGGTGGGGATACCAAAGGCACCAGAATAAGACAGAGGCTTTTCAACCCTCTATGGATTGATTAATAATTTATAAGTCCATCTGTAATAAGGCTTAGCCCATCTGAGTCCATTTTATTGTTATTTGAGTCTTTTGAGTTGTTATTTCAGTTCTGTACTAGTCAGCTCATGTTGAGCTAGTTCAGTCCAGTGTTAGTCAGCTCATGTCGAGCTAATTTTATTTTTTTGAGTCCTATTCAACCATATTGAAGACTCAAGACCACATCATACAAGTGAAGACCAAGTCCAACCAGATTGAAGACATGGAAGTATAGCACAAGTCCAACCCAGCTTGAAGATTTGAAGACCCCAGGAGGAAAAATTCAAAAAAAAACCCTGATTCCTTGCAGATGCCCTCCAGATGCCCAGATTCCCTTCCAGATACCAAAATATATTCATATACCAAGGTATCTATGATTTTAGAGGTCCATTTGCAACCTACTCCAAAGAAATCAAGCCCAGGCACCAAGCCCAAGCCCATAAGAAGCAAGATACCAAGGAATATTCCTGCTACCTAGCTACCAGGCCACCCCAGCTTCCAGAGGCCCAAACCCATGCGCCCGAGCCCCTTTGGGCCAGCCTATTGCTGCTCCTAAAAGCCCAACACGTCCCCCTAGACATCTTTGGAGTGTTGGCCAAGTCAAGAGAATTTTAGGGATTTTTCTACTTAATGTTTCCTTATTTTCTGGCTAGGGTTTGAGAGGGAAAAGGATTCTTATGTAAAGACTTATGTGCCCTTACTAGGAGCCCAAGGTTAAGGGTCTATTTAAGGGACCCTAGCCTCTTGTATGAAACACACTTTTTGATATGAATTAAAACCTTGAGTTCTTCTATTGAGTTGTGTGATACCCTGCTGTGTGCAGAAAGGGGTTTGTGAGAGTTTTTTCTTCCCGGTGTTTGCAATCACCTTCCTGCTGCCAACAAACCCTCCAGATCCCTGGATGCCCACTCCAAAAGAAGCCTTTCGTTGCTATTTTTCCTTTGTTTTCTTGTTCCTTTGTGAGTTTTATAACCCCTGACAGGTCGTTTGCAGGTCCCCGAGTTCCTACGAATCCAACCACTCCAGCCAAGCCTCAATCGAACCACCGAGCAGAAAGCCGAGTATCCGCGGGTCATTGGCTCTGTTTTCTAGGCCGCATCCATCGAGGAACGAGAGACCCTTCGCTGCGATCTTCTCAGACATTGTCAGGTACACCCCTCTACCTCCAATAGTTTTATTATAGGAGAACTTTCCCTAACCGAGGCTTCTCAGCCCTGGCGATCCTTCTTTGCTACTTTTCTACGTCCTAATCTGCATGCTGAACTTCTAAAATTCATACAAAATTCCCTATAACTTATTTTAATCTGAAATTCGGGAATTAGTCACTCACCCCACATATAAAACAAACAAAAAAGAATTGCATGCATATTAGTCCCCCATCAACCTAAGATCCTACAAGATTATTGTTACCTAAGTAACTCTATCCAACTAGAATCCAGTGATCAACCAAAAATCCTATATGACTCTTAATACCCGATTGACTTTGCCCAATCATCTATAATTGGATCCCTAGCTAACAATTTTGCAATTAGTCCTGTAAAGATTAACATGCATCCTAAATTCACTAGATTCGAAGATGCATATAATTATACAAGAGAGTCAGAAGAAGATATATTTATAACTTTAATCTGTAGGATTGAATTCCTAGAATGTAAAGGATATATACAATTAAACCATATGCCAACACCTATGTGTAATGCATGTGATGCACCAAATCATGTTATAGAAAAATATCCTTACTTTATGTATCCAACCCCAATGGGTTCACATAGTGGAGTGAAGTTAATGAAAAATATATGACCAAACTTTATGCACTAACCTATAACCCAGGGTAAAAGAAACATCCCAAATTTGCATGGTCACAAGATGCACCATTAAGAGCCCATATTTTTTATCAGCCTACCAAAGGCCTAACCAAATATTGAACAACTAACAAGAATTAGATCTGGAGAAAGGAATTAGCACATTAGAACATAGTTCAAAAGTCTTGGCACAATCAACCATAGATACTACAAATACCCTCAATAGCATTCTGCAAACCACTAGCCAACAGGTAACTTCCAATACTCAGGCCATTATCTGTCTAGAAATGTAGTTAGGTCAGCTAGTAGAAATTTTCAATGAACAAGAAGTTAGTAGATTACTAAGCCAATTTGAAGTTGATCCCAAAACACAAAATGGTCTCAAACCCAAAGAAAAAGATCGATCTAATCAATTAAAAATATTTAGGACTTAAGAACTGGTAGAGATACCTGAAATAGAAAATATTAGTGAGATATCCACACTAATGATCATTGCATGCAACTAAGTCTTGAATTATTTGTTGAACGCCTCAAGACACTGGTTGAAACTTTTCCTAAAAAGGAGGCATCAAAAGGGTATCCTAAAATACTCTCTCAGCACATCTAGCATATCAAGTACACAATCTAGGTCTTTTAGAATCTTGACTAATACTTACGTTATACCTAGATCTAATTATAGAAAAAGATTTATTAGCTATCAAGGGAATGATTCATGAAATGATCCCATATAAGAAGTACTCTAAAGTTAATCCCGAATCATACAGGGAATTATAAACCCACATTAAAATTCGGATAGGAATAGGATAAGCACTCTCATAGCATCTAGTTGAAGATGTTAAACTTAGCACTTATTAGGAGGAAATCAGTTTTTACATTTTAATTTCTTTTTTTTTTTTAGTTTGTTTACCTTCTTTTTGTTGTTTAGGACTAAGTTGGGGGGAGAATCAAGTTTGCAAGAACTTCAAGTGGAATCGTGAAGATCATGCTAAACTAAAAACATACATAGCCCAAAGGTACAAGGGGTTGCTCTACATGGAAGCACTTGTTAATAAATGAGCATATATAGTTCAGGTGGTATCCATTCTTTTTTTATTTACCTATTTATGTTTTATTTTCCTTACTCCATTGAGGATAATAGAAATTATGTTGAGAGATAAGGAAAACATTTTGAAAAAGTTTTTTAAAAATATTTTTAAAAATATTCTAAAAATTAAAAAAATAATTTGAAATTCTTAACAAATCATGTGCGTGAAAGAAAATCTTGAGAAAAATAGGTTAGGAAAAAGTAATAGAGTTAGAAAGTATTTATTAATTACTATAGCGAGTCAAGGTGTAGACTAGCTGGTCAAACATTTGGAGGCCTTCTTAGGTCACATAAAAACTATTAGCACTTTGATTGTATATGCACATTGATAAAGTAAAGTAGGTGTTAATCGTAAAGATCAACTGAATATTTAATTATTATTAAAAATTGATAATTGATATACATCCTAATTATGGAACTTGAAATTAAGGAAAGAGCTACCTACTTGAGAAGAAAAAAATTTAAGTAGTGTGGAAGCTACCTTGAATTTAAGGAAAGAGCTAATTGTCTAAAATAAAAATATAAAATATAAAGTATATATAGATTGTCCTGAGCTTAATAACCACATCTCTACACCTAAGTCAAGTGTATGAGTGGTCTATAGGAGCATTTAAGTTGGTCTACAATGTGGTGTTTTGCTGGATGGGAGCAAGGCATTGTTTTGATTTATGACAACCTTTTGGTCAACAGAACAATTACTAGTCCAATAAGCAAGTAACGCAATAAAGTGAGAAGTGCATAGCTAGGAGGAATTTTTGGCATTGAACCAATAGTGGAGCTCAATCCCTACAAACAGAAAGAATGACTAAAGTGTTTGGGAGCATTTAATGTGATGGGGAGTTTGGTAGTTTCTTTGATAACTGAGAGCCATCCAATGTGAAGATCTAATGACTCAAAGGTTATTTTTGATTTGAAGAAACATATGGACACTGGATTTATGTGCTATTCCTTGTCACTCTCAAGTAAGAGCATCCAGTAGTCTTGAGAGCTTTCAAACAAAATAAGGATTTTCGAGCATGTTTTGAGGCGATGGAAGTGTTAAAAATAGAGCCATCAACTACAAAAAAATGTCCAAGCATGTTTTGGCTAAGTTGAACGCAATCAAGGCATGATATCAGGCCATTCGACAATCCAAAACTTTTATAAAGTAAATATAAACTGTAATAAGATTTGGAGATCAATTTGGAGTGGGATTTGGACCTAGTTCAACTCTATATAATGGGGATCATGGGGGCAGCCAGTAGTGAGCTACCACGAAAATAGATTTTCTTTGTTTTCTTTTTCTTTTGCTATAGATTTAAGAGGGGAAGAAAGAAGATATTGTCAACTCAACCCTTGCATGATAGGCTCCTTCATCTTAAGAAGGGATGAAGTTCTTCTTGTCATAGATTTAATTTTTTTCCCCAATCTTATGTATTTCATTTATGCAATTAAAAAAAATATCTTTTTTCTTTTAATTATGCTTGTATTATATTTTATTAAATGAATTAACATTTAATAATTTACTGTTCTAAGGAGATATGTCATGATCCTAACAAGACATGGCTCATACTTGAATAGTAGAAAAATAGTCTTAAAGTTAATTCCTTTTATTTTATATGGATTTGAAATAATCCATACCCAAAAAGAGATGGGTTGTGATCTTCAGGATATGGTTCATACATAGATAGAGATAGGTTACTCTTGAAAATCAGTTAATCACAAGCCCCTTTTCATGAATAATATCAAAATTTGTTAATAAGAATGGATTCATAAATCCTGAGATGTGTTAAATTAATTATCTTTTAAAATAATTTATTTTATAATATTAGTTTCTAGGTTTCCTTATTTCAGTTTTCTTCTTTTATTTCCTTCATAAAATAATTGCCTTCAACAAGCAATCAGTAGCCTTATCGATATAGTTTTGATTGAGTAGGGTTGCTTCTAGTCTCAGTTATATAAGTTCCTTAGTTTGGCAGTACCTTTAACCGAGCAATTGATCAAGCTAGTTTCAACTATCATCTAAACTTGCATTTATGCAAGCAAACTAGTCAAGAAAGTAGTCTTGGCCTGTGAAGTTTGCAAGTCATCTAGTCAATCAGGTGTTTCAAGCTAGAGTTGTAGGAAGTTGGTTGCCTTCTAGAACCAGACTGCAGGAGCAAAACCCAAATAAAAGTATGGGTGAAACCTGAATAAATATATGATGTTACCCAAATGGGATGAAACCCAACTAGGATGGGATGGAAATAAAATGGAATCATACCTAAATAAGATGGGATGGGATCCAAATAAAACCTGAATGGGATGGAACCTAAATGAGATGCAATGCAATAGGATGGGATGAAACCTGAACAGGATGGGATGGAACCTGAATGGAATAAAACCTGAATAAGGTGGGATGAAATCCAAATGGGATGGAATTCGAGTAAGATGGAAATGCAACCATCTTTGATCAGTTATAAGACATTGGAGATAATGGTGTAGAAATGCTTCTGCCTTTACTGTGACTAGTAGTTAATCAACCAAATAGGAGATGGATTCAAAATGCTACCATCTTTACTTTGAACAGTTACTAGTTGGCTCGAGATAGAGGTGTAGAAATGCTACCACCTTTACTATGACCTATCATTAATCAACAAGATAAGAGATGAAAGTGTTGAAATGCTACAATCTTTACTATGACTGATTATTAGTTGACTAGAGATGGAGGTTTAGGTGTGTTATAGCCTTTACCAAGGTTTTAAATCCTGTGGGATAGGGATGTCTTGATTTTTTCAGGAAACAGGACGTGCCGGCATCCTACCCTATCCCGACACTCAGGATAGGGGATGTCCCAAGGCATCCTGATTGGGATGCTGGTAGGATATTCTGTCCTCATATATAGGACGGTACCCCATCCTAGTATCCCATTGGATGTCCTATCAGGACATAAATCCTTAGCCTTTAGTATGATCGACTGTCAATCGACTAGATGGGCGATGTAGATGTAGAAACATGCCTCTCTTTATTTTATTCAGTTATTAGTCAACTAGATAAGAGATGGTGGTATAGAAATGCAACCATTTTTATTATGACCAATTATTAGTTAGCCAAATAGGAGATAGTGGTGTAGAAACATGCCCATCGTTACTACAATCAGTTATTACTCAGCCAGATAGGAGATGGTTGATGTGGGACGGACTCGATGAACCCTGGTTTATTTGGAAAAGGGAAACCTAAATAAACTAGGACAGTGAGAGGGCTAAGAAGCCTCTCGGGACTAGGGCGAACTGACACTAAACCCTAAAATAGCTGAACTCTTTTGGTTTTCAATTTTCTTGGTGGAGGAACAATGGGATAGAGGATTGGAAACATGGACACTCCAAGACTAGGGACTCACCTTTACGGAGAGACGACATACATTTAGGGCATCTCACCCACCCCACTACATCTAGTCTAGGGCATCCTACCCAAATCGCTTTCTAGGGCCGTGAACGAGAAGCTCCAAGATCATAGAGGGGACTCAGCAATGGAAAGAGATAACTAGGGCCTCATGTCCCTCGATGCTCGAAAGCAAAGGAAGTGAGGTCTCACACCCCTCGACACCTGCAGGTGAACGAAAGACGGGCCTCATGCCGAGAGGCAAAACCAAGAACACATTTTTCAAAAATTCATAATCATCATCATTATTCAAGAGAGGGGGTGCCTTTATATAGGCTTACAAAACGTGGGACCCAAGAGAAAAAAATAAGGCATGCAGCCGAAAAAAGGGTAACATCCCAAACTTGCTTTATTCGTACCCCTAAAACATGGTAGAAAATTAAACACAATCCTCCTCATATGGTGGAAAATAAAACTAATCCTAATATAAAACTAATTTAAATAAAACATCCCAACTGGTCCATACATCTAGATTTAAAATAAATAAATTAGGCATAATCTGAATTTACCAAAATCGGCACAAGCTCTGAAATCCATGTTGCTTTGAAGAGGGTGCAGCTTTGAATTCCAGGTTGCTTTGAGGGTGCAGCTTTGAGAAGCGTGCGCTTTCACGTTCGTGCAACAGCAGGTTCTTGTCCATGGATCGAAGGGTGAGATGAACGACGGAGATCGTGACGGCCGGCGAAGGGTGTGATGGCCAACGGCGAGCACGAGTGGCCGATGGGAAGTAGAGGCAGATGACGACGCGGTGGAGGAGAGGCATGGCATGGACGGGCGGAGAGCAGGGGAGGCACGGCCGGCGACTATGGGCGTTGGAGCATTGGGCGGGGACCTTGGGCGGCTCCACCAGTGACAGGTGATGGCGCTGGGAGGATGATGGCGGACGTGGGCAAGAGCGGTTAGGGCGCAGGGGCGGACAGACATGGGAGGAGCCGCATGGGCGCACGGCCACGGGCGGTTCCGTGGGATTCGCTGGTGTTCCCATGAGAGGATCGATGCCGGGGGAGGTGGACGGCCGTCGGGGGTGGCTCCGGAGGTCGGACGTGGCGGATCCAGGTCAAACAGGAAGAAAAAACCAAAAAATGGAGGTTCTGGGAGGTTGAAGATGATTGGGATAAACGGGGAATAAGTCGGGAATAAAATGTGGATAAAGTGAGGATAATGAGAATAGGTGGAATAGCTGGGATAAATATTTTTAAATTAAAATAAAAAAATCTGATAAAAAGAAAAGGAAAATCCGGATGGGCTTTGATATCCCCATCATTCTCCTCAACCGCGAAGAACTCGACTCCGTCGAGTTCGAAAAATGGAGCACACACTAATCCACAACTCACTCTGATACCAAGATGTTGATGGATAGACTCGATGAACCCTGGTTTATTTGGAAAAGGGAACACCTAAATAACTAGGACCATGGGAGGGCTAAGAAGCCTCCTCGGACTAGGGCGAACTAACACTAAACCCTAAAACAGTTGAACTCTTTTGGTTTTCAATTTTTTTAATGGAGGAATAATATGATGGAGGATAGGAAACATGGACACTCTAGGACTGGGGACTCACCTTCACTGGGAGACGTCTAACCTCTAGGGCATCTCACCCACCCCACTACATGTTGTCTAGGGCATCACTCCAAGATTGTTGCCCAGGTGGCTTAGTCCCAAGAGGGGGGTGAATTGGGAATTATAAAATTTTTGCAAGTATGTGCACAATTAATTCCAATTAATGATTAGGTGCTGTGTTAATCAGAGAAAGAAAGCAGAAGCTAAAAGATAAAGCAAATACAACACAAACAAAGTAGATTTATAGTGGTTTGGAGCAACCCAGCTCCTACGTCCACTATCCAAGTTCACCGCTCGGGATTTCCACTATATCTCCCAAACCAGAATACAGTCGGATTGTTTTGCAGGTTCACAATCCAAACCTCTATACTTTGGTTTTTGAAACTGGGCTCACCAAAGAAACCCATGCTAGGTTTTTACAGGTTCACCTAAAACCTTTAAACTTTGGTTTTTTAGCTAGGCTCACCAAAGAAACCTCTACACTCTGGATTTAAAGGCTCACCAATGTAACCTATTTGGTTTTTACAACATGGCTCACCAATAACCCAGATATTGTAAAAGATAGAATAAAAAAAGTAATAATAAAGACAAACTCTGTTGTCTGGGTGGTTGCCAATGCAGCTCGAGTGAAGATCCACTCAATGCTCTTCAATGCACTTCAATGGCTTCCTTGCTTTCCTCAAATGGTGCTTTAAGCTTCTGGAAAGAGTTGTTGCAGGCTTGAAGGTAATCTTTAAAGCGCTAGTGCTCTATCACTTCACTTTAATAAGTGTTCAATAAATGCTCAATAAATCATTAGCCTCTTTAAGGATGTTCTCATACCTTATTTATAGAGACTTCAATTGCCTTCTCATGGTTTTAAACATTGTAGACCGTTGGGAGGTGACAGGTTACCGTTGGAGAACTTTTGGAATTCAAAAACTGAGAACTGGAACTAGCCATTGGAGGTGACCCCATCATTCCATTCGGCTCGAACAAACTTCGAGTAGGCCCGGATGAAGTTCGGGTCGACTGGGTTGAGTGCCAATCAGCTAGCTTCCACAGTTGAAAAAATACCTCACTCTGCATGAGTCGGCTGGGCTGAATTCCAGTCGGCTGGAATCTCAGAGGCTTCTCAGACCATTTTCAATAGAGTTCTGGATGAGTCGGCTGGATCTAAATCCGGTCGGCTAGATTCCATAGAATCTCAGAACATTCTCAACCTTGTTTTGGATGAGTCGGCTGGACCTTGGTGCCAGTCGGCTGGATCTGCGTGCCAGAGAACTTCTCTTCAGTGCTAGTGCCAGAGTCGGCTGGGTTGTTCATCCAGTCGGCTTGAAGGTGGTTCTTTAGCCAGATCACTCAAACTTCCAGAACACTTGTCCCAAGCTTTAACAATCTTCTTCAATCACTACTTACAATAAATTCAAGAAAACATGAAGAAAGAAGGACTAGTAGAAGTAACCCATTAACTGATTTTAATAGGAAACTTTTTGTAGGGTTCTTCTTTACAAGAATCTATGTATTTTATAACTCAACACAAAACATTAAAGATTGTAGGAAAAAAAATGTGTCAATTACTTGAAGAGTTGTTAGATAATTAAATGTATGCTCCAATGTTTTGTTATCAGCAAAATCACTTTAGGGGTCAACAATTTCCCCCTTTTTGATGATGACAAAACACTGGGCATGAAAAAAATTTAATCTATTCACAAGTATGTACACATTTAAGTTTAAAAATCAACTGTAATCTCAGATGTATATCAGTATGTGTTATACAGTTTTGCACAAAATCAAATTCATAAACTGTGAGTAACAGAGATTGATTGCTTGTTTGTATCAGGCAACATTAAGTATCAACTGGTAGAAATGATAAGTTGAGAGCATCATAATAATCATTGAAGCATGTAAACTAAGCATGTATATCTCCTCCTGTTTATTAGATTTCTAGACAATATAGATTTTCTCTAAGTTTCTTTCCCTTTAACATTTATTTGAACAATTTATCAGAATGATATGCAAGAGATCATTCTGAGATGCCTTAAAAAACTCCCCTTGTTTACATTACTTTAGTATTATTATTGCAATTCATGTATTCTTTCATGCACACTATGATTCTCCCCCTTTTTGTCAACAATTCAAAAATGTTAAATAGGTAAGTTCAGAATTTTAAATAGATTGAGAAAATTTTAATATTTGTTTGAGATAATTTCACTTTCTCAACTTTGAAAGGGAATTCTATTTAAACAAATAGAGATGTAATCAAGATAATACAAGTATACACACATTACACAGTAACCAAAAAAATGATTCATTTCATTTCTGTAAAAAAGTGTTCAGTACATCATTACAAAAGTTCCAAAAAGGCATCTAAAAAAATACTGAAACTACAAGATGTCTAATCATAATCATCACTAGGAACATTGACACCTTGCCAAGAAGTGGGTCTAGGTGCTCGACTAGATGAAGCATGTGGAAGAGGAGCCCTACGGTGAACAGAGGTACTAGGTGCCCTAGTGGAAATGGGTGGTGGATCATATAGCGGTCTTGTCCTAGCTGTGATTTCCAATGATCTGACAGTGCTATTGAGGGATACCATTTCCACCCACATTGCTCCCATCCACTAATCCAGGTCCTTGAGGCTAACAGGGACTTTATCTACTGCCTCTTTCATTTCTCCTATCTCTTTCTGCATAGTCACAAGTTCAGCTGCTTGGACATTGGCGAAGGCTTCTGCTGATCCTCGAAGTCTGCCAAACATCGATCTTAAGATACCAATGCCTCTAATATAATCTTCTGCCATGCTTCTTGTATCAACAATGGTTCCAACTCTGCCTCTAAGCTCTTTTAATTCAGTCTGATATTCATTTAAAGTGGCATCCACAGACTTCAAAATAGTTTCAGAATTTGAAGAGATGCAATTCAGAATAGGCTGAAGGTCTATCTGAGGTGAAGTCCTTGAAGCTTCAATAGCTTCAACCTTTTCTTTTAGTTTGATACATTCTCTTCTAATTTGTCCAACCTGTTGTCCACTGATTGTTTCAAATCACTAAATTGGGAAGTCATAGTACTAGTCAGTGAATCTGTCAAGTTCTTCAATTGCTCTACAATCTGGACTTGGACAATTTGAGGCTGTGTAGCTGCAGTAGGATAGTCTTGCAAAGGAACATCAGTAGAAGAAAGGTCAAACTCCGGTGCTGGCAAGTCAAATTCTGTTGCAGGCATGTCAAACATAGGTGATGGTGCTCTAGTCTCCTGAGTGACAGCAACAGGCTCGGGTACTAATGGTTCTGGTTTCGGTACAGATGTAAAAGTTCCAGCTACTTCTACATGTTCTTCCTCTTCCTCTTCTTCACTACTACTACTACTGAAGCTGCCAATGGCTCTTACATTTGTTCCCTTCTTTCTCCAGACTCCTTCTACTTGAAAATATCCCATTCTTTCAAGTGTTTTAGATGTGTAGATATTAGTGTGATATAATTCCAAACCATCTTCACCTTCTAAACTGACTCTATGGGATTTAAACAACACTGTAAGCATCATACCATATGGCAAACAGGATTTGGCTTTCCTTACAGTTTCTTTCATCTGCATGATAATAATATAAGACAAATTGACAGGGATTCTTTCAAGAATGTGCTCCATGAGACATAGATCCTTTTCGCTCACCCAATCGAACCTACCAGTTCTTTGTAGGAAAATGCTACAAATGAAGTTGTGAAGTATTCTCATTTTCAATGAAAGGGTGTTAGCTAAAACAATGCCAATGCCTCCAACATCCTCTTTGTTCAAAATTGTTTTCAATGTCTTCTCTCTATTTTCAATCAATAAAAATCTCAGTCCCTCAGAAGGAATATCTAGTAATTCATGCAAGGACTCTTCATTAACAATAACCCTTTTCCCTTTGACAGTGGATTCCACATGGTTAGTTCGCAACCTTAGGTTCTCATAAAAACTTCTAACCAAAGTGGGATAGGTTTTCTCATTCAATGAACAAAATTTCCTCCACCCTTGGTCTTCTATTAAGTCTCCTAACTTTAATCCAATGCCCTTAATAAACTAAAAATTAATACGTCGCCCAGAGGTTACCGGATGAGTAGACATTGAGGGCACATGGCTGGGAGTTGTTGGAGCTTCTCTAGTGGCTTCCTCTGCCATTTCTTAAGTGCTTGGCTCTTCTTGTCTTCTTTTGGATCTTCTTTCTCTTTTAGTCGAAGGAGCAACCCTAGCAGACCGTTTCCCTATCGCACGTTTGTGTGCCATAGCTAGGGAAGACCGAAGAACAAGAAAATGGAATGCTTGGAATAGAGAAGGAAGACTTTGGAGAGGGTTTAGGAGATGAGTGAACCGTTATAAGAAACAATATAGAAGCTAAACGTTTCGGAGAACAGTTTCAATCGCCAATAAAAAAACCTTGGCGTAAAAATCCAGTTGACTCGAGTAGCCCTAAAAAGGCTCGAGTTGGCTCGGCCAAAGCAATCCTAAAACCATTAGAGGATCCAGTTGACTCGAAACTGTTCTAGTCGGCTAGGCCAGAACAAGTTCAAAACACACAGAAAAATCTAGTCGATTCGGATTAGGATCCAGTCGACTCGAACTAGAAGAGTAGAGTTTTGAAAAATTTGAACAAAATTCAGAAGGATTCCGAATAGAATTTGAAGGAGATTAGAGCTCAATAAAATAGAATAGATAGAGGAGGTTTTCTAGATGAAATTTTCTTAGAATTGAAGGAATTAGGTTAAAGAATCTTGAAGGGATCACAAAGTCCTAATTCACTTCTAATTAGCTCAAATCTATCTTGGTTGAGTGGCTTGGTAAAAATGTCAGCTAATTGATCTTCAGTTGGCACAAAGTCAAGCATAATATTACCATTAGAAACATGATCCCTAATAAAATGATGTCTAATTTCAATGTGCTTTGTTCTAGAGTGTTGAATTGGATTCTTTGTTAAATTCATAGCACTTGTGTTATCACATTTAATTGGAATTTTAGATTGTGACACACCAAAATCTTCTAGTTGTTGTTTAATCCATAACACTTGAGCACAACAACTACTGGCAACCACGTACTCAACCTCAGCTGTGGACAAGGCTACGGAGTTTTGCTTCTTACAGTGCCATGAAATTAAATTCAACCCTAGAAATTGACATATACCACTAGTGCTTTCTCTATCTATCTTATAACCAGCATAATCAGCATCAGAGAATCCAATCAAATTCAAAGTAGAATGTTTAGAATACCAAATTTCTAAATTACTTGTTCCTTTCAAATATGTAATTATTCTTTTTATAGCAAGCATATGTGTTTCTTTTGGTGATGACTGAAATCTAGCACATACACATACACTGTATAATATATCAGGTCTACTTGCAGTCAAATATAATAAGGATTCGATCATACCTCTATATAGCTTTTGGTCAACATTGGATCCATTTTCATCTTTGTCCAATCTACAAGCTGGTCTTATGGGTGTGCTCATTATTTTGCTACTCTCCATACCAAACTTTTTGATGATTTCCTTGATGTATTTGGGTTGGTTGATGAAGATGCCTTCCTTAGTTTGTTTTACTTGAAGTCCAAGGAAGTAGTTCAGCTCGCCCATTAAGCTCATTTCAAATTCTCCCTGCATAAGCTTAGCAAATTCTTTACATAGAGATTCGTTAGTTGCACCAAAAATGATATCATCTACATATATTTGTATAACTAAGATGTCATTATATTTCTTTTTGATAAACAAAGTTTTATCTACATTTTCTCTTGAAAAATCATTTTCAATTAAGAAAGTGCTAAGTCTATCATACCAAGCTTTAGGTTCTTGTTTTAAACCATACAATGCTTTATTTAATTTGAATACGTGGTTTGGAAAAGCGTGATTTTCAAAACCTGGTGGTTGTTCCACAAAAACTTGTTCAGAAATAAAACCATTAAGAAATGCACTTTTTATATCCATTTGAAAGAGTTTAAAGTTTATGTAGCAAGAAAATGCAAGTAATAAACTAATACCTTTTAGTCTTACTACGGGTGCATAAGTTTCATCAAAATCAATACCTTCTTCTTGGTTATATCCCTTAGCCACTAATCTAGCTTTGTTCCTCATGATATTTCCTTGCTCATCTAATTTATTCCTATAGACCCATTTAGTTCCTATAATTGGGTGGTCTGTAGGTCTATCTACAAGTGTCCATACCTTATTTCTTTCAAACTAGTTTAGTTCTTCATGCATTGCCATCATCCTGTTTGGGTCTGTCTCAGCCTCTTCTAAGCTATGTGGTTCTATTTGTGATACAAAGGCTAGGCAATCATGTGCATCCTTCTGTGCAGCCCTAGTCCCAACACCATGTGAAGGATCTCCTATTATTAATTCCTTAGGGTGAGATGTAACATAACTTTAGTCCCTCGGTACATCAGTGTGATCCTTACTTACCGTTTCTTCTCTACAACACCATTTTGTGCAAGCCATTACTTCCAACGTCCTATTTTTTCTCTCTACAACACCATTTTGTTGAGGTGTTCTAGGAGTGGAGAAGTTGAGATCAATGCCAAATTCAGTACAATAATCTTCGAAAAATTGATTTTCAAACTCAGTTCCATGATCACTTCTAATTGAAATCAAAGATAAGTTCTTTTGGTTTGAAACCTTTTTATGAAATTTTCTAAAAACATGAAAGTTTCATCTTTCGATGCGATAAACAAAACCCATGTAAATCTCGAATAATCGTCTACTATCACAAGAGCATATTTCATCCCTCCTAGGCTTGTAGTCCTAGTAGGTCCGTAAAGATCCATGTGAAGTAGTTCAAGAGGTCTTGTTGTAGAAACTGCATTCTTTGATTTAAAACTCCCCCTAGTTTGTTTACCCATTTGGCATGCATCACAAACATGATTCAAATCAACTTTAAACTTAGGCATGCCTCTAACAATATCTTTAGAAATTAATTTGGCAATTGTATGCATGGTAGCATGACCTAATCGTCTATGCCATAGTAAGCCAGACTCTTTGGTTTTAGCATTCATTGCAACTAGACTAGGGCTACTAGACATGGCAAGATCATCAAGATCTACCACATAGATATTCCCAAGTCTATGTCCAATAAATTTATTGCTAGAATCTAAAGAGTTAGTTACTATACACATAGAGGACTCAAATACAACCTTGAAGCCTTTATCACACAATTGACTTATACTTAACAGATTATGCTTCAATTTGTCTACTAGCAAAACATTTTCAATAAAAGTGAAGGGAGTTATTTTGATCTTACCGATACCGATTATTCTTCCTTTGTCATTATCTCCAATGGTGACCATACCTCCTTCTTTCATTTCAAGGGTGATAAATTGGTCCTTGTCACCCATCATATATCTTGAGCAGCCACTTTCCATGTACCACCTTTTCTTCAATTTTTGGGCTGCAAGACATTCATGCAAAACAATCAATGAATTCTTTTAGGTACCCAAGCTACCTTGGATCCTTGCAGGTCAGCAGAGATGGTTCCTTTGGGAACCCAAATCTTTTTTATCTTTTTATGGATATTTCTAAGATTATGCATTCAAAAGTTTTATGTCCAATTCTTTTACAAGCATAGCAAACAACTTTAGAATTTTTGTTAGAAACATAATTTGAAGTTCTAGAAGTTGATGCACTTGATGCAGATTTTAAACCTTTTGGAAAGTATTTATTTTTGATCAAATTCTTAGGAGCATATGATAAAGATTTTGAAGTAGAAATAGCTTTTGGTGTGGCTGAAACTTTTTGAGATAAAATGTTTTGAGCTGGTGTTTTGGATTTCTCAAAAGTTGTTGCTGAAATTCCATTTACAAAAGAAGTGTTGAAACTAATTCCAGCTTTATTTCCAGAAATTCGTTGTTCTTTTAAAATTAGCTCAAGCTTATTTGAAGATAAAGTGAGTTTTTCAACTAAAGGCTTGAGTTTTTCAACTAAAGGCTTGAGTTTTGTAACCTCCTTTTTTAATTCATTATTTTCAGTAAATAAATCAGTATTTTTCTTTTCATATGATAAATTCTCATTTTTCAGTTTTTCAAACTTTTTAGAAAAGATTTGCAATTCCTTTTGTAATAAAGTATTCTTTTCAGAAATCTCATCCTTTTGTTTGAGTAAAGTATCATTCATATTTTTCAATGATTTTATCTTTACTCCAGGTTTCTTAAATTTAGAGAGTAAATCATGAAAAGCATAATTTAATTCTTCAAAAGCAAATTAAGTGCAGTTGTTAGGGAATGTTACCTCATCTTCGAGAACCATTAAGCAAAGATTGGCAATCTTGGTGGTCTCTTCTTCTTTCGATGAAGTTGAGTCTTCACTATCGGATCATGTGGCAACCATGGCTTTATTCTTCTTCTTTTGTCTGAAGGATTTCATTAACATTGGATAGTCCGGAAGTATGTGCCCCGGCTTCTTACATTCAAAGCATGTGGGGACTACCTCTTTGTCTTTCTCTCTGTCCTTTTCCTTTTCCTTTCCATAATCCTTCCTGTGAAATTTCTGGTTGTACCTTCTTTTCTTTCTTCCCATAAATTTTCTAAATCTCCTCACAACCATAGCGATGTCTTCGTCTTCTAGGTCGTCGTTGGAGGAGGTGCTTTCTTCTTCAAATACTTCATCATCCCTTTTTGAATCGAAAGTAGCCTTGAAGGATATTGTCTTCTTTTTCTTCTGCTCATCTTCCGTTCTATGTTGCATTGTTAGCTCGTGGGTGATGAGTAATCCTAGCAATTCGTCCAACATCAAATTGTTGAGATCTTTGGCTTCCTGGATCGCAGTTATCTTGGGATTCCATTTGTCTGGCAAAGAATGAAGGATCTTCTGAATTAGATCTGTATTCGAGTATACCCTGCCAAGACTCTTTAAACCGTTAATAATATCTGTAAATCTAGAGAACATGGCAGATATTGTTTCAGAAGGTTCCATTTTAAAAAATTCATAATTATGAACTAAAAGATTTATCTTGGTGGTTTTCACTTGGGAAGTTCCCTCATGGGTCACTTCGAGTTTATCCTAGATTTCCTTTGCCGATGAGCAAGTAGAAATTTGGTTGAACTCGTTAGCATCCAAAGCACAATATAATAAATTCATTGCTTTGGCATTCAATTCCCCGATTTTCATGTCATGATCATCCCAGTCCTCTTCAGGCATAGGGATGTCTATGCCATCAACTTTAATTATGGGAATATGTGGCCCTTTCAAGATGACCTTCCAAAATTGCAAATCTACAACCTATATGTAAATTTTCATTCATGCCTTCTAATATGAATAATTAGTGCCTATGAATAGTGGAGGTCTATTTGTTGATTGGCCCTCGGCCAAGGATGTACTCATGGGATGAGCCATCGATCTTAACTCAAGTAATCAGAGACACTGCTCTGATACCAGTTGTTACCCAGGTGGCTTAGTCCCAAGAGGGTGGTGAATTGGGAATTATAAAATTTTTGCAAGTATGTGCACAATTAATTCCAATTAGTGATTAGGTGTTGTGTTAATTAGAGAAAGAAAGCAGATGCTAAAAGATAATGCAAACACAACACAAACAAACCAGATTTATTGTGGTTTGGAGCAACCCAGCTCCTATGTCCACTATCCAAGTTCACCACTCGGGATTTCCTCTATATCCCCCAAATTGGAATACAGTCGGATTATTTTGCAGGCTCACAATCCAAACCTCTACACTTTAGTTTTTGAAACCCAGCTCACCAAAGAAACCCAAGCTAGGTTTTTACAGGTTCACCTAAAACCTCTACACTTTGATTTTTTAGCTAGGCTCACCAAAGAAACCTTTACACTCTAGTTTTAAAGGCTCACCAAAGTAACCAATTTTGTTTTTACAATAGGGCTCACCAATAACCCAGATATTCTTAAAGATAGAATAAGAAAAGCAACAATAAAGACAAACTCTATTGTTTGGGTGGTTGCCAATGCAGCTCGAGTAAAGATCCATTGAATGCTCTTCAATGCACTTCAATGGCTTCCTTGCATTCCTTAAAAGGTGCTTCAAGCTTCTGGTAAGAGTTGTTGCAGGCTTGAAGGTAATCTTTAAAGCTCTAGTGCTCTCTCACTTCACTTCAATAAGTGTTCAATAAATGCTTAATAAATCATTAGCCTCTTCAAGGATGTTCTCATACCTTATTTTTAAAGACTTCAACTGCCTTCCCATGATTTTGAACGTTGTAGACCGTTGGAAGGTGACAGGTTACCGTTGGAGCACTTTTGAAATTCAAAAACTAAGAACTGGAACTAGCCGTTGGAGGTGACCCCGTCATTCCAATCGGCTCGGACAAACTTCGAGTCAGCTCGTATGAAGTTCGGGTCGACTTGGTTGAGTGCCAGTCGGCTAGCTTCCACAGTTGAAAAATTACCTCACTCTGGACAAGTCAGCTAGGCTGAATTCCAGTTCGCTGGAATCTTAAAGGCTTCTCAGACCATTTTCAACTAAGTTCTAGATGAGTCGGCTGGATCTAAATCCGATCGGCTAGATTCCTAAGTTTCTCAAAACATTCTCAACCTTGTTCTGGATGAGTCGGCTGGACCTTTGTGCCAGTCGGCTGGATTTGCGTGCTAGAGAACTTGTCTTCAGTGCTAGTGCCATAGTCGGCTGGGTTGTTCATCCAGTCGGCTCGAAGGTGGTTCTTCAGCCAGATCGGCTTCAAACTTCTATAACACTTGTCCCAAGCTTTAACAATCTTCTTCAAGCACTATTTAGAATAAATTCAAGAAAACATGAAGCAAAAAGGACTAGTAGAAGTAACCCTTTAACTAATTTTAACAGGAAACATTTTGTTGGGTTCTTCTTTACAAGAATCTAAGTATTTTACAACTCAACACAAAACATTAAAGATTGTAGAAAAAAAATGTGTCAATGTAGCTATTCTACAAAAACTTGTCAATCACTTGAAGAGTTGTTAGATAATTAAATGTGTGCTCCAATATTTTGTTATCATCAAAATCACTTTAGGGGTCAACAAAGAACATAGAGGGTACTCAGCAATTGAAAGAGATAACTAGGGCCTCACGTCTCTCGATGCTCGAAAGCGAAGGAAGTGGGGTCTCACACCCCTCGACACCTGCAAGTGAAGGAATGACGGGCCTCATGCCCTAAGGTAGAACCAAAAACACCTTTTTTAAAAATTCATAATCATCATCATTATTCAAGAGAGGGGGTGCCTTTATAAAGGCTTACAAAACATGGGACCCAAGAAAAAAAACAAGGCATGCAGCCCAAAAAAAGGTAACATCCCAAACCTGCTTTGTTTGTAGCCCGAAAACATGATAGAAAATTAAACACAATCCTCCTCATATGTTGGAAAATAAAACTAATCATAATCTAAAACTAATTTAAATAAAACTTCCCAACTGGTCCATACATCTAGATTTAAAATAAATAAAAAAAGCATAATCTAAATTTACCAAAATGGGCACCTTATCTAAAATCCATGTTGCTTTGATGAGGGTGCAGCTTAGAAATTCGTGTTGCTTTGAGGAGGGTGTAGCTTTGAGAAGCATGCGCTTTCATATTCATGCAATAGTAGGTTCTTCTCCATGGATCGAAGGGGGGGCTGAACGATGAAGATCATGATGGCCAGTGAAGGGCGTGATGGCCGGCGGTGAGCACGAGTGGCCGATGGGAAGCAGAGGCTGACGGCGACGTGGTGGAGGAGGGGCGTGGCATGGACAGGCGGAGAGCAGGGGAGGCATGGCCGGCGGCCGTGGTCACTGGGGCTTTGGGCGGGGACCTTGGGTGGCTCCACCGGTGGACAGCGATGGCGCTGGGGAGGATGACGATGGACGTGGGCACAAGTGGTGGGGGCGCAGGGGCAGACTACCATGGGAGGAGCCACATGGGCGCATGGCCATGGGCAGTTCCGTGGGATTTTCCACCGTTCCCACAAGGAGATCGATGCCAGGGGAGGTGGACGGCCATCGGGGGTGGCTACGAAGGTCGGACATGGCGGATCCAGGTCAAACGTGAAGAAAAAACCAAAAAAATGGAGGTTCTGGGAGGTTGAAGATGACAGGGATAAACGGGGAATAAGTCAGGAATAAAATATCGATAAAGTGAGGATAATAAGATTAGATGGAATAGCTGGGATAAATATTTTTAAACTAAAATAAAAAAAATCTGAAAAAAAGGAAAGGAAAACCCGAATGGGTTTTGATGAACCCATCATTCTCCTCGACAGCGAAGAACTCAACTACGTCGAGTTCAAAAAATGGAGCACACCCTAATCCACAACTCGCTCTGATACCAAGTTGATAAGGGACGGACTCGATGAACCATGGTTTATTTGTTAAAGGGAACACCTAAATAAACTAGGACCATGGGAGGGCTAATAATCCTCTCGGGACTAGGGCGAACTGACACTAAACCCTAAAACAGCTGAACTCTTTTGGTTTCAATTTTCTTGGTGGATGAACAATGGGATGGAGGATAGGAAACATGGACACTTTAGAATTGGGTACTCACTTTCAAGGAGAGATGTCGCACCTCTAGGGCATCTCACCCATCCCACTACATGTAGTTTGGGGCTTCCCACCCAAATCTCTACCTGGGGCCGTGAAAGAGAAGCTCCAAGATCATAGAGGGGACTTAGTAATGGAAAGACATAACTAGGGCCTCATGCCCCTCGATGCTAGAAAGCGAAGGAAGTGGGGTCTCACACCCCTCGACACCCGCAGGTGAAGGAAAGACGGGCCTCATGCCCAGAGGCAGAACCAAAATCACCTTTTCCAAGAATTCATAATCATAATCATTATTCAAGAGAGGGGGTGCCTTTATAAAGACTTACAAAACTTGGGACCCAAGAAAAAAAAACAAGGCATGCAGCCCAAAAAAAGGTAACATCCCAAACCTCCTTTGTTTGCAGCCCGAAAACATGGTAGAAAATTAAACACAATCCTCCTCATATGGTGGAAAATAAAATTAATCCTAACCTAAAACAAATTAAATAAAACTTCCCAACTGGTCCATACATCCAGATTTAAAATAAATAAATTAGGCATAATCTAAATTTATCAAAATCGGCACCTGCATTAAAATCCGTGTTGCATTAAAGAGGGTGCAGCTTTGAAATTCATGTTGCTTTGAGGAGGGTGCAGCTTTGAGAAGGTGAGCTTTCATGTTCGTGCAATAGCAGGTTCTCCACGGATCGAATGGGGGGCTGAACGACGAAGATCGTGACGGCCAGCGGAGGGCGTGACGACCGGCGACAAGCACGAGTGGCTGATGGGAAGCAGAGGCAGACGATGGCACGGTGGAGGAGGGGCATGGCATGGACGAGTGAATAGTAGGGGAGGTATGACCGGCGGCCATGGGTGCTGGGGCTTTTGGCGGGGACCTTGGGCAGCTCCGCCGACGGCCGGTGATGGTGCTGGGGAGGATGACAGCGGACGTGGGCGGTGGGGGCACAGTCGGCAGATGGCCATGGGAGGAGCAGCATGGGTGCATGGCCACGGGCGGTTCCGTGGGATTCGCCAACATTCCCATGAAGAGATCGATGCCAGGGAAGGTGGACGGCCATCTGGGGTGGCTCCGAAGGTCGGATGTGGCGGATCCATGTCAAATGGGAAGAAAAAACCAAAAAAATGGAGTTTCTGTGAGGTTGAAGATGATAGGTATAAATGGGGAATAAGTCGGGAATAAAATATGGATAAAGTTAGGATAATGAGAATAGGTGGAATAGCTGGGATAAATATTTTTAAACTAAAATAAAAAAATCTAAAAAAAAGAAATGAAAAACCTGGATGGGTTTTGATGTCCTCATCAATTGTGGTATAGAAATACACCATCTTTACTTTGACTGGTTGTTAGTTGACCAGATAGGAGATGGTCATACAAAAATGCACCCATATTTAGTGCAACTTGTTATTTGTTAGCTAGATAGGAGATGGTAGGGTAAAAACTTGCCCATCTTTATTGTAACCAATTGTTAATCGATCAGATAAGAGATGGTGGTATAAAAATATGTCCATCTTTACTATTACCAATTATTAGTTAGTAGAATAGGAGATGGTGGTGTTGAAATGCATCTATCTTTACTATAATCAATTGTTAATCGATCAAAGGGCTCAGCGCTAGTAGACCGAGTGCTGTTTAACCAAGACAAGACTCAGGAACTTTGCCAGAGAAAAACTTTTTTTAATTGCTGAATGAGAATGAATACATTTTTAGTAATACATTTAAAGATTCTCAGCATTCCAAGTCTGAGAGATTGGAGTTTTGTTGAGGTCTTTGATTCAATATGCTCCTTGGTGAAGGGCTTTGCTACTCGATAAGGTTCTTGCCAGTTTGGAGATAGCTTGCCTTGCTCAGTTGTCCTTAAAACTTCTGTACAACATAATACAAGATTTCTTGGGCAAAAAGCTCTACACCTTACACAAGAGTCACATTACCAAGAACTCATTATCGATATGCCACCATTTGAAGATGAGCATAATCTTGAGTCTTCTCTAGTGGATCAAGATTAGATCTTAATCAATTTGAGTTGCTTGACTCATTGATGTGTTTGATCCACATAGTCAGGAGTATAATCTCGACAAGGATAACTACTTCAATATTGAAGATCGGGCTAAAAAGAGTCTCATTAGCTGATGCCCAAGGAATCATGTGGTATGTCCACAACACACTGGGTAACTCCTCGGCCCACCTGCCTTTAGCTTCATATAGCCTGGTTCGAGCCCTTGAAAGATCATTTGATTCATCACTTTTGCTTCCCCATTTGACTTAAGGTGTCCAATTGATGTAAACCAATGTTGGATATGGAGCTTAGTGTAGAATTTCTTGAATGCCTAGTTGTTGAACTATCAGTCATTGTTAGTGATATGGTGTGGGGAAGCCCGAATCAACAATGTGCACCAAGTGTTCTGCCTCTACTTAATTGGTGAAAGAGTTGATGGCAATGACTAAGAACTTTCACTGACCTATTGATGGAGAAAAAGGGCTGGTAAGTCCATACCCACAGACAAATGACCAAGGAGAAGAAAGTTGGGTCAACTGACTTACCTGTTGTCGCTGGATGTTGACATGTCATTGGCATCGATCGGACTTCCAAACAAGCTCTATGGTGTTTTCCCATAAGTTGAGTTAGTAGTATCCTTGCCTTAGCACATTGTAGGCTAAGGACTTGCCTCCCAGGTGGTTCCTAAAAATGCCTTCGTAGATCTTCCGAAGTATATAGTTGGCTTTAGTAGGTCTTAGGAATTTGAGTAAGAGGAAAAGGAATTCTAGTAGAGCTATCTATCCAGTAGTACAAACCGGAAAGCTTTCCATTTCAACAACCTCATAGGGGAGGATTCTTTCAGTCATGTATTTGATAAATGAATCCATCTAACTTAGCTCATGGATGACCTATTGGACTTCTTTGATTTCATTGATACTAGGAGCTTTTAGGTACACATGGTATGTCCACCCAAGAGAGTTGTCCACAAAGGTTGCAAGTAGGAAAAGTATATCTACTTGAGCTTTCTTGCACTAGAAAATGTGAGATATGCCAAAGTGTTTGAGTAAAAATATGAAGGTTTGCACCCTTTTAAGGTACTTGGCCATCATTAGGTCTAGAGCCTCATACTCCCCGATGACTTGTCCAGCCATGAGCTGGGAGTCAATGAAGACCCTTAGGCACTTTACCCCGAGTTTTTTAGCCAGCTTCAATCCAGCTGGTAAGGCTTAATACTCAGACTAGTTGTTGAACATCTTTAATAAGAAGCATAGGGCATACTCAGCAATCACTGCTTATAAGTTTGTTAAGATGAGTCCAGCTCTGCTCTCCTGATGGTTTGAAGCACCATCTACATGAAGGATCCAGGTCATCCCAGGGCCAGGTAGCTTAGTAGGTAATTTATCAAGCTTGTCATCTGACCACATGCACTCAATAAGGAATGTTGGGGATTTGGATCTGCACCTATATCACGGAAGCAAGAGTGAGAGCTCAAGAATCAGCCTTCTTGATTCAAGAAACCAGCAATCAAGAAATCTAACCGGCTGAAACCTTTTCTTGGATTCAATATGGAAAGAGAGGTAGGAGAAGAGATAGAAGAGAGATATAGGAGAAAAGAGAGATTGCTTTTATTATTCCTTGGAGAAGAACCCTAGCTTCTATTACAAGATGCCGCCCTCCTCTCCAAAACCGTGAATCCCCCACGGTCCCAAGTCCTTATGTAGCCCTCTTTTTCCCACCCAAAACCATCAACCTCCCTTTCTTTTATATGTGGGTGGGCGATTATGAACCTTGGGCAGTTATACTTCTTCTTGGGCCAAACCGGTTAGGACTCCTGGGTGGTAGACTTCTTAGGTGGTTAAAACCAACCAACTAATTAACCAACCAACTAACTAACCTACTAACCAACTGAACCCACCTTTCCACTTAAGGGTAGCTTTCTAGACCTGGACCCGACCCCATAACCCAATTGGGTTATGTTACAATCTCTAAAAAAGTCCCCCATAACAAGTCAATTGAGAAAACCCTTAAATCGAAGCCCATGTACACCCATGTCTCACATGTTCTATCAACCCTGGGTCAAGCCCCCTGACGTAACATGACTTAAAGGGCCTTAGAAACTTATAAACCTAAGCACCGAAACCTATCCTAGACACCCATGAATACATCATGAACCCCCTGGAACACCTCTAAGACCTCTGGAACACATCCAGAAACTGCTTGGCACACCTCCAAGCTCCCAGGTATCGCCTCGAGCATCCTTGCCATGGCCTCTCAAGTCTCTCCAAAGCTTGGGAGCACCACACAAAACCCTACAATCTCCATCTTGGTGCCCCCAAGCTTTAGCAAACCTGGCAATGTCATCTTGCATAACCCCACTGTAACTGCATGTCCTGACAGCCCCTTGTGCGGATCTCTTTGCCTCTACCAACACTCTTCAGCTGTTGAGCTCCCTTTGAGGCCTTTGGGATGATCACCTCCCTCGCTGAAAATCTTTGCTTGTACGCGGCACAACCATTGTAGCCTTCCTTCTGCTTGGCAACTGCCTCAGTCTTTTCTTTGGACTTCCTGGAGAGACCGAAATCAACCTAAGTCGGCACTCGCTGAATTGGAGCTCTACCTAACACCACCTCCTCTGAGCCATGCCTCACTACCTGTGCACACTACTCCATCTACCTCGATGCATCCCTGGCACTGATGCTGGGATATGACTCCTCCCCATGCACCCCTCTATTCTGACCTCATGTCGAATCCTGCTCCACTAGCAAAGCCACCTCTCCTTGCTGCCCCACTTGAGACTGAAGTTACCCTGATGCCATAGAATGAAATCTTGAGTCCATTCACTCAATGCTACCCTTCTGAGCATACCGTTGCCACTCATACTCTATCACTACCTCCTCGGACCATTCGCATCCCATGAACCCCTCCAAGATTGTTTCAGATACACTGCACCCCGCAAGCTCCTCCGAAACAACCAAGAGCTTATCTGACTCTTCATCTGACTGAGCGACCAAACCTGAGAAATCTGAGCTATTCCTTTTTCCATCCTTGTACTTCTTCCTATGCGGACACTCCCGCTTAAAGTGCCCTGCTACACTACACCTATAGAACTTGAATTCTCTCTTGCCCTTCTGGGACTTGGACCACCCCTTGTGCTTGCTGCCTTCCTTCCCTCTCCCAGTCCTCTCTCCTACTGTGAGGCCCTCTTGAGGTACTCCCTTTGTCATCATCTTTCATCTTTGCTTATTGGACCTTAGCACTAATACTATGTCTTTATACATCAGTGTCTCCTTTCCAAACAGCAAAGTAGTGACAAGCGGATCATAAGAACTCGGCAATGAGCATCGCAAGAGTAAGGACTTGTCTTCCTCCTCCATCTTCACCCCAAGGGTCAACAAATCCTTGCAAACTTGGTCATACCTCTGAACATCAAGAACAATATCTCTACCTTCCTGCATACGAAAGCTATATAATTGCTTCTTCAATATCAGCTTATTGCACATATTTTTCTCCATATAAATGGCATGCAATTTGGACCATAGACCCTTCGGTGTCTTCTCCTTAAGAATGCTGTACAATGCCGCATTAGCCAAACACCCTCTGATGGATGCACATGCCCTCTTCTGCAAAGACAACCAATTCTGATCCATCATCCCCTTAGGCTTTTCCTCCAAAGCCATATCCAAAAAATTTTGCACCAATAAATCCTCCACCCAAACCTTCCATATAGAAAAGCTTCCCCTCCCATTAAATTTTTCAAACTCCACCTTGCTACCACTATTCATGGTTGATCAGGCCATGAAGAACAACTCAAAAGGATAGATTTTATAAATACCTTGAAAGGATACCAGGGTAGAAACCCCAACATGTGGAAAAAAGTGTGGACGGGTGCAACAGAAATTGGTTGCAAGGTCGATGTCTTCCTCCTTCTTGGGAACGAACTAGTGAGCAACACCTCCTTATTTTTTGAATCCTCCTCTCCCCATGCTCAAACAATGCTCTGATACCACTTGTTGGGGATCCAGATCATGCCTATCCTGTGGAAGCAAGATGGAGAGCTCAAAAATCAGCCTTCTTGATTCAAGAAAGTAGCAATCAAGAAATCTAACTGGCTGAAACCTTTTCTTGGATTCAATATGCAAAGAAAGGTAGGAGAAGAGATAGAAGAGAGATATAGGAGAAAAGAGAGATTGCTTTTATTATTCCTTAGAGAAGAACCCTAGCTTCTACTACAAGATGCTGCCCTCCTCTCCAAAATCGTAAAGGCCCCATGGTCCAAAGTCCTCATGCACGCCCTCCCTTCCTTAACCAAAACCGTCATCCTCCCTTTCTTTTATATATGGGCCGGTGGTTATGAACCTTAGATGGTTAGACTTCTTCTTGGGCCAAACTGGTCAGGACTCCTAAGTGGTTAGACTTCTTAGGTGGTTACAACAAACCAACTAATTAAGCAACAAACTAACTAACCTACTAACCAACTGAACCCCCGTTTTACACCTAGGGGCAGCTGATAGACCTGGACCCAAACTCATACCCCAACTGGGTTATGTTACAATCTCTCAAAAACTCCCCCCTAACAAGTCAATTGAGAAAATTCTTAAACCCAAGCCCATGTACACCCATGTCTCACTTGTTCTCTCAACCCTGGTTCAAGCCCCTTGACCCAACATGACTTAAAGGACCTTGGGAACTTATAAAACAAAGCTCCCAAACCTATCCTAGATACCCATGAATATATCATGAACCTCCTATAACACCTCTAGGACCTCTGGAACACCTACAGAAACTACTTGGCATGCCTCTAAGCTCCTAGGGATCGCCTCGAACATCCCTGCCATGCCCTTCCAAGTCTCTCCAATGCTTGGGAGCACCACACAAGACCCTACAAGGAAGTCAGCCAAGACTTGAGCCTTCATGATGATCTTGGGTGATAGAAGATGTCAAACTTATTGAGTTCTCATTTGGCCATTCCCTTGGAAGTGTCGAGATGATGCAAGATGGCTTTTGAGTAGTTGGTTGGTCAGGATGACTATCGAATGAGCTTGGGAATATGGCCTAAGATGCTATGTAGAAATGATTAGTACATAACAATCCTTCTAGGATTAGAGTAGATGGACTCTATGTTGTAAAGTACTTAGTAGGTGTAGTAGATGCGCTTTTGGACTCCCTTGTCATCCACCCAAACAAGAATGAAGCTGACTATCTTTGAAGATGCGGTGAGGTACAAGTAGATCTCCTCTTCGATTTTGGGCTAGGAAAGTAGGGGTGGAGATCTAAAAGACTTTTTCACCAAAGTCTTTCATAGAGAATTCCTTAGATAACCAACTTTTGACCGAAGTGAACATTAGAATATCATTCCCAATAATGATGCAGAACAAAAGAGATGATGCGATGCGGAAATAAAATTAAGACTAATTCTTTTTTTTATTTTATTTTTTTATATTTTCAGAAGTCGGCTTAGACTCAAAGGAAAGTTAAACTAAATTGAAAGAAACTATATAATAATTGAAAGCATAATTCAAAGAAACTAGATTATCAGAGTAATTCAGAAGTAAAGGATCACTGGGGGTTGAGAAACTCCCAGACCTAGGGTTTCACTCTGAACTTTCAACATGACAGAACTAAAGAGAAGGGAAGGGTTATGTACCAGGCAGTGATCTTCACAGAGTTTGGTGGAAGGACTCTCTCGAGCAGATTGTTGGATCCTCGGATTCGGATATCTTCGCAATGGATCCTCCAATACTGGTCTTTTGGCAGAGTTGGCTTCTCCTGAACTCAGGATCTGGGAAAGAAGAAGAACAAGTTAAGAAACTAGATACTCAAAGAAAGGATTTACCAGATAAGAAGAACTTGAAATTGATGTTGCTGAAATCTTGATCCTCCTGGATGCTGATCTGACTTCCTCTGGGATTTGCTCTGTATTCGAAGTAGCTGATCTGGACCCGGATGCTGGTGGTCGGCCTCTACTTGGAAGAGAGGGGCCGTGAGATGATGAGGTAGATTAGGGTTTGGATGATTGGTGGAATGAAGAAGATGATGGGCGGCTAGGGTTTGGAATTGAAGTGGCTAACCTAGGATTTTGGTAGGATTTTGGGGTTGGAGATCTCACACCTCCTCAAGGTTCCTAGGGAACCCGGATTTACTCCCTCACAAAGCTCAACACCTGAACACAAGTGTGGAAGAGAGAAACACAAAGTTGCTCACAAAGAAATTGATTTCATTCATCATTAAATTCAAGAGTTACATAGAGTTGAATATATAGACATAACAAAGAAATAAAATTTTATACATTTCCCATGTGGGACTAATAGGACTAACCCACACTTTAGGCATCAAATTCTCTTCCCAAGACTCCTTCCATGAGTGGGCAGCCTAAAAACTCCAAGAAAACATGAAAATTAGCTCCAAATGGCAGGTTATGGGGGTGTCTTCTAGTATCTCTCCATGAATCAAGGATTTTTCCTTCATGGTTTGGCTCATTTGGACACCTCCTAGTCTTGCTCCACAAGTTTAGGCTTCTTCCTTTCATGGCTTTGGCACTTTTGGAAACTTTTGGGAACCTCCTTGAATTCCTCCCCAAGACATGCTCTCTTCCCTTTTATAACTTGGATTTTTATGGAACATTGTGGGGCACCTCCTTGATCCTCTCTTCAAGAAAAATTCTTGCCATCCTGGCTTTGGTTTATCTGGAAAGAAATTGGCTCCTCCTTGGATTGAGGTATCTTGATGGATTTCTCTCCCAAGTGGTGCAAGAAAAAAAAGGAACTTACTTCTTGTGGTGTAGGGACCAAAGACACTGGATGGAGATGAGGCACCTCCTGGACTCTAGAGTGTGGCTGGGAGTGTGGCGCCCACTTGCTTGGGCCTGGGAGAAAAAAATGTTGCACCCTGTACCTTGACTTGACTGAAAAAAAAGTGGCACCAACCTGGAGAAGACCTAGACCACTACAAGGACTTGTACTGAGTCAACATGACTCAACAAAATTTAAATTGCAGGGAAATACAGACTCAAGACGAAAATTGAGTTGACCAAGTCAACCAATATTACAAAACCAGAAAACCCTAATTCTTCATCCAAGGTCAATCAGAGATCCAGATGGAGCCCTGAAGTCTTCTTCTGAGTCTGGTGCCCGCACCAATTCTCCCGGGGTGGGAGGAACTCGACCCTGTCGAGTATGGATCAAGCTGGCTCTGGTATCTCTCCAAGAGGTCTGGGTCCAATTCTTGTAATTCTTCTCGGGAGAGCCAAGAGTCATCAGAATCTGGCCTTCCTTGCCAGCAGACCAGGTATCTTTGGTATCCTCGATTACGAGTAGAGATAACCTGATCATCTAGGATCTTTTCAATCTGCTCTTTCCTCACAGGCCTGTTTGTTGGTGGACACACAGGGTTGGGATCACTCTCAATAACAGGATTAGGTTTCAAAGGCTTACTAGGAATCACAGCTGGCTCCCTATACTCTACTAAGTCTGTAATGTTGAAAGTAGAGCTATTGCCTAGTTCTGGAGGCAACTCGAGCACATAGGCATTGGATCCTACACTCTTCACTACTCTAAATGGTCCAGCACCTTTAGCATGTAACTTTCTAACGGTTCCAAGAAAAAACTGCTCAGGTCTTAACCTAATCATTACAGTCTCCCTCAACAAAAGTTTTGACTCGTCTTTGAGAATCAGCCAACTTCTTATAAGTTTCATTACTTAATGTTATTTTGGCATGAATTTCTTTATGCAAGTCCTTTACATGCTATGCAAGTGCATCAAGAGACTTGTGTGTGTGGGCTAATAGTGAAATCAGATCAAGTGGTGTGTGAGGCTTGTATCCATGAACAATTTCAAAGGGACTCTAGCCTGTAGACCTATTGATCGAAACATTGAATGCAATTTCTGCCCTGGATAAAATACAAATCCCAATTCCTGGTGCTCTCAATCAAACCAAAATCTGAGCCAAAGCCTAGTAAAGTGTCAAGAAAAACTAAACTAGACTAACGACGCATTCCTAAAGAATGGACTTTATTCAAAAGGAACCCTAGGTCTAAACCTAACAAACTAAGGCTCTCTATGTTTGACCTTGGGTCGGAGGATGGCATGCAGAGTATGAAAACTTATCATGGGTGCCTAGTAGGTGCCATAAGGTCTTCCAGAAGTAGGTGGCAAACCTAATAGGTTCTGACACGTGGTTCATTCTAAAGACTTCGACAAAGTATACTTGGATTGTGTAAGAAGCATTGGAAGTCTTAGAGAAAGGGAGGAAATATGAGGTGGAGTCTCGAATTACCTGCTGACTAAAGGTGGTGACCTGAAGGTTTGAATGGTGATCTATGAGTGTCAACTGTTCATCCTTACGAAAGGAAAAGTTTGCTACTCCCAGGAATGGATCAAGAGATGGTTCGGGAAGTAGCCTAGGACATGTGATTGCAACAGTTAAGGTTTGTTCTCTAAGCAAATAATGATCCACTTTCTCAAGAAATGAATTAGAGAATGACTCATGGAAGGGACTATGGATGACGACCTCAAGACTTGAAATTTGACCTATGGGTGCGGAAAGGTATACTCTATAGAAGGGTAGGTCAGTCATGCGAAGGAAGGGGTCTGGGGCCATAAGGAGGACTTCTACAGGACTGGGTGAATCAATCCGCTCAAGACAAGGATGTTCAACTGAGATTACGGGAGAGACCTTAGTGGCTGGGCATTGGACAAGGTCCAATTGTAAGAGGCTTGATTCAGTCATCCTAAGGAGAGGATCTACCATAGGGTTGGCAAACTTAAACAGTTCAGTGCAAAGATCTTCAATTGGTACTTGGGGAATGACTGTCATTAGAGGATACGAACTGATAGCTCGGGCTAACACTATGAGTTCTTCCTGGGGTATTTGACTAAAGGAACCTGGTTCTCACAAATCTCTTGAATTTTTGAACTAGGTCCTACCACTTGGTTGCTCTCCAAGGTCTCCTCAGGTAAAGAACCAATAGTATCGATGTCACATTCTTCAAGTTCTTCCCCCTCATATTCATCAACTAGACTCAAGCCAGCATCATATACTTCCTCGATGCCATCTTCAATGGGTTTTGGGTCAGTGGTAATCGGGTCAACTGATTCTGGGCTTGTCATACCTAACCTTTCTTCCTCATTGGCAGGCTTGGGTTCTCCCGCATTAATGTCATCCTTAGAATTCTTACCACTTAGCTGTGCACAAGCCAGTCCTATGCATGGGCACTGACTAGATTTATGGCCTCTTTCTCCACAAAACCAACATTCTTGCGATATAGGAACCTGGGTCACACTGGGTTTCAAGCTAGTAGAGACCTTACTTGTGCATGGGTGTGGATCTAAATGGTTTGATCTAGAAGACTTGGGTTGTTGAGTGACTATCTAGAATATTGTAAGGACCTCTCATAGACACGATCCACACTATAGATATCATGGTTAGGCTTCCTAGGGTTATGCTCGAGATCATGGTATAAGGTCCTCCTAGGCTCCTGGTGTGGGTGAGGTTGAGGCACATTAAAATCTGGGTCAGGAGTCCAATTTTGATGTCTAGGTTCCCCAAGTACTTGGACTCGATCCCTAAGCTGGGTAAGATCCTCATGGACTTGTTCCCTAAACTGGGCAACAGTAGTAGTCATATCCTGACTCAATTTATTCATACTTTCGGTAAGAGTTCTAACCATGGCCTCTAAATCAGGTTGGGTTTGACCAGGTTGGGAGGGTACTTTGTTCCGGGTGGACATGATGATGCAAGCAAGCACACAGAAAGTGACTAGACTAAAGCGACTACTGGCTCACTAGACCTAGAGTCCAAACTAGATGCCCAATCAAAGTGGCAAGCTAGCCTGTAGTAACTCGGGACTCAGCCAGGCAGGTGTAAGGGGAGTGTTAGGTCCTTAATTGCCAATCCTAGACACCAATCAGTGATTGGCCAAGTAGGCGGATCTTACCTAGACACAAGCCCTTCGGGACGTAGTCCCTGAATCACCGTTCTAGACACTGAGTACAAAGCACACACAGAGTAACCAGACAAACTGACTAAACCCTAGGCTAGACCTGACCAGTTGGTGTTCCTAGCCTACTAGGGCAAATTAAGTGTAATAAATTTTAAAATTAGGCTTAGGATCGAATGAATGGGTGGTGGTTTTGGGCTAAGGAGAGGTTATCAACTCCTCCCCTTATCTTAGATGCTCAATTGCCCTTAAGATGAATTAGGAGATGATCACTCAAAAAAAAAAAAAAAATTGAATTGCAGAAACACAGAAACAGAATTGCTGTAATTTAACTCTCATATATTTCACAGAAACCAATAAATTACAGTAAAATTATGTAAAATAGATTCAATTATTCTGGTTCCAAAAAATAAAAATCATGCAATTTAGAGTTACCTGCAATAAGAAACAAGTCCTGCAATAGGATAGTTACAGACTGAAAATAGAATGCTTCCCTCGTTTGCAATTCCTGCTACGAAGTTGTAACCCAGCGGATCCCCTACACGCCCTAGGAACACCCCATGGAATGGGAAGAGGAGGTTTGCACCTCGCTTCATTCCTCGGACCGGACGTCCTGGGGAGTCTACTTCGAGCACACAAAGTAAAAAAGAGAGACACTCAAAACATGCAAGAAAGTCAGAAACCCTAGATAGGGCTCTGATACCAAGATGATGCAGAACGAAAACTCTGATACCAAAAATGATGCAGAACGGATATGTGGAATGCGGAAGCAAATTAAAATTAATGTTTTTTTTTTTTTTTTGCTTACAAAGAATTTGATTTCATTCATCATTAAATTCAAGAGTTACATAGAGTTGAATATATAGACATAACAAAGAAATAAAATTTTATACATTTCCCATGTGGGACTAATAGGACTAACCCACACTTTAGGCATCAAATTCTCTTCCCAAGACTCCTTTCATGAGTGGGCAGCCCAAAAACTCCAAGAAAACTTGAAAATCAGCTCCAAATGACAGGTTATGGGGATGTCTCCTAGTATCTCTCCATGAATCAAGGATTTTCCCTTCATGGTTTGGCTCATTTGGACACCTCCTAGTCTTGCTCCACAAGTTAAGGCTTCTTCCTTTCATGGCTTTGGCACTTTTGGAAACTTTTGGGAACCTCCTTGAATTTCTCCCCAAGACATGCTCTCTTCCCTTTTATAACTTGGATTTTTATGGAACATTGTGGGGCACCTCCTTGATCCTCTCTTCAAGAAAAATTCTTGCCATCCTGGCTTGGGTTTATCTGGAAAGAAATTGGCTCCTCCTTGGATTGAGGTATCTTGATGGATTTCTCTCCCAAGTGGTGCAAGAAAAAAAAGGAACTTACTTCTTGTGGTGTAGGGACCAAAGACACTGGATGGAGATGTGGCGCCTCTTGGACTCTGGCTTGTGGCTGGGAGTGTGGCACCCACTTGCTTGGGCCTGGAAGAAAAAAATGTTGCACCCTGGACCTTGACTTGACTAAAAAAAAGTGGCACTAACCTGGAGAAGACCTAGACCACTACTAGGACTTGTACTAAGTCAGCATGACTCAACAAAATTTAAATTGCAGGGAAATACAAACTCAAGACTAAAATTGAGTTGACCAAATCAACCCTTATTACAAAACCAGAAAACCCTAATTCTTTGGGCAAGGTCAATCAGAGATCCAGATGGATCCCTGAAGTCATCTTCTGAGTCTGGTGCCCGCACCAAATAAGGAGGATGTCATCCATGTACAATACAAGGAATGTCACCGCCCTCCCACTGGCCTTCCCATAAACACATGGCTCATCCTCATTCTTGATAAAATCAAATGATTTGATTGCATCATCAAAATGAGTATTCCAACAAGGAGAAGCTTGCATGAATCCGTAAATTGATCTATGCAGATTACAGATCTTTTGATCTTTATCATTGGAAGTGAAACCCAAAGGCTACCCCTTATACATATCTTCTTCAAGATACCCATTCAGTTATACAGTTTTCATATCTATCCATCATATATCATAATCATGATATGTTGCAATTGCAAGCAATGTACGGATAGATTTCAGCATAGCTATTGGTGAAAAGGTGTCATGGTAGTCAATGCCTTCACGTTGACTATACCCTTTCACCACTAACCTAGCTTTCAAGGTCTCTACCTTACCATCTACACCTATTTTTCTTTTGTAGATCCATTTACAACCAATAGGTACAATACCCTCTGGTGGATCCACTAATGACCATACTTGGTTAGAATCCATTGATTCAATTTCTGACTTCATAGCATTCAACCATTTCTCGAAGTCGATGTCTGACATCGCCTCATCATAAGTCTTAGGATCAATCTATTGATCCTTGTCCCTAACTAGGAACATTTCCTTTATTTCCTCTGTAAGCATACCTAAGTACCTTTCAGGAGGTTTGGAGACTCTTGTAGACCTGCGAGGTGGAAGAGCATTTATATGAATTGGTTGATTATGTTCGATCTAATCTCTAGCTGGCTGCTCTTCAGAGACTTTCTCATCGAGCTCAATTAGCCTCCCACTACCAGCTTCTTGAATAAACTATTTTTCAAGAAATTTGGCATGTCTGCTCATAATCACATTATGATCTTCTGGAAGGTAAAAGTAATATCCAAAAGTTTCATTAGGATATCCTATAAACCGAGCTTTCACAGATCTAGATTCTAACATATCTACCATTAGTCTTTTGACATAGGCTGAACATCCCCAAATCTTGAAATAAACAAGACTTAGTTTCTTACCATACCAAATCTCATATGGTGTGGTAGGAACAGATTTAGATGGAACTCTATTTAAAATATAAATTAAAGTTTGTAGGGCATATCCTCAGAGAAATAAAGGCAAGTCAGTGAAGCTCATCATGGATCGGACCATATCTAATAGTATCCTGTTCTCCTATCAAACACCCCATTGAGCTGAGGCGTACTATTTGGAGTCCATTATGAGACTATGCCATTATCCTTAAGATAATCTAAGAATTTCTTACTAAGGTATTCACCTCCCCAATTTGATCAAAGAACCTTAAGAATTTTTCCTATTTAATTTTCTATCTCATGTCTGAATTCCTTGAACTTTTCAAAATCTTCAGATTTGTATTTCATAAGAAACATAACCATACCATGAACAATCATCAGTAAAAGTTATGAAGTAATAAAAACAACTCCTATACTGCACATCAAATGGACCACACACATCAGTGTGTACTAGGACAAGCAATTCTATGGCCCTCTCCACATGCCCAACAAAGTGTAACTTGGTCATTTTTCCTTAAAGACATGACTCACAAGGTGGATATGATTCAGAATTAATTAAATCTAGGATCCCATCCCTTTCCAGTTTGTTAATTTTGTCCTCACCAATATGATCAAGCTTTAGATGCCACATATATTTATCATTTAGGTAATCTCTCGCATCTTTATGTCCTATGGCATTCACTTTAAGTTTCTCATTAATATTTAAAGATGCATATCATACAAATGATAGAGACTGTTAATTAAATTAGCTTTTGCAACCACTTTATTTCTCAAATAAATATTAAAAAAGTCATTATTGAATGTAAATTCAAATCCTTCCTGTGCTAGCATAGAGATAGAAATCAAATTTCTACTAGCTCCAGGCACAAAATAATAGTCACTAAGTACTAATCTAAACTCGAAAGGTAACAGTTGAGAATATGATCCAATGGCTTGTGCAGCAACTTTTGCTCCATTTTTTATACGTAGGACCATCTCACCTTCTCTCGACATTCTACTTCTTTCCAGACCCTTCATTGAAATGCATATATAAGCACTATAGCTAGACTTTAAAATCTAATTGGAAGTAGATAAAAACATTAGGTTAGATTCAATAACGAGTATGGACTTACCTTCGGAAGGTACATCCTCCTTTTGTTTCTTTAAGCTTTCTAGGTAGAGAGGATAATTTCTTTTCCAATGGCCATCTATATTGCAGTGGAAATATTTTATTTTTCTAACCTTGGCTTTCTTAGGAGTGTCTTTCTTCTTCTATTTGTTTTTCTTCTTTTGCTTCTTTTCAGGTTTCTTCTTCTTCCACATAGACTTTCTTTTGGAGGAAGACTGTTCCACTGAGAAAATAGAGTCCCTTGTACTTTTCAGGATCCCCTCATTGCTTATCAACATGTTTAATAATTCAGGTGAGGTATAATTCAACTTGTTAATACTATAGTTTATAACAAACCGAGCATATGAACTAGTCAAGGACTGGAGGATCAAATCCACCTGAAGCTCCTTGTGAATAGGAATGCCTAGCTTCTCAAGATGTTCTATGACCTTGATCATTGACAAACAATGATCATGGATAGACTGTTCTTCATGCATCTTGTGTTGAAAAGTCTTTTTGACACCTCGAAGCACACAATTCTACTATGTTCACCATATAACTCTTGTAAATGAATCAGAATCGATTTAGCAGTTGGTTTATCCTCATGTTGGCTCTGCAATTTATTTGACTTTGAGGCCAACATGTAACACTTAACCTTATTACCATCTTCTATCCATTTTTCATATGCATTCATCTGATGAGCATTTGGATGGTCAGGTAAAACAGGGGATTCCTGGTCAAGTCATAGCCCAACTTCTAATAACTTAAAATAATTTTGATATTTCTCAACCAATCTTTGAAATTAAGGCCTACAAGCTTGTTTGTCTCTAGAATACGGGCTAAGGGATTTGAAGCAGACATGGTTAACTGCAAGAGTAGAAGATTCAAATTAGATGTTTATACTTAATTATAAAATTATTCTAGGGTCTTTAAAAAATAATTTTAGAACTCCCACTATTTTCTCGGATCTCTCACACACTCCATGGAGATGTGAAAACCCTGTGACTCTAGGTTTTTAGTGGGTGCTACAGTCCCATTTTTGCCAAGGTTGCTACCTAAGAGGGGGGTGAATTGAGAATTTAGAAAATTAAAGAAGATAATTTGAAATTAAAATCCCTTTTAAAGTGTTAAGTGCTTTGGCAAAACAACGAGTTGTAGAAGCTAAATGAAATCAAGAAGCCACAACATAAACACATTAAATTTATAATAGTTCGGAGCAACCCAACTCTTATGTCCACTACCCAAGATACCACTTGGGATTTTCACTATATTTACACCCGAATATAGTCGGATTGTTTTGCAGGATCACAATGCAAAACCTCTACACTTTGGTTTTCATGGAACCACCAAAGAAAACCCAACACCCTTTAATTTTAAACAGGATCACCAAACAAATCCAACTTGATTTTCACAGGATCACCAAGAACCTAACTTGGTTTTACAAGGATCACCAAGTATCCAACACTTGGGTTTTATCAAAGGCTCACAAAGAACCTATTTGGTTTTTCAACCAAGCTCACCAATAACCCAAACAATTCAAAGATGAATTGAAATAAATGCAACAATAAATGACAAACTCAATTTGTCGGATAGTTGCCGGTGCAGCTTGATAGAAGTCCACTTGGATTGCACTTGAATGAGCTTTAATTGCTTTAGTGGCTTCTTCCCAAATTGCTTCATGCTTCAAATTTGAGTTGGTGAAGACTTGAAGACTAACTTGAATGCTCTTGTTCTCTCTTCTTGTTAGTAGAAAGGATATTCAATGAAGCTTTAAAACTTTGAAGAACTTTCAAAAACTTACTTGAGAAAAGTTTAAATCCCTTAAATATGAGGTCTTCTATCACTCCAAGGTAGTTTGAGATGTTGTAGACCGTTGGGATGTGACATATGATCGTTGAAGAACTTTTTGGCATTCAAAAATAAATTCTGGAACTAGCCGTTAGATACCTGAAAGCGATATTCGAGTCAGCTCAGATTCCATTGCATTAGCTCGGATACTTGGAGTCGATAGGTCGAGTTGCCAAATCTTTAATGCAGTCGGCTCGGAATCACAGGGTGCAAAGCTTCACTCTGAATGAGTCAACTCTCGATAGCTCGGGTCGGCTAGAACTTATATCTTTGAAAAACTTGAACTCGAGGAGTCTGCTCTTTTGATCTTTAGTTGGCTCTTCTTCTCAGGTTCTAAAATCATCAATCTGTAAGAGTCAGCTCATTGCACTTCGGGTCGGCTTGCTTTCTCAGGTCTTCAAAATTAGATCTGGCAGAGTTGGCTCTTTCTGATTCAGGTCGGCTCCCCTGGCTTTTCTTAGAAATCTATAAAAACTGGACTCTAGAGGAGTTAGCTCAGACATATTCTAGTCGACTCGGATTTTACTAGAGTCGGCTCGAAAATCTTCAAGTTGGCTCGGATTGCTGCATACCAGAATCCTTGCTGCGTGCCATAAGGTGGAGTAGGCTCTTCAACATGATGGGTCGGCTCGAGTAACTTCTTCAGGATTTTTACAATTGAACTTAAAGAAAAACTCTCACCAACACTTTTACATTATTCATACAAAACAACTCAAAATAATACTAAGGCACAGATACAGATAGAAAATACCCTTTTTCATGATTTTTTCTTATCTTTTTCATTGGGTTATTCTTCACAAGATCAAATTACAATACAACTCAAAACAAGAATTAAAGAAGTAGGAGTTGAAGTTTGAACAAATAAATCATCCAACAAAAACTTGTAAACTACTTGAAGAGTTGTTAGAATTAAACGTACATGCTCCAATATTTGGTTATCATCAAAATCACTTATGAGGTCAACAATCCCCCCTTTTTGATGATGACAAAATACTGGGCATGAAAAGTTCTTTACACTTATATGTATAAAAACACTAACAGTACGTATTCACATGTATTTGAGTTAACTATATTTGTAAATAAGTATCATAGCTCTAAAGATAAAATTGCATATCATTGATGCTAGTGCTTTTGTATAATTCAAAGTATTAGACTTTGCATGCTCCATAACATCAGAATTAAAACATGGAGTATCAGAGTTTAAAAAATATCAGAGTTTAAAATTTTGATAGAATTAAGACTAATGTTAAATCAATCAGAGCAAGAGAAGGATTTAAAGATAAAGCCATTCTTTAAGAAATAAATCATTCTTTAAGAAAATCTCCCTCTTTCTCATGGTTTTAAAATAATTAAGCAGTTAGATCCTTTTAAATACTATCACTTTTGTGCTCCCCCTTTTTCATTCTTTTTATGCACTTTAAGAATAATTGGATGAAAGCTCAACATAGATATCAGAATTTTCATGATAGATCAATTATTAGTGATGATATTTATAATATTCTCCCATGTCTCCCATGTCTCCCCCTTTTGTCAATCAATCAAAAAGGTATGTTCAATAAAGCTCAGATTTTGAAATAGATTGAGAAAGTATTTAATATTTGTTTGAGATAATTTCACTTTCTCAAATTTTAGATTATAATTAAAATTCATCATAGTTGTATCAAAATATTGTATCGTATAGCTTATGACAACAACAGAAATTGCTAAAAGATCTTTCATTTCAATGATAAATTTTCCATACAAAGTATGAAAGAAGTACATTCATTCAATAAAAGATAAAAAGTAGAGCATTCATATTTAAAAATACAAAAACAATCAAAAGACTAACTAGACAACCTATTCTTCTTCTTCACTAGAAGAAGAGGAGCCAACCTCTATAACCTTATCAGAGGTCTTAGTTTTTAGAGGTTTAAACCTTTAATTCATGAATCAAGTTCTAATAAGGGCTCTAAAAGTCTTAGTCTTTTTGGTTTTAGGTATCTTCTTGGTTTCAACAGGTTTAGGTTTAGGTGGATTAGATAAAGGAATAGGAGTAGGAGTCTCAAGTGACTCTTTGATGATCTATGTAGGAGTATCTTCAGTAGTGACTGTTTTCTTTTGAGATTGCAGTAAGATACTTCTGACTTCTCTAAAATCCTTCATTTCCTTTTCCATTTTCTCCTTGTGAAGCTTTTGTTCAGATCTCATTTTCTGTAAGCTAGCATTAACTATATTTTTCATTTTTTCAATTACGGAATTCATGTGATCTATAAATGAATTTAAGATAGTTTCCATCTTTTGAAATATTAGCTTCTTAAGGTCAGATGGAGTAATCATTGTACCTTCAGATCTATCTTCAACAGCAGTAGCTTCATTATCTTCCAAGGAAGTAGCAGCAAACTGACTAGACACTTTCTTTATCCATACTTTTTTTTGTAATTTATAACCCATTCTTTTCAGTGAATTAAAGGAATAAGTGTCAGAGTGATGTAGAGGCTTGCCTATCTCATTGGTTAAATTAATTCCAACTTCTTCAAATAGTAAGGTAAAAACCACACCGTAGGGTAGGCAGGCTTTATCTTTCCTAGCTGCTTCAGTCATTTGAATCATCATTATATAAGGAAGGATGAGAGGCTTTTCCTCTATCAAATGTCCCATAAAAGTCAGGTCTTTCTCGCTTACCCAGTCAAAGCGATCGGTTCTAGGAAGAAATATTCTGCTGACCATATTGTGAAGAAGCCTCATTTCCTTTGATAGTAAGTTGGCCTGAACATGTTGAACGGAGCTCACATCTTCTTTTTCCAAAATAAGCTTTAGAGTGTGTTATTTGTCCAGTAGGGTAAGCTCGGTGGCACCATACGTTAGCATTTGAAGCAAGGTGCCCAACTTATCTTCATCCACAATGACTTTCACTCCCTTAACAATTGATTCCAAATGATATTCTTTAAGAACTATATTTTCATAGAAAATCTGTACCAATGAGGGGTAGGTTAAAATGTCCAAGAATAGAAATGCTTCCAACCCTGGCTGTCTATCCATCTTCCGATCTTCATTTCCATTTTTTTTGGAAATGAGAAATCTATTCTTCTTTTGCAAGTAATGGGCCAGTTAGGCATAGAGATAATCTATCCAGGAGGAGGAGTTTCTTCATTTTGTTGTTCAGGAGTGGTAGACCTTTTCATCTTTTCTCCTTTTCCTTTTGCATCTTCACTGCGTGTGCTTGATTCACCTACTTGAAGAATCTTCCATGTAGATCTTCATGGAGCCATTGCAGTGGGATTTAAGAAATCAAGGATCTGGGAATGGTTCTTGAGTGATTGGTAAAGGTTCCGAGTGGAGTAGGGTGAGTTTGAAGTGAAAATAGAAAGAGTTAAGTTCAAGAAAAGATTACACAAAACTATTTAACTAGCAAATTCATGACTTTCGAGTCAGCTCCTTAAACCCTAGGAATATCTGAGTTGGCTCAACCAGAGCAAACTTAAAACAATCAGATCACTGAGTCGGCTAGGCAAGATTTCAAGTTCACCTAGTCGGTGCACCCAAAGCAAAAGTAGAAATATTAGACATTCGAGCCAGCTTGACCTGAGCAAAATTGCTTGAGTTGACTCGAACAGAAACTTTCCATAAAAAATGAAATGATTCAGAAATTGATTTCAATTGAATGAGATTTCAAGGAAAGCTGTTCAACAATCATGAAGAGATGTAAGAGGTCTTCTAGATAATTCATCCTTAATTTTAAAGGAAATGTAGAGAGGATCACAAAGGCCTAATTCTCTTCTAAGCAATTCAAATCTATCCTAGTTCAGTGGCTTAGTAAAAATGTTAGCTAATTATTTTTTAGTAGGAATAAATTCTAATTCAATGTCACCAATCAAAACATGATCTCTAATAAAATGGTGTCTAATTACTATGTGCTTAGTCTTAGAATGTTGAATAGGATTTTTAGTTAAACTTATAGAACTTGTGTTATCACACTTGATAGGAATTTTGCATTGTATAACACCTAAGTATTTTTGTTATTGTTTAATCCATAACAATTGTGCACAACAACTCCCTGCAGCGACATACTCTGCCTCAACAGTAGAAAGTGGTATCGAGTTTTCTTTCTTACAGTACCATGAGATTAAATTCAACCCTAGAAATTGCCATGTGCCACTAGTACTTTTTCTATCAATTCTATAACCAACATAATCAGCATCCAAAAATCTAATTAAATTTAAAGATGATTGTTTTGAAAACCAGAGACCTAGATTATTTGTACCTTTTAAATATCTCAATATTCTTTTAACAGCAAGCATATGTGTTTCTTTGGGATTACATTGAAATCTAGCACATACACATATACTATACAAGATATCTGGTCTACTTGCAGTTAAATATAATAAGAATCCGATCATACCTCTATATAGCTTTTGATCAACCTTGGATCCATTTTCATCTTTATCCAATTTGCAAGATGGGCTCATGGGTGTGCTTATTTGTTTGCTCGTTTCCATACCAAACTTCTTGATTAGTTTCTTGGTGTATTTGACTTGGTTGATGAAGATTCCTTGCTTAGTTTGCATTACTTGTAGTTCGAGGAAGTAGTTAAGTTCATCCATTAGGCTCATTTGAAATTCTCCCTGCATTAGCTTAGCAAATTATTCACAAAAACTTTCATTAGTTGCACCAAATATAATATCATCCACATAAATTTATACAACTAATATGTCATTATTTTTTTTTTATGAAAAGGATTTTATCAACATTTCATCTAAAAAATTATTTTCAATCAAGAAAGTGCTAAGAATATCATACCAGGCTCTTGGGACTTGTTTCAAACCATATAAAGCTTTATTAAGTTTAAATACATGGTTTGGAAAAACATGATTTTCAAAACCCGGTGGTTGTTCTACAAAAACTTGTTCGGAGATAAAACCATTTAAAAATATACTTTTTACATCTATTTGAAAAAGTTTGAAATTTATGTAGCAAGCAAATGCAAGAAGAAATCTAATGGCTTCTAGTCTTGCTATGATTACATATGTTTCATTAAAATCAATACATTCTTCTTGACTATATCCCTTAGCCACAAATCTAGCTTTGTTTCTAATGACATTTTCTTGTTCATCTAATTTGTTCCTATAGACTCATTTGGTTCCTATGATTGGGTGGTCTTTAGGTCTATCAGCTAATGTCCAAACATTATTTCTTTCAAACTGGTTCAATTCTTCATGCATGGCTAACATCCAGTTTGGGTCATTTTCTGATTCTTCTATGGTGTGAGGCTTTATTTGCGATACAAAGGCTAGATAATCATATGCAATTCCATGTGCAGACCTAGTCCTAATGCCTTGTGAAAGATCACCAATAATTAATTCTTTGGGATGAAAAGTAGCATACCTCCATTCAGTTGGTAGATCGATATGATCCTTACTTACCGTTTCTTCTCCTTCTTCAATTGGTCTTTCTTGTATGGTCAAGTCTTCCATTTCCTTTTAAATTATACCTGCATCATTATCTATGCACTCTTCTTTCTTAGAAGGTGAAGGGTTAGTTTCATCAAAAATAACATGCATTGACTCTTCAACAGTAAGAGTCCTCTTATTAAAAACTCTATATGCTTTGCTATGTAATGAATAACCAAGGAAAATTACTTCATCATATTTAGCATCAAATTTTCCTAGATTATCTTTACCATTATTTAGCACAAAGCATTTACATCTAACCACATGAAAATAATTGATATTGGGCTTCTTTTCATTCCAAAGCTCATAGGGGGTTTTCTTCAAAATAAGACGGATCAAAACGCAGTTTAAAATATAACAAGCAGTGTTCACCGCTTCTGCCCAAAAGTACCTTGGAAGATTACCTTCACATAACATTGTTCGGGCCATTTCTTCTAAAGTTTTATTTTTCCTCTCTACAACACCATTTTGTTATGGTGTTCTAGGAGCGAAGAAGTTGTGATCAATGCCATTTTTAGTGCAATAATCATCGAAAATTTGATTTTCAAATTCAATGTCATGATCACTTCTAATTAAAATTATTGAAAGATTTTTCTGATTTAAAACCTTTTTATGAAATTTTCAAAATACTTTGAAGGTTTCATCTTTATGAGCAATAAGTAAAACCCATGTAAATCTAAAAAAATCATCTACAATCACAAGGACATATTTCATACCTCTTAGGCTTGTGGTCCTAGTTGGTCCAAATAAGTCCATGTGAAGTAGTTCTAAAGGTCTAGAAGTTGAAATCATATTTTTGGATTTAAATCTACCCCTAGTTTGTTTACCCATTTGGCATGCATCACAAACATGATCAAAACTAACTTTAAACTTAGGAATTCTTCTAACTAAATTTTTGAAAATCAATTTGGCAATAGTATGCATGCTAGCATGACCTAATCTTCTATGCCATAATAAACAAGACTTCTTGGTCTTAGTATTCATTGCAGTTAAATTGGAACTACTTGAAATGGCAAGATCATTCTGATCTACCACATAAATATTTTAAAGTCTATGTCCAATGAATTTACTACTAGAGTCAAGAGAGTTTGTTACTATATACACAGATGATTCAAAGATAACCTTGAAGCCTTTATCACATAATTGACTAATACTCAATAAATTATGCTTCAATTTATCAACTAGCAATACATTTTCAATGAAAGTACAGGGAGTTATCTTGATCTTACCAATTCCGATTAATTTTCCTTTGCTATTGTCACCAAAAGTAACCATACCTCCTTTCATTTTCAGGGTGATGAACTGATCTTTGTCACCCGTCATATGCCTTGAATAGCCATTGTCAAGATACCATCTTTCATTAATTTCTGGGTTGCAAGACATTCCTACAAGACAATCAAGGAGTTTTTTTAGGTACCCAAGCTAAATTGGGTCCTTGCAGGTTAACTGAGATGGTTCCTTTGGGAACCCAAATCTTTCTTGATTTATTAAGGACATTTCTAACAATATTGCAATTAAAAGCTTTATGTCCAAGTTCTTTGTAAGAAAAATATCTGATTCTAAAAATCTGAAAAGATTTATGCTTTGAAATTCTATATGCATGAGATGCAGAGACACTAGGTTTTGTATTTGAATTTTTGGGAACATACAAGACAACTTTTGAAATAGAAGTATAACCTTTTGTCACAAAAGCCTTTTGAGAAGTAATCTCGGGAACAAAATCTTTTTGTTTCATAAATGTAGTTGCTGAAATATAATTTGAACTTGAAGCATTAAAATCAATTCCAGCTTTATTACCAGAAATTCTTTATTCTTTAAGAATTAACTCAAGCTTGTTAGAGAATGGAGTTAGTTTTTCAACAAGTGGCTTGAGTTTTTCAACCTCCTTTTTCAGCTCATTTTCTTTCAACAAAACTTTATTTTTGTCAAGATAATCATTATTTTTAGTCATTAAAACATTGTAATTTTCAGAAAAGGCATGAAGTTCTTTTTGCAATAAAATGTTCTTTTCTGAAATTTCTTTTTTTTCTTTAAGTAAAGAATCATTAGTATTCTTTAGAGATCTAATCTTTACTCCAGCTTTTTTAAATTTAGATAAAAGATCATGAAACGTAGAATTTAACTCATTAAATGTAAATTCAATTTCAGTATTGGCGCAAGTTACCTCGTCCTCGAGACCCATTAGACATAGATTACCTGTTTTCATGGTCTCTTCCTCTTCAGTTGATGTGGATTCTTCACGTCGCTTCACGTGGAAACCAACACTTTCTTTTTCTTCTTTTTGAAAAATTTCTTCAATAGTGGACAGTCCAGATGAATGTGCCTCAGTTTCTTATATTCATAGCAGGTGGGGACTTGTTCCTTATCTTTATCTTTGTCCTTGTCCTTTTCCTTGGAATGTTCTCCTCGTTTGTGGAATTTTCTATTATATCTTCCTTTCTTCTTTCCCATAAACTTTCTGAATCTCCTCATGACCATTGCAATGTCTTCATCTTCTAGATCATCTTCGGAGGAGGTAGAGTCATCTTCGGATTCTTCATCATTCTTTGATTCCAATGCAGCCTTGAATGCAATAGTTTTCTTCTTCTTTTGAACATCATCTGTTCTATGTTTCATGGCTAATTCGTGTGTGATGAGGGATCCCATTAATTCATCCATCGATAGAGTGTTCAGGTCTTTAGCTTTCTGGATGGCAGTAACTTTAGGGTCCCATTTGTCCGGAAGTGATCTAAGTATTTTTTGTACCAAATCTGCATTTGAATAAACCCTGCCAAGACTTTTCAAACTGTTAATAATATTTATAAATCTTGTGTACATGGCAGAGATATTTTCATGAGACTCCATTTTAAACAGTTCATAATTATCAACTAAAAGATTAATCTTTAAAGTTTTCATTTGAGAAGTTCTTTCATGGGTCACCTCAATTTTAACCCAAATTTTCTTTGCTGAAGAGCAAGTGGAAATTCGATTAAACTCATTTGAATCCAAAGCACAGTATAGCTAGTTCATTGTTTTGGCATTCAATTTCCCTAATTTCATGTCATGTTCATCCCATTTCTTTTTAGGCTTAAGGACATCCACACCATCAATTTTGATCATTTGAACATGTGGCCCTTTAAGAATGACCTTTCATAACTGAAAATCAATAGCTTGTATATAGATTTTCATTCTTGCTTTACAATAAGAATAATTTATGCCTGTGAAGAGTAGAGGTCTATTAGTTGATTGGCCTTCCACCAAAGATGTACTCATGGGATGAGCCATCAATCTTTAATCTTATGTATTCAGAGACACTGCTCTGATACCAATTGTTGCCCAGGTGGCTACCAAAGAGGGGGGTGAATTAGAAATTTAAAAAATAAAAGTAGATAATATGCAATTAAAATCTCTTTTAAAGTGTTAAGTGCTATGGCAAAACAAAGAGTTGCAAAAGCTAAATGAGATCAAGAAGTCACAACACAAACACTGAAAATTTATAGTGGTTCGGAGCAACCCAGCTCCTACGTCCACTACCTAAGATATCACTTGGGATTTCTACTACATTCAAACTGGAATACAGTCGGATTGTTTTGCAGGATCACAATCCAAAATCTCTAAACTTTGATTTTAATGGGATCCCCAAAGAAAACCCAACACTTTTAGGTTTTAAATAGGATCACCAAAGAATCCCAACTTGGTTTTCACAGGATCACCAAGAACCTAACTTGGTTTTACCAGGATCATCAAGAGCCCAACACTTGATTTTTATCAAGGTCTCACCAAGAACCTATTTGGTTTTTCAACCGGGCTCACCAATAACCCAAATAATTCAAAGATGAATTGAAATAAATACAAAAATAAATGACAAACTCAGATTGTTGGATATTTACCAGTGCAGCCTAATAGAAGTCTACTTGGATTTCACTTGAATGAGCTTTAATTGCTTTAGTGGCTTCTTCCAAAATTGTTTCAAGCTTCAGATCTGAGTTGGTGAAGACTTGAAGGCAGACTTGAATGCTCTTATGCTCTCTTCTTGTTGGTAGGTAGGATATTCAATGAAGCTTTAAATCTTTGAAGAACTTTCATAAACTTACTTGAGAGAAGCTCAAATCCCTCAAATATAAGGTCTTCTATCACTCTAAGGTAGTTTGAGATGTTGTAGACCGTTGGGATGTGACATATGACCATTGGAGCACTTTCTGGCATTCAAAAACAAATTCTGGAACTAGCTGTTAGATACTTAAAAGCGATATTCGAGTCAGCTCGGATTCCTTCGAGTCGGCTTGGATCCTTCAAGTTGATAGGTCAAGTCGCCAAATCTTTAGTGCAGTCGGTACGGTGTCATACGGTACAAAACTTCACTCTGGACGAGTCGGCTCTTGATAGCTCGGGTCGGCTCGAACTTATATCTTTAAAAACTTGAACTCAAGGAGTCGGCTCTTTTGATCTTTGGTCGGCTCTTCTTCTTAGGTTCTGTAATCATCACTCTTGAAGAGTCGGCTCATTGCAGTTCGGATCAGCTCGCTTTCTTTGGTCTTCAAAATTAGGTTTGGCAAAGTTGGCTCTTTCTAATTCGGGTCAGCTTGCCTATATGTTCTCAAAAATCTTTAAAAACTGGACTCTAGAGGAGTCGGCTCGGACATATTCCAGTCAACTCAGATTTTACTGAAGTTGGCTTGGATTGCTGCGTACCAGAATCCTTGCTGCATGCCATGAGATGCAGTCCACTCTTCAACATGCTGGGTCAGCTCGCGTAACTTCTTCGGAATTTTTATAATTGAACTTAAAGAAAAACTCTCACTAACACTTTTACATTATTCATGCAAACCAACTCAAAATAATTCTAAGGCACACATAGGCGTAGAATAACCCTTTTAATGATTTTTTCTTAGCTTTTTCATTGTGTTCTTCTTTACAAGATAAAATTACAACACAACTCAAAACAAGAATTAAAAATGTAGGAGTTGGAGATTGAATAAATAAATCATCCTACAAAAACATGTAAACCACTTGAAGAGTTGTTTGAATTAAACGTACATGCTCCAATGTTTGGTTATCATCAAAATCACTTATGGGGTCAACACCCATCGATGTGCGGCACCTCACCAAGCCTAGTTATTGGTAACACGCTACACCAATAAGTGGCCAACTCTTATGCAGTGCATCTAATACAAGTTGTAGCATCTTGGTCTCTATATCATGAAACCTCAACATACCTGTTTATTGGTCCAATCATTTATTAAGTCAGACACACCATTCTTGCTAGACAAAGCCATCATTGAGTCCCTCAATGTACCCATTTATTGGGCCCAACCGCATTAGTTCCTGGCAACATCTTATGCTTAACAGGGTAGTTATGTCTTCCCGATGCAACTAGACCACTGTAACCAACCAAGAATAATCAACACTAGTAGGATACCCTCACACCTACAATGGTGGAAGACCCAAGACTTAATATTTATGGGGAGCTAAGGTTCAGGTCTATTCTAAATTGATCAGGCAAATCATGTCTAACCAAATACATTAAGTCAGAACAATCTCATGTCTGACTTAAAATAGCTAGCATGGGTGAACTCAAATCAAAAGTGATCCTATTAAATATTTAATCAACCAAATTGGCTAGGTCAGTTTGATACATGGGAGGGTTTTGCCATATACCCTGTTTTCGCCAAACTAGTTGGTTGAGAAAGAGTTAGCCCTAATTAAAAACCATGATCAAAACCTTCCTTAGACACCAATTGATTGATGATATGGGACTATCCTAAGACTCCTATGCATGCAACAAAACTTAAACTAAATGTTTAGAATCTTTTTAGGGTTTTAATTTGCAGACTTAAGTTCTCGAAATCAAGTAAAGCATAGCAGGAAACTAGTAATGCCAAGAAACATTATACCCGCATAAGGACTCATGCAAAATAACAAAAAATAGGACCTTGGAGATTCACAAACCCTCGATTAGGATAGCATACCTTCATCATATCAGAAATTAAGAGGGGGAAGGATTTTACCAAGCACTGATTCAAAAAATTATTTGAAGCCAGGGTCGCACATCACTCGAGATTGGTGCCTGGAAGATAAGCCTTTGGTTCCTCGATTTAGGTAGCTATCTGTGATTAGTCCTGGAGGAAAATAGGGCCTCCTCCTTGGAGGTGAATACCACAGGGATCCTTCAAGTGACAATGGACTAGTTAGAGAACAAATAAAAAGTTGAATTATGGAACTAGGGTTAGAAAGGAAGAGATTAGGGTTTTGGATGGGGGCGGCTTGAAGGTGGAAGATGAACTCTATGCTTGGGCGGCCTACGGATTCCTTTTCCTTGGCATCTTGGGGCTTGAAGGTAGCAAGCTCGGTCAGCTAGGGCTTGGAAGACTAGGGCACTCAAGGACACTCACACCTCAACACAAGAATAAAGTAACACAAGAACACAAGGACAATCTCAAATAAAATTCACTAAAGTTTTGACATCAAGAATAAAGATTACTTGCAAGAGGGGGAGAGGTGGGTTTTATATAGAGGTTCTCCTAGTCCTCTCCTAGATAGGATAGGATTACAAACTTGAGAGAGAAAGGGATTACAAGTTTGATTAAGATTGGGAGAATATACTTTGAATGAAACTAGTTCTCCTTATTCTATGTAGATTTCCTTCCTCATTTGAATTGGTCAAAGGCTTGGACACTGTCAAAGGGCTTAGATTCCTACATGCATTGAGCTTGGGCATGTGGGCTTCAATGGTAGCAAGGGGCATCCTTCTTTTGACCTTGATGCATGGGCTTTGGGCCCTGGAAACTGGAGTACACTGGTATCAGCATATTCTTTGGAATCTTGGTTCTGGGGCTCATGGGCTTGACTCCTGTGCTTGGAATATCTTGGCCTGGGTGCTGGCATATTCCTAGAATCATGAGGTGTCCTGATATAGGAATATTCTTTGGTATTTGGAGGGTATCAAGGCATTTGGAAGGCATCTGGATGGCGTCTGGGGCATGTGGAAGGATTCTTAGACCCCAAGGTGGCAACCAAGGCCCAATAAGCTATTGTGAAGTCTTCTGGATCCTGGATGAGGCCTGGTAGAACTTCAAAATTGTGTAATCTACCAACTTATATAAAATTGAACTCATACTGGACTAATACTCAAGTACAGGACTCTATAACTGGACTAGGATTGAGACAAATCAATTGGCCTCAACTTATTACAGGACTAAATCTTACTTAATTACAAAATTTGACACATGGCTAAGTAAATTAGATTAGGCCCAGTAATCTGTGTCTGATCCTGGTGCCCCCCCAATTCTCCCAGGGTAGGAGGAACTCGACCCCATCGAGTAAGGGTCAACTTAGCTCTCGTACTATTGAAGAAGGTATGGGTTAAGGTGCTGCAGATCCTTATGGGTGATCCACAAGTCCTCAGATTCCAGCCATCCTTACCAATGGACCAAATACCGGTGATAACTTGTGTTCCCGATACTGATGGCTTGGACATCCAGGATGCGCTCAATCCTTTCCTCACTATCAAGCAAATTTGGAAGTGGACTCTAGGGTGGGTTTACTCATAAGGGAAGGAATTGGTTCAAAATGCTCACTAGGCATCGCTGCTGGCTCTCAATACTCCACAATGTCTGAAATGCTGAAAGTGGAGCCAATAACTAATTCGGGTGTCAATTAGAGCACATAGGCATCGGATCCAGCTCTCTTCATTATTTTGAACGGTCTAGCTTCATGAGCATGAAAATCCTTTATAGTCCTTGGAGGGAACTGTTCAGGCCTTATCATCACATAATCTCCTACAGAAAATTTCTTAACTCTCTTTCAGGAATAAGCCAAGTTCTTATATGTTTCATTACTTAGTTTAATCTTTGGCTAAGTTCTTGATGCAAATGCAAATATGCTGGACACATGCAGACTCCTAGCAGATGATGCAGGGGACTCATACTAATACCTAATGACATGCAAACTTGACTATACATTCTTATTGGACTATTTGGGTGCTTAAACCTAATAGACTATAGACTCTTTAGGTTTAACCCTGGTTTGATATGCAAAAGAAAACTTACAATGGGCTCCTACTAAGTACTATAGGGTCCTCCAAAAGTAAGATGCAAATATGACATGCTCAACGAATGCATGCATTAAACTTACCTCTATAAAATTCAGATGAACGGTTAAAGAAGCATAAGAAAATCGAAGAAAAGGCAAAAAATACGAGGTGGATTCAGGGTTAGTCTGGTAAGGTAGAAAGTATGAAAAGGGGTTGGAATTGATCGGATAGACTAGGAGACAAGAAGGTGTTTCAGGGATAATTCTTATACCAATAAGGTTGATCTTATGGGGTTGATGGGTACCTACAAGGTTTTCATAATGGAAGAATGGGTCACTGATCTCAAGGAAGAGTTCTTCAATGGGAACTGCATGATAGGATTCTTCCTGAGGGTACTGTTTTAATGTGATCAGGTCCTTAACAAATTCTTCTGGTGCTTGAATCAAAGGACTGGGCTCTACGATTGGATTCTCTCCTAAACTTTTTCTTACTGCTCTTCCATTACAGCTTGGGTGTCATCAAGGTCATCTAATTCTAGGGTGGCTTCTACCTGGGTATCTATTGATTCAACTAACTCTAAGTCTTCTATGGGGAACTCCTTTTCTTCTTCCTCATACTCATTCACTAGGCTCACATCAGCTTCATATATCTCATCTACAAGGTCATTCTGGTAAAACAATTAGGTGGTAAGAGGGGGTTGACTAAGGAAAAATTGACTAATCTAGGTTCAAATCTAGGAGTATTAATCCTATAGGGTTCAGCTTTATTGGTCTTGTCTAGGATTCCTACATGGTCATCTAATGGATCAATCCTATGGGTTGCTTGATTATTTGATTGGATCAACTGGTCAAGTCGATTGTTGATCTGGGTATTGGATTGATCAAACTTGTGGTTCAATTGGATATTGGATTGGTTAATCTGGGTGGTTAATTGGGCAACCATCTGTTCATTCATGGCTTTTAGGAGGGCTTCAAGGTTGGACTCCGTGGTTGTACTGGGTTGAGGTTTGGACTTTTGGTATTGGGCTCCTAGTCTAGTGGTCATGCACTTAACAAGTAATCAAGGTGAAATGATGTAGCCAAGCATGCAAGGGTTAGTACAAACTAGGGTTTCCTATACCAAGAGCCAAAACTGAGTGGGTTGACTCAACTTACACCCAACTCAACAACTAATCCTTCCTTTGGCCAGGTAGGGGGTGGGAGTATGGGAGCCCCCCCTACATTTACAGGGATCCAATTAAAAACTACAACACCACTTAGGTCGTCTGACTCTGGGCCCCCAACCTTAGACACTAGATTCTAGTAATAATTGATGAATTGAATTCACTAGTTAGCCCACACAATTCAGACCCAACCTGTTGGTGTCACCTAGCCCACTAGGAAAAATTAAGTCTAATTAGTTATAATTAAGGCTTGGGTGAGGATGCAAGGAGATTGTTTTGGGCCCGAGATAGGTTATGACCTCCTTCCCTGATCTGCGATTGTGAAAGTATCCTTAAGATTAGTTTAATATAGATGATGATGTTTGATGGTCCTGATGCAATCTACTAACAATCAAGAAAATAAAAATATTTTTGTGTGCTTTATCAGATGGTAAGTTAGGTTTAAGTTGATTAGGTTAGCAAACAAAATTATGCTTAGGATTGAGAGGTTTGGAAGTAGATTTGGTTTGGTCTGATAAAGTATGGAGAACAGGATTTAGGGTTCGGTTTGATGCAGAATTTGACCCAGTTTTTGATGTAGAAAAAAATCTAAAAAATTACATAACAGAGGATTGATGGTGATGATTGTCTCTACCAAATTTGATAAAAAACAAAAATTAGAGGATGATGCAAATCTTAGGGCTTTCAGACTAATGCAGAGATCTTAGGATTTTAGTTACGGTTCCTAAGATTGAAAATTTTTATATATCTTTTTTGTTAAAAATAATTAAAAATTATTATAATTACCAGGATAAAACAGGAAACATGTCATGCAAATTTCAATGATAAATAAGACTACTAATATGATGAATATGACCGAATCTCAGATACCTACTGTAGTTGACAGGATGTAGAAAAAATAGAAATGCATATTTTTGTATTTTTGGTGAAGATGCAAGCTATCCTAAACTAGCTCTAATACCAAACTGATGTAGGATGATCCTAAGACTCATATGCATATAGGAAAATAGAAACTAATTTTTTAGAATTTTATTAGGGTTTTAATTTGCAGACTAAAGCTCCCAAAATCAAGTAAAGCATAGCAGGAAACTAGTAATGCCAAGAATCATTATACCCGCATAAGGACTCATGCAAAATAATAAAAGATAGGATCACAAAGTTTAAGAAACCATCAATTAGGATAGCATACCTTCATCAAATCAAAAATTAGGAGGGGGAAGGATTTTACCAAGCATCAATTCAAAGAACTATTCGAAGCCGGGGTCGCACAGCACTCGTGATTGGCGCCTGGAAGATAAGCCTTTGGTTCCTCGGTTCGGGCAGCTATCTAGGTTCATTTTTGGAGGAAAAGAGGGCCTCCTCCTTGGAGGTGAATACCATGGGGATCCTACAAGTGTCAGAAGATTAGTTAGAGAACAAATAAAAAATGGAATTATGGAACTAGGGTTAGAAAGGAAGAGATTAGGGTTTTGGATGTGGGTGGCTTGAAGGTCGAAGATGAACTCTATGCTTGGGGGGCCTAGGGCTTCCTTTTCCTTGGCATCTTAAAGCTTGAAGGCAACAAGCTCAGTCGGCTAGGGCTTGGAAGACTAGGGCGCTTAAGGACACTCACACCTCAACACAAGAATAAAGTAACACAAGAACACAAGGACAATCTCAAATAAAATTCACCAGAGTTTTGATATCATGAATAAAGATTACATACAAGAGTGAGAGGGTTTGGGGTTTATATAGAGGTTCTCCAAGTCCTCTCCTAGATAGGATAGGATTACAAAGTTGAGAGGGAAAGGGATTACAAGTTTGATTAAGATTGGGAGAATATACTTTGAATGAAACTAGTTCTCCTTATTCTATTTGGATTTCCTTCCTCCTTTGAATTGGTGAATGGCTTGGACTAAGTCAAAGGGCTTGGATGCCTACATGCATTGGGCTTGGGCGTGTGGGATTCGTGGGCAGCAAGGGGTGTCATCCTTTGGGCCTTGATGCATGGGCTTTGGGCCCTGGAAACTAGGGTGCCCTGGTATCAGCATATTCCTTGAAATCTTGGTTCTAGGGCTCATCGGCTTGACTTTTAGGCTTGGAATCTATTGGCTTGGGTGTTGGCATATTCCTAGAATCATGCGGTACCCTAATATGGGACTATTCTTTGGTATCTAGAGGGAATCAAGGCATCTAGAAGACATCTGGAGGGCATCTAGGACATCTGGAAGGAATCCTAGAGCCTGGGGTGGCAAACAAGGACCAATAAGCTGCTGTGAAGACTTTTGGCTCCTGTATGAGGCCAGGTGGAACTTCAAAACTGTATAACCTCTTCTCTTGTGCAAAATTGAACTCATACTGGACTAATACTTAACTACAGGACTCAATAACTGGACTAGGTGATGGGGACCCGAGAGCCCAGCTACCTCAATAGCCACGTGAAGTCCCAGTCACATCCTGGATTGTGCCATCTAGGATTACATGGAGGATCATATGAAGATGGCCCATGCATGACCACATGCCAGCACACCTCTTCCATCGTCCAGGCACATCAACTCCACACACCATCAAGTGAGCAAGGAAGGTCAAGTGGATAAACTTGAATCCCTTGATTCATGCCAAGTAACTAAGGAAAGATGTGGTCCATCCTGAGACCAAGAGAGTAGGTGTTTGGCGCCCCACATGGTCCCCCCTTGGTTCCCCCCCTTCTTTTCTTTTTTTTTGAGCTTCTTTGGGAATTGTATAACACCTTCCATGTTTTCTATCAGCAAACTGGAAGGATTGTGGTGCCTCATATTTTTCATGTTTTGTTTACTTGCTTCCCAAGTAATTGGTCCCTATGTAAGGACCCCCTCTTGTATTAAAGAAGAATAATAAGGATGATGATTTGAGAAGAGTAATTCTTCATTCTGCCTCTTTAAAGGAGTGGGTGTGAGGCCCATCTTGCCTTCACCTTCGGGCATCGAGGGGTGTGAGATTCTATGCCTTCACTTTCGAGCATCGAGGGGCGTGAGGCCATAGTTTGCCTTTATTCTTCAGAACATTGAAGAGTGTGAGACCCTAGTTTGCCTTTGTTCTTCGAAACATCGAGGGGTGTGTGGCCTTAGTTATCCAAATCCAACCATCCATTTCTTCCTTCCCCATTGTTCCTTCCCCGTCTCCCTTGAGAATTATAATATACATATATAGAAGAAAAAAATAGTGGTACCCTAATCTAGGTGACTCTAGGCTCACCGATGATCCATCCCCCATACCGTCCCCCATCAATATGGTAATAGAGCCAGTTAGGACTTAGTTTCTCTTTAAGTACATGGATCGGGTGCTTCACCATGGCCGTCAAGTCATAGAAAAAAGTAGGGCTGCAAGACCCTCATATCCCATTCAAAGGGGACTTTCTATGGCATGTAGGGGTGTTGATGTGATTGACCATTAAAGGGGGAAACAAGGAGATAGATTTTAGATCCTTAAGGAAAATTTTTGCATCATTGATTTTAGCATCTTTAAAAATTCTGTAACTCAGTATATGTTCTGATATTTTAGTTGTTTCTACATGTAGGAGTCTCTGATTTTGGTGATTTTTACTTTTTTGGATTCCACATTATTAGAAGTAATTTTTAGAATTTTTTCAAATTTTATTTCTATCTGTAGATTTTCTACATGCTGGATTACTATCTGAGAACAAATCTGCTATGAAATTCTAGCAAGTTCATTTCATCATACTTTCATTTCCAAATAGTTTAATTTTATACTTTAGGTTCATGCTTTTTATTTCCAGCAACTTATACTTCTACTAATCTACATCAAAACATAAAAAGAAATTTAGATACATTTCATTAGGTTTCATGTGCACGCCATCATTTGCATAATTGACTTAAGGGCATCAATATCACAAGATAAAGGAAGGAGGTCATTACCATTCCATAGCCTGAAAACCACCACCGTTGCACGTCAAACCTAAGCCTAATCTAAAATCAATTAGTAACCTAATAGCTTAGGGACATCAATGAGGCGGGTTTAACCATTTTGGGGAAGCTAGTGCATGCAACCCTTCAATTAGTACCGGGAAGCTGGTGTCTAAGGCAAGAGGTTTAGCATCAAATGACCTAAGCGATGTTGTGGTTCTTTAATTGGGTCCTTGCAAAAGCAAGGGGGGCCTACCACACTCTCATCTCTTACCTAGCCTATGAAAGGGCTAGTTGTTGTGCTGTGTATCTTCTATGTTAACCCATTCTGTTTGAACTCCTAGGTCTAGCAAACCGTAGTACCCTCCGTTGTGTGTTGCAGGTCTATTCTAGATTAGGAATCCATTTGCCCATCATCCTTATCCAGCCCAGTGTAGTCATGGGATCAAACCTTGAAGCCCACATGCAGGCCCTCAGTGAACAATTGGCCCAATTGGACCAAAAGATGGCCCAAGCAAAGTCACGGGCAAAAGCCTACAAGGCCCATGCTAAATTCAACTCCTCTAGGCCCAATTCCCTTGATCCAAGAGCCTATGATCATGATCGTGCCCCTGAGTCTAGCCCTAGGAGCACATACCCATACTTGGTTGACTCCGAGGAGAGACCCATTAAGAGCACCCAACCTTATGCACCCACTTTTGATGGAAGACAAAAGGTGTATATCGATTAGGAGGAGAGCATGGATCACTATTTCAAGTACACTAGGATGTCGGAGTTAGAGAAAATTAGATTGGCCACACATAGTTTAACTTGATATGCTAAGTGGCATTGGGCAGCTATTGAGGATGAATGTTATCAAAGAGGAGATAGAATACGTAGCTGGAGAACCATGAGAAGAGGCTAAGAGAAAAGTACCTAGATAGATTTTATTAGCAAAGACTTTTAGACCAATGGTACAAACCGAGACAGGGTGATAGACCAATGTCTGAGTATATTGAGGAATTCTAGGGGTTTGTCAAGTGATGTAACACAACCGAATCTAAGACCATGACCATATCTAGATTTCGAAGAGGCCTATGTATGGACACCCAGGGGGAATTACTTCAATGGGAAATTCATACTCTAAAGGAAGCTTATCGAATTGCTAGAGAATTAGAGTCTTATCAAAGAGAACTCATGAGCAACCAACCTAAGCCCATCATGATTAGCACCTCTGGGCCAATTCTTAGACATACTCTTTCAAACCAGTCTATTACTCCTAACCCATTAGTTTGCTAGGGAAAGACCCCTAAACACATTAGTGAGCCTGAGGAAAAAGTTTATGAGGCTAAACCGAGTTTAATTAATGGATATGAAGGGGAAGAGAAAGAACCCATTGAAGATATTCAGGGAGAAAAGGTTGAACCCATTAAAAAACTAGAGAAAGAAACTCATGAGTCCACTGAAGAATTCAAAGAAGACATCTAAGAATCAAGTCTAGTGGAGGAGTATGATGAAGGTGGATGCAAGGTTGAGATCACTGAGAAACTAATAGAAAAAAATCTTGAACCCACTATAGAATTTGAAGGAGTGACTGAGCCAAGATCAAACATATCAGATGAAAGTGTGGGTTCACACAAGTTGTCCATAAAAGAGGTCCAGGAACAAGTCCCAAAGGAGCAACCCCAGGAAGTAGACGTTATTTTAGAAGAATTTCAAGATAAACTTCCCGAAGACCTTCCTGATGACCTTCCACCATCTTGGAGCATCCAGCCTACCCTAGATCTTACACTCATAGATCAGCATTCAAATCTTAAGGTCATCCTAGGTAACCAAGGTCTATTTCATCTTTCCAATAGATTATCCCAAGACTCCGATTTTTATATCCTATCGTATTCTAAGGCTTCTAATGTTCCCCAAACTATCAAATTACACTTTGTTGAGGTCGTTTAGTTGCACCAATGCTGTGAGCATGTTAGGTTTGCGACCTACTTTTGGAAGACCTTATGGCATTTGCTAGGGATCCACTGTAAATTTTCATGTGCATGCCAGACCAGGGTCAAACCTAGAGAGTCTATAATCTGTTAGGTTTAGGCCCTAGAGAGTCCAATAAAATTTCTCTCAATAGGATTGCACAGTTGAGTCTACATTTGTTAGGTGTCTGTACAAGTCTCAAAGTCCACAAAGTCATTCGCACAGCATGCATAAGAAAATTAGCCAAAAAAATCAGTCTAAGTAATAATACATACAAGAAATTGGCTGATTCCCGAAAGCGAGCCAAAGAATTTGACATAGGGGACTATGTAGTGATTAGGCTTATGCCTAAACGGTTTCCACCAGGAATTGTTAAGAAACTTCATGCTCGTGAAGCTGGCCCCTTTAGAGTGATAAGGAGAGTTGGTCCTAATGCTTATGTGCTTTAGTTACCCCCGAATTATGGCATTAGCTCGACTTTCAATATCTCTGACTTAGTCGTGTATAGGAAACTAGCAACCATACCCAGAGAGCCATTTGGGCCAGACCAATCTTTTGAGAGGGAACCTGACCCTATGTATCTACCTCCAATTTACCTGAGAGAGGAGAACAGATCGAGTGTGTCCTGGATAATCAAGCTATCGCTAACTATGGTAAAGGCTATCAGCGTTACTTGGTCCGTCGGCAAGGCCGACCAGAGTTTGATGATTCATGGATTACCCGGGAGGACTTGCAGCATCTCAACCCCAACCTTCTAGAGAAGTATCAAAGCCAAATCAACACTTACTCAATAGGGTTGAGTTCCTCCCACCCCGGGAGAACTGGTGTGGGCACTAGGATCAAACAAAGGCTCCTCAATCCTCTATGGATCTCCGATTAGGGCTGTTAATCTTTTGGGTCCCGTAATAAGGCATCAAGCTTGAGTAATTTATTTTTAAGTCACATAATTAGTATCTAGTTGATTTCAATTTTTGGTTTAGTTTGGTAATTTGGCCAATTTGGTCAAGTTAGTATCAATTGGTCCTATAATTAGCCAAGTTGGTCCACAAGCTCAAGTAAATTTGAAGATGGGCTCAAGCTAGTTTGAAGATGGGTTCACAAGAGGGCAATCAAGTCAAGCCAATTGAAGATGAGTCAAGCCACCTCTCCGTGCCAGGTTAGGAGTACCAACTCATGAGGAGTGCCACATCATCAATGCCACATGGCATGGGTGGTGCCACTTCAGCTCATGGAGTGCCATATCATCAATGCCACAAGGCATGGGAGGCACAACTTCATCAAGCACCTTGGGTGACCAAGTAAAGCTAAAGTTTTAATTTCAAATTCCATGGTTGACTCCCATTAATCTTTCCTTGATCCAAGCCAGCAAGATACTCACCCCACTTCACATATCAAGCCATATCACCAAGGATCAAACCTAGCCTTCATGGTCGGTCAAAGCTTCAAGAAGAGGAGATTCAAAATTCAAAATAGGCGCCCCTTGATTCATGAAGACAGCATCCTCTCTTCACTCCCCCAAATCAAGTCTTGTAACCCCTATTTCAAATTTGAATAAGAATATCAAATGAGGACTTGGGTGCTTGTAAAAAGGACCCTAACCCTCTTGTAAACTAGTTTTGATGAATGAAAAATTTGAGAAGTTCTACTTCATTATAGACCTTGTCTTCTTAGACTAGGAACTTTGTGAGAGAGTGCCTTTGTCCTTCAGGATATCGAGGGGTGAGAGGCCCCAAGTTCCCTTCCTCCTTCACAAGCCATCTACCAATCTTCAAGCCTGGATGCCCATGGAACTCCGCCTGGATGCCTAGCAAGAAGAACCTCCTCGACCACCATTCTCAACTCCCTCCATCTCTTATTACTTGCTTATCCCTTTTTCTTGATGTTTTCTAACCCTTTCCTTGGGTGCTCTCAGGTCCTCAAGGTGCCATGGACAATTTAGTCATTCTCACTTGCCCCCACAACCATCAGATGGAAAGTGGGTGAATCCGCAGGTTTGGATGCTTGATCCTCCAGGCCACATCCATGAGAGCGAGTGAACTTGGCATCAGGCACATCGAGTCTTCACAATTTACACCCCTAATCTTTTATGTAGGTATTGATCTAGAGCTAAGTCTTACTAGGTTTCTCAATCTTGGGGTCCTCTCATTATCTTTGTTTAGGGACTATCTTTTCTTGCTAGAAAGTTCTTATCCTTATAGAATCTCTAGTTCCATTCTTAACTCGACTTTGGGAATCAGTACATCTCTTTTAAAACCGAAAACTCAAAGAAAAATCATTTGCATATCCATCTCTTCATTAGTATAGTCTCGCATGATCTTCATCTTGCATCAATTTTTGGTATCATAACTTCATCCCGCATCATGTTTGGTATCAGAGCTTCATCATGCATCACTAGGGTTAAGACAAATCAATTAGCCTCAACTTATTATAGAACTTAATCATACTTGATTACAAAATTTGATACATGGCTAAGTAAATCAGATAGGACCCAGTAATCTGTCTCTGATTCTGGTGTCCCCACCAATTGATAAGATTCAATTAGATCAATCTAGTGATCTAGGCTCACACTGAGCCAAATTAGATCTTAACTTATCGATTCATAAACAAATGAATCAATCTGACCAGACATCGCTAAAAATAATTTTAAGGTGACTAGACCTAATTTGTTCAACCCAAACCCTCATGCACCTAATTTGATTTTTTGGATCAAATAAATTTTAAAATAGGTTCAAGTGCAAGATATTAATGGCTTATGATCATTAATCAAATTTAAGATCTAAACCTAATTAGGTGAATCATATACATCAACATGTTAGATCATATAATTAAACTACATCTACTGTAGTTAAATAGATTTAAAACATGCTTAACAACACATCACATATGTAATCATAAATCGATAAAAACTTTTGAAAACCCCTTTTCAAAAATAGGTTTACATCAAAGTAGGACAACCTTTGCACTATAGGGGATAAATCCAATAGCAGGACAGCCTTATAATCACTTTGTGCAACCTTTGATCATTTAGTTTTTAGATTATAATATTTAATTTCAGATCTAAAAGTTATAATTTTAATTTTGAAAATAGTTTTTCAAAACATAACAAGTCTATGCTAGAATAACCATATATTCAGCATAGATTTGATACAATCATCATCTATCTTTCTGATTTGAATATGTTTCAGATCTGATTCTCATCCATGCATGTTAAAGAAAGGAGAACCGGGGCTCTGATACCACTATTGGATTTCTCCCAGGAATAGAATATTGCATTAAAACATGAATCAAAAGCCTGACACAGCGGAACTAGATATTAAAACTACTTTATATCTAAGCATGCAATTTATAAATAAATCTAATTTATTCAAAATAAATTTTTGAATTGACTTATATCCATATCCATAATTATATTCTGGGTGCAGGCTGATCGAAGGATTTAATTATACGGTAACTTTCCACTAAAGGGTAGTTTTGGTATTTCACCAGAATTTCCATATCTTCCGGGTAGACATGACACGTTGCTTGACGTCAATCTTGTCTTGTGGGTTGATTAAATTGAATGATCACTTATTAGGAAGAGTCCTAATTGATCATAATCGGGTAAGCCCGATTTGACCAAAATCGATTAGAAAGGGTTCTAATCAAATTAGGTCAACTTGTATTCGAACCCACTGCTGGCTAGATGTGGAACCCAATGGGTCACACACTTAAGAGAATTGATCAAGGGTTTAATTTTGTAATTAAATCATTTTGCATGATGACACTCTAGCAGGGGTTGCAAATCCTAGCTTCTATTCGAATTAGATTCGAATTAGGGTTGCGGATTGGTTCAATTTGGGTACTAATTGGATCTAATTAGACCATAATTGAGGTTTTAGAAATTATGGCTAACCCTATTGGCTAACCATGCACCTAGGCTAGCCCCACACCCGCCCCTTAGCATTTTCATGCCAAAATGCCAAGAGTCCATGAGCTAATGGACTCTTGGCGCGCCATTTGGAAGTGTCAATGGTGCATGGACTCTTGGCGCACTCCATAAAAAAACTCCAATGTTTTTATATGGGGCGGCCTCATTTCTTAGTATTAGCGCCTCACTTGTCCTCCCTTGGATTGGAATTCAAGGGTTGATGTTTTTTAAGAAAGGAAGATAGTGCCTGTTGCTTCCCGGTCGCGCGAAATAACATCTCTTCGGAGATGAAAAGTCGCGACTCCTTTCTTTTTAAAACATCACGACTTTTCCTTTAAGAAAGGCCATGGGATTTATCCGGAAGGCCATGAGAAGGAAGGATGGGGCGCGAGAAAATAAGAAAGGATGTGAGAAGTCTTTCACGGAGAGATGTGTGGGCGCCTATCTGAGATCTATTTAAAGGGTCAGGAAAATCAGAACTCGGTAATGTTTTCTTTTATTCCTTCTTCCTCTCCTAATGACTCTTTCACTCTTTTCTTGTTCTTGCACTGTTTCTTTTACAGAGTACACCTCTGTCGAAACTATGCTACTGAACAAGAATAAGAGCGAAAGTCTCCGATGGTAAAGGAAAGAAAAGAGTTCTAATTTTATTCCTTCTTTCTTACATTAAGACATTATTGTCTTAATTTCTCCTCCAACTTAAGACAAGCATATATCCTATTAGGACAAGGTCATTTCTTCAAGACAAGGGTGTCTAAAGGGCCAAGGTCTTAGTGGAAGGAGGAGAAGAGATCAGGGAAAGGGAGGCTACCTCTTGTGTGGAAGAATTCAAGCCATAATCCGAAGAATTGAGTTCTAGGAAGAAGAACTCAAAAGGAGGAACCATTGGACAAGAAGATAGTGTTCTTGATCATCGCTCTGTGTGGATCACCGTCGGAGGGCGGACACCTGGACGCCTGGTGAATTCAGTTAGCCCCTTCAACTTCAAGTTTGTTGGAATAAGCGATTACAGGTTGGTACCCTAATCCTAATTTGCATAGATATGCTTGTCATATGTTCTAGTCTTATTTAAGGAGTTCCTGGTTCAGGGTTTTTTTTGGTGTAAATTTAGATTTAATTTTGAAATTACCCTTCTGCTGCATTGCACCGGAACCCGACAGTGGTATCAGAGCCACCTTAATTAGGACTATAATCTATGATAGTTTGTATATTACATATTAGGGTTTTTAAATCCTAATATGTTACTACACTTAGCATATCTTTGATTGCATATATGTTTTGATATATGTCACTATTTAGGGTTTTTCACTCAAACTCTAATTATTATAGAGATATGTTTAGTTTTGAAGTCATCATACTGAAATAATGTCGCCCTTGCATAATGGTGGATCCATTATGTGGTAAATGGTTGTCCTAGTATGATGACACACTTAGCACATATTTGATTATAAGAGTGATATGTTGATTATGATACGTTCTATAAGAATGTGCTGGCAATTTATAAATCCCTCCTTTTAAAAATTATATTAAGTCTTAGTATATTTAACTAATAAGCATCACTAGTCATGATGTACAATTGATCATTCGGTGTCTAGAAAGGTGGTTCTGGGAAGGTAAAGAGAATTATGGTTTTTAATTGGTTCCATTGACTGACTTGGCCAATTTTTATTGGTGTCTAGTAAAGCAACGGGGGGACTCCCACATCTCTTCCACTTGCCTGGCCGATTTGATTAAATTTAAATCTTGACTAAAATGCTTAGTGTTAAAAATACTATATATTGGCCTTCCTTCATGCTGGATCATTTTTGTGTTATGAACCACATTAAGTTTGTTGTGTTATCTGCAAGACCTAATATGGTGATTGACATGATACTAGTCTAGTGCATAGATATGCTTACAGCATATTCAGTATAATGCTTTGTTGTGTTATCTGCAAGGGCATTATATTTGAGTATTCACTGTATAGAAATGAAAGGGTCTTGACTTAACTAGAACATTATGGTTTATTGTGTTTTTTGCAAGTCTAATAATGTTCTAGAGGCCAAGTTACTTCTTGAGAATTATATGAGATATAATTGGAAGAGTTTCCTACCTTTGAGCTTGTAAAAGATTTGTTGTGTTTTCTGCAAAATCTTTTATAAGTTATTAGGATCTCAATCTCACTAAGAAAAACCGATCAGGGTTCTTCTCGGTTCATAATGAGGGCTATGATTTTTGATAAAATAGTGGGAGACATAATTAAATTGAAGACCTAATTTAATTATGTAAGTCATTTCATGGTTGTTTGCTTATGTATTGTTCTTTATTAAATGTAGATAAATGGCATCTTCATTATCACTGCGAAGTATCTTAGACACCAACAACTGACTGGTCCAAACTATGTGGACTGGTTGAGAAATTTAAAGATTGTACTGAGTTAAGAAAAACTTTCTTATATTCTTGATACCCCTAGTCTTAATCCACTAGGGGATGATGCCACAGAGGAAGATATGGCAACATACAAAATGTGGCAGAATGACTCCCTTACTATCAAGTGTATCATACTAGCCTCTATGACCAATGAGTTACAGAGACAGCATGAATGCATGGATACTCAATCCATAATGCTCAATTTAAAAGAGCTTTATGGAGAACATAGCAGAACTGCTAGATATGAAATATCTAAGCAGTTATTCCGTGCTTGGATGACAGAGGGAACATCCGTTCAGGATCATGTTATAAAGATAATTGACTTAATCACCAGATTGGGTCAATTAGGTTTTATTATGGATGGGGAGCTGAATCAGGATTTAATCCTGTAATCACTCCCGGAGTCATTTTCTCAGTTTGTCTTGAATTATCACACGAACAAACTGAACACTTCCTTGCCTGAGCTGTTAAATATGTTAAAAACAGCAGAGAGCCACGTTAAGAAAGAAAAGGCTCCACTTCTTCTTGTTGATAAGACCAATAAGAAGAAATCAAGCAAAAAGGGTTTTAATAGGAGGCTAAACCCTAAGGGTGGCATCAATAAGAATAAGAAAGGAAAGAAGGCCTCAAAACAGTCAACCTGTTTCTTTTACGGCAAAGCGGGACATTGGAAAAGGAATTGCAAGGCTTACCTTGCAACTGTGAAGCCTGGTGCATCAGATGCACCAAAAGGTATGTTTGAGATACATGCTATATTGACATTAAATTCGTCTATATCAAATACTTGGGTATTGGATACTGCTTGTGGTTACCATATATGCAAATCTTTGCAGGACCTCCACAAGTTTAAAGTATTGAAGGAAGGTGACTTCAATCTCTACGGTGCTAGTGGTGATATCATCCAAGCAGAAGCTGTAGGGACCTATATTCTGAAGTTGCCTTCAGGAAAGATCTTGGAGTTAGAAAATTGTTATTATATGCCTAAGATTATTAGGAACATTATATCTATTCCTTTGTTATTAAAACAAGGATATGTAATGGATGTAACGAGCACTGGTTGCTCGATAATGTTGTCTAATAAAATTATTTATTTTGGCATATTTAGCAATGGGCTCTTAACTCTTTCTTCCAATGATAGTGTTTTTCATGTCAATAATAAAAGAAAAAGAAAAGACTTTAACGATACTTTACTTTGGCATCATCGACTTGGCCATGTTCTAGGATAAGCAAGTTATAGAAGGAAAAATTTCTTGATCCTTATGAGTATGAATCATTAGGAACTTGCGAATCATGTCTCATGGGTAAGATGACCAACACTCCATTTACTGGACATGGAGAAAGGTCAACTGAGTTATTAGGACTTATACATACTGATGTATGTGGTCCAATGACAACTCAGGCCAGAGGTGGATACTCATATTTTATCACTTTTACAAATGATTTATCTAGGTTCGGATGTGTGTATCTTATGAAACATAAATCTGAAGCCTTTGATAAATTTAAGGAGTATCAAAGTATGGTCGAAAAACAAACCGGGAAAAGTATTAAAGTTCTTCGTTCTGATCGAGGAGGAGAATACTTATCCACGGAGTTTTTAGACTATCTTAAAGTTAATGGAATTCTTTCTGAATGGACCCCTCCTTATACACCACAGCTAAATGGTATAGCTGAAAGAAGGAATCGTACCTTATTAGATATGGTACGATCCATAATGTGCTTCACAAATTTACCCATTTCCTTCTGGGGTCATGCCCTAGAAACTGCTGTTTACATTCTGAACAAGGTACCTTCTAAATCCGTTGTTAGTACTCCATATGTAATTTGGAGTGGAAAGAAATCGTATCTTAAATATTTTAAGGTATGGGGATGTCCAGCTTATGTTAAAAGAAATTTTGGACATAAGTTGGAACCTAGAGCGGATAAATATCTATTTGTAGGATATCCAAGAGAGGGTAGAGGATATCTGTTTTACCATCCTACTGAATAAAAGATTATTGTCAGCAGGCATACCACTTTTCTAGAAAAAGAGTTCATTTTTAGAAAAGGGCAATGGTAGAACTGTTGAACTTGGAGAAGCACAAGAAACACAGATAGACAGTTCTCAACCATTAGAACATATAGTTAGGACAGAACCAGAACACAAAACTCCTCCCCATAGGTTTGATAGAGTGCCACGGGCACCTGAGAGGTATGGGTTTATTATTGGAAATAATGAAGCCCAAGTCAATAAAAATGATGAACCTCTGACCTATATGGAAGCTATCTTGAGTACTGATTCAGATAGATGGCAAGAAGTCATGGAATTTGAGATAGACTCTATGTATGTAAACCAAGTATGGTCTTTGGTCAATGCACCAGAGGGTGTTAATCCTATTGGGTGCAAATGGGTCTTTAAAAAAAAGATTGGGGCTGATGGCATGTTGAAACCTATAAAGCCAGATTAGTGGCAAAAGGTTTTAGACAAAAATAGGGAATTGATTATGATGAAACATTCTCACCTGTTGCCATGCTCAAATCAATCCGGATTTTACTTGCTATAGCAGCATACCAGGATTATGATATCTGGCAGATGGATGTGAAGACTGCATTCCTCAATGGTTTCCTTGAGGAAGAAGTCTACATGTCACAACCAGATGGTTCTATTTCAAAGAACAAACCTAATCAAATATGCAAGCTAAAGAAATCCATTCATGGATTAAAGCAAGCTTCAAGGAGTTGGAACATCCGCTTTGATGAAACTATTAAAAGGTTTAGTTTTATCAAAATTGTGGATGAACCCTGTGTTTATATGAAGACTAGTGGGAGTGCCATAGTCTTCTTGGTTCTGTATGTAGATGACATACTCCTCATTGGGAATGATATCCCAATGTTGCAATCAGTCAAGGTTTGGCTATCAAACCAGTTTTCCATGAAAGATTTGGGAGAAGCATCCTATATACTAGGTATTAAGATCTATAGAGATAGATCTAAGAGAATGCTAGGTTTATCCAAATCTAGTTACATTGACTTAGTCTTAAAACCTTAATCTAAAATATTCCTAGTCATAGGAACCCTGAGTAGGGGATCAGGGATTTTTTCGGTAAGACTAGCACATCCCATGTATACTGGAGAGGGTGACTGCTCTCACAGTCACTTGTGTATGACACTAATACTAGGACGTGGGTGCTCATTAGAGAATGAGTTCACTGATATGATCCAACTTGAGAACATCTAATGGAGTCTTAGCTACATGTCAATAGAAGGTTCTCATAGTAGGAGTGGTACAAGTAATCCTTTGACCTGAGACTACCAAAAGTACCTTATGTACATAAACCCAAGCTTTGGTTCAATTCTAATCATGACACTATGTCATGCACAGGATTGATATTGGGAATGGTGAATTGGATATGAATGTAATGAGTAGGTCAACAAGGAATCGATCACTCTTAGTAAGAGGAGATTGCATCCAGCTAGTTATCAATCGGAAGATGATTCAGGAAATCTTTGATCAAAGTAAAGATATTAGAAATGATTTCTAATATCAAAATAATTGAATCATCAATATAAGATTGAGCTAGAGACGAATGTAATATTGGAATTGACATATATCCAAATCCATAATTATATTCTGGGTGCAGGCTGATTGAAGGATTTAATTATACAGTAACTTTCGACTGAAGGATAGTTTTGGTATTTCACCAGAATTTCCATATCTTCCAGGTAGACATGACACGTTGCTAGACGTCAATCTTGTCTTGTGGGTTGATTAAATTGAATGATCACTTATTAGGAAGAGTCCTAATTGATCATAATCGGGAAAGCCCGATTTGACCTAAATCGATTAGAAAGGGTTCTAATCAAATTAGGTCAACTTGTATTCGAACCCACAGCTAGCTAGATGTGGAACCCAATGGGTCACACACTTAAGAGAATTGATCAAGGGTTTAATTTTGTAATTAAATCATTTTGCATGATGACACTCTAACAGGTGTTGCAAATCCTAGCTTTTATTCGAACTAGATTTGAATTAGGGTTCCGAATTGGTTCAATTTTGGTTCTAATTGGATCTAATTACACCGTAATTGAGGTTATAAGGATTATGGCTAACCCTATTGGCTAACCATGCACCTAGGCTAGCCCCCCACCCATCCCTTAGCATTTTCATGCCAAAATTCCAAGAGTCCGTGCGCTAATGGACTCTTAGCGCGCCATTCGGAAGAGTCCATGGCGCATGGACTCTTGGCGCGCTCCATAAAAAACTCCAATGTTTTTATATGGGGCGGCCTCATTTCTTAGTATTAGCGCCTCACTTGTCCTCCCTTGGATTGGAATCCAGGGGTTGATGTTTTTTAAGAAAGGAAGATAGCGCCAGTTGCTTCCCGGTCGCGCGAAATAACATCTCTTCAGAGATGAAAAGTCATGACTCCTTTCTTTTTAAAACATCGTGACTTTTCTTTTAAGAAAGGCTGTGGGATTTATCCGGAGGGCCGTGAGAAGGAAGGATGGGGCGTGAGAAAATAAGAATGGTCATGAGAAGTCTTTCACGGAGAGATGTGTGGGCGCCTATCTGAGATCTATTTAAAGGGTCAGGAAAATCATAACTCGGTAATGTTTTCTTTTATTCCTTCTTCCTCTCCCAAAGACTCTTTCACTCTTTTCTTGTTCTTGCACTGTTTCCTTTACAAAGTACACCTCTGTCGAAACTCTGCTATTGAACAAGAATAAGAGCGAAAGTCTCCATCGGTAAAGGAAAGAATGGAGTTCTAATTTTATTCTTTCTTTCTTACATTAAGACATTATTGTCTTAATTTCTCCTCCAACTTAAGACAAGCCTATATCCTCTTAGGACAAGGTCTTTTCTTCAAAACAAGGGTGTCTAAAGGGCCAAGGTCTTAGTGGAAGGAGGAGAAGAGATCAGGGAAAGGGAGGCTACCTCTTGTGTGGAAGAATTCAAGCCATAATCTGAAGAATTGAGTTCAAGGAAGAAGAACTCAAAAGGAGGAACCATTGGACAAGAAGATAGTGTTCTTGATCATCGCTCTGTGTGGATCACCATCGGAGGGCGGACACCTGGACGCCTGGTGAATTCAGTTCTCCCTTTCAACTTCAAGTTTGTTGGAATAAGCGATTACAAGTTGGTACCCTAATCCTAATTTGCATAGATATGCTTGTCATATGTTCTAGTCTTATTTAAGGAGTTCCTGGTTCAGGGTTTTTTTTTTGTGTGAATTTAGTTTCAATTTTGAAATTACCCTTCCGCTGCGTTGCACCAAAACCCGATAGTGGTATCAGAGCCACCTTAATTAGGACTATAATCTATGATAGTTTGTATGTTACATATTAGGGTTTTTAAATCCTAATATGTTACTACACTTAGCATATCTTTGATTGCATATATGTTTTGATGTATGTCACTAGTTATGGTTTTTCACTCAAACCCTAATTATTATAGAGATATGTTTAGTTTTGAAGTCATCATACTGAAATAAGGTTGCCCTGGCATAATGGTGGATCCATTATGTGGTAAATGGTTGTCCTAGTATGATGACACACTTAGCACATATTTGATTATAAGAGTGATATGTTGATTGTGATACGTTCTATAGGAATGTGCTGGCAATTTTTAAATCCCTCCTTTTAAAAATTATATTAAGTCTTAGTATATTTAACTAATAAGCATCACTAGTCATGATGTATAATTGATCATTCGGTGTCTAGAAAGGTGGTTCTGGGAAGGTAGAGAGAATTGTAGTTTTTAATTGGTTCCGTTGACTGACCTGGCCAATTTTTACTGGTGTCTAGGAAAGCAACGGGGGGACTCCCACATCTCTTCCACTTGCCTAGCCGATTTGATTAAATTTAAATCTTGACTAAAATGCTTAGGGTTAAAAATACTATATATTGGCCTTCCTTCATGCTGGATCATTATTGTGTTATGAACCATATTAGGTTTGTTGTGAAGTTGCCTTCAGGAAAGATCTTGGAGTTAGAAAATTGTTATTATATGCCTAAGATTATTAGGAACATTATATCTATTCCTTTGTTATTAAAACAAGGATATGTAATGGATGTAACGAGCACTGGTTGCTCGATAATGTTGTCTAATAAAATTATTTATTTTGGCATATTTAGCAATGGGCTCTTAACTCTTTCTTCCAATGATAGTGTTTTTCATGTCAATAATAAAAGAAAATGAAAAGACTTTAATGATACTATACTTTGGCTTCATCGACTTGGTCATGTTAATGAGTCTAGGATAAGCAAGTTATAGAAGGAAAAATTCCTTGATCCTTATGAGTATGAATCATTAGGAACTTGCGAATCATGTCTCATGGGTAAGATGACCAACACTCCATTTACTGGACATGGAGAAAGGTCAACTGAGTTATTAGGACTTATACATACTGATGTATGTGGTCCAATGACAACTCAGGCTAGAGGTGGATACTCATATTTTATCACTTTTATAGATGATTTATCTAGGTTCGGATGTGTGTAAATTATGAAACATAAATCTGAAGCCTTTGATAAATTTAAGGAGTATCAAAGTATGGTAGAAAAACAAACCGGGAAAAGTATTAAAGTTCTTCGTTCTGATCGAGGAGGAGAATACTTATCCACGGAGTTTTTAGACTATCTTAAAGTTAATGGAATTCTTTCTGAATGGACCCCTCCTTATACACCATAGCTAAATGGTATAGCTGAAAGGAGGAATCGTACCTTATTAGATATGGTACGATCCATGATGTGCTTCACAAATTTATCCATTTCCTTCTAGGGTCATGCCCTAGAAACTGCTATTTACATTCTGAACAAGGTACCTTCTAAATCCGTTGTTAGTACTCCATATGAAATTTGGAGTGGAAAGAAATCGTATCTTAAATATTTTAATGTATGGGGATGTCCATCTTATGTTAAAAGAAATTTTGGACATAAGTTAGAACCTAGAGCAGATAAATATCTATTTGTAGGATATCCTAGAGTGGGTAGAGGATATCTATTTTACCATCCTACTGAACAAAAGATTTTTGTCAGCATGCATTCCACTTTTCTAGAAAAAGAGTTCATTTTAGAAAAGAGCAATGGTAGAACTGTTGAACTTGGAGAAGTACAAGAAACACAGATAGACAGTTCTCAACCATTAGAACATATAGTTAGGACAGAACCAGAAGACAAAACTCCTCCCCATAGGTCTGATAGAGTGCCACGGGAACCTGAGAGGTATGGTTTATTATTGAAAATAATGAAGCCCAAGTCATTCAAAATGATGAACCTCTGACCTATATGGAAGCTATCTTGAGTACTGATTCAGATAGATGGCAAGAAGCCATGGAATCCGAGATAGACTCTATGTATGTAAACCAAGTATGGTCTTTGGTCAATGCACCAGAGGGTGTTAATCTTATTGGATGCAAATGGGTCTATAAGAAAAAGATTGGGGCTGATGGCCATGTTGAAACCTATAAAGCCAGATTTGTGGCAAAAGGTTTTAGACAAAAACAGGGAATTGATTATGATGAAACATTCTCACCTGTTGCTATGCTCAAATCAATTCGGATTTTACTTGCTATAGCAGCATACCATGATTATGAGATCTGGTAGATGGATGTGAAGACTGCATTCCTCAATGGTTTCCTTGAGGAAGAAGTCTACATGTCACAGCCAGAAGGTTTTATTTCAAAGAATAAACCTAATCAAGTATGCAAGCTAAAGAAATCCATTTATGGATTAAAGCAAGCTTCAAGGCGTTGGAACATCCGCTTTGATGAAACTATTAAACGGTTTAGTTTTATCAAAAATATGGATGAACCCTGTGTTTATAAGAAGACTAGTGGGAGTGCCATAGTCTTCTTGGTTGTGTATGTAGATGACATACTCCTAATTGGGAATGATATCCCAATGTTGCAATCAGTCAAGGTTTGGCTATCAAACCTGTTTTCTATGAAAGATTTGGGAGAAGCATCCTATATACTAGGTATTAAGATCTATAGAGATAGATCTAAGAGAATGCTAGGTTTATCCCAATCTAGGTACATTTACTTAGTGCTGAAAAGATTCAGCATGGATGGAAGTAAAAGAGGTTATCTTCCTATGAGTCAAGGCATACATCTTTCTTAAAGGATGTCTCCTAAGACACCTGAAGAAAGAAATAGAATGAATTCTATACCTTATGCTTCGGCAATAGGGTCCATAATGTATGCCATGTTATGTACCAGGCCTGATGTTGCATATGCTTTAGGCATTGTCAGTAGGTTTCAGGCTGATCCAGGAGAGGATCATTGGAAAGCAGTTAAAAATATTCTTAAGTACCTGAGAAGGACTAAGGATATTTTTCTGGTTTATGGTGGTTCTGATCTTAAACTAGAAGCTTATTTTGATTCTAGTTTTCAATCAGACCCTGATGATAGCAAATCCATTTCGAGATATGTTTTTATCCTAAATGGTGGAGCAGTGAGTTGGAAGAGTACCAAATAGCAGACTGTAGCTGACTCAACCACAGAGGCAGAATACATAGCTATCAGTGAAGCCGCCAAGGAAGCAGTCTGGATGAAGAAGTTCATCACAGAGTTGGGTGTTGTTCCTGAGATTGAAAACCCAGTGCCACTTTACTGTGACAACACTGGGGCTGTTGCTCAAGCTAAGGAACCAAGAGCTCATCATAAGTCCAAGCACATTCTGAGACGCTTCCATCTCGTCCGGGAAATAGTAGAAAGACAAGATGTCTACATAAATAGAGTTGATACAAAGAACAATGTAGCAGACCCATTCACTAAGGCTATACCACAGCGAGAGTTTGATCGCCACCTCGAGTGTATGGGATTAAGATTTAAAGGCGATTGGCTTTAGTGCAAGTGGGAGATTGAAAGGGATATGCCCTACAAGCCAATCTATATTGTATCTCCCAAACCATTGTAATTGACAATATTCTAATAAAGGCATTATTTTTCATCATACGCTATTTTTATATTATATGATGAACCCCATAGATTAGGGCTATGATTTTAGGGTTATGATGAGATCATACCAGTGAACCTAAAGTCTTAAAACCTTAATCTAAAATATTCCTAGTCAAAGGAACCCTGAGTAGGGAATCAGGGATTTTTCCGGTAAGACTAGCACATCCCATGTATACTGGAGAGGGTGACTGCTCTCACAGTCACTTGTGTATGACACTAATACTAGGATGTGGGTGCTCATTAGAGAATGAGTTCACTGATATGATCCAACTTGAGATCATCTAATGGAGTCTTAGCTACATGTCAATAGAAGGTTCTCATAGTGGGAGTGGTACAAGTAATCTTTTGACCTGAGACTACCATAAGTACCTTATGTACATGAACCCAAGCTTTGGTTCAATTCTAATCATGACACTGAGTCATGCACAGGATTGATACTGGGAATGGTGAATTGGATATGAAGGTAATGAGTAGGTCAACAAGGAATCGTTCACTCTTAGTAAGAGGAGATTGCATCCAGCTAGTTATCAATCGGATGATGATTCAGAAAATCTTTGATCAAAGTAATGATATTAGAAATGATTTCTAATATCAAAATAATTGAATCATCAATATAAGATTGAGCTAGAAATAAATGTAATATTGGTATTGACATATATTCATATCCATAATTATATTCTGGGTGCAGGCTGATCGAAGGATTTAATTATACGGTAACTTTCCACTGAAGGGTAGTTTTGGTATTTCAACAGAATTTCCATATCTTCCGGGTAGACATGACACGTTGCTAGACGTCAATCTTATCTTGTGGGTTGATTAAATTGAATGATCACTTATTAGGAAGAGTCCTAATTGATCACAATCGGGTAAGCCCGATTTGACCTAAATCGATTAGAAAGGGTTCTAATCAAATTAGGTCAACTTGTATTCAAACCCACTGCTGGCAAGATGTGGAACCCAATGGGTCACACACTTAAGAGAATTGATCAAGGGTTTAATTTTGTAATTAAATCATTTTGCATGATGACACTCTAGCAGGTGTTGCAAATCCTAGCTTCTATTCGAATTAGGGTTCCGGATTGGTTCAATTTGGGTTTTAATTGGATCTAATTAGACCCTAATTGAGGTTATAGGGATTATGGCTAACCCTATTGGCTAACCATGCACTTAGGCTAGCCCCCCACCCGCCCCTTAGCATTTTCATGCCAAAATGCCAAGAGTCCATGTGCTAATGGACTCTTGGCGCGCTCCATAAAAAACTCTGATGTTTTTATATGGGGTGGCCTCATTTCTTAGTATTAGAGCCTCACTTGTCCTCCCTTGGATTGGAATCAAAGGGTTGATATTTTTTAAGAAAGGAAGATAGCGCCTGTTGCTTCCCGGATGCGCGAAATAACATTTCTTCGGAGATGAAAAGTCGCGACTCCTTTCTTTTTAAAACATCGCGACTTTTCCTTTAAGAAAGGCCATGGGATTTATTCGGAAGGCCGTGAGAAGGAAGGATGGGGCGTGAGAAAATAAGAAAGGGCATGAGAAGTCTTTCACAGAGAGATGTGTGGGCGCCTATCTGAGATCTATTTAAAGGGTCAGGAAAATCAGAACTCGGTAATGTTTTGTTTTATTCCTTCTTCCTCTCCTAAAGACTCTTTCACTCTTTTCTTGTTCTTGCACTGTTTCCTTTATAAAGTACACCTCTATCGAGACTCTGCTACTGAACAAGAATAAGAGCGAAAATCTTCGACGGTAAAGGAAAGAAAGGAGTTCTGATTTTATTCCTTCTTTCTTACATTAAGACATTATTGTCTTAATTTCTCCTCCAACTTAAGACAAGCCTATATCCACTTAGGACAAGGTCTTTTCTTCAAGACAAGGGTGTCTAAAGGGCCAAGGTCTTAGTGGAAGGAGGAGAAGAGATCAGGGAAAGGGAGGCTACCTCTTGTATGGAAGAATTCAAGCCATAATCCGAAGAATTGAGTTCTAGGAAGAAAAACTCAAAAGGAAAAACCATTGGACAAGAAGATAGTGTTCTTGATCATTGCTCTGTGTGGATCACCATCGGAGGGTGGACACCTGGATGCCTATTGAATTCAGTTAGCCCCTTCAACTTCAAGTTTGTTGGAATAAGCGATTACAGGTTGGTACCCTAATCCTAATTTGCTTAGATATGCTTGTCATATGTTCTAGTCTTATTTAAGGTGTTCCTGGTTTAGGGTTTTTTTTTTGTGTGAATTTAGTTTCAATTTTGAAATTACCCTTCCGCTACGTTGCACCGGAACCCGACAGCCCTCTCCTCTTTCAGCAAATCAGGTGCCCTAATAACTATGCCGATCCGAATTTGGACTAACATCATCTTGAACTAGCTTCTATCTTGCAAAGTTAGATCTGCAAGACCTTGGGCCTCTTTCCTTCTTCTTTCTCTTGTGATGAACACCTCTCCAAACTCTTAAGATAAGAGCTAGACCTCACATGAAAAAGGAAAAAGTACCAAAAGGAAGAGGACAACTCCACGCCCGAGAGAGAGAGCCTTTGGAGTTCATGCCCAAAAGAAAAAAAAACTCATGGTCAGCCACCCCTTCTCCTCTTTTATTTAAATCACTTCTCCCATCCCTCCAAACCAAAAGACCAAAGTTTAATCTAAATTTGTTAGATTTTAAGAGGAGTAGAAGAGAAGGACTCTTCCTTCTCTCTTTGTTTCATGCCAAAATCCTTCTTGCGCCCACCAAGCTTTCACGCCAATTCATTTTGTCACACAAAATATTGGGCCCACAAGCCTGGCATGTGGAGACATGGGGAGATAAGGAGAGAGAGTCCCAATCTAATAGGACTCTAAGTCATGGTCCAAATTAAATGATTTGACAGTCAAATCAAAGCCAATTTTAAACCTAATCGAACCTATTTCAAAATGGCTATTGACCCAACTCAATTAGGATCAATTAACTGAGTCTAACTCAATTAAATTAAATCTAATTTAATTCAATTAATATCTAATCAATAATTTATTAATGGTAACATTTACAATTAGGTCCAAATGTACAAAAATTGTTAAGTGCCAAATTTAGTAACATTTTGATTTGCTGATTGGTTACTTAAGCTCCTAATATGTGTGACCCCTCAGGTCCTATACTATCTGGTAATGAGACATGATATAATCTCCATTATACATCATCAAAACTCCTTTCGATGGACTGAAACAATTTTTGCTCAACCCTAATTAGGATCATCGATCCGAGAACGATCCTAAAGTGCAATCAAAATCCACCAGTGATACCTAGCAGTATATAGTGGTAACCTAGTAGAATAAGATTGGAACCCCTAGGTGTAGTTATCATGTGATTTGATTCCTTTATTAAAAGTCTTGACATGATGTTGGTTATGGAAACTTGTCAAACCCATCGTCATATGCTTAACTTAATCGACTCAGGTCCAATTGTGATACTAATGAAAATACCTTTTTCACTATCATACTGCTATGGCCATAGACTTCTGGACTTAGTCTCACTAAGTTGCATAGGATTATTCCTTACTACTAAGGCTAATAGATCCCTATGTGTGAACAACCTACTCCTACAATAAACTTATTGCTGCCAACGAACACCGCAAGGCCGTCCAATTATGGTACTAATGAAAACACCTTTTTCACAATCACACTACTATGGCCATATACTTCTGGACTTAGTCTCATTAAGTTGCATAGGATTATTCCTTACTACTAAGGCTGATAGATCCCTATGTGTGAACACCATACTCCTACAATAAACTTATTGCAACCAACGAACACCGCAATGTCTCGAATGGATAGGAACCATGTGTTCATGCTGTCAAACTACAGAAACCTTATTGTTAGTAGCTAAAACACTCTAGGTCAAAGAACTATTCACACAACTACATCATCAGGAAGTTATTGACAAGTGAGTAGTCACCCGTATAACTTTCTATACTTGGTCATGCTCAATACCATTGATTTCTATCAATTACCTGTACTCTCACACCAGCATCAACACACTGTAGGTCAGAGACTCATCTACCCAGAAAGGGAAGTGATCTGTGCACCGATTTTAATGGATCAATCATCGTTCTCATTATATTTTAATAATCAAGAGCTTTTAGGAGTTAATCTATAAAGACATATGTCTCAGATTCTCAACTCTTAAAAATATGTGCCATTGTCCATTAACTCCATGGATAATTCATAGACACATCAATATGAATGAAAATAATATCCCTTTTTTTATTCATAAAAAAAATTAAGTACAAAGTTCAAGCCCTAAAAATTATAATGCATCGAGCCAACTTGGCTTTTAGAGCATACATTTAATAGCTGGTTCTTCAGAACTATGATTTTCAGCACTCTGGAAGAGTTGGCTCTTCATAACTTGAGTCAACACGGTTGTCAATCTTAGGAAACTTCACTCTGGATGAGTCAGCTCGAATACCCTCGAGTCAGCTTGAATTTTTAAAACTTCAGAAATAAACTTTGCCCGAGTCGGCTCTTCTAACTCGAGTCAGCTCGAATGTCTACGTGCTAGAATACTTCTTGTCATGCCAAACTTCGAGTCGGCTCACCAGTCTTGAGTCGGCTCTTATGACTCAGGTCATTAATTGTTCAATCTTTTTCAAACTTCTTTCAATGATTTCAAAATAGCTCAAAAACTTTCTAAGTCTTTCAAAGACTACATAGAAGTGGCCCTTTTTTATGAATACATGATTGATTTTTCTTTGGGCTCTTTTTTACATAGTAATTCGACAAAAATTAACCTGACATTCTAAAATGTTGTAGGAAGGAAGGTTATTCAATGAAAGCATCCTATAAAAACTTTGAGAACACTTGAAAGATAGTAATCAAATGCATGCTTCAATGTTTGATTATCATCAAAATCATTCTAGGGGTCAATAAGAACAAGCTGCAAGTCAATGACAAGAGGAGGGAAAGCCACTCCAAATAAGAAAAATCAAAAAGGCAGTGAAACATTGCCTTCTAGTGTCAAGACATGTTGACCCATCGACAAAGCCCGAAGCTGAAGAATTTGATCGACAAGGCTCAAGATGGGAAGTATGACACATACACTCCTTTATCTCTCCCAAGAGAGAAGATATTAATGGAGATTGAAAAGGAGAGTTTTCTCCGAAGGCCCAGACTAATGCGAGCACCTCCAACCTCGTGCAATAAGGCCAAATACTATGGTTCCACAGAGACCATGTGCACACTACTGAAGAATGCATTTAGCTAAAGGACGAGATCGAAAGATTGATTAAAGGTGGGTACTTAGGAAAGAACATTCACAATCAGGATCGCCTAGTTGAAGTGACTGCCCCAAGCCAGATTACTGATGGTGTAGAGCTCCCCAATCAGTGACCCATTGATGGCATGGTCGACATTTTACATCACCGATCAATTGCAGAGAGGACAGTGCTCCGAAGAAACCTTGAACGAGCAAAATCATCATCAATGAAAGCCCGAGTGTTATCTGACTTCATCGCCAAATGCACCTGGAGTGATGATGAAGAGGAGACTCAGATATCCATCAAAGATGCTGAAGGTGTCACCGACTCCACTGGGATTCTTCATGTGGATGGAACATCAAACTTATCTGGCTATGGACTTGGTTTGATCATAGCCAATCCCAAAGGAAATGTCATGGAACATGACCTTCATTTTTCTATCAAGATGTCAAATAATCAGGCCAAATATAAAGCCCTTACAGCTGGACTTAGGATTGCTTGAAAATTAGAAATCCAGAAGCTAAGGGTGTTATACAACTTCCAACTCATGGTGAACCAAGTTAAAGGAGACTTCAAAGCTCGAGAAATAACTATAGCCAAATACTTAGAGAAAGTTCGGGAGTCAATCACTCAGTTCGACTCTTTAGACAATAATCATGTCTCTCGAATGAAAAACTCTCATGCTGATTCACTATCCTGTCTAGCCATGATGATGCTCGAATCCATGGGTCCGACTTTCGTTGAGTACTTGAAAACCCCTAGCATCTATATTAAAGGATGTGAAGAGATCCATCAGATCAGATAGGAACCAAGCTGGATAGACCTAATAATCAAGTACTTAATCGATTGAACTTTGCTTGAAGACACCACCAAAGCCAAGTGGCTTTAATGGATAGCCTCACAGTACATCATCATGGAAGGAAACTTTTTCAAAAGATCTTTTCATAACCTCTACTGAAATGCCTAGCCCCATCGGATGCCAACTACACCATAAGAAAAGTCCACGAAGGTATATGCGGCGACCACCAGGAGGACAGGTCTCTGGCTTATAAAATGATATGCCACGGGTATAACTGGCCAACCATCTAGAAAAATATAGTTGACTACATACAAAGATGTGACCAGTGTCAAAGATACTCTAACATCCAGAGATGCCCTACAAGTTAGCTGACTCAATTAATACCCCCATGGCCCTTCGCTCAATGGGTAATGGATATTCTCAACCCGTTCCCTCCAGCCTATGGTCAATGGAAGCTCCTCATCATAGCCACAGACTACTTCGCTATGTAGGTCGAAGCAGAAACCCTAGCTCATATTACTGAAGGGATGGTCGAAAACTTTGTTAGGAATTCCATTATTTTTTGGTTTGGAATTCCTCATGCCATCATCACCGACAATGAAAGGTAATTTTACAATCCTATGTTTAATGACATCTATGCCCAATATCATATCCCCTACAGGCTAACTTCTATCAGGCATCCTTAAGCCAACAGTGAAGTTGAAGTAACCAATCGAACAATTCTCCATAGCTTGAAGACTTGGCTAAATGAAGCAAAAGAACTCTAGGTCGACGAGCTTAATTCAGCTCTCTAGGCATATCGAATGACTCCCCGATCTACAATAAGAGAGTCACCATTCAACTTAACTTATGAAATTGAACCTATGATCATCCTCCAATCTAGAAAAACTAACCACTTCAAAGAGCTGGATAATTCAAGCCAAAGAGGAGCAGATCTAAATCTGCTAGAAGACACAAGACTCTAGGAATAGCTAAGAATGGTAGTATGCTGACAAAGAGTCATCGATACTATGACACACAAGTCAAGGCCATAACATTCCAACCTGGAGATCTAGTGTTGTGAAAGGCGAAAGTATCTCGACCTAGGATCAAGGCAAACTTATCCCTAATTAAGAAGGTCCTTATCGAATCACCGAAGTGATATGACTCGAAACTTATCAAATCGAAAGCTCGGTTATGGGGGACGAAAATAAAATGATGAATGGAGAGTTTTAGCAAGCTAACCAGCAAGCAAACTTGAATAATTAATTATCAAATAAATGGTCTAAATTAATCCAAGAAAAGAATATTCATAGGATGACTAGTTGATCTAAGTTACAATACCCATATTGTAGATCTAGATCAAAATAGAGATTAGGATCTTCATGGCAAGGAAACCATCACTACTAGGGCAAGCTAACCTTCAAATGATCAGATCTAATGAAGCTTAGGAAGAGTTTTCCTACCAACAATGATGGCTAATTATTTGGTGGAAGAAGGAGCTCTCATCACTCAATGATTGAGGTCTAAACCATAAGACTAGCACTCCCTACCTTTAGGACTCACCATGGCCATAATCCTTGGCTTGGAGACCTTCATCTTAGACTTGGGAAATCAGAGAAAACTTGCATCAAGTCAGAAATTAGGCATGGAAGGAGAATTCAAAATTGGAATTAAAACAAGAAGAAGAAGAAGGAAGGGAACAAGGAAGTAGAGGCCGGCGCCTTCAAGGAATGATGCTTGGATCTTGGATCAAACAAGGAGCACTCCACCTTTCAAACACTCAAGAGTATTCTACCCTTCAAATAGTCATTCAAGAACCTCACACTCTCTTCTCAAACCTATCTTTTAACTCTCAAACTCAAGAACATTTCACTTCAAACAAGAGAACATAGGGAAACTAGAACAAGAAAGATAGCTTTTTTCATTTAATCCAAAATAGAATGAATACAATGGAGGGGCTTAGGCCCTATTTATAGCCCTTCATAACTCACATGGGTCAGCCAATGAGAGAGAAAGAGTGGAGGTTAGGTCAGGCTAACTCTAGTTGGGTAGTTTCTAGAATTAGTTTTTTTATAACAATTTATGGGTAGAAGGTTACAACCAATTGACATGTGGCAATGACTTGGCTTAATTTGCTGATGTGGAGCCCTATGTGTCATGTGATGTGGCATCGCACATGGCAAGTTAGTTGGAGGGTTGTTGGGGTAATAGAACATGGCTTCAATCTTTCCATAAAATTCTTGATGTAGTGTTCTTTCTCCTCCCCAAAAGGTGCTTGATGTGGTGTCGACTAATTGAGAAAAATGGTCTTCAAGTAGATGGCATCCAAGTGAGGGAAGTGGGCTTCAAATGGATGGCGCCAAGTGAGAAAAATGGGCATTGAAGAAGTGGCCTTATACCCTGCTTGAATATAGGTTGAGTCAACACATGAATCGGTTCAGGTATTTGCTGAAAGAGAAGATGGGCTCAAACCCTTTATTAGAATTATCTATTTTAACTACAAAACAAAAGTGAGTTAGTCCAAAAAAATTTCTTTCTTGTTGATGTCCCCATCAATTCTCCCAGGGGGAAAAGAACTCGATTCTATTGGATAAGAATCAATCTGACTCTGGTGGTACTTTAGTAGGTCTGATCAATTCTTTTTAGGTCTTTTCAAGTAATCCATGAGTCTTCAAAATCAGGGCATCCTTGCCAATGAACCAAGTAACATTGATAGTCCCTGTTTCAGGTAGAGACGGTCTTATTGTTTAAGATTCGCTCAATCCTGTCTTGCTGCATTGATAACTTGAATGGTGGACACTCATGGGTTGGCTCACTCTCAAAGATAGAATCTAGCTCGAAAGGCTCACTAGGTATCAATGTTGGTTCCTTTACCCTCCTAGATCTGAATTGTTGAAAGTGAAACTGATACCAAAGTCAGATGGTCAATCTAGCACATATTAGGTCCAAATTTTTTCTTACTATTTTGAAAATGACCTACACCATGGATATATAATTGTTCAGGTTTTGCATTACCATGACATAGTCTCATTCCTGAAATTCTTTGGCTCTTTTATGTGAGTTGATAATATGCTTGGTAATTTCATTGCTCAAATTTTCTTACTAATCATGCTATGCATATGACTTTCGCATTCATGGACACTTATGCATTGGAAGGTCAAATGACATCAAATTTCAAAACATAAATGACACCAAAACAAAACAAGCTCTAATGAACTTTATTATCTATGAACTAAACTTTATTGTTTGCTAGGAAACAAAAGTTCCTAATTTCCAATATTCTCCTAGATGGCTTTGAAAACTCTGGCACACAACTTTAGGTAGGTGGCAATGAATCTTAATTTGGTGCCCAATAAATGCCATAATGTCTTCCAAAAGTAACTGTTGAAAATTTCTGGGACCTGATCAATGGTATGGTGGATGTCCCAACTGGGTTGATTAGGATTTGGAATGTTCTAAAAGGGTGAATTTGGCTTAGGGCAATTATCAGGGAATATAATTTCCATCTTCCTTCTCTTACACATTCATCTTTCAATTCCTACCATCTCTTCACTTCTAATCCTCATGTTAAATTCTTTTGCAGGTTCTACAATTTTTTACAGTTGATCCTTTGAAATTGGTTCTAGATTTCTCTGATGGTCAATACCCAATTAGGTGATCCTTCATTAATCTCTAGATGTAAATCCTTAATAGTGATTAATTTCGTGTCCTCTATTATCTCATCGAATTGTTCTTCATGGCTTTGTTCTTGGACTTCATTTTGATCATCCCCGCTGTTGATTTCTTTAGGCTGGGTAATTATTTTATCTTCAAGTAATTGCTCTTGATCATATTCGTCCATAAGGTTAGACCCGGATTCATAAGCTTCTTCCTCAAGTTCTTCAACGAGTTTAGGATTTTCTCATTCTAGCCCTTCATTTGGACAAGACATTGATTTTATTTCATCCTTAAATTCTTCAATAGGTTTAGGAGATTTTTTCTCTAATTTTTCTATGGGTTTACTCTCTTCTTCATCTCCCTCATACTTATTGAATTTGGCAATATAATCAAATATTGGTGTATCATCTTGTCTCAATTTGTACCATTGGTCTAATAGTTTTTTCTCATAATATTTACCCAGGTACTTTTAACTTAGTTTACTCTTCATCTCTCCAAGTACTTATTTTATGCCCACTATAATAATTTTTTCATTCAACTTATCCCCAATATGCTTTAGCACGTCGGATTAACTTTGATTTGGCAAATTGACACTTTGTTACTTCCAACATTTCATCAAATTCAAAGTATTGATCCATTTTCTCTTCCCAATCGACATACACCTCAGGGTTTCTATCAAAAGTGGGTGCATAAGGTCCATTGTTTCTAAAGACTTTCTCCTCCTGATCTACAAAGTCTTGGTAGAGGTATCTAGGATTATACTCAGGGGTGAGATCATGACATTGGGCTCTTGGACCAAAGGGAGGTGGACTAGGTGATTCAGGCTCAGCATGGATCCTATGGGCTTCTTCTATGAAGTCATGGTGAAGTCATCTTGAATTGTATTCAGTAGTGAATTCATGATGATGGACTCTTGGACCTCGAGGAATTGACCTAAGTGACTCAGGTTTAGTGGGGCTCATTGGGGTCTCTTCAAGTGTCCCAACATGGTCCTTCACTTGACCTAATTCCTTTCTCATCTGCCCTAATTGCCCATTTATGGTATTAAACTTTTTAGTTAGGGTTTTCAAAAAGAATTCAAGATTAGGATCCATGGATAAAAACAGACTAAGTGTGGGACTATTGGTATGAAGCTTCAAAACAAGCAGTACAAACCTAACTTCTAGGGCTCCTAGACCCAAAAGTTTAAAATACAGGAATTGACTAAGTACTAGTTAAAGTTGTAATTACCTTTTCCACTGGCCAGGTAAGAGATGGGTTACGGGAGGCTCCCCTCGCTTTCATGAGATCCTAATTAAAAACTGCAAGTCCGCTTAAGGTGTTTTCCATTGGACCACTTGCCTTAGACACCAATTTCAAGAAGTAAGTACAAACTCAACTAATATTTGGTCTCATCTTGCACTTGAACCCGACTTGTGGGTGTCCCTAGTTTTAGGTTCCTACTCGATTTCAATTATGGTTTAGGTCAATGCAAATGTTTGTAATTATTTTGGGCCAAGAAAAGGTAATGACCTCCTTCCCTTATGTTATGATTGAATGCGCTTAATTAGATTTAGAATTGGATGCACAAACAATTCACCAACTAGTTAACACAACAACTATTATTATCACAAACATGTGATTCAAACCTGAATTTTAAAATAAATTAAATTTTAAAAAATTAAATTTAAAAATTTATAATTTGAAGTATAGATTTTATAAATAAAATCTTAAAATTTAAATATCTAATTAAGATTAAAATTTCATTCTAGAAGTTAGAGTTGTTGCAAGATAGTTTCAGCCCTAACAACTTATAGTCAACTAGTTTTACAAAATTTGAAATTAAAATTTTAAAATTTTAAAAAAATTAAAATTAAATTTGAATTATTATATTGCTTAGTGAAGATTCTAGATTCTAAATCTTGAAATTTAATTCCTGGAATTTGGTTATGAAATTCATTTTGAAAGATTATTGTAAAAGAAAATTTCAGCAGGGAACAACTTTCAACAAGCAAGTTTTAATAATTTAAAATTTAATCATTTTAAAAATATAAAAATTAAAAATAAAACTGATTTGGTTAACTCTCAGATAAGAATTCTCAAATTTTAAAGTTTTGACTTTAGATTAACTCAAATTTTTGTTGAGAAGGTAGTTTGAAAGCACATGCAAGAAGGTTTAAGCAGTTTAGCTATTTCTTAACAACATGAATTCAAATTTTGAATTCCTAACTGTGGATCCTTCTAAAATTCAAAATTAGGATAGAAAATAAAAAAATTGAAGTCTGGATCTCAGATATAAAAATTAAAAATTTAGAAAAAATATTTTTATATATTTTTGAAAATTAAATGGAATGGAAGGCAGAAATAGAATTCTGGACAGAACTTCAAAAATGGTCTACGAACTCATATTTTTAAATCTAAAAATAATTAGAAAATGTTTTTTTGAATTTTATATTTCAAATACAAACACAAAAAGGTACTAGAAAAGTATTTTTTAAGATTTTCTTTCAATGAAAACAAATTACTAAAATTTATAAAAAATTGGATGAATACTAGAACAGAAATTTCAGCAATCAAATACTTGACCTAGTAAAACCTTAAGCTCTGATACCAAAAAGAATTGATGAGGGACGAAAATAAAATGATGAATATAGAGTTTTAGCAAGATAACCAGCAAGAAAACTTGAGCAATTAATTATCAAATAAATGATATAGATTAATCCAATAAAAGAATATTCATAAAGAGACTAGTTGATCTAAGTTACAATACCCGTAACGTAAATCTAGTTCAAAATAGAGATTAGGATCTTCATGGCAAGGAAACCATCACTACTAGGGCAAGTTAACCTTCAAATGATCAGATCTAATGAAGCTTAGGAAGAGTTTTCCTACCAACAATGATGGCTAATTATTTGATGGAAGAATGAGCTCTCATCACTCAAGGATTGAGGTCTAAACCATAAGACTAGCTGGGGCGGGCACCACAGTTCGAAAGAAGCTTCAATCCAATTTTATCAAGCCAAATTCATTATGGATTTCAATAGACTAAGTTAATGCTACTTTTGATTTCAATTTTATTTCATTTATTAAACATGTATCATGTAAATAGGAAAATTTGTTTCTCTGTTCAAGTTTGAGTACTGTAATTAGGGTTGGGCTTATGTCAATTTGGTCTTTTGAGTCCAATTAATGTCAATTGGGTCTTGTAATTAGTGAATTTACATGTTGGGTTCAAGTTTGGTTTGATTTGGGTTCAAATGTAGCATGAAGAAAAAAAGATTAGGTGAGGCAAACCACTTCAACAAACCTCGCCAAGTTGGAGCACCACATCATCAAACATACATGGAAGACACCTCGTCTCCCAAGCCCACATGGAAGCCACCTCATGAGGCCACCTCACTCCATCTTATCAAGGCATGAATCAAGGATGATTTCAACTTCCCACTTATCAAGGCATGAATCAAGGATGGATTCAACTTCCCCACTTATCAAGGCATGAACCAAGGATGGTCTCAACTTCCCCACTTATCTCTCCATGATTTATGTAACCTCCTTTTGAATTCAGAATTTCAAATGACTTAGGAGAGGCTATAAATACCACTACAAATGCCTTGTAAAAGAAATTATTGGTGAATGAAATCAAAAGAGTTTTTCTTCCACTTATTATATGCAATGTGTCCTCCGAGAGGGAGTGGGTGAGAGACCCAAAACATCATCCTTTAGCCATCCTAGTATTCCCCTACATCCACCAAAATTTTAGCTAGAAGACGCCTTACCACTATCCTAAGAAGATCTTCTAAATTTCAACCAAGTCTTCTTCACCATTGCCACTCTACAAGGACGCCTATTCCAAACTTCAAGCAAGCTTCTACAGCAGATTATGGACATCATCCCTTGCCTTCATGGGATGCCAACTCTAGTTGCAATTCAAGGATTCCAAGGTGATTGCAGTCCAAACACTGAATGGAGCCAATTGATCTCCTACAACTACATCCACTCCAATCATATTATTGTAGCTTTATTAATTTTCATTCTTCTTGTCAACTCAAGTCACTAATCCCTTTTCTTTCTAGAGTTCCCGAAGTTCACGAGTCGACAAGGAAGTTGGTCTTGCCCTTGGAACTATCAAGCCAGAAGTCTACATCTCTGGAGGCGATAGTTTTCGAGTACCAATCTCCATTCGGGGAGTGCTGAAATGGAATCCCTTCTGATGGCGTAAGACATCAATATTGGAAAGAAAACCCTCCTTATTTCTTTGGTCTGAATAGTTGAATGGTCTATGCCCTAGATAGGAGGTTTTTTCAATGCCTTAGTTCCAATCTTTATGGATGGATATGCAGCCCTAGTTTGAGTTATTCCCTTATTTAGTATTTTCCTTCATATGACTCTTTACAATTTTGTGTTTGAATTAAGTTTATGCTTGTAGGGATCATTGCTCAACAAATTAAATCACTCACTAAATTAGAATTCATTCATCTCATTCCACATCAAATTTGGTATCAAAGCATGGTTGGTTAGGGTTAAGTTCTTTAAGTACTTGGATCGGGTGCTTCACCAGGCTGTCCGGTCTTAGGAGAAAAGTAGGATTTCAAGATGCTCTCTTCCCATTCTACGTGGATCTCCTAAGGCATGTCGGGGTGCCATTGTGATTGACCTATGAAGAAGAAAGCAAAGAGCATGTTAGGTTTTATTTTCGAATTTCTACACTTAGGACTTTCTATTTTCTGATTGCTGTATTTCTGAGTAGGCTGATGTAATTCGTATAAAACTCTAAAAAAAAGGAGTTAATTTTTAATTAAAGTAATTTTTTCCTAATTCATATTAAGTTATCTATCAGAATGCATAATTTTATCCTCAGAAAAAAATCACAAAAGAATGCAAATTCCTGCATTCTATCATTGTTGCTGAAATTCCTGTATGTTCTGTTTTGTTCCTTTTACATTATCTAAATTTCAGAATCTGGTCAGCATAGCATAGATTTTATTTTTAAATTTCCTTTCATATGGCAGATTATCTATAAGTTAGCAGTCTTCTATGAATTTTTTGAATTTTTTTGAGACTGTTACATAGCACTTCTAAGCTCCACTCTGAACTGCAACACACAAAATATCTGTTGCTGAGATTAGGGTTTGTTTGCAAGTTTGCACCATCTCATGGCAAATCAATCTAAGGGCATCAGTATGACATGGGGGTAGGATTTCATCACCTGTCCTTAGCCCAAAATCATCACCCTGAATAACAGACCCAACCCTTAATTAAAACTAAGTAGACACTTAATTTGCTCTAGTGAGCTAGGGACACCCACAAAGTCCGGTTGAACCAAGTGTCAAGCCAATTTAGATAACTTGTTTGTGCGTGCTTGTATACCTAGTGTCTAGGCAAGTGGTTTAGAGATAAGAGCTCAAAGAAAGGTTGGTTGGTTCGCTTACCTAGCCAATTTCAAATTGGTGTCTAAGGCAAGTAAAGAGTGACCTCCACCAACCTTATACTTACCTGGTCAGGTGCCATGTTACTACAACCAAGATTGTAATCTTGACCTAACATTTAGTTTAGACTCTAGGTCTAGCAAACCCCTAGCCTGAGTTTGAGTCTGTGTGCATGGCAACTAGATCAGGAACTCCCTATCAGCATTCATTTGATCATCCCAATTCTTCCATGGATCCCAATCTAGAAACCCTGATGAGAACTATGACTGAGCAGTTCAAGCAATTAAATACTAGGTTTGATCAAATGGAAGAGAGGATAGGAACCCTTGAAGAGACGTGTTTGACCCATACTAAACCACAATCACCCAAATTGCCACCAGTCGATCCTAGAGTCCAATGCCACGAATATACTCTTGACCCAAATTCAAGGAGAGTTCACCATGATTATATTGACCAGGATGAAAGGGCCCTTAGAAACATTTATCTAGATACACCCACATTTGATGGAAACTTGGATCCTAAGGTGTATATAGACTGGGAGGGTGATATGGACTAATATTTTGATTGGTATGAAATGTTGAAAGATAGGAAATTTAAGTTTGCCAAACTTAGATTGGTCCATTAGGCTAGATTGTATTGGGGTAACTTTGAACGTATGAGCCGATAGAGGGGTGACATGCCCATTGCCACTTGGAGAGCTATGAAGGTGAAACTTAGGGAGAAGTATTTACCAATGTCCTATGAATAAAGACTCTTAGATCAATGGCAATGATTAACTCAAGGGAATAAGATAGTATCCGAATATATTGCCGAGATTGATGAGTTTATGATGAGATGCAATGTGGTTGAATTTGAGGTAGCAACCTTGTATAGGTTTAGAGCAGCTCTACATGAGGAGATCCAGAGAGAACTATTTTTTAGAGAAGTCCATGACCTAGACCAAGCCTACCAAGTTGCTAGGAACTGTGAGAGATTCCAGAGGAGACCTTTATTTTGCCGACCAAAGCCCACTAGGATTAATCCCCCTAGAAGTAGTTCCAGCCCAAACCCACAAGCCCATCCGACAGATCAAATCCTACTACTTTAGTAGCCCATAGAGATGACAAAGGAAAAAGCCGTGAAGTTCGAAGAGGAGGTAGTGTCCATTGTTTTTGGTGTCATCAGGAAGGTCATATTACAAGCCAATGTCCCAACAGAGTGCTACACATAGAAGAAATAGATGAGGAGGCCCCTGAACCCATAGAAGATTGTGAGGAAGAGGTATATGAGGTCGGAGAGAACCTAGCTGATGAGTATGAAGGGGATGAAGAAATCATAGACTCATCTGAATTCCTAGGAGTTGTGAGATGTATCTTGACCCAGGGTAAGGAACAAGAAGATCGGGGTAGGACCAACATCCTACAAACTTTTGTTAAAATAGAGGAAAAAGTCTGCAAGATCATCTTAGATAGCGAAAGTTGTGTCAACGCCTGTGCCCTATCCCAACCCATATAAGGTATCTCGGATAGATTCGACCTCGATTCCCATCAAATTTAGGTGCAAAGTCACAATCCGAATCCAGTCCTACAAAGAAAAGGTTTGGTGCGATGTTCATCCCATAGGGATAAGCATAATCATATTAGGATGACCATGGTTGTATGACCATAATGCTATACTCTATGGTCGCTCTAATTCTTGTGCTTTTACTCATATTGGGAAAAAGATTGTAATCAACTCATCAGCACCTAAGAACCAAATTAAGAGAGGATTAAGTCACTTGAAGGATAAGAAATAAGGAGTAAACTTGATTAGTGCTAAGGAATTGGAACAAGAGATTAGTGGTGGTTCCCCCGTATGGATTTTGACAGCTAAGGAAACCCAAGACCAAACCCATAAGGAACAACCCCATGAAGTGTTAAGGTTTCAAGAGGAGTTTAAAGACATATTTCTAGAGGACCTTTCAAATCACCTTCCACCATTGAGAGACATTCAACATGCAATAGATTTGATCCTAGGATCGACATTACCAAACCTTCCTCATGATAGAATGAACCCTATAGAACACTGAGTTACAATGTCAAGTTGGAGAACTTCTCCAAAAGGGATTCATTAGAGAGAGCCTAAGCCCATGTACAGTACCAGCCCTTCTGACCCCTAAGAAAGATGGCACATGGAGAATGTGTGTAGATATTGGGGCCATAAATAAAATCACCATTATGTACCATTTTCCTATTCCCCATTTAGACGATATATTGGATATGATGGCCGGATCCAAGTTTTTCTCCAAAATTGATCTTAAGAGTGGTTATCATCAAGTAAGAATTACGCCCGGGGATGAATGGAAGATTGCTTTCAAAACCAAAGATGGCCTATATGAGTGGGTAGTAATGCCTTTCAGTCTATCCAATGCACCTAGTACCTTCATGAGAATCATGACACAACATTTAAGGACATTCAAAGGGAAATTCGTAGTGGTCTACTTTGATGAGATTCTCATCTATTGTAGAATAAAGGAAGACCACTTGGACCATCTTAGGCAAGTTTCCCAAGCCTATATACAAGATAGTCTCTATCCAACTAGAATAAATTTGAATTCATGACCCATAGAGTTATCATTCTAGGATTCGTTATCACCACTGAACGGATGTCTGCTGATCCCATAAAGGTCAAGTCCATAGTCGAGTGGCCCGTATCCAAAAGCATCCATGATGTTTGTAGTTTCCATGGTTTATCCACCTTCTATATGAGATTCATTCGAGGATTCAGCACAATAGTGGCACCCATTACTTTGAATTAACAAAACCCGTCGATAGAGCCTTCCTAGAAATAAAGAAGAAAATGACACAAGCACCTATTTTGAGGTTACACGATTTTTCAAAAGTATTTGAGGTTGCTTGTGATGCCTCTTGTGTAGGAATTGGAGGAGTTTTGAGTCAAGAAGGTCATCCAGTGGCATTCTTTAGCGAAAAGTTGAATGAGGCGAGAATGAGATACTCAACATATGATAGGGAATTGTATGCGGTAGTATAAGCCTTGAGGTATTGGAGACACTACTTACTACCACAAGAATTTGTTCTTTATTTTGATCATGAAGCCTTATGATTTCTTAGTTCTAAAAAGAAAATAAACCCTAGGCACGGGAAATGGGTAGAATTCATCCAAGCATATACCTTTGTCATAAAACACCATGTCAGCATTGAGAATGGAGTTGTAGATGCATTATGCCGGAGATCCATGCTTTTGACTTCAGTTAGCATCGAGGTTGTATGGTTTGATAGACTGAAAGAGGAATACCCTAAGTGTCCTTACTTTATTGAGATCTATCAATCCTTCCAACAAGGACCATCTAGTGTACAAAGTGGCTATACTCTCCTAGATGGATTCCTTTTCAAAGGAAATCAACTATGTATTCCTCAAACTTCTATTAAAGAATTTTTGATCTGGGAAGTTCATGGTGGAGGCTTAGCTGGCCATTTTGGAAGAAATAAGACCATCCTAGTGGTAGAAGATTAGTTTTTTGGCCTTGTCTTAAGAGGAATGTAGCCCAAGTTGTAGTGCAATGTCGAACATGTGCTATTGTCAAACAGCAAAAGCAGAACATTGGGTTGTACACTCCTTTACCAATCCCTGATTGTCCATGGCAGGATCTTAGTATAGACTTTTTATTAGGACTCCCAAAGACCTCTAGGAGACATGATTCTATCTTCGTTATAGTCAATCGATTTTCTAAGATGGCTCACCTCATCCCATGTTCCCAAACCTTAGATGCTTCAAGAATGGCCAAACATTTTTTGACGAGGTAGTTAAATTACATGGTTTACCCAAAACTATTGTTTCAGATAGAGATGTTAGGTTTATTAGCTATTTTTGGAAGACCCTTTGGCATATGCTAGGAACCAAGCTAAAATTTTCTACTGCCTATCATCCTCAGACTAATGGCCAAACTAAAGTAGTCAATCGGAGTCTAGGAAATCTTATGAGATGTTTAGTTGGTGACAGTATGGAAAATTGGGACCTCTTACTCCCTCATGCTAAATTTGCTTATAACAGCTCAGTCAATAGATCTACTGGGAAGAGTCCTTTCGAGGTGGTCCATGGTTACAAACCTTTGAAACCCTTAGATCTTATCCCTTTACCCACACATGCATGAGTCTTTGAGTCTACTGAGTCATACGCGCAGCATGTTAAGGACTTGCATAAAGAAATCAATAAATAAATCAATATGAGCAATTAATCCTACAAGCTTATGGCTAATTCACATAGGACAATCAAAGAGTTTTCTGAAAGAGACTATGTAATGGTTAGACTCAAACCTGAATGGTTCCCACCTAAAACTATGAAAAAATTACATGCCCATGGTGCAGGGCCATCAAAATCCTAAAGAAGATTGGACCTAATGCGTATCTATTGGAACTACCTTCTGATCTAGGTATCAGCTAGACCTTTAACTTTTCAGACTTAGTAGAATACAAGAAGCAAATATTGATACCTAGTGAGCCTTTTGGGCCTGAACCTACCATTGAGAGTGACCCTACCCCGAGTGTCCACTAGCCTCTATACCAGAGCGGCGAGACTGAATTGAGAGAATTCTGGATGACAAAACTATCACTACCAGAAATAAAGACTATCAATGCTATTTGGTGAAATGTCAAGGTCGACCAGAATCTGATAAGTCGTTGATCACTTGGGAGGACCTACAACGAATCAACCCGGACTTACTAGAATATTATCAGAGTCAGAGAGACCCATATTCGATAGGGTCGAGTCATTCCCACCCCAGGAGAATTGGTGCGGGCACCACAATTCGAAAGAAGCTTCAATCCAATTTTATCAAGCCAAATTCATTATGGATTTCAATTGATTGAGTTAATGCCTCTTTTGATTTCAATTTTATTTCTTTTATTGAACATGTATCCTGTAAATAGGGAAATTTATTTCTCTGGTCAAGTTTGAGTATTGTAATTATGGTTGGGCTTATGTCAATTTGGTCTTTTGAGTCTAATTAAGGTCAATTTGGTCTTGTAATTAGTGAATTTACAAGTTGGGCTCAAGTTTTGTTTGGTTTGGGTTCAAATGAAGCATGAAGACATAAAGATTAGCTGAGGCAAACCACTTCAACAAACCTTGCCAAGTTGGAGCGCCACATCATCAAACTTATATGGAAGACACCTTATCTCCCAAGCCCATTGTTGGGGTTTCCGGTGCACCGCAGCGGAAGTATAATTTCAAAATGATGAAATTTGCACCATAATCCCTTAGCCAAAATCTCCTTATTCAGGATTAAAACATATATATAGAATATTTAAACATACATTGTTAGAATTGGAGTACCAACCTGTAATCGCTAATTCCAACAAAGTTGATGTTGAAGGGGCTGATTGAATTCACCAGGCGTCCAAGTGTCCGCCCTCCGATGGTGATCCACACAGAGCAGTGATCAAGACAACTCTATCTTCTTTTCAAAGGTTCCTTCTATTGAGTTCTTCTTCCCAGAACTCAATTGCTTGGACTATGGCTTGAATTCCTCCACACAAAAGCTTGCTTTCCTTTCCTTGACTCCTTCTCCTCCTTCCACCAAGACCTTGGCCCTTTAGACACCCTTTTCTTGAAGAAAAAGACCTTGTCCTAAGAGGACATAGGCTTGTCTTAAGTTGGAGGAGAAATTAAGACAATGATGTCTTAATGTAAGAAAGAAAGGAAGAAATCAGAACTTCTTTCTTTCCTTTACCGTCGGAGACTTTTACTTTTATTCTTGTTCAGTAGCAGAGTTTCGACAGAGGTTTACTTTGTAAAGGAAACAATGCAAGAGCAAGAGAAAAATAAAAGAGTCTTCAGGAGAGGAAGAAAGAAAAGATTACCTTGTTCTGAATTTTCCCGACCCTTTAAATAATTCTCAGATAGGCGCCTACACACCTCTCCGTAATGACTTTCTCACGACCTTCTCAATTTCTCACGCCCCATCCTCCTATCTCATGGCCTTCCAGATTAAATCCCATGGCTTTTCTTAAAGGAAAAACCGCGGTGTTTAAAAAGGAAAGGGGTCGCGACTTTTCATCTCCGAAGAGATGTTATTTAGCGCGCCCAGGAGGAGTTAGCGCATTCCTTCTTTCTCAAAATCCCATCAGCCATTGGATTCTCATCCAAGGGGGGAGAGATGGTGCGCTAATTGCTTAAGAAAGAGGCTGCCCCAAATAAAATCATCGGAGAAATTTTTGGGGCGCGCCAAGAGTCCATGCTCCATGGACTCTTCCTTAAGGCGCGCAAAGAGTCCATGCGCGCATGGACTCTTGGCATTTGGCATGAAAAAATAAAGGGGGTGGGTGGGGAGGCTAGCCAAGCTACATGGCTAGCCAATAGGGTTAGCCATATTCCTGTTTTCTCAATTAGGGTCTAATTAGGTCCAATTAAAACCCAATTTGAACCAATCCGGAACCCTAATTCGAATCCGATCCGAATAGAAGCTAGGGTTTGCAACACCTGCTAGAGTGTTATCCTGCAAAGATGATTTAATTCCAAATTAAACTCTTGATCAATCCTCTTAAGTGTGTGACCCATTGGGTTCCATATCTAGCCAGCAGTGGGTTCGAATACAAGTTGACCTAATTTGATTAGAACTCTTTCTAATCGATTTAGGTCAAACCGGGCTTACCCGATTCGATCAATTAGGACTCTTCCTAACATGTGATATTTGAACTTGATCAACCCACAAGACAAGATTGACGTCTAGCAACGTGTCATGTCTACCCGGAAGATATGGAAATTCTGGTGAAATACCAAAATTACCCTTCAGTAGAGAGTTACCGTACAATTAAATCTTTCGATCAGCCAGCACCCAAAATATAACTATGGATATGGATATATGTCAAATCCAATATTATATTTATTTCTAGCTCAATCTTGTAATGATGATTCGATTATCTTGATATTAGAAACCATCTCTAATATCTTCACTTTGATCAAAGATTCCCTGAATCATCATGCGATTGCAATCTCCTCTTACTAAGAGTGATCGATTCCTTGTTGACCTACTCATTACCTTCACATCCAATTCACCATTCCCAGTATCAATCCTATGCATGGCTCAGTGTCATGATTAGGATTAAACCAAAGAATGGGTTCATGTACATAAGGTACTTATGGCAATCTCAGGTCAGAAGATTACTTGTACCACTCCCACTGTGAGAACCTTCTATTGACATGTAGCTAAGACTCCATTAGATGTTCTCAAGTTGGATCATATCATTGAACTCATTCTCCAATGAGCACCCACATCCCAGTATTAGTGTCATACACAAGTGACTGTGAGAGCAGTCACCCTTTCCAGTATACCCGGGATGTGCTAGTCTTATCGGAAAAACCCTGATCCCCTACTCAGGGTTCCTTTGACTAGGAATACTTTAGATTACGGTTTTAAGATTTTAGGTCTCACTGGTATGATCTCATCATAACCCAAAAAATCATAGCCCTAATCTATGGGGTTCATCATATAACACAGCGTATGATGAAAAAATAATGCCTTTATTTAGAAAATTGTCAATTACAATGGTTTGGGAGATACAACATAGATTGGCTTATAGGGCATATCCCTTTCAATCTCCCACTTGCACTAAAGCCAATCGCCTTTAAATCTTAATCCCGTACATTCGAGGTGGCGATCAAAATCTCGCTGTGGTAGAGCCTTAGTGAACGGGTCTGCTACATTGTTCTTTGTATCAACTCTATCTATGTAGACATCTTGTCTCTCTACTATTTCTCGGACGAGATGGAAGCATCTCAAAATGTGCTTGCACTTATGATGAGCTCTTGGTTCCTTAGCTTGAGCAACAGCTCCAGTGTTGTCACAGTAAAGTGGCACTGGGTTTTCAATTTGAGGAACAACACCCAACTCTGTGATGAACTTCTTCATCCAGACTGCTTCCTTGGCGGCTTCACTAACAGCTATGTATTCTGCCTCTGTGGTTGAGTCAGCTATAGTCTGCTGCTTGGTACTCTTCCAACTCACTGCTCCACCATTTAGGATAAAAACATATCCCGAAATGGATTTGCTATCATCAGGGTTTGATTGAAAACTAGTATCAGAATAAGCTTCTAGTTTAAGATCAGAACCACCATAAACCAGAAAAATATCCTTAGTCCTTCTTAGGTACTTAAGAATATTTTTAACTGCTTTCCAATGATCCTCTCCTGGATCAGCCTGAAACCTACTGACAATGCCTAAAGCATATGCCACATCAGGCCTGGTACATAACATGGCATACATTATGGACCCTATTGTTGAAGCATAGGGTATAGAATTCGTTCTATTTCTTTCTTCAGGTGTCTTAGGAGACATCCTTTTAGAAAGATGTATGCCTTGACTCATAGGAAGATAACCTCTTTTACTTCCTTCCATGCTGAATCTTTTCAGCACTAAGTCAATGTAACTAGATTTGGATAAACCTAGCATTCTCTTAGATCTATCTCTATAGATCTTAATACCTAGTATATAGGATGCTTCTCCCAAATCTTTCATGGAAAACTGGTTTGATAGCCAAACCTTGACTGATTGCAACATTGGGATATCATTCCCAATGAGGAGTATGTCATCTACATACAGAACCAAGAAGACTATGGCACTCCCACTAGTCTTCTTATAAACACAGGGTTCATCCACATTTTTGATAAAACCAAACCTTTTAATAGTTTCATCAAAGCGGATATTCCAACTCCTGGAAGCTTGCTTTAATCCATAAATGGATTTCTTTAGCTTGCATACTTGATTAGGTTTATTCTTTGAAATAAATCCTTCTGGCTGTGACATGTAGACTTCTTCCTCAAGGAAACCATTGAGGAATGCAGTCTTTACATCCATCTACCATATCTCATAATCGTGGTATGCTGCTATAGCAAGTAAAATCTGAATTGATTTCAGCATGGCAACAGGTGAAAATGTTTCATCATAATCAATTCCCTGTTTTTGTCTAAAACCTTTAGCCACTAACCTGGCTTTATAGGTTTCAACTTGGCCATCAGCCCCAATCTTTTTCTTATAGATCCATTTACACCCTATAGGATTAACACCCTCTGGTGCATCAACCAAAGACCATACTTGGTTTACATACATAGAGTCTATTTCGGATTCCATGGCTTCATGCCATTTATCTGAGTCAGTGCTCAAGATAGCTTCCGTATAGGTCAGAGGTTCATCATTTTGAATGACTTGAGCTTCATTATTTTCAATAATAAACCCATACCTCTCAAGTGCCCGTGGCACTCTGTCAGACCTACGAGGAGGAGTTTTGTATTCTGGTTCTGTCCTAACTATATGTTCTAATGGTTGAGAATTATCTATCTGTATTTCTTGTACTTCTCCAAGTTCAATAGTTCTACCATTGCCCTTTTCTAAGATGAACTCTTTTTCTAGAAAAGTGGCATGCCTGCTGACAAAAATCTTTTGTTCAGTAGGATGGTAGAATAGATACCCTCTACCTTCTTTAGGATATCCTACAAATAGACATTTATCCGCTCTAGGTTCCAACTTATGTCCAAAATTTCTTTTAACATAAGCTGGACATCCCCATACCTTGAAATATTTAAGATATGGTTTCTTTCCACTCCAAATTTCATATGGAGTACTAACAACGGATTTAGAAGGTACCTTGTTCAGAATGTAAACAGCAGTTTCTAGGGCATGACCCCAGAAGGAAATGGGTAAATTTGTGAAGCACATCATGGATCGTACCATATCTAATAAGGTACGATTCCTCCTTTCAGCTATACCATTTAGCTGGGTGTATAAGGAGGGGTCCATTCAGAAAGGATTCCATTAACTTTAAGATAGTCTAAAAACTCCGTGGATAAGTATTCTCCTCCTCGATCAGAACGAAGAACTTTAATACTTTTCCTGGTTTGTTTTTCGACCATACTTTGATACTCCTTAAATTTATCAAAGGCTTCAGATTTGTGTTTCATATGATACACATATCCAAACCTAGATAAATCATCTGTAAAAGTGATAAAATATGAGTATCCTCCTCTGGCCTGAGTTGTCATTGGACCACATACATCAGTATGTATAAGTCCTAATAACTCAGTTGACCTTTCCCCATGTCCAGTGAATGGAGTTTTTGTCATCTTACCCGTGAGACATGATTCGCAAGTTCCTAATGATTCATAATCATAAGGATCAAGGAATTTTTCCTTGTATAACTTGCTAATCCTAGACTCATTAACATGACCAAGTCTATGATGCCAAAGTAAAGTATCATTAAAGTCTTTTCTTTTCCTTTTAGTATTGACATGAAAAATACTATCATTGGAAGAAAGAGTTAAGAGCCCATTGCTAAAAATGCCAGAACAAATAATTTTATTAGATAACATTATCGAGCAACCAGTGCTCGTTACATCCATTACATATCCTTGTTTTTAATAACAAAGGAATAGATATAATGTTCCTAATAATCTTTGGCATATAGTAACAATTTTCTAACTCCAAGATCTTCCCTGAAGGCAACTTCAGAATATATGTTCCTACAGCTTCTGCTTGGATGATATCACCACCAGCACCGTAGAGATTGAAGTCACCTTCCTTCAATACTTTAAGCTTGTGGAGGTCCTGCAAAGATTTGCATATATGGTAACCACAAGCGGTATCCAATACCCAAGTATTTGATATAGACGAATTTAATGTCAATATAGTATTTATCTCATACATACCTTTTGGTGCGTCTGCCGCACCAGGCTTCACAGTTGCAAGGTAAGCCTTGCAATTCCTTTTCCAATGTCCCGCTTTGCCGCAAAAGAAACAGGTTGACTGTTTTGAGGCCTTCTTTCCTTTCTTGTTTTTATTGATGCCACCCTTAGGGTTTAGCCTCCTACTAAAACCCTTTTTGCCCGATTTCTTCTTATTGGTCTTATCAACAAGAAGTGGAGCCTTTTCTTTCTTAACGTGGCTCTTTGCTATTTTTAACATATTTAACAGCTCAGGCAAGGAAGTGTTCAGTTTGTTCATGTGATAATTCAAGACAAACTGAGAAAATGACTCCGAGAGTGATTGCAGGATTAAATCCTGATTCAGCTCCCCATCCATAATAAACCCTAATTGACCCAATCTGGTGATTAAGTCAATTACCTTCAGGACATGATCCTGAACAAATGTACCCTCTGTCATCCTAGCATGGAATAACTGCTTAGATATTTCGTATCTAGCAGTTCTGCTTTGTTCTCCATAAAGCTCCTTTAAATTGAGCATTATGGATTGAGTATCCATGCTTTCATGCTGCCTCTGTAACTCATTGGTCATAGAGGCTAGTATGATACACTTGATAGTGAGGGAGTCATTCTGCCACATTTTGTATGTGGCCATATCTTCCTGTGTGGCATCATCCCCTAGTGGATTAAGACTAGGGGTATCAAGAATATAAGAAAGTTTTTTTGAACTCAGTACAATCTTTAAGTTTCTCAACCAGTCCACATAGTTTGGACCAGTCAATTTGTTGGTATCTAAGATGCTTCTCAGTGATAATGAAGATGCCATTTATCTACATTTAATTAAGAACAATACATAAGCAAACAACCATGAAATGACTTACATAATTAAATTAGGTCTTCAATTTAACTATGTCTCCCACTATTTTATCAAAAATCATAGCCCTGAAAGGATTATGCCCTATAAGCCAATGTCTGCATCTCCCAGACCATTGTAAATTGACAAATTAATAAAGGCAATAATTTTTTATCATTCGCTGTGTCATTATATGATGAACCCCATAGATTAGGGCTATGGTTGTAGGGCTATGATGAGATCATACCAGTGAGATCTAAGGCCTTAAAACCCTAATCTAGAATATTCCTAGTCATAGGAACCCTGAGTTGGGGATCAGGGTTTCCGGTAAGACTGGCACATCCTATGTATGCTGAAAAGGGTGACTACTCTCACAGTCATTTGTGTAGGACACTAATACAAGGATGTGGGTGCTCATTAGTGAATGAGTCCACTGAATAGATCCAGTTTGAGAACATCTAATGGAGCCTTAGCTGCATGTCAATAGATGTTTCACATAGTGGGAGTTGTACAAGTAGTCCTATGACCTGAGACTGCCATAATACCTTATGTACATGAACCCATGCTTTGGTTCAATCTCAATCATGACACTGGGTCATGCACGAGGTTGATGCTGGGTATGGTGAATTGTATATGAAGGTAATGAGTAGGTCAACAAGGAATTGATCACTCCTAGTAGGAGGAGATTGCATCCAGCCAAATTAGGTCAGATGATGATTCAGGAAATCTTTGATCAAAGTACAGATATTAGAAATGATTTCTAATATCGAATTAATTGAATCATTAGTGTATGACTAAGCTGGGAATGAGTATAAACTGGATTTGACATGATTCCATATCCATAGTTATATTCGGGATGCAAGATGATTGAAGGATCGAATTGTACGGGAACTTTCCACTGAAGGGTAGTTTTGGAATTACACCAGAATTTCCATATCTTCCGGGTAGACATGACACGTTGCTAGACGTCAATCTTGTCTTGTGGGTTGATCAAATTAAATGGTTTAATTGGATCACTAATTAGGAGGAGTCCTAATTGACTGACTCGAGTTAGCTCGATTTGACCTAAATCGATTAGAATGAGTTCTGATCAGATTAGGTCAACTTGCACTCGGACCCACTGCTGGCTAAGTATGGAACCCAATGGGTCACACACTTAGGACAGATAATCAAGGATTTAATTTGGAATTAAATCTCGTTTGCAGATGAACACACTAGCATGTGTTGCAAACCATGACTTCTACTTGAATCGGATTCGAGTTAGGGTTCCGATTTGGTCTTTTTTAGATCCAAATTCATTCCGGTTTGAATCTAATTGAAGATTTAAAACGTTGGGCTAACAATAGGCTAGCAATTGGGCTAACCTAAGAGGCTAAACCCCTTTCCCACATCGCCTAAAACCCCTCCCCCTCTCTTCCCACGCGCGCGCGCAAGGAGAAGAGTCCACACGCGCGTGGACTCTCTCCAAATCGCGTTTTTGCGTGAAAAGAAAGAAGGGAACGGCGTCTTTTGGCTGATGAGGCGTGGATCAGAGTCCACCTAGGCGTGGACTCTTCAAAATGGGAATTACGGTGAAAAGAAAGAGAAAAAACTCCGAAGGGGCGCGACTCTTTTCTCTGCGCGCGCCCTTCTGAGTTTTTCTCGATCCCTCTTCGCGTCTGTCCATCCCAAAGGCCGTGAGATTAATCCCAAAGGCCGTGAGATTAATCCCAAGGGCCGTGAGATTAAGAGAGAAGACGTGAGAAGGGAGAGAGGGGCGTGAGAGGATTTTTCAGAAGGAGAAGGCGCCTCTCTGTCGCCTATTTAAGAAGAAGGCTTCACCGTAAAAATTCATTCCAGATTTTCTACGGCGAAGCCTTGCTTCTCTTTCCTTCTCCCTCTCCAGAAGACTGTTTCCCCTCCTCTCTTTCTTCTTTGATTCCTTTACAGAGCCCAGGCTCTGTCGAATCTCAGAACAGAAGGAGAGTCAGAGAGAGAAACTCTCCGACGGTAAAGGAAGAAGGCGCCCCCTTTTTCCTTCTTTCTTACATTAAGACAACTTTGTCTTAATTTTCTTCTCCCTCCAAGACAAGCCTTGTCTCACTTTAGGACAAGGGCTTATTCTTAAGACAAGAGTGTCTTAAGGGGCCAAAGTTGCCAAAAAACTAGGAGAAGGGTAAGAGAGAAAGTTTAGTCCCTGTTTGGCTAGAGGTGTCCTAGCCAATAGCCCATATATCAAGTTCTTGGGGTAGAACTTGATTGGAAGGAACCCAATTGAGGAGTCACTGTCTTGATCATCTGCCCGTGTGGATCACCATCGGAGGGCGGACAAGTGGACGCCTGGTGTGTTCAAAAGGTTACTCCATTTGGAGTTTATTTCTACATCAGATTGGATATAGCGATCTGAGGTTAGTATCTAAACTATGTTTAAATTTGGACATGCATGTAGTCATAAGTTTTAATTGCTAATAAGGAGATTTTGGGATTAGGGTTCGGACCTGATTTCATAAAGTTTTTGAAATCCACACTTCCGCACCGGTCACCGAACCTAACAGTGGTATCAGAGCCATCCTTATTAGGATTAAAACTTATGAAGTTCAATTCATGATGTAGTATCATGTTAAAGTTTTTATATTGATGCACAGTGCATGTCTTTGATTGAACATGAGTTTGATGATTGCCACCAGTTAGGGTTTTCCACTGAAACCCTAATTGTCTTAGAGATATGAGTAGCCCTGGAGCCATCATACTGAAATAAGGTTGCCCTGGCATAATGGTGTATCCATTATGTGGTAAATGGTTGTCCTAGTATGATGGCACACATTTCACATATTTGCTTAGTTTAAAGCATGTATTAATATATGTGATAGCTTTTAATTGAATGTGCTGGCATTGCATGAACCCCTCTTAAAATTATATTAAGTGGTAGTATAGTTAACCAATAAGCATTATTAGTCATGATGGATAATTAGTCATTTCGGTGTCTAGAAAGGTGGTTCTGGGAAGGTAAAGGGAATCGTGGTTTTTAATTGGTTCCGTTGACTGACCTGGCCAATTTTAAATTGGTGTCTAGGAAAGCAACGGGGGGACCCCCACATCTCTTCCACTAGCCTGGCCGATCTGATTGATTTAATTCTTGACTAACATGCTTGGTGTTAAAATACTATTATTGGCCTTCCTTCATGATAGGTCATCATTGAGTTATGATCTATACTAGGTTTGTTGTGTACACACAAGACCTAATATGGTGACTAACACAATTTTTGGCCTAATACAATTATTTGTTTATGGCATGATTTAAAGTAATATTTTGTTGTGAACACACAAGGGTATTACTATTAAAGTCATGACTATATGGCTATGAAGGGTCTTACTTAACTAAAATATTATAGTTTGTTGTGTATACACAAGGCTATTAATATTTTAGAGGCCGAGATAAGTTGAGAATTGTACAGGTTACAATTGGAAAGAGTTTTCCTACCTATGAACTTATATAAGATTTGTTGTGTACACACAAGGTCTTTTATGAGGGATTGGGATCTCAACCCCACTAAGAAAGATCAATTAAGGTTTTCTCGATCATCGTATGGAGGGTTATGATGCTCGATAATATAGTGGGAGACATAATTAAATTAAAGTCCTAATTTAATTATGTGTTGTCATTTCATGGTTGTTTGCTTATGTTTTCGTTCTTTGTTTAAATGTAGATAAATGGCCTCTTCACTCTCACTCCGTAGTATTTTAGATGCCAACAAATTGACTGGGCCGAATTATGTTGATTGGCTGAGAAATTTGAAAATAGTACTCAGTCAAGAAAGAATTTCCTATATTCTTGATACCCCGATTTTGGAACCACCAAGGGAAGATGCCTCGCAAGAGGAGAAGACCACATATAATATGTGGCAAAATGACTCACTTACTGTCAAATGTGTTATGCTTGCCTCTATGACTAACGAGTTACAGAGGCAGCATGATAGCATGGATACTAACTCCATACTGCTAAATTTAAAAGAGCTTTATGGAGAACACAGTAGAACTGCTAGATATGAAATATCTAAGCAGTTGTTCCGTGCAAGGATGACAGAAGGTACATCAGTACAAGACCATGTATTAAAGATAATTGATCTAATCACTCGATTAGGTCAATTAGGTTTTGTAATGGATGGGGAGTTGAATCAAGACTTGATCTTGCAATCACTCCCAGAGTCATTTTCACAGTTTGTTCTTAATTACCATATGAACAAACTTAATTCTTCCTTGCCTGAGCTGTTGAATATGTTGAAAACAGCAGAGAGCCATGTAAAGAAAAATAAGGCTCCAGTTCTTCTTGTGGATAAGAAGAAGACAGGCAAAAGGGGTTCCAATAAGAGGATGAATCCCAAAGGGGGCATTAAGAAGAAGAAAGGAAAGAAGGCCTCCGGACAGATGACCTGCTTTCATTGTGGCAAGCCGGGTCATTGGAAAAGAAACTGCAAGGTTTACCTTGCAAGTTTGAAGCCTGGTGCATCAGAGGCACCAAAAGGTATGAAAGAAGTTCATACTATTTTGTCATTGGATTCTTCCATTTCAAATACTTGGGTGTTGGATACCGCCTGTGGTCATAACATCTGCAAATCATTGCAGGGACTTCAGGGGCTTAAAGTATTGAAGGAAGGTAACTTTGAGCTCTACGGTGCTGGAGGGGACCCCATCCAAGCAGAAGCTGTAGGGACTTATGTTTTGAAGTTACCTTCAGGGAAGATCTTGGAGCTAAGGAATTGTTACTATATGCCAAAAATCATTAGAAATATCATATCTGTACCCTTGTTACTTAAACAAGGATATACTATGAATGTAATGAGCAGTGGCTGCTCAATTTCTTTATCTAATGAAATTATATGTTATGGCATATTCTGCAATGGTCTCTTAACTCTTTCCACTAATGACAATGTTTTTCATGTTTCTAACAAACGGAAAAGAGATGATGTTAACAATACCTTACTTTGGCATTGTCGACTTGGACATATTAGTGAGACTAGGATTAACAAGTTGTACAAAGAAAATTTCTTTGATCCTTATGACTATGAGTCATTAGGAACTTGTGAATCATGTCTCATGGGTAAGATGACCAAGACTCCATTTAGTGGACATGGAGAAAGGACAAAAGAGTTATTAGGACTCATACACACAGATGTATGTGGGCCTATGACAACTCAAGCCTATGGTGGATACTCATACTTCATCACATTTACTGATGATTTTTCAAGGTATGGATTTGTGTATCTAATGAAACATAAGTCCGATGCTTTTGAAAAATTCTTAGAGTATCAAAGTATGGTAGAGAAACAGACAGGAAAAAGTATAAAGATCCTCCGATCAGATAGAGGAGGTGAATATTTATCCACTGAGTTTCTTGATCACCTTAAAGATAAGGGGATCATCTCTGAATGGACTCCTCCTTACACACCACAATTAAATGGTGTTGCTGAAAGGAGGAATCGTACTTTATTGGATATGGTACGGTCCATGATGTGCTTCACGGAGTTACCTTTTTCTTTCTGGGGATATGCTTTGGAAACAGCAACACATATCTTGAATAGAGTACCATCTAAAACTGTCTCTAGCACTCCATATGAATTATGGAGAAGTAAGAAGCCCAATCTTAAGTATATTAAGATATGGGGATGTCCAGCCTATGTAAAAAGGAATTTTGGACATAAACTAGATGCTAGAGCAGACAAATGTCTATTTCTCGGATATCCTAGAGATAGTATAGGATATGTGTTCTACCACCCTACTGAACAAAAAGTTTTGGTCAGTAGGCATGCCACTTTTATGGAAAAGGAATTTATCCTACAAAAGGGCACTGGTAGAAATATCGAACTTAATGAGATTCAACAAATAGACACTTCTCAGTCAAGTAACAACATAGTTAATATAGAACCTGAACACACTCCTATCCGTAGGTCTGATAGGGTGCGACAGGCACCTGAGAGGTATGGGTTCATAATTGAAAATAATGAAGCCCAAATCATTCAAAATGATGAGCCTCTAACCTATACGGAAGCAGTCATGAGTAGAGACTCAGACAAATGGCTGGAAGCCATGAGATCCGAGATGGACTCCATGTATGTCAACCAAGTATGGTCTTTGGTTGATGCACCAGAGGGTATTAACCCTATTGGGTGTAAATGGGTCTATAAAAGGAAGATTGGGGCAGATGGCCAAGTTGAAACTTATAAAGCCAGATTGGTGGCTAAGGGTTTCAGACAAAAACAGGGAATAGATTATGATGAAACATTTTCCCCTGTTGCCATGCTCAAATCCATTCGGATTATGCTTGCTATAGCAGCATATCATGATTATGAGATCTGGCAAATGGATGTAAAAACTGCATTCCTCAATGGTTTCCTTGAGGAAGAGGTTTATATGTCACAACCAGAAGGTTTTGTCTTGGAGACTAAACCTAATCAGGTATGTAGGCTAAAGAAATCCATTTATGGATTAAAGCAAGCATCCAGGAGTTGGAACATCCGATTTGATAAAACAGTCAAAGAATTTGATTTTTTCAAAAATGAGGATGAACCTTGTGTGTACAAGAAGACTAGTGGGAGTGCCATAGTTTTCTTAGTTCTATATGTTGATGATATACTTATTATTGGGAATGATATCCCAATGTTACAATCAGTCAAAGTGTGGTTATCGAAACAGTTTTCCATGAAAGACTTGGGAGAAGCATCCTATATACTGGGTATAAAAATCTATAGAGATAGATCAAGAAGGATGCTTGGCTTGTCCCAGTCTAGGTACATTGACCAGGTGCTAAAGAGATTTAGCATGGAGGAAAGTAAAAGAGGTTACTTACCTATTGGTCATGGCATACGTCTTTCTAAGAGGATGTCTCCTAAGACACCTGAAGAAAGAAATAGAATGAGTTCTATACCTTATGCTTCGGCTATAGGGTCGATTATGTATGCTATGTTATGTACTAGGCCTGATGTGGCATATGCCTTGGGTGTAGCCAGTAGATTTCAGGCTGATCCAGGAGAGGATCACTGGAAGGCTGTGAAAAATATTCTTAAGTACCTGAGAAGGACTAAGGATATTTTTCTTATATACGGAGGATCTGATCTTAAACTAGAAGCCTATTCAGACTCTAGTTTTCAATCAGACCCAGATGATAGTAAATCCATTTCAGGGTATGTCTTTACCTTGAATGGTGGAGCAGTAAGTTGGAAGAGCACTAAACAGCAGACTGTAGCTGACTCAACTACCGAGGCAGAGTACATAGCTGTCAGTGAAGCCGCCAAGGAAGCTGTCTGGATGAAGAAATTCATCACAGAGTTGGGAGTAGTTCCTGAGATTGAGAACCCGGTGCCACTCTATTGTGATAACACTGGAGCAGTTGCTCAAGCTAAGGAACCGAGAGCCCATCACAAGTCCAAGCACATTCTGAGACGCTTCCATCTTGTCCGAGAGATAATCGAAAGACAAGAAGTCTGCATCAATAGAGTAGATACAAAGAACAACATAGCAGACCCGTTCACTAAGGCTCTACCACAGCGGGAGTTTGATCGCCACCTCGATTGTATGGGGTTAAAGAATAAGAGCGATTGGCTTTAGTGCAAGTGGGAGATTGAAAGGATTATGCCCTATAAGCCAATGTCTGCATCTCCCAGACCATTGTAAATTGACAAATTAATAAAGGCAATAATTTTTTATCATTCGCTGTGTCATTATATGATGAACCCCATAGATTAGGGCTATGGTTGTAGGGCTATGATGAGATCATACCAGTGAGATCTAAGGCCTTAAAACCCTAATCTAGAATATTCCTAGTCATAGGAACCCTGAGTTGGGGATCAGGGTTTCCGGTAAGACTGGCACATCCTATGTATGCTGAAAAGGGTGACTGCTCTCACAGTCATTTGTGTAGGACACTAATACAAGGATGTGGGTGCTCATTAGTGAATGAGTCCACTGAATAGATCCAGTTTGAGAACATCTAATGGAGCCTTAGCTGCATGTCAATAGATGTTTCACATAGTGGGAGTTGTACAAGTAGTCCTATGACCTGAGACTGCCATAATACCTTATGTACATGAACCCATGCTTTGGTTCAATCTCAATCATGACACTGGGTCATGCACGAGGTTGATGCTGGGTATGGTGAATTGTATATGAAGGTAATGAGTAGGTCAACAAGGAATTGATCACTCCTAGTAGGAGGAGATTGCATCCAGCCAAATTAGGTCAGATGATGATTCAGGAAATCTTTGATCAAAGTACAGATATTAGAAATGATTTCTAATATCGAATTAATTGAATCATTAGTGTATGACTAAGCTGGGAATGAGTATAAACTGGATTTGACATGATTCCATATCCATAGTTATATTCGGGATGCAAGATGATTGAAGGATCGAATTGTACGGGAACTTTCCACTGAAGGGTAGTTTTGGAATTACACCAGAATTTCCATATCTTCCGGGTAGACATGACACGTTGCTAGACGTCAATCTTGTCTTGTGGGTTGATCAAATTAAATGGTTTAATTGGATCACTAATTAGGAGGAGTCCTAATTGACTGACTCGAGTTAGCTCGATTTGACCTAAATCGATTAGAATGAGTTCTGATCAGATTAGGTCAACTTGCACTCGGACCCACTGCTGGCTAAGTATGGAACCCAATGGGTCACACACTTAGGACAGATAATCAAGGATTTAATTTGGAATTAAATCTCGTTTGCAGATGAACACACTAGCATGTGTTGCAAACCATGACTTCTACTTGAATCGGATTCGAGTTAGGGTTCCGATTTGGTCTTTTTTAGATCCAAATTCATTCCGGTTTGAATCTAATTGAAGATTTAAAACGTTGGGCTAACAATAGGCTAGCAATTGGGCTAACCTAAGAGGCTAAACCCCTTTCCCACATCGCCTAAAACCCCTCCCCCTCTCTTCCCACGCGCGCGCGCAAGGAGAAGAGTCCACACGCGCGTGGACTCTCTCCAAATCGCGTTTTTGCGTGAAAAGAAAGAAGGGAACGGCGTCTTTTGGCTGATGAGGCGTGGATCAGAGTCCACCTAGGCGTGGACTCTTCAAAATGGGAATTACGGTGAAAAGAAAGAGAAAAAACTCCGAAGGGGCGCGACTCTTTTCTCTGCGCGCGCCCTTCTGAGTTTTTCTCGATCCCTCTTCGCGTCTGTCCATCCCAAAGGCCGTGAGATTAATCCCAAAGGCCGTGAGATTAATCCCAAGGGCCGTGAGATTAAGAGAGAAGACGTGAGAAGGGAGAGAGGGGCGTGAGAGGATTTTTCAGAAGGAGAAGGCGCCTCTCTGTCGCCTATTTAAGAAGAAGGCTTCACCGTAAAAATTCATTCCAGATTTTCTACGGCGAAGCCTTGCTTCTCTTTCCTTCTCCCTCTCCAGAAGACTGTTTCCCCCTCCTCTCTTTCTTCTTTGATTCCTTTACAGAGCCCAGGCTCTGTCGAATCTCAGAACAGAAGGAGAGTCAGAGAGAGAAACTCTCCGACGGTAAAGGAAGAAGGCGCCCCCTTTTTCCTTCTTTCTTACATTAAGACAACTTTGTCTTAATTTTCTTCTCCCTCCAAGACAAGCCTTGTCTCACTTTAGGACAAGGGCTTATTCTTAAGACAAGAGTGTCTTAAGGGGCCAAAGTTGCCAAAAAACTAGGAGAAGGGTAAGAGAGAAAGTTTAGTCCATGTTTGGCTAGAGGTGTCCTAGCCAATAGCCCATATATCAAGTTCTTGGGGTAGAACTTGATTGGAAGGAACCCAATTGAGGAGTCACTGTCTTGATCATCTGCCCGTGTGGATCACCATCGGAGGGCGGACAAGTGGACGCCTGGTGTGTTCAAAAGGTTACTCCATTTGGAGTTTATTTCTACATCAGATTGGATATAGCGATCTGAGGTTAGTATCTAAACTATGTTTAAATTTGGACATGCATGTAGTCATAAGTTTTAATTGCTAATAAGGAGATTTTGGGATTAGGGTTCGGACCTGATTTCATAAAGTTTTTGAAATCCACACTTCCGCACCGGTCACCGAACCTAACAAGCCCTCACTATGATAATCGAGAAGAACCCTGATCGGTTTTTCTTAGTGAGATCGAGATCCTTATAACTTATAAAAGATCTTGCAGATAACACAACAAATCTTTTGTAAGTTCAAAGGTAGGAAACTCTTCCAATTATATCTCATATAATTCTCAAAAATAACTAGGCCTCTAGAACATTATAAGACTTGCAGAAAACACAACAAACCATAATGTTCCAGTTAAGTCAAGACCCTTTCATTTCTATACAGTCAGTATTCAAATATAATGCCCTTGTAGATAACACAACAAGGCATTATACTGAATATACTGTAAGCATATTTTTTGCACTAGACCAATATTATGTCAATCACCCTATTAGGTCTTGCAGATAACACAACAAACCTAATGTGGTTCATAACACAGTAATGATCCAGCATGAAGGAAGACCAACATATAGCATTTTTTAACATTAAGCATATAAGTCAAGATTTAAATATAATCAAATCGGCCAGGCAAGTGGAAGAGATGTGGGAGTCCCCCCGTTGCTTTCCTAGACACCAATAAAAATTGGCCAGGTCAGTCAACGGAACCAATTAAAAACCACGATTCTCTTTACCTTCCCAGAACCACCTTTCTAGACACCGAATGATCAATTTTTCATCATGACTAGTGATGCTTATTAGTTAAATATACTATGACTTAATATAATTTTAAGAAGAGGGCTTTATAAAATTGCCAGCACATTTTATAAAAACATATCATAATGATATCACTCTGATAAACATATATGTGCTAAGTGTGTCATCATACAAGGACAACCATTTAACACATAATGGATCCACCATTATGCCAGGGCAACCTTATTTCAGTATGATGACTTCAAAACTAATCATATCTCTATAATAATTAGGGTTTGAGTGAAAAACCCTAATTAGTGGCATACATCAAAACATTAATTATCATATATGCATTCCTTAAATTATGCTAAGTGTGTCAGCATTCAAGGGTTTAAAATCCTAATTGCGATACTACAACAAAAACGCATATAAATAATTTTCATATGTTTTAACTGTAATAAGGATGGCTCTGATACCACTGTTGGGGTTTCCGGTGCACCGCAGCGGAAGTATAATTTCAAAATGATGAAATTTGCACCATAATCCCTTAGCCAAAATCTCCTTATCCAGGATTAAAACAAATATATAGAACATTTAAACATACATTGTTAGAATTGGAGTACCAACTTGTAATCGCTAATTCCAACAAAGTTGATGTTGAAGAGGCTGATTGAATTCACCAGGCATCCAAGTGTCCGCCCTCCGATGGTGATCCACACAGAGTAGTGATCAAGACAACTCTATCTTCTTTTCAAAGGTTTCTTCTATTGAGTTCTTCTTCCCAGAACTCAATTGCTTGGACTATGGCTTGAATTCCTCCACACAAAAGCTTGCTTTCCTTTCCTTGACTCCTTCTCCTCCTTCCACCAAGACCTTGGCCCTTTAGACACCCTTGTCTTGAAGAAAAAGACCTTGTCCTAAGAGGACATAGGCTTGTCTTAAGTTGGAGGAGAAATTAAGACAATGATGTCTAAATGTAAGAAAGAAAGGAAGAAATCAGAACTTCTTTCTTTCCTTTACCGTCGGAGACTTTTACTTTTATTCTTGTTCAGTAGCAGAGTTTCGACAGAGGTTTACTCTGTAAAGGAAACAATGCAAGATCAAGAAAAAAATAAAAGAGTCTTCAGGAGAGGAAGAAAGAAAAGATTACCTTGTTCTGAATTTTCCCGACCCTTTAAATAATTCTCAGATAGGCGCCTACACACCTCTCCGTAACGACTTTCTCACACCCATCTCAATTTCTCACGCCCCATCCTCCTATCTCATGGCCTTCCAGATTAAATCCCATGGCTTTTCTTAACGAAAAACTACGGTGTTTAAAAAGGAAAGGGGTCGCGACTTTTCATCTCTGAAGAGATGTTATTTCGTGCGCCCGGGAGGAGTTAGCGCATTCCTTCTTTCTCAAAATCCCATCAGCCATTGGATTCTCATCCAAGGGGGGAGAGATAGTGCGCTAATTGCTTAAGAAAGAGGCCACCCCAAATAAAATCATCGGAGAAATTTTTGGGGCGCGCCAAGAGTCCATGCGCCATGGACTCTTCCTTAAGGCGCGCCAGGAGTCCATGCGCGCATGGACTCTTGGCATTTGGCATGAAAAAATAAAGGGGGCGGGTGGGGAGGCTAGCCAAGCTACATGGCTAGCCAATAGGGTTAGCCATATTCCTGTTTTCTCAATTAGGGTCTAATTAGGTCCAATTAGAACCCAATTTGAACCAATCCGGAACCCTAATTTGAATCCGATCCGAATAGAAGCTAGGGTTTGCAACACCTGCTAGATTGTTATCCTGCAAAGATGATTTAATTCCAAATTAAATTCTTGATCAATCCTCTTAAGTGTGTGACCCATTGGGTTCCATATCTAGCCAGCAGTGGGTTCGAATACAAGTTGACCTAATTTGATTAGAACTCTTTCTAATCGATTTAGGTCAAACTGGGCTTACCCGATTCGATCAATTAGGACTCTTCCTAACATGTGATCTTTGAACTTGATCAACCCACAAGACAAGATTGATGTCTAGCAACGTGTCATGTCTACCCGGAAGATATGGAAATTCTGGTGAAATACCAAAATTACCCTTCAATAGAGAGTTACCGTACAATTAAATCTTTCGATCAGCCAGCACCCAAAATATAACTATGGATATGGATATATGTCAAATCCAATATTATATTTATTTCTAGCTCAATCTTATAATGATGATTCGATTATCTTGATATTAGAAACCATCTCTAATATCTTCACTTTGATCAAAGATTCCCTGAATCATCATGCGATTGTTGACTAGCTAGATGCAATCTCCTCTTACTAAGAGTGATCGATTCCTTGTTGACCTACTCATTACCTTCACATCCAATTCACCATTCCCAGTATCAATCCTATGCATGGCTCAGTGTCATGATTAGGATTGAACCAAAGAATGGGTTCATGTACATAAGGTACTTATGGCAGTCTCAGGTCAGAAGATTACTTGTACCACTCCCACTATGAGAACCTTCTATTGACATGTAGCTAAGACTCCATTAGATGTTCTCATGTTGGATCATATCAGTGAACTCATTCTCCAATAAGCACCCACATCCCAGTATTAGTGTCATACACAAGTGACTGTGAGAGCAGTCACCCTTTCCAGTATACCCGGGATGTGCTAGTCTTATCGGAAAAACCCTGATCCCCTACTCAGGGTTCCTTTGACTAGGAATACTTTAGATTACGGTTTTAAGATTTTAGGTCTCACTGGTATGATCTCATCATAACCCAAAAAATCATAGCCGTAATCTATGGGGTTCATCATATAACACAGCATATGATGAAAAAATAATGCCTTTATTTAGAAAATTGTCAATTACAATGGTTTGGGAGATACAACATAGATTGGCTTGTAGGGCATATCCCTTTCACCCACATGGAAGCCACCTCATGAGGACACCTCACTACATCTTAACAAGGCATGAATCAAGGATGATTTCAACTTCTCCACTTATCGATGCATGAATCAAGGATGGTTTCAACTTCCCCACCTATAAAGGCATGAATCAAAGATGGTTTCAACTTCCCCACTTATCTCTCCATGATTTATGTAACGTCTTTTTGAATTCAAAATATCAAATAACTTTGGAACGACTATAAATACCACTCCAAACCCTTTGTAAATAAGATTATTGATGAATGAAATCAAAAGAGTTTTTCCTCCACTTGTTATATGCAATGTGTCCTCCGAGAGGGAGTGGGTTACAGACCCAAAACATCATCCTTTAGCCATCCTAGTATTCCCCTACATCCACCAAAATTCTAGCTAGAAGACGCCCCACCACTATCCTTAGAAGATCTTCCAAATTCCAACCAAGTCTTCTTCGCCATTGCCACTCTACAAGGATGCCTATTCCAATCATCAAGCATGCTTCTACAGTAGATTTTGGATGTCATCCCTTGCCTTCATGGGATGCCAACTCCAGTTGCAATTCAAGGATTCTAAGGCAATTTCAGTCCAGATACTAAATGGAGCCAATTGATGTCCTCCAACTACATCCACTCCAATCATATTATTGAAGCTTTATTAATTTTCATTCTTCTTGTCATCTCAAGTCACTAATCCCTTTTTTTTAAAGAGTTCCCCAAGTTCATAAGTCGACGAGGAAGTTGGTCTTTCCCTTGAAACTTTCAAGCCAGAAATCTACATCTCTGGAGGTGATAGTTTTCGAGTACCAATCTCCATTCGATGAGTGATGAAATTGAATCCCTTCTAATAGTGTAAGACATCAATAATGGTAAAAAAACCCTCTTTATTTCTTAAGTCTAAATAGTTGAATGGTCTGTGTCCTAGATAGGATGTTTTCTCAATGCCTTAGTTCCAATATTCATGGATGGATATGCAGCCCTTGTTTGAGTTATTCCCTTATTTAGTATTTTCCTTCATTTGACTCTTTACCATTTTTTGTTTGAATTAAGTTTATGCTCATAGGGATCATTGCTCAACAAATTAAATCAGTCACTAAATTAGAATTCATTCATCTCATTCCACATCACTAGCACTCCCTACCTTAGGACTCACCTTGGCCATGATCCTTGGCTTGGAGAACTTCATCTTGGACTTAGAAAATTAGAGAAAACCTGCATCAAATTAGAAATTAGGAATGGAAGGAGAATTCGAAATTGGAATTGAAACAAGAAGAAGAAGGAAGGGAAATAAGGAAGTAGAGGCCGACACCTTCAAAGAATGATGCTTGGATCTCGGATCAAACAAGGAGCACTCCACCTTTCAAACACTCAAGGGTATTCTACCCTTCAAACACTCATTCAAGAACCTCACACTCTCTTCTCAAACCTACTTTTAACTCTCAAACTCAAGAACTTTTCAATCTAAACAAGAAAACATACAGGAACTAGAACAAGAAAGATAGCTTTCTTCATTTAATCCAAAATAGAATGAATACAATAGGGGGGTTTAGGCCCTATTTATAGCCCTTCATAACCCATATGGGTCGGCAAAGGAGAGAGAGAGAGTGGAGGTTAGGTCTAGCTAACTCTAGTTGGGTAGTTTTTAGAATTATTTTTTTATAACAATTTATGGGTAGAAGGTTACAACCAATTGACATGTGGCAATGACTTGGCTTAATTTACTGATGTGGAGCCCTATGTGTCATGTAATGTGGCATCCCACATGGCAAGTTAGTTGGAGGTTTGTTGGGATAATAGAACATGGCTTCAATCTCCCCATAAAACTCATGATGCAGTTTCCTTCCTCCTCCCTAAAAGGTGATTGATGTGGTGTTCACCAATTGAAGGAAATGGGCTTCAAGTAGATGGTGTCCAAGTGAGAGAAATGGGCATCAAGTAGATGGCATTCAAGTGAGGGAAGTGGGCTTCAAATGGATGATGCCAAGTGAGAAAAATGGGCATTGAAGAAGTGGCCTCATACCCTGCTTGAACATAGGTTGAGTCGACTCATGAATCGGCTCAAGTATTTGCTAAAATAGAAGATGTGCTCAAACCCTTTATTAGATTTGTCTATTTTAACTGCAAAACAAAAGTGAGTTAGTCCAAAAAAACTTCTTTCTTGTTGATGTCCCCATCACTAGGTGATACAGGTTGCAAAATGGAGTTTTAACTTAGGAACTTAGCAAACTAAATTGACTAATGACTCCTTCGCATATCAGCAAGACTCGTGCATAAGAGGGAGTAAATAAATTTAATAGAAGAGACTACTAGATGAAAGTTATATTATCCATAATGTAGTTTCCATTCAATCAAAAGTAGAAAGGACCTAATGGTTGAGAATCCATTCTAACTAGGACATGTACCTTCAAATAATCAAACATAAGAGTCTAGGAAGGGTTCTTTTACCAACAATGAGCTCTCACTCCTTTGATGGTGGTTTCATTTCAGCACTCAAAGGATTAGTGGTTGGACTTGAAGACAATAACTCCTTGGATGGAAGACTCCTAATGTAGATGGTTCTGAAGCAAAGCAAACCTTCTCTTTAGCTCAAAATCATGGAGGATCCTGCAATGGAGGGCATTAGTGTGCATGGAGTGGTTGAGAAAAAAAAAGTAGAAATCTAGAAGGAGGAGAAGAAATGATTGTTGGCATCTTGGATGAAGAGGTTGGTGACTTGGATGAGGAGGTTGGAGTCTTGGATGAAGATGGTGGCATCTTAGATGGATGGTTGGGCCTCACACCCTCTCCCTCATAGAGTATCAAATGCAACAAGCAAATGGATGAAGAAAAGGAACTTTCATTCATTCATGATAATAGCTTGATTACAAGAGAGTAAGGGATATGACTTGGATGATGAGGTTGGAGTCTTGGATGAAGATGGTGGCATCTTAGATGGATGGTTGGGCCTCACACCCACTCCCTCATAGAGTATCAAATGCAACAAGCAAATGGAAGAATAAAAGGAACTTTCATTCATTCATGATAATAGCTTGATTACAAGAGAGTTAGGGATATTTATAGACTTCCCTAGCACTTTCAAATTTGAATTACAAGCTTAAAGAGTGGACTGAATAGTGGAGTGATAAGTGAGATTCATGCATGAAGAAAGGAGAAATAATGGGGTGCCCAACTTAAATTTAAGTTTGAAATCTTCTTGGGCACACATTTTGAGGTGATGTGGAAGGTGATATGGCACTCCCTCTTGGCATGGAGGTGAGGTGGCATCCCATCTTAGCATGGTGAGGTGGCATTCCAACTTGGAATGGTGGTTGATGTGGTTTGCTCCAATCTTGATACTTTCAAGCTTCATGGTCTTTACTAATTTAACTCAACTTGAACCCAACTTGTCTAATTTCAATACCCAACTATTTACAAGATCAAATTGATCCCATTAAGGATAAATTGAACCTAACAAAACTTATTAAAATTGAAATTGGAATGGAGTCGACCCTAATTATAGGACTCATGCTGAAATTAAAAACAAAGTTGCAACCAAAATCAGAGTTTGGCTTATTCACTTTCAATCCATAAGGAGCTTGGGTTGAACAGGTTTGCATGAAGTCACTTATGAATTCTGGTGCCCGCACCACTTGGATGGCTACTGAATGGCCTGACATTGGAATGTGGAGAACCTTCATAAATTTTATCAATGAAGTGATCTTATCTTCCTCCCTAGTTTTCTTGTCATGATCCATCTGACAAGCAAAGAGTAAGCCTAATCAGCCGATTCTATCGATGCATCTGACAAACAATAAGTAGGCTAGAACAGTCGAGTGAATTGGTATAACCGACATCTAAAGGGTTAGCCTAACCCATCGACCAACATCTGAACAATAGAGTTGGTCTAGCCCACCATCTCATCTGTATATCTGAAGAAAGATAATCTGACTAGTTAGGCCATAATGTTCCTCAAAGAAAATATTAATGCCCCTTTTAATAGCCCTTATACCATGGAACCTTCGTTTCGAAGGCACCACACTATTGAGAATAAGGAAAAGCTGACAGGCTCATTGTAGGGTTTTGTGTAGTGCTCCCAAGCTTTGGAGAGACTTGGGAGGCCATGGTAGGGATGTTCAATGTGATTATTGGGAGCTTGGAGGCATGCCAAGTGGTTTCTGGAGGTGTTCCAAAGGTCCTGAGGTGTTCTAGGGGATTCATGATGTATTCATGGGTGTCTAGGATAGGTTTGTGAGCTTACATTTATAGGTTCCTGGGGCCCCAGAGTCATGTTGGGTCAGGGAGCTTGAGCCAGGGTTGAGAGAACATATGAGATATAGGTGTACATGGGCTCAGGTTTAAGGATTTTCTAAATTGACTTATTAAGGGGGAGTTTTTGAGAGATTGTAACATAACCCATTTGGGTTATGTGGTTGGTCCAGGTCTAGCCGGTTACACATTTAGGTGTGAAAAGGGGTTCAGTTGGTTAGTTGGTTAGTTAGTTGGTTGGTTAATTAGTTGGTTGGTTGTAACCACCTAAGAAGTCTAACCACCTAGGAGTCCTAACTGGTTTGGCCCAAGAAGAAGTCCTAACCACCCTGGTCTAAGAAGTCTAACCACCCAAGGTTCATAACAGCTCGCCCATATATAAAAGAAAGGGAGGCTGACGATTTTGGGTGAGAAAGAGAGGGCATGCATGAGGACTTGAGACTATGAGGGAAGGTGTATGGTGTGTTCTCAGATATGAGATAAGGTGTATGGAGGATGTGAGTAGATTAACAAGGAATCAATCATTCCTCGTAAAAGAAAATGTTATCCCATGTAATCTCCTCGATTGATCAGCGAGTCTTTAATTAAAGCAGAATGAGATTAAAAATATTTTCTAATCAGTCATCAGTAGAGTCTTTATTATCGAATAGAGATTTGAAATGACTAAGTATTAGGGTTTGACAATTATCCATACCCATCACTTATTCGAGATAAAGGGAGATCGAAAGATTGAATTGCATAATAACTTTCCATTGAAGGGTATTTTGGTACTTCATATTAATTTTTTCATCATTCAGGTAGGCATGACACATTGCTAGATATCAATGATGTCTTGTAGATTTTCATAAGTCAATTCAATTGGATTTATGAGTCAATTCAGAAGCTAGTTCGAGTTGGCAACTTAAGTCAGCTCAATTTGACTTAATTAAGTCAATCATGTTCAATTGGATCAAATTGGCTTGGACCTAGACCTACTGCTAGCTAAATGTAGAATCCAAAGGGTCACACACATTAGGAAATTGGCCTAGGATGTCAATTGGTATTTTATTATGGTCATGGGATCCTAATTGGTTAGATAGATTATATACTAGCATGTGTAGGCTAACTTAACTCCTAACCCAAGTGAATTGGATCTATAAGTTTGCTTAATGGGCTAACCAATTTAAGGGAAACCTAGATTGGATTGAGTCCTATGTGGGGTGATTTTGTCATAATTTATCTGATAATTATCAAGCATTTTATGCACCAAATACCAAGAGTCCCAAGAGCATGGGACTCTTCGTGCCAAAAGAAGTGTTCGGAAATCAAAGGGGCATAGAAGGACCAAGAGTCCTACTTGTTAATCACTTATGAGGTGATAAACTATATTTTATCCTCTTTCATATGACACCCATATTGCATGGTCTTTGATTGGTCAAAGAAGAGAAACAGCATGGAGAAAGGTGGCACATAAAGTGAAGAGTCGCAACTCTTCATTATTGGTGCACAGAAAGGACATGAAATCCTTTTGCTTTTAGGAATGCTTTTCAAAATGAAACATGGCATCCCTCAGCCTTACCCTACATCAGATAAGATGGGCAAATTCTGGTTGAGAATTGGTAGTTGGCAGTGAGAAAGTTGGTGCGCGTGAGTGAAGGGTTACATCCCTTTAATATTGCCACAAGTTATCACACCAGGGAGTCCTTCTGCATGAAGGAACTTGTCACATGGATAAGTCCCTTGGTTCCCATGCCAATTAAAAGGCATATCAGTTGGTTACATGCCACATGGCATGAGGATAAAACCAAAAAAATAATCAGAGTCAAACAAAGGCAGTTGGTGCATGAACGGATCTAACTTTTCAAGATAAGACTCCTTTTTAATGAAGGGTCCTATATGATCTGTTGATTTTTAGATCAAAGGTTTATGAAGAGCCATATTTGGTGTCCCCCCATCTCCAATAAAAGGCCATCGGTGTCTATGCCAAGTGTAATCTGAATATCATTTCTTTCTTACATTCATACACTCTGGCAAACTTATCCACCTTTTCTCTTCCTACCCTTGTTAGGACATAGGTCTTTCATTCAAGAAAAGACTGCCATCTTAAGATAAGGGCTTAGGCTGAGAATTAGGAAGTGATTAGAGGAAGTAACAGTAGTTTTGGAAAGGGCTCAAAGTGCTCTACTTAATGGCAAAAGTCCTAGCAAGGAAGGAAAGGCTATTGAAGGTTGAAAGGCCATCAGAAGAGTCTCAATGGATTGAGCAACCTACAATGGAGTGGTTCCTAGGTTTGACTCCTATGTGGATCACCTTTGGAGGGCATGCATTTGTGTGCCTAGTTGAAAGAAGAAGGAATTTGCATTCCAGGTATTCTTCATAACCCTAATTTAATGACTTGTTAATTGTAGTAATAAGTGATCTCGGGCTTAGTGTTTCTAGTTGTTGGAGTTTCAAAATGAAAATTTTGAAATCCATCCTTTTGCTACATCATTGAAACCCAACATCTTTGTGTATTGAATCCATGAAAAAGATTACAGTGGTTAAAGTTCTTGATTTCTGGTTTCTTGAATCAAGAAGGCTGATTCTTGAGTTCTCCCTCTTGCTTCCGCGGTATAGGCGCAGATCCAAATACCCAACAAGTGGTATCAGAGCCTTGTTCGAGCATGGGGAGAAGGACTCAAGGAAGAAGGGGGTGCTGCTCCTTGGTTCATTCCCAAGAAAAAGGAAGATGATAGCCTTGTAACTGGTTTTTGTTGCACCTGTCCGCACTTTTTTCATGCATTGGGGTTTCTGCCCTGGGATCCCTTCGAGGTATTTCTGAAATCTATCCTTTTGAGTTGTTCATCATGGCCTGATCAACCATGAATAGTGATAGCAAGGTGGAGTTTGAGAAATTTAATAAGAAGGGAAGCTTCTCTATATGGAAGGTTCAGGTGGAGGATTTATTGGTGTAGAATTTTTTGGATGTAGCTTTGGAAGAAATGCCAGAGAGAATGATTGATCATGATTTGTCGTCTTTGCATAAGAGGGCATAAGCAGCCATCAGAGGGTGTTTAGCTGATGTGGCATTGTATAGCATTCTTGAGGAGAAGACACCAAAGGGTCAGTGGTCTAAATTGCATGCCATATATACGGGAAAAAATATGTAGAATGAGTTGATGTTGAAGAAGCAATTCTATAGCCTTCGTATGCAGGAAGGTAAGGATATTGTTGTTTACTTTCAGAGTTATGACCATGTTTGCAATGATTTGTTAACCCTTGGGATGAAGAAAGAGGAAGAAGACAAGCCCCTACTCTTGCTATGCTTGTTGCTGAGTTCATATGGTCCACTTGTCACTACTTTGCTATATGGGAAGGAGATGCTGATGTATGAAGACACAGTATCAGTGGTAATGTCCAATGTGCAAAGGGGGAAGAAGATGATGGATGGAGTACCTCAGGAGGGCCTCATGGTAGGAGAGAGGACAGGGAGAGGAAAGGAAGGCAGCAAGCACAAAGGGCAATCCAAATCCCATAAGGGCAAGAGAGAGTTCAAGTGCTATAGGTGTGGTGTAGCAGGGCACTTTTAGCAAGAGTCTCCACTTAGGAAGAAGTGTAGGGATGGAGAAAGAAAAGTCCAAATTTCTCAGGTTCAATCGCTGGGTTAAAGAAAGAGTCGGATGAGCCCTTGGTTGTTTCGTAGGAGCCTGCGAGGTGCAGTGCATCCGAAATGGTCTCAAAATGGTTCACGAGATATGAAGGGTCCGAGGAGGTAGTGACAAGGCACGAGATGCAGTGATTGGCTCAGTAGGGCAGCATTGAGTTGCTTGCCTCAGGATTTCATTCTGTGGTATCAGGGGGACTTCAGTCTTAGGTGGGGCACCAGGAAGAGGTGGCTCCACAGGTGGAGCAGGATTTGACATGAGAATAGAACGGAGGGGTGCATAGGGATGAGTCACATCCTAGCACTAGTGCCAAGGGTGCATCGAGGTAGGTGGAGCAATGCGAACAAATAGTGAGGCATGGCTTTGAGGAGATGGTGTCAACGAGAGATTCAGTTACAACGAGTGCCGGTTCAAGTTCGCTGTGGTCTCCCCAGGGAACTCCAAGGAAAAGATGGATGCAACTGCAAGGCAGAAGGAAGGCTATAATGGTGGTGCCAGGGTACTAGCAAGGATCTTTAGCAAGGGAGGCTGTCATCCTAACGGCCTCCAAGAGAGCTCAGTAGCTAAAGGGTGTTGGCAGTGGCAAGGAGATCTGCACAATGGACTGTCAGGGCACGGAGTTATAGCGGGGTTGTGATGTGGGATAATTATGAAAACTTAATCTACTGATTATTAACCTAATTAATATAGAAAAATAGAGATTAATTTTTTTTATGTTTTTTAGTTTTTAGAGACTCAAAGTAAGCAATTAAGGAAACTAGTCAACTAGTTTATGCCTGCACGAGTAGATCTAACAAATCAGCTAGAAAATTAAAATTTGGTAGCTAAGAAACCATCATAAACTAGGGTCTACAATCAAAAGAGTCAGAAAAGAAAGAGTAAGGAAGGGTTGTTGAATTTTACCACTGAAGAAATTTTCCCTTTGAAGTAGATATGCTGCGACTCTTAGAATCTTGCGGCAGGACTTCAAGATTTTGATCTTCGAGCTCCGATCTTTTGCAATATCAGTTCCAAGGCAAAAACACCTCATCTTAGGTTCCTAATTACTTGCAATCACTCAACAAAGGAAGATTTCAATTAGAAAGAAGCAAAGAAAGGAAAAGATGGAAAAGTGAAAGGGAAGAAGGAAGGAAGTAGTCGTCTAGGGTTTCCTGATGTCTAGATAAGTAGGGCCTCACACCTCGTGATGCTCCGTAGAATAAAGGGAAGGGCCTCACACCCTATGATGCATATAGTAAAAGAATTGGATAGAATAATGTCTTTATTAATGAATGAATAATAATAATACAAGGGGGTGTTGATGGAATATTTGTAGACCCTCAACCAGTGGTGTAAGGGATACAAAGACTAGACTTGTTTTTCCTTGGACTACAGCTCCTTGAATCCTTGTGCTGGGCATCCTAGAATCTTATCTCTGGGTTGATCTGGGCCTCTCTCTAAGGTGAGTTGTCTTGATGTATGGTCAAGATGGCTCCATCGCTTGGCCTTGATTGCTAGACTCTAGAATCTGGGTGATGTGGGCTCTTGCAGGCAAGTGGACTCTCTCGTCTGGATAGAAGAAGACTCAAGAGTTTTGGTGAGACTCTTGAGTTCTAGTAACTTAAGCAGCTTGGAACATGTTTGATCCAAACACCTACGGTAGAGAACCATTGAACCTCCTTCATTTGGGTGATCAAACATTTTGGAACTCATTAGAAGTTGGCATGAAAGAGAGGAAGAGATGCTTGGCCGCTTCTTGGATTTTTGGAATGAATTTCTTGAGTGAAGGGGTTCCAATTTGGAGAGTCCTTCTCATTTACACATCTTAAAAAGAAGGGGTGCAATTTGGAATTCATTTGGACCAAAAGAGTGACATGGCATGTGTCGTGTTGTTCTGATGAGATGGCAAGTGATGTTGTCCTGATGAAGTATCAAGTGGTGTCTAGACATAACATGTGATGTTGTCCGATTATATGACAAGTGACTTGGGCCAGCACATGGAGTCACATGGCTTGTCTTGAGCTAGCACATGGGTTACATGGAGTCTTTATTTAGGTGCACATGGGTCTTGATTTGAGTGCACATGAAGTCACATTGATCTTCAATTGGATCCCCCTTGTATTATAAGACTCGATAACTAAATTACCTAATAATTATAGAATCTAAAACTAAATAACTAAAGCCCCACTTGATCAACTGGAACCCAATTTGATTAATAGGCAAGACATTTAACAAGTGGTTCAACTTGGTAAAAGGTGTCTGGCCCAAAAGGCTAAAAAAATAAAATTCTAATTACAGTTGGTAAAAGGGTCTAAATCCAATTATTCCTATATAACATAATTTAAAATAAAATATTTATAGTTGATAAAAGGGATTGGGTTTAGCACTTTATTCACAGATGATCCATAGGGATGTGGGTTCAACCTATCGATATTTTCTAGCCCTGGTGTCCACACCAATTCTCCCCGGGAGGGATAAACTCGACCCTATCATGTATGGATCAGCGTCGCTATGATAGAGCTCAAGTATGTCTGGGTCAACTCTCAGTAAGTCCTCTCTAGTGATATAAGAATAATCAGTCTCAGGTCATCCTTGCCAAAGAACCAGATATCGCTGATAATCTTTGCCCCGAGTAGTGTTAATCTTGTCGTCCAAGATCTGCTCGATTCTGTCTCTCCGGACTGATGGTATGGCAGGTGGACACACTTGGATTGGCTCACTCTCATGGATTGGATCAGGCCCAAAAGGCTTTCTAGGAATCAACATTGGCTCCCTATACTCAATAAGGTCTGAAACGTTTAAAGTTAGACTAATACCTAGTTCAGGTGGTAACTCGAGTTCAGGTGGTAACTCGAGCACATAGGTACCAAAACTATTATGGAATAATTATGAAAAACTAATCTACTAATTATTAGTCTAATTAATTGAAAAAATTAGAGATTAAATTTTTTTTGTGATTTTTAATTTTTAGAGACTCAAAGTAAGCAATTAAGGAAACTAGTCAACTAGTTTATGCCCGAACGAGTAGATCTAATAAAGCAGCTAGAAAATCAGGATTTGGTGGCTAAGAAACCATCGTAAACTAGGGTCTAATATCAAAAGAGTCAGAAAATAAAGAGTAGGGAAGGGTTGTTGAATTTTACCATTGAAGAAATTTTCCCTTTGAAGTAGATATGCTGTAACTCTCAAATTCTCGTGGCAGGGCTTCAAGATTTCGATCTTCAAGCTCCAATCTTTTGCAATATCGATTTCAAGGCAAAAACACTTGGACTTTAGTTCCTGATCACCTGCAATCACTCAAGAAAAGAAGATTTCAATTAGAAAGAAGCAAAGAAAGGAAAAGATGGAAAGTGAAAGTAAAGAGGGACGGAAGTAGTCGGCTAGGGTTTCCTGATGTCTAGATAAGTATGGCCTCACACCCCGCAATACTCCGTAGAATAAAGAAAAGGGTCTCACACCCCACGATACACATAGTAAAAGAATTGGACAAAATAATTTCTTTATTGATGAATGAACAATAAAAAAACAAGGAGGGTTGATGGGGTATTTATAGACCCTCAACCAGTGGTTAAGGGATACAAGGACATGACTTGTTTTCCCTTGAACTACAACTCCTGGAATCCTTCTCTGGGCATCCAGTAATCTTGTCTCTGGGCTGATCTAGACCTCTCTCCAAGGTGGGCGATAACAAAGGGCTCTCATCTCATTTGGGTGCCAAGATCACGATAAGGTGAGTTGTCTTGATGTAGGGTCAAGATTGCTCCATCGCTTGGCTTTGATTGCTGGACTATGGAGTCTGGATGATGTGGGCTCTTGCAGGAAAGTGGACTTTCCAGTTTGGATAGAAGAAGACTCAAGAGTTTTGGTGAGATGCTTGACTTTTGGTAACTTAATCAGTTTGGAACCTGTTTGATCCAAACACCTGCGGTAGAGAACCAATGAACCTCCCCCATTTGGGTGATCAAACATTTTGGAACTCCTTGGAAGTTTGCATGGAAGGGAAGAAGAGATGCTTTGCCAACTCTTGGAATTTTTTGGTGTGAATTTCTTGAGTGGAGGGGCGCCAATTTTGAGAGCCCTTCATATTTACGCATCTTAAAAAGAAGGGGTGCCAATTTGGAATTCATTTGGACCAAGAAAGTAACATGGCATGTGTTGTGTTGTCCTGATGAGATGGCAAGTGGTGTTGTCCTGATGAAGTGTCAAGTGGTGTCCATACATAACATGTGATGTTGTACAATTATATGACAAGTTACTTGGGCTAGCACATGAAGTCACATGGCTTGTCTTGAGCTAGCACATGGGTCACATGGAATCTTGATTTAGGTGCACATGGGTCTTTGTTTAAGTGCACATCAAGTCACATGGATCTTTAATTGGATCTTCCTTGTATTACAGGACTCAATAACTAAATTAGCTAATTATTACAGAACCCAAAACCAACTAACTAAAGTCCCACTTAATTAATTGGAACCCAATTTGATCAATAGGCAATACATGTAAACAAGTCGTTCAACTTGGTAAAAGTGGTTTGGCCTAAAAGGCTAAAAAAATAAAACCCTAAATATAGTTGGTAAAAAAGGCTAAACCCAATTATGCCTATATAGCAAAATTTAAAATAAAATATTTATAGTTAGTAAAAGGGGTTGGGTTTAAGTCTTTATTCATAAATGATCCATAGGGATGTAGGTTCAACCTGTCAATATTTTCTGGCCTTGGTGTCCACACCAATTCTCCTCGGGAGGGATAAACTCGACCATGTCGAGTATGATCAACATCGCTATGGTAGCGCTCTAGTATGTCTGGGTCAACTCCAGCAAGACCTCTCTAGTGATCCAAGAATCATCAGTCTCAGGTCATCCTTTCCACGGAACTAGATGTCGCTGATAATCTTTGTCCCGAGTAGCGATAATCTTGTCATCCAAGATCTGCTTGATCCTGTCTCTCCGGGCTGGTGGTATGGCTGGTGGACACACTTGGATTGGCTCACTCTCAAGGATTGGATCAAGCCCAAAAGGCTCACAAGGAATCAACGGTGGCTACCTATACTCAATAAGGTCTGAAACGTTGAAAGTTAGACTAATACCTAGTTCTGGTGGTTACTCGAGCACATAAGGTAACCAAACTGTTGCGAGACAATTATGAAAACCTAATGTACTGATTATTAGCCTAATTAGAAAAAAATAGAGATTAAATTTTTTTTATGATTTTTAGTTTTTAGAGACTCAAAGTAAGCAATTAAAGAAACTAGTAAACTAGATTATACTCGCACGACTAGATCTAACAAAGCAGCTAGAAAATCAGGATTTGGTGGCTAAGAAACCATCATAAACTAGGGTCCACTATCAAAAGAGTAAGAAAATAAAGAGTAGGGAAGGGTTGTTGTATTTCACCAATGATGAAAATTTTCCTTTGAAGTGGATATGTTGCAACTCTCAAAATCTCATGGCAGGGCTTCAAGATTTTGATCTTCGAGCTCCGATCTTTTGTAATATCAGTTCCAAGCGAAAAACACCTCAACTAATGTTTCTGATCACCTGCAACCACTCAACAAAGGAAGATTTCAATTAGAAAGAAGCAAAGAAAGGAAAAGATGGAAAAGTGTAAGGGAAGAGGGAAGGAAGTAGTCGGTTAGGATTTCCTGATGTCCGGATAAGTAGGGCCTCACACCCCACGATGCTCCATAGAATAAAAGAAAGGGCTTCACACCCCGCGATGCACATAGTAAAGGAATTGGATAGAATAATATTTTTGTTGATGAATGAATAATAATAATACAAGGGGGGGTTGATGAGGTATTTATATACCCTCAACCAGTGGTGTAAGGGATACAATGACTAGACTTGTTTTCCCTTGGACTACAAATCCTGGAATCCTTGCTCTGGGCACCCTAGAATCTTGTCTCTGGGCTGATCTGGACCTCTCTCCAAGGTGGGCGATAACATAGGGCTCTCATCTCATTTGGGTGCCAAGTTGAGGATAAGGTGATTTGTCTTAATGTAGGGTCAAGATGGCTCCATCGCTTGGCCTTGATTGCTGGACTCTAGAGTCTAGATGATGTGGGCTCTTGTAGGCAAGTGGACTCTCTATTCTGGATAGAAGAAGACTCAAGAGTTTTGGTGAGATTCTTGAGTTCTGGTAATTTAAGAAGCTTGGAACCTATTTGATCCAAACACCTGCGATAGAGAACCATTGAACCTTCGTCATTTGGATGATCAAACATTTTGGAACTCCTTGGAAGTTGGCGTGAAAGAGAGAAAGAGATGCTTGGCCGACTCTTGAAATTTTTTGGCATGAGTTTATTGAGTGGAGGGGCGCCAATTTGTAGAGTCCTTCTCATTTACACATCTTAAAAAGAAGGGGTGCCAATTTGGAATTTATTTGAACCAAAAGGGTGACATGGCATGTGTTGTGTTGTCCTGATGAGATGGCAAGTGGTGTTGTCTTGATGAAGTGTCAAGTTGTGTCGAAAAATAACATGTGATATTGTCCAATTATATGACAAGTGACTTGGGCTAGCACATGGAGTCACATGGCTAGTCTTGAGCTAGCACATGGATCAAATGGAATCTTGATTTAGGATCATATAAGTCTTGATTTGAGTGCACATGAAGTCACATGGGTCTTCAATTGGTTCCTCCTTGTATTACAAAACTCAATAACTAAATTAACTAATAATTATAGAATCCAAAATCAAATAACTGAAGCTGCACTTGATCAATTGGAACCTAATTCGTTCGATAGGTAAGAAATGTAAACAAGTGGTTCAACTTTGAAAAAGTGGTTTGGCCCAAAAGGCTAAAAAAATAAAACCCTAATTACAATTTGTAAAAGGGGCTAAATCCAACTATGCCTATATAATAGAATTTAAAATTAAGTATTTACAGTTGGTAAAAGGGGTTGGGTTCAGGGCTTTATTCATAGGTGATCCACGGGGATGTGGGTTCAATCTTTCAATATTTTCTAGCCTTGGTGTCCACACCAGGTTGTGTAAGAGGACATTGCCAGGTTTGCCAAAGCTTGGGGACACCAAGGTGATGATTTTAGGGTTTTGTGTGGTGCTCCCAAGCTTTGGAGAGACTTGGAAAAACATGGCAGGGATGTTCGAGGTGATCCCTCGGGGCTTGGAGGTGAGACAAGTAGTTTTTAGAGGTGTTCCAGAGGTCTTGGAGGTGTTCCATGGGGTTCATGATGTATTCATGGGTGTCAAAGATAGGTTTGGGAGCTTAGGTTTATAGGTTTCCTGGGCCCCAAAGTCATATTGTATTGACCCCTGGAATGATTTTGATGATAACAAAATATTTGAGCATGTATTTGATACTAACTCTTTTCATGTATTTAAGAAGTTTTTGTAAGATGTTTCAAATGAACAATCATTCTTTCTACAATTATGAAATTATTGTAATGAATCAAATTTCTCATAGAGAATGATCATGTACTGAGGAGCCAAAGAAAATTTAAATGTATATTCTTATAAAAATGGTTAATTCTATGTATTGTTTAAGTTTCAATTACTTATATTAGATTTAGAAGAAGTTTGAAAGTCTTTTGTTGTTACTTGAAGAAGTTTGGAGCTTTTTTGGACAAAGATCACTCGAGCCGACTCAAAGAAGAGAGCTGACTCATTGCTCTGGGATTGTACAAGCTTTTTTGATACTTTGCCAACCGAGCTGACTCGATGAAGTTAGAGCTGACTCATCCAGTGTAGTAAAAGTTCAATTTTCTAAAATCTATCATGCGAGCCAACCCGATGAGCAACTGGACTCTTGGAGAGTGAGTGAATTTTAGCCTGAGAAAACTGGTAATCCGAGCTGACTCAACTAAAGAATAGCTGACTCTGACAGAAATATGTTTTTACATGACTGAGAATCCGAGCTGACTCGACCAAAGTTCAGTTTTTGCAAATCTGAGAATCCGAGCCGACTCAAATCCCAGTTTCTAAAGTGTAATGGCTAGTTACAGATTGATACTTTTGAATCCAAAAACTACTCCAATGGCTAGATTTTGACTCCCAAGGCAATTCAATGGCTATTTCCAGCTGGGAACAGTTAGGGGAGCTATAAATGATGGATTTGAATAAATTTTGAATAACTTTTTATGAGGGCATTGAATATTTAAAGGGGCATTCAAGCTAGAGCTCAAGACTTCACCAGACTTCAACCAATTTCTTGAGTCATTTATTGAAGAAGTTTGAAAGCCTTAAAGTGTATTAAAGGAGCAATCAAGAAGGCTTCTCAAAGAGCTTCAACTGCAACCACTTGACAAAGTTTGGTTTGTGTTTAGTGTTACTTCATTTGTAACTTTATTTTGAATTGTTCCAAGTACAGCAGGAGCTATAGCTCAGTTATTGTTTTATGTTTTTGGTGAGCCTTTAAAACAAAGTTTGGATTGTTAGTGAGCCCAGGAAAACTAGCACTGTATTGGATTCTTGGCGATCCCGGTGTAAAACCAAGAATGGGTTTTGGTTTGTGAACCCGGTGCAAACAAACTGGTTATTTTCTTGTGAGAATATAGTGGAAATCCCATGTGGTATCTTGGGTAGTGGACGTGGGAGCTGGGTTGCTCTAAACTACTATTGAATTTGTGGTATTTGTGCTTTCTTTTGATTGTGTTCATTTACTTAGTTCTGCTTTTAACATCTAACTCACTTCACTCACCACACTAAGATATCTAAAGGGCACAATTGAAAGTTTTTATACCCAATTCATCCCCCCTCTTGGGTAGGCCAACTAGGCAACAACTAGTTTCAGAGTAGTGTCTTTGTAATCCAACTACTTAAAGAAAAGATCAATGGCAAACCCAATTAGTACCTCTTTCGCCGAAGGCCAATCTACAAATAGACATCCACTTTTCATAGGCACCAATTATACATACTGGAAAGCACAAATGAAGATTTATATTCAGGCAGTAGATTTTTAATTCTGAAAAATAATTTTAAAAGGACCTCACACATCCACTAAAAAGGTTGATGGCATAGACATCCCAAAACCTAAAGAGGAATGGGATGAACATGACATGAAGATGGGTGAACTAAAAGCCTAAGCAAAGAATCTTTTGTATTATGCTTTAGACCCTAACGAGTTTAACTAGATTTCTACTTGCATTTCTGCAAAAGAAATTTAGCATAAACTTGAAGTTACCCATAAAGGAACCTCTCAAGTAAACATATCAGAAATCAACATTCTTGTGCATAGTTATGAATAATTTAAAATGGAACCGATTGAAACAATATCTGCCATGTTTTCAAGATTTATAGATATTACTAATAGTCTAAAAAGTCTTTGTAGGATATAGTCGAATGCTGACCTTATGCAAAAAATTCTAAGATCACTACCGGATAAATTGGATCCAAAGGTCACTGTAATTCAAGAAGCTAAGGATCTGAACACATTACCATTGGATGAGCTTCTGGATTTTTTGATCACACATGAACTTACAATGCAACGACGCAGCGAGGATGATATCAAAAAGAAGAAATCAATAGCCTTCAAAGCTGCAGCTGAACTCAAAATGCAAGAAGAAGAGATAGAAGAAGAAAGCCCCTCCTCTGATGAAGAACTTGAAGATGACGATATTGCTCTAGTCATGAGGAGATTCAAAAGATTCATGGGCAAGAAAAAGTCAAGGTATTGGAAGAAAAGCCTTAGAAAGGGGGAACTTAGCAATGATAAGGAGAAGGACAAAGAAAGAGATAAAAAGCAACAACTGACATGTTCTGAATGTAAAAAGCCTGGGCATTATCGTTCAGAGTGTCCCACATTAAAGAAAGGATATAAGAAGAAGAAGAAGAAAGCGATGGTTTCTACGTAGAGTGATAGCGATGAATCCACATCAAATGAAGAAGAACAGACCACAAAGTCGGCAAACATATGTGTCGACTCCGTTATTGATTTTGATGATAAGCAAAATGTTTAAGTATAAGTTGAGTAATAATTATTTCTTTGAAGTATGTTTTTATAGAAAAAGGTGCTCATCAATTCAACAAAATTTGATTGATTATCAAATAATGAAAAAGTCCCAACTATGGATGAAAGATCAGTTTAAAGTGGACTTTGGTAGTTGAAGAATGCTTAAAAGGATACAAGAATTCAACACAATTTGGTTTCATCAAAAGTTAAGGTGTTTTTGAAGAAATCTTAGTCAAGTGTCGATTCATGACACTAGAAGTGTCGACTCAAGCCGGTACTCAGAAAGAACATTAGATGGCATGGCTGAAGTGTCGACTCATACTTGTCAAGTGTCAACTCAAAGTATTGACTCAAAGATCGGCTCTTTGCTTGAGACTTTTCTATTACAAAACTTGCTGAAGTTAAAGACTTGCCTGAAGTATCAACACATGGATGTCAAGTGTCGACTCAAAGTGTTAACTCCCCAAAGTAAGTATCAACTAATCTAAGAATTCCAGAAAGCTTCATTGAAGATATTTGAACTAAGTGTTGACTCATGGAATGCATGTGTTAACCCTAAGTGTCGACTCATAGCTTGAAGTATTTATACTTAGATTTTTGGGAATAGTAACGGCTAGTTTTTCAAATGCAAAACTTGCTTTTCTTGGCTCCCAACGGCTAGTTTTTCTATCTAACGACCGTAAACCGACTTTGAGTCTTTGGAAAGTTTTTTTAATGATTCAAATCAAATCTAAACACAAGTAGAATCAAGAGGATTAAGAGAGAAACATCAAGAGAAAGAAAAAGCAAGTACATTCACTCAAATTCATTGAGAGCAACTACCTTCAAGCAAAAAGAAGTCTCCAAGCATTTAAAGGCTTTCAAAAGCATTCAAGTTCAACCTTCTTGAGCATTAATAGAGGCTTCATTAAGTCGAAAATAGTACTACATCAAAGCTTTAAAGAGATATCTGCTTTTATTAGAAAGCATTCATTATTTCTTTACTTCAAACTTATTCTTGTTGTAAAGGTTTTTGGTTAGCCTATTAGAAAACCAAGGAGGTTGTTGATTAGCCTTGAAAACCAATTAGTTCTTAGTTAGCCCGCAAAACCAAGGGAGGTTGTTGGTGAGCCTTAAAACCGATTAGGTTCTTTGTTAGCTCGAAAAACCAAGTGAGGTATTGACTTGTGAGCCTTATGAAAATATGTCAGGTTTGATTAGTAAGCTTGGATAACTAATCGGCTATAATCGGTTGAGATTATAGCGAATTCCCAAGTGGACCTTTGGGAGTGAATGTAGGTGCATTGGAAACCATCGAACCACTATACTTGCTTTGTGTTTGTGATTGCTTGTCTCTTTAATTTGCTCTTTTTTTATCACTTTTATATTTCTACTGCATACTTACTAAGAGCACTTTATACTTGCATTTAAGTTTTTAGAAACCCAAGTCACGCCCCATCTTGGGTTGCTTACTGGGCAACAAGTGGTATCAGAGCCCTGTTCTCACTGTATAGGTCGAACCACCTTGAGTAATGATCTATGGCAGCCCCTATTGGTACTAGTGTAGTTGAGGGACAAGCCTCAAATAAACCTCCATATTTTAAAGAAACAAATTATACTTATTGAAAAACTAGAATGAAAATTTTCATGCATTCAATTGATTAAAATTTGTGGAAAGTTGTTGATAAGGATCGTCATGTTCCTTCGATTGTTGTTAATGGTGTTTCCATCCCAAAAGCTCGAAGAGGATTAGGATGAAAATAATATTAAATAATCCGAGATCAATACAAAAGCAATGAATCTCCTCTATTATGCATTAGTTCCTAGTGAGTTTAATAGGATTTATACATGCACATCTATCAAGAAAATATAGGACACACTTGAAGTTATCCATGAGGGTACTGATCAAGTGAAGAACACTAAAGTAAATATGTTAGTGCACACTTATGAAATGTTTCGAATGGAACCAAATGAATCTATCATTAAAATGTATACTAGATTCACATATATAGTAAATGGCATGAGAAGTTTTGGAAAAACTATGTCTAATGCTGATCTTGTCAATAAAATTCTCAGCTCACTTCCAACTTTATAGGATCCAAAGGTGACTGCCATACAAGAAGTAAAGGATGTTGACAAATTACCCTTGGAGCAACTAGTGGGATCGGTCAAGACTTATGAGCTCAATTTAAAGCAAAAATCTATGGATATGGACAAAAAGAAAAAGGGGATAGCCTTCAAGTCTACTATTCAAGAAGAATCTTCAAATGAAGAATCGGAGGAAGAAGAAGAAGAAGAGAGTGAGGAAGCACTTTTAGCAATGAATTTAGAAAATTTATGAAAAGAAGGAAGTTCCCTTACAAGAAAAGGTTCCAAACAACTAAGGAGAAGGGAAAAGAAAAGGAAAAAGAAAAGAAAAAGGAGAAGGAGATACCAACATTCTTCAAATGCAAGAAGCCCGGACACTTCAAATTTGATTGTCCTCTCCAAAAGAAAACAAGAAAGAAGCTTAAAAAGAAAGCTATGATGGCAACCTGGAGTGATAGTGAGGACTCCAGCTCAGAGGAAGAACAAACTAAAATTGCGAATCTACATCTCATGGCACATCAAGAACAAGAAGAGGTAATTTCTGATACTGAAGTAGATTTTATCTTTGATGAATTGAAAAATAGTTTCGATGAATTAGTGTATGATTACAAACTGAATTTATCTGAAAATAAAATATTAAAAAAGCATACAAATAGTTTTTCACATGAAAACAATTCTTTGTTAAATAAAGTTAGTGAATTGAAAAATAAACTTGATGTTTTAGAAAAGAAAAATAAGGCTTTAACAATGAAAAATGATGTTTTGAAAAGTCCTAAAAGTATCATTTCAAATGGTGATCTTTTAAAGAAAAATAAAGATTTATAAATAGAAAATAAAAATTATAAAAATGAACTTGATAAAATGAAACCCTTTGTTGAAAAGTTCACTTATAGTTATGAAAAACTAAATCTTCTTTTTAACAACCAAAGAGCTATTTTTAACAAAGCAGGATTAGGATACAAACCTCAAAAATAGCAAAAGTATCTGAAAAACTTTTTTGTATGTGCATCATCAAGTATTACATGTTTTTCATGCAAAAAACAAGGTCACAAAGTTTTTCAATGTAACATGAGAAAAATCAATATTTTTGGAAAGGTTTGGGTTCCAAAAGAAACCAATTTATGTACTAAACCTGAAGGACCAAAGTTGGATTGGGTACCTAAAAAAAAACATGATTTGTTTTACAGGTGTGTCTTGCAATCAAGGAAAATAAAAGACTATGGTATCTTGATAGTGGTTGTTCAAGGTGCATGACGGGAGATGTAAAGCAATTCACTTCTTTTGAAGTAATAAATGGAGTGATTGTGACCTTCAGTGGTAATGTTAAGGGAAAAATATTGGTATTGGTAAGGTTCACATCTCACCTTCTACTAGTATTAGTAATGTACTTTTAGTTGAAGGTTTAAAGCATAATCTTTTAAGTATTAGTCAATTTTGTAATAAAGGTTTTTAAGTTATTTTTAAATTATTTTATTGCATGATTGCTAGTCCTGATAAAAATGGAGTAAAATTTATTGGAAAGAGGCATGGTAATATTTATTTAGTAGATTTAGATAATCTATCCTTGCCTAATGGAGAATGCCTAGTTGCAATGAATTCTACTAAAGATGAGACTAGTTTGCTTTGGCATAGAAGACTAGGACATGCTAGTATGTACTTACATTCAAAACTTTGAGAAAAGGATTTAGTAAGATATTTGTCGATACTTAGTTTTAAAAAAGATAGAGTTTGTCAAGCTTTCCAATTTGGAAAACAAGTTAAAAAATCTTTCAAACCAAAAGATCTTGTTACTACTAGTAGGCCATTAGAACTACTCCATATGGATCTCTTTAGACCAACTAGAACATCCAGTCTAGGAGGCAAGAGATATGGATTGGTTATAGTGGATGATTTTTCAAGGTTTACATGGGTATTCTTTCTTGTTCATAAAGATGAATTTTTCTCAGTATTTGTGAAGTTTTACTAAAACATTTTTAATGAAAAAGGTATTTCAGTTATTTGCATATGTTGTGATCATGGTTCTGAATTTGAAAATCAAGATTTTAAAAATTTTGTTAATGAGAAAGGTATTAAACATAATTTTTCTACACCTAGGCCACCTCAGCAAAATGGGATAGTAGAAAGAAAAAATCATACTTTAGAAGAAATTGCACACACTATGCTTTATGAAAATGATTTGCCAAGATATTTTTGGGCTGAAGCAATTAACACTGCTTGTGTTGATCATGTGGCTTTCCTAAGAGGGGGGTGAATTAAGAATTTAAAAAATTTAGGCAATAATGTGCTCTTTGAAATCCCATATAAGTGTTAAGTGCTGTGAAAGGATAATTGAATGCAGAAGCGTAATCAAATATGAAAAGCATAACACAAACACAAGAAAATTATAGTAGTTTGGAGCAACTCAGCTCCTACATCCACTACCCAAGATTACCACTTGGGATTTCCACTATATCCCCCACCGGAATATACTCGGATTGTTTTCACAAGCTCACAATCAAAACCTCTACACTTTGGTTTTAAACCAGGCTCTCCAAAGAAACCCAACTTGGTTTTACCAGTATCACCAAGAACCCAACATGGTTTTAACACAAGATCACTAAGAACCCAACATTTGGTTTTAACATAGGCTAACCAAGAACCTATTTGGTTTTTAAATCTGACTCACCAATAACACAACAATTCAATAAAAGAATTGTAAAGAAAAACAACAAAATGATAAATATATTTTTGTCGAATGGTTGCCGATGCAGCTCGAGAGAAGCCCAATTGATTGCACTTCAAATCACTTAGTTGGCTTCTTTACTATCTTCAATAAATGCTTCAAGATTTAGTTGATAGTTGGGGAAGGCTTTAAGACTGTCTCGAATGCTCTTGCTATGCTCTCTTGCTCACAAGCTATCAATATATCACTTACTCTTTCCCTTTTCAAAAGCTTCTTCTTTTCAGTTGTTCAAATTTCTCAATAATATAGTCTTGTACCCTTCTCAGGCAGTTTTAGTCATTGTAGACCATTGGGATGTGACATTTGACCATTGGAGCACTCTTTGAATTCAAATTCCAAGATGTGAAACTAGTCGTTATAAGCCTGAAATTGACCATAGAGTCGGCTCGGATCCTCAGAGTAGTTCTGGTTGAGTCGACTTTCTTCAATCTAGTCGGCTCGCTTGCACAGTGTCCTGATTCCTCACTATGTAAGAGTCTGCTCGCCTTGATTCTAGTCGACTCAGATCCTCAAGCCTTCAAACATGTAGTCTAGAAGAGTCGACTCTTTCTCTTTAGAGTCGGCTCAGTTGGCTGTAGTTCTTAGATCTCTTTTTCTAGACTCTAGAGGAGTTGGCTCGGATCCCTGAAGAGTCCTCTTGGATATCTGACTATATGATAGAGTCAGCTCAGACTCCCTTTAGGTCGGCTCGCTTGTCTGATCCAGGAAGTGGTACTCTGGAAGAGTCGGCTAGGGTCCTTTAGAGTCAGCTCGGATATCTGCATGCCAGAATCCTCATGCATGCCATGTTCCAGAGTCGGCTCTCTTCTCTTCGAGTCAGCTTAGATGAGTTACTTGTGATTTTACAATTCTTCTCCAGAATTCATCCAGCAAGGCTTCAAGCTTTCAATATATCTTCAACTCTTCTTACAACACACTCAAAGTAATTTAAAGCTTGAAATAATGAAGAAGTAACACATTTGATTGGTTTTTACTTAAGTTCTTCTTTACAAGATTCAATTTCAATACAACTCAACACAAGAAATAGAAATGTAGGAGTTGAAATTGAGCAAAGAGTTCATCCTACAAAAACTTGTAAAGTAATTGAAGAAGTTGTTAGTAAAACAAATGCATGCTCCAATGTTTGGTTATCATCAAAATCACTTATGGGATCAACAATCTCCCCCTTTTTGATGATGACAAAATACTAGGAATGAAAAATTCTTTATAATTACTTGTATGATTGTATTTAAGAGTAAGCATTTACATGTATCAAAGCTAACTGTATTTGCAAGTAAGTATAAGAGCTTTTGTGAAAAACTATATAGTATTAGTGCTAGTGCTTTTATATATATCAGAGTATTAAAGCTTGTTTTTTTCAAAGTATCATAACTAGCACAAACAAAAAAGTATCAGAGCTCAAAATTGTAACTATTAGAGCTAATTCTTGAGCTAAATTTTTGAAGCAATCAGAGCAAATTGCATGTTTTGAGCTAGAGCAATTTAGTTTTAGCAATTTGCTCTCCCTTTTTGATGATTTGAAAATTATGAAACAATTTCATGCTTAGTCAAAAATATTCTCCCCCTTTCTATATATTGTTAAATAGTTATAGTATTTTTCATGCAATCTCAATGTTCTCTCCCTTTTTGTCAATAATCAAAAAGGTATTCAAATAAAGCTCAACTTTTATGATAGAATGAGAAAGTTTATAAAATATGTTTGAGATAATTTCACTTTCTCAAATCAACTTTGATATTCTAATTAAAATCATGAGATTAGCATTGTACAATTTAAGATGTGATAGTAAGATATTGCACAACCCAATTCAAACACAGAAAATATGTCAACAAAAGTTCATTCATTTCATTTAAAGTTTTCAATATAAGTTATAAGAAATTGAAAGCAGTACAACCAATCACTATCTAGCTGAGTAGTATTGGGTTGCCCAAAAGTTGGTATGGATTCTAAGGGGTCTACAAATTGTGGTTCAGAAGTTTGGGGCCTAAGGTGAGGAGCTGGCTGCTTACGATGTGTAGTTGAGGTAGGTCCAGGTGTAGGTCCAGCTCTAGGTTTAGGAGTGGCAAATGCTGCAATGACTGTTGTTTTCAGCTGATCAAGCTGAAATTGAACCACCTCCATTTCCTTATGAAGCTTTTTGATCTCAATGTTTAAAGCAACTAACTCAGTAGCTTGCGCATTTGCAAAAGCTTCAGCAAAACCTCGCAATCTCCCAAATTTTGATCTTAAGGTCCTTATGCCCCTTGTATAATCTTCCTCCATCATTTTTCCTTGTTCCAATGATCCCATATTGAATCTTATTTCCTTTAGCTCTATTCTGTATTCTTCCAAATCTTGATCGACTATCTTCTTGATTTAATCAGAACCAGATGATATGGTGTTAATGATAGGCTGCAGATCATGCTAAGATGTAGGTCTGGAGGTCTTAAGTGATTCAACTCTACCTCTTAACTCTCTAACTTCACTATCAATATGATCAAGTCTACAGTCCATAGATTAGCAAAACTCAACAAACGTAGTAGCCAAAGAAGTAGTCAAAGATTCTGTCAATGATTTCATCTGCAATTCTATGAAGTCCTGTGTCACTGAAGTAATGGAAGGGTGATTAAATTGATCCTGAGTTGAAGGTAGGGGGAACATAAGTGGTATCTGGCACAGGTGGAGATGCTGGTAAAGGAGTCTTAATGTGCTTGGTCTCCAAAGGCACGAACTCAGGTATAGTATTCTCAGCTGGCTCAGAAATGCTAGCAAAGTCAGTAGAAATGCCAACTCGAACATCAACAATGTGCTCAGGTGCTCAAGGCCCTGTAGTGGAGATCTCCCTAGGAATTTCTTCACTGTTATTGTCCTTAGTACTGCTGCTGCTACTGGTGGAGGCTGCCATAGCCCTCTCTTCAGTTTCCTTCTTCCATATCCCTTCACTAATGATATACCCCATTCGGAGCAGAGATTTAAAAGTATAAGTATCGGTATGATGAAGGGGTTTATCATCTTTTCCTTCTAAACTGTTCCTGGAGGCTTGAAACAATAAAGCTAGAACCATTCCGTAAGGTAAACAAGCCTTAACTTTTCTGACAGCTTCCTTCATTTGCATTATCATGATATAGGGTAGACTTAGTGCCTCCCCCTATATGATATGAGCCATAAGCTGAGGTCACATTCACTTACCCAATCAAATCTGCCAGTCCTTGGAAGAAATATTCTACTGACAAAATTGTGGAGGAGTCTCATTTCTATTGAGAGTGTATTAGCCATTACAGTTCCTACTCCACTAACATCAGTCCTACCCAGTATTGTTTGAAGAGTTTTCACTCTATCCTTCAAAACTAAGTGCTTAGTTTTTTCAGCAAGCATTTCCAACAATGTGTTGAGCCATTCCTCGTCACTATAAATCTGTTTTCCCTTTATAGTGGATTCAATGTGTTGGGGTTCAATTCGTAGGTTTTCATAAAATGCTCTAACAAAAGTTGGATATGTAGATAAATTCAGAGAGCAGAAAAATGTCCAGCCTTGTTCATCAATTAAATCACCAAATTTCAGTCCAATTTCTTCAAGAATTTTGAAAATAATTCTTCTACCACTAGTAACAGGCCGGTTAGACATTGACATCACCTGTCGTGGAGAATGAGTGAGGCCAACTGTTCTATTTCTTCTTCTTCCCTCTCAATTGCTCGAGTCAGCTCCTCTTGCCGACTCTCTATCCTTCTTTCTACTTCCATTAAGGGTGCAGTTCTTTTGGATCTCTTTCCCATTGCCGATTTTGCTGCCATTGCAACACTTGCGAGAAGAAATGTGGAATGGAAGCTTGAGAAAAAAGATTTTCGAGTTTTGCTAGAGGTTTTGAGTGGAGAGACAGGGTTTGGAATGAGAATGAAGAACAATAAAGTTCGAAAAAAATCACACAACTCTATTAAAAAATCAATTGCCCGACATCCGAGTCGACTCTAGTAACCCTAAATTTCCTGAGTCAGCATGACCAAAGCAAAAATAGAATCAACAAAGATTCAAGTTGGCTCGACCAGAGCCAAATTGCCCGAGTTGGTTCGAATAGAAACTTTACAGAAAAGTTGAAATGATTCAGAAATTAAAATTAATTCAATAAAATCTCAAGGAAAGTTGTTCAAAAAACTTGAATTGATGTAGGAGGTTTTCTAGATATCTTTTCCTTAATTTTGAAGGAATTAGGTTAGGAAAGTCTAGAAAGGATCACAAAGACCTAATTCTCCTCTAATCATTTCAAATCTATCCTGATTGAGTGGCTTAGTGAAAATGTTAGCAAGTTGGTTCTCAGTTAGGAAAAATTCTAGTTCAATGTCACTATTAAAAATATGATCTCTAATAAAATGGTGTCTAATTTCTATGTGTTTAGTCCTTGAATGCTGAATTAGATTTTTTGTCAAATTTATAGCACTTGTGTTATCATATTTGATTGGAATTTTAGATTGTGTAACACCAAATACTTCTAGTTATTGTTTAATCCATAACACTTGTGCACAACAACTCACTGCAGCAACATACTCTTCCTCAACAGTAGATAGTGCTATTGAGTTTTGTTTCTTACAGTGCTATGAGATTAAATTCAACTCTAGAAATTGGCATGTGCGGCTAGTGCTTTTTCTATCAATTCTGCAACCAGCATAATCAGCATTCGAAAATCTAATTAAATTCAATGAAGAATGTTTTGAAAATCATAGACCTAGATTACTTGTCCCTTTCAAATATCTGATAATCCTTTTAACAGCAAGCATATATGATTCTTTAGGATTTGATTGGAATCTAGCACATACACATACACTGTACAAGATATCAGGTCTACTTGTAGTTAAATATAACATGAATCTGATCATACCTCTATAGAGCTTTTGGTCAATATTGGATCTAGCTTCATCTTTGTCCAATCTACAAGATGGGATCATGGGTGTGTTCATTTGTTTGCTTGACTCCATACCAAACTTTTTGATTATTTCTTTGGTGTACTTGGCTTGGTTAATAAAGATTCCTTCTTTTGTTTGTTTCACTTGAGGTCCAAGGAAGTAGTTAATTTCATCCATTAGGTTCACTTCAAATTCTCCCTGTATTAACTTAGCAAATTCTCTACAAAGAGTTTTATTAGTTGCACAAACTATAATATCATCAACATAAATCTATAGAACTAATAAGTGATTATTTTTCTTTTTGATTAAAAGAGTTTTATCAACAATTCCTTTTGAAAAATCATTTTCACTTAAGAAAGTGCTAAGTCTATCATATCAGGCTCTAGGTGCTTGTTTCAAACCATATAATGCTTTATTCAATTTATACATATGATTTGAAAAAACATGATCTTCAAAACCTGGTGGTTGTTGTACAAAAACTTGTTTAGAAATTAAACCATTTAAAAATACTCTTTTCACATCCATTTGAAAAAGATTGAAATTCATGTAGGAAGTAAATGCAAGAAGTAATCTAATGGCTTCTAATCTTGCTACGGGTGCATATGTTTCATCAAAATCTATGCCCTCTTCTTGGTTATATCCCTTAGCTACTAATCTAGCTTTGTTTCTAATTACATTTCCTTGTTCATCTAACTTGTTTTTATAGACCCATTTGGTTCCTATTATTGGATGGTTTGATGGTCTTTCAACTAAAGTCCATACCTTATTTCTTTCAAACTTGTTTAGCTCTTCATGCATGGCCATCTTCCAGTTTGGATCAGATTTAGCTTCTTCAAAGGTATGTGATTCTATTTGTGATACAAAGGCTAGGTAATCATATACATCTCTTTGTGATGACCAAGTCCTAATACCTTGTGAAAGATCACTAATAATTAATTCTCTTGGATAAGAAGTTACGTACCTTCATTCTCTTGGTAGATCAGTATAATCCTTACTTACCATTTCTTCTCCTTCTTTGATTGGTCTTTCTTGAATAGTCATGTCTTTGATTTCTTTTTGAATTGTACCTGCATCATTGTCTATGCATTCTTTTTTCATAGAAGGTGAAGGGTTAGTTTCATCAAAAATAGCATGCATGGATTCTTCTACAGTAAGAGTTCTTTTGTTAAATACTCTATATGTTTTGCTATGTAATGAATAATCAAGAAAAATTGCTTTATCAGATTTAGTATCAAATTTTCCTAGATTATTTTTATCATTGTTAAGCACAAAGCATTTACAACCAAATACTTAAAAATAATTAATATTGGGTTTTTTTTCATTCCAAAGTTCATAGGGGGTTTTCTTCAAAATAGGACAGATCAAAATGCGATTCAAAATGTAACAAGTAGTGTTCATCGCTTCTGCATAAAAGTACCTTTGAAGATTGCCTTCATATAACATTGTTTGGGTCATCTCTTCCAAATTCCTATTTTTTCATTTCTACAACATCATTTTGTTATGGTGTCCTAGGAGCAGAGAATTTATGATCAATGCCATTTTCTGTGCAATAATCATCGAAAAACTGATTTTCAAATTTGGTGCCGTGATCACTTCTACTTGAAACTATTAAATGATTTTTCTAATTTTAAATCTTTTTGTAAAATTTTTGAAATAGTTTAAAGGTTTAATCTTTGTGAGCAATAAATAAAATCCATGTAAATCTAGAAAAATCATGTACTATCACAAGAGCATATTTCATACCTCCTAGGCTTATAGTCCTTGTTGGTCCAAATAAGTCCATGTGAAGTAGCTCAAGAGGTTTAGTAGTTGAAATCATATTTTTGGATTTAAAGCTCTCTCTAGTTTGTTTACCCATGTGGCATGCATCACAAAGATTATTAAGATCTACTTTAAATTTAGGCATGCCTCTAACTAAATTCTTGGAAATTAACTTGGCAAAAGTATGCATGCTAGCATGACCTAATCGTCTATGCCAAAGTAAGCAAGACTCCTTGGTCTTAGCATTCATTACAACAAGACTGGAACTACTTGTCATGGAAAGATCATTAAGGTCTACCACATAAATATTTTCAAGTCTATATCCAATGAACTTATTGCTAGAATCAAGAGAGTTTGCTACAATACATATAGATGATTCAAAGATAACCTTGAAATCTTTATCACATAATTGACTAATGCTTGACAAATTATGCTTCAATTTATCTACTAGCAATACATTTTTAATAAAAGTACAGGAGGTTATCTTGATCTTACCAATTTCAATTATTTTTTTCTTGCCATTATCTCCAAAAGTGACCATATATCCTTCTTTCATCTCTAGAGTGATAAATTGATCCTTTTCACCCATTATATGCCTTCAAAGCCACTGTCGAGATACCATCTTTTCTTCAATTTTTGGGCTACAAGACATTCCTGCAAGACAATCAAGAAGTTCTTTTAGGTATCCAAGTTAATTTGGATTCTTGCAGGTTAGCAGAGGTAGTTCCATTGAGAACCCAAATATTTATTATTTTACTCTTGATATTTCTAAAAAGTTTACATTGAAAAGCTTTGTATCCTAACCCTTTGCATGCATAACATTCAACTCTAGAATTTTGAAAGGATGCAGATTTTAAAGTTCTAGATGTTGATGCATGAGATGCAGATATAAAAGATTTTCTATTTGAGCTTTTAGGAGCATATAATGTAGCTTTAGAAGTAGAAGCAGAAACATTTGTTTCAAAAGCTTTTTGAGATATTAATTTTGGAATATAAGCTTTTGGTGTCACAAAAGTAGTAGCTAAAATTCCATTTGAAGTTGAAGAATTAAAACTGATTCCAGCTTTATTTGCAGAAATTATTTGATCTTTTAAAATCAACTCAAGCTTATTTGAAGATAATGTAAGTTTTTCAAAAAGTGGCTTGAGTTTTTCAACCTCCTTTTTCAAATCATTGTTTTCAATAGTTAAAACTTTGTTCTTGTCAATACATGCAGTGTTTTCAGTTTTCAATGCTTTAAACTTTTTAGAGAAGGCATGTAAATTCTTTTGCAATATATTATTCTTTTCTGAAATTTCTTTTTTTTCCTTTTGTAAAGAATCATTGATATTCTTTAAGAATCTAATGTTTACTCTAGCCTTTTTTAACTTAGAAAATAATTCATGAAAAACATAATTCAATTCATCAAATGTAAATTCTAATTAAGGTTTGGGGGATGCTACCTCATCTTCGAGACCCATTAGACAAAGATTAGCAATTTTCGTGGTCTCTTCTTCTTCAGATGAAGTCGACTCCTCTAGTATTTAATAGAGTGGTTGCACCCCCCCAATGCAACTGAAGCACTATAACTAGCCAAGGGCAATTAACACCCGAGAGATGCTTGCATCTCTATAGTGGTGGAAGATCTATGGACTTAATATTCAAGTGAAGGTTTTATATTTATGTCTTTTTTAAATTGGTCAGCACATCTTATGTCTGATTAACCTAGTTTAAGTCAACACAAATCATGTCTAACTAAGCTGGATTCAATCAGCACATCTTATGTCTGACTTACCAGATTTGGATCTACCCAACTCATGTCTATGTAACCAAGTTTAGGTCCGCGTAATTTCATGTCTAACAAAACTAGTTGGCATGTGTGAACTTGAATCAAAAGCAACCTAATCAAAAACTTAATTAACCTAGTTGGCTAAGTAAGTTAGATCCATGGAAGGGTTTCATTATTTTAACCTCTTTCCTTAGACATCAATCAAGTTGTCCAGGTAAGAGTTATCCCCAATTAATGACCATGATTTGAACTTGCCTTAAATAACAATTGGTCAATAAGTATGAATAGGTTGACCTAGTGACTTAGGCTCAGACCATTGAGCCAAATTAGGTCTTAAATTAATCAATTCGTATCAAGTATTAATCGATGTGACCAAACTACATCTAATATTAATTTTGAGTCCCTTTGACCTAATCCTAATCAAACATTGATCAGGTTCAATCAATTACTCAAAATTGAAAATGGGTTCTAGCCTGATCCAATCAAGACCCTAATGTGTAGCCTAATCATAAGACCTAATTCAGAAACCCATACATGCATCCATGAAATAAAATTTAGAATCTAAATATATTTTATATTAGGTTTGATTTCATGGAATTAATGGTTTTTGATCATGAATTGATGATTCAGATCTAAACCCTAGTTCATGCATCTCATACAACTTATTTTAGACTAAACTGATTAAGTTATATCTTATGTAATTTATTTTAAATCTAAAATAAGAACTTAATTAAATTAGTCATGTTCTTCTTCATGGGTCAAGTCATAAGCAGTATCCCTACATGTCATAGGATATCCATTAAATGGGAAGAGAGGGCCTTTAAACCCTAATTGGCTCCTATGATTGAATGGCCATGGTGGTTGCACCTAATCTCAGTATTTGGCTAAATCAAATATGATTAATTAATTATAAAATTAGTTTAATCATTTTTAGAGTAAAATTATAAACATGATATATCATGAATATATCAAAAAAATTAGATCTAAATATATATCAATACATATTTCAAAAATAATTTTCATAAACAACATGAACTAGTGATTTGAAAAACCATTCAAATATCATGAATCTATTAAATCCAATTTAAAAACATCAGATCTAAAGAAGTTTTAGATCTAAAATTACTCCAAACATTTGAGAAACCTTAGCCCTGGTACTACTATTGAGTTCCCAACAAAGATGACTAACATGCCAGACTAAGTTCTAAGCCCTAAGCATAATGGAAGCAAAAATATTAAAAATAACTTTCATATGGCATGCTATTTTTAAAAATTAATATAAGCTATCTTTATCATGCTTTCATATGCTAGAATCAGAAACATATTAGATCTAAAACTTAATAAAAATATATGATGAAGGATTCAACTTACCTATATTGCTAAATCCTCTTCTTGTATGAGATCTATCGGATCTGACGAGATTTTTTGAATCCATGCATGTACCCAACCTCTACTGGTATCCACGTGAAGACTTCCTAACCAAATCACTAAGATTGCTTGGTTGCTAGATCCTTGTAGGTCTTTCTTCAAGCATAGAGATGGACCTTCTATTTCTAGTCCAAACTAGAATTCTACATCCTTCTTTCCTATTCTTTTAAAGAATTAGATACTAAAAAAATAAAATAATATTTTTTTGATATTTTTTCTATAATCTACATGATCTCAACTTTCTATAGAGTATAGAACTTTATTTTTCATTGAAGGAAGAAATAAAGACAAATTTTGGAAGGAATATGTAATAGAATTAATTCTATATAGGTTATTTCTACACATCTTAAACCCTCACAAAAACCCCTCTAAACAATACCTCTAAAAATTTAGATAAAACTAGATTCTAATATGATTTGGATAACAATCAAATCAGATAAGAGTCTAGCCCAATCTAAAAGGAGAGAGAGTCCTAGATAAATAAGAGGTGCGCCAAATTGGTGCCTCTCTCTTCTCACCATACGTGCCAAGAGGAAGCAAGCAATTCTCAAGCCCTCCTTTGAGTTTTTGCATGAAATAAGAAAGAGAGAGACCCTGTCAATTGGGTCTCCTAGCTATTGGTCAATTTTGACTAATTTTGACTAATTTTTGAATTCTCTTTTCACACCTTGATTGAACCAAAATCAAAAAGGCTGTTGACCTGCTTTGACTTGGTCAAAAACTCAAGTCAAACTTGAATTAACAATCCAATTAACTTTTAATAAAGTTATTAACAATTAAATCTGATTTAATTAAAATAATAAAGTTAAATATCATTATTATATTTGTAAAAGTTCCATCATACTAAAATTGGCAAGTACTAAAATTAGTATGTGCTATTTTAAGTAGGTGACAAGATTAGCAGGTACGAAATATGTAACTTTTACATATATCTATGATTTGGTTAGGTTGACTCATATTATATATAACCCCTTAGGTACTATTCCATCTGGTAGTAAGATATACATTGATCTCTATCATACTATCATCAAAACTTTTCTAGTAGACTGAAATAATTTCAGCTCAACCCTAACTTGGATTGTTGATCAGAAAACTATACTAGTGAGCTCTCACAATCTTCTAGTGATACCTAATAGTATATAATGGCAACCCAACAGAATAGGAAAGTGAACCCCTTGGTCTAGTCCTTTTGTGATCAAGTTTCTCAATCAAAAATCCTAACAAGATGAAGGTCATGGTTTCTCGTCAAATCCTAAGCATCCATCATATTCTAGACTTAATAAACTCAAGCCTAAATATAATTTTCATAGAAACTCCTTTCCATTATTATGCTATTGTGGCCATAGACTCATGGAAATTAGCCTCTTAGGTTGTATAGGACTACTCCTCTATTATCGAGGTTGATAGATCCCCTATAGGTACACTCCAAACTACTATAGTGAACCTATTGTAGCCAACATATATTACAAGATACCATATGGCTAGGGACAATATTCATGTACTTGTCAAACTACAACAATCCCACTGTAAGTGACTAAGGCATCACAAGTCTATTAACTACTCATATAACTACAACTAAATTAGTCACCGAAGAGTGAGTAGACATCCATGTTACTTATCATTCTTTGATCACACTTAGTACTATTATTCTTTAACAATCACTTGCACTTTCATTCCAATGTCTCCAAACTGTAGACTCGAGACTTGTCTATCCAAAAAGGAAATAATATATGCACCAATCTTGGTGGATTAATCACCATCCCCATGATGATCTAATGATAAGGTGCACTTAAGACTTAATCTATATTGATACATATCTGAAATTATCAACTCTTGAGAATATGTTATTGTTTATTAACTTTATGGATGATTCATAGACACAAAAAAATGAATAGAAAATGATTAATTTTATAGATAAAATTTGATTAAGTATAATATAATGTTCCAAAAATTATAGTGTGTCAGCCAACTTGGCTTCTAGGACATACACATCTTACAATTCAACATTCAAATAGGTCAAATGATTACAAGGCAACAATCAAAAACTTAGGCATATGGTTACCGTATAATTTATCCTTTTAACCTGATGCTCAAGATGACTTCAGAGTTAACTACTAACTCTTAAATAGTACATCTAGATGTATCTCAACCTAATAAATCCCATGACTCATTAAGATTACCCTGGCCATGGTTTTGCTAAATTGAAACATAGTATAGCATTTTCTCCAACACCTTAAAGTGGTCAATCCATTCTTGACTCACACACTAACTTAATAAGTATTTGATTACACCCAGTAACCTTTCTGATTGGAACTCTCCCAGGGTGCTAGAATCATGCAGCATGCGGAAGTGAATTTCAAAACAAAAATTCAAAGCATGAAACCTTAATTGGCTAGAAAAACCCTAATTCCCAAGAACCCCTTATGCAATACCAATTAATGAAACATAAATGGAGTCAGAAAAACATACCTGGATCGCTGAAATCTAATCCTTTCCATGAGGCTCATAAGTGAAAGCCCTCCTATGATGATCCACACAGGAATCAAACCTAGGAACCTCTCCCTTGTAGGTTGCTTGATCAATTGGGACTCTTCTGATGGACTTTCTTCCTTCGGCAGTTTTTCCTTCCTTGCTTAGACCTTTGCCCTCCAGTAGAGCAAAGGTGCCCTCTCCAAAATCTCTCTTCTCTCTTTCTGTCACTTCCTAATTCTCTTCCTAAACCCTTGTCTTAAAATGGCAGACTTGTCTTAAAGGAAGACCTATGTCCTAACAAGGGAAGGAAGAGACAAGGTGGATAGATGTAAGAGTGTAAGAAAGAAAACCAAAAAAAAAATATCATCCCATTGGAACAAATACCGATGGCTATTTATAAGAGAGTGGGAGGCACCAGATAAGCCTTTCTATCAGCCTTTGATCTGTCTAAACATAGATCAAATAAGACCCTTCACTAAGAAGGAGTCTTATCATGAAATACCGTGTCCCTTTATGCGCCAACCGCCTAATTCAAGTCCCTTCACCATTTTATCCGACTTCTCCCTTTGCCACTTGGAATTTCTAGTTAAAATGAAGCCAAGGGATGTGACTTATGAATGAGATGCATCGGTGATTCAAAAGGACTTAAAGCAGAAGGACTCTGCATACTTGAATTAGCGCTAAAGTGAAGAGACGTGACTTTTTAACTTCTCCATGCCATATGACACATCTGACCTAGTCAAAGTATATGCAATATCGGTGTCATATGAAAGAGAATTAAGTCTACTTTTCAACCATATAATTTGTTTTCATATTAAAGGTCAATTAGTCCTTGTGTGCCCTTCTGAATGCAGAGGTGTCACTTAGGCATGAAGAGTCCCATGCCTTTTGGACTCTTCATATATGGCGCATAAAATATCCAAAAAATATCACATAAAATCTGATAAATTTATCCCACTTAGGACTCGACCCAATCTAAGTCTCCCATAAATTGGTTAGTCCATTTGTCAAACTTTCAGACCCAATCCAATTAGGTTAGGAGATTAGGTCAGCCTACACATGCTAGTGTGTAATATAGCTAACCAATTAAGATCCCTTGACCCTAATTAAATGTCAATTGAGTTCCTAGGCTAACTCTCTAGTGTGTTTGACCCATTGGGTTCCACATCTAGCCAGCAGTAGGTTTAGGTTTGAGCCGATTTGATCCGATCAAACCCGATTGACCTAATTAGGCCAAATTGGCTCACATAATTGTACAATTCGAATTGACTCATGAAACCAAACCAATTTGTTCATGAAAACCTACAAGACAAGATTGATGTCTAGCAACGTATCATGCCTACCCGGACGATGATAAATTTGGTAGAAATTACCAAAGTACCCTTCAGTATTAAGTTACCGTGCAATTCAATCTTTCAATCTCCCATTATCCCGATTAAGTGATAGGTATGGATATATGTCAAACCCTAACACTTAATCATATCGAATCTCATCTCGATCATGAGGATTCAGCTGATGACTGATTAGAAACCGATTCTAATCTCATCCTGCTTTGATCAAAGGCTCCTTGAGTCACTCATCGAAGAGATTGCATAGGATAACAATTCCTCTTACTAGGAAAGATCGATTCCTTGTTGGTCCACTCAAATTCTTCGTACATCTTCCACCATATCCAGAACACCCAGTACATGTCGTAATGGCATCAATGAGTATGAACCAAAGTATGGCATAGTGTGCACAAGGAACCATGGTGACCTCAGGTCTAAAGATCACATGCACAACTTCTACTCTGGGATCTATCTTTTGACAAGTAGTAAGACTTCCATAAGATAGTCCCGGTGCGAATCAGTCCAGTGTACTCATACACTGATGAGCACCCATTCCTTGTATTAGTGTCTCTACATAAGTGGTTGTGAGATCAACCACCCTCATCAAATTAGCATACATAGGATAAGCTAGTCTTTCCGGATTCATCGATCCCCGAATCGATGGTCCAATGACTAGGGACATTCTAGATTAGGGTTTATAGGAATTAGGTCTCACTGTTATTTTATCATAACCATAATTCCATTGCCCTACTCTATGTGGTTCTTCATAATCAACGAAAACATGACACAGCAATATATGATGAATCAAATGCCTTTATTATTATGAAAAATATGACATATATGAGCTGGATGTTTATACAAAGTCCCTTATAATGATTGGCTCTTAGGGCACTTTTCTATCACTTTCATCACTTGATTAGAAACTTAGGTAGTCTATCACCTAAGTATAGTGAGTTGCTTGCAAGTCATCATAGTGATATAGGTCAGAAGAATACTTATATCTATATCCTTCTGATAGATATTCTTGATAGCAGAGTACTTTTTAGAATTGGTCACATTCAGTGCAATGTACTCTATACTCACCTAAATACCATATTAGTATCTCCACACTCCTTGGTTATGAGGACAACCAACCCATATGACATACAATGACCTATACTCGACAAACCTTATCATCCTATGTAACAACGTATCATTTAATCATAAATAGATTTAAAAACTATATGACAAATCCTCCTTTATCAAATAAAAATAGTTTTATAGACATCATCACAAAAGAGTTTATATAGAAGATGCACAAAGAGTGATGAACTACCAACAATTATCTTTATTTATTAATTATTCATGTATAAATTACAAGGAGCTTAATTATCTAAAATCTAGATGATTGGCTTTAGGACACATTTCGTAATAACTCTCAATTGGACTAGAGATAATCAAAATAGTATTGAATACTCATCTTTCACTTATGATCATCAAACTCTTTTATTCTAACAACTTTATTAAATGGGTTGGCCAAGTTTTCTTTTTTGTTAATCTTCTAAAGATCAACTTCACCTCGATCCACGATCTCCAGGACAAGGTGGTAGCAATGCAGAATATACTTGGTCCACTGATGAGCCTTTGATTCCTTCACTTGAGCTATGGCCCTAGTGCTATCATAATATAGGACAACTGGACCATTAATGGAGGGTGCCACTCCAACCTCGTTAATAAACATTCAAAGCCAAATAGCTTCCTTTGCAATATCAAATGCTGCAATATATCTACCTTGCATAAAGAATTGGCCATTATGTGCTGCTTGAAACTTTTCCAACAAATTGCTCCTTTATTTAATATAAATACATAATCCGATACACTCTTACTATCATCTCTATCTGACTGAAAACTTGAGTCAGTATAACCGACTAGTTTTAGGTTAGAATCTCCATAAATGAGTCACAAGTTCTTAATATTTCTTAAATATTTAAGGATTATCTTTACAACCTTCCAATGGTCGTCACTTGGATCAGATTGGTATCTACACACTACCTTCCAATGGTTCTTAGTATTTCTGCATTCCAACATTTCTCATCTGCATTCCAACATTTCTCACGCACAAACCAATTGGCACCAAAAGTCCCTTCAACCTAAGACTGTTAAAATAAATTAGAAAAAGGTTGAATAAATCTGGATAAAACCAGATAATTGCTATCCCCTTTTGGACTCATCCTAATCTAGGATTCCTGCAAATTGGTTAGCCCATTAAGCAACCTTATAGACCTTATTCAATTAAGTTCAGAGTTAGGGAAGCCTACACATGCTGGTATGTAATCTAGCTAACCAATTAGGATCCCATGACCCTAATAAAATTCCACTTGACTTTCTAGGCCAATGTCCTAATATGTGTAACCCTTTGGGTTCCACATATAGCCAGCAATAGGTTTAGGTCCAAGTCAGTTCAATCCGATTGAACCCGATTGACCTAATTAGGTTAAATTGAGCTGACCTAAGTTGCTAATTCGAACTAGCTTCTGAATTGACTCATGAATCCAATCAAATTGATTCATGAAACCTACAAGACATGTTGATGTCTAGCAACATGTCATTCCTACCCAAAAGATGAGAAACTTGATGAAAAGTACCAAAATACCTTTCAGTGAAAAGTTGCCATGTAATTCAATCTTTCGATCTCCCTTTGTCCCACATAAGTGATGGGTATGGATAATTGTCAAACCCTAGCACTTAGTTATTTCAAATCTCACTTTGATAATGAAGACTCTACTGTTGACTAATTAGAAAACACTTCTAATCTCATCCTGCTTTGATCAAAGTATCCCTGAGTCATCAATCGAAGAGATTACTTGGGATAACATTTTCTCTTACGATGAATGATCGATTCCATGTTGATCCACTCACATCCTTCATTCACCTTCCACCATATCCGAGAACACCCCGTACATGACTCAATACCATGAATGAGTATGAACCAAAACATGGCTTAATGTACATAAGGAACCATGGTGATCTCAGGTTTAAAGATCACTTGCACAGCTCCCACTATGAGAACTATCTCTTGACAAGTAGTAAGACTTCCATAAGATATTCTCAATGCAAATTTGTTCAGTGAACTCATACCCTAATGAACACCCTTATCCTTATATTAGTGTTTCTATATAAGTGGCTGTGAGACCAACCACCCTCTCCATCGAGCATACATAGGATAAGCTAGTCTTTTCTGAAGCATCGATCTCCGAATTGATGATCCAATGACTAGGAATATTTTAGATTACGGGTTTACAGGAACTTAGGTCTCACTATTATGATCTCCATCTTAACCCTAATTTCTTTGCCTGAGTCTACAAGGTTCATCATAATCTTTAAATAAGACACATCATTATGATAAAACAAAATACCTTTTATTAATACAATAATGTCATACAAGAGTTAGAATATTATAAACATATCGTTACAAAGATTTGCTTTTAGGGCACTTTTCTTTCAATCTTCCACTTGCACTAAAGCCAATCACCTATATATTTTATACCCATACAATCTAAGTGGTGATCAAACTGCTGTTGCTGTAGTGCTTTAGTGAATGGGTCTACTATATTGTTCTTTGTATCAATTGGTTCGATGACAACATCTTGTCTTTTTATGATTTCCCAAATGAGGTGGAAACATCTTACGATGTGCTTGGGCTTAGATGAGACCTTGGCTCCTTAGCTTGCATAGCAGCTCTAGTATTATCATAATATAGTGGCACTAGATATTGTATTTCAGGAACCATGCCCAATTCCATGATGAATTTCTTCATCTAGACAGCTTTCTTCGTGGCTTCACTTGTAGCTATATATTTTTTCCTTAGTGACTGAGTCAACTACAGTCGATGACTTTGTACTCTTCTAACACACTGCATCACCATATATGGTGCAGACATACCCTGATATGGATTTGCTATCATTTGGATCTGATTGAAAACTAGAATCTATATATCCTTCTAGTTTCAATTCTAATCTACCATATAGGAGAAAAATATCCTTAGTCCTTTTTAGGTACTTAAGAATATTGTTCACCGCTTTCCAATGATCCTTCCTGGATCTGCTTGGAACCTGCTTATTATGCCCAAGGCATAAGCAACATCAGGCCTGGTATATAACATGGCATACACAATCGATCCTATAGCCAAAGTATAAAGAATCATAGCCATCCTCTCTCTTTCTTTCGATGTCTTAGGAGACATTTTCTTGGAGAGATGTATGCCTTGACTCATAGGTAAGTAACCCCTCTTACTTTCATCCATGTTGAATCTCTTCAACACAAAGTCAATGTAACTGGATTGGGATAAGCCTAGCATCCTCTTAAATCTATCTCTATAGATCTTTATCCCTAATATATAGGATGCCTCCCCAAGATCCTTCATGGAAAACTTTGATGATAGCTAAGTTTTGATCAATTGTAACATCAGAATATCATTCCCAATGATAAGTATATCATCGACATACAGAACCAAAAACATAATTGTACTCCCATTTGTCTTTCTATACACACAAGGTTCATCCACATTTTTAATGAAACCAAACTCTCTGATTGCTTCATAAAGTGGTTGTTCCAACTCCTCGATGCTTTCTTTAATATATATATGGATATTTTAAGTTTGCATACTTGGTTTGGTCTCCTACTTGAGACAAATCCTTTTGGTTATGACATATAGACTTCTTCCTCAAGATATCCATTGAGGAAAGCATTCTTTACGTTCATCTGCCAGATTTTATAATCAAAGTATGCTGCTATTGCAAGCAAAATCTAGATGAACTTGAGCATTGCTACTAGCGAAAAATTTCATCATAGTCAATACCATGCCTTTGTTTGAAACCTTATGCCACTACCTAGGCCTTATTGGTATCTACTTGGCCATATGCTCTAACCTTCTTCTTGAAGACCCATTTATACCCTATTAGGTTAACTCCTTCAGGTAGATCTACCAAGGTCCAAACCAGATTGGAATACATGGAGTCCATTTCAGATTTCATGGCATTTAGCCATTTATCCATATCTCTACTCTCGATTGCTTCAATTTAAGTCATAGGATCATCATCTTGAATGATACTGGCCTCATTATCATTCCCAATGACAAAGCCATATCTGATAGGTGCACTCCGTACCCTCTATGACTTTCAGAGAGGAGGTGTGTGTTTTGGCTATTCCTGATCAACAAGAATCTTTGGATGGGTTTTGGTGGCATAGCGGAAGAATGGATTTTCAAAAATTTTTATTTTGAAAATCAAAACAACTAGAAACCCTAAGCCCAAGATCACTTATTCATTCAATTAACAAATCATTTAAATAATGTTTGGAAAAATACCTGGAATGCTAATTCCTTCTTCTTTCCACTAGGACACAAGTGCATGCCCTCCAAAGATGATCCACACAGGAATTGAACCTATGAACCACTCCTTATTAGGTTGCTTAATCTACTACGACTCTTCTAATGGCCTTTCTTCCTTCGACAACCTCTCCTTCCTTGCTCAGACCCTTGCTCTTTAGCAGAACACTCTGAGCCCTCTCCTGAAATCTCTTTTACTCCTTTTATCACTTCTTAATTCTCTTCCTAAGCCCTTGTCTTAGAATGGCAAACTTGTCTTAAGGCAAGACCTATGTCCTTACAAGGGAAGGAAGAGACAATGAGGATAAAGTGGCAGATTGTAAGAGTGTAAGAATAAAAGGATAAATCAGATTACCTTCGGCATAAATACCATAGGGTTTAAATAGGAGATGGGGAGCACCAAATATTGCTCTTCATCATCCTTTGATCAGTCAAATAACATATCATATAAGACCCTTCATGAAGAAGGAGTCTTATCTTGAAAAACTCATGACCCTTCATCCACCAAAAGGCTTAAACAAATTGGCTAATAGGACTCTTAGATGCCATGAAATAATGTGGCTTATCCAAGAGATCAAGTCCCTTCATAAAGAAGGACTCTTGGTTTGAAATATTGAAGTAACCATGAAGGGACGGAACCCTTCACATGTGCATGCCAATATTTTTCACCACCCATTCCTTCTTTCACCGGTAATAAGCCGAGACATTCAGACATGGGATAATGGGATAAGTCTAGGGATTCCTTATTTCATGTGGAAACCAAATCCCATAAGTAGAAGGACTCTAGGTCCTTCTACGCGCCAACATTTCTCATGCACAAACCAATTGGCGCCAAGAGTCCCTTCAACTTAGTACTCTTCAAATAAATTAGATAAAGGCCGAATAAATTAGGTTAAAACCAGATAATTTTTGTCCCCTTTTGACTCAACCCAATATAGGATTTTCTTAAATTTGTTAGCCTATTAAGAAACCTTATAGACCGAATTCAATTGGGTTAGGAGTTAGTTTAGCCTACACATGCTAGTACACAATCTAGCTAACCAACTAGGATCCGATAACCGTAATAAAATTTCAATTGACTTCCTAGGCCAATTTCCTAATGCGTGTGACCCTTTGGGTTCCACATCTAGCCACCAGTAGGTCTAGGTTCTAAGTCAAATCGATCAGATCGAACATGATTAACCAAATTAGGTCAAATTGAGCTGATATAAGTTGCCAATTCGAACTAGCTTCCGAATTGACTCGTGAATCCAATCAAATTAATTCATGAAATCCTACAAGACATGATTGACATATGAAAATGTGTCATGCCTACTTGGAAGATGAAAAATTTGGTGAAAAGTATAAAAATACCCTTCAGAGAAAATTATCATGCAATTTAATATTTCGATCTTCCTTTATCCCGAATAAGTGATCGTATGGATAATTATCAAATCCTAGCACTTAGTCATTTCGAATCTCACTTTGATAATGATGACTCTACTGATGACTGATTAGAAAATACTTTTAATCCCATCTTTCTTTGGTCAAAGACACCCTGAGTTATCAAACAAAGAGATAACTTGGGATAACAACTATCCATTAACCTAACTAACTCCTAACCCTCTCCATTAAGCATACATAGAATAAGCTAGTCATTCCTAAAGCATCGATTCCTAAATCGATGATCCAAAAACTAGGAGCATTTTAGATTAGGATTTATAGGAAATTAGATCTCGCATTATGATCTCCATCATAACTCCAATTCCTTTGCCCTAATCTACAGGATTCATCATAATCTTTAAATAAGACACAACAGTATGATGAAACAAAATATCTTTTATTAATACAATAATGTCAGACAAGAGTTGGAATATTACAAAATACCCTTACAAAGATTGGCTTTTAGGATACTTTTATTTCATTTTCTTTTTAACTTAGTTGAATCCTAATCTACGGGTAGTTACTTTAGACCTCATATAAACAACCTTTACCTGTTCTTATTCTTTTCGGGAAGCAATACCATGTAAAAATATAAAATCATTGCTCTCTTAATCTACCATTACTTTATGTTAATCTCTTGCATGATAACATCCCGCATCACTCCATTCACCAGACATGGAGAAAGGGCAACTGAGTTGTTAGAGTTAATACATTTAGATGAATGTGGGCCTATGTCAAGTCAGGCTAGAGTAGGATAATCTTATTTCATCACATTTATTATTGGCTCCACCCAGTGATTTTGATGAATAACAAAACATTGAGTGCATATTGTATACTAATGTGTATTTCAAGTTATGAGTTCTCAGGGAGAAAGCACCTCAAAATTTCAAAAAATTATATATCATGGCACGAAGCATTTTTCGCAAATATGGACATCCTCTTCATGAAAAAAGGGCATCTACATGTTTAATTATTATGTGTTTACGATTCATTTAAGTTTCAAAATTTATATTTATGTTTTTGGGGTAACTTACACTTGAATCTGAGCTTTTCAGTCTCAAGTGTCGACACCTGGGAAAACAAGTGTCGACACTTCAGCATTTGGCACGAACAAAAATCCTTGGCATGCCAAGTGTCGACACCAAGTGTCGACACATAGGTTTCCAAGTGTCGACTCAAGGCCTGAGAATTTTGAAAATACAGAACTTTGTCATTTGAAGATTTTTGTATCAAGTGTCGACACCTGTGCTTCAAGTGTCGACACTTGAAAGTTCAAGTGTCGACACCTAGAGATCAAGTGTTGACACCTGACAGCCATGTGTCGACACCTGACAGCCAAGTATCGATACTTGAAGCCTGACAGCTCTAACGAATCTATTTTTCTGACTTGCAGAACTTGATTTTCAAGCTCCCAACGGCTAGATCCGAGGCTACAACTATCACAAACCATTTTTTGGAAGTTTCTTGATATATTTAACCTCCACCAACCTCATTCTAAAGGAATTGAAGTGTATTGAAGTCCATTCAAAAGCCAAAAAGCCCATATTCTCTCAAGTACTTCACATCAAAAGCCTTTTATAGTTTGATTCCCTGAAAAAGACTACAAGCTCAACCTTACATCATTCCAAAAGAGGCATTTTGAAGGATATTCTAAGGAAGAGTCAAGACAAAGCATCAACTTGAGCTTCAAAGATTCCATTCTACTCTTGAAGAGAGTTTGTTTTAGTTTTAAAATTGTATATCTGTTTTTATCGTGTAATTTGACCTTGCTTTCAAGGGTGTCTTGAAAGAAGGTTGTTGTGGTTTTTTGGTGAGTCAAAGGGAAAAAACCAACTAGGGTTAACTTGTGAGCCCGAAGACAAAACAAATGTTAAGGTTTGTTGGTAAGCCTAGGTGACAAAACCAACTTAGGTTTTGACTTGTGAGCCTTGTGAAAAACAAGTCAGCTGTAATCTTGTTTGGATTATAGTGAAATGCCTAATGGTGGCTTGGGGAGTGGATGTAGGTACTAGGTTTGCACCGAACCACTATAAACCTTGTGTTTGTGTGTGATTGCCCTCCTTCTCTCTTGCTCTTTGGTTATTGCTACTCACTTATTATTTTCTGCTGCATTCAATCTCTTGCATTGAATTTATTATTATTCACAAGCACCACTAAACCTTCACATTATTTTTTTAATTTTTTTAAAAGACCCAATTCAATCCCCCCTCTTGGGCTCCATTTCTGGGCAACAACTGGTATTAGAGCACCAGTACTCTCTTGTGGTCCAAGGATCTTGAGTAAAAGATCATGGCAGCCCCAATAGGAATGGGTATAGTTGAAGGTCAAGCTTCAAATTGTCCTTCATTTTTCAATGGCACAAATTACACATATTGGAAAACACGCATGCGCATTTTTATTCAAGCTCTTGATTATAATTTGTGGAGGACAATTGTAAAAGGTGCTCATCAGCCTACAATGTTGGCTAATGTCATTCTCACTCCAAAGATGGAAGATGATTGGGATGATAATGAAATTAAGCAAATCGATCTCAATGCTAAGGCTATGAATCTATTATTTTGCTATCTTGACCCAAGTGAATTTAATAGAATATCTAATTGTCTCTCCGCTAAGGAGATTTGGGATACACTTGAGGTTACCCATGAGGGTACACACCAAGTGAAAACTACCAAGATTAACATGCTTATTCATATGTATGAAATGTTTAAAATGGAACCTACTGAGTATATTAGTGAGATGTATACTAGGTTCACAAATATTGTGAATGGCATGAGAAGCCTAAGAAAAATTGTTTCTAATGGTGAACTTATGAACAAACTTCTCAGGACTCTACCGGCTTCTTGGGATGCAAAAGTAACAGCTATGGAAGAAGCCGAAGATGTCAACACTCTTCCACTTGAACAACTGTTGGGCTCATTGATGACCTATGAGCTCTCCCTCAAACAAAAGAACGTGGAAGTTGACAAAAAGAAGAAAGTAATCGCCTTCAAATCTACTACGAGAGAAGAATTAAGCGATGACTCCGAAGAAGATGATGAAGAAGATGAGATGGCTCTAATGGCGAGAAAATTCAAAAGATTCATGAGGAAGAAAAGGTTCAACTTCAAGAAGAAACGTCTGAAAGGTGAGCCATGTAAAGAGAAGGACAAAGAAAAGCAGAAGGAGCAGCCTACTTGTTTTGAATGCAAGAAACCTGGCCATTTCAAGGTAGACTGCCCCTTACTCAAGAAAAGCAGAAGAAAGCTGAGAAAGAAATCCATGATGGCAACCTGGAGTGAAAATGAGGACTCCAGTTATGAGGAAGAACAGCAGGAGGTGGCAAACTTCTGTCTGATGGCTGATCATGATGAGGTGTGTTCTGAAACAGAAAATGAATTTATATTTGATGAGCTTCATGATGTTTTTGACAAATTAGTCATAGAATTTCAAAAACTAAAATCAAAACATAAAGATTTAATGAAGCAAAATTTAGATTAGGCCAAAATAAATGACAAGCTTTCAGGTGAAAATGAATGCCTTCTTCTTCAAAATAGAAAATTAAATGATAAGATTGTAGCACTCGAAAAAGAAAAAGAAGTTTTGAAAAAGAAAAGTTCTTCACTTTCAAATCAAAATTTTTTAAAACAAAGCAAAAAAAATTTGTATGAAAATAAAAGATATAAAGAAGAAATTGAAAAATTAAAACCTTTTGTAGAAAGATTTACTTATAGTTCTGAAAAATTGAATTTGCTTTTGAACAACCAAGGAGCAGTTTTTGATAAAGCAGGTTTAGGATTCAAAACTCATAAGAACCAAAAACTTTTTAAAAATTTCTTTGTGCCTGCATCTTCATCCATTACTTGCTATACATGTGGTACTAAAGGAAATAAATCTTATATGTGCAACAAAAAAAGATTAAGTAACATTAAGAAAGTTTGGGTTCCAAAAGGAACCAACACCACTAACCTAAAAGGACCCAAGATAGCTTGGGTACCTAAAGTTTCCACTTGATCTTTATTGCAGGTATGCCTTGCAACCAACATGAAAGGAATGTAGTACCTTGATAGCAGTTGCTCAAGGCATATGATAGGAGATGTGGAGTAGTTATCATCGTTCGAATATCAAAATGGTGGCAATGTAACTTTTGGTGATAATGGAAAGGGCAAAATTATCAGTATTGGTAAAGTCCATATCACCCCTTCTTCTTGTATTGATAATGTCTTATATGTTGATGGTTTGAAACATAACTTGCTTAGTATTAACCAGTTTTGCGATAATGATTTTAAAGTTGTTTTTGAATTTTCTTTGTGCATTGTTTCTAGTTTAGATGACAATGGCATCAAGTTCATTGGTGATAGGTATGGCAATATTTATATGGTTGAGCTTGATGATCTCCCTATTCAAAATGATCAATGCCTAGTGGCAATGGAAGCCAAGATCGATGAAACTAGTTGGCTTTGGCATCGTAGACTAGGACATGCAAGCATGCATTTAATCTCAAAACTTAGCAAAAATAACCTAATAAAGGATTTTCCTAAACTCAATTTTGAAAAAGACAAGATTTGCAATACATGTCAACTTGGAAAACAAACCAAATCTTCTTTCAAACCAAAAGGAGTAATCTCTACATCTAGACCATTGGAGTTGCTTCACATGGACCTCTTTGGACCAACTAGAACATATAGTTTGGGAGGTAAGAAGTACGATGTAGCTATTATAGATGATTTCTCATGATTTACATGGGTCAGGTTTTTAGCACATAAAGATGAAACTTTTTCTGAATTCATTAGATTTCATAAACGAGTTTCGAATGAAAAAGGTGTTTCAGTCGTATCTTTGAGAAGTGATCATGGAACCGAATTTGAAAATACTGATTTTGATAAATTTTATATTGAAAATGGCATTCATCATAATTTTTCTGCACCTAAGACACCTCAACAAAATGGGATAGTAGAAAGAAAAAATAGAACTCTTGAAGAAATGCCACGCACCAAGCTTTGTGAAAATGACTTACCTAGATATTTTTGGGTGGAAGCCATAAATACTGCATGCTATGTTTTAAATCGAGTTTTAATTCGACCGATTCTAAAGAAAACACCTTATGAGCTTTGGAAGGGTAGAAAACCCTCAATTCATTATTTTCGCTTCTCTAGAAGCCGTTGTTTCATCTTAAATAATGGTAAGGATAATTTAAATAAATTTGATGCCAAATCAGATGAGGGAGTCTTTTTAGGCTACTCCATATCTAGTAAGGCATACAGGGTCTTCAACAGAAGAACACTTGTTATTGAAAAATCCATACATGTGGTATTTGATGAATCTAACCAAAAATCTTCAAGAAAAGAAGATGTACTCTCTGGTGAAACAGGTAACAAGAAAACTGAAAGTGTAAACAACAATGAAGGGCTTACCAAGGAACAGAACGAAGATCAAAACAATGAAGGAGATCAAGTACAAGGTGATGAAAACATATCAACAGTTGATCCATTACCAAAAGGATGGAAGTATGCTCATGGACACCTAAAAGAACTAATTATCGGTGATCCATCTAAAGGTGTAAGTACTCGATCATCCATTAGAAATATCTGTGATTACTTAGCTTTTGTTTCTCAAATTGAACCTAAAACTATTGAGGAAGCTGAATGTGATAGTAATTGGATAAATGCTATGCAAGATGAACTTAACCAATTCAAAAGGAACAATGTTTGGACATTAGTAGATAGGCCTTCAAACGCTTCAATTATTGGTACAAAGTGGGTTTTTTGAAATAAACTTGATGAAAATAGTGTAGTTACTAGAAATAATGCTAGACTAGTTGCCAAAGGATACAATCAGAAGGAAGGAATAGATTTTGATAAAACCTTTGCTCCTGTGGCTAGACTTGAGGCAATTAGGCTATTGTTGGCTTTTGCTTGCTTTATGAATTTTAAATTATTTCAAATGGATGTTAAAAGTGCATTTTTAAATGGACTAATTGAAGAGGAGGTTTACGTTGAACAATCTCTTTGTTTTGAAAATTCTAAATTTTCAAATCATGTTTACAAACTTCATAAAGCTTTGTATGGACTGAAACAAGCTCCTAGAGCTTGGTATGATCGTTTAAGCTCTTTCTTGCTCAAAAATGATTTTGCTAGAGGTAATGTAGACAAAACTTTGTTTTTAAAGAAAAAGATTGATGATCTCTTAGTAGTACAAATCTATGTAGATGATATAATATTTGGTGCTACTAATGAATCTCTTTGTCAAGATTTTGCAAAGTTAATGCAGGGTGAGTTCAAGATGAGCATGATGGGAGAACTAAATTTCTTCCTTGAACTCCAAATAAAGCAAACCAAAGAGGGGATCTTCATCAACCAAGCAAAGTACACAAAAGAAATACTCAAGAAGTTTGGGATGGAGAACACTAAGCCTTTAGGTACCCCTATGAGCTCTACTTATAGACTTGACAAGGATGAATCAGGTAAATCTATTGACCAAAAATTATATCGTGGCATGATCGGTTCATTGCTATATCTTACTGCCAGTAGGCAGATATCATGTTTAGCATCTGTATGTGTGCTAGATATCAGTCTAATCCTAAAGAGTATCATCTTTTGGTTGTTAAATGCATACTTAGATATCTATCTGGCTCAATTGAAATTGGTTTATGGTACTCTAGAGATTCTTTATTTGAATTGATTGCTTATTCTGATGCTGACTTTGCTGGGTGTAAACTTGATCGTAAAAGTACTAGTGGAACTTGTCAGTTTTTTGGAGTAAATTTAATCTCTTGGAGTAGCAAGAAATAGAATTCAGTTGCTTTATCAACGGCGGAAGCTGAATATATAGCAGCTGGAAGCTGTTGTGCTTAAATCCTTTGGATTAAACAACAACTCGAAGATTTTGGCATTAAACTAACTAAGACACCCATAAGATGTGACAATACTAGTGCAATCAATCTAACTAAGAATCATGTACAACATTCAAGAAGTAAACACATTGAAATAATACATCATTTCATAAGAGATCATGTACAAAACTCTAATGTTATTCTTGACTTTGTATGTACTGATGATCAGTTAGCAGATGTGTTTACCAAACCATTGAGTGAGGATAGGTTCTGTTTGATTAGAAGAGAGTTAGGTGTCATTGATCCATTCTCCTAGAACTCTCATAGTTTTAATAATACCTAAGACTTTTCTCTCAAAAAAAAATCACTTGCTTTGAGCCCCAAAAGTTGTTAAATATTTTCTTAGATTTTTTGAAAATTTTTTCTATATTTTTTGGGCCAAGTGTCGATACTTGGATATTGTCAAGTGTCGACACCTGACCAAGTGTCGACACTTGACAAATACTAAGTGTCGATACTTGCGAAACAAAATCAATTTTTAAAAGACCGACCGAGGGTTTTTGCTTTTATTTTGCCCAGTCGATTTCAAGCAATAGTGGTCCTCCTCTATCCAAATCCCTCTTCTTCCCATTTAACCCCACATAAATCAGGTATTCCCTCTTCTAATTTCTCTTTATTCCACTTTATTTCTCAAATTTTCTTTTTCCTCACCGTTAAAATCGTTTTGACCTAAATTAAGGATTTGCCAATTTTATTTGGATTATGACCAGATTTTCTCGAGTTTTAGTGGTTTTCCAAAACTCTGTTTGAAGGAATATTAATTTATAGGGTATTTTTCATGGTTTTCTTATGATTTAGGTCGTTCTCCACACACATTTCATCCAAATTTGGGTAAAATCACTGTTTGATTGGTTTTTTAGCCAAAAATTTGGGTATTCACCTAAAAACTAGTATTTAATAAATATTTCCAGTGATTTACCATAATTCTTTTTGCCACATTATTTTTATTTTGGTAGATCCCTAAATGTTCTAAGCCCAAAACCCAGGTACTTTTGTATTTTGGTATTACAAAATATACTCTTATAAAATTTCTAGCCAAAAACTTTATCTAGCTTATAAAATCCTCACCTTCAAAATGTTTCTGGTTTTTCAAAATTATCTTGGTATTTTATAACTCTAAGTTTGTTTCAAACTATCTTATAAAATGATTTTTAACCAATCCCTTTGCGAAGTCTGAGTGAATCCCCCCCCCTTAGCTTATCTTCTTTAAAACTCTCTTGGTCAGCTTGCTGTAATGGGTCCCAAGAAGAGACTTGCAGTTTGGGAGAGATCTAGTCATGGGGTAGAGAGAAGATCGAAGGCTAGATTTGATTATGCATAGGCTAGTAGTTCTGCCACACCGAGTCCCCCTGCAGAGAGGATGGCAGGGAAGTTAGTAGCCTCTGGGAGGAGAGTCGACCTGGAGTGTTTTGATATGCACCACTTTTTCTTGCGAAAGGTGATCACTGATGCAGGTTTAGTACCCTTCTGTACTATGCAAGAGAGGTACTACACTCATCTAGTGAGGGAGTTCTACGGTGCGATGGACTGTCGACTTCTATGGACTACGACCGAGAGAGGTGTTTAGATTTCACCTTCTGCAGAGCTACTGAGTAGAGTTTGGGAGATTCCCCATAGGGGAGTCAGTGTTTTTACGGTAGATGACAGGGATACTGCATTTAGGTGTATCCTCGAGCGAGAGGATATTCGTGGTGTATCTATAGTCACCGCGAACCAGTTATCTCTAGAGATGCGCCTGTTGCACCACATCACGGCACGTATACTTCTGTCGAAGACTGGGAGGTTCGACTTCATCAATGAGAGAGAGCTGATGGTGATGACGAGTATGACAGAGAGGAGCTAGATCGACCTTCCATCTTTGATGTTAGTACAGATGCATGATGCCACGACTCAGCATCGTCATTGTTTACCCTACGGCATGGCACTGACCAGGTTATTTAGAGCATGTGGAGTATCACCGGAGGGGGAGATCCCCAAGGAGATACTACACACAGATGTCTATGATGAGAGGTCTTTGCACCGTATAGGGTATAGACTAGTCGCAGGTCGATGGGTGCGCAGAGAGTCTAGCCAGGAGCCAGATGAGGAGGACGAGCTTCGAGAGGCAGAGACAGGGCAATCTGAGCCAGCAGGTTTTCCTCCCATTGATATTCCATCGACACAAGCAGAGCATTCGACTCCTGGTACTTTAGCTCCTCCGCCACCTACTACTGGATTACCCTTTGAGGAGCATGCCAGAGAGCAGTTTACTGAGATCAGGGATGAGTTGACTCAGTTACACAGCGAGGTTGAGACTATTCGAGCACATACTACCTCGGAGGATGCTGAGATCCGTAGGACTATGGAGGAGGGCTTCACTCATATTGAGGATTTATTGAGATCCCTTATACCTCCAGCAGCCCATGCAGTTGTATTTTCGGATGATGATGATGATGATGATGATGATGATGATGATGATGGTGATGATCACCAGAGCGACCAAGCTATTACAGTTGATGGTGGTGATCAGGCAGATATGGATGAGGACAGAGCTACAGAGATCGTGGGTAGTGGTAGTAACAGTGATGGCAGTGTAGATGGCTTTGAGGTTGTCAGTCACGATCCTCCCACTACCCCAGCTGCTACTACTGAATTGGTTGATTCCACACCGGACTTTGTTACACCAGTTGATCTTCTCTCCCCGCTTCCACTAGATCATCAAGGGTTGTACCCGCTTTTGGTCCTTCTGGCCGCACTAGGAGTTGTCGAGCTTTAGTACCTCCTAGGGCCTTAGTCTCTAGACTAGGATCAGTGCTCCTTTTAGTATTGAGATTCCATCTGATGAGGATTAGCCTCACAGATGTCTGTTGTATGTCTTTTATAGTTCATATTTCTATGTTTCTGATTATTGTATGACTCTGATGCTTTCTATATGTTTCAGTTCTTGCTGATGACTCAGCAAATTTTTGTACTAAAAACTTCTCTTATCTGTTATATATTTCAGTTTAGTGCTTATTATTTGTGTTTGATTGGTTAAATTTACCTTCTTCAGCTCTAATTCTCTCTTTGGATCTTTTTGGCTCTGATACCTGTGATATTTGATACTCTAACATCTTTTTGTCTCCATGCTTATTGTGAGGGGGAGATTATTCCCCTTTCTAATGATTAACAAAAAGGGGGAGTAATAGTATTGATTGTATAGATGCATAAATTGTTATGGTTCCACCTTGTGTGTGAGAACCTTCAAATCTGATCTAATTTATCCTGAAATAACATATTATTTGTTCTAATTAGAAATATCTAATTGAGAGGGAGATTGATTCTTCCTAACTATGAAGATTATGCCTCATATAAACTTACATTCATATTCATGAATTATAACAGTTGAAATTTGAAACGTAATGCTATTTTACTCAAGATTTTGTCATCATTAAAAAGGAGGAGATTGTTGGCTCCACCCAGTGATTTTGATGAATAACAAAACATTGAGTGCATATTATATACTAATGTGTATTTCAAGTTATGAATTTTCAGGGAGAAAGCACCTTAAAATTTCAAAAACTTATGTATCATGGCATGGAGCATTTTTCGCAAATCTAGACATCCTCTTCATGAAAAAAGGGCATCTACATGTTTAATTATTTTGTGTTTACGATTCATTTAAGTTTCAAAATTTATATTTATGTTTTTGGGGTAATTTACACATGAATATGAGCTTTTCAGTCTCAAGTGTCGATACCTGGGAAGCCAAGTGTCAACACTTCAGCATTTGGCATGAACAAAAATCCTTGGCACGGTAAGTGTCGACACCCAAAACTCAAGTGTCTATACTTAGGTTTCCAAGTGTCGACTCAAGGCCTGAGAATTTTGAAAATACAGAACTTTGTCATTTGAGAATTTTTATATCAAGTGTCGACACCTGTGCATCAAGTGTCGACACTTGAAAGTTCAAGTGTCGACACCTAGCGATCAAGTGTCGACACCTGACAGCAAAGTCTCGACAACTGACAGCCAAGTGTCGACACTTGAAGCCTGATAGCTCTAATGGATCTATTTTTCTGACTTGCAGAACTTGATTTCCAAGCTACCAATGGCTAGATCCGAGGCTCCAATGGTAACAAACCATTTTTTGGAAGTTTCTTGGTGTATTTAACCTCTACCAACCTCATTCTAAAGGAATTGAAGTGTATTGAAGTCCATTCAAAAGTCAAAAAGCCCATATTCTCTCAAGTACTTCACATCAAAAGCCTTTTATAGTTTGATTCTCTGAAAAAGCCTACAAGCTCATCCTTACATCATTCCAAAAGAGGCATTTTGGAGGATATTCCAAGAAAGAGTCAAGACAAAGCATCAACTTGAGCTTCAAAGATTCCATTCTACTCTTTAAAAGAGTTTGTTTTAGTTTTAAAATTATATATCTGTTTTTATCTTGTGATTTGACCTTGCTTTTAAGGGTGTCTTGAAAGAAGGTTGTTGTGGTTTGTTGGTGAGCCAAAGGGATAAAACCAACTAGGGTTAACTTGTGAGCCCGAAGACAAAACAAGTGTTAAGGTTTATTGGTAAGCCTAGGTAACAAAACCAACTTAGGTTTTGACTTGTGAGCCTTGTGAAAAATAAGTCAACTGTAATCTTGTTTGGATTATAGTGAAATTCCCAAGGGTGGCTTGGGGAGTAGATGTAGGTGCTAGGTTTGCACCGAACCACTATAAAACTTGTATTTGTGTATGATTGCCCTCCTTCTCTCTTGCTCTTTGGTTATTGCTACTAACTTATTGTTTTCCGCCGCATTCAATCTCTTGCATTGAATTTGTTATTATTCATAAGCACTACTAGACCTTCACATTATTGTTTTAATTTTTTTAAAAGACCCAATTCACCCCCCCTCTTGGGCTCCATTTCTGGGCAACATTTATTAATGATTTATCTAGGTTCAGATATGTGTATATCATAAGACATAAATATAAAGCCTTTGATAAGTTTAAAGAGTATCATAATATGGTTGAGAAATAAACTAGAAAAATTTTTAAGGTCCTTCGATCTGATCAAGTAGGAGAATATTTATCTAATGAATTTCTTAATCATCTTAAGGATAATGGTATTCTCTCTGAATGGACCCCTCCATATATACTACAATTAAATGGTATAGCAGATAGGAGGAATCGTACCTTGTTTGACATGGTCAGGTCCATGATGTGCTTCACATATCTTTCAATATCTTTTTAGGGATATGCCCTGAAAATTACTGCATATGTATTAAATAGGATACCATCAAAATCAGTACCTAGCACTCCATACAAATTATTGAATGGTAATAAACCAAGTCTTAAACATCTTAAGATTTCGGGTTATCTAGCTTATGTTAAAAAGAAATTTGGACATAAACTAAATGCTGGGGCTAAGAAATGTAAGTTTATTGGTTTTTTTCAAGAGGGTATTAGATACCTATTTTATCATCCTACTAAATAAAAGTTTTTTGTTAGTAAGCATGCCATTTTCTTGGAAAAAGTATTTATCCAAGAAGAACGTAATGAGAGAATTATTGAATTATGTGAAGTTCAAAATAAACAAACACAAGTTCCTCAACCAGAAGTACCAGTTGATAAGGTACAACCATAATACACCTTTTCTCCGTAGGTTAGAGAGAGTGCGAAGTGCATCTCTAAGATATGGTTTTATGATTGGAAATAATAATTAAACCAGTATCATTGAAGATGATGATCCATTAAGCTATATAGAAGCAGTCATGAGTAAGGACTCTAATAAATAGCTCAGTACCATAAAATCCAAAATGGACTTCATGTATGACAACCAAGTTTGGACTTTGGTTGACCCACCTGAGGGAGTTGTCCTAATAGGGTGCAATGGATCTTCAAGAAGAAAATTGGAGTAGATGGGCAAATAAAAACATACAATGCTAGGCTGGTTGCAAAAGGTTTAAAACAAAAGCATGGTATTAACTATGATGAAACCTTTTCATTAGTTTCCATGCTCAAGTCCATTAGGATTATGCTTGCTAGTGCTATATACTATGATTATGAAATCTAAAAGATGGATGTTAAGATAGCATTCCTGAATTGGAATCTTGAGGAAGAAGTCTATATGTTACAGCCAGAGAGTTTTGCCTCAAGTGGAAGACCAAACCAAGTATGCAAACTCAGGAAATTCATTTATAGATTAAAGCAAGCATCAAGAAGATGGAATATTCATTTTGATGAAACTATTAAGAAATTTAGTTTCATCTATAATATGGATGAGCTGTGTGTGTATAAAGAGATAAGTGGGAGTTCCATTATCTTCTTGGTCTTGTATGTAAATGGCATACTTATCATTGGAAATGATATTCCAATGATGCAGTCAGTTAAAACATGGCTGTCAAAATGATTTTTCATGAAGGATTTGGAAAAAGCATCTTATATTCTAGGAATAAAGATCTATAGAGATAGATCTAAAAGGATGCTAAGATTATCTCAATCCAGGTACATAGACTTGATATTGAAGAGATTCAATATAGAGGAATGTAAGAAGGATTACTTGCCCATGAGTCAAGGCATGCACTTATCTAAAATGATGTCACCTAAGACTCTAGAAGAAAGAGATAGGATAAATAAGATCACTTATACTTTGACAATAGGATCAATAATATTTGCAATGCTATATCCCTAGCCTGATGTGGCTTATGCCTTAGGCATAGTAAGCTAGTTCTAGGCTGATCCAGGGGAGAATCGTTGGAAACTTATGAAAAACATTCTTAAGTACTTGAGAAGGACTAAAAATATTTTTCTAATATATAGTGGATCAGAGTTGAAACTAGAAGGCTACACAGATTCTATTCTCTAATCTGATCTAAATATCAGTAAATCTATATCAGGGTATGTCTTTACTCTAAATGGAGGAGCAGTGAGTTGGAAGAATACCAAGCAACCAACTGTAGCTGACTAAGTCACTTTGGCAGAGTACATAGCTGCTAGTGAAGTCGCTAAGGAAGCTATCTAGATCAAGAAGTTCATCACGGAATTGGGTGTGGTTCCAACTGTACAGTAACCAGTGCCATTATATTATGATAATAGTGAGACTGTTACACAAGCAAAGGAACCAAGGTCTCATCATAAGTCCAAACACATCCTGAGATGCTTCCATGTCATTCAAGAAATCATTGAAAGAAATGATTTGGTGGTCGAACAGTAGATACAAAGAACAATATAGGAAATCCATTCACTAAGGCACTTCCTCTACAGTAGTTACATCACCATCTAAATTATATGGACATTAAATACAAGGGCGATTATGGTACGAGCACCAGAATTCGAAAGAGACTTTAATCAAACCTAATCAATCTAGTCTCCTTGTGGATTACAAGTGAATAAGCCATTTCAGTTTCAACTTTTAATTTCAGCTGAGTCTTGTAGGGTCAAGTTAATTCTAGTTTAAAAATTTTGACATGAGTCCTATAATTAGAGTCAAGTCAATTTTAATTTCAACAAAAGTTGGTGCGGGCACCAGACTCATAAGAAGACTTCAGAGCTCCATTTGGATCTCTGATTGACATTGCCCGAGAAATTAGGGTTTGTAATAAAGGTTGACCTGGTCAACCAGTTTATTTATTTTTATTTATTTCTTGAGTCACCATTTAAATTTTGTTGAGTCATGTTGACTCGGTGCAAGTCCCGATGTGGTTTCAATTTTATCCAAAATGGTGCCGCAATTGTCTTCCAATCAAATCAAGGTCCAAAATGGTGCCACATTTGTCTTCCAATCAAATCAAGGTCCAAGCAAGTGGAGGCCACACTCCAAGCCACACGCCCAGCCACACTCCGAGCACACGCCAGGGTCCAGGAGGCGCCACAGAGGCATCCCAGTGTCATGGTCCCCACATCCAAAGAAGAAAAAAATCAAATTGGAAGTCAATTTAAAGGAGGCGCCCATACCTGCCAATTTTGTCTAAGCAAAGAAGGAAAGGGACTTCTCTTGGAGAAAAAATCAAAGAAGGACATCCAACCTACTCCTAATTGAAGTTCAAATCAAAATCAAAGAGCTTAACTTGAAGTGGAAGAAAAGAAGAAATGCCATAAGGAGAAGAGGACTCCAAATCCAAATCCAACTCCAAAGAAGGCGCCATAAAAAAAAAAAAAAAATTCCAAAAAAATCCTTTATGGCCGTCCCAAATTTTTTTGAATTCTTGGTCGGCCAAGAGAGGAGGTTTCCTACCTAATCTAGAGGTTGGAGGAGTTTAGTCCCACATGGAAATTTGTACAAACTTGGAGAAAATTTTAGGTCTATATAATAGACCTCTCTTTGTAACTTTAGAAAATCAATGAAGAAAAAATTATTTTTGCTATTCTCTTGTGTTGAGTAACCTAGGTTTCTCTTCCTCCGCACTATTCTAAGTGTTGAGCTCCGTGAGGGGGTAATCCGGGTTCCATTGGAGCCTTGAGGAGGTGAGAGATCTCCATCTTTATCCAAAACCCTAGGTTAGCCACTTAAAAATCTAAAACCCTAGCCGCCCTTCATTATTTTCAATCCATCAAACCCTAGCTCCTTCCATCTCCCACGGCCTCTCTCTCTCTACAAGTCCAGGCCATCCACCTTCATCCAGATCCAGTCCGGCTACTTCAGATCCAGAGCAAGTTCCAAGGAAAATCACATCAGCTTCCAGGAGAATCCAGTTTTCAGCAATTTCAATCTTCAAGTTCATCAACCTGGTAAATTTTTCCCTTGACTCTCTGATTCCATCAATTATTTTTCTTCTCTTCCAGATCTTGAGTTCAGGAGAAGCCAACCCGCCAAAGGACCAGTATTGGAGGATCCATTGCGAAGATATCTGAATCCGAGGATCCAACAATATGCTCGGGAGAGTTCTTCCACCAAAATCTGTGAAGATCATTATCTGGTTAGGTAAACCATCTCTTCTCTTTATTTCTGTTCTGTTGAAAGTTCGGAGCGAAACCCTAGGTCTGGGAGTTTCTCAACCCCAGCGATCCGTTGCTTCTGAACTACTCTGATAATTTAGTTTCCTCAAAATTGTGCTTTCAATTATCATATTAGTATCTTTCAATGTTAGGTTAACTTTTCTTTGATTTGAAGCCAACTTCTACAAACATATAAAAACAACAAAAAAATTAGTTAATCTTAATTTACTTCCGCATTGCATCCCTTTATTTGTTCTGCATCATTTTTGGTATCAGAGCCCAGTCTAGGGTTTCTGATTTGCTTGCTTGCTTGTTTTGATTGTTTTCTCTTTTTATTTTGTCTGCTCGAAGTAGACTCCCCAGGACATCCGGTCCTAGGAACTAAGCGAGGTGCAAGCCTCCTCCTCCCATTCCACGAGGTGTTCCTAGGGCGTGTAGGGGATCCATTGGGTTATAACTTCGTAGCAGGGATTATAAACGGGGAAGACAATCTAGTTGCAGCCCATAATTTCCTGTTGTCTGAATTATTTCTCCCTACATAAAACTCCGAATTGCATGAATTTTGCTTTGTTGAAACCAGTATAATTGAACCTATTTTCCATAATTTTTCTGTGATTTATTGGTTTCGATAAAAAATTCTGAGCATTAAAATACAACAACTCTATTTTTTGTGTTCTGCAATTCAATTCTTTTTGGAGTGATCATCTCATAATTTACTTAAGGGCAATTGAGCATCTAAGATAAGGGGAGGAGTTGATTACCTCTCCTTAGCCCAAAACCACCATCCAATCATTCGAACCTAGACCTAATTTAAAATCAGTTAGACCTAATTTGCCGTAGTGGGCTAGGGACACCAATTGGTCGGGTCTAGGCTAGTGTTGAGTCAGTTTGCCGAGTTATTCTGTGTGTGCTTAGCACTCAGTGTCTAGAACGGTGGTTCAGGGATCCATTCCCGAAGGGCTTGTGTGCTGGTCCGCCTACATGGCCAATCACTGATTGGTGTCTAGGATTGGCAATCAGGGACCTAACACTCCCCTTACACCTGCCTGGCTGAGTCCTGAGTTACTACAGGCTAGCTTGCCACTCTGATTGGGCATCTAGTTTGGACTCTAGGTCTAGTGATCCAGTAGTCGATTTAGTCTAGTCTCATTTTGTGTGCTTGCTTGAATCATCATGTCTACCAGAAACGGAGTGCCATATCAACCTGGTCAAACCCAACCTGATTTAGAGGCCATGATCAGAACTCTTACTGAAAGTATGGCTAAAATGAATCAGGATATGACAAACACTGTGGCCCAGTTTAGAGCACAAATTCATGAGGATCTTACCCAACTTAGGGACCGAGTCCAAGTACTTGAAGAACCTAGACATCGGAATTGGACTCCTGACCCCGATTTTAATGTGCCTCAACCTCACCCACATCAGGAGCCTAGAAAGCCTTTATATAGAGATCCTGAACCTAATCATAGGAGGCCTCACCCAGAGCCTGAAGATAGAGATGATAGGTTCATCAGGAACATCAAATTAGATGCACCCACTTTTGATGGTAGTCTGAACCCTAAGGTGTATTCTGATTGGGAGGGTGAGATGGACCAATACTTTGAGTGGTATGCTATGTCTGAGGAGAGGAAATACAAGTTTGCCAAGATGAAATTAGTGCGTCAAGCTAGGTTATACTGGGGGAACATTGAGCTAACCACTAGGAGACGGAATGTTGAGCCCATAACCACTTGGCATGGTATGAAAGAAAAACTGAGAGATAAATACCTACCCATTTCATACCAGCAAAACCTGTTAGACCAATGGCAAAACCTGAAACAAGGAAACCGATCTGTCTCAGACTACATAGCTACTTTTGATGAATACCTAATGAGATGTGATGTGAGTGAAGCCCACGAAGTCACTTTGTCTAGATTTAGGGCTGGACTGAGGGAAGATATCAAGAGAGAACTATTTCTGAGAGAGGTTACTGATCTAGACCAAGCCTACCAGATTGCACTGAACACTGAGAAATTTCAGAGAGGACCTATACCTTCTAGGGTTAGTGCCCCAATCCCAAGGAATGGACCTAGCCATGTTATCCCTAGTAAACCTTTTCAGGGTACTTCTATCCCTAGGCCCATGGACAAAGGTAAGGCACCTGACACCCAGAGAACCCCTAGTTCAAATATCACCTGTTTTAAGTGTCAGAAACCAGGTCACATTTCCAGTCAGTGTACTGCCATAGCCTATTTCAAGTGTCATAAGGTAGGTCATGTTGCTAGCCAGTGCCCACGGAGATCCCTTTACATAGAAGAGGGAGAGAATGATAATTCCGAGCCCAGTGAGGAATTTGAAGAAGAAGTTTATGAGGCCGGAATGAATTTGGTTGAGGAGTATGAAGGAGAGGAGGAACCGAATGAATCTGACCAATTAGGAGTTGTAAGATGCATCCTATCCCAGAATCTAGTTCAAGAGGATTGGCGTAGGACTAACATCCTACAGACTTTTCTTAAATTAGGGGATAAGGTATGTAAGATCATCATAGATAGTGGGAGCTGTGTAAATGCCATCTCTACTAGCACTGTCAAGATGTTAGGCTTAATCCCAGTTCCCCATCCCAACCCCTATAAGGTTTCTTGGATAGATTCTACCTCCATACCCATCCAGTCTAGATGTCAAGTCCAAATCCAAATGCAATCTTATCATGAAAAGATTTGGTGCGATGTCTTACCCATGGGGGTGAGTAGTATAATTCTCGGAAGACCTTGGTTGTATGATCATGATGCCACCCTCTTAGGAAAATCCAATACCTGTGTCTTTAGTTTCAATGGGAAGAAGATTACGATCCATTCAGTTCCCCCTATGGACAAGGTAACTAAAGGAGCCGGTAAGGTTAAGGAGATGAAAACTGGAGCGAACCTAATCAGTGCTAAGGATCTAGAACAAGAAATTCATAGTGGTTCACCCATCTGGATGTTGACTGCTAAGGAACTTAGAACTTCGGAACCCTCAGAGCCTCCTCAAGAAGTTAAACCTGTGTTAAAAGAATTTGAGGATGTCTTTCCCGAGGATTTGCCAGACCACCTTCCACCTCTTAGGGATATCCAGCATGCCATAGATCTAATCCCATGAGCGACTTTGCCCAACTTGCCCCATTACAGGATGAATCGATCTGAGCATGAAGAACTGCAAAAGCAGGTTGGAGAATTATTGAGGAAGGGGTTTATTAGAGAAAGTCTTAGCCCTTGTGCAGTCCCAGCCTTACTGACCCCAAAGAAAGATGGCACGTGGAGGATGTGTATTGACAGTCGTGCCATCAATAAAATTACAATCAAATATAGGTTTCCCATCCCTAGACTAGATGACATGCTTGATATGATGGCTGGTGCAATGGTTTTTTCTAAGATTGATCTTAAAAGCGGCTATCATCAGGTTAGGATTAGACCCGGGGATGAATGGAAAACTGCTTTCAAGACTAAGGATGGTCTTTATGAATGGGTTGTTATGCCTTTTGGGTTGTCCAATGCCCCTAGTACTTTCATGAGAATTATGACCCAGGTACTTAGAGCTTTCTTAGGAAAATTTGTGGTGGTCTATTTTGATGACATCCTGATCTATAGTAAGACCCCAGCAGATCACCTAGGCCACCTTAGAGCAGTCTGCCAAGTTTTGAGGAATGATAGACTCTACGGTAATCTTAAGAAGTGTGAATTCATGACTAGTAGAGTTATCTTTCTTGGTTTTGTAGTAACCCCTGACGGCGTGGCGGCCGATCCTGAGAAGATTAGGTCCATAGTAGACTGGCCAGAGCCAACCAATGTGCATGAAGTTAGAAGTTTCCATGGCTTGGCTACCTTCTATAGGCGATTCATCAAGGGGTTTAGTACTTTAGCTGCTCCTATCACTGATTGTATTAGGAAGGGAGAATTTCATTGGACTAAGTCAGCCCATAAAGCCTTCCTAGATCTTAAGGATAAAATGACCCAGGCACCCATTCTGAGATTACCCGATTTTTCTAAAGTATTTGAGGTTGACTGTGATGCTTCAGGTGTAGGAATAGGTGGAGTCCTAAGCCAAGAGAATCATCCCATAGCATTCTTTAGTGAAAAACTTAATGATGCTAAGCTTAGGTATTCTACCTATGATAAGGATTTTTATGCGGTGGTGCAAGCTTTGCGTTACTTGAGACATTATTTGCTACCGCAGGAATTTGTACTATTTTCGGACCATGAGGCTCTTAGATTTCTGAACTCCCAAAAGAAGCTTAACCCTAGGCATGCTAAGTGGGTAGAATATATCCAGTCCTATAGTTTTCTCCTGAAACATAAGGCTGGAGTTGAGAATAAGGTAGCTGATGCCCTTAGTCGCCGATCTCTGTTATTAACTTCTGTTAGAACTGAGGTCATAGGGTTTGAGCAAATCAAAGAGGAATATGAGTCTTGTCCGGATTTCACAACTGTGTATCAGGATCTAGTTCAAGGACCATCTAGTAATCACCAGATTATACCCTTGTAGATGGTTTTTTGTTCTTCAAAAATAGGCTTTGCATCCCTAGAACTTCTCTTAGGGAATTATTGATTTGGGAAATCCATGTTGGAGGTTTAGCCGGCCATTTTGGAAAAGACAAGACCATTCTAGCTATTGAAGACCACTTTTTCTGGCCTAGCTTGAAAAGGGATGTAGCTAATATTGTAGCTAGATGTCGAACCTGCACTGTTGCCAAACAGCGAAAACAAAACACTGGCCTTTATACCCCACTCCCTGTCCCAGATCGTCCTTGGCAAGATGTGAGTATGGATTTTGTGTTAGGTTTACCTAAGACCCAGAGGAGACATGATTCTATCTGTGTCGTAGTTGACCGATTCTCTAAAATGGCCCACTTCTTGCCTTGTTCCCAAACCTTTGATGCGTCTAAGGTAGCCACACTTTTCTTCAATGAGATAGTTAGACTCCATGGCCTACCTAAGACAATCGTTTCAGATAGGGATGTCCGGTTCACCAGTTACTTTTGGAAGACCCTTTGGCATAAGTTAGGGACAAAACTTATGTTTTCAACTGCCTATCATCCCCAAACTGATGGCCAAACTGAAGTAGTGAACCGTAGCCTAGGAAATCTGCTGAGATGTCTTGTTGGTGAAAACACCAGAAATTGGGATTTATACCTACCAAGGGCAGAATTTGCGTACAATGACTCGGTCAATAGGTCTACGGGTAAGAGTCCATTTGAAATTGTACATGGGTACAAACCTCACACACCTCTTGACCTAGTCCCTTTACCTATCCACACTCGAGTCTCCGAGTCTGCTGAGAATTTTGCACAGCATGTAAAAGACTTGCATAAAGAAATTCATGCCAAAATAAATTTAAGTAATGAAACTTATAAGAAGTTGGCTGATACTCAAAGGCGAGTCAAATCTTTTGTTGAGGGAGACTATGTGATGATTAGGTTAAGGCCTGAACGGTTTCCTCCTGGAACCGTTAGAAAGTTACATGCTAGGGGAGCTGGACCATTTAGAGTGGTAAAGAGAGTAGGATCCAATGCCTATGTGCTCGAGTTGCCTCCAGAACTAGGCATTAGCTCTACTTTCAACATTACAGACTTAGTAGAGTACAGGGAGCCAGCTGTGATTCCTAGTGAGCCTTTTGAGCCTAACCCTATCATTGAGAGTGATCCCGACCCTGTGTGTCCACCAACAAACTGGCCTGTGAGGAAAGAGCAGATTGAAAAGATCTTGGATGATCAGGTTATCTCTACTCGTAATCGAGGATACCAAAGGTACCTAGTCCGCTGGCAAAGAAGGCCAGATTCTGATGACTCTTGGATCTCCCGAGAAGAATTACAAGAATTGGACCCAGACCTCTTGGAGAGATACCAGAGCCAACTTGAGCCTTACTCGACAGGGTCGAGTTCCTCCCACCCCGGGAGAATTGGTGCGGGCACCAGACTCATAAGAAGACTTCAGAGCTCCATTTGGATCTCTGATTGACATTGCCCGAGAAATTAGGGTTTGTAATAAAGGTTGACCTGGTCAACCAGTTTATTTATTTTATTTATTTCTTGAGTCACCATTTAAATTTTGTTGAGTCATGTTGACTCGGTGCAAGTCCCGATGTGGTTTCAATTTTATCCAAAATGGTGCCGCAATTATCTTCCAATCAAATCAAGGTCCAAAATGGTGCCACATTTGTCTTCCAATCAAATCAAGGTCCAAGCAAGTGGAGGCCACACTCCAAGCCACACGCCCAGCCACACTCCGAGCACACGCCAGGGTCCAGGAGGTGCCACAGAGGCATCCCAGTGTCATGGTCCCCACATCCAAAGAAGAAAAAAATCAAATTGGAAGCCAATTTAAAGGAGGCGCCCATACCTGCCAATTTTGTCTAAGCAAAGAAGGAAAGGGACTTCTCTTGGAGAAAAAATCAAAGAAGGACATCCAACCTACTCCTAATTGAAGTTCAAATCAAAATCAAAGAGCTTAACTTGGAGTGGAAGAAAAGAAGAAATGCCATAAGGAGAAGAGGACTCCAAATCCAAATCCAACTCCAAAGAAGGCGCCATAAAAAAAAAAAAAAAATTCCAAAAAAATCCTTTATGGCCGTCCCAAATTTTTTTGAATTCTTGGTCGGCCAAGAGAGGAGGTTTTCTACCTAATCTAGAGGTTGGAGGAGTTTAGTCCCACATGGGAATTTGTACAAACATGGAGAAAATTTTAGGTCTATATAATAGACCTCTCTTTGTAACTTTAGAAAATCAATGAAGAAAAAATTATTTTTGCTATTCTCTTATGTTGAGTAACCTAGGTTTCTCTTCTTCCGCACTATTCTAAGTGTTGATCTCCGTGAGGGGGTAATCCGTGTTCCATTGGAGCCTTGAGGAGGTGAGAGATCTCCATCTTTATCCAAAACCCTAGGTTAGCCACTTAAAAATCTAAAACCCTAGCCGCCCTTCATTATTTTCAATCCATCAAACCCTAGCTCCTTCCATCTCCCACGGCCTCTCTCTCTCAACAAGTCCAGGCCGTCCACCTTCATCCAGATCCAGTCCGGCTACTTCAGATCCAGAGCAAGTTCCAAGGAAAATCACATCAGCTTCCAGGAGAATCCAGTTTTCAGCAATTTCAATCTTCAAGTTCATCAACCTGGTAAATTTTTCCCTTGACTCTCTGATTCCATCAATTATTTTTCTTCTCTTCCAGATCTTGAGTTCAGGAGAAGCCAACCCGCCAAAGGACCAGTATTGGAGGATCCATTGCGAAGATATCTGAATCCGAGGATCCAACAATCTGCTCGGGAGAGTTCTTCCACCAAAATCTGTGAAGATCATTGTCTGGTTAGGTAAACCATCTCTTCTCTTTATTTCTGTTCTGTTGAAAGTTCGGAGCGAAACCCTAGGTCTGGGAGTTTCTCAACCCCCAGCGATCCGTTGCTTCTGAACTACTCTGATAATTTAGTTTCCTTAAAATTGTGCTTTCAATTATCATATTAGTATCTTTCAATGTTAGGTTAACTTTTCTTTGATTTGAAGCCAACTTCTACAAACATATAAAAACAACAAAAAAATTAGTTAATCTTAATTTACTTCCGCATCGCATCCCTTTATTTGTTCTGCATCAAAAGTCCTATAATTAGTCATAAGAAGAAAGTTGGGTTCAATTTAGTCATGTAATTGGTCAAGTTGGGTTCAAATTTGTCAAGGCAAGAGCAAGACCATTGTATGAAAGCATGGAATGAAGCTTGAACCCAAGAAAAGAAGCATCAAGATTAGATGGAGCAAACCACCTCAACCTTCAAGACAAGATGGAATGACACCTCACCCTCCTGGACAAGATGGAATGCCACCTCACCCTCCATGCTACATCAGCTCCATTTTGCACCCAAAGCATAAGGAATTCAAATTTGAAATTAAGTTGGATGCCTTACTTATCACTCCACTTTTTCATGCTTGTATTCAAATTTCAAAGGGCTTGAAAAGTTAATAAATATCCCCTAACCCTCTTGTAATCAAGACATTGATGAATGAAAAAAAAGTCTTTCTTCCCTTCCATTTCCTTGTTGCATTATCACTCCATGAGGGAGAGAGTGTGAAACCAACTGGTTCATCCAAGCTCCAAGAAATCGCCAACAATCCTTCTCTTCCCCTTCTTCAATCAATTTCCTCTCTTCCCTTTCCTTCCATGCCCACCGATGTTCTTTATTACAAGAATACCTCCATGGCCACCAGTTGAGGATGGAGTCTACCTTGCCTAGGAATCAACTGCATTAGGTGTCTTCAATCAAGGGAGTGGCAGTCTTCTCATCCAGCCGCTAGTCCTTTGAGTGACGAAGTTTGAGCCACCTACAAAGTTGAGATTTCATTGTTGATAAGATAATCCCCTCCTAAACTCTTAGGTCTGATTTCTTGAAGGTAATTATTTTAATTACAATGAATTCTCAGCCATTAGATCTATTCACTTTCGAATAAATGAACCTTTACCAGGGGTAACAACTTTCTAGTAGTCTGTTTGATTATGCTCATTTGCTCTCTTATGACTGAAATTGCTGATATATGGAAGACTCATTATTCTCTTTAGACTTATATGTTCTTTAGTTTTAAAACCCTTTTTTCATCCCGCATCATTTGTAGTATCAAAGCATGGTTAATTATGACAAGATATGTCAGTTGCTAAAAATTTCTTCATTATCTCAGGACGAGACCAGAAAGCTCATCTCATAGCTTTTCAGATCTTAGTTTAAAATGCATTTGCTAAGTAACCTTTCTAGATCAAACCAAACCTAAAATCTTTCTCAATAGATTTTAGATATAAATTTTCAAGAAAAAAAAAGTTTATTTGTTTTCCTGGCTTACTCTCTAATCGATGGAATCATGACTCCTGAGCGAGTATATGAAACTATACTTATGACCCATGAGAGTAATGAGCCAAGGCCGGACATGAGATCCCATGATTAGATGGTCCGTTGTGCTAAGTGCATGCTTGCATGATTGGAATTAATGAATGCTACATTGTATGTTTTCTCTTCTAGCACAACCTAGGTTCTAAATTTCTAGTACAATTCAAATATGAACTCTCCTAACCATAATTTTAAAATTCAAAATTTTAAATTTTAAATTTTAAATTTTAAAATTTAAATTTTAAATCTAAAAATTTAAATTTGAAAATTTTAGAAATTTTAATTTTGAAATGAATGTCTATCTTAGTCTTTACATTCTTTTGATTAGTTAGATTCTTGATTGTGCATTCATTCCAAAACACTTAAGGTTAATCCTATCATAAGATAAGGGAAAGATTTCATCATCTTTTCTTGGCCCAAAAATAATCAACCACATATTGCATTGACCCAAGCCTAATCTAAAACTGAGTAAGAACCTAAACTAGGGACATCAACAAGTCAAGTTCATGTTTCGTGTTGAGGCTCATTATTGGTTAATTCTGTATTTATTCTTAGATATTATTGTCTAAGGCTAGGGGTCCAATGGCAAATGCCTTAAGTAAATTTATGGTTTTTAATTAGAACCTTGTGAAAGTGAGGGGAGCCTTCCACAATCCCACCTCTTACCTGGCTAGTTGAAAGGGTGACTGCAGTCTTTATTGGTACTTTTTCAATTCATGCTACCTTGAACTTCTAGGTCTAGGAGCCCTAAAGACTAGGTTTTGTATTGCATGACCACTAGATTAGAAACCCCATACCAACATTCCCAAACTCAACCAAGTCTCACCATAGACCCCAATCTTGAATCTTTGATGAGAACCATGACTGAGCAAGTCAGACAACTAAACAATAGGTTTGATTAAATGGAATGAATCGGGACCCTTGAAGAGACCCGTATGACCCATACTGAACCAAAATCACCTAGACCAACTTTCCTTGGCCCAATAACCCATCGCCATGATCCCACCTCTGAACATAATCCTAGATGACCACACCAAGATTTTATTTATTTGGAGGAAAGAGCCCTTAAGAACGTATATTTCAATACACCCACTTTTCATGGAAATCTAGACCCTAAGGTGTATGTTAATTAGGAGAGTGTCATGGATCAATACTTTGAGTGGTATGAGATGTCAGAAGAGAGAAAGTTCAAATTTGTTAAACTTAGGTTAGTCCGACAAGATAGCTTGTATTGGAAAAATGTTGAGTGCATTTGTCATAAAAGAGGAGACATGCCTATAGTCACATGGATGGCCATGAAGATCAAACTTAAGGAGAAGTACTTGCCCTTGTCCTATGAGTATAGGCTTTTAGATCAATGGCAGAGATTGAGCCTAGGTAATAGAACTGTATCCGAGTACATTGCTAAGTTTAACGAATTTATCATGAGTTGTAGCATGGTTGAGTCGGAGGCCATCACCCTATCTATGTTTTGAGCAGGCCTTCATGAGGAAATTCAAAGAAAACTATTCCTAAGAGATGTCCATGACCTAGAACAATCTTATCAAGTCGGTAGGGACTATGAAAGATTTCAGAGGGGTCCCATGATCCGTCGACCTGAACCCAGTCGGATTAGTACCCCTGGATATAAGCCAAGTTCTAGTCAAGTTCCTTTAACCCTACCCACTCTTACTATCCCATTAAGTTGCAAGGATGAATGGGAAAGGCCCTTGAAGTTCAAAAGAATAATCACCCAAATGTGCATTGCTTCAGGTGTCATAAAGTTGGCCACTATGCTAGTCAGTGCCCATCCCGAGCCCTACACATAGGAGAATTAGAGGAAGGAGCTCCTAAGTCCGATGAAGAATTCGAGGAAAAAGTGTACGAAGCAGGATCAAACTTAGTAAATGAGTATGAGAGAGATGATGAATTTATAGATTCATCTGAGCTAATAGGAGTAGTTAGATGTATTCTGACTCAAACTCAGGAATAAGAAGATTTGTATAGGACCAAAATTCTACAAACTTATCTCAAATTAGGGGAGAAGGTTTGCAAAATTATCATAGATAATGGGGGCTATGTTAATTTCATTTCTACTAATGCTGTTAAAAATTTAGGTTTGCCTACTGTTCAATATCCCAACCCTAATAAGGTATCTTGGATTGATTCAACCTCCATTCCCATTAAGTTAAGATGCCAAGTTACAGCCCAGATCCAATCTTATCAAGAGAAAGTTTGGTATGATATTTTTTTTTATGGGGGTTAGAACTATTATTCTAGGTTGACCCTGGTTGTATGATCATGATGATATCGTGTACGGTCGTTACAACTCATGTTCCTTTAACCACCATTGAAGAAAAATTATTATAAACTTGACACCACCTAAGGACAACACCAAAAAAGGGTCTAGTAATCTGAAGGAAAAGTGTTGGCTCCACCCAGTGATTTTGATGAATAACAAAACATTGAGTGCATATGTGTATTTCATTATATGAGTTTTCAGGAAGATAGCACCTCAAAATCTCAAAAACTTATATATCATGGCACGCCGTGGCACGGAGCATTTTTCATAAATCTGGACATCCTCTTCATGAAAAAGGTCTTTCACATGTTCAATTATTATTTATTTATGTTCCATTTAAATTTCAATATCAATATTTGTGTTTTTGGCTCAAATTACACTTGAATCTGAATTTTTCAGTCTCAAGTGTCGACACCTGGGAAGCCAAGTGTCGACACTTCAACATTTGGCACGTATAAAAACCCTTGGCATGCCATGTGTCGACACCTAGAACTCAAGTGTCGACACCTGCATTTCAAGTGTCAACAATTAGGATTCTAAGTGTCGACTCAAGGCATGAGATTTTTTGAAAATCTAGAACTTTCCCATCTGAGGGTTTTTGTGTCAAGTGTCGTCACCTGTGCATCAAGTATCGACACTTGAAAGTTCAAGTGTCGACACCTAGAAATCAAGTGTCGACACCTGACAGCCAAGTATAGACACCTGATGAGCCAAGTGTCGACACTTGAAGCCTGACAGCCCTAACGGATCTATTTTTCTGACTTGCGGAACTTGCTTTTGAAGCTCCAAATGGCTAGATTCAAGGCTCCAATAGTTACAAACCATTTTTTAGAAGGTTCTTGGTGTATTTAACCTCGACCAACTTCTTTCTAAAGGCATTGAAGTGTATTGAAGTCCATTGAAAGCCAAAAAGCAAATTATTCTCTCAAGAACTTCACATCAAGAGCCTTTTATAGTTTGATTCCCTGAAAAAGCCTACAAGCTCATTCTTACATCATTCCAAAAGAAGTGCTTTTGAAGGATATTCCAAGATGGAGACAAGACAAAGCATCAACTTGAGCTTCAAATCTTCCATTCCACTCTTGAATAGAGTTTGTCTTAGTTTTAAAATTATATATCTATTTTTTATATTATGATTTGACCTTGCTTTCAAGGGTATCTTGAAAGAAGGTTATTGTGGTTTGTTGGTGAGCCAAAGCGACAAAACCAACTAAGGTTAACTTGTGAGCCCGAAGATAAAATAAGTGTAAAAGGTTGTTGGTGAGCCTAGGTGACAAAACCAACATAGGTTTTGACTTGTGAGCCTTTTGAAAAACAAGTCTGCTTTAATCTTGATTGGATTATAGTGAAATTCCCAAGGGTGGCTTGGGGAGTGGACGAAGGTGCTAGGTTTACATCGAACCACTATAAATCTTGTGTTTGTGTGTGTTTGCCCTCTTTCTCTTTTGCTCTTTGGTTATTGCTATTCATTTACTGCTTTACGTTGCATTTTAACTAAAGCATTGAATTTATTACTCACAAACACCACTAGACCTTCACATTACAACTTTAAATTTTAAAAGGAGCCAATTCACCCCACCTCTTGGGCTCCATTTCTGGGCAACAAGTGGTATCAGAGCACCGGTACTCTCTTGTAGGTCTAAGGATCTTGAGTGAAGTATCATGGCAGACCCAATAGGAATGGGTGTAGTTGAAGGTCAAGCTTCAAATCGTCCCTCACTCTTCAATGGCACAAATTACACGTATTGGAAAATAGGCATGCATATTTTTATTCAAGCTATTGATTATAATTTATGGAGGACAATTGTAAAAGGTCCTCATCAGCCTACTATGTTGATTAATGGCATTCTCACTCCAAAGATGGAAGATGATTGGGATGAGAATGACATTAAGCAAATAGAGCTTAATGCTAAGTCTATGAATTTATTCTTTTGCCCTCTTGATCCAAGTGAATTTAATAGAATATCTAATTGTCTCTCCGCTAAGGAGATTTGGGATACACTTGAGGTTACCCATGAGGGTACACACCAAGTGAAAACAACTAAGGTCAACATGCTTATTCACACTTATGAAATGTTTAGAATGGAACCTACTGAATCTATCATTGAGATGTATACTAGGTTCACAAATATTATGAATGGCATGAGAAGCATAGGAAAAGTTATTTCTAATAGTGAACTTATGAACAAACTCCTCAGGTCTCTACCGGCTTCTTGGGATGCAAAAGTAACAACTATTGAAGAAGCCAAGGATGTTAACACTCTTCCATTAGAATAACTGTTGGGCTCCCTGATAACCTATGAGCTCTCCCTCAAGCAAAAAATGTGGAAGTCAACAAAAAGAAGAAAGTGATCGCTTTCAAATCCACTGCTAGAGAAGAATCAAGTGATGACTCCGAAGAAGATGATGAAGAAGATGAGACGGCTCTAATGTTAAAAAAATTCAGAAGGTTTATGAGGAAGAAAAGGTTCAACTTCAAGAAGAAACCTCTGGAATGTGAGCCAAGTAAAGAAAAAGAAAAAGAGAAAGATAAAAAGCAGCCTACATGCTTCGAATGCAAAAAACCTGGCCATTTCAAGATAGACTGTCCCTTGCTCAAGAAAAGCAGAGGAAAGTTAAGAAAGAAGGCCATGATGGCAACCTGGAGTGACAGTGAGGACTCCAATTCTGAGGAAGAATAGCAGGAGGTGGCAAGCTTCTGTCTGATGGCGGATCATGATGAGGTATATTCTGAAATCGAGAATGAATTTATATTTGATGAAATTCATAAAATTTTTAATGAATTAGTCATAGAATTTCAAAAACTAAAGTCAAAACATAAAGATTTGAAAAAGCAAAATTTGGATTTAGCCAAAACAAATGATAAGCTTTCAAATGAAAATGAATGTTTCTTCTTCAAAATAGAAAATTAAATGATAAGATTTCAGTTCTTGAAAAGGAAAAAGATGTTTTGAAAAAGAAAAGTTCTTCAATTTCAAATGAAAATCTTTCAAAATAAAGCAAGAAAATTTTGGATGAAAATAAAATATATAAAGAAGAAATTGACAAATTAAAACCTTTTGTAGATAAATTTATTTATAGCTTTGAAAAATTAAATTTGCTTTTAAACAATCAAAGAGCTATTTTTGATAGAGCTGGTTTAGGGTTTATAACTCATAAGAAACAAAAACATTTCAAAAATTTCTTTGTGCCTGCATCTTCATCCATTACTTGTTATCATGTGGTACTAAAGGGCATAAATCTTATATGTGCAACAAAAGAAGATTAAGTAATGTTAAGAAAGTTTGGGTTCCAAACGGAATTAATGCCACTAACCTAAAAGGATGCAAGATGACTTGGGTACCTAAAGTCTCCACTTGATCTTTATTACAGGTATGCCTTGCAACCAACAAGAAAAGAATGTGGTACCTTGATAGCAGTTGCTCAAGGCATATGACAGGAGATGTGGAGCAATTCTCATCACTCGAATATCAAAATGGTGGCAATGTGACTTTTGATGATAATGGAAAGGGCAAAATTATTGGTATTAGTAAAGTCCATATCACCCCCTCTTCTTACATTGACAATGTTTTATTTGTTGATGGTTTGAAACATAACTTGCTTAGTATTAGTCAGTTTTGTGACAAGGATTTTAAAGTTATTTTTGAATCTGCTTTGTGCATAGTTTCTAGCTTAGATGATAATGGCATCAAGTTCATTGGTCATAGGCATGGCAATATTTATATGGTTGATCTTGATGATCTTCCGATTCAAAATGGTCAATGCCTAGTGGCAACGGAAGCCAAGATCAATAAAACTAGTTGGCTTTGGCATCGTAGACCAGGACATGCTAGTATGCATTTGATTTCAAAACTTAGCAAAATGAATTTGATAAAGGATTTGCCTAAACTCAATTTTGAAAAAGACAAGATTTGCAGTGCATGTCAACTTGGAAAACAAACAAAATTCTCTTTCAAACCAAAAAGAGTAATCTCTACATCTAGACCCTTAGAGTTGCTTCACATGGATCTCTTTGGGCCAACTAGAACATCTAGTTTGGAAGGTAAGAAGTACGGTCTTGTTATTGTAGATGATTTCTCACGATTTACATAGGTCATGTTTTTAGCACATAAAGATGAAACATTTTCTGAATTCATTAGATTTCATAAACGAGTTTCAAATGAAAAAGGTGTTTCAATCGTATCATTGAGAAGTGATCATGGAACCAAATTTGAAAATGCTGATTTTGATAAATTCTTTATTGAAAATGGTATTCATCACAATTTTTCTGCACCTTGGATATCTCAACAAAATGGGATGGCAGAAAGGAAAAATAGAATACTTGAAGAAATGGTATGCACCATGCTTTGTGAAAATGATTTACCTAGATATTTTTGGACGGAAGCCATAAATACGACATGCTATGTTTTAAATCGAGTTTTGATCCGACCAATTTTAAAGAAAACACCTTATAAGCTTTGGAAGGGTAGAAAACACTCAATTCATTATTTTCGTGTTATTGGATGCCGTTATTTTATTTTAAACAATGGTAAGGATAATTTGAGCAAATTTGATGCCAAATCAGATGAGGGAGTCTTTCTAGGCTACTCCATATCTAGTAAGGCATACAGGGTCTTCAACAGAAGAACACTTGTTGTTGAGGAATCCATACATGTGGTATTTGATGAATTTGACCAAAAATCTTCGAGAAAAGAAGATATGCTTTCTAAAGAAACAGATACCAAGAAAACTGAAAGACCATACCAAGGAACAAGAAGATGATCAGAACACTGAAGGAGATCAAGCACAAGGTGATGAAAACACATCTATAATTGATCCACTACCAAAAGAATGGAGGTATGCTCATGGACACCTAAAATAACTAATTATTGGTGATCCATCTAAAGGTGTAAGTACTCGATCATCCCTTAGAAATATCTATGACTATTTAGCTTTTGTTTCTCAAATTGAACCTAAAACTATTGAGGAAGCTAAATGTGATATTAATTGGATAAATGCTATCAAGATGAACTTAACCAATTCAAAAGAAACAATGTTTGGACATTAGTAGATAGGCCTTCAAATACTTCAATTATTGGCACAAAATAGATTTTTCGAAATAAACTTGATGAAAATGGTGTTGTTTCTAGAAATAAGTCTAGACTAGTTGCCGAAAGATACAATCAGGAGGAAGGGATAGATTTTGATGAAACCTTTGCTCCTGTGGCTAGACTTGAGGCAATTAGGCTATTGTTGGCTTTTGCTTGCTTTATGAATTTTATATTATTTCAAATGGATGTTAAAAGTGCCTTTTTAAATGGTCTTATTGAAGAAGAGATTTATGTTGAACAACCTCCTGGTTTTGAAAACTCTGAATTTCCAAATCTTGTTTACAAACTTCATAAAGCTTTGTATGGTATGTAACAAGCTCCTACAGCTTGGTATGATCGTTTAAGCTCTTTTTTACTCAAAAATGATTTTGCTAGAGGTAATGTAGACAAAACTTTATTTTTGAAGAAAAAGAATGATGATCTCTTAATAGTACAAATCTATGTAGATGATATAATATTTGGTACTACTAATAAATCTCTTTGTCAAGAATTTGCAAAGCTAATGTAGGGTGAGTTCGAGATGAGCATGACGGGAGAACTGAATTTCTTTCTCGAACTCCAAATAAAACAAACCAAAGAGGGGATCTTCATCAACCAAGCAAAGTACACAAAAGAAATACTTAAGAAATTTGGGATGGAGAACACCAAGCCTTCCCCTATGAGCTCTACTTGTACACTTGACAAGGATGAATTAGGTAAATATATTGACCAAAATTTAAATCGTGCCATGATCGGTTCATTGCTATATCTTACTGCCAGTAGGCTAGATATCATGTTTAGTGTTTGTATGTGTGCTAGATATCAGTCTAATCCTAAAGAGTCTCATCTTTTGGCTGTTAAACGAATACTTAGATATCTATCTAGCTCAATTGAAATTGATTTGTGATACTCTAGAGATTCTTCATTTGAATTGATTGCTTATTCTGATGCTGACTTTGCTGGGTGTAAACTTAATCGTAAAAGTACTAGTGGAACCTGTCAGTTTCTTGGAGTAAATTTAATCTCTTGGAGTAGCAAAAAATAGAATTCAATTGCTTTATCTACGACGGAAGCCGAATATATAGCAGCTGAAAGCTGTTGTGCTCAAATCCTTTAGATTAAACAACAACTCGAAGATTTTGGCATTAAACTAACTAAGACACCCATAAGATGTGACAATACTAGTACAATCAATCTATCTAAGAATCTTGTGCAACATTCAAGAAGTAAACAAATTGAAATAAGACATCATTTCATAAGAGATCATGTGCAAAACTCTAATGTTATTCTTGAATTTGTGTGTACTGATAATCAATTAGTGGATGTGTTTACCAAACCATTGAGTGAAGATAGGTTTTGTCTGATTAGAAGAGAGTTAGGTGTCATTGACCCATTCTCCTAGAACTCTCTCAAACATCATCTTACCCAAGGCAATTTCCTCAAAAAATACTTGCTTTGAGTCCCAAAAGCTTTTAAATATCTTCTCAGATTTTTTGAAAATTTTTTCGATTTTTTTCGGATTTTCTTGGCTAAGTGTCGACACTTAGATTTTTGTCAAGTGTCGACACATGACCAAGTGTCGACACTTGACAAATTCTAAGTGTCGACACCTGCGAAACGAAACCTATTTTAAACCGTCCGATCGAGGGTTTTGTTTTTACATTTCCCCCATCAATTTCTAGGTACAGTGATCCCCTTCTATCCAAATCCCCCAACTTCCTGTTTAACCCTTCACGAATCAGGTATTCCCTCATCTAATTTTTTTATTTCCATTTTATTTCTCGTATTTTCATTTTCTTTACCGTCAAATTGTTTGACCTAAATTTTGGTTTTTCCGATTTTTTTTTGGATTTAAATCGGATTTTCAGGGGTTTTATGGGTTTTCTAAAACTCCATTTGAAGGAATAACGATTTAGTGGCATTTCTCTCGGATTTTCCATGGTTTTTGACCGTTCTTCACGCTCATTCCATCCGAATTTGGGAAAAACCACTATTTGATTGGTTTTGGCCGAAAAATTTGGGTATTCACCTACAATCTAGTGTTTTAAACTTATTTCTATTGATTTATCAAAGTTTTTCCTGAGGTTTTTGCAACATTTTTACCTCTTAGCTAAAACCCTAAATGTTTTAAGCCCAAATCCCACATATTTTGGTATTTTGACATTACAAATTATATTTTTACAAAAGATCAAATATATTTTAACAACCAAAAACATTTTCTAGCTTGTAAAATCTTCGCTTTCAAATTGTTTCCTAAATTTTTTTTTTGGTATTTTACAACCAAAATTATTTCAAAACTATCTTTACACCTCTTGTGAATTTTTTTTTTTTTTTCTTTTTCTTTAGCTTAACCTGTAGCCAGTCCCATAGCTCTAAGTTTGATTATGTCCATCCTCTTTTTCTTCCTATCCAGCTGGTTTGTCATGGGTCCTAGGAAGAGACTAGCAGTTATGAGACCGAGTCAGAGGACAGAGAGGAGAACAAAGGCTTGGCAAGATGCTGGTGAGTTGAGCGACTCAGTATCACCTGGTTCCCCTGCGGAGAGGATGGCATGGAAGGCTGTTGCTTTCGGTCGACGAGTGGACTTAGAGTCTTTGATGAGGACATCACCAGCATGCATCCCAGAGCAAGCACGAATCCTGGAACTGCACCAATCTCGAAGGATATCCAGAATAAATTTCCTTAGGATTTATCTTTATCTTTTGTTTGAATTTTGAATTAGGATTTGGTTGGTTAGGATTGAGATATGGATAGACTTATCTTATCCTATCTTGTATTTGAATTTGAGTCATCACTATCTTTTTATCCTGTATTCAAATTCAAATAAGGGTTGGACTGGTCTATAAATACCACCCTCAGTCCTTTATAAAAAAATCAATTCAGTTCATAAAAAATTTGAGTTTTTAGAAGAGTGATTCTTCTGGCCTTCGCCTTTGGGCATGGGCATGATGCCCTAGTTATCCCCCTTCCCATTCCATCTTCTTTATCCCCTCGTGACCTTTGAGATTTATCCTAGCGCCTCCAAGTATCGAGGAGGGTGTAATGCCCTAAGGTGAGATGTCTCTTCGTTAGGGTGAGTTCCAAAGTCCATGAGTTGCAAACCCTGTCTTCCAGCTCCACTATTCCTTCACCACCCTTTATTTAAAAAAATTTCAAAAAAATATGATACCCTAATTTTGGTGACTTCTAGGCTCACCAACGATCCTACCCTTATCCCTCATCAATTTTGGTATCAGAGCTGGAGGATTTGGGTATTACCATCTCCTTTGTTTCCCATCAACCCAGATTTCCTTCTTTCTCACCAGCCATGATGAGTCCCTCCACTTTCCCATCGTCGATCCATTCCACCCGTTCCACCGTCAGACAACACCTTATCTTTGATTACGTTTTCACTGCCGGTCTTCCATGCCCACCATTGACCGGACATCACGGCTTCCTCGATCTAGTTCTCCACCTCAGCCTCCCTTCCTATGAATGGTTGTCCGAGTCCTCCTTTGCCTTGCCCCATCGCTGCCCTTCCAAACCAGAGAGGCCCATCGAAAGATCCTCCTCTTCTGAATGGACATCCTCACCATCAATTATGTCGGCTTCTCCTATGTCTACTACCCACCTCCATTCTTCTCCAACCCCATATCCTGTAGCGACTACAACATTGCCTTGCCGACGACCCTGACTCCATAGCCATCCGGATGATCTAGGTCACCGCCTGGCCAAACCCCGTCTGCTACCGTCCTTCCTCGCCATCGCCGACTATGCCACCAATTGCACCGTCACCGCCTGTGCCACCAGTTGTGCCATCGCCTCCGACCACAAATCCCCGATCCAAAGATGGTGCGAGAGCCTGAACCCCCAAGCATGCAGCGATCCGTCTTAGTCCACATCATCTAGGTTATCATCCTCGGCTTCGTCATCCTGTTCGGCTTTCCATGAATCAATCAAACTGCATTCATCTCGATCGACGCCATCACCCTTCCCCCCACTGCTGCCACCGCTTGGAACCTTCTCCCGGGATCGCCATTTGGAACCCCTACTGACATCGCCCGGAACCTCCTCCACCACCTGGAACAGCCATGGATCGCAATGCCCAGTCCACGTGCCACCCACCTCCTCTTCTGTTCACTGCGTCCGTGAAGTCTCCTCAGCCGCCAGCCTCCATCCCCAATTCCAGTCACCGGCCAAGGAAGAAGAAGCCTCTACCCTGCATCCATCTCCCCACCCTCGACTCATGTCGTCACCCCCCAACATCCACCCCAACCCCCTCCTCTGCACCGGCCGCCTCCCCTCCGGCCCTTGCGACGATCCCCACACCTTCGGGCTCTTCCATCGGTGCCCTGTCCACCAACCTCGCCACCCCGCCGACTGAGGGCCCCTCCATCACTGGGGAGAGAGCGCCGCCATCGTGTCCATCGGATCTCGGTCGTCGATGGAGTCATCGTTGCTGGAGGAGAGCCCAGAATCCCTATTCTATTTTTTTGAATGCCTGTCAAAGAAAAAAAAAACCTGGCATGATCGTGAAATTAGCATCCTTTTGCATGCTTCTCAAGGCAAAGCCCGCTTCCTCTTTCCGAGTTCAAGCTGCACAGATTCTAGAGTTACATGATTTTCAGTGCTGCATGATTTTCAGAGCCGAACAGATTTTAGAACAGCGCCCTTTTGATTGATTGGATTCGGTTTCACCAACATCCCCCCTGATACTGACTCGATGGAGTCGAGTTCTCCCCACCACAAGGAAATGATGGGGACATCACCAGAACAGATCCCGGAGCAAGAACGAATCCTGGAACTGCACGAATCTTGGAGGATATCCAAAATAAATTTGCTTGTGCTTTATCTTTATATTTTGTTTGAATTTTAAATTAGGATTTGGTTGGTTAGGATTAAGATATGGATAGACTTATCTTATCCTATCTTGTATTTGAAGTTGAGTCATCACTATCTTTTTATCCTGTATTCAAATTACAATGAGGGTTGGACAGGTCTATAAATACCACCCTCAGTCCTTTGTAAAAAAATCAGTTCAGTTCATAAAAAAAATTGAGTTTTTAGAAGAGTGATTCTTCTGGCCTTTGCCTTCGGGCATGGGCGTGATGCCGTAGTTATCACCCTTCCCATTCCATCTTCTTTATCCCCTCGTGACCTTTGAGATTTATCCTAGTACCTCCAAGTATCAAGGAGGGTATAATGCCCTAGAGGTGAGAGGTCTCTTCGTTAGGGTGACTTCCAAAGTCTATGAGTTTCAAACCCTGTCTTCCAGCTCCACTATTCCTTCTCCACCCTTTATTTAAAACAATTCCAAAAAAATATGATACCCTAATTTTGGTGACTTCTAGGCTCACCAATGATCCTACACCTATCCCTCATCAGTTTTTCGACCGTCAGCACTTCCAGATCCGGCAGATTCTTATCGATGCAGGTTGGTGCCCTTCTGCACTTGCAGGAGAGGTACTACCCTCATCTGGTATGTGAGTTCTATGGTGCATTGGATTGCCGGCATATGACTTGGAGGACATCTGTGCGAGGTTTGGAGATACTACTGACAGAGGAGCTCTTAAGCAGAGTCTGGGAGATACCACACCGAGGGATTAGCATCTTCTCTATGGATGATAGGGAGGCCGCATTCCATTGTATTTTGGAGTGAGATGATATTCACGGTGTGACAGTAGTCACCGCGAACTAGTTATCGATTGAGATGTGGCTCCTTCATCACATCATGGCCCGTATTATTCTACCAAAGATAGGGTGATTTGATTTTATCACAGAGAGGGGGCTCATTCTTATGCTTGACACAGAGGATGCAGGTAGACATTCCTTCCATGATGCTAATTCAGATGAGAGATGTGGCCGGCCAGCATCGTCATTGTCTACCCTATGGGATGGGATTGACTCGGATTTTCAGAGCGTGCGAAGTTTCTTTAGAGTGGGAGATCCCCAAGGAGATATTACACATAGATGTTTATGATGAGCGGTCGATCCATAGGATTGGTTACAGAGTGGTTGGCAGCAGATGGGTTAGGAGAGAGTCTGGCCATGAGTCAGATAAGGAGAATGAGTTAGTGAGGTCGAGGCAGGGCCATCTGGGCCAGTTAGTTCTCCTGGTCATACAGCACATGCATCAAAGACCGAGCTGGCGATGCCTTCTGCCACACATTCTGCAGCTTTTCCAACTTCTACTAGAGTACACATTGAGGAGTATTCACGTGAGCAGTTTACAGAGGTGAGAGGCGAGCTTATCAGTCTGGGAGCTAGGATGACTTAGCTTTGGATCAACATTGACAGCCTTATGGCTGATACTGCTACTGAGCATGCCGAGATTCGCCACATTGTGGAGGCTGGTTTTGCGCGCATTGAGAGCTTGATCAGATCTCTGCTCCCTCGAGCTGCTCCTGCTGTTCCTCCGGATGATGATGATGATGATGGCGATGACCACCGGGATGACCATGATGATACTGTAGAGGATGGTGATCGCACTAATGACAAGGATACAGATGTTCTTGATGATGGCAGTGACAGTGATGATGGTGCTGACAGTTATGAGGTCGTTAGTCATGAGTAGCAGACCCCTGATGTTCTTCCAGCTGATGCTACTGTCACTCTAGCTGCCATTGAGCTAGTCTCTGTTACCCCCACTGAGACTCTACCTCCTCCTTCTTCTAGGGCCTCTAGAGTAGAACCTCATTTTGGGCCATCCACTAGGACTAGGAGTCGTGGTATCCTGAAGAATCCTGGTAGTCTAGCCCGTAGGACTATAGTTACTGGTCACATTTCTTTTGAGATTCCACCTGATGAGGACTAGCCTCACAGATGTTTCTTCTATTGTATGTTCTTTATGTTTCATGCGACTTTGTATGTTTCTTATTGTTGTATGACTTTGATACATTTTTGTATGTTTCAGTCTTGCTGATGAGTCAAAAAATTTTGTACTGAAAACTCCACTTATTATATATATTTCAGTTTAGATGTTTAAAAATTGTGATTCACTTTGATGGCTTGATTAGTTTCATTTATTCTCTTTAACTCTGATACTCTATTTGGATCATTTTGTTTCTGATACTTGTCATATCTGATACTTGTCATATCTGATACTCTACCATCTTTTTGTCTCCATGCTCATTGTGAGGGGGAGGTTATTCCCCTTCCTAATGATTGACAAAAAGGGGGAGTAATAGTATAGATTGTATGGGAGTATGGCATATTTGGCATAAATTGTTTTTTATCATCAAATATGAAAATTTTATCTTCTTTGATACCCTGGTATAAAATATTATATGTTTTGATTAGAAATATGTAATTGAGGGGGAGATTGATTCTTCCAAACTATGAAAATTATGGCTCATATGGACTTACAATCATACTCATGAATACTTAATGTTATTTTACTCAAGGTTTTGTCATCATCAAAAAGTTGGAGATTGTTGGCTCCACCCAGTGATTTTAATGAGTAACAAAACATTGAGTGCATATTATATACTAATGTATATTTCAAGCTATGAGTTTTCATGAAGATAGAACCTCAAAATCTCAAAAAGTTATGTATCATGGAATGCCGTGGCACGGAGCACTTTTTGTAAATCTAGACATCCTCTTCATGAAAAAGGACTTTCACATGTTCAATTGTTATTTATTTATGTTCCATTTAAATTTCAATATCAATATTTGTGTTTTTGGCTCAAATTACACTTGAATCTGAATTTTTCAGTCTTAAGTGTCGACACCTTGGAAGCCAAGTGTCGACACTTCAGCATTTGCCACGCAGAAAAACCCTTGGCATGCCAAGTATCGACACCTAGAACTCAAGTGTCGACACCTGCATTTCAAGTGTCGACACTTAGGTTTTCATGTGTCGACTCAATGCCTGAGATTTTTTAAAAATCCAGAACTTTGCCATTTGAGGGTTTTTGTGTCAAGTGTCGACACCTGTGCATCAAGTATCAATACTTGAAAGTTCAAGTGTCGACACCTAGAAATCAAGTGTCGACACCTGACAGCCAAGTGTTGACACCTGAAAGCCAAGTGTCGACACCTGACAGCCAAGTGTCGACACTTGAAGCCTGACAGCCCTATCGGATCTATTTTTCTGACTTGAAGAACTTGCTTTTGAAGCTCCAAATCGCTAGATTCAAGGCTCCTACGGTCACAAACCATTTTTTGAAAGTTTCTTGGTGTATTTAACGTCCACCAACTTCATTCTAAAGGCATTGAAGTGTATTGAAATCCATTGAAAGCCAAAAAGATAATATTCTCTCAAGAACTTTACATCAAGAGCCTTTTATAGTTTGATTCATTGAAAAAGCCTACAAGCTCATTCTTAAATCATTCCAAAAGAAGTGCTTTTGAAGGATATTCCAAGAAGGAGACAAGACAAAACATTAATTTGAGCTTCAAAGCTTCCATTCTACTCTTAAAGAAAGTTTGACTTAGTTTTAAAATTGTTTATCTGATTTTTATATTGTGATTTGACCTTGCTTTCAATGGTGTCTTGAAAGAAGGTTGTTGTAGTTTGTTGGTGAGCCAAAGGGACAAAACCAACTAGGGTTAACTTGTGAGCCTGAAGGCAAAACAAGTGTAAAATATTGTTGGTGAGCCTAGGTGACAAAACCAACATAGGTTTTGACTTGTGAGCCTTTTGAAAAACAAGTCGGCTGTAATCTTGATTGGATTATAGTGAAATTTCCAAGGATGTCTTGGGGAGTGGATGTAGGTGCTAGGTTTGCACTGAACCACTATAAACCTTTTGTTTGTGTGTGTTTGCCCTCTTTCTCTTTTGCTCTTTGGTTATTGCTATTCATTTACTGCTTTACACTGTATTTTATCTAAAGCATTGAATTTATTACTCACGAACACCACTAGACCTTCACATTACTGCTTTAAATTTTAAAAAGACCCAATTCACCCCCCCTCTTGGGCTCCATTTCTGGGCAACAAAAAGAAACAAGGATTAAACTTGATTAGTGCTAAGGATTTAGAACGAGAGATTAATGAGGGTTGACAAGTTTGGATATTGTCCACCAGTGAAGTCCAAGATCAATCCCAGAAGGAGAAACCCTAGGAAATAGTTGAGTTTTTGAAGAATTTTTAAGATGTGTTTCCAGAAGATCTTCCTGATTACCTCCCACCATTAAGGGATATTCAACATGCTATAGACTTAGTCCCAAGAGCCACTTTACCAAACCTTCCACATTATAAGATGAATCCCATCGAACACTCAAAATTACTACTGCAAGTTGGAGATCTCCTCCAAAAGTGATTTATTAGGAAAAGCTTGAGCCCTTGGTGGTACCTAACCCTTTGACTCCCCAAAAGGATGGCACTTGGAGAATGTGTGTAGATAGTTTTGCCATCAATAAGATAATGGTCGAGTATCGTTTTCCTATTTTTCATCTTGATGATATATTAGACATGATGGCCGAAGCCACTATTTTCTCTAAGATTGACCTTATGAGTGGCTATCACCAAGTTAGGATTAGGCCTGGGGATGAGTGGAAGATAGCTTTCAAGACTAAGGATGGCCTTTATGAATGGGTAGTGATGCCTTTTGTCCTTTCTAATGCCCCTAGTACTTTCATGAGGATCATGACCCAAGTCCTAAGATTGTTCATCAGAAAGTTTATCGTAGTTTATTTTGATGACATCCTAATCTACAGTATAACTAAGGAAGACCACCTGAGCCATCTTCAACAGGTATGCCAAGCTCTTAGAAAGGATAGCCTATATGCCAATCTTAAGAAATGCAGCTTCTAGACCCCTAGAGTCATTTTTCTAAGTTTAGTCGTTACCCCCAAAGAAGTATATGCCGACCCAGAAAAGATTAAGTCCAAAGTTGAGTGGCCTGCACCCAAAAGCATACGTGATGTACGTAGCTTGCATGGCCTTGCCTCCTTCTATAGAAGATTCATTCGAGGTATTAGTATGATTGTTGCACCTATCACTGATTGTATTAGGAAGGATACTTTGAGTGGATTAAGATTGCCAACAGAGCCTTCCTTGAGATCAAAGAGAAAATAACCCAAGCACCAATTTTGAGGCTACCTTGCTTTTCAAAGGTTTTTGAGATTACTTGTGATGCCTTCGAAGATGGAATTAGAGGAGTTTTGAGTTAAGAGAATCACCCTCTAGCCTTTTTTAGCAAAAAATTAAATGAAGCAAAGTTAAGGACTTCATCACATGGAAAGAGTTCATTATTAGGGAAATATAATATGTGATGAGCTGCCAAAATAATAATTTTATTAATTCATAAAATGAATACTGTGCTGAGCACAACCGCCTACAACCCATGCGATTGGCTTTGGGACACATTTCCCAACAACTCCCACTTGTACTAAAGCCAATTAGAGGAGTATCTTATACCCATTTCCCATTTACAATAGTCGAACTCTTTGACTCCAAGGGCTTTAGTGAAGGGGTCGGCCAGATTTTCTTTTCCATCGATCTTCAGAAGATTGATGTCCCCTCGCTCCATGATTTCTCGTACGATGTGGTAGCGCCGCAAAATGTGCTTGGTGCGGTGATGAGCTTTTGGCTCCTTAGCTTGAGCAATGGCTCCAGTGCTGTCACAGTACACCAGAACAGGACCATCTAGGGAAGGTGCCACCCCTAGCACTCCAAGGAACATCCGCAACCACATAGCTTCCTTTGCAGCATTTGATGCTGCAATATATTCTGTTCGCATACCGAGTCTGCAACAGTTGCCTGCTTGGAGCTTTTCCAGCAGATCGCTCCTCCATTCAGGATAAATACAAACCCTGATACACTCTTGCTATCATCTCTATCTGATTGGAAATTGGAGTCAGTGTACCGCACAAGTTTCAAGTCAGGTTCTCCATAAATCATCCTTTGATCATTAGTATTTCTTAAATACTTAAGGATGGTCTTAACCACCTTCCAATGCGCCACACCTCGATCAGACTGGTATCTATTCACTACTCCTAGTGAGTATGCCACGTCTGGTCTAGTACAAGTCATAGCATACATGATAGAGCCTACTGCAGAAGCATAAGGTACTCTACTCATGCACTCTCTTTCCTCAGGAGTTGTCGCACAATCATTTTGGAAAGAGTAATTCCATAACCTATCGGAAGATAGCCTTTCTTGGAATTTTCCATGCTGAACCGTTTCAGCATGGTGTCTATGTACGTAGACTGGGACAGTCCCAAAAGCTTCTTAGATCTATCTCTATAGATCTTCATACCTAGTATGTAAGAAGCTTCACCCAAGTCCTTCATGGAGAACTGAGATAATAACCAGACCTTTATTCCTTGTAATGCTGCGACATCATTCCCGATTAAGAGAATGTCGTCAACATACGGTACTAGGAATACAATCACAGAACCATTAACCCATTTATAAATGCACGGTTCTTCTCCATTCTTAACGAAGCCGTATGATTTGATACACCTATCAAACCGTAAGTTCCAACTTCGAGATGCTTGCTTGAGCCATAGATGGACATCTGCAAGTTGCATACTTTTGATTCATCTGTGGATGTGAAACCTTCAGGCTGTATCATATACACCACTTCTTCCAGCTCCCAATTTAGGAAAGCGGTTCGGACATCCATCTACCAGATCTCGTAATCAAAATATGCTGCCAAAGCAAGCATGATCCGAATAGACTTGAGCATTACCATAGGGGAGAATGTCTTGTCATAATCGATACCATATCGCTGACGATACCCCTTGGCAACTAGACGGGCTTTATAGGTGTCTAACTTCCCATCTGCGCCCCTTTTCCTCTTGAAGATCCATTTACACCTGATGGGTTTTATTCCTTCAGGCGGATCAACGAATGTCCAAACATTGTTGATTTTCATGGACTCCATTTCGGATCGCATGGCTCCAAGCCATGACTCAGAGTCAGATCTCTGAAGTGCATCCATATAGATGATCGGATCCTCATTATTCTCATCGAGCTCAATGGGATCCCCGTCCCGGACCAAGAAATCGTAGTATCTGTCCGGCTGATGCGGTATTCTACCAGATCTCCTAATGGGTTCAGGGTGTGAGTCAATCATAACCGGTTCCACGATGTCCTTAGAGTGTGTAGGTTCTTCTATTGGCTGAACTTCATCAAGTTCAATCTTAGAGGCTATAGTTCCTTCTCCAAGGAACTCCTTTTCCAAAAAGATAGCTCTAAGAGCAACGAACACCTTTTGTTCATTCTCCAAATAGAAGAAATACCCTTTGGTTTCCTTAGGATAACTAATGAATAAACACCTGTCAGACTTAGGACCAAGTTTGTCTGCGTCTAAACGTTTTACGTAAGTCGGACAACCCCAGACCCGAAGGTGTGAGATTGAGGGTTTACGTCCATTCCACATCTCATATGGAGTGGAGACAACAGACAAACTTGGAACATTATTCAATAAGTAACAGGCTATCTGAAGCGCATATCCCCAAAAGGATAGTGGCAGAGTTGCAAAGCCCATCATTGATCGAACCATGTCCAACAAGGTTCGATTCCTCCTTTCGGACACACCATTCAACTGTGGTGTTCCTGGAGGAGTCCACAAAGAGAGATTTCCATTCTCCTCAAGATATGTCAAAAAAGCACCAGATAAGTATTCACCACCTTGATCAAATCGAAGGATTTTAATACTTTTTCCAGTCTGCTTTTCTACTTCATTACGGTATCGTTTGAACATTTCAAACGACTCAGACTTATGTCTCATTAGAAAGACATAACCAAACCTCGAAAAGTCGTCTGTAAATGTAATGAAATATTTGTATCCTCCTTTGGCACTAATTGTCATTGGTCCACATACATCAGTATGTATTAGACTTAGGAGTTATGTAGATCATTCACCTTTTCCAGAAAAAAGTGACTTGGTCATTTTACCAAGTAAACAGGATTCATAAGTGGGCAGTGATTCAGAATAACTGACCTCGAGAAGTCCATCTCTTCGCAACTTGTTGATCCTATTTTGGTTAATATGACCTAGCCTACAGTGCCAAAGATACAAATTATTGACATTATCTAACCATGGGCGTTTGCTAGAAGTGTACATTACACTAACAGGCCTTGATAGTACAAATATGCCATTATTTAATCTAGTTTTCATTATAACAGCATTATTCAAAATAACATTGCAAGAATCTCCTTTTATTGATAGTTCAAAACCACAATTGGCCAAAAGGCCTACAGAGATTATGCACATAATGAAACTAGGACAATAGTGATAGTCGACTAATTCGACAGTACAAGACTCAAAGACAAGACGCAGGACTCCAATCGCCAGTACTGGAACATGATTTCCATTCCCGACGCTCAGAAACTGTTCTCCATCATCAAATCTTCTGCTAACTTGATGTCCCTGTAACGAATTACAAACATGAATTGGACTACCAGTATCCAATACCCAGTTAGCAGTATCAACAATTGAGTAATTACAAGGTTTTATCATATAAATACCTTGTTCAGCAGACTTCTGCTTTCTCGACCTGTTCGGATCAAGGGACGCAATGTAAAGAGGACAGTTCCTCTTCCAGTGTCCCTTCTTCTTGCAGTAGAAGCACTCTACAGAAGACTGATCAGCCTTAAACTTCCTGGTCTGACTCGGGCCAGGAGCATTCTGCGCCTTCTTTCCCTTTTTATTTATTTTCTTCTTCCCTTTCTTAAAGGGACGACGACCTCTACTTCCTCCCACTAAATTCACCACCCCCTTATTAAGTTGGTGGTCTTTCTCGAAAGTCTGCAGCAACCCCAAAAGTCCATGGTAGTTGACTGCAGGCTTGTTCATTCTATACTGATCAAGAAAATCAAGATAGGAAGAGGGAAGCAAATTCAGGATCGCATCCTTGCCGAGCTGCTCGTGCAAGGGGCATCCAAGTTTCCCCAATTTTTCAATCAGCTCGATCATGTACAATACATGATCAGTGACTGAGCCACCATTCAGCATCTTGGAGTTGTAGATGGCACAAGACACTTTGTACCGTTCTACATCATCCGGGGTGCCGAAGGATTCCTTCAATTTTTGAAGGATTTCTTCAGGTTGGGCCTCCTCGAATTTGCGACTGAACTCGTCGTTCATCATAGCAAGCATAATGCAATGGACAGTAGTCCGATCAGAAACCCACTTCAAGTAAGCGTCTCTGACCGCACTCCGTGCATTTGCAGGAGGGATTTCAGGCGCCGGATCCATTATCACATAGAGGATCCGTTCATGCTCCAGAACAATTCTTAACCTTCGATACCAAGTATCGAAGTTATGACCCTTCAACTTCTCGTTATCGAGAAGTGACCGGAGCGATAAGTTTGAAGACATCTGAAAAGAAAACAAGACCAAATTAGTTTATGAATTATAACTTAACCAAAAGACTTGGACTTTAGTCTAAAGGTTTCTCCCACTAATTTTTCAGATTGGTAGCCTCTGACTCCAACCCATGAAAACAACATTTTTTCAAGTGGGTACTGAAATCCAATAGGCCTCGCATGAGCCCGACTATGGCCAGCTCACCCATACAAGCCTAAAGGTAGGTTCGTAAACCAATTGTTTCCCTAAACAATTTTCAGTATAGAGTTTTGCACTAGAGAACACCCCAATTGGCCTAGGGGCCTCCCATTGCGGGTATCTGGTTAGGTCCAACCATTAAAATGACAAATCCAATGCTTCCAGCTAACTAAAGATCAAGCCCGACTATGGCCGGCCCACCTGGTCCCGTTAAGGAGGTTGCACAGAACCATCATCGATCAGATAGAAATTCCAGTCGCCGGATGTACACCCGTTCTATGGAACGGCCGATGCACACCAAGCTAGTGGACATATTTCTATCCAACTTAATGGGAGGCTAAGACACTGTCAACTCTTTGACTTAGTCTTTTAAGGACCTAATAATTTTAGAGGATTTTTAGTTGTGACAGAAGAGAAGAGACAAGGACATGGATCATCCTCCCACTGAGTCAATCAGATTTCAGGAGGGTTGAAATAAATCAACAAATGATCCATGGGCACCTAAAGATCAGTCAGACCGATCAACCTGGGTGACATGGGTTAACTCGAGTCATTGAGCTTTTCCAATCAGTTCTGGTTGACTCGACTAGCCTGGTAGGTGAGATCATGGGTGAGTATCCGCTATTAACCATCTTTCCTAGACACCAACCAAGTTGGCCAGGAAAGAGGTAGCCTCATACAACCATGATCACAAATGCCAAACCTACCTCGACACCAGTCGGTTTACCAGACCCGATCAGATTTGCCTAAAGACTCGGGCGTCCACAGAGCCACTAATTGGATCCATTTTAGATGAATGGATCAACAATTCTAACTATTTGATAGTTCTAAAGAAGGACCTTAATCAACTTTTGATTAATCTTCTTTTATCCGGTTCAACTAAACCTATGTCTAACCCAGTTAAGGACCCAATTAGATAACTAACCCAATTAACCCAAAATGGCTTATTCATGTCAAATTAGATTTCATAAACCTAATATTTTATTTTAATAAGCCATACATTTAATCAAAACATTTTTAATTAAGTGTCAATGTAAAACATTTTTTTTTTTATTACATCATGCATCATATCTAGATTTTATTTTATTAATATTTCATGGCCCAATAATTTAACAGACATGTCAAAATTGAATCTGAACTAAAACAATTTTAATTCCAAGATTTCCTTAAAGGATCCTTCTGAAAAGGCCAACACAGACGATCCATTTTGTGTCAAAGACACAAGGTCATGGTGAAGGTCTCAACTAGGTTCCTAAAAGTACTATCAGGATACAAAAATAGATTAAACTATTTTTAATCTAACATGCATCAAGATTATGTTACACCTGTCAACCTTGCTCTGATACCATTGAAAGATTAATGGTACCTTTGCAGGTGCCTACCCTAAGCATGCAACAACAGGGAGCAGGTAAGTATTTTAAAATAATTTTAAAATGCATAGCGAAAACATGCTCCACGCAGGATCTAACACAATCAGGAAGCATGTATAGACTAAAACATGTTATAACATGGGCGGCTCCACGCAGGATCTAACACAATCAGGAAGCATGTATAGACTAAAACATGTTATAACATGGGCAAGTAATGTTTATAAAATATTTTAAATCCATAGATCTACGCATGCATGAATGTAAAATACGAAATCCATACCTTATTCCTACCGGGAATAATCGGTATAAGCCTGGAATAGCAAGGATAATAGGAATAAATTATTCCTGTTGTCCTCCACTAACAGCGCGTTGACAAATGCTGTTCGTTCCACCAAAACTTTCTGCAGAACAGAGGAATGTTTTTGCCAACGAAAGGATCTCTCTTCCAGCAACAAAAGCTAGGGAACAAATTTGTTGATCTTCCTTCAAAGGGGAGAAGATGATCCAAAGGTTTTGATCCCCTTCCTTTCAGCCAAAATCAGCACCAGAAATTCAGCAATCTGAAAAACCTGCAACCAAAAGCAGAGCGAAAAAGGACAGCTGCAAGGAGGTCGATTCGGCTACCAAGTGCTCGGTTGAACACTCTCAAGAGGGGGAACACGCCGGGGGAAAGCTCTGATCCGTCTCTCGGTCGATGCTAGTCGCCGAAAGACACAAAACGGTGGGAAGGAAGAGCAGAATTTCAGAACCTGTTTTTCAGCAAAACTGAGTTCGTCTTCCTCCAGATTTGAGCACCAGAACAGGAATTAAGGCTTGATTTCTCTTCCTTTCACTCACCAAAACCCAGCCCTCAACTTCACAGGTGGAAAGGGAAGGAATATCAGCAAGCAAGAACTCTCACAGCACTTTTTAATTTTCATATGGTGACGTCCAACTGTAGAACCAGGGGACTGCAGGTTTTTAAAAGGAACCAGCAGCAGAGAGAAATAACAACGGAGAGGGAGGGAGGCCAAAGGACGTCGGTGGTATAATCACCCATTAAACCAGCCATAAGGACTAATTAAACGGGTTTAAGGGTAATCGGTGGAGGGGAGATGAAGAGGCGCCGAATGGTGTCAGACGATTGGAATTCTCCCAGCATGAGAAAAAAAGGACGTGTGAACCGGTCAAAAGAAGAAACACGGTCCAAATGAAGGGTTTAATCCAATTAAAACCTATGGTTCAAAAGAAAAACTGGTTTAATTGATTTTGGGTTCAAATCAATTAAACCCAAAGGTTCAATCCCAAAAAAATTCGGTTAAATTCAATTTGAACGGTCCAAGCCAAATTAAATAAAACTCAATTGGTTCACAACCAATTGAAGGCCGAATTTAGCTTCGAATCAGTTCAAATCTGATTCAGAAAATTCCTGGCTCAGACCTGGTCAGCCCGGAATAATTTTTGGTTGACGCAAACGGGAGCAGGACCGGGAAAAGAGGTGCTCAAAAAATTTACCGTAACCATAAAATCGAGATGATTCCCAAATGTAATCGGTATCCGGATCAGTGAGTTGTCCTCTGTGGCGTGTGACCTCATAGGTTCGAACCTAAACGGTAGTACGGGAACGATTCCAGTACCAGCATAGGAAACCATCTAGCAATGTGTCCCGGTGTCCAGATAGGTCGAAGATGCGGGAGCATACAATCGAACCTCTGGTATATGGTTACTGTATATTCAATCCCTTTGACCTCTAATGCTCAGGACGACTGATATTGGGCTGCCAACCCAGACTGAGTCAGTCGACATTGTGTCTCAATCTTGCAAGCATAGTGACTCTTCACTAGGGCTACCCCGGCCGAGGATTTGCTAAATTGAGATACAGCGAGACAATCAATCCAAACTGTTCAGACAGGTCAATTCCATCTTGGTCCATCACTGCTCCACAAGTACTTGCCTGTACATAGAAACCTTCCATCACCGGATTAAAAATCTGGGTAGTCCGGTACCAAAGCCCAGGGAGTTGCTTGCAGGCAACAGAGATGACCTCGGATCAGAGGGACACATATACCCATATCCAATCGCGAGTATCCCTTTGGCATAAAGGGACCTCACGGAGTCACGTTCAATGAGACATCATATATCCCACTTGCAGATCACATCAGTGTCACCACACTCATTTGGTCAAGAGGACAACCAAATGATGTGAACTGCAACAACCTATACTTGATATATTGTCGTCCAGTACAATATATCCTTTGGCTGTGAACAAGGTTTAAGGACCAGTCGATACATCCTCTCTGTATCAAGTCAGAGTAGCCCTAAGGACTTCATCACATGGAAAGAGTTCATTATTAGGGAAATATAATATGTGATGAGCTGCCAAAATAATAATTTTATTAATTCATAAAATGAATACAGTGCTGAGCACAACCGCCTACAACCCAGGCGATTGGCTTTGGGACACATTTCCCAACAGCAACCTATTGCTGTGCTTACCCCTGGACCGGGCTTGCCATGCTGCGCTGGAGAGCTCCTCAACTGGCCAACCTGCAAAAGGTACCCTGGGCGCCGGAGGTGCTCCGGCGGGGGACACTCCGATGCTTAAGTTAGTAGGGGGGTTTGGAGCAACAGAGTGGAGAGAACGAGAGAAGAGCGTAAAGTGGAGAAGAAAAATGTCTTACCCCTGCGGAGGCCCCCCTGGAAACTTTTTATGGGCGTGAGATACTGCCAAAATTTGTTAGAGGACAGAGATGAAGTCCCCGATTTGCCCCTGGGAGGATCGAAGAGATGGCCATGTGGCATAAAGTCATGGCCATGTCATGGAGTCCGTTGCAACAGAATTCTGGTACCAGCTAGAGCAAATTTTCCGGAACCCTCGAACGGTTCACGGGACATGGATAAGCCCGACAAGCTAAGTTGGTAGGCTTTTGATAGGTCCACCTCCGGTAGGTCAGCCGTCAGTAGGTCGGCTTTTGTAGGTCACCTCCAGTAGGTCGGCTACAATTTAGTCAGCTGATCTTCAAGTGGATCGTTTCCTAGAACAATAAGCCCGAAGGCCAATCAGCTCGTTGGACCTTCGGTGGGGAACACTCCAGGACCTCCAGAAAAGCCGATCGGTGGGAGCCTCAAACCGTATCAACTGGCTGAATGCCTTGTCCAGCCCAACCCATGTCGGCTGGATGGATATAACAGTTGCCCCCCTGCTGCTAGGCTTTGAGGAGGCATGTGACCTCGAAGTGTAGGAGCATAGTATTTGGTACAAACTACGCTCGTTCAGGCTTGATCCATGATTATCATGTTAGGTTGCTTCGAATCTCTAACGATCGGCCTCCTGAACAGGTGTCGGCTCCTCACTGTGGGTGCAAGGGTGGCAGTTGATGACGAAAATGAATCATGATGGAGAGTTGGGATGGCAAGGGTACTGTCAAGAATGACGGGACACGCCACACCACGTGGCAGTATCTAGGCGGCCGGCTCCCGCTCTCGTGCGACCCCTACACCATTGATTAGGCACTTGCATGGATCGCCATCTGCCATCATGATCAGCCTGTCATTTCGGTCTCAGTGATATGGATGGACGCGCCTCCCGATGGGGCGGTTGAAATGCCCACGAAGAGAGAGGCGATACCCTCCCTCAGAGATCTATAAAAAGATGGGCGACGTGCTCTGGGAAGGTTTTCCGGCTGCATTTGCACTATGCGAGAGTGAACTACTTCTTCTTCCGCAAGACCCGGCTCTAAGGTTTTCTACTCGCTCTCTAGTCATGGTCGATTCGCAAATCGGGGACTTCGTCTTTGTCCTCTAACGAATTTTGGTAGTATCTCATGCCCATAAAAAAGTGTCCAGGGGGGCCTCTGCAGGGGTAAGACATTCTTTCTTCTCCACTTTATGCTCTTCTCTCGTTCTCTCCACTCTGTTGCTCCAAACCCCCCTACTAACTTAAGCATCGGAGTGTCCCCCCGCCGGAGCACCTCTGGCACCCAGGAGACCTTTTGCAGGTTGGCCAGTTGAGGAGCTCTCCTGCACAGCAAGGCAAGCCCGGTCCAGGGGTAAGTGCAGCAACACAACCTAATTGATTTAGGGACACCAACAGATCGGGTGCAAGTCTAGTGTGGGAACTAGTGCTCCCAAACGATCATCTATTACTGGAAGCTGGTGTCTAAGGCTAGAGGTCCAGAGGCAAATGCCCTAAGCGGATTGGTGGTTACTTAATTAGGACCCTGTCACCGGCAGGGGGAGCCTCCCACCACCTCCCTCTTACATGGGTAGTAGAAGGATTAGGTATTATGTTATGTGTAAGTTGAGTTTACTCAGTTGATTTTAGCTCTAGGTCTAGCAAACCCTGGTACGATTAACCCGTGTGTGCTTGGTTGCATCATAACCCTTGGGTGTTTGATTTTATGAACATTAGGTTAGGAGCCTAATACCAGTAGTCTCAACCCAACCAAAACTAACCATGGAATCTGACGTAGGATCCCTACTAAGGACCATTACTGATCAAGTTGGCCAACTGACCCAAATAAACAATAGACTTGACCAATTGACCCTATCCAATACTCAAATGAATAATAGGTTTGACCAAATGGAAAATCGATTAGGAAATGTAGAAAGAACCCAAGAGTCCAACACTAAACCAAAGCCTGAGTCACCTCTTCCCACACATCCCAACCCTAGGAGAAACCTACACCATGACCCATACTTGGAGCCAAACCCTAGGAGAACCCCACAACCTGACCCAATCTGGCATCATAGTGCAAGGAAACCCAATCATGATTTCACAGACCAAGATGAGAGACCTATTAGGAATGCTTGGAGAATAGTACCTAAATTTGGTGGTGATCTTGAGTTTGAGGATTATCTTAATTTGGAAAGAAATATGGACCCGTATTTCATTCTAAAAGAGATCAATTCAAGTTTGCTCAAGCTAAGTTAGTTCGCCAGGCTAGCATAGACTGGGATAGGTTTAAGAGAATGGCTAGACTAAAAGGAGAAATACCCATAACTACCTGGAGAGCCATGAAAAGCAAACTTAAAGAAAAGTACCTGCCCAGGTCCTGTGAACCCAGAACCCATGATCCCAGATCCTATGGACCCAGATCCTATGAACCCAGAACCTATGAAACTAGCCCTTATGTACCAAGATCGAAAGAACCCATAACCCATATATCTGAACCCATATCCTCTAAGCCAAAAAGGTCCATCAACCTTAGGTCTGAGCCCATGACCTATGAGCCCAGGGAATCCATAACCCTTTGTCAGTCCAAACCCAATAGGACTAGTGCCCCTAGGTATCAGCCAAGTATTAGTCAAGTTTCCCATAGTCGACCTGAACCCCATAGAATTAGTATCCCTAGATATGAGCCTAGTATTAGTCAGAAACCTCTTAGTCAACCCACCCCTGCTACTCCAGACATTAGCTAATTTTCCCTTAGTTAACTCCCTCCTATCACCCCACTAGTTCACAAGAATGACATTGAAGAGGAAGTGTGTGAAGCTGATGTGAGCTTACTAGATGAATACGTGGAAGAAGAGGAGAAACCTTTTAAATCCTAGAATCAGTTGACCAAATTGATACCCAGATAGAAGCCAACCAAAAGTTAGTTGACCCTGACCATATCGAGACTGAAGCTATAGTGGAAGTACAGTTGAAGGAAGAGGACCATGAGGAATCCAACCCTACTTTTAGAATTATACCATAGGAGACTTTAGAAGAGAGCCCAATTATAAAGCCCAGTCTTGAGATTCAAGAACCAGAAGAATTTATTAAGGACCTGATTGTTGAGTCTTAGATGGAGTATTTAAGATTCCAGGGGGTTGGGCCAAGGTTAAAGTTGATGGGGGACAGATGGGTAGGTTCGTTGGTGAGCCTAGAAGTCACCTAAATTAGGGTACTATTTTTTTGGTATTTTTTTTTCTAGGGGTGGCAAAGGAATAGTGGGGATGTAGGATAGGGATTTGGATCTCATAGACTTTGGAACTCACCCTAACGAAGAGACCTCTCACCTCTAGGGCATTACACCCTCCTCGATACTTGGAGGCGCTAGGATGGATCTCAAAGGCTACGAGGGGATAGAGAAGCTGGAATGGGAAGGAGGATAACTGGGCATGACCTCACATCATGTCCTTGGGTTGGGCCTCACACCCTCTGCTCGTGGAGTAAAATAAAAAAAACACTCATTTCTAAAACTCATTTTCATCCCCAAAACTTGACTAAACTCCGAAAACTATCTTTTTTTTACAAAGGACTGAGGGTGGTATTTATAGATCTGTCCAACCTTCGTTTGAATTTAAATACAGGATAAAAAGATAGTGATGACTCAAATTCAAATACATGATAGGATAAGATAAGCCTATCCATTTCTAAATCCTAACCAACCAAATCCTTATTTAAATTTCAAACAAAAGATAAAACTCCAAACTACTTTATTCTGGATATGCTCCAATATTCGTGCAGCTTCAGGATTCGTGCTTACTCTGGGATCCATGCTAGCGATGTCCACATCAAAAGTAGGTCCGGTTATCATGGTTTCTCATGATGTATCTAGGGTTAGGATTGTGTCTGGGAAAAGTCCTAGATGTTAGACTGAGTTTTTGTTAGTCTAGGTATTGGAGTCGGCTCAGTTCAGATTCGAGTCGACTCTAATGGTTGGCACGGCATGATTACAGGGAGAAGAGTTGGCTCCGGTTCATGCGAGTCGGCTAGATTGTGAGAGGAGTCGGCTCTGACTCAAGCTAGTCAGCTTGGTTCTGCTAGGAATCAACTCGGATGTCTGGGAGTCGACTCCCATACACAGAATGGATAATCTACGGTATGGAAGAGCCGACTCGAGATGTTTGATCCGATTCTTCCAGAGTATTCTTTACAACAAGGAGTCAACTCGAGCAATTCGAGCTAGCTCGGATGACAGGATTCTTTGAATGACGTGTTGCCGTGCTGGAAAGTTTCGGAGGGTTTTGGTTTTCTTGATCATGGTTTGTATGTATATGTATATGGGACAGTTAATCAAAGAGAGTGATGGGGACATCAAAGGTCCTGACTTTTGCAGAGGCATTTCAACCCTCAGTGGTTATCAAATTAGAGTTTAGGATGTGAGTCCAAGTTTTGTTCAATCGATAATTAGGGTTTAGTCAATTTGAGTGCGTTCATTTGAGTTTTCTGAGTAAGTCCATTGGAGTACTGTCCAAACTTGAGTCCTGTATCTAGAATGCTAAGTCAAGTTTTGAGTCTTGTAAGTTTTGAAGTTTATAAGTCAAGTTAGCACATGTTGAGCTAGTCATTTTCTGAGTCTTGCAAATTTTATAGTGAGTGCAGTCAAATTTTGCAAGTAGAAGACTAAAGATAATCAAAGATCTAGCCAGCTTAATGTCATAGAGCTTCACTTAAAGACCATGGAAGACCAACCTAGAGAATTTGAAGGGCTTGGAAAACTGGACTGCAGCCTGGAGAATGCTGGGCTGCCCAAGGCCCATGAGGAGCATCAAGAGGGGCGCCAACTCTTATGGTCACCCCCCCTTGGTCGGCCTCCCTAAGAGTCACACCTCTTTGTTCGACCAAGAGAAGGAGAGGGAGAGAGAGAGGCTCAGTCAAAAGTGGAGAGCCCTAGTCTATGTCTTTGTATGTGTTTAGGACTAATGTAATTTCTCATGAATACCCTTACTTGTGCCCCAAGTTTGTAAGCCTATTTAAAGGCCTCCCCTCCTCATGTAATTTCAGAATATTGATGAATTAAATTTGAGTTTTCTCTCTCTGCTATGTGCCCTTACTGTGTGAGTGCTGTGTGCGAGTTCTTATTCTTGTGCCCTGCCTCCATCTACAACATCAAAACCCTAGCCACCACTTCCTTCGAACCCTTGGCCGCCATCATCCAAGAGCCTTTCTTTTCCCTTCTTTCAATTATTCATTCTTCATACTTATAGTTTTCTAATGCTAGATGGTGATTTTTAGGTCCCTTAATTCCCATAAGTCTGAGGATACCTTCTGATCAGCCATCGGATCACCGAGTAAGAAGCCGCAAATCTGCAGGGTAGAGGCTTGTTCTTCCAAGCCGCATCCGGTAGTGTGAGCAATCTCTTCATGGAATGATCTTCAGTAGGCACTTCTACCATTGCCAGGTACACCCCTTTGATTCATATGTAGTGGTATTGTATGAAAGCTAGCCTGACCAGGGTTTCTCAACCTTGGTGATCTTGCTTATCTATTACTTTAGGGTTTATTTCTGTATACATGAAATCTAGAATTTTCATAGAATTCTATACTTTTAATATTTGCTTGAAACATGGGATCTAAAACCCTAACTTCATTCTTAATCAGGGAAAAATACATTTCATGCATAAACAATCCCGCATCATTTGGTATTAGAGCATAGTTTAAGGCTAGTCTTTGCATCCTGTCATCTCAATATACAGTCTATTATTCTTATGATTTCTATATGTAGAAAGATCCAAAAATATTAATTTTTGTTTTTCTAGATTACTTGTAATTGAATGTATTTTTCATTATTTTTTCATGATTTAATTCGATTTGTGGTTTTCTACCAGCCGGAACTCTTCCTGAGAATAATTATGCTCTATTTTTCAGCAAGACAAATTTTAGTATGTTTAGGCTTATTCTTGCATAATCTTTTCATATTTTAATTTTTCTATATATTTCTTGCATATTAGGTACTTTTCTGAATATTTTATTTTTTACCAAATATAAAGATAATATATATATATATTCAAAATCAGAAGAAACCAAAACTACAAAATCCTAATTTGCAATTCATATGTGTGCCATCATCTACATAACTTATCTTAAGGGCATTTTTACTATGTCAGATGGGGGGAGGATTTGATCACCTCTCCTTAGCCAAAACTACAATCCTTGCATCTGAACCCAACCCAAATTAAAATTGATCAGACCTAATTTGCTCTAGAGAGCTAGGGACATCAACAGGTCAGGTTCAACCATTGTAGGAAGACTAGTGCACCCAATTCATCTTCTATAATTGGAAGCTGGTGTCTATGCTAGTGGTACATTGTCAAATGATCTAAGCAGATCGGTGGTTCTTTAATTGGGTCCTGTGTTAAGTAGGGGGGCCTCCTACCATCCCATCTCTTACCTGGCTAATGAAAGGATTAGGGGTTGAGTGTGCGTAAGATGAGTTGACTCATTTTATTTGGGCTCTAGGTCTAGGTACCTGTAGTTGATTTGTTTGAGTCTTGCATGTGCACTAGATAAAGAGCTTCGTACCATCCACCACCTCCACAACTAGCTAAACCCATGGAATCCCACCTTGATGTTGTCCTAAAGACCTTGAGTGACCAGATGGCTCGATTGAACACCCAATTAGACCAAATGGATGACCAGATGACCTAATCGAATGCCCTATTGACTCATATATTTGACCAAGTAGATGTTCGGCTAGGAACCCTAGAAGAGACACATAGGTCCCATTCTGGACTAGATCTTTAGTCACCTATCCATCCTAGGAGAACCCCATGCCAAGATCCTTACTATGAGGCTGACCCTAGGAGAAACCCAAACCCTAATCCATAATTTGAGGTTGAACCTAGGAGAGCCCATCGTCATGACCCGGTTCTAGAGGTTCACCTAAGAAGACCCATTCAGAATTTCATAGACCAGGAAGACAAGGCCTATAGAAACATTAGACTTGATGCACCCACTTTTGATGGTTGTCTTGACCCAAAGGTTTATATAGATTAGGAGGGAGAAGTTGACCAGTATTTTGAGTGTTATGATATGTCTAAGGAATGTAAGTTTCGGTTTGCCAAGCTTAAGCTAGTCCGCTAGGCCAGGTTATATTGGGCCACTATTGAAAGAACACTTAGGCTAAAAGGCTATGAACCCATAGTCACTTGGAGGGCCATGAAGGCCAACCTTAGAGGGAAATACATTTCAATCTCATATCACTGGGTTTGTTGGATTAGTGGTAAATATTGAGTCAGGGTAGCAAGAGTGTAGATGAGTACATAGCAAAATTTGATGAGTATTCCATGCGATGTGAGTTAGATGAAGATGAAGATGTTGTCTTGTCTAGGTTTAGGGCTGGCCTTAGGGATGACATTAAGAGGGAGCTTTTCCTGAGAGAGGTCAGACACATAGAGTAGGCTTACCAGATTGCTAGGAATGTTGAGCGTTTCCAGAGAGGGCCCATCTTTCGTAAACTTGAGCCCATTAGAAATCCTAGCCCATACTCAGGATCTAGTCAAGCCTACCCTAGTCGACCTGACCCAAATCGACCCAACCTGAGTCAATCCAGTCTAAGTCACCCTGACTCGAGTCAACCTCAACCTAGTACCTCCATGACCCATAGTGAAGATAAAGGCAAAGCTATAGAGGGTTAGAGGGAACTCATCCCCTAGAAGATGTGCTATAGATGCCGTAAACCAGGTCTCTTTGCTAGCCAGTGTTTAGCCAGTGCCCTACACATAGGTGAGCTAGGTGAGGATGAGCCTAAGTTCATAGTTGAGCCTGATGGAGAAGTTTATGAAGCTGATGAACAATTGATAAATGAGTATGAGAGATAGGAGGAAGTACCCGAGTCTGAAAACTTGTTAGGAGTGGTTAGGTGCATCTTGACCCAAACCCAAATTAAGGAAGACTGGCATAGGACAAACATCCTACAAACCTTTGTTAAGATAGGAGGTAAGGTGTTCATGATCATAATAGATAGTGAAAGTTGTGTCAATGCCATCTTTGCCGGTATAGTGAAATCTTTAGGATCGACCCCGGTTCCCCATCCTAGCCCCAATAAGGTTTCTTGGATAGATTCCACTTCCATCCCAATCAAATATGGATGCCAAATTATGATCAAATTGCAAACATATGAGGAGAAGATTTGGTGTGATGTCCTTTCTATGGGAGTTAGTAGTATTAGCCTAGGTCAATGATGCGGCATGAAAATGCTTTTTATTGAAGATGAGTTAAAAGTTGAGCAATGAAAACCTAAACACATGAACTAGCTTTCAATCTAAGAGACTCAAACAAGACCTAGAGAAAGATTTGGTAATTCTTAAACATATGCCACAATAATAACCAGATTGTCCTAAAAGAAGATTAAATCTAAGGCTAAAGGATTAAGAACCTAGAGGTTAACCTTCAATAGATCAGAAATGAAGAGATGAGGAAGATTTGTTACCAATGATGAGCTCTCTTTTTGAAGTGATAGACCCGTAGTAACATTCGAATAAACCAATCCTGGATGAGAAGATGATCGTTCCGAGGAATTATGCCCCATCCATTCGTGCTCCTTTGGCAAGACGACGAGCTCTTGAACTTCGGATTAAAGAGAACCCTGCAAGGAAAGGATTAGAAATGGAATATTTGAAAAGATCAAAACACAAAGAAAAAGAGGAGATCATAAGAATTGTTCTTCTTATGGAGGCTCGAGAATCTCTTGTTGGGGAAGATGGGATCCATGGAAGGATGTCTCCTTGTTGTCTTCTTCTTGGAAATGGAATTGACCATTGAAACTAGATGGAAGTTGTATGCCCAAAGAAGAAATGCTTCTCAAACTTCAAACTAGAACTTTATCTAAAAGCTATAAGAGAACATCACAAACACTCAAATAATGGCAAGACAAAGACATTCTTCTTCATTTCATTTTATCCCAAAAAAATCAACTTCATACAATGGGGTGTTGGATCTCATTTTATAAGCTACCAAGCCCTTTGTTTAAAATTTAAAAAAGAGGAAAGATACATGGGATGGTTGAGAGATACATGGGATAGTTGAGAGATACATGGGATAGTTGAGAGATTCATGGGATGGTTGGAGAGATATGGGGGGAAGATGTTACATGAGGTGGAGGTTTAGTTTGGCCACCCAAATTTGAATTTGACTCCTTGGTCGCCCACTTCAATGGGTGAGGTGGCACATGTGGTGGCAATCCTATTAGGTGTTGTTGCTTTATGATGTGGATGATGATGTGGCACCCTCTAAGCTTGGTGAAGTGGCATGATGATGTAGTAATCCCAAGAGATGTTGAGAGGTAGTTGCTTGGTAGTCTTTTGATGGTAGTTGATTGTTAGTTGCTCTAGTAGTTGACTGGTAGTTGTCCTGGTAGTTGACTTGCTTGTATTATTCTAACAAGATAAAATTGTTCTACAAGTTGGGGTTGGATGTGCTACATCAGGAGTAGATCCATAGTGAGTGAAGACCATTGTCAGTGTCCGCACCAAATCTCCCGGGGTGACGAGAATTCGACCCTGTCGAATATGGTCCAATCTGGCTTTGATATTGTTCAAATAAATTCGGGTCCATTTGTTGCAAGTCCTTTCCAGTGATCCAAGAGTTGTCAGATTCAGGTCGCCCTTGCCAACGGACCAAATAACGATAGTAGTCCTTGTTCCTGGTGGTGACAATCTTATCATCCAGAATCTATTTAATTTTCTCTTGTTTCTTTGGAAAGGTGGTTTTTGGACACTCTGGGATAAGTTCGCTCTCAAAAATAGGGTCAGGCCCAAAAGGCTCACTAGGTATCATCATTGGTTCCTTATACTCTATTAAGTCTGAAACATTGAAGGTTGGACTAATACCTAGGTCAGAAGGTAAATCCAGTACATAAGCATTAGAGCTAATCTTCTTTATGACCTTGAATGAACCTGCGCCACGGGCATGTAATTTCTTAAATGTCCCTGATGGGAATCTTTCAGGTTTGAGTTTAATCTTTACATGATCCCCCTCATAGAATTCCTTGACTATCTTTCATGAATTAGCCTTATGTTTATAGGATTCATTGCTCAAGTGAATTTTCTTGTTTATTTCATGATGTAAATCCTTAATATGCTTTGCATAGGATTTAGCAGACTCAGAAACTCATGCATTTGTGGGTAGTGGGATCAGATCTAAAGGCTTCCTAGGTTTGTAACCATGGATTATTCCAAATGGACTTTTGCCAGTAGATCGACTGACCGAACTGTTATAAGTGAACTCAGCACGAGGCAATAACAAATCCCAGTTTCCTAGACTATCTCCCACTAGACATATCAATAAATTCCCTAGACTTCTATTCACAACTTTGGTCTGCCCATCAGTCTGGGGGTGGTAGGTAGTTGAAAATTTCAGTCTGGTTCCTAATAGGTGCCAAAGGGTTTTCCAGAAGTAACTTGTAAAACGGACATCCCTATCAGAAATAATGGTTTTTGGTAGCCCGTGTAGCCTGACTACTTGATCAAGAAAGAGCTTGCCTACCCTAGAGGCATCAGAAGTTTGGGAGCAGGGTAGGAAATGGGCCATCTTCGAAAATCGGTCGACCACTACAAAGATTGAATCTTGTTTTCTAATGGTCTTGGGTAACCCTAGAACAAAGTCCATGCTAAGATCCTGCCATGGACACTCAGGTACAGGTAAAGGAGTGTATAACTCGGTATTCTGTTTCTGCTATTTTGCAACAGCACATGTCCTACATCGGGCTACAAGGTTTGCTACCTGTCTCTTAAGGCCTGGCCAATAGAATTGTTCCTCAACAGCTAAGATAGTCTTGTTTCGCCCAAAATGGCCAGCCAAACCTCCAGCATGTGTCTCCCAAACTAGAAAATCCCTTAAGGAGGTTCTTGGAACATAGAGCCTGTTTTCTCTAAAGCCTGATAGATCTCTCCAAAATCTGGACAGGTTTCGTATTCCTCCTTAAGTCTCTCAAAACCTATGACTTCGGTGCAGACTGAATTTAAGAGCAACGCTCTACGACTTAAGGCATCAGCAACCCTATTCTCAGTTCCCGCACGATGCTTTAGGATGAAGATATAGGCTTTGATGAACTCTACCCACTTGGCATGCCTAGGGTTCAACTTTTTCTGGGAGCTAAGAAACCTAAGGGTTTCATGACCTAAGAATAAGACAAACTCTTGCGGTAGCAGATAGTGTCTCCAATACCTCAAAGCCTGAACTACCGCATATAACTCCTTGTCATAGGTTGAGTATTTTATCCTAGCCTCATTCAGCTTTTCACTAAAAAATGCCACTGGATGACTTTCTTGACTTAAGACTCCTCCAATTCCTACTCCAGAGGCATCACAAGCTACCTTAAAAATCATAGAAAAATCGGGTAATCTTAAGATCGGTGCTTGTGTCATCCTGTCCTTAATGTTTAGGAAGGCCTTATCAGCAGCTTTTGTCCATTCAAAATTGCCTTTCCTAATGCAATCCGTAATAGGAGCAACTATGGTGCTAAACCCTCTAATGAATCTTCTTTAAAATGTAGTGAGGCCATGAAAACTTCTTACTTCATGAATATTATTGGGTGTTGGCCAGTCTACAATTGCTCTAATCTTCTCAGGGTCAGCAGATACTCCTTCAGGGGTTACGACAAATCCTAGAAAGATAACTCTAGTAGTCACAAAATCACATTTCTTCAAATTGGCATAGAGATTATCCTTCCTAAGTGCCAAACATACTTGCTTCAGATGGTTCAAATGATCATCTCTAGTCCTACTATAGATAAGGATGTCATCAAAATACACAACGACAAACTTTTCGATAAAGGATCGTAGGACTTGGTTCATGATTCTCATAAAGGTGCTAGGGGCGTTTGATAGTCCAAAAGGCATGACTACCCATTCAAATAACCCATCCTTAGTCTTAAAGGCAGTCTTCCATTCATCCCCTTGTCTAATCCTAACTTGGTGATAGCCACTCTTCAGGTCAATCTTAGAAAATATCGTCGCACCGGCTATCATATCTAGCATGTCATCCAATCTAGGAATGGGAAACCTATATTTCACTGTGATCTTATTTATGGCATGACTATCGACACACATCCTCCACGTGCCATCTTTCTTAGGGGTGAGTAAGGCTGGGACTGCGCATGGGCTTAAACTCTCCCTAATGAATCCTTTCCTAAGAAGTTCTCCTACTTGTCGTTGCAATTCTTGATGTTCGGTAGGGTTCATTCTATAATAGGGAAGGTTCGGTAAGGTCACTCTAGGGACTAAGTCTATTGCATGTTGGATGTCCCTAAGGGGTGGGAGTTGGTCGGGTAACTCATCGGGAAAAACATCCTTATACTCATCTAGCACTTCAATGACTTCCTGAGGTTGTTCTTTTGGGGAGGGCTCTTGATGTTCCTTAGTTGTCAAAACCCAAACAGGTGAACCATTGCTAATCTCTTGCTCCAATTCTTTAGCAGTGATCACATTTATCCCTTATGTCTTATTTATTAATTGGCTAGATCCTCTTTTAATTGGGTCCTTAGGTGGAGAAGAATGGATTACAATCTTCTTCCCATTATGAGTAAATGAGCATGAATTAGAGCGACCATAGAGTATAACATCATGATCGTATAACCATGGTCGTCCTAAAATGATACTGCTAACTCCCATTGGAAGAACATCGCACCAAACTTTCTCTCGGTAAGACTGGAACTGGATGGTAACTATGCACCTAGACTTGATGGGAATAGAGGTTGAGTCTATCCAGGATACCTTATATGGATTAGGAGGGGGTACAGTGGACAATCCTAGGTTTTTGACTGTGTTGGTGGATATGGCATTGACACAGCTACCACTATCTAAGATGACCTTGCACACTTTTTTGCCTATCTTGATGAAAGTCTGTAGGATACTAGTCCTACGCCAGTCTTCTTGGTCTTTGGTTTGGGTGAGGATACACCTAACCACTCCTAAAAGATCATGATCTACCAGGGCTTCATCACCTTTATATTCTTCAGCCAAATTCTCATCTGCCTGGTATATTTCCTCTTCACACACATCTTGGGGTTCTATGGCTTCCTCTTCTACTTCCCCTATGTGTAAGGATCGATTTGGATAGTTGCTAGCATAGTGACCTACCTTCTGACATTTGAAACATGCATTCGAATTTCTTTGGACTTCAGGTGATTTCCCTTTATCATATCTTCGGGTCACAGGTGCATTAGGATTGGGTCGATTGAATCTAGACTGACTGGGTCCTATCTACTGATCAGATACATTAATCCTAGGGGCATCGGATCTACGATAAACTGGACTCCTGTGAAATCTCTTAGCATCTCTAGCTATCTGATAGGCCAGTTCTAGATCATGGACTTCCCTCATGAATAATTCCTTCTGGATTTCTTCCCTCAGTCCGGCTCTAAATCTAAACAGGGTTACTGACTCAGATTCATCAACATTGCACCTCATTACAAACTCATCAAATTTGGCAATGTACTATGCGACACTCCTATTTCCTTGAGTAAGTCTTTGCCATTGATCTAGGAGTCCTTGGTGGTAGGACATAGGAAGGTATTTTTCCCTAAGCCTAAGTTTCATCTCTCTCCAGGTTACTATAGGCACATCACCTCTTTTTTGCCTAGCTAATCGCTCAACATTTCCCCAATAGAGCCGAGCTTGTCTTACCAACTTTCGTTTCGCAAACTTACATTTTCTTTCCTCAGTCATGTCATACCAGTCAATGTACTGGTCCATCTCTCCTTCCCAATCGATGTAAATTTTGGGATCTAAGATTCCGTCAAATGTGGGTGCTTCCAACCTAACGTTTTTTATGGCTCGATCATCTTGGTCTAACTGAATTGGAGTGGGTCTCCTGACATTTGGTTCATAAGTGGGCTCAAGATAGAGTCTCCTTGGATTGGGTTCATGGGCTTGCTCATGATTGGGCCCCCTAGGATTTGGTTCGTAGAAATGGTCTTGCTGAGGTCTCCTAGGGTTGGGCTCATGGAAATGGTTTTGGCGTGGGACCCTTTTAGGGTTCACTGGTGTTTCAAACTCAGACTCAAGATCAGGTTCGGGTTCATTCTGGACTTCATGGTTTCCTCCAGGAGTTCTACATTTTAATTGATCCAACCTAGTCGTGATGTGGGCTAACTGATCATTCATGCTTTGGTTGGTCTGGGCCACGTTCTGGTTGGTTTGGGCCAATTGCTCGGTTAAGTTTTTGTTTAGTTGGGCCACTTGATCATTCAAGGCCTTAATCAGATTTCCAAGATTTTGGTCCATGGCTACACTTGACTGGGCTTGGGTTGGTGAATATGATGTCCCTACTCTAGTTGTCATGCATGCAAGTGGACTCAAACTTGGGCTAAGGTTTTCTAGACCTGTTAGCTCAAATAAACTAAGTTGGCTAGGTACAATCAAACCAACAACTACTCTTTTCCACTGGCCAGTCAGGAGGTAGGTCTGTGGGAGGTTTCCCCAGCTCTCGCTGGGACCTAATTAAAAACCACAACAACCGCTTAGGCTTAACCACTTAACCTCGATCCTTGACACCAGCTTCAAATAATAGGTGAAGATTTGGTTGCACAAGCTTGTCCCAATTGACTTGAACTAGACCTAGAGTCCCAAACTAGTCGCCTAATCAAGGTGGCAAACTAGATTGTAGTAACTCTACACTTGGCATGGTGTCAGAACAAGGAGAGTGTGAGATCCCTTCTTTGGCCTACCTAGGCCCGGTGGAATTGGCCTGGTAGATGGATCAGCACCCAAGCCCTTAGTTCCAATCCTAGTCACCAAGTAATAGGGCACACACAAGACTAGTTGACACAATGACTTGACACTAACCAGGACTCGACCAATTGATGTCCCTAACCCACTAGGGCAAATAAGGTTCTACTCAATTTTAATTAGGGGATTGGGTTCGATGCACAATGAGGGTTGTTGTTCTTGGGCTAAGGACAGGTGATCAATCCTGCTCCCATGTCATATTGGTGCCCTTAATTGAGTTAAGATGAATGCACATAACCATGCTGAAAATTAACTCTACTGGAATTTTAGACAAAACAGTACTAAATCACAGCTCGAAAATTCTACAGTTAACTAAAAATTCTAGAAGAATTATGTAAACTTTTACAAACTATAGCGGATCTAACAAAATAAGAATAACTAAATTCCGAGTTCTATGCTAAGAAAAACAATTCATTTATCAGACCATATATGCACAGATTCAAAAAATTCCAACAAGTAATACAATTGAGAAATTAATCTATGCTAACAATGGTAATGACCAAGATAGGACAACCTTACACTATAAGGATTCACCCTTATAGTAGGACAACCTGATTTCACCTTGGTATTTAACATGCAATTATGCAAACACTTAATAGGCTATGCAAGATATTAAAACTCTATGTGCAGAATTTCAGCATCTATGCAAATCCTACCCTAATCCAACCATGCTCTGATATCAAAATGAAGCAGCATGAAAATGCTTTCTATTGAGGATGAGTTAAAAGTTGAGCAATGAAAACCAAATACATGAACTAGCTTTCAATCTAAGAGACTCAAGCAAGACCTAGAGAAAGATTTGGTAATTCTTAAACATATGCCACAATAATAACCAGATTGTCCTAAAAGAAGATTAAATCTAAGGCTAAAGGATTAAGAACCTAGAGGTTAACCTTCAATAGATCAGAAATGAAGAGATGAGGAAGATTTGTTACCAATGATGAGCTCTCTTTTTGAAGTGACAGACCCGCAGTAACATTCGAATAAACCAATCCTAGATGAGAAGATGATCGTTCCGAGGAATTATGCCCCATCCATTCGTGCTCCTTTGGCAAGACGACGAGATCTTGAACTCCGTATTAAAGAGAACCCTGCAAGGAAAGGATTAGAAATGGAATATTTGAAAAGATCAAAACACAAAGGAAAAGATGAGATCATATGAATTGTTCTTCTTATGGAGGCTCGAGAAACTCTTGTTGGGGAAGATGGGATCCATGGAAGGATGTCTCCTTGATGTCTTCTTCTTGGAAATGGAATTGACCGTTGAAACTAGATGGATGTTGTATGCCCAAAGAAGAAATGCTTCTCAAACATCAAACTAGAACTTTATCTAAAAGCTATAAGAGAACATCACAAATACTTAAATAATGGCAAGATAAAGACCTTCTTCTTCATTTCATTTAATCCCAAAAAAATCAACTTCATATAATGGGGCGTTGGATCTCCTTTTATAAGCTACCAAGCCCTTTGTTTAAAATTTAAAAGAGAGGAGAGATACATGGGATGGTTGAGAGATACATGGGATGGTTGAGAGATACATGGGATAGTTGAGAGATTCATGGGATGGTTGGAGAGATATGGGGGGAAGTTGTTACATGAGGTGGAGGTTTTGTTTGGCCGCCCAAATTTGAATTTGACTCCTTCTTGGTCACCCACTTCAATGGGTGAGGTGGCACATGTGGTGGCAATCCCATTAGGTGGTTTTGCTTGATGATGTGGATGATGATGTGGCACCCTCTAAGCTTGGTGAAGTGGCATGATGATGTAGTAAACCCAAGAGAAGTTGAGAGGTAGTTGCTTGGTAGTCTTTTGATGGTAGTTGATTATTAGTTGCTCTGGTAGTTGACTGGTAGTTGTCCTGGTAGTTGTCTTGCTTGTATTATTCTAACAAGATAAAATTATTCTGCAAGTCGGGGTTGGATGTGCGGCATCAGGAGTCGATCCATAGTGAGTGAAGACCGTTGTCAGTGTCCGCACCAGTCAACCATGGCTTTATGATCATGATGCAATCTTGTTTGGTCGAACCAATAGCTATACATTTAGTCACCATGGGGAGAAGTTTGTGAACCACCTGACTCAACCTAAAGACCGATTTAGGGGAGCTTTTAGTAGACCTAAGGAGAAGAAAATAGGAGTTAATTTAATTAAGGCTAAGGAATTAGAGAAAGAAACCCTTGAGCCTATTGATATTGAAGAGTTGAGTCTAGTAGAATAGAAGCTGGAGAGTGAACCCCTTGAAGAATTAAAGAAAAGGGATCTTCAATCCACTACAAAATTTGAAGAAGTGACTAAGACTTGATCAAATATAATAGAGCGTTCAAAAGAGTTGTCCATAGAGGAGGTCCAGGAACAAGTCCCTGTAAAACAATCCTAAGAGGTAGACATTAGTTTAGGAGACTTTCTTCCCAAAGACCTTCCTGATGACCTTCCAAATGGTGTTGAGTCTAATAAGTCCATAAACCCAATTCAACTATCCACACCTGCACTGAATACTGCACAACATACGCATCAGGATATTAGCCATAAGAGTAATTTAAGTAATGAAACATCTAACAAACTGGCTAATTCCCAAATAAGAGCCAATGGATTCAATTTAGGGAATTCTATCTTGGTTAGTCTTAGGCCTAAAACAAAGTTTCATGCTCGCAGAGCTGGATCCTTAAAAGTGATAGAGAAGGTAGGACCCCATGTGCATGATTTGCCCTGGGAGTTTGGCTTTAGCTCTATCTTCAGTACCATAGACTTGATTGAGTCTAGGGAACTGGCAGCGATTCTTACTGAGGCCTTTAAACCTACCACATCCATTGAGAGTGAGCTTGACCCTGAGTGTCTACCTATAATTTGGCCAGAGAGAGAAATACAGATCGAGTGTGTCCTGGATGATCGAGCTTTGATAACACGTGATAGCGATTTTCAACACCACCTGGTCTGTTGGCAAGGTCTACCAAGACTCGACGCTTCATGGGATACTTGAGAGGACTCGCTACGCCTCCACTCATACCTTCTTGAGAGGCACCAAGTTCAGTGTGACCCTTACTCGACGGGGTCGAGTTCCTCCCATCCTAGGAGAATTTATGGGGACATTAGATATCCTAGACTTTAGTAGAGGCATTTCAATATTCTGTGATTATCAAATTAGAGTTTAGGATGTGTGTCCAACTTTTGTTCAATTTATAATTAGGGTTTAGTCAATTTGAGTGAGTTGATTTGAGTTTTGTGAGTAAGTCCATTGGAGTCCTATCCACACTTGAGTCGGGTATTTAGAATGCCACATTAGTTGAGTCAGGTAAAGTTTTGAGTCCTGTAAGTTTTGAAGTTTATCAATCAAGTCAGCTCATGTTTAGCCAGTCATTTTCTGAGTCCAGTCAAATTTTGCAAGTAGAAGACTCAAGATAATCGATGATCCAGCCATCTTAAAGTCATGGATCCATACTTAAAGACCATGGAAGACCTAGCAAGAGAATTTGAAGGCCTTGGAACCCTAGACCGTAGCCTAGAGCATGCTGGGTCACCCAAGACCCATGAGGAACATCAAGAGGGGTGCCAACACTTATGGTCACCCCCCCTTGGTCAGCCTCCCTTAGAGTAACACCTCTTTGTTCGACCAAGAGAAGGAGAGGGAGAGAGAGAGGCTCAGTCAAAAGTGGAGAGCCCTAGTCTACATCTTTGTATGTGTTTAGGACTAATGTAATTTCTCATGAATATCCTTACTTGTGCGCCAAGTTTGTAAGCCTATTTAAAGGCCTCCCCTCCTCATGTAATTTTAGAATATTGATGAATTAAATTTGAGTTTTCTCTCTTTGCTATGTGCCCTTATTGTGTGAGTGCTATGTGCGAGCTGTGTGCAAGTTCTTATTCTTGCGCCCTGCCTCCATCTACAACTTCAAAACCCTAGCCGCCCCTTCCTTCCAACCCTTGATCGCCATCATCCAAGAGCCCTTCTTTTCCCTTCTTTCATTTATTCAATCTTCATACTCTTAGTCTTCTAACCCCATATGGTGATTTGTAGGCCCCTCAGTTACCACGAGTTCGAGGATACCTTCTGATCAGCCATCAGATCATCGAGCAGAAAGCCACGAATCCTCAAGGTCAAAAGTTTGTTCTTCCAGGCTGCATCCGGGAGCACGAGTGATCTCTTCATGGAACGATCTTTAGCAGGCACTTCTTCCATTGCCAGGCACACTCCCTTGATTCATCAGTAGTGGTATCGTAAAAAAGCAAGCCTAACCAGGGTTTCTTAATCTTGGCGATCCTGCTTATCCATTACTTTAAGATTTATTTATGCATGCATGACTTCCAGAATTTCAATAAAATTCTATACTTTGAATCCTGGCTTGAAATTCGAGATCTAAAACCTTAACTTCATGCTTAATCACAAAAAAATACTTTACATGCACAAACAATCCTGCATCAGAAAGGTTACTCTATAACAGTCCATGAAAACCATTAAGAAAGAGAATCCTCATTTTTTTCCAAATTTTGTTTTCTCTCTTCTCCTTCTCCTTTATTTCTCGATCATTCCAAGGAATCGTTTGATCTTCGTTTGACCTGTATCCTACTATGATCATCTTTGGACCACTGGCAGATGGTCGTTCGTGCATCTGCATTGCTGAATTGATTCTATTGGAGCATTGATCGGGATGATTTATGCTCACAATTTGGTATCAGAGCTTTGGTTGCATGAAGGAAGGAAGATCTCTACATCCAAGGAGTGCTAGAAGGTAAGATCTAGTACATTTTTTATTCTTCTTGATTGTGGTGATGGCATCAAGTAGCTTTAAGGTGGATTTCGAGAAGTATGATGGCAATGGGAATTTTACCCTATGGCAACAAAGGATAAAAGACTTGCTAGTTCAATAGAGGATCTATAAAATCTTGGTTAAATAGAGACTAGAAAAGATCAGTGTTGAGGATTGGGAAGAGTTTGAAGAGATCGAATTCAGCACCATCAAAATGTGTTTAGTGGATCTGGTTTTGCTGGAGGTGGGTACTAAGACTTTGACAAGGGATCTTTGGCTTAGATTAAATAACACATACATGGGCAAGAACATGACTAGCAAGCTGTGGTTGAAGAAGGAGCTGTATAATCTAAGAATGCCTTAAGGAGGCAACCTCGTGGCTCACATTCAGAGGTTCAACCAGGTTTGTGCAGAGGTTATAAGTCTGGATGTGAAAATTGACAAGGAGGATTGAGCATTGTTGCTGTTGTGTTCGCTCCCAGGATCATATTATGGTTTAATAACAACCTTGGTATATGGAAAAGAAACCTTGATCTATGAAGAGGTTGTTGGAGTGCTCAGGTCAAATGAGCAAAGGGAGAAGATCTGCAAATGATGTCCTAACTCGAAGGTTCTTGCTGTGAATGAGAGGCAAGGAAGACCAAAGAAAAGAGTTAGGGGAAAATCAAAGGGCATATCATAGTTTCAAGGCAGTAAGAGGAGTTTCAAGTGTTTCAAGTGTCATCAGCTGGTTAACTTCAAAAGGAATTACCCTCTTTTGGAGACCAAGAAAGGAAAGGCCAACACTAGTTGTGCTAGTGTATCTAAAGGCGGTAAAGAAGATGTATTAATAGCTTCAGATGGATCAGTTGATTGGGATAATGCTTTGACATTGGACTCAATGTGCTCTTATTATTATACCTCACATCAGGACTGGTTTGATACCTATGAAAAGGCTAATAAAGGTAGGGTAAGCCTTGGTGATGATCACCCTTGTTTAGTGGTCGGAGTTGGTACCATTAGGATAAGGATGTATAATGGAGTGATAAGGACTCTATCTAATGTCAAACGTGTACCAGAATTGAAGAAGAATCTGATTTCTTTGGGCTACTTGGAAGGATAGGGTTATGCCTTTAGTTACCGAGCTGGTACTAGATGTTTGAGGATTACCATGGGAGCTTTGGTAGTGATGAGAGGGAGAAGATTGAGTAATAATCTGTACAAGATGGAAGGCTCAGTGGTGATTGATAATGCGGAGGTTCTTGCAAAAGCATTGGAAGAGAAGCTTTCCTACCAGTTACGACACTATCGAATGGGTCACTTGAGTGACCGAGGGCATACAGAATTAAGCAAAAGAGGAAATCTTCCGGTGCTAAGGAACGAAGGAAATGACTTGTGTGAGCCTTGCATTTTCGACAAACATTATAGGGTGAAGTTTGCCAGTGGTACCAAGCAAAGTGAAGAAGTCTTAGAACTGGTTCACTTAGATGTATGGGGACCGGCTCCTATTTTATCCAGGGGCAGAGCAAGGTATTTTATTACCTTTATTGATAACTTCTCTAAAAAATTATGGGTGTATCTGATGAGGGAAAAATCAGAGATGTTCACCCGGTTCAAAGCCCGGAGGGCTGAAGTAGCGAAGGAGACAGGGATAATGTGAAGTGCCTTCAGTCTGATAATGGAGGAGAATACTCTAGCATAGAGTTCAGAAATTACTGTGAGGAGAATGGGATCAATCACCATTACAAAGTAAAGATGACTCCACAGTAGAATGGTGTTGCGAAAAGGATAAACCGAATACTATTGGAGAAGGCAAGAAGTATGAGGCTGCAGTCATCACTGCCCAAGGCCTTTTGGGGTGATGCCATTAGTTTGTCATGTTTTATTGGACAGGTCCCCTCATTTCAAGCTAGATGGAGGACTTTCATAGGAAGCTTGGAGTGGGAAAAAGGTAAATCTTGGCCACCTGAAGGTGTTTGGTTGCCCAGCCTATGCACATATGGAGGCAACTGAACAAAGTAAGTTGGACCCAAAGTCAAAAAAGATGATCTTCATTTGATATCAACAAGGAGTCAAGGGTCACCTATTATGGAATCCACAGTCTCAAAAGGTAGTGATCAGTAGGGATGTCATTTTTGATGAGAAGAGCATATTGGAGATATCGAGAAGTACAGATAGAGCTGCAACTTCAAAGGTGAACAACAGTTATTGTCAATCACAGGTGGAGGATAGGACATCTATGTCAGCTGACATGGGTGCTTCAGTTAAGGTGGAGTTGACAGGAAAAGTCCTTTTGTGTGAAGGATCCAAAGAAAAAATTAGTTATTCAAAATGAAGTGCAGGAACAAGTGCTGGAACTGCCACACATAGAAGACTTGCAGGCCAGTGCAAGGGGAGTGGCTTTGCATAACCTTAGCGTACAATCTGAAAATCGATGAGATATGGTATGGATGAAAGCATATCTTATGCTCTCATATCTGTGAATGGAGATCCGGAAACATACAAGGAGGCCAGGGAGAGTTTTGATAAAGAATCATGGAAGCAAGGTATGATGGAAGAGATGGAATCTCTTAAGAAGAACAAGACATGGCATTTGGTGGATCTACCGGAAGATGATCATGCAATTAGCTCCAAATGGGTGTTCAAAAAGAAATCAGTACCTTCAGAGCATGGTGTAGTGAGATTCAAAGCAAGGCTGGTTGCAAAGGGATACTCACAAAGGGAAGGAGTTGAGTACACCGAGATATTTTCTCCTGTGGTATGCCACACTTCAATCTGGGTGTTGCTGTCATTAGTGGCAGAACATGGTATGGAATTAGAGAAAATGGATGTAAAGACAGCCTTTCTACAGGGAAGTCTAGATGAGAAGATCTATATGAAGCAACCTGGTGACTTCATAGAGATTGGACAGGAAGATAAGGTGTATTTACTCTAGAGGTCATTATATGGTTTGAAACAATCACCTCGCCAGTGGTATTGAAGATCTGATGCATTCATCTTAAGCCTTATGTTTCATAGATATGAACATGACTGCTATGTGTATGTCAGGGATGTGGATACTGATAATGCTTTGTATCTACTTCTGTATATGGATGATATGTTAATAGCCAGCAGAAGTATGAGTCATGTGAATCAGCTAAAGAAAGCATTATTTGTTAAGTTTGAGATGAAGGATTTGGGTCCAGCTCAAAAAATCCTTGCAATGAAGATTTGCAGGGAAAGATGCAAGGGGATTTTCCATTTGTCATAAGGATGTTAAATCAAGAAGATTCTTGATAAGTTTGGGATGGAGAAAGCCAAACCTATGAAGACACCATTACTATGGCACATATCTCTCTCAAAGATGCAGAGCCCCTAGATAGATGAAGAGAAAAAGTACATGCACAGAGTTCCATATGCAAATGCTGTAGGCAGTATTATGTATGCTATGGTGTGTTGCAGGCCAGACATAACATATACCGTAAGCCAAGTGAGCAGGTACTTGGAAAATCTTGAGAAGGAACACTGGAAAGCAATGAAGTGAATTCTAAGGTATCTACAAGGGACTCAAAAACATGGACTGGTATTTGGTGGGCAGCCAGAAGAACAAGGAAGGAACTCCAGGGAGTCATATAGAGGTTTTGGTCCTTGGAAGGGTATGTGGATGCTAGTTATGTAGGTGATCTTGATAAAAGAAGGTCTATTATTGGTTATATCTTCTACTTATATGGTGGACTGGTTTCTTGGAGATCTACCCTTCAACCTATCGTTGCTCTATCTACAATAGAGGCTGAGTATATAGGTATTACTGAGGCTACAAAGGAAGCACTATGGCTGAAAAGACTAGTGGTTGAGATGGAAGTGGAACAATGTATGGTGGTCCTTTACAGTGATAGTCAGAGTGCCATATATTTGACTCAGAACCCAGTCTATCATGCACGTACAAAGCATATAGACATAAGGTATCACAAGATTCGAGAGCTAGCAGAGGAAGGAGAAGTGTCACTAGTGAAGGTCCATACCAAGGAGAACAAGGTAGATGCACTTACAAAGGCTCTATTGGGAGAAAGCTTTCAGCCATGTATGTGGTTGATGGGTCTGAGGAGTCTGGTGTAATAAACCTATAATCTTGGATCACCAAGGTGGAGATTGTTGAGTCTCAGGTGGTGTATCCAAGATTCTAGGGGGTTTGGTCAAGGTTAAAGTTGGTCCAGTTATCATGGTCTCTCATGATTTACCTAGGGTTAGGATTGTGTCCGGGAAAGGTCCTAGATGTTTGACTAAGTTTTGGTTAGTCTGGGCATTGGAGTCGGCTCAGTTCTGGTTCGAGTAGACTGTAATGGTTGGCATGGCATGATTGTAGGGAGAAGAGGCGGCTCAAGTTCATGCGAGTTGGCTAGATTCTGAGAGGAGTCAGCTCGGATTCAAGGGAGTCGGCTCGGTTCTGCTGGGTGCCGGCTCGGATGTCTAGGAGTCAACTCTCATACACAGAACGGATAATCTACGGTCTGGAAGAGCCAACTCGAGGGGTTCGAGCCGACTCTTCCAGAGTACTCTTTGCAACAAGGAGTCGACTCGAGCAGTTCGAGCCGGCTCGAATGATAGGATTCTTTGAATCACGTTTTGTCGTGCTGAAAAGTTTTGGAAGGTTTTGGTTCTTCTTGATCGTGGTGTGTATATATATGTATATGGGATGGTTAGTCAAAGAGAGGTTATTCTATAATAGTCCTAGAAAACTAATCAAGAAAGAGAACCCTCATTTTCTTCTAGATTTCATTTTCTCTCTTCTCCTTCTCCTTTACTTCTCGATCGTTCCAAGGGATCTTTGATCTTTGTTTGACCTGTATCCTAACGTGATCGTTTTTGGATTACTGGCAGATGGTCATTCGTGCATCTGCATTGCTGAATTGCTTCTGTTGGAGCATTGATCGGGATGATTTCCGCTCACACTAATCACTTTAAACCAGTACCCTCAGGAAGAATCCCATCCTATAGTTTCCATTGATGATCTCTTCCCTAAAATTAGTGACCCATTCTTCCATAAGGTAGACCTTGTAGATATACCTCAACCCCGTAAGGTTAACCTCATTAGTCTAGGACTAATCCTGGAAACCCCTTCTTGTATCCTATTTTATCCAATCAACCCCGAACCCCTTTTTCTATTCTACCAAACTAACCTTGAACCCATCTCTTATTTTCTACCCTTTCCAGAAACTTCTATCTTTTCTAGAACCATTAGATTGCATTTTGTAAAAGTAAGCATACTGCATACATTCATTGTGCATGTTAGGTTTGCATCTTATTTTTGGTATACTCTATGACATTCAGTAGGAGTACATGCACCATTCCCATCTACATGTCACCCACTTGACAAAGGGTTAAACCCACAGTTGTAGTTAAGGGTTTAATCGAGGTTGCATATCAATAACTGTTGGCATGAGTCATTTGCTTGCATTGGGTGTTATAAGTTTTGCACTACATAATTAGAGATCTGCATGAAAAATTAATCATCAGATTAATGTAAGTAATATTTTTTATAAAAACATGGTTAATTCCTGAAAAGAATCTAAGAGTTTGCTAGGAAAGTCTTATGATTATTAGGATACATACCCGTGAGCTGCATCCATCAATGTGATAAAGAATGTTGGACCAAGAGCCTAAGTTAGCTAATTAGGCATTAAACTCAACCTTCAGTATCTCAGACTTAGTTGAGTATAGGGAGCCAGTAATGACACCCAGTGAGTTTTGAGCCTGACACTTTTTTTGAGAGCGAACCCAACCCTGTGAGAAGAAAGATTGAGCATATCCTGGATGACCAAGCCACTGTAACTGGATCAAAGGCTTCCATGTCACTGGGTTTATTGGCAAGGTCAACCAAGATCTAAGGATTCGTGGATCACTCTAGAGGATCAGGAACACCTCAACCCAGACCCATCAGAGCAATACCTGAGCTAGATCAACCTTCTTACTCGACAGGGTCAAGTTCCTCCCGCCCCGATAGAATTGATGAGGACATCAGATCAGACATAGACTTTAAGCTTCAATTTGCTCTTTAAGTCATATGTTGGTCATTTTTTATTGAGTCCTATAATGGAATTTAATTTTGAGTCCTATAATAAAATTAGTCCGTTAACTAAGTCCTGTTACATGAGCCTATTTGTTCAGGCTAGTGCAAGTTTCCTGGTAAGTTCAGTCCGATTCCCCAATCTCTTTGTCTGATTTCTTGAAGATTGAACATGCTTCTAATAGGCCTTCTTAAACCAAGGATCCTAGTTTTCTTTTTCTTTGATTGATGTAGATGTGGGTAGGATGGTAACTGATACAAGATAACCCTAACCTAGTCTTGGCTAGTTTTAGAAATCAAACCATAAAAAAAAAACTAAAAATATTTGTTTACTTTAATCTGATTTTCCTCATGTTCATCCCTTACATATCATCCTGCATCATGTTAAAATCCCGTCCATCATTATGAAACATTCATGAAACTCTACTGAAACTGTGCCGAAACTTCTTCAACTTCAAGATTTGAGTTCTTCATGGTTGTTCTTGTGTATCAAGATCCATTTAACTTGAAATTTATCTATAAAAATAACTTCTTCAACAAGATGACAAGCAATTAAACTTTCAACATGTGAGTACCCTGTTATGATAAATATAATTTTAACACACAGTTAGTACTCAAATATACTTAAGTATTTTGTTATTCATTAAAATCAATATAGGACTCAACACTTTTAATTTTTTATGCCATCCATTAATTATTTCTTTGTTATCACTAATTCTTCAATACTAATTATCTCCCTTTTTGTCATCATTAAAAAGATGAGAAAGAAAAGAAACAAAGTAGAGATAAAGCATTGCAGTAAAATGAGAGTGCACATAGATAAAATCTGAAAAAGTTAGTATATATATATATATAATTTGAAGCATTTGTTACATCAAATTTTGAGTTTGATCAAGTAACAGATAACAAGTACACAAACACACTAATATATAAAAATATAAATACATAAAAATACTGAAATACAAACATATTGATATACTAAAGAACCCTAAGTGGTGTTTTACTCATCAAAGGAAGACTCAATCTCCATAATGATCAGTCCGGTAACCCTAGAAGGTTGGGGTCGCGGCCACATCTGCCAGAGATTTGAATGTTTGGTCTGGACATGTTTGGGAGCATCGCCATGCCCTCGACCTCTACTTCTAGCATGTGCTCTACCTTTAGCTGGTGCTATAGAGGAGGAAGCGATGTCAAGAGCAGGAACATGAAGTATGATGGGATCAGCAACTATATCAGTGATCGATGGTGTGACATCAAAAGTGGGTCCTGAAGAGAGAATATGAAAACCAGATGTGTAAAATCCTAGTTCCCGGATCAAAGAAGTAGAAGGTATAAGTGGTGTCCTAGTGGGTATACAAAGAGTAAGAGTCGATAAATCAATATCATGTGGATCAATACGAATAATATGTATAGAAATTGAAATGTCTGAAGGACATGAAAGTGGGGGTGTTGGTAGAACTGGAGTCATGACAGAAAAACTAGGATCAAGAATATCCTCTGGAGTCCTCGTGTCATCCACTTTGGGCACAATATCCTGATCGGCAGTAACATCAGGCTCAGGGTCCACTATATAATCTGCAACATTGAAATCCATGGAAGAATCACCCTGGCCATCTCCGATCTCTATATCTAGTACCGAAGTTGGAGGTGCTAGTGGAGCAGGCAGGGAATCTGACGATGGAGGAGAAGGTGCTCTGGTAGATGATAATCTCTCAAGTATGCCTAGAACAGCAGAGAATCCCTCTCTAATCTCTTGATGACCTGCTCTCACTTCCATGTGAATGCTATCAACTCTCTTTCTTATAGCCATGACCTTGATATCCAAGCAAGTGATCCTTTCATCTGTGCTGCATCGAGGAGCTAGCACCTCAGGATGTGCCAGAACTGATGGCTTAGGCTGAGTATTAGGAATGTCTCTCGACTGCTCTAATGGCCCAGCCTCATCTGTATATATCCACTCCTTAGCAGCATCCTCATCAGCATCAATTACTTGACCAGATATCTTCCGTCTCCACTGACCTTTATGCAAATGATAGCCCATGCGATGCAAAGATCACACATCATAAATGTCAGTATGGAGCAGCTGTCGATAGGGCTCACCATCAATGACAACTCCATAAGCCCTGAATAGAATAGTCAGTCCCATGCCATACGATAAACATAACCTCCTTCTAGTGACTGCCTCAATCATCTGATGGACAATGAGAATTAGGAGGCAAACAGGGAAACGATGGTGCAGTAATCTCATCTCTCCATAATGAAGTCGAAGCATCCTATCTTTGGTAGAAGTATCCGGGCAACTATGTGGTGCAGTAATCTCATCTTTAGAGAAAGTCAAGATGCTACAATGGTGTCTCCCTCTCTAAGATCCTCTATCTCAAAAATGCATCATAATCTAGTCATCCTGTCAACTAGGGAGTTTGCCACATTACCTCTCATCAGAATCTCCAAAGCTCTGCTCAAATCCTCGACTATCAGCAGTATGGAACTCCCTCTAACCTCGGCAATCCAGTTGTTTACTCCTCTTGCCAATGTCCTATAGAACTCCCATATCAGACCGGGATAGAATCTCTCTGTTAGTGAGTAGAAGTAGGCCAACCCTGCCTCTATCAACCAATCTCCTATACGGAAGTGGTGCTGGTCCACAAAATCAAAATCTACCCTTTAACCTCCAATAATGGCCTTGGAGGCCATTCTATCTACTCCATGGACAGGTGGTCTGACAATAATCTCCTGCTGTACTGGTGACTCTGGTGCCAGATCCTCATGACACACCTTTGTGCATCACTCTATATCCTGTGTAGACAGACGAGGTCTCATGACTATCTATTTCCTGGGACCCATCTTCCGGAAAAATTGGGAAAGAAGCAATGTAGGGAGAAATGGACAAAGATTTCATGATAAAGCCATAATAAATTAGGGAATAACAATGATAAATAAGGAAGAAATAGGATCAAACAAGGAATCGAACAGCTCGAACAGTGTTTGGAGTTAAACAGAGGTTGGGATATGATGTAGGGATGAGTCTACTCAAGGATTTTTGAAGAAAAATGAGAGAAAAATGATCAATTTTCTTATTTGTTCTCAATTTCCCGCCGTTCAAGTGTCGACACATGACTTCAATTCAAGAGTCAACACCTGTAGGTGTCGACACTTCGACAAAAATCCAGAACAAATGGGGGAAAAATATAGAAAATTATAGAAACTGATTTTAATGGTCTATGAATGATTAATCATGATTTCCAAGGATATTTGATCAGGAAATTTTTAGGGAGAATTTGAAAGGTCAGGAAGAGATTGAAATTTAATCAAAAGGATTAAAGAACCCTACTACCGCTAAATCTCCTAGACGGGGTTCTCTCGACCTGGCTGGAGTGTGCGTCTCCCTGGTTCCAACAAAAACATCCCACCGGCCGGAGGTGTTTCGGCGGGGGACCCTCCAATGGCTAAGTTAGTGGGAGCCTTAGAGCAATAGAATGGAGGAATGAATGGAGACAGCTCGTGGGAAAGAAAAGCTCTCTTACCACTCGGAGTCCCCCTTTTACCTTATATAGGTGCAAACTTCACCAGAATCTATTAGGGGCCAGGCTGGGAATGACTAAACTACCACTAGAGGAATCATGGTAGTGGCCAGGTGGCACCAGATCATGGGAACTGTAGTGTAACGGTACCAAGATTATGGGATCTGCTGAGTAATAGCATCGAGATGTCAAGATTCTGTCATAACAGAATCCTGGCACCAGCTTGAAGGAGCCTCTGGGCCATCCTTTGAGCAGCCTGCCTTAAGCTGATATGGACTCTACTGAAGTGGGTTCAGTGAAACCTCTGGTGCATCATTTGGACCTCAAGTGGGTTAATCGGACCCCTGGTGAGTCAGTCGGACCTTCGATGGGTCAGCCGGACCTTTGGTTAGACCCAGTCGAAGGGTCGTCAACTCTGGTATGGTTCAGAGGAAAGCTGATTGGGTATAACAGTTGCCCCCCTTGCTTTTGGCCTTCGTGAGGGATTGTTGCTTCAAAGGGCGAAAGCTTAATTCTTGCATTGAATGCACTTGTTCTTGAGGTGATTGCGGATCTGATTGGGCATGCTGTGTCTGGTTGTTTCCCACTCTGGAAACTCTCGCTCGGGACAGGTGTCGACACCATATTGGAAGTAGAGGGAGCGGCAGTTAATGTAGAAGGGGCACAATGATGAGTGGCCAACCTGGCTCGCTCGACCGTTGGGCATCGGAGGTGACATGAGTGATGTGGCGACATCTGGATGGTTGGTGCCATGCTGGGAGCAACCCCCCGTCACTGATCATGTGATCATGCAAATCGGGGCTCGAATATGCTTCTTTCCGTTGCATTGGCTTTCGCTACAAGGGAGTCATACCGCCTGACATGTTGGTCATGGCACTCGGGGGATGGTGAGAACCTGTTCACCCAAGTGCTATAAAAAAGAGGCGCTGAGACTCTGGTTGTAGTTTCTTGCTGCATCCGTACTTGGAAAGAGAGCACCACGTTCCGTCATCTTTTCCCCCTTTGGAAACCAGTTCTCAAATTTGTCCTCCTTACCAGCAAGCCCCACAGCAATGACCTCCAATAGTAAGGAGAAGGATCTAGGTCCCAATCAAATCTAGTCTGAATTGATGCAGGTTCAGGTAGAGGCCCTTAGGGTTAGATATAACATTCCCTCCACCCTGCACCTCACTGTCCCAAACTGGGATGGGAGGGTGACCAGGCCACTGAGCCCCGGAGCCCTCCCTGATGCGGGATGACTCTAAGATTACTAAATATGCAAAAAAAATAGAAAACTAATTTTTTAATTTTTTTTTATAATTTTAATTTGTAGGCTAGATTTTCAAAATTAGTAAGAACTAGCAAGAAAATCAACAATGCAAATATTCATCATATCGTAGGCATACTCATGCAAAATAATAAAAGTCAGGACCAGAGAATTAAGAAACTCCAAGCTTAGGATAGCTTATCTTTAACAAATCAGAAATCAAGAGAAGGAAAAAAGGTTACCGGTCAGAGATTGAAGAATTTGCAATTGAAGAGATCACTCACACTCTGATTGGAGCCTAGATGATGAAGCTTCTATTATGTTGGATTAGATGGCTGATTTGGGTAGTCTTGAAGGCAAAGAAGGCCTCCTCTGGTAGGAAAAATATCTCAGTGATCGTGCAAGCGTCAGAGGTCAATCAAAACACCAAATAATAAAAGGGAAAAAAATTAATGTTTAGGTTGAAGCAGGATTAGGGTTAGAAGCTGGCAGCCTAGAGAAGAAGGGGTTCCTTCACTTGGACGATAGCAAGGGCACTCTTCTCTTAGGTATGGCTGATCTTCTGGGATGTAGAAAGATGCTAGGGTAGTAGGGGTTCGGCCATGCATAAGAAGAACAATCCACAAAACACAAAACTCCAACACAAGAACAATACTCAAGACAAAATTTTAGCAAAGTTTAATTCATATGATAATAATTTGATTACAAGAGGAAGAGGAGTCGGATATTTATAAAGCTCCCATGCCCTCTCCTAAAGTGATTACAAGTCTTCTCCTAGTTAGAATAGGTTAGCATAATTTAAGTGAGAGAAAGACTACAAAATAAACCTAGAACTAAGAGTATACAAGTTGAATAGAATAAGAACTTGATTTCCTCCTTCCACTTGGACTCCATCTCCTAGCTTGGACCAAGTCAACCTCAAGGACACCTAGGGTTGGCATGTGGGTTTCAGGGGCAACAATGGGCCTGCCAAGGGCTTGGGGCTCATTGGCTTTGGGCCTCCTGGAAGCTGGGGTGCCTTAGATGGAATATTTTTGAAATAAAAATAGCATCTTGGTTCTTATGGACCTGGGCCTTGAATCTTCTTTTGGCTATGGTGTAAGTACTTCCTTGGAATCATGGGCTCCCTAGTATTGGAATATTCTCAGGCATCTAGATGGAATCTGGCATCTAAAAAGCACCTGGAGGGCATCTGGGCATCTTGCAGGAATCTTGGACCATGGGATGGCATACAAGGTCCAATTGGCTGATGTGAAGACCTCTGTCTGGCTCCTGGATGAGGCCTGGTGGAACTCCAAAATAGTGTATCCTCTCCTCTTGTACAAAATTAGACTCTCACTAGACTCATACTTAAATGTAGGACTCAATAGATTGGACTTGGTCGAGACAAATCAACTAGTCTCAACTTATTACAGGACTCAATATTAATTGATTAAAAAATTATGACACATGACTAAGGTTCTTAAAAAAAACCTAATCAGTAAACCATATGGGATCCAGTGATCTGTGTATGATCCTGGTGTCCCCACCAATTCTGATGCAGGATGACTCTAAGATTGCTAAATATGCAGGAAAAAATAGTAAACTAATTTTTTTAAAATTTTTTATAATTTTAATTTGCAGGCTAGATTTTCAAAATTAAGTAAGAACTAGCAGGAAAATCAGCAATGCAATGAATCATCATATCATGGGCATACTCATGCAAAATAATAAAAATCAGGATCCAAGAATTGAGAAACTCCTGGCTTAGGATAGCTTATCTTAAACAAATCAGAAATCAAGAGAAGGGAAAGAGGTTACCAGTCAGAGATTGAAGAATCTGTAATTAAAGAGATCACGCACACTCTGATTGGAGCATGGATGATGAAGCTACCATTCTCTTGGATTAAATGGCTAATTTGGGTGGTCCTAGAGGCAAAGAAGACCTCCTCTGGGGAGGGGAAACACCTCAGCGTTCCTGCAAGCATCAGAGGTCAATCAAAACACCAAATAATAAAAGGGAAAGTAACTAGGATTTGTGTTGAAGTAGGATTATGGTTAGAAGCTGATGGCCTGCAGAAAAAGGGGTTCTTTCACTTGGACGGCAGCAAGTGCACTCTTCTCTTGGGCATGGCTGATCTTCTGGGACATAGAAGGATGCTAGGGCAGCAGGGGTTCGGCCAAGCACAAGAAGAACAATCCACAAAACACAAAAGTTCAACACAAGAACAAAACTCAAGACAAAATTTCAGCAAAGTTTAATTCATATGATAAAAGTTTTAATCACCCCATAAGTGATTTTAATGATAACCAAGCATTGGACCATGCACATTTATTACTAACAACTCTTCAAGTGGTTTATATGATTTTGTAGGATGATTTATTTGTTCAAACTTCAACTCCTATATTTGTAATTCTTGTTTTGAGTTGTGTTGTAATCTTGTTTTGTAAAGAACCTAATAAAAAGGTTAAAAATAATTATGTACAAGGGTTACTTCTATGTGTGCTTTGCATTAAATTTATTTTAGGTTGGTTTGTATCAAAAGGATAAGAGTGTTGGTGAGAGTATTCTTGAGTTTAATTAAGAAAATTCTAAAGAAGTCACTAGAGCTGACCCAACCACAAAAGTGCCGACTCTATCTCTTGGCATGCACTGTGGATTCTGGCATGCAGCAATCCGAGCTGACTCAAAGGAAACCGAGATGACTCAAGTAAATCCAAGTCAACTGGGATAAGTCCGAGCTGACTCTTCCAGAGTCCAGTTTTGAAGTTTTCTGAGAACAAGCTAGGCAAGCCGACCAGAACCATAACGAGCCGACTCTGCCAGAACAGATTTTGAAGACCTTAGGAAGTGAGCCGACCAAATCTGCAACGAGCCGACTCCACCCGAGTAATTTTTTCTGATTCTGAGAAGAAGAGTCAACCCAAATTCAAGCGAGCTGACCCCTTGAGTTCAATGTGTTCAACGACAGAATTTCGAGTTGAACCGAGCTATCAAGAGATGACTCGTCTAGAGTGAAGTTTTTGCACCTTAAGATAGAGAGCTGACCCTGCTGAAATATCAGTGACTCAACCTATCGACTTGAAGGATCCAAGCCAACTCAAAGAATCTGAGCTGACTCAAATGTCATTCTCAAGTACATAATGGCTAGTTCCAGAATTCTTTTTTGAATGCAAAAAGGTGCTCCAACGGTCATATGTCACATCCCAATAGTCTACAACATCTCAAACTGCCTTGGAGTGATGGAAGACCATATATTTGAGGGATTTGAACTTTATTGAAGTAAGAGAGAAAAAGAGTAAGAAAGTTCCTCAAACTTTTAAGGGTTTATTGAATATCCAACCTACCAACAAGCAAGAGTAGCACAAAGAGCATTCATGTCTGTCTTCAAGTCTTCACCAACTCTGATCTGAAGCTAGAAGTACTTTGGATAGAAGTTAATGAAGCTTTTAAAGGAAATTTAAGTGCATCCCGGTGGACTTCTCTCAAGCTGCACCAGCAACTATCCGACAACTAGAGTTTGTCATTTATTATTGCATTTATTTTTCAATTCATTCTTGAATTGTTGGATTATTGTTAAGCCCGTTTGAAAAACCAAATAGGTTCTTGGTGAGTCTTAGATAAAAACCAAGTGTTGGGTTCTTGGTGATCCTATGAAAACCAAGTTAGGTTTCTTCGGTGATCATGTTCAAAATCAAAGGGTATTGGGTTTTCTTTGGTAATCCTGGTAAAACTAAAGTGTAGAGATTTTGCATTTTGAACCTATAAAATAATCCTACTATATTCGAGTGTAAATATAGTGGAAATTCCATGTGGTATCTTGGATAGTGGACGTAGGAGCTGGGTTGCTCCGAACCACTATAAATTTTTGTGTGTTTGTGTTGTGATTATTTGATCTTATTTAGCTTCTGCAAGTCATTATTTTGCCACAGCACCTAACACTTTAAAAGGGATTTTTAAGTACACATTATCTGCTTAAATTTTTTTAATTCCTAATTTATCCCACTCTTGGGTAGCCACCTGGGAAACAACTGGTATCAGAGTAGTGTCTCTGATAACATTAGAGTAAAGATTGATGGCTCATCCCATGAGTACATCCTTGGCTGAAGGCCTGTCAACTAATAGATCTCCACTCTTCATAGGCACAAATTATTCTTAATGGAAAGGAAGAATAAAAATCTATATACAAGCTATTGATTTTCAATTGTGAAAGGTCTTCTTAAAAGGCTACATGTTCCCATTATTAAAATTGATGGCGTGGATGTCCCTAAACCTGAAGAGGAATGGGATGAACACGACATGAAAGTAGGGAAATTAAATGCCAAAGCAATGAATTTGCTAGACTGTGCTTTGGATTCAAATGAGTTTAATTGAATTTCCACTTGCTCGTCAGCAAAGAAAATTTGGGATAAACTTGAGGTGACCCACGAAGGAACTTCCCAAGTGAAGGCTTCAATAATTAATTTTCTAATACACAATTATGAATTGTTTAAAATGAAACCTAATGAAAATATTTTTGCCATGTATACTAGATTTATAGATATTATTAATGATTTCAAAAGTCTTGGTAGGGTTTACTCAAATGATGATCTAGTACAGAAGATATTGAGATCACTTCCAAACAAATGGGACCCTAAAGTTACAGCCATCCAGGAGGCTAAAGATCTAAACACTATGTCTATGGATAAATTAATGGGTTCTCTCATCACACACGAATTGGCCATGCAGCACAGAACAGATGATGATCAAAACAAAAATAAAACATTTATATTCAAGGTTGCATTGGAATCTAAGAATGATGAAGAATCGGAAGATGATTCTACCTCCTCCGAAGACAATCTAGAAGATGAAGATATCGTAATGGTCATAAGGAGATTTAAAAAGTTTATGGGAAAGAAAAAAGGAAGATTTAATAGAAAATTCTATAAACGAGGAGAGCATTCTAAGAAAAAGGACAAGGACAAAGACAAAGAAATGGAACAAGTCCCCACCTGCTATTAATGTAAGAAGCCATGGCACATTCATCCAGATTATCCATAATTAAAGAAATTTTTCAAGAAGAAGAAAAAGAGAGCGATGGTTGTCACATGAAGAGGAAGAGACCACAAAAACAACTATTCTATGTCTAATGGGTCACGAGGATGAGGTCACGTCCCCCAATGCTCAAATTGAATTCAAATTTGATGAGCTAAATTTTGTATTTGATGATTTATTATCCGAATTTAAAAAGGCTAGAGTAAAGATTAGATCTCTAAAGAATATTAATGATTCTTTACTCAAAGAAAATGAGGAGATTTCAGAAAAGAATACTTTGTTGCAAAAAGAACTTCATATCTTTTCTAAAAACTAAAAATAATGATTATCATGACAAAAATAAAGTTTTGTTAAATGAAAACAATGAGTTAAAAAAAGTGGTTGAAAAACTCAAGCAACTTGTTAAAAAGCTTACTTTATCTTCTAATAAGCTTGAGTTGATTCTTAAAGAACAAAGAATTTATGGTAACAATGCTGTGATTGGTTTTAACTCTTCAAACTCAAATTATGTTTCAGCAACTACTTTTGTAAAGCAAAATGATTTTGTTCCTATGATAACATCTCAAAAAGGTTTTGCTACAAAAGGTTCTACTTCCATTTCGAAAGCTATCTTGTATGTTCCTAAATTTTCAAATACAAAAACTACTTTTTCTGCATCTCATGCATCTAGAATTTCTAAATATAAATCTTTTCATAATTCTAGAATCAAATGTTTTGCTTGCAAAGAGCTAGGACATAAAGCTTTTGAATGTAATATTATTAAGAATGTCCATAATAAGTTAATAAAGATTTGGATTC